>BSBN01000847.1:2970600-5916201 GCA_027924645.1 Cunninghamia lanceolata | reverse complement strand
TATCGTTACATGGCGTATGGAAAATATAATGTGTTGCTAAAATAATCTGATTTAAAATCTTTCTTTAGATAATGTTAACATGTATCCAAGCACATTATTTGCCAATAAACTCAAACCCAATTTTGTTTTTTTTAACAAAATCAATTCTATATCAGATTCAACTATAAGTATAAATATAACACATTTGTATCACACAATAAATAATTAATATTTAATCTACATTTAGCTATAACTGTTTACTTTGTAAACTATTAAAAAATAATGCATTTTTATGTAGTGCCCCTCATTTTGGCTTTCTAATAGACTATTAGTTATTTATTGATATCTAGACATTATGACATATTACTGATGATGGATTTACTATTTTGATGTAGTTGATGACACTCATTTATGTTTACTGTGATGACACTGTTGATACTTTATGATTGGTATATTATGCTTATGATGTGTTCAACTATGGGTTTAATGGATTAGGTGGATTAGCTTTATTATGTGCTTCATGTGGCTATCTAACAATGTGTTATCTAGTTGTTTAGTTAATGATGAACTTGTTTAATGTGGGTATATGTGATGTGTTTTGTGAAGGGACAGTGTAGTATTACTCATGTTGAGTACCCTACTACGTTACGATTTCCTATCACTATGTGCCTGTTTGGATGATTATATATATATATATATGTTTGTATTCAACACTTTTGTTTGTTGCAGGATTGCAGGTACAAGGCATCGACTCCACCTGAATTGGTAGGTATGAGTGTGCCTTTATACCAATGGAAGTTGTGAAATGGAGTTAACAATGAGGCCTCTCAATTTGTCAATATCCTCGATGAGGATGAGTGCTCAGTCTTGGATTTCGTCAGTTTGGTTGGTTGGAGCATGATTGTGAGTCTCTGTTGTTCTATGGTATGTTGTCATCGAGATGTGTTTGGTATGTAGTCTTTGTGTTGTTATTATTGTTCTATGGTTTCATTAGATAGATTATTAATCTATCCTGTTAGTAAATGATATTAATTTTAGGAATAGTAAATATTTGTCTTCAATAGGAATTAAATTAATAATTTTAAAAGATAACAATAATAGTAATAATAAATGAATTATAAATATTTAATATTTCATATTAATGAATAAATATTCTTTTGTATAAGACAATTTTTTATTCATAGATATTATTAATGTGAGTGAGTTGTCATGAGAGGATAATAATTTTGTCAGATTAATAGAATCTCCCTATAGGTGGTAGATTTAATGAAATTAATTGAGGGGTGTGAGTGGATTTCACTAATGGGATATGATGGAGTGGGAATTTATTGAATTGGACTATTTTTGTGAGAGGATGGATATTTGAAGGGGTTTTTTGTAAATTTGGGGGGAGTTCTAGAAAAAGAAGAATTGGAGGAAGAAAGAATTAGATTGGGAGGAGGAATCTGAAGCTTGAGGATAAAATAATTTTTTTGGGTATGTCTTTTGTATAATTGAATAAATGTTATAGTTACTGTGTATGAATCTCTTTCTCTCTATCTCCTTATCTCTTATGTTGTTTGCTTGTCTGAAACCCACACATGCATGCATGTTAGCCTAAGCATTTCTTCAATCTACCATTTTCATGACCCATGGAATGTACATATCCTCCTGTCGCCAATTGCTTTCGAGGGTTGTATGTAATCCTTAATCTGGTTTATTCTTCCAAGCATTTAAATCTCACCATGGTTGATCATTTCTGCAATTATTTTTATACCAATCAAACTTCCTGTTCTCCATTGATCACTCTGTCATTTCAAACAAAACTCAATTAAAAGATTTAATAAATTACCTGAGTTTTGAGATAGGTATGTTAACATTGTGTAGATTCATGATTCAAATTATTATGAACTTTTGGGAATATAAGGATTATTGTGTATATCTTAATAAGTTTTAGATGTAAATAATTTTACATTGGGTCATACAATAGGAATTGATATGAATCTTTGGCTTCTAGATCAATCTAACTGAACAAACTTAGAGCACACTTTGCTGGTGGTTCACTCTCTAAAACCGTACCCTTAGGTCTGGATATTGCATCTTCAGACCTGGTCGTATGTGTAAACATCAAATAAAAAATAAGAGCATTAAACTCAATAGTATCTCTATTGACTTCTGTGCGTCTACCACCTTCTTGATCGCTGCCAAGCCTCTATACATTAGTGTCCTCAGTTATTTTTTGAGTGCCCTTCATGAGTATTATCCATTGACTCAACAATTCTTTTATTTTTAACTTGCCTTCACATTTTTATTTTTTCTTATTCCTATCGATCTTAGAGTTGGGTGGAAACGTTTTGTCAAATGCTTTGATGACTATCAACAAATCCGATTTTATTTTATTTTATCTAGATAGGGGTTGTCTTTCGGAGCCATTCCATCAAACAGTTTCTATGCATGTCGGTGTGCCTAAATCCGCTGGTCAAGGTTGCGGAGTGGCCTTTAATCCTGCCCATTGTTTTCTTTTCCTCAGGCATTTAGGAATGTACTGTGCAATTGGTGCTTTCTACCATGCTTCCCTCTGATCAAATTTAGTCTTAGGAACCAGGGATCCTTCAGTCTACTTTTAGAAATCAAGTATGTTTCTATAAATACTCAGATGATATATAGCTTTCACCATACCTGTAATATCCATTCTGTAGCGATGTATTCCACTAGATGACATTTCTTTGGGGCATTCTGTCAAGCAATTGGTGCGCCTATCCACCGAATCCATTTTGTGCAAATCCTGCGATCATTGCATTCCATGAGATGAAATATCTTTAAGGAATTCCATTGAATAGTGGCGCACCTTGCATCTGATATCACTTTTTGCATTCTTGTCTACCAGAGCATTCTCACCTATAGGCATCGAAGGTTATGGAGTCTAATCTTACACTGGCCAATTTGTAAATGCATGATAATTGCAGACCCTTATGCGGAGTGATAAACAACTCTTCTTGGAGCGAATCTAATTCTCACCCTCTGTCAGAAAATATCAATAGAAAATCTTGTAAATAGAAATTAGCTCATTTATGATTTAATGAACTAGACACGTTTAGGAAGATTCTATTTTGAAAACTCCAGTTTTATCTGCAGTAAGGATTGCATCTCAGACATTAGTATACCATGTTTAATTAATCAATTTAGTTATAGTCAATTTCAAATGTAATCTAGACTATGAATAGGATATATTTATTAAATGACAACTTCTTAGGGTTTCCCAAATTGGTTTTATATAGGTATATTAAGTTTTACATAAAAATTTAACTTATCCTTATGTGGGGAATATTTATAGTTTGAGTCTTCATTAATCCATTTAAGCCTGACCTCACATTTAGTTAGTTAGGTTTGATTTTTCTTAAAATATATTACGAAATTTAAACATTATTTCCATTTACTATATTTATATAGTTAGAATATTTAATCTAATTATTAGAATGGATCTAACACTAGAACACTTACCAAATCAAATTTAAACAAATTTTGCTTTTATGATTATTAGATAAGATTAATAGTTGTGATTATTAAGAAGAGTAGGTTAAGAAAATAATGTAGATTCTTAAATTTATAGTCTTTGTTGATTTAATGTAAGTGGTCATTTTATAAATTTAAATGTTGATTTTATATCATTGTGTTGATTATTTTATTAGATTGGAACATAGGACCATTTATAGTTTAAAGTTTAATTCTTGATCATTTTTGTTTTCTTCAAACAATAATTATTGATAACTTGTTCCTAGTAGTTCTTCTTGTTGAAAAATACAAGTCCAAGGATGTCAGTAGGATTGATATAGAAATGGGTTATTTTAATTGCATTTGTTTTTACCTTTTTATTAGTTTTCTCCATAGGTTTAGGGTATTTTAACCTTATGCAATGTCTTGTGATAATGATGAGTTTATGACACTTCCTGTTTTGTATGAGGTCTTGATGTTTGGTAATGTGGAAAAAAGTGATTTGAGCATTAATAATTGAGTTGATGGATATGTTGTATGCAAGAAGGGATATACCTTGCACGGTCATGTTATTCTTGACTGGTTGAATGGTTAGGGTCTTCTAGATGCAGATAGGGGAGTGGCTTTCAATGTGGGGCCGATGCCGAAAGTGGTTGTCAGGGTAACCCATTAGAAGTTGTTGACAAGTGATAACCTAATAATAAATCTAGGGGGTGGGTAGTCATTCACAGTAACCCAGATAATTGGATTCCTCACCCATGCCTACAGTGCTAGTTTAGACTAAGGATGGGATGAGAAGGACTGGTTGGCAAGATCAACTTCCTTGTCTTCACGAAAGGAAGGTTGATTCTGCATGTGTCACCCTATGGGGTCGGCGTCTAGTGAGAGACTGTCAGGGTAACCATAGATGGGGGCCGACGTCTAGTGAGAGACTGTCAGGGTAACCCATGTAGGACCATGCGATGACACTCCATCCTACTGGAGTCTAGATTTCCCTCTTGTGTTATTTCCTCATTGTTATGTTGCCTTTGGGAGCATTGTTTGAGCTACTTATGATATTGATTTAGACTGTGTTTTTGGAATTTATGTTAGTCTTTTACCTATTTGTAATTGCCATCTTGATTGTTGTCTTTGTTGGACCTCATTGTTATCTCCTTGCACAAGGGGTGGACCTCAGGGTTCCACATGGTCAGGTGGTTGTGCATTTTTCCATTGGTTTCTCGACATCGTGGCTCATGTGTAAAGAAGATGTATCTCTCTTGATTCCAATTTTGCACTTGTATTTGAAGACAAATATTTGTACCATTGCATCTAGATCTGTGTATCAGTGGAATTCATTATGTAATTTGATGTATTCAGAAAGAAAGAGCTTATGTAACAATGAAATTATGTATTTTCCCCTTGTTAAGTGAACTACATTGTACTGGTAATTTTAGTGCAAACTTCTTGATGTATTTGGATGTTGTAATAAAAGATGCTAGTTTGATTCACTTGGTTTATTTGATTAAACTATGTATGTTGTTGACTATTGTTTAATTGCAATAATGTTGCTATGTAATTCCCTAGAGATGATAGTTCAACCTTGTTGCTATTAGTCTATGTTATGATGTGTTATCATTGCTTCTTTTAAAAAACAAATTTGCCCTTTTTTATTGCTTAGTTGGACCTATCTCTAGGGTTGCATGGCGGGGCATTACATTTGGTATGAATTGAAGTTGTCCTTTGGTGGTGTGTGTGTGTAGGAAGATGCCTAGGGGTCGAGGTCGAGGTTGAAGTAGAGGATGCGGAAGAGGTGGTGGCCGTACACCTCCTCCCAGTTCCCCTCATGAGAGTGCTCAGGAAGGCAGGGGCCAGAATATGGAGAATCAAGGTCATCCGGAGGGAGCTCAGTTGCGTCAATTGCTTGAGGAGGCTCTTGCCCGTCTAGGTCCTAAACAGGAGGTAGATCAGCCAGGAGGGAGGTAGGAGGTAGATCAACCAGAGGTTAGGGAAAGAGAGAGGTCTACTAAGAGAGAGATGACAGCAGAGCAAGAGACTACCTTAGCAAATCACATGAGAGATCTGTTGAGGGAACGCCCTCCCACTTTTGATGGGTTTGGTAGTGGTTTGGAGGTAGAGACCTAGTTGTTGGATTTGGGTAGGTGTTTTTCCATGCATCTGTATGGTAGTAACACTAAGGAGAGATGTGCCATCTTGCATCTTAGAGGTTTTACTTCTACATGGTGGCGTTTGGAGGAACATAAGTTGCACTTGGACATTGGTACAATTTCTTGGGAATTATTCTTGAAGAGGTTCATAGATCGCTTCCCATCACGTCACTGGAAGAAGCGTCGTGCAGACGAGTTCCATGAGTTGAGATAGATGGCCATGCCAATAGAGCAGTATGAGCGTAGATTTTATGAGCTCAAGCAGTATGCAGGCATTTGTGATGATTGAAAGGAAGCTAGGTGTGCGGAAACACTTCCTACACTAATCTATTGAGGAGAGGGCTATGCAAATTCAACTTTATCCTAACTATTACAGCAATGTTAAACCATTAACATGAGATATTGCAACAAAATACAAGAACCAAAAAGTAGATAGAAGAAGAGAGACAAAGATTTACGGTGGGGAAAACCCTTATCGGGTGAAAAACCCCACACTCAGAAACCTGCACAATGTATTAACAAATCTGAAAGAATGTTTACAATACACTTGCAATGCAAGCTTCAATAGTCTTCGACACTCATGTCTAGAGTCAATCCGGCAGCATAACAGTACATGTAAACCTGTGATATAAACTCCATCTCCAAGCACCTGTATAAATAGGAAATACAAGGCAATATTGGACCTTTCTTGGAATGGGCGTCCAACATGGCTTCTTGGACCAAAACCACTTGGTCGACATTGTAGAATGTGTCTGACACTTGTCCACAGCTCCCATCCCAAAGAGGTCACCTATTTCCAACATGGGCTATGACAGATGCTCTTACGACACTTACGACCGTCATAGAATCTGTCATAGCGGTTACAACTTACAGTTGTAAGAGAATCTGTCATACATATGCTATAAATAGCATATTCTCTTACAACATGTCATATTCCACCTTGGGGCGCCCAAAAATGCCTCCTTCAAAGATGCTTCATGACACATGTCATTACCTATCTTACAACCTTCTATTTCTGACTCTTACATGTCATAGATTCATCATAGGAATCTGTCATAACCGTTTCGATCAAACATTCCTTACACAACATGGAAGATGCCGACACATGGCAGAATATTCCTACCACTAAGTGGGACGCCTATCTCCTCATGTGAGGACAAAAATACAACTTGTCATAATCCATGTAGGATTGACACATCACCGTGCCACATCCCACAATATGACAATATGGATTTTCCAAATATTTACAACATAGGCAATTAAATAATAAATACAAACATTACAAATGCAAAGAATTACCAAGGTTGAGACATCTTAATTCCCAACATTCTCCCACTGGTCGAACACCTTGTAAGAGCTAATAGAAAAACAAGATTTAACTGCTATAGGCCGAGAGGCCCATAGACTCTGAACACCATCTGAACTTCTTTGTGCCCACTGGTTTTGTCAATGCATCTGCAACATTCTTCAAAGTATCTATCTTTTCCAAATTTACCTTTCCATCCTCAACCATGTCTCACACGAAGTGAAACTAAACATCAATGTGCTTTGTTCTAGCATGGAAAGTTGGATTCTTTGCAAGGCAAATTGCACTCTGACTGTCACAACTAATCATGATCTGACCTGCATCAACACCAATGTCTGAACACAATATCTTAAGCCAAATGGCTTCCTTACAAGCATGAGTTGCTGCCATATACTCAGCTTCTTTCATGGACAAAGCAACAACAAGTTGTCACTTACTCATCCAACTAATAGCACCACCAAACAGTGTAAACACATAAGCACTGGTGGATCGCCTACTGTCAATGTCACCTGCCCAATCTGAATCCACAAATCCACGAATATCAACAGAATGAGGAGGTCCTGAAACATTACCATGATAGAAAATGGAGTACTCGGAAGTACCCCTCAAATATCTAAACACTCGCTTAACTGCATCCCAATGACTTCGTCCAGGATTAGCCATAAATCGACTAAGGACTCCCACTGCTTGGGCAATGTTCGATCTTGTGCAGACCATAGCATACATCAAACTGCCAACAACACTAGCATAAGGTACTCTGCTCATGTCCTCCACTTACTAGGAGATTTTGGACAATCCTCAACAGACAACTTTGTCCCCAAAGAAACGGGAACACACAATGGTCTACAATCTGCCATGCTGAATTTGTCCAACACAATCTTCACATACTTACTCTAGCTTAACCAAAGTTTTCTTTTGGTTCTGTCTCTTCTAATTTCCATTCCTAGAATGTACCTGATTGCCCCTAAATCTTTCATTTCAAACTGAGCTGACAACTGAGATTTAAAATCAAAAATCATATTCTTACCCTTCCCAATGAGCAATATATCATCAACATATAGTGCAGCAATGAGAATATGATCACCATCAAATTTATAATACACATAGTGATCTGATTTCAATCTCACAAATCTAATTGACAACACAAAGGCATCAAACTTCAAGTACCATCTCCTAGGGGATTGCTTCAAACCATACAAAGACTTCTTAAGTTTGCAAACCAAATTTTCTTTATCTTTCACCATGTAATTCTCTGGCTGTGACATGTAGATTTCTTCCTACAAGTCACCATGAAGGAAAGCTATCTTCACATCCATCTATCATACCTCTAAGTCATAAGCTACTGCAAGAGACAACAGGAATCGAATGGATGTCAGCTTTGCAATGGGAGAGAAGATCTCACCATAATCTATACCCTCCACTTGTCAATACCCCTTCGCAACCAATCTGGCCTTATACTTCTCAACACTGCCATCTGCACCAATTTTCTTCTTGAACACCCATTTGCATCCAACGGGTTTCCGTCCAGGAGGCAAAGGCACCAAGTCCCAAGTTTGATTCTTTTCCAAAGAAGCCATTTCTTCCTCCATGGCCTCCTTCCAGGAACCTGTGCCCTTCATATCCAAAGCCTCTAATACAGTTCTAGGTTCATCATTGTTAGTAAGTAAAGCATAAGCACAACTAGAATCAAGCAATGTAAAACCAAACCTTTAAGGTTGCTTTCTTATCCGTGTAGACCTCATCAAGAGCCGAGGTTGAGGTTCAACTTCTTCATCTGAGCTTTCAGAGCCGCTAGAGCTCTCCTCATCATCAGGTCCAACATTGTCTTTCTGTTCAGTCTTCTCAGGGGTGAGAGGAAACTAAACAACATCCTCTTTCTTTTCTTTTTCTTATGGCTGCAAAACAGTGGAAGAAGGTGTAAGCTCTCTGAAGATGACACTTCTGCTATACAACACTTTTTCAACCATGGGGTCCCAAAGCTGATATCCTTTCACACCAACACCATAGGCGATGAAGATACACTTAACATCTTTGTTCTTCAACTTTGACCGCTTCTCCCTCGGCACATGTGCATATGCCTCACAACCAAAAACATGAAGATGCCTTATTGAAGGCTTTCTACCAGACCACACCTTCATGGGTGTCTTTCCAACAAGAGCTGATGTAGGAGATCTGTTTACTAGATAGCAAGCAGTGGCAATAGCGTCAGCCCAAAACTTTTGTTCTAGGCCAGCTGCACTAAGCATACTCCTAGCCTTCTCCATTAGTGTCTTGTTCATCCTCTCTGCAACTCCATTTTGCTGCGGGGTGTATGGAGTTGTCTTATGCCTTTCAATCCCAAATTCCTTGCAATACTTATCGAATTCTGTAGAATAGAACTCACCACCGTTGTCAATTCTCAAACATTTAATCTTTTTACCAGTCTAATTTTTAGCAAAGGCTTTAAAATCCTTAAACTTACTATAGACTTCAGATTTGCTTCTGAGAAAATAAGTCCATGTCCTTCTACTGTAATCATCTATAAAAGATACAAAGAATACATATTTTGATAACGAAGGAACATTAACAGGACCAAACACATCAGAATGAATGAGGTCCAATACACCAGAAGACTTATGAGAACTCGAGTAAAACTGAACACAGTTTTGTTTTCCATAAATGCAATGTTCGCAAAAGTCAAACTCAAGATTACAATCATCTAACCCCTTAACGAGGTTCTTATTTTTCAGGGTACGCAGACCCTTCTCACCAATGTGGCCAAATCTCTTATGCCATAACATTGTCTTTTCTGTAGGAAGTTTAACTTCCAATGCATGATTACAATCATCAAGACTAGAAACAACAGATTTCTTCACTACTCGTTCAGATGGTGGGGATGAAGTGACTGCTGCCCTCTTCCTTGAGTCAGAAGAACTATTTCATTGTGAAATGCATGCCTCCAGCTGAAACAAAGTACCTCTCCTATTACCCTTAGCAAGCACCATAGCTCCTCTAGTCATCTTGCATCCTTTTTTCGAAAAGACAACCTGCACACCTGCATCATTCAACATACTTACAGAAAGCAGGTTCCGTGCTAAGCCTGGGATGTGTAGAACCCCAGAGATCCCCTTCACTTGACCATCAGGGAATCAGATAGAGACTCTTCCATGACCAATGATCTTCAAATGAGAGTCGTCACCCAGATACACCTTTCCACCATCGAACTCCTCATACTTAGTGAACCAGTCTCGATGTGAGGTCATGTGGAATGATGCACCAGAGTCGATTAGCCACACATCATCAGATGCATGGGTTGCCAAGGCTGCGATGAAAGCATCACCATCATCTTGTGATTTGTCAGAATCTGAATCAGGAGCTTTCTTCTTTTTCTTCTTCTCCTCTTTGCATTCCTTTCAGAAATGCCCGGTCTTGCCACAGTTCCAACAAAGAGCCTTGGACTTCCTAGGAGATTTGGATCTCCCACGGGATTTGGATCTACCCTTCTCAGCTTTCTTGTCCTTCTTCTTCCCTTTCTCCTTGGGTCTTCCACGAACTACAAGGACCTCTTTGGCTGCCTCAGAAGACTTTCTCCACATCTCTTTAGACAACAGCAAAGAAACTACTTCTTCCATTTTGAATGTGGATGTGGTGCTTCCAATTGCCATGACAAGATGATCCCATGAGTCCGACAAAGAACAAAGTAGGGTCATACACTAATCATCCTCCTCCATCTTTATTTGGTCTTGGTAGCGGAACAAGTGTAATCATAATGATCAGCCAGCTCAGAGCACACACTCTGCAGTTAGCAGAGGTAGTTTCCAACAGTCTAATGCTTTCTCGAGTGGCAGAAGATTTGGCAGGGGTATAGGATGTTTCTCTTGCGGCCAATAGGGCCACATAGCCAGGCAGTGTCCTCAGAAGAATGCAATAGAATTTGGTCAGAGGCTGGCAGCTTCAGAGGCAACCATAGGTGATGCAGGCAGGTCGCACAGGGTATTTGCAGTGGTTGATAACCGCCAGGCAGAGCATCATGGCACAGTTGTGGAGTCTTTGGCAATGTTACGAGGTATTGGTATTTTCATTCTTTTTGATTCTAGTGCTTCTGATTCATCCATTTCTCCTTCTCTAGTGGAGCACTGTAGATTGGTGGCAGCAAAACAAGACGTTAGGTGGTAGGTTGAATTAGCATTCGGGGCTAAGGTCGCAGTGGAATCCCTAGTTCATGGTTGTAAGTTGAAGATTGGCCCTCTTTCTACCACAGTAGATCTCTGCATTATACCCCTTGGATCGTATAATATAGTATTGGGTATGGATTGGTTAGATGCTCACCAAGTAGTGATAGATTGCCGGCCTGTATGTTAGTGAAGTGTGTGGATGATTTTGGTAGTGAGGTGGAGGTAGTTGGCATACAAAGACCCATTTCCTTGCGTACAATCTCTGCCATGCAGCTGAAGAGATGTTTGTGTCAGGGGATTCAGTTGTTTATCGTGATAGTTAATGACTTAGAGATAGAGGAGAGTCGAGAGACATCTCTTGATGATCATCCTCTCCTTAGAGAGTATGCTGATGTTTTTCCCAGTGAGATTCTGGGGATGCCACCTAAGCGTGACATTGACTTCAGGATTGATCTTGTTCCCAGAGCAGAGCCCATCTCACGAGCTCCATATCAGATGACCACTCATAAACTTAAGGAGCTTCAATTGCAGTTAGAGGAATTGCTAGCAAAGGGATTCATTCATCCTAGTGTCTCTCCTTGGGGAGCACCTGTTATCTTTGTGAAGAAGGATGGATCCCTTTGGCTATGTATAGACTATTGACAACTTAATAAAGTGACTGTGAAGACTAGGTACCCCTTGCCACGGATTGATGATCTTTTTGACCAGATTAAGGGAGCTAAGGTGTTTTTGAAGTTCACCTTAAGTCGAGATATCATCAGTTGCGTATCTTTGAGGCAGATATTCATAAGACAACATTTTGCACCCATTATGGACATTATGAGTTTACTGTTGTACCATTCGGGTTGACGAATGCACCTTCTGTGTTCATGAGCCTGATGAATGGTGTATTTTGCACTTATCTTTACAGATTTGTCCTTGTGTTCTTGGATGATATATAGATTTTTTCGACTATGGAGGAGCATGAGGAGCATTTGCGACAGGTTTTGCAGTGTCTGAGAGAAAATTGGCTTTATGCAAATTTGGTGAAATGTGAATTCTTTCAGACAGAGGTGAGGTATTTGGGTCATGTCATTTCTGGAGAGGGTATTGTTGTGGATCCTTCGAAGATCCAAGCCATTATGGATTGGCCTACGCCCACTAATGTTTCTGAGGTTCGCAATTTCATGGGTTTGGCAGGCTATTACCGTCAGTTTGTTTAGGGTTTTTAGAGGATAGCTCACCCCATTACTTCTCTTTAGAGGAAAGGGAAGAAGTTTGTTTGGTCGGAGCAGTGTCAGGTAGCCTTTTAGACTCTTACAGAGCAGTTAACTAGTGCACCTATTTTGGCAGTTCCTGATCCTACCGGAGACTTTGTAGTGTGTACTGATACATCTTTGGAGGGTCTAGGAGCAGTTCTAATGTAGGATGGTCGCGTAATTGCCTATGAGTCTCGCAAACTCAAGGATCACAAGTTGAACTATCCCACACATGATCTGGAGTTAGCCGTAGTTGTGCATGCCTTGGTGAGGTGGATGCATTTTTTTTGGGGCATCAGTTTGAGCTACATAGTGATCATCGTAGTCTACAATATATTTTTATGTAGCCAAATCTGAAAGCTAGACAAAGGCGGTGGATGGAGTTCTTGTGCGAGTATGATTTTGAGGTGAAGTATATTTAGGGTGAGAGAATGTTGTGGCAGATGCTCTTAGTCGACGGGGACATGAGCTTTCAGCAGTCACTCTTGCGGTGGATGTGAGAGGTCAGATTCTTGCAACACTTCCTACCGATAGCTAGTATCAGGAAGTGAAGTTAGAGGTTGAGTCAGGTAGACCCTTGAAGGGTAGATTTGCTAGTTACTCTCTTGAGTCAGATGGTCTTTTGCGGCAATTGGGTCGTATCTATGTTCCCAGTTTAGAGGGTCTTCATACCCTAATCATGTTAGAGGTGCATCGGGCACCCTACTCAGCACATCCTGGTGTCAAGAAGATGCACGCAGATCTTCGTCAGTTGTATTTTTGGAGTGGAATGAAGAGGGATATTGCTGATTTTGTTTTGAGGTGTCTTGAGTGTCAGAGAGTTAAGGCAGAGCACTAGCATCCTGCAGGTATTTTGTAGCCGCATCTTGTTCCAAATTGGAAATGGGACATTATTTCTTTAGACTTTATAGTTGGGTTACCTGTATCCTTCTGTCGCCATGATGCTATTATGGTCACTATGGACAAGTTGACAAAGATAGCACACTTCTCTCATGTTTGGTCATCATATAATGCTTCTACTGTGGCCAGAGTATTCATGGAGGACATAGTCAGATTGCATGGGATTCCTTGTAGGGTCATCTTCGATAAGGTTGCATGGCGGGGCATTACATTTGGTATCAAAGCCAAGTTTAAACACTAGGTACTCTGGTTATAATTGAGCCCATTATGGAGTCCTAGTGCTTAAACTCTACAGATTAAATTCTTCCCCTTTTTATTCCTCCCCATATGAATTGAAGTTGTCCTTTGGTGGTGTGTGTGTGTAGGAAGATGCCTAGGGGTCGAGGTCGAGGTCGAGGTCAAGGTCGAGGACACGGAAGAGGTGGTGGCGGTACACCTCCTCCTAGATCCCCTCATGAGAGTGCTTAGGAAGGCGGGGGCCAGAATATGGAGAATCAGGGTCAACCAAAGGGAGCTCAGTTGCGTTAATTACTTGAGGAGTTTCTTTTATGTCTAGGTCCTAGACAGGAGGTAGATCAACCAAGAGGGATACAGGAGCTGGATCGGCCAAAGGTTAGGGAAAGAGAGAGGTCTCCTACAAGGAGAGAGATGACAACAGAGCAGGAGGCTACCTTAGCCAGTCACATGAGAGATCTGTTGAGGGCATGCCCTCCCACTTTTGATGGATCTGGTAGTGGTTTGGAGGCAAAGACCTAGTTGTTGGATTTGGGTAGGTGTTTTTCCATGCATCCATATGGTAGTAATGCCAAGGCGAGATGTGCCATCTTGTATCTTAGAGGTTTTTCTTCTACATGGTGGCGTTTGGAGGAACAAAAGTTGCACTTGGACATTGGTACAATTTCTTGGGAATTATTCTTGGAGAGGTTCAGAGCTCACTTCCTGTCAGATCACTGGAAGCAGCATCGTACAAACGAGTTCCATGAGTTGAGACAGACGGCCATGTCAGTAGAGCAGTATGAGCATAGATTTTATGAGCTCAAGTAGTATGCAGGCATTGGCAATGATGAGGCTATGTTAGTTCAGCACTTCATTAGGGGTTTGAATGCCTATATCAGTGGAGGAGTTTGTGTTTTTGAGCGTAAGACCATGGAGGTGGCAGTCGAGAAGGCCCCTCTGGCAAAGGAGAATTTGACTATGGCTCTAGGAGGACATACGGGTGTGCATATTGGTAGTGCACCTTCAGCAGGCTTTGGGTCTCATGGTGGTCAGTCTCAGGCAACAGCTTTTTCCAGAGGTTATAATGCACCCGCAAAGGGTGGATAGTAGTAGCAACAGTATTCTTAGGCAAAACCAAAGAATTCTTAGCCTCAGCAGGGTAATAGATTCCAGTCTAGGAGAGATCGGTCTTGGCAACGGAACAAGCGTAATTGTATTGATCAGCCAGCTCAGAGCACACAGTCTGTAGTTAGTAGAGGTAGTTTCCAACAGTCTGATGCTTTCTCGAGTGGTGGAGGATTTGCCAGGGGTACAAGATGTTTCTCTTGCGGCCAACAGGGCCACATAGCCAGGTAGTGTCCTTAGAAGAATGCTGCAGGATTTGGTCAGTGGTCGGCAGCTTTGGAGCCGACCATAGGTGATGCAGGCAGGTCGCACAGGGTATTTGCAGTAGTTGATAACCGCCAGTCAGAGCATCAGGGCACAGTTGTGGAGCCTTCGGGGATGTTGTGAGGTATTGGTATTTCCATTCTTTTTATTCTGGTGCTTCTGATTCATTCATTTCTCCTTCTCTAGTGGAGTGTTGTAGATTGGTGGCAGCAAAGCAGTATGTTAGGTGGCAAGTTGAATTAGCATCTGGAGCTAAGGTCACAGTAGAATACCTAGTTCATGGTTGTAAGTTGAAGATTGGCCCTCTTTCTACCATAGTATATCTCCGCATCATACCCCTTGGATCATATGATATAGTATTGGGTATGGATTGGTTAGATGCTCACCAAGCAGTGATAGATTGCCAGCGTAAGTTAGTGAAGTGTGTGGATGATTCTGGTAGTGAGGTGGAGGTAGTTGGCATACAAAGACCCATTTCCTTGTGTATGATCTCTCCCATGTAGCTGAAGAGATGTTTGCATCAGGGGTGTCAGTTGTTTTCCATGACAGTTAATGACTTGGAGATAGAGGAGAGTTGAGAGACATCTCTTGACGATCATCCTCTCCTTAGAGAGTATGCAGATGTTTTTCCCAGTGAGATTCTGGGGATGCCACCTAAGCGTGACATTGACTTCAGGATTGATCTTGTTCCTGGAGCAGAGCCCATCTCACGAGCTCCATATTGGATGACCACTCAGGAACTTAAGGAGCTTCGATTACAGTTAGAGGAATTGCTAGCAAAGGGATTCATTCATCCTAGTGTCTCACCTTGGGGAGAACCTGTTATCTTTGTGAATAAGAAGGATAGATCCCTTCAGCTATGTATAGCCTATCGACAACTTAATAAAGTGGCTGTGAAGAATAGGTACCCCTTGCCATGGATTAATGATCGTTTTTACCAGATTAAGGGAACTAAGGTGTTTTCGAAGATTGACCTTAAGTCAAGATATCATCAGTTGTGTATCTTTGAGGCAGATATTCATAAGACAACATTTCGCACTTGTTATGGACATTATGAGTTTACTGTTGTACCATTCGGGTTGACGAATGCACCTTCTGTGTTCATGAGCCTGATGAATGGTGTATTTCACACTTATCTCGATAGATTTGTCCTTGTGTTCTTGGATGATATATTGATTTATTCAAGGACTATGGAGGAGCATGAGGAGCATTTGCGACAGGTTTGGCAATGTTTGAGAGAAAATCGACTATATGTAAATTTGGTGAAATGTGAATTCTTTCAGACAGAGGTGAGGTATTTGGGTCATGTCATTTCTGGAGAGGGTATTGTTGTGGATCCTTCGAAGATCCAAGCCATTATGGATTGCCCTGTGCCCACTAATGTTTTTGAGGTTCACAGTTTTATGGGTTTGGTAGGCTATTACCGTCGATTGGTTCAGGGTTTTTCGAGGATAGCTCACCCCATTACTTCTCTTCAGAGGAAAGAGAAGAATTTTGTTTGGTCGGAGAAGTGTTAGGCAGCCTTTTAGACTCTTAAAGAGTGGTTGACTAGTGCACCTATTTTGGCAGTTCCTGATCCTACCAGAGACTTTGTAGTGTGTACTGATGCATCTTTGGAGGGTCTAGGAGCAGTTCTGATGCAGGATGGTTGCGTGATTGCCTATGAGTCTAGCAAAATCAAGGATCACAAGTTGAACTATCCCATGCATGATCTGGAGTTAGCCGCAGTTGTGCATGCCTTGGTGAGGTGCAGACATTTTCTTTTGGGGCATCAGTTTGAGCTGCATAATCATCATAGTCTACAGTATATTTTTACGCAGCCAAATCTAAATGCTAGACAGAGGTAGTTGATGGAGTTCTTGTGCGAGTATGATTTTGAGGTGAAGTATATTCAGGGTAAGGAGAATGTTGTGGTAGATGCTCTTAGTCGGCGGAGACATGAGCTTTCAACAGTCACTCTTATGGTGGCTGTGAGAGGTTAGATTCTTGCAGCACTTCCTACCGATAGCTAGTATCAGGAAGTGAATTCAGAGGTTGAGTCAGGTAGACCCTTGGAGGGTAGATTTGCCAGTTACTCTCTTGAGTCAGATGGAATTTTGTAGCAATTGGGTTGTATCTATATTCCCAATTCAGAGGGTCTTCGTAGCCTAATCATGTTAGAGGCGCATCGGGCACCCTACTCAGCACATTTATGCATTTTTGGAGTGGAATGAAGAGGGATATTGCTGATTTTGTTTTGAGGTGTCTTGAGTGTCAGAGAGTTAAGGTGGAGCACCAGCATCCCGCAGGTCTTTTGTAGCTGTATCTTGTTCCAAATTGGAAATGGGACATTATTTCTTTAGACTTTATAGTTGGGTTGCCTGCATCCTCCCATCGTCATGATGCAATTATGGTCACTGTGGACAGGTTGATGAAGGTAGCACACTTCTCTACTGTTTAGTCATCAGATAATGCTTCTACTTTGGCCAGAGTATTCATGGAGGACATAGTTAGATTGCACGGGATTCTTTGTAGGATCATCTCCGATAGGGTTGCATGGTGGGGCATTACATTTGGTATCAGAGCCAAGTTTAAACACTAGGTACTCTGGTTATAATTGGGCCCATTATGTAGTCCTAGTACTTAAACTCTACGAATTAAATTCTTCCCCTTTTTATTTCTCGCTGTATGAATTGAAGTTGTATTTTGGTGGTGAGTGTGTGTAGGAAGATATGTACGGGTCGAGGTCAAGGTCGAGGTTGAGGTTGAGGTCAAGGTAGAAGACGCGGAAGATGTGGTGGTGGTACACTTCCTCCCAGTTCCCCTCATGAGAGTGCTCAGGAAGGTAGGGGCCAAAATATTAAGAATCGAGGTCAGCTGGAGGGAGCTCAGTTACGTCAATTGCTTGAGGAGTCTCTTGCTTGTCTAGGTCCTAGACAGGAGCTAGATCAGCCAGGAGGGAGGCAGGAGGTAGATCAGTCAGAGGTTAGGGAAAGAGAGAGGTCTTCTAGAAGGAGAGAGATGACAGCAGAGCAGGAGGCTACCTTAGCCAGTCACATGAGAGATTTGTTGAGGGCACACCCTCCCACTTTTGATGGGTCTAGTAGTGGTTTGGAGGCAGAGACCTGGTTGTTGGATTTGGGTAGGTGTTTTGCCATGCATCTGTATGGTAGTAACACCAAGGCGAGATGTGCCATCTTGCATCTTAGAGGTTTTGCTTCTACATGGTGGCATTTGGAGAAACAGAAGTTACACTTGGACATTGGTACAATTTCTTGAGAATTATTCTTAGAGAGGTTCAAAGCTCGCTTACTGTCAGATCACTAGAAGCAACGTCATGTAGACGAGTTCCATGAGTTGAGACAGATGGCCATGTCAGTAAAGCAGTATGAGCGTAGATTTTATGAGCTCAAGCAGTATGTAGGCATTGGTGATGATGAGGCTATGTTAGTTCAACACTTCATTAGGAGCTTGAATGCCCTTATCAGTGGAGGAGTTTGTGTTTTTGAGCCTAAGACCATGGAGGTGGCAGTTGAGAAGGCCCGTTTGGTAGAGGAGAATTTGACTATGGCTCTAGGAGGACATACGGGTGTGCATATTGGTAGTGCACCTTCAACAGGCTTCGGATCTCGTGGTGGTCAGTCTCAGGAAGCAGGTTCTTCTAGTGCACCTGCAAAGGGTGGACAACAGCAGTAGCAATATTCATAGGCAAAACAAAAGAATTCTCAGCCTGAGCAGGGTAATAGATTCCAGTCTAGGAGAGATGGGTCTTGGCAGCAGAATAAGTGTAATCATACTGATCAGCTAGCTCAGAGCACACAGTTTACAGTTAGTAGAGGTAGTTTCCAGCAGTCTAATGCTTTCTCGAGTGGTGGAGGATTTGGCAGGGGTACAAGATGTTTCTCTTGCGGCCAATAGGGCCACATAGCCAGGCAGTGTCCTCAGAACAATGCTGCAGGATTTGGTCAGAGGCCGGCAGCTTCAAACTTGACCGTAGGTGATGCAGGCAGGTCGCACAAGGTATTTGCAGTGGTTGATAACCGCCAGGAAGAGCATTAGGGCATATTTTTGGAGTCTTCAGGGATGTTGCGAGGTATTGGTATTTCCATTCTTTTTTATTCTGGTGCTTCTGATTCATTTATTTCTCCTTCTCTAGTGGAGCGTTGTAGATTGGTGGTAGTAAAGAAGGATGTTAGGTGGCAAGTTGAATTAGCATACGAGGCTAAGGTTGTAGTAGAATCCCTAGTTCATGGTTGCAAGTTGAAGATTGGCCCTCTTTCTACCATAGTAGATCTCTGTATCATACCCCTTGGATCATATGATATAGTATTGGGTATGGATTGGTTAGATGCTCACCAAGTAGTGATAGATTGTCGGTGTAAGTCAATGAAGTGTGTGGATGATTCTGGTAGTGAGGTGGAGGTAGTTGGCATACAAAGACCCATTTCCTTGTGTATGATCTCTGCATTGTAGCTGAAGAGATGTTTGCGTCAGGGGTGTTAGTTGTTTGCTGTGACAGTTAATGACTTGGAGATAGAGGAGAGTCGAGAGACATCTCTTGATGATCATCCTCTCCTTAGAGAGTATGCAGATGTTTTTCCCAGTGAGATTCTGGGGATGCCACCTAAGCGTGACATTGACTTCAGGATTGATCTTGTTCCCGGAGCAGAGCCCATGTCACGAGCTCCATATCGGATGACCACTCAGGAGCTTAGGGAGCTTCGATTGCAGTTAGAGGAATTGCTAGCAAAGGGATTCATTCGTCCTAGTGTCTCTCCTTGGGGAGCACTTGTTATCTTTGTGAAGAAGGATGGATCCCTTCGGCTATGTATAGACTATCGATAGCTTAATAAAGTGACTGTGAAGAATAGGTACCCCTTGCCGTGGATTGATGATCTTTTTGACCAGATTAAGGGAGCTAAGGTGTTTTCAAAGATTGACCTTAAGTCAGGATATTATCAGTTGCGTATCTTTGAGGCAGATATTCATAAGACAACATTTCGCACCCATTATGGACATTATGAGTTTACTGTTGTACCATTCGGGTTGACGAATGCACCTTTTGTGTTCATGAGCTTGATGAATGGTGTATTTCATGCTTATCTCGATAGATTTGTCCTTGTGTTCTTGGATGATATATTGATTTATTTGAGGACTATGGAGGAGCATGAGGAGCATTTGCGACAGGTTTTGTAATGTCTGAGAGAAAATTGACTTTATGCAAATTTGGCGAAATGTGAATTCTTTCAGACAGAGGTGAGGTATTTGGGTCATGTCATTTCCAGAGAGGGTATTGTTGTGGATCCTTCGAAGATCCAAGCTATTATGGATTGTCCTGCGCCCACTAATGTTTCTAAGGTTTGCAGTTTTATGGGTTTGGCAGGCTATTACCATTGGTTTGTTCATGGTTTTTCGAGGATAGCTCACGCCATTACCTCTCTTCAGAGGAAAGGGAAGAAGTTTGTTTGGTCATAGCAGTGTCAGGCAGCCTTTCAGACTCTTAAAGAGCGGTTGACTAGTGCATCTATTTTGGCAATTCTTGATCCTACCGGAGACTTTGTAGTGTGTATTAATGCATCTTTGGAGGGTCTAGGAGCAGTTCTGATGCAGGATGGTTGCGTGATTGCCTATGAATCTCACAAACTCAAGGATCATGAGTTGAACTATCCCACACATGATCTGGAGTTAGCCGTAGTTGTGCATGCCTTGGTGAGGTGGAGGCATTTTCTTTTGGGGCATTAGTTTGATCTGCATAGTGATCATCGTAGTCTACAGTATATTTTACGCAGCCAAATCTGAATGCTAGATAGAGGCGGTGGATGGAGTTCTTGTGCAAGTATGATTTTGAGGTGAATTATATTCAGGGTAAGGAGAATGTTGTGGCAGATGCTCTTAGTTGGTGGAGACATGAGCTTTCAATAGTCACTCTTGCGGTGGATGTGAGAGGTCAGATTCTTGTAGCACTTCCTACTGATAGCTGGTATCAGAAAGTGAAGTCAGAGGTTGAGTCAGGTAGACCCTTGGAGGGTAGATTTGTTGGTTACTCTCTTGAGTCAGATGGTCTTTTTTGGCAATTGGGTCGTATCTATGTTCCCAGTTTAGAGAGTCTTTGTACGCTAATCATGTCAGAGGTGCATCGGGCACCCTAATCAGTACATCTGGGTGTCAAGAAGATGCACGCAGATCTTTGTCAACTTTTTTTTTGGAGTGGAATGGAGAGGGATATTGCTGATTTTGTTTCGAGGTGTCTTGAGTGTCAGAGAGTTAAGGTAGAGCACCAGCATCCCGCAGGTCTTTTGCGGCCACATCTTGTTCCAGATTGGAAATGGGATATTATTTCTTTAGACTTTATAGTTGGGTTGCCTGTATCCTTCCTTCCTCATGATGCTATTATGGTCATTGTGGATAGGTTGACGAAGGTAGCACACTTCTCTCCTGTTTAGTCATCATATAATGCTTTTACTGTGGCCAGAGTATTCATGGAGGACATAGTCAGATTGCATGGGATTCCTCATAGGATCATCTCTGATAGGGTTGCATGGTGGGGCATTACATTTTACATAGGATAGGAAGAAAATTTTACTTGATATTTAATCATGTAAAAGATGTTCTTTCGCTGCAACAATGGAAACATGATAACCTGATCTTTTTTTGAATATACAATATTCAAATGAATCAGCGATACAAAGAATAATACAATAATATTACACCATCTCCTTTTATTCATCGAACCAAATCATCACACAACCTACATGCACAAGATGGAGCAGCCCAGTTCTTCTCACCACCCATCCATAGGACTGTGAATTCGAGTCCATCCCCGAGCTTGGAAACAAGCCCCAATGCTCAAATAAATAAGAAAACATGAAACTAACCAATAACAATATATTCAAACACAAGGAAACCTAAACTTAGATTTCTGGTAATAGGATGAAGAAGGGGGATCCTCTTTGGGGCATAAATGTAGCTCCTTGTAGCTCCCTATAGCTCATTTTTCACAAATGGAGCTCCCTTTTCATAGCCAATCAATCTTCCACCCAACTCCCATACAATCTCCCAAACCTCCATTCTCCCAAACTCCCATTCTCCCATTACTCCCAACACATCCAACCATAACACCATCACCAACTCCACAATTTCCCCCAAAAGAGGCTTCCACCATTCTTATCCCCACAAGAGGAAAACCCAATCCCAAACCCACAACAAACAATCACATATTTTTACAAATTAAACACTTTATTTGCATGCAACCATCACAAACAACTTATTGAAAATATCACAAGAAAACATCCATACAGGTGGTTGTCCAAGTTAGGATCAGCCCACTAGTTTTCCAAGAAGATGCAAATCCAGTTTTTCCAGCCACAATCCAGCTCAAACCCTCATTTCTCCTATTCCAGAAAACATACCGCAACCCCAAAAAGCAAGAAAGAACATGTTTCAAGAAAGCTACAACATTTTTTCGATTTCTCAGGGATGATCAAATGATTCACATTTCCCTCCTAAAATAAGACCTTTTTCCCCCAACTCTTTACATTCCTTCACTTAAAATAAAACAATTAAACATAATAAAAATATTACATACTTTTGATACAACCCCCTTTATAAAACAACGAATAAAGAAATATTTGAGCATTAAGGAGTTTGTTTCCATTCTTAAGGAACCTGGGCCACTCTGCCTGCAAAATCTTATTAAAACATCAGTATATTAAAAACTTATAGCCGCAACAAATAAACATTTAGCTTAATCATTTCTATTAACCACGTAATCTAACATCCCAAAACACTAATATTTATTCTCAGAAATCAAACATATAATCATCAATATTTCATAACCATTCATTTTATTAAATAAACTTATTATTTCATTTCCAACAAATAAATAAATAACTAACAGAAATATAAAGCATTTAGTTCCCATAGTCAAAATACTAATATTAATAATAATAATGATCATAGTTCATAAACTCAACATCAACCAAGTCCATTACACACCAAAATATAATATCAAATCAAATATCTAGAATAATGCTAACTAGGCCTCACACAGAGTGTGTAGATTCCAGATTTGAGAAGAAAAGTACTACAAGGGCTTGGGCGCTTGCACCAAAGCCCTCCAGATCTTTAGAGCAAAAAACCTCTGGGATAGTGGTGAACAGTAGTAGACAACTCCCGAAAATCCCTGAAGAAATTCCTACCTTAGACTTGGGCGCCTGCTTTTTAGCCCCCGACTTTTCCACATCTTGAATCTTGAAATTTGGTATGTATCTACTCTAAATATAACATCTCTGTGTGTGAGCATTTGTCAGAATTCATCTGTTTACTTATGGTTTTGCATAATTAGGGTTTTGAGCATAATCAGGCTTAAGTTAATACATTAATCAACAAATTCCAAGTTTCCTCTTTGTTCCAAGTGACAACCAATCTATAGCTAAATCCTCTTGCAAAAGAAGTGATTCTACTAGGTTGAATGTCCTCGAATGTATGTAGTGAAAGGAGGATCTAACCTAACAACACATTGAATTGAAACCCCTCTTTTTCTACATTACAATAACATTTTGGGACCAAAAATCTTAAGGGAGAGCATACATGTAGGTCCAAATTGGAGTTGTAGAATGAATTTCCTTTGATGGTTTGAAGCCCACATGTCAATGCTTCATGAATAGTCTAGCATTTTGGCAGATATAGGGACTACTTCCAAAAAATGCATTTTTGTTTAATTCATTAGCAAAGATGGCAATAAAATATCCTTTTAGCATAGGCCCATTCCTGAAAGTTGTAACATCCAAATCCGAAATGACAAGAAGTAACTAAGTTTTCACAACGGTAAATTTTTTTTTTTACTAAGAAATCAAATATAAGGGTTACTCACTTATAATCCACTACAACATTTTTCATTATATCATAAACATGATCTCATTTTCATAAAGCTGAAATAAATGATATACGTTAAACATTTTATTTTCTAACAGATGAATTTTTTTTTTTTTGAAACAACAAATATTGGAAACATACCATTGTCATGCATCTCGATTGTCGACCCATCACATTCAAGACTCGGCATTCCTCAGTATTTGG
Source organism: Cunninghamia lanceolata (assembly GCA_027924645.1). Lineage (NCBI taxonomy): Eukaryota > Viridiplantae > Streptophyta > Pinopsida > Cupressales > Cupressaceae > Cunninghamia > Cunninghamia lanceolata. The sequence goes on along the minus strand of BSBN01000847.1, from coordinate 5,892,344 downwards.
AAGAGAAAGTATCTTCAAGGAGCTTAACCTCCAACCACAGACCGTCGGTCTCCCGCACTCCTTCCTAACCGGAAGTGGCCCTACCCTACTCAAGAGGATAGACTTAGGATACCCATCGGCGTTTGCCATCTGAGCTCTAGTGTTGTAACCTACGTGTCTTGTTATCGCGCAGATCCCTAGATACCCTCTAGTCATGCACGACACTCCACAAGAAACGCCATCCAGTTACGGTGAACGTTCGATGCACTTGAGGATAGTACACCACCTTGGCCAAAGGATTTGTTTTTAAATTAGCGTTCTAAGAACGCATGAACTTGGTTCACCCACCCTACTCGACTTGAACTGATCGAAATCCTACAGTTTCCAATTGGTATAATTTGCACTAATTGACGACCTTGATGACCTCAAGGGTTTAGGATTTCCTCCGGTAATGGCGCTTGGCGCAACATTTACTCTAATCCTGAGTTCCTAGTTTCATAAACTCATATTCATGTAAAACATTGTTTAATAACGCCCACTCCTAAGTGGTTTCACATTTGTTTACTCATTTTCCCATGTTTGCACAATACACTCGAATATCTAAAACAATTTCCCGTTCTCCCAGAATTCAAGGGTTCTAGACTCATAAGGCCTACAAAACAATACCAGCATTGTCGCATGCAACGTAAACTGGATTCAAAATGCAGTTTTCCCGCTCTACAAGCTCGTTACAAAAGCATGATGGTTTTCGACACAAGTACACCAACTCCCAACTTCGCTTTCCAAGTCAATTAATTTCGCTTATGTTAATGAGGTAAGAATCACAAAATTAAACAATGAAAGATTTGGACTCTTTCTTATGATCTTAGAGATGACCAAATACGTGGTCGATTTCTAACAAAGATAAAAGACGAAAAAGACTTCAGCTGGTTGCAACTACGTCCTCAGCGGTCAAACTCATTAAAGTTTACGCCAAACATGCATCAAATCTGTGGTGTATCTCTTCTACACAACACGCTCGTGGAGCAAAGTGTTTTCTCACTAAGGAGTTATTGTTTCCGTGTGCCCCACGGTCGGTTTTTACGTTGATATTTCAGTCTTAAAGGAAAATCTTTATATTTTACGCTTTTTCCTACTGTTAGAAGTTGGTAGTTTACATTTGCATTTTGCAATGATCAATCATAGATGAATACACATTGAAATCTATACACTATTGTCTTACGACTCCAATCAAGAAAGGTATTGACCTATTTTCTAAATTCTTGAATACTAATTGACAGCAGCATTATTGTCACTGAGGTTTCTTTTACCATAATACAATAATAATACTTTTGTGATGATGAACTTCGCACAAAAACGCAGTAAGAGACGTTATCATGATATCTAATTCATTGTAGGTATATTACCTTACCTTGGTAATAATGAGCACAGCAAATGTTGAAGTTTCCCCTCATTCCTCACTGTCGCTTTTCCTTATTTCTGTGTAGGCGCAGCAGAAACTCCTTTTTGTCTCTCCGCTGTTTGTTTCTCTCTCTCTGTCTCAACAGTGACTCTCTCCCACAACTATCCTCTCTTCCCACAGCAAAGGCTTCTAACTAAAACTCCCTCTCTGATGAAGTCCTCCAACAATAACTACTGTCGTTTTTCTCCACTCAAACCATGGCTGAATCCTCTATCCTCTCTGTCGTTCCCTTCTTCCTTTCACCGAAATCCCTTCCTTCTCTCTACACTCTCCCCACTCGATAGAGTCTCCCCACTTTTTCTCCTACCTCGCAGTTTTAATTCCCCACGACAGCCACCTCTCGCTGCCTCCGCTCTCTTCCTACTCGACGGGAGTATCCCACTTACTCCCCACTATCCTTCTAACTACCTTCTTCCTTACTCACCGCTTCTTCCCTCTCCGACCATATCTCCCCTATCACATTGCCACGACGACCTCTAACAGAACTCCCCTCTCCTTACCTCGCGAAGGAATCTAACATTAAATTTTTTCCTCTCCTAAGAAACTACCACTCTGCATAACTAACATCCCGGGCAGGAATACTTCCTAACATTTTGCGGTTTGGTTAATGCTCCAATCCCATCAACCCCGATGCTTTTGCACTCCCTTAGTGATGGGACATCAATCAGTAATATGCGGTTTCTCCAACTCACTCCACTATCTTCCACGATGATGGAGCTCCTCGTAATGAGGCTTGTTAGCCTCATTCCAACAGCACACCAAAGATTTCGCTCCCTCAACAAAGAGATAGCATGGGCATTAGATTCAACGATCATACTTCTATCACCATCACTGAACTTTCTCTCTCTCGCCCATGGTGAAGGAAATTAAAGCACTCGACAACTACTGAAACAAACCTAAGCTCAAGGAGGTCGTTCTAACTGAGTAATACCGACTTCGTTACTCACCACAACCACAAGAATGATTAAAGCTCCTTCGGTGATATGGCTTGCTAAAGGACGTAGCAACTCCGTCCTTACTAGATCAAAAAGCATTTAACTATCCAAGACTAAATTAAAGATCGAATTAAAGAGTTAAACACAACAAGGTGGCGGATAAACAAATGCATAAGGCATCTCTATGGTTGAAATAAGAAAAGGAGATAAAGACCACTCTAGGTAAGAGACTCAAGGTTAGACCAAAATAACTCGCGGTCAAAGCCAAAGGAGAAGACTCACGTTAAACGACGACCAAATAAATTATTTCATGCTATGGCTTCAAATCGACATTCGTCGATCTACAAGAATGGAATAACTTCACAATACAAGTTTGATACGTTTTACGACAATCACGACGGCTTGGTCGTAACGCGAACGAGTTCTTACGACGTTAGACGCACAAAGCCGACTTCTCGCATCTTTTGACTACGAGACAAGATTTACATTTTTGCCACAAGATGGTTCAATAAACACTTATAAACAAGAATGTTAAACGTCTAAATAAGTCGACTTGCTATGATGGACTTACAACGACATCGACGACTCCAAGATTCTACATGACGTCTTTCGACTAGGATGTCACACTCTATCCTTTGATGTTGACGTCTAGTTAACTAACCCAACCGACATACAAGACTAACTGGTTGGTTCCAAGGTTTATCTACCTGTTTGGCGATCCCAGTAGCAAACGCCCATGGTTAATTTCCAGAGTCTATACTCTCTCTCGAAGATACTTTCTCTTCCCGTCGAACATGATCCACCTGTTCCTGCATCGACAGACTCACATACAATTTTGTGGTCAAAGCACCTATGTTCAAATCAAAACATAATATATCCAAACATCATTGCATTTATTATAAAGACATTTAGTCTACAATATCACCTTGATCGTAATCGTTAGATTCCACAATTCAATATAACAACTTTGTAAGATAAATCGTCAATTTCCATGCCATTCACAACATATTAATTTTATTAAAATTCGCAAGAAAGTAAATAACATAATTGTTTCCAAAAAGAGGGATGTAACAAAAGTCCCCATTAGTTTTTCAAAATTTTATAAGCCTAAAGATACAACTCTTCCAGAGGTAGATGCATGCCAAGGAATCTATAGATTAGGATCATTCCATGCAAAGAATCCACATTCTTTCAAAATTCATGGACATCAATATTAATGACTAAGGAGTCATCCAAAGTTGGCATGCATTGATTTGGACTATTTCTAGGCTGATCCATCTTATGTTTGTTGCCTACTACCATTAATACATCAACTTCCTTGTCATGTGATGAAGATCTAGAACCTATGAGCACATTTTGAAAAGAACAAGGCGTAATAGATCCCCCTACCTAGATCCATGGAGGGTAAACTAGAGGAAGGGAGAAGAGAAAACTAGAGGAATGCTAAAGAGAGAAAGTAGAAGCAAAAAATCACAAAACCCTAGAAGAGCTCATTAAAAGTTATCGTTTGTCTTTATTATTCGACTATAGGATCTTCTTCACACTCTAAAAAAATATTTCATGTAGGCAATAGTAGATTGATTAGATAATGTAAGGTTTTAAATTTATTTGGGATAAAATGAAAAGAATATAAAATTATTTATAAAGATTTTAATATATAAATACACAAGTTGATACCCTTGGGGCAACTTCCTTTGATTAAATAAAGAGAAAAAATGGATCCTCCACTTGAGGATATTTTGAAATATTTATTTCTTTCCAAGTTCTTCTAACTATTGTTATGCAAAATGGAAAAAAATCCCATCCCACAACTCTTGAAGTCTCTCCATTTGCTTCAAAATGAGCAACAAAGGGTGATGAGCCATAAAACCTATGAAATCCTCAAGATTACTCTGTATAAAACTTGTTCCGAATAGATGGAGACACTCTTGCATCATCGAGTTTTCCTTCGGAGTATTTCTATTAAAAATGCCTCCCACAACACCAGCAACCTACCTTTGGTCATTTTCCAAAGAAAAAACACTACACCAAGATCGATGAATATATTTATTTATAGCCAACTTCCCCCACATTTTACTTCCCATGATGTCAAAAATGGTCATAAATAACTCTTCAAGGATAGTATTGTCATGGACATGCCCACATTCAAAATACCTTGCACCAATGACAATCATGATGGCATTGATGCCAGTGGAGCAATGATATTAAATAGTGTTGCAACTTGCTCAGATGACTCCTCATTCACACACCTGCATTGTCTTCTATAGATTGACAATCTTTGAGCCATCTTAGAATTAGATCACCCTCACAGCTATAAAATTAGTTATTTACGCTTCATGATGAGAGATTAGTACCTGTAGATAATATATGATCATATTTTACATTGAAAGGTCATTTAAGGATAATGACAATCATGGGAGCCTCTAAATTTACTCCACTCAGATAGAACTAACTATCATTCCTTTTGATTTTACAATCAATTGAAGACCATCCCAAGCGTCACATCTGTCCAACAAGATAATATCATCAATTTGGTCGATGACATGGTTAGCTAAGAGTTCTACAACTGTATTGGTCTCTCAATACATATGCTTCAACGAGTAGTCTCAAAATCTGTCAAGAAGGGGGGATTAAATCAATCCATTTTTTAAATTTCAAAAATTAGTAGAGTTTTTGTTTCTGATGGCATTGATACATATCATAGAGTAGCCCTCAATATCTATATTCTTAATATTTTTCTATAAACATAGCTTCAAACCTACATACAACGTTTCCAATTCCATCTCATTATTTGTTCCATGTGATAATTTTTTGACATCACTGAGATGAGAATTGCCACCTCATTTCTAATGATGCATCCTACATTAGAGACCTCGGGAGTGTCTCAAGAGGCCCCATCAAAATTTAGCTTCAATCTACCACTCAGAGGGGCCATTGTAAAGATTATATACATATATATTTGTTTATTTATATAAAATTTGATTTGCATTAAAAAATTTAATTGTCATATGAAAGGAAATAATAAAGACTAAACAATAGAAAAAAATTGCCTACAATCAAGGTAGACCATCAAATTTAGGCCTTGGGACTAAAAAAAATTCTATCAACTTTTTAGTATAACCCACTTGTTAATTATAGATGAGATAAATACTTTTAGAGTAAAATTTCTATGTTGACATTTGAACGCCTTCATGTAAATAAGTTTTTATTTGAAAGTTAATCAATATTTAAATGTCCTATATTAATGATTATTTGTTTGTTAACTTATAATTGTAAATTTGTTAGACTCTTAAATTTATTGAATTTTAAGAGAAAAAGTTTTGCCCTTTTGGAGGCATATCAAAATCTATCTCAAATTTATAGGAAGTTGAGAAAAATATATGGGAAGTTTTTGGGCTAGAAGGGTTTAAAAAAGTAGTGAATATAATGAAAAACACCTTCAACTCTAGGAAAAAACCAAAAAAGTGATTGAGTGACCAATTAAGGTTGCACATATGATGTTTGGAGTTTGAATAAACTAAGTATTGTAATCTCTCCCCTGCTAGTCACATACATTGTTAAAAGAAGAAATTGAGTTCAGATTGAATTCTTTTGAGATTGTAAATGGATCTCCAAACATTATTTAACAACCTACTTCAAACTAGGAGTTGAAGAATATTCCTATAAGCTTTTGATTTCTCATACAAGACTAATTTGGGAGAGAGATAAGCATAGGATAACCAAGGCTTGTAATTAAAAAGGGTGTTCTCACATGCCATTACTAGTTCCACCACAATTATTGGAGAATTGAGAAATCCATTTGAGGAATATATTCATTTGGATTTGCCATAATAATTTGATATATAACTTTTGAAGTCAACTACATTGATATTAAACTTGATTTTGTTTCATACCAAGATCTAGAAGAAGGTATTATTTAAAAATAAGACATCTAGTAATGTTATATATACAATGTCTAATAAAATTTATCAGCTTTGACCTAAGGGACCTCGACAAGATGGATTCCATCATAGTTTAAAATGGGAAACCACTAGAGAGATTGGTTATTCACTATAATCTTTTACTAAATTTTTCATAGGTCCAAGTGAGCCAAAGCTTGATAACTCCCCATGCTTTCTAGATGCTTTTGAAAATAAATGTGCATGCAATTTTTAATAGGGATGGGAGCACCAAGAAGAGTATGAAGCCCTAGACCTTTCCAACATTTTCTCATAGAAAGGTATTAGGATGAAATACAATGTTTGATAAGGAATTTATGAACTCACCTACCTTCTAAGACTTGAACAATTCATTTAGTGCAATATTGCCTAGCTTTTTATGCTAATAAAGCTCATCCCTCTATTTTTATAGGGGTACAACAAATGTTTCAATTTACTTCATGATGCCTCTACCTCCATCAAAGTTGTCCAAAATATTCTATATAAGAAACTTCTTCAACCTAAAGTAGACCATTAAAGAAGGAATTCAAGTAAGAAACTATTAAATATAAGTAGTTGCTAACACTTTAGAACAAAATTAAAATTTACCTATCATATAGAAATGTTTAAAGATCCAATGTAATATCTTTTTCAACTCTTCATATAATCTAGTTCTAAATATACATTATAACTTGAAAAATAAAGAAAATGCCAAAATTAAACATCTCCATGTAGTAAATCCCTTTCCAACCAAAACTTTAAATTTGAGGAGAAACATATATAAAATATTATATTTAACATTCGACTTTAGCTTAGGATTGGTTTTTTTAATTTATTATTTTAAGGTGTACAATTTTACTTCTGAATGAATATAGATGTCCAAACTTTATAAAACAAATTGGCATTTATTTTATTTTATTTTTTGGGTGTACAATCCTAGTCTTTTCTACACAACATGCAATGTCTCTCTTTGAATGAACATGTGACATCTCACTTTATACAAACATGCAATGTTCAAATATTAAGGGAATAGTTTTTTCCATTTATTTATTTGAGGTGTAAAAACCCAACCCTTTGGATTTCAACATGTGATATTGATTACAAAGACCAACCTAAACTGTTTTAGAAAGTGAACCTATCAAAATAAGTCCAATCTGTGACAACAAAATATTGATTGAAAGTGCTTCTAAATTTATTTCTTTAATAAATTTTAATATCAACATTTGTTTGTTTGCGTGAACTATCATCAAAATGAACAATATATTATTAAAACCCCCAAAAAAGTTAACCCTCCTTTATTTATACACGACCATTACATTATCCAGTTCAACAGTCAAAGTCAATGTTGACCAATAAAATAGTATTTACCACATTTTGATATAGATGAAGTGTACAATTACAATTGACTATTTGACCATTTGACCATTGAACTAGATGATGTTTAAGTAAAGTGTTTATACACACCTCCACCATTAAAACAAACTCAAAATGTTTGCCAAAAAGCAAAAAACATTACTTTTAAAAAGGAGTAACAGGGTTGGTATACACACTTTCAAGTTGTTTAGTTTAAGCTTATGAGGAACGGGTTCGAGATGCCTTCATTTTTAAACATTTGTTGTCTATATTCTTGATATTCCTTAAAACAAAATGCTTTATAGCATCGTGGATGATCATCGTCTATTAGCTTTTCTGGTGCATAAACTTGTGCATCATCTGCAAAGTGCATAAAGAATGCGAGAGACAGTCGGGAAGTCCATCCTCCATACATAACTCTATGCATCACGCTTCTATATCTGCAATTGCTCCAAATCTGCCATGCACACAAACATCACATATTCAAAATGTAACATATTCTATATCTGCAATTTACTTCATTTTAGCTCCAAAGAGTCCCCTATATTTCCAGATTTGGTAATACTATTAAAAAATCTTTAAACATTTTTCTACATTTCACCTCCAAAGATTCCCCAACATTCACAACAAATGAATCCGTTCGAGGCTTGATGGCAACCCACATGCCTTCCTTTGTAAGAACCTCAAGGCCTCCCATATGATCCTGGCTCAGAATTGTCAAGAAAGAGAAATCCTTGTGGCCTCCCAATGCCAATGTTGAGGTTGGGGCAATGGGAGGTGTATAATAGTTCATGCGAAGATTTCCTTTCAACGATTTTTCCAATCCATATTCAAAAATGTCTAATCCCAAACTACTAACAATAAGCTTGACAAGTATGTTTGCAAGCTCTTCCACCTTGCAACTGTATTCCTTCACCACTGTACTGAAGAAACAACAAATACCAAACAATTATTCTTTTTACCAGAAAATGTTGAACAGATCATTCTTTAGCACAATTGGAAATCTCTTAATGGCATAATAATAACCATAGTAGTTATGAGATGGTTGATTAAGATTTAATTGCATATTTTGCAATTAATTTTTATTCACTCATATTTCTATTAAAAATAGGAAGTAGCCAAAGATCTCTCTGATTCTAATAAAGGAAAATATTAAAAAAAAGCGTGCAATAGTTTTAAAGTAGATGCATAAAGCATATGCAATAGTTTACAACTAGTTTTAAAGTAAATGTATAAAGCATATACAATTAATTTTAGAAAGTAGGTGTATGTAGATGAATAAAAAATGTAGCTATAAAAAGGTATATGTAGGTTGTTAAAGTTTAGTTTTAACAATTATTTGTCTTGTGCATAAAGTCATAATTCATCTTATTTATGTATAATATGTGATATATCAAATAACAAAAAGAGGGAGCATGAGCAAGTTTTGAACATAAGTTTTTTATTATTCTCAACTTATGTAATTTCATTTATTAGGTAACTCCAACTTTGCTCCATGTTTTTACATGGCATTAGATTTGTAGGTCTCATTTTTATCAACAGGCATTCTTGTAAGATTTTGAACCTACAAGAATAAAGAGATGGCAATAAATAATGTAGGAGAATTGCAAAGGCTTGAAGAGTAGTGCAATGGTGAAGAGCTTAATCTCTAGAAGCTCAAAATGAAAACATTCTTTCTAAACAAGGGCCTATTTAGATTATTTAATGAGAAAGAGGCCAAGCCTATATGAGATGCAAATGTGATCAACAAATGGGAGACAAGATGGTATGGTTCACTCATGTGATACTCTTGGATTTGAGTGATAATGCAATTCTATATGTTAGTGAGTCAAATACAACAAAGAAGGCTTGAGATCTGTTGACTCAGATATATGAATCAAAAGATGTCAATGCTAGAATGTATCTTCAAAAGAAGGTTTTTTAATTGAAAATGCAAGACCCACAAAGTATTGCAAACCACATGAATTAATTTAAGTCTCTTGGAAATCAACTAGTAGCATGTGAATTAGCGATTTCAGAAGAAGATGCAACAATCACATTTCTTGGGAGCTTGCTAGTATCCTATTCAAGATTGGTAGTAGGTCTTAGAACTCAAGCTAATTCAAATTTTTAGTATGGTACATCACAACTCTAAGAAGAAGTAAGAAGGAAGGATGCAAGATTGAATGTTAAGACTTCAACATTATTTTCAGTAGGATATAAGGGAAAGGCGAAGAACATGATAGAAAATAATTCTCAAAGAACCTTTAAGAATAATTAAGGCACAATAAGGAGGGGAAAAGGCCCCGTAAATGGTTGCATTGTGGTGATCATGGCCATTTTAAGAAGTAATGGAAGAAATGATTAGCATGGGTTGAGGATACAAAGGAGGTAGTGATCACTACACCCGCAAGCTCCTACTCCATAGAATGTAGTATTTGGACTCATGAGCAACGCATCATATGATGTCCAACAAAGGTTGGTTCACAATGTACATTGAGATTCCCAAGGGTAAGAATGTTATTCTTGGTGATAACAATAGACATGAAATGATTATAGTAGGGAACTTTTCATTAAAAATGCCTAATGGTGTGTATAAGGAAATCTATAATGTAGGACATGCTCTAACATTAACTAAGAATCTTCTAGAAATTAGTAAGATTACTAATGCAAGAATATCATCACAATTGATAGCAATACTGGTGTTATAAAAGATGCAAAGGGAAAGGTCATTGAAAAAGGTATCTTGGAGGGAAACCTATACAAGTTATATGTAGCAACTCTAGAAGTGGCAATGGTGGCAATAGGTGATCATCAAAGAGCTATTTTTGTGCTTTGGTGTTGTAGATTTAGACATGGAAATACACAATTGTTGGAATTTCTAAGCAAAGAGCAACTCATAGAACATTTGGATCTTTAGTTGTTATTCAAGTTGGGAGTGTGTGGAGGTTGTAACCAAGGTAAGTAACACAAACTTCCATTCTCAAAGGGGGTGACAAGGGTAAAGGAGAAAATGGAGTTTGGTGCATTCAAACATATGTGGGTCAATGGAAACATCGCATAAGGGAGGAAGGTATTTTATCATGTTTATTGATTATTTTTTAGAATGGCATTAATTTCTTTTCTTAAATTTAGGTTAGATACATTGGAGGCATTCAAAGGTTTTACTGAAAGATAGTTGGAGAGACCATTGTTATGAATAAGGTGTGATAATGTGGTGAATATGCATCTAAATACTGAACTATCAAGATTCTAAGTGCAGAAGAAGGGATCAAGCTAGAGTATATTGTGCCTTACTCCCCATAATGTAATGGCATAATAGAGAGGCAGAACCAAACTCTTGTTTAGAATGCAAGATGCATGCTTAAGAGTAATGGGTTACCAAATTCATTTTGGGTTGACACAATCTCTAAAACAACATATGTCCAAAATCGATTATTATTGTTGCATATCATTAGAATACTCCTTATGAACCTTGGCATGGAACCAAGCTAAGTGTTGGACACTTAGAGTTTTTAGTTGTCTAATATATGCACACATACCATATTATAAGTGAAAGAAACTAGATGACAAAATCAAGAGGTGCATATTAATCAAGTACAACTTGGATTCAAAGACATACACATTATATGACTTAGCAACAAATTCAACCATAATAAGCTCAAAGACATAATCTTTGATGAAAAGTTTAGTCGTACATAAGCCAATGGAAGTGAATAATGTGAAGGAAACACAAATTTAAACATTCTTAATGATGAATTTGAATAAGAGCTTGAGCAAGATGAATATATTTTAGAAGAATCAACTAGACAGTTCAAGGGAAGGAGCAATTGGTATGTAGAATAAAGAAGAGTTTTTACAAGCTTAAGTAATCATCAAGAGAATGGTATGAAAGGTTTGATGGTTTTTTGAAAGATGAAGGGTATCTTCATCACTATGCTGATTCAAATATCTACATTAAGCATATTAATATAACTATAGTGGGATTCATTATTGCTTCTAGGCATTCAAATTGTACATGTAGAATTCAAGATAGGTGCATTGAGAATATCCTCAAGAAATTTAAGGTGGATGACTACAAGCTAGTGGGTACTATGATAGAAGTTAGTAAAAAGTATTGCTAGAAAAGTGTTTGTAAGATGTAGGAAGAAGAAGATTACATGAACATAGTTCTTTATTAGAGTGTCATAGGAAACATTATGTGTGCAATGTTTTGCAATAGACCCAACATAACATGTGCAATAAGTTTTGTAAGTCAATTTTTAATCAACCCTGGACCACATCATTGGGCAAGAATAAAGAGATTTTTCATATATTGGTGAGAAACGATTAAGCTTGGGGATCACATTCATTGGGAGTTCCAAAAATGCATGGAACTTATGGATATTGTGAAGCAGATTGGGTATGGGTAGTTTAATAGATCAAGTTAATGTTTCATTTTGAACAATAGAGTTTAGTGTCTTAGATGAGTAAGAAACAATCAACAATTTCACTTTCTAGTGCTAAAACATGGTACATATAAGCTTGGCAAGCTATGAAAGAATTAATTTGGTTAAGGAAGCTACTGAAGGATATTGAACTTACTCATACCTATTCCATAATTTTGAATATAAAGGTTAGAGTTGCATTGTGATGACAAAGAACTCAAACATTTGATGGCAGAACAAAGCACATTAAAGTACAATATCGTCTTCTTTGAGAACAAGTTGAAAATAATATAATAAAGATAAAATAGTACAGAACACAAGTAATGGTAGCAAATACAGTGACAAAGGCATTTCCAAAAGACAAGATCAAGTCTTGCAAGAGAAGATTCAGTCTTCAATAAATTAGCTAAGAAATATTTGTCTAAGTGAGAGTGTTAAAAATAGGAAGTAGCCAAAGATCTTTGATTGATTCCAACAAAGTCAATTAAGAAAATAATAACAATACCAGAAATCCGGATTCCGTTGAGGCCATAGAGTGTCTGAAATTCTGTCCACTGAATCGGAGTGCAATACGCGGGAGAATGACATCGACTCCCTGCATGGAAATACAGCAGAACGCCCTGTATAGCCATCCAAGTAACTGTCAGAAGCGACCTTTTCTTTGATTTCTGTAGGCAATGTAAATAGATCGCGAGAAACTGGATCAATCGCCTGGATGAGATGGGGTTCCACTCCATGATTTATCACATTAAAAAATCCCCAGCCCTCACACGCCTCTCTGATATTTGTAATGAGTTTGGAATGCCCTTGTTCTGAATATAGCAGAGCCAAATCTACGAGGGGAAGCTCAATCTCACTCATACTCAGGGCAGCCATGATTGAAGGAATGAGTGAGGTTGCAGTCCGTCCTTTAATCGCCAATCTGAGGGTTTGGTGAGCAGTTGCAGAGCATCCCGTAGTCAACTACCGAATGAATATAAGATATTTTTGCAGCCAAAACCCTGGTCCCAGCAACGGCAAGTGAGGCCTAAATTTGATGGTTGTATGGCTGTATTTGAAATTTTAGATGCTGTTAAAATTTATATTAAGATTATTTTGATATATATATAATCTATTTATGATAAATTATGTTTTTATTTTTTTGGTTGGAGGGTTTTATATCAAATCTACTGAATTGTTTTAGCTATTGGATAGGGGAGCACGAGCCTTAGGCTGAAACTTCTTTTGTTGAGAGCTAAGGATTGAGGGGTATCCATTCCACCAATGCACCAATGTTGTCACAAGGGGCTTCATCTTTTATGGTGTCGGGGTCTTGCACTCAACAAGACTTGATCCCTAGTGGGCTCATTTAGAACCATTCAACTTCACCACTAGACCAAGAGCCCATTGATTGTTTTAGTATTTTGAAAGACTAACTACTATTAAAAACTTGATTTCGCCCGATCCGGACCTCATTCCTTATGGTCTTGGGGACCTTGCACTCAGCAAGACTTGATCCCTGATCCCTAGGGGCTCGTTCAGAACCTTTCAACTTCACCAACACACCAAGGGCCCTTCAAGAGGACCTCAAACTTTGATCAATATTTGTTTTTACATTGTACTTTCTAACTAACTAAAAGATTAATTTTGACTTCTTATAATAACATTAAATATACTGTTTATTATTTTATTTTTTTTAATTAACCTTTACATTGTACTTTCTAAATAACTAAAAGATTAATTTTGACTTCTTATAATAACATTAAATATGTTGTTTATTATTTTATTTTTTAATATTAACCTTTTATAATAATTATACATGATTTTTTTGTTCAGTGAGTGGGGGAATTTTTAGCTTAGCCTCATCCCCAGCATGAACGCAAGCTTAACCGCGAGACAGTCCAAACCCGCGAGCTCAGAGGCCCAGCAGGGGCACAAAGCCCGTGAGCTCAAGGGAATCAACAACAACAATACGGGGGACTTCACCAGGCCTGGCATTAACACCTTGGCATGAACCCCTGCATTAACACACTAGATTCCCAGCAAAGGCATAAGGCCTTGGTGTAGAGCGCATAGTGAAAATGCTCAAAACAAGGGTGAATATCCATCATACCCAAAATACAGAGAGATAAATGCTCAATCAACATTAAATATCCTACAGAAGGTCCAAACAATGCCGAAACACCCTCATTCTTCACTATCGGCAAGACTCTTTACCATCGGCGAGCTCAAATCCTATTGTGCCGACATACCGATCACCCCGATGACTCCAACTTCTTGCTTGTTGACTCCTATCGGTCAGACATACCTCTATTGGTGACTTGACAACTTTTCACACCGAAGTCTTACTCACTTCGATGTGAGATTCAACGCCCTTGTCTGTCAGCAAGAACAATAACCTCGGTGAGACTTTTAACTTGCATTCTGATATTGCCAATCTTTCTGATGGGTAACTCACTTCTTGCCTATCGGTAAGAACCTTACCATCGGTCGGTCACGAGCAGGTCACTCCGACATTGTAACTCTCCCCGATGGGAGACTCCACACTTCTAACCTGTTGGGAAGATGATCACTATCAGCACATTAGAAATGAGCTTCGCCGATGTGCCGATACACTAGACTTTAGTTGACTAACCCGACACTTTGTTCTTCACCGATACACTTTCTATCGGTCTGACTCCTTGGATCGATATAACTATTGAAAACTTCCCCGATGGGTCTGTATTACGCCAATGTCCACTTTTGCTATGCTACCACCACGCAAGCACATAACAACTTATACAGAAATGACCAAACTCAATAGAACGACAAATGATCTACTCCTAAGGAAGTCATTCCACTGATTTCGAAGAAATCTCAACCAGTGGAATGATTCCGATCTACATTTCATGCAACAGAACCTTACTCAAAACAGAATTTCTTATTCCTCAGAAAATATACATACAAATCAATTTTCTCCGTCTGTGCCTCTCTTTCTCTCCCTCTATGGGTCTGTATTATGCCGATGTCCACTTCTGCTACTCTACCACCATGCAAGCATAGAACAATTTATACAGAAACGACCAAACTCAATAGAATGAGAAATGATCTACTCCTAAGGAAGTCATTCCACTGATTTCGAAAAAATCTCAACCAGTGGAATGCTTCCGATCTACATTCCGTGCAACAGAACCTTACTCAAAACAGAATTTCTTATTCCTCAGAAAATATACATACAAATCAATTTTCTCTGTCTGTGCCTCTCTTTTTCTCCCTCTCTATCTGTCAACAAACACAGACTGACTATATAGACTCTCATATTGGCAGTTACACAAGATGGAAGGCGAATCGCCCTATAACCACCTCTGCCATTCGGTTACATCATTTAGTTTGGTTACAATCTTTAACAAACTCAACGTTATGCCATTATTCGGCCAAGTATGACTCAATATAGCGCTAAGGCCTTACAAACAAGACACTTTGGACAGACAAAATATGCATGGAATCCTCCTGATTCTTAGGTCTCGAGGTGCTCTTGCACCATACAACCAACCAACAAAGATTTCCAAGTCCCTTGGAAATGTATCTGCAAAACAAAACTACCTTTCCTGCATCTCTGTCTGGCTTCATCTTTCATTCTATCTCTTCAGTTTCAGGCTTCAAATCTTCACATCAATGGAACAGTGACCAACCAACCAACAATGGCAAACTACCATCAATATTTCAGAGTTTCTTCAGGTTCCTTCTACTCCTAGCAATGGAGTACTCTTAGACTGATCAAAGCTTCAACGACTACAACATAATGCTCAATTAGATGTCCATCCTACACGCTGCTTCACAGACCCATTCCTCTTGTCCAACAGGAGATTCTGGAGATGCACTACCACTCTCTCTCACAGTGGCCTCACTCTGCACCCTCTTCCAGCCAAATCTCTATTGGTGAATGGTCTTGACAGACCTCATCATCGTCTACCCACACTATAGGAATCCTATTCATTCTCGCAACTAGATGGCACGAGCATCTGCAACAGTCTAGCAACTACTATCAGCCTTCACAATATTTTCTATGATCTCTGTTTTCAAAATGGTCACCAACCAAACATTTTGCTTGAACTCCTTAGTTTTCCTTCTTACTACCTAGACCTTTTGCTAGCTCTGATACCAATTTGGTGTAGAGTGCATAGTGAAAATGCTCAAAACAAGGGTGAATATCCATCATACCCACAATACAGAAAGATAAATGCTCAATCAACATTAAATACCCTATAGAAGGTCCAAACAATGCTAAAACACCCTCATTCTTCACTATGGGCAAGACTCTTTACCATTGACGAGCTCAAATCCTGTTGTGCCGACATACCGATCACCCCGATGACTCCGACTTCTTGCTTGTTGACTCTTATCGGTCAGACATACCTCTATCGGTGACTTGACAACTTTTCACACCGAAGTCTTACTCCGATGCGAGATTCTTTGCCCTTGTCTATTGGCAAGAACAATAACCTCGGTGAGACTTTTAACTTGCATTCTGATATTGCCAATCTTTCCGATGGGTGACTCGCTTCTTGCCTATCGGTAAGAACCTTACCATCGGTTGGTCATGAGCAGGTCACTCCGACGTTGTAACTCTCCCCAATGGGAGACTCCACACTTCTAACCTGTCGGGAAGATGATCACTATTGGCACATTAGAAATGAGCTTTGCCAATGTGTCGATACACTAGACTTTATTTGACTAACCCGACACTTTGTTCTTCACCGATACACTTTCTATCGGTCTGACTCCTTGGATCGATATAACTATTGAAAACTTCCCCAATGGGTCTGTATTACGCCAATGTCCACTTTTGCTACGCTACCACCACGCAAGCACATAACAACTTATACAGAAACGACCAAACTCAATAGAACGACAAATGATCTACTCCTAAGGAAGTCATTCCACTGATTTCGAAGAAATCTCAACCAGTGGAATGCTTCCGATCTACATTTCGTGCAATAGAACCTTACTCAAAACAGAATTTCTTACTCCTCAGAAAATATACATACAAATCAATTTTCTTTGTCTATGCCTCTCTTTCTCTCCCTCTCTGTCTGTCAACGAACACAGACCGACTATATAGACTCTCATATCGGCAGTTACACAAGATGGAAGGCGAATCGCCCTATAAGCACCTCTGCCATTCAGTTACATCATTTAGTTCGGTTACAATCTTTAACAGACTCAACGTTATGCCGTTATTCAGCCAAGTATGACTCAATATGGCGCTAAGGCCTTACAAACAAGACACTTTGGACAGATAGAATATGCATGGAATCCTCCTGATTCTTAGGTCTCAAGGTGCTCCTACACCATACAACCAACCAACAATGATTTCCAAGTCCCTTGGAAATGTACCTACAAAACAAAACTACCTTTTCTTGCATCTCTGTCTGGCTTCATCTTTCATTCTGTCTCTTCAGCTTCAGGCTTCAAATCTTCACATCAATGGGAACAGTGACCAACCAACCAACAATGGCAAACTACCATCAATATTTCAGAGTTTCTTCAAGTTCCTTCTACTCCTAGCAATGGAGTACTCTCAGACTGATCAAAGCTTCAACGACTACAACATAATTCTCAATCAGATGTCCATCCTACACGCTGCTTCATAGACCCATTCCTCTCATCCAACAGCAGATTCTGGAGATGCACTACCACTCTCTCTCGCAGTGGCCTCACTTTGCATCCTCTTCCAGCCAAATCTCTATTGGTGAATGGTCTTGACAAACCTCATCATCGTCTACCCACACTATAAGAATCCTATTCCTTCTCGCAACTAGATGGCACGAGCATCTGCAACAGTCTAGCAACTACTGTCAGCCTTCACAATATTTTCTATGATCTCTGTTTTCAAAATGGTCACCAACCAAACATTTTTTTTGAACTCCTCAGTTTTCCTTCTTACTACCTAGACCTTTCGCTAGCTCTGATACCAATTTGGTGCAGAGCGCATAGTGAAAACGCTCAAAATAGGGGTGAATATCCATCATACCCACAATACAGAGAGATAAATGCTCAATCAACATTAAATACCCTACAGAAGGTCCAAACAATGCCAAAACACCCTCATTCTTCACTATCGGTAAGACTCTACCATCGGCAAGCTCAAATCCTATTGTGCTGACATAACGATCACCCTGATGACTTCGACTTCTTGCTTGTTGACTCCTATTGGTCAGACATACCTCTATCGGCGACTTGACAACTTTTCACACTGAAGTCTTACTCACTCTGATGTGAGATTCACCGCCCTTGTCTGTCGGCAAGAACAATAACCTCGGTGAGACTTTTAACTTGCATTCTGATATTGCCAATCTTTCCGATGGGTGACTCGCTTCTTGCCTATCGGTAAGAACCTTACCATCAGTCGGTCACGAGCAGGTCACTCCGATGTTATAACTCTCCCCGATGGGAGACTCCACACTTCTAACCTATCAGAAAGATGATCACTATCGACACTTTAGAAATGAGCTTCGCCGATGTGCCGATACACTAGACTTTATTTGACTAACCTAACACTCTGTTCTTCACCAATACACTTTCTATCGGTCTGACTCCTTGGATCGATATAACTATTGAAAACTTCCCCGATGGATCTGTATTACACCGATGTCCACTTCTGCTACTCTACCACCATGCAAGCACAGAACAACTTATACAAAAACGACCAAACTCAACAGAACGAGAAATGATCTACTCCTAAGGAAGTCATTCCACCGATTTTGAAGAAATCTCAACTAGTGGAATACTTCTGATCTACATTCCATGCAACAGAACCTTACTCAAAACAGAATTTCTTATTCCTTAGAAAATATACATGCAAATTGATTTTCTCCGTTTGTGCCTCTCTTTCTCTCCCTCTCTATCTGTCAGTGAACACAGACTGACTATATAGACTCTCATATCGGTAGTTACACAAGATGGAAGGCGAATCACCCTATAACCACCTCTGCCATTCAGTTACATCATTCAGTTCAGTTACAATCTTTAACAGACTCAACGTTATGCCGTTATTTGGCCAAGTATGACTCAATATGGCGCTAAGGCCTTACAAAAAGACACTTTGGACAGACAGAATATGCATGGAATCCTCTTGATTCTTAGGTCTCAAGGTGCTCCTGCACTAGGCCTTACGAGCTCTTTGGCTCAATGGGGGTTTGAACCTTGGTCGCCACCACTACAACCAAGCTCTTTGGCTCAACAGGGGTTTGAACCTTGGTCGCCGCCACTACAACCGAGCGATTTGACCACCGAACCATGCCATGATCAACATAATAATTATACATGATTATGTAAATTTGTAATTGTTATATTTATTTTTTATAATTTTGTATTTCTAAGATATGATAAGTGCTAAATCATTTATTATTAATTTTTTTAAATATAAAAAAATTATATTAAATTTATTGACATCTTTTATTAATTATATATTTGTAAAGTAATGGATAAGGGTTTTAATAGATTTCCTCATTTTATATACACACATAAAGGTAAATTAGCATACCTATCTTCTATAAATCTATGTAAAAGATGTCTAGAGATATCATTCTGCATATTTCACATGCGTAAGACATTATAACATACAAATCACCATACAAAACAACATCATAACATACAAATCACCATACAAAATGACATGGATGACGATTCTCCCAACAAAAAGAATTGACGATGGGACCCAAACAACCATTAGTTCTCACCTTCCCACTTTCCAGTTTCCCTCATGTTCTCCGTCAAGTTCAAAATTTTGGATTTGATCGTGTTGTTTCCAAAACAATTTTTTTTT
Organism: Cunninghamia lanceolata; assembly: GCA_027924645.1. NCBI lineage: Eukaryota > Viridiplantae > Streptophyta > Pinopsida > Cupressales > Cupressaceae > Cunninghamia > Cunninghamia lanceolata. The sequence goes on along the minus strand of BSBN01000847.1, from coordinate 5,872,506 downwards.
TATGAAAATGCCAACTTATCTATTAATCATAAGATAAAATAAAACACTTTCACAAAAAATAGTTTGGGTGGTATAAAGGCACACCCCTAAAGTTGGTCATATGGGCCTAGCCCAGAAAGTTCTAGAGTATCATGGTGTACACCCCCGTAAAAACATAACAAAAATTAGAAAAACATAATAATATGCAAAATTAAGCAGCTAAAGAAACGCCTGCAGATGGCGGATCCCTGTCATCTGGGTTGCCCCATATTGTTGCGAGGTCCGGGATGACATCCGGTGGTGCCCAGCCATCATCATTCTCTTGATTGTCATTCTCTGTATTTGGCTCCTGGTGCTGTGGTGAGATGGCCAAATTTAAGTGTGGAAAAACCTTAGTGTTATCCCAATTGGTGTTGGTTGGATTGGAAGTACTAGGAGCAACCCATCCTGTATTGTCACCTGTAGGCCAATCTGCATTGTCACCAGTAGGCCAACCTGTATTGTCACCTGCAGCACTTGCAGGACGCCCTGATGTCCATCCATGATTACGTGGAGAGGACAAGCATCTACGACGGTGAGGTGCACGGCGAGGAGCAGGCTGAGAGCGTGGCCGAGAATCCCTGGCCGATCCACTTCTTTGCCTGTGGCCCTAGGAAGGAGAACGAGCTCTAACAGAGGGAGAGGGAGGAACCCTCAAGTGCCACTGTACAAGGAGCATTTCCCTAGTGATCCAACAATTCCTGTAAGTGAGCAACCTCAAGTGCCACCTTGTTTGCTTGAACTTGTATCTACAGAAGAACATTAGAATAGATAATTGCTTTAATGTAAAGAGAAACAGTTTTTCCAATGTGACTGTCTGAAAATATACAAGAATTACGATCTTTCCATATTGTAAATAGAATCTCCACCTTGAAAATATGCCAAATCTGAGTAAATTGTGCAGGAAATCTGGGAGAATCACCCAGAAGTATTATTTGCCATGATAAAGGTTCTGGTCTGAAAGGGCAAAAGAAATCATAAATCCATATCCAAAACTATTGGGCTTTGGTGCAATACCAAAAGAGATGCTGGAAAGTCTCATCTTGTCCGCAAAAAGGACAACGGGGTTCCTGAACCCCAAGATGAAAAGCCTTGCTCCAACTAGTAACCCTTGAAAAAGAAGGCACCAGGCAAAACGCACCAACTTTGGCTCAAGAATGGCCAACCAAATAGTACCAAATCTGTTATGCCAAAGAACCATTGAACTATGAAGGAGCCATCACTCATTAATCATATCTATCATTGGCAAATGGGGCGATAGCCACCTGTAAGCAAGCCTTGGCTTATAATGGTGCATTGGTGTGTCTGGATACCATTTCCAATCCTTCCACCAAGGCCTGATGGAGTGGATTCCCACTTTGTGAAACATTTCCACTGGAATAGCAGTGACAATTCTATCATAGCTAACCTGATCAGTTCTTTGAAGGTCAAATTTAACTCAAAGAGCTTCCCATGGCATAATGCTCATGGTGGGTCTATGAAAAATATCCTGTAGAGTTTGAATACCTCTTTTATGGAATTGAAGAGATTTTGTGCCAGGAAATTTGGCTAATGGCTGGCCTACGTTGGAGAAGAGAGGGGACCACCAGATATTATGGTGATTGAATGAAGGACCATCGCGAAACCCATCACCAATCCAGCAGAGCCATGGTTTAACTTTCTCCCAGGCTTTCCATATGCTTTTAGCCACAAATGTGCCTGAGATTTGAACTAGCTCTCTCATGACAAGGAGAGTTGACAAGCCAATCCCTTTCCAAGTAGGCTTGTGTAGAGGATGTCCCATTTCAATGTTGTGTCAGAATTAAATTTTCCATGCATCATTACCAGAGAGAGCATGAATAATCCATTTGACACACAAGGTTGTGCCTTGGCGCTAAGTAGAAAGAAGACCAAGGCCACTTGAATCTCTGGGTAAGCAGCAAAACTCCCATGCAACACGGTGAAAGCCATGGCAAGTTTCAGAGGAGGTCTAGAGAAATCCCTCAAAAGTTTTTCCAGTTTGGCATATGAAGCTTTGGAAGGTGCCCAACAAGAATAGTAGTATACATGAGTTGCTGCCAAAACTTTAGAACATACCTGGAATTTTCCAGCCAAAGAAAGTGGCTTAGTAATCCAGAAGGTGAGTTTCTGTTCCACACGGAAAAGAACTGCTTCCTAGAGATTAGCAGAAGTGCCTTGGAAGGCAAATGGAATCCCTAGAAATCAGAAGATTTTGCCATGAGCAGCCTAGCGCCAACCATACTTTTGGATCCAATGAGGAATGGGAAGAATTGACTGCTTGTAACATAATGTTTTGTGCCACTGGATGGAAGAACTTGAGGCTAGGCAAAAGGTCTCCAGACATCCAAGGGCATTTTAAACTGTATTTTCTTCTTCCAGTAATGTTAAAAAGGAATCATCTACAAAATGACCGTTAACCAGTTGCTGGAAGAATTGGGCAAAGAAATTCCATGAACAAGCCCATTGGAAACTGAATGAGCAAGAAGGTATCCAAAGCCTTCTGCAGCGAGAACATACAAGGTTGGTGCAAGAGGACATCCTTGCTATATTGAATGAAAAAGGCCAAAGGTATGAAGCTGTTGGCCATTGAGAGTGATACATGCAGAAGCATCTAAGAAGAGCATTTTTACAGATTGTATAAAAGATGGCCCAAATCCTAATGCTGCAAGCATTGTATGAATAAAATGCCATTCAATGCGATCATAGGCCTTAGCAAAATCATTTTTTAGGAAAATAGCTTTTTGATCATATTTTCTTGCCCATTCCATTCCTTCCCAGACTGCAATGATATTATCTAAAGTATATCTAGATTTAATAAATCTAGCCTATTCAAGGTGGACAATCAAAGGGGGCAGGTTGTGGAGCTTCAGTGAAAGGGCTTTGGCAATGATTTTGTAGGAGACATTAAGGAGCGTATTGGGTCGCCAGTTGCAAATGTCTTTAGGATCTTCAGCTTTAGGTATGAACTTTATGTTTCCTTGATTAATAAGGTTTCCTAAAGAGTTTGAATGAAAAACTTCAAGGTAAACATTATGCAAATCCTTTCCTGAGCAGTCCCAAAGGGCTTTGTAAAATTCACAAGGAAAGCCATCAATTCCTGGAGCTTTCCCATTAGCCATAGAACAGACTACTTCCTTGAGGTATTCAATGGTCAATAACTGATCACAGAAGCATGTCTGGGCTAAAGAGAGTTTCTTTGGAATTACTGCAAGACAATCTTGCAGTGTAATTTGTCACTCAAGAGTGTAATCTTGAGCTCTAAAAACTTTTTCATAATGTCGTACAAAAGCCTAGAGAATGTCAAGAAGTTCTGATAGAACAACATTAACCTCTTTGATTTGCTTAATACTGTGTGAGGAATGTCTAGTTCGAAGAGCAAGAAAGAATTCCTTAGAGACACGGTCACCTATTTTTAACTAGTGCATCCTGGCTTTAAGTTGTGCTCCTCTGGTAGCATGACTATCAGCCTTTTGCTTTTGATGCCTTAAATTGGTGACATTGATTTGCAGAGAAGGAGAAAATGGGTCGATTGTCAATGCCACGGTGGTCATTTTCAAAGCACTAATTGTAGCCTCATAAGCTCTTCTTCTGAAATTTGCTAGCTGACGGCCATAGATGCGAAGAAACCTTGCAATGCGGGTGATAACATCATTCCACCACTTTATCTAGCCAATAGAATGTAATGGGAAACATTCTAAATTCCATATAGTTGCAATGTGTGCTAGGGTGGGTTGGTGAGCTAGCAAAGAGGTGTTAAGAAAAAACTGAGACTTACTGGCGCGTGGCTGTGTGACCTACCATTCAATGGAAAACTGAATTGGAAAGTGGTCTGATAACGTCACATCCACTAACGACTTGTACTGGGAGGGTGTCTGATGTGGCAAAAGAGAAGAAAGATTGGGCCAAGAGCATGGCACGATCAAGACATTTAAAAACCCTATCAGACCCAGCTCGAAAATTACACCAAGTATGCCAGAAAGGATGGGATTGACAGCAACCAACATTTGGATCAAAGAAGCCCAATTTATTGCGCATATGAAACCACGCCTCTCATTCACCAGCTGGCCAGCAAAATGGTAGAACACCATCTTTATCATGCACCAACTCAACCATATTAAAATCCCCACAAATAAGCCAGGTGGCAACTGGCAAAGAGTCTGCAATCCACCGCCAGAGAGCAAATCTTTCTATCGCATCATTCGATGCATAAACATTAATATTCCCAAAGGAATGATTATCAATATTGAGAAGTGTCTGGACTAAATGGTTGGTGGTTCCACCCCATGGGCCACCACCAAATCATGCCACTAAGGGGATAAAAGGGTAGCAACTCTGTCTTTGCCAGCCTCATGAGCGGTGGAGAACAATTTACTAGTTGGCCAAATGGAACGGCAAGCCGAAGACAATAGGAAGCCTATAACTTTAACCTCTTGCAGGCACAGAACATCAATTACAGCATATTGTTGGATAGTAGCTCTAACAAAGTACTTCCTAGCGAGATTAGTTAGACCTCGAACATTCCAAGAGAGAAATTTCATTGTAAATCCTCCACCATTTCCTCAGAATCAAGGTTTTCAATGGAAGAAAATCGATTCTGTAGGAAGTTAGTGGGGTTTGACCCAAATTAAAGAGGGGGAATTTGCTGCTTTTTACCCTCCTAAACAATTTCACCCTCCTCAAGAAGTTCTCTGCTATGAGAGCGCCTGCGAGGCGAGAGAGATGGAATTGCACGTGGTAGTGCCCTAGGCAGTGACCTTTGTGGCGATGGCAGCACAATAGGTCCCTTGAATTTGTCCTTGTCACTAGTCACGGAAGGCTTTGAAACATCTTTAGCTGGGTCAGTAGCTTTGAGAGCATCCATAGGGGCCTTAGCCTTGTGTTTGCAAGTGGCAATAGTGGCCCAAGTGTCCACTGGTTTGGAAACCACCTCCTTGGACACATTTTCCATTGGACGGGGCTGAGCAACCTCCCTGGGTGGAGCCCGAGTGCGAGGCATAGCAGGAGGGCAATCGTTAATTTTATGCTCGACTGACTGACAGTTGTAACAAGTGTTTGGCAAATTAAAGTACGTAACTTTTTGAGTGTGCCGAAGGGGACCAATTTGAATATCAATAAATTCCTTGAGGTCCTTTGAAAGATCCACCTCAACGCAAATGCATTTTTGAGGGCGAGCTTGAAAGAACCTCTCTAGTTCAACACAAATTATTCTTCCTAAAGAAGAAGCAATATCATGCAAGAAATGCAAGCATGGCAAAGGCAAACCAGGGAATTCAATCCACACAGGGACCCAGATTTTGGTATCCTCTAAAACTACAAAATCATGGGTCCACTGTTGGAAAATTAGCAGGGAAGACCGAACATACCATGGGCCATGATTCAAGATTGCCTAAACATGGCTAATTTCCGCAAAGCGGAAAAGGAAAAACCCTTTGGTCAGATTATGGACCATATCAAGGCAGGCCCCATAAGGGACCCAAGCCTTTTGAACCCAATCCTTGAGCATAGATTCAAGGGGAGTTCTTCCTACAAAGTAAGCAATAAGAGTATGTTGTTCTAACCATAAGCAAGCAGAATCAAATTCCTGCGTGGGTAAAATCACATTAGTAGGAGAAACTGAGGGCTTACCTCGTGAAATACCTTTGGAACAAATTTTTGGGGACTCTTGGTCGGTGGAGGAGCCATTGTCTAGAGCCGTCGAACCGCCTACGCTAGCAACAAGTGATGGGTCAGGACTGGTAAGAGGCATTTAAAAGACCAAAAATTCACAATAAATGTGGATGTATAGAAGGAAAGGCTATATTTCCTGCGCCTAGAGCGCGGTATGACACGTAGTGAGAACAATGGTGAGCAACTACAGATGAAACCCTAGCAGAGCAATTTTCATAGTCTCTAATTTTTTCATACAATCCCTTTCCACACTGAATAGATTCAAAACCATTGTTAGCAACTATTGAACCTAAAAGAGAAATCAACTCTTTTATGTATCAAAACAAAAATTTACAAACAGCTTACGCAGGGTCCTATGCCAGCAAACACCTCTAGTTCGCAACATTGATGAATAGGTCTAAAGTTTGAATGGCTGAGGCGATAGAATGGAAACGCCAATGTCTACTTTATATTGCGATGGGAAATTGGTTGAGATGCTCTCGAAAGTAGATATGCCAAAGCCTCTCCTGTCTCGATTGCAATATGCAAACGTGATGCCCAAGTCAAAGAACCCTCTTTGGAGTGTAAATTTTCAAACAGTGTTCCATCCACAATTAATTCAGCTACTAACAATGGGGATTTAGTTTGGATGCAACACCCTAATAATTTCACAATGTTTCTGTGATTTATTTGGGAGAGAATTGCAACTTCATTAAGATACTTGTGGTCATGCTTTACATTTAGTGAATTGAGGTGGGAGAATTTAATGGATTATCCAGAGAACTGCTATGGCTTCGATGGTATTACCACCCCTACACCATCATTTCTCCTGACTTATCCATGCAAAAGTTGAGATTTTTAGAGCTTTTTGATGAATCTTGCAACCTAGAGAGCTTGTGGCAGTCATGAATAGGTACAATAACAATAGTGCACTGTTTACTTGTAAATTACTCTATGTGATCCAAAGTTTCCTTGTTATTTATCCCATGGAAACACTTGTATTTGCAAGCTCCCACATAGTTGTGCAAGCTTTATGTGTAAAAACTCAACAAGTTACCAGAATCAATGGGGCTTCTCAAATATTTGAAAAAGACGGTTTTAAGTTCAGGGTCAACGAGAAGTTTACTAGGTGATCTGTCAATTGAAATCCGTCAATCATATTGACCTAAGTTATTGCTAGGGATTACAATTGCTTCCAAATTGATTTCTTAATTGTAGAAAAGGCCTACGTAGAGCACGCCTATTCATAATTCAATAAATTTATTTTTGGATCAGATAGCCAATCTTGTTTTGGGGTGGTTCCTATAAAATTTCACATTACTTCATTACAATTCTATGATAGAATGAAGACAAGTTACAACACCATGCTGCATTCTCTTTTGTTCTTGTTATCACCCAGATTTGCACCCTTTGCTACTGTTGTAAAACTTTAGCAATCTGGAGAAACATGGGAATGATCTCAAAGTGTGGGACCTTGCGAATTGAGATCAGACCACCGGAGAAGGCCGGCTTCCTCTTTCTAAGCCTAATGCTTAGACAAATGCAACTAAATCTAGTGCTAATGCTTGCTAGGAAAAGGGTTAGAAGGAAATTGAAATGAAAGGTAAAACTAGAAAAACTTGAAAATAAGGGTGATGCACCAGATTCATTGAGTGATGGTGATTCTGGAAGAGAGACACAACAATGATCTCAATCATGAAAGGAGTTCACATAGACTTATAGGGCTGATTGAGGCTTCGGTATGAAGATCTAACTTATAGAGGAACCATTTTACTCACAGAATAAATTATAACTTCAAGTAAAACACATAAATCAAGACATAAGAGAGGCAAGAAATCATGCATATATTGATCATGAAGGTCAAAAACCATTATAATATAGAATATTCAATAGCAGAGGTCTGACTATAGAAAAAAAAATCGGCAGCATAACAACTCCAAAATAAAACCATCCTCTTTACTACATCATATTTTTTAGCATATATAGCATTTACAAATTGACCTAAGTCGGTTCCCAAAGAACTCGCCTCATGGACTCTGTTAAAAATATTTGTTTCTGAAGGGACGTCCATCTGCAAGAAATTATGGCGTGAAATATCTGGAATAGGGGCAGATGGCAGATATTTTGAATCTTCAATGCAAGTTGCTGAATCATCAACCTGCACCCATAAATGCAACAAATATCTACATTTGCATATGCAAAAATGGTCGCTGAAAAGTCCAGTCGAACGAGCCTGCAGATGTGCGTCAATTTTTGAAAGTGAGAATATTCTCCCCAAAAGCCTGCCAGATGAAAGAGGAGGCAAAAATAAACAATTTTGCCTTTTGAAGCATGTTGAAATTCACCAGAATGGAGGAGATATGGGCAGTCAAAGTTGCGGTCAACTACATCTGTATATCGCTTTGCATTTGCAAACTGCTTTGTATGCATCGGGTTGTCAAGGTGACCTCCAGCTGAGCTGCCGATGGGCATGTCACACTGAAATGTTCATTGTATGTGACCTTGCATTCGGCATAAAACGGCCTTTGAAATCGCCTTTGTATATTGATTTGTATATGCATTTGCATATACAATACGACTATATACAAAAGCGGCCCCTCTATGAATTGGCCCTGACAAATGGCACTATCTGATTGGTCGCTGAGCTGAGCCTGAGACCATCGCTGAACAATGCATCCTCCATCAGCCGTCGAAAAAACCTTAAAATGAGCCGCCGATACATATTGTCTTGCCGAAAGTCCTTGTATGCGACCCTTTGTATATCTGATTGTATATGCAAACATACAATCGCAAATATACATACAATGTGGAACTCAAAAGATTATCAACTAGAATGAAACTTTGAAACAGGTTCGGTCCTTGTATCTTTGCCCCTTTGCATGTTGACATATACAAGCACCTCAACATACAAACTGCGGAACTCAATGCTGAATTTGCCAAATTTGATTTTCAAGTCGGGTCCGCCTTGTATATCGCCGTTGTATCTAACCTTTGTATATCACATATACAATGCGAAATATACAAAGGAAAGATGCAATACAATCGCTTGCATACAATCATTTCATTTCGGCATAGACATGTGACCCTTGTATGTTGGCTTGCATAAGACCCTTGTATGTCTAAACATACAACGCGAACATACAAACAAAAGATACATAAAATTACTTGTGCCTTTATCAACTAGAGTGCATATTCATTTCGGGTCCAGGCCTTGTATGTCAGGAATGCATATGCCCTTGTATATGCGATTGTATGTTCAAAGAGACAATCGCATATACATGCAATTGGCGGGCCCCAGGTTTTGTATCTCTTCCTGCATATTGACTTTGCACATGCATTTTCCCCTTGTATGTTGTCTTGCAATTTTGACCTCTTTGTATATTGCCTTGTATATCACACACATGCAATATACAAATAGAACTGCATGCATATCCCTTTGCATCATTACCTTTATATTGCTTTGTATATTGTCTCTTATATATTCCCTTTGTATCTTTTCCTTGCATATACAATTGTAACCCGATGCACATTTGCATCTTTTTTGGACCTTGTATGTTTTCCTTGTATATCGACTTTGCATCTTTACCTTGATATACATTCACCCTTGCATATGGCCTTTGTACCTTGCACTTGTATCTGCGAATGTATATTCCACTTGTATATACAAAGATACATACCAGGAGACTAAGCATGAAACTCAGAAATCCTTGTGATGGAAAATACTTGAAGCTAAAAGATTTATGGGTTTTTCTGGGTTTTTGGCAAAGATTCTTCAAGTGAGATTTTGGGAAATTTGGCAAGGCAAAGTATGGATAACTAAAGGATTTAAGCTTTTCCTCTTTCTATTTAGGCTTTCTCTGATCAAATTTCTTTGATAGAAAGAGGGGGACAGGAATATTTTGGGGGGAGGCAAAAATATGACAATAGTTCTCACTGCCTTTGTTCGCTCCTAGCTGAGCTAAGATAACAACGCTCCAGTGAATATATTTTCATAATTCAATGAATTTATTGTTGGATCAAATAGTAGATCTTGTAAGCTTATATACATTAGATTGTCCAAAGGATAAGATTAAGCCTTGGTTCTCTTAAATTATACAGAACAACATATTTATGGATAAAGTTAAAGTGAATGCAAGATATATAGAACAAAATTGGTGGATGATGTAAGCAAGGAACATGCATCACCCTCACCAATTGCTCTCAATGAATTGAGCTATAACCCTTTGGTATGTTTTAACCTTTAAATTACCATAATTAAAATAAGAACTAGGATAAAGCACAAGTGGGGATAAAGAGACTTCATTATTTGTGAGGCTGCCATGTAGAGATGAGTGTTAGTCCTAGAACACACCTCCTCAAAAAGCTAGCATTTCACCACAAATTTCTTCAAGTTCCTTGTTTGCATGCACACAATCAACAAAGTCATTGGTCAACAATAAAATTTTCCAAATGAATCATAAAGAATCTCATGAAAATCAATACAATCTTATGTATTAGTAAATTTAAAACATGAGGATTCATTCTTGTTAATTATGAGATCAAGATTACTACCACAAGAATCAATCTTACTACCTTGAAAAGCTTTAGATGTTCCACCATTATTATTAGAAAATGTTATATAAGATACACAAGAATCTTCCTCTAGCACCTAATCAAGAAATTCATACCACTCTTCAATTTTACTCATCTAGATGTAGTCACATATGTCCTCTTCAAGTGAAAACTTGTTCCTCATTTTCGTGTTCCCACACACAAAGTATGATAGATCTAATTCAAAGCATAAACCATCATGATTTACCTATGCACATATCACTTAGGGGCTTAATGCTGATGACTCATAATTCTTGAAGCAAGAATTTGAGCATAAACCATCTTAGTCAAAATCAATCAGTGTATCTGGTTGACCCATTTTTTTCATGTCATCATTTATTTTTTGAATGAATGCATGGATGTTTATTCCAAAATCTAGGATTGGTGGTGGGTGTGGCTCTTGTTTAAGATTATATTCATCATGATAGGGATAGGCATTGTCACCTTCTTGATTTACCATAAAAACTAGACAACTTAGATGATAATAAATGTTACCCGGATAATAGTTTCTAGATGTGGACCTATGAGAGACATTATGATGCAGGGACTTCCGGAGGTCATAACTTTTGACTTGGATGTGGGTTTTCTACGAAATTTTACACATGGATGCGTTATGAGGTGGCCAGTGGTTTCCCAACCCACCTTAGTCGGATGGACCTCGTCTTGGCACTTTTTCGGGGCTTGAAACTTTCATCTTGGCCCTCAAAATGGCAAATTAGTGTTTTTTTTCTAGATTTTTAAAAAGTTGCTTTTGTAATAAATTGAAACTCATGTTTCAAATTTAGAATATTAGTTGGCATTTCGTCCTACCTCAATTTTAGGAAGCTTTTGGGAAAAAACTGGATTCTCAAGAAATGATTGTAAAATTACCTAAAATGGAAAAATCTAACAATTGTCGAAATCTGCCAAAAAGGTAATTTTTTGTTTTTTTGGTTTTCTTGGATATAAGAGAGTTTTCTCTCATTGTAGCAGCAAAGTTGATGAATAGAAGTTTTTTTATGTTCCAGCCTTCAAATCTTTGGCTCTCATGTGATTAATGACAAAATTGTATTGAGTGTATGTTGTGTGCCACATCACATTACCTTCACTAGAGTGAGTATCAATATGAGAATCCAAAGGTGATGTAATATGTGCAAATCAAGATCAATGGATAACTTAGGGGAAGCTTAGTTGCCATTGTATTGGTCTTTCTTTTTAGGAATCGATGTGTAGAAATCTAATGAGCCAAAATCATCTTAGGATCAACATGATGAATAGGAGGATTAGGGATAGTGTAGACATTGTAGGCCTAATTAGTTTTGTTGGAGAGATCAATGTTTTCTTGTTTTACATCTCCATTGATATTCTATAGTTTATATTTCAGATATCCATATTGTAGTAGTTTCCTGCATTTCTAACAATCAACATGAATCATAAATAATGCATAGCTGCTCAATAAACACAGTTACAGGAAATCATATTGATGGATAAGCATGTAAGCATAAATAGGTAATGATGTGATCGTGAAGGCATGTGTAATATTATATTTGTTTCCAACAAGGTGTATTCTTGAGATCCATGATTAATTGTGTAATAAATGCTCATGAAAAATGGTATTAAGATAAGATCAATGAATACCGATAAGGGCGTGGTTCGGTGATTAAGTCGCTCGGTTGTAGTGGCGGCCACCAGAGTTCAAACCCCCGCTGGGCCAATGAGCTCGCAGGATTTACGCCTTCACTGGGCCAATGAGCTCGCAGGTTTGAAGTGTTCTTACTAGGGGATGAGGTCCCCCGTGTTGTGGCCTCACCGATTCATTGCTCCGAGCAAAAGCATTCACGTGGAGCCGAAGGGTGTGTCACACCAGCATCGCCAGTCACGTTAAAAAGTTTACCAGGCGCATTTAAAAAAAAAATCAATGAATAATTGACATATGTGCAGTCCCCAAATGTGTCAATATTATTATAGCAATTTGGATCATTAGTGTGTGACTTAGGTTATAAAGGTTGTCAACACAAAATAAGGGCAACAATAAATGCATAATAAATGAGAAAGGGTCAAAAAGTGAGTAGGTCATTTGCCACCATTAATAATATATGTCATCATCCATATGATTGATTCGATTCAAACATGAAGGTTGTAGGATGCATAGTTTGTGAGTTGCAAATTTTTACTTGGCTATATATAAGGGTTAATAGTAAAAGGTCAATTTCATTTACATGCACACCCCTAGAAACCTTTAGTATTTAATGTTGGAAAGATGGTTGTTGTTGCACCATAAGATCGACCTATTAATGCCCGATACAACCACTAGAGTTAATGAATCCACAGGAGGCAGTTAAGCCTTATCACGAACCCAAGCACTGCACTGCACAACACAAGGAGACCAAGGGCACACACCTTGCAACAATTCCCCCCAGCTCAAGTGAGGGGTTCAAACCGGCGACCCAGGCTCTGATACCAATTGTTGGAAAGACGATTGTCGTTGCACCAAAAGATCGACCTATTAATGCCCGATACAACCGCTAGAGTTAATGAATCTACGAGAGGTAGTTAAGCCTTGTCATGAACCCAAGTGTTGCGCTGCACAACACAAGGAGACCAAGGGCACACACCTTACAACATTTAAAGATCAAATCTATCTTGTGTTTTATCATCATTATGTATAGGAGAAATGGCATCCCTATATGCACCAAAAACGGGTACCTACAAAGGTTCACATTGATTGGATAGGTTGGCACTCACTATTATAGACATTGTATAATTTGGTTAAGTAGAGGGGTGACTAGGTTGTTGACTTGGTTTTTTTCTTCTTGGGGAAATAGAAGGTGAATGATTGTTGACCAGTAAAGATACCATTTGAATATGTTATCAAGTTTTTGGAATCCATTTGAAGGTAATATTTGTGAGTGGATGACAAACATTTTCTAGATTGGTTAATTATTTAAAGATGAGAGTAGGAGGAATAGGTAGAGGTTCTCCCAAGATCTCCCTCAGCAAATCAAGCCTCAATTGTAAGGAAGCTAAGGTAGCAAAACAACTTCCTACACTAATCTTGAGAGGAGGGTTATGCAAAACTTTTCAAATCTTTTCAACGATTACTAAAATTACATAAAAATAAACATAACTAGCAATCATTCCACAACATAGTGATTTCTATTGGAAAATCCTTTCAAGAAAAAAACCTCACACTTCAAAAGTGTCCCAATATATTATTCATAAATTGTAACAAGATTACAATTTATACTTGCAAAGCAAGCTTTCACAAGAGTATCACCAACCAGAGATCTAGAGGCAACTTAACAACATCTATATGAATCTCACACAGAACCTCCATCTCAAGCACCTAATATATAGAAGATACAATATATAAAATTGTCAAATAGTAATTAGAAAACCTTGAGCCAAAACCACCCAAAAGTGGCACCCAAATCCTTAGGGTTCCATTATTTCCAATCAAAATGCTTTACTATGTGTCATAACACACATCAACACATGTAACTCCCTCTTACAACTCATTTCCATGTCTAACACATTTTTACATTTTCTAATACAGGAGGCCGAACTTCTGGAGGCCATAACTTTTGATTCGGGAGGCTGATTGGGCATGTTTCTTTTAAATTGAAAAGCTCGAAGCGATCTATGCATCAGGCACCCCCTAGGTAGTGTCGAACAACCCAAATTTTTTATTTTGGCCAAAAACTAACTCTAGCCCATAAATTAATTTTTCTATTTTTATAACCAATAAATTGTACTTTTTGTAATTGCAAGATTGAGACACCTTTCCTAACATTCTCCTACTTATCAAACACCTTGCAAGATAAAAGGAAGTATCAACACCATGATTTAATTGCTAGGGACCAAGAGGCTCATAGACTCCAAACACCATCTATACTTCTTTGTGCTCATAGGCTTAGTTAATGAATCTAAAATATTCATCAAAGTCTCTACCTTAGAAAGATTCACCTTGCCATCCTTGTCCATATCTCTAAAAAAATGATATCATACATCAATGTGCTTGGTCCTAACATGAAATGTCAAGTTTTTAGCTAGGTAGATCACACTCTAACTGTCACAATAAACTGTCATTGCACCTTGTTTTATTCCAATATCTTAACACAATCTCTTAAGCTAGATGGATTCTTTACAAGTGTGAGTAGCTGCCATATACTCAACCTCAGTAGTGGACAAAGAAACCATAGACTATCACTTATTCATCCAACTAATTGCACCACCAAATAAAGTAAACACATAAGCATTGGTGGATCTTCTACTATTAGCATCACCTACCCAGTCTAAATCCACATAACCACAAATATAAAGAGAAAACATGTCTCTTATCAAATTACCATGATAACACATGGAATACTCTGAGGCACCCCATATATATCTAAAGACTCTTTTAACTACATCCCAATGAACTCTACTAGGATTAGACATATATCTGGAAAGAATTTCCACTACACGGGTAATGTCTGGTCTAGTACTGACCATAGAATACATAAAACTTTTGCTGCACTCTAGTAAGGCACTCTGCTTATGTCTTCCATCTCCGATGGGGATGCTGGACATTGTGAAGCAAATAACTTTATTCTAACTATAAAATGAACACACAATTGTCTACAATCATGCATGTTACACCTCTATAAAACTAAATTGACATACTCTGGCCAAGCCATAGTTTTTTGTTCACTCTATCTCTTCTGATTTCCATCCCAAGAATGTGTTTAGTTGCACCAAGATCTTTCATTTCAAATTTAGCTACAAGTTGAGACTTTAGTTCTGAAATCATTCCTTTCCCTTTACCAATAAATACCATAACATCAACATATAATTTGCAATAAATAGGAAATGATCACCATCATATTTATAATAAACATAGTGATATGATTTAAAACGCGCATATCCCAAACTCAATACATATGTATCAAATTTTTGATACCATATCCTACGACTCTGTTTGAGGCCATACAAAGATTTCTTCAATTTACAGACGAAATTACTTTTACCTTTCACCACTATTTCTCTAGCTATGTCATATAAATGTCCTCCAAATCACCATGAAGGAGTGCCATTTTCACATCCATTTTCTCAACCTCTCGATCATAAGTTGCAGCAATAGAAAGAAAGAATCTAATAGATGTCATTTTTGCAACAGGAGAAAATATCTCACCATAATCAACACCCTCAATATAAGAGTAAACTTTCGTAACCAACCATGCTTTGTACTTCTCAACACCTCCATTTGAACCGATCTTTTTCTTGAACACCCATTTGCAACCAACAAGTTTTCATCCTTTAGTCAATGGTACTAGATCCCATTTATCATTCTTTTCCAAAGCTTTCATTTCTTTATCCATAGCAATCTTCCAGAACTCTACATCATTCATACCTAATGCCTCTTCTATAGATCTAGGTTCGTCCATGTTAGTATTAAAAGAAAAAATACATCTCTAGTCAATAGGTGAATACCTTTCAGGTGGTTGTCTATGCCTTGTAGACCTTCAAACATGTTGAGTTATAGGTTCTTCCTGCTCTTCTGAAGATTTAGATCTAGACGAGCTCTCCTCAACTTCTTGTCTATCTAGGGGCCTCTATTCAACTTTCTCAAGACTAGAAGGAAGTTGAATCACATCTTTATGTTTACTTTGTTTTGGTTGTAATGTAACAAAAAGGCTTAGTTTCTCTAAAAATCATACTTCTACTATATATTACCTTATGCGCAACAGGATCCTAAAGCTTGTATCCTTTCACACCATAACTATACCTAATGAAGATACATTTCACAACCTTGTTTTCCAACTTTTTTCACTTATCCTTTGGCAAATGTGCATATGCCTCGCAACCAAAAACTCTAAGATGTCTCAATGAAGGCTTGTGACCCGACCACATTTCCATAGGCATTTTATCAACAAGAGATGATGTAGGAGACCAATTAATCAGGTAGCAAGTGGTGGTAACAACTTCAGCCCAAAATTTGTTTTCTAGATCAACACCACTAAGCATAATCCTAGTACTAGGAGCCTTCTCCATCAATGTCTTGTTCATTATTTCTACGACTCCATTCTGCTATGGAGAATACGAAGTTGTCTTTTATCTTTGAATGCCACAATCTTTATAGAATCTGACAAAATTATTAGAGTAAAATTCACTACCATTGTCAGTCCTCAAATATTTTATTTTCTTTCTAGTCTGCAACTCAACCATTGCTTTAAATTCTTTAAACTGACTGAAAACTTTAGATTTACTCTTTAGAAAATATACCCATGTCCTTCTGCTATAATCATAAAAAATGAAACATAATATGTGTATTTTCTAATGGAAGGAACATCTACATGATCAAACACATCATAATGAATAAGATCCAATACACCACAAGATTTATGAGAACTCAAGTAAAATTAAACGCGATTTTGTTTACCATAAATACAATACTCATAGAAATCAAAATCAAGATTACAATCAGTCAACCCGTCAACAAGGTTTTTATTTTTTAAGGTACTTAGACCCTTCTCTCTAATGTGGCCAAGTCTCTAGTACCATAACATAGTCTTTTCTACATGTAGTTTTGATTCAGAATAAAGAGCACCCTTAGGTACCTAGAAGCCACGACCATCCGCTGAAGAGGAAACCCTCAACTTTCTAATGAAGTATTCACAGACTTGCTTTTCACAAATGTATTATTGCACTAAACAGTGTATGCATCAATTTTATACAATGTACCAAATCTAACACCTCTAGAGATCACCATAACACCTCTAACCATCTTGCATCCCACATCAAAAAATACTACTTACACATTTGCATCTATTAGTTTTCTTATAGATAATAAGTTTCATGCTAATCGAGGGATATACAACACACCATTAATCCTTTTCTCTACTATTAGGAAATCTGATTTTAACTTTACCATGACCAACAATATTTAAATAAGAATCATCACTCAAGTACACATTGCCTCCATCAAATTCTTCATATTCAGAAAACCAATCTCTATTAGGGGTCATATGGAAAGATGCACCCGAGTCAATTAACCATGCATCATTACATGCATGAGTGGCCAAAGCTACAATGAATGCATCACCATCTTCCTTCTCAGATTCAAAATTAGAATCATATTTCTTCTTTTTTTTCTTTTCTTCTTCTTTGTACTCCTTACGAAAGTGTCTAGGCTTACAACAATTCTAGCAAATAACTTTTAGACTTTCTAGGAGATTTGGATCTCCTCTTGGACTTGGATTTGTCATGCATCTCGCTCTTCTTGCCTTTTTCTTTAGGTCTTCCATGAACATTCATGGCCTCTTTGGCACTAATGGATACCTTCCTCCCATCTCTTTAGAAAACAAAGAACTCTCAACATCTTCAACTTTTAAGACAACAAAAGTACTCCTAATATCCATGACAAGAGAATCCCAAGAATCAGACAAAGAACAAAGTAGCATCTGACATCTCTCCTTCTCATCCAAATTTACACCAACTAATTCCAATTGAGCCACCAACATATTGAATGCTTCTATGTGGTCTACAATTCATCCACCCTCTTCCATTCTCAAGGATTACAACTTCTTTCTCAAGAAAATCTTGTTCACTAGAGATTTGACTTGATATATCTCACCAAGTTTTTTCCATAATTTATTTGTAGAGAACTCTTCATGGACATTGATTAAAATAGAGTATGTTAACCACAATATGATTAGAACCTTGGCTTTACAATCCATGACATCATATTTAGCAGCCAAAGTAGCATCTATAGGGCTTGAAACATGCACATCAATAGCATCCCACAGATCTCAATCAATTAATAGATCTTCCATCTTAAGATTCCACATCTCAAAATTGTTACTAAAAATCTCTACCTCTATTCTTCCTGATGTGCTCGCCATCTGAAAATTCCTAAAACAACATCACAAAGTATCTTCTGTAATCAATGAAATCAAAATGAAGGTTGTTATGTAAATCTAATGCAAATAACACGATTTTACCTTCCTTTTAACTCACGGATCCATGCGGGAAGGAGTCGCACCCAAGAGAGCTCCTCAGATGTTACCCAAATGATGCAAAATGTGGATTGCTCAAGTGCTCAACACAATGTAAGATGAGAGACAAGTGGTTTGATGCCTGATTTGGATGGAGATGAGGAATTGGTTTGTAGAGCAATCCAATTTTCGGTGTCTACATCTTCTACACAAGCTCCCACTAAAAACCATATTAGTTCAAAAAACCTAGCAACCCACAGATGAAACCAAAGGTGATCAAGCTCTGATACCACTTGTAAGGAAGCTAAGGTAGAGTAACAATTTCCTACACTAATCTTGATAGGAGGGTTATGCAAAACTTTTCAAATGTTTTCAACAGTTATAGAAATTACATATAAATAAACATAAATAGAAACCATACCACAACACAATGATTTACATGGAGAAAAACCTTACACTCCAAAAGAAGCACAATATATTATTCAAAAATCTTAACAAGATTACAATATACTTGCAGAGCAAGATTTCATAGGAGTATCACCAACTAGAGGTCTGGAGGTAACTTAACAACATCTATATGGCTCTCACACACAACTTCCATCTCAAGCACCTAATATATAAGAGATATAATACATGAAACTATCAAACGGTAATTAGAAAACCATGAGCTAAAACCACCCAAAAGTGGTGTCCAAATCCTTAGGGTTTCAATATCTCCAATCAAATATGCCTTACGATGTGTCATAACACATGCATCAACACATGTAACTCCCCCTTACATCTTGTTTCTGTGTCCAACACATTTTTACATTTTTCAATACAGGAGGCCCAACTTCCGGAGGCCATAAATTTTGATTTGGGAGGCCAATTGGGCCCCTTTTTTTTAAATTGAAGAGTTCAAAGAGATTTACACATCGGACACCCCCTAGGTAGTGCTAAATAAACTAGAATTTTTATTTTAGCTAAAAACCAACTCTATAGCCCAAAAATTGAGTTTTTCTATTTTCATAACCAAAAATTACACTTTTTGTAATTACAAGGTTGAGACACCTTTCCTAACATCAACTTGGACATATACAAGATTAATAATAAATTGTTGACTAGGTGTTTTGAGCAAGTCAGTTGGCTTGTTCAAATGTTGAAATAATTGTTTAGATTGTTTGAGATGATTTTGTTTGAATATTTTTTTGGTATTTTAAATGTAATAAATTAATTAATATAACACAAAAATAAATGCAGCTAAGTGAATTTTATTTTTGGGTTTTTGATTTGAATAAATGAATTAAAGTAACTAATTTAAATAACAATAATTTTTATAAATAACTATTTTTTTTGATAAGTCAGTCTAGCATTAGGGAGCCATACCCATATAAAAGATGCATAAAATATAATTTTATTACCTGACTACTCCAAGAGGAGGGCCTTCCTATTGTTGTCTATCTTTTATACAAAAACCGCCATCTATCAACAGATAAACCAACACCTATAAATCTATCAACCTATGATTCTTTTAATACAAAATATTATGCTTTTACATAGCAAGGGCAGCTAAGAAAGCCCTAAGTCCTAATATTACATACTAATATAATATTTCAAATTGCACTATAGAATTAAACTTTAGCTTCATCATCCCTCAAGCCATCCTTGTCCATTGCCAGAGAGTCCTCACCGGTAGAGCTTGGCTCCTCGACTGCGAAAACCCCTTCAATATCACTATCCGGATCCACGCCTGTGATTGCTTTGAGGAAAGCAATACCCCACTTTGCAGTGTGCCTCCTAGCATCCTCATAAACACCCCTTGCTAGAATAATGAAAGGATTCCAGGGGCCACAATATGCAGGAATCACCTTCAACAACATGTCATCCCTTGGAGGAAAACCAATGCCAAGCACATCATTAATTACCTTGGATAGCCCTCCCCTCCATTTGGCCTTCACAAGAGCTGCACCCAACACACAAACCATCGACTTCTCCTCATTGGCATCCAACAGGACAACAATAAACATCCCGGCTATATTAGTGTTAACCTGATATCTATGTTGAACATTGAGGAAAGACTCACCCAAGACCAATTTTATCTCATGTAGAACAATCCCTGAGTTGGTCTTGAAAACTTTCTGAAGGCATAGTTCAGTGATCTTCCCAAAGAAGGTCATTTGCCTTCATCTTGCCTTCAAACACACTAGAGAATTCATTATGAACCTATGATTGAAAATGTTGTCTGACCACAGCTTATCTAACAAGTTTAAAGCCATTTAGGATTACCAAGAAATGAATGCCAAAGTCCTTCAGCATGCTTGAAGGTTAATGCCACTCGCGCTACTCATTATGCCACCCTCTTTGCTCAAAGGCTGGTACTGGCCATGACGTTCCACATCTCTGATCCATCCTCTGTCGAATTGGAAAAGAAATCCATGTCAACCATCTGTATAGCTTGGTTGGCAATTGCATCAGGAGAGCGATTAGCTTGTCGATAGACATGTGATATTACAAAGTCCTCAAATGTTTCCAAGAGTTCCCAAAAAGGAGTTATAAGACCATTAATCTTCCAACAAGGGCTCTCCCTTTTTTGTCAATGCATTGATGATGTTAAGTGAATCACCTTCAATATGGAGTTTTTTAATCTTGAGGTGGATATAGGTTTTGAATCCCAACAAATCCACTTGCATTTCTGGCATATTATTAGTACTTGGGAGAAGTTTGTGAGTTGTCATACAGATAATCTACCCATTGTGGTCCCGCACTATGCATCTAGCTCCAGAGCATCCTAGATTGCCCTTGGAGGAACGATCGAAGTTGACCTTATGCCAACCCACACTAGGGGGACCCACCTTGCATCGTCCCTGAGCCGAGCCCCTAAATTAACTCGAAGAACCAAATGAATGGGGGGAATAATCAACCTAGGCTAACTCTTTTTTATTTCTCCATCCCATACCTTAAAAAAATTATCCCCCAATTTTTGCTACCTAACTGCATTATTCACACTTTTTCTGATGGACTCAATAATTTTCTTTGTCAAAACTTCTTCACTCATTTCCTTATCTTGAAAGACTCTCTTGTTCTACTCCTTCCATAATTCCCAAACAATCACTGAAGGGAAAATTGTCCAAATGCTCGAGAAGAGTGCAGTATTATTGAGTCTCGGCCATGCATTAAAGATGGATAAAAGGTTCAACGAGCACAAGCTACACTAGTTAAGTATTTTCATTATTGCCTTCCAAATGCATTCAACAAAGCCACATTGCAGCAAGATGTGATCGCTGGTTTCTTCTTCCTACTTACACAAGGGGCATCTGGAGGGACCGTGGAAGCCTAGTCTCCGAAGTTTATCTCCAGTGATGATCCATCATTGAATCACAGCCCAAGCAAAACCCCCGCTTTGGGGAGAACAACTCTTGTCCCAATAGAACCTCCACAACCAATCCTATAGTTTTTTCGTTGCCTCTTCCAACAAGTATCCCAACTTGACATTGTAATTCCTTGTCTTGGAACCACACCATTTGATATTGTCCAATCCCCTCTAGATAAAAAATATTCGATTTGAAAGTATGGACTGAAGTATGATTTTCTGGTCCTCTGGAATGTCAAAATTTACCCAGGATTTCCATTGCCAAAGCTTGACACCATGTCTTGCACATTAAATTCAACATTGTCCTTGACATGAATCCCCCAACTGTTGGACAACACCTCCTTAATGTCCCTTAAGCCATCCAAGTTTTTCAGAGGTGGGAGGTTGTTCCATGAGTCTTCCTAGAAGAGGGCCCTACTACCATCTATTATCTCCCAAGTGATATGCTTTGTGATCAAGTCTCTACATGAGAGAATGAAGTTCTAGATGGCTGAACCCGAAGGGGGGTTGGGAGTTGAGAGAATTCTTGTGGGATCGTTATTATCTAGATATTTTTCTTGGACGATTTTGGCCCATTTATGATGAGAATTGCTATACATTTGCCACACTAGTTTGGCCCCTAGGGCCTTATTAAAAGCAAACCAATTTCTTAACCCAACTCCACCAGCCTCCTTGGGTTTACAGATTTTGTCCCAAGAAATGAGAGTAATTTTTTCTATTCCACTCGGCCTTGCTAGAAGAAAGACCTCATCCTTTTATCCAAGGACTCACAAACTTTCTTGGGTAAGTGCATAGAGGACATTGCATAGAGCGAAATGACAGAAATTACTGATTTAAGCATGGTTACCCTACCAGCCAAAGAAAGCCACTTACCTTTCCATGAAGAAACCTTGGAGTTACAACTGGAGAGTAATGAGTCCCAAAGTTTTGTTCTACTGGCCCCAGCAAAGAGGGGGATCCCAAGGTATCTACCTGTGAGTTTGCTGATTTTGAAAGCCAGGATGGAGGCCACATCTCTTTGCTTTCTGCTGTCAGTGTTGAAGAAGAAGATTTTTGATTTGTGCCAATTGACTTTTTGCTTGGACGCCTGACAATACTTATCTAGATTCGATTTCATAACTCTAGCTTCCCCCCTATTGGCCACTCTGAAGAGAATAGTGTCATCAAAAAATTGCTGATGGGTAGTAGCCTCCATTCCTTGAGCAATCTTAATCCATTTCCAAGAGTCATTTTCTCTTGCGACATTTATGCACCATCCCAAGGCCTCAGCCATAATTATGAAAAGGAAAGGTGATAAGGGATTGCCCTATCTGATTCCATTTTTAGCAGGGAAGAAACCCTGTGAGCTTCCATTCACCAAGATGGAAAACCTGGGGCTAGAAATGCAACTGCTAACCCACCTGATCCAGTCATTGCAGAATTTGAACTTTTCCATAACATCAAGAAGAAAGCGTCTATTTACCTTAGCATAGGCCTTGTTGACGTTGAGCTTTAAAATCATTCTCTCAACTCTTTCTTGTCTCACCATATGAATGGCTTCATGGGCCACTATGATGCCTTCCACAATAGACCTCCTCGGGGTGAACCTGCTCTGTTCTTATGAAATGATCAAATTGGTAAAAGAATTTTGAGCCTGTTCCCATCACCTTGGTGATGATTTTGTACATGGTGTTGCATAAAGAAATTGGCGTGTAATCATCTAAAGTTTCAACCTTCTTAGGAATGAAGGCTATTAGAGTTTTGTTCAAAGCCTTGAGCAGTGTGGTGAATTTCCTTGAATCCTCAACTACTACAACAACCTCCTTACCAACGATATCCTAAAAAACTAGAAGAAATTTGTAGGGAGCCCATCAAGCCTCAGGGCCTTGTCTGCACCCAACTGCAAGGTAGCCACCTTCACCTCTTCTTCTAAGATTGGCTGGATCAATTGTTCATTTTGTTCTTGTGTGACTAAGGAAGGAATGTTGCTCAAGA
This sequence comes from Cunninghamia lanceolata, assembly GCA_027924645.1. NCBI lineage: Eukaryota > Viridiplantae > Streptophyta > Pinopsida > Cupressales > Cupressaceae > Cunninghamia > Cunninghamia lanceolata. The sequence continues at coordinate 5,848,974 of BSBN01000847.1, read as the reverse complement.
TTTCTTCTAGGGCAAGCAAGTCTAGAGGATCCTCTTGGTTTAGAATATTTTCAAAATGGGTGACAGCAAGAGTGTCAATTTCCTTAGGATCCTCAACTAAGCTTCCATCATCCTTCTTAATAGCGGCAATCTTGTTTAGACTTCTCTTAATCTTAGTGGTATGGTGAAAAAACTTGGTATTCCTATCCCCATCCTTCAGCCAACACTCCCTAGATTTCTACCATCAAAAGATTTCCTCTCGCTTTAAAATTTATGAGTATTTACCTTTTAATTCCTTCTCTATTTGAAAGGATAGATTCATTCCCTCCTTGATCACCAACTCATTAAGATCTGAAAGTTGTTTTTCCGCAACCTCTTTTTCCACAAAGAATTCTTGAAATGGGATCTATTCCATTCTTTAAGCTGATCCTTGATGAACTCCAATTTCCTATGCAATTCAAACATTTTGGAGCCTCTAAATTTGGGAGCCAAATGACACCATGACTTTATCTGTTCCACAATGCCAAGGTCTCACAACCACATATTTTCAAACTTAAAGGGGCATATTGGAGGAGTGAAGTCATAGGAGAATTGTAATAAGATAGGGTAATGGTCTGACCCTGAGTAAGGAAGAATTGAAGATTCATAGGTGATAGGTAAAATCATTCAGTTCCCTGCCAAAAAAAATGTCCATCTTTTCTGCAATGCTTGTGAACCCTTGACAGTTGTTGGTTCAGGTGAAGAGACCATTTTTTGTGCCAATCTCCACTAGCTAATTGATATCAACAAATTCTTGGAAATCCAATTGGGCCTGCATGATTGTTGATCGACCTCCCGTTTCTCTGAGTTGTTAAGGGTGGCATTGACATCACCTCCCAAAATAAATAAATAGTCCCCCATGTTTTTCAAAATACCAAAGATTTGGTTCCAAACATCATTTTTCTTTGGAGTACTGGTGGGTCTATAGACATTAAATAAAAGAAATTTATAGTTCAAAGGTAAAGATTTACCTTAACAAGTTTCTAGGATTGACAAGACTGGAGCTCCTCCACATCTATCCTACACTAGTCCCAAATCAGCTTGAGACCGCCAAAAGCCCCCTCAATTGGGGCAAAATACCCTTTCCATTGTTGCCCTTTTGTTATCAAAGATTTTGAGTATTCTAGGTTCATCTTGGTTTCTTGAATCAAAATTAAATCAGGTTTACTTAACTATATTTGGCGCTTGATAAGGTGCCTTTTGTTAGGGGTATTCTAGCCCCTAACATTCCATGTTAAGAGTTTCATGGCTCCTCAAGAAGGGGGCCTCTCTTCCCTGACCTTAGTTTCATTTTTCCCTTTTCCCTCCCAAAAATTTCAAGTTTGGCTTTGTTTGATTTCCTGCCCCTACAACCCTTCTCGCCTGTTTTCATCTTTTTGATCTTAGAGGAGGATTGACTAATGGTTCTCTCCTCAATTTCCTTCTATTCATCCTTAGAGAAAATGCTATCTCCATCCGAGTTCAGCTCCTCTACTTGGAAAGGTGGATCTGAAGCTTCAAGGTTGTTCCTTCATTGCCAGTGCAAGCCTCATTCCCTACATTCGAAATGGATCCATTGTTTACATCTTCCGAGTTGACTTCCAAACCCTTAACTTTAGGGGGTGTGGGAAAATCCACCATATTTAGAGGTGCTTCAACTTGTGATTTCAAGTGGTTGTCTTCTAAGTCCACCCCTGTGGTTGGCGGCAACAAAGTGGTGGGAAGAGTGTCCACACCCTCAATTCTATTTTCCTTAGACAAGCCATCCCCTTCATGTTGGGAACCCTCCTCCCTGCGATCCTCATAAGACTTTTCCTTTGGATCCTTCACTAAGTTTGCCTCCAAACTCTTCTCATTTGGCTGTCCAATCCCCTTTTTACACTCTGAGGAAGAGTGCCCTACAGTGTGATAGAATTTGAATTTGACCGGATCTCTTTCCACTTCCACCTTTTTTCGACAAATCCCTGGATTAATTTCCAATTCCTCCGAGGGAGGATTCTCCAAATCTATAGAGACACAAATTCTGGCATAAACTCCAAAGTCCCCTGCTACCATTTATTCATCGAGCATGATAAAAGTGTCGAGTTGATCGCCTATTACTTTTAAGGTTTCTGAGTCCCAATATTCCGTTAGGAGATTATACAATCTAATCCACATTGGGGTTTTGGAGGCTTTGTGTTGAATCAGATTGAAGTTCGACATCCAATCTATAACATAAAATCCAACACCATCCATCATAATTGGTTCTTCCTCCAAGATTTTTTTCTTAACCTCCCGTGAGGGACAATCAACCATAAAAAATCCTTTTGGCAGAGACTTAATTTTAATATCAGGACCCCATTTCTTTTTGCACCAGTTTTGGATTTTAACCCTTTCAGGCCAGGTAGCGACCCATTTCATGAAGAATGTGTAATCTTAAAGACGGGAAGCTATAGTTAGAAGCGTCTCTATTCAGCCAGCTGCTCTAGTAATTCTGCCTCTATCTATATTCCTTCCAAAACGCTGCCGAACCATTTTTCGCTCCAAAATATAGTTATTTCCGGTCCATCTGCTATTATTTTATATATATGTATGCTTTTTTGTCTCGTGGAAGTATCTTGTTTCTCAATGGATACTACTTGTTAAGCCTAGAGCAATTTATGGTTGAACTTTTTATAAATAACTATATTAACTTAATTAGATCACTTTAATTAATCTAATCCAATAAATAAATAAATAATATTAATTAATTGATGCAATTAGTTTATTTTTTAGAAAATAAAAGCTTCTTTTGGTCTTTCTAGAAAATGAATGGAAGCAATGAAGAATTGCTAATTAAATTTCCCTTTTTGATTTATCAAAAGTAGTAAAACATCAAATCTTTGGCACACAAGTTTTTCATGTTAGAATTTTGTCATAAAAATAAATTTACCAAGGACCTAATGTCTAAGAGCTAATCACAAAACTAGGAAAATGAATAAAGATATTCTATTCAATATAATGGAGCATAATTACAAAGAGTAGCATACAAATATATAGACCTCTTGGATCCATGAATCAAGGAGATGACATAGCCAAGAGGTTAAGAGTTTAAATCTTAATCACTCCTAATCAAGAGGAGAGTTAACTCACTCTAACTAGCATAATAGATGATATAACTCAACCTAGACTAGATAAGTGTCAATCAGGTGCATAAATCAAGGCACATGATTGATTGACACAACTACCTAAGTGCGCTTAAATAGAGTGAATATAAAATATAAATGGTATTTATTCTAGCCTAGTGAACTAACATGAACCTAGATTAGTGAGGATATTTTATTACACTACCACACCCCTTAAGTACAACTTAGGGAGAGAGAGAAAATCCTCAAAGATGGGTCTCAACAACTAGACTTGATTAGGTACCCATTTATAATGTGTTCCATCCTAGAAGGAGAAAAAATTGTAGGACAAAGCTCCCTCCTAAGCAGAGGATGATGAATGAATGAATCTAGAAGCTATTCGTGTACCTTGATGTCAATGTTGAACTGCAGCTGAATTTGATGCATAGGATCAAGTACCACATGCCAAATTCAAGAACATTGACCATAGTGAATGGCTCTCACTTTGATATGTGAACCCCATAAGGGGTTTTTTTGGGATCCAAATATCATCCCAAAAGGAATTCATTATGCCAATTTGAATGATAGAGAAACATAATCAAAAGATCGCATTCATAACACCTGTCATCCCTTCCCAAATAACAAATCCTTTAGGAAGATACTCTTGCCTAAGAAAGCATGATGCATTGTCACCAAATAGATATTTATCTCTAAGAACATTGATCCAAGAAGCCTCCTTGTCAAAGATGAACCACCAAACCAACTTAGCTAGGAGAACATGGTTGAAGAGATAATTCTCCTTAATACCTAGGTCACCATTTTCTTATCCTTACATATCTCACTCCATGAGATGAGGGGATAATCTAAATGACCCCTGATCCCCCTTAGGAAAATCCTCATAGTAATAGTGATTTTAGAAATGATACTTCTAGTAGCCACCAAAAGGGAGAACCTATAGATGGCAATAGATTGGAAAATAACTTTTAGAAGCTCTACATGACCAACAAAGGAGAGCCATTTTTCTTTCCACCCAACTAGAATTTGGTTGAGTCTCTCCAAAATAGGTGCCCAAAGTTGCTTCTTATTACTCCCCCAAAACAAAAGAAAACCAAGATAGGTATTTGGGATAGATCCTCTCTTGAAAGCCAAACATCTATAGAGAAAATCTTGTTCTCGATTCTTGATGTTGAAGTAGAAGACTTTAGATTTCTATCTGTTAATTTTCTATCTTGAGGCCTGTTCATAATCACCAAGAAGATCTATGATAACTTTACATGCCTTGATAAAAGGTGCTACAAAGAGCATAGTATCATCAAAATATTGTTGGTGAGTAAAGTCTTTTCTCATGGAAGAAACATGTAACGCTTTAGGGAGCTGATCTAGTTTTGAGGACCCCAATATACCTACCTAGAGATTCTACCATGATAATGGAAAGGGGATCCCCTTACCTTAGACCCCAAGAATCTTGAAAGAAACATTTAGTAGAGCTATTAATCGTCACAAAGAAGCTATTAGAAGACTAAAAAATCTTTACTTAGACTCTCCAACCTGAATAAAACCCAAACTTACCTAACACACGGTCAAGGAAGTTCTAGTTAACTCTATCGTACACCTTGGAAATATCTACTTTGAGAAGCATGCCTTTCTTCTTTCTTTCTTGTAATGACTGAATCATCTCATGCATAGTGACAATATCATCCACAACTTGCTTCCCTTTCACAAAACCTCCCTATTGCTTAGAGATGATAGCTAAAAGGATACTTTTTAGTCTATTGGATATCACTTAAGAGATGATTTTTAGGTAGTGTTGCACAAAGCAATCAATCTAAAATCCTCAATCTTGATAGCCGCCTTCTTGTGAATAAGAGTGGGAAAGGCAGAATTGAGGGATTTTAAAATAGATCTAGACTATTGAGATTCCCACACAATTTCCAAAAGTTCATCCCTAGGAGATCCCAAAAAAATTGGAAGAAGAAAACTAGGAAAACATATGGAATGGGGGCTTTGTCTCCTGTCATGTTAAAGAGAAACTTTATCTTCATCTTTAGATATAACACACATGATAAAATCATTCTTAGCCTAACTAACCAATGTAGGGATTTGACTAGTAAAGAGATCCTACTTTTTAGAACATTCATCATTATCCATTGAGAGCATTTTTCTCCCAAAAAGAGACCAGGGAGGCCTTGAGGATGTGATATCTTTATCTCCTTATTTATAGGCCAAGTGAAAAAAATTGGTATTTCTATCTTCCTCTTGTATCCATTTGATTTTGGCTTTTTGTTTCCAGTGGATCTCCTCATTATGATAAATCTTATCGAGATTAGATGAGATAAGTTGTTCTTCTTCCATAAGGGACTCCAAATTGTTATTATCCAAGAGCATAGATTGAATCTTGGTCCTTAGATTTTCTAGCCTAGCCTTCTCCTTAAATAGATTTTTGTAAACATATTGATTCTACTCTTTTAGTATAAACTTGAGGGCTTTAGCTTTTTACTAAAAACATATATATTCCTTCCATAGTAGTCATTCTGATTCTTCCAGAAGGAAGAAACCATTTGTTCAAAATTAGGGTGAGTCAGCCATATTTTTCCCCATATGAAAGGAGCATGTTTGGGAAAGTTATCCAAATCAATAGTCAAGAAATTGGTCAGTGATTAGAGCCTCCTTTTATAAAAACTTCAAAATTGCATATAAAATTTCTATCAAGACAGGAAGTACAAGCAAAAAATCTATCAAGTTTGGCCAAGATTTGATCTCTCCCTTTTCTTCTACTAGTCCAAGTGAACCAACCTTTTTAAGGAAAATATCCTAGAGGCAAAAGTCTTTGAGGAGGGTGGAGAGGCCTTCCTTATTAGGAAGAGAGGGAGATCCCCTTGCTTTTGTGAGGAGTCAAATCTAACATTGAAATCCTCGACCACTATCCACTTTGTTTCTTCATCCACTTTCAACAAGTATTTGATTTGGCCCCAATAGTGAATCTTATCCTAGATTGTCTGAGGACCATAAACCTTAATAAGAGAAAAACATAGATTAGAGGCAAGAACCTTGACTGTACCAACTAGCCACCAATATATGGAAAACATTTCCTCCATGTTGATATCCTAACTATCTAGATGATGGCTAGACTACTAATTGCATCTCTAAATTCTCTATGCATAATCCCCCATTTACCTTGAAAGAGAGGCATGTTCTAGAATTCTTGATAAAAGTTGATTTTAGTTTCCTGTATCATGCATATATTCAAACTAAATTTCTCCAAGAATCTTTGGAGTAACCTTTTCTTGGAGGGGGAGTTCAGTCCCCTAAAGTCCCATGAGAAAATATTCATTAGGTAACCTTCATTTTCTTGGTGCTCACCAAGCCATTCTCTATTTGAGATTGAGTGCCAAAAGCTACATTAGCCAAAGATAAAAATTGTAAAGTGTGGTAAGCTTATTTAGTCTTTCAACCTTTGCATATCCAAAATCCCCTTTTCTTTTTTTAGTCCTTCTATGAGTTATAACCTTTCTTGAATCCTCTAGTTCCAAACTGGAGCTTTCCTAGTGATTCAAGGGGATGACAAGCTCCTCATGTTCCTTACTATTGAATTTAATTTTGCGAGGATTAATATTTTCATCCTTCATCATCTTTTCTAAGGGATCTATCTCCTTTTCTAGTTCATCCACCAACTTTTCTAGATCTCCTTTGAAATTGTAAGCTTTTAGTGGATCTTCCCGGTCCTCAGATTAACTCTCTTGGACTTGAGTGTCTTTTACAATCTCCATGCCATCTTGTGAAGATTTATCCTAATCTACAACTATTTTCTTCTCTTTGTTTGGGAGCTTATTTCTAATTGTATTCTTCTTTTTGGGTTTAATAAAACCCTCTTGATCTTTCTTAGGATCTTCCTAGATCTTTTGTGTTTTCATTTTCCCATGAAGAGTACCTAGCATTCCCTAATAATATGTCTATATTCATGGCACCCCTAACATCTAAACAAAAAACTTTCATAATCCAAAGCTTGGATCCATTCTACTTTTCCAACTTTCAAGATAATACTATTTGGAAGAGGAACATAAAGATCAAGTTCAACACATATTCTAGCATAAAGAAAAAGATCTTTACCATGGAAAGGTCAAGAGATGTCAATCGTTGATCACAAATATTTGATAATAATTTTAATAACATTTTGGGACCTAAAATCCTAAGGGAGAGCATGCATGTAGATCCAAACTGGAGTTGTAGAATGAATTTCCTTCGATGGTTTGAAGCCCACATACCAATGCTTCATGAATAGTCTAGCATTTTGGCAGAAATAGGGACTACCTCCAAAAAATGATTTTTTGTTTAATTCATTAGCGAGGATGGCAATAAAATATCCTTTAGCATAGGCCCATAACTGAAAGTCCCCATTAGATTTTCAAATTCTTATAAGCGTAGAGATACAACTCTTCTAGAGGTAGATGCATGCCAAGGAATCTATAGATTAGAATCATTCCATGCAAAGAAACCACATTCTTTCAAAGTTCATGAACATCAATACTAACGACTAGGGAGTCATCCAAAGTTGGCATGCATTGATTTAGACTATTTCTAGGCTGATCCATCTTATGTTTACTGCCTACTACCATCAATGCATCAACTTCTTTGTCATGCGATGAAGATCTAGAACCTATGAGCACATTTTGAAAAGAACAAGGGGTGATAGATCCCCATACCTAGATCCATGGAGGGTAAGCTAGAGGAAGAGAGAAGAGAAAACTAGAGGAATGCTAAACAAAGAAAGTAGAAGCAAAAAATCACAAAACCCTATAAGAGCTCATTAAACATTATCGTGTGTCTTTATTATTCGACTACAAGATCTTCTTCACACTCTTGAAAAAACATTTCATGTAGGTAATAGTAGATTGATTAGATAATGTAAGGTTTTAAATTTATTTGGGATAAAATGAAAAGAATATAGAATTATTTGTAAAGATTTTAATATATAGATACACAAGTTGATACCTTAGGGGCAGCTTCCTTTGATTAAATAAAGAGAAAAAAAGATCCTCCAGTTGAGGATATTTCAAAATATTACTTTCTTTCCAAGTTCTTCTAACAATTGTTATGCAAAATGAAAAAAACGCCCATCCCGTAACTCTTGAAGTCTCTCCATTTGCATCAAAGTGAGCAATAAAGGATGATGAGCCATAAAACCTATGAAATCCTCAAGATTACTCTTCATAAGACTTGTTCTGAATATCTAGAGACACTCTTGCATCATGGAGTTTTCCTTCAAAGTATTTCTATTAAAAATGCCTCCCACAACACCATCAACCTACCTTTGGTCATATTCCAAAATTGCCATGAAAAAACACTACACCAGGATCTATGAATATATTTATTTATAGCCAACTTCCCCCACATTTTACTTCCCATGATGTCAAAAATGGTCATCAATAACTCTTCAAGGATAGTATTTTCATGGGCATGCCCACATTCAAAATACCTCACACCAACGACAATAATGATGGTGTTCATGGTTAGTGGAACGATGATGTTAAATAGCCTTGTAGCTTGCTCAGATAACTCCTCGTTCACACACCTACATTGTCTTCTATAGATGGACAATCTTTAGAAGACACATATAAAATTAGTTATTTAAGCTTCATGATGAGTGATCAGTACTTGTAGATAATATCTGATCATATTTTGCATTGAACTTAGATAAGGATAACAACAATAATGGGAGCCTCCAAATTTACTCCACTCAGATAGAACTAGCCATTCCTTTTGATTTTACAACCCACTGAAGACCATCAAGTGTCGCATCTATCCAACAAGAAAATATCATCAATTTGATTGATGGCATGGTTGGCTAAGAGGTCTACAACAATATTGATCTCTCAATAAATATGCTTCATAGAGTAGTCTTGAAATCTTTCAAGAAGGGGGATTAAATCAATCCATTTTTTAAATTTCCAAAATTTGTAGAGTTTTTGCTTATGATGGCATTGGTTCATATCATAGAGTAGCCCTCAATATCTATAGTCTTAATATTTTTCTATAAACATAGCTTCAAACCTACATACAATGTTTCCAACTCCGCCTCATTATTTATTCCATATGATAATTTTTTGAGATCAACTAGATGACAATTCCCACCTCATTTCTAATGATGCTGATGCAGGAGCATCCCTAGTTCAAGAACAATCTTGCATCACCCAAAAAACATTTGCATTTTAGTTTGCTTGCAGTTCAGTTTGTTTCTTTTCATTTTCCAAGCAGTTCATTCAGAAGCAGTTTTTGCATTTTGGTCCACATTCTACCGCAGTTGCATTTCACATCTTGTGGATCTAGACTTAGCATCTAGATTCATTCATCTACATCATATCCAGAATTCAGAGCATTTGGATTAGTTACCGAAAAGTTATCACTATCAAAAGATCAACTATTTTCTCAAAGCAGAGCATCCTGACAATCTCTGACAATCAGCTACAGGAGAAGACTTGTGGAGCATTCCTCAATTTGTGGAGCTTAATGACACATCATTCAATGATCCTTGGTTCATGGCTGACCTTCCCTGAGATCTGCACATCATTCCATTCATTTGCGGAGGTGTTCTATGCATTTAGGTCCGACCTATCCGTGTACACACGTTGCAACTCTTTATTGGAGTTTGTGATCTTCCTTGGTCGATGTGGAGGAATCTATTGTTTCGGAGATGATATATATTGATGTAATAGATCCTTAGGAAAGAAGTTATCAAGTTGTGATCATTCGCATAAGTCTATAGTGTAGATTTTGTGTGAAGGAGCTTCAAAGCTATATCTTGTGCATATTCTATAATCTAGCCTTTGAGCCCTAGTTGTAAGCCCGCATGATGTCGACCAGATTGTATTTGAATTTTATGATATATTGAATGATTGCATATTCAATTGCTTCATTTCTTTGAGTCATTTCCATTGTGTTTACTCTTGCTGCACGGTCTGGATAGTTCATTCTGTGAACCCTCCTACCGTGAATTCCACAAGATCTTGTTGTGGACAGATCACTGAATTGAGGCATGTTACTTGTGTTGCAACCGATTGCCGATTGTGAGGCAGTTGTCACCTTGTAGCCCGATCGATGAACTTGACGCAGTTTGCACTTGATCCTAGGAAGAATGCCACCGAGGAGAGTTACTACTATTGGAACAATGGCTGGTAGAATGGATGAGATGATGAAGATGATGAAAACAATGTGAATTCCTTTGGATGCTGTTGAAGAAGATAGGCGAAGAGGATTGACACCTAGACCTAATGTTGAAAGTAATGATGAAGAAGAATTTCAATATGTTGAACAAATTGGCAAAACCCTAGGAGGTGATGAAGAAGAAGAATCAGATCAAGTAAAGATGTTATGAGCTATTTCAAAGATTAGAAAGAGACCTAGAGTTAGTGTGCAGAACTATACTGGTAATTTGAACCTTGAAGAATTGATTGACTGGATAAATGACATGGAAGAATACTTTGAATATGAAGAAATTGAAGATTCGAAGAAGGTGAAATTTGTAAAGACAAAGTTGAAAGGACATGCTGCTATATGGTGGAAAGAAGTTTAGTTGGAAAGAAACATAAGAGGAAAAGAAAAGATTACAAAGTGGGATAGGATGGTGACAAAGTTGAAAAACTAGTTTATACCTGCTGACTATGAGTTGGAGCTATTGAAAAGATTGCAAAACCTAAGACAAAAGGAGAAATCTCTGAAGGAGTACACTGAAGAATTCCATAAAATGATCATAAGGACTTGACATAGTGAAGCAAACAAGGAGAAAGTGGCTAGATACATCAATGGACTGAGATTGAACATTCAAGAAGAACTAAGCTTGGTAAGGATGACATCTTTGGAAGAAGCATATTAGTTTGCCCTGAAAGTTGAAGAGAAACTAAATAAGAGACATGATCAGAGACAAAAAGGTAGAGGAGGTAAATTTTAGAGAGGTAGAACATTTTCCGGAGAAGACAGATCATATCCGGAGCAGAACAAGTTTGACAGCCCATTTAAGAAGGATGACAAAGATAACAATGCTTACCGGAGAGATGACAGAAATTTTTACCGGAGAGGAAACCCTAGTGCATACCAGAATGAAGGATATAGAAGAGAAGGAAGAGGATTAGATAAGAGAACATTCAGAGGTACTTGTTTCAAGTGTGGAGGTGAAGGACATAGAGCATTTGAATGTAATCAGGGTAGTACAAGTAAGAGAACAGAAAACAGTGGAAGAGTAGCATATGTGGAAGAAGAACTTGTTGCATCACCCAGTTCAGTTGGCAAACCTGAGAAAGGAGAATCACTTGCGATGAGGAGAGCACTATTTCAAGTAGAGACAAATGAGGAACCACCACAGAGGAAAAGTTTGTTCAGGACAAGATGCAAATCAGGAGGTAAGTATTGTAAAGTTGTAATTGACAGTGGTAGTTCAGATAACTTAGTTTCAGAGGAGATGGTGACTAAGCTGAATTTGGAAAGATTGAAACACCCTAAGCCCTATCACATAACATGGATTCGGGATGATCATAAGGTACTGGTGAGTGAACAATGTTTGGTGAAATTTCATATTGAATCTTATCATGATGAAGTCTTGTGTGATATTATGCCTATGGATGTTTGTCATATCTTGTTGGGTAGACCTTGGCAGTATGATAGAAAAGCTATACATGATGGGAGAAAGAATACATATACTATAACATCAAATGGAAAGAGAATTACTTTGATTCCTTTGGAGGATGATCCTAAGAGTGAAGTATGTGGGAATGCTAGAATCTATTTGGTAGATGGAAGAAAATTTCTGGATGGTTTGAGACATGAGAATATGTGTTATGCTTTGATTCCTAAGAAGCCTAAAACATTGAAGGAGACTGACGAATCACAACTGGAGGAGATAAAGGAGTTGCTGACAGAGTATGAAGACATCATATCAGACAATGTACTAGAAGGATTGCCACCTATAAGGAGTATCAGTCATCACATGGATCTTATACTGGGAGTAAGTTTGCCTAACAAAGCAGCACATAGAATGACACCGATAGAGAATGAAGAACTAAATAGACAGATACAAGAGTTGTTGAGGAAAGGTTTGATCAGAGAAAGTTTGAGTCCTTGTGCAGTTCTTACAGTGCTTGCACCTAAGAAAGATGGAGAATGGAGAATGTGTACTGACTCTAGAGCAATAAACAAGATCATAGTTAAGTATAGATTTCCTTTACCTAGGATGGATGATATTATGGATTGTTTGAGTGGAACAAAATATTTCACAAAGATAGACTTGAAGAGTGGATACCATCAAATCAGAATCAGAGAAGGAGATGAATGGAAGACTGCTTTTAAGACAAATGAAGGATTGTATGAGTGGTTAGTGATGCCCTTTGGATTGACAAATGTACTGAGTACTTTCATGAGATTGATGAATGAAGTCTTGAAGAAATTCTTGGGTAAGTTTGTGATTGTATACTTGGATGATATTTTGATTTTTAGTAAAACAAAAGAAGAACATTTGTGGTATATTAGACAAGTTTTGTAGAGACTTAGAGAAGAGAAATTGCTGATTATGATCAAGAAGTGTAGTTTCATGAAGGAAGAACTAGTGTATTTGGGATTTGTGATTTTTACGAAAGGATTGAAGATGGACCTTGAGAAAGTAAGAGCAATTGTTGAATGGCCTACATCGAAGAGCATTGGAGAAGTTAGATCATTTCATGGATTGGTTAGTTTCTACCAGAAGTTCATAAAAAAATTTAGTTCAATTTATAACCCTATGACAGAGACAATGAGAGGTGACAGAAAAGATTTCAAGTGGACATCAGGAGCAGATAAAAGTTTTGAGTTGTTGAAACAGAAAGTGACAGAGCAACCTGTGTTAGCATTATCGATTTTCAATAAGGTATTTCAAGTTGATTGTGATGCAAGTGGAAATGTAATTGGAGTAGTATTAAGTCAAGAAGGTAGACCAGTAGCATATTTTAGTGAGAAGTTGAATGATGCAAGGAGAAGATACTCAGTTTATGATCAGGAGTTCTATGCCATAATTCAAGCCTTGAAGAAGTGGAGACATTACTTGTTGCCTAAGGAGTTTGTGTTGTATACAGATCATCAAGATTTGCAATATTTGAATAGTCAAGGTAAGTTGAATCAGAGACATATGAGATGGGTAGAGTTCATGCAGAGTTATACATTTGAGTTGAAGCATAGGAGTGGAAAATCAAACAAAGTTGCTAATGCATTAAGTAGGAGAAGAAACTTGTTGATAGAGATGAGAGTTGAAGTGTTGGGTTTTGATGAATTGAAGAACATGTATGAGGGAGACATTGATTTTGCAAAACCTTGGAAAGCATGTAAGGAACTTGTTGTGATAGATAGGAGTAAGTGGTTGGACTATTTCATTCAAGAAGATATGTTGTTTAGGGCAAATCAGTTGTGCATACCTAAGAGTTCAATGAGAGGTAATTTGATCAAGGAGAAACACAGTGGTGGATTGTCAGGACATTTTGGCATTGATAAGATAGTGGCTTTGGTAAGTGAAAACTACTTTTGGCCTCATATACATAAGGATGTTCAAAGATTTGTGCAGAGTTGTAGAGTTTGTCAATTTGCAAAAGGGAGTAGTCAGAATACTGAATTGTATAAACCTTTAATAGTACCGGAGAGACCCTGGGAAGACGTAAGTATGGATTTTGTAATGGGATTGCCTAAGACACATAGAGGACATGATTCAATATTTGTAGTAGTTCACAGATTTTTAAAGATGGCTCATTTCATACCTTGTAAGAAGACAACTGATGCAGTGCATGTAGCTGACCTATTTTTCAAGGAGATTGTGAGATTGCATGGATTACCTAAGAGTATAGTTTTAGATAGAGATACAAAGTTTGTTGAATACTTTTGGAAGACACTTTGGAAGAACATGAAGACAGATCTGAAGTTCAGTTCAACTTTTCATCCACAGACTGATAGACAGACAGAGGTAGTGAATAGGAGTTTGGGAAACTTGATGAGATGTTTGGTTGGAGAGAAGACAGGAAGTTGGGATTTGATTCTTTCACAACCAAAGTTTGCATACAATAATTCAGTAAACAAGAGCACCGGAAGAACACCATTTGAGATTGTGACTGGAGTAACATCTAGAGGAGTAGCAGAATTAAGAGAAATCAGCATGGAAGAAAAGAGAAGTGCAGAAGCAAAAGAATTTGCAGATCACATGAAGACAGTGCATAATTAGGGGAAGAAGTATTTGGAGGATATGAACAATAAGTATAAGGAAAAGGCAGATGAGAAAAGAATACATAAGGAATTTGAAGTGGGAGATGAACTAATGGTATACTTGAGAAAAGAAAGATTTCCAGTTGGGACATATAACAAGTTGAAGATGAAGAAGTTTGGACCTTGTAAGATACTCAGAAAATTTGATTCAGGAAATGCATATGAAGTAGAGTTACTAGAGACATTGGGTATATCACCTATTTTTAACCTTACAGACCTTTATCAATATCATGAAGTAGAGTTCAGTGACAGCATGGAGGAAGACTTGAAGAAGTAGTTACCACAACAAGCATCGGAGCAGATTGAAGACATTTTGGACAACAGAGTTGGACGCAACACTAGAGGAAGACAATACAAAGAATATCTTGTGAAGTGGAAAGGCAGACCAGAAGAAGATTCATCATGGATTTCTCAGGCCAAGGTGGACCGTCTTGGTTCTCCCCTAGCCCCAACAAAGTGAGGGACTCACTTTTTTCAATAACCTCGGATGTCTGATGCAGGAGCATCCCTAGTTCAAGAGCAATCTTGCATCACCCAAAAAACATCTGCATTTTAGTTTGCTTGCAATTTAGTTTGTTTCTTTTCATTTTCTAGGTAGTTCAGACAGAAGCAGTTTTTGCATTTTGGTCTGCATTCTACCATAGTTGCATTCCACATCTTGCAGATCTGGACTTAGCATCTAGATTCATTCATCTACATCATATCCAGAATTTAGAGAATTTGGATTAGTTACCGGAAAGTTATAGCTATCAGAAGATCAACTATTTTGTCAAAGTAGAGCATCCTGACAGTCTCTGACAATCAGCTAAAGGAGAAGACTTGTGGAGCATTCCTCTACTTATGGAGCTTAATGACACATCATTCAATGATCCTTGGTTCATGGTCGACCTTCCCCAAGATCCGCACATCATTCCATTCATTTGCGGAGGCGTTCTATGCATTTAGGACCGACCTATCCGTGTACACACATTACAACTCTTCATTGGAGTTTGTGACCTTCCTTGGCTGACACGAAGGAATCTATTGTTCCAGAGATGATATATATTGATGTAATAGGTCCTTAGGAAAGTAGTTATCAAGTTGTAATCATTCACATAAGTCCATAGTGTAGATTTTGTGCGAAGGAGCTTCAAATCTATATCTTGTGCATATTTTGTAATCCGGCCTTTGAGCCCTAGTTGTAAGCCCGCATGATGCCGGCCAGATTGTATTTGAGTTCTATGATATATTGAATGACTGAATCTACAATTGCTTCATTTCTTTGAGTCATTTCCGTTGTGTTTACTCTTGCTGTACGGTCTAGATAGTTCATTTTGTGAATCCTCCTACAGTGACTACACCAGATGCATTCTACATTAGAGACCTCAGGAGTGTCTCGCAAGGCCCCATTAAAATTTAGCTTCAATCTACCACTCAGAGGAGCCATTGTATAGATTATATACATATATATTTGTTAATTTATATAAAATTTGATTTGCATTAAAAATTTTAATTGTCATATGAAAGGCAATAATAAAGACTAAACTATAGAAAAAAATTGCCTAAAGGCAAGGTGGACCATCAAATTTAGGCCTTGGGACTAACAAAGGTCTATCAACTTTTTAGTATAACCCACTTGTTAATTATGAGATAAATACTTTTAGAGTAAAATTTCTAGGTTGACATTTGAATGCCTTCATGAAAAAAAGTTTTTATTTGAAAGTTAATCAACGTTTAAATGTCCTATATCAATGATTGTTTGTTAACTTATAATTCTCAAATTGCCCTTTTGGAGGCATATCTAAATCTATCTCAAATTAATAGGAAGTTGAGAAAAAAATATGGGAAATTTTAGGCTAGAAGGGTTTAAAAAAGTAGTGAATATAATGAAAAACATCTTGAGCTCTAGGAAAAAACAAAAAAAGTGTTTGAGTGACCAATTATGGTTGCACATATGATGTTTGGAGTTTGAATAAACTAAGTATTGTAATCTCTCCCCTACTAGTCACAAACATTGTTAAAAGAAGGAATTAAGTTCATATTAAATTCTTTTGAGATTGTAAATAGATTTCCAAACATTATTGAACAACCTAATTCAAACTAGGAGTTGAAGAATGTTCCTATAAGTTTTTGATTTCTCATACAAGACTAACTTGGGAGAGAGCTAACCATAGGATAACCAAGGCTTTTAATTAAAAAGGGTGTGCTCACATGCCATTACTAGTTCCACCACAATTATTGGAAAATTAAGAGATCCATTTGAGGAATATATTCATTTGGATTTGCCATGATAATTTGATATAACTTTTGAAGTAAATTACATCGATATTAAACTTGATTTTTATTTCATACCAATAGCTAGAAGAAGGTATTATTTAAACATAAGACATCTAGTAATGTTATATATACAATCTCTAATAAAATTTATCATCTTTGACCTAAGGGTCCTCGACAAGATGGATTCCATCATAGTTTAAAATGGGAGACCACTAGAGAGACCGGTTATTCACTATAATCTTTTACTACATTTTTCATAGGTCCAAGTAAACCAAAGCTTGATAACTTCCCATGCTTTCTAGATGCTTTTGAAAAGAAATGTGCATGTAATTTTTAATAGGGATGGGAGCACCAAGAAGAATACGAAGCCCTAGACCTTTCCAACATTTTCTCATAGAAAGGTATTAGGAGGAGATACAATGTTTGATAAGGAATTTATGAACTCACCTACCTTGTAAGACTTGAACAATTCATTTAGTGTAGTATTGCCTAGTTTTTTATGCTAATAAGGCTCATCCCTCTATTTTTATAGGGGTACAACAAATGTTTCAATCTACTTCATGATGCCTCTACCTCCATTGAAGTTGTCCAAAATATTTTGTAAGAAACTTCTTCAACCTGAAGTAGACCATTAAAGAAGGAATGCAACTAAGAAACTATTAAATGTAAGTAGTTGCTAACACTTTAGAACAAAATTAAAATTTACCTATAATATAGAAATGTTTAAAGATCCAATATGATATTTTTCAACTCTTCATATAATCTAGTTCTAGATATACATTATAACTTGGAAAACAAATAAAATGCCTAAAAATTTAAACATCTCCATGTAGTAAATCCATTTCCAACCAGAACTTTAAATTTGAGGAGAAATATATATAAAAGATTTTATTTAACACTGGACTTTAGCTTAGGATTGGTTTTTTTTAATTTATTGTTTGAGGTGTACAAAATTTTACTTCTGGATGAATATGTGATGTCCAAACTTTATAAAACAAATTGGAATTTATTTTATTTTATTTTTTGGGTGTACAATCCTACTCTTTTCTAGACACAACATGCAATGTCTCTCTTCAAATGAACATATGACATCTCTCTTTATACAAACATGCTGTTGGTGAAAAATCATATTTTCACTTTTACATAAGTTAATTAGGGAGATTCTTTTTCTATTTTGAGCCTCATGACATGTATCATAGGCTTTCTTTTCTCTTGAAAGCATTGTGACATGTGTCACATGCTTTCTTTATGCTTTCTTTCCCCACTTTGTCTATTCTTGGACAGTGGTTGTGTATATCCTTTGTATTTATATCTAAATAATGCAAGGGGAATGAGAGGCGCTAATTCATGCATTTGGCTTTTGCAATATTTTCTTGCAACTCTCTCTTGTAGAAGTTTTCCTGCAAATGATTTTGGGAATCTAACATGGTATCAAAGCTCTAGATATGTCAGTTTCTTCTCAAATAGGAGAGGGTTTTACCCATGAGAAGATAATCTGTGCATCCTGGTGCGAAACAGACCTCACGGTTGCACTCAGAAGGTATTAAAACCCCTATTTTCATATAAGGTACTCTATATTTTTTTGAAAAAAAAGTTTTGGGCATTTTTTGGGGTTTTGGTTTTTTATGTGCAGGGAAAATCCGTACGGCTGCCTTGATTTCGGTACCAATTTTTTTGAGCTTATTTTGATTTTCGAGCTTCCTCGATTTATGTGCTAATTTTTTTTTCAAATTTGACTCGATTTATGTGCTGCTTGATTTCTATCTGCCTCAATTTCCGTGCTGCTCAATATCCGAATCTACCTCGATTTCCATGTCGCGTTCATGTGCAGGCCTAAAAAGGTAGTTTTCTTCTAGAGGCCATAACTTGAGCATACGGACTCAAAAATTGGCAAATGAAAAAGCATTGGAAAGCTGGTTCTGAGCACTATCCAGTAATGCTAGTCTTTTTTCCAGATTTTTCTGTTTGAAACCTTTTTTGTGTTTAAAGTCAAAGCATCATTTTTGGCTTCTGAGCTCTATTCTTGCGCCCAGAATCTCTGTTTTTCAAAAATGAATAGGCGTTGGAAAGGTATCAGCAAGTTCTACACAGCCATCTACGTATTTTTTTCAGATTCAACCCCAAGTATCTTTTATTCAGTTTGTCAATTTTATGGCTTCTGTTAGATATCCTAGACATGCTACCCCTTGGAAAGGTTCTATTTTCTTTGCTAGGATTCTATTATCAACATAAATCTATTTGCATGTTTTGATCTCTATCATTTTTAGGAGGTATCATGGGTTTTTCCACTCATCCTTATGTGGTCAATCTGACTAAGGACAATTATGAGTCATGGCAAAGAGGCATCCTGACACATCTCAGGTGGCTGCATCTTTTGCCTCATCTTTATGGGCTCATACCTGAACCAAAGACACCTATGAAGAAATCCATTTGGGGTAACAATCAAGATCATGTTATAGGTTTAATTTGTACCACTATTGATTATGATATTGCGTGTGATCTTCCCATCTATGAGAGCCCACACACACTTTGGACAAAAATTTGGGAGTTGTATGGAGGCCCTCATGTCTCACCATTTCCAAATGATCCTACTACAGATTGTCTCATTCCACTTGATGATGCAGATAATATATCTTATGATGATGATACTTTAGAGGAGCTTGAGTATATGGCATGTCTTGAATGTTCAGAGATAGAGACCTCTCTTGCTCTCTCTTCTCCTCCTATTGAGATCACATCATCTACATCACCTATTGCTACTTCAGAGTTCAGTGTTGTATCATCATTGGCTTCCAGTGATTCTCTGCAGCAGGTCAATATCAGTCTTTCAGATCCACCTCATTGGGATTCCTATCTTGCAGACATATCATCTCTGTTTGTGGAGTCTCACATTGCTGATTTGGAGGACACATTTGAGGGTTTATCTCTCTTGTTTGATGCTATCTCAGGTGGCTTTGCATCACCACCTTCATCTTTTGTGTTTCCAGATGCAGTTTAGATCATATCCTCTCCTGGTTCTTCTTCTCTAATTAGGCATCCAATTTCTATTTTAGAGAAGACATATTTTCCCAATATGAGGTCACTTGAGTTGTATTCAGAGGCACATGTTTCGATATGGATTCCCTATTCATCCAAGATGTGGGAATGGCTTCTACATTCACCAGTGGATTTGTTTCTTCTGAAAGGGAGAAATGTTGTTTGCAAGCAGTGGATTGGATTCTGTCTTCAAGATCTCTTCATTGGTTCTGGAGCTTCTTCTTGGAGGGGATTCATATTCTCTATTCGCTCTCTCTTATGGGGGGCACTCATGATTGTACTCTTGTGTTGGATTCATTCCATGGGGGGTCTTAGTGTCCTTCCATCACATGTTCTTGTACTTTCTTTTTGTTTTTTTCTCTCTTTTGGAGAGGAGTTTTCTCCCACTGGGTTTTTCTCCTTTTCTCCACCTTATGAGAGATCCTTGTTGTTCATGGGTACCTAACATGGCTTTGTTGCCAAGACCCATCTTTCTTTCTTTTTTTTAGCTTGTGTAATCTCCCTAAGTTGCACTTATGGGGGGGTGTTGGTGAAAAATCATATTTTCACTTTTACATAAGTTAATTAGGGAGATTCTTTTTCTATTTTGAGCCTCATGACATGTATCATAGGCTTTCTTTTCTCTTGAAAGCATTGTGACATGTGTCACATGCTTTCTTTATGCTTTCTTTCCCCACTTTGTCTATTCTTGGACAGTGGTTGTGTATATCCTTTGTATTTATATCTGAATAATGCAAGGGGAATGAGAGGCACTAATTCATGCATTTGGCTTTTGCAATATTTTCTTGCAACTCTCTCTTGTAGAAGTTTTCCTGCAGATGATTTTGGGAATCTAACACATGCAATGTTCAAATATTTTATAAGGGAATAGTTTTTTCCATTTATTTATTTGAGGTGTACAAACCCAACCCTTTGGATTTCAACATGTGACATTTATTACAAAGACCAACTCAAATTGTTTTACAAAGTGAACCCATCAAAATAAGTCCAATCTTTGACAACAAAATATTGATTGAAAGTGCTTCTAAATTTCTTTGTTTAATAATTTTTAATATCAATGTTTATTTGGTTGCATGATCTATCATCAAAATGAACAATATATTATTAAAATCCCCCCAAAACTTAACCCTCCCTTATTTATACATGGTTATTACATTATCCAGTTTAACAGTCAAAGGTTAATGTTGACCAATAAAATAGTATTTACCGCATTTTCATATGGATGAAGTGTAAAATTACTATTGAATATTTGACCATTTGACCATTGAACTACATGATGTTTAAGTAGAGTGTTTATATACACCTCCATCATTAAAACAAACTCAAAATGTCTGCCAGAAAACAAAAACATTACTTTTAAAAAGGAGTAATAGGGTTGGTATACACACTTTCAAGTTGTTTAGTTTAAGCTTATGAGGAACGGGTTTGGGATGCCTTCATTTTTAATCACATGTTGTCTATATTCTTGATATTCCTTCAAACAAAATGCTTTATAGCATCGTGGATGATCATCGTCTATTAGCTTTTCTGGTGCATAAACTTGTGCATCATCTGCAAAGTGCATAAAGAATGCAAGAGACAGTCGGGAAGTCCATCCCCCATATATAACTCTGTGCATCGTGCTTCTATATCTACAATTGCTCCAAATCTGCCATGCACACAAACATCACATATTCAAAATGTAACATATTCTATATCTACAATTTGCTTCATTTAAACTCCATAAAGTACCCTATATTTCCAGTTTTGGTAATACTATTAAAAAATATTTAGATATTTTTCTACATTTCACCTCCAAAGACTCCCCAACATTCACAGCAAATGAATCTGTTCGAGGCTTGACAGAAACCCACATGCCTTCCTTTGTGAGAATCTCGAGGCCTCCCATACGATCCTGGCTCAGAATTGTCAAGCAAGAGAAATCCTGGTGTCCTCTCAATGCCAATGTTTGGGTTGGGGCAATGGGAGGTGTATAATAGTTTATGCGAAGATTTCCTTCCAATGATTTTTCCAATCCATATTCAAGAATGTCTAATCCCAAACTACTAACAATAAGCTTGACAAGTATGTTTGCAAGTTCTTCCACCTTGCAACTGTATTCCTTCACTGCTTTACTGAAGAAACAAAAACAAATACCAAACAATTATTCTTTTTACTAGAAAACATTGAATATATCATTCTTAAGCACAATTGGAAATCTCTTAATGGCATAATAATAACCATAGTAATTATGAGATGGTTTATTAAGATTTAATTGCATATTTTGCATTTAATTTTTATCCACATATTTCTATTAAAAATAGGAAGTAGCCAAAGATCTCTTTGATTCTAATAAAGGAAAATATTAATAAAAAGCATGCAGTAGTTTTAAAGTAGATGCATAAAGCATATGCAATAGTTTACAATTAGTTTTAAAGTAAATGTATAATGCATATACAATTAATTTTAGAAAGTTGGTGTATGTAGATGATAAAAAATGTACCTATAAAAAGGTATATGTAGGTTGTTAAAGTTTAGTTTTAACAATTATTTATCTTGTGCATAAAGTCATAATTCATCTTATTTATGTATAATATGTGATATATCAAATAACAAAAAGAGGGAGCATGAGCAAGTTTTGAACATAAGTTTTTCACTATTTTCAGCTTATGTAATTGTATTTATTAGGTAACTCCAACTTTGCTCCATATTTTTACATTGCATTAGATTTGTAGGTCTCATTTTTTTATCAACAGACATTCTTGTAAGATTTTGAAGCTTCAAGAATAAAGAGATGGCAATAAATAATGTAGGAGAATCGCAAAGGCTTGAAGAGTAGTTCAATGATGAAGAGCTTAATCTCTAGAAGCTCAGAATGAATGCATTCTTTATAAACAAGGACCTATTTATAATATTTAATGAGAAAGAGGTCAAGCCTATATGAGATGTAAATGTGATCAACAAATGGGAGACAAGATGGTATGGCTCACTCATGTGATACTCTTGAATTTGAGTGATAATGCAGTTCTATATGTTAGTGAGTCAAATACAACAAAAAAAGCTTGGAATATGTTGACTCACATGTATGAATCAAAAGATGTCAATGCTAGAATGTATCTTCAAAAGAAAGTTTTTAATTGAAAATGCAAGACCCACAAAATATTGCAAACCACATGAATTAATTTAAGTCTCTTGGAAATCAACTAGTAGCATGTGAATTAGTGATTTTAGAAGAAGATGCAACAATCACATTTCTTGGGAGGTTGCTAGTATTCTATTCAAGATTGATAGCAGATCTTAGAACTCAAGCTAATTCAAATTTTTAGTATGGTACATGACAAATCTAAGAAGAAGTAAGGATGCAAGATGCAATGTTAAGACTTTAACATTATTTTCAGTAGGATATAAGGGCAAGGTGAAGAACATGATAGAAAATAATTCTCAAAGAACTTTTAAGAATAATTAAAGCATAATTAGGAGGAAAAAAGGCCCTGTAAATGGTTGCATCGTGGTGATCAAGGGCATTTTAAGAAGCAATGGAAGAAATGATTAGCATGGGTTGAGGATATAAAGAAGGAGGCAGTAATCACTACACCGCAAGCTCCTACTCCATCGAATGTAGTATTTGGACTCATGAGCAATGCATCATATGATGCCCGAAAAAGGTTGGTTCATAATGTACATTAAGATTCCCAAGGGTAAGAATGTTATTCTTGGTGATAACAATAGACATGAAATGATTGTAGTAGGAAACTTATCATTAAAAATGCCCAATGGTGTGTATAAGGAAATCTATAATGTAGGACATGTTCTAACATTAGTTAAAAATATTCTAGAAATTAGTAAGATTACTAATGCAAGAATATCATCACAATTGATAGCAACACCAATGTTATATAAAATGCAAAGGGAAAGGTCATTGCAAAAGGTATCTTGGAGGGAAACCTATACAAGTTATATGTAGCAACTCTAGAAGTAGCAATGGTGGCAATAGGTGATCATCAAAGACCTCTTTTTGTGCTTTGGTGTTGTAGATTTAGACATGTAAATACACAATTGTTTGAAATTCTAAGCATAGAGAAACTCATAGAACATTTGGATCTTTAGTTGTTATTCGTTGGGAGTGTGTGAAGGTTGTAACCAACGTAAGGAACACAAACTTCCATTCTCAAAGGGGGTGACAAGAGTAAAGGAGAAAATGGAGTTTGGTGCATTTAAACATATGTGGGTCAATGGAAACATCACATAAGGGAGAGAAGTATTTTATCATGTTTATTGATGATTTTTTAGAATGGCATTAATTTCTTTTCTTAAATTTAGGTTAGATACATTGGAGGCATTCAAGTCATTCAAGGTTTTACTAAAAGATAGTTGGAGAGACCATTGATATGACTAAGGTGTGATAATGTGGTGAATATGCACCTAGATATTGAACTATCAAGATTCTAAGTGCAAAAGAAGGGATCAAGCTAGAGTATATTGCCCCATACTCCCCATTACGTAATGACATAATAGAGAGCTAGAACCAAATTCTTGTTTAGAATGCAAGATGCATGCTTAAGAGTAATGGGTTACCAAATTCATTTTGGGTTGACATAATCTTTAAAACAACATATGTCCAAAATTGATTATTATTGTTGCATAGCATGAGAATACTCCTTATGAATCTTGGCATGGAACCAAGCTAAGTATTGGACACTTGAGAGTTTTTAGTTTTCTAGTATATGCACACATACCATATTATAAGTGAAAGAAACTAGATGAAAAAATCAAGAGGTGAATATTGATCAAGTACAAGTTGGATTCAAAGGCATACAAATTATATGACTTAGCAACACATGTGGCCATAATAAGCTCAAAGACATAATCTTTGATGAAAATTTTAGTCGTACATAAGCCAATGGAAGTGAATAATGTGAAGGAAATACAAATAAACATTCTTAATGATGAATTTGAATAAGAGCTTGAGCAAGATGATTATATTTTAGAAGAATCAACTAGACAACAAGGGAAGGAGCAATTGGTATGCAAAATAAAGAAGATTTTTTACAAGTTGAAGTAATTGTCAAGAGAATGGTATGAAAGGTTTGATGGTTTTTTGAAAGACATGAAGGATATCTTCATCGCTATGCTGATTCAAATATCTACATTAAGAATATTAGTATAACTATAGTAGGATTCATTATTACTTCTAGGCATTCAAATTGTATAGGTAGAATTCAAGAGAGGTGCATTGAGAATATCCTAAAGAAATTTAAGGTGGATGACTAAAAGCTGGTGGGTACTACATGATAGAAGTTAGTAAAAATTATTGCTAGAAAAGTGTTTGAAGATGTAGGAAGAAGAAGATTACATGAACATAGTTCCTTATTAGAGTGTCATAGGAAACCTTATGTGTGCAATGTTTTGCAATAGACCCAACATAACATGTGTAGTAAGTTTTGTAAGTCAATTTTTAAGCAACCCTGGACCACATCATCAGGTCAGAATAAATAGATTTTTCATATATTGGTGAGAAATGTTCGATTAAGCTTGGGGATCACATTCATTGGGAGTTCTAAAAATGCATGGAACTTATGGATATTGTGAAGCAGATTGGGTATGTGATGTTAGTTATTGTAGTTTAATAGATCAAGTTAATGTTTCATTTTGAACAATCAAGTTTAGTGTCTTAGATGGGTAAGAAACAATCAACAATTTCACTTTCTAGTGCTGAAGCATGGTACACATAAGCTTGTCAAGCTATGAAAGAATTAATTTGGTTAAGGAAGCTACTGAAGGATATTGAGCTTACTCATACCCATTCCATAATTTTGAATATGATGGTTAGAGTTGCATTGTGATGACAAAGAACTCAAATATTTCATGGTAGAACAAAGCACATTGAAGTGCAATATCATCTTCTTTGAAGTGCAATATTGTCTTCTTTGTGAACAAGTTGAAAAGAATATAATAATGTTAGAATAATTCATAACTAAATTATGCATATGTTGAATATGTGTTGTAGAGTTGTAGTGGTGTCACAAACTCTTGTAGAGGTGTCAATCAAGTTCAGTTATGTGTCATGTAAAGATCCAAGATTGTAGGAAGTTGTTGAGCTAGTCTCCAACTATAAATATGTAATCTCCTTGTTCAATAAACATAGATTTTCAATTGTTTCTATCTTTGTTCTTGTGTTTTCATTTCTTGTCTTGGTTCTGTTTTGGTATCAGAGCAGCAGATTTGAAGAGTGGAAGGAGTCATCACCTAGTCTAGAGTTGTTGTTAATTTTGTGCCAATGTTGCGTTTGAAGGAGACTCTCCAAAGATGAGCAGTCAAGTGAGCTGTAAATTGTGCTAAGTGGGATTTGTAAAAGCTACGTGTTTATATTTTTTCCTCTTTAAAATAACAAATCTGACAAACTCATATCTATCTGAATCAAATAAGTTAGATGACACAAATTATGTCAATTGGAAGTTTAAGATGCAGAATCTAATGGAAGGGTACAATGTGTGGACCATTGTAAATGGTACAAAGGCCAAACCTATTATGCTTGCAAATGTTAAAGATTGGGAGGACAGAGAATGCAAAGCTAAGATTCTCTTACATATGTTTGTGAAGGACTCCATTATTCCTCATATTCGAGATATCACTACCTATTTTGGTTCGTGGATTGCTCTAAAAGGTTTGTATCAAATTACAAACACAAATAGAATTATGTTTCTAAAGAGCAAATTACTTTCAATCAAAATGGAAGCAAATGAAAGTATTAGTGACTACTCAAGTCCAAAGTTAAGGAATTAAGGGATAAATTAGTTGACACTGGTGAAACAGTTTCAAGTAGTGATTTAGTCATTGTTACTTTGAATGGTATGATAAGTGACTATCAAGTATTTATCACTAGTTTGGCTGCAAGGGAAAATGCACCTTTTTTTGACAATTTAGCAGGCATCCTTCTAAAAGAAGAAGAAAGGAAGAAGCATGTGGACAATAGACTCTAGACTGCAGATTCAACTTTGATGGCCAAAGATAAGAAGCCATCCAAAGGACAGCCATGGGCAAAGAATAGAGGTAAATTTGATTAAAAAAATGTATCAAAATGATAAAAGGCCTCAAGATGGAGTATCATCTAAGTCAAATTTGAATGTAAAGAAAAATGGAAATTGTAATTATTGTGGAAAATATAGACACTATGCATATGAATGTAGGAAAAAGAAGTATTTAATGAGTCCAAACATAATAAATATGAAGGCAACTTTGTGAATGGTGATGATGAGATAAAAGATGACCTCCATAATCTTAAGTTTGTTTATTTTGGATGTTGCTCTTTCTACTCATACAGATGATAGTAATGCTTGGTTTATAGATTCAGAGGCATCAATTCATATGTCCTGTCATAGAGATTGGTTTAAAGATTTTCATGAGAAAAATTATGGTAGCAAGCTTTGTTTAGGAGATGACACATCTCATGACATAAAAGGTTACGGTGATATAAGTATACTTTTGGCTAATGGAAATGTAAAGAAACTTTCAAATGTAAAGTATGTGCTAGGAATTAACAAGAATTTAATTTTAGTCTCAGCCATTACTGATCAAGGTTTAAAAGTTGAATTCTTGAAGATAGGTTGTTAAGTAAAGGATATGAAAGATCACTATAATGTGATAGTTGAAGGAATCAGAACATGAGAATTGTATAAACTTGATGTAGTTGTAGAATGTCATCGAGCAATGACATCTACATGTGTGTCAACAAAAGAACTATGGCACATGAGGTATGGTCACCTAAATCTTAGAGATCTTATTTCTCTACAAAGAAAAGAAATGGTGCAAGGTCTTCCAATTTTTAAGAATGAACATGCTAATTGTGCATTGGGTAAACAACATAGGAATGAATTTCCACAAAGGTCAAATAAATGGCAAAGAAATATTCTTGAATTAGTACATACATATTTGTGTGGTCCCATGCAAACTAAGTCACTTGGGGGTGCTTATTATTTTCTCATATTTTGTTGATGATAGTACTAGATACACATGGGTTTATTTCTTAACAAATAAGAGTGAAGTTTTTGAATGCTTCAAAGGGTTTAGAACTATGGTGGAAAAATAAATAGCTCATAATATTAAGATTATAAGATCAGATCAAGGGGGGAATACATTTCAGAAATTTTTGTGAAGTATTGTAAAGAAAATGGAATTATCAAACAATACACGGTTCCTCATAATCCAGAACAAAATGGTGTGGCTGAAAGAAAAAATAGATCAATTGTTGAGTGTGCTAGGAGTATGCTCAAAGGAAAGAATCTCCCTAATAATTTGTGGGTTGAAGTAGTTAGTACAACTGTATATAATTTGTTGAATAGAAGACCCACCAAGTACCTAGAAAAGATAACCCCTTATGAGGCCTTCACTGGTACTAAACCTATTGTAAGTCATTTGAGAATTTGTGGAAGTAAGACATTCTGTCATATTCTAAAAAAAAATAGGAGGAAACTTGATGCAAAATCAATCAAGTGTATTTTCATTGGTTATTGTGTTGATCATAAGGCCTACAAAATGTATAATCCTACTACTCATAAAGTGGTTTCTAGTAGAGATATTATCTTTCATGAATATGCAAATAATATTCAAGAGGATGAAAAGGAAGAAAGTACTATCTCATAGAAGCTTCTTGAAGAAGACGTTGAGAGTACATATATTGCAGATCAACAAACTTATAGATCAAAGTGGGCTTGAACCAAGGCAAAGTGAAGCTACTCTATCCAGTAGTGAAGCATTAAGAAGATCAATGAGGCAAATCAAGACACCAATCATGTATAATGACTATGCTTTAATGGATCAAGTAATGAGTGTAGATGAACCTCAAAATTTTGAAGAAGCTAAAAATCATGAAGAATGGATGAATGCTATGCAAGAAGAATATGTTTCAATCATGAAAAATGACACTTGGGAACTAACTAAATTACCTGCAAATAAAATTCCTATAGGCTCTAAATGGTTGTTCAAAACAAAGTTTAATGTTGATGGTAGTATTGATAAATTCAAAGCTAGATTGGTTGCAAAAGGTTATTCTCAAAATGAAGGAATAGATTATGAAGATACATTTGCACCTGTAGCTAAAATGAACACCATTAGACTTATGATTGCACTTGCTACTAAGTATAATTGGGCTCTACATCAAATGGATGTCAAGTCTACATTTTTAAATGGTTATTTAAAAGAAGAAATCTATCTTGTTCAACCCAAAGGTTTTGTAAAGAAGGGACAAGAACATCTTGTATGCAGGTTAAAAAGCATTGTATGGTCTTAAACAAGCACCAAGGTCATGGTATGTGAAAATTGATAACTTCTTCCAACAAGGGTTTATCAAAAGTAAGAATGATCCAAATTTGTACATAAAGAAAGATGAACATGGGAATGTTGTTTTGATTTCATTGTATGTTGATGACTTAATCATAACATGAAGTGCTATAGGCTTGATTGATGAAATCAAGAGAGATCTATCACAAAAATTTGAAATGAAGGATCTTGGACAAATGCATTATGTTTAGGAATTGATGTATGGAGAGTAGATGGAAAGACTTTGATTACTCAAAGTAAGTATACAAAGAAATTG
The DNA here is from genome assembly GCA_027924645.1 of Cunninghamia lanceolata. NCBI lineage: Eukaryota > Viridiplantae > Streptophyta > Pinopsida > Cupressales > Cupressaceae > Cunninghamia > Cunninghamia lanceolata. The sequence goes on along the minus strand of BSBN01000847.1, from coordinate 5,819,769 downwards.
ATACAAAGGTTTAAAATGCAAGACTATAAAGCAGTATCAACTCCATTAGAACAAAATTTTAAGTTTTCTATTGATGATGGTACAACATAAGTGATTGGCACTTTGTATAGACAGATGGTGGGAAGTTTGAACTACTTAACCACAACAAGACCAGATATTGCATATTCAGTCAACATACTTAGGCAATTCATGGCTAAACCTCTTGAGACTTACTGGAAAGCAACAAAGAGAGTTATTCGATACCTACAGGGAACCATTAACTTTGGTATTGAATATACTAACCATTTGAATGTTGAGTTGACAGGTTATTCAGATTTTGATTGGGCAGGTGATCCAGATGATAGAAGATCTACAACTGGTTATGCATTCAACATAGGTTTAGGCATTGTTTCTTGGAGCAACAAGAAGCAACCAACTATTTCCTTGCCCTCTACTGAAGCCGAGTACAAAGCATTGTGCAACACTACTTGTGAAGCTATTTGGCTAAGGCATATTCTTGCAGTTATGGGACAAAAGTAAGAAGGACCAACTCCAATCAAGTGTGACAATCAAAGTTCAATCAAGTTGGCAAATAATCTAGTGTATCATGCCAGATCAAAACATATTCAAACTCAACATCATTTTGTTAGAGAAAAGACTCAATCACAAGAGGTAGAGTTGATGTATTGTAATACAAATGATAACGTGGCTGATGTATTTACAAAGCCATTGGGAAAGATAAAGTTTCTACAATGTAGGGATATGCTAGGAGTTCATGAAAATTCAATTATTCGTTAAGGGGGGGTGTTAGAATAATTCATACCTAAATTATGCATATGTCGAATATGTGTCGTAGAGTTGCAGTGGTGTCACAAACTGTTGTAGAGGTGTCAACCAAAGTCAGTTATGTGTCATGTAAAAAGATCCAAGATTGTAGGAAGTTGTTGAGCTAGTCCCCAACTATAAATATGTAATCTCCTTATTCAATAAAAGTAGATTTTCAATTGTTTCTATCTCTGTTCTTGTGTTTTCAGTTCTTCTCTTGGTTCTGTTTAATACAGATAAAGTAGTATCAACACAAATAATGGTAGCAAATACACTGAGAAAGGTATTTCCAAAAGACAAAGACCAAATTTTGCAAGAGAAGATTCAGTCTCAATAAATTAGCTAAGAGATATTTGTCTAAGTAAGAAGTAGCCAAAGATCTTTGATTGATTCCAACAAAGTCAATTAAGAATATAATAACAATACCAGAAATTCGGATTCCGTTGAGGCCATAGAATATCTGAAATTCTGTCGACTGAATCGGAGTGCAATACGCGAGAGAAATACATGGACTCCCTGCATGGAAATACAGCAGAACGCTCTGTATAGCCATCAAAGTAACTGGTAGAAGCGGCCTTCTCTTTAATTTCTGTAGGCAATGTAAATAGACCACGAGAAACTGAATCAATCGCCTGGATGAGATGGGGTTCCACTCCATGATTTATCACGTTAAAAAATCCCCAGCCCTCACACGCCTCTCTGATATTTGTAACGAGTTTGGAATGGCCTTGTTCTGAATACAGCAGAGCCAGATCTACGAGAGGAAGCTCGATCTCACTCATACTCAGGGCAGCCATGATTGAAGGAATGAGTGAGGTTGCAGTCCGTCCTTTAATCGCCAATCTGAGGGTTTGGTGAGCAGTTGCAGAGCATCCCGTAGTCAACTACCGAATGAATATAAGATTTTTTTTGGGGCCAAATCTCTGGTCCTTGATGGCTGTATGGCTGGCTGTATTAAGATAAGGGGTCTCATCCCTTATGGTGTTGGGGCCTCGCACTCAATAAGACTTGATTCTTAGTGGGTTCATTTGACCACCAGTGCCGTTGTTGTCACCAGCATCAAATCTTGGGTTTAGGGATGACCCAAATGGTACCACAAACCCTTTGCGACATATAATAATGTCATGTAAGGTACAGTGGTGTAGTTTGTGGTACTCCTGATCACCTGCTAACAGTGAGAATTTTCTAGAGTACACATGATTATCTTAACAAAGATTCGTATTGTACATGTAGTGGTAGCTATAGTACTATCTATATAATAAGAGATTGTAAAAACATCCATATTAGTAACTAATTATTTTGTATGCATGCTATTGAAGTTTTTGTTCATTAGAGTTTGCACGATTATCATGTTGAAAATTAAGCATGAAAATTGCATTGATTCATCTAGTACAAAATATGTTTGTCAAGGATTTGTATAGTTGGTCAAGCCCATTTACAAATAGTGTTTTATGAGGTTTCCCTAAGAGCCATCTCTTATTTATAAAACCTCCATTTACTCGAATTGGTGTAGTTTACTCATTGACATTAGATCATGATTAGGTTCCATTCAAATCCTGAGGGAAGGCTTCCAACTAGAGACAATAGTACTTGAACAACAAATCAAATTCATAATGCACAAAGAACCCTTTCCTTTGCTCATATTGTAGACTGCAACTCAGCGCAAGAATATAGCCATGCCTCAAAAGTATGGGATTGATACATACTTTTTTATTATTCTAATGAAATGGTTGCCCTTTTCTTGTTTGCTCCTAGGACACGGATTTGTGTGCTAAATACTTTGGCTAATATATCACCCATTCTTTCAACTTAATAATGATGTCAACGTAATCAAAATCTCAATTGGAGCTGGTCTAGCCATGTTACTTAAAAGTTTGTTGGATTGATACGTATGCATTTGATTTTTCTCATGTGTGTATTATTTATTCCTTGGGTAGCTTTCTTAAAGCCTTGTAACCACTCAAATTTACACTTTTAACTACTTTGAGATGTTAGATTGTCTTGATAAATTATCTCAATTTTTTTTCGAGGTTGTTAAGATGTAAACACTTTGCATGACACAAATTTTACTAGATCTGAATTCTTGTAATTAGTTAATGTTTGAAGAAATTGCAATAAGTTCTTTTTAAAAGATTCATATTGTTGAATAATGGATGCATTTTGTAATCTCTCCCCTCTCTAATCAACAATTATTATTTTAAACAATTTTACCATAGTATCTAGGATTAACTTGAAATGACTAAACTTGTGTTGCTATATTTTTTACTCATGTAAGCTCATTGTTGAGTAGCACGTTTCTATTTATATAGCAATCTATGCCTATTGTGCATTATGCATATATGTCAGTCGTGATATTATCATATATATGTTTTTTGAGTTTACTATACTACAATTATCATGTGGTTATTCAACCATTCTTAGCTTCATTTCCTCCATAAAGAAGACCATGATTCCTATTAGCTAGGAAGGACAAGGACCCTCATAGGACCTTCCCAAGCTTTGAAATGCCTCTTATGAAGAATGTCTTGACATGGACTTTTAAAATTTATTTTGTTTAGTTTTTTTATAAGAGGTCTATTATATATCTAATGTAATAGTTTTGGGTGGGTAGCATAATTAGAACATATTTTTTTGAACATGTAATGAAAGTCATGCATGTGGTAATGCTAAACCATAGTCTTAGGTTCCTCTAGTATATCCTAGGTCCAACAATGGGCAATCTAATTCATATTTTTATAGAAAATATTTCTGGTTTTTTTTAGCTAGAAACTTTTCCTTTTAAATATCAATATAATTTGTGTTTTGTCAATTAAAAGAATGTAATAATGTAGGATCAAAATTCTTTATTAGCTTATATTGGCATACTTTCTTGACTAGATGATTGGCTAGATTTTTGTTCTCATAGATTTTGTCAAGTAAAAAGACATGATGGTAGTTTGATAGCGTAATTTTGATTTCTACGAGTGCTATCTAAAATTTATTGGGCATTGGTTTAAGTATGTAATTATGTTTGTTTGATAGATAGTTCTAATTAGTTCATTTGTAAAATTTGTCAAAGTGTGTTGATTATTTTCATGGATAGTCAATTTTCTAAAGTTTTTTTTTAATTTTTTTGTTTGGATTAAGTTGGTAATTATATTTGAAATTTTTCAAAAAATGTAATGCTTTGGTAGTATTTGTCAAGTGAATGTTTTCTTATGAAGTGATTGCATCTTTTGAACATGTTTACATAATATAGTATGATGACTTACAGTTTTCAAGTAAATTTGATGGGTATGTATGTGAAAGTGCATTAAATGATCTTATCAATACTTAATTAACTACTCCTAGAGGTGTTTTTGGGATCATTATTAGATCTCCTACTACTTGTGGCCATGATGTGGGTTCTCCTATTCATATTGTTGTTGGTGGCATGAAGGAACCAAATGGAGATACTTTGGATGGTGTGATTGGCTTGGGTTGTGGTTTGTCTTACATGGCCATGGATGAGTCAAGAATTCCTTCTTCTCACCCTCCTCTACATGGCAAAGCTTGGCCCTTACCCTATTCTCAAACATCTCCATTCATGGTTTGTAGACAAAATGTGATTGATAATGAAGCTTATTATGCTCACTGAGGCTTGATTGGAAGATTTAACTGCATGTGGCCTTCTCTTCCATACCTACATTAGTAGATTTTGAAGTCATGGAGGTCTCTTACTAAGGGCAACATCGAGCTATTTCCTTGTGCTAGGGGGTTCTTTATAGTGAGATTTCAATCTTCTAAAGACAGAGAGGTTGTGTTGGAGGGTAGGTCTTGGATGTGGGGCACAGATTCCCTCTCACTCAAGCCATGATTTTCCTCTTTCAACCCTCTCACAAAACTATTAAATATTATGCATGTTTGGGTCAGATTGTCTAATCTCCCTCTCCAATTCTGGGAAGACTCCTCTTTTGAGGATATTGGCAATGGTATTGGTTGGTTTCTGAAGGTGAATTCAACCAACTCTAATATTGGGCACACTACCTCTGGCTGTCTTCTGGTGGACATCAACATTTGCAAGGCTCTTCCTAGGGATATCGTCCTAATGGTGGAGAATAAGATGTAGACTCAGTTGTTTGATTATGAGGGTATCCCCTTTTGTTGCAGATGGTGTTTTGCTACTAGTCATCTTGCCTTTGATTGTTCCCATTGTCACCACAAGAATGTGAACTTGGCTAAGTGGTGGTGGAATGCCCTCCTTGACCATTTGACTGTTGGTGATTCTATTGATTTAGACTCTCAAGATGGCAAGCCTTCTAGTCCCATTCCCTCAACAATGAATCTTGATGTGGTTATGGAGGCTCCTTCTAAGGTGGCTCCCCCTAGGGTTGATGCTACTTAGGTGTTATCCTCGGTTCTTTCTAGGGATTCTTCTTCAAACCTAGTTCTAACAACTTATTCAATAAATCTCATTACCCTCTTAGCAGATTATGGGTGGACCCTCGCTCCTTCTTGGCCTACAGATTCTATACAGCATCTGACTTCTTCGGCTAGACATTCTTCCTCTTTGAGAGAGTTGACTTGGGTTGAGATGATAGTAGAGGATTCCCCTCTTCTTTCTCCTCAGTTTGAAGTTTTAGATAATGGTGTGTGTTGGACAATCATTCAAAGAAGGAAGAAAGGTCCTCCTAATTCTATTTTAGAATCCTATACTTGGGCTAAGGGTATGTGAGTTGTAAGGTTGGAGTCAGGTGTTGTGTAGGTTGTTAACCATTTGGTTTGTTCTTTTGTGGCAACTTGGTTACAGTTGGTCTATAGAGCGGCTTTCTTGATAGTTGTTGCTCTTCCCTTGTATATTCCTATTGTTTTTGGTTGTTTTGGTGGTTCCATTTCTCATGGAACTTGTTCCTCTCACCTTATGGTCATTTCTCTATAAAAGGATTCCGGTCCTTTCAAAAACTCATTTTTTAGCAATATCAAAACTATTATCTGATAACCCCTTTCAATCCATTGATATATCTCACAACTTTTTCCTTGCTTGTTTCACTATGTACAGTCCTAATGATCATCTTGTAAAATTCTTTAGTATATTCCTTTATAGACCCATCTTTTTTGCAGTCTCTTCAACAATTCCAACTCATAATCAACACATGTATAAATTATTTCTTCAACTATACAACCATACTATCCCAAGTTTGTTATATTTTTCTTCCCTCCTATTTCTTTCTAACTGTACTTTTCCCACCAAACAATAGCATGTCCATTTAATTTAGTTTTTGCAAATCTAACCCTTTTAGAATCTACAATTTCTTCATACTCAAAACATACATCCAAATCATTTATCTAATCAATCAATTCTTTAGGGTTCAATTCATCAGAATAATTGAAAATCTCAATTCCAGGATTCTTACCAATTTTATAAATAGCCTTCAACAGTTTCACCTAATATTTTGGTATGGTGCAGTAGCTTCAAGAAATTAATAAAAGATTTATGTTTCTTTGAAATTTCATGGTTACTTATTACATAATTATAGTAAATGAAAGTGCCTATGGGTGCACCCATTACACATCAAGTGCGATGTCTAGTTTAAGCTTATGATGAACAAGTTGGGGATGGCTTCATTTTTAATGACTCATTTATATTCTTTATATTCCTTGAAACAAAATGCTTTATATCGTTGTGGATGATCATCATCTATTAGTTCTTCTAGTGCATAAACTTGTGCATCATCTGCAAAGTGCATAAAGAATGCGAGAGACAGTCAGGAAGTCCATCCTCCATACATAACTTTGTGCATCGCGCTTCTATATCTGCGATTGCTCCAAATCTGCCATGCACACAAACATCACATATTCAAAATGTAACATATTCTATATCTGCAGTTTGCTTCATTTCAGCTCCAAAGAGTCCCCTATATTTCCAAGTTTTCGTAATACTAGAAAACCTTTAAAAAAATTTCTACATTTCACCTCCAAAGAGTCCCCAACATTCACAGCAAATGAATCTGTTCGAGGCTTGACAACAACCCATACACCTTCCTTTGTGAGAACCTCGAGGCCTCCCATATGATCTTGGCATAGAATTGTCAAGCAAGTGAAATCCTTGTGGCCTTTCAATGCTAATGTTGAGGTTGGTTCAATGGGAGGTGTATAATAGTTCATGCGAAGATTTCCTTCCAATGATTTTTCCAACCCATATTTAAGACTGTCTAATCCTAAACTACTAACAATAAGCTTGACAAGTATGTTTGCAAGCTCTTCCACCTTGCAACTATATTCCTTCACCTCTTTACTGAAGAAACAACAACAAAGCAAACAATTGTACTTTTTACCAGAAAACACTGAACATATCATTTAGCACAATTAGAAACCTCTTGATGGCATAATAATAACAAATGTACTAGTTATGTGATGGTTTATTGGGATTCAATTGTATATTTTGCATTTAATTTTTATAGATAAAGAAAGATGAACATGGGAATGTTGTTTTGATTTCATTGTATGTTGATGACTTAATCATAAGATGAAGTGCTATAGGCTTGATTGATGAAATCAAAAGAGATCTATCACAAAAATTTGAAATGAAGGATCTTGGACAAATGCATTATGTTTAGGAATTGAAGTATGGAGAGTAGATGGAAAGACTTTGATTACTCAAAGTAAGTATACAAAGAAATTGATACAAAGGTTTAAAATGCAAGACTATAAAGCAATATCAACTCCGTTAGAACAAAATTTTAAGTTTTCTATTGATGATGGTACAACATAAGTGATTGGCACTTTGTAGAGACAGATGGTGGGAAGTTTGAACTACTTAACCACAACAAGACCAAATATTGCATATTCATTCAACATACTTAGGCAATTCATGGCTAAACCACTTGAGACTCACTGGAAAGCAACAAAGAGAGTTATTTGATACCTACAGGGAACCATTAACTTTGGTATTGAATATACTAACCATTTGAATGTTGAGTTGACAGGTTATTCAGATTTTGATTGGGCAGGTGATCCAGATGATCGAAGATCTACAACTGGTTATGCATTCAACATAGGTTCAGGGATTGTTTCTTGGAGAAGAAAGAAGCAACCAACTATTTCCTTCTCCTCTACTGAAGCCGAGTACAAAACATTGTGCAGTACTACTTGTGAAGTTATCTGGCTAAGGCATATTCTTGAAGATATGGGACAAAAGCAAGAAGGACCAACTCCAATCAAGTGTGACAATCAAAGTTCATTCAAGTTGGCAAATAATCTAGTGTATCATGCCAGATCAAAACATATTGAAACTCAGCATTATTTTGTTAGAGAAAAGATTCAATCACAAGAGATAGAGTTGATGTATTGTAATACAAATGATAACATGGCTGATGTATTTACAAAGCCATTGATGTATTTACAAAGCCATTGGGAAAGATAAAGTTTCTACAATGTAGGGATATGTTAGGAGTTCATGAAAACTCAATTATTCATTGGGGGTGGTGTTAGAATAATTCATAACTGAATTATGCATATGTTGAATATGTGTCGTAGAGTTGTAGTGGTGTCACAAACTGTTGTAGAGGTGTCAATCAAGTTCAGTTATGTGTCATGTAAAGATCCAAAATTGTAGGAAGTTGTTGAACTAGTCTCCAACTATAAATATGTAATCTCCTTGTTCAATAAACATAGATTTTCAGCTGTTTTTATCTCTGTTCTTGTGTTTTCATCTCTGTTCTTGTGTTTTCAGTTCTTCTCTTGGTTCTGTTTAATAAAGATAAAGTAATATACAGCACAAATAATAGTAACAAATACATTGACAAAGGCATTTCCAAAAGACAAGATCAAATTTTGCAAAAGAAGATTCAGTCTCAATAAATTAGCTAAGATATATTTGTCTAAGTAGGAAGTAGCCAAACATCTTTGATTGATTCCAACAAAGTCAATTAAGAAAATAATAATAATACCAGAAATCCGGATTCCGTTGAGGCCATAGAATGTCTGAAATTCTGTCGACTGAATCGGAGTGCAATACGCGAGAGAAATACATGGACTCCCTGCATGGAAATACAGCAGAACGCTCTGTATAGCCATCAAAGTAACTGGCAGAAGCGGCCTTCTCTTTAATTTCTGTAGGCAATGTAAATAGATCGCGAGAAACTGAATCAATCGCCTGGATGAGATGGGGTTCCACTCCATGATTTATCACGTTAAAGAATCCCCACCCCTCACACACCTCTCTGATTTTTGTAATCAGTCTGGTATGCCCTTGTTCTGAACATAGCAGAGCCAGATCTACGAGGGGAAGCTCAATCTCACTCATACTCACGGCAGCCATGATGATGAGTTGAACTTTACGATTGAAGGAATGAGTGAGGTTGCAGCCCGTTTTTGGTGAGCAGTTGCAGATACTGAATTGTTTTAGCTCTTGGATAGGGGAGCACGAGCATTAGGCTGAAACTTCTTTCGTTGAGAGCTAAAGATTGAGGGGTATCCATTCCACCAATGTACCAATGTTGCCTAGGGTACAATCCTAACCATAAGGGGCCTCATCCCTTATGGTGTTGGGGCCTTGCACTCAACAAGACTTGATCCCTAGTGGGCTCATTTATCCACCACTGGCGCTGTTGTCACCAGCATCAAATCTTGGGTCTAGGGATGCCCCCAAATGGTATCGCAAACCCTTTGTGGCATATGATAATGCCATGTAAGGTACAGTGGTGTAGTTTGTGGTACTCTTGATCACCTGCTAACAGTGAGAATTTTCTAGAGTGCACATGATTATCTTAACAAAGATTTGTGTTGTACATGTAGTGGTAGCTATAGTACTATCTATTTAATAAGAGGTTGTAAAAATATCCATATTAGTAACTAATTATTTTGTATGCATGCTATTGTAGTTTTTGTTCATTAGAGTTTGCACGATTATCATGTTGAAAATTGTATTATTTCATCTAGTACAGATATGTTTGTCAAGGATTTGTATAGTTGGTCAAATGCTCTTGTGTAATTTAAGATGAAGTTTGGATTGTTAGTTTTGGTATGCCCATTTACGGATGGTGTTTTATGAGGTTTTCCTAAGAGCCATCTCTTATATATAAAACCTCCATTTAATCTAATCGGTGTAGTTTACTCATTGACATTAGATCATGATTAGGTTCCATTCAAAACCTCTGGGAAGGCTTCCAACTAGAGACAATAATACTTGAACAACAAATCAAATTGATAATGAACCAAGAACCCTAGAAAATGCATTCAATTTATAGAAGCTTGACAATCAATAAATCCATGTTACAAGGATAGTCTGGATAGGGGTCACTTACCATAGATTGGAAGTGATATGAGCACAATTGCAACAAGGAAATTATCACTAGAGATAATGACACAAAAGTACTCCCATTTGTACTATGTATACATAAAGAAGATAGAATGCAAGGTGGAACATGGAGAGGGAAGAAGATTGTAGAGGAAGGATGACGTAATATCGATGTGACCATGCATACAATATTTACTAAACAATGATTAATCCAAGTGAGTCTCATTCATAAAATAATAAAGCCAAGGGATCATCTTGCATCTAGTCATTCATGATATGCAAGGGAAATGGGCCCATTGCTTGGGAGTATTTATAATTGAATGATGCCAGGGAACAACTCTATGGTATATGATATAGGTCCAAGTGTTCAGGCTTCATGAGTATTTATACAAAACAACCTTTTAGCATATCTTGTCTAAGATAACTAACCCATTATTGTTATGGAAGTTGATAAGAATTGAGAGGTATAGAATATTTAGCAGTGTTCTTCAAGATTTTGGGATGGGGGGATGTGGGATAGCTATTAAATTAATTTAAACAAATTAAAATAGTTGAAATCCTAAAAAGTAAATATGTGTTGAATCCGTAATGACAATCCATTCCATTTAGCTTTTTAGGAATTTTTAGCATTTTTTCCCTTAAAAAGTTACATTCTTAAAAATCCATGCACTAAATAGAGCAAATTGACTAATCTTGAAAAATTCATGCACCAAATAGAGCAAAATGACTAATCTTAAAAAAAAGGAGAGACCCCCTTCAAAGGCTCGGGACATCAAGGATGCTAGCTGGATAGTACAGAGGGGTCCATGTAAAATGCTGATATGTAGCAACATTTATGTCATGGTCCCATGTGCTTGAAAGTTTCTAAAGACTTTTCAACAAATCCATTTTGTGCATATTTTACAATCATTTCAGTCCATGGGACTACAAGTCTTAGAGGCATTTAGTCAAAACACTTCATGTGCCTGGCTTATGCTTCTATTTGAGGTTTTACATACCCAAAATATACAACAGTCAGTTATTGTCCCTACATTTTCACTCACCTTGCTACTCTATGATTTTTTAAAGTGTTTTATGCAAACTTATCATGGTAGCATCATTTTCCCAAGTCAAGCTTGGGTGTGCTTTTCTTAGCTATATTTTATTACTTCATATTCACTTGGCATGTTTCTTAAAGTAATCCTACTACGTAACTTGGGAACAACAAAATGTGGACGGAAGGTAAAATACTGATCTTCTACTTTACAATGTCCAACATTTAAAATCTTTAAAAAAAGTTTACTACATTTTTTTCTATTTGTTTTTCATTCTTCTCATAGATAAATGATGTAAAAATTATAATTTGTGCTATTCCTTCACAACTAGAAAACATTGGTAAAACTATATTGGTGCTTCTTTCTAAGCCAAGGAAGGTTTTAAATGGGTATTCTGTAAAACTATATTGGTGCTTCTTTCTAAACCAAGGAAGGTTTTAAATGGGTGTTCTGTCTCTACTTGATATAATTTGTGAGAACAATAGAGTTGTCACTCTTTCCTTTGCTCATAATGTAGACTACAACTCAGCTCAAGAATATAGCCATGCCTCAAAAGTATGGGATTGATACATACTTTTTTATTATTCTAATGAATTGGTTGCCCTTTTCTTGTTTGCTCCTAGGATAGGGATTTGTGTGATAAACACTTTGGCTAATATATCTCCCATTCTTTCAACTTAATAATGATGTCAACGTAATCAAAATCTCAATTGGAGTTGGTCTAGCCATGTTACTTAAAAGTTTGTTCGGTTGACATGTATGCATTTGATTTTTCTCATGTGTATTATTTATTCCTTGGGTAGCTTTCTTAAAGCCTTGTAACCACTCAAATTTACACTTTTAACTACTTTGAGATGTTAGATTGTCTTGACAAATTATCTTAAATTTTTTTCAAGGTTGTTAAGATGTCAACACTTTGCATGACACAAATTTTACCAGATCTGAATTCTTGTAATTAGTTAATGTTTGAAGAAATTGCAATAAGTTCTTTTTAGAAGATTCATATTGCTGAATAATGGATGCATTTTGTAATCTCTCCCCTCTCTAGTCAACAATTATTATTTCAAATAATTTTATCATAGTACCTAGGATTAACTTGAAATGACTAAACTTGTGTTGCTATGTTTTTTACTCATGTAAGCTCATTGTTGAGTAGCACGTTTCTATTTATATAGCAATCTATGCAAATTGTGCATTATGCATTTATGTCAATCGTGATATTATCATATGGATGTTTTTTGAGTTTACTATACTACAATTATCATGTGGTTATTCAACCATTCTTAGCTTCATTTCCTCCATAAAGAAGACCATGATTCCTATTATCTAGGAAGGACAAGGACCCTCATAGGACCTTCCCAATCTTTGAAATGCCTCTTATGAAGAATGTCTTGACATGGACTTTTAAAATTTATTTTGTTTAGTTTTTTATAAGAGGTCTATTATATATCTAATGTAATAGTTTTGGGTGGGTAGCATAATTAGAACATATTTTTTTGAACAAGTAATGCAAGTCATGCATGTGGTAATGCTAAACCACGGTCTTAGGTTCCTCTAGTATATCCTAGGTCCAACAATGGGCAATCTAATTCATATTTTTATAGAAAATATTTCTATTTTTTTAGCTAGACACTTTTCCTTTTAAATATCAATATAATTTGTGTTTTGTCAATTAAAATAATGCAATAGTGTAGGATCAAAATTCTTTCTTAGCTTATATTGGCATACTTTCTTGACTAGATGATTGGCTAGATTTTTGTTCTCCTAGATTCTGTCAAGCAAAAGACATGATGGTAGTTTGATAGTGCAATTTTGATTTCTATGAGTTCTATCTAAAATTTATTGGGCATTGGTTTAAGTTTGTAATTGTGTTTGTTTGATAGATGGTTCTAATTAGTTCGTTTGTAAAATTTGTCAAAGTGTGTTGATTATTTTTATGGATAGTCAATTTTCTAAAGTTTTTTTTTTAATTTTTTTGGTTGGATTAAGTTGGTAATTGTATTTGAATTTTTTCAAAAAATGTAATGCTTTGGTAGTATTTGTCAAGAAGTGATTGTTTCTTATGAAGTGATTGCATCTTTTGAACATGTTTACATAATATAGTATGATGACTTACAATTTTCAAGTAAATTTTATGGGTATGTATGTGAAAGTACATTAAATGATCTTATCAATACTTAATTAACTACTCCTAGAGGTGTTTTTAGGATCATTATTGGATATCCTACTAGTCTTGGCCATGATGTGGGTTCTCCTATTCATGTTGTTGTTGGTGGCATGAAGGAGCCAAATGGAGACACTCTGGATGGTGTGATTGGCTTGGGTTGTGGTTTGTCTTATGTGGCCATGGATGAGTCAAGAATTCCTTCTTCTCACCCTCCTCTGCATGGCAAAGCTTGGCCCCTACCCTATTCTCAAACCTTCCCATTCATGGTTTGTGGACAAAATGTGATTATAAATGAAGCTTATTATGCTCATTGAGGCTTGATTGGAAGATTTAACTGCATGTGGCCTTCTCTTCCTGAGAGGAACCTCCTGCAATAATATAATGAAAATGCACGAAATAACAAAAATATATGAATAGCAGAAACATAGAAGGAATTTATTGATCACAGTCCACTTCGAGGGGGCAACCTCCTTTGAGCAAGCTCAATACAATAAATTCATGGATGCCTCAACACGTACTTATATACTAAGTCTAATATAAACAACTATTACTTCCCATGAATGTGGGATAATGCAATATACTCACGGGACGACTTACAAAGCATATGCGTCCAAAAGTAATATACTAACAAAGTAAAGAGAAGGCTTAAACACGGGTTCCTAACATCCCCTCCCTCTTAGAAAAGCTTTTTCCTCAAAGCTTAAGATGTGAAAATTGTTGTTGAATCTGAAGGACTGGTTCCCATGTAGCATCCTCTAATTGCATTTCGTGCCATTGAATTAATACCTCTGTGATGGATCGAGAGCGAAGCTTACGAGTGCGCCTGTTGAGGATTGCCTCCAGCTCCAAAATGATGGATCCTTCGTTATCCAGTTCTGGTAACACAGTTCGCGCTATGATATTGGTGCCAAGAACTTTCTTTAGACAAGAGACATGAAATATTGGATGAACGCAGGAAGGAGGAAGCTCCAATTTATAAACAACTGACCCAATCTTCTGAAGAACCTTATATGGCCCATAGAACTTTGGAGCCATCTTATGACGCCCTTTGAGTTTCAGGGATGATTGCTTGTATGGCTGTAGACAAAGAAAAACCATATCACCTACTTGAAAAGTGCGCTCAGAACGATGCTGATCGGCTTGTTGTTTCATTTGATTTCTTGCCATGTGAAGATTGTCCTGCAAGATGCAAAGAATCTGATCCCAGGTTTGGAGAACTGTGTCGACTGCCTGAACTGGTGAACTACTGGGGGTATATGGAAGGAGCACTGGTGGTGCCTAACCATAGACTACTTTATATTGGGTTATTTTAGATGTAGTGTGGTAGGAGGTATTGTACCACCATTCAGCGAGAGGGAGCCACTTTTCCCACTGATCCTGTTGTTTTGAGGTGAAGCAACGAAGATAAGTTTCCAAACATTTGTTGATAATTTTAGTCTGACCATCTATTTGTGGGTGATACCCTGAACTCATCTTCAGTTTGGTGTCAGTGTGTCGAAATAGTTTTGTCCAATGACTGGTGAAAGTTGCATCACGATCTGAGACAATGGAAGAAGGGATGCCATGAAGACGGAAGATATGGTCCATGAAAATTTATGCGACTAAGGAGGTGGTATAGAGATGGCTAAGGGCACAAAAATGACTATATTTGGAGAGGCGATCAACCATAACCAAGATCATTGTCTTCCCTCCAGATTTAGGGAGCCCCTCAATGAAATCCATAGAAATATTTGTCCAAATCCATGTAGGGATGGGCAAGGGTTCGAGCAATCCAGGAAGGAGTGTCGTTTCACCCTTGTTGCGTTGGTAGGTATCACATTCAGCCACCATCTATTGAATTGCCCTTTTCATTCCCTTCCAAAAGAAGTTACACCGTGCCCTCTCGTAAGTTTTGAGGAACCCAGAGCGCCTTGCCGATGGAGAAGCATGGAGTTCATAGAAGACAGTTTGCTGAAGATCTATGCTCTAGGGAAGCACCAGACAACCCTTGTATCTCAGAGAAGCACCATCCCAAGAGTAATGTGGTACAGCAGAAGGGTTATTGGCCAACTGTTGAATGATTTGAGATAATGAAGAGTCATTGACATAGCCCTGCTGGACAGATTCCAACCAATTTGGAACAGGTATAGAAATAGCTGAAAGAGAAGCTTGGTCATCAAATGTGCGAGAAAGAGCATCCTCCACAATATTGTCCTTACCCTTCTTGTAAGTGATCTTATAGTCATAACCCATGAGTTTACTAACCCATTTCTGTTGTGCTGGGGAGGAGACCCATTATTCTAGGAAATATTTCAGACTCCAGTGATCAGTCTTGATGCATAAATGATTACCTAGTAGGTATGGTCGCCACTTCTATATTGCATGCAAAATAACCATCATTTCCTTCTCATATGTAGAGAGTACTAAATTCTTGTCAGAAAGAGCTTTGCTAGTGAATGCAATGGGATGTTCATCTTGAAGGAGAACAACACCAAGTCCATTGCCGCAAGCATCACTCTCAATAGTGAAGGTCTTAGAAAAATCTGGCATAGCTAGAACAGGTGTAGTATACATAGCTTGTTTTAGTTTTTCAAATGCACACTTAGTAGCATGTGTCCATGTAAAAGCATCCTTTTTCAACATAGCTATTAATGGAGCTGCAATCTTCCCGTAATCCTTGACAAACTTGTGATAGTAGCCAGTCAGTCCCAAAAAACCACAGAGGCTCTTGAGTGTCTGAGGATGCGGCCAATTTTTCATGGCATCTATTTTTGCAAGATCCACTCGAACCCCTTGGGCTGAAACAATATGCCCGAGATACTCCACTTCTTCCTGGCCAAAAACACATTTAGATTGTTTTGCATAGAGATGATGATTAGGGAGAAGTTGCAGTACGAGATCCAGATGTTGGAGATGCTCAGCCCATGTTTTACTATAGATGAGGATATCATCAAAGAAGACCAGAATGAATTTTTGAAGGTAGGACCGGAATATTTTATTCATCAATGTCTGGAATGTTGAAGGAGCATTAGTGAGGCCAAAGGGCATGGCCAAAAACTCATAGTGGCCATCATGTGTGTGGAAATTCGTTTTAGGGATATCATCCTCCTGAACCCGAATTTGGTGATACCCAGAACGAAGATCCAACTTAGAGAAAAAATGAGCACCATGAAGCTCATCAAGAAGCTCTTCAACAACAGGAATCAGAAACTTATCCTTGATTGTGATGTGATTAAGTGCTTGGAAGTCAATGTAGAGGCACCATGACCCATATTTTTTCCAGACAAGAAGAACTAGTGAAGAAAAGGAACTGGTACTAGGGCGAATAATACCTTGCTTCAGTAAGTCTCGAACGAGCATCTCAATCTCTATCTTTTGGTGAAATGGGTAGCGATAGGGCCTGATGTTGGGAGGAACACTGCCAGGAAGGAGCTGAATATGGTGGTCCTCTGGTCATGAAGGTGGTAATCCCACTGGTTTAGCAAATACACATGCATACCTATCCAAAATTCGTTGTAGATCTGAAGGAGTAGTGGAGACCGCTGATGGTTGCATCTAAATGGAATGGAGCTAAGCGATGACACCATGTGAATTATTCTTAAGAAGCTTTTCCATGCGATGTGAACTTATGATGTTGAGAGACCCTAGTTGTAAGCCCTTCAATGTGTGTTTTTGCCCATTGTCTGAAAACTGCATCCAAAGTTTAGCAAAATCCCATAAGATGGGTCCAAGTGTGCATAACCATTGGGCGCCCAAAACCACATCACATCCACCTAAGGGTAAGGCAAACATGTCAGAGCACAGGTTATAATCTCCAATAGAGATACACACATTGCGACACTTCCCCTTGCAAGGTAATGTGCCCCCATTGGCAATCATAACTTCAAAGCTGGAGCAAGGATGGACAAAACAATTAGCCTATTTGGTGATCCGAGGGTCAATGAAGTTATGAGTGCTACCAGAATCAATGAGTATTGCAAGAGGGAGCTTCTTGAAGTAACCCTTGACCCACATGGTTTGTGGGGTGGTGACTCCTGCTAAAGCATGGAGAGAGATCTCTAGGTAGTCTTCCTAAGAAGTAGGGTCAACAAGCGGCTGCTGAGTTTCGACCTGATCATCTACTATATCCTGAGCAGCTTCATAAACTTTAGTTGCAGGTGGAGAATCCACATCCAAGAGATAGAGCTTTTGCTCAACACATCTACGTCCCCAAGTGAATTTCTCATCACAATTATAACAAAGCCCTTTTTCTCTACGTGCCCACATCTTTGCTTCAGTCAAATGCTTGATAGGAGTTGTTTTAGGAGTTGGCATGATTGGAGGTCTTTGGGAACCCATATTTTTGAATCGAACAAAATTGGATTTGGATCGTTGTTGAGCTGTGATCTTGTCCTCCGCCAACTTACCCAACCCTAGGGCTTCCATCATTGTGATGGGATGAAACATTTTAACCTCAGATCAGATTGCATCCTTTAGACCACTAACAAAACAACTCTTGAAGAATTCATTAGACAATCCCTCTATATGATTGGCTAGTTTTTCAAATTCTGTCTGATATTCTCTCACAATGCCTGTTTGGCAAAGTTTAGTGAGTGCTCCTGTGAAGTCATCAAAAGCACTAGGGCCAAATCATTGCAAAATGAGTTTGCAAAAATATGTCCATTTTGGCTCTTCATGAGCCTTGATGTACCAACGGAACCACTGAAGGGCTTCATGTTCCAAATGAAAGGATGCAAGTGGGACTTTGTTGACATCAAAAGTATTATGTAGATTGAAATATTGTTCTGCCCAGTATATCCATCCAGTCAGATCATCACCAGTGAAGCGAGGAAAATCAAGCTTCGGCCCACGAAAATTGCTGGAAGTCCAGTGTCTGCAGAAGACTCTAGCTGCCATCTATTGTTCATGGTTGAATGCTGAAGATTGAGGCTGAGAATTTTTTCATCCAGATCTTGGAGTTTGGTCTTGAGCGCTGCAAGTTCATCCTCCATGTTTTTTGCTCCTGTGCGGGTGACAACCATAACCAGGAGATTTTTTTTTTGGGGAATGGGTAGAAAAATAAAAACAGAAACTTTTTTAGTAAAGGAAAATTTGGATTTGGGAGAAACTTTGATGGGTAATTGGGGTTTGACTAGGTTTTGGACACTTTCTGAGGGAAAGGGAAGCAGAAAATGGGGATTTCAGAAGTGGGGTGAAAGAATGGAAAAAATTGTCCAAGAGGGACAAAGGAGCAGAAATATGAAATGAACACTGTGGTAAAATTTGAAGGCAATTGGGTGAGAATCGAAGAAGTTATGGCAAACCCTAAAAATAGACAAATGCGAGATTTCTGGCTTCGATAAGTGGAATTTGGGATAGGGTCCTCAAGGAAGGAAATATGCAGAATGAAATTTCAGGGGATCCAATGAATTTTGAGAGGAAACAGAGCTAAAGAAAGGAAGATATGGCAAAAAAATGGAATTTTTTTTTTTCGGAACGATCTGCTAACTGCTCTGGACGGATTCAATATGTGATTTGCCAGCTGTCAATAGATATGGGCCCCAAGTATGTTCAACTTCCTAAAGGTTCAGGGGAGTCACTTGACCACCAATGCTGTCTAACGACTTGTGTATTGGGGCAGTACCCCTCACTCCACGGCTCAGGTAAAACTGATAACCGCTTTGCCACAAATGACAGCTCTTGGTTTACCTCATGGATGGGAACTAGTCAATCAAGGAGGGGCTATTGCCCTTTTCGCTGGCAGGTCCTCTCAATGGGCCAGCTGCTTCGGGGTTCCTGTGGTACTACTCACAATGAGTTTTAGGGCTATATGCCCACACACTTCCCACAGTTAAGTAGATAGGGACATTCCCTAATCCGAACCTGCGATTGAAATGAACAATACAGATGTGAAAAAGAAAGAACTACTGTAATAATCACAGCGCCTGGAGGCCACTGCGAAAAACAAATTTGACAAAAATTCCACCTAGTGAGCCCAAGAAAGCGCTCTGATACCAGATGAGAGGAACCTCTTGCAACAATATAATGAAAATGCACAAAATAATAGAAATATATAAATAGCAGAAACACAGAAGGAATTTATTGATCGTAGGCCACTTCGAGGGGGCAACCTCCTTTGAGCAAGCTCAATACAATAAATTCGTGGATGCCTTCATTAGCCTCAACACGTACTTATATACTAAGTCTAATCTAAACAACTATTACTTCCCATGAATGTGGGATAATACAATATACTCACGGGATGACTTACAAAGCATATGCGTCCAAAAGTAATATACTAACAAAGTAAAGAGAAGGCTTAAACATGGGTTCCTAACACTTCCATACCTGCATTAGTAGATTTTGGAGTCATGGAGGTCTCTTACTAAGGGCAACATCAAGCTATTTCCCTGCACTAGGGGATTCTTTATAGTGAGCTTTCAATCTTTTGAAGACAAAGAGGCTGTGCTACAGGGTAGGTCTTGGTCAAGCCATGATTTTCCTCTTTCAACCCTCTCACAAAACTATTAAATATTATGCATGTTTGGGTCAAATTGTCTAATCTCCCTCTCCAATTCTGGGAAGACTAATGTTTCGAGGATATTGTCAATGCTATTGGTCAGTTTCTGAAGGTGAATTCAACCAATTCTAATATTGGCCACACTACCTCTATCTGTCTTCTGGTGGACATCAATATTTGCAAGGCTCTTCCTAGGGATATCGTCCTAATGGTGGAGAATAAGATGTGGACTTAGTTGTTTGATTCTGAGGGTATCCCCTTTCGTTGCAGATGAAGTTTTTCTACTAGTCATCTTGCCTTTGATTGTTCCCATTCTCACCGCAAGAATGTGAACTTGCCTAAGTGGTGGTGGAATGCCCTCCTTGACCATTTGACTGTTGGTGATTCTATTGGTTTAGACTCTCAAGATGACGAGCCTTCTAGTCCCATTCCCTCAACAATGGATCTTGATGTGGTTATGGAGGCTCCTTTTGAGGTGGCTCCCCCTAGGGTTGATACTACTTAGGTGTTACCCTTGGTTCTTTCTAGGGATTCTTCTTCAAACCCATTTCTAGCAACTTCTTCAATAAATCTCATTACCCTCTTAGCAGATTGTGGGTGGACCCTTGCTCCTTCTTGGCCTACGGATTCTATACAGCATCTGACCTCTTTGGCTAGACATTCTTCCTCTTCGAGAGAGTTGACTCAGGTTGAGACGATAGTAGAGGATTCCCCTCTTCTTTATCCTCAGTTTGAAGTTTTAGATAATGGTGTGTGTTGGATAATCATTCAAAGAAGGAAGAAAGGTCTTCCTAATTCTATTTTAGAATCCTATACTTGGGCTAAGGGTGTGTGAGTTGCAAGGTTGGGGTCAGGTGTTGTGTAGGTTGTTGACCATTTGGTTTGTTCTTTTGTGGCAACTTGGTTACAATTGGTCTATAGAGCGACTTTCTTGATAGTTGTTGCTCTTCCCTTGTATATTCCTATTGTTTTTGGTTGTTTTGGTGGTTCCATTTCTCATGGAACTTGTTCCTCTCGTCTTATGGTCATTTCTCTATAAAAGGATTCCGGCCCTTTCAAAAAATCATTTTTTAGCAATATCAAAACTATTATCTGATAACCCCTTTCAATCCATTGATACATCTCAAACTTTTTCCTTGTTTGCTTCACTATGTACAATCCTAATGATCATCTTGTAAAATTCTTTAGTATATTCCTTTATAGACCCATCTTTTTGTCTCAAATTTCGCAGTCTCTTCAATAATTCCAACTCATAATCAACATGTATAAATTATTTCTTCAACTATACAACCATACTATCCCACTTTGTTTTATTTTTCTTCCCTCCTATTTCTTTCTAACTGTACTTTTCCTTTCAAACAATAGCATGTCCATTTAATTTAGTTTTTACAAATCTAACCCTTTTAGAATCTAAAATTTCTTCATACTCAAAAACATTCATCCAAATCATTTATCTAATCAATCAATTCTTTAGGGTTCAATTCATTAGAATAATTGAAAATCTCAATTCCAGGTTTCTTACCAATTTTGTAAATAGCCTTCAACATTTTCACCTAATCTTTTGGTATGGTGCAGTAGCTTCAAGAAATTAATAAAAAATGTATGTTTCTTTGAAATTTCATGGTTACCTATTATATTACAGTAAACGAAAGTGCCTATGGGTGCACCCATTACACATCAAGTGCGATGGCTAGTTTAAGCTTATAAGGAACAAGTTGGGGATGGCTTCATTTTTAATGACCCGTTGTTTATATTCTTTATATTCCTTGAAACAAAATGCTTTATATCGTTGTGGATGATCATCATCTATTAGTTCTTCTGGTGCATAAACTTGTGCATCATCTACAAAGTGCATAAAGAATGCAAGAGATAGTTGGGAAGTCCATCCTCCATACATAACTCTGTGCATCGCGCTTCTATATCTGCAATTGCTCCAAATCTGCTATGCACACAAATACCACATATTCAAAATGTAACATATTCTATATTTGTAATTTGCTTCATTTCAACTCCAAAGAGTCCCCTATATTTCCAAGTTTTCATAATACTAGAAAATCTTTTAAAAAAATTCTACATTTCACCTCCAAAGAGTCCCCAACATTCACAACAAATGAATCTGTTCGAGGCTTGACAACAACCCACACACCTTCCTTTGTGAGAACCTCGAGGTCTCCCATATGATCCTGGCACAGAATTGTGAAGCAAGTGAAATCCTGGTGGCCTTTCAATGCTAATGTTGAGGTTGGTTCAATGGGAGGCAAATAATAGTTCATGTGAAGATTTCCTTCTAACGATTTTTCCAATCCATATTCAAGACTATCTAATCCCAAACTACTAACAATAAGCTTGACAAGTATGTTTGCAAGCTCTTCCACCTTACAACTGTATTCCTTCACCACTTTACTGAAGAAACAACAACAAAGCAAACAATTGCACTTTTTACCAGAAAACACTGAATAGATCATTCTTTAGCACAATTAGAAACCTCTTGATGGCATAATAATAACAAATGTAGTAGTTATTTGATGGTTTATTGAGATTCAATTGTATATTTTGCATTTAATTTTTATCCACTCATATTTCTATTTAAAATAGGAAGTAGCCAAAGATCACTATGATTCTAATAAAGGAAAATATTTAAAAAACATGTAATACTAGTTAAAAAAACATGCAATAGTTTTAAAGTAGATGCATAAAGCATATTCAATACTTTACAATTAATTTTAAAGTAAATGCATAAAGTATATACAATTAATTTTAGAAAGTAGGTTGTGCAGATAAAATAAAGATTAATTATAAAAAATATATGTAGGTTATTAAAGTTTAGTTTTAACAATTATTCGTCTTGTGTATGAAATCATAATTCATCTTATTTATGTATAATATGTGATATATCAAAGAACAAAAAGAGGGAACACGAGAAAGTTTTGAACATAAGTTTTTCTTTATTTTCAGCTTATATAATTTTATTTATTAGGCAACTCCAATTCTGCTCAATATTTTTACATGGCATTAGACTTGTAGGTCTCATTATTTATCAACAAGCATTCTTGTAAGATTTTGAAGCTATAAGAATAAAGAGGTGGCAATAGATAATGTAGGAGAACTTGAAGAGTAGTTTGATGGTGAAAAGTTTAATCTCTAGAAGCTCATAATGAAGACGTTCTTGCTAATAAAGAACCTATTCATATTATTTAATGGAAAAGAGGCTAAGCCTATATGAGATTCAAATGTGATCAACAAATGGGAGACAAGATGGTATGGCTCACTCATGTGATACTCTTGAATTTGAGTGATAATGCAATTCTATATGTTAGTGAGTCAAATACAACAAAGAGAGCTTGGGATCTATTGACTCAAATGTATGAATTGAAAGATGTCAATGCTAGAATGTATCTTCAAAAGAAGGTTTTTTAATTGAAAATGCAGGACCCACAAAGTATTGCAAACCACATGAATTAGTTTAATTCTATTAGAAAACAACTAGTAGCATGTGAATTAGTGATTTTAGAAGAAGATGCAACAATCACATTTCTTGGGAGGTTGCTAGTATCCTATTCAAGATTGGTAGTAGCTCTTAGAACTCAAGACAATCTTAATTTTTAGAATGTGACATCATTATTCTAAGAAGAAGTAAGAAGGAAGGATGCAGGATTGAATGTTGAGACTTCAACACTATTTTCGGTAGGATATAAGGGCAAGGTGAAGAACGTGATAAAAAATAATTCTCAAGGAACCTTTAAGAATAATTAAGGCACAAAGAGGAGAAAAAAAAGGCCCCGTAAATGGTTGCATTGCAGTGATCAAGGGCATTTTAAGATGCAGTGAAAGAAATGGTTATCGTGGGTTGAAGAGATAGAAGAAGGAAGTAACCACTACACCCACCAGCTCCTACTCCATAGAATGTAGTATTTGGACTCATGAGCAATGCATCATATGATGCCCAAAAAATATTGGTTCACAATGTACATTGAGATTCCCAAGGGTAAGAATGTTATTCTTGGTGATAACAATAGACATGAAATGATTGTAATGGGAATCCTAAAAATGCTTAATGGTGTCTATAAGGAAGTCCATAATGTAGGACATGTTCTAACATTACTTAAGAATCTTCTAGCAATTAGTAAGATTACTAATGTAAGAATATCATCACAATTGATAGCAACACCTATGTTCTAAAAGATGCAAAGGGAAAGGTCATTGCAAAAGGTATCTTGGAAGGAAACCTATATAATTTATATGTACCAACTTTAGAAGTAGCAATGGTGGCAATACGTGATCATCAAAGAGGTATTTTTGCACTTGGTGTTGTAGATTTAGACATGTAAATACACAATTGTTGGAAATTCTAAGCAAAGAGCAACTCATAGAAGATTTGGATCTTCAGTTGTTATTCAAGTTGGGAGTGTGTGAAGATTGTAACCGAGGTAAGCAACACAAACTTCCATTCTTAAAGGAGGTGACAAGAGTGAAGGAGCGAATGGAGTTTGGTGCATTCAAACATATGTGAGTCAATGCAAACATCACATAAGGGAGGAAGTATTTTATCATGTTTATTGATGATTTTTGAGAATGGCATTAATTTATTTTAAATTTAAGTTAGATACATTGGAGGCATTCAAGACATTCAAAGATTTTACTGAAAGATAGTTGGAGAGGCCATTAGTATGACTAAGAGTCTAAGTGCAAAAGAAGGGATCAAGCTAGAGTATATGGTCCCTTTCTCCCCACATCATAATGGCATAATAGAGAGGCAAAACCAAACTCTTGTTTAGAATACAAGATGCATGCTTAAGAGTAATGGGTTACCAAATTCATTTTGGGTTGACACAATCTCTAAAACAACATATTCCAAACTTGATTATCATTGTTGCATAGAATGAGAAGACTCCTTATGAATCTTGGCATGGAACCAAGCTAAGTGTTGAACACTTGAGAGTTTTTAGTTGTCTAGTCTATGCACACATACCATATTATAGGTGAAAGAAAGTAGATGACAAAATCAAGAAGTGCATATTGATCAGGTACAACTTGGATTCAAAGACATACAAATTATAAGACTTAGTAGCACATGTGGCCATAATAAGCTCAAACATCATCTTTGATGAAAAGTTTAGTTGTACATAAGTCAATGGAAGTGGATAATGTGAAGACAACACAAATAGACATTCTTGATAACAAATTTCAATAAGAGCTTGAGTAAGATGATTCTATTTCAAAAGAATCAACTAGACAACAAGGGAAAGAGCAACTAGTATGCAGATTAAAGAAGATTTTTTACAAGTTGAAGTAATCATCAAGAGAATGGTATGAAAGGTTTTTAAAAGTTGAAGTAATCATCAAGAGAATGGTATGAAAGGTTTGATGGTTTTATGAAAGATGAAAAGTATCTTCATTGCTATGTTGATTCAAATATCTATCAAGCATGTCAGTTATAGTTTTATTACTATAGGTTGACAATGCTAGTAGTGTTATGAGCAATGATCTTAAATTGTTATATTTGTTTAAATCTAAGTTAGCTATTGAATTTGAGATGATTACCTATAGTAGGATTCATTGTTGCTTCTAGGCAGTAAAATTGTACAGGGAGAATTCAAGAGAGATACATTGCGAATTTTCTCAAGAAATTTAAGGTGGATGACTACAAGCTAGTGGGTACTATGATAGAAGTTAGTAAAAATTACTGCTAGAAAACCTATCATAGTCAATTAAGAATATAACAATACCAGAAATCCGGATTCCGTTGAGGCCATAGAGTGTCTGAAATTCTGTCGACTGAATCGGAGTACAATGCACGAGAGAATGACATGGACTCCCTGTATGGAAATACAGCAGAACGCCCTGTATAGCCATCAAAGTAACTGGCAGAAGCAACCTTTTCTTTGATTTCTGTAGGCAATGTAAATAGATCGCGAGAAACTGAATCAATCGCCTGGATGAGATGGGGCTCCATTCCATGGTTTATCACGTTAAAAAATCCCCAGCCCTCACACGCCTCTTTGATATTTGTAATGAGTTTGGAATGGCCTTGTTCTGAATATAGCAGAGCCAGATCGACGAGGGGAAACTCAATCTCAGTCATACTTAGGGCAGCCATGATGATGAGTTAAACTTTACCATTCAAAGAGGTTGCAGTCCGTCCTTTAATCGCCAATGCCGCACTTAACCTTCATCCGGAGGGTTCGGTGAACAGTTACAGAGCAGCCCCTAGTCGTCCACCACACAACTACCCAATGAACAGATGAGATTATGACTAGTAAAAGCATCATAGGTGCTATCAAATGGTTGATAGGCATAAATATTTATAGGCCTATCTCTAAATAGTATATATTTATTATGAAAAAGTCATTACATTTAGTAGTTGGTAGATAAAACTATAAACTATAAGAAATTTAATTATTTTGTCTACAAATCAAAATAATAGAATAGTATTAAATGAATAACCATATGAATTGCAAAACTAAATCATAAACAAACTATTAGAGAACTATGGCTTCCCATAACCGTGCAGTACCTAAATAATGTAGGATAATAGAAAATCCATGTTACTAATTTCCCTCTTGATAGACACATTTATAGCCATATTGTTAAATAGTGTGTTTTTTTTTATTTTTTTGTCAAAGTTATTATATTTATAGCCATATTGTTAAATAGCCCAATTGGCCAAGCATTGCACAAAATAACTGTTAAAAATATATATATGTTGAAGTGTGTGTTTGAATATTGTTAAATAGTGTGTTTTTTTTTTTTTGGTCAAAGTTATTATATTTATAGCCATATTGTTAAATAGCCCAATTGGTCAAGCATTGCACAAAATAACTTTTAAAAAACATATATGTATGAAGTGTGTGTTTGAATATTGTTAAATAGTGTGTTTTTTTTTAATTTTTTGTCAAAGTTATTATATTTATAGCCATATTGTTAAATAGCCCAATTGGCCAAGCATTGCACAAAGTATGAAGTGTGTGTTTGAATATTGTTAAATAGTGTGTGTGTGTTTTTTTTTTTTTTTTTTTTTTTTTTTTTTTGTCAAAGTTATTATATTCATAGCCATATTGTTAATAGCCCAATTGACCAAGCATTGCACAAAATAACTTTTAAAAAACATATATGTATGAAGTGTGTGTTTGAATATTGTTAAATAGTGTGTTTTTTTATTTTTTGTCAAAGTTATTATATTTATAGCCATATTGTTAAATAGCCCAATTGGCCAAGCATTGCACAAAAAACTTTTAAAAAACATATATGTATGAACTATGTGTTTGAATATTGTTAAATAGTGTGTTTTTATATTTTTTTTGTCAAAGTTATTATATTTATAGCCATATTGTTAAATAGCTCTATCGGCCAAGCATTGCACAAAATAACTTTTAAAAAAGATATATGTATGAAGTGTGTTTGAATAAACTTTACACTAACTTTGTGTGAAGAGTGTGCTTTAACTTTGGTATTCACTTTGTGTGTGTTTGTACTTTGACATATTTGAACTCAAGTGTTTACTTCGTGTGTGATTGAACTAACATTGTGCATGAAGCATGTTTAAAATTTGGCACATGTTCACTTTCTATGTATGAAATGTGTGTTTTGAATTTGACATTCATTTTGTGTGAATTGTGTGTGTGGAATTTAATTTTGGCATTCACTTTGTCTGGTCTATGTGTTTGCACTTTACCATGTTTTATAAATTTGGCACTCACTTTATGAGTGTGTTTGTAATTAGAATGTTTTAACTTATGTGTCCATGCATGGTTGTACTAAATTTTTGAGAATGAATTATGTTTGAACATTGGCATATTCACTTTTGTTTATGTAAATTGTGTGTGTGGGAAGTTAATTTAGGCATTCACTTTGTAGTGTGTGTGTGAGAGAGCTTGAAAGAATTTTAACATTTATTTTTTCTTTCTTTATAAATGAACTTAAGTTATCACATTTTGTGGAGTGAATGAACTTCAACTATCACATTTTGTGGAGTGTATGAACAAACTTTGATGTTCACTTTGTGTAGAATGCAATTGAAATGTTTGACATTCTTTTTTTTTGTGTGTACAAATGAACCTTGGTTATCATTTTATGTAGAGTGTATGAAGAACTTTGATGTTCACTTAATGTGGAATGTGCTTGAAAGAACTAACATTTGCTTTTTGTGCGTGCACGAATGAACTTTGGCTATCATTTTGTGTGATGTAAGAATAAACTTGGATTTTCACTTTGTGTGGAATGTGTGTACGAACAAACTTCAATGGGGTTCATTGTGAGTCTTTGTGTGTTTGAATGAATTTTGGATTTCATTGTGTGTGTGTGAGAGAGAGTGAGAATAAACTTCAACATTCATTGTGTGCATGCTTAAAAATTAACTTTGGCATTCACTTCATGTGTGTGTGTGTGTGTGTGAAAGTTAAATTTGTCATTCAGTTTATGTGAAGTGTGTGCCTATGTATTTGAATGAAATTTGGCAATCACTCTGTGTGTGCATGCATGTGTATGTGAATAAGCTTTGACACTCATTCTATGTGTGTACAAAAATCTTAATGTTCACTTTGTGTCAAGTGTGTGTGTGTGTGTGTGAATGAACTTTGGGTTTCATTATGTGTGGGTGGGTAGGTTTTAAAGTTAGCTTTGGTATTCACTGTGTGTGCACATGTTTATGTGAATGAACTTTGGCATTCACTTTATGTGTGTAAAATGTGTATGAACTAACTTTCATATTCTCTTTGTGTGTGTGAGTGAAATAACTTTGACATTCACTTGGACTTGAGCCATTTATTGTTTGTGTATTGCCATCTAATTTGTTTATGTGAAGCATATGTTTGAACTTCGGCATCACCTTAATTTGTTTGGGTTAATTGTGGATTCATTTTTTGTGTGTGTGAAACATGAATGAACTACCTTTGTCATTCACTTATTTTATCTATTTACTATTTGTGTTTAGGTAAGTTTGAAATTTTGCATTCACTTAGTGTGAATTGAAAATTAGCATGTTGAATTGTGTTTACTTTTGTGTGTGTGTTTAAACTTTAGCATTCACTTTGTGTGTGTGTGAGTGTTTGAATTATCTTTGGAATTTACTTGACACTCATCATGGGTGTGAGGACAAGGAGCAAGAAAACGATGGATTGCATGAAGTAGATATGGATAAGTGTGATCTCTCATTTGATGGGGATGAAAACGATTTGGTTTCAAACCACCCTAAGAATTTGTCTTTGTTGTTGTTGTTGTGTAGTTTTTGAGATACCTGCTCTTAAGTTGCTACTCTTTGTTGCAGTGTTGCTATTGTTTCATTCTGGGTCAACTTCGTGTTTAGTGACATTTTTTTGTATGCAATAGGGTTCTAGGATCCCTTTAGAACCCTTTACCCCTTGTAATTAAAAACTTTGGCATTCACTTTGTATAAAGTGTGTTTCAATTTTACCTTTCATTTAGATTTGATTATTTTATTGTATGTGTGTGTGTGTGAACTTTTACATTCACTGTGTAAAGAGTGTACTAACTTTGGCATTCACTGCATGCTTCAACTTTGGTATGTTGAACTTTAGTGTTTACCTTATATATGTATGAAGTGTGTGATTTTGAATGAACTATGTGTAAAATCATTGAACTAAATTTGTGTGAAGAGTGTACTAACATTGACATTCACTTTATGTGCCTATTTGAACTTTATCGTTTACTTTGTATATGTATGAGTGTGTATTTGAACAATGTGTGCAGTGATTGAACTTTGTGTGAAGAATGTGTTTTAACTTTGTCATTCACTTTGTGTGCGTTTGTACTTTGGCATATTTGAACTCGAGTGTATACTTAGTGTGTGATAGAACTAACTTTGTGCATGAAGCATGTTTGAACTTTGGAATGTGTTCACTTTCTATTTGTGAAGTGTGTTTTAACTTTGACATTCATTTTGTATGAATTGTTTGTCTAAAATTTAATTTTGGCATTCACTTTGTGTTGTGTGTGTGTTTAAACTTTACCATGTTTTATAACTTTGGCACTCACTTTATGTGTGTATTTGTGCTTTAACATGTTTAAAATTTAGTGTTGATGCATGTGTGTACTAAATTTGTTTGAATGAATTATGTTGGAACATTGACATATTCACTTAATGTTTATGTAAATTGTGTGTTTGTGGAAAATTTAATTTAGTCATTCAAGAATAGTTCACACAAAAATTCAAAGGAAGAGGGATTACCAAGCATCTATTGTAGGCTCACAACCATTAACCACAAGCATATTTTTTAATTTTGTGTTCTATATCTTTCACTTCTCAAATAGAGGAAGGGCTAAAAGTAAGTAGAGTCCATATTTTGAATGTTTGGATTTGTCTAAAATTTTGGTGATGCTAAAATTATTAATTTCCACATCTGCCCTAGTAGACATGTGTGCAAAATGTGGAAACCATAAAATAGGGTATGTGAATTGTTTTACATGATACCTCAAAGAGATTTCATTTTATGGAATGCAATGATTAAAGGAGATGCACAATATGGATTTGTTGATAAATTGATAAGGCTTTGGAAACTTTCAAGCAAATGCAATTGTCAGGTGTAAAGCTAAATTCCATAACCTTTGCCAACATCCTCCTTGCATGTTCTAAAATGGGAGCTTTGGAACATGATGTGGACATCCATCAAAGCATAGTTGAAGGGGGGTTAAATTGTCAGATATTATAGTTGTAAGTGCTTTAGTAGGCATATATGAAAAATGTAGAAGCATAGACAAAGCATGTGATCTATTTGATAGAATGCCTCAAAGAAATGTGGTCTCATGGAATCCCATGATTGCAGGATATGCACAAAATCAAATTTCTAAAAAGGCTTTAGAAATTTTCTAGCAAATGCAATTGGAATTTGGATTCTCCACATGAAGGCCCAAAGTAGTTTCAAGACAATATTACTATCATCCATCTTATGTTTAAGGTGCCGACACTATTACCGTTATAAGACATGGAGAGTTACGTATGCCCTTATCATGATTACTGTGTGGGAAATGCCAAATTTTATAATGTGAAAGGTAAGGTTAAATTTGTTTATAATCTTGTCCTATAAGAGGTGTCTGTGTCATTCATCCTATAAAACAAGGTGTGTGATTGTTATGATGATATAGAGAGTGTACAAACATGAGATGAATTTTATGTGGTGGCCACCATGATTTATGACTAAAATCACTCTATGATTGTTATGGCAACCTATAAAATGTACAAATTGTAGAGTGAATTTTGTGGTATGGTGACCATGACTTGTGACTAAAATAACTTTATATCCTTCAACATTTACAATTTTACAACATATATGTGTTTTTCTCATCACTGAATGTCATGTACTACAACAACCCACACACAATTCATCAAAGTGAAACGCAATTCCTATTAACTATGGCATGCCTATTTTTCCATGCATGGAGGTCATCTTCATGTACTCACAATGATCCAATATCATGTAGTTGAAGGCATAATTCTAGATTTTTCATAATCCATTATTAGTCCCTTTTGTAATTATTCCAACAGCTTGGACAAAAGCAACTTAACAGTTACACAAAGAAATATTAGCAAAATAAAATATCATGAAACAATGTCAGTGCTACAAAGAGCTACTCTAACTACACTTTCAAGTAAGTGGGATTTTTCATTTCAACTTTGTTAATCCAACATTTAAGTTCTTTGGGAAAATCCTTGGAACTGTTCATAATTCAAATACATGACTAACCCATGTCCTGGTTATATAAAAATATTGGGCTCAAACGTTACATTTTCTTTGACAACTTTCAAGTTGGGTTGCATGATAAGGCATATAGAAAAATAGTATGAAAAGCAATCTACTGACCAAAGCAAAAAATTGTTATCCACTATAGCTAGTAGCAATTAGATATTCATAATAGGAAAATTAAGTTGCCTAACCCCCTTTAATTTCAGCATTGTCTATTGTACCAAAGAGTCACATTAAAACAAGGGAAACCTATTGTGTTATAAAACCAATGAATCACGAAAAAAGGAATATAATGAACACATATGTTATATATCATATGTTTCTTGTGAGGGAAAGCTTAATTGAAATTGAGAGCTATTTACAGAAACACAACAATATCTGCATAGAGATGTATTACTATGGGTGTAGTCTGCCTTCATGTGGATTGAATCTACACCAAACAACCAAGGACATTAAGAAATTAAAATACTAACTGGGGAAGATGACGTATCCCTCCTTAGGAATCCAAAAAATTTTGAATAGAAATAGAAATTTGTAGGAAAGAGAACACAAGATTAATAAAGAGATCCTAAAATTTTAAAAATTAGATATTCAAACTATTTATGCCATAGGTGTAACTCCAATCATGAGCTCAAGACTTTCATCAGTGGCAAAACTGAACATGCGATCCTAGTCACTAGCTCCAATCTCCTCAAGCCTCTTAGTAACATGTCCATGCACTCTCAGCAACGTCAGGGCTCTATTGTTCAATGTTTAGAAACACCTTGTGGTTGTTAGCATCCAAACCCACATCATCAGAGATGTAGCCAATTTCTTTGCAAGTATTGTGTGCAATATGTTCATATTCTACATTGGCCTTGGTGGTGATTTCACCAAACACCATAACCATGTTAGTCTTGGTGCAGGTCTTGTATGCTACCTTGCTTTTAGAATCCTACCCTGGACATGCACCCTATAAGGAAGCTAAGGTAGCAGAACAACTTCCTACACTGATCTTGAGGGGAGAGATATGTAGAACTTTTTAGATCTTTACCACAGTTACAGAAATAAATGCAAATAGCAATCATACCACAACACAATAATTACATGGGGAAACCCTTTCGAGAGAAAAACCCCACACTCCAAAGCCGCCCAATATATTATTTAGGAATCAAAAATATTACAATATACTTGCAGAGCAAGCTTTCACAGGAGTATAACCAAACATAGATCCAGAGGAAACTCAACATCTATAAGACTCTTACACACAACCTCCATCTCAATCTCCTGATATATAGGAGATTCAATACAATAAACCGTCAACGGTAATTACAAAACCATGAGCCAAAAACCACCCAAAAGTGGCACCCAAATTATCTCCAATCAAAGATGCCTTGTGATGTGCCAAATCACACACCAAAACATGTAACTCTCCCCTTTATAGCTCTTTTAAGTGTCCAACACGTTTTCACATTTCCCAAAATATGAGGTCTAACTTCCGGAGGTCATAACTTTTTATTCGGGTGTCCGATTGACGAACTGTTTGATGCGTCAAAAAGCTCGTGAAGAGATCTATCAAGCTATAACTGGCTTCACCAGTTATGACAACTTTCAATGCATTTAGGGACCTCTAAGTGCCTCAAATCTGAGTTTGAAACTTTTTTTAGGAGTTTCAAAAAATGGAAAATTTAATATCTTGCAATCCATGTATGATCTTGAGTTGAAACTCACCCAACATGTTTACTTGGCAGTTCCACACCTTTTGGGAAAATCTTAGGTCCATCTGTGCTCAAATGTAGAGTTACTAAAAATAGTAAGCTCTGCCATTTTTAGCCCTCCTTGAAACTTTGAAAGTTCTAAACCATTCTTCAAGATAAAGGGTATTCGAAAAGACCAAAACTGGGAAGAATAATAACCTTTTGTAGTTGCAAGGTTAAGACACCTTTCCTAACATTCTCCCACTTGTCGAACACCTTGCAAGAGCAAAGGGGTTGTATCAACACCATGATTTAATTGCTAGGGGATGAGAGGCCCATAGACTCCAAACACCATCTGAACTTCTCTGTGCTCACAGGCTTAGTTAATGAATCTGCAGCATTCATCAAAGTCTCTACCTTAACTAGCTTCACCCTGCCATCCTTGACTAAATCTCTAAAAAAATGATATTGTACATCAATGTGCTTGGTCCTGGAATGAAATGTTGGGTTCTTAGCTAGGTAGATCACACTCTGACTGTCACAATAAATTGTCACACTCTGGCTTATTTATTAGAATGAGTAGCTTCCATATACTCAGCTTCAGTAGTGAACAAAGCAACCACATCTTGTCACTTACTCATAAATCTAATTGCACCACCAAATAAAGCAAATAAACAAGCATTGGTGGATCGTCTGCTATCAACATAACCTGTCCAATCTAAATCCACATAGCCATGAATATCAAGGGAATGTGTGTCTCCTATCAAATTACCATTATAACATAAGGAATACTTTGAAATACCTAGCAAATATCTAAAGACTCTTTTAACTGCATCCCAATGAACTCTACCAGGATTAGACATATATATGGAAAGAACTTCCACTTCTTGGGCAATGTCTGGTCTAGTATAGACCATAGTATACATCAACCTTCTGACTATACTTTGGTAAGTAACTATGCTCATGTCTTCCATATTTGATGGGGATGTTGGACATTGTGAAGTAGATAACTTTGTTCCAACTGTAAAAAGAACACATAATGGTCTACAATCTTGCATGTTAAACCTATGTAAAACTGAATTAACATACTTACTCTGGCCAAACCATAGTTTTCTGTTCACTCTATCTTTTCTTATTTCCATCCCAAGAATTGTTGGAAATATGACAGACAACTGAGAGGGGGGTGAATCAGTTGTCTCAAAACTTTGTATCTTTCTGTAGTTAATTCTTCCTTTTGCTACTTAATAACAATTCAATAACTTAACCATGAAAACTATCAAACATAAGTGTAAGAGCAGCAACACAATAACACACTTAACACCAAGCTTTTTGACGTGGAAACCTAGTTAAGGGAAAAACCACGGTGGGGGTTAACCCACAAAAATTAATACCATGTTAAAAGTATTTTACAAATAGGAATGCACATGCATTCGGGCTTACTTCCCAGAGCTCACTGCTCAAATGGAGGCTCATTGCCTATAGAAATATTACAAGAGAATAACAAAATATTTTGAACTGAGGAATAGCATCTACCCATGCAAGAGTTTCAATTTCGGTTAAGTGCAAAAACTGATCTTACACATTTCATCTTTGCTTTGCTTTTCTTACTGATCTGCCTTCATTCACATCTTAGATTTCTGCCTTTTTCTTCACATAAACCTTATTCACATATCTACACACACTAAATCATCCAATTCCATCGGCTATATATATCCGCAACAAGATCTACAATCATTTTGCTAGTCAGCTTCATGAACATTTAGAAGTTTGTTGAGTACACTGCTCTGTCAGCTAAATCCATACATAATATGAGATGCGGACCATAACTTTCACTTGCAAATCATCAATCATGTCAGATGCCATCACTGATCATCACCAATTGCCCAGTAAACAACTTCTATACATTCGGAGTTAAGATCATTCACAAGGTCAGCCTGTTCTTCTACTGTCTGTTCTGTCAAACTAAAACCTGATACTCAGAAGCTAGTATCTCTTTAGTCCTTCATTACCGGAGGATAAAACTCTAGATTCAGAGTCTCTTGACAATGCTTTCAACTACCTTAGATCTGCAGCAAACCATGTCTTTCCACTGGAGAGATCTGGACCAAGATACCGAACCTTGTTGTTGTTCTATCCCTAACTACCCAGACTTAGACAAATTCTGATTCTGACTTCCGATATGAGCAAATTGTGTTATGTGGATGATTGGGATGATCTTAGTTGCCATCAATGACAACACCTGTCAATGCAAAGCAGTGTCTCTTGCCAACAATCTCCTCCTCTGGCATTGATGGCAACACTTAGTGAAAAATGACTAAGTGTCTAGTGTAGCTCCCCCTTACTCTGTATACTTGTGCTTCTTATTAGTTTCAAAGCTCCCCCTTTGTTGGATTCCTCATTTTTCACTACTCTTTACTCCCCTTTTGACATAAATGGAAAAGGGTGGGGTTCGCAAGCCAAAATTCTCCAAAATTTTTGTATACAATGCCGCATATGTACAAGTAATCATTAAGTTCTATTCACATGAACTTGAGAATGTCTGCAAAGATGGTTTTTATCTACACAAGTTCAAAGGCCCAATTACTCTTCATTCCATCCAAAATTGAGATGTGCCCACTCAAAAAAAATGAATATGCTTCTGCCTTGGATAGATCTGATGGATCACTAGTCTGAATTACAGTCTGAGCTTCAGATAGGGCATTATACATTGTCTCTAACTTAGGAGCAATTAATCCCCAGAGCTCACACATTCTCTTCATAATGTTACCCTTTTATTTAACAAGCCTCCTTATCTCATCTGTTAGGTTGATTACTTGACATTCTTGACTTATAGGTGAAACTGTTAGAGGATCAAAATTTAGAGAGAGATTTGACAATTTCTGTTCTTGCTCCTTTATCTTTTCTCAATATCCTCATTGGCTTTGGGCCATGATAGACAGAATTTGTACATATCACTTCCATAATTTAGAGCATTATGAATACTTTTTATGCTAATACCAAGTATTCTTCTATCATTTCCTATCAAGTTCTTTATTTCACAAAATTTCTTATCCAGGAATTCTTTCTAAACTTTTACCTCCGTAGACTTCTCAAAGGACTCAAAATGAGTATTTACAGAACTTACAGGATTTTTTAGATGTTCAGAGGGGGAATCAGATGGACTCTTCTGATAGGTAGGCATTAACTTTTCCAAAATCCCAGATGCGAGCCCCAGTAGCTCATTGTCCTCCATGTGGAATTTTAACATCTTTTCTCTGGCCTTCACTTGGGTGAATGATGCTATTTTCATCAATTGAACTGGAGAGAGAGCATCTAGATTGGCTAGACCTTGGAGTAGTTCAGGTTCATCAAGCTCACTCATCTCTTTTTCAAGAAGACTTTTCACTGCATCTGCAGTGTCTCTTGCAACATTTTCTAAACCATCCTTTTGTTCATCAGATTTCTCAGTATCTGCTTTATGTGCTTCAACATTTGCACCATCTTCTTCTACTTTATCTTTCTTTTCTCTTTCTTCCTCTATCTTTGTTTTATCTTTCTCTATGTTCTCTACAAAGGGACTCTTTCCTGTTTGTTCATCACTTGCTACCTGATCCGAAGGGATCTGTGAAGTAATATTATCCTCTTTCCCTTACGTATTAGGTGGATTAGGAGTATCTCCTACATCAACTACTTTATCCAACATTTCTATATCCTCCTGATTTTCTTGTTCTACTTCTGGAATAGAGGCTTCACCCAACTTAGATTGCTGCTCAATAATGTTCTCTTCTTCACCATTCAGAACTTTTTCTGAGACTATGGGAAAATTGTGCTTTTTCAATGCTTTCAAAAGAATTTCTTGAGTTTCTTCAACGATTTCACTTGTTTATCCAAGCATGAGTTTGTTCATTCTCTTTTTGCTTCTAAAGTCATCTTTGACTTCCTTGAATATCATATTTATTTGATCAGGTGAAATCTGAGGACACAGACTTATTAGCTCATGTTCTCTGATCTCCATGTCCTTTCTCTTGGCATTTTTTTTCTTAACTCCAAAATATTTGCCAGACTTTGTGGCAACTCAGAAGTTCTCAATCAGTGCCTTGTTGTAGATGTTGAGATATCTGACAATTGCTTCCTCCAACACCCTTTTATCCACATCATTATATTCATCATAGAATTCAATCATGGGTTTTAGATTACCATCTACAATGATTGACTTTATCACATCCTCTAGGGAAAGTGTGGGCTTCTCAATATATTCCTCATATGTTTCTGTCTTTTGCTTTTTGCTAGCCCTTTTACTTCCAGAGGACATTTCTTTGGTTACTTTTGCAGCTTTTGTTCCGGTGGCCTTTAGATCCTTGATTAATGTCAGAATTTGTATCTTCTTCTTCTCTTATGCTTTCGTAGGTCCGGGATGCTTTTTTTTCTTCCTTTTCTCCAATTTTCCGGTTGATTTTGCCTCTAGTTTTGCAGTCTTGGAAGGAGTAGGGGCAGTAGCAGAGCTCCTAGTAGTTCTTGAAGTGGAAGAGAGTTCCACCGGATCACCTATTTGTTTCTTATCTTGTTTCTCTTTCTCAA
The DNA here is from genome assembly GCA_027924645.1 of Cunninghamia lanceolata. NCBI lineage: Eukaryota > Viridiplantae > Streptophyta > Pinopsida > Cupressales > Cupressaceae > Cunninghamia > Cunninghamia lanceolata. The sequence continues at coordinate 5,782,101 of BSBN01000847.1, read as the reverse complement.
CCTTCTCTGTTCTTTCTCTGAATTTTCTCATAGCTTCCTTAGTTAGGCCCAGATTTTTAGCTAACTACTCAACTTCTTTTCTTACTCTCCTATTGGTTTCAGGTTCTCTGAGCTTAGTATGCAACTTTAAACTTAGCTCCTCATAAGTTCCAAATATTTCAACCGTTGTGTCTTTGGGCTTGCTTAGAAGATGTTGAGCATACATATTCAAGATCCTTTCATCTACTTCATACCCCATGGACATGATCCAAATAGTTTTGGGTTCCACTGCTTCCATTAAACACTGATCAGTATCAACCATGAAGCATATTTCATTTTTGTACTTGTCAATAATTAAATTAGGGATTCTTTCCCTTGAGTGCATCATACTCTAAAAATTCTTGAAGTAACCCCATATTGCAGTTTTCTGAGCTTTGAAATCACCAATGCTACGAAGATGATTTCTAATCTAAATGGTAACTAGCTCATCCTTAGTCCAGTGCACATACCCCAGGTACTTCATTCATAAAGTAAAATAATAGACAGAATCAATGTACAATACTTGAAAGTGTTTTTCTTATCTTTCTTATTTTGTTTAAATTTTCAATCAGTTGATTCTGTAGTAGTTCACACAAGTCATAATCAATATTTTCCTTTAGCATCTTGTATGCAGCATATATGGTTGTTCTGAAAAAGGATTTTCTCTACTCGAGTGGTAAATCTTGTACCCAATCACCATGGAGGCGAATTTGACATCCGGTTCTATAATATCATTAATGGTCATTGCCCTTCTGTCAAACTTGGAACCGGTAGCATCAGTCACTGTTTTCACGGCTTTTAGCATGGGCAACCCACCGGTTGAGTTTAACCCGATAATAATTTTGATAGCATCCTTGGTAATCTTGAATGGTTTTAACAACCAAATAAATTCATCATGCATCTGACTTAGAACATATCGGACCCATTCATCCTCATCAAATGTTGGAAACCCCATGATCTGAATAAAGTGTTTATCCTGTAGTGCCTTATACTTAGGTTTAAGTTCATGATTTTCATCCCTGAGTTGTTTCTCAAACAAGTCTACATACCTTGAATCTCCACATTCATCTAGGTTTGCATGAATATAAACCCTAATGTCTTCAACATGCAGCACACCATACAGAACACTTGAAAAAGCACCTAACAGATCGACTTTTATTGATTTGTGAGGATGCTTCTTAAATTTGGGTTGAGGTCTTTCAGTAATGTCAACAACATGAGGAGTAGCCATCTCAATAGATTTCAGATTCAAAGCTTCATAGAGAAGTACCTTTTTCTTCCGCGAGGTTAGGGTTGATCAAATGCGGTTGAATTCACTCTTGGTGCGTCGGTCTCTGGATTTGCAGCTTGAATGCTCTTCTTCTTATTTCTTCCGAATGCAAAGTGATTAAAATGTGTGACCAAGTGACCTTTTATCTTTTGCAAAACCTAATTTGGTGTTGTAATAAATGCTCTGCCCTAACTTTATCCAGTTACTCTATTTTTGACAATTCTTCATGAATCACTCAGCAAGTTTTCATATGAACATCTTTTCTTCAGGAGATCCTTCCAAAGGTTCTAAACCAATTCAAAATATCCTCTTTTATTGTGCCAGACTCAAGCACCCACTTACTGACCAGGGGAATTTGATGTTCAATGCAGCTCCCCCTGAGCCAGAGCTTCTAACTTAATTCCTGGAGGAATTGTCAGCACCAGATTCTAGTGTGGACCCATCACTATTGTTTATTGTATCTTTCTTTATCCAAATCTTGTTCATTTTACTCCGTATCTCATTCACATCAATTTTCCTTTTGCCTCTATCTTGTTTCTGCTCATCCAGTTTTCTATTTACTGGACCTCTTCTTCCATTGTTCCTACTTTTGCAGAATCTTGCAATATGACCAGATTTATTGCAGTTAAAGCATACAACATTTCTTTTCTTATAAACTTGATTTTCTCTTGATCTGCACTAATTAACCATATGTCCAAACCTATTGCAAACAAAGCAGTAACCATTGAAAGAATTGCTAATTCCTCTATTGTTAGCATTATTCATTATCATATTTTTGCATTCATTTGATTTATGACCATACCTCTTACATTTGAAGCATTGACTGGAGAAGGATGGATCATTTTGATTTACTTTGCTTCTGCACTGAGTAGCTCTATGACCAAATTTATTGCAATTGAAACAATTTCCATTGAATGATGGATAACTTTAAGCATTAGGTTGTCTTACCTTAGGTTTTCTAGTTATGTTTCTCCTGTTCCTAGGTTGAAAATTTCTCTGCCCGAATCTGGAGCTTTCACCTTTCTCATATCCAAGATTATCCTTTTTCTACCCTTCAATTAGTGCTTCAAGTTTAGCTGAGCTTATCTTGAACTTCTCCTTATACTCATTTGTAATTTCTAGGTCATGTCTGAGAGTGATAATCTGTCTCTCAAGTTCTCTCTCATTATTTCTACTTTCTTGTAGATTAGATTCTAGGAGACCAGCTATCACATCCAATTTGTAGCATTCTTCAGATCTCTCTTTCAGATTTTGATTTATCTCTTCTTCAACTTTCTTTCTATCTTCAATTTCCTTGGTTAGTCTCATCACCCCAGTTTTCATCTCATGTTTTAGGATAGTAACTTCTTTAGCTAACTTTTCACATTCCTTTGTCTTCTCATTCAGGGCCTTGTCTTCATAATGCTTTCCCAGTTGAAGAGGTTTCTCCTTTCCTTTTGCGTTGGATTTGCTCAATTTTTCTTTTAGAATATCAATGAAGTCTTCAGCCTTTTTGAGGTTATCTTGCAGCTCTTGAACTTCTGCCTTGGACTGCTCAAAATCATCTAGGGAAAGATTAAGTTGCCCTTGAAGGTTATATTCATCCATTTTGCTGCCTTCCCAGATCTTCCTTAAGCTGTTAAACTTTTTCAAAGGAACCTTGCTCTGATACCAATTGTTGGAAATAGGACAGACAACTGAGAGGGGGGGTGAATCAGTTGTCCCAAAACTTTGTATCTTTTTGTAGTTAATTCTTCCTTTTGCTACTTAATAACAATTCAATAACTTAACCATCAACCATAAGTGTAAGAGTAGCAACACAATAACACAATTGACAACAAGATTTTTGACGTGGAAACCCGATTAAGGGAAAAACCACGGTGGGGGTTAACCCACAAAAATTAATACCCTGTTAAAAGTATTTTACAAATGGGAATGCACATGCATTCAGGCTCACTGCCCAGAGCTCACTGCTCAAATGGAGGCTCACTGCCTATAGAAATATAACAAGAGAATAACAAAAGATTTTGAACTAAGGAATAGCATCTACCCATGCAAGAGTTTCAGTTTTGGTTAAGTGCAAAAACTGATCTTACACATTTCATCTTTGCTCTACTTTTCTTACTGCTCTACCTTCATTTGCATCTTAGATTTTTTCCTTTTTCTTCACATACACCTTATTCACATATCTACACACACTAAATCATCCAATTCCATTGGCTATATATATCTGCAACAAGATCTACAATCATTTTGCTAGTCAACTTCAAGAACATTTAGAAGTTTGTTGAGTACTTTGCTCTGTCGGCTAAATCCATACATAATATGAGATGCGGACCAAAACTTTCACTTGCAAATCATCAATCATGTCGGCTACCATCACTGATCATCACCAATTTCCCAGTAAACGACTTCTATACATCTGGAGTTAAGATCATTCACAAGGTCGGCCTATTCTTCTACTGTCTGTTATGTCAAACTAAAACCTGATACTCAGAAGCTAGTATCTTTTGAGTCCTTCATTACCGAGGGATAAAACTCTGGATTCAGAGTGTCTTGATAATGCTTTCAACTACCTTAGATCCGCAAAAAACCATGTCTTTCCATAGGAGAGATCCGGACCAAGATATCAGACCCTGTTGCTGTTCTGTTCCTAACTACCCGGACTTAGACAAATTTTGATTCTGACTTCCGATATAAACAAATTGTCTTATGTGGATGATTGGGATGATCTTAGTTGCCATCAATGATAAAACCTATCAATGCAAAGCAGTGTCTCTTGCTAACAAGAATGTGTTTAACTGCACCAAGCTCTTTCATTTCAAATTTAGCTACAAGTTGAGACTTTAGTTCTGAAATCATTCCTTTCCCTTTACCAATAAATAACATATCATCAACATATAATGCAATAAATAGGAAATGATCACCATCAGATTTATAATAAACATAGTGATCAGATTTAGAATTCTTAAATCCCAAATTCAACACATACGTATCAAATTTATTGTACCACATGCATCCTAGGACTTTGTTTGTGGTCATACAAAGATTTCTTCAATTTACAAACTAGATTACTTTTACCTTTCACCATGTAGTGCTCTAGCTATGTCATATAAATATCCTCCTCCAAACCACCATGAAGGAATGTCATTTTCGCATCCATTTGCTCAACCTCTAGATTATAAGAAGCAACAATAGAAAGCAAGAATCTAATGGATGTCATTTTTGAAACAAGAGAAAATATCTTACTGTAATCAACACCCTCAACCTGAGAGTAACCTTTCGCAACCAACCATGCTTTGTACTTCTCAATACCTCCATTTGAACCAATCTTTTTCTTGAACACCCATTTGCAACCAACATGTTTTTGTGCTTCAGGCAATGATACTAGGTCCCATGTATCATTCTTTTTCAAAGTTGTCATTTCTTCATCCATAGCAATATTCCAGGACTCTGCATCATTCATGCCTAATGCCTCTTCTACAAATATAGGTTCATCTATGTTAGTATTTAAAGAAAAAATACATCTCCAATCATCAGGTGAATACCTTTCAGGTGGTTGTCTATGCCTTGTAGACCTTCGAGCAAGCTGAGTTGGAGGTTTTTCCTCCTCTTCTGAAGATTCAAAGATAGATGAGCTCTCCTCAACTTCTTCTCTATCTAGGGGCCTCGATTCAACTTTCTTAGGTGTAGAAGGGAGTTGAATCACATATTTCTGTTCACTTTGTTCTGGCTCTAATGTAACAAAAGAAGGCTTGGTTTCTCTAAAAATAACACTTCTACTATATATTACCTTCTGTGCAAAAGGGTCCCAAAGCGTGTATCCTTTCACACCATAACTGTACTCGATGAAAATACATTTCTCAGCCTTGTTCTCCAACTTTGTTCACTTCTCCTTTAGCACATGTGCATATGCCTCACAACCAAAAACTCTAAGATGTCTTAGTGAAGGATTGTGCCCCAACCATACCTCCATAGGCATTTTATCAACAAGAGTTGATGTAGGAGACCTGTTAACCAAGTAGAAAGTAGTGGCAATAGCTTCAGCCCAAAAACTTTGTTATAGACTAGCACCACTAAGCATACTCCTAGCCTTCTCCATCAGTGTCTTGTTCATTCTTTCTGCAACTCCATTCTGTCGTGGAGAATACAGAGTTTTCTTTTGTCTCTGAATGCCACAATCTTTACAGAATCTATCAAAATCATTAGAGCAAAATTCACCACCATTATCAGTCCTTAAAACATTTTATTTTCTTTCTAGTATGAAACTCAACCATTGCTTTAAATTCTTTAAATCGATGAAAAACTTTAGATTTACTCTTTTAGAAAATATGCCCATGTCCTTTTGCTGTAATCATCAATAAATGAAACATAATATGTGGAATTTCTAATGGAAGGAACATCTACAGGACCAAACACATCAGAATGAATAAGATCCAATACACCACAAGATTTATGAGAACTTGAGTAAAACAAAACAGAGTTTTGTTTACCATAAATGCAATGCTCGCAGAAATCAAAATCAAGATTACAATCAGTAAACCCTTCAATATAGTTTTTATTTTTCAAAGTCCTTATATCCTTTTCTCCTATGTGGCCTAATCTATGGTGCCATAACATAGTCTTCTCTATAGGCAATTTTGATTCAGAAGAAAGAGCACCCTTAGGTACCCACAAGCCATGACCATCCACTAAAAATGAAACCCTCTCCTTTTCCAATGAAGTAGTCATAGATTTTCTTTTCACAGAAGTACTATTGTACTCAACAATGCATGCATCAAGATTATATATTGTGCCAATTCTGACACATCTAGCGATCACCATAGCACCTCTAACCATCTTGCATCATGTATTATAAAATACTACCTGCACACCCACATCTATTAGTTTGCTCACAGATAATAAATTTCATGCTAATCCAGGGATATGCAACACACCATTAATCCTTTTCGTTCTACCATCAGGAAATTTGATTTTAAATTTACCATGACCAACAATACTTAAATGAGAATCATCACCCAAGTACACCTTACCTCCATCAAATTATTCATATTCAAAAAACCAATCTCTATTAGGGGTCATATGGAAAGATGCACCTAAGTCAATTAACCATGCATTATTACCTGCACGAGTGGCCAAAGCTGCAATGAACGCATCACCATCTTCCTTCTTGGACTCAGAATCAGAATTAACTTTCTTTTTTTTCTTCTTTTCTTCTTTACACTCCTTACGGAAGTGTCCAGGCTTACCGCAATTCTAGCAAATAACTTTGGACTTTCTAGGAGATTTGGATCTCCCCTTGAACTTGGATTTGTCATGCTTCTCGCTCTTCTTGCCTTTTTATTTATGCCTTCCACGAACACTTAGGGCTTCTTTGGCACCAATGCATACCTTCCTCCTCATTTCTTCAAAAAGAAAAGAACCAATGACATCTTCAAATTTCAAGATAACATAAGTACTCCCACTCACCATAACAAGATAATCCCACAAATCAAGCAAAGAGCAAAGCAGGATCTGACATCTCTCCTCCTCATCCATTTTACACCAACTAGTACCAATTGAGCCACCAACATATTGAATGCTTCCAGGTGGTCTAAAATTCATCCACCCTCTTCCATTATCAAGGAATACAATTTCTTCCTCAATAAAATCATGTTCACTAAAGATTTGGCTTGATTTATTTCACCAAGTTTCTTCCATAGTTTCTTTGCAGAGGGCTCTTCATGGAGATTGATTAAAACGGAGTCTGTTAAGCACAATCTGATTAGACCCTTGGCTTTATGGTCCAAAACATCATATTCAACAGCCAAAGTAGCATCTATGGGCCTTGAAACTTTCTCATCAATAGCATCCCATAGATCTCGATCAATTAACAGATCCTCCATCTTCAACTTCCACATCTCAAAATTGTTACCAAAAAAAAATTCTACCTCTATTCTCCTTGATATGCTCACCATCTGAAAATCCCTGCAACAAGATCACAAAGTATCTTCTACACAAGATCCATAGCCCCAAATGAAGAGATTTCTACACAATACACCAAGGCAAGTTACAACTTACAATACACCTCTGTCATTAACCTACCTGATTGCTTTCTTTGTTTCTTTACACTTTCAAATTGATTCTTGGACAGATACAAAGTAGCCTCTCAAGCATCATCGTACTTGCAATCTTTTCCATATTGGGTGCATGTTTATGTGATTCTTTCCAGAACCAAGAAAATATTTGAACCAACGGGCATTTTCTTCAATCTTCAAACCCTCTAATGTCCACAAATGATTCAAAGTGGGTGCTCGAGAAGACTCTATAGTTGCAATTTTCTCATTTTATATCTGTTACAAATTTTATTTCGTCCATAATAATTAAATCACATGTTTTTAACACTTATTTTATATGGATGGTCAATATTTTATTGCATGTTTTTAACACTTATTTTATATGGATGACCAATTTTTAAAAAAAATTTGGACGACAAAAAAATATTTTTTTCTAGGACTACCAAATTTTTGGCAATTACAAGATGTGTACACATATAGAATGGCCTACCGACCAAATTATTTATGTTCCTTTTTTAAGGTCTTATATCAAGTCTACTAAATTGTTTTTGCTAGTTTCACTATGAGTTAAGGATTGAGGGGTATCTATTCCATGAAAGTTGTACAAGGCACTATCTTAGCCTCATCTCTTATAGTGTCAGGGCCTAGCACTCAGCAAGACTCGATACCCGGTGGACTCATTTAGAACCATTCAACTTCACCGATAGACCAAGAGCCCATTGATTGTTTTAGTATTTTCAAAGACTAACTACCATTAAAAATTTGCTTTACGTCAAACTTAGGGCCTAAAATTTCAATTAATATTTGTTTTTGCATTGTATTTTCTAACTAATTAAAATATTAATTTTGTCTTATTATAATAACATTGAATACTATTTATTATTTTATTTTTGAATATTAACCTTTTGCAATAATTATACATGATTATGTAAAGTTGTAATTGTTATTTTTTTTTTAATTTTATATTTACAAGATATGATAAATGTTAAATCATTTATTATTAATTTTTTTAAATATATAAAAAAATTATATTAAATTTATTGACATCTTTCATTAATTATATATTTGTAAAGCAATGGATAAATATTTTAATAGGTTTCACTATTTTACATACACGTGTAAAGGTAAATTAGCATACCTATCTTAGATAAATCTATGTAAAAGATGTTGAGAGATATTATTGTTCTTATTCCACATATATCACAAATCCAATAAAAATGGGCGCCTCCAGAATGATATCTCTATCAAAATATGCCATAAACATCATATAAAATGTGAAATAATAGCAAAGATATTTAACAAAAACTATATATCCTTAAAATGAGATCATTCACTTATTTTTCGCATTACTTCCTATGAGTAAAAATACATCTATATTAAATACCAGTTTCTTAAAATCAAGCATAAGGGACAATAAACATAAAACAAAAGCTTAATGAATTCATTTTTGTAGTTGCTACATAAATATTTAGGATATGTGTGAGATATTGTACGGTAAATATTTATCATAGGCTTCCTAATATTTATGATATGCTCATAGTATCACAAAGGGGATAAAGTTGTGTAAATTTCCTTCTAAGAAATATTATAAGGGATGGTAAATATTAATTTATTATTTAATTAATAAATAATACAACACTTGCAAACAATTTTTTTATAAATTTCAATTTTATTTCTAAAAAGAAATTCATACATGTTTTTGTAATGGCATCTTGATGTTTGCACTAGATTTTCCTACTTTTTTTTATTTTTGTAATTACTTTGGTTTTGAAGAGTTGTTAAAATTTTCTATTATATATATATAATTAATGTTGAGCATTGTCACCCATGCATTTAATTTTTATTATTTTGGTATATCGGATTTGACCATAAATTTTATTTTTATTTTATTAATTTTTCAATAAAAATAAATTATTATTTGCATTTAAAAGAAGATGTTAAAATAATCTCAATCTAGAGTTTTTCTTTCATCCTCACAATATCATATGTTTCTCCCCCTTCTACCACTATAGGTTACACCTCTCGACGTAAAAATATTTTCTTAAAGTCTTATATAGATTAATTAATTAATGGTCCAAACAATAAGTACACAAAATAATCTAAATAACAAACCTAAGGGTTAAATATTAGAATACTGATGAAACATTGAATACCAAGCTAGGAAATTAAATGTAGAGAGATAAAGGTACTTAACTCTAGGAACAATGATGATGCATGAATCTATTGTAGACATTCAAATCTACCTATCTTAGGATTGAAATTGGTTCCTTGCTATTTGCATCATACCTCAAGATCATAATAGTCTATCAACTCTATGAAGAGTCAAATTTGTAGCTTTGGGTCTTTTCCATAGGCATGGATTTGATCTATAGCCCATGAATTTGATCCAATATAGTACACACTCTTACTTCTTTATTTGTTTGATTATTTGTGCTTTATTAAATTTCAAGGATTGGTAGTTTAGGTCACCAAATCACAAGAGTCATGTTCTCCTTGGTCGACCCCCTTGATAAGATCAACTTCATAGTCATGGAAAAGATAGAGAATAATCCTTAGACATGCAAATTCTTTAGAATGATTATGCAAAACTAAATTCTTTTTAGGTGCTCTAATGAAAATTTTCCTAGCTTGATCCTTCCTTAAATGTGAATGATATATGAATAACATGAAAATGTAACTGGATATTAGTGGATGATTAAAGGAATACAATTGAATGCCTTTAAATACAAGTACATAGTAATTAATCATGCCAAATGTGTACCAAGACAAATCATGGCAAGAAAAACTAGGCAAGAGTTGGTCAAATTTAAATTTAAATTTTGAAATTTTGGAGGTAAGATCTGTGGGTGTAGAATTGATCTCAAAACTATGAGATTGAACTAGGACATGGAAGCGGTAATATCTAGGCAGAGAATGAATATCTAGATATGGGTGGTAGTAATGGCCATAATAAAGGTCAGATATGTAGAAATATGTGCAAATATGGATAAGACATGGCCAAGTGTGGTAGAATGTGCAAATGGGGATGAGTAATGTCATGGGAGAATAAGCCCAACTTTGCACAAGATTTTACCATTTGTTGATGTATAACTATATCAAGTCATTGAATTAAAAAGGGCCCAAGACAAAATGGGAAGTAGTGTGGGCATGCAAATTTCACCATTATATTTGCCCCCACATTGAGATGCATGTGAATCCTAAATGATCATGTATCTCAAAGTATGTGAGCACTCACAAACATGCATGTAAAGTAAATATTCAGACATAAAAGCATATTGAGGTCCATATAAAGTAATGTAGCCCTCTAGATCTCATCATGTAATTCCATCCTTCAACATGCATGCTCCATGGGAATGTATAAAATAGAAAAATATGTGACATGAGTAGCTTCTATCACACAAGTAAAAATAAAGATAACTACTTGAGCTAAATTTTACTATCATCAATCATGAGAAGAGAGGAGACAATAGGGTTAGAAGGATTTCACATGTATGGATAGTGGTAATGCTTTGCTTGATGTGGTTATTGTGGGATAACATGGTATATTGGGAAATACAATCATGGTATGTGATAATAATTTGTCTAGACACAATGATGAGTCTTTGTGTAAGCACTTGTAATTGTCTATAATCTCAACATATGAATGTTAGTGATAGAATATGTCCCCTTTAATTGGTTGCATCCACCAAATGCAAGGAATTGGAGGAGTGAAAAAATTACATGAAATGTAAATGTAAGTTAAGCCTATAAGCATGTAAACCACATGAAGTACTGAAATAAATAAATGCATCATGTAACAAGCAAGTAAAGCATCTCAAAATATAGGTGTGGTAAGCACATAGGTTGGGGATGATTGTCAAGGCATATAACTTTGCCCCTAGTATAGCTAAATGAAGACTAGTGATGTAGCCCTCAATAACTAGAAACACTCATGTAAGTACATATGCCAATAAGCTAACATATGCCTCCTAATGTGACATCAAAGAGTACAAGCACACATTGGTTAGGTGAGTCGATAAGACCTTAAAGGTAATATAAACCTAGATACATGACATAACATAAAATTGATAGAGTGAGGATGGCTATGGTGTCCCCCAGTATTACTCTTAGAACATGGTTAGGTTGTGCAAGCACATAATATGATAAGGAACGGCATAATGCATGATGCACTCACTCTTAATTCATGGTTAGGTCATGTAGGTGCAATAGTATAAAATGTGATCATGAGAGCATATGTAAAAAATGATTGCCCCCACATGGGCAAGATAGTGTGACAAGGCATAAAGAGTGTAATCAGTGTTAGGATTAAGGTGCCATTAAACTTGTAAATTCAATTAATTATTTACTCCTAATATTGTAATTGTAAATACAAACATAAGGGAAGTAGAATCCACCTATTGTAGTAATTATTTAATTACAGTGACTTGTAAAATTTATTTTTTTATCTTGAGATAGTAATTAGGTGAAAATGGGGCATCCAAGTTTATTAATAGAATTATGACGAGTGTAATAGAATCTTCCTAGATTGTAGCTTACATGTTGTAAGAGAATTGGTTAATATTGGGCAACTATGATAGAGCATCTTATGACAACACATAAGAAGGTGTAAGAGGCTATTTTTGGCTTGTTGTTGACTTTCTTAGAGGTGGGTATGTGATTTTCTCTATCTTGGGTGCATTATTCAATGTGGAGGTTATGACAGATGTAAGACACTAAAATTAGCTAGATTCCCAAGATGGGTGCCATATTTGGATGCTTCTTCAACAAGCTTGTAATTTCTATTTAACAATTCAACTAGAGGAAGTACAGCATATGAGAGTTGTTTATTTTATAGGTACACAGGTGTAGTTGGATTTGGGTGCAGGATTGAAGGAAATTGATGTATTGTAATCTGTTCGAATATAATACATTTTTCCCTCTTTTCTTAGTGGAGTTTTTTTACCTGAAAGGGTTTTCTCCACATAAATCTATGTGTTATGTGTATGGCCCTTGAGTATTGTTGATTTCTTTGTTTCTTGTTTCACATCTCCATTGGTATTCTATAGTTTATATTTTAGATTTGCAAGTTATTTCATATTTTCATATTGTAGTGGTTTCCTTCATTTCTAACAATCAACTTGAATCATAAATAATATACAGATGCTAAAAAATAAAGTAAGATGGACCTCAGTGGCTCAATAAACATCATGTGATAATCAATAGTAGGAAATCATATTCATGGATAAGCATGTGAACATAAATAGGTAATGATGTGATCGTGAAGGCATGTGTAATATTGTATTTGTTTCCATCAAGGTTTGTTCTTGAGATCCATGGTTAATTTTTTAATAAATGCTCATGAAACATGGTATTAAGATAAGATCAATGAATAACTAACATGTTTGTGGTCCCAAAATATGTCAATATTAGTATATAATCATCATTAAGCAATTTGGATCATCAATGTGTGACTTAGGTTATAAAGGTTATCAATACAAAGTAAGGGCAACAATAAATTCATGACAAATGAGAAAGGGTCAAAAAAGTGAGTAGGTCATTTTCCACCATAGTAATATATGTCATCATCCATATGATTGATTTGATTCAAAAATGAAGGTTGTAGGATGAACAGTTTGTGAGTTGCAAATTTCACTTGGCTATATATAAGGGTTAATAGTAAAAGGTCACTTTCATTTACATGCACGCCCCTAGAAACCTTTAGTATTTAAAGATCAAAGATATATTGTGTTTTATCATCATTGTGTATAGGAGAAATGGCATCTCTATAAACACCAAAAATGGGTACCTATAGAGGTTTACATTGATTGGATAGGTTGGCACTCACTATTGTAGACATTGTCGAATTTGGTTAAGTAGAGGGGGTGACTAGGTCGTTGACTTGGTTTTTTCTTCTTGGGGAAATAAAAGGCAAAGGATTGTTGGTAGAAGACACCATTTGAATACGTTGTCAAGTTCTTGGAATCCATTTGAAGGTAATATTTGTGAGTGGATGACAAATATTTTTTATAGTGGCTACTTATTTAAAGATGAGAGTAGGAGGAATACGTAGAGCCTCTCCCAAGATCTCCCTCACCAAATCAAGCCTCAATTGTAAAGAAGATAAGGTAGCAGAACAACTTCTTACAATAATCTTGAGAGGAGGATTATCCAAAAAATTTCAAATCTTTTCAACAATTAAAAAATTATATAGAAATAAACATAAATAGAAATCATTACACAACACAGTGATTTGCGTGGGAAAATTGTTTCGGGATAAAAAACCCCACGCTCCAAAAGCAACCCAATATATACTATTTATAAATCTTAACAAGATTAGCAATATACTTTCAAAGTGAGCTTTACAAGAGCTATCACCAACCAAAAGATCTAGAGGCAACTTAACAACATCTATATGACTCTCACACAGAACCTCCATCTCAAGCACCTAATATATAGGAGATACGATACATGAAACTGTCAAATAGTAATAGAAAAACTATGAGCTAAACCCACCCAAAAGTGGTGCCCTAAATCCTTAGGGTTCCATTATTTCTAATCAAAGATGCCTTACTATACATTTGTCATAACACACATTCAACACATGTAACTCCCCCTTAGAGCTCTTTGAACCATGTCCAACACATTTTTACATTTTCCAATTACAAGAGGACCAACTTCTGGAGGCCATAACTTTTGACACCCACGAGGTTGATTGGGCTCATTTTTTTAATGAATATTTTGAAGCAATCTATACATCAGGAACCCCGAGGCAGTGTTGAACAACCCAAAAAAATTATATTAGCCAAAAACTAACTCTATAGCCAAGAAAATTGAGTTTTATCTATTTTTATAACAAAAAATCACACTTTTTGTAATTGTAAGGGTGAGACACCTTTCCTAACATTCTCCCACTTATTGAACACCTTGTAAGAGAAAATGGAGTATCAACACCATGATTTAATTTCTAGGGACTGAGAGACCCATAGACTCCAAACACCATCTGAACTTCTTTGTGCTCATAGGCTTAGTTAATGAATTTGAAACATTCATCAAAGTCTCTACCTTATCAAGATTCACCCCTACCATCCTCGATCATATCTTTGACAAAATGATATTGTACATCAATATGTTTGGTCCTAATATGAGATTTTAGGTTCTTATCTAGGTAGATCGCACTCTACCTGTCACAATAAACTATCACTGCACCTTGTTTTATTCCAATATCTTAACATAATCTCTTAAGCCAAATGGATTTTTACAAGCAATGAGTAGTTGCCATATAGTCAGCCTTAGTAGTGGACAAAGAAACCACAGCCTCTCTCTCTACTCACTTCAACTAATTGCACCACTAAATAAAGTAAACACATAAGCACCTCGGTGCATCTTCTACTATCAACATCACCTACCCATTCTAAATCCCCATAACCATGAATATCAAGGGGAAAGCATGTCTCCTAACAAATTACCATGATAACATAATGAATACTCTAAAGATACCTCATAAATATCTAAAGACTCTTTTAACTACATCCCAATGAACTCTACCAAAGATTAGACATATATCTAGAAAGAACTCCTCCTACTACTTGGGCAATATCTAGTCTAGTGCAAACCATATCATACATCAAAATTTCGACCACACTTTGGTAAGGCAACTCTGCTCTCATGTCTTCCCATCTCTTATGGGGATGTTGGACATTGTGAAGCACATAAATTTATTCCAATTATAAAAGGAACACATAATGGTCTACAATCATGCATGTTAAACCTCTATAAGATTGAATTGACATACTTACTTTGCCAAAGCCATAGTTTTTTTTCCACTCTATCTCTTCTAATTTCCATCCCAAGAATGTATTTAGTTGCACCAAGATCTTTCATTTCAAATTTAGCTGCAAGTTGAGACTTTAATTTTGAAGTCATTCCTTTCCCTTTACCAATAAATAACATATCATCAACACATAATGCAATAGAACAGGAAATGATCACCATTAGATTTATAATAAACATAGTGATATGATCTAGAATGCTCAAATCCCAAACTCAATACATATGCATCAAATTTTTGGTACCACATCCTAGGACTCTATTTGAGGCCATACAAAGATTTATTTAATCTACAGACCAAATTACTTTTAGCTTTCACCATTATTGCTCTAGATGTGTCATATAAATGTCCCTCCATATCACCATAAGGGAATATCATTTTCACACCATTTGCTCAACCTCTAGATCATAAGTTGTGGCAATAGAAAGAAAGAATCTAATGGATGTCATTTTTGCAATAGGAGAAAATATCTCACTGTAATCAACACCCTCAACATGAGAGTAACATTTCGCAACCAACCATGCTTTGTACTTCTTAATATCTCCATCTAAGCCAATCTTTTTCTTGAACACTCATTTGCAACTGAGAAAATTTTTCATCCTTTAGGCAATGGTACTAGATCCCATTTATCATTCTTTTTCCAAGGCTATACCATTTCTTCATCCATAGTAGTCTTCTAGGACTTTACATCATTCATACTTAATGCCTATTCTATAGATCTAGGTTCATCCATTTTAGTATTAAAAGCAAAAATACATCTCCAATCATCAAGTGAATACCTTTTAGTTGGTTTTTTATGCCTTGTAAAACCTTCAAACAATTTGAGTTGGAGGTTATTCCTCCTCTTCTGAAGATTCAGAGCTAGATGAGCTCTCCGTCAACTTCTTGTCTATCTAGGGGCCTCAATTCAACTTTCTTAAGCGTAGAAGGAAGTTGAATCACATACTTATGTTCACTTTGTTCTGGTTGTAATGTAATAGAAAAAAGGCTTAGTTTCTCTAAAAACACACTTCTACTATATATTACCTTATGTACAATAGGATCCCAAAGCTTGTATCCTTTCACACCATAACAATACTCGGTGAAGATACATTTCATAGCCTTGTTTTCCAACTTTGTTCACTTCTCCTCTGGAAAATGTGCATATGCCTTGCAACCAAAAAATCTAAGATGTATCAATGAATGCTTGTGACCCAACCATGCCTCCATAGGCATTTTATCAACAAGAGCTCATGTAGGAGACCTGTTAATCAGGTAGCAAGTAGTAGCAACAACTTCAGCCCAAAGATTTTGTTCTAGACCAACACCACTAAACATACCCTAGCCTTCTCCATCAGTGTCTTGTTCATTCTTTATGTAACTCCATTTTGTTGTGGAGAATACAAATTTTTATCTTTTGTCTTTGAATGCCACAATCTTTATAGAGTCTATTAAAATCATTAGAGTAAAATTCACTACCATTGTCAGTCCTCAAACATTTTATTTTCTTTCTAGTTTGCAACTTAACCATTGCTTTAAATTCTTTAAATCGACTAAGAACTTTAGATTTACTCTTTAGAAAATATACCCATGTCCTTATGCTATAATCATCAATAAATGAAACATAATATGTGGATTTTATAATGGAAGGAACATATACAGGACCAAACACATCAGAATGAATAAGATCTAATACACCACAAGATTTATGAGAACTCAAGTAAAACTAAACGTAATTTTGTTTATCATAAATACAATGCTCACAAAAATCAAAATCAA
This sequence comes from Cunninghamia lanceolata, assembly GCA_027924645.1. Taxonomy (NCBI): domain Eukaryota; kingdom Viridiplantae; phylum Streptophyta; class Pinopsida; order Cupressales; family Cupressaceae; genus Cunninghamia; species Cunninghamia lanceolata. The sequence continues at coordinate 5,765,213 of BSBN01000847.1, read as the reverse complement.
GATTACAATCAGTCAACCCTTCAATAAAGTTTTATTTTTCAAGGTCCTTAGACCCTTCTCTCTAATGTGGCCATGACCATCTGCTAAAGAGGAAACCCTCACTTTTTCCAACGAAGTCATAGACTTACTTTTCACAGATGTACTATTGCACTCAATAGTGTATGCATCAAGCTTATACAATGTACCAAATTAAACACCTCTAGTGATCACCATAGAACCTCTAACCATCTTATATCTTGCATCAAAAAATATTGCATTCACACTCACATCTATTAGTTTGCTCACAGATAATAAATTTCACGCTAATCGAAGGATATGCAACACACCATTAATCCTTTTTACTCTACTATTAAGAAATCTTATTTTAACTTTACCACATCCAACAATATTTAAATAAGAATCATCACCCAAGTACACCTTACCTCCATCAAATTCTTCATATTCAAAAAAACAATCTCTATTAGGGGTCATATGGAAAGATGTACTTGAGTCAATTAACAATGCATCATTACATGCATGAGTGGCCAAAGCTGTAATGAATGCATCACCATCTTCCTTCTCAGATTTAAAATTAGAATAAAATTTCTTCTTTTTCTTCTTGTTTTCTTCTTTGCACTCCTTGCGAAAGTGTCTAGGCTTACCACAGTTCTAGGAAATATAACTTTGGACTTTCTAAGAGATTTATATCTCCTCTTGGACTTGGATTTTTCACACTTATCGCTCTTCTTGCCTTTTTATTTAGGTCTTCCATGAACATTCAATGCCTCTTTGGCACTAATGGATACCTTCCTCCTCATCTCTTTAGAAAAAAAAGAAGCCACAACATCTTCAACTTTTAAGACAATAGAAGTACTCCTAATATCCATAACAAGAGAATCCCATGAATCAGGAAAAGAATAAAGTAAGATCTGACATCTCTCCTCCTCATCCAACTTTACACCAACTGATTCCAATTGAGATAACAACATATTTAATTATTCTAGGTGGTTTGTAATTCATCCACTCTCTTCCATTCTCGAGGAATACAACTTCTTTCTCAAGACAATCTTGTTTACCAAATATTTGGCTTGATATATCTCACCAAGTTTTGTCCATAGTTTCTTTTCAGAGGACTCTTCATGGACATTGATCAAAATAGAGTCTGTCAAGCACAATCTGATTAGAAGCTTAGCTTTATGGTCCATAACATCATATTGAGAAGCCAAGGTAGCATCTATAGGCCTTGAAACATGCAAATCAACAGCATCCCACAGATCTCAATCAATTAAAAAATCTTCCATCTTTAGTTTCCACATCTCAAAATTGTTACTAGAAAATTCCTCTACCTCTATTCTTCTTGATGTGCTTGCCATTTGAAAATTCCTACAACAAGATCAAAAAGTATCTTCTGCACAAGCTCCCACTCAAAATTGGATTAGTTCAAAAAACCCAACAATCCACAAATGAAACCAAAGGTGATCATGCTTTAATACAACTTGTAAGGAAGCTAAGATAGCGGAACAACTTCCTACACTAATCTTGAGAGGAGGATTATGCAAAACTTTTCAAATCTTTTCAACAGTTACAGAAGTTAAACATAAATAGCAATCATACTAAAACATAATGATTTGTGTGGGGAAAACCCTTTTAGGAGAAAAACCCCACACTGTAAAAGCAAGACAATATATTATTCCAAAAATTTTAATAAGATGACAATATACTTGCAGAGCAAGATTTCATAGGAGTATCAACAACCAAAGATCTAGAAGCAACTTAACAACATCTATATGACTCTCACACACAAACTCCATGTCAAGCACCTAATATATAGGAGATACAATTTATGAAACCATCAAATGGTAATTAGAAAACCATGAGCCAAAACCACCGAAAAGTGGCACCTTAGGGTTCCATTAGATCTCCAATCAAAGATGCCTTACGATGTGTCATAACATGCACCAACACATGGAACTCTCCCTTACAACTTTTTTCCATGTCCAACATGTTTTTACATTTTCTAATACAGGAGGCACAACTTACGGAAGCCATAACTTTAGATCTGAGAGGTCAATTGGGCCCTTTTTTAATTTGAAGAGCTCGAAGCGATCTACACACCGGGCACCCCCTAGGTAGTGTTGAACAACCTATAATTTTTATTTTAGCTAAAAACCAACTCTATAGCCTATAAATTGAGTTTTTCTATTTTTATAACAAAAAAAATCACTTTGTTGACATATACAAGATTAATAATAAATTATTGACTAGGTGTTTTGAGCGAGTCAGTTGGCTTGTTTAAATGTTGAAATAATTATTTAGATTGTTCGAGATGGTTTTGTTTGAATGTTTTTTGGTATTTTAAATGTAATAAATTAATTAATATAACTCAAAAAAGTAAATGCAGCTAAGTGAAGTATATTTTTAGGTTTTTTATTTGAATAAATGAATTAAGGTAACTAATTTTAATAACAATATTTTTTATAATATTAACTTAATTAGATCGCTTTAAATAATCTAATCTAATAAATAAATAATATTAATTAATTGATGCAATTAGTTTATTTTTTAGAAAATAAAAGCTTCTTTCGGTCTTTCTAGAAAATGAGTGGAAGCAACGAAGAATAGCTAATTAAATTTCCCTTTTTTATTTATCAAAAGTAGTAAAACATGCAATTTTTGGCATACAATTTTTTCATGTTAGAATTTTGTCATAAAAATAAATTTACCTAGGACCTAATGCCTAAGAGCTAATCACAAAACTAGGAAAATAAATAGAGATGTTCTATTGAATATAATAGAACATAATTACAAAGAGTAGCATACAAATATATAGACCTCTTGGATCCATGAATCAAGGAGATGACATGGCCAAGAGGTAAGAGTTTAAATCTTAATCACTCCTAATCAAGAGGAGAGTTAACTCACTCTAACTATCATAATAGAGGGAGTATAACTCAACCTAGAATGGATAAGTGTCAATCAAGTGCATAAATCAAGGCACATGATTGATTGACACAACCTAAGTGTGCTTAAATAGAGTGGATATAAAACATAAATGGTATTTATTCTAGCCTAGTGATCTAACATGAACCTAGATTAGTGAGAATGTTTAATTACACTAACACACCACTTAAGTACAACTTAGGGAGAAAAAGAGAAAATCCTCAAAGATGGGTCTCAACAACTAGACTTGATTAGGTACCCATTTATAATGTGTTCCATCCTAGAAGAAGGAGAAAAAATTATAGGAAAAAGCTCCCTCATAAGGAGAGGATGATGAATGAATGAATCCAGAAGCTATGCATGTACCTTGATGTCAATGTTGAATTGTGACTGAAATTGATGCATAAGATCAAGTACCATGCCAGATTCAAGAACATTGACCATAATGAATAGCTCTCACTTTGATATGTGAACCTCCATAAAGAATTTTTCAGGGATCCAAATATCATTCCAAAAGGAATTCATTTTGTCATTTTGAATGATAGAGAAACATAATCAAATGATCACATTCTTAACACCCTTCATCCCTTCCCAAATAACAAAGCCTTTAGGAAGACCTTCGTGCCTAACAAAGCATGATGAATTGTTACCAAATAGATATTTATGTCTAAGAACATTTATTCAAGAAGCCTCCTTGTCAAAGATGAACCACCAAACCAACTTAGCTAGGAGAGCATGGTTGAAGAGATAATTGTCCTTAATACCCAGGTCACCCATTTTCTTATCCTTACATATCTCACTCCATGAGATGAGGGGATAATTTAAATGATACCTGATCCCCCCTCCATAGGAAATTCCTCATAGTAATAGTGATTTTAGAAATGATACTTCTAGTAGCCACCAAAAGGGAGAACCTACAAATGAGAATAGATTGGAAATAACTTTTAGAAGCACTACATGACCAACAAAGAATAGCCATTTTCCTTCCCACGCAACTAGAATTTGGTTGAATCTCTCCAAAATAGGTGCCCAAATTTGCTTTTTATTCCTCTCCCAAAACAAAGGAAACCAAGATAGGTATTTGGGATAGATCTTCTCTTGAAAGCCAAACACCTATAGAGAAAGTCTTGTTCTCAATTCTTGATGTTGAAGTAGAAGAATTTAGATTTCTATGTGTTAATTTTCTATCTTGAGACCTATTCATAATCACCAAGAAGATCTATGATAACTTTACATGTCTTTATCAAAGGTGCTACAAAGAGCATAGTATCATCAAAATATTGTTGGTGAGTAAAGTCTTTTCTCATGGAAGAAACATGTAACCCTTTAGGGATCTGATCTAGTTTTGAGGACCCCAATATACCTACCTAGAGATTCTACCATGATAATGAAAAGATAGGGGAAAGGGGATCCCCTTACCTTAGACCCCAAGAAGCCTGAAAGAAACCTTTAGTAGAGCCATTAATCATCACAAAGAAGCTATTAAAAGAGTGAAAATGCTTTACTTAGACTCTCCAACCTGAACAAAACCCAAACTTCTCCAACACACAGTCAAGGAAGTTCTAGTTAACTCTATTGTAGGCCTTGAAAATATCTAGTTTGAGAAGCATGCATTTCTTCTTTCTTTCTTGTAATGACTGAATCATCTCATGCATAGTGACAATATCATCCACAATTTGCTTCCTTTTAACAAAACCTCCCTATTCCATAGAGATGATAGCTAAAATGACACGTTTTAGTCTATTGGCTATCACGTAAGAGATGATTTTGTAGGTAGTGTTGCACAAATTAATTGGTCTAAAATCCTCAATCTTGATAGCCTCCTTCTTGTGAATAAGAGTAGGAAAGGAAAAATTGAGGGATTTTAAAATAGATCTAGACTGTTGAGATTCCCACATAGTTTCCAAAATCTCATCCCTAGGAGATCTGAAAAACTTTGGAAGAAGAAAGCTAGGAAACCATATGGAATGGGGGCTTTGTCTCTTGTCATATTAAAGAGAGAAACTTTAACTTCATCTTTAGATATAACACACATGATAAAATAATTCTTATCCTAACTAACCAAGGTAGGGATTTGACCAATAAAGAGATCCTAAATTTTAGAACATTCATCATTATCCATTGAGATCATTTTTCTCCCAAAAAGAGACAAGGGAGGCCTTGAGGATGTGATTTCTTTGTCTCCTTATTTTATAGGCCAAGTGAAAAAATTTGGTATTTCTATCTTCCTCTTGTAGCCATTTGATTTTGTATTTTTGTTTCCAATGTATCTCCTCATGATGATAAATCTCATTGAGATTAGATGAGATAAGTTGTTCTTCCATAAGGGACTCCAGATTGTTATTATCCAAGAGCATAGATTGAATATTGGTCCTTCTATTTTCTAGTCTAGCCTTTTCCTTAAATAGATTTTTGTAAACTTGTTGATTCTACTATTTTAGTCTAAACTTGAGGGCTTTAGCTTTTTACTAAAAAGATATGTTTTCGTTCCATAGTAGTCATTCTAATTCTTCCAGAAGGAAGAAACCATTTGTTCAAAATTAGGGTGAGTCAGGCATATTTTTTCCATATGAAAGGATCATGTTTGGGAAAGTTATCCAAATTAATAGTCAAGGAAATTGGCCAATGATCAGAGCCTCCTTTCATAAAAAAATTAAAATTGTATATAAAATTATTGTCAAGACAGGAAGTAGAAGTAAAAAATCTATCAAGTTTGGCCAAAACTTGGTCTCTCCCTTTTCTTCTACTAGTCCAAGTGAACCAACCTCTTTTAGGAAAAATATCCTAGAGGGCAAATTCTTTTAGGAGGGTAGAGAGGCCTTCCTTATTAGGAAGAGAGGGAGATCCCCCTCTCTTTTGTGAGGAGTCAAGTTTGGCATTGAATTCCTCGACCACTATCCACTTTGCTTCTTCACCCACTTTCAACAAGTCTTTGATTTGGTTCCAATAGTGAATCTTATCCTAGATTGTCTGAGGACCATAAACCTTAAAAAGACAAAAATAGATATTAGAGGCAAGAACCTTGATTGTACTAGCTAGCCACCAATATGTGAAAACATTTCCTCCAAGTTGATATCCTAACTATGTAGATGATGGTTAGACTACTAATCACATCTCTATCTTCTCTATGCATAATCCTCCATTTACCTTAAAAGAGAGGCATGTTCTGGAATTCTTGATAGAAGTTTATTTTAGTTTCCTGTATCATGAAAATATTCACATTGAATTTCTCCAAGAATCTTTGGAGTGATACATCCCCAACTTATGGTTTAGCTTAATCTTGCTTTTGTGTGGTAATTAGGTTGATTAATCATTGTTTAATGATTAAATGTTTGTGGAAAATATCAAATTTAATCATTAATTATGTGAAAACTGACTAATGTTAGTTAGACATGAGATTACATGTTGATATGATTATTTAATTATTATGATTTGTGAATCAAATGATGATACACTAATCATGGTTATATGGTTGTGAGTGTGATCAGGAAAAGAATCTTCCTTCAAAAATGAAAGGAGAGTATCATTCGGGAGGAGGAGATAGATTTGGGAAAGAGTCAAATTGCCATTTGAGTATCAGATTAAGTCTTTGTGAAACCATGCAAGGTAGATGTTGTGTGGTTACACAACATGCCCCATTTTGCCCCTGCAAAATAAGGACCCAACATTTTACTTTTGCCTTGGCTTGCTTGTTCCCTTTGCTTTTGGGTGGTATGGTAAAAACCAGTGATAGATGTATGTCAGGATCTCATCCTATGCATATCAGGACCTCACATCTAGGTCCAATTTTCAAAGTTAGAATTCACCATCCTAAACCCTGCCAAGTGAAAAAGTACAAAATTCTAGGCAGGATTTCTTTTTGAAGCACCCCAAAATTCCCTAAGACTAGGAAGTTATGCTCAGTCAAATTTTAGTCAAACAATTTTAGGGATATCATCGTATTTTCTAATATGCGGACATTAACTTAATATCTTAATCGCAAAATTACTAAGTTAAACTCAATATCTGCACATTCACAAATATGTGCATGTCAAATTTTAACCCGGGATGCAAGAGACCGTAAAAAAATGTGTGGGTAGTCGCGAGTATGCACATTCAATTTCAATATGCAGACATTTGTTAATATCCGACTTGCTTTAATATAACAATAAAACTCAATGTTTGAATATTAAATTAATATCCCAACATTCGCTAATATGTGGATGACGTCATGATATACCCAACCAAGAATATCCTTCATAAAGGTGACGTCATCGTCACATTTGAATGTAGGGATATTTCGTAAATGTTAACATTCGGATATTTCTTAATATCCATATATCCACCCCCAAGACCCAAAACACATAGATTAGATTTTCGCAGACCATTCAAATAGTAGCATCTGGTAGGTTGACTTTTCCACTATGGACATTTTATAATGTCCTCACATTCGATAATCAAAGGTAGAATGTGAAAGGAAGCTAGGTGTGTGGAAATCGCTTCGTAAACTAATCTAATGAGGGGAGAGGTATGCAAATTCATTTTAACCCTTACAATTGCAGCAATATTAAACTTATATAAGAGATATTACAGCGGCAAATACAATAAAAGAATGTAGACAGAGAGAAGTAGACACAAGTAATATCGTGGGGAAAAACTTTTCAGGTGAAAAACCCCACACTCTAAAACCTACACAATGTATTATCTGAAACAATAACAATTTACAATACACTTGCAATGCAAGTTCTTCCAAGATTCTTCAAATGTCAATTTTGGAGCTATTCCGGCAACATAACAGTACCTGTAAAAACACTATGCAACTACAACTCCAAACTATGCAATATATAGAGATTACAAGGCATATTCTGGAAGCATCTTGGGATAGGTGTCCACCTTGGCCACATGGCCATTATCCCACATCAAAGGACACTTGTCCTTTCTACAAATACATCACTTACATCTGTCATACATGGCAGATTTGACTTTCTCAACATGGATCGCTCCAAGGCTAAAAATAGACTATGACAGATGCTCTTACGCATCTTACAGCTGTCATAGATTTTCCCAACATAACAACCTTAAATTTTGTAAGAGAATCTATCATACAATGCTAAATATAGCATATTCTTCATACAACATATCATAGCCCAACTTGGGCGCCCAAAGATGCCTTTCCCTCATGAAAAGATACTCACCGACACTTGTCACCACTTGTGATAGGAATCTCCAAACTTGCCTCTTATGCGTCATAGATTCTGTCATATGGAATATCCTCTTCCACATACCACAAGATGCCGACACATGGCATAATAGTGCCACCTCAAATGGGACTCCCAAATCCATGTAGGTTTGACTTGACCATCCAAGTTGCATTCCAAGTAAGATGACATGTCACCATGCCACCTCAACTAAGTGACCAAACTGAATGTGCAAGTAAATAAAATATTAGGCAATAAATAAATATACAATTAAATAAATAATGCTAGGAATTTGCAAAGTTTGAGACACCTTATTTCCCAACATTCTCCCACTTGTCAAACACCTTGCAAGAGCCAAAATAAATGACAAGATTTAACTGCTAGGGGCCAAGAGGCCCATAGACTCCGAACACCATCTAAACTTCTTTGTGCCCACTAGTTTCGTTAATGCATCTGCAACATTCTTCAAAGTGTATACTTTCTCCAATATCACCTTCCCATCCTCTACCATGTCTCACACAAAATGAAACTTTACATCAATATGCTTTGTTCTGGCATGGAAAGTTGGATTCTTTGCTAAGCAAATCGCACTCTGACTGTCACAACAAATAGTAATCTGTCCTGCATCAACACCAATATCTGAACACAACCTCTTAAGCCAAATGGCTTCCTTACAAGCATGAGTTGCTGCCTTATACTCATCTTTTGTTGTGGACAAAGCAACCACAGATTGTTGCTTCCTCATCCAACTAATTGCACCACCAAACATAGTAAACACATAAGCACTAGTGGATCTCCTATTGTCAATGTCACCTGCCCAATCAGAATCCACAAATCCATGAATACATACATAATGTGTAGGTCATGTAGGATGACCATGATAACATAGGGAATACTCGGAAGTACCCCGCAAATATCTGAACACTCTCTTTTCTGCATCCTAGTGTACCCATCCAGGATTTGCCATAAACTAACTAAGGACTCCCACTGCTTGGGCAATGTCTGGTCTTGTACAGACCATAGCATACATCAAACTGCCAACAACACTAGAATAAGGTACTCTGCTCATATCCTCGATCTCAGAAGGAGACTTTGGGCAATCATTAATAGATAACTTTGTCCCCAAAGAAATAGGAATAGACAATGGTCTACAATCTGCCATGCTGAATCTATCCAACATAGTCTTCACATACTTACTCTGGCTTAACCAAAGTTTTATGTTTGCTCTTTCTCTTCTGATTTCCATTCCCAGAATGTACTTGGCTGCCCCTAAGTTTTTCATCTCAAACTATGCTGAAAACTGAGACTTCAAATCAGAAATCATAGTCTTACCATTCCCAATCAGCAACATATCATCAACATATAGTGCAATAATGAGAATACGATCATTGCAAACTTGTAATACACATAATGATATGATTTTGATCTCAGAAATCTAATAGACAACACAAAGGCATCAAACTTCAAGTACCACATCTTAGGAGATTGTTTCAATCCATACAAAGACTTCTTTAACTTGCAAACCAAATTTTCTTTACCTTTTTCTATGTAATGCTCCGGTTGTGACATATAAATCTCTTCCTCTAAGTCACCATGAAGGAATGTTGTCTTCACATCCATCTTCTCCACTTCTAAATCATAAGTTGTTGCAAGAGATAACAAGAACTAAATAGATGTCAACTTTGCAATGGGAGAGAAAATTTCACCATAATCAATTCCCTCCACTTGTGAGTACCCCTTCGCAACCAATCTGGCCTTATACTTCTCAACACTGCCATTTGCACCAAATTTCTTCTTGAAAACCCATTTGCATCCAATAGGTTTCTGTCCATCATGTAAAGGCACCAAGTCCCAAGTTTTATTTTTTTCCCAAAGAAGCCATCTCATCTTCCATGGCCTCCTTCCAAGAACCTGCATCTTTCATGCCCATAGCCTCTATCATAGTTCTAGACTCATCAGCATTAGTAAGCAAAACAAAAGCACAACTACAATCAAGCAATGTATTGTTGGGATAAGGTGCCATTAACCTTGTAAATCCCAATATTGTATTTATTCCATTTATTATATGTAATTTGTAATTATCCATGAGGAGATGTACTAGTTTCACTGGAAGGGGTAATTTCGGAGTAACCGGAGGTAATTACGGAGTGACTTTTACTATTGGCAAATGTAAAAACTCAAAGTAAATGAGGGTAGGCATGCTCCCTTAGAGAATATACTATTTTTGGCATGTATGACAACTGTCATAATGTTTGGTAAGTGAATCTATGATAGCTGCAAGTTGTCATAAGATTCTATGACGCATATGACGGATATGTTAGTTGTATATTTGCTATATTTAGCCCAAGGTTCCTATATTGGAAAGATACTCTTTTGTGGAATCTATGACGGTTATGATGCATCATAAGATGTTGTAAGAGGCCAAATTTAGTCTTGGTCCCCCAACCTTTGCATTGTTGCTTTGGACAAGTGTAAGATGCTTGTAAGATGGTAATTAATGTTTACAAGTTGGAGAATCTTAGGAGAGAAAGGTGAATGCCTAGGATGAGTTGGAAAATATTTATATAAGTATTTTCCATGTATTTGTTGCTGCAATATAGATTTTAGGTACTCAGGTGTTGTCAGAATGTTGTTGGATTGAAGACTTGTGGAGAGAGTTGTGTAGTTGATGTATTGTACAATCTTGTTGAGATTAATACAAACTTGTGCCTCTTTCCTGGTGGAGTTTTTTACTTGCAAGAGTTTTCTCCACGTAAACATTGTGTCATTGTGTTGAGTTCTTCATGTTTGACATCTTTTCTATAGTGGGTTTTATGTTTTGTTACAATCTCCATTGTTAATGCACACTTAAGATTGCTTAAATTTATCTTGAAATAGATTTCCATTGAAGTAGTGTTGTTTTCATTTCTAACATTTGGTATCAGAGCCTGGCTAGCTTTGACTCTTGGGTGGTAGTGTGGAAGCTATAGCTGCAGTGGGAGATTTGGTAGTGTTTATTTTGTAGATCTTGTGTTGTTATTATGGTTGCATCCACCGTTGCATCAACCTCTCAAATAGACATTGAGAAGTTCAACAGAACGGGGTATGAGTTGTGGAAGCTGAAAATGAAATATTTGTTGGAAGAAAGAAACCAATGGTTGGCTGTTCAAAAAGAGAAGAAACCTGATGATGTCTCTTAAGATGAGTGGGATAAACTAGATACAAAGGCACGGGGAACCATCCGGTTGTGTCTTTCAGACTCTGTCTTGTTGAATATCACAAAGGAGGAGACCACACACAAGTTATGGAATCGGTTGGGTGAGATCTATCAAGCCAAGAGTATGGTAAATAAACTTTATTTAAAAAGAAAATTGTTTTCCATGAAAATGCGAGAAGGTGAATAAGTTACAGAGCATTTAAATTCTTTTAATTTGTTATTGAGTCAGCTTGATTCAATAGATGTTGAGGCTAGTGAGGAAGATAAATGTATCTTACTTCTTTGTGTTGATAACTGAGAGGGGGGGGGTGAATCAGTTATCCGAATTATTTCTCTATCTGAACTTCCTTATGATTAATGCAGCATTGAATCAAACATAAAAACATAACCATGAAATAAGAAACACATGACACAGTATTTTTGACGTGGAAACCCTGTTAAGGGAGAAAACCACGGGGTGATTAACCCAAAAATTATTCTCTGTTAGAAGAATAGAAAGTTACAAAATGGCACTTGCCAATTAGGGCTCACTGCCCGAGCACACTGCTCACAAGAGGCTCACTGCCTACAAGAAGACACACTGTCTTACAAAGTGATAAGAATCATAGTCTTGAACTGATTGGAAGCATCTGCATATGCTGGAGTTCAGTTCCGGTTAGGTTCAGTACACTGATCTGCTGCACTTCATCTTTCCTCTGTTCTTTAGTCTGCTATCCTTTCACATACCGGATCTTTCTTGCTACTTCTGCTCTGCTCTGGACTTGTTCGCATATCCCTTCACACACTTTTTCACCCTTCACAACTAAATCCATCCTCTATATATATCCGCACAAGTAATTTCATCACCTTTCTAGTCGGCATCCGGAACAGTCTAGTTTCTTACAAACTTAGTTCTGTCGGCTGAATCCTTGCTCACCAAGCAATGCGGATCAAGCATATACTTGTAGATATCATCAATTATGTCGGCCAAACATGATTCATGCCTCCACAACCTTTATCATCATTTGTAACACATCCGGAAAGTAGTCTGATACTCTGTCAGTCAGTTCTTCCTCTGTTTTCACTGTCTCTCAGGAATCCGGTACTCAACTATTCATATCTTTTTCCTTGTCTATCTCCGGAGGCTAAATCCTTGGAATATACCACTCAAGATAGTCCTCTTGACTTCCCCAGATCCGCACTGCACCAAGACACTTCCTCTGAGAGATCCGGACCAATCTGTCGGACCTTGCCACATGCTCTGTTCTTGTTCACCGGACCACAACAATCTTTAATCTGACTTCCAGTAGAGACATATCATGACTTGCGGATATGTGGGATGACCTTTGTTGCCATCAATGACAACAACCATGAATCCATATAGTGTCTCTTGCCAACAATCTCCCCCTTTGGCATTGATGGCAACACTTAGTGAAAAATGACTAAGTGTTTACACTATGCTCCCCCTTTGCTGATGCTCTGTCTTTATATACAATTTCTGGAACTCCCCCTGAGTTGGATTCCTCATTTTTCACTGCTCCTCACTCCCCCTTTGACATCAATGGCAAAGGGTAGGATCCGCACACCAAAATTTTCAAAAATTTTCTATATATAGCCGCATATTTACATACTCACATATACTGCAGAATGTCTGCAAAGGATGTCTGTAGTTGAATCATTTCAGTAGCCCAACTTAGCTTCATTCTGTCCAAAATTGAAATGTGACCACTCAACAAAAATGCAAAGGCTTCTGCTCGCCTGAGATCTGTCGGATCTTTTGTTTGGGCGGTGGTCTGGGCATCACTGATGGCCTCATGCATAGTTTCCAACTTAGGGATTATAATCCTTCTAAGTTCTCCCATCCGGTTGGTGATGTTCTTCCTCTCCTTCTCAAGATTCTTTATTTCATTCAAGACTGCAATAGTCTGACATTCTTGATTTATTATAGAGGAAGAGAGAGGATCAAAACTTTGAGATAAGCTTTGAAGCTTGTCCTGTTCCTCTTTTATTTTCTTGTCAATTGCTGCTGTTGCCTTTGACCAAGATATACAAAATTTGTAGATGTCACCGCCATCCTTAAGAGCATTCTCTAAGCTCTTTATTCCAATGCTTACAATCTTCCTATCTTTAGAGATTAGTTCTAATATTTCAGAAAATCTCTTATCCAAAAATTCCTTCCGGACCTTTTCTTCAGCTGATTTCTCTAGAGAATCAAAATGTGTATCAACACTGCTGACTAAGGTTTTTAGATTACCGGAAGAGGAGGCTGTCGGATCTATCTGGATTGATGGCATGATCTTTACAAGTACTCCGGAAGCAGCCTCTATCAACTCACAGTCTTCCATATGAGACTTCAGGAGCTTTTCATTTGCCTTGGCATTTGCAAATGAAGCTATCTTCATTGTTTGTACCAGAGAGAGAGAGTCAAAATCAAATGGACCTTTTAGAAGCTCCGGTTCATCAATCTCTAGAGTTTCTTTGCTCAAAAATTGTTGAACAGTTTGTGCAGTGTCTCTTGCCGGAGACAGATGTTTCTTTTCTTTTGCAGTCTTAGAACTGTCAACCTCTTTGTCTTTCACCACTGCTTCCTTCTCCTGTAATTGCTCTTCTTCTTTGGATCCGGAGACTGTAGGGGATACCGGAGGAGAGATGCTAGCTTGTTCATGGGCCACTTCTTCTGGAGCAGAGGGTCCCAAGTCCTCAGCTGTTTCTGTACCTAAATCCTCTACAACAGGAAGATTGAACCTTTTGAAGGCCTTCCGGAGGATCTCTTCTGTCTCTTGTGCCACTTTGTCAGTCTCACCAAGCATGAGCTGATTCATCCTGGCTTTACTTCTGAACTCATCTTTGCAGTCCTTGAAGATCATGTTCATTGTCTTGGGATCAATTTGAGGATATAGCTGAATAGCTATCTGCTCCCGGATCTCAAGATCTTTTGCATGAGCATTGTTCTTTCTTACTTCCAATTCCTTTTCCAGGCTTTTAGGAATAAGAGATATGATCTCAATGAAAGCCTTATTATATATGTTCAGATATTTGATGGTGGCTTCCTGCAGAGTCTTTTGGTCAGCCTCACTGAAGTCATCATAAGATTCAGTCATTGGTTGAAGGTTTCCATCCACCGTGACTGACTTGATTACATTATCTAGAGACAGAGTGGGCTTTTCAACAGATACCTCTGCCATTTCATCCTTGTCTTGGCCTGTGGAGGGTTTACCGGATCCTTTCTTCTTCTGCTTCTTTATTTCTTTTACACCCTCATCTGACTCTGTTTCCTCTTCATCCTTTTGGCTTTCATAAGCCCTTGATGCTTTTGTCTTGGATCTTTTACCGGATGCCTGGACTTCCGGTTTTGAGCTTTTGGTTGTGGAAGGTGCAGATCTCTTTGATGATCCGGTCCGGGTGGGAGCTTCAACCGGAGCACTTTCTTTGCTTTTCTCTTCTTCCTCAGCCTTTCTCCTCTTTTCCCGGCTGGCATCAAGTGCCTCTTTTGAGATGCCTAGGCCTTGAGCAATGTGCTCTACTTCTTTTCTCACTTTTCTCTTAATCTCAGGTTCCCTGAGTTCTACATGTATTTTCACACTCAGCTCCTCAAAGGTTCCAAACCTTTCTGCCTTAGGATCTTTGGGCTGACTTAGCATGTGTTGAACATGCAGCTCCACTATCTGTTCATCAACTTCATACCCCATGGGCATGATCCAGACAGTCCTTGGCTCCACTGCCTCCATTAGGCACTGATCAGTGTCAACCATAAAGCACACTGAGTCCTTGTATTTCTCAATGAGAGACTGGGGAATTCTCTCTCTTGCTTGCATCATGCTCTGAAAGTTTTTGAAGTATCCCCATAGAGCTGTATTTCTCGCTTTTGCATCCCCAAGTCCATGCAAATAGTCTCTTATCTGGACTGCAACAGGTTTGTCATTCTGCCATACCCATCCACTTGTTCCGGGTAGCTCATTCATGAAGTAGAAGAATAGGCATACAATAAGAGTACCATACTTAAAGGAATTCTTCTTATCCTTCTTGATTTTCTGTATGTTTTCCATTAATTGGCTTAGCAGTAGTTCGCAGAGATCATATTCTGCATTCTTTCTTAGCATTTCATAAGCAGTGTATATTGCAGTTCCGGATACAGAATTCTCCCTGCTGGAGTGATAGATCTTGTATCCTATTATCATTGATGCATATTTGATATCCGGATCTGAAATATCTTCAATGGTCATTGCCCTCTTGTCAAATTTTGATCCGGTGGCCTCAGTTACAACGTTGTTCTTGACAGATTTGAGGATAGGTACCCCTCCGGAAGAGTATAGACCAGTTACTGCTCTAATTGCCTCTTTTGTGATCTTGCAGGGTCTATCTAACCATAGAAAGTTGTCATGCATCCTGCTCAGTACATACCGGACCCATTCATCTTCTTCAAAGCTATGGAAATGAATAAATTGCTCAAATTGTTTCTTCTGGATACCCTTATACTCTGGTTTAAGCTCAAAAGCATTGTCTATCAGTTGCTTGTGATAGAGGTCTCTTAATTTGAATTCCCCAAATTCTTCAATGCTTGCATGTATGTAAACCCTAATGTCTTCGGTATGTAAAACTCCGTGGGGAACACTAGAGAAGGCTCCTAGTGGATCTACCTCCAATGATTTGTAGGGATGTTTCTTGAATGAGGGGCGAGGTCTATCAGAGATCTTAACTATGTTTGGAGTAGCCATTCTTCAAAGATTTGCAGTGAGGTAATGAAAAACGGAGAATACCTTATGCGCCTTCGGTTTGCACGGAGTGGTTGGATTGATTTCTTTATGCAATAGCTTCGGCAGGAGATCCTTGGTGTGCTTGATGAATTTTGTTGCAGAGCTCCACTTTTCGCTTCTTCTTGAGTGCAGAATGAGCAAATGACTTTTGAGAAATCCCTTATATTGCTCCGCAAACCCTAATGTCTGTCTGCAATAAATGCTTCACCTGCATTATTCCGGTTTGCCATGTCTGGACAGCTTGGAGTATCCCGGATTAGTCCTGATCACTGAATATCATCCGGATCTTTAAATCATGAATAAATCAAGGTAACATATTACAAGAACATCCCAAGCACTCTGTCCAATCCGCAAAACAAGATCGTGCACTTCCGGATCTCTCCGGACCCTTTTTGTAATCCTTTATCATACCGGAGCATCTCCCTGAACAGGTCTTATTTGATCGATCACAGCTTCTTCATAACTCCATGCGGACCTCTGAAAACTTGACTGAAGTATCTCAAGACTCATATCTACAAACCCTTTGATCCGCATCTTGTGCCACAACCGGCACCACTTGTTTGGCTGGGGGAACAAGATTTTCTTTGAGTCTCCCCCTGAGCCTGAGCTCACCTTTTAATTTCCGGAAGAAATATCAGCACCAGAGTCTGGTGCGGATCCAACCTCTACATTCTCTGAACTTTTCTTCACCCAAATCTTGCTCATCTGATTCCTAACCTCATCCGCATTCATCTTTTGTTTACCCTTGTCTTGATTCTGATTATACACCGGACCTCTTTTGTCCTGATTCTTGTTTCTGCAGACTTTAGCATTATGACCGGACCTATTGCAGATTTGACAAATAACATTTCTTTGCATATTTGACTGATATCCCCTTGATCTGCATTGATTAGCCATATGACCTACTCTATTGCATGTAAAGCATCTACCTTTGAATGATTTGTTTACTTGCATAATTCTGCATTCATGGGATTTGTGTCCATACCTTTTGCAGTTGAAGTACTGTCCGGAGAAGGATGAATTAATCTGATTCATTCTCATTCTGCACTGATTAGCTTTGTGACCAAAATGGTTGCAGCTGTGGCAGTATCCATTGAAGGATGGATATTTTTGAGCATTTGGCTATCTTACCGGAGGTCTTCTAGGCCTGCTCCTTGGATTTTCTGATCCAAGATTCCTCTGACCGGATCCAGAGCTTTCTCCTTTCTCATATCCCAAACCATACTTGTCATTAGTCCTCTTTTGACTTCCAAGAAGAACTTCAAGTTGAGCAGAACTTATCTTGAATTTCTCTTTATATTCATTTGCTGTTTGAAGGTCTCTTTTGAGAGAGGTAATTTGATCCTCAAGTTTTTCTTCATTATCTTTGGCATCTTCAAGATCAGATTCAAGATGTCTGATAATCCTGTCCATCTGGTGGCATTCTTCTGATTTTTCCTTAAGAGATTGTCTTAGATTGTCTTCAGCCTTTCTTTTTTCTTCAATCTCTTGAGTGAACTTTATAGTTCCTGATTCCATTTCATGTCTTAACATAATAACTTCTTTTGATAACTTTTCACATAACTTGGTTTGCTCAGTCAATTCTTCATTTGTATTGCTTTCTTCACTTTGTCTTGCCAACTGTTGGAGCAGCTCCTTTCTCTTTTTCATAGAGAGACTTAATTTGTCTTTTAATTCCCTCATGAATTCATCAGCCTGTTTGAGTCTTTCTTTTAATTCATTGACTTCAGAATTTGACTGTTCAAGATCCTCAAGGGCAGTCTTGAGTTGCTCCCTTAAACCATATGCATCCATTTGAAATCCCAGATCTTCCTCAAGCTGTTAGGCTCTATTAGGAGGAACTTAGCTCTGATACCAATTGTTGATAACTGAGAGGGGGGGGGTGAATCAGTTATCCTAATTATTTCTCTATCTGAACTTCCTTATGATTAATGCAGCATTGAATCAAACATAAAAACATAACCATGAAATAAGAAACACATGACACAGTATTTTTGACGTGGAAACCCTGTTAAGGGAGAAAACCACGGGGTGATTAACCCAAAAATTATTCTCTGTTAGAAGAATAGAAAGTTACAAAATGGCACTTGCCAATTAGGGCTCACTGCCCGAGCACACTGCTCACAAGAGGCTCACTGCCTACAAGAAGACACACTGTCTTACAAAGTGATAAGAATCACAGTCTTGAACTGATTGGAAGCATCTGCATATGCTGGAGTTCAGTTCCGGTTAGGTTCAGTACACTGATCTGCTGCACTTCATCTTTCCTCTGTTCTTTAGTCTGCTATCCTTTCACATACCGGATCTTTCTTGCTACTTCTGCTCTACTCTGGACTTGTTCGCATATCCCTTCACACACTTTTTCACCCTTCACAACTAAATCCATCCTCTATATATATCCGCACAAGTAATTTCATCACCTTTCTAGTCGGCATCCGGAACAGTCTAGTTTCTTACAAACTTAGTTCTGTCGGCTGAATCCTTGCTCACCAAGCAATGCGGATCAAGCATATACTTGTAGATATCATCAATTATGTCGGCCAAACATGATTCATGCCTCCACAACCTTTATCATCATTTGTAACACATCCGGAAAGTAGTCTGATACTCTGTCAGTCAGTTCTTCCTCTGTTTTCACTGTCTCTCAGGAATCCGGTACTCAACTATTCATATCTTTTTCCTTGTCTATCTCCGGAGGCTAAATCCTTGGAATATACCACTCAAGATAGTCCTCTTGACTTCCCCAGATCCGCACTGCACCAAGACACTTCCTCTGAGAGATCCGGACCAATCTGTCGGACCTTGCCACATGCTCTGTTCTTGTTCACCGGACCACAACAATCTTTAATCTGACTTCCGGTAGAGACATATCATGACTTGCGGATATGTGGGATGACCTTTGTTGCCATCAATGACAACAACCATGAATCCATATAGTGTCTCTTGCCAACACTTTGTTCTTTACCTGAGTCTTGGGAGAATGTTATCCTTGCTATCACTGCTAACCTCGTGGATCCGAAGTTGGATGCTCTTGTTTTAGTGCTACTGTCATAGGAATTGAGGAAGAAGAGTTCAGATAGTTTAGGGGATGCTCTTTGTGTCAGGGGAAGGTTTAAGGAAAGGGGACCTAAAGGAGATCAGAAAGGGGCTAAGGACAAGTCCAAGGGCCGGTCTAAGACTCCTGGTAAAAAGAACAGAGTTAAGTGTTGGAACTACGGTAAAAGGGGACATGTGAAGAAGGAGTGCAAAAACCCCAAGAAACAGTGGGAGAGTGCTTCGAATAAGTCCTCGAATGCAGGTGAAGATGTTTTACTTTCTGCATGTAATGTTGTTTCTAATGATCACTGGTTGGTTGACTCAGGATGCTCGTTTCATATGACCCCGCATAAGGAATGGTTCTCCACATATGAAGAATATGATAGAGGTAATATCTACCTTGGTGACAACTCTTCATATCCAATTGTCAGGAAAGGAAAGGTATTGTTGTGTTTCAATGAGGGGAGGATTAATACCCTCCTTGGTGTTTTGCATGTTCCTGGATTAGCTAGAAATCTGATTTCAGTTTTGAAGTTGAATGATTTGGGAATGCATGTGACATTTGACAAGCATGGCTGTAGATTAGTGAGAGGGAACTTGGTGGTAGCGAAGGGGAAGAGATTCAGAAGCTTGTTCAAGCTTGAAGCCACTACAGTTTATAATGCCTCCTATGTATCTGAGGCTAATATTGAAAATGCATGTATGTTGTGGCACTGTAGATTGGGCCACATAAGTAATAATGTATTAAAAACTATTAAGAATAAAAATTTGTTGGACTAAATCTCCTATTCTGATGAGCACTTTGATTTTTGTGACCATTGTGTGTTTGGTAAACAAAATAGAAAATCATTTCCTTTAGGAAGCAATAGAGCAAAAGAGAAGTTAGAAATTATTCATACGGATGTGTTTGGACCTGTGGATAATGAATCTATCAAAAAATCTTGTTATTTTGTAACCTTCATTGATGATGTATCCAAATTTACATGGATTTATTTTATGAAGCATAAATCTGAAGTTTTCACTAAGTTTAAGGAATTCAAAGTCTTAGTAGAGAACCAATCAAGTTTAAAGATAAAAATATCAAGATCTAACAATGGAGGGGAATATTTCTCTGAGGAATTTTATGATTTTTGCAAGCATGCAAGTATAATCAGACAAAAGACAACTCCGTATACACCACAGCAAAATGGTGTTACAGAAAGGATGAACCGAACAATTATGGAAAGAGCCAGAAGTATGCTTAGTGATGCAGAGTTGGATAAATGTTTTTGGGCACAGGCTGTGTGTACTTCTTGCTACTTGATAAATAGATCTCCTTGTAAGGCTCTTGATTCAACACCTTATGAAGTGTGGATAGGTAAGAAACCTTCTATTTCACATTTAAGGGTTTTTGGTTGTGAGGCTTTTGTTCATGTGCCTAAGGAAAAGCGATCTGAGTTGGATCCAAAGGCTAAAAAGTGTACATTCATTGGATATGGTGATAATGTCAAAGGTTATAAGCTTTGGAATCCACTAACCCGCAAGATTATCTTTTCTAGAGATGTTATTTTCAAGGAACTTAGAGCTATTTCTGAACCTGAGCAACCAAAATAGAAAGAAGAAAGGGTAAAGAAGGTGCACTTTGATTTAGAGCAGCAAGATGCACCTCAAGAATAGAATGATGGCTTGGGGGGTCAAGAAGAAGATTCGAGTAGTTTTGATGAAGATGAATCTGTTGTTACAGAAGTTGGTGTAGATGATCATGCAGAAGAATGAGTAGAGTCTCTTACTCCACCCTTGAGGAGATCCACAAGACAACGGAATCTAGTTGACAGGTATAGCCCACCAGATTTTTGTTGTTTATATGCTTTATTGAGTACTAATGATGAACCTAGATCCTACAAGGAAGCTATTTCTACGGATGATAGTGAGTCTTGGTAGTTAGCCATGCAGGAGGAGATGATGGCTTTAGACTCTTGTAACACTTGGGATCTTGTTCATTTTCCTAAAGGAAGAAATGCCATAGGATGTAAGTGGGTCTTCAAGAAGAAGTTTGGAGCAGACAAGTCATTGGAGAAGTACAAGGCTAGACTGGTAGCCAAGGGCTACTCCCAAAGAGAGGGAGTTGATTTTGGTGAGATATTCTCTCCTGTTGCTAAATTGACTTCTATTAGATTTCTCTTATCCATTGCTATAGCTTATGATTGGGAGATTAAGAAAATGGATGTTAAGACTGCGTTCTTGCATGGAGATCTTGAAGAATAAATTTATATGCAACAGTCTACAGGTTTTGAGGTAAAAGTGAAAGAACGTTGGGTTTGTAGGTTAAAGAGGTCTCTCTATGGTTTGAAACAGTCCTCCAGAATGTGGTCTCAAAAGTTTGACTCATTTGTTTTGAAATTAGGTTTTGTTAGAAGCAAGGAGGATCATTGTGTTTACATTCATTGTGTTGATGATTTTATAGTGGCTATTTCTTTGTATGTTGATGACATGTTGTTTTTAAGCAATACTAAGGGTATGATCAGTGAGCTTAAAGCCCAACTTTTAGGTGCATTTGAGATGAAGGATCTTGGTGCTGCAAGGTATATTTTGGGAATGGAGATCAGGAGGGATAGAGTTAACAGAAAGCTTGGGTTGTAACAAAGTAAGTATGTGAATACTATTTTGCAGAGGTTTAGTTTGTAGGACTATAACCCAGTTAGAGTTCCTTTACCCATTGGTACTAAGCTTTCATTAGATATGTGTCCAAAGACTGAGGATGATCTTGAGGATATGTCTAATGTGCCATATACTAGTGATGTAGGGATTTTGATGTATGCAATGGTTTGCACTAGACCAGATATTGCCCAAGCAGTGGGCGTTTTGAGCAGATTTATGTCTAACCCTGGTAGATAGCATTGAAACTATGCGAAGATGGTGTTTAAATATATTACAGGTACTCTTGATTATTGTTTGGTTTATTTTGGTACTGATAGTGCTGACAAATCTTTGGACATACAGGGTTTTGTTGATGCAGATTGGGTAGGTGACTTAGACAGTCGAAGGTCCACCAATGGCTATGTGATTACTCTGTTTGGAGGAGCAGTGAGTTGGATGAGTAAGAGGCAGCCCAAAGTTGCTTTGTCCACCATAGAATCAGAGTATATGGCTGCTACTCATGTCTCTAAGGAGGCAGTTTGGTTGAGGAGACTATGTACAGGTATTGGTTTTGATTGCAGGATCATTCAGATTGGTTGTGATAGCCAGAGTGCTATATGTTTGGCCAAGAATCCCATGTATCATGCTCAGACTAAGCATGTTGATGCTCAGTATCACTTTGTTTGAGAGTTGGTTGCAAATGGAGAGATTGAGCTGTAAAAGATAGACAATCAGGAGAATGTTGCAGATTCATTGACTAAGCCTGTGAGAACAGAGAAGTTCATGTGGTGTAGAGAGGCCATGGGCCTTGTTTCTAGTGCCTGATTATTTTCATTTGATTTCCTATGGGTTAATTTACAATGTATAATGTCAAGTGGGAGAATGTTAGGATAAGGTGCCATTAACCTTGTAAATCCCAATATTGTATTTATTCCATTTATTATATGTAATTTGTAATTATCCATGAGGAGATGTACTAGTTTCACTGGCAGGGGTAATTTCGAAGTAACCGGAGGTAATTATGGAGTGACTTTTACTATTGGCAAATGTAAAAACTCAAAGTAAATGAGGGTAGGCATGCTCCCTTGGAGAATATACTATTTTTGGTATGTATGACAATTGTCATAATGTTTGGTAAGTGAATCTATGATAGTTGCAAGTTGTCATAAGATTCTGAGATTCTATGACGCATGTGACGGATATGTTAGTTGTATATTTGCTATATTTAGCCCAAGGTTCCTATCTTGGAAAGATATTCTTTTGTGGAATCTATGACGGTTATGATGCATCATAAGATGTTGTAAGAGGCCATATTTAGTCTTGGGCCCCCAACCTTTACATGGTTGTTTTTGGACAAGAGTAAGATGCTTGTAAGATGGTAATTAATGTTTACAGGTTGGAGAATCTTAAGAGAGAGAAGGTGAATGCCTAGGATGAGTTGGAAAACATTTTTATAAGTATTTTCCATGTATTTGTTGCTGCAATACAGATTTTAGGTACTCAGGTGTTGTTGGAATGTTGTTGGATTGAAGACTTGTGGAGAGAGTTGTGTAGTTGATGTATTGTACAATCTTGTTGAGATTAATACAAACTTGTGCCTCTTTCCTGGTGGAGTTTTTTACCTGCAAGGGTTTTCTCCACATAAACATTGTGTCATTGTGTTGAGTTCTTCATGTTTCACATCTTTTCTATAGTGGGTTTTATGTTTTGTTACAATCTCCATTGTTAATGCACACTTAAGATTATTGAAATTTATCTTGAATCAGATTTCCATTGAAGTAGTGTTGTTTTCATTTCTAACATGTATAACCAAACCTCTCAGGTTGCTTCCTGTTTCGTGTGGACCTCCTTGAAGGCTGAGGTTGAGGTTTTGCTTCTTCTTTTGAGCTTTCAAAGCTGCTAGAGCTCTCCTCATCATCAGGTCTCACAGGGTCTGTCAGTTCAGTCTTCTCAGGGGTAGTGGGAAACTGAACCATATCCTCTTTCTTTTCTTTCTCTTCTAGATGTAGAATAGTGGAAGAAGGTGCTAGCTCTATGAAAATAACACTTTTGCTATAGAACACTTTTTTGGCCATAGGATCCCAAATCTTGTATCCTTTCACACCGACACCATAGCCAATGAAGATACACTTAACAGCCTTGTTCTCTAATTTTGACGTCTTCTCCCTAGGCACATGAGCATATGCCTCATAACCAAAAACACAAAATGTCTTATTAAAGGTTTCTTACCAGACCACACGTCCATGGGTGTCTTACCAACAAGAGCTGATGTAGGAGACATGTTTACTAGGTAGCAAGCAGTGGCAACAACTTCAGCCCAAAACTTTTGTTCGAGGCCAGCTCCACTAAGCATACTCCTAGCCTTCTCCATCAATGCCATGTTCATCCTCTCTGCAACTCCATTTTGCTACGGGGTGTATGGAGTTGTCTTATGTCTTTCAATCCCATGTTCTTTGTAGAACTTATTGAATTCTATGGAACGGAACTCACCACCATTGTCAGTTCTCCAACACTTAATCTTTTTACTAGTCTGATTCTCAACAAAAGTTTTAAACTCTTTGAACCGACTAAAGAATTCAGATTTGCTTCTGATAAAATAAATCCATGTCCTACTGTAATCATCTATGAAAGATACAAAATATACAGATTTAGAGATCGAAGGAACATTAACTGGACCAAACACATTAGAATGAATAAGATCCAATACACTAGAAGACTTATGAGAACTCAAGTAAAACTAAACATGGTTTTGCTTTCCATATAACACAATGTTCACAAAAGTCAAAATTGAGATTACAATCATCTAACCCCTCAACGAGGTTTTTATTTTTCAGGGTTCTAAGACCCTTCTCACCAATGTGGCCAAGCCTCTTATGCCATAACATTGTCTTCTTAGCAGGAATCTTAACTTCCAAAGCATGAGCACCTTTAGGTACCCAAAATGCACTACATCAGAATTTGATACAACAGATCTTTTAGTTGTTAGTTCCAATGGTGGGGATGAAGTGAATGCAGCTCTTTTCTTTGAATCAGAAGAACTATTGCATTGTGAAATGCATGCCTCCAGCTGAAACAGAGTACCTCTCTGAGTACCCTTCGCAAGCACCATAGCTCCTCTAGTCATCTTGCATCCTTCTTTCGAGAAGACAACTTGCACACCTACATCATTCAATTTTACTTACAGAAAGTAGGTTCTATGCCAAGCCTGGGATGTGCATAACCCCAGAGATCCCCTTCACTCATCCATTAGGGAATTAGATTGTGACTCTTCCACAGCCAACTATCTTAAAATGAGAATCATCACCCAGATAAACTCTTCCACCATCGAACTCTTCATACTTTGTAAACCAGTCTCGATGCGAGGTCATGTGAAAAGAGGAGCTAGAATCAATCAGCCACACATCATCAGATGCATGGGAGGCTAAGGTTGTAATGAAGGCATCACCATCATCTTGTGACTTGTCAGAATCTGAATCTGGGACATTCTTCTTCTTCTTCTTTTTCTCCTATTTGCATCCCATTTGGAAATGCCTAGTTTTCCCATAGTTCCAACATAATGCCTTGGACTTTCCAAGAGATTTGGATCTACCCTTCTCAGCTTTCTTGTCTATCTTTTTCCCTTTCTCCTTGCGTCTTCCATGAAATGCAAGAGCTTCTTTGGTCGACTCGAATGACTTTCTCTATATCTCTTTAGATAATAGCGAAGACACCACTTCATCCATTTTGAAAGTGGATGTGGTACTCCGGATGGCCATAACAAGATGATCCCATGAATCCAGTAAAGAACAAAGCAGGGTCATACACCGATCCTCCTCCATCTTCACACTAACGGATGTCAATTGTGCAACTAACAAATTAAAAGCATTCATGTGATTAGCAACAGATCCTACATCTTCCATTCTCAGAGAATATAGCTTCTTCAGTAGGAATAACTTGTTTACCAGGGATTTAGGCCGATAAACATCACCAAGTTTCGTCCACAACTCCTTCGCAGTTTTTTCTTCATGAACATTTAATAGGACAGAATTAGCCAAACAGAGTCTCACAAGACCCTTGGCTTTACGATCTTTGAGATCCCAATCATCTTGTGACATTTCTATTGGTTTTACACTAGAAATTGCTTCCCATAGGTCTCTATCAATGAGCATGTCTTCCATTTTGAGTTTCCACAACTTGAAATTGCTGCCATTAAACTTTTCCACCTCTATTCTTTCGGATGTGCCTGCCATCTCTTTCCTACAACAAGATTACAGAATATTCTACACAGACTCCCACTCAATCTAAGATCAGTACAAAAAACCCCTACCCAGCAGCTAGGACCAAAACTGGCTAGACTCTGATACCAACTAAAAGGAAGCTAGGTGTGCAGAAATCTCTTCCTAAACTAATCTAATGAGGGGAGAGGTATGCAAATTCATTTTAACCCTTACAATTGCAGCAATATTAAAATTATATCAAAGATATTACAGCAGAAAACACAATAAAATAATGTAGATAGAGAGAAGTAGACACAAGATATATCGTGGAGAAAACATTTTCAGGTGAAAAACCCCACTCTAAAACCTACACAATGTATTATATGAAACAATAATAGTTTACAATACACTTGCAATGCAAGTTCTTCCAAGAGTCTTCAAATGTCAATTTTGGAGTTATTCTGGCAGCATATCAGTACCTGTAAAAATACTATGCAAATACAACTCCAAACTATGCAATATATAGAGATTACAAGGCATATTCTGGAAGCATCTTGGGATAGGCGTCCACCTTGGCCACATGGCCTTTATCCCACATCAAAGGACACTTGTCCTTGCTGCAAATACATCCCTTACATCTCTCATACATGGCAGATTTGACTTTCCCAACATGGAGTGCTCCAAGGTAAAAAATAGACTATGACAGATGCTCGTATGCATCTTACAACTGTCATAGATTTTCCCAACATAACAACCTTAAATGCTGTAAGAGAATCTGTCATACAATTTTAAATATAGCATATTCCTCTTACAACATGTCATAGCCCAACTTGGGTGCCCAAAGATGTCTTTCCCTCATGCAAAGCTACTCACTGACACTTGTCACCACTTGTCATAGGAATCTCCAAACTTGGCTCTTACGTATCATAGATTCTATCATATGGAATATCCTCTTCCACATACCACAAGATGCTGACACATGGCATAATAGTGCCACCTCAAATGGGACGCCCAAATCCATGGAGGTTTGACTTGACCATCCAAGTAAGATGACATGTCACCGTGCCACCTCAACTAAGTGACCAAACTGAATGTGCAAGTAAATATAATATTAGGCAATAAATAAATATACAATTAAATAAATAATGCTAGGAATTTGCAAAGGTTGAGACACATTAATTCCCAATAGAATGCCTTTGGATTATAATGACCTGAAATTCACCCTTGGTCAATGTTTACCAATGTCATGATGACATCATACGCATCTGCATATTTCAAAAGGTCTGCACATTGTTTAAACACAGGAATATTCACCAATATGCACACTGTGTAATAAATGTCGTGAAACGGTAGGTGGGCATTTGAAAAATCAAATCATATATCGCCACCTATTGTGATCCTAAGAACCTGATGTTGATATCCATGAACATGGGTAATTCTGCATTAATGATGCCCCAAAATCATAATTTCTAACACAAAGCAAGATTTTTGGTCATTTTTACATTTACAAAGCATTCGAAAAGAGAAATTACAAAGAACCAGAGCTATTACGGTGGCCATTACATAGATCTGCAATCACAATGGAACAGGGTGCACATTGGAT
Organism: Cunninghamia lanceolata; assembly: GCA_027924645.1. Classification (NCBI taxonomy): domain Eukaryota; kingdom Viridiplantae; phylum Streptophyta; class Pinopsida; order Cupressales; family Cupressaceae; genus Cunninghamia; species Cunninghamia lanceolata. The sequence goes on along the minus strand of BSBN01000847.1, from coordinate 5,737,737 downwards.
GAAAAATGGTAGAGGATGAGTACACAGTGAATCTGCATATCCAAATATCAAATAATCAAGGTTTAAGTACAGTAAGTCAGGTATATAACGTAAAACCCTCATTTGTCATTTCTGCATAGTGAAAGGTAAATCAAGATTTACCTAAGGTAAATTTGAATGCGGATGCGCATATGAATACGCTCTGTAGTTGTGAATATCATGATACGTATGAATTAACTATTTAGATTTAGAAACTGCACATTAGGTTAAATATGTATATTCTCCATTGTAGGACATCATGGAAGTCCACAAAAATTGAAGCGAGACAGAGTTCATGGCTCCCATGTAGCCACTGCCCAGTGGATCTGGTTTTAGATATGGTCAAATTGGAGACACCCATGCCTGGAATACCAGTCTAGCAGCATGGACGGCCAAATTAGAGAAGAGTGGAGGAAACCCTATGCTTATCAACATCTATAACTCAGGGATATGGAATGCTGGTGGATTTCTGTATGCTGCAGAGGTAATTGAGCTGGTGGCATCATGTGTTGATAATTATAACATAAATACCAGAAGGGTAGAGAAGCATGGCAGAATATATGCAGACTTCTTAGTTGCAAGAATTATAGCAGCTTTCAAGCTGCCTCCAAGTCCCAACCTGTTCAAGATAGATCTGGAAGATTTGGAAAAGAAATACAAGGGAAACTATGGAGACTGCAGGAAAATAATGTTTTCATCCTAGAGGGCTCATGACAGTACATATAAGGCAACTACCAAACTTCTTGTGAACTTATACAAATTTGATTTCTCTCCAGAGGTACAATACATGATGGTTATGCTAAGCTGGATGGGAGGGAGGTTATATGCAAGCAATTTTGAGCCATAGATTTATGAACTCATAAGAATGGTGGAGACTACCAACACTCAGGTATAGTGGGCATCACTCATTAGTGATAGCCTGGATTCAGGAATGAAGAGGTTGGGTGGTAAGAAAAACTTGTTCCACATGTCTTCATATGTGGTTTATGCTTATGCAGCTAGAGGAAATTTTGATGGCTTGCAAATAGTAGGCTGAGTGGGAAAGAATCTTGGTGATAAGAATATATGGGATCATTACCCACATCTAGAGAGGAGGTCATCCCTCCAAAATTACAAATGAGTTAATGACTACTTTGTCATGCATCTGGTTTGCCTCATGGAGGATGACAGAGCCAAGAGGATGAGCATTGAGGCTCAAGAGGTGATAGTAAAGAATAGAACTTGGTTTATCCAATTCCCATCCTTCATGTATATCAGAATGGAAGGATTCAATGGGCAACCCCTGATGTTGCCAAGGTACCTCATGGATAGGGTCATCCTTATGGAGATGACCAGATAGATAGTGCCATCATATGAGGCATTTGCCAAGAAGATCAAGAAACCAAATGTCATCTTTCCCATATACATTGATGGTATATGTGTCCAGACATTGAGTCAACAAAGGCAGCAGAGGGAGGGTTACAGATGCTATATTTATAGCCTTTCTCATTGGCCAGGCAGTATGACCCAAACAAAAGAATGGAGAAGCATATTTACAAGAAGCTTGTGCATCAGATGCACTTAGAGGATTATTGGGCAGATTTCTCGGATGATGTAGAGGTAAGGAGGAGGAGCTATCAAAGGTTAACTTTGAAGCAAATCCGTACACTAGATTGCATCCCCGTGCTCCCACAGTTACATCAAGATGATGGAGTAATAATTTTAGAAGAGTATGAGAATAAGAAAATATATACAGAGAATATCTCCCCACCTGACTAGAGCCAACAAGAGGTGACATCCTTGGACCAGATAACACAGAGGGTCATGTAATTAAGCCAGGCATGGGTAGACAAGGAAGTTGCTGCTCTGAAAGGCCGAGGGGGTGGCCATTACCATAGATAAGAAAAGGAAAAGGCAAGAAGTGCCTGAGGAAGATTATGATGACTTCCTAGGAGATAAGAGGCAAGGCCTCAAGAAGAAAAAGCAAGGAGCTTCTTCCAAAGAAGCTAAAGGGAGTTCAGATGCTAGTATCCGCATAACTCCAAGATCCTCACCACAAAAGAAACAAGCCTCGACTTCTACAGCCACAATATCCAAACAACCTGTGGAACAATCTGTGCATATAGAGGAACCAAGTATTAGTTATTAGGATCTGGAGGATGAGCAAGATGATGTACCTCTTGTTAAGAGAAAGAAAAGTGAAGATATATTAGCAGGGGCTAATTTCCCAAGGCAAAAAAGAGGACAGGCACCTGCAATGAGGGGATCTACAAGAAAACAACCACACATCTTGTTGAAAGGCCAAGGAGGCGAAGGGATATCAAAGATAGGGACAATACATCAAAGCTTACAGCATGATGTCCCTATTCCAACCATTGTGAAGTTTAAAATAGAGCTAGCTAAGGATATTAGGGAAGAGAAAAGACAAAAAGTAAATGAACCATCTTTGCCTTTAGATGATACAATAGACCTCACAGATGATGAGGTAACTAAAGATGTGGTAGCGAGCCCTACGGAAACCTTGGTTAGAAATACTACCCTAACTCCCCAGAATACACCCAAAGTGCAACAGACCACTGGAATGGAAGAAGAAGTTGAAGATCCAAAGGTGGTAGCAGAGAACATTGGTTTAGAGGGGTTAATTGGAAAGGTCACCAGCTCAACAATGATTGATTTATCATATGACGGGGGTTATGATGAAGAGAAAGGCAAAACCATGGAGCAAGTGGAGATTTAAGATAATTTTTCCATGGATATAGAGGTACACACTGAAGTACCTGCTCAGCAAAATGTCTAGAATACTGATGAAGGACATGTTGAGGATAAAGATAAAGATATAGAAATGCCAATATCTAGACAAGAAGGTCCAATAAATAAAGATGATGATAATAAAGTAGAGGAGAAAATTGATGGTGATAACCAAAGGGTTGATCAGGATGAACAAGATCCAAGTCATCAAGGACCCAATAAAGATACTCATCCACCTCAAGATGATCAGCAAGTGCAAGATCATAATGTGATGACATCACAAGATGTACATGTTGATATAAACAAGAAAGATGAGAATATTCAGACTGAGGTGCCAATAAGTGAAGAACAAGTGATAAGGATAAACCTGAAGATCAAGATATGACTTCAAAGGATGTTGCACCATAGAATGATCAACAATAGATAAATGAGGAAGTTCCTACCAATGAGAAACAACAACAACAACAAAATGTGGAAGAGGATATTCCAAAGAATATAGATATGGAAGTACATGATGCTCAAATTGAGCAGATAGACCAAGGAGGGTCCAGACTTGATGTGCCACATTAGCTTAGGCATGAGGTAAACCAAGCTCAAATTCTTGATTCTTCCAATTTTGACATATCTTCATTATTTTCAGTAGAATTAGCAAAACCCAAAAGAAGAGCTAGAGCTACTTCGGCAATAAGGAGAGACCCCATCACAGGGAAGAGAATAGCTCAGGTAGTTTTACCTGTGGCAGATAAAGCAAAGGGGGAGATAAAAGCTGATGAGATTCAGATCTCCACATTGGACCTAGGTTTTGCAACTATAGAACAAGAGGGTCAGGAATTTAAGGACATCATAGACACCCTGCTTGCAAGGATAGCTAAAGAAAAGGCTAAGAATAAAGAGCACAAGGAGCAAATTGCTCAGATGTAGACATTTATTAATGGATTTGTAGCACCAACAAATGTGCCCATATCACTTTCTACCTCATTAACATTAGTATCACAAGAAAAGGTAGCTGCTCTAGATTGTACAGAAACATAAAGCAAACATCATGGATTGTTGGTTCACCAAATTTTTGACTGATGGTGAACAAGTAATAAGGACCTCATTGTCCAATTGGGACATGTTGAGTAATTTGAAAGGGAAGGCTGACAAAGTGAAGAAAGAAGTCATCCAGAGATTAATAAAAAGTGACAAGCAGTTGGCAATACTCAAAGAGATGAGGGGAACAGATACCAACATCCTCATGATGAAGAATGTATTAACACCTCAAACATTACCACAACTAGATGATTGGTATGAAGATGTGAGATTTGAGGTGGGCATCTTAAAGAGATGTAATACAAAAGCTGCAGATATCAATATGAAAATTCATGATCTACTAGCAGAAGAGATTGAAATTTTGGAAGTCCTTGAGGGCAAAGTAGAAGGAAAAGTAGAGAACCAAGATGAGGACTTTGCTACAAAGGCATTTAAAGATGATTTTAAGCTTGCAACAGAAGACCCTATCAAACGTTTTTCTGATACAATTGATAAGGCCATAAGGATGAAGGCCAAAATAAAGAAGTACAAAGAAGAGTTGGATAGTAGAACAAACCGGTGGATATCTCTAGAAGAGCAACTAAAGGCGTAGGAGCATGTAGCTAAAAAGGTTAAAGTGTAAGATATTGCAGAAATAGAGAAAGCCATCCAGACATATGAGGTCATCCATGGTACAAGATGTAGGATAACAAAGGATGAACCATCTAATGATGAAGAACCTGATGAGAGTGTGAGGTAAAGAGGTCGTATTGACCAAATTAAAGATTCAAAATATTCTAGAACATGCCAGCTATACACCACAGGTTGATTTCCAACTGGCAATCGTGTACCACATCTCCATCTTAACCGTTGAATCTTTTGAAGTGATCCTAACCGTTGGATCAGTTGTAACCGCATCCTCTCCTTGTTCTATAAAAGGAGGAGGATTGCCATTTTGTAGATTATTAAGAGCTTAATTGAGATTGAATTGTTGAATGTCATGGTTCTCTCTCAAGACTGATTGTAAATATGCATGCTTTTGAATGTTGAATGAAATGGAGATTCAGATTACCAACTAATTGTAAACTTTGAGTAATATTGTGTGGATGTCTTCTTGATATTTTACTGTGATTTGTTGCGTCCCTTGGAGTACATGTCAATTGGTGGATATTTTTGTCATCCAATACCTTAGAATATTAGCATCAACTATGTGAAGTTGTGGAATGACCTCGCAACACATGGTTTGATTTCATCTCTGTTTTATGAAATATTAAATTGTACATATGGACCAACTGTCAAAGACTCACTCATTTTAAACAATCTTAGAATTTGATTTCATTTTCTTTAAATTTCATAAGATCACCATCATTAAACTGCAAATTACTAAAAATGAAAAGCAGAACTTAAAATATGCAGACATTCCTAGACACGTGAATATCATATGCATATTTGAACAAATCGCGTGTAGAATTGAAAATATCATGCAAATAACTAAAAAATAATGACAAAGATCATGGAAATATCAGCTTGTAGGCACATTATTTAGAATAATTTGAAGTACTGGAGTGAAATCAAGTGTAGATTAGTTCAAATTTGAGTAAATTGGAGATAGTTTTAGAAGAACTAATCAAAGTTATCAAAATAATCATAATCAATCTTAACCAGAGTGAAGATCAGAAGAATTGATCAAACTTAACATAAATATATGCATGATCTAGTTAGATATTGTAAGATTTAACATCAGTTTGTTGAGATTTACACAGAATAGATGGAACAAAGAAAATATCAGCATATCTGTTACTTCAAATTCATGCATAAGGCCCCTAAAGGATTTAACAACAATTCACGTCAAACCAATCAAGAGATTATCAGGAGATCATGTTCTGATCAATGGAGACATGGAATCATCAATTCATCCTGAATTGATCGTATTCTTCAAGAAGATAAAGGTTTGCTTTGTGAATTTTTATCATTGTTGTTATGACTAACATCATCATCAACAGTTTTTGGCGCTAGAAGGAGGTCCAGAGCAGCTTGATTTTAGGATTTGTTGTCCTGATACCATTTCCCACGCTCCGATGAGGAAATATTCTCAAACTTCTCAACAATATCCTGAATCCTATGTATTTGTGAAAAGATTTTACTAATAGCCAACAATTTGAGGAATCCAGTCATAAATATCCCTTCCTTGTGTTTAATCTTCCTGATATTTACAGACAGTTCTCTAGAATTCCACGTTTGAGTCAAAATTTGCATTCTCTGCAAATATCTTGTTATTTTGGACATTTGTTCATAAATATCTTGTTATTTTGGACATTTGTTCATAAATATCCACTCCAGAGGAGTAATTATCCACATATTTGCAAAGATTGTGTCAAAATATCCAAAGTCTGTCTAGAACTTTGAAGCTCTGGCTCGTAGACCTAACACAAGATCAAGATCCTCTTGACCTTTAGAAGAATTGCCAGTATTTAGACCTAGACCACACTCTTCTAGTCAACCCAGACCTACTATCATCAGTCTGCCAGTATCTCCAACAGTAGCTACAGTAATACCCCCAGTGCAAGTTGCAATGTTGTTCTTTGCTACTGAGTCACCACTTCACTTTACTACATATCATGATTTGCCTAAAAATCTAGACAAAATTTGTCCAAAATATCATCCATATCAAGATGTGGATGATCACATCCGGACTTATAAGGAGGCCTGTTTTAGGGCTAGGATACAACATGAGGATGTTGTATGTAGATTATTTCCCTATTCACTAGGAGAGGAAGCATATGGTTGGTTTGTAGTCTTCCTCAAACTTCCATTGATTCATGGGATGGCCTAGAGAAAGCTTTCAAAGAAAGATACAAAATACTTGTAGATGTGCAGCCATGATGTATCATCTCTTTGCCATGATTAAAAGCGCTGAAGGAGAGTTTATTTCAAACCTCAATGCTAAATTCCAAAAGATGTATTCCAAGATGACAGCTCCTTATAATGTTGATGATGCAGCAGCCATGTTAGTTTACTACTCAGCCTTAGATCCTTTAACATCTATGTTCATTAGGAGGACACGCCCTGCCATTACATCTTTGTCAGGAGCCTTTGAAGAAGTTGTTAAGGTAAACTAGCAGTTAACACCAAGTTTGGCACCTAACTTAGGATATCCTGCATATCCTAGTCAACCACAGCTTAGTGGAGCTTTGATGCCTCCAACTATAATGTCTCATCCTTTACAAGTGCCTCCACTTAGCATTATGCCACCTCAGGGAAATGGCCAGATCATACCACACATTGGACATGCACCTCAAGATGCTGCACAAAACAATAATGGCAATTCATTCTTCCAACCACATTAGGACACTGTAGTAGCCAAAGTGCAGGAAGAGAAGGATGATATCAAAGAGATACCAACTCAATTAAGAAAGCTAACTACTAAGGTCACCCATCTGAGAAGTTAGAACTTTTATTCTTAATCTAGTTCTCAAAACTAGAACAGAGCATATCCTGATAGAGGATATGGAAACAATAATGAAGGATCTGGATATCCTGATAGGGGATACAATAATGAGAAACTTTTACAACAATAATAATACTACACCTAGGCCACCTAGAGTTTGAAACACTCATCCTAACAGTGGTTCATTGCCATCACCTTTAGATAGTCAACCTCCTACTGAACCTAAGCAGACAACTAGAGTTAATTTGGCAGAGGTTGCACTTACCAACTAGTGCAGGATGCACAATACTAATACACACGCTGAGTTGCACTGTCCACAGTTCAAAATTGCAACCAGTATATTCCAAGCTGAAGTGTCAAATACTACAGGAGATGTACCTTTTCCTGAGGGTAATGAGATTGTTCCCCTAGGATATGATTCATCTATGGTACTAGAGAGCTCCTTAGATTATCATCAGCACCATCAGATGACTGCAACACATGAGAACTATACTCTGACATGTGAGGAGTCAGCCTTACCCTTTGAAACAAATTATGTTTTTCCCTTTGAGGACAAAAATGAGCCTGAGCAAGAAGCTGAAGAGGTTCATGCATATCAGTAGCAGTATCAGGGAAGACATAACTATAACCTTAGGAGCAATCCTAATCATCCTGCTAGTCCCTTGACTACATCCATCCCTCCTAACAATTTCAACACACCTCTGGATCCTAAGGATAGCAATAATCCTAGACCTCCCAAGGTAAATACACAATACTTTACACCACAAGCAGCAGTAACAAAAGGTCTGAACCAATTACCTGAATCTAACAAACTTGTTACTTATCTTGCTGAAGAAATGAAGAAAATAAAGATCAGTATGTCTTTGTCAAAATTATTGAAAACCCCTATCATTAAGAAAGTCTTTCTCAAGTCACTAGATGAACCTACGGCTAAGGAAGATAGTCCTCGTCAAAATCTTAGTCATATCCTTGCTAGAGATCCAACACCCAGGGATAACACTGTTAAACCAAAAGTGCAAGCCACAGTCCACACTACTGATGCAGCACAGATGACCTTCTACAAGGATAAGTCTGAGTCAACCGCTTTCTTACTCACACTTAGGATTTTTGGTAAGAACCTACATAATTATCTTGTTGATTCATGTGCCTCAACCAATGTGATGCCCTTGTCTATTTGTCAGAATTTAGGTCTGCATCTAGCCAAGTCACTTAAGAAAGTGACTCAACTAGACAAATCTAAGGTAAGTGTAGTAGGAGAGCTGACGCACATACATATGCAGCTGGCATTAGATCCAAGAGTATAATACTACATAGATATCGAGGTAGTGGACATACCTGACACATATGGCATGCTTCTCAACAGAGACTAGTCAAAAACTCTAAATGGTTACATGGCTACAGAATTCTCCCATATGTGGTTGCCATGGAAAGGAGTCCCTAATTAGCTTAGAATTGAAGTTGAATCACGTATGAAACACATGATCATTGAGTATAATCAAAACAATGAAATATTGTATGTGGATGTTGAGCCAGAGATGTATGCATTGAGACCTTAGGGAGTCAGGATAGAGGAAGTGCTAATGACATCCTGTCACAGGCAAGAATATAGTGACAAGGAAGAAATTATGCCAGGGGAAGGATTGAAGATAGAATCGTATTATAGCTCAACTGATGAAGATGAGGTAGACCACTTCCATGAATTTGAGAAGTATCTTTCTAAAGAAGTTCAAAGATTTCAATTGACACAGACATCCATAGAAGATATCCTGATGATCGGATGGTGTAGACTACACGAGGATGCACACTCTGAAAGTGCATGTGAAGCATGTTTAGATATGATTGACTTAGAGTGAGTATGTATATAGGATGGATCATCATCGCCCATGGTAAGTGAAATACATGATGCTGATGATCATGATCATTTGTTGTTTTCTTCAGATGCAGAAGAGCATGAACAGGAGGTGCATCAAGTGAATATCTTGATGCCTAACTCAAAAGAGGTATTGGCATGTAATGATATACATTTTGATGATAAGATAAGTACTATCACTCTAGGGACTGGTCTCATTGAGTCTGATTATGAGTTGTCAAACGAGGATAGAGGGAGTCATTTGACACAATTTGAGGAATTCTTGTCCAAACAAATTCAAAGACACATTCTATAGGGAATTCCATTACATCATGTACTAATTGAAGGGTGGTGCAGGCTACATGAGGCTCCCCATTCATAGACAACTTGTGCTATGTGTCTGCACATACTAAACAGAGAAGAGCAGTTGTGCTCAAGAAAAAAATTACATAAGGTCAGAGATATTCCTAAAGATACAAGAGAAGAAGTTGCAATATCCCCTGATGATAGAGGTGATAACATCAAAGTAATGAAAAGAGAATATACTCAACCTGATGATGTTCAAAAGAAAGAGAAGGTAGATGTTTTAATCCCACAAAAACATTCAGATGTGGTGAGAGATGAACCACAGAAGATTAAATGGATATATGCAGGTGCAACTGCACGTGATAAGAAAAAAAGAGGTCTTGATAAGCCCTTAATAGAGGAAAAAACATGGATCATTAGATTTGATGTCTCCAAGTCAAAACAAGGAGCTGTAGTAGGGATAGACCTCATTAATCCATCAAGGAAGTCATTCCTTGCAGCATACAGGCTACAATTTCATTGCACCAATAATGTGGTTGAATATGAAGCCCTGATACATGGTTTGTTGGTTGCTTTAAGAAAGAAAGTAAAGGTTTTGCACGTTTATGGAGACTCAGAATTGGTAGTGAAACAGGTTAGAAACATTTATGCATGCAACTACAAGAGACTATCTAGTTACAGACACAAAGTCTGAGACTTATAGAAAGTTTTGATGCTTTCAACATCATGCATGTCCTTAGAGAACTTAATCATCAAGCAGATGCACTAGCCTAGGCTGCAAGTACCCTAGAACATTTATCCTTATCAAGGATGAAGAGGTTCTCTATCGAGTTGGTGTCAACACCATCCATTCCTGATAATGTCACCAATTTTTAGGTGTTTGATGATGATCAACACATTTTGGATTTCATTGCTAATAGAGACATATTCGAATCCCAGATAGTAGATTAGAAAAATCTGGAAGATCATATCTAGGATGAAGAAGATATAGTTGATCTGCCTAGCAACAAGATTCCTAAGGGCATGATTGAACTAGAAAGAGCCTTTGATCTGGATAATAGGATCAACAGAAAGATCTCCCCAAGACAGATGGAGGAGAGTATGAACCAGTCAACATAGGACATGATGCAGACAAGAGAAATGTTCTAATAGGTAAAGTCTGTACTAAAGAAGAAAGAGTGGGGATAACCCAGACATTAAAAGACTATATCCATGTCATTGCATGGACATATGATGAGTTAAAAACTTATGACACATCTATTATAACTCATACAATTCCCCTGAAGTCAAATGCAAAGCCCTTCATGTAGAAGCAAAGACCGATGAACGCTCTACTGGAACCTCTCATTTTTTAGGAAGTCAAAAAGCTTCTTGCTGCCAGGATCATATTTCCAATTAGGCATTCAACTTGGGTTGCCAATCTGGTTCCTGTCAGGAAGAAAACTGAAGACATACGCATGTGTGTAGACTTCAAGAACTTAAACAGAGCATTAGAGAAGGACAATTATCCTTTGCCTTCTCTAGATGAGGTTCTCTAGATGGTAAACATTGCAATAATGATGTCCTTTCTAGATGGGTTTTCAGGATACAACCAAGTAATGGTTGATAAGATAGATAGATTGAAAACAAATTTCACCACCAAGTGGGGAATTTTCACTTACAGGCGCATTCCATTTGGCCTTATTAACACTGGAGCAAATTTCTAGTGAGCTATGGATATAGCATTCAGAGGGCTGGTAGGTCAATGCATCGTAATATATATGGATGACCTGAGAGTGTTCTCAAAGCAGAGAGGTGATCATATAGAAGACCTTAGGAAAGTACTTAAGAAATGCAAGCAGTATGGTATTTCCCTAAACCCAAAGAAATGCATTTTTGGGGTGACCACAGGCAAACTGCTTGGTCATGTCATAGCTGAAAATGAGATAACCATTGATCCTACTAGAGTCGATTCAAATATGAAGTTACAACTTCCAGGAAGTAAAAAAGAGCTGAAATCTTACTTTGGTAAGATCAACTTCGTCAAGAAGTTTATTGTTGGGTTTGTAGAAATAGTAAGACCTCTCAACACTATGCTAACAAAGGATGCTAAGATCGAATGGACTCTAGAAGAAAAGGCAGCATTTGAAGACATCAAGAAAGGCATTGCAGATGCCCCAGTCCTGATTAGTCCATACTACACCAGGGATTTCTACATATACTATTTTTCTTCAAAACATACATTTGCAGTTGTCTTAACTCAGAGGAGTGAGGCAAAAGAGGAGAAACCAATTAAATTCATGAGCTCCCCATTCAGAGATGTTGATCTTACGTATATGGACGTAGAGAGACAAGCTCTTGCCTTAGTCAGAGCTGTAAAGAAATTTAGGCATTATATCCTGAGAAGCAAAGTAATTACAGTAGTACTAGATTCAGCTATGAAGATGCTCCTCATGCAAAGTGAACCAGGAGAAAAGGGAGCTAAGTGGATCATTGTACTATAGGAGTATGACATGGGTATAACTCCAATGAAACTAGTTAGGGGACAAGCCCTTAGTCAGATGATAGCAGAGATAGATCCCAATCTGACAAGCCAACAATATGCAGTAGATGCAAATGAACATGATGACTGGTACTCCACTATCAGGCATGTCCTGATCACTGGGAAATGCCCACCAAATATGCATGTATCCCAAAGGAGAGTTCTGAAGATCAAATCACAAAAATATATGATTAAAGGAGGAGTCATGTTCAAGAAAAATTATGAGGGGATATACCTCAGGTGTTTAGACAAGCAAGATGCTGCTAAATTTCTTCTTGAATTACATGATAAATTTGGTACAACCCATGGATCACATCTGGCTACCACACATGCCATCTTGAGAACTGGATATTATTGGTCACTATCTTCAAAGATACAGTTGAGCACATTAAATTATGTCATACATGTTAAACTGCTTCAAACAAAGAAAAGTACACAGTTCAACCATTGCAACCTGTGATGGAGATGCGCCCATTCGCACAATAGGGCATAGATTTCATCGGTCCAATCAATCCTCCATCCTCTGCAGGACACAGGTATGTGATTACCATTACAGATTACTGCACCAGATGGACAAAAGCCATCAACAACAGGACTTGTACCTCAGATGATGTGATGAGGTTCCTAGAAAGCAACATCACCACCAAGTATGGAATCCCTTATGCTCTAGTTTGTGATAACGGGCTTGCTTTTCCATCTTGTTGGCGTTTCAATTCGCACCTCTGGAATGCGATTTGGAAATGGATAGCTATGCACAGATAAACTACTCTCCTATTGGAAGGTGGAGTTCCCTTTCTTGCTGATGTTCGCTGAAAAGATAACTTGAATGAAACTTCGCCTATCTTCTTTTTGATTCTCAGCTGCGAGCACAAGGTTATAAAACTCTAAACGCTGCAGAAGAGGTTTTTTCCTTTTTATAAAACTTCTACTACAACTAGCATAGACTAATGATGCTTTCAACCTCCCGAGTAAATTCAGAGCAAAGGAAGTTGAAAGTGAACGAGGAATGATTGTTAACACAAAAACTTAAGCGATTTTCTTCCAGATTAACATCACAAGACTAAAAGTACTTTAATGATGAAAGCTGAAAATGAAAGCTGCAGAAGCTACACATCTGACGATGATAACTTAATGAATCGATATAGAATATTAGAGCAAAGTAGGCATGAGACTTCTATTCAATATCACAAAGTTTAATACAACTCCAGGACAGCAATACTGTAGCAAAAGGTAGGCATACAATAAGTGATCAAACACCGGAGAACAATGAACACAAAGTGAACAAACACTTGGAATAACAATGTTTGCAGGCTAGAATAGGCACAGCAAATTTGCTATCACAAAAGTCATTACATACAATGGGCAAGAATGCCCTTATTTATACTAAAATCAAAGGAGTAGGGAACCCTAAAATCTCCCTTGATTAACCCTAACTTGCCAACTCACAAGCTTTATTACTATTCTAAGACAAAGATACAATAAACAAATGCTTTAAAGCAATCTACTTCAAAGCAAAGAAGATTACAACTATCACGAAGTGATTTCTTTTCTAAAGAATGGATGAGCTGCTTTAAAACAAAAAGCATATGTTTCAAAGCTGATTTCTTTTTGTGTCCCCATCTTTATTGTTGCTTTATTGGTGATGTCATCCACTGGTATTTTTGGAAATAATATCTTGTAAAAAGCTAATTTTGACTGAAAAAGATGGCACATGGGTTTTGTAGGCAATTTTGTTTCGAAGCAACCCAGATCATTGGATTTTGAAAAAGCGGAGATTTTCTTGAAAAAGCAGGAAAAAAGCAGATTCCTGAAAAAAGCACAACTCCCAATCTTTAAGAGGATGATAATCTGGATGGACCCATCTCGATGAAAACTAAAAAAGCTCTGGTCGGATTTCTAAAAAATGATCCCCTTGAAACAAGGACCCTAAAAAAGCAAGCCTCTCTTCTTCCTCAACCTGAATCTATGAAGAACACTGAAAAAGCACCTGGTTTGGGTCTTCGAATCTTCGTTGAAAGAAAAATAAAATCTTTCCTCTAGATGCAACCTACAAAAGATAATGAAATAAAGAAGCCAAAAGCTTGTCTTTATAAATCTTTTGGTCAAAAAAGCAGCTTTATTTGTGTGAGAAGAAAACTTCTCCCTTATCCATGAAGAAAGCATCTTTTAAAGCATAAATCCAAGTGGATGTCTTCGAATAGGAAGAATCCCTATTTTGTAGGAGCCTATGGCTTCATGTGCAAGATGACGAAAAATATCTTCTTTGATGATGTCATCGAACACGCGAGTTGAAAGAAGTGCTAACAAAATTTTCTTCATTTTCGACACTTCAACACTCGTTTTGACTTAAATATGGCCTGTCTCCAACTTTGACAAGGCGGAAAAATGTCATCATGAACTGAAAAAGCTAACTGATCCTAACATTTTGGAGATTGATCAACTGAGATTCCATCCCCTGCCTCCGTTCGACGATCTGACATCATTTGACCAAATTTGACCTCCCGGAAACTGCCAACAGGTGAAGATTGGTAACAAAGCATGTCGAAAAACACTGAAAACATGAAAATATTCTAACACTGCTCAAGTTGGGTGCCCCAAGCCTCCTGGGGCGCCTGGTTTCCCAACACTTAGACATTTTTTTAGTTTTTTCAACTTTTTCAATTTCTTGGTTTGCGTGCGTGTTCTGGTGGCACAGGTCCCCTGCTTGGCTGTCAATTTCTATCAATTGGGTTGAAAATGAGTTTGATGATCTAGCAAATATGCAGGCCTCATGAAAAATGAGTTGATTGTACCTTCCGTTTGCCTCAAAAAATGTGCCAAACTGATCAACACTGAACCGGACCGGGCTGACGGAAGGAGATTCACGTTTTTCAAGAAAAACATCAAAAATAATCTAAATCTAGAGAGTTTGGGCACCCCAAGCCTCCTGGGGCGCCTGGTTTGTCAACACTTAGAAAAATTTTCAAAAATTTTCAATTTTGTACCTTTTCTCGATTTCTGTGCCCACAACTCCTATTCGATCTTCGATTTCGGTCGTTCTGACGACTGTCGAGGCAGGACGGAGGGTGATCTGAGTAGTCTGAATATATCTGTGATGAAATCCTGGCTTTGACTAACTTTTGACCAAGTTTGACCAAGTTTGACCAACCGGAAAAGAGCTGACGGAAGCATTTTTGACGTTTCTCGAAAAATGTGAAAAAAATAACACAGGAGAAGATGGGTGCCCCAAGCCTCCTGGGGCACCTAGTTTCACCAAACTTAGCCAAATTTATGATTTTCCAACTTTTCAATTCACCTTGGATCCATCTTGCATCGTTTTGCGTGCATCATCGAGTCGACAGTCGTTTGTCAGTTTTGCGTCGTTGAAACAGCGTTGGAAACTCATCAAAGAATTCTAGCAGGTGAACTTTTCTGTGTTGATGACTTTTGAGCTCATGCTTCGCCTTGTGAAAAAGCAAAAATGACCCAGTAGAGAAAACTTGGTCGTTTGAAGATTCTGTCTGAACCATGCCGATCGTGAAGCAAAATCGACCAATGAGAATCGAGCGCGTCACCTGATTTGGAGATTCTATTTTTAGAAACTTTCTATTTTTAGAAAGTTTTGCCAACATCCATATCTCAAGAAACCCCGAAAACTGAACTCGACATCTATTTTTAGAAATTTCTATTTTTAGAAATTTTGCTTTTTTGACTTTTTGACGAAAAATTTTCTAGACTTGTTTCAAAATGCCTAAGTGAAGCAAAAAATTTGGTTGGGTACAACACATCTCTTAAATTTTCTAGTTGGGGATTTGACCATGGGATAATTTTAAAGTTTTCATCTAATTACTACCCCTAGGGTAATGGCCTAGCTGAATCAACCAATAAGAAACTATTGAATATCATCAAAAGGCTCATTGAAAAGAACCCTAGAGAGTGGAACACTTTACTCAAGTATGCCCTTTGGGTAGATAAGATCAAAATGAAGACTTCCTTGGGAAACTCTCCCTGCCAGTTAGTTTATGGGGTGGATCCTATCCTCCCTATTAACCTGAAGATCCCTACCTTACAATTTGCAGAAGAATACCTAGGCATTGACAATAAACAAGAAGTTACGTTATTGCAACTGATGAACTCAAAAGAAAAACGAGACAGGACAATTGACCAATTCACTAAGCATCAGGCTATTGTCAAATGTTGGTTTGACAAAAGAGCTAAAGTAAGGGCTTTTAGGATCTTAGACTTGGTCTTATCATGGGATGAAGCCCACAAGAGGAAGGGTGCTCATGAAAAATTTGATAAACTCTGGATTGGCCCCTTCCAAATATCAAAGATTTTAGGTGACAATACCTACAGGCTCAAGACTTTAACTGGTGAGGATGTTCCATTGCCAGTCAATGGACAATTCCTTAAACACTACTTTTAGGCCTAGGTAGGTCATATCAGGATAATGTATTATATGTATATTTTGTATAGTTGTTTGTACAGCTTGCTTTGTGTGTTTGCTTTGCTTGTGTGTTGTTGAGTCCATGTTTTGGTCAAGCAAGATAGTGCACATTTCCACTTTGGAAAACTAGTGAAATTGTTAGAATTCAAGAAAAGAATGCAAATTCTTACATAGCTTGTAACTCCTATTAGTTTGGGTACCTCTGATCAGGTCTGTGATATTAGGTTCATCAGTGGTAACTCTTTTGTTCAAGGAGATCCTCACAAAGTACACCTAACAACCTTGGATTTGTTGAAGCCACTAGTGTAGTGTTAAGTGAAAAATCTAAAGGTTTGCCCTTGCTACCATTGCAATTCTCAACCTAAACAAGCAAGTGTTCATTCCTTGCAAATGTGCTCACATGATCATATCTTATGAAAATTGAAAAACAGAAAAGGCATATATTGAATGTCAAAAGAAAGAAATACTTAGGTCATCCAAGTAACTCTATCGGGGCTATGGATGCATGTCTGACAGTGGGGCTTTACTTGGGAGAATCGTAATTATAACCTTGTCGGGGCTATAGATGTCTGCTAGCAGCAAGGCTCTATCCAGGTCGGCTATGAGGATTAAATCAAACTATGTAGCTTAACACCTGTCACTGGTGTTTTCAACTTATTTTCAAGATGAAGGATATGAATCACATGCACACACGTGATTCCTTCTCATTTTATTGTTATATTGATGAACATGATATCATTCAGGAAGGTCAGGATGCTTATATGGATAAGAGTTAGAATAGCATGTCCTAATTTGTCTTCATTTCTTGAATTATTTGAATTTTATTGGTTTTTTTAGTGGCATGTGTGGTTACACAACACGCCCCATTTTGCCCCAACAAAATAAGGACCAAACTTTTTGCTTTTGCCTTGGCTTGCTTGTTCCCTTTACTTTTGGCCGGTATGGTAAAAACCAGTGACAGATGTATGTCAGGATCTCATCCTGTGCATATCAAGGCCTAACATCTAGGTCCAATTTTCAAAGTTAGAATTCCCCATCCTAAACCTTTCCAAGTGAAAGAGTACAAAATTCTAGGCAGGATTGTTTTTTGAAGCTCCCCAAAATTCCCTAAGACCAGGAAGTTATGCTCGGTCAAAGTTTAGTCAGACAGTCTTAGGGATATCATCACATTTCCTAATATTTGGACATTAACTTAATTTCTTGATTACAAAATTACTAAGGAAAACTCAATGTCTGCACATTCACAAATATGCACACGTCAAATTTTAACCTGCATTGCAAGAGACTGTCAAACAATACATGGGCAGTCACGAGTATGCACATTCAATTTAAATATGCGTACATTCGTTAATATCCCGACTTGCTTTAATATAACAGTAAAACTCAATTTCTGGATATTAACTTAATGTCTTGACATTCACTAATATGCAGATGACGTCACGATATACCCGACTGAGAATATCCTTCATAAAGGTGACATCATCGTCACATTTGAACATAGGGATATTTCACAAACGTTAACATCCAGATATTTCTTAATATCCATATATCCACCCCCACGACCCAAAACACATAGATTTCTGCAGACCAATCAGATAGTGCCACGTGGCATGTTGACTTTTCCACTCTAGACATTTTATAATGTCCTCACATTTGATAATCAAAGGTAGAATGTATTTGGATTATAATGACCTGACATTCTCCCTTGGTCAACGTTGACCAATATCATGATGACGTGATATGCATCTGCACATTTCAAAAGGTCTGCACATTGTTTAAACACTGGGTATTCGCCAATATGCACACTGTGTAATAAATGTCATGAAACGGTAGGTGGACATTTGAAAATTCAAATCATATACTGCCACATGTTGTGATCCTAAGAACCTGATGCCGATATCCATGAACACTAGGGATTTTTTTAGTGGCAAATCTTCACCAATTGGCGAAGAGTTGAAATTGGGGCCTCCAAAAATGGTGAATAGTACGAGCTCTACAGGAGACTAAATTGCCCCATTTTTACACCAATTTATTTTGTCTTGGTTAATTCGCCAATGTATTATTTTTTTAAACTAAAAATTAATTTGATTCGCCAGGTAAATTATGCAGCATTGGAGCTAATTTGCCAATAGTTTATAACGTAATTACAAATCTTTATTATATTCGCCATTAATAGTATATTCCTTCCATTGATTTCGGGTCAATATCGCCATTAATAATGAAGTCCCACTTAATTTTAGGGATATTTTCTCTTCGAAAAGGGGTTTTAATTGTTGTCATTGATTATCTTTTTAATCTAACAGTTGTGGTTTAATTACGGGGGGCTCTATGCATTTGCCTTTGAAAAGGATTGCTGAGGCCTGGAATTTGTTTTGGGCCACATGATTAAATTATGGGCCTCAGCAATCCTTTTCAAAGGCAAACGCATAGAGCCCCCCAGAATTAAACCACAGCTGTTCGATTAAAAAGGTAATCGATGGCAACAATTCACTTTTTTTTAGTCTTTATTTTAAAGTGAGATATTTTAAAAATATTGATTTTGTGTGTGCTCCAATGCTTTTTAGATAGTGGATTTGTGCTTGGTCGCGAGGGGCTCTATCCCTCGACCCTGCCTGTATCGCAATAGGAGCGCACCGGGGCTGTTGTCCCCAGACCCCACGAGGGGGCACTACCCCCTCGACCCCCGCAAGGGGGTGTTGCCTCCTTGACCCCCATAAGGGGCGCTGCCCCTTGACCCCACCAGTGGTTTCCGCCCCCAGGCCCCTGCTTCAACATTACAAAAAATAAAAAACATATATTGGCGGATTGCGTTGATCAACTATGAGAATTTTTAAAGGAAAGATTTGCCATTGTAATTAATTTCTTTAGTAATTATTCACTAGGATTCGCCATTGTAATTATTTTTTTACCAATTATTTATTAGGATTCGCCGGGATTTTACAAATTTTTTAATAATGTGCTTAGATTCTCCAGGAAAATTAATATTTTTTTAAAAGGAAAGATTCGCCAGGAAAATTATAGCACTTAGCTAGGATTTGCCAGGATTTTATAGGTTTTTATAGGGGGGGTCTTCTTAAAGTTATCACTAATGAACACGGGTAATTCTGCATTAATGATGCCTAAAAATCATAATTTCAAACGCATAAAGCAAGATTTTTGGTCATTTTTACATTTACAAAGCATTCAAAAAGAGAACTACAGCGGCCACTACATAGATTTGCAAGGGGTGCACATCAGATGACGACCGGTAGAGGATGAGTACACAGTGAATCTGCATATCCATATATCAATTAATCAAGGTTTAAGTGCAGTAAGTCAGGTATGTAATGTAAAATCCTCGTTTGTCATTTCTACATAGTGAAAGGTAAATTGAGATTTACTTAAGGTAAATTTGAATGTGGATGCACATATGAATACACTCTGTAGTTGTGAATATCATGATACTTATGAATTAACTAGTTAGAATTAGAAACTGCACATTAGGTTAAAATATGTATATTCTCCATTGCAGGACATAATGGAAGTTCACAAAAAATGAAGTGAGACAGAGTTCATGGCTCCCATGTACCCACAATCCAGTGGGTCTGGTTTTAGATACGGTCAAATTGGAGACACCCATGCCAGGAATACTAGTCTAGCAGCATGGACAACCAAATCAGAGAAGGGTGGAGGAAACCCTATGCTTATCAACATCTATAACTTAGGGATGTGGCATGCTAGTGGATTTCCGTATGCTACAGAGGCAATTGAGTTGGTGGCAAAATGTGTTGACAATTATAACATAAATACCAGAAGGGTAGAGAAGCATGGCAAAATATGTGCAGACTTCTTAGTTGCAAGAATTACAGCTTCTTTCAATCTGCCTCTAGGTCCCAACCTATACAAGATAGATCTAGAAGATTTGGAAAAGTAGTACAAGGTCAGCTATGTAGACTGCAGGAAAATAATGTTTTCATCCTTGAGGGAATAGGATAGTATATATAAGGTATCTTCCAAACTTCTTGTGAACTTATACAAATTTGATTTCTCTTCGGAGGTACAATACATGATGGTTATGCTAAGCCAGATGAGAGGGAGGTTACATGCAGGCAATTTTGAGCCATGGATGTATGGACTCATAAGAATGGTGGAGACAACCAATACTCAGGTACAGTGGGCATCACTCATCAGTGATAGCTTGGATTTAGGAATGAAGAGGTTGGGTGGTAAGGCAAACTTGTTCCACATGTCTTCATATGTGGTTTATGCCTGTGCAGCTAGAGGAACTTTTAATGGCTTGCAAACAGTAGGTTGAGTGGGAAGGAATCCCGGTGATAAGAATATATGGCCAGATCATTTCCCACAGCTGGAGAGGAGCTCATCCCTCCAAAATTACAAAAGAGTGAATGATTGTTTTGTCATGCATTTGGTTCACCTCATTGAGGATGACAGAGCCAAGAGGATGAGCATTGAGGCTCAAGAGGTGATAGTAAAGAATGGAACTTGGTTTATCCAGTTCCTAGCCTTCACGTATATCAGAATGGAAGGATTCAATGGGCAACCCCTGATGTTGCCAAGGTACCCCATTGATAGGGTCATCCTTATGGAGATGACCTAATAGATAGCGCCATCATATGAGGCATTTACCAAGAACAAGAAACCAAATGTCATCTTTCCCATATACATTGGGTGGTATATGTGCCCATACATTGAGTCAACAAAGGCAGCAGCGGGAGGGTTACAAATGTTGCATTTACAGCCTTTCTCATTGGCCAGACCATATGACCCATACAAAAGAATGGAGAAGCATATTTACAAGAAGCCTGTGCATCAAGTGCACTTAGAGGATTATTGGGTAGTTTGCTCAGATGATGTAGAGGTAAGGAGGAGGAGCTATCAAAGGTTAACCTTGAAGCAAATTCATACACTAGATTGTATCCTCATGCCCCCACAGTTACATCAAGATGATGGAGTAATAATTTCAGAAGAGTATGAGAATAAGAAAATATATACAGAGACTATCTCCCCACTTGACTAGAGCCAACTAGAGGTGACATCCTTGGACCAAATAACACAGAGGGTCATGCAATTGACCAAGGCATGGGTAGACAAGGAAGTTGCTGCTCTAAAGGCCAAGGGGGTGGCCATTACCATAGATAAGAAAAGGAAAAGGCAAGAAGTTCTTGAGGAAGATTATGATGACTTCCTGGGAGATAAGAGGCAAGGCCTCAAGAAGAAAAAGCAAGGAGTTTCTTCCAAAGAAGCTAAAGGGAGTTCAGATGTTGGTATCCTCATAACTCCAAGACCCTCACCACAAAAGAAACAAGCCTCAACTTTTGCAGCCATAATATCCAAACAACCTGTGGAACAACTTGTGCATATAGAGGAACTAGGTATCAGTTATCAGGATTTGGAGGATGAGGAAGATGATGTACCTCATGTTAAGAGAGAAAACTAAAGATATATTAGCAGGGACCAATGTCCCAAGGCAAAAAAGATGATAGGCACCCGCAATGAGGGGGTCTACAAGCAAACAACTAGATATCGTACTGAAAGGCTAAGGAGGCAAAGGGATATCCAAGATAGGGACTGTTGAACACAAGGAATACTAAGAGGGGGGTGAATTAGTATTCTATAAAACCATTCTTTCACATATTCTTTAATCCATTTACCAAATTCAATAACATGAAAGCAAAATAAACATAGGAAGAGAAGCCACAAAGTCATAACACATAGACACCAGGATTTTTACGTGGAAAACCCAAAAATAGAAAAACCATGATGTGTGTTAGCTCACAATATATTATAGTATCAAAACTAGATTACAAAAAGGCTCATTGCCTTAGAGCTCACTACCCAAGGACTCACTGTCCAAAGAAGTGCTCACTGCAATAGGCTCACTGCCATAAAGAAAATAAGATAGAGAAAGGGTGGCTCATTACCAAGAAAGAATTGCTACAAATGCATCTACATTATGTTGAAATGGAGTTCCATTGATAGCTCAATATACAGATTCAAAGGTCTTCATCATGTCTACCATGTTTCTCTACCCTGCTCACATATGCTCTATTTTGTAGACTTATGAACCCTTACTGCACTTTTCAGATCACAAGAATCACATACTCAACCACTTCGCAACACATTCACATCCACATACTACTCCAACATCAAAATTTATCAAGTATATATATGTAACAAGATTTAACTCACAACTAGGTCGACATGCCAAATATGAAACGTGTACACAAAAATTATACCTTGTCGGCTTGATCCTTTGCACAATCTACAATGCAAATCCATACAATTGTTCAAGAACCTTCACATAGGTCTGGACCTATTATAGAACCACTTATGATGACGATCTAAACAATATATCTTTACCGCACATCGATCCAACTATGTGTCGGCCTTATACTTGAGTATACTCTTAACTATGTTGTCTGTCATATCATAACTTCTAGTGTGGATCACATGGGACTCCAAAATTCATATCAAACATTCGTTAGGCATCACCAATCATACCTTCATAACTACGGATCATAATATTCTTATATGGAAAGATGCGGATCTCTGAACTGATGACTCTGTCTTTGTGAAACATTGTCAAGCTGAATGTCGATACATGAATCTTGTAGATGATCTTCTGGTGAACTTCAGAATCTACAAATTTATAATTAGATACTTCTTATATGTGTTTACAACACCTCCAAACCATACATCAAAACAATCAATACCAGAGGAATGCGCATCAAAATACCTAGGTGTTCTACATTGTTCCTGACTGAACTTTGCTTACCTAGACTTAGGCAATTCACAGTATGGCTTCTAGAGAATTTCAAGACATGAAACTTGGAGTATAGCATTGTGTAACATACCAGAACCACACACCAAAATCTTCATCTACGGAGGAGTACTGGCTGAATCACTGTCATTGCCTTAGTAAATTTCCAACACATAGTCAAATTGACTAAGTCATTCTTTTCGAACCAAAAATAATATGCATAACACGTCTCAAGAACTATCTCCAATCATATCTAGTTGTTGCCATCAATGACAACATTGAATCTCGAACATATCAATAGTGTCTCTTGACCATGTTGCCAACAATCTCCCCCTTTGTCATTGATGGCAACACTTAGTGAAAAATGCTCACACCGCTCCCCCTTACTATGTACACTCTATTTTTCTTCTTCACTTAAGATGTTTGGCCATTTTTCGCTGGTTCTTCTTCTCCCCCTTTGACATCAATGGCAAAGGTGTATGTACAAGTAACAAAATTGTGTCAAAATTGCAAAATTGTTATACTTGTTCGCATATTTACAGGTGCTATCATATAGCTTACCTACTAAAAAGTGGAGAGGATATCTGAGTATATGACTTTCAATTGAGCTATCTCTCCATCCCATTTGACCTTGGTACTGCTCAAAATTTGAATGTTTCCATTCACTTGAAACACTAATTCCTCTACTTTGTCTACTGTGATAGGCACATCAGTTATTGTCTTTGCCTTTGTTGCCTCTTCTGGAAGACCAGTCATAGAATCAATCTTGGATTCTATTATTTCTCTGACTTGGCACATTCTACTCTTAGTGGCCTCTTTCTTATTCTATACACTGCTTATCTTTGCATGAATGCCTTCAATTTATGCCTTTTTATTGTTGGAGTCAGATGTAGGATCAAATGTTTCTGAGATTTTTATCAATTGAAGTTCCAAGTCATCTATTTTCTCCTTCATTTCCTTTGTTGTCTCAGGACATTTTAGACAAAATTTGTATATATCACTAGCATCCTTAATAGCAATATGTATGTTTTTGATTCTATTGTCTAACAAAATTATATCTTTAGCTAGCTTATCCTTCAACTCAACTAACCTTTTATCATGAATTTCAGCTCTAACCTTATTATTAGCAGCTATTTCAAAAGATTCAAAATGTAAACTTATAGAATTTATGAGCCTTTTGAGTTGCTCAGATGGTGCTAGAGATGTATCTTTCTGTAGTCCAGGCACCAATTTCTCCAAAACATCAGATGCCTTATCAATGAGCTCACTATCCTGAATATGAGACCTCAAGATTTCTTCTTGAGATTTGGCTTGAACAATTGACACTAATTTGAATTTCTACAGAGGTGACATTGAGGCTACGTTTAGTGGTCCTTGTAGCAACTCTGGTGAGTCCAAAAACTGAGCTTCTTGCTACTTCTCCAAGATCTCTCTAACTGAATCAACAGTGTCTTGTGTAACTGCAGCATTGTCTCTTGTCATATCATGAGACAATTCTTCTTCTTTGTTCTGCTCTGGAGGATCTTGATCCTCAGCTTCTTGCTCATCAGTTTTGTGTTCCGGAGGAAGGCTCTTCTTAGCTTGCTCATCCTCTTGATTTCTCTTATCAACATTTTTAGTTTGCTTTGGGGGAACTTCAGTATTCTTAGGAGTCTTATCTCCTTCTTGCTCCTTTATTTCTTCATCCTTCCTTGGGCTTATCGGAGGACTCCTTGTTTGATTCAAGTCTTGTTCAGAGTTGACTTTCGAAAGGAAACTATCATCACCAACATTTTGTTCTTCCATGTCATGAATAGTTGGGATGTTGAGCTCTTTTAGGACATCAAGAGTTATTTGTTCTGTGTCCTTTACTAACTTCTCTATGTCTCCGAACATCAAAATGTTGGTCCTTGTTTTTATGTCTATCTTTCTCCCAATTATCTTGTTGACTCTTATTTTCTCTTCATCTGTTATATTTGGACACAATTGTATCAATGCATGCTCTCTTAATTCTACATCTTTTGCCATTGTTGCCTCCTTTCTAGTAGACATGGTACTAGCCAAGTTGTCAAGGAGATCAGTGATTACCTCAATGAGGGCTTTATTGTACATTTCCAAAAATCTGACCATAGTAGTCTCTATGATGCCTTTGTCTACATCATTGTACTCATCATACAGTTGTGCTATAGGCTTTAGATTTCCATGGGCTCACATAGCATTTAGGACATCTTCCAGATTTATTGTAGCCTCTACTTTCTTAGGCTCTGTTTGCTTTGGCTTTTTCTTGTTTCTACCCTTATCAGAGGGCTTGTCTTGTTTGCTCTTTGGGACTTCACTGGCCTTGGTCTTTATTTTCTCTACCTCTTCATCTTCCAGTCTCCTCATCATCATCTTTTATACTAACATACATCCTTTTACCTTTTGTTTTCATTCTCTTGTTCTCTTTTGCAGTGGTTTCCTTTGCAGGTGCTTTCACACTCACAGAAGGTGTGGGATCGGAGGATGCAGTTGCAGTTTGAGTAGAGGTTGAACCTCTTGTTCTTTTCCTTATTACTGCAGGCTCCTTCACTTTCTTCTCAGGCTCTTCCGAAGCCTTTTCAGGTTCACCTTGCTTCTTCTGTTTGGCTGCCCTTGTTGCTTCTGTCTTTTCTCTAGCTTCTAAAATTTATTCTTTTGTAAATCCCTTGCTCTAGGCATATTCTTTTTCCATTCTCTTAACCTTCTTCACAGATTCGGGCTTTCTTAGTTCAACATGAACTTTGACAGAGATTTCTTCATAGGTGCCAAATCTTTCTTCTGTGGTGTCCCTAGGTTGGCTCAACATAACCATCCAACACATTTTCAGCTACTTCATAACCCATTGGAAGGATCCAAAATGTCCTTGGCTCCACAAACACCATCATGCATTGATCCTTATTTACAATAAAGCATATGTCATTTTTGTACTTTTCCACAATTTTCTTAGGTATTCTTTCCCTTGATTGCATGGCCTTTTGATTGTTTTTGAAATAGCCCCATAGGGCTTCATTTTGTGGGGCTTCATTTTGTGCATCACAGTTGCTTAGGCTATTCAAATGATTTCTAATTTGTGTGGTAATAGGTTCGTTACCAAACCAGATCAAATTTCTCATTCTGGGCAACTCTTTCATAAAATAGAAGAATAGGCAAAGAATTAATGTACCATATTTGAATGGATACTTATGCTCCTTGGTCTTCTTCATATTTTCCATTAGTTGTTGCCAGAGCAACTCACAGAGGTCATAATTAGCATTCTTCTTAACCATCTCATAAGCAGTGTAGATGCATGTATCAGAGACTGAGTTTTCCCGGTTTGTGAAGTATATCTTATATCTGATTACCATCAATGTGAACCTTACTGCATGGTCTGCAATTGTGTTAACTGTCAATGCCCTTTTATCAAATTAAACTCTAGTGGCCTCCATCACAGTGCTATTCTTCATAGCCTTTAGCATAGGCACCATTCTGGTAGAGTTCAGTCCTGTCACAGCCCTTATAGCCTCCTTTGTAATCATGGAGGGTTCTTCAAGCCACATAAATTCATCCTGAATTTTGTTGAGCACAAACCAAACCCATTCGTCCTCTGCAAATGTTGGAAAGTCTATATATTGTATGAATTTCTTTTTCTCCAATGCCTCATATTCTTCCTTCAAATTAAAATCATCACCAATTAGATGTTTCAAGTGCAAATCTTATAGTTGGCTACCTCCATGTTCTTCTAGGGCAACATGGATATATGCCCTAATGTCTTCCTTGTGCATAACACCATACGACACTCCTAAAAATGCACCATTAGGGTCGACTTCTGTAGATTTGAATGGATGTTTCTTGAATTTTGGTCGAGGTCTCTCAGTGATATCAAGTATATGTGGTGTTGCCATTTCCGTAATGATTCAAACAATTTCACAGTAGGGTTTCAACTGTAAATACCTCTTTATGCCGAATTAGGTTTTTCTCTGCTTTGAATTGTTGTAAATCACTGAAGTCACTTAGGGTTTTGCTTTTGATCTCCTTGGACACTTGAAAACTTGAATGCAAAGTGATTAATCTTTCGGATGCAACCCTTTTTAACCTTTGTTTACCAAAACCTAATTGCCATAAATGTTGTTTTCCAAAAAGTTGTCAAACACTTCACTGTTAAGCACAGTCGATCAAGATTGCTCCGCAATGTGACACATTAGATCTTTTTCTACCGATTTCTTCTTCAAATGATTCATCCAATACTTCTTTAACGTATACCTTAGTGTTGGATCTTAGCACCCACTATCAGGCTAGGGGATCAGGATATTCAATAAAAGCTCCCCCTGAGCCAGAGCTCCCAATTTACTTCTCAGGTGAAGTATCTTCACCAGAAACTAGTGTGGATTCATCCTTGACCTCATTTACATCCTTCTTAATCCAGATTTTGCTCATCTCCTTCTTTTTTCTATCAGATCAACCTTGTTCTTTCCTTTGTCTTCCCTCTTCTCTGTATTCCTCTTTTCTGGAGGATTTTTTCTTTTTACATTCTTGCTTTTGCAGAATTTTGTAAAGTCTCCAGGCTTATTGCAATTGTAGCAAACAACATTCATCTGTCCTTGGTTCCTTCTATTGATTGGATTAATTCTTGATCTGCATTGGTTATCCATATGCCCAAATCTTTTGCATGTAAAGCATTTTCCATTGAAAGACTGAGTATTCCTTCCATTGTTGAAACCTTTCCTAATATGACTTCTACATTCATTTGCTCTATGACCAATTCTCTTGCAATTAAAACACTGACTAAAGAATGATGGAACATTTTGATTCATTCTACTTCTACACTAAGTAGCCTTATGACCAAACTTATTGCAATTAAAACAATAGCCATTGAAAGATGGGTATCTTTGAGCATTTGGTTTCCTAATTGGAGGTCATCTAGGTCTGTTTCTCTGATTCCAAACCTAGTTGCCTTTAACTGTCTTCATCTTAGTGTTAGCTTGTCCTGATTTAGAACTTTCTCCTCTTTCAAAAACCAAACCTTGCTTGTCATCTAGACTTTTCTACCTGTTAATCAACTCATCAAGCTTTGCAGAACTTAGTTTGAACTTTTATTTATAGTTGTTAGCTACTTCCATATCATGCTTCAAAATCTCAACATCTTTTGCCAACTTTTCACATTCTTTAGACTTGCCTTTCAATACTTAATTCAGATGCTCCTCAACCTTTTCTTTTTCTTCAATTAGCATTGATAAACTATTCAGGGTTTCATTTGTTTCTTTCAATTGTTCACTTAGGTCTTTGCTCATTTTCTTGGACTTCTTGACTTGCTCCCTTAGCTTCAGGATGCATTCATCAGCTTCCTTGACATTCTCCTTCAAATCCTAGACATCTGCTTCATACTTATCAAGATCTTCAAGTGCAGTTTTTAGTTCTTGATTACTGACATATGTACAATCATCAATTGTGACACTACCTATAGTAGGATACCTTCTGGCTACCATGTGTACACTTTCCCAGATCTTCCTTAAGTTTTTATGCTTCTTCCAAGGAACCTTTCTCTAATACCAATTGTTGAACACAAGAAATACTGAGGGGGGGGTGAATCGGTATTCTGTAAAACCATTCGTTCACATATTCATTAATCCATTTACCAAATTCAATAACATGAAAGCAAAATAAACATAGGAAGAGCAACCACAAAGTCATAACACATAGACACCAAGATTTTTACGTGGAAAACCCAAAAAGGGAAAAACCATGGTGAGTGTTAGCTCAGAATATATTATAGTATCAAAACTGGATTACAAAAAGGCTCATTGTCCAAAGAAGTGCTCATTGCAATAGGCTCACTGCCATAAATAAAATAAATTAGAGAAAGGGTGGCTCACTACCAAGATAGAACTGCTACAAATGCATCTACAGTATGTTGAAATACAGTTCCATTGATAGCTCAATATACAGATTCAAAGGTCTTCATCATGTATGGCCCGTTTCTCTGCCTTGCTCACATATGCTCTATTTTGTAGACTTTTGAACCCTTACTGCACTTTTTGGATTACAAGAATCACATAAACAACCACTTCACAACACATTCGCATCCACACACTACTCCAACATTGAAATTTATCAAGTATATATATCCGTAACAAGATTTAACTCAAAACTAGGTCAGCATGCCAGATATGAAACGTGTACACAAAAATTATACCTTGTCAACTTGATCCTTTGCACAATCAGCAATGCAAATCCATACAATCATTCAAGAACCTTCACATAGGTTTGGACCTATTATAGAACCACTTATGATGATGATCTAAACAATATATCTTTACTACACATCGATCCAACTGTGTGTCAGCCTTATACTTGAGTATACTTTTAACTATGTTGTCTGTCATATCATAACTTCTAGTGCAGATCATATGGGACTCCAAAATTCATATCAAACATTCATTAGGCATCACCAATCATACCTTCATAACCATAGATCATAATATTCTTATATCATGAGATGAAAATCTCTGAACTGATGGCTATGCCTTTGTGAAACACTGTCAAGCTGAATGTCGATACTTAGAAGCTTGTAGATGATCTTTTGGTGAACTCCAAAATATGCAAATCTGGAATTAGATACTTCTTATATGTGTTTACAACACCTCCAAACTACACATCAAAACAATCAATACCAGAGGAATGTGGATCAAAATACCCAAGTGTTCTACAATGTTCCTGACTAAACTTTGCTTACCCAGACTTAGGCAATTCACAGTATGGCTTCCAGAGAATTTCAAGACATGAACCCTGGAGTATAGCATTGTGTAACACCTATGTGTAACATACCAGAACCGTACACCAAAATCTTCATCTGTGGAGGAGTATTGGATGAATCACTATCACTGCCTTAGTAAACTTCCAACACTTAATCAAATCGACTAAGTCATTCTTTCAGGACCAAAAATACTATGCATAACCTATCTCAAGAACTATCTCCAATCATATCTGGTTGTTGCCATCAATGACAACATTGAATCTCCAACATATCAGCAGTGTCTCTTGACCATGTTGCCAACAAGGACAATACATCAAAGCTTACAGCATGATGTCCCTATTCCAACCATCGTGAAGTTTAAAACAAAGCTAGCTGAGGATATCAGGGAAGAGCAAAGATAAAAGGTAAATGATCCATATCTGCCCTTAGATGATACAATAGACCTCACAGATGATGAGGTAACTAAAGATGTGGCAGCGAGCCCTATGGAAACCTTAGTTAGAAATATTGCCCTAACTCCCCAGAATACACCCAAAGTGCAACAGACCACTGGAATGGAAGAAGAAGTTGAAGATCCAGAGGTGGTAGTAGAGAACATTGGTTTGGAGGGGTTAATTGGAAAGGTCACCAGCGCAATAGTGATTGATTTATCATGTCACAGGGGTGATGATGAAGAGAAAGGCAAAACCATGGAGCAAGTGGAGATTGAAGATAATTTTTCCATGGATATAGAGGTACACACTGAAGTACCTACTTAGCAAAATGTCTAGGATACTGATGAAGGACATGCTAAGGACAAAGATAAAGATATAGAAATGCCAATATCTGGACAAGAAGATCTAATAAATAAAGATGATGATAATAAAGTAGAGGAGGAAACTGATGGTGATAACTAAAGGGTTGATCGAGATGAACAGGATCCAAGTCATCAAGGACCCAATAAAGATACTCTTCTACCTCAGGATGATCAGCAAGTGCATGATCTGAATGTGATGACATCACAAGATGTACATGTTGATATAAACAAGAAAGATGAGAATATTCAGACTTAGGTGCCAATAAGTAAAGAACTTGATAAGGATAAACCTGAAGATCAAGATATGACTTCAGAGGATGTTGCACCATAGAATGATCAGCAGTAGATAAATGAGGAAGTTCTTACCAATGAGCAACAACAAAAACAATAGTAAAATGTGGAAGAGGATATTCCAAACAATACGGATATGGAAGTACATGATGCTCACATTGAGAAGATAGACCAAGGAGGGTCCAGACCTAATGTGCCACATTGGTGCAAGCATGAGGTAAACCAACCTCAAATTCTTGATTCTTCCAATTTTGACATATCTTCATTATTTTCAGTAGAAATAGCAAAACCCAAAAGAAGAGCTAGAGATACTTCAGAAATAAGGAGAGACCTCATCACAGGGAAGAGAACAACTCAAGTAGTTGTACCTGTGGTAGACAAAGCAAAGGGGGAGATAAAAGCTGATGATTTTCATATCACCACATTGGACCTAGGTTTTGCAACTGCAAAACAAGAGGGTCAGGAAGCTAAGGACGTCATAGACACCCTACTTGCAAGGATAGCCAAAGAAAAGGCTAAGAATAAAGAGCACAAGGAGCAAATTGCTTAGATGTAGACATTTATTAATGGATTGGTAGCACCAACAAATGTGCCCATATCACTTTCTACCTCATTAACATTAGTATCACAAGAAGAGGTAGCTACTCTGGATTTATAGAAACATCAAGAAAACATCATGGACTGTTGGTTCACCAAATTTTTGACTGATGGTGAACAAGTAATAAGGACCTCATTGTCCAATTGGGACATGTTGAGTAATTTGAAAGGGAAGGCTGACAAAGTGAAGAAAGAAGTCAGCCAAAGATTAATAAAAAATGACAAGCAGTTGGCAATACTCAAAGAGATGAGGGAAACAGATACCAACATCCTCATGATGAAGAATGTATTAACACCTCAAACATTACCATAACTAGATGATTGGTATGAAGATGTGAGATCTAAGGTGGACATCTTAAAGAGATGTAATGCAAAATTTGCAGCTATCAGTATGAAAATTCATGATCTACTGGTAGAAGAGATTGAAATTTTGGAAGCCCTTGAGGGTGAAGTAGAAGGAAAAGTAGAGAACCAAGATGAGGACTTTGCTACAAAGGCATTTAAAGATAATTTTAAGCTTGCAACAGAAGACCCTATCAAACATTTTTCTGAGGATACAATTGATAAGTCCATGAGGATGAAGGCAAAAATAGAGAAGTATAAAGAAGCGCTGGATAGTAGAACAAACTAGTGGATATCTCTACAAGAGAAACTGAAGGCGCAGGAGAATGCATCTAAAAAGGTTAAAGTGTCAGATATTGCAGAAATAGAGAAATCCATCCAGACATATGAGGTCATCTAGGGTACAAGATGTAGGATAACAGAGGATGAACCATCTACTGATGAAGAACCTGATGAGAGTGTGAGGTAAAGAGGTCACATTGACCAAATCAAAGATTTTGAATATTCTAGAACATGCCAGATGTACACCACAGATTGATTGCCAACTAGCAATCATGTACCACGTCTCCATCTTAACCGTTGAATCTTTTGAAGTGATCCTAACCGTTGGATCAGTTGTAACCGCATCCTCTCCTTTTTCTATAAAAGGAGGAGGATTGCCATTTTGTAGATTATTAGGAGCTTAATTGAGATTGAATTGTTGAATGTCATGGTTCTCTCTCAAGATTGATTGTAAATATGCATACTTTTGAATGTTGAATGGAATGGAGATTCAGATTACCAATTAATCGTAAACTTTGAGTAATCTTGTGTGGATGTCTTCTTGATATTTCAATGTGATTTGTTGCGTCCCTTGGAGTGCATGTCAATTGGTGGATATTGTTGTCATCTAGTACCTTAGAAGATTAGCATCGACTGTGTGAAGTTGTGAAATGACTTGGCAACACATGGTTTGATTTCATCTTTATTTTATGAAATATTAAATTGTGCATATGGACCAACTGTCAAGGACTCACTCATTTTAAACAATCTTTGAATTTCATTTCAATTTCTTTAAATTTCATAAGATCACCATCATCAAACTGCAAATTACTGAAAATGAAAAGCAGAACTTAAAATATGCAGACATCCATAGACACATGAATATCATATGTATATTTGAACAAATCTCATGTAGAATTGAAAATATCATGCATGTAACTGAAAACAATGACAAAGATCATGGAAATATCAGCTTGTAGGCACATTATTTAGAATAATTTGAAGTACAAGAGTGAAATCAAGTGTATATTAGTTCAAATTTGAGTAAATTGGAGATAGTTTCAGAAGAACTAATCAAAGTTATCAAAATAACTTTAATCAATCTTAACTAGAGTGAAGATCAGAAGAATTGATCAAACTTAACATAAATATATGCATGATCTGGTTAGATATTATAAGATTTAACATCAGTTTATTGAGATTTACACAAAACAGGTGGAACAAAGCAAATATTGGCATATCTGGATACAAATTACTTCAAATTCATGCATAAGGCCCCTAAAGGATTTAACAGCAATTCACATGAAACTGACTAAGAGATTATTAGGAGATCACGTTCTGATCAACGGAGACTTGGAATCATCAATTCATCCTGAATTGATCGTATTTTTCAAGATAAAGGTTTTCTTTGTGAATTTTTATCATAATTGTTATAACTAACATCATCATCAATAGTAGAGTGATTTTACGCCTTTTCATTGCTAGTCGTTTCCTTTTTGTTTCGTCATGTCAGTTTGGGTTATCTCGACACCGTCTACGTCGATTTGACTAAACGATGTTCCTAGAACGTCAACGTAAGTCGAGAGATAATCTCGCCAGGTAGTTGAGTACTTCCTTGTTTCTTTATTTATTTCCATATCAAGGTTTTGAATCTATTATTTCTTTTCATATATTACTAATGGTTTATAGAGAAGAAGGGGGAGTGGTACTCGACCCCTAAATTGCATTTTGTTTCTACCACCCTATTGATGACGATGTAGTTTGATGACATCTTGGATTGTTATGTTTACCCTTATACATCATGTAGATGCAAGGGAAACTTAATGTGATATAATCATTTTAGCCTTCTGATTGGGCACCTGATGAAGGGGGTAAATCACAAAACACACAACAACAGAAATTGAACACAAAAAATAGAATTTTCTTTTATTGATTTGGACAACTTATTACATTACAGAAGCTCAATTACAATCATAGGAATCAACCCTCCACATGCTGCAACACATTACAACTTCCTCCTGCAAGACTCTAGAATCATCCGCCTTCTCTAACCCCAAATTAGCTAGGGTTTCTATTTTCCCGCCTATTCTTGATTCTACGCTTCCCCCCCTTAACTATACTACTGCCTAGGGTTCCCAAAAATAGTTATTAATAGCTTTTTTGGTGGCCAACAACCTAATTTCAAAATTTGCATCTCCCTCCAAAAATAGGTCAACTTATGGGAGCCATAACTTTTGATCCAGGTGTCCAATTGACGAACTATTTTATGCGTCAGAAAGCTTGCGGAGTGCTCTACGCGCTAAGAACCTGCTCTGCTAGTTCTAGCCATTTTTGGGCCTGTACGGGGCTGTTTAGTGCCTCAAACCTGAGTTTGAATAATTTTCAGGCATTTTTTGAGAAACAGAAACTTTAATATCTTTCAGCTCGCAAATGATCTTTCCGTGATTCCTTCGCCAAAGGTCTTATATTTCTGTTATGTAACTTCCTATAAATTTTTACTTCAATCCGTGCCCAAATGCAAACTTTCTAAAAATAACAGGTTACTATTTTTAGCAATTTGGAAAAACTGAAAGTCCTACATTATTCAAGCGATTATGGAACCAGAACCACAAATTTTGAAAAGAAATGGAAAGAACATCAACAATTTTGAAACACATCTTTTTTGGGGTGATGCAAGATTGCCCTTACACCACTGGATGCTCCTGTATCAGCACCTTACTATCATTAATGTATATGTCATAAATTAATAGGCTGACCACCACCCATGGTGAGTGGGATGAGTGTAGGCCATTTCGAACCCATTTAGATCCCCACCCTCATTGTCCACTCGATGATAGCAGATAATGGACTGTGAAATCCAAAAAGGTCGTGGGGTGGCAGAGTGGATTAACTGTTTTATTACATCATGGAGCTTGAAAGGTTGTGAGCCTTATTGCATGCAAGGCATGCAAAAGAAGGGATAATACCTTTGTTTTTGTGGTGTTTCTTTCGGCGCTTGAGAGAGAAAGAAAGGAGTTGGTGAATCAAGTTTATTTGTGAAAAGAAACTGATATCATAACAATGAGCTGGGAGTAGAATAACGCTCGGTTTTAGAGTCATCGACAGGCTTTCGGGAGTGTCCCTCAATAGGCTGACTCCATTATACATATATAAGACCGTTCATGTATGAATCGTAGTCTTTGAAAGACTCTTATCACTTGGCATGTTAAATAAATGCTACTACTACTATGTATGAGGTCGACTGTGTCGACGTATAGTAGTAAAGCTTGATGTGATTATTGTTGAAGGCACTCAAGGCCAAAGCACTTGTTGTGATTATTGTTTTAAGACCCTCGAGGTCATAAACTTATTTGAGTAACTTTGTTATCTCATACACTATGGTGTAATCCTCCAGGCCCTCAAGGCCATATGTGAATCTATAATGCTAAGCTTATAATTATAATCACTATTGATAACTAAGCCACTTGAGGCCATGGGGCCAAACTTGTGCTTTACTGTAGCATGCAAGTATGACTGTGTACCGATATGGCATGGATTTAAAACTATTTAGTAATACCCCTGAAGCTTTCATTGTTGTGCTCGAGCCAACTATGCTCAATAATTAAAGTATAAAGAACTATTATGATAGTGTATGTGCATTGGAAAGTTGGCTTGGGAGTAGGCCGAGAGCCTTTCCTCAAGCCATGATAACATTTATCATGAATCTTTAAACCATTGATTGTGCATGAGGCACTTAGCAGCCGATCTTAAGGACTAAAATCACAGTGTTCAACTGTTAATGATGGTTATTATGATAATCATGGTGCAGTCCTTGAATTTAAAAGAATATATGTACTGACTCCTTGTTAAAGAAGGAGGTTTGATAAATGATAAATAGTATTATTATCAAGGCAGCATTAAATGCATGTCAGGTTTATTGGAGAGATTACTCTTCTTGATAATTATTTCCTTATGAGATTGAAAACTAACTTTAGTATGAATCTCTTACATTGTAATGTAAATGAAAGCCATCTCCTTTCGAATGGCCAAACTCCACGAATGGGGTATAAAATATTATAAACTCATGTGGGTGTTTGAGTTAGGGCCTTTTTATTAAGACCATCTTATTAGACTAATGTGATATAAGTCTTTGATGATATGAACTTGAATGTGAACCTTGTGATAGGTCAACATGAAATTGTGAACCTAGGAAGGTCATAAGTTGGAAAACTTGATTTGGCTATTGTCATTTTGAAAGATGGAATAGAGTAATGAGTCATAGGTTCCCAATTTCGAAAGCAACATAACATATTTGAATGTACTCCCATGATAGGAGTTGATTGTCCAAGATTTGGACTAAGAATTAACTGAACTTATTTATCCTAGACCTAATGGAGGGTCAAACTATGAATACTGTAGGATGAGACAACTTCTAAGTCAAGTCGAGGTAGTGGACATACGACTATGTTCATTGCAAAATGTATATGTATGTAAATCTTTGGCCAAAGTAATGCATCCATCTCTGTGTGTATTGTAGGTCAACAGTGATCCAGATGGCATAATGTTTCCAGTAGTGTCATACATAGTTAGAGTGGATCTATAGTTGTATGGCCGTGAAACATTATGAAGGACACAACATCAAATACTCAGATGGCAAACCTAACAGTTCCTTTATCTATATCCTCCATGAAGGGTAGGGCCGCTTCCAGGTAGGAAGTTGTGCAGGGGACCGTCGGTCTGTGGTTAGAGGAAAAGCACTCAGATGATGCTCTCCTTCCCAAGCAGAAGACAAGCCGAGGCTTATGAAGATAGATGTCAAAGTTCCAGATACAGTGCTTTTCTTTATATGACTTGATAGTCAATTATTATGCATATTTCTTTATTTGATGCCTTGAGCATAGCTTTGTACATGTATAGTGCAGATCATTCACTAATGAGTTATTCTTGTATATTGTATATCTAAGTTCTGTTATGTTCTGGAAAAGGATAACATGCTTAATTATCATGATGATATTAACTCATTCTTGCTTAACTGTGATTATGTTAATCATGATGTATTCTTACTCTTAGTTAAAATGGTTAATTATGGTTATTATTTGGATAATGTGTGATGGCATGTTACATGGAGAAACCTTGTCTTGGAGGGAGAGTTCAATCCCCTAATGTCCCATGAGAAAATTTGTTTTAAGTAACCTTCATTTTCTTGGTGCTCACCAAGCCATTCTCTAGTTGAGATTGATTTCCAACAACTACATTAGCCAAAGATACAAATTGTAAAGTGGTAATTTTATTTAGTCTTTCAACCTTTGCATAACCAAAATCCCCTTTTCTTTTTTCAGTCCTTCTATGAGTTATAACCTTGCTTGAACCCTTTAGTTCCAAACTTGGGATTTCCTAGTGATTCAAGGGGATACCAAGTTTTTCATGTTCCTTACTATTGAAATTAAATTTGGGAGGATTAATATTTCCATCCTTCATCTTATTTTCTAAGGGATCTATCTCCTTTTCCAATTCATCTACCAACTTTTCCAGATCTCCTTTGAAATTGTAAGCTTTTAGTAGATCTTCTTGGCTCTCAGATTAACTCTCTTGGACTTGAGTGTCTTTTACAATCTCCATGCCATCTTGTGAATATTTATCCTAATCTACAACTATTTTCTTCTCTTTGTTTGGGAACTTATTTCTAATCGTATGCTTCTTTTTAGGTTTAATAAAACCCTCTTGATCTTTCTCAAGATCTTCCTAGATATTTTGTGTTTGAATTTTCCCATGAAGAGTACCTAGCATTCCTTAATAATCTATCTATATTCATAGCACCCCCAGCATCTAAACAAAAAACTTTCATAATCCAAAGCTTGGATCTATTCTACTTTGCCAACTTTCAAGATAATACTATTTGGAAGAGGAACAAAAAGATCAAGTTCAACACATATTATAGCATAAACAAAAAAATCTTTACCATGAAAAGGTTGAGAGATGTCAATCATTGATCCCAAATATTTGGTTATCATTTAAATAACATTTTGGGACCAAAAATCCTAAGGGAGAGCATACATGTAAATCCAAACTAGATTTGTAGAAGGATTTTCCTTTGAGTGTTTGAAGCCCACATGCCAATGCTTCATGAATAGTCTATCATTTTGGCATAAATAGGGACTACCTTCCAAAAAATGTATTTTTGTTCAATTCATTAGAGAAGATGGCAATAAAATATCCTTTAGCATAATTCCATAACTAAAATTCCCCATTAGGTTTCCAATTCTTATAAGCCCAGAGATACAACTCTTCTAGAGGTAGATGTATGCCAAGGAATCTATAGATCGGGATCATTCCATGCAAAGAAGCCACATTATTTCAAAATTCATGGACATCAATACTAATGACTAGTGAGTCATCAAAACTTGGCATACATTGATTTGGACTATTTCTATGTTGATCTATCTTATGTTTACTACCTACTACCATCAATGCATCGATTTCCTTGTCATGCGATGAAGATCTAGAACCTATTAGCACATTTTGAAAAGAACAAGGGGTGATAGATCCCCCTACCTAGATCCATGGAGGGTAAACTAGACGAAGGGAGAAGAGAAAACTAGAGGAAGGCTAAAGAGAGAAAGTAGAAGCAAAAAATCATAAAACCCTAGAAAACATCATCAAGAATTATCATGTGTCTTTATTACTTGACTACAGGATCTTCTTCACACTCTAAAAAAACATTTCATGTAGGCAATAGTAGATTGACTAAATATTGTAAGGTTTTAAATATATTTGGAATAAAATGAAAAGAATATAAAATTGTTTGTAAAGATTATATATAGATAGATAGATACACAAGTTTCTACCTTGGGGGTAGCTTCCTTTGATTAAATAAAGATAAAAAAATAGATCCTCAACTTGAGGAGATTTTTAAATATTACTTTATTTCCAAGTCCTAAATATTGTTTTGCAAAATGAAAAAAAAGCCCATCCCG
This sequence comes from Cunninghamia lanceolata, assembly GCA_027924645.1. Taxonomy (NCBI): domain Eukaryota; kingdom Viridiplantae; phylum Streptophyta; class Pinopsida; order Cupressales; family Cupressaceae; genus Cunninghamia; species Cunninghamia lanceolata. The sequence continues at coordinate 5,698,704 of BSBN01000847.1, read as the reverse complement.
CAACTCTTGAAGTCTCTCCATTTGTGTCAAAGTGAGCGACAAAGGTTGATGAGCCATAATACCTATGAAATCCTCATGATTACTCTTCATAAGATTTGTTCTGAATAGTTGGAAATACTCTTGCATCATGGAGTTTTCATTCAAAACATTTCTATTAAAAATGCCTCCCACAACACCATCAACCTACCTTTGGTCATATTCCAAAATTGCTATGAAAACAACACTACACCAAGACCTATGAATATATTTATTTATAGCCAACTTCCCCCACATTTTACTTCCCATGATGTCAAAAATGGTCATCAATAACTCTTCAAGGATAGTATTGTCATGGACATGCCCACATTCAAAATACCTTGCACCAACAACAACAATGATGGCATTCATGGCTAGTGGAACAATGATGTTAAATAGCCTTGTGGCTTGCTCAGATGACTCCTCATTCACACACCCACATTGTCTTCTATAGATTGACAATCTTTGAGGCATCTTAGAAGTAGATCGTCCTCACACCTATAAAATTATTTATTTACACTTCATGATGAGAGATCAATACTTGCAGATAATATCTGATCATATTTTGCATTGAAAGGTCATGTAAGGATAACAAAAATCATGGAAAAGCCTCCAAATTTACTCCAATCAAATAGAACCAGACATCCCTTTTGATTTTACAATCCATTGAAGATCATCCCAAGTGTCGCATCTATCCAACAAGACAATATCATCAATCTAATTCATGGCATGGTTAGCTAAGAGGTTTACAACTGTATTGGTCTCTCAATAAATATGCTTCATAGAGTAGTCTTGAAATCTTTCAAGAAGGGGGGACTAAATCAATCCATTTTTTAAATTTCCAAAACTAGTAGAGTTTTTGCTTCTAATGGCATTGATACATATCATAGAGTATCCCTCAATATCTATAGCCTTAATATTTTTCTACAAACATAGCTTCAAACCTACATACATTATATCCAACTCCGCCTCATTGTTTGCTCCATGTGGTAATTTTTTCACATCACCCAGATGAGAATTCCCCCCTCATTTCTAATGATGCATCCTGCATTAGAGACCTCGAGAGTGTCTTGTGAGGCCCCATCAAAATTTTAGCTTCAATCTACCACTCGAAGGGGCCATTGTAAAGATTATATACATATATATTTGCTTATTTATATAAAATTTGATTTGCATTAAAATTTTAATTATCATATGAAAGGCAATAATAAATACTAAACCCTAGAAAAAAAATTTGACAAGCAAGGTAGACTGTCAATCCCTAGAATTGACAAGAGTCATATCAACATTTTAGCATAACCCACTTGTTAATTATATATGAGATAAATACTTTTAGAGTAAAATTTCTATGTTGACATTTGAACTTCTTCATGTTTGTTTGTTAACTTATAACTTGTTTGTTTGTTCTTTTTACCATAAAACACTGAGCAAATCATTCTTTAACACAATTAGAAATCTCTTAATGGCGTAATAATAACCATCATAGTTATGTGATGGCTTGTTAAGATTCTATTGCATATTTTGTAAGCAATTTTTATCCACTTATTATTCCATTAAAAATAGGAAGTAGCCAAAGATCTCTATTAATTCTAGCAAAGGAAAATATAAAAAGAAGTATGCAATAGTTTTAAAGTATATTATAAAATGCATACAATTAGTTTTAAAGTAAATGTGTAAAGCGCATAATTAATTTAGAATATAGAAAGTAGCTGTATGTAGATGAATAAAGCATGTATGTATGAAAAAGTATGTGTAGGTTGTTAAAGTCGAGTTTTAAAAATTATTTGTTTTTTGCATGAAGTCATAATTCATCCTATTTATGTATAATATGTGATATATCAAACAACAAAAAGAGGGATTACAAGCAAGTTTTGAGCACAAGTTTTTCATTATTTCCGGTTTATGCAATTCTATTTATTAGGTAACTCAAACTTTGTGTCCATATTTTCACATGCTATCAAACTTGTAGGTCCATTTTTTTATTAGCAAACATTTTTGTAAGATTTTGAAGCTACAAGAACAAAGTGATGGTAGTAGATGATGTAGGAAAATTTCAAAGGCTTGAAGAGTGGTTTGATGGAGAAGGGTTTAATCTATAAAAGCTCAAAGTAAAGACATTCTTGATAAATAAGGACCTATTAAGATTAGTTGATGGAAAAGAGGCTAAGCCTATATGAGATGCATATGCAATCAACAAATGGGAGACAAAATTGTATGGCTCACAAATGTGATACTTTTGAATTTGAGTGATAATGTGATTCTACATGTCAGTGAGTCAAATACAACAAATAAATTTTGGGATTTGATGAATCAAATGTATTAATTAAAAGATCTATCAATAATAGAATGTATCTTCAAAATAAGGTTTTTTAATTAAAAATGTGAGTCATAAATTATTGCAAACCACAAGAATCAGTTTAATTGTCTCAAAAATTAACTAGTAGCATGTGAATTAGGAATTTCCAAAGAATATGTGGTGATCATATTTCTTGTGAGCTTTCCAGAATCGTATTCAAGATTGGTAGTAGCTCTTAGAACTCAAGCCAATCTAGATTTTAGAAAATGTCACTACTTTGGAAAGAAGTAAGAAGAAAGGATGTAGGATTGAATGTTGAGACTTCAACACTATTTTCAATAGGATATAAAGACAAGGAAAAGAAGAAGATAGAAAATAATTCTCAAAGCATCTTTAAGAATAATTAAGGCATAAAGGAGGAGAATAGGAAGCATGTTAAATGGTTCCATTGCAATGATCAAGGGCATTTTGAGAAGCAACACAAGAAATGGTTAACATGGGTTGAAGAGACAAAGACAAAGGAAGCATAACCTAATGTAGCTTCATGTAGTGATCACAAGAAATTATTTGCAATCACTACACCCACAAGCTCCTACTCTATAGAATGCTAGTATTTGGACTCATAAGTGACACATCATATGATTCCCAAAAAGGGTTGTTCACAACGTCCATTGATATTCTCAAGGGTAAAAATATTATTCTTTGTGATAATAGTAGACATGAAATGATTTTAGTAGGAAACATTTTATTAAAAATGCCTAATGGTGTGTATAAGGGAGTCCACATTGTATGGCATGTTTAAACATTAGCTAAGAATCTGTTAGTAATTAGTAAGATAAATAATACAAGAATATCATCACAATTTGATAGAAACATTTGTGTTTTAAAATATGCAAAGGGAAAGGTTATAGAAAAAGGTATCTGGGAGGGAAACCTATACAAGTTATGGGTAAAAACTCTGGAGGTAGAAATTGCCTGACAATATGTGATCATCAAAAAGCCAATTTTATGCTTTGGTATTATAGATTTAGATATTTAAATACACAATTATTGGAATTTATAAGTATAGAGTAGCTCGTAGAAGATTTGGATCTTCAATTACTATTCAAGTTGGGACTATGTGAAGGTTGTAACCTAGGTAACCAACACAAACTTCCATTCTCAAAGGGGGTGACAAGAGTGAATGAGTGAATGGAGTTGGTGCATTCAAACATATGTGGGCCAATGCAAACTATATCACATAAGGGAGGAAGGTATTTTATCATGTTTACTGATGATTTTTTTGGACATCAGTTTATATTCTTAAATTTAAGTCAAATACATTGGATACATTAAATACATTCAAATCATTTGCTGATGGATGGCTGGAGAGGCCATTAAAGTGACTAAGGTGTGATAATGGGGTGAAAATGCCTCTGATGTTATCAAGAGTCTATGTGCCAAAGAAGGGATCAAGCTCGACTATATTGTCCCTTACTCCCTACAACATAATGGAATAATAGAGAGCCAAAATTAAACTCTTGTTTAGAATGCAAGACGCATGCTTAAGAGCAGTGGGTTATCAAATTCATTTTGGGTTGACACAATCTCTAAAACAACATATGTCCAAAGTTGGTTATCATTGTTGCATTGCAAAAGAAGACTCCTTATGAACCATGGTATGTAACCAAGCAAAGTGTTGGACACTCAAGAGTTTTTAGTTATCTAATATATGCACACGTACCATATTAGAAGTGAAACAAACTAGATGAAAAATCAAGAAGCGCATATTGATTGAGTACAACTTGGATTCAAATACATACAAATTATATGACTCAATAACACATGTGGCCACAAAAAGCTTAGAGCCATCATCTTTGATGAAAAGTTAATCATGCATAAGCTAATGGAAGTGAAGAATGTGAAGGTGACATAAATAGACATTCTTGATGATGAATTTAAATAAGAGCTTGAGCAAGATGATTCTATTTTAGAAGAACCAACTAGACAACAAGGAAGGACCAATTGCTATCCAAGTTAAAGAAGACTTTGTACAAGCTGAAGTAATCTTCAAGAGAATGGCATGAAAGGTTTGATGGTTTTCTATACAAGATGAAGGATATCTTCATTACTATGCTAATCCAAATATCTACGTTAAGCATATTAGTGAGTCAGTTATAGTTTTAGCATTATATGTTGATAATGCTATTGCTATGAGCAATGATTTTAAATTGTTAGATTTGTTTAAATCTAAATTAGTTGTTGAAATTGAGATGACTAGATATGGTGAGATTCATTATTGCTTGGGCATTCAAATTGTGAGAGACATGCACAAAATTTAGGAGATAAATTTAAGACGGATGATGATGGGTACTTTGATAGAATTTAGTAAAAATTATCATTGTAAATGTGTTTGAAGATGTAGGAAGAAGATTACATGTGAACATATTAAAGTTCCTTATTAGAGTATCATAGGAAGCCTTATATGGAATGGTTTGCAATAGACTTGGCATTTAACACATGCAGTGAGTGTTGTAAGTTGATTTTTAAGCAACCATAGACCACATCATTAGGCAATAGTAAAGAGGATTTTCACATATATGTTAGAAACAACTAAGCTTGGGATCACATTCATTGGGAGTTCCAAAAATCCACAAATCTTATGGATACTATGAAGTAGATTGGATATGGGATGTTAATGATTGTAGATAAACATCAAGTTATTGTTTCATTTTGAATAGTAGATTCTAGTGTCTTGGATGAGTAAGAAACAACCAACAATTTGACTTTCTAGTGTTGAAGCATGGTACATATAAGCTTGTCAAGCTACAAAAGAAGTAATTTGGTTAAGGAATCTAACGAATGATGTTGAACTTACTTAGACCCATTCCATAATTTTGAATATGATAAGTAGAGTTGCATTGTGATGACAAACAACACAAACATTTTATGGTAGAACAAAGTACATTGAAGTGTAGTAATGGTAGAAAATATGCTGAGAAAGGCATTGTCAGAAGAAAAGATCAAATTTTGCAAGAGAGGATTCAATCTTCAACAAATTAGCAAAGAGATATTTGTCTAAGTGGGATTGTTAAAAATAGGAAGTAGCCAAAGATCTTTGACTAATTCCAACAAAGTTAAACATAGAAAAAAAGCATGCAATCAATTTTAAAGTAGGTGCTTATTTTAAAATAAATGCATAAAGCACATACAATCTATTTTAAAAATTAGGTGTACATGTAGATGAATAAAACATGCATTCATGAAAGGGCAAGCATAAATTTTTAAAGTTTAGTTTTATCAATTATTTGCCTTGTGCATGAAGTCACAATTCATCCTATTTATTTATAACATGTGATATATTAAATAATAAAAAGAGAAAACACAAAGCAAGTTTTGAGTAAAGTGTTTTATTATTTTAGTTTATGCAATTTTATTTAGTGTGCAAATCCAACTTTGCTTCATATTTTCACAATTTCATGATATGGATAAAATTTAAGTTGCCAAGTCAATGTGCCAATGAGTTAAGTTTTACTCATGAAAATTGGTTTATAAGAATCCATCTCATTACAATGATTAGTTTACTTAGTATTAGTCAATGTATGTGGACGTAAACTTTACTCATGAATAGTGATTCATAAGAACCCATCTCATTACAATGAATAGTTTACTTAATATTTTTAGTATTTCATTCCTTTGATCATCACCTAAATACAATAACTACTAAAAACACTATTCTTTATAAAATGATTAAAAAAAATTACAAACCACTACTCTTACAAAAATAGATGATAAAAATTAACAAACTAATAGACAATTGATTCACAATAAGTCTCACACATAATTTAGTACAATGCAAGAACACCACTTAATAGACAATTGACTCCCAATAAATCTCACACATAATTTAGTACAATGCAAGAACACCACTTAATAGACAATTGACTCCCAATAAATCTCACACATAATTTAGTACAATGCAAGAACACCACTTATATGGAAACCATCATAGTCAACTAAGAATATAATAATACTAGAAATCCAAATTCCATTGAGGCCATAGAATGTCTGAAATTATGTCCAGTGAATCGGAGCGCCATACGCTAGAGAATGATATGGACTCCCTTTCAAGTTGTTTAGTTTAAGCTTATGAGGAATGGGTTGGGGATGGCTTCATTTTTAAAGAACCGTTGTATATATTCTTTATATTCCTTGAAACAAAATGCTTTATAGCGTCGTGGATGATCATCATCTGTTAGTTCTTCTAGTGCATAAACTTGTGCATCATCTGCAAAGAGCATAAAGAATGCGAGAGACAGTCGGGAAGTCCATCCTCCATACATAACTCTGTGCATCGTGCTTCTATATTTGCAATTGCTCCAAATCTGTCATGCATGCAAACATCACATATTCAAAATGTAACATATTTTATATCTGCAATTTGCTTTATTTTAGCTCCAAAGAGACCCCTATATTTTCTATTTTGGTAATACTAAAAAAATCTTTAAAGACTTTTCTACTTTTCACCTCCAAAGAGTCCCCAACATTCACAGCAAATGAATCCGTTTGAGGCTTGACAGCAGCCCACACGCCTTCCTTTGTGAGAATCTCGAGGCCTCCCATTTGATCCTGGCATAGAATTGTCAAGCAAGAGAAATCCTTGTGGTCTCTCAATGCCAATGTTGAGGTTGGGGCAATAGGAGGTGTATAATAGTTCATGCGAAGATTTGCTTCCAATGACTTTTCCAATCCATATTCAGGAATGTCTAATCCTAAACTACTAACAATAAGCTTGACAAGTATGTTTCCAAGCTCTGCCACCTTGCAACTGTATTCCTTCACCGCTTTACTAAAGAAACAACAACAAATAGTAAACAATTGTTCTTTTTATTAAAAAAAAAAAAAAACACTTAATAGATCATTCTTTAGCACAATTAGAAATCTCTTAATGGCATAATAATAACCATACAAGTTATGTGATGGTTTATCAAAATTCAATTGCATATTTTCCATTTAGTTTTTATCCACTAATATTTCTATTAAAAATAGGAAGTAGCCAAAGATTTTTAAAAAAACATGCAATAGTTTGAAAGTAGATGCATAAAGCATATACAATAGTTTACAATTAGTTTTAAAGTAAATTTATAATGCATATACAATTAATTTTAGAAAGTAGGTGTGTAGTTTTAAAGTAAATTTATAAAGCATATACAATTAATTTTAGAAAGTAGGTGTGTAGATAAATAAAACATGTAACTATAAAAAGATATATGTAGGTTGTGGTTTAGTTTTAACAATTATTTGTAGTGTATGAAGTCATAATTCATTTTATTCATGTATAATATGTGATATATCAAATAACAAAAAGAGGGAGGACGAGCAAGTTTTGAACATAAGTTTTTCATTATTTTCAGCTTATGTAGTTTTGTTTATTAGGCAACTACAACTTTGCTCCATATTTTTACATGGCATTAGACTTGTAGGTCACATTTTTTATCAGCAAGCATTCTTGTAAGAATTTGAAGCTACAAGAATAAAGAGATGGCAATAGATAATGCAAGAGAATTGCAAAGGTTTGAAGAGTGGTTCTATGGTGAAGAGTTTAATCTCTAGGAGCTCATAATGAAGACGTTCTTGCTAAACAAGGACCTATTCAGATTATTTAATGGAGAAGAGGCCAAGCCTATATGAGATGCAAATGTGATCAACAAATGGGAGACAAGATGGTATGGCTCACTCGTGATACTCTCGAATTTGAGTCATAATACAATTCTATATGTTAGTGAATCAAATACAACAAAGAAAGCTTGGGATCTGTTGACTCAAACGTATGAATTGAAAGATGCCAATGCTAGAATGTATCTTCAAAAGAAGGTTTTATTAATTGAAAATGCAGGACCCACAAAGTATTGCAAACCACATGAATTAGATTAAGTCTCTTAGAAATCAACTACTAGCATGTGAACTAGTGATTTTAGAAGAAGACGCAACAATCACATTTCTTGGGAGGTTGCTAGTATTCTATTCAAGATTGGTAGTTGCTCTTAGAACTCAAGCCAATCCAAATTTTTAGAATGTGGCATCACCACTCTAAGAAGAAGTAAGAAGGAAGGATACAGAATTGAATGTTGAGACTTCAACACTATTTTCAGTGGGATATAAGGGCAAGGCGAAGAACATAATAGAAAATAATTCTCATAGAACCTTTAAGAATAATTAAGGCACAAAGAGGAGAAAAAAGGTCTTGTAAATGGTTGCATTGTGGTGATAAAAGGGATTTTAAGAAGCAATGAAAGAAATGGTTAGCATGGGTTTAAGAGACAAAAAAGAAGGAAGTAATCACTACACCCACAAGCTTCTACTCCATAGAATGTAGTATTTAAACTCATGAGAAACACATCATATGATGCCCAAAAAAGGTTGGTTCACAATGTACATTGAGATTCCCAAGGGTAAGAATGGTATTCTTAGTGATAACAATAGACATGAAATGATTGTGGTAGGAAACTTTTCATTAAAAATGCTTAATGGTGTCTATAAGGAAGTCCATAATGTAGCACATGTTCTAACATTAGTTAAGAATCTTCTAGCAATTAGTAAGATTACTAATGTAAGAATATCATCATAATTGATAGCAACACCTATGTTTTAAAATATGCAAAGGGAAAGGTCATTGCAAAAGGTATCTTGGAAGGAAACCTATACAAGTTGTATGTAGCAACTCTACAAGTAGCAATGGTGGCAATAGGTGATCATCAAAGAGTTATTTTTGTGCTTTAGTGTTGTAGATTTAGACATGTAAATACACAATTGTTGGAAGTTCTAAGCAAAGAGCAACTCGTAGAAGAGTTGGATCTTCGGTTGTTATTCAAGTTGGGAGTGTGTGAAGGTTGTAACCGAGGTAAGCAACACAAGCTTCCATTATCAAAGTGGGTGACAAGAGTAAAGGAGTGAATGGAGTTTGGTGCATTCAAACATATGTGAGTCAATGCAAACATCACATAAGGGAGGAAGGTATTTTATCATGTTTATTGATGGTTTTTTAGAATGGCATTAATTTATTTTCTTAAATTTAAGTTAGATACATTAGAGGCATTCAAGATATTCAAACATTTTACTAAAAGATAGTTGGAGAGGCCATTAATATGACTAACCTGTGTGATAATGGGGTGAATATGCACCTCTAATGTTATCAAGAGTCTAAGTGCAAAAGAAGGGATCAAGCTAGAGTATATTGTCCCTTACTCCCCACAACATAATGGCATAGTAGAGAGGTAAAACCAAACTCTTGTTTAGAATGCAAGATGCATGCTTAAGAGTAGTGGGTCACCAAATTCATTTTAGGTTGACACAATCTCTAAAACAGCATATGTCCAAAATTGATTATCATCATTGCATAGCTTGAGAGGACTCCTTATGAATCTTAGCATGGAACCAAGCTAAGTGTTGAACACTTAGAGGTTTTAGTTGTCTAGTATATACACACATACCATATATTATATAAGTGAAAGAAAATAGATGACAAAATCAAGAAGTGCATATTGATCAAGTACAATTTGGATTCAAAGGCATACAAATTATATGACTTAGCAGCACACGTGGCCATAATAAGCTCAAAGACATCATCTTTGAGAAAAAAAATTAGTTGTATATAAGTCAATGGAAGTGAATAATGTGAAGGCAACACAAATAAACATTCTTGATGATGAATTTGAATAAGAGTTTGAGCAAGATGATTCTATTTCAAAAGAATCAACTAGACAACAAGAGGAGTAATTGATATGCAGATTAAAGAAGAGTTTTTACAAGTTGAAGTAATCATTAAGAGAATGGTATGAAAGATTTGATGGTTTTCTGAAAGATGAAGGATATCTTCATTGCTATGTTGATTCAAATATCTATATTAAGCATATTAGTGAGTCAGTTATAGTTTTATTACTATATGTTGACTATGCTAGTGTTACAAGCAGTGATCTTAAATTGTTATATTTGTTTAAATCTAAATTAGCTATTGAATTTGAGATAACTAGCTTTAGTAGGATTCATTGTTGCTTCTAGGCATTCAAATTGTAGAGGTAGAATTCAAGAGAGATACATTGAGAATATCCTCAAGAAATTTAAAGTGGGTGACTACAAGCTAGTGGGTACTATGATAGAAGTTAGTAAAAATTGTTGTTGGAAAAATGTTTGAAGATGTAGGAAGAAGAAGATTACATGAACATAGCTCCTTATCAGAGTCTCATAGGAAGCCTTATGTGTGCATTGTTTTGCAATAGACCCAACATAACATGTGTAGTAAGTGTTGTAAGTCAATTTTTAAGCAACCTTGGACCACATCATTGGGCAAGAATAAAGAGATTTTTCATATATTTGTGAGAAATAATTAAGCTTGTGGATCAAATTCATCGGGATTTCCAATAATACATGGAACTTATAGATAGTGTGAAGCAGATTAGGTATGGGATGTTAATTATTGTAGACCAATAGATCAAGTTAATGTTTCATTTTGAACAGTAGAGTTTAGTGTCTTAGATGAGTAAGAAACAATCAATAGATTCACTTTCTAGCATTGAAGCATGGAACATATAAGCTTGTCAAGCTATGAAAGAATTAATTTGGTTAAGGAAGCCGGTGAAGGATATTGAGCTTACTCAGACTCATTGCATAATTTTGAATACGATGATTCGAGTTGCATTACGATGACAAAGAACTCAAACATTTCATTGCAGACCAAAACACATTGTAGTGCAATATCGGTCTTCTTTGTAAACAAGTTGAAAAGAATATAATAAAAATAAATTAGTATGCAACACAAATAATGGTAGCAAATACACTGATAAAGGCATTTCCAAAAGACAAGATCAAGTTTTGCAAGAGAGGATTCAATCTTCAATAAATTAGCTAAAAGATATTTGTCTAAGTGGGAGTGTTAAAAATAGGAAGTAACCAAAGATCTTTGATTGATTCCAACAAAGACAAACATAGAAAGAAAACATGGTATCATAGTCAATTAAGAATATAATAATACCAGAAGTCCGGATTCCGTTGAGGCCATAGAGTGTCTGAAATTCTGTCGACTGAATCGGAGTGCAATATGCGAGAGAATGTGATGGACTCCCTGTATGGAAATAAAGCAGAACGCCCTGTATAGCCATGCAAGTAACTGTCAGAAGTGGCCTTCTCTTTGATTTCTGTAGGCAATGTAAATAGATCGCGAGAAACTGAATCAATCGCCTGGATGAGATGGGGTTCCACTCCATGATTTATCACGTTAAAGAATCCCCAACCCTCACACGCCTCTCTGATTTGTGTAATGAGTTTGGAATGCCCTTGTTCTGAATATAGCACAGCCAAATCTACGAGGGGAAGCTCAATCTCACTCATACTCAGGGCAGCCATGATGATGAGTTAAACTTTACCATTCAAAGAGGTTGCAGTCCGTCTTTTAATCGCCAATGCGGCACCTAACCTTCATCCGGAGAGTTAGGTGAGGAGTTGCAGAGCATCCTGTAGTCCACGAGACAAACTACCGAATGAATATAAGATTATTTTTGCAGGCCAAATTTGATAGGAGCATGAATGGTCCCAGCAACTGCAAGCGGGGCCTAAATTTGTAGCTTTGGGTCTTTTCCATAGGCACTGATTTGATCTGTAGCCCATGGATCTGATCTAGTACAGTACACACTCTTTAACTTTTTTGTTTGTCTGATTCTTTATGCTTTATTAAATTTCAAGGATTGGCAGTTTAGGTCATCACATGGCAAGAGTCATGTTCTTTTAGGTCGATCCCTTTATAAGATCAACTTCATTGGTGGTGGAAAAGATAGAGGACAAAAATCTCTAGATATGTAAATGCTTTGGAATGACTATTCAAAACTAAATTCTTTTTAGGTGCTCTAATGGAAGTTTTCCTAACATGCTCCTTCCTTAAATGTGAATGATATGTGAATAACACTTAACTGGATATTAGAGGATGACTAAAAGAATACAATTTAATTCCTTTAAATATAAGTACAAGTAATAAATCATGCCAAATGTGTACCAAGACAACTCATGGCAGGAAAAAAATGGGCACGAGTTGCTCAAAATTTGAATTTGAATTTTAGAATTTTGGAGGTAAGATCCATGGGTGTAGAATTGATCTCACACCTATGAGATTGACCTAGGACATGGAAGCACTAATATTTAGGAAGAGAATGAATATATAGACATGGATGGTAGTAATGGCCATAATAAAGGTCGGATATGTAGAAATATGTGTAGATATGGATAAGACATGGCCAAGTGTGTACAAATGGAGATGAGTAATGTCATGGGAGAATGAGCCCAACTTTACACAAGATTTGTCGATGTGTATCAAGTCATTCCATCAAAATGGACACAAGACTAAATGGGAAGTAGTGTGGGTATGCAAATTTCAGCATTACATTTGCCCCCACTTTGAGATGCATGTGAATCCTAGAATGATCATATATCTCAACATATGTGAGCACTCACAAACATGCATGCATAATGTACCCCTCTAGATCTCATCATGTACTTCCATCCTTTAGCATGCATGCTCCATGGGAACCTATAAAATAAAAAAAGATTTGACATGAGTAGCTTCTATCACACAAGTAAAAATAAAGATAACTACTAGAGCTAAATTCTACTATCATTAATCACGAGAAGAGAGGAGAGAATACGGTTAAAGGGATTTCACATGTATGGACAATGGTGATCTTCTACTTGGTGTGGTGATTGTGGGATAACATGGCATATTAGGTGCTACAATCATGGTATGTGATAATGATCTGTCTGGACATAATGATGAGTCTTTGTGTAAGCATTTGTAATTGTCTGCAATCTCAACATATGAATGTTAGTGATAGAATATGTCCCCCTTCAATTGGTTGCATCTACTAGATGCAAGGAATTGAAGGAGAGAAAAAATTACATGAAATGTAAATGTAAGTTAAGCCTATAAGCATATAAACTATGTGAAATACTAAAAGTAATAAATACATCATGTAACAAACAAGTAAAGCATCTCAAAATTTAGGTGTGGTAAGCACATAGGTTGAGGACGAATGTCAAGGCACATAACTTTGCCCCCAGTATAGGTAAATAAAGATTAGTCATGTGGCCCTTAATAACTAGGAACACTCGTGCAAGCACATAAGATAATAAGCTAACATATTCCCCCAACATGACATCCAAGAGCACAAGCACACACTGGTTAGGTGAGGCGATAAGACCTAAAAGGTAATAGAGAACTAGATACATGACATAACATCTGATCGATAGAGTGAGGATGGCTATGGTGTCCCAGTATGACTCTTAGAACATGGTTAGGTTGTGCAAGCACATAATATCATAGGGAAGGTATAATGCATGAGGCTCTTAATGTGATAAGTTGGCTCTTAACACATGGTCAAGTCATGTAGGTTAAACAATGTAAAATGTACTCATGAGAGCATATGTAAAAATGATTGCTCCCACATGGGTAAGATAATGTGACAAGGCATAAAGAGTGTAATCAGCATGAATCATAAACAATGTATAACTACTCAGAAAATGAGGTAAGATGGACCTCAAGGGCTTAATAAACATCATGTGATGATCAATAGTAGGCAATCATGTTGATGGATAAAAATGTAAGCATAAATAGGTAATGATGTGATCATGAAGGCATGTGTAATATTGTATTTGTTTCCATCAAGTTGTATTCTTGAGATCCATGATAAATTGTGTAATAAATGCTCATGGCACATGGTATTAAGATAAGATCAATGAATAACCAGCACGTGTGTGGTCCCAAAATGTGTTAATATTAGTACATAATCATCATGAAGAATTTGTATCATCAATGTGTGACTTAGGTTATAAAGGTTGTCAATGTAAAATAAGGGAAGCAATAAATGCAGGACAGATGAGAAAGGGTCAAAAAGTGAGTAGGTCATTTGCCACCATTAATAATATGTATCATCATCCATATGATTGATTCACTTAAAAAATGAAGGTTGTAGGATGCATAGTATGTGAGTTGCAAATTTTTACTTGGCTATATATAGGGGTTAATAGTAAAAGGTCACTTTCATTTAAATGCACACCCCTAGAAACCTTTAGTATTTAGAGATCAAATCTATCTTGTGTTTTATCGCCATCATGTAGAGGAGGAGCAACATCCCCATATACACCAAAAATGGGTACATACAAATGTTCATATTGATTAGATAGGTTGGCACTCACTATTGTAGACGCTGTAGAATTTGGTTAAGTACAAGGGTGAGTAGATTGTTGAATTGGTTGTTTTCTTCTTGGTGAAATATAAAGATATAAAATTCCCTCTTCATTCTATGCTTTTGGAACTCATACCTACATTTTGGGGTATCCATGATACACTTCAACAACAAGTTCCTGACCCAATAACTCCTATGTTTTGTATAAAAGGTCATAGTTGTTGTGATAGGGATAATGTTTCCTCTTGCTATCCATTATCGCTCCTTTCTAGGTCTAATTCCATGTTTCAAATATTTTCTACACAAGTTATTTGCTTGAACTATTGCAAAGACCCCCTTCTACAACAAGGTATACATGTTCTTCATGTAGGTCATGAATAACTATTTTCATTTCTATGTTTCAAGGTATTTTAGAATCAACATATCACATTTCATGTTCTAGCTAGATGATTGCACATATGTTTGAACTGTTCTTGATTTGTATTCTTATAGAAATATGTATCCATGTTTGTAAATTTTCTCCTTGTTTTTTGAATTTAATAAAGAAAAACATTATAAGGTTCGCAAAGTGTACTTGCTTTGTTGTTTCTTACTATGAATGCCCTTCAAGATTTTATAAATGTCTTTGTAAGATTGTGGAATTGTAGTGCATTGAAAATTCTTATCTAGATATTGCAAAAAAATGTTATCCCAAAAAGTTCTAGATATGATAGAAGAACTAATGAATTTTGTTTTGAAGATGATACTAATAGAGGGGCCAAGTGTACACCAAGGGGTTAGTATTTTCTGTCTCAAGCAATTGCAGCTAATTGTATTGGTCATATAAAGTATCAACCAATAGTTTTATATATCAAATAATATAGCCTCTATTGTTACATGTGAATAGAACTACCAAAGTAATTGTTTTGTGTTAGGTTGTATATAGCAACCAAACAAGGTAGATACAAAGGGAATTTAGAGATGTGAGTATGCCTATAGGTCACAAATAAATTAGCAAATTATTTTTATGTTCAGTAAGTTCACCATGTTATATTTGAGATGCGGTTTGTAAGAATAGGCAGAGTCTAAATTCATAAAATATACCTTTTTAAATCTTAAGAGAAGAGATTCTTAAAGTTACCTCTTTTAGTTATTCTATGTATTAGTATTTTTAATATGCTTAGAGAGAGGTGAATAGATGACCATCTATGTCTATAAATTCATTTTGTAGGTTCCCACATATAATCCATGGAGTCTTTATTATAATGCAATTCACAAAAAAAATATTCCTAAAACAACACCAACACAATACAAGGAAACTGATTCTTGCCTACATGATTTAAGAATGGGCAATGGCATAGATACAAACCTTCTGCATCATTTGACCCAGGGAAATCCTTTTCATTTTTACAACATTGTAATAGCTTAACCTATTAGGAATTAGTGCATGACATAAAATAATATTTGTGTGTGAGATAATAAATAATAAATTAACTTGTTAATGTTAATTTATTAAATAAGTATTAGCATTTAATAATGTTAGTTGTTGGGTAGTTTAGGTAGTTGGAAAGTTGAAAGGCTTTATAAAGTCATTAAAATGTAATAATCTGGTACTGAAGATGACCAATTGATTTTTGTGTTTGAGCCTTTGGCTCTACTTCATCTCTAGTTTCAATATGGTATTAGAGTAGGTTTCTCAGACCTCTCTGTTCATTCTTCATTCAATTGTCCTTCCTTCTCCAAAATGATGATCACAACGGCAATGCAATGAAGACCTCATGCAACAACCATTATTTTTCCTGTCCATTGTTCTTGCATTTTGTCAACATATATGTAGTGTAGACCACATGAAAATCTATGACATTCATCATCCATTTGCACTTCTCTTCTCTTTCCAGATTGTTCACTCTATTTGTTTTCACTCAATTTTGTTCACAATTTTTTCATAACCAAAATTAAAATTAAAATTAAAAAAATGTGCATTATGTGTCTGTGAAGAACAAAAGAAACTTGAATGCACAAGAAAAGAGATAAATAAAAACTCTCCACATAAAAGGAAGTGTTGTTTCCCTATCTTTGCACTTTTCTAGTGAATGGAAGATTGGCATGAAAAATAATGAAGTTCCTCTACATTTTGGAGTCCTCTCTGAGCGTGGAAGGTTCAAGTGAGGAAAGACAAATGTAAGAGGAGATGTTGTTAGCACTCCACAAAAATGTCAACAACCAATGATCAATATTGTTGTGTCATATCTCACATAAAGCCACTCAAAATAAAGGTATGACTGGTAATCAAAATTGAAATGTAGAATTACACAATCATAGAGTTTTAATAATCAGATGCTAACAATAATAAGGATGAAAATTTACAAGAGTGCACATTTTCATGTAATCACTTAATCCCATGGATGTAATAGAAGTTGAGAGTTTGTTTGATAGAGTCTAACAATAGAACATTAGTCTACCAGTATGGAAATCTTCCTATTAGAATAATGAAGGCTAGTTATACCAGAGTAGTAGAAATTTTGTAGAAATTGTGAATTAAGCAATAGTATGTGTGGATAGAGATCATAAAGAATGAAAAAGAATTCATATTTTATTAGGTCCATGGTGTGAATTCCCTATAATGTTGGTAGAGCAGTTGGCAGCATTAGAGGAATTACGTTCTCTACATGTAAAAAGATAATTGTATGGACAAAAGATTGATTGAAAGCCCTTCAATTCAACCAAGATTGGACAGTTATGTACCTAAGTTTGTAGTTGCAACATGTATGCAAAATGTCAAAGCATAGACAAGGCAAGTGAATTGTTTGATAGAATGCCTCAAAGAAATGGATCACATAGAATACCGCAATTACAAGCTTGCACTAACTGTGTTTGTTGAAAAGACTTTAGAAACTTTCAAGTGAATGCCATAGGTAGGTGTAAGATCAAATTCCACTAAGTCTGTCAACATCCTTCTTGCCAAAAATAGGAGCTTTTAGGAGTTATAAAGAGAAAAAAATTATGAGTTATAAGGATTCTTTGTATTCACATTGTAATTGGATGCATTATCGATGGAAACTGACATCCAAGGAGACTTTCCAATTGAGGGGGAGAAAACATGAAATAGATGAACCTTAACACTATCACAGAACATAGAGGCAATAGTCGACCCAAGCCAACCGTCGATGCAGCTTCAAAATAAAGTTTCTATGTCAATACTAAAGGGAGTGTTAGGACTTAGTGCATGACATAGATTAATATTTTTGTTTGAGATAATAAATAATAAATTAACATTTTAATATTAATTTATTAAATAGATAATTAGCATTTAATAATGTTAGTTTTTGGGTAGTTTAGGTAGTTGGAAAGTTGAAAGGACATAAAGCCATTGAAATATAATAATCTAGTGTTGAAGATGACCAATTGATTTTTGTGCTTGAGCCTTTAGCTCTACTTCATCTCTAGTTTTCAATATAACCTTGCCTTTTTAGTTTTGTTTCTATTTAAATAATTTTATTTCTTTTTCAATTATTTATTGGTCCCATCTTCTACACAAGTCACTTTCTACTTATATTTTCTGCAATCTACAAGCTACAAAGGATATTTTTAACATACACAATTTGACCAAGCAAATTCATGAAGAAAGATTGCATAACAAGGAAGGGTTATAACAAGTATTTATTAATGTGTATCATCTTATTTATTGCAAAATTTCTTCCTTTTACTCCTTAATGCAAGATTAAGGATCTAGGCAATTAAGAAGGATAAATGTGGTCTTTTCACCAAGCAAATTCATGAAGAAACGTTGCATACCATGGAAGGGTTCTAACAAGTATTTATTCATTTGCACCATCTTATTTATTGCTACATTACTTCCTTTTTACTTATTATTACAAGATTAAGAAATTATATGGTCTAATAGCACAAAAGTTTAATCTCTACATATTTGGCATGAAAATGGGGATGTTGGCATGCCTTCTCTTTGTAGGACCACCTCCAATGCCATTCCTCAACACAAACCAAAGTAATACTCATAGGGTAATGACAACGCTCTTTTTTATCTTCCTCAATTCCACTTATTACCTATTCAAATTAGCCATCTTATCTTTGTGGTGCGTTAGTTATTTCGAAAGAAGGGTGAGGCATGATATTAACTATGATTATGTATTTCCTTCAATTATCAAATGTTAGGTAGATTTATCAAATGAATCCAACTACTTTTCTTGCAGCACCTTTGAATGTGATGCATGTATGAGATAAAACTTAAGGGAGCTTTGATAGTACCCTAAGGGATTCAATCCTCAAACCTCCCTCAGAGAATAATTTGTTTGCTTGCCTCATTTATGACGATAGATCTTAACAAAATTTGAGCATGGAGATCACATCCCTTGTTTTATATTGAAGTTTCATCACTTATCATTCATAAATGTGTTAAAAAAAGTACCACTTGTCAATAACTAGAGTCGATAAATTTAGAATTATTCAATTCACATTCCATTTCATGGAAGTGGTAGATGCAACGATTCATGATACTATTGATAATGACATCATGGTATTATGGAGCTTTGAAATTAATATATTGTCATGAGCCATGTGAATATATATTGCTAATTAAACTTTTGCAACTATCTAGTTAATTTGGTGCAATACACATTTCTATAGTCTTGGCTTTGCTTTCCATTCTTCTATTGCTACATTCAAGAGTGACAATTACTGACTTTTCTTTTGTACTAAAGTAATATGAGATGGTGCTCTCTATTTTTGCTTTTTATTGTGTTTATTTTAGGGTTTAGATTTGGGGTGGATATTGTCATTGGGTCTACTCAGGTTTGGTGTTCCCATAGGATATAGAGGGGTATCCTATTTCTATTTTTTATTTCTTTGTTATTGTTTTATCCTTTTAGGTTATAGGAAAGCCTAGACATGCAGTGTTGTGTTTTCATGCTTTCTAAATCCATTAGAACCTCTTATATGACATTTAAAATCAACATGAAGCAAATCTATAACCATAACAAACTTACAAAAATAGTTTTGCCTTTCAATCACAATTGGTCATGTTAAACTCTTATGTTCTAAAGACATCATGTTCATCGGTTACCCTTCCATTCATTCTAAAAATTAAAACATTTAGACTTTTTGTTTTCCTCACATAGATCTTGATTGAATTCCAAGCCATACATGAGTATTAAGTCATTTTCTTAAAACTTACCAATAGCAAATATCCATATGCTAATATTCAAATTATTATCTTATTTATACCAATTTTTGTATCTTTATATGTTAAAGAATACATGATAGGGGTAAAATAGTTTTTTCAATTGCTATTACATAGTAGTTTATGAGTTGTAAGCACTATTTCCATTCAAAGTCATATGGACTACAATGATTGCAAGATATGCCCAAAATGGATCTTTGTTGAAAAGGTTCTAGGAACATTCAATCAAATGTAATTGGCAAGTGTAAAGCCAAGCTCCACAACCTTTTCTAGCATCCTCACTGCCTATGCAAAAATGGGAGCTTTGAAACAAGGTTTGGATATCCATCAAAGCAAAATGGATGGACAAATTTTAGTAGATGTTATGGTTGCAACTACCTTGCTAGACATATATACAAAATGTGGAAGTAGAGACAAGGCACACAAATTGTTTGATAGAATGTCTCAAATGAATATAATGTCATAAACCACAATGTTTATAGAATATGAGCAAAATACTTTGTTGAAAAGGCTTTAGAAAAATTCAAGCAAATGCAATTGATAATTACAAAGCCAAATTCCACAACCTTAGCCAATCTGCTTGTTGGTTGTGCAAATATGGAATCTTTGGAACAAGGTATGGACATCCATCAAAGCATAATGCATAAAGGATTTTTGTCTATTGTGGTTTCAAATCACCCTTGTTGACATTATACAAATGTGGGATCATAGACAAGGCATGTGAACTATTTGACACAATGTCTCAAAGAGATATAATCTCATGGAATACACTCCAACTAGAAATGGCTTATCATTACCATCATGACAATTTGTCAATCTATTGTGATCTCTATTGTAATTTGTCGTGTATTTGATTCACACCAATACTTGCAACTCTTTGCAAGGACTCTATCTGCACTAGAACACTTATTTCCTATAATTTTCAATATGAAACAAACATATACATCTAGCATTAAGAATCCTTCCGATAATATTCTATTCTCAATGGTTATTTTTATGATCCATTGATCCAAAACTTAGACTAATAAAATGTTTAAATAGAAACACTCAAGGAATTGTATAAGTTATATCCTAATGTAATTGAGGAGAGGGATCCCCTACTTTATGAGGGGATAACTTCCCGCAATCAAATACCCTTTAATGAACTAGAGATCATCTAGGTTTGAAGGACTTGAAGATAAAATTTTGTTTAAGCTAACCTCTCTATTAGTGACCAATTATAATCTTTGACAACATTATGGTTTGTTCCTCCCTTAAATCAATCAACTATAATCATTCATGAGCTTATTTTTTACCACTTAGTTGTCTTATATTTCCTATTAGTTATAGTCAAACTAGCCACAAATCCATGAGGATATGAAAAGTGAATTTGTGTAAATCGAAAGACGCTAAGCTTCATATTTCAAAGAATTTGTAGATAGAACTTCCACATATGCTTACATAAATCACAAATCCATAGTTTTTTATTATGATAAGCAGCTTACTGGCGCTGAACCCATAACAACCAAGGCCCCAAGGGCAAAAAAGAAGGGCACAATAGAACAACAGCCAAGCTGAAAGAAACCAACAGCCCAAAATGGCAACCCAAACAATGCATCGGATGCACACTGACAGCAAAAAATCCAGATAGGGGATCTAAACAATAGCAGATCCCAAACAAGCAAAACCTAACACCCTTAGCCCTAGGGCACCGCTCCCCAACAGATTTGGGAAGCCCTTTCTTTCTACGTTGAACCACAATCTAAGAAACCTCTAAGTCAAAATCCACAAAGCAAGGCGAGAGGGGGGTCCTCCCAAAAAGCAACAGCCAAGGAAGGTGCCAACGAGGCTGACCCAGAAGAAGGCACAGCCAAATTAGTGACTGGAGAAGAGGAAAAAGTAGCATGACCCGAAGCCTCTGTGCGCAAAACCGCCAAGTCCGAATTAGGAAAGACCGAAGGAAGAACAGCAGCTAGAGCAGTATGATCCGACCCGGCGCAGAAGGAGCCGACATGGGAGCTGAAAGAGGATTGAAGGAATCCAACAAAGTCATGGGGTTCACAACAGCCGCCACCACCCCCACCGAAACAATCTCAAGAGGGAGCTCATCCTCCTGAGAGGAATCATCCCCACTGGACGAACCATCCTCCTAGGAAGCACTGAAAGTCGAGTGATCCACAAGAGCATCCTTCCACCAAGTTGCAGCGCCTTTGCGGCGCGATAGAGGACAACCAACAGCCATATGACCAATAGTGAAACAATGCTGACATCTGAAGGGGATACCCTCATAATCCAACAATTATTTCCAAGGTCATTCCCCTACTATCAATACAACATCTCCAAAAAGGGGTTTGGAGATGTCAATATCTACCAAAATTTGGGCAACCGTGGAGTGACCCATGAAAGAGGTAGTTGCATCAAATTTTAGAAAACGACTGATGGCATTGCCAATACCCTCATAGAAAGAATCCTCCCAAAACTGGAGGGGGAGGTTCGGGAGACACACCCAAATCGGCTTGATATTAAGTAGCTCAGTAAGGGGATTGAAAGTAAGAGTCCACGTTTTAATGGAAAGGGAATGTTCCCCTACAACCAAACCCTACCATCAAGCACTAAATCTCGCTACTCAGAAGAAGCAAGTCACGATGAAAAATCCTCGTGCACTAGGACAAAGCTCAATCTTACCAGCAACCAGCGGCTTCCAAGACTCCATGACCTAATTGTGAAGGTCGGGCATAGAGGGCCATAATCCATTGAACCTGCAGATAATGTCTATATTGCGGTAAAAATCTTCACTTTCTATGACCTCAGGGCCACACACCACAACAAGGGAAGAATGGGCACAGGGGATAGGTCGGACCCCCCTCCCCCCCTCCTGAAGCACCAAGAGCACCCGAACTAGCCACTGCCGCAAAAGACCGCCAAGGGCCACCATGAGCACGCTACCCTGGAGCAGACACATTATTCCCTGCCTTAGCCTGCATACATTACACACCAATATTCGTGTTTTCCTTAGGAACACCATCCCGTTCAAAGGGAATGCTCACCCCCGCTTGCACACTGTTTGCGGCTATTTTTACTACATTCTATGGAGTCCCTCCCCGTCCATTAGGAGCTCCAACAGAGGCTCACACTCCCCCCAAAACAGAAGACATAACAGCAACAACATTCGTTGAATCCACGCACAGGCCAGCGAACCCAGGGCCAACGGTCAAGTTCAAAATCCCGCTCTCGTCCCTGCTCTTGTCCATTTCAAAAAAATCTAACCATTTTTAATTACAAATCCATAGTTTATGTTGATTTATTAGAAGTTTACAAGATGTTTGTATGTAGTGTACAAACACTTCATTAGGTGTCATGGCTTTCAATAATAAATCTCAAGGTTCACCTTTGAATTTTAGTCCTTAGAATTTTCTTTGGCCATGCTTAGTTCAAAGGCCCTAAATAAATGTGCAATATATATATTTAATCCAAAAGCCTATGAAACTTTGAAAAGAGGATTTCTTATAAAGTGGAGTGCACCTCAATGTGTCACTCTCTCAAAATTTTCGAGGAAAGAAAACCTTTAACAAGGTGGCCTCATGCAATATTTATCTAAGTTTGTTGCTTACATTTTAACAATATAGGTGGTCCCATATAAATTTTGAATCGAGTACTAAGGATAATTTGGAATCTTTTCCTATAATAATGGTTATATAATTTAGTTATTAAAAATAAGTTGTGGAAAAATAGGGAGCTGAAATCATGTAGCCACTACATATTATAAAATATGCCACGTGGCTACATATATTTCTTTCCCTCCTTTTTCACATTTCCCTCTAAATTTTACCTCCATAATTTTTCTTATTGACACAAATAAATACACATACCTAAATTTTATTTTATTTTTAATTTATATGGGTTTAAAAATTTGTAATTTAAAACAAATGCTTAAAATAAGTGAAAAAAAAAAGTCATGGGACCACTAGCTCCACAAAAGCTCCTAAATTTTTTAAACAGTCATTGCTAAACAAAATAAGCTAAGCAAATGCATTAACCTTGCCCTAACACCACTCAAATTTCATCCACCATCAATTGATACCTAATAAAATGGCATGTATTAAAACACCTGAGATAAAAAAGAATAGTACAACACCCAATAACAAAGAATACCATGAGGCCAATGACCAAAGAAAAATACAAAAGAAGAGATATGCCATGCACACATGTAAGCTCCAAAGATATAGACATCCAAAATACTTCCCAAATAAAACCTATGCCGATCTTCTTCATAGCATGATCCAAAGGCCAAGTTACTTTCAAAAGATCTTCACCAGGAGCCCTCCACTAGAATGCTCACTCCACACAGTTTTCCTTCCCAAGAATTTGGAAATTTTCATATTTCCTTTTGGGTGTCATGATTCCCCTTTAGACCTCCATATGCCATCCATTGAAAATCACACCATGACCTACTATCTGATCCAGATCAAGAGTGTACAATACTAAATTATTAAATTTTAAGGTTACAACTTTTAGTCCAAGTCTATTGGACTGTTGTAAGAAATTGAATGTCAACCTTCTATTTGGCATATTCACAAATCATTAGGCAAATATAGTCCCAAGAACGTTTGTCCCTTGTGTGGCCCAAATCAATGCAAATAGCACATAACGATATTGCTTCTTTTGATTTCAACTATATGAACCCTTTCTCCCCTTTTAGAGTATCCTTGTCTTAGGAACCTTGCTCTTAATAATTTTCCAGAGTTTGTAGCTCTACAAAGTTATAATATAAGTCATCTCAACATTTACTATATTTTCCATTTTAACACGTCAAATCCCACAATTTAAAAGTGCAAATTAAAATTTTACACGAGGAGACAATTTACATAAGTTAACCCACTCATCATTCAACATTAAAATTGTGCTCCATTCAAACTACATGGAAACCTCTCCCAAATTTGGTGCTTATTTTAATATAATTGTCATTTTCAATACCCTTTATTTATATTTACATTTCAATTTGGTTCAACATAACTTGGTTTAACCAGTTGAATGAACTTAATATTAATAAAATTATACTTTTTTATCATGGCAAGTCATCAACTCAAGACATTAATAGAACACAATAAACCAATGTCACATGAATTGTAAATGTCCATCTAATAGAAAATTACGGATCAAAAATACAAATTAGTGATTTTGTTATACAAAATAAATGCAAGAAACATGAACCCAACTTTATATAATAAGAAAAATTATCCTTTTTTGAAAGAGCAATGACATTTTACGTAAGTATACAAATTACACAATCATTGTTCAATATGATGTCTTCCAATCTTCCAAATCATAAGTAAAATGACATTGACAACATAAACTAAATTTGTTTTTGCAAACCATATATAAATATACATCAAGATTGTATGATATAAGTTTTATAAGGGATATAATTGTCAACTACCAACATTAATTGCACAATTGTAGCACAATTGGAGATTATTACAAGTTATCAATAGTTAACAATGTTGTAAATGATGCTTACAATTGCAATATTATGCATGCTTAGCACATTACCATGCAACAATAGTCATTAACAACAAAAAAACTTCCATTGTCGATTCTTGAAAATATTTTGAAAGCTTCAACAAATTCTTAAAAAACTTGCAAGCTGCAAATCAACAATAATATTGATAAATTAGACACATAATACTCTAGACATTCAATGATCAAAGTCTAAAACATTAAACATTCCTGAGCAATTGTAAAATACTATAAACATACCAATTTATATAATTTCTATACATCCTAATTAGTTTGATGTTTAAAGACGTGATATTTCCACAGTCCATCTGAATGATCTAATTGTTTATAGAAAAAACTGTGTAGAGCTTTTTTACATCAATGTTTGATGTTTTTTTAACTTCCTAACAACTCTATTTTGTACTTAAAATCAAATGCATTTATATAAGCATCCATGAAAAGAGACCCTATTTAAAATGTATCTTAAGCTCAGCTATTAAACATTGATCGCTGCGTCCAATTTCAATGTCAAAAACTAGTAAAAAGATGAGCAGATGAGCATAGCATTAAATAACCAATAAAAAGGTGACCTCCAATTAATACCACTAATGGCTTGGCCATGCATAAAAGTTAAATCCAATAGTATATGTACCGTGATTCTTACTTGTATAACTTTTTTCCTATGTATTTAGCTAATAAGTTGATTTAATAATGGTTTCTTTACATAGTTGCTCTTAAAAATGGTTTCTTCACATAGTTGCTCTCAATTAAATACACACAACAAAATGTTTTACCATCAGTTACCAACTTCTAATCATTAACTCTATTCGTATTCCACATTTAGCATTTTTCGCCCTATGAAGGAAGCAAAGTCAATTTCAAAGAATTAAATTCCGTTTATTACTCATGTTTTTAATACATGGGAGTTAAATTGCATAATTAACCAAAGTTGAACAAGTGATTAATATAGCTTATGTGCCTTATCAAGCATCGCCCCATTAATTGAAACAAGATCTCGTTACATTCTGTATAACCCTTCTACCGCAACGGCAATACCTTGTAAGTTCTTTTGTTCTTTTATGACATTCAATATTTATTTCATCAGTTTTCATAATTCCTTTCAATGGCAGCTTCCCTTCTACTTTGCAACAATGACCTCGCCACGTGTTCATTATTATCATATCTTTAATACAAGAGCTACTCGTACAATACTAGTCAAATCTTAAACAGAGAACTCTAAATGGCATATCTAATTAAGTTATAAGCATCCAATGTTAGACCTACTCCAACCATTTTGGGTTTTCAAATTGGATTGGACACCTTTTTAGGCCCAACATCCAATCTCGGTAAAGGGTCTCATCATTCCCCATTATTATTTTTCCCAACAACTCAAATTTTAAGGTAACCAAATTGTGTGTCTCCGATTACGCAGCCAACATTTTTCTCAAATAACAGAACACCTTATGTTGCCCCTTCTTAAGTTGCCAGCAATTATGTATTTTATAACTTGGTTGGGCAATTTGACTTGTCAACTACTCAAGCATGCAAGCTTGAAATCTGTAGTTTTTATTAGTCCCTGAATTTGATATTTTAGTGTGTTTCATCATTGTTGATCATCATTCTGTTTTTTTCCGATTCAGCCATTCCTGCCTGATCTCCTCTATCTGCGATCAGGTATCCCACGTAATTGTCTTCTTAATTCAAACTCTTTAGCATCGACACTGTTACTGACCCCCCTCATGTCCAACAAATGCACAGTAATATGTAAGTCACAGTGGTTTTCTAGTAATCAATTCAAACCTATACATGTATTATTGTACTGCCATAGCATCCATAACTTCTGGATGATTAATGAAACTTTATTAGAATTAGATCATAAATTTGAATATGCAATGAATGTTTCCATACTAACAGCATGATTTCTGGATTATTAACGAAAGTATATTAGATTTAGATCAAAAATTTGAATATGCATTACAAAAAATTGATGCTTCCGTACTACCAGTATCTAATAATATTATATGGGCACCTTACAGAATCGATAGTTCTTTGATAAAATAGCCATTTTGGGTGGTAAACATTGGTTGACCCACCTCACAAAAGGTGGATAGCTCCAGGCGTGATCCACAATTTCTTTCATAACAAACACATGTTTATTTATAGATTAAATGGATAGTTCGACATACCTTCTTCATTTTTCAATTTCTGCTACAATGGACATAACCTTTTTTTTTTATCAAAAGAATAACATTAGCAATGGACATGCTATTTGCTCAAGACCTTGTGCATTTAATAGGTGAATAATATATGAAAGCTAATGTTCTGGGTCATTCAACAAAGGCTTAATCTAAATAAATAAAGTCAATGTTAAGCTGTTTTTTGATCTCCTACTATATCAAAGAATGGTTTCCAATTTTCATTTATAGTTTCAATCCAGCTCTGTTCATATCCTTCTGACTCCTAAATCTGCATAATCCTGTGAACCAGTTTGCTCAAGTGACCTTCCTTCACGACTGCACTCATTATGGTGCTTTCTGTGAGGGAATGTTTCTAAATCCTATTGTACTTAATATCTGCATTACATTCCTTTGTTCTTGTTTGGTTTGACCTCCCTGTTTGTCCAATGTACATAAAAGTCCAATGAACAAGGAACAATAAACCTCTTGGGAAAGGAGGGATTCCTGTACGTCTTTGACAGATTCAAATGATAGGTGTATTGGGGGAAGTAAAGAAAGATTTTTTTGGTTTTTTTTACATTTCTCCTAAGAAAAAACAATTGTCTATCTGAATATAACAGTACATCTGATATGCCGTTAAGGCCCAAGGGCATGGTGCAATGGTTAAAACATCATGGCGATGTTGTAGCCACAAAGGTTCAAATCCCCACTGGACTCCTGTGCTCGTGTATTTGGACAGTTTTCATTAATGCTGGGGAGGGGTTCCCCATTTGTGGCCTCTACCGGCTTGGGCCAGGCTAAAAATTCCCAAGATTAACTAATCAAAAAAGGAAAAAAAAAACACTACATCAGACTCATACACCTATTTATTCCCATACATCTGAAACGATTCAAATAATCTAAATCAATAAGTGATTATGCATTGGAATGTTTATTCACAAAGGCTGACCGATCCAAGGCAACTTAAAACACCTCTCACTGATTCAACATCAAATTAAAACCCATTTAGGAAACATCAACTCAAAACACCGTCATATCTTGACCTTTGAGAGTAACTCGGCCCTTCCACACTCATTTAATGGGATTCATGTAATACACCTTGTTCCATTATCTCTTCTTCAAATAAGGGTTGAACAAAAAGCATTGAATTGAACTAGTAAAAGTGAAATCTGAATGAATAAACTAAAATATGAGAATTTGCAACCCCGCAAGCATACAAAATTATGTATTTGTTCAAGATTGTAATTAAAGAAATGAAATTCATAATTTGCCAACATACCTTAAGAAATATAAATTCAAAAAAGAATAAACAAAATATTTATATTGCAATTTATAACTTGAAAATTTGCATTACATTTACAAACCACGACTTGCCTTTGTATTATTAAAAAAACATCTAGAATTGTGAAACACACATTTGAAAAAAAATTAAATTAAATTAAATTCAAATACATATAATTAACCTAAAGCTTATTCACCTCATGCAGTTTCCATGTATAATAGATCATTACTACAGAATTAGTTATGCTCAAATAAATGGGAACCGGTGATGCCCAGACCTTGATGTAAATTCAGGAATTCCAACAGAAGCTGAGATTCCACAAATTACAATATTGTACAGCATTGGTTGGTTTTCTTTGCTTGCTTGTAAAATAGCTGTTTCATGCCCCATAAAAGAATGTTAAATGATTGTGGAAACCAAGTCAAATCAAATGCAAGAGAAAATTTTACAAGAAAAACATCTAACTTTAATGCATAGGAATGTTTGTCAAGGTTTGTCAATTTATAAGTAGGCTACCTGAGAGGCCATGCTCAGATCTGAACTTTTCTCCACTAAAGAGTCCAGTTTTTCCCCTCTTGCAAGCACACTGTCAATGGTTTTATGCTGCACCATTTTAAAAAGCACACAATTTCAGCCCTTTTCAAGTATACAGACAAAAGGCAAAAATTGGATATTTGTTAACTTTTGATATGAGTAATCTTAACCACCTCTTTACACTGCAAAGGGGCACAATTGATCATTTAAATTCCTTATCATTTTGCTTTTAAAGTTAAATCCTTTTAAATCTCTATATTCTTTGTGTTTAACATTTTTATCTTATCTAGAATATCTCCACTGTCAGATCACCCTTTCTTCTGCACCACGAATTACCCTCTCCAATAAAAAAGTAAACAAAACACAAGGAACAGAATTCAAGCTTAAAAGGTGAGCAAAAGACATGAAATTCTCTGTTATGGAAATTTAGTTATTAATTTTATTTTTTAATTGGAATGCGGTGAACTAAGTCAATTGCCAGTAGATACATATTTCTAGTAAAGTTAGGCATAAATTAGTAAGGCAAATCTTTTTAAACTATACGTACAGAAATTCATCATAAAAGAATGTACGATTTTATAATAATTCAAAAATTTGCACAAAATTTATGCCTTTTCATATAATATTATATCTTTTTAAATGCCATAATTTCACAGTATTTTGGAGCTTGCATTTTTTTGTCACAATTATGGTAATCCTTGTATATATAACAAGAAAAAGCCCATAAAATCCAAGTCGTTTTTAAGAGAATAGGTGGGGTCATTGAGCTGCACTAGGAAATATAAAGCAAACAAGGATTCAAAAGAAAAATAAGGTAAAGGTAGCATTGAACCTTCTTTGAGTGTTTGAAAACTTTGAAAACTGATGGTTGGGGTATCTCTAACAATGGAATATATAGTACTTTTCTATTACAATGGTATCTGATGACTCTGGACTCAACAGTAAAATTCAGCATGATTCCATGACTCACAGTCTCACACGTAGGATCAGCCAAACCAGTTTCTCAATCTCGCATCCTTTTCTGGTTGTAGTCAATGTATTAATAACCATTTATAGCCATTTATGATTACTGTGTTGTGTTCTGTGAACCATTATGCTATCTGTGTTCTGTTTATATGCGTGTGAATCCTTCAGATGTTAGTTTAGCATTCTGCAAGTTTCAATCGCATTATAACTTTGGAACTCATTGGTTCTGAAGTTGTACTCTGTACCACCACATTCTGGGGTCAGAAGCATGGATCACCATGCATGTCAACAGAACCATTTGCAAATTAAACAAGTTTGTTGTAAGTTTGTCTGATGAAAAGTTATTAAGCACATTCACATGTTACCCGTAGACTTGAAAATGGTTTGTGTGCCTTTCAATTCATATTATAATTGGAACCCCTTGGTTCTTAAGTTGTACTGCGCGCCAATACATTCTGGATCATCATGTGTATCATTAGAAACATTTGCAACTTAAACAGGTTTGTCGTACACTTGTTTTCTATTTCTGATGAAAGTTTTACTGTTCGGGTAATACAAGAAAGTTACCAGTTAAGGTTTGTGTATGCTAGTACAGCAAATTATTTTTGGGTTGGGTTTGCTCTGGTATGTCCATACAAAAAACATATAAAAATCATAAATATATTCATATTTTCAGGTTAAAAACAGAAATTAAGTTCAGAATACCACATAACCTGCATATAATATATTAATAGTGTGAGTTACCATATATAGGGTTTGAAATTATTTTCTAATGTTTATAACTTCTAACTCCAAGAGCTGCAGAAGTACCTATCTTTAATTTTGAATCGAGTATTTATCTTGATGTTTCTTGCATGTTACTGAAGGGAAGAACGACTGGTTTGGCAGATTAAACGATTCACCTTCCAGTGGTTACACAATCTTGGATGTTGTGCAGAATCCTGAGGTACAAAACTGCAGATGTATGAATCAAGCTATAAGTATCAACATCCCTTAAGAGAGGTCGACAGGCAAATGGATGTGCACAAAATGTTTGAGACATTTCCTAAAATTTTTATAAGGACTGTTGGAGATGAAAGTTTAATGATACTCTTGGATATCATTTTCTGGTTACTGAAGGATTAAGACTTGCAGAAAACATATATTTCAATATTTGCTTTTCGGATTGACAATTGAGTGCCATGTTTTCTGAAATCACATTATGTTCCACAGCAATGCACAATGCCATCAAAAACCATATAGTGCATGGTCTTGCATCAGTGACAACATGTTGAAGCTGATATTGAGGACAACAAAACCTTGCATGGACCATAACCTTTTTATACAGAGTTGAAATTGACTGCTGCATATTAAATTTTGCATGATTTTTCGAGAGGAATGCAGTGATGTAAGTAAATATGAATGGTATTTGGTCTTGTTGCGGTAACACCATGTTGAGGTCTACCTTGTAGGTATGTGGAAAAAAATACCATGTAAAAGCTCCGTTTATGGTCCAACCAGTAAGACATAGTTGTCAGCAGAGAGACTGTTGTGCAAAGGCACCATGTTGAAAGCCTAAGTGTGAGATGATCAATCATGTGGCATGGTGATATCCATGCCATGTAGAATATGCTGTCAAATTGTAAACCCTTCTTAGGAGTTGTTTTTGCATGCTTTGGTCGTTGAGGGTAAAGTTATTTTTCCAGTGATTATTGTGCCTCACAAACTAAGTTGATCACAGCCTCGGTTGGCCTAATGTTGAGGGTATGTGTACACTGTAGTGGAGGTCACCGATTTTCAAATCCAAAGGGGAGTACAGTTGTACACACTGTTGAATAAAAATATAAGGTAAATTTAAAAAACAATCTCCTTGTGGAATGTTTGCACAAGGAGGTTCTCAAACACCAAATTGATGTCTCGCTTGGCAGTGGTCTAAAACAACAACCTTTTACCTTTTATATATGCAAGTAAAGGAGTAAATAATGCAACAGATCACAACTCTCTTCAAGGTGAGCAATACATCTTGTTCAGGAATCTCCAAAAGCACTGCAAAGTCAACAATAATGGCCCCAGTGAACAGACGATTTCCTGACCTTGTGATTGCATAATTTTCAAGACTTGTACTTCTATTCCAGAATGCAAACTCAGAAGCAAGTAGTTTGAACTGTTTTATTGGCTTCTCAAGCCATTTTGTAGTCTCTTCTAACAATTAGGCAAATTTCAACACGCAATATTTTGTGTTGCTGTAGAGCTTTTGCCCTGAAAATTAATATAATTCAGCTTCTTCTAATATTTCTCTTCTATGCAACAAACTCAACAAAGTGATCATGCTTCTTTTCAATTTTATGAATCAATGTGTCATAAACCCTTAACCACTGATGAAACACTAGTTTTCAAGGCATTCACAACAGTATCAAAAATTAAGACTCACAAGAATGATTTTGGTTTCATCCAAGTCTCTCTGGATCTTCAGGAGTTTATCAGCCTCGCCTGGATCCTGGAAGAACATATAAGGAACATGAGTACAATATCATGTGTGTTATTCAGCTTGTGATGCACACAAATGTATCTTTAACAGCAATACACACTATATAGCATATAAATTTGCATGATTGTTAATCTAAAATTATTTTGCAAGCATTGTCTATAAAACAAAGGCGATTCTTTTAACAATACCCTAAAATACAGTTGGATGTTACCTGAAATTTGGTCAGAGCTTCATCCAAGTAAGGCCAAGGTTGATTTGAATCAGACTGTATGGACCTCCATGAATCCCCAAAGTTCTGCTGGTATTCATCCAATACCTGCAACAAAATGTTGCTTAGAAGTTATTATCATGTTTCTTCATACTTAATAGTAAACACTGCATCAGAATGTCTTTCTGGCTTTACCAAACATTGGTAAACCAGATTATACACCAAAAGAGTTTTAGACCAAGTTGGTCAAATAATAAATCTAGAGTTTAGGAACCATGCTTATGCCTAAATATAAAACATTGATCCTCCATGAGAGATAAGGTTGTAACAGAACATAGCTATTAAATATACAGATAGAAATATATCAATTCTAAGTTGTTTTAGAGCTTAAGTCTACCACAGACTGAGAAATAGTACAGCCAGATATATCAACAATCTAATTACTGTTACTGCGATGTTCAAATCACTTCAAGGACTGCTAGGAATCTCATACATGACAGCAATCCCTCCAGGATCCCTGTAATATTTGGGCTAGTAAGAATTGTTTCTACTTGACAAGATGAGTTTCTCACTAAGAAGACACACATGATATAAATATGAAATAGAAGGAAAAATAGATGGGATCTTGTGTTCTGGTTTCTTGACATAACTAATCTGCAATACAGTTCCAGGTAAATAGGAAGCAGGAAGTAGAGCTAAAGTCCACTGCTGCAGAGCACCCTAAGATGGTAGAAACCCATATGTATGTGGGTTTTCAGACTATTTTTTTATAGAACTTGAGCATTTATATTTTCTGAATTCCTTCTGTGGTTTGTGGTTAGCGATTATAGTAGGTGGATCAATATGTGGCTTGGGCATGCAGAACCGCTGACTATATTAATAAGATCCTGGGTTCAGTATGGCTTGGGCATCTCCAAACAAAAAATAAAAATAAAAGTTGTAAACAAAAGTTAACCATAATATCAATAATATGTGCATAAAAATAAAATAAAATAACAACTCATTATTGATAATTGATAATTCAAATTTTCACTAGTCATGACTGGATATATCATGTAGGTTTGTGTTCACTGTTATCTGTTCAAAATACAAAAACAGTGAGTGATCACAGTCAAACCCATGAATCATAAGAACAAATCGTCACATCAACATATTGCTTTTTATTGACATCATCCATAAGCAATTTATTCATTAGATTCAGATGCAGTAGGACTAGCAGTGGTGCTACTCCCACTAGTTGCTCCTTTATGCAGCTCCTGAACAGATGTTTTGACTAATTTAGCTGCCTATGTTTTTGTTTCTTTGTTTTTTGTATTTTTATTAATCGTTATTCTTCTATGTTTTATTATGATCAACAAGTATGCCCCAAGTATTGCTCAGGTATGTCCTGGATACAGCAGGACCCAGGATAACGAAAGAACCTCTCTCTTATTTATGTGACATTCTTCGTGTCATGACTGATTATATTTATATGTGACATCTATTGTGTCATGGTTCTACCCGAGAGAGTAGGGAGTTGGTCGTATGAGTAAGCAATTTATGGGAGTTACCCTGGAGCTTCTTGACACCTGATTATCCTAAGGGCTAGGATGGTTGATATCTTGACTTCTGTTGGAGGTGACAAGATTAAAGGAGTAGGAGAGGTTGGATGTCCTCATCATGGGTGGATACATCTTGGCATCATCTTCTCTACTTCGGTCCCAACACATTGAGACATTGTCCCCTTAAGAAAGTTGGCCAAGGAATCAAGCTTGCTCTTTCTTGTTATAGGCACCACATCACGTGAAGCTCTAGTGCTCTCAATGGCAAAACGTCCACAGGCTGTTTATGCATTGTTTTCACCATCCATCGCTAGTAGCTAAGAGATCTTTGAGGATAAGACATGTGACCTATGTAATATCCCGTTCAAAGTTTTATATTTTTCTTTAAATATAATAAAATCTGACTCACAATTATAGCAGCACAATTAATTATAAATATGATATCAACTTCAGAAATAGCAGTTTTAATAGTTTATTTCTAAGTTACCGGTTCTGGTACGGGTTCGGGTTCGGGTTCGCGGGTTCGGTCAAAAAAAATTTTGGTGTGGGTTCGTTTTGGGTTCGTCCATACAAAAACATATAAAAATCAGAAATATATTCATATTTGTAGCAGTAATTAAGTTCAGAATACCATAGCATCATGAATATGATCATATAATAAACAAAACCACACTAGTGTTAGAAATTAAAAACACTACAATGTCAATTAGTCAAACATGAATGTCGAATGTCATGATATATATAGTTATTACAATTCAAAAATCAAAATTATAATGCCAAATGTCAACAATCAGCCAATGCCATCACTAATTAGGCATCACTGTCATATGGGTCATCAAAAATATCATCACCACAAGCCATATGAGCATCATCAAATACTGGTATATTAGTAGAACCACAAAAACTGGCACTGGCACTCTCATGCCCACTAGGGCCACTACCAATCTCAACATCAACATCAATTTCAAGTGCGGCAAGGTGGGAAATGGTAGCATCCAGGTTAGTATGCTCTGGCTCGATATCCCACTTCCTTGAGTCTCCTTCCTTGTAGTCCTTGTTTTTGTGTGTAAGGAGGCACAAGTTGGAATGCACATACACTAAGTCCTCCGCCCTTTTTGAGTGCAGCCTGTTACGCTTTACTGAGTGGATGGAGGAGTATGTGCTCCAATTCCTCTCAGAAGCTGATGAACTAGCAACCTATTAATACAAGACAACATTAGACAGTTAGAGTTGAGCACTATAATATTTGGGACTCAGTGCAAAGGCAAGAAGATGCAACGGGGTGGTCATTTTGTCCCATCTCTCTTCAATAATTTGGTGTATTTGATTGAAGAAAGTTTCTTTAGAATCTCGCTCATGTTTATTTATGATGGCTTTCATCTTCTCAATCATTGAGTCGATGCCATCAGATACCTCTCCCAAACACAAGGCCTGTCCATGTCGGTATAACGGATCATACTCAATATGGGCTCAGTAAAACTGAGGAGATACTCAACACGATCCCACCAATGGTCATCTAGGATCAGTTGCTTAATTTTTGTTGCCCTTTCAGTGCTAGATTGCCTCCATATGGACCAATTTTGGCTAGTGACCATGCTAGAGAGTGCCTCTTTAACCTTCACAAGCCGTCTTAAGACAATTGTGTTGGAGGCAAAACGGGTCTCAGCAACCTATAAAAATCAAAATAAAAAAAATAAGGCTTCTTAAAAAATAATTTAAATAAATTTACAAAACTCAAAAACATAAACTTAAGAAAAAATAAAAATTGCTTGAAGCTTCACTTACCTTTAGCAGCTCCAATCTTGAGAATGATCTGAAAATGCCTTGTGACATATGGTGGTTGGTGATGAACATCTGGATGTCTTCTGCCTCACTATACACCTGTTTGATCCAATCAATTTTTTTGCCAATTTTTTGTAGCATAAGGTTGAGGGAGTGGACCGCACAAGGTGTCCAAAAAATGTGTGAGTAACGCTCCTCAACCAATAAACCAGCTGCTCTACAATTTTTTGCATTGTCTGTTACCACTTGAACTACATTTCGAGGCCCCACTTCCTCAATGGCTTGACAAAGAATATTAGCAATAAATGGACCATCCTTCACCTCCCCTTCACAATCGACTGCCTTCAAAAACATAGCCCCTTTAGGGCACACTGCAATAACATTGATCAATGGCCAATTTTTTGAATCTTTCCATCCGTCAGAAACAATGGATAAACCTGTCTCAGCCCAAGATTCCCTTATGGGCTTCAATTTATCCTCTACAAACTTCACTTCCTTTTCCAATAAGGTGGTGCGCACATTCTCAAAACCTGGCCCTTAAAACCTTTTGGAGCATTATTAATTGCTTTCACCATTTCTTTCCAATACGGTGAGCAAACAACATTGAAAGCTAAGCCATTCGCATAGAGACATCGTGCAATTTGTTGATTAGCAAACTCACGAGACTCATTGTGAAATGCCATTTCCAATGGTCCCTTTGATCTCTTGTGTGCTACAGGTTCAACTGTGGGCAAAAATGGGTGGCTCTCTACATGTCCATGTTCAAATTCTGATGGTGATGCTGATTGAGGGGGCTTCATTCCTCGAGAACCTCTCTGAGTCTTTAGCAAAGGGTGACTTAGTTTACGCCCTGATGCTTCCTCTTCTTTTTCTTGCTCTTGGATATATGCAAGGACTTGAGCTTGTGGGATGGGTACACCATTTTTTCCAGGGCAAACTTTGATGCCCAACCCAGGTATGTTACACAAATGGGCTTTCACCCGACTGTAAGAGCTTCTATACTGAACCCCACAACCATTGCACATCCATATATAACCTCCACCACCTGGAAGTGGTTCTAACATTTTAACATATTTCCAAAGGGGAGAATTTGGATCCGTTTTGAACTTGGATTTCTCCGACGAGGTTGAACCGCTTGCCATTGTAATCCCTATGCGAAAAATTTAAAAAATCAATAAACAACACATTCCATGAATTCAAAGTTTCAAACAAATGAAATTTCAAATTGAAAACAAAAAAAAAAATTAAAACCTAGTTGAGTTTAAAAGCTTTACAAATGTGCCATTGATTTATAGTAGATAGAAGAATTTAGCAAAAAGAACAAAAAAGATTCAAAACAAAAGAAAAATGTAGAAAAAAAACACCAAAAAAACCAAGCTTTTTTGAAAAATCTGCCTCTAAAATCCCCTTTGTAGCAAACGAGCTATTGCACACCCGTAGGAATAGCAAAACAATCGCTTAGATCCTTCACCAATCGATCTTCAACTCTATCGATTTGATGGCAAGACAAAAAAATAGCTCAACTCAATATGGAAGAGTTTTGTTTTTTCATTTGGAATGAGCAAAATAGACTGTTTTTGGTCTTTAAGTTGTTTCCATATTATGTTTTTAAGGTTGGAGGAGTGTCAGCTCAAAAAAATAATTAAAAAATGTCAAAATTTATTAAAAAATCAAAAAAAAACTTCACTTTTTTGCGTCCTACTGTGGGTTCGTCGCGAGTTCTGCAGAATTCTCTGTGGGTTCGTTGTGGGTTCGCACGGGTTCTTCTCGGACGAACCCACAGTCAAAAAGGAGAACCCTGGGCGTATCCCCGGACGGACCGAACCAGGACCCGGGCCGGACCGAACCGGGACCCAGGGATTTCGGAGGAAGAACCGGTAACACAGGTTTATTTTAATTCAGATATAATATTTAGAATATATTTTAGAAAAGAGGGAACTTATCCTTTGTATCTGCTGTTAATTAACTCAAATCTGCAGTAATCTATCTTCACTAAAATGTCTTTGAATTGTCTCCAAATCTGCCTGAATCAGGGGTTTTCATCCACTAACTCAGCAATGGAAATTAGGGGGTTTTCATTCTAATTTCAGACCTTGAGGGTTTTCATCCTCAGGGTGCTAAACCACAGTTCACGCTCCATCAAGAAGTAGAAATCAGAAATAAAATTGTTCATCAATGCATGCCTCCTTCTCCTTGTTTGGCCTCTCTTAAATAGACTTTTCCCCAAAAGACATAACTCTTCGGATTTCCTTCATGACCCTTATTTGAGAGGAATTATTATTTAAAATAAACCTTTGATATTTTAATTTTATATTTTATAATTATATTATATTTTATATTTTAATATTTTAATTTATTATTATTATTCATTTCAAAATGGGGACATTACAATCCGCCCTTCCCAAGATTGCTTGTCCTCAAGCAATCACAGACTAGGATGCTCCAAAATTTCTTCTTCACTTGACCGAGTCTTTCTTGAAGATATCGAGATCCCAAATCAATCTTGGAAATTTGTAATTCCCAATCCTCAATCTTCAAGAACTTGAAGATAATTTGGCATGATAACATTTTGATCATCTTGAACATTCATCTCTTCTAACTTTTTTATGCAATTTGGCAGTTTTTTTTTAATGCAATTTGGTAGTTACATCTTCAATCGTCACACAATTTGATGCTAGAGAAGGTAATTTGTTGAATCCAGAACCACTAGTGTTAACGGTGGATGTACCTATTACTCCAAGACTAATGCTTGCAATCTGATTTGTTGATTTTGGCTTCCATTCCTTGTTAGGTTCAACTATTTTCTGAGGGCCAACAAATTACTGAGATTTGACATTATAATGATCAGCCATGGCAAAAGACCTACCCATAGAAGATGTTGTTGATATAGAATTGGACGCCTAGGGTTGCCTTTTAGATAAACGATGATTGCCATCCATTGTTTGAGACTTATTGATAAGTCAATCATGAGAAAAGGGATGTACAATTGCAGAGGGAGCACATTGCAATTGAGTTTGAACTTCTTGTGTATTATTTGACTTTAAAACATCAACCATAATGCTATTTCTAGTAGCAGTACTCCAACTTCCTACCGAAGCTTGAACTTGTGGAGTGCATACACTTGATGAGTTCCCATTGGGTATAACTAGAGCCCTAGTCATGGTCATTGGCAAAGAACTTGTGCCAGGAAAATTTGCCTTAGACTGTGCATTCTGTGATATTGTAGGAGGGTTGGCAGAACTTGAGTTAACCCTGTTTACACCCTTAATACTCATGAAATTTGTGAAAGACACGGCCTTTTGGATTTCGGTTGGATGATTTTTATAATATGCATGCATGGCATGAATATCATCTTGTATTGGGCTTTGTGATTTCCTCACATGAACTTTTTTCCTCTGATTTCTGGAAGCATTCATATCATTTGGCTTCATGCGGAGCATGTGACCCAACATGTCCATCATTGTATCAATCTTCTTTTCAAACTTATCTGTAAGAACTTTCCCCAAAGGAGTTTTTCCCTCTCTATCTGCCATATTTACTTCTTCTGTCATTTATATGAAATAAGTTCTCTGCATCATAGGGTTGACTTCTCTTTCACTGACTAGCAAGATCCAACTCTGATACCATTTGTAATGTCCCATTTAAATTTTTATATTTTTCTTTAAATATAATAAAATCTAACTCACAATTACAGCAGCACAATTAATTATAAATATGATATCAACTTCAAAAATTGCAGTTTTTGTTTTAATTCAGATATAATATTTAGAATCTATATCAGAAAAGAGGGAATTATCCTTTGTGTCTGTTATTAATTATCCCAAATCTGCAGTGATCTATCTTCACTAAAATGTCTTTGAATTGTTTCCAAATCTGCTTGAATCAGGTTTTTTCATCCACTAACTCAGCAATGGAAATTAGGGGGTTTTTGTCCTCTAATTTTAGACCTTGAAGGGTTTCGTCCTCAAGTTGTTGAACCACAATTCATGCTCCATCAAGGAGTAGAAATCAGAAATAAAATTGTTCATCAATGCATGCCTCCTCTTTGCTTGGCCTCTCTTAAATTGGCTTTTCCCCAAAAGACATAACTCTTCGGATTTCCTTCATGAACCTTATTTGTGATGTCCCGATATTAGGGTATTGTTTAAATTAAAGATTTAAACATCATGATAAAAGAAGGTGAAGTTATGGTGTTTAGACATATTAAATGATAGGGAGAATTAATATTTAGATAAACAATAATATTATTATAAAACAAGATATTATATAAATATAAATAATAAAATAAATATAAGCTTTATATTATGCGGTGACTGACCAAAGTCTCAGAGCAATATAAATATGTTCATAGATGGCATATTTAAAAGATACACTAAGAAGTGCGATTCCATATAGAACTAAGTATATTATTTAGATCACCGAATGTGAAGCGCCAAGATGACTTAACTAAACGAAATACTATGCCATAGTCTATGAAGAGCGTAAAAGCAACGACCACATTACAAAGAAGTGATTAAATAAAATGAGCAGCGATAATATATATTGAAGATTAACCAGGTCAGCGACTCATATTGTCATATGATTAAAATGACAGTGAATGACTCAAACAGCAAAAGTATTAATAATAACAGCGATTAGTAATAACAGGGACAGCGATTAATAATTTCAAAGGCTGGGAACTGCATAAGGCTGCAGCGCTTGGTATAAACTGTGTTTGTTTACAGGTAATACATATTTATGAAGGGCTATGATTTAGGAAGAGACACCCCTTTTAACAATAGCCATATCCTCTCACAAAGAGGTACCTTGTTATGAAATATAAAAGGTAGATGATGGAACAGAAGAACAGGTCATCAATTGGAAGAAAAGAAGTCTGCAGCAATAAGCAGAAAAACATCTAAAGTATTAAGAAGTATTCGACTTGGATATGAAGGGCAGACTGTGATATTCATAGATTACAGATTCAGATCTGCAAGTACATGTACATTCAAGGCCATTATATTTATTGTGCATCATATATAATATTGTGAACAGGTCAGATCAGAATCCACATAAATATTTTATTGTTATCTTTAACAGTTCACCCATCATAAGAGGGGAATGACAAATAGGCAATAGGCAAGAAATCCTACCATAACCCCCTAAGGCTTGTTTGGGGGCAAGCTGATCTGCACCCCTTCCATACCCCCCGTAAGGGCCTATATGGAGGCTTTGGAGGCTTTGTATGACAGCTTGGATCCTACCAAACCCCCATTAGGGCTTGTATGCGAGGAACTGAACATGCGACCTACCATGCCCCCCGTAAGGGCCTACATGGAAGTATCATGTGCCCATGAATGTCTTGTCATCCCCACTATAATGGAGTTGAGTGAATGAATTTAATTACATGATAATTCCAAAACCATAACCCTAAACTTGTGGTACTTGAATTTTTAGGGTAAAATTAGTATCGTTCCAATAGGGGACATTACATTATTTGAGAGGAATTATTAATTAGAATAAACCTTGATATTTTAATTTTATATTTTGATATTTTTATTTATTATTATTCATTTCGAAAAGGGGACATTACAGCCTAATTATTAGTGTGCATGTTCTACTCTAAGGGGTTGGGGTAGGGTGCTCTGTGGTGGTATAGTTAACCTTCTTATGTAAGATAATGGTACTTGGGTGCATTGCATGGTTGGAAGATGCCCCCTCGATGGGTTTTGGGGGATCAAGTGTGTGTGTTAGGTTGTCAATTCTTTGTGTGCTTTTATCTTATATGAGTGTCGTTGTGATCTTGTAATGTATGATGTGCTTGTATTTTATATTTGTTTTATGTGTGTTTGCTCTATGTGTGTGACTTGTTATTTGAGTTGTGAATGTTTGGGTTGTATGTTGTTGTATGCTATTGCTTGTGTGTGTGTTTGTGTATTTGAATTGTTGTTTTATGCATGTTTGGATACTTGTGTTGTACTAAGGTTAGGATGCATGTAGTTCTACCTTGGGCACGTGTTATTAGTAAGACATATAGCATCATATAAAGAGAGCTTTCGTAGTATGGGATGCAAGTAGCAATTCAAGTGGATGTTGGATATGATCTTGGATGTATAGTTCTAAGTCAAATCTTGTAGGGTTAAAATTACTTGTGGTCACTATTGATGGTCATATCTGCCTTGTTCATGTACTTGCATTCCTATGTGTATTAGATGCTAGAAAGGATGTGTTGATGTGCATTCAGAAATCGATTTTCATATATTTGAGATGTTTTGGATCTATGGTTTCATGTGTATGCTTATGTGTTATAAGGAAATGAACTAAATAAAATAAATACTAGTATTATATTACACCACACCTTTGGATTATGGATGGTGCTTCTTCGCCTTGACTAATGGATAAGGAGGAAAGGGACATCCTTATGGTGGGTTCAACCCCTTCCCTGATCAGCAACAAAAGCTTGGGAGCTTGGAGGATTAGCTTGCAAAGTTGAGCTTGGAGTTCTTCATATATTGTTGATGATGTACATTGTATGTGGCCACTTGTATTTGTGGTGATTGTTTCATGGCTTATTGTATTCATTAGCATTGATGAGAGTTGTAGTATTTGAGCCCTTGTATATCTCGGTTACGTAATGGTGTTATCTTGATTGATGAGTACTAGATATGTACTTGGAAGATTTTCATCTTATTGAGATGTACTTATTATTATGCTTCCTTATTATATTTAATGAGTGGGAATTATAAATTGTATAGATCTTATTGGATATCACTTGCATGTTTTGCACATTGTTACATAATATTGTATCATGGAAGTTAATGGAAGTTGTTGGAAGTTTATCTTTTACCCTTTTGTTAGCATTGGATTATTTGTTTTGGTTAAATACTTGAGAATTTGGAGGTTGCATTTTGCAGGCTGTTACACCAACAGCTCAATTTTCGAAATCAGGACCACCAAAAATCTGAATTATCATATTTTTAGCAGTTTTGGGTGAGTTTGTTTCTCGGGCTGCAGCTCCTGGTCAAGTTTTTTGGAGTTTTAGAATATGTTATCGAATTTTAAAACCTCAGAGATCCCAAGATTCCAAGATTATGAGACTGTCTTTTAAGTTTCAACTTTTATTTCCCCGAGTATGCCCTTTTCTTAACTTTTTATCGTCCACATCTTCGGATTCATGGAATTTCAAGGATCACTTGTATGGTGGTTGTTCCAACTTATTCGGTAGTCAAGGTCCCAAGTTTCTGAGATGCACCCACATGTCTGTGATATGAACGTCATGATTTAAATTGCTTTTTTGGTTTTATCCTTGGTTTTTGTTCCTCGGGCTTTCATTGCCTTCAACTTTAAACTTTTATTTCAAAACTCCCAAGATTCTGAGAACGTGAAAGATGTCACAATCCTGGGCTCTCAGACTCTAGGGCTTTGTATGTGTTTAGTATTTGTACTTAGTTGTCCAAGGGCCCAAGCAGAGCATGCATTAAGTATATCTTAACTAAGGTTGAACCCAAGTTACTTCTAAAAGTAACTATAGTTAATGGGTCCTCGGCTTCTCAATGTTTTCAAAGGGAAGTCTTTCACATCTAGTAATCCCAAGATCTTGAGGAAGTTTGTGATAAAGGGGCCGTTAACTGATGTGTGGTGGGTTTTTCCAAAATTAGGATACTTAATGAGCTTAAGGGTTTTAATGAGATTTTACAAACACTGTGATATGAAATTTTTTAGCAGGCTGCTCTGACTAATGCTCATCAAGTTTAAGTGCTGGGTTTCAAAATTTGAATTGTTTTTAGCTAATTAAGCCTTAAATTCTGAGAATCCTGCTCTGTGTCCTAAAGAGTTTCTTTTTTCCATAGCAAGCCTCTGTTCAGCTGCAACCCAATTGTTTTCTTCTCAGTTTAAGCTCATGTTCACTGTTAACGTGTCCAAACATAGATGGCTTCAACATGAAAAGGCAAAGGCAAAGTTCCAGAGCCCTCATATTTAACAGCTCAAGTAATTAGGGACACCCTGTTTATGCCAGGGTTATCATCAGCAGATACTTACAATGGTCTCTACTACACTTTTAAAGATGTGCAGGATGCCCCTGAAGATGGCACACAAGTTCAGTTAGATGTTGCTTACTATAGAAAGAGCATCAAAACTTCGTTCCTGCACAGACTGGCAATAGAACTTGAAGTTTTCCCTTGTCAAGATACTTTGAGGGACATCTTCCATCATTCTGAGCTTGGACAAGGAACCATGTATTTTGTGAGTTGGAATCCAATAGCTAACCTCTCAGGCATTGCATTTAGAAAAATGCTTAAGCTCCCTGACTCTGATCTTAAATATGATCAAACCTGCATTAATGCTTGGATCAAGAACAAGGAGGAGGGGTCAGACATTCTGGAGGTTGGAAAGACTAGTGTGAAGTACTTGAATACTTCAATGGAATGTTGATGCATCCTACCCAAGTAGGCCCTTCATCTCAAGATCAGAGACCCCATGATTTTGCTGAACAGGGTGTATGAGGTAGATACAGATGACCATGTGAATCTAGATTGGATGTCTCTTCTTAATATTGTCCTCACTAAGGATTGTGTGCCAAATTGGGGAGATATCATAGCCAGGAATTGAAATTTCGATAAACAATTTCAGGCAACCAAGAGAGCAGGTAATTTTTGCATGTGTCTTTATTTCATTGATG
Organism: Cunninghamia lanceolata; assembly: GCA_027924645.1. Lineage (NCBI taxonomy): Eukaryota > Viridiplantae > Streptophyta > Pinopsida > Cupressales > Cupressaceae > Cunninghamia > Cunninghamia lanceolata. The sequence goes on along the minus strand of BSBN01000847.1, from coordinate 5,653,923 downwards.
CTCTTTGTGCTAACCTGCAGTTTAATTCAGACTTTTTCCCAATTTGGTCCCCACAGCCAGACTTGCCTGTGCATGTTGTGTTTGGAACCCTCCTCTATACACAAATATCAGCCTCACTATACAATTATCTATAATTTCTTCCTACCCATTGTCTATGAAGCCATTCATGAGACCAAGATGCCCATGATCCTCACTGACTAAAGGAGAATCTTAAGTGGATAGCCTGTTGGCAATTATGGCCCACATACACCACCATTTGGGTCAATGGAGCACTCACAGCACCCAATAAACTACCCTACCATATCTCCAAGGAGCTTCTGGTTACAGAGGTTTGCTATCAGTATGTTCATGATGTATCTAAGGTGTTGAGAAGCAAAAATATTGTACACTTTCTCAAGTTACCCATTACTCTCAGCATCCGTGGATTTCAACGTCTCCTAGCTATGGAGTCTAAAGCCCCAAGTATTCTGGCTTTCCATTTTGAAAGTGATCACTACATGCCATGGACCACATGGTAAGGTTAAGAATTACCTGAAGACTCAATCCAGCAAGATTAGACTCATGTATGAATCTATGGTGTGGGACATGGACCTACGTAATGTGAATGTAGAAACTGATGAGGAAGTGGTGGAGAATATGAAAAAGCAGGGTCCATGGAAAGAACCCCTGTCTGTCCTGGGGCCAAGTAAGCAGCAGGAAGAAGAATTTGAGGAAGATAAGGTCAAGTACTTAGGAGAATGAACAGCTGAAGAAGCCTTTGTGGAAGCAGTCATTCCAGAGTTGGCTCCAAAAGAAAAAGGGTCTAAGGCTATGATAACCACTACCTCAGCAATGTTAGTTCTGAGTGTCCTAACTTCATGGGTTGCTCCTTTGTTGCCAAAGAGCTCATTCCCTAAATTAAGCACAACTTGAAAATTCTCAAGAGTATCTAAGCCACTCAAGATTAACATTTGTAGGCAAGTGAAACTTCCTTGCAACATGAGTGGCTTCAGGGGTCTCAGTGTCGGCATTGCTATGGATATAAACAATGGATCAGGAGGTGCCCTAGCCTCAAATTTGGATATTGTTTTAGTTGAAATGCTCAAATGAGGGATGGAGAAGGGTCACCATCCAAAAGCAAATCAAAGGGGACTCAATTCATCATACGCGATGTCACATCTATTAGGTATTAGGAACTCAGTCATCATATCTATTATGGCCGGCTATGGCTTCTTAACAACAAATGAAGAAATATTCTTGATGATTCAAGAGCTGGTAAGAGACAGAGGATGGAGAGTGGTTCTGCAATTAAATCCATGAGTAGGTATGCTCATGAGACACTGAAAGAGAAAACTCTGGAGATTACAGACCTTACTCAACAACTGTGAAGGGTACAAACTCAGTTGAGTGAATCTCAACAATAGGTGTTTCAAGTACACGAGTATATCCCAAGTGATGTAAAGCAGACCCTGAGGTCGTTCTTAACAACTCCTGTCACTTTTAAAAACTCATTACAAAGGTGAATAATGTTAGAGCCAAAGTAAGTACCAACTTGCAAGACTCACAGGACCTTCATAAAAAGGTTGATTTAATTTCTCGGTGAAAGCTTCCACTTCTTCACTATCCCTTTTTTTGTCAGATGTTGAGATTGGGGTTGTTCGATTAACCACCAGAACCGTCAGACAAAAAATGATTCGAATGTCTGACAATGGAGAAAGACCTACATGTCCTGAGCAAATACATTTCTAAGGTTAACAAAGTTCTCATTAAAGTCAATTTTACAAGACTATGCGATACTCAGGCATATTTGATTTCTTAGATTGGATTCAATTCCCTAGTGGCCTCCTTTTTTATCCTATTCCAGAAGGAAATGTAGGATGCCCAGTGTAAGGCTTACAGTGCAGTCAAGTCCTCATTTTTGTTACAATGAAATGGATAGAGAGAATTTAAGTATATGAGAGAATTTAAAGATATGTCAGGTGGCGGTAAAAGGTAAAACCACAGGAACCTCATCAGTTTTTATTAGGTAGAAGTCAAAAAGTCTTAGGAAAGGGCGGTTGGTATAACCAATTCCCAAAGGCTATTTAAACAGACTCTCCACCCGTAACGAGGGGTTGTAAATTGATCCTATTTAGAAACCTAGTTTTCATACTTTACTCAGCAACTTTCTTAACTAGATTGTGAATCAAAATATCATTTTTTGAAATGAGTCAATGCTTTTTGTGGAATAGATTATATATATCTGAGCATAGCTATTTTGGTGTATGTTTTCATGATTTCTGCAAATATCTTGAGTTTAATTTGAGTTTGGTGGTCTAGGATGCTAAATTCGAGTTGAAATTTAAGAAATACTAAATTCGCACCATTTTAAACAGCTTTGAGCAAAGCTATTGCTGTTTAAATATGGTTTTTATTCTGTAAGAAGTATTGTGCATTTCAATTCTCTGATATTTTTGGTTGTGGTCAATTTGGAAGAATTTCCTTTCTCCCTAATCATTTCCCATTTTTTCAGTTTATTTTATGAAACATGTGGTAAAACTGTAAAATGTATATTAATTTTCACATCTGATTTTGTGTGTTTTTAGTTAACTTTGTGTTTTGTTATGTGTGGGTACGTGTGTGCCTGAGATTAAATTGATGGACCCTGTGTGGATAGAATACAACTTGTGCATTGGCATTTCTCGGAGGAGTTTGGTTATGTTCTTGGAATTAAAACTCCCTTACCAGTTTTGGGTGTAAAACACCCAACAACACGTTAGTTTCACCCACCTTTAGTGATCTAATTCAAAGGTCATGTGAGAAACCCCAAGTATAAACCACCTACAGATTTTGAGGGTCTTTGGCAATGACTATTACTCTTAAATCACTTTACTTTTATGTATATCAAAAGGACATGTTCATCATCAATGTAGCCCAAGAACTGAATCTTGTTCATGGCAAAGAGACACTCCTCCATATTGGCATAAAAATTATGTTGATGCATGGTTTGGAGAATCTACTGAACAATGAAAATTATTTTTTCCATCTTCTGCTGACAATTAGAATATCATCCAAGCAGACAGCAACAAATGAATTCAAGAGAACTGGATGGCACACAGTTCAATGTATGCATGCTTGTATTTATTAACTACTGGGTAAGTTACATTGGTGGTTGTAACTTACATTGTCAGTTAATTTAGACATAACTAATGCGGTGTTATTGCATCATTAACATAAGCAATAAATGCCTAGGTGGACAAAGTGTAGTCTAACATTATATTATATCTAATAACAACACAAATACTCATAACCAGTTGGTTCAAAAATACTCAATAGCCCGTTTGATCAGAAGAGTCATCAAGCAAAGACTAAAATCTAAACACCTGCTTTCATTTGTATACAATACACTATAGAAGCTCAACTTACCATGACATAAAGATCATGTTTGTCCCCAGGTTTGTAAGACAGTTATAAAGCCTACGTAGCAAGTGAAGAGTGCAATCTTCTTTTTTACACAGAAAAATAACACATTTTCCTTAAGTTTTAAGCAGAGATGAATAAAGACGCATCTGCTCAATAAGAAGTGCTACCAGTCCAGGCCTGAAGTTTGAACTGACAAGCCTACTTTTCTTCACATAGCGTAGGATATAGGGAATAGAACAGCGTTAGAAAATTGAAGCATCACCCTTAAAATCATATCATTGCTCAAATTTAGTGTCCAAAAGATACATGGAATAAGAATTTAAGCATAGAAAAATGACTCGTATTTTCTTCATCAGAAGCATGATTAGATAAACCATTAAACCACACCAGCCTTTATTTGGTGTAGAGTAGATTATACCAAATCATTGTCAATGAGTACAACTTTTGATAAAGCGTCTCCTCTCATTGTGCCTTAAATGCAAATAATAAAGCACGTCTCTCATGTTTATTAGTAGGGGCAAAAAATCCCAACCCCAACATCCCACTCAAAATAAAAACATAAGCAACTCCTCCTCATAGATATATTGGGAGTTCTCTGAGGCAAACAGGCATTTTACGTAATCTAACCGATAACAAAAGCAAAATGTACCTTGTTGATAACAGAGAAAGCACTGCGCACTGGATAGTGATTATCCATGAATGCCACCCCACATAGTCCATTCTTATTGTAACAATGCACCAAGTAATCTGCATCCAGAAAAAAAAATTGTGAACATATTATTCAGCTAGCGTGAAGAAACAGTAACTCAAAGAAAAATAGGAATCTTTTAGTTTAATCTATAAAAAAATAAAAAGGGCTAATGTGTTTTTAAATGATTGGAACTCTTCCAGGATTTATGCATTTCTGGTAGGGATTCTTGATTCTGCTCTTGGAGGATTTCAAGTCAGATGAGTAGATTTGAATTAGTGTAAGTCCCCCGCCTCACAATTTGTTCAGGAGGAATGGTATGGAAACATTAAGTGTACCCTATCTCTATTGACATTGCCATGAGTTAATGGCAACTGCTAAGATTGTTCTTTGGTTGTCCACCATAAATCCCAAATCATAACTCAACAAACATGGATAAACATGGATGGCTTCCAAAAGCCAAGGAAGTTCCAAATAAAACCCAAGGGAAGAAATGAAGATGGATAACAGAGAAAGCCAATCAACGAAGTAAAGAAAATACTAAACAAGAACACCAGAAAGGAAGTGCCTTTGCAGCTCTATTGGAGAAAGACCTTGTCCCACAGATTTACCATGAATTGAACAAGCATGCAAGTATTGAGGATACGTGATAGGAGGGTCTACTTGAGATCAAGTGCTTGAGGATGTTTCCAAAGATTAAACTAGAGTAAGGTGTTGAGAATGATGGGCCCCAATACAATGAAGAAGAGGGGACCATGAAAAATGTCTTTGAGAGCCAATAAGAGCAACACAAGTCGTCAAAACTCTAAATGTCAGATTCAGCAACAAACGAAAGCAAACGTCAATCAAAAAGTAGGAAGAAATCACCAACGAACAAGAAAGTAAGACTTAAAACTCATAGCACATTAGAAAAGGAACCTATGGTGGAGATCAGGTAAGCCCAAGATCTCAATCTCAATTTGAAAAAAGTGATTAAGTATGAACAAAATCCGTGATATGTCCAACCATTAAGAGGGAAGGATAGAGCCAACTTATATCTTAGCCATGGAGACACAAATAAAATAAAATGAAGGGGTATAGTCTCAATAGGTATTTTGGTATTAGATATGTGAAGCCATTCAATTCTCCCATCACCTCATTTCTTCATGGCACCCTTGTGTGATATGAATATATTGATGTGTTTTCTGTGTTTTCATTACATAAGAGAAGCCTGCATATATAGTCAAAATGTCTTACAATGTCATCGATATTCTTAGCTATCTACCCACTTTTATTTATTTTTATCTAACCTTTATAGTTGCTCCAACTGCACATTGACCCTTTACGGCTTTTCTAGCTGTCCACCTGCTTTTTAATTAATTGCTATCTAATCTTTACAGGTGTTCTAGCTTTCCACCTACATTTTCATTTATTTATATCCATCCTTGACAGTTATTCCAGCTGTCAACTACTTTATTTCTAGCTAAGTATACAGCTGTCTTACTTTTACTTTATTTCTAATTTTCTATCATCCCACTTGCATGTGGCCTATAGTTAACTTTCTAAATACATGGTTAATTAATTGTTATCTGCTCTTTACAGGTGTTCTAGCTTTCCACCTACCTTTTCATTTATTTATATCCATCCTTGATGGTTATTCCAGCTGTCAACTACTTTATTTCTAGTTAAGTATACAGCTGTCTTACTTTTACTTTCTTTCTATCATCCCACTTGCATGTGGACTATAGTTAACTTTCTTAATACATGGTATGTCCTCATCATCTTCTCCCTGCTTAGAAGAAATTGTCTCCAATTATGCCAGACAAATCAAAACCACCATGCTGGCGAAATGTGAAGTGTGTGTGAGACACAAATAATGGAGAGGGAGTCCCCAAATGCATATAATCAAAATGTTGAATGAGAGGAGTTCGAACACCTAGAAATGAAAAAATGCGGTGACTAAAATACTTTGTCACTGCCAAGAATATCCTTATATGAGGATCCAAGTTCCAAAAATTGACGATTTGCACTAAGATCTTTGAATTAAGGAGATGTTCTTGTCATGAGGATAGCATTGGATCCAGGGCATAGAACTCTATCCTAAGAGTTACCAAAAACAATGTTGATAGGTGTCATCCCTACTTAAGAGCAGAACATATAGAATGCAATGAAATCCAAGAAGATGCCATAGCCAAAGCTATGAAGAGTCTATCATGGAGCTTTAAGGAAGCGCTTAGGATCAAGTCCCACTATCAACTAAAGAATGCAATGAGCAATATTAAGTTCATCTTCAATTTGCTAAATTGCAAACTGCCCAAAGACTAAAGTAAAAAGATTCGACTATGATTGGAGTAATAGGAACAGGGTCAATGAGGTGTCGATGGCCTTGTCATATGGATGCAACCACTAAATGAGGTAGCCAAGTGGTGAGGTGGTGATCAAAAGACTCTCACATCTGGAACTTGTTGTAGGAAAGTTGTAGTCTTCAAAACAATATCCTCGCCATGACTCTCACAACAGCCTCAAAGTCAATCATCTGAGGAGTGCATGGTGCCTTGTGGTTAGGGTTGTGAAGATCCTATAGAGACAGTGGTAAAAGACAATCATCTATTTACTCAAATCGCTAGGCAAAACCATTCTTGAGATGCTGTATAGTTCTGTAGGAGGTTTGATCAATAACTGGAACAGGCTTGTCATTTGCTACATAAGTTGGAGTTGAAATTCCTCTTGTTGTTGCCATCAGTTATGTAGCTCTTGGGTGAGCAACTGCACTAAATCAAGGTTTTTAACAGCGCTTGAAGGAATACTTGGATTATCCATCCAATCAAAATGAAAGATGCAAAGTACAATCATACAATACAAATAAAATCTAATAAGCTGATGTTATTACAAAAAAAAAAATCACAAATAAAAAAGCTGAGTTCAGAATCACTCCAAACTAGATCTAATATTGAAATTTGTTCTTGTTGGGTTGTGTAACTCTAAAGTTCTAAACAACAATCAAGAAAGTTGAAATCAGAAGTTTAAAAATCTCAATCTACAACCAGGGATGTCTCTAAAAGTAATCTGAATTCTGGTAAATAGCTACGACATGTATCTTAGCTATAGAGAGATAACACAAACTACTGAGAAGAAATCTCAAACTTTAGAATCCAACAGAAAATTCAGAAATGCAAAGGGTGGTGTGTCCAATTTACATAAGGAGTATATCAAAGACTGAGCAATCTAATACTTCAAAACATTCATAAAATTTCAGATATAGAAAGGCCTAATCATTAGGTCATGTGCCAGATATGCACGAGTATATCAAGGGCTGAATAATCTAAATTTTGAAAACATGCAAAAAGTTTCAGATATGCGAAGGATTAATCAGTAGGCTTTGATACCAATTGAATATTGCTATATGTGTTTCTCCATGTTTTCATTACATAAGAGAACCCTGCATTAATAAAATCTTACAATGTCATTTAGTATTCCTAGCTGTCTACCTACTTTTATTTATTTTTATCTACTCTTTACAATTGATCCAACTGTCCATCTACCATGTATTTGCTATCTATTCTTTACAGCTGTTCCAGCAGTCAACTACTATATCACTAGCTAACCCTATAGCTGTCTTACTTTTACTTCATTTCTATCATCCTATCTGCATGTGGAGTATAGTTAGCTTTCTAAACACATGGTATGTCCCCATCATTGTAGAAAGCTAAGTCACAAGTTTCATGTTTGTGTTCAGTGATGATAAAATACAAAACAAGTTCACATCAATAAAAATCAGAAAAAAAAATTGTGATTAAGTTTGATAGATATAATTTTTTTTATTTTCAAAATAAATTAATAATAAATAAATGCACAAAAATGTCAAAATAAATAAATATTACTAAATAGGTTTGAAAATTATATAAGATGTCAAACATATAAAGTTATTGAAAGGGTTGTAGCTCAATTGGCAAAAATGATGGTATGTTCCTTGATTACGCCATCCACCAAGGTTCAAATCCCCCAAAGGTGCTATTGGGCTAGGTTCAACCCCTGGGTGACTTTAACAGATTGGATCTCCCTACTCGTGGGAGCTTACCCAAAGCACAACTTCTGGTTTAGATGTATGCTCCCTCATAATGAGGTAATCCGCTACATAAAGGCATAAAAACAAATAAAAAATATATAAAACTATAATATTAAGATTTAGATTAAAGTAAAAAATTAGAACAAGATCTAATAAAAAACTTAAAACCTAAATATCATAGTCAGAAAACTTGGCGACTTCTCACTTGGCTCACATGAACTCAAGAGTTTTTCTCGCACGCAACTCACTCCAAACTTGTGAGTTGAATCCTACATGAATTATCAAGAGTTTTGCCGAGGTTCAGAATGTGGATTTTGGTGGGTTCTACACACAAACCCATGATTTGAGAATGGACTAGACCATGGGGAAAAAATGGCATCAAGGATTTTAAAACTCTTTTTTTTTCCACTTTTGTCTTCAGCAGGTGCAAACTGAGCAGAACTGATTAATTTTTGGGTGATTGGAGGTCCGATTTAAAGATTGAAGTTGGAGTGCATTGGCAAAGGTATTTACTTTTTCTTTCTGTTCTCTTTTCCTTTTTATTTGAAATTTCAAACTTTTAAGTTGAACTAATGAAAACCCTACTGTTATGTTGCTAAGTTTTCTGTTTTTCCCAACCCTCCCTGCTGCGTTTGTTTTGTTTAAACTTATATTTTTCTAATGTTTTTCTTTCTTTTTTTGGTTTTCCTAATTTCATTTTCATATGAATGAAAAACTTTAAACCCTATGGAAATTTTCTATTTTTTCAAGTTCCAGAATCAGCAATGGCAACGGAAAGCAGCATGCTGACCTGCAATTTTTGTGGGTTTAGTATGAGAGGAGGTATCAATAGATTAGAAGTTCACCTTGCTCAGATTGCTAGTCAAGATGTCAAGTTGTGTTCTCAAGTGTTGAAAAAAGTGAGGAGAGCAATGAATGCCCTACTTTTTAGTTACGAAGAGAAGAAACTTGAAAGGAAGAGGACAAGAGAAGCAGTGGCATCAGTAATAAATTCCACAGCCAACCCTAAATCATCATTTGGAGATTCTTTTATTGGCCCACAGATTCAACATTCCTCCACAAAGGAGTTATAGCTGTCTACATTCTCCACCGAATTTCTCTTTTCCTTGCAATGTTCCAAGGGCACAACCTTTGTTTGAAGGGACCACTTGGAACCGAGAGAAACACCATGAAGCGAAGATGGCAGAAGCAAGTTTTTGGTACTACAATAATATACCATTTAATTTGGCAAACAGCCATATTAGGAAGGGTTGGTAAATGCATTAAGACTTTAACTACTAAGGATTTCAATGGCCCATTGCTAGAGGAACCCATCAAAAATACACAACTTGTACATGATCAGAGAAAAGTATGGTGGAAAAAGGCTATAATATTTTATTAGAAGGATGGACAAAATGGCAAGAATAGGACACTGATAAACTTTTTGGTGCCTTCGAGTGGCACATTATTGTTCTTGATGTCCATAGATGCCTCGCACAAAGTGAAGAATGTTGTCCAAATTATCATGGACAACACAACAGCATATGTAGTCACAGGGAGACTTATTTAAGAGAGCCATCCCACCTTTTTTGGAGGCTTTGTTCTGCCCATTGCCTGGATTTAATACTTGACGACATTGGGAAGTTTGGATGGATCAAAAATATAGTTGAAAACAAAAGACACGTCCCCAAATTTATCTACAACCATGCTTGGGTCTTTAGTTTGATGAGAGACCACACGAAAGGCAAGGAGCTTGTGTGATCAGGGGTGATACAATTTGCCACAAACTTCATCGCTTTGCAGAGAATTGTAAGGTCAATACCTTCTCTCAAGCAGATGTTTGTGAGCAATGCTTGGATGAACTCTCCATATTCTTAAAAAACAGTCAGGTCTTTTATGAGGTGTTCTTCAAGAATGCAAAAGAGGTACTCAAGGCAAGTAACAATTACAAACTGCCCCTGGGGTGTAGACCGATTGTAGTGTCATTGGATAGACAAATATTGGCTGTGTGTTTAAACCCTAACCACACTGCAGGTGAGGGGAAGGTTGTCTGCACGAGAGTTATAGTAAGGCTTAGCTCACAACATACTATAATAAAAACTAAAAAAGTAACAATTACAAACTTAAGTTTTATGAGGAAGGTTGTATTTGTTGTTTTTTTTAATATTTTTTATTTGTTTTCTATCAATTTTAATTTTATTTTCCAATTTACATAGTCGTTGATCAAGGTTCTATGTTTAGTTGATAGGGATAACATGCCCATGGGTTATCTCTATGAGGCCAAGGATAGGTTGAAAGAGGCCATTTTTAATTGTTATGGTGGTAACAAAAATAAATATGCAATCATTTGGTGCATCATTGATCATAGATGGACAAACCAACTCCACCAACCAATATATGCCACGGCGTACTACTTGAACCTAAAATTTGACTTCTCTAATACATTTAAGGCTAACAGGGAAGTCATGGCAAACCTTATTACCTGCATAGAGAGAATGACACCAAACAAAAGCATTAGAGACATAATTTTGGATAAGTTGAAGATCTACACTGATGCTGAGGGTAGGCTCTTTTCTTCATCTTTAGCTATTTGATGGTGAAACCCTATATGAAGGATGAGAAGAGCAAGGTTTACAACGGGAGAGATTACTCCTTTCTTGCTAAAGTAGCAAACACTTGACCCCGATATACTCCAATTATCTAGAGATTTTGGAGCATCTGTTTGTACAATATTTGTTGCAAGGGTGGCAAATCTCATACATGGTGGAGATTTTACCATCTTCTTTGCAATAAACTTCATCCGGTTGTACATCAACCTATGCTTCTATAATAACCCTACTAGTCTATCTCTCTTTCAATCCACTAGAAAGAATAACTAGTAGTGTTAATGATGGAGCCATGTCTTGTGCCTATTTTGCTGCCTTTTGCTGCCAAGGCTTGGTTTTAGAGACTTTTGGAACCCTAGAGGAAGATGTACCTGTGATTTTCTTCTCCTTGAGCTCTGTTGTCTTCATTTGTATCTAATTGGAAGTTCTTTGGAGTACTTTCTCACTTCTTTGCTCCAAGGAAATAATGGAAGGATCGGCCCAATTTATTATTGGAAATGAAGTTGTGATAAACCCTTTCTGATCATAAGGGATGGTCTCCCCTCTTCCCCATCCTCTACAAGCTCCTCAGGGCACTTAAATAGTTGGAATGCTTTTATTTGAGTTAGAGTAAAGCAACAATAACCCCTTTCTCTAAATTGAGATTCATTGGAACCGTCTGCCCAAAATCCCTCTAAATTAGGCACATGAGCAGAGATTTTTTCCCCAACTTTTCTTCCATATAACTCCTTGTGTCAAATGAAGATTTGGCTTTGAATGCCCTAAGGTTATATATAGCAATCTCTTTTTGTCAACACTCTTGTTGTCCTCACTTGTCTTGCAAGAGTATCGTCCAATGCTGATGGACCATTATACTCCCCCTCTGTGCAAATGAATACTACCAATTTCCTATTTAGTTCGAGTAAAAGAATTCTATCATTGGGTACTTGGGTAGCATAACAGAACACTTGCTGAATCTTGCAAATGAACCAATCCTCATATTCAAGAATCGCCTTCTTCACCTCCAATGAAACCCACTCTTATATGGCCTATCCATACCCATATCAAATTCTAAACAAATGCATTGTTTACTCTCCTATAATGAGTTAAAAAAAAACACATTGCAGCTCAGGCAAGTGATTAGAAATAAGGTTTATGAGCCCATATTCCCCCACTTTGTTCATACTTGGAAATATCATCATATGGGCCAAGTTGTATACCAATATGACATCATAAATAAACTCCCACATCTCAACAACAGTACACAACTATTGTAATATGCTTTCACTAATGACAAAAACCCAATCAATCTGACATGTTGTGGAACTAGCCATGTTCATTATATAGAACATCCATGAATGAAATGTTCTCCCCTTTAGCCTTCCTATCATTTTTTTAATAATGTGAATATGTCACCAAGGATATTATAGAATTCTTCCCTTCTAAAGGATTTGTGCATCAATCTTGAAATCCTCTTTGTGTCAACTAACCAATGATGAGAAACCTACCTCAAACATGCCTCTTCATTTGAATCCCATTCCACCTGACATTTAGCAATGGTAACCCTAACAACAACATCAACAATGGGAATGCCCAATAAATCAAATACTTTCTTTTCCCAGCACTTGACTATATTACCTTTGATTAATTAAATCTCGATCCAACGATCCAGATCAACCTGCCTCCATGATCAATGGCTTTGGCAGATTTGTAATACCAACGATGTGCAGTAAGTTAATCTACCAATCTACATAAGTTTGATTGGATTGTGCCACATGTCCGCACAGATACCACTCGATCCTACCACTTGAGAAGCTCCAACTTTCCTTAAGCTTTGATCATCATCTTAGCAGTTAAAATCAAAGGTTGTGGTAGATCTATAGATTACCAGAAGTGCAAATTTTTTTGATCCACTGATATACTGCATTCAATTGATGGCTTAGATCTGTTTACCTTTACCATTGACAGTTGCAGGAGATCTATGGAACACTGGAGGGACCCCCTTGGCCATCTGCTGATCTACAGAAATCGATCGGATTGTGGCATGTGGCTATGGGCTTCTGCTGCTGAAAATGATCCCATTCCATTTTGCCAACTGTACCCCCTAATGCAGATCCATTGCTTTGGTGGCCCGATCAGAAACATGCATGTCAGCACACCTTTGTTGAAAAAACCACACCGGATGTACCTATGCTGATAGTATGTACGTTTGCAGCAGATTGGTAGATGGGTATTTCACCAATCTAGCCAGTCTACAGATCTATATATACCAATAACTAGTCACTGGATGGAAAGGTAAAAATCCGTAAGGGGAAGGTGGCCACCACTAGCAAGTCAATGATCAAACATAAAATTGAAGGCATGAAACAAAAGCAGATTTCTTCGGCCTTTACTTGGACTTTGATAGACTAGTCCGCCATGAAAGCATACCAATGCAGTCAACAAAGGTAAATAATGAAAACACACTCAAAGCAAGGAACACAATTAAGGAACCAACAATATGAAGGTCAACACAAGAACTACCTAGAACCATAACAAGGTAATCTCAGATCTGTGGTCAACAGGTTCAAAATGTTGAATCAAGACATAAAGTCCCTTCTAGTCCTTATAATTAATTATTGTAATCTATATTCAATATGCTATTTGCTAGTAAACGACCATGCAGGACAACAAGGCTGCAGGTATGCACTCATCTTCGAAAGTCCCTTCTTGTATTTCATTCATAAGATTATAACTGTTGCATTTAAAATACCTGTGTCATATGGCAAGTTCATGGATTTTAAATTAAAAATTGGAGAATCGTAATAGTTGGTGATACACATGCAGGATATTACTGCCAGTGCTTAAATGTTTGTATTAGAGCATGGAACTCTTTAGAAGCCTAACATCCAATTTTGCTAGATGTTCTACCTGCTAAAAAAAGTTGTCTCTGGCAAACTAAGAGGCACTTGTTTCAAAGAAAAAATTATTTTTCTGCATGAGTGAAAGAAGAAAAGATGCTAAGCAGAGAGCAACCTTGAGCCATTTAAAATCCTTCTTGTTCAAGACCCCATTTAAATGCTTTGTATTTTGTGTAAGACAATTGAGTAGATCAGCACTAGTACAAGAAATGATAGATTTACCTTCTATACAAGTTCATACTGCCCAAAAGATTATTCATAAATTTGATATGAGCCAATATCGACAATTCTTTGAAGACTAACTTTCTCAAGATCTATATTTAACTCTTGACAGTTAATTATGAACCAATTAACAATTGTCCGAGAAACATTCTTTAAGCTTTTATTTGAACTGATGCCGAAGCAAAATATCACACATAGATTGTACATGTTGCAAACAATCTTCCAAAATGGTACTGAAAACTACAATATTCAAAACCTTATTAGTATAGTAAATAGATAACAACACTAAGCTAGTGGCTAAATCCATTTTCTGTTCTTAAACAAATCACCAATTAATTGGAACTCCTTTACTTTCCAAATTATCACAGCCACTTCTAATACATAATTTCAGCCTTAACCTAAAATCTGGGTGCATTCAGTATCCTGTTGTTTCAGCTCTTCAAGGCCACCAAAAAGTGTTACTTTGCTTTTACTAATTTAAGAACGCTGTCTTTTACTCTAACTTACCAATTTTTTTTGCACATGTCCCATCAAAGTTCAATTTCTAATTCATGAAGTTCGAAACAACCAGCTAATCTTATACAATTTTAAATTTTTGGTGAGAACAATTAAAATATTTTCCAGCTTCCTTACAATTATATATATATATTTGAATGCAAAATTTTGGAGAATTTTCACAAAAATATATATATACAAATAGAGGCAATTCTTCTTTTTTTTTTTAATGAAAAGACCATAAATTAAAACAAATGTGTTGAAGGACTGAGAAAAGGTAGCCCATCTGCCAATGCCACCCACTCAAATTTGAAGTACTCACCGATTAATTTTTTGAGAATCTTAATAGAGCGTTAGACCAGAAATAGAATTTCAAGCATATATCTCCATCATTCTATTGTAAGTGCATAGATTGGTTTCGTACAAAGAAGCTTTGTTTATAATTTTCTTATTTAGTAACTCATACAAATAGGCACAATGTTCATCACACAAAGTTAAAATGTCCCTGATTGTCAAAGATATCCAGCAAAGAAAAGTATGCCCTGTATGATGCAAACACCGATAAGCCGTCACTGTTTTTAGCCAAAAAGATAGAATATGTTGGCAATGTACAGCATTCACTGTTTTTAGCCACGATAGAATAAATTGTCAATGTATGGCATTCATTGTTTTTGTCGCAAAGATGTGAACCATTCCAAATTGCAATTTTATTCGTAACTTTTGCAAAATTTCATGAAGATGTGCCTGATGGATCGCTTCTAATGCATACATATGCACACAGGGATCCACAACTTGGGAAATGAAACAGCAAAATTATGATTAATTGATGAGCATATGAGGTTCAAACTCGCTAGTAAATGTTGAAGAGGTTGTGGTGTAAGGGTAATGAAGAACTAAAGTGCATGACCCAAGTTCAATTCCCACCAAAGCAAAACAGGCCATATGGTTGTGGTGGAAAATTTATGAAACACATGACAGCTTTAACCATATTTACAAATCTAAAGCATGTAAGATCATGAGCGCATGCCCATAATCACTTTATACAAGGTAATAATAGTAATAATAGCAATGTTCTTTTGGGATCACGGGTTCCAAAGTTTCCAGCCACACTACAGAGATGCTTCAATTAACTCTGAATAATGCGCTCTAATGTAGCATATTTAAGGTAAATTGCTGGAAATTGAAATAAATAAAAATATGACTGACCTTCTTGCTGTACGGATTGACGCTGTCCCGGGAGAGTTCTGCTGGCTATGGTGCGGCTTACGAACATGATAAATTCCTTGGCGCTACTGCGTTGAAAATAACCGAACTGGCTTAGATTTGAAGCGCTGCTGAGCAACGCAGGTTCAGACCCAGAACTAGACGCAGATCCAGAATTAGGGTTAGGTTTCCCTTTCATCACCACAAGTGCCGTGATCTTCATGGCTGCTTTTCTCTGGATTGCTAAATTGTCAGGTTTTGAGAACAGATCCACCAAATGGCTGATTGCAAAAGACGATTTTGGGCAGGAGAGGATATATTTTCTGCTGTGGTCACGGCATATTCGTTCTTATGCCCATTGGAATGTAGAAAAGATCAATGGAAAAGCTAATAAAGCTTAGAATTTTAGGAGATTCGGAGGTTTCTGTGGAGATCAAGGCTCCGATCCGCCTAGTTTGTAAGTTCGAATTGGCGCAAATTCACAACTTTTCTTTTTTAATTCGATACGAGTTCCTCGACCTCAATGCAGCCACAATCGCCGTATTTTGCCATATAGACAGAATTGTTTTTGTATTTATTTTATGTATCCTTCTTCGTCGAGGTATAGGTACTACCTCCTCGGTTAATATAGAAATGTAGAGCAGAAAATGCATTCGTTCATGTTTCTTTAATATTTCTTTACTTTTGGTTGATGTTTTAGATATATAATTCTAGCATATAATTTAAGTATTTTAGTGTATTCATTAATTTAATATTCATTTTCTATTCGGAATTTTTTATTTAATTTTTGGATTTATTTTGAACAAGATCATGATATTGATTCTAGCATGATTGCGTCCCCAACTTTCAAGTTTTAAATTCTCGCATTCTAAGGCTTATAATCCTTAGATTTAACTATGGGATCTAACAATCCCAGACACCAAAACTTAAAGTTGTGTTTCTAGGATTATATATTCAAAGATATCATCCTTTGCATCGAATCATCAAATGTACATATAATGATCAAATGATCTAAAGCACATTTTGAAAAAGCATCAATGGAACTTCTTCTCTTTTCAACTCTTTTCAAGTATAAATCCATCAATCATCTTATATCAAGCATCAACAAGAAACAATCAACATTCATTTTCAAGGCACATTTAAAGTGCATTATTTGATATAATCATGTATCAACTCACATCAAGGAACCAACTATTGGCAATCAACAATCGACTCAAAAGAATTCATTGTCATCCTACATTGACATCCATTATCACCCACTTATCACTTTTACTTTTATTGTTAATTAAGTCTCAAGACTTGACCAAGGCACAAGGAATTCTTAAACTTCAACTCTTACATAGTAAGCCCCACGGTGCTCTTAATTACCACTGTTATTTTCCTTCCTTCAACTATCATTAGACAAGCACTTTTTGTAGGTACCAAGGATCAAAATCTACTCTGGATAGGATCAAAACAATCAAACAAGATTGTGGCACTAGGAAAACAAGATCATCGTTGCAATTCTACCACAAACCCTCAATTTCTCAAATTCCACTTCATCTTAGTCTTTTTATCAGTAATACAATTTTAGATTCTCAATTCTAGGTCTCTTTCACAGTGTGACATCAAGTTAAGTTCATTGTCCTCCAATTCCAAGGTATATAAACCATAACTCTCTTATGTTAATTTTAACACATGTTTAATTAGTGTCTTTGTTAGCTTACATCAATTGATTATCATACTTAGTTCATCTATCTAGAATATCACTTACATTTAATTGATTTTATCCATTTAACACGTTGGATATGTTGAAAGGCCATTGGTTTCAACTAAGAATGTAATTTGAAATTTTCCTAGAAAGACTTAAAAATTTTCAATCATGAAAAGGACAAAGGGGGTGTTGCCATTTTGGTTGGCCCTAAATAGCCCCCCCAAATAACTAACTCTAGGTGCTCATCTTATAATAGAATTGTACATATTATCATTGGACTGAAGATAAGAAATTTGGTATTGCTTATGTATATGCATCTAACAACTATAGAGAGATGTGAACTTTAGAGATGGATGACATCTAATCTTCCCAATGTTTTTTATTATGGTAAGCAGCAAAATGAGGGTGTTGATCCCTTTACAAAATAGACTAGAGGGCAACCAAAATAGGCCCAAAATCATCCAAAATCAATGCACAAACAACACAGTGACAGAACATTAATAACACATTAACAGTAGCAGATGATACCAAGCATAATAAAAACCCAACAACAAAAGCAGAACATAGAAAAGAGAAAACTAATTAAACAGTCGCTCAGTCATTAGTGAGGAAGTTGTACATTTCCTCATAATTCTTCACACTATCCACTCCAGTCCCCTTCTTTCCTGATTCAAAATCCTACAGAATAGCTAGGGTGGTAGCAAAGCAATGCATAATCTTCATGGTGAAGTGAGTCAAGGTCCTAAACTTCTTTTCCAACTCAGCCAGATTACTCTTTATACCAGCAACCTCAATGACAGTCTGGGATCAAGTAGCACAGTCCTTCTTAACATTAGTCTGAGTATCGATAGGGTAATCATTAGCCTCAAAATCTGAGTCAAGGGTATTCATTTATGCAAATAGGATAGGACCCTCCCCACCTTGTTTTGATTTATTTGAGGAGTCTTCAATGTTCACTTCTTCCCCCTCACTTTCCTCAATTTCCTCACCATGTTGAGAATCACTAGTCTCAATAGTATCATGCAGAATAGGGGTAGGCATGCCAACAAGCCTGCTAGACCTTATGATGGTAGACCTCCTAATTCTCCTCTCCCCAGTATTACCCAGGCCCCCTTTCTCCATCTGACCAGAAACCCCTTTCTCAAACTGACCAAAATCCTTATCACACCCTAATTTCTCAGTCCGAGTCTCAACCCTTTCCGTAAGGTTTTGCTCCTTCAGATTAAAAATTTTGACATCGATAAACCTACACTCCCCTTTTTCATACTGCATGCTCCCTTTAGCTTTTTTGTTTTTAGCATTCAAAGCCTCCTCCAGGTTTCTTTTAGTGGAAGGTTTGGGGTCTCCCTCCTTCTGAGGGTCCTTCTTAAGGGCACAAAGGCTAGTCACTGCCTCTTTGTGGGATTTGCATTTAGAGCCACTGGACTTAGAGGTTTTAGGGCCACTAGACTTAGGGATTTTTGGGGTCGACATCTTCAAAGGAGGTTTGGGTTTAGACCTCGAATCCTTGGGCTAATCAACATTTTCCAACTCCACTAAGGGGTCCAACAGGGTACTGTCCCTCTCAGCAACACAATTCTTAAGCTTACCTTTGGAGGAAGAAGGAGACACGGCAAGGGGGATTTCAATAAGACAGGCTTTAATAGGCTCCTGGGGACAAAAGGCCAGGTGAAAGTGGTAAAGCCTCAAAATTAACCATTGGTGCAATGGAATAGGGGGTTTAGCAAGGTCGTTAGCATGACCATCTTTGGCTTCTTTGATAGAGGCTTCAATAGAAGAGAGTAGGTAGAAGGGAAAGTTGAGCAACACATTACGCGTAAAATGATTGAGCAACGTAATATGATAGTGATAATAGAATTTGTAATGACCTTCCAACATAAAATATTTCATTATCATGTAACATACCTTGTCCCACGGGGATGGAAGTTTCTCCCTTTCAAAGCCACCGTGTATTTTTACTAGCTCTTCACCATCATTGAACAAGATGGTCAAACTCTCTGTATCGGGGACCTTACTTAATTTTTTAGCTTCTTCCCATGGCGAGACATACTCATGGCCTGGTCAATGACCTCTTCGAACACCTCAAAGCCAACCCCACCTAATTGCACTTGCCTATAGTTCCAGGAGTCTGCAAATTGAATGGATAAGTTTTGGTTGTATCCATTAAGACACTAATGGAACAAAGCCACTCCCCCCTCACTACAGATATGCCAAAGGGTCTCATCTTTTTTGAATTCCTCACACAAAACTAGTTGGGTACGAAGCCTATCACCTCCCTTGGTGTTGGAATAAGGCCAACAAGCCAGACAAGGAACAATAAGGGTTTCCTTAATTCTGTTGTGTGTCTAATTCCCTAAAAACCCCTCAAATGCTTAAGTCAGAGGCTGGAACTTTCCAAGATGGTAACATCAAGGGTGATGTAGTAATGATCGTAGTTCAAATTACTTGAACTTAAATGATTGTATGAATCCAGGTTGTCACTATTATTCAGAAGCTCCACCAAGCAAACAAAATATCTCAACCATCTCATTTGCCTTTCACTGCCCATGTGACCATCATGCTGACACGTCAAATTGACCTCCATCTCAGAGTTAGTCCTCTTGCCACCATGCTAAGTCATCGCCTCAACCTCCTTGTCATTCATAAGTGTCGTTGAGCGACCAAAATATTTTAGCCAACTCATTTGTCTGTCACTGCACATGTGAACATCATGACAACACATCAAATCAACCCACATCATGGAGTTAGTCATCTTGCCACCCTGTTGACTCGTTGCCTCAGCCTCTAGATCATATTTTGTCATCTTTCCACCTTGGCCTGAAATGGGAGTGTAGGCAAATTTATCCCTGTCGTAGAAATTAATCTTAAGCCAAAGTTTGAGCTTCATTAGGTATAGGGGTGATTTTGCATCTCCTTTTGAAGGAGTTCTTTAATATGTCTAGGGAGATTTCCTAAGTGTCTCCAACATCTCCAATTATTAAAATGTATACCAAGGTTAGCTAAAGCATCAGCCACACCATTGCCTTCACAATAAATGTGAGCTAAATCGTATATGTCAAACCCATGAACAGGTGCTTAATGTCATCAATAATATCAACCACATGCCAACCAAGATGAGCATTACCCATAGCAGAGTCAATGATGAGTTTTGAATTTCCCCCTCCACATGTAAGTTGGTAATCCCCATAGACAGTGCAATTTTTATCCCCCACAACATGGCCATTGCGTCAACCACATTATTGGTTCTACACCCCGACCCACTAGCATAAGCAGCAATAAAATCCCCCTTATGGGATCTTAGCACCCCACCTCCACTAGTCGGGCCAGGGTTTCCCTTTGTGTCGCCATCAAAGTTCAATTTGGTCCAACCTTCCAAGGGGGATTCCATTTGGTGTTTAAGTGTGTCGTCTTCTTGGAGTTATCATATTTGCTAATATTAGCTTGGATACCCCAATTTTTAACCATCTTGATTTCCATAAGGCTAGGGGGAACCTCAAGAGTTTTCAACTAGCAAATAGAAACATTCTCAACAATGAGTTTGGAGAAGGCAAAAAACACCTCCTTTGGACTCTTCATAGCATCACATAATATACGGTTGTTCATCTCTTTCCACAAACTCCAACCCAAGTGAGGAGGGATCTTGATCCAGAGTTCTTTAATCATAGGGTGGGAAAAGGGAGAGTTCCATGCCTCAACAAACAAGGTCAAATTATTACCCATGACTTGATATATACCCAACCTTTGCATGGTCATTTCCCACACTTCTCTAGAGAAGTCACAATGGAAAACAAGTGTGAAATTGACTCCTCCTCCTTTAATAATAACACTCATCTATTGGTGATTTGGAACCCTCTTCTGTTGAGATTGTCTTGAGTGAGAATCTTGTTGTGAGCTACTATCCACTAGATATAATTGACCTTGGGAATCAAACAATGATTCCAAATTATCTTCCATAAATTGTTTCTAGTGCCAGGGTCTAACAACAGACCGTGAGTAGTTTTGATAAAAAGCATGCCTTTGTTGTCTCGAGTCCAAATCATCTCATCTTCTTTAGGAAAAATAGGGATTTTGAGCTTATGGAGTTCTTGTTGTAGGTTAGTGGCAGCCAAGATCAAGTCATTTTGATTAGGACAACAATTAGATAACTTTCTCCACTGTTTACCACCCTCAATATGTAGAATATAATTAGAAACCTCCTCACCAAAGAAGTTGGTTGCAGTCTAGACCTGCAAGATTGGTAAAGGTATTATGATTGATGAGTGCTTGATCTTGTATCCAAACATCCTCCCAGAACCTGATCAAACCATAATTGCCAAGCTTCCATTTGATACCTTTATGAAGAAGGTTCCTATATTTACGCACATTGTTCCATATAACCAAGCTTTTGGGCAATCCCACTTGGTCAATAAATCTACCAATCTCCATATTATGCAGGTTTATAGCTTTCATAAATAACCTCCAATCCTTACTGTCCTTAATAAGGCTCCACCCCACCTTTGATATTAAAGCTTTATTCACGAGTTGGACCTTTCTAATCCCAATACCCCCGTGAAACTTGGGGAGGTAGACCTTATCCCAACTGACCAGGGCCATTCTTTCCTTCTCTTCCACTCTAGCCCATAGAAAGGTTCTCTGAATTTTCTTAAATTTATCAGCTAAGTAAATAGGCATCTTAAAGAGTGAGAAAGTAAATGGGGATGCCTTGAAGCGAGGCTTTAAGAAGCTAGAATTTGCCTGCCTAGCTGAGAAGTTTGCCCTTCCAACCAGCTAGTTTGTTCTGAACTCTTTCAAGGACAGAGTTCTAGAAGGTAGTGGTGACTTTTTTCACAGTCAAGGGAAGCTAGAGGTATAAACATGGTAGGGAAGCACTGGAACAACCCAATATGACCTTGATTTTCTATTGCAAATCTAGGTTAGTGTTAAAAAAATAAATGTCTCTTCTCATAATTAATGCATTGGCTAGAGACCCTAGCATACTCATTTAAAAGTTGTTTTCAATTTCTAGCTTCAACAACCAAAGTCACTCCAAAAAGGATAGTATCATCAACAAATTGTTGAATAGTAGAAGGGTCAACCGAAGTAGTAGCCTTTATGCCTTTCAAATCGCCATCCCTTAAAAGGTTCACAGTATTCCTCCCCAGAACTTCAGCCATAAGGATGAAAAGATAAGGAGACAGAGGGTCCCCCTGCCTAATCCCTCTTTCAGATTTAAAAACCCTATAGGAATCCCATTGACCAAAACAGAGAACTTAGCAGTAGTTACACATTCCTTTATCAAATTGATGATCTTCGACTAGAAGCCAAATTTCTGAAGCACCTTGAATAAGAAGTCCTAGGAAACTCTATCATAAGCTTTAGAGATGTCAAGCTTAAACACCATTCCCAAAAGATTGCTTCTATCCATGGAGTGTAAAATTTCATGAGTAGAAATAGCAGCATCAAGAATTTGTCTACCCGGAACAAAACCTTTTGACAACCAACAACCAGACCTTCTAATAATGACTGAAGTCTAAACACCAGGATCTTAGAAAAGATCTTGTACATAGTGTTGCATAGACTTATGAGTCTAAAATCCACCAATGAGATAAGATCCTACTTTTTAGGAATAAGGGAAATAAAGTGTTATTAATTTGTTTGAGTAACTTACTAGTCCTAAAGAAATCTCTGGCAGTAGTAGTAACATCAAAGCCCACAACATCCCAAAATTCCTGAAAGAAGGCCGGAGGGAACCCATTAGGTCATGGGGCCTTAAATGCTCCCATAGAAAAGACAATAACTTTGACCTCTTCCTTAGTAATAGGTTTTGTGAGACTAGAATAATCCTCAATAGTCAGCATAGATGGAATGTTGTCTAACAACTTACCAACAAGATCCCCATCCGTATTAATAGGTTGTTCCGACAGAAAAGACTGGAAATAAATGGAGGCAAGTTGTTCTATCTGATCATCTGAATTAACTTCTAATCCTCTCTCATTATTCAGCTTGGAGATAGTATTTCTTTTCCTATGCCTCGTGATAGATTGGTGGAAAAAAACCATGTTTTTGTTCCCCTACTTCAACCATTGTATTCTAGATTTTTGTTTCCAAAATATCTCTTCCTTCTTCATTATAAATATCTTTCTAAAAGGGAAGTGTTGTTAGATAGGTCCCCCTCTACCATTTAATTTTGGACCTTAGATAATTTAGCTAAAACCAGTTTATTCTGATTAAGCACGTTGCCAAAGCAAAATTTATTCCACCCTTTAACTTTATTTTTAACATAAAGAAGTTTTTGGGTCAACCTAAACATAGCAGACCCTTGGATAGGGATATTCCACCAATTAGAAATACAATTCCTGAAGTCATGATGAGAGGCCCACATAATTTCATACCAAAAGGGGTAGGGCCCTTTGTGAGGCCTTTCATTTCAACTGAACAACAAAGCATTATGATCAGACACAGTCCTCAATAGAGCATAAAGCTTGGAATAGCTTAGAATGTCCCAGTTTGATGAAATGAGAAATCTGTCAAGCTTAACTTGGATAAGCCGGTCCCCCCTTGTTATATTGGTCTAGGTAAACAGCTAATCTTTAAACTCAATATCCATGAGCCCAGTGTTATTCAACAAGATCCCCCATACTATCATAAAAGTCCATGATACCTCCAAGCTTCTCCGAAGGATACAAAGGGGTGTTAAAGTCCCTTGCCACCATCCAACAAGACTCATTATTGGTTGCAATACAGGAGGACACCTCCTTCCCTACTTCTTTCCTAACATTCATAGAGTTGAGGGCATAATATATTAATAAGAGACCATTCCCTATCTGAGGATACATTTATCTCGCCTCCAGACTAATTCTATTGTGAGATCTATAAACACCTTTAAGTTTATTTCTATTCCACATAGTCACAAGCCCACCAGAAGCCCCTATAGTAGTATTGATACAAAAATCAGCGGTAGGCCATAAATTCTTAGCTATAGCTTTGAATTTGTCATCTGACATTTTAACTCCATGCAACAACAATATATCAACCTTATTTTCAAAAATGTAGTTTTTGACTTGAAACTACTTTTGAGGACTATTTAGTCCTCAGATATTCCAGGATAGGATTTTCATTTACGTGATTTCCTAGAGGAAATCTCCAGGGTTCATCGTCTTCCATTAGATATTTCCTTAGCTATCTCTCTTTGTCTTGTCTCCCACTAAGAATGTCTTCCCTGCTTTGCATCAATACTCACATCAGCAGTTTTTTCATGTTTCCCTTACCCCTTTTCTTAGGATTAGACCAACCCGCCAGGTCGCAAGAACTCTGGTCTATACTTATCTTGCTTGGCCCAGCTTTGGGAGTTAGGGAGAATGGATCCCTAGTAGGGTATGAAAATCCTTCCTTCCTAATAGGCCCACTTACCTTCTTGAGAGGACTAAAGGTTTTGACTTGCTAAACAACAGTCTCCACCATAGCAGGGGTTAATTTTTCTGTTGTAACAACTCCCTCAGATGGTTTAGAAAAGATTTCAACTGGGGTTTTTTTGACTTCCCAGGTCTCCTAAGGATGGATTTCCCCTTCTTCTCTTTCTTCCGCCTATTTAGGTTCTTCCTCTACCATCACTTCTAGTATGTCTCTTTATTGACCATCTGCTGACGTTACACTGTAAATAGTTGCTACATCATCTGGGTTGGCAAGAATTTTTGGGATCTTAGGGCGAAGAGAGAAACTTATGATATTAATAATGTCTTCCTTGAAAGGGTAGCCTTCTAAGCCATACTCTTCTTTGTCCACAGGTTCCTTGAACTTTTGGGGAGGTTTCCTTGGGGCTTTACATTCCGTGATCACATGCCCAGCTTTTGAACAATTTTGACAAAAAATTGTAGAATTTTCATACATGATAAGATGTGTCTGTTTCCCATATTTTGAATCAATAATAATAGAGTTCGGAGGGTTTTATGAATCTCTATGTTAACACAAAAGCAAGCAAAGACTAACCTGGATTTAGTCCTAGTAACATTGTGCATAGCGATGTAGTACCCAAAGGAGTTCGTTGTCCACGTGAAAATTTCTTCATCCCGATATTCCAATAGAAGATCAATTAGTCAAACCCAAACCAAAGCCATCTTGTTCAGGTCCACAGTGGGATCAAAGCTTGGCCACCATTGACACAATGAAAGGTTATGTTTACCATAAATAAAAAGGAATAAACCTCTAACCATTGTGCTAACCACCACACTTCCTTTCACCCACCATTTAGCCGATGTCCCCATCTTCTAACCATGTCATGTTAGGGTGAAACGAGAAAAAATTCTCGACCAATGTAAAATCCATGGAGGAAACAATTATCTCCACTATCGAGTCTGACAACTCAAGAGTTGTCTCTAACAACACTGGTCATCATTCCTAGGCACATGATCCCTATGGTCCAGACCCAAAAGGACCACTTTTCAAGATTTGGGGTCAGATTCCAAAGCTTTATTCATGGGTTCAAGAAAGCAGCCCGAGGCTATTCCATCAGGATCCCATAACGATTGAGGAGGGAGAGGGGCACAGGGCCCCCCTTGGATTGTCAGAGTCCATGACTGCTCAAAAATCAAACCAAGTTTTTTGGGCGGGAAATTGCTGAGCTTCTAAATTATCTAAGGAGGCCCTATAATCTTCCTAATGTTTCATGGATATTAGGGGGGGATATTAATATGGTTGAACACTAAGAGGATAAGTTGGGAGGAAACATGCTAACTTAGAAAGGAAATAAACTTTTATTCTAGTCTAAGTTTAAAATGTTTCTTAAACTCTCAAGTCCAATTGAAAAAAATAAAAATAAAAATCACAAAAGCATTTGGTATACATAATGCAATTATAAAAAAGGGAATAAAATATTTTACTCGAGATTAGATAGATTCTTAGCCAAAAGAGATACATTAAGAGCAAAGATGAATTAAATTTAAAATTCTTCAATCATGAAAAGGACAAAGGGGGTGCTGCTATTTTGGTTGGCCCTAAATAGCGCCCCCCCCCCCCCCCCCCCCACCCCCCCAAATAACTAACTATGTGTGCTCATCTTATAATAGAATTGTATGGATTATCATTGGACTGAAGCAAAAAAAATTGGTATTACCTATGTATATGCATCTAATAACTATAAAGAGATGTGCACTTTGGAGATAGATGTCATCTAATCTTTGTAATGTTTCATGGATATTACAGGGATTTTAATATGGTTGAGCACAAAGATGATAAGCTGGGAGGAAACATACTAACTTAGAAAGTAAATAAACTTTTATTCTAGTCCAAGTTTAAAATATTCCTTAAACTCTCAAGGCCAATTGAAAAAAATAAAAATAAAAATAGCAAAAGAATTTGGCATACATGATGCAATAATAAAAAAGGAAATAAAATATTTTACTCAAGATTAGATAGATTCTACGTGATTTTTTTTTAAAATTGGGCCTGTACTGGTGATTATATGAATTATGTGAAGGTAATTCCCTCCACCATGTTTGATCATCATCCAATTGAAGTGAGTTAAATTTCAAAATGGCATTGCAATTAAAAAAAAGAGCAAATTCAGACTATACATATTGAATGTGAATTTGATAGCTAATAAAAACTATGGGAATGGAGTTCAAACTATCGGAGATATTAATAAATGTATATTTCCTTTCAAATTTGCTATTATTTTTTGAAGCAACTTGACAAATTGTTAGAAAATATTTTCTAAATATAATTGGGAAGAAAAAAGCTCTTGAGAGAAGAAGAATAAGAAATGAATATGAAGAATAATTGGTCGTATGTGAAGAAATGCTTCAAGGGAGTCATAATAATAATGAACTTCAAAAGAAGTTAGCTAAGATACAACACAAATGGAGATACCACCAAATTTTCTTAGCCAAAGGAGCTACATTGAGAGCAAAGATGAATTAAATTAAAGGAGGAGATAAAGGTACCAAATACTTTTTTAACACGTTGAAAGCTAAATCTGTTAAAGAATGTATAGGCCCTATGAATATTGAAGGATAATTAAATCAAAATCCTCAAAATATAAAAAGATATTCATGAATTTCTACAAGATCATTTTCTTTCTAAATGTGGTAAGGACAATGAAGAAACTAGAAATATGTGCATGAGAATCGTTCCAAAGAAAGTAGATAATAAAGATGCCTTGGAGCTAGAAGAGTAGTTTTCAAAAGAAGAGATATGTATGGCAATCAAATGAATGAAGAATGGAAGGATCCCCAAGCTTTGATGGACTACCTATATAGAATTTTATAAATCTAATATTAAATAAATTGTTATAGACCTTCCAGAGGTGTATAAAGAAGCAATAAATGAGGGAACTTTAGGCAAGGATGTTAATAGAGGGGTAATCAAGCTACTCCCAAAAGATGGTGACAAAGATTTGATGAAGAACAACGAATAACTATGTTAAATGCCTCTTATAAAATAATTACAAAAGCTTTATCTCTGAGATTTTTTTGAATTGATTATATATTACCAAAAAATAACAGCAAGTTACAATAGGTTTCGTATAATTAGGCCGGGCATTCAAAGTTTATGTGTTTAGGGTAAAATTGTAGATTTGTCTTAATAAGATAAAGTGCTACTTTTTCACCATGCTAAACATTGAGAGAACAAGGATTGAGTGTGAGGTCAATCTACGGGTTACTTGTCTATCCCTTATGATTGCTATGTCTAATTCAAGAGCCTAATTAAGGTTTTATCAAGTGTCTTCACTCATTAATCAAAGAAACCCTAATTATGACTTATAATAGAGATTTCTAAAATCAAATGATGAAACAGGAAAAACAAATCACGGAAATGCAGAGAAAGAGTTTTAGAGACTGTGCACCCAGAATTTGAGGGCCAACTGGACTAGGGCGTCCGCTCTTTAGTCCTACAAATTCCCATCACGGAAAATCTTCTGCACTGACTGACTGACAACCCCAAATGGCTCTCGAATCTCAAAAATATTCCCAGTTGGACTGGGGCGCCCGCTCATTAGTCCTACAAGCATCAAGATCCAGAAATCTAAAATTTTGCGATGACTGTACCCACAATATCCTTCTTTTTGTAGCTTCTTTCTGATGTAACTTGCAAAACACGATCTGCACCCACAAAAG
Organism: Cunninghamia lanceolata; assembly: GCA_027924645.1. Taxonomy (NCBI): domain Eukaryota; kingdom Viridiplantae; phylum Streptophyta; class Pinopsida; order Cupressales; family Cupressaceae; genus Cunninghamia; species Cunninghamia lanceolata. The sequence continues at coordinate 5,625,642 of BSBN01000847.1, read as the reverse complement.
AAGGAGAAAGATGTTGCGGCTATATAGGAGCTTGCCTTAGTCAAGCCCCATTTTTGGTATTTCTACATCAATAAAAGCCAGAGATAAAGATTTGCAGAAGTGTGTGCAAACCTAACAATGTGTATGCAGAATATCAAACCCTAGATATCTCAATCAAGGGAAGATCAACAACTTGCTTCAAATCAATAAACATATACAACTTCATCTCAAGGAGATGAACACAAATGAAGACTTGCATGAATAAGAAGGTGAATCAACAATGTCCGCGGAGGATCTCCAAGCTTGATGTTGGAGGCTTCAATCCTTCTCCTAATCATGCAAAAGGGGTACAAACCCAAGGAAGAGCAAGATAGACTCAAGATCTTGATTCCTAATCTACATCCATTGTCTCCATGATAGCAAATTCAAATAACTTTTAAGAGCTTCAACAAGTAGTTGATCTTCAATGGCAATTTTGGCAGAGTTTTGGCCTCAAGCTTGCATAAGAATTGTGTGTGATGAAATGATTTTCAAATGTCTTTTTATATCTAGCTTTGGGGAAATTCAAATTTTGAAATAACGTCTCAATATTGCATGAAAACCAAGAATTTGAAAACGGAATCCCGAGGCATACGGCGGGAGCCGACACCCTGCCAAGATTCAAAATCCTAAAAAATAGGGGAGGACTAGGGCGCAGACACCCGAGTCCAAGGCCCCACTTTCTAATCAGATCTGTATCAAGGGGGTCCCTATTTCATATTCTCTTTCCAGGTTCTATCAAAAGGTTATCTCAAAAGGTGAACATTTTACAACTAGACCTAGTCAATCAGGGTTTCAGGAAGGTCAAAAAGAAAAAGGTTCAGAGGTCACCAAAGGCGAGCAACTAAATTGAGGGAAATTGTACCATTCCATATAGGTGGACAATTTTTAATGTTACATTTAGCCCCCACTTTAGTGGCCATATGACACTTCGTGCATATGCAACTAAAGGAAAGTAAATGCATCAATCATGAAAAGGATACCCAAAAGGATACTGTAGAGGAACTGAAGTGATGTCATTAAGAAGGAAGAAGCTCCTAAGTCTGCAATCCTGCAAGACCACAAAGTTAGGAACCACAACCTGCAGAGGAACACTTTGCCAGAATATCCAAAACTTAAGTCAACCTGCAACCACCACCAATGAGTCAGTACAAAAACACTAAGGGGGTTGAGTGATGAGACATGATGAGGGAGGAAATCGAGGGAGATATATGGCCCCCCTTGTTCTACTTGCTTAGTCCAAAAAGTAGAAACAAGGAGATACCCACGCGCGTCGATTTCAAGGGAAACTTGATGAGAAATGTGTTATGAGGGCCATTTGAAGAAACAACGCTCAAGCACAACACATTGGGTAAGAAAGAGAATGGAACCACGTTTCCAGCACAACAAACAACACATAAATTGGAGTTCGATAGCTCAAGATAAGGGCTCAAGAGTAAAAGGGGTCAATCTTGCACCTAGTTAGGGATAGGAATTCCCATCCACTTACTTTATGTAAAGGGAGTTTTCTCTTATCACTTACTCGTTCTTATTTCTTTGTCTTTGTAGAAAAGGTAGAGGAGAGAGAGAAGGAGAAGAGGAGAACAACCATGCCGAGCCGACGCCCGTATCAGCCCCCACGATTGGAGATGCTCCAAGCTCGAGTAGTGGAGAGGGGCTTCAAGGTTGAGGTAGGGTCCTAATCTTGTTCTTATGTCATATTTCAATTTACTTTTGTTTAACTTTATCGTTTATCGTGTCGAGAGAGAGAGAATGGATTGGGGTCTCTGAGAGGGGTACTCGGGTCCACCTAGGGTGCCAGAGTCTCCCTAGGGTGCCCTAGTCCCATAGGGGCGCCAGTGTCCCTCTAGGGCACCCTACTTTTCCTGGGGCGCCCAAGTCCACAGAGGACACATGCCCTATGCATAGGCACTCTTTTCCTTTTTTGATAGTAGCTTTCAATTTCATGAGGAGATTCTGATATCCTTGTTTGCTTTTTGACCTACAGGATGTCCCTGAGACACGAGAGCACACAGGCGGTCGCTTGATGGCGCTACTACGAGAGCGTGCTAACTCCTTGTCTATCACAAAGAGAGAGCACTTGCAGGCGGTGAGCTTATGGTGGGTATTTGATATGCCCACAATCAGATTCCACTGCACTATGTTGATGGCACTAATAGAGAGGTGGAATGTAGATATGTCCACTTTCCACTTACCTACCGGCAAGATGACCATCACACTGGAGGATGGATACAGGATCCTTCGACTACCTATTCGAGGAGAGACAGTGAGGATAGTGGGACATCGCTCAGCGAAGTATACAAGTAAGATTCAATTATATTGTTTGGGTCACATTATTTCTCAAGCTGAGAGAGGACACATTCAACTTTGACTTCTAGAGTAGGGATGTAGTGACATTCCCTTATTACGGAGGATTATGATAGTCACGGTCGCACTAGCCATCGCACCAAATGGATGAGGCACTCACCTACACTGGGGTCTCGTTCACACCATTAGGGTGATGGAGGAGCATCAGACTGTCTATGTATGGGGGTGCAATATGCTTGCGCACCTGTACCGCGACTTGGGATGGTATGTCCATTACGAGATGCATAGTCTGATGATCTGCACACTACTACAGGTTTGGGCCTTTGAGCACATCAGGTGCACATGACCAGTGGGTTATCCTATAGAGGCAGCATACACCCATCCACGTGTTCACACCTATCCATTGGTCAGGTGTTGGAGACACGAATATTTGCTATACTAGAGAGTTATCTTTGACAGATTACAGCCCGATGATATTATTTGGAGACCATATCGCGGCTATATCATATGGCCTAGTCAGCGGAGACAATTAGCGAGGATACAGAGGGATCGGCTGACGGCCAATTGCCTCGATCACATCGTGGCTTGGTTCTATTTTGACAAGGTGGCACGACAATATGGACAAATACAGGATGTTCCTGCAGTGCGTCTAAGCTACGTGCGTACTGTGCACAACGTAATCAGGGTGAACACCGTCTGACAACCGACAGTAGTAGACGTACCACTTAGTGATGATGAGGGTCCTGAGGATGCAGAGCCGGTGTCAGATGCAAACAATGTCAGTTGTACCTAAGCATATCACACCTGGTGGCATACAGCACGACCTGCTCCTATCTTTCCTCCTAGTCACCCTACATGTGATGCTCGACCTTGGGCTGGTCACACTAGTGACACAGGGGTATAGGACGATGTGAGTGATTTTGAGAGATACTACGATCTCAAGGAGGATGTGGAGGATGACAAGGATGAGTCAGAGGGTCCCATCGTAGTACCTTTTCAGAGCGAGATCATGACAGGGCCAACAGGAGGTAGACACTGACAAGGAGACCGAGTTGAGATCGCGGTCTAGGGCTCGTGGTCCTATTCCTACAGGTGATCCGAGACCTAGTCAGAGAGAGAGGGGGGAGTGTAGTAGACCTGTGCCCCCAGCTACATATTAGACTACAGAGCTCGTCACACCTTCAGCAATCTAAGATCCATCCTAGCGAGATGGGGATCCAAGTTAGCTTTTGATTTATTGTTTTTAATGCTTTGTATGTTTATTAGTTGTGATATTTATATGAGATTCTAATATCTATCCTATCCTCTATTTTACAGTTGGGATGGACGCTTGGCGAGACTTTGTGAGTCACGTCATAGCGGACATAGTACCTTCGGATGTATCAAAGCAACAGGTGCGGGTAGGGTATTCACCATGATCATCCGCTGGGTGACATGCAGAGATATTCATGCCTTTCATCAGATACCAAACTGCTATAGAGGCTATGCTAGAGTAGTTTGCACAGGAGAGAGAGGAGTTACATCAGAGAGATGAGCGCGCCGAAGATGAGCTTAAGGCGTAGCGAGAGCATATGGTAGCGGTACCTTCATTGGATGGAGAGCCAACTGTCAGTGAGTTCTTACTGCATGAAGCTTGTCAAGTGAGAGATGACAGAGACAGGGTTCAGGTTGAGAGAGACCAGTACCAGAGGATGTACCAGGAGGCACACGAGCAGATGATAGAGATGAGAGATGAGATCGAAGGGTTACGATTGCGAAGCGTCTCTAGGAGTCATTCAAGATTTGTAGCCACACATGGTCAGGCCTCTGTCACTCGTACATTATGAGGGCCTGAGGATACGGGTGACTGAGGTTCGGTGATGTGATGTATAGATTCTATGCACTACAACATCCTATTTTGTCCTGAGAGATTATCGATTTGGTAACTATATACAGTCCAAGCTAGTTAGGGTTGAACTTACCTTTTTCTCCAGGAGGTGCATTTATGTTGCGTTGATTTTCATAGAGTACCAAGTCTCCAACGTCAAATGAACGGTGTATGACATGTTCATTGTAGGATCATTTTATACTTTTTTGATAAGCCTCTCATCAAGCATCTCAAGTTCTTGTAATCTTTTCTCACGTTCTATGTCGTCATCCATGATGTCTCTCAGGGAAATTCTTAGTGAAGGAATTTCTAACTCCAAGGGCATTATCACGTCTGTGCCATAGATAAGATTATACGGTGTATTACCAGTAGGCATATGAATGCTTGTTCTATAGATAATTGAATATGCCAATATTTTTGGTGTTTATTAACAATCTTTCATAAAATATGTCCAATAATTTTGTTTGAAGCTTCTGCTTGGCCGTTTGATTAAGGGTAATAAGGCGTAGAGAAGCGGTGTTGTATATGATATTTTTTGAGGAACTTTTTCACATCCTTGTTCTTAAATGGTGTACCATTGTCTGAAACAAGGAAGGAAGGTATTCCAAATTGAGAAATAACGTTATCTTGTATAAATCGACAAATTACGTCAATAGTCATGGATCGCAAGGGGACCGCTTCAACCCACTTTGTAAAGTAATTAGTGGCAGTAATGATAAACATATGCCCTTGAGAGGAGGGTGGAGAAATTTTACCAATTAGATCCAAGCCCCAAATAGAGAATGGCCATGGTGACACCTCGGCATGAAGTTCTTGAGCGGGAGCATGGATTAGGTGTTTGTGTTGTTGACATTACAGGCATCTCTTGACGTAAGCAAAGGAATCTTGTTCCATGTGCTGCCAATAGTAGCCCATTCGTAACAATTTTTGTACCAATGATTTTCCCCCAAAATGCCCTCCATAGGCACCAGAGTGAGCTTCTTCTGGAGCTATCAAAATCTCTCAATTACTTAAACATCAGAGTAAAACACCATTGTAACTTCATCTATATAAGACATTCAATAATATAATGCATCGCGTTGCTAGTTTGCGTAAGAGGATTTGGTCATTCTTAGATATTGAGTTAGGAATAGTTCCATCACATAAATAATTGAATATATGGGAGAACCATTCATCAATGTACGGATTACCATAGAGTTCTGAATTCGCAACTATAGGATCTTCAATTGTCGGTGTTTTAATATTATGAACAATGAAAGTAAATTCCTCAAGGGAATCATTAGGGGATATAAGGGAAGTTGCGCTTGCCATCACATCCACATGCTGATTGTCTTTCCTGGGAATAGTGTTTATTGAAAACAATGTGAATTGTTTTAAGAGGTATAGAGCAATCACACGATATTAAGATAGTTTGTCATGCTTAGTTTGATATGATCCAGTGATTTGTTTTACAATTATCTAAGAATCACCGTATATTGTAATGTGTTTGATGTTAAGAGCCAAGGCAACACGAAGTCCTGCAATGAGAGCTTTGTATTCAGCTATATTGTTGGTGCATGAGAAGTTTAAGCGGTAAGAGAGAGGAATCAACTTGCCTGTAGGGGTATTAATATAACACCAGCCCCTGAGCCAGTTCGACATCTTGATCCGTCAAAGTATAGTTCCCATTTATCGTCTTTAGCAATTGTTAAAATTTGGTCATCAGGAAATACATCTTAATGTTGTATAGCAAAAGGCGAAGGAGCTTCAGCTAACCGATCAACTAACACTTGTCCTTTAATTACTTTTTGAGAGATGAACTTAAGATCAAATTTTGTTAATAACATAACCCATTTAGCGAGATGACCCGATAGATCTGTTTTTGCAAAGAGATATTTCAGAGGGTCAAATTTTACCATCACATGTATTTCAGCATTTAAGAGGTAATGTCTAAGCTTTTGAGTTGCAAACACTAAAGCTAAGCAATGCTTCTCGATAACAGTGTATCGCACTTCATAATCGAGCAAAGTTTGACTGATATAATAGACAATGTATTCCTTTCCTTCAGCATTATGTTGTGCTAACAAAGCTGCCAAGGCATTGTTAGATGCTGAAATGTATAATAGAAATGGTTTATTAGGGACAACGGGTTGTAGATCAGGAGGATTAGCTAAGTAATCCTTTAAGTCTTTGAAAGCTTTTTGACATTCAAAATTCCATTGAAATTTCAAATCCTTCTTCAATAGTTGTATAAAAGGGCAAGTTCTATCTGTGAGTTGTGAAATAAATCAGTGGATGGCCTGTATCTTTCCCTGCAAACTATGCAATTGAGATATGTTCTTTGGTGTTGGCATATTAACAATTGTGTATATCTTTTTCATATCCACTTCAATACCACGATTTGAAACAATAAATCCTAATAGCTTTCCACTGTCCACACCGAAAACACACTTACAAGGATTTAGTCGCATGTTATATTTCCTTATGCACTCAAATATTTGTCAAAGATTTGTAGCATGATCTCGATGGTGAATAGACTTCGCGAAGATGTCGTCGACATAATCTTCTAAAATATTGTGCATATAGTTGTGAAATATAAGAGTCATTGCACATTGGTAAGTAGCTCATGCATTCTTAAGTCTGAATGACATGACTACCAAGCAAAATGTACCCCAAGGTGTTATAAAAGATGTTTTATACTGGTCTTGAGGATTTATTAGAATTTGATTGTATCCTAAGAAACCATCCATGAAAGAGAGTAATTCATGGCTACCTATAGAATCGATAATCATATCAATATTAGGAAGTGGAAAATCATCTTTCAACAATGCTAGATTCAGATCTTAGAAATCTATACACATTATTATACGACCATCAGGTTTAGCGATGGTGACGATATTTGAAATCCGAGGTGAATAATCAATAGGGTAGATAAAACCCAATTGTAGAAGCTTTTCTATCTCGGTTTTGACAAGCAATGCTATTTTAGGATTCATCTTATGAATCTTTTGTTTAAATGGCTTAGCATCTGGTTTCAAGACAATATTATGTGTTACAATCTGAGGATCGATACCAGGCATGTTAGAATAGTTCCAAGCAAATAATTCCGAAAATTCATGCAATAACTTAGTCACTTCTTTTTCTTCCACACTTAAACAGTCACCAATAGGGATAACTTTTTCAATGTTATCCTTATCCATGAAAACATCAACAGTCTTTCCATTAAGGAGAGTACTGTGGTCTAAGGGATTGTATGATTTTGGTTGTTCTTCAAATTCTCCATTGGATTTTAGAGTGGTATTTATTGTGCTAGTAGTTTTTCCAAAATATGCATTGTTGTTTAAATAATAAGGTAAGCTGTGTTTATGATGATAACGAGAAATATTGTCATAAGCACCTAAGAATTCTATTATCGCTTCATCTGTTGAGAATACATCCATTGGAAGTGGTCCTGGAGGACAATTAGTGTCGATCATCTTAGGGAATATCAAACTAAGTGTTGATATTGTATTCACATTAAGAGTAGGGCATTTACGGGCTTTGGATTCCTTGAAAGGATTGTATCCAATGCCATTTGAGCAATGTCATAAAGCAGATTCTATAGGGACTTTGATTCCTTGGTTGTTTATACCACAACCATTACCTACATAATCACAATCTTTATAAAGGATTCAGAATCCTCGACCGTAAAGAGAAGCCATTTCCTTAGAAGAAGGTGGAGCTTCATAAGTTTCATAATCAATAGTATAAGTAAAGGTATTATCCAAGTTTGTTAACAAAGAAGCCTTATGTTTATCATTCAAAGCATGCGATGTTATCGATGCAATATTTGATGTTTCAGGGACGTGACTTTTAGGTTTGTATTCTCTCGTGGAAGAAGATGTAAAATCTAATGAACCCCAATCATCACCAACAAATGCATTTGATTGTTTAGACTCTTGCGTAACATTTTCTAAAGCAAGAGGAGTTGACATACCAACTTTCAAATTATTTAGAATTTTAGGGAAAACAATATGCTTATGAGCTTCATTTTGTAGGCAATTATCAGGTTCAAGATCAGCATGGATAGCGTGCAGCTTATCTTTGAATATAAACTTAATTGAACAATGTAAAGTAGAAGGAACTACCCATAATGCATGTATCCAAGGTCTACCAAGAATCATGTTGTAAGATAGAGAACAAGGCATAACATGAATCAGAGTAGGCACAATCATAGGTCCCACTTGTGTAGGTAAAGTTATAGTGCCCACGGATTGTCGTCCAACATTGTCAATACAATGAATACTTAACGTTTTCAGTTTGATGGCAGATGTATCAACTTTAATCTTGTGTAGTAAGTTAATGCCACAAACATTAAGAGTTGATCCATTATCAATCATAACTCTCTTAACCAATGTTTTGTTTGTTGTAATAAAGATAATCAAAGGATCATACTGATTCTGAACTTCTAAAGATGGCAATTCATGTTGTTGAAATATAATGTCTATTTTTGTTGCATGCATACAATCTAATAGAGCCGCTACATCATTTGGTTTAATAGCAGGTGGGACAATCACCTTTTGTAAAGCTTCTTAAAGCATTCCATGGTAAGTAGGTGAAGTTTCTATAAGCTCCCAAAGGGATATCTTTGCAGGAGTAGCATGAAGCTGCTCTACAAGATCATAGTCTTTACCACCTTTATATGTTAAATGAGGTGCTTGAGGAAGCATAGGTTGAGAAGCTAGTAAATATAGTAGAATGCTCAATTGTTGTGTGCTTTGTTTATTATTCCAAGTGTTATATGTATGAGCAACCACATTATGATTAGTTTTTTGTAAATTTTGTTGCGCTATTTGTTTAGCATAATCATAAATGTGATCAGGAGGTCGGGAAGAGGAAGGAAGACCTCTAACAGTGAGCACTGGTTTAGAAGATGGTTTAACCACATTTGAACATAAAGTGACCACAATTTTTGGTTTTTCAGGTTCTTCCTTAGTTTTAGGAACATAGATCGCATTTACAAATCTTTGAAATAATGACGGCTTAGAGGCTGTAGTGGATTGTTCAATCAAGATAAAGTCCTCAAGGGCTTCATCTAACAAATCGAAGTTATCATGACTAAATGACTCATCATATACATGAAAATCTTGCAAAAAATAATCTGATATTTTAACATGCTCTATTTACCCCAAGATTTAAATGTAAAATGATGGCCTATGAAATTGAAATATTATGCACAACAATAGTAAATGATAATTTCCAACTCTTTTAGTGATAAGATTAAGAATATGATTCCCAATTCAATGCATGTAATTTCACAACAGAGAGTTTTTCAGTCTAATTATGCTCTATGACAACAAATTAGTTTAGATCAGAAGTTTAAAAGGATGCAAATTATTTAAAGGTCGGGTTCATTAAAATGTTTAGGGTAAAATTGTAGATTTTTCTTAATAAGATAAAGTGCTACTTTTTCACCATGCTAAACATCGGGAGGACAAGGATTGAGTGTGAGGTCAATCTACGGGTTACTTGTCTATCCCTTATGCTCGCTATGTTTGATTCAAGAGCCTGATTAAGGTTTTATCAAGTGTCTTCACTCATTAATCAAATAAACTCTAATTATGCCTTGTAACAGAGATTTCTGAAATCAGATGATGAAACAAGCAAAACAGATCACGGAAATGCAGAGAAAGAGTTTCAGAGACTGTGCACCTAGAATTTGAGAGCCAACTGGACTAGGGTGCCCGCTTTTTAGTCCTGCAAATTCATATCATGGAAAATCTTCTGCACAGACTGAATGACAACCCCAAATGGCTCCCGGATCTTAGAAATATTCCCCAGTTGGACTAGGGTGCCTGCAAGTGTAGGGATCTAGAAATTTGAAAGTCTGTGACGACTGTACCCACAATATCCTTATAATTTCTATAGCTTCTTTTTGCCGTAACTTGCAAAACACAATCTGCACCTACAAAAGAAGGAGAAATATGTTGCGGCTATATAGGACCTTGCCTTAGTCAAGCCCCATTTTTGGTATTTCTACATCAACAATAGCCAGAGATAAAAATTTGTAGAAGTGTGTGCAAACCTAACAATGCGTATGTAGAAATATCAAACCCTAGATGTCTCAATCAAGGGAAGATCAACAACTTGCTTCAAATCAATAAACATATACAACTTCACCTCAAGGAGATGAACACAAATGAAGACTTGCATGAACAAGAAGGTGAATCAGCAATGTTAGCGGAGGATCTCCAAGCTCGATATTGGAGGCTTCAACCCTTCTCCCGATCATGGAAAAGGTGTACAAACCCTAGGAAGAGCAAGGTAGACTCAAGATCTTGATTCCTAATCTCCATCCATTGTCTCCACGATAGCAAATTCAAATAACTTTCTAGAGCTTCAACAAGTAGTTGATCTTCAATGGCAATTTCGACAGAGTTTTGGCCTCAAGCTTGCATAAGAATTGTGTGTGATGAAATGATTTTCAAATGTCTTTTTATATCTAGCTTTGGGGAAATTCAAATTTCAAAATAATGTCTCGATATCGCGTGAAAACTGATAATTTGAAAACGGAATCCCGAGGCATACGGCAAGAGCCGACACCCTGCCAAGATTCAAAATCCCAGAAAATAGCGGAGGACTAGGGTGCGGGTGTCCGAGTCCAAGCCCCCATTTTCCAATTAGATTTGTATCAAGGGGGTCCCAAGGGTCCCTATTTTAGATTCTCTTTCTGGGTTCTATTAAAACGTTATCTCAAAAGGTGAACATTTTACAACTAGACCTAGTCAATCAGGGTTTCGGGAAGGTCAAAAAGAAAAAGGTTGAGAGGTCACCAAAGGCAAGGAGCTAAACTGAGGGAAATTGTACCATTCCATACAAGAGGACAATTTCTAACGTTACACTATGGACACTACATTCAACATAAACAAAACAACAAGTATAAACACAACAAGATGCCTTTGTCAGTTACACATGCAAGAACAACATTACCATCGATGTTCCCTTAGCTCAAAAAATATCAGTAGCTTAAAAATCATCAAGAAACACATTATTTGTTCCAACTCTCATTATATCTATCAATCTCACCAAAATATCCAATTGGAGGAGTAATGTGTAAAATGTTGTCATTTTGCCTTACCACCTCCAAGTCAACATTAGGACATCTTTCTTTTTCTTTTAGTTTCATATCTTCTAGAAGCTTATCAAATGTGAAATTCTTGTTATACATTTTCTAAAACTACATATAATGTTTCACAAGTTTGACATTAACCTACCTGGCATAATGTGGCCAAAATTTTGCTATTTTGATTTCAGACCTCTTTAAACAAGCTTGTCCTTCATCCATCAACTCCAAGAATTTTTCTTTAGAGATCTCCAATGTCATGGTAACCTACATAGAAATATTGTGAAAGGTGAGTCTTCTAGAAGACTTTGTAAGGTACATTCTCTTTCCCTAATAATTGTCCTCATTTCTTAATTTCCAAAAAAGCCAAAGAATCTCAGTGTTCAAAATGAGCCAAAAAAGATTATATTTCCCATCCAACCCATCAACATAACCAAACAAATTTTTATGCTAAGAAAAGTTGCTTCTCATATCCCATCCCCTCGGGTTAAAAATAAACATAGACCAAATTTCCTTGGCAAAATTGCAATAAAAAAAAGATGCTCAACAATTTTAGGCAAACTGCAAAAATTACACATACTATTGGTTAGGTCAGTTTTAAAACAATTCATGCCAACAAGTCTCTTCAAAAAAGGCAACCATCTGAAATAAGACTTTTTGGGATCAATAACATAAGAACAACAAAGTTTTAACATTTTTAGACCATTGACTTTGACTGAGGTTCAAATTCCAAGAATTATTCAAATAAATAGTGATTTCCTGGGAGTTTGTTAAGATTCCATACAATTTCTTAGGACTGATTTTGAAAAATTTAGAACCATCAACCCACAACAAGTTCTCATATAGTTATGTATTGAACCTCAAATCAATGGGGAATTGTAGATTATGATAGGCTTTCTTTAGGACTGAGTATGTCCTTCTATGAGATTGAGGCATACCATACTTGTTACTAACCCATTGCAAATATTTCAATTGACCATTATCCATGATGTCATTGAACACACTAATCCCCTTGCTATCCCATTTTTTAGTCTAACACACTTGGAGGAGAGCAAGTGACTTATTGTTATAATGAAGACTCCACCAAATGGTTCTAAAGCTACAAATTTTATTATTGTTTTTATCATATGCACTGCTACCTTTGATGAAGTTTCTCACCATTTCCCAAGCTTTCCATAAACTACTAAAAACATTAGATCCAAAAGGGGAAACAAGACATTTACCAAATAAGAAATCTTGTGGGTGCAGTCCTTTCCACTACTTGGCTTTCTTAGGAACAACCATTTGAATGTTATTTCTCAAGAGCACCTTCCAAGGTTCCTCACCATTAAAGGACTTAATTATCTATTTAATTGCAAGGGTGATCCCTTGGATCTTTAAGTCCTTTAATCCTAGGCCACCTTTATCTCTGCCCATACAACACCACTGCCATTTAATAGCAATATTTTTTTATTAACATTACTATCATACTAGAGGAACCTCCTTATAACCTTCTAAATGTCATTGATTTGGTAACTATTAAAGCACCAAACTGAGGCATAGTAGATGTTATATGGTGACAAAATCTTCTAACGTCTATTTGAAACTTGTCTGCCATTGACAGGTATTGCTTGTTCCATTTGGAAATTTTTCTATCAATTTTATCATGAATCCAATCCCACATTTCCTTAAGAGATGGATTAATAGAAAAGGGGATGCTAGGATATCTCACTTGCTTATTATGGGCCCCCCAAAGAAGACCCTTCTTGTTGAACCAATTTGGAGGAAGTTCTTGCCAACTAAGAAGAGTTGATTTACTTTCTAAAATTTTAGCCCCTGAAGCCTTACAAAACAAATTTAGTTTATTCATCATATTTGCAAAATTCCTCTCTTCCATTTCCACAAAAATGCGATATCATCAGCAAATTGAATGTTAATCAAGTTAAAATTGTTTGGGAGAATCAAACCTTTGATTTTTTTACCATTAGTATCTATTCTCAAAAGGAAGTACATAACTTCTAAGGCAATTACAAACAAGGTTGGAGCCAGAGGGCACCCTTGCCTAATAGACCTCTAAAGATGAAAGGGTTCAGTTAATGTTCCATTCACATCAATTTGGGTAACATCCTTAAACATAACTCTTATCATCTCATAGAACTTAGGAGGAAAACCAAATGCCTCAATTGTCATGATGATGAATGACCATTCAACTCTATCATATGCCTTCTCAAAGTCAAGGAGAAGCATGCCAACATTCTGGTCAATAGCTCTAGCCCAATTCATAGCTTCCTAGCTAGTGATTAGGTTCTCCAAGATATATCTACCTTTTATGAACCCAGTCTACGTAGTGTTAATGAATATTGGCAAAATATCAGTCAATTTGAAAGCCAAAACTTTATCCAATATTTTATAGGAGACATTGAGGAGAGTTATTGGTCTCCAGTTCCTTATTTGTTCTCTATCCCCATCCTTGGGTAACAATTTTATAATGCCTCTGTTAATATTGTTCCCTAAAGTTCCTTTCCTAATAACTTCATTATATACCAACAAAAGATCATTAGTGATCCAATCTATATTCTTCTTATAAAATTCAGCAGGAATCCCATCAATACCTGGAGATTTATCATTCTTAATATAATTAATGGCTTTGTTAGTTTCCTCCTTACTGATATCTTTATCCAGGATGTTGGCATCCTCCTCTTTGATCTTTTTTGGGATTATTTTCCTACAAAATTATCGTGCCTTTTTGCAATCAACATTATCATCACTGGAAGTGAAAAGATTTCGATAGAGTTTTTTGAATTCCTCCTTTATACTACTGATATTGTTTATTTGAACAATATTAACCCAAATTAGTCCACTATATTCTTTGATATTCTTCATTTTGATGAAATTAAAAAAGAATTTTGAACCACTATCTCTAACTTTGAGCTAGTTCATTTTGGCTCTGATTTTCATACCTTGAGCCTTTCTGGTCTAAACACACCTCAATTTATGCTTAGTATCATTCATTGTATCGATAAGAGTCTCATTATTCAGGTCATTTTATAGGAGGTTCTCAACAATATATAAATCTTCTTAAAATTTACTCTCATATCTCCTCCCATTCAAAGCCAATTTATTCTGAATGGTTTGAAACAAAATTCTCCAACTGTTAACATTCTCATTCCATTGCTCAGCGTAGGTTAACCCTTTCAACATATTCCTATTAATCTCCCTCAAGGTGAAGATCCCCTCATTACAATCTTGGTTGTTGGGTAATTTTGTGTTAAGCTCGAACATATTATTCCTTCTTAACTTTTCAATATTATAGTTACCTTGGAACAAAATTCTAGCCTCAATAGGATGATGATAAGAAATAGTGCATGGGTGAACTTTTACACTATTTCCATTATCAATGCGCTCAAATTTAAAATGGTCATTATGAACGTAGAACCTATCTAATCTACAATAGATTATTTTCCCTCCTTTTTGATAATTGTACCATGTATACCAAATGTATTTACTTTCTCTCTTCCCTTTTTCCAGAGGGCCAAAGAGACTTAGGCTTCTTTTCATCTTATTCCAGAAGAATTGTTCATTCCCTTTCTAGGTCATCTGAGTGCTTCCACACTTGTCTTTTATTTGTTCAATCATGTTGAAGTTTCCTCCAACAATCCAGGGTACCCTAGGGAGATTGTTCAACCACTTCCACATCTCAATTTTATCCCTATAATCATTAGCTACATAAACTTAACACAATCCAAAATCCATATTTTCTTTTTCAATTATGACCCAAACACCTCTATTACACTAAGAGAATCTATAGTCTTTCACAAAATTAGCCCATTTATTATTCATTAAAATGACATTGCCTCCTCTCCCTTTATCATGATTGCTAGTGAATTGTATTGCATCTTTCCATATAAACTTCAAATTTGTTTCTAACTGAAACCCTATTGCTTTGACTTCTTGAAGGAGAGAAAAGTCAAGAGACTTAATCTTGTTAAAAACACGTAATAATACATTTTCTATCAAGGGACTCTAGTCCCCTGATGTTCCAACCAATGCATTTTAGACTCGTCATTGTTTGGAGAGGATTTAGAAGTTTTTTTATTTCTATAAAGTCTGTCAAAGCATTTGGGGATCTTTTTCTTCTTTCCCCTTTTCCTATTTTTTGTCCACTATCTTCCCTACTCGCTTGTTTTCTCTTTTTCTTTTCTTCTATCTTATCATCCTTATCAATTTCCATGCCTTGTTCCTCATCATTGAGGAACAATGGATTGTCAAGAACAATGTTTTCATTATTCCTCTCCAAGGTGTTCTCATTTGTTAAATTCTTGTTTTCCACCTATAGCTCTAATGGAAAGGAGTTGTCATTTTCATTCTTATCAGGACCTTCTTTATTTTTCTTTTTTTTTTTCCGCCATGATCCTTTCTTTAATTTTGTCAAGCATAAGTTCTTGTGATTTTTTTTGTGTGTTGAATAACCACCTCAGTGGCCTCAACCTTCTTGTTAGACTCCTATGTATTATGAGTGTCTTTTTTGAGACTCTTAGCCTCGCCAATGTTTTTCTCTTGCTCAATATTTATGGGGATTTCTTTTTCTTGAGTTCCTTTGTTATTCTTTTCTTGTTAATTTTGTTCATTTTTTTTCTCTAAACTCAAGCTTGAAATTATTATTCTTCTTCCTTATTTTTTGGCAATCTCTCTTTTGGTTCCCTTCTTACAAAGAAAACAAGCATTTAACCCACTCAAGACCTTAATTTTACAAGACACCACATAATTTCCCATACTTATTCCTATTTATTCAGAAATATCAACACCAAGAGAGAGAGAAAATAAGACCCTTACATCCGTGTGAGGCAAGGTAGCACTAGTTTCCTCTAACTGAAGGACTTTGCCCATAGGTTGTAACAATTGAGGAATGAAGGCCCAAAATTGAGGTGAAAGGTTCTTGATTATTACCCATCTAGGCATAATACATGCTAAGACTTCCTCATTCAAGACTTCTACAGACCAGAAAACAACCTTAAAAATGGATTTACCCACATTCTAATATTCTTTATTCAAGGCTCCTTTTTGCATATTGTGGTTTTTGAAAAAAAAAACAAAAAACAAACCCTTCTGCACCATCCTACAAAATGATGCATATAATCCTAATTTTCCCCATACATTAAGAATCCAATCATCAAAAAAAATTCTTGAAGAAAGGCTTTCTCTACCCATTGCCACAAAAAATAGCAATGTTTTTTAACCTACCTTCTTCCTTAGCAACTGCAAAACTCATATCCAAATTAGGTTCCACGAGAAGAATTCTTGGGCGAGGAGACACATTACCATCTTCTCCTCTAGCTTGTTGACCTCTACAGACTCCTCCATTATATTTACTTTGAACTTCAAACCTAGCTGAACCACAGGACCTCCACCTTCTCTTCATTTTTCAAGACCTCCTTGTATGATTTTTTTCTCTTTGCAATGTGTATTTTGACATTTACTTTGTCTTCCTCCATCATATATGTCCCCTCTTCCATAACTCCACACACTGCCAATAATTACTCCTAGGAAGTACACCAGTTATTTCCCATCAGGCATAGGTAGGAAACTCAACACAATAATCAATTCAAAAAATTAAAACAAAACAATTAATCTTATTCAACAACTCTAATTTAAGACCAAACCAATTAACACCCCCAAAATCAATATGACACATACAATCCACACCAAAATGAATAAGAAAAAGAGGATAATCCATTCAGATGTGGCCAAGAGCACTAATCAGATTCGATTCTAGAAGAGAAGACTGATCCAAGGTCGACAATGGGAGGTGACTGTTTGTCTCCTCCATCCCTTTATCTTTGAGATTGAAAAATGCTCTCCCCAAAATTATCTCCCCCTCACAAATAAGATTTGTTAAGGAAAGATACATATTATAAATTTTTATTACATGTTGGGAAAGGTTAGATTGGGCTAAGAGAACTAAACAGAATATTTGCATGTCTCTAGTAGATTTTGAGAAATCATATGACAAAGTTGAGAGGACTATTATTATGATAGTATTTAGGACCATTGGGTTTCAAGATAAGTCTTGTAGGATGATGGAAGTGTTTGAAGATGCAACTACCCAAGTAGAAACCAATGGTGAATTAACATAACCTTTTTTCTTACAAAAGTCTATCAAATAGGGATTTCCACTAGCTCCCTCTCTTTTTGTCATAACATCGAAGACTACACTATTTGTTAAGATGCTCTAATAATCCAGTCCTCCAAGTAAAGCTCTATCTCTCCCTGATAGTAGTGGATTGATAAATATCCAATTTGCAAATGATGTTTTGTTTCCTAAATTTGAGGAAAGGAATTTTGATAATTTCATAAAAAGGCTTGAATTATATTATGTTGCTTTTGGTTATAAAATATCCTACAATAAATCTATCATGCTCAATCAGAATAATTCCCCACCTACTTGGTTTGTACTGTAGGAAAATAGGTGTTGTACACCTTGCATAAATTGTATTGTTTAATTATGTAAAATAAATATTTATTTGTGGTGCATCCATGTGAAGTGTTTAACCACATTAAATATTTATTTGGTGTCACTTGTAAAAGTTGTAACATTGGGTTAGTTATTTTATGTGTATGGGACACAGAGTAATTAATTAATTATTTGTAATTATTTAATTATTGGGGAAAAAGGGAAACTTAGTAAGAATAATTAAATGTGGGGGTCAATGGTTTTACCATGCTACATCTTGTATTTGTGTGACCTTGATACTATAAAAGCAAACACACGAGTAGTTGTTGAGGTTGGCTTGTTGGTTTTTGGTTGGGTTTGGCTTGATTGAGCTTCTCTTGTAGGTTACACCTGTGAGGGTTTGAAGCATGGCATGGGATGTGTAGTTACATGTTTGTTCACATGTAGTGCATGTAGAGAGCTTGGTGCTTCAAAGGTATTAATGGAGACTTTACAGATGTATTTGTTATGTGGAAAAAGGGGATGAGGTTGAAGTGTGGTTAAGGTAGATTCAATTAAACCCTCCTTTTACATTAACATTCAAGGACAACAATCAAGCCGAGTCACTACAAATGGAGAGGACTCAGCTACAGGTTGATGTCACTTAAGAATGATATGGAAAGATAGATTAGATTGCTAGATATGTCAAACCCTAGTTCAATTAAGCCTTAAACCCTAATTATATGATTTTGGATACAGACAAACAAGATATGACAAATGATCACACATGAAGGCACTAAATACAGATTAGAAACATACCAAGATTCAGAATTTTGAAGGCGGAAACTTTGGGGACACTGGAGCAGGCGCCCTAGTCCAACAGGCCACTTTTTATGTAGATCTAGAATAGTGAGGTGATTAGGACTACAACCTGCTTTAGAGTTTCCGGCACTGACAGTCAGGAGGACTATGGGACAGGCGCCCTAGTATAGTAGCTTAGGTTTTCTACAATTTCTTTTTAGATCCTGAATCTCTATCTTCTACTCTGATTCTCTACAACTCCACTTCGCAAGATCCCAGACCTGTAACCTGCAATCACAAGAGAGGGGTTTGGGGGTTGTGGTGTTTAGGATCTTGCCTCGGTTAAGCCCCAGAATGGCATTCAAGCCTTCCAACACCGTTGTTAGATAGAGTGTGTGTCCTTGGTGGATAGAGGCAAAATCAAATGATAAGATAGATTGATTGAAACACAAATAGATATCACCTTGGAGGTGAAACCCTCATGGAAGAATGAAGATCTTTCACACCATGAGGAGATGGATTGATGAAGCCAAATCTGCAACAAACAAACACAATAACAACACAAGTCTGCTCTACAACACAATGAATGCTTTAAGATCCCTTAACTCAATATCACAAGTTCACATTATCCATCTAGGAGTAAAATGAAGTCCTAAACATGTTTATATATGCATTCTCACTAAACTTTTGTAATTTAAATTGAAGAGGCTAACAAAGGAAACCATTTTAACAGTCATAAGCTGACATCCAAAATTTAGGTCTCGACAAAATAGGCCTAGACTACGATGTGGATGCCCAAGTCCAGGGATGCTTTTTGAGTCCTAATTAAGCATTAAAGTGGACCCCTAGGCTCCATTTGCCATGGGTTTCAGGGGAATTTGCTATGGGATAAATTTTGTACATGCATAATGAAATTAAGGGGACCTAGGAGCTAAACTAGGTGGTAAAAAGTCCTAGGGGGACATTTTACGACATAACAGTATTGTAATCTTTATTGTTGAATAATACATGAGAGATGCATGCTTTTGGAGGCTAGGTTTTCCCCTCGTGGAGGGTTTTCCCAAGGTATATCTTGTGTCACCTTGATGGTATGATGTCTATTCTTTTGCATATGAATTCTGATTACTATGTTTGCATAAATATCTCTCATAGGGTTATGAGTAAATTGTCTATATGGTTGTATATTTCCAACATTTGGTATCAAAGCCATGGTTGCTTGGTTGTGGGAGGAGAAATACTTGTTTTGATAACCCTTTCTATGAGTGGATTTTGTGTATAGTTGAATCCATGACTTGCAAATTGAGAATGAAGGCATTTTCAAGGTTACAGGTTCTTGTTTTACAGATTTGGGGTTTTGCAAATTTTTGGCTATTTTTTACAGATTTGAGTTTATGAATCTGAGTTGGAAAAAAAGGGTTTTTTCGGATGTGTTCTTGGTAAGGGTTTTGAGGAGGAATTTACATAGATAATCTCCTGGGGAAAATGGACCTTGCCATTGGATCCAGGGGGTCCGAGAGACGAAGATTGACATAAAATTCAGCCTTTTTTGGCCACTATGAAAAAAAACAACTTTTTTTGTGCCTCCTAGCCTTAGTCTTACGATAGTATGGCCAAGAAGGCATCTGTAGGAAAGAATTTTAAAATTAAAAAAATGTAGGTTTTAAATAAACAAAAAAATCTTTTGCAAAGTTTAAAAAATTAGGAGAGGCAGGGGGTCTGTAGACCCCCATACCTTGTCTTGACAAGCACATGCTTTTCGACACAAGTTGTCCAGCTTGACAAGGTCTTGTCAGCCCTGGCCAGCCGATGGTACCGTGGGTCAGCAGGTGCTAGTTGGTGGGTTCAAGGCCCCTAGTCTGACAGCCTAGTCGACCAGCCTGCGAGGTCCGCCGCCCAACCCTTGTGGGCTTAAAAACTTTAAAAAATTAAAAATTAAACCCTTATAAATAAGTTTTCAAGTCTGCCACCAGGGCACCTCCGACATACCACTGCAGTCGGTGGGCTGCTCCTGAGCCACCATAGGGCCACCAGAGCCAGTTTTATAGGCCTAATAGGGGAACTTATTTTCAGAGGGCATAACTTTCGCCCAGTATGTCATATTTTCAACTTCTTATAGTCGACAGAAAGCTCTCTTAATGTACTACACAATGGTGTTATAATTTTTTCCATTTTTTTTACCAAAATTTGCCAGTTGGAAGCCAGATTTGTGTTTTGAGCTTGGACGATGCATAACTTGTGCATATAGAGTCAGATTTTGGACTTCTTATAGGCATTAGAAAGGTATTTATGAGAATTATGTAGTGGGATAGGTTTGGAGATGATATTCTAAGGTTTGTTCAGTTTGTTTTAGCTTGAGCTATTTTTTGTTCCTTTGACTTATGGTGCGTTTGTGAGTTGATGACAAATTGAATCTGAGGTGATTTGGTGTTTAAGTCATTGCAAACTTATAGGTTTATCTACGATTATCCTTTGTTGATAGCATTATAAATGTACTGATGAATTTGCATGTTGCATTATGAGATCTACAAGTTGTGTAGTGTTGTAGGTTGTCTATGCTTGCAGGTTGCATATATGACTTGGATGCGGGTTGTCTATGCCCATAGACCTTGATGCAAATTTTGATTTGTGGCTTGGTTTAGTCACATGTTTCATTAGTTTGTTTGTCATTATGAGGTGGAGAGATGGTGGTACTTAATATAGTCATGATATGCGACCTATGATTTTTGACTATATGGTATAGTTGTGTGAGACTTGATGGGAATTTGGTGCAGGTACATTGGGTGGTGATCATGGTGTCATGGATGTTCCATGTATGGTTGGGACTTTGGCATGACATGTTTGTTATGTAGGTGCATTGTCAGTGGTGTTGGGTTGATTCTTGTTTATAGTGGGCTGTTCATCTTCTTGATTTAGAGATTATGGTTTTCTCGACGTTTTAGGAGTCATTGTTATAGTAGGATTCTTTGATTGTGTTGGGGCCATGGATGATCTTCATTTAGGAGATGGTTATCACGATGTCATGGATAGCTTGGTTACACGATTCAGTGGGAGCTTTTGACAATTATGGTTTGATGTTTATCTTCTTGCCATGTATAACTTGTTATCACAGTTCAATAGGAGCTTTGGAAAGATATGGTTATCTTCATGTGATTGGAGATGTTGATCCTTGGTTTAGATATGTTGGTATTGTGTCATGATTTACTCTTGATATCAATTTTGAGTTTTGACATGATAAATGTTCTCTTGAGATAGGATGTGCATTAGTGCATGTGATCTTCCTTTGAGGATATGTTGGATCATGATGTCATGATATGTTCCTTGGTTATGCATACGTGCAGTGGGAGCTTTGACAACGATCTTTTTGGTTCTCTTGGTATTGAGTACATTGGTCATTTTCTTGGGAGCTTCATGATAGTGCACTTTTGCATTTGGAGTTTAGCATGGATTGATCATGGATGTGCTCATGGATACTTGGAGACTTAGGTGAGGCTTGAGTTCTCTTGGGATTAAAGACATGTGTTGAGATGGTTACTCTTTGATGAGGATTTCAGCAACAAGACCGGGGAGCCTACACCTTGTTGAATGTGAGTTCAACATGGACCTATTGAGGAGATTGTCCTAGGAGAGAGTCTTTGAGGCTTGGTGCATCCTAGAGGAGCAATCTCATCCCCACTCTTGGTAAACTCGGTGATGAATGATTTGATAGGTATGGCCCACCTAATTTTCAAATACATTCTTTCTTTTTATCTTATCTTCCCATGCTTGAGTCTTAAGTTATGGATTATGGTTGTGAGGACTTGTTTGAGGAGTAGATTCATGGTTATGATTAGTTATCTCCATACGTTTGATGCTAAGTTGTTATGAGATCATTGTGTGTAATGGAGATGGTCAGTGGCTTTGGGCATATTCCTAGGTTGTTGGGAATGGAGGTTTTGTTTGATCTACCTTTGGTTTGAGAGGCTTGCATCTTGATGTTGGATGTTGTAGAGGCTTCTTGTTTTTGGGGTTGTAAAGGAGATCATAATTTTCACAGCTATAGTACATTAGTGTGGATAGAAAGACATGGTTATGATTTGCAGGTTCTCTATTCATTGGTCTTATTCTTCTTCCTAGGTGTTTGTGTTCACATGACATTGGAGTTGAGATGTGTATGGAGCTACTGAGACTCTTTGACTTCTTTCTCTTATGATGTGGATGACTTGGGAGATATATGGACTTGAGGTGAGAGTTATGTTGCAACTATTTAGTTTGCATATTTTGCATATCTATGTGTGTTCTTTGACACTATATGATAGAGGATTTAGCCACATCTTCTATGTGAGTTCTATTAGTGGATCTTTGGATGCCTTGATCTATTTTTAGATTTGACATTTACTCATGTAATGGGAGTTTTAGGATGTAAATGATTCCTTTGTTGGATGTTCTCATTATATTGCAGTATGGAGGGTCTTGAGGTTTGTTATCACATGCTTTATGTTGTTACCTTGGAGGAATTATGTATGCAAGACTGAGTATATACAGGGACTTTTTATCATTATGATTTGAGTTGGATATGTTGATGACATAAGTTCTACTTGTTATCTTTTGTATACCTTGGTTTGGAGGTATGGTTAGTTGATGTGTTAGCAACTAGCTATGGTTGCTACTTAAGCTATGGTGATTGATTCTTGTTAGCTACTCAAGCCTATTTGTTACCATCGGATTCAGTGTTTGTGTTTTGGATATCATTTGATGTAGGTTTCTTGCTTCTACATGATAGTTTAGTGTGGCATCTCTTTGGAGGATCTTATCTTTCATGGTTTGGCATGATGGAGGATGAGGGGATTCTTGTTTGAGATGGTAGACACCTTGATTATTGTTACAAGTATCTTGGAGCACATGGAGCACATGGATGTTTATATGGTACATGTTGGGAATATAGATGGTTCCCTTGATGTTTTGAGTTTACTTGTTTAGCCCTTATGCAATGTATACAACAAGTGGGAGAATGTAGGAAAATAGGTGTTGTACACCTTGCATAAATTGTATTATTTAATTATGTAAAATAAATATTTATTTGCGGTGCATCCATGTTATGTGTTTAACCACATTAAATACTTATTCGGGTCCACTTGTAAAAGTTGTATATTTTATGTGTATGGGACACATAGAGTAATTAATTATTTATTTGTAATTATTTAATTATTGGGGAAAAAGGGAAACTTAGTACCAATAATTAAATGTGGGGGTCAATGGTTTTAGTGTTCTCATGGTTTTGGGGAATATGGTTTTATAATACTACATCTTGTATTTGTGTGAGCTTGATTCTATAAAAGCAAATACACAGGTAGTTGTTGAGGTTGGCTTGTTGGCTATTGGTTGGGTTTGGCTTGATTGAGCTTCTCTTATAGGTTGCACCTGTGAGGGTTTGAATCATGACATGGGATGTGTGGTTACATGCTTGTTCACATGGAGTGCATGTAGAGAGCTTGGTGCTTCAGAGGTATTCATGAAGACACTACAGATGTATTGTAATCTTTATTATTGAATAACACATGAGAGATGGATGCTTTTGGGGGCTAGGTTTTTCCCTCATGGAGGGTTTTACTAGGGTATATCTTGTGTCACCTTTATGGTATGCTGTCTATTATTTTGCATATGAATTTTGATTACTATGTTTGCATAAATATCTCTCATATGGTTATGAGGAAATTGTCTATATGGCTGTATATTTCCAACATGTAAAATGGGGTAGTCCAAATAAAATTGTAAAATATTCGAGTATCCATTTTGCTATTGAGGCTTTGCTCAAAGATATGTGGGAGTGGGTCTACAATTTTTTTAAATATAACAAATGACAAGGGCACCTTTTATCCCTAGTAGACAGAGTTCAAGTTTGTCAAAAAGTTATATCTTCCTTTAGCATTTATTATGCCTATGCTTGGTTGTAGGGAAGAACTTGAGTAGAGAAAATAATTTTTTGTGGTCTAATAGTCAAGGTAATAAAAAAGGCATGTTGTAGCATGGAAATAATGTTGTCTTCCAAAAAAATTAAGAGGTGTGGGTTTAAAAGGCATTAAACTATTGGGAATTTCACTGGTACCAAAATAGATACTCAAGGCTCTTGATGGGCCTGAATAGTGGAAATTTTTTATCATAAATAATATAAGCATAACCACTCCACATAAAAATAGAGTGTGAAAAGATCTTCATTCTTATGACATTCTCTTTGGGAGATTTATTGTTAAACCCACTGGTTGACTCACTAGTTTTTTGTAATATATGGAGAACTTGGGGAGTCAATGAGGCACTTGTTAGATGGTCATGATGTTATTTCTAGGTTAAATGGGAATTTTGTTACTTATAGATCCATTTAGTGGAACATAGCATGCAATAACAAACCCTTGTCATCAACAAGAAGTTTCTCTTCAAGATGGAGGGTTGCAAAAAGTTTCAAAATTTTTGGTGATCTATTTGTCAATGGAAAACTAATAACTCAAAAGGAAATACAAGAAAAAATTTTCATCACTAGATTCACAAAAACAAACATATTCTATGATAATTAAAGCTTTATATGATATTAAGTATCCTATTTAGATAAGATTCAATTAATAGATACTTGATAACATTAAACAAAGAGATGGTTCCCCACTCAGGAAAGTAAAAACCAAAGGAATTTATCACATTCTTATTGGTACCCATGAAGTTTTTGTCGTGTTGAATACCTATGGAACTATAAATTGTCTAACTCTTGTCAAAGGTTTTGCACATGGGGTAGCAAGCTAAGTGGGTTTGATCTTGGGAGAAAATCCATAGTTAATTGTACTTGAGTCAGAGTATTACTATGATGGGTGACCTCCTGAGAAGTCCCAATGCTTCACCCAAGCTACGAGCATCACTTAGATGCAATGAGTGCTAAGTGGAACATTCAAGATCATGAGAGATGGGTTATTGTGAACCACTACTCATAAAATATGGGTCAATCAGATTAACTCAAAATCTACATAGTTGAATCTTGATAAAGATCAAATAATTTAATGCATTGCAAAAAACCACCCACTTGATAATGAATGAGCTAAGAGCTCTATAATGAATGGTTCATAAGGCATAATACTTGATAAAGGTTTTACAAATTGGGTAGCAAGCTACGTGGGCTTGATCTTGGGGGAAACTCCATCAATAAGTGTGCTTGAGTTGGAGTAGTTCTGGGATGGATGACCAAAGAAGTCTGCATGCTTTAAACCTATGAGCACCACCTAGATGTAGTGAGTGTTAAGTGGACCATTCACACTCATGAGAGATAGGTTTTTGTTAATCGTTACTCATGAAATATGGGTCAATGAAATTGACTCAAAACCTATATAATTGAATCCTGATAAAACATCACATAATTTAACACACTATAGAAACTACCTGCTTCATAATGAATGAGTTGAGGAGCTTTGTAATGAATGTTTCATAAGGCACAACAATTGTTGAAGGTTTTGTAAATGGGGTAGCAAGCTAAGTGATATTGACCTTGGGGAAACTCCATAGTTAAGCATGTTTGAGTTAGAGTAGTACTAGAATAGGTGACCTCCTAGGAAGTCCTGATGTTTCACACATGTGAGCATCATCTAGATGTAGTGAGTACTGAGTGGACCACTCATGCTCATAAGATGTGTTATTGTGAACTACTACTCATGATATATGGATCAATGAGATTGACTTAAAAACCATGCAATTAAATCTTGATAAAATATCACATAGCTTAACACATTACAAAAAATCCACTTGATTATCTAATAAAGATTAGAAATGCATTATGAGTCATGTTTGGTCCTTTCATCTTGAACCAAAAAAATCTTGTAACTTTAGATGGTTAGTAATTCTAAAAAGGATTGGTGTTGGTTTTATATTGAAAGATGTTGAGCTTAACTATTATGTCTATCATATGTGTAATGTTGAATAGTCCATTTAACACTTGGTTTTTGTCATGCCCGTGACGAGCCCACTTGTATGTCACCATACAAGTGGGCTAAAAGGTAGGAATATATATATATATATTAAGTTTAAATGCGTAAATGTTAACTTGCAAGGAATAGTTTACCTATAGTTTCACAATCGATAACAACTCCCGAAGAGTTAAGATGAAATTTTACTTTTGTCGCAATGTCCTAATGATCAAAATGTATAATTTAGAATAATTATATAGTTTGAATAATTTCACTATCTTCATTGTTACAATTAATAAACAAAGTTCCATTAATTAATAAAATTACTAAAACAATAAATTTATACTTTAAAACATTTATAATCAATTTCCTCTTTGCAGTAATTAAATTAACTTAATTAAAAATAACATCTTTCCCAAAATCAATAACTCAATAGAAATCTGCTTTTTACAATTTCATTAGAATAATAAAATATACATTATAACTTTATAATTTGAAGCAATTCTTTAAAACATCTTTTTCTTTTATAACTCATTTAAACAATTGCTTTTTCTAAAAATATGAAAAATAAAACTAAGATTAATTTTTTTAAAAATATATAATAGAATCTTTCCAAAAGAAAACTTTTCCTAATGAAATACAATTTTGCTTTTCTTTCAAAATTATAATATATACACAAGTTAGCCTTTCTTTTTTCTAAATATAAATTCTATTTCCATTCTAAAATTAAGAAATTAAAACTGATTTTTCTCTTTATAATAAAAACAATAACTAATTGATTTTTTTCCTCATATTCTAATAAAATCAAACTTATATAAATTAAATAATTGTGCAGAGCATTAATAAAACCCAAAGATAAAATGTGTTACAATGAATAACTTATATCACTCACACACACACACACACACACACACACACACACACATTACATATCATCCACAGGGGACAACAAATTATATATATCAGAGAATTGTATAACAAAGAAGTTCATGTGATAACATTGAATTATATGGAGTATGAAAACCAACAACGAAATTATTTAATTTTCCATAGAACTCAACAGAGATTTGAAAAGGGGGCGGTGCACCCCAAAGGGGAGTCCGCAGCCTCAAGGAGGCCTGTGGCCCTGTTACATCCCCAATTTTTGTCTTGCTATACTTTTTACTTTTACTTGGATATAAGTAAGTCTATTTTGATGTTTAGATTAATGTCAAGGAAAGATATAGATTATATTGAATATCATTTATGGAAATGAATATGTTATTATCGATTTAATATTTGCATTATGAGATTTGGTTTATTATTTAATTAATGATGCACTGATCATAATTTGTTGATTACAAGTTTGATACAGGATTATAGGTTTTCAGATGACTCTCGGAGAAAAGAGAGAGAGAGTATCTTTCTAGGAGAGAGATATAGACCTCAGGTTACGAGTGATTATTTGCCAAATGAGTATGAGTGTTTAACGAAAATGTGAACCCATGTCGTAAGAGGTAACTCATGTCTTGTCAGTTTACTTTTGAACCCAATCGACAAGTAGTCGATATCTTTCGAATCTTTTCTTGTCAAGTCATTGTGTGTCGACACAGTCATTTGAAACAATGTCATCTGAGTAAGAAATATGACCATTTACGTTTAACGTAAAAATTACGACATTATTATCGTAAAATGGTTGTGTTATTATTATTAAGTCACGTAAGGTTTTGTTGTCGACTTTTAACGTCAAGACGATTTTGTCAAGACAAGTTGACGTAATTTTAACGAAGGATTATGAAGGGGAGACAAGCTCAACCCATTCACATTATCTGTAAACCTTTGTTTTATTACTATTATTTTTATTGATCAAATCATAACTATCAAATAGAGATGATGTTATGGAAACCATATTTGATATAAACAAATAAGTATATATTTATGTATCGAATGAGGATAATACCTCATGATAAGTTAATAATGCTTACTCTTGAGCAGCCAAAGGCTTACAAATAGGAGAGCCTTCATTATTATAAGTGGTGGATCAAACCACTTTATGTGTTTATTAAATGGTCAAATGTTGGTTTTAAATGTCTGGTCGACCTCTTTGGAAGTGGAGTGGTGGTGATGCTAACCACATTCGCTAAAGCTCCCTCAAAGAATGTTCTTCCCTATCGACATGTGTTGAGATATGCAAATTTATAGCTATCGGTTGAAACCGAATCATGAAGCAAACTGTTTCGAGTTGAATGTGTTTTAAAGTGCAAGGAAGTGGGAACGAAAAGAGGGGATAACTCATTATGAGTCTTGTTGAGTCCTTAAAGCCATGACTTAGTTAGTTGATGGCGACATCATTGAAGAGGCATGTTATTTTTGCATTATCGATTATCATTGAAAAGGGAGGTGAAAGTAGAGTTTGCGGTGAGCAGAGGGATGAGGAGTTAGTGAAGGAAAGAGCATGGTTTGTCTGGGATGAACATAGAAACATTTCTATCTGCAAATCCATCTCAGTTAGACCACCGCTATGAGGTAAATACTCATGTAGTTTATGCATTAAAAAGGCATTGATGATTCGAATGATTGATAAGTCTTCTATATTGCTTTATGAAGAGCAATCAATTATGCTAGAGTAGCTTATTTCTTAAGTTCATTATATTTATTCAAAACAAGGAGAGAGTCGACTGTGTTTAAAAGAATTTAGAGTCTTTATAAGGTTGCTATGTTATCTTAGTATAAACCAGTGAGTGTCGACTTAGCCTGAAAAGGCCGATACAATATTTTACAATGAAATCTATTTCATTATCAAACCGGGTCGATAATATACTTATTGTCTTTAAACTGATAAACAAACCAAATCATTGTTTGGGAATAAATAAACTTTTTGAAGGAGGTTATCTTAGTTTTCTAGTGTTTAGAAAACCAGTCGCTCTATTGAATGAGCTATCATTATGAAACAAGTCGATTATTTTGTCATAAGAAAGTTACGTATTTAACTCTCATCGAGATTAGTGTAAATGATACTTGATAGGAAAACTTACCAGCTGTGAGTAATATATTTTAATGTATTAAATGGTGATATTATCATTTTAAAACCATTCTTGGTTTAGACTATATATTTATATGTCAAAAATGATTATTCCTAGTAAGCTTTTGAAAACTAGCTTTTATCCAATCAAGTGATATAACACTAGGAATATTTGGATAGAAAAAATATGGTCTATAGGATGAATCCTTATTGTCTATTTTATTAATCTTGTTCAAGATATCCTTTGAAAACCATTATGATGGTATAGACTAAGTCTATCTAGAAATGACCTTGTTTGGAATCATATATGAGTATATATATATTGTAATTGTTAATGACATCATGTTAAGGAAAGAAGGTATTCATACTCATTTGTATAGGAGGTATTATCTATTACAGAACCATAATATTCTTAACCTTGGTTGAGTTAAACCAAAGGTCATTTATAAACCTTAGTCATGAAGTTATGAGATAGGGTTATTTTGATATAATGGATTATTCAAGGGTTAAATAAAACCCTAGTTTAACCTAGAAGGGTTAAAGTTTATTTGATGACACCTTTATGGTTATAACCCATTTTTAGTTATTTTATGGGGGTAGACATTGAAGGGTTGAGAACCCTAAATAATAAATGTTTCATTTATCTTATTGAAAATAGATTTGTTATTAGTCAATAATGTTTAACCTTAGGTAGAGAAACCTATTTGTTTGGTTACAAGTCAACTTGAGATATAAGTCATAAGCCTCGGGTTTTGTAAGCATGCAAGAGGTACCATTAAATGGTTAGTCAAACATAAAGTTTATTATACCTTTTTGGTCACAACTTCTCTTAGCTATTACTTGTCAATAAGTGATGAATATCAAATGTTGCAAAGATGGAAATAGATATCCAAGATTAGATAGTCATTCCATAAGGTGTATGGAGCAACGACAGTGTCTTGTGAATCCACCTAAGTTAGAAAGACTAGATTTGAGTTAGATAGAACTCTTTAGTTAAACCTTAACTTGACCAATTAAGGTAATTATTTATATTATATCGTTATGATCATTATATCGATTGTGATTGAAGGGACAGGTACCCTAACTATGTTTATTTATTCTTACTTGTAAGAAAGGAAATAATTTCCTAGACTATGATGCTTAACCTGAGTAAGGTAACCATCTTAGTCATTATAAATCGATTTAAAATTCTTATGATTTAATAAGTCTTAGATCTCGGGTATTGCAATGATGCAATGAGAATCCTCATAAAGAAAGGTAATCGATAAGGTCTATGGAATATAGACAATGAATGTAAAATTGTCTAGGACGGGAAGACTAAAATATTGAAGTTGCCAAGACTATATAGTTATACATAATTAACCAAGTCAAACTGTAGGAATATGATAGTATCCAAGTCGAGTTGGGGTGGGTGAACATTACGACAAAGTTCATTGCAAATATCAGTTTATATTGAAACTATAGCCATAGTAATGCATGTCTCTGCATGCATTGTCAGTTCATCGTATCTGGATTGCATAACCTATCAGAAATCATACTTAGCTAGAGGGTATCTAGGGTTGTATGATTGATAGAGTTGTGTAGGATACAACACTACGTACTCGGAAGGCAAATTACATTACCACTGGTCACCTTTGGTCTATATTCCTCATGAAGTGTAGGGCCACTTCCTATGTGGAAGATGTGTGGGAGACTGCCAGTCTATGGATGGAGGTAAAGCACTGGGAAGATGCTCTCTCTCTCTCTCTAGTAGAGGACATGTCAAGGCTTGTGATAAAGATGTCAGATTTCTGGATGCAGTAATTCTTTGTGACTTGTGTTTTAAAAGGCTACGTAAAAGATTATCTATTGCAGATATTTGTACTTGAGAAAGATAATATGATTTATTGTATATTTGTAAAGAGAAATCTTGTAATTGTAGTTACTTGATTATATGTTAAATAAAAGAAAA
The DNA here is from genome assembly GCA_027924645.1 of Cunninghamia lanceolata. Classification (NCBI taxonomy): domain Eukaryota; kingdom Viridiplantae; phylum Streptophyta; class Pinopsida; order Cupressales; family Cupressaceae; genus Cunninghamia; species Cunninghamia lanceolata. The sequence goes on along the minus strand of BSBN01000847.1, from coordinate 5,594,294 downwards.
AATTTCTCTCTCTCTTTCTCTCTCATTTTTACCTTGTTGAATTACTCTATGGTAAATTTTCTAGTTTTACTGTGTTTATAGAACGTGGATGTTACAGCCCCCTTGGGACCACCGTGGGAGACCATGGGGTTTCCCACGACCAAACAACATAAAGCCTGTTAAAAACTTTTATTTTTAGCACTGTTTCATATATATTCAAATACTATTTACAATGAATTTCAATTGTTTGCCAATCGTTGTCACAACGATTTCTAAAACACAGACAGTATAATTCTTTCCATTCTTTTACATACTAAAACTCAGAATATTCATTTTTATATATATATATATATATATTCATACGTAAATATATATAAATCTATCTAAATATATATACAGAAATTAAAAGAAACATCTGATAGAGAATTATTTCAGTTCCATACAAAAATTGTTTTCATGAATACAATAATAATTTAAAACTAAATAATTTATCTTCTTTCATACACTAAATTTATCAACACATATACTTAAATCAACCATTTCTTTTCCCAACAGCCTATTCATAACAACTATAACAAAATTTAATTGAAAAGGAGGATACATATATAGATTTACCAAACTTTATACAATGACCCAACTGATTTCCTCAACAACAAATCCAACTTCACAAGAGACTTAACATATACATTGAAATAAGGAATTTATTCAACAACCGTAGAACTTTTCCCAAACTCTTTGACACAAAACAACAGATTCCAATGGAAATCACATCCAAGGCACTTTTGCCAAGATTTGCCAAATAACTTATTTCCAGAAAACCAAGAGAATTCTTTCCAACTTTCGAGCCTTGACATAAAACTTTCTTTAAACCTACACACAAATAAAGGCCAAAATAGTTAGCCAAGTCCTGCTCTCCAACCTACCATAGGGATTGCATAAGCACATCCCACCCCCGAGTAGGAGAACTCCATAAGCCAGGTTCACATAAACAAGCACAACTTGCAAATACACAAAACCCAAAAGAAACAAAATCAACAAGGATTCCTGCAGATAGACTCACAAACAAGTACCCTTTATGGGTCCAAATTAGGGGGAGGGAGGGGAAAGTCAACCCTCTTGGGGACACAACTATCAAGAATCACCATAAATCACAATACACAATTCCATTACCACCAACCCTTATACCTCCACATACACCTCCACAACAATGTAAAGAATCAAACCCCAACACCACCAATCACCACCACAACATAACAACAATCTCCACTTCTCCACACACCTCCAAAACCTCCATACACCTCAATTATAGCAACATATACCAACATGCATCTCCACAACCTTCATAAAAAGCACATCAATATAGCAAGTTTTACTAAACGACATCTCCACAACCTCCATAAATATACATCAACATAGCCAATTTTGCCAATATACATCTCCACAACCTCTACAAAAACACCAATCACATAGTCAACAACGAATCATATAAAACCAGTAACCATTCCCCAAGAGAGGTTCACACCTCTCTCAAACCCCAAGACTTGGGAAGCTCTCATCAATTTGGAGAGCTGCTCCCATACAACCCAAAACCCACAAAATCGACAAAAGACAAATAACCCAAGATATCATACAAATCCAATTCACATAATTCTCATAAAAATTAAAATACAAGATTATTTAGAGTGTTACCTTAGCTCCCCAAGTTAGGGTGAGCCCAACCTAAAATCTGAATGAAATTTCAATCCTTTCCTCTTGAATCAAAAACCCTTGAAATCCAAATTCCACCAAACTCTTCAAGCCAAAATCTCTCTATTCTTCACAAAATTCTCCATTCACCAAAGAAACCATGCATCACAAAAGTGTAAGAACCCCCCCCCCCCAAAAAAAAAAAAAAAAAAAAAACATTCTCATAAATAAAACTTAAAAGCTTCAAAAAAGAAAGAAAAACAAAAGAAGGCAGCTTTCTTTCTCTTTTTTCCCAAAAAGCTCTTCTTTTTCCAAAATTAAAACAAAGAGATAAAATCCTCTCATAAAAATAAAATATGAAAATATTAATTTTGAAATATTTATCCACATCCCACAAAAGAATTAATTAAATAACTTTCTCCCCCAAAATGTAATTAATTAAAATTAATAAAAATAATAAAATACCACAACCACACAAACATTAAAATAAAAAATTAACAATAATATTACGTCACATTTAGCCTTAACCCCTTCCACGGGTTAGGCTAGGCTTAACTAGTCTGACAAAGGGTTTATGAAGTCTCCGAAACCACTTAAGGAATCTTGGCCACCCACCTGCACACTTGAATTTTGAATATCAGTTTGTCATGATAATCAAAGCCGAAGCAACTTAATGCATAACCAAAAACTATTTAAATAACCTATTTTTATTCATAATCACATTCTCAACCAATTCAATAATTTATTTAATTACTAACATACAAGCATCAATTTCTTCCAACACTTTCTTTCTTACATATATAAGTCTAAAAAAATCAATTACTCAACTTAATTAAATCATATAGTCCAACCACATAAGTCCATAAAGTATAAACATGATAAATGTCCAAAGCATCATCTATCATAATGTCCAACATAATAACGATAACTGTCCATAGTACTAACAAAATGTTTCACACACATCAAAAATGTAATTCAACGAATAAAGTCTAGTACTGCAACTAAGTCAACTAAAATGTCTGAACGAGATGGGCCTCACATCCTCCCCATCTTAGTATTAGGCTTCCTTCTGGAAGCCCTCAAAGAGGTGAGGGTATAAGGTCCTCATCTGCTAGGTGCTTCTATCTGCAGTTATCTACCATTGTAAAAACCCTATAGGACTTACCCACATCCCCAACCGTAGGCTCATAATAAGTTGGTTGATGTCCTCCTGTTGAAGAGAATTTTTGGGGATATTCTCGAGCAATATGTCCAATACCACCACAATTGTAGCAAGGGCTCCTGGTAGGTACCTGATTCTACTGAAATGTTGGCCTGTTGGAACTAGCCTAACTACCCTTGAAGGTCTTCTCAGAACGGGCTAGGCCCGCATTTTGTGTTTGAGGTTCCTGGTCCCTACGCTGAGGCTGATATTGCCAAGTCCTAGAAGGTATCCCTTGATTGAACCTAGAATTCTGTCCCTGATGTTGTTGTTGTTGCTGCTGTCGAGGGGGACTAGGTGACTGAAAATTATTCTTGAATTCACCTCCCTGAGGTGCAGGTGGCCTAGAGAAGTTTTGGTTTTGCTGGGGTTGGTTTTGGTTCTTGAATTGATCACGATTCCCTTGGTTTCTAGGAAGAATTTTCTCTATAATAATGGCCTTTTCTACTGCTTCGTGCATGGTTTGAGGCTCTGCTAAATGTACTGGACTAGATATCCCATGGTTAAGACCCCTAACAAATCGGTTGACCATCAACTTTTCATCTTGAATATAATCTACATAAGGTAGCAAATCCATAAATTTGTTTTCATATTGAGCTACTGTGAGGCCCCTTTGTTGAAGGTCATGGAACTCATCTATCTTCTTCTGTCTAAAGTGCTCTGAAATGTATCTTTTCCTAAACTTTTCTATAAAGGTTTCCCAAGTCAAGGTGTCAACTACAATGTACCCCTTTCTTTCCTCTTAGCGCCACCAAGTCGCTGCAGCCCCTTTAAGTAGGTGAATAGCCTACATTGCCTTGACATTGCTTTCGTAAAATTTTAGTTTGAAGAAACCTTCAAGGTTCAGTATCTAAGATTCTGTCTCCATGCCCTCAGAAGTACCTAAAAAGTGTGGGGGCTGAAGGCAGAGGAATTCCCTGATCTGTTTGTCTACATCAATGTATGCCCTAGGTGCCTCAAGACTGATACGTGGAGGGACATAGTGTCCTGATTCTCCTGCCCCTTCCTCATGATGTTCTTCTCTATTACGAGTAGGACTCCTACTGTGCTCTCAGTGAGCTGAAGTATGCTCCTTAGAATGAGGATGAGATGGATTCTCTGGTGGTGGTGGAGGTGGCGGTGGTAGCCTAGTCTGTACAACATCCACTAATTGTTGTTGTAGACACCCAAAATTGACCCTTTTCATCATTTGTCAATTTATTGCATTTTCACCTTACATATGTCAATTTTGTCTAGCACACTTGTCTCAATCATCTATTTTTCTTCTAAATCACCCTCTTTCTATCATTAATTAAATAAATTATATTTATTTAATTAATTCCATCTATTATCATCTATTTTCTTCTATTTCCATCTATAATTAAATAATCTTTAATTATTTAATTATCTCATTATTCCTCTTAAAAATAAATCAAATCAATATTTTATTTATTTATCTTTTCATCATCCTTATAAATTAAATAAATTTATTTATTTCATTTATATTGATTTCTCCAATCTTCTAAATTTAGCTTTTTCTTCTACCATTTAAAAATAAATTAAATGAATTTATATATTTAATTTATTTTTTTATCTTATCATTTCCTTATCTTATCACATTCTTCTATGTGTACAAGATAGGTCTTATCCAAAATCAAATACAAAAATTATTTAATTGGTTCTAAAATCAATCATCCACACCATCTAATCCTTAAAATAGAAAAGCATCCTATTTTAAGAAAATCAATCCTAGTATTACCAACAAACCAACTACAATCATTCAATAAAAGTTAGCTCTATGGACACATGTCTTGTACACATTCATCCAAGCTTCTTGTTTCATCCCAACCATTCACATAGCCACCTAATCTCCACCGTTGATCAATTTTAGTAGGGAGCTATATAAACACCCTCTCACCTCATTTCATGAATGATCCCAGACAATCTTGAAAGTGTCAAGATTATCATCTCATGCATATTGATTCTATTTAGCATCCATTGAGCACTTTGAGCATATCATCTTTCATCATTGCAGCTATGGCAACTATGGTTGTTCACTATTGAGAAGCAATCCAAATTACAACCAAGGAATCAAGCAATCTAGGAGACATTGTTCTTTGATTTGCTTTCATTTGTGTCATTTATATGGATTCTTTGAAGGTAGTAGGATTAGGTTTGATTTGCAATGCTTGATCTTGTTAACCTAATTTTTCCTGCTAACACATTCTGGCATGCCCGATGGGACTCATGTCCTTGATTAACATTTTCATTTGAAAGTTGTTTTTGAAGTCTAGATACGTAGAGTGCATTTGATCTGCAGAGCATCAAACTTGAACAATAGATCATTGCCTTTGCACGGTCGTAAATCACAGTCAGTATGCAGCAAATCGCATCTTCACAATTCTCGATCACCTTTGGCTCGTAGATATTCGCATATGATCGATAGAGGATCGCCTTTGGTTATCTAGGGTTTTATTGATGTTTTCTGTCTTTGCAGGATCTTCTAGGGTTTTTAGTTTATTTTCTGTGTCTGATTTGGGTTGCAAGTTGGTTTATTTGCTAACCCTAAGCATTTTGTATCATACTCAAGCTGGTTTATTTGGGCCTTGATTTGTTTTTTACTTAATCTTATCAATTAGCTGAACCTTTTGTGTTATTTTGCAGAATATAGGATTCAACTCAAGCAATTCATCTTCTGGGGTTATCAGAGCTCTCATATTTGTTTGTTGATCATTTATCTTAACTTGGGTTTTGAGCTTTGTAGAGTTGACAAGATCCAAATGCCTTTGGTAAATAATTAGTCACACTTGCACGATCCCCAGTCACTTTTGCATGATACAGACTCACCTTTGAACAACAGGTAGTCGTATCTGGTAACATCTAAATCACATTTGATTTGTAGGCAATTGCCTTTGATCTTTGTTCATTCACATTTGGTTTATACAATTGCAACTTAATTTTTCTTTGGCATCTAATATCTATTTGTGCAGCTTCTTATCGTCTATCAAAGAAAGGAGGATTTAAACTATTGACAAATCTGTTGCAAGATCGATCAGTCAAAGACTCATCATATTTTTCACTAATCTAGGAACATTTGGTTTTGGTTCTTAAAAAGAACCTTGTTTGCTCTGTGCTTGTTTTATCTTTTTTGTTTGCTTGTTGTGCATGTTTGTAACCCTAAGCTAATAACAAAAATATCCTCTCCCCTTGCCTATTAAACAGATCTTGGGTGCAAGAGAATTTGTTATTATCTTTAGAGTGGACTTGCTCTTGAGACACATTTGCAAGGAGAACTTGTTTGTGACCCAAGCGGTACTTTCGTTTGGTCTGCTATACAAAATAGGAAAAGGCGAAAGCCAAGTCCAAACTGGTATAAGCGCTTACCGTATAGTGCTAGTTTGGAAGGAGGTGTACCTAGCGTATATGAAAACTCCTAGTAGAGCTAGTTAAAGCATTAAGTGGCTTGCTACACTTGTAAGGTGTCGGTCCCCCGAATATCACTAGAAACCTTTGTTTAGTGGCCAAAATCCTTCTATTTGTTGGCCCACGAGGTTGGACCTCTGAAGCCATCCCACATTCTTGCAGTTCAAAGTAGAGATAGAAAATTCCTTGAGATCTTCAGGTCTTTGGGAATTCAAAGTTTGGTGTGCCTAAGAAGTGTGTACCGTGTAAGGGGAGCCAGTGCCACCAAACTTCTAAGCTATCTGCTTTGAATAAGTGCAGCTTGGATTTATCCGCAGTGGGAATCCAACAAATATTGTCCTTTCTAGCCTAGGTTGTACATGTTTGTGAGTGTCTTGTATGTCTGTGTGTTTTCATTCATCTATTTTCTTGTCAAAAACAAACAAAAACTTGCCCAAAAACAATTCACTGTCTCATAAACTCACATTTGATCAGTAGTCACTCGCATTTAAACAATAGTCACTCACCTTTGAACTGCAGAAGCTCACCTCTGGCTTGCCTCAAAATTACCTGTGACCACAACACATGCACCTTTGAATTGTTAGGCGTCACCTTTGAGCCTTACCCAATCTCTTTTGAGCAACAAAAAATTACAGTTGATCCTTAGACATTCTCCGTTGAATTATCCTTAATCGCATTTGAGCTATCATTGGTCACCTTTGGTTTGAACATCACCTTTGGTAAACTGTAACCTAACATCAATTATCCAGTCTGACAATCACATTACCAGTCAATCTTGAGTCTGTTAGTAGCTTCCAGACAAATCCACTGATCACTTATAGTCAAAATTCATCATATCCAGCCTGATCTTATCACACTTTGGACTTGTTGAGCCTTCCATCCTCTTAAGACTTTAAATCAGCCAGCAACTCAATCAATCAAGAAAACCAACATTATCCTTTTGGTTTGGATCATTAACTTGTCCTTTTTGATCATTTCAGCATCAGCAACCAATCTTGTCTACCCTTGAGTTCATGAGTCTATCTCTTGGGGGATAATCAATCTATCAAACCTATCCAAACAAACCAATCCAAAGCACACTATCAAACCAAGCCAAGCAACCAACAAATCCAAATCAATCCAAACATTTGATCAAGCCAATCCTATCAAACAATCAAACCAAGCAAACCATCCAAGAGTCTCAACCTTGTCAAACTAGTCCAAAACATCACATCCAAAACATCTCCAAAATAATGCCTCGAACAAGGAGCCAATACAAAGTAGCCATGGAAGGCAATTTACAACAATTTCAAGCTACCCCTCTTAAGGATGCTTCACAATTTATGATTGGAATGCCTAAAGACATGTTTGTACCTGAGGGTTATACTATAGGACCTTCATCAACCACTCAAATACCACAACATCATTTTGGACCTTCCTCATCCACTCATGTGCCACATTATCAACCTACCGATGAGGACTTTTCAGATGATCTAGAGATCCAAGATGATCAAGCTATGTGACTTTCCAATAGGATCATAAGGTCAAACCATGAACAAATTTTTGCCCAATTAGCTCAACAAGGAGTCAAATTGCCGAGTGACTTTGATATATCCACAATCCAAAAGCATGAACCAACCAACAATGTTGTTGTTGTTTCGAAGTATACCCATAAGGCCATTACTACCATGTCTACCATATCTACATCATCTCCACACAATATTCCAATATCACTTTCTACCACTCTGTCTATTCCTCCATTCCATGCACCACCTACATTCGTCAAACCTTTGTTGACACCAACCATTGTTTTTAACTCCTATGTGTCACAAGCCCCTCAAGTGCCTAACCAAAGTGTGTCACATATCAACCCATCTCATGTATCTCAATCCACTCCACTGTCTTCCATAAACACAACTCCTTTGCATGTACCTCAAACACCTTAAGCCTCTAATCCAAGTGTGTCTCATGTTGCTACATCTTATGTATCCCCTCCCATGGTATCTTCCTCCATGAACACAACTCCTTCACATGTCACACAGGTACCTCATACCAATCTAATTGTGTCTCATGTTGAACCATCCCAACCATCTGCATCCATGAATCTAGTCCAAACATCGCAAGTGTCATCTAATACTAATATGCTGATTATCGACCAAACTTTTGGATCACAACCATACATTGATCAAGTCCATTCACTTGGACTGCAACCATCCAAGTAACAAATGCCCTATGTTAATCCGCCTATTGTATCCCAAGCTCCATCCAATTCTAATCTTCATATATCCTATATCAATTCGTCCAATGTATCTCAAACTCCACCAACTTCTAATCCACAAATGTCATACATTAATCCATCCTATGGTTCACATGTGATGAAAACTCATGGTGTCAATCCATCTCCAATCACTCACACCTCTCCATCATTTGATAATCAAGTCTAAAACACCTACTCTCCACCACATAACATCTCACAACAATACCCTCCAAACAATACCCTGGTATACCAAATACCGCATCCAAGTCACCACAATCCTATGCAACAACAACAAACATCTACATTTGATATGGAGCAACACGTTAAACATATATACCAGTGACTTGATGACACGAGTATGGGACAAATGAAGAAAACATTCTCTTTTGAGGATGTGTGCCCTTATCCTTTTGATAAGTCATTACAAATGATACCTTTCCCTCCACATTTTGAGATCCCACAATTTGACAAATACAAGGGAAAAGGAGATCCATCTGATCATCTTCAAACATTCTATGTCGCTTGTCTTGAGTTGCCTACAATGACACATACCTTTTGCAATTATTCCCTCGAAGTCTTGGGGGACAAGCCTTGGAATGGTTTTTGCATCTCCCACCCGGTATCAAATCTTTCAAAGAACTTTCAAGCAAATTTGTCTCACACTTTGCCTTAAACGTTGAACATGAGGTTACCATGAATGATCTTGTCAACATTAAACATTGTAATGGCAAAACTTTTTCATCATTCATTCAATGATGGCGAAACATGGCTAGCAAACTTTCATATCAAATCCCCGAGAAGCAACAAGTGGATATATTTGTTCAAAACCTTCATTCTGAGCTATCATTTCAATTGCAACTACAAAGCGCAACCACCTTTAATGAGCTCATATCTAAAGGAACCGACATTGAAAAGGCTTTAATTGCTAAAGGTGTCATCAAAATTTTCAAAGAAACCAAAGACAATGCATAATTCTCAAATGATAAATCTCGCTTTTGGAACAAAAACAAAAACATTGTAAATGATGGCATTGTTGATGCAAAGAATATTCAAGTTGTGAAACCTCCCATCCATATCCAAGAAGAAAATAAAAGAACACCATTCCTTCCATGAGACCAAGTTAAAATAAATCCATTCCCTAAGCGTCAATTCACTCCTTTGGGGGAACCTATTGAATCAGTCTTAAAGAAATGTTTACAAGCGGGCACGATAACACGATCTGAGACTTGACCGTATGAAGAACCATAGTATAAGACCAATTGGTACAAAGACAATGAATATTGTGAATTTCATAGAGTGAAAGGACATAGCACATTCGGTTGCATGAAATTGAAACATGTGATTCAAAATCTCATCGATCAAGGAGCCATTAGCATTGATCCACCTAAACAAACCTCAAACTATGGCCTTGATGCTTTTAAGAATCCACGCCCATCACATGACAAGGCAAGTACCCCTAATAAAGGGAAGAATATCCAATATACCTATGAATCATCCACTCTTGGTCGCATTGAACAAGCTCGCATATCTACCATTACCATAAGAGGAAAAGAACCTAGTTGTCTCGATACCACCTATCGAGCCTCGCTCACTATCCAAGCAGCCCCTGATTGTGCTGTTACCACCCGTTGAGGTCGTGTTACTATCCAAGGAGCACCATCTACCATACACCCATCCTCTAACTATAATATCCTTGACCATCTTGGTAAGACCCCCGCTCATATTTCCATTTTGGAGTTATTGCGTATATCACTTGCCCACAAAGCCATCCTTGATAAAGCCCTACAAGAGTCGTTAGTCCCTAATGATATTGACACTACGTAATTTCAAACCATGATAGCTAGTATTGCATCACCCTACCGTTTGACCTTCTCCGACAAAGATCTCTCATCGCCCAATCCATCCCATAATGATGCCCTCCATATAGAAGTTTACATAAACCAACGCCGTGTCAAACGAATATTAGTAGATGGTGGAGCTGGGTTAAACATATGTTCTTTAAAGCTTATCAAATTATTGGGATATTCTGAGGATCGTATTGATACTACTAAGAGCATAATCATCAAGGCATATGATGATGCTGAGAGAGAATCCGAGGGGATTATTTATTTGCCCATCAAGGTTGGTCCTATTATTACTGATACCAAGTGCCAAGTCCTAGACATTGAATTGCCATACAATATTATCCTTGGTCATCCTTGGATACATGCCATCAAAGCTATTCCATCTAGATACCACCAATGCCTCAAATTTCCTTATAATGGAGTTGAAATCACAATCTCTGCTGATCCTAATCCATTTGAGTTTTGTTGAACTTTTTGAGCTAAATATCAAGATCCTAATCATGTTCCCATCAACGCCAAAGCGCATCCATCCACATCCTATGTAGGTCCATTTGACTTAAACAAGCCCTCATCTAGTAAATCCATCCTCACCATTGATTGTAAATACCAAGAGAAAGGACTCAGTGAGTACACTTTACAAGAATCTTGTTGTGTAGGAACCTTGCCCTTATCTCCAAAATCTTAAGGTCAACTATCCATATCCAAAGCTACTTCATCCACAACCATTATCAAAGCACCTCCTAACGTATTCATTAAAGTAGGCATGCTCAAAGATGAAGACATTGATGACATCAACTCCTGGCTCTTCTTTGTTGAAAATGATCAATTTACTCTAAAGGTGGAGCGATATAAGAATGACTTTCACATTATTAAGAATATGGGCTACAAAGGACAAGGAGATCTAGGACCACATGGACAAGGACCTATTGAACCTATTATTGTTACCAAGAAGTTTAATAAGCAAGGTCTAGGGTATGGTAAGGAGGTTCCACCTTCCAAGGACATTGAGTGTATTCTTGAGGAAGTAGCTAAAGCTTTTCCCACAGAAGGGAATTCTAATATAGATGTCATCGATGACTCTTCCTTCCACATAACTGAACTATTCCAAGACACATCCATCTTTACCCTTTCATTGGCCTTATCCGTTTCATACTCCTCATTTGACCTCAAACTCGTATATCCTCACCTTGTCGATTGGGACTAGCAGGGGGCACCTATTCTAGACACATTTCAAAATGATGAAGCTATAGCAGAATTCATGGGTTTGAGACAAGGCATACCATTGGGAGATCACAAAGCAGGCTTCATGATGGATATACCTTTGTTATCATATTTCGGTGGAAGTGTCAAATCCTTCAGTCATAAAAGTGAAATAAATAAAATCAAAAAAGATAGGTCACTAGGTGAAAATCGTAAGGCACCTCTTGACAACAAAAAAGTAAAAATAAAGGATGTATCTAAGGTGCCTGAGGATGGAGGATTTAACCTTCCTTTGACCACCAAATATCAAGAATAGTCACCATTGCTAATAGAGAAATCTCAAGAGATGAATCTAGGCACAACACAGAATCCGAAGATCACATTCTTAGCAGCATCATTATCAGAACAGGAAAGGAAAGATTTCACTACTTTCTTTATGAAAAGAGCAATCAACTTTGCATGGACCTATGTAGATATGCCAGGGTTAGATCATTCACTTGTTGTACATCATCTATCAATGTCTCCAAATGCAAAACTAGTTAGGCAAAAGCTACAAAAAATGCATCCTCAAATAGCACTTTTGGTCAAAGCAGAAATTTAGAAATTATTGGATACTAAGTTTATAAGGCCTATTGATTATTCAGAATGGGTTTCAAATCTAGTACCAGTCTCAAATCCTGATGGCCGCATCCATTTTTGCATTGACTTCAGAGATCTTAACAAAGCTTGTCCCAAGGATGACTTTCCATTACCAAGCATAGATACCATTGTGGATCTCACAATAGGACATGAAATGCTATCATTAATGGATAGATTTTCTGGCTATAATTAGATCAAAATTGCAAAATAAGATCAACACAAGACTTCCTTCATATGTCCATGGGGTACCTATTGTTGGGTCGTCATACCTTTTGGTTTTAATAACACATGAGCCACATATCAACGAGCCATGACAGTTATCTTCCATGACCTTTTTCACACCATAATGGAAGACTATGTTGATGACATCTTGGGAAAATAAAAAACTAGAGAAGGTCACTTAAAAGTATTGGAACAAATCTTTGATAGACTGGAGAAGTATCAAGTGAGACTAAATCCAAAGAAATGTATATTTGGGGTAACATTTGGAAAGTTGTTAGGGTATATTGTATCAAGACGAGGCATAGAAGTGAATCCTGACAAGGTAAAAGCTATAATGGAAATGCCTCCACCATCCAATTTGAAACAACTTCACAACTTACAAGGCAGAATACAATCTATCTGTAGATTCATTGCACAACTAGCAGATAAATGTCATCCTTTTCAACACCTTCTTCAGAAGGAAGAACCTTTCAAATGGGAGGATAAGTGCCAACAAGCTTTTCAGAAAATAAAAGAATATCTAGCTACACCTCCTGTGTTGGCACCTCATGTACCTGATCGACCGTTGTTATTATACATCTCATCAACAACGACAACTCTAGGTGCTCTCTTAGCTCAACATGATGAATTAGGGAAAGAACAAGCCATCTACTACATCAGCATAACTCTTGTTGGCTATGAGCTTAAATACACAACCATGGAAAAAGCATGTTTAACAGTGGTGTTTGCTGTTAGAGTTGGCTATGATTGGAGCCACCCAAGATCTAGGACTTCATGAAAGCACAAAAGAGATCAACTGAGAGAATAATGCTATTCTCTCATTGAATGCAAAAGAATGATTATGATTTGGATTACATAATACATGAATAGAGCCTTGCTTATAAAGGCAAGGTGAGAGCTAGAAGGGTGGAGAGGAAGGTGGAGTGGAAAGTGGAGATATTCCAATAACATGTGCCAATTAGAGGATGATAGCTAATTGCACATGTGGAGGATAAGACAACTCACTCCAACTATCAACAACTCAACACACAACTAGACTTAACTGGACACAACTAGACACAACTAGACATCTAGTAGACTCACTAAGTCAACTTAACATGTGTGATATATGTGTGATGTGTGAATATTATTTAACTAGTAAATAGTTAAATAAGATGAATTATCCACACTAGGGTAAACCGGTTAGGTGATAACCCTATTCACACCAACACCCCCTTAAGTGCAACTTAGGGAGTAGTTGACTAAAGCAAGATGAATTGATGGATGGGTCCCAGCTACTAGGCCATGTTAGGTACCCATGTACAACAAATCTGAAGTGGAGAAAAGGAGAAAACCTCATGGGACAAAACTCCTCTCCAAAAGTGAGAATGCAGAAACAATGAATGTGAAAGAAGAAGTGATAGTAGGAGGACTCAACATGACCCCCCAAGGACAACTTCTATCACATATGGACAATCAAAGACCCCCCCATAGGAGAGCAAGTGTGAGACTATAGGTCCCCCTCACAATGAAGTAGCTCCTGCGCCGATGAAGAATGTCTAAAGAAGAACGCTGGAAAGTGTCCTGAACCTGCAAACAACATTTCTCCCCTTAGGAAGAAACAAGTCCAAAGGTTGATGTCGAAGAAACTCCATCTCAAGGTATGAGGGAAAAAACCTCATGATGTATGATGTCTTTGAAAACTGCTCAAGTGTCGACATGTCAGAATCAAGGAATGCCACAATGCAATGATGTGTGTCCAATCCAAAATCTTGTGTAGACTGATGAAGAACAACCTCCAAAGATGAAGTAGATGGGATAACAGTTGTGCTGTAACTGTCATCAAAGAGGAGAGATATCCCCTCAAGTGTGTCCTCCAAATCTGCAATATGAGACTCACAAAACAAGTCTGATATACCTACCAAGAAAGTATCCCACAAAGCTGTGTCTGAAATACCTGAATGATCCTGCTCAACTGGAGTAGATGAACCCATGTCGATGTCAATCTCTGAAGAAGTAGGAGGATGAGGTGATAGAAGCTCAACACTAGTCTCATGAACTGAAGTGGGTGAAAGAACACCAAGGTTCAAGTGACCAAACTGCTCCTCAGAAACATGATTCACACTTGATGCATGAGTGTGAATAGCCATCAATGGATCTACATCATCAGAAGAAACAAAATGGGAGAAGGTATACAAGCGAGATGCATGATCATCCATCCCAACTGCAATGATATCTCTGCTCTCCAAGTCTCGTATGATCACAGAATTAGGAGTGAACTCAACTGTCTTACCTGCACCACAATGAGTAATCTGATAGATGGAAAGGAGATTGGATGTCAAGGAAGGTACACACAACACATTGTTGAATGTACTCTCTCCAACATCAATGGTCCCTTTTCTAGATGCATGCATGTATGTATTGTTACCCATCAAGATAGGTGTCGAAGTGCATGACTCAAATGAAGAGAACATCCCCTGTGAAGATGCCATATGGTGAGAAGCTCCTAAATCAAGAAGCCATCTCTCTGATTGAAGACTTGTTGAAGCAAAGAGTACATGTCCTTTTCCTTTATCTATCCCATTTGCAATGCCTGCTGTCCCTGTATGTGTAGATGATGATGGTGTCGAAGAAGAGGATGTACTAGGTGATGATGATGGCATTTGGATATTGTGCTTTTGAATAATGTGAGTCAACTCATCAATTTTCTTCTCATAACACTTATGCTCATCATGTCCTAGTTTCTTGCAAAATGCACACTTTGGTCTCTCCTTCTTAGATGATTCCTCCTTGGGAGAGGATGAGGACTTAGATAATTTGGTTGATTCCTTTGCTTGCTCATTGTTCTTGAAATCCTTATTTTTTTGTTTCTTGCCTTTGCTAGTTGAAGCCTTTTGATCCTTAGAACCTTGATTATCAAGAAGTGCTTGAGGTTTAGGAGACTTCAATTTGCCCATGTGTACTAACTTTGCTTGCTCCCTTATGAGTGATGCAGCAAACTCATCAAGTGAAGGCATTGTGAAAGCTTTCCCAAGTGCATCCATCGTAGCATAGAAGGTAGAAACAAAAATTGAATAGTCAGGACCAAGCTTGGCAAGGATTGAAAGAATCAATTGAGTGTCCTCTTTCTCGATTCCACACTGTTTGAGCTACAATCTGAGTGATTTTAGTTTTGTGAAGAAGTCTTGGATGCTTGCAAAATCGGTTGGATTCAAACCAATTAATTCATTCTCCAATTTGAAACCCCTCAATGTATCTTGTTTGCCAAAGAGATTCTCTAAGGTAATCCACACTTCATTAGGTGTTTTACAAGATTCAATATGAAAAAGAAGATCAGGAGAGATAGACAAGCATAGTGTTCCATAGGCTTGATCACATTGATTATACCACTTTCTCTTTTCTGTA
Organism: Cunninghamia lanceolata; assembly: GCA_027924645.1. NCBI lineage: Eukaryota > Viridiplantae > Streptophyta > Pinopsida > Cupressales > Cupressaceae > Cunninghamia > Cunninghamia lanceolata. The sequence continues at coordinate 5,578,501 of BSBN01000847.1, read as the reverse complement.
GCTGCAGTTGGTTCAATTTCTGTACCCATTGTTACTCTATGAATTTTCAAACTTCTTAAATGAATCTCCATTTTAGTTTTCCACTCATGATAGTTATATGGTGTGAGTAGAGGAAGTTTGTGTGAATCCATGATACAAGAGTACAAAAAAGAACACAAGACACCCCCCTGTTACTCAATCAAAGAGATCACCCCCCCAAAAATGAATGATTGTGGCACTTTATACTTAGTGTGATTTACAATTGTCCTCAAGGGACCAAGAATGGGAAAGCATGAAAATCTCTTAAAACTAAGATTTAAAGGAGATTACAATTGCTCACAATGATTAACCATAGCAAATAGATCCCTTCAAAACAAGTTTCACTTCCTCAAGTGCCAAAATGCCCAAGTTATCACTCAAAAGCCAAAAAATTGACAAATGAAATAAAATGAACCTGAAGTAAAATTTGAGAAAAGTGCATATATGGATTTGAAGAGCTCTTTATTACCTTTTCGATGCCGCAAGAATCACAAAAATCAAAGATCGTGGCAGGAAGTTGTGAGCTCGGAAGCGAAAAATGAAGATCTATCTTCAAACTGCTGTAGCAGTCACCTATAGAAGAATTTCAGAAAAATACTAACACCACTGCGAAGTCTCTCTGTCAGCTTTCCGACGATATCTTGTTTGCTCGATTTCACCTCCTTGGGCAAAAGTTATGCAAAAATGAAAAAAAGCCCTTGTTTAGGGCTTTGAGGGGCAAAAATGGCCCCTGGTGGAATATTCTTGGAATATTCTGTTTCGCCAGAAAAAGAAAATCTCCCCTCGGAAAAGCAAAAAATGCCTGAAAAACACATGTTTTGTCAGATCAGGGAAAAAACCTCCTTCGTCGCCGGGAAACAACCTTGTGTTTGTTAATACGCCGATAGGAACAACCGACGATTGAAGATGCCGATAGGAATTTCTAACGATTCTTGATGACTGCTGGTCACAAAAATCTGAGACTTAAACTACCGTTGGAAGAATAGCGACTGCTAGAGAGTGTATGCCAAGAATGCTAACCACAGCTTGTAGCTCTGCAGCCTGTGGTGATATGCAGAGTTCGCTGAAGCTTGGTTTGACCCGTCAAAGCTTATGAAATCCACCGACGAAGATGGAAACTGCCGGTGGCTTGATTTGCTACCAACCACTGATGGTGTTTGGAACCTGGGCGGTGTATATTACCACTGAAAAATGGATTTGACCGTCGGTGGTGTGAAGTCCGCCGTAAGGAGGAACCGACGAGTTTAGAAAATTCTCAGCAAAGAAAGTTTTTCACGGCATGAAATAATTCCAAGCAAGAATGCTCACAGCCGCTGAGATGTGGAGAGCTACCAGTGGAGTGAGGAATATCCGCTGAGATGTGCTGCTGGACTGTCTGTCACTGCTGTGATTAGATAAACACCGGGATATGTTTAGTGATGCAGGCTATTTATGTTTACTTTAGATCGGATGATTAGAATATGCCATCGGACTTATGCTTGTTGCCAATGGTAATAAACTGGTGATGTTGTGTACAACCCCCGCCGGTGATGAATATATGACCGGTCAATGATAAAAACCCTTTACCGCTACAAAATGTATGGAAAAGAATTCACCGCTGATCAATGGTAAAGTCTGCGGAGCATATGATGACCGCCAAGAATTGGAAAGACTTTGATTGCCACCGGATGTAGGGAGATTGTTGTGTCTGCCCCTCTGCAGATACAAAGATGAGGTCACCGACGGAATGTTGGAAGACCATCGGCTATGTGATTTCCGCCGATGATATAGTGTTCACGGATTTGTTTGGTCACCGGTGAGATTAACCTGTCGATGCCACAAACTACCAATGAAAAATGCAGATCGGCTCAAAAGCTGAAAAAGTCAGAAACCTCCGTTTCAATGGTAAAGGCTATCACAAAAAAGTCGATATGGCTATCAGAAGCTTGTATTTCCTTAACCATTGTGATAACCGCCGGGGAGAATGCCGTTAACGGGAAACTGTAGCAAGGTTTTTAGATGGCCGCAGAGATAGATTTAGATCCACCAATGAAAGAACGGAGAATCTACGCAGGATCTGCCGAAGTCTGGGGTCAGTGTACCCTATAGATCTGTACCGCAAAGATTTCGACATTGATGCAGTCACTGCGTCAAAATTTGACAGATTCCGCCTTCGCAGAGAATATTCCCTGCGACAGATCTGTATGACCAGGAAGTAAAAAAATTTTGCCTTTCGGTCCAACTTTGTCCAATTTGGATGATTTTATAGTCAATTTTTATTGATTTGGCCAATCTAGATGCAATGGTGATGTCTGATTTTGGCCAAACTGCTCTGAAATTGCTGGTACCTTTCGGATCACGCCACGAAACCCCAAATTGAAAACCTCGTCAATTTTGCCTCCGATGTCAGATTTTGACGAAACGAAAGGTGATCTTGACTATTTCAGCTGCTCCGGACACAATGGTGAAGTCTGATTTGCAACAACATGCACCAAAATGCACCTACAATACAAGAGCAAGAAGGGTAAACCCTCACAAAACTGATGTTTCTATCAAGTTTTTCTGATTCTCCAGGTCATCAATTGATGCAAGAGAAGAGCATACTCAACTATCAAGATCCACCATGAATTGCACTCAAGATCTCTCAAAAATGGCTAACATAAAGTGATTCTTCCTAGAGCTCTGATACCATGTTAGAGTTGGCTATGATTGGAGACACCCAAGATCTAGGACTTCATGAAAGCACAAAAGAGATCAACTGAGAGAATAATGCTATTCTCTCATTGAATGCAAAAGAATGATTGTGATTTGGATTACATAATACATGAATAGAGCCTTGCTTATAAAGGCAAGGTGAGAGCTAGAAGGGTGGAGAGGAAGGTGGAGTGGAAAGTGGAGATATTCCAACAACATGTGCCAATTAGAGGATGATAGCTAATTGCACATGTGGAGGATAAGACAACTCACTCCAACTATCAACAACTCAACACACAACTAGACTTAACTAGACACAACTAGACACAACTAGACATCTAGTAGACTCACTAAGTCAACTTAACATGTGTGATATATGTGTGATGTGTGAATATTATTTAACTAGTAAATAGTTAAATAAGATGAATTATCCACACTAGGGTAAACCGGTTAGGTGATAACCCTGTTCACACCAACATTTGCTTCCCAAAAGTTGCGACACTATATACTGAACCAACATACAAAGCTCATATCTAAGTTTGATCCTCTCAAGCACCTTCTTTCTAAAGTAGTGCTCACAGGCAGACTAGCAAAATGGGTAATGATCCTAAGTGAATTCAAGATAGAGTATGTGGATCGCAAAGCTATAAAAGGACAAGTAATCGTAGATCAGTTAGCAGAAGCACTGATAACAGATGTTCATCCTATCCATCTTGAATTTCCTGATGAAGAGCTATTCAACTTATATCTTTCAGTAGTTTGGCAGTTATACTTTGATGGATCATATACACAACATGGATCTGAAGCCAGAATTTATTTCATCACACCTCAAGGAAATTGTATACCGAAGTCATACAGGATTGCTTTCCCTTGCACAAACAATATTGTTGAATATGAAGCTTTGATCACAAGACTACGCATGGTTGTAAAATGGGCTATCACACAACTACAAGTCTTTGGAGATTCTCAGTTGGTCATCAGATAAGTCTTGGATGAATATCAAACCAAAGATGAAAAGCTTCTTCCATGCAAGTTGATGGTAGATGATTTCAAGAAATACTTTTCCAAGATCACATTCAAGCAAATTCCTAGGATCAAGAACAAAGTAGCAGATGCTATGGCTACAATTAGTTCTCTTCTAGACATGCCTTCTAATGCACACAGATGTGAGTTCTTGGTTGAACAACTTTTGATACCAGATTTTGAAGTTCTGCAATATGAGCTTGTATGTGAACTTGTTAGTCCCATTTCTCCTTGGTATGAGGATATATACGAGTATCTCCTCCATAGTACCTTTCCATTCCAACTATCTAAAACCCAACGCAAAACTTTCATCCATTGAGCCTCTCATTACACTAGCCTTAGAGAAACCTTATACCACAAGAGTCTCGATGGTATCCTTCTTAGATGTCTTGACCCGGAGGAAGCAAATGTTGCTTTATGCGAGGTACACGAAGGTGTCTATGGTTTGCATTCTATTGGCCCTAGTCTTATTAAGAAACTCTTGAGAGCTGGATATTATTGGCCAACAATGGAGCAAGATGCACAAAAAATTGCTAAGCATTGTCTGTAATGTCAGAAACATGGGGATTTGATATATTCTCCAGCACATGAGTTACAACTTGTTACTACACCATGGCCTTTTTCACAGTGGGGACTCAACCTCATAGGAAAGATCCATCCAACCTCATCCAATGGTCATAAGTTTATCATTACCGCCACAGAGTATTTTACAAAGTGGGTAGAAGCCATACTAATGACTTATATCACCGGCAAGCAAATATCCAAGTTCATCCTTCATCATATCATTTGCACTATGAAGTTCCACAAGCCATTGTTATAGACAATGGACATCCCTTCAAGAACCAAGAAGTCCATGAGCTTTGCAGCAAATTTCATATCCAACACAGGTTCTCAACACCTTATTATCCCTAGAGTAATGGCCAAGCTAAGGCTTCTAATAAAACCATTATCAAAATCCTTAAGAAGACAGTCAATGAAGCTGGTCATGATTGGCATCTACAACTTAATAAAGCCTTGTGGGCTCATCGCACAAGTGTCAGAACTCCCACTGGTGCTACACCTTATGCTCTTGTATATGGTACTAAAGCTATCTAACCTATAGAGGTTGAGATCCCCTCACTAAGAGTATCATTACAACATCTTATTTCTGATGAGGAATACAGGATATCTAGGCTAAATGATCTAGAGCTATTGGAAGAACGATGTCTCACGACACTCAATCATCTTCAAGTCCATCAAAATCATCTTCCTCATAGATACAACAAAAAGATCAGAGAAAGGAGGTTCTAGGTAGGAGACCTTGTCCTTAAAGAGAATCAAAAGAATCAACAAGATCGTGAGAAGAAAGGTAAGTTTGAACCGAATTGGTTAGGATCATATGTGATCACATCAGTCTATGGATCAGGAGCTTACACTCTCTCAACACCTAAAGGTATTCCTTTGGATGAACCCATCAACAGTGTTCATCTGAAGAAATTTTATACCTAATCCTTGGAATATCCAAAAAAAAAGTAAAGATAAATAATCTGTCCTCTGGTGAAAACCTAGTAAATAGATGCCTTGGATAAGTACCATAGTAAAAACCTGGCAAACAGGCACTATGTGTAAAACTAACTCTTATCATCTACTCGGTCTTCGCTTGTCATTTATCCATCCATAATAAGCTTTGTCCGTATCCTGACAACATCTGCCTGTTTTCATAATAAACTTATCCATCCCCAATAAGATCATTCCCTTTTCCATCATTATGCTTACTGCTATCATGGGTTTTGGAAATTGTTGGAGTTGACATGTCATTTTGTCTATCATCCTTCTAGGTCTAGGTTATCACCCCATCCCTCATCGTCTATAATAAATTCATCCCATAGTGGGGTCACTTGCTCGCGCTTAGTTTTTTGGAGTGGATATTTTAAGCATCATCGTCCAATACTACACCAATAACATTTCACATCACCAAGCACCCAACCAACTATCATCAAACATCCAACCAATCTCAATCAATCCATCATTTGATCAATCCATTCACCTTCATCATCACCATCAATAAAACATATATTAGAACTACATCTCATCTCTTTCATTAAGTGCCTTGATCATGTGGATACAAGGTATGTAGGCAATCTGGGATACAAAGGAAGTACCCAGATTTAGGCATAGGCGATAGATCTCCTCCATCTTTCATCCTTCTTCTAATCTTCCATCAATCATCTTCTTTCTTCCGCCTCACTTTCTTCTATCATCTATCTCCCACATCATCAATAAACACCTAGAACTACATATTATCATGTCTCATCATCATCATACCATGCTTTGATCCCGTGGATATAGGGTATGTAGGCAGTCTGGAATACGAAGGAAGTATTCAGTATGCAAGCACATATGATTCATTTCTTCCATCCCCATTTCATCTCTTCTATTCTTCTGTCTTCTTCTCTTTGACTAACTCAAGCAGAACACAGACCATGCAAGTCGTGATAGCTCAAGCACTTATCAAATAAAGGGTAAAACAAAGACGTCTGGCCGCATGCCTTTGGCCAACATTTTCTATATCAAACCAGTATCTTAGCCTTCAACAGGATATATCTTTCCTCCTACAATCCATCCAAAGAGCACCCTCTATTGGCAAGAGAACATGATGGCTATGTCTTTTGTTTTCCTTTTGATTTATCTTTTGTCCCTTTCTAATACCTACTCTCTAGACTACCTTGATTCATCATATCTTGGTATGTTACGATGAAGTATGGACCGGAGCATGGTCATTTGCTTTCATATGTTGTGTTTGTGGGATGATCTTATTCTCTTACTATGCATATGGTATCTTGTACGTGTTGGGATTAGCATCTTGCATATCAATATCTTTTGCATCTGAGAAGCTAAACAATCTCTTATGCATTAATACTATTCTATGCTAAGACTATTTTCTCATACATATAACTAAAAAGGTTCCATTATGTTTAGTGGAAATAAGTTCAAACCATTGCTTGCAGAGTCAAAGTCCATCTTAGAACAACTAATATTCATATCTTGTGTATGTTGGATCAACAACTTGACCTCATACGATAGACAAGATTGTATTATGTTGCATGCATTAGATACATCATCACCCTGGTCTTTATACCTTGGTGCATAATATCCACATGCTATATCAAACATAAGGATTGCAAATCTCTAAATTTGTGTGCAACCGTTGTCAAAAGTTGCATCCATCATCCATTATCATTCATTTACTGCAATAAAACCTATAGCTCTCACAAGGATTGATCAACTTTGATTTTCCTTTGTTTCATCATCTTCATCTTCTCATCTTCGTCCTGTCAAACAAGTGTGCTAGACAAAAAAATTATCATTATATACATATCATCATATTCATAATATAGATCATTATCCATTTCATTAACATAAGCATATATATCATATCCATTATCATCTATACCAATCATATGCATATCATAACCATAAAAACATATAACCATAAAACTAAACATCATACATCATGTATCTATAATCATAACACCATATATCGCCATCAAAATCCATCATATATATATATATCTGGGTCAATATACAAGTGTCTCATCATGTACAAAAGGAATCAATATATACAATCTGGCTATCAACTGCCATCAAAATACATATATTGGCTCGCAGGCCCCAAAATGGTACAAAACTGATATAATATGTACAAACGCAGGATATCCCTGATGTCTCGGGTGGGTGGCACTCGCTAAGGAAGCCTCACCTTGATCCCCACCAACTCTCTGAGATCCTCCTACACCTACCTGTAGGGGTGGGCCCATAACTGATGGCCCGGATCTCCCTGTCCTTCGTGAACCTGATGCTCTGGACCTAGTCCTGAAGCTAGGATGTCTCTGGTCTGCTGGCACTGCTCTGAAGTATAAGCCTCTATAGTACTCTGTCTCTTCCTGAGTCATACCCAACTCACCTTGTACCTGAGTGAGCTCTCTAGCCAAAAATAGTGTAGCCTGATCAATACCCAAGGCAGCTATAGCAACATCTCGCTCCCCTATCAATCTCTATGCCCTTTGCACCGTTGCATCTCTCTGTATAGTAAGCCTTGCCACAACCCCATCATCTGGTGCTCGCTGTGCCTGTTCCTGATAAGCCTGAACCTAAGCCCGAGCCTATTGCATAGCTACTAAGGCTCTATCCCAAGCCGTCTGTGTCATGCCTCCAATCTCATCCTCTGGCCTATCTCCCTCTATAGATGACTCCACAGCTGAGCCTCTCTATCCCTTCCATCTCTACCACCTCCCGTTGTTGCAACCTGATGTTGTGGTGGCTGAACTTGAACTTGCACCTGCCTAGGAACCTATCCCAGTCCCTACTGCTACCCCTGAGCCTGAGGAGCCTATCCCTGTGGCACTATCTGTACCCTCAGAGGTCACCTCTGTCCCCTCACTTCCCTCCTAATCAGCTTGTGAACCGCCACCTCTGCTACCTCTCCTAGAGCGCTCAATCGTGTAGGTCTGTGTATCAATCAATAAACGTCATACTCTGGAGTAGTGCTAGGATCAGCTAGCCCCATAATCCAATCCCATACCACTGGTTGCAAGCTCTCAAAATCTGCCAATGCTGTCTCCACAACAACCTCTGGCCCCCATGCTGGAATATCTCATCGTGTCTGTCCATAAATAACATCTCCAACTAGCTCACCCTAGGACAAACCAAACTGTCTAAGCACTCTCTTTGGGAGATATCACTCAATAACATAAATACTCCACCCAAAGAGATATCTAGGCTACCACACATATAACAGCTGCTTTGCATTGTCATCCCAACTCTCACAGTCTCTCCATGGCCTCCATGTGAACTGATCAAGCTCATCTAATGTATATCGCCAGTATACAGGCACATTAAGCTGCCTATATGTAGTGACTCCTCCATAAATGTGAACATAAGGCTGTCCTGGTGCCCTTTGTCATAATCCAACTGGTCTCATCACAACAATATGCTCATATGCCCAAACATACAACAATGTGACCCTAGCTGACATACTCGAGCCAAACAAATAAGTACAATCATGAAGATAATGATACAACTGTCCTAGTAGACATGTACCCCATGCATATCTGATGCCATACTCAAATAATCCCTCCATAACAGCCCCCCATCCTACAGGGAATCCTCGAGCTCATCTATTTGGTACCAGAAATTGAATGAACACCACCACTAACCTCTACAGCCTATCACAGTGTCCCCTCATTATCCCTATCAGTATCTCATGATCCTCAACCCCTATGTCAGGAGTCCCAAATAATCGTCAGAGTGCATCAGGACCTTGCTCCAGATCATAGTCTATCCGATCACCATGAATAGAAATCCACAATATACACCACACATCCTCTAATGTAATGGTAGCCTCGCTAGTCGAAAATAGGAATGAACTATGCTCACTATACCACTGCTCTACTAATGTTGTCATCAATGCAAGGTGTGCGCATATAGGAGTGATCCATGCAGCATGCTCTAAGCTGACAATCTCTAAAAACACGTGTTCCTCTGCGTCTATCTGCCTCACCAATACCAAGTCTGTAGGATGCACTTCTCTCAAGATCAACGCTGGTAATACACTCTATACACATCAATCAATTAAGTTTCATTCATGAATGTGAGCCTATTTTGTATCAAACCCTAAGTTTGCCTATATTTTAACCAAAAGTGAACTTTTTTACTCTAGGTGACTTTCTGTCTACCGTAAGAGACCTAATTGACCATAGGTGACCTTTTGTCACTCAACTGTGATTTAACCCACCAAAGGTGAGCCTCTACTGACCAAAGGTGATCTTTTTCGCCAAAAGCATATGATAATGCCCTAAAACCTAATTTTTAACCATATGTGACCTATTCTACCAAACACGATGAACCCACGTTCATATGTGATGCAAAATTCCAAAAGTGACTTTTTGTCATTCAAATGCGCATGCCCTATCCCTAGATGCCTTTGGTCAATCACGTGAATTAAATACGCCTATGAACCTATTAATGATGCATTTAGAGCAGGTTTTTGATACATACTGGTGCAGGAGCTCCTGCTGGTCGTCTATATGTCCTCACTCTCTCTACTTGATGATCCTCGCATGGAATAACCATCCTGATGCTTGCGTAAGTCCTGATGCACTCTAAACACTCAGAGCTCTAGATCTCTCAAGGCACATAGCAAAAATGAGTTGAAAGGAGTCCTTTAAGCCTGTTTATAGTGCCAAAACCCTAATTTTTCTTCTAATCCAAAATCTTATTTTCTTCTTTTCCATCCCTAATTTATCCCACCCAATCCCCAATTCTTTGTATCAACTTACCCTAGTCCATCCTTGCATTGTCATCTAATCGTGAGTCAACCCAGTCTTTTCCTGGTAGCCTAGATTTCCTCTCGAGGGAGCATCACCCGCGAGTTACACTGGGGCATAGATTATTTATCTTAACACATCAGTTTCATCTTCTTTGAAACAATGCCCTAACAGACATTGTCTCAAAGAGGGGCAAAATGTAGACACCCAAAATTGACCCTTTTCATCATTTGTCAATTTCTTGCATTTTCACCTTGCATATGTCAATTTTGTCTAGCACACTTGTGTCAATCATCTATTTTTCTTCTAAATCACCCTCTTTCTATCATTAATTAAATAAATTATATTTATTTAATTAATTCCATCTATTATCATCTATTTTCTTCTATTTTCATCTATAATTAAAAATAATATTTATTTATTTGATTATCTCATTATTCCTCTTAAAAATAAATAAAATCAATATTTTATTTATTTATCTTTTCATCATCCTTATAAATTAAATAAATTTATTTATTTAATTTATATTGATTCTCCAATCTTCTAAATTTAGCTTTTTCTTCTACCATTTAAAATTAAATTAAATGAATTTATTTGTTTATTTTTTTTTATCTTATCATTTCCTTATCTTATCACATTCTTCTATGTGTACAAGATAGGTCTTATCCAAAATCAAATACAAAAATGATTTAATTGGTTCTAAAATCAATCATCCACACCATCTAATCCTTAAAATAGAAAAACATCCTATTTTAAGAAAATCAATCCTAGTATTACCAACAAACCAACTACAATCATTTAATAAAAGTTAGCTCTATGGACATGTCTTGTACACATTCATCCAAGCTTCTTGTTTCATTCCAACTATTCACATAGCCACCTAATCTCCACCGTTGATCAATCTTAGTAGGGAGCTATATAAACACCCTCTCACCTCATTTCATGAATGATCCCACACAATCTTGAAAGCGTCCAGATTATCATCTCATGCATATTGAGTCTATTGAGCATCCATTGAGTACTTTGAGCATATCATCTTTCATCATTGCAGCTATGGCAACTATGGTTGTTCACTATTGAGAAGCAATCCAAATTACAACTAAGGAATCAAGAAATCTAGGTGACATTGTTCTTTGATTTGCTTTCATTTGTGTCATTTATATGGATTCTTTGAAGGTGGTAGGATTAGGTTTGATTTACAATCCTTGATCTTGTTAACCTATTTTTTCTTGCTAACATAGTTGTAACACTTGGAAAATTTGGGGGCCTGATCTCCTGGAACATCCTGATGAATGGACTCTGATTGAGCCCCTGAGTGAGTGCACTTATGTCTAGAGGCATCTTATAAGTCAAACAATTACTAAGTTTTAGTTTCACAAGTTTAATTTCCCTAGAGTTTCTAAAGTGTGGAAACCTGGCTTTGATACCAAATGTCATGCCCGTGACGAGCCCACCTGTATGTCACCATACAAGTGGGCTAAAAGGTAGGAATATTTTTTTTAAAAGTTTAAATGCGTAAATGTTAACTTGCAAGGAATAGTTTACCTATAGTTTCATAGTTGATAACAACTCCTGAAGAGTTAAGATGAAATTTTACTTTTGTCGCAATATCCTAATGATCAAAATGTAAAGTTTAGAATATTTATATAGTTTGAATAATTTCACTATCTTCATTGTTACAATTAATAAACAAAATTCCAGTAATTAATAAACTTACTAAAACAATAAATCTATACTTAAATATTTATAATCAATTTCCTCTTTACAATAATTAAATTAACTTAATTAAAAATAACATCTTTCCCAAAATCAATAACTCAATAGAAATCTTCTTTTTACAATTTCATTAGAATAACAAGTGCCACATAGTGGCCAATACTTGCCTTGTAGTGTTGTTATTATAGTATTTGTTTAGTTGTTATTTTTTTTTTGTTGATTAGCTATTGGTTGTATATAGTATTTGTTTAGTTATAATTTTTTTTTGCTAATTAGGTATTAGTTGTATAGACAAATTGCATTCCAATAAATGAAAAATTAATTTTTGAAGAGTGTTGAAATCTCTGGGGTAAATAAAATTGAAATCTCAAAAATATTCTAATTTGGTAAAAATAAAATAGACTAAAGTATTTCCTAACTATAAAACTAAACTTTTACAAAATCTTTTAAATAACACAAATATTTCCTTAAAATGTAATAATACTAATACTTTTAAATAATTTAAAATGCATTAAAATATTGTAAGTTTGAAGAATAAAACAAAAAACATAATAACATGGCTAAATATTTTTTGTGATACTGTAGATTTTTAACTTTTGCCTAAATAAAATTGAAATTCTAGATTTTTAACTCTTGACTAAATAAAATTGAAATCCCCAAAATAATCTAATTTCATAAAATAAAATGTGTAGAACTCTAACCCTAGCTGGGTGTGGATAGATTTGAAATGTCTGCCTAAAATATTAAAATATAATAATATTGAATACTATTACAATTTAAAATGCATTAAAATATTGTAAGTTTGAAGAATAATTACATGTTTCCTTGGCACAAGCTCATATTCACATTCAAAAGACTATCGGCTTAGGATTTGTTATTTGAAGCATTCAAAAACCCTAAAGATTTAAATGTCAAGATTAAAAACAAAAACCAAGGCCATCAAATATTAAAGTTTGATATTTTAAAATAAACAACACAAAGTAATAACCCATAGATTGAAGATTTAATGATCAAGAAACTGTTGTAAATAACAACCACTGCACCAACCCAAATCAATTGAAAAACCTGCACAGGAATAGATAAAATCTAATTTAATATACTATGAACTGTAAAAGAGTTATAGCAAAGACAATGATACTGTTGGATAAAGGGGCTAAAAGACCCGTGAACTAAAAAATAATTTTAAAAAAATTCAATTTTTTTCGCAACACCTGCAAACGAAGATATCTCCATAAATGTACCAAAACCTGCATAACTCACCGATTTTTAATATTTTCAATTTGTTACGAATAGGTTTTGATTTAGGTTTTAGGTTTGTAAATAATAAATTAAATTCGTTAATTTCAATTTAATATTTACACTGGAAAGATTTAATTAAATACAAGCAAAGTAACAAAACAGTCTTTAAACTCTTGTCACTATTGTTTTATAAAAAAATTATTAGGGTGTATATTTAATATAATAGGAAGTTGTTTCCTATGTATTAAATATTCAATGTTCATATTTTCACTTAAAATTTAAATATAAATTTTTAAAATTAAATATTAAATATTTAAATAATATAATAATAATGATTAAAGAATTAATTAATATAATAATACTAATAAAATAAAAAATGTAATTAAATTCATGATACTGTACATTTTAAAGTTTTGACTAAATAAAATTGAAATCCTTCAAATAATCAAATTACATAAAATAAAATGTGTAACCCTAAAAACTAAATTAAAATTAAATTACTTTTAACTAATGAAGCAAAAAATTAATCGCCATCCATTTAGGCATGACTTAATTAGTGGGAGACAAAATTTGTGTTCATAATTTGTTTATTTGCCATGTGCTCCCCTCAAACCAAAATTCTCTTCGCATTTATAGTTTTTTGTTGCACTCTCCCAACAATCCGACAATCCGCAGAGAAGAGGTCATTTTTTTCAGCCAATGACAATACAGATAAATCATTTCTAAATAATTTTTTGTTAAAAATTTATCATGTTGACATAGGAAAAGTACAAATTTAAATCAAATTTGTCCGACAAGAAAAATAATCCTATCTTTTGATTGGTTTGCAATCAATAGATTAATAACTAGATAAGTGCGAACTCATTGCAATAATACCAGTCGAAGGCAGGTACTAATAAAATATACATTATAACTTTCTAATTTGAAACAATTCTTTAAAACAATCTTTTTCTTTTATAACTCTTTTAAACAATTACTTTTTCTAAAAATATAAAAAATAAAACTAAGATTAATTTTTTTTAATATATAATAGAATCTTTCCAAAAGAAAACTTTTCCTAATAGTAATGAAATACAATGCTGCTTTTCTTTCAAAATTATAATATATATACAAGCTAGCCTTTTTCCCCCCTAAATATAAATTCTATTTCCATTCTAAAATTAAGAAATTAAAATTGATTTTTCTCTTTATAATAAAAATAATAACTAACTGATTTTTTTCTCCTCATATTCTAATAAAATCAAACTTATATAGATTAAATAATTGTGCAGACCATTAATAAATCCCAGAGATAAAATGTATTACAGTGAATAACTTATATCATATATATATAAATATATACACATACACACACACATATATATACAACGAACTTATATATATCAGAGAATTGTATAACAATGAAGTTCATGTGATAATAGTGAATTATATGGAGTATGAAAACCAATAGTGAAATTATTTAAGTTTCCATAGAACTCAACAGAGATTTGAAAAGGGGTGGCAGACCCCAAAGGGGAGCCCGCAGCCTCAAAGAGGCATGCGGCCCCCTTGGGACCGCTGTGGGAGACCGTTAAAAACTTTTATTTTTGGCATTGTTTCATATATATATTCGAATACTATTTACAATGAATTTCAATAGTTTACCAATTGCTATCACAACGATTTCTAAAATGCAGATAGTATAATTCTTTCCATTCTTTTACATACAGAAACTCATAATATTCATTTATATATATAGGTATGAGTATATATATATATGTATATATATATATATTCATACGTAAATATATATAAAAATCTATCTAAATATATATACAGAAATTAAAAGAAACATCTAATAGAGAATTATATCAGTTCCATACAGAAATTGTTTTCATGAATAGAGTAATAATTTAAAGCTAAATAATTTATCTTCTTTCATACACTGAATTTATCAATACATATACTTAAATCAACCATTTATTTTCCCAACAGCCTATTCATATCAACTATAACAAAATTTAATTGAAAAGGAGGATACATATATAGATTTACCAAACTTTATACAATGACCCAACTGATTTCCTCAGCAACAAATCCAACTTCACAAGAGACTTAACATATACATTGAAACAAGGGGTTTCTTCAACAACCGTAGAACTTTTCCCAAACTCTTCGACACACATCAACGTATTCCAATAGAAATCACATCCAAGGCACTTTTGCTAAGATTTGCCAAATAACTTATTTTTAGAAAACTAAGAGAATTCTTTCCAACTTTTGAGCCTTGCTAGAAAACTTTCTTTAAACCTGCACACAAACAAAGGCCAAAATAGGTGGCCAAGTCCTGTTCTCCACCCTACCATAGGGATTGCATAAGCACATCCCACCCCCAAGAAGGAGGACTCCATAAACTAGGTTCACATAAACAAGCACAACTTGCAAATACACAAAACCCAAAAGAAACAAAGTCAAAAAGTATTCCCACGGATAGACTCACAAACAAGTACCCTTTATGGGTCCAAATTAGGGGGAGGGAGGGGAAAGTCAACTATCAAGAATCACCATAAATCACAATACACAACTCCATTACCACCAACCCTTATACCTCCACAACAATGCAAAGAATCAATCCCAACACTACCAATCACCACCACCACATAACAACAATCTCCACTTCTCCACACACCTCCAAAACCTCCATACACCTCAATTATAGCAAGATATGCCAACATGCATCTCCACAACCTTCACAAGAAGCACATCAATATAGCAAGTTTTACCAAACTACATCTCCACAACCTCCACAAATACACATCAACATAGCCAATTTTGCCAATATACATCTCCACAACCTCCACAAAAACACCAATCACATATTTAACAATGAATCATATAAAACCAGTAACCATTCCCCAAGAGAGGATCACACCTCCCTTAAACCCCAAGACTTGGGAGGCTCTCATCAATTTGGAGAGCCGCTCCCATACAACCCAAAACCCACAAAATCGACAAAAGACAAATAACCCAAGATATCATACAAATCCCATTCACATAATTCTCATAAAAATTAAAAGACAAGACTATTTAGAGTGTTACCTCAGCTCCCCAATTTAGGGTGATCCCAACCTAAAATCCGAATGAAATTTCAATCCTTTCCTCTTGAATCAAAAACCCTTGAAATCCAAATTCCACCAAACTCTTCAAGCCAAAATCTCTCTATTCTTCACAAAATTCTCCATTCACCAAAGAAATCATGCATCGCAAAAGTGTAAGAACCCCACACCACCCCCCCCCCCCCCCCCCCCCTCCCCCCAATTTTTTTTTTCTCATAAATAAAACTTAAAAGCTTCAAAAAAGAAAGAAAAACAAAAGAAAGCATCTTTCTTTCTCTTTTTTCCCCAAAAGCTCTTCTTTTTCCAAAATTAAAACAAAGAGATAAAATCCTCTCATAAAAAAAAAATATTAAAATATTAATTTTGAAATATTTATCCACATCCCACAAAAGAAATAATTAAAAATGAAATAATTAATTAAATAACCTTCTCCCCAAAAATGCAATTAAATAAAATTAATAAAAATAATAAAATACCACAACCACACAAAAATTAAAATAAAAAATCAACAATAATGTTACGTCACATTTAGCCTTAACCCCTTCCACGGGTTAGGGTAGGCTTAACTGGTCTGACAAAGGGTTTATGGAGTCTCCGGAACCACTTAAGGAATCTTGGCCACCCACCTGCACACTTAAATTTTAAATATCAGTTTGTCATGATAATCATAGCCAAAGCAACTTAATGCATAACCAAAAACTATTTAAATAACCCATTTTTATTCATAATCACATTCTCAAACAATTCAATAATTTATTTAATTACTAACATACAAACATCAATTTCTTCCAACACTTTCTTTCTTACATATATAAGTCTAAAAAAAATCAATTAATCAACTTAATTAAATCATATAGTCCAACCACATAAGTCCATAAAGTGTAAACATAATAAATGTCCAAAGTATCATCTATCATAATGTCCAACATAATAACCATAATTGTCCATAGTACTAACAAATTGTTTCACACACATCAAAAATATAATTCAACGAATAAAGTCTAGTACTGCAACTAAGTCGACTAAAATGTCGGGATGGGCCTCACAATTTTTTAGTGTAAGTTTGCAAAAACTATTTGGTCTTTATTTCTTGGTGATAATAGGGGGTAGGATAATAAAGATTCTCTTGGTGTGAAATTGTTTTTGGTTTTGTTAAATGATTTGATAAAAAAAAACTAAATAGATTCTAGCTTATCCTTTCCATTAAAATTTTATGTTATTTATGTAGAGAAAAGAATGAAATGTTTCAAGGCAAGAGAAGATTTCTTATAGACTCTTATAGCGAGTTCACCTTCATATCCAATGTTTCACAAGTTACATTGACTATGAACATACCCAAGGATAAATTTTTAGTTTACTTGATGATGGTATTGTCAAACTCCATAAATTTTATATTGTACATGTACAATGGTGGAGGGCCAAATAAGGAAAGTGAAAATAATGAAGATTCACAAGTGTAGACACTGAAAATTGTCTAGATCTTGTTTACACATGACCTTGTATGTATTTGCCCTAGGTCCTGGTTACACAACAAATTGTCGACATGAACTTGTATATGTTCCCCTAGGTCCTAGTTCATTTTAGTTCATCTTATCTCATCCCACTTAATCCCATTTATCCCTAGGTCCTAGTTCATCTTAATCACATTGGTCCAACTTAATCACCTTCTTGATTAATTAAATAAACCCACTTTATTTAATTAATGCCACCTGATCACATTCCCAATTAATTAAATAAATCCCATTTATTTAATTAATTGCACCTAGTCACATGTCTCACATAATTCAAATTAAAAATTTGAATTATTCCCTCACCTCTCATCACATTGCGACACGTCACATGTCTCATCTCCCACTTAATATGCCTTCACATGTCAAACTAATTCAAATATAATATTTGAATTAGATTCCCTTTATTCTCCTTCACACACTTGTCATGTGACTATAATCCCTCTTTGAGTGGGAAACCCTAATCCAACCCTAATCAATCTCAACCATCCGTATCATTCAAAATAACTCTCAATCACAACCGTCCATTCAAATTTGCCTTTTTCTATAAAGGTAGCCTCTCTTGAGCCATTTGGAACGAATCTTCTTCTAGCATCCTTACTCTGCTGAATTTTCCTCTCAATCCATAATCCATCTATTTTGCATCTATCATCATCCATCCATTCATCTATCAATCTCCATGTCATTGTTACGCTGCTGAATCAAGCAATAAACATATCAATCATGTGGGTATAGCTAGAATGTTCATGGGTGCGACATTCTCAACCCAATCAATGGATTGTGGATCGACTTGAGGGTATGATTTGCATTGATTTGTTTGCATTTTCTTGTGCTTTCCTTCATGTCGATTTTCCATGATTTCATTTGGCACACCCGATGTTATCTTTTATCTTGCATTTGCATCACATCGGTATCAACCCAACTAATATTTATATCTTGTATCTAGACAAGGTTGTATTATGCTGGGGCACGAGACACATCGCCACCTTGGTCCTTATACCTTGGTGCATAATATCTCGTGCTATATCAAAAATCATGGTTGCTCACCTTCATTGCAACATAACGCATCCATTCCTTCTTCTATCCATTCCTTTATCTTTTTCCATTCCTTCCTTTTCAAGAGCATACCTGTGTTTGTCCAACCCGCCTATACTCTCGAGGGGGCATCATCACCCTATCCTTTTCTTCTATCCATTTCCTTAACTTATTTGAAATGATGTTACTCGACATAAATCTTATCATCTCTCAACATCATCTCAAAGAGGGGCAAATTTAGACACTGGAAATTGTCTAGGTCTTGTTTACACATGACCTTGTATGTCTTTGCCCTAGGTCCTAGTTACACAACACATTGTTGACATGAACTTGTATATGTTCCCCTAGGTCCTAGTTCATCCTAGTTCATCTAATCTCATCCCACTTAATCCCATTTATCCCTAGGTCCTAGTTCATCCCATCTTAATCACATTGGTCCAACTTAATCACCTTCTTGATTAATTAAATAAACCCACTTTATTTAATTAATCCCACTTGATCACATTCCCAATTAATTAAATAAATCCCATTTATTTAATTAATTGCACCTAGTCACATGTCTCACATAATTCAAATTAAATATTTGAATTATTTCCCTCACCTCTCATCACGTTGCGACACATGTCGCATGTCTGCATCATCCACTTAATCCCTTCACATGTCAAACTAATTTAAATAATCTTTTATTTAAATCAGATTCCTTTTATCACAATTGAACACTTGTCCACTTTCCTTTTGTCTCATGTGGGGTAGTACATCTTGCATTTAATACAACTCACATGTGCAAGCTTATTCAAATAAAATATTTGAATTAGATTCCTTTTATTCTCCTTCGCACACTTGTCACATGACTATGATTTCTTGATGTGCAAGGAAACCTAATCAATCCTAGCCATCCATATCATCTAAACCCCAATCGATCTTGTCCATCCATTCAAACTAGGTCTTTCCTATAAACCTAGCCTCCTCTAAGCTATTTGGGAGGATGTAATATAATTTCATACTATTATGCTACCAAAATCTTGAGCAACCAACATTCAACCATATCCATCAATCTCTCCCTTGCATCCATTTCCATCTCCATCTTGCATCTTTCATCATATTGCATCCATCATCTTACAGGTATCGATCAAGCCATCATCTTGTGCATATCATTCGAGGTGTATTAAAGGTTTGGGTTTGGGTAATGTATGTATTTGTTTCATCATTTCAACTAATCCAAATTTTCAGTATACATTTTGGCACGCCCGCGGTTGTAACCCTCATTTTTGCAGGTTTTGTTATCAAAATTTTGCTTTTCCTAACCCTAGTTTTGTCAAATTTTGCAAGTTTTAGGGATAAATTGTTACAAGTTGCATCCTGGGTAGAAACTAACCGCACCATGGTGATCAGGTGGCCATTTCCATAAATTTTGAATATAAATTTGCCTAGGTTTGGTGACTGAAAATTTTAGAAAAAAAATCAATTTTTTTGAAAGTTTGGCAGGCCGTACCGTACGATCTGTATGGCCTACGTAGGATCTGGGTCAGCATCGTTTGTCTTAATTTTTGGATCTCAGGCAAATCAATTTTTTGTTGCAGGCTTTGTTTCTAAATCTGTGTTGTAGGGTTTAAAATTGTGGTTTATGTTTTACTTGTTGGTCGATTTTATCCTTTGGAGGTTGATTTTATCCGTTGCAGGCAAATTCTGGGGTTGCAGGTTATTCTGATTGCAGATTTATTCTTGGGTGATAGTCAAAAATTGTAAACCCTAACACCATTGAATCTTCCATCACCAGCATCTGGTACCACCTTGTCCCTCCACTGGTCTCCCTCTGCCTACCCTGCAAACCGCTCATCAAAATTTTCAAATTGCCTGAATTCAAGTCTTAAACCACCCATCGAAGTCATCAGTAGAAGCTTGTAAACCGTTAGCCGCCTACTGTCCATCCACTCCTCCACCTTTTCTTACACTCTTATCTGCGTATCATCGCCCGATTGTAACCATTCAGACTTCATTCCTCCACCACCGTTGTCAGGCCCGTCGACCTTCGTTTAAAGCTTCTCCCCTGATTCCTTTGTATTGGTCGATATAACTTTACACACTAGTTTGTACCTACCACCACCAAGCCTGTAACATCACCAAAGACCCCTTTTGACCACCATTTAGAACCCTCACATTTTTGTTAAAATCTCTTTGCAAGCCTTCGATCTGTCACAGTCACCGCTCATACACGCCACCGATCCCATCTTCCACCGCACTCCATTCAACAATCTCAGCCAGACCTCTCTTGCTGAACAACATAGTCCATGGGGATGATTGTTTGAAGCCAACAAAGGAAGGGTTCGCTGTGCTTTAAAGCCACCAAAGGAGAAATCGGGCCACAAAAAGGAGAATAGAATCCAAGAAGTATTTCACAGGTGTAAAAGAAAGAAAATACAGATCACTTGAAATAGGAGGAAATCATTTTGTGTTATTGGAAATCCACAAGGAATTATCTTTTAGCTGCCAAGGTATACTTTTCCCCATGTTTGTTTGAAGGCACAGAAGTACCGCTGGTCTAGGGTTTACTGAAGACAAAAGATAGAAAATAAAGATCGTTGAAAGAGGAAAGGAAATGCAACAAATTGAGGGCCGCAACTAGTAGAGGAGGAATTGCATCAGAAAGTCACACAAGGGTTTGTTGAAGTTTCAAATGGCAGTTGTAGGAATTAAAAAATATTGATTGCAAATTACAAGCCGTCGCCAAAATAGGTGAGAAGCAAAAAAGAGATCGCAGAAGCCGAGTGTTCAAGCGACAACCCTTTGTTGAAGTCGCCATCAGATCTAGAAACAGAAGAGATTACTGAATACAAAGAAGGTGATCCTTGTTGAAGGTGATCAATTGAATAATGTGGACTGGATGCCATTTCGAACTACTCTTTGTTTTCTTTCTTAATATATGAAGAATAATTCTTCCATGAGAATGGTGTGGGAAAGTACATGAGATCATAATGTGGGACCATTTTGTATTCTGTAGCTCTGACATTTGCTATTTTGTTCAATGAGCTTTTTTATTGGGGAAGTTTCTTGACTCAAAAAAATAGTTCGTCATAGATTACATCTTGGTATAACAACACAGATAATATCTTGGACAAATAGAATTGAGAACTAGACAAATTTCCCATCCTCTGGTCTTTCGTCACTACCTTTTCTTGTTTTGAACCCCCCACTTCAGCGACGAACAATCACCACCACTCAGCTATCCTCACCATCTATTGACACCATCTAAATCTTCCTCTACTGCATCGCAGCCCCAGTCTTCATCGACAGGTCCCTTTAACTACCTTTTATTCACGGTGACCACGTATTGAGAGGTCGAGGGGGTTGGTTGTCCCTTGTATTTCTTTTATTTTTTTCCATTCATCGAGTCCTCGGTCACATGGAGGACCGAGGGCCCCACTGAGGGTTTACCCGTTAACCTTCACCATAACTGCCAACCTTTAAACTATGCTTAATGTGATCAGAAACACACCAAACTGCTAGCAGATAGCTAATAACAGTTAGTTGCCATTTGTGCCTCCAAATGCCATAAGAGGGTGTTTTTTTCTTTTGCTCATAACTTGGTCATACGGAGTCAAAATCACACAAAATTGGACTTGTTGGAAAGATGGGAGGATGAACTACACAATGGTACATAAATTTTTAGGTGACTATACTAGTTTCCTATATTTTTTCTTGGTCAAAGTTAAGCTTGCTTTTAAACTTCAAACGCACATAACTTTTGCAATTTTGATCGAATTTTCATGATTTTTTTTTTAAATTGCATAGAATTTCATATAGAATCTATTCATGGAACTTATTTATTTCATTTTTTATTAGATTTTATCAGATTCTCAATTTTTGCATAACGGTCTTCTTGGCTAGTCTACTTACTTCTTTCTCAATTTTTTGGCTTGCAGGTGACTTTATGGGATTGGAACAACATCAGGATCAGCATACATAGCAGATTGGATAGAGAATTAATTAGGTGCACTCATTTCATCTTTCATCTCCTAATCTTGTTTGACCAAACATTTAGACTTGGGGGGCTTTAAAAAGAACCAGTGCTTGAACTGTTTGATCACACATTTCATTTCTAAGGGTTAATTTACAAGTGTGAGTGTGAATCAAGTGTGTGTGTGTATTCTCTCTCCTTACATTGAAAGGTGATATTGGAGATCAAAAACACCTCGCTTGGTTTACTTTTGTTTACCCTTCTTAGGAGGCCTGCTTGGAGACACACCACTCCAAGGGACGACCTCAATCGAGGCTGAATCGAAAGACACCCTCATTGGGAGTTGGAATCTTGTCACTCTTGGATAAGCCCCAAAGAAATTTACACCTTTGGGAAGTGAAGGTGAAGGGTGGGTTACCCCTTTCTCCCAGCTGTGTGGCAGGATTTCACTTTCAAATTCCTAGTCAACCTCGTGTAAACATAGCCCAAAACCTAATTGGCCATACCCTATTTCAAACTAGACATTAGGCTTGTTATTGTGTCTTCAAGCATGTGCTTAATCATAACATTTAAACCTTGAAAGGAAAATTCATCATCTTTTTTGGCATGTGTGTTCATGCATTTGCTTGTGAAATCTTGTGTTTGATATTGCCCCTAAGCAAGCTTCCAATAAACACTTGCCACATCATCTTCATCTGACTTTCCAATAACGCATATTTTAGACCACCTCATCCACATCACCCAATCCTAATCACCCAATTCATCAATTCATTTTAACTCACATCCATCCTAAACAAAACCCTAATCTTATCCAAGTCATCATTACACATCATCATCAACCTCATTTTAATCAAATCCCCTTCATTCTAATCATCATCACATATAATTCATTCTAATCCAATCATAATCATATCTCCTCATTCTACATCATTAAATAAACATCATCCTAATCATCCTAGTCATCATCCTAGTCATTACACATCATCCAATCATTCCAAGACAAATCACATCCCAACTACTTTCATCCCAATCAAAATCCAAATCAACCCAATCAAAAATCAAGACCTTAGTTGATCATCATCAATCGTAATCCAAACTTGCTTGAGATCATTAGTCTATCTTAGGTAAGTCATCCAATTAAATCAATCCAATCAACCCTCTATTACTTAAGCGTCATTAGTCTACCTTAAGTATAGAGAATCAATCCAATCAACCCTCTTACTTGAGAACATTAGTCTATCTCAAGCATAGAGAGCCATCCATTAAAAAACAAAACAAATCAAATCATCCTAAGGTCTTGAAATTTGATCCCAATCACTCCACATCATCACCTACATTTCTCATTTAAACCACTTTCATCCCAATCCATTCATCCTAATCATCTCAATCCAAGTCATCCCACCTTGTTATCCCACATCACCCTTACCATTATCCTAAATCATCCTAGTCACCTAACCTAATAATTTCATCATCATTCATCCTAATTCCTTCAATTCATCCAATATCATCATCCTAGTTATCTTCGACATCCTAATAATTATCACCATAGTCCTCATCATCCAAGTAAAACCCCTAATCATTTCTGGCCATTACACGTCATCAAATCTTCATCCAATCAATTCTCCACATCTATCACTTGTAAACATGGACATGGCATTTCTAAACAACACCTATGAGAATGATCCTTATGGAACCAAAAGAATGCTTAATCAACTTAGTCAACTTAGGTGATTATATAGAAAGGAAGAAGACCCTGTGTCACCACAACATCAATAATTCTTGTAACATCAAGTCCTAGGCCAATATCAATGCTCCCACATTCCATCACAAGCCCAACAAACACATAATCCAAACACTAACGTCACCACATCCATACCACAAATCACCCTCACTATTCCTAGCAACACCCCAAATGCAAGTACTTCCATAAATCTACCATCTAATGATCCTAACTCCATTGCCATCATGTCCCAATTGCTTTCTCAACAAACTTCCAACATCACCCAATGTTCACAACAATCCACCTCACAGAACCTTTCACCTACATATCCTATCATGCCACCTCATCACCAAACCTATCCGCATGACAATCAAATGTCCTTACAAGAACAACAAGCAAGTCCAAATGGCCCTATGTACATAAATCAAGAAAGTCCAAGTCATCTTATGTAAGGCCTAAAATCCTTTGACAAGGGAGAAACCAACCTAGAAAGTGCTTCCTTTGAGTCACGTTCACCATCCAATCATATGCCAACACATAAGCCAACTAGTCCCATCCCAACACCTTTATCAAGCTCTCCATCGCCTTCATCACCTTCATCCCCATGCTCCACTAATCCTTCATTAAAAGATTCAATGGAGATACTTTTAGAGAAATTGGTCCAAGCAAATTTGATTGAGCTATACCCATTCAAATCATATTCTCCATTTATGATTAAACCTAGAGGGTATAATGAAAACCATTATTGTGCATACCATAGGTATAGAGGTCATACCATATCCACTTGTGTCTGATTTCAAAGATTGGTCAAGAACCTAGAAAATTGTGGTAAGTTTGTCTTGGATAAAACCAATCCCTCTAATTCCATTATCTTTCTATCAAGCCCAAATCCTAATCCCATTATCCATCCAACAAATCCCCATTCTAAGCCTTCAACTTCCACTATTATCATCCATCCACTATATTGCCTATTCACCCATACCCTTGCAAAGGATGTGATCCATTGGCTACTAGCAAGGAATAAAACATTGCCATGTCATCAAACACCTATTCTTGAGCCTCCCCATGAGTCTTAAACACTTTGTCTAGTCTTCTAACCCCATCATGTGATCTACAAGATATGAAGCTTATTAAAGAGCCTTCTACTTCCATTTAATAAAACCAAGAGTTATGTCAAGAGCATGATCCTAAGCATGAAGAAACAATAGCCCTTAATTCTAATCAAGATCAAATTATCCCCATCCAATCTACCCATAACATGTACCTTCTTTATGATCAAGATGATACCTATGAAGAAGCTATCCATGAGCACCTTGATCCTATCCATAATCCTATAATCCATGAGCAAGATATCCAAATTTCTCCTAGTCATCCTCCATCTAGCCCAATCGATGATCCTACACCTTTCACTTGTCATGATGAGACATGTTCCTCCAAAGAAAACATAAAAGATCGAACAAATAATTTGGACCCCAATGAACATAAGAATGATCCTAATGATCCTTCCACATCCACCATTGATCCCATTTCAAATCCACCATATCCTACTAGTCTATCCACATTCATTCATGAGTGTTCCTCCTTAGAACACCAACAACCATTATCCACTTTACCTTCTCCATCCAATAATCAACTCAAGTCTAGTGTCCAAACTACACCTAGTCCTCTAGTCAATCGCATTCTCCAAAACATGAACTACCAAGGAAAAGGTTTAGGCCTACACGAACAAGGCATTTTGGAGCCAATCCATGTCAAGGTCCCTCCTCACTCATTTGGCCTTGGATACACACCCCAAGGTCAACAATATAACGATGTTGGTACTTCCTCCACACTTCCTAAATCCACTTCCTTCCATCATAAACCCCATCATATTCCTAAAACATACGTTGCCATTCCACCTCTTTCATCCTACAAATGTCAAAAGCATGTGACCTTTCAACTTCCACCATCCACTTTACCTCCACTCCTTCCAACTCCTAATATCCGTCCATCCACTTTGCCACCATTGCTACCAACACGCCCTTACCCAATCATTCATAAATTTCCTAAATATCCTAATCATGACCAACAAATGCATGCATTGTATAAACAAGGAGCTTCCACTCATTTCATGCCACATGGGATTCAAAAACAAACATTTGGATGCCTCCTTACATAAAGCCAAAAATCCTAAGGGTCCTAATGCCTTAGGAAATCAATCCAAAAATTCAAAGCAAGGTACATTCAAAAATCCATCCAAGCCCATACCTCCAAAAGCAAAGTTAAAAACTAAAATGATATGGGTCCCTAAACAAAAATCAATCAAGTCAAATGAGGCATCCACCTCTCAAAAATCCCAACCATCCCCCTCCATTCAAAAATGCCATTCCATTCAAACATTTCAAACATCCCACATGAAATGCAAAAATCAGAAAAATACTAAGTCCATGTGGGTTCCAAAAGTCCTAATTCATTCATCTCCTAAGCAAACATCACCATTTCTTCCTACACCACCATCCAATCAAAAGATTCCATATTTAACACAGTGTGTGAATCCATTGGTCATGATTACTTTCCATACATCCATCACTCCATCATTCACTCATTATCCTACATATCTCCCCCATCGCCTTCCTATGGTCCATGCTTTTGCATAAGTCCATTATAATCCACTTTCACCCCTACATAATCCACATCTTAATCCACTCTTGATCCCTCCATAATCCATTATCTACCTGATCCATCTCACTTTCATGCCATCTCCCTACCAACATCGATGAGCACATTTGACATGGTCCATGCGACATTCCTCTCCAATAGGACTATCACCTTTCATGGCACTAGACACTTGATTCCCTCTCATCCATATCCACCTTCTTCCATCCAAAAAGTCAACAAAGTAAAAAAAATCAAAAAATAAAAAAAAAGTAAAGATAAATCCCTTCGTCCAATGGTGAAAACCTGGTAAACAAGCGCCTTGGATAAGTACCATGATGAAAACCTGGCAAATAGACGTCATGTGTAGGTTGATTTTCTATGTCACTTACACTTGGGGGCACCTTGTCTCATCTAAACTATCTATCCCATTATATCATTTTCCATCCTATCATATCCTATACTATCTTATCCTACCATCCTTATCAATTACACCCGCCTACATATACCTATCATATTGAGTCCATCCATTAACCCTTCCTCTTTTGATCTTGATAAAGATATGGGGGCAACAATGTGAAGCATGTTTTGAATATCTCTTGATGTACCTTATCCCATCCAACCCATCCTACCATTACCCTCTTGCCATTACGCATTTTTCCATCCTTTCCAAACGAACCCTATCATCCAAGTCATAAGCTTTGTCATGTCAAATCCTATCATCCTCTTGCCTTAAGTATTGTCCTGAAAAATCCTAAGTCTACTACCTAGACTGGGGCATGTTATTCCTATGCAACATAGTCCTTGGAGATTACATCCTTGCTCTCTTACACATACATCCATTCCATTCCATGGCCTATCCTTTTATCCTATCCATTTATCATAATCCTTTTATCCATCCACTATTATCCATCCTTTTGTCCAATCCCATTCATTCCCTTGCACCTAGACTTGGTTCCCCTTGTTAGTGGTATCTAGCATACAGGCTACTCAAATTGTAAATCCATTGATACAAAACACAAAAAAAATCAAATACTCCCAAAGAAAATCCAAAAAAATTAAATATCAAATCAAATCAAAATCCAAGCAATAAAACCATTCCACATCAAATCACCAAAATCACATTCTTCCAATCAAATCAATCCCAATCATCAAATTCATCACATCATCAAAATCAAAACAAGTCCAATCACATCATCAAATCAAGCCAATCTATCAATCATCCAATCTATCAAACAATCAAAAGAAAATCAAATAACATCATCTAATCAATCCCAATCAATCCAATCCATATCATCCCATCAATGAAACACAAATCAGAACTACATCTCATCTCTATCGTTACGTGCTTTGATCCCGTGGATATAGGGTATGTAGGCAGTCTAGAGTAAGAAGGAAGTGCCTAGATTTAGGCAAAAGATGATATTCCTCTTTCTTCTCTCATTTTGTCTCTCATTTCTTCTATCATCTATCTTCCACATCATCAATAAACATCCATTTCAAATCAATTCTTCAATCACTTCTTCAAATCAATCATCACTTCATCAATAAATCTCCATCAAATCCAATCATCAATTCATCACCCAATCATCCTTATCATTTTTCATTCCAAACAATAAACTCAAATGCAAGTCATCATCAATCAATACCAATCAAATCCATCAATCGTGTCAAATTATCTAATCACATCCTTGGTCTTGATCCCAATCTTGTTGTAAGCCAAATCAATCAATCATCATCATCATCATCATCATCAATGGGATATATCATTCCCACATCCTTGTGTTGATCTAGGGATATATCGTTCCCCACAATGACAACAACAACATCATCAAATCAATCAATCAATCATTGGCTTATAACTTGATAGGGGCAATACCTTGTTTGTTTTTGTATCATTTGTGCATGCTTTCTTGCTTGCTTGTGTGTGTTATCATTTTTATCTTGCATTTGCATCAAATTAGTATCAACCCAACTAATATTCATATCTTGTATCTAGACAACATTGTATTATGCTGGGGCACGAGACACATCGTCACCTTGGTCCTTATACCTTGGTGCATAACATCTCCTGCTATATCAAACATCATGGTTGCTCACTTTCATTGTAACATAATGCATCCTTCCCTTTCTTCTATCCATTTCATTACCTTTCTTCCTTGACCAATTCCTTTCATTTCGAGAGCATACCCGTGTTTGTCCAACCCGCCTATCCTCTCGAGGGGCATCATCATCCTATCCTTTTCCTCTATCCATTTCCTTTGCTTCTTTGAAATGATGTTACTCGACACAAATCTTATCATCTTGCAACATTATCTCAAAGAGGGGCAAATGTAGACACTGAAAATTGTCTAGATCTTGTTTACACATGACCTTGTATATCTTTTCCCTAGGTCCTGGTCACACAACACATTGTCGACATGAACTTGTATATGTTCCCCTAGGTCCTAGTTCATCCTAGTTCATCTTATCTCATCCCACTTAATCCCATTTATCTCTAGGTCCTAGTTCATCTTAATCAATTGGTCCAACTTAATCACCTTCTTGATTAATTAAATAAACCCACTTTATTTAATTAATCCCACTTGATCACATTCCCAATTAATTAAATAAATCCCATTTATTTAATTAATTGCACCTAGTCACATGTCTCACATAATTCAAATTAAAAATTTGAATTATTCCCTCACCTCTCATCACATTGCGACACATGTCACATGTCTCATCTCCCACTTAATATGCCTTCACATGTCAAACTAATTCAAATATAATATTTGAATTAGATTCCCTTTATTCTCCTTCGCACACTTGTCATGTGACTACAATCCCTCTTTGAGTGGGAAACCCTAATCCAACCCTAATCGATCTCAACCGTCTGTATCATTCAAAATAACTCTCAATCACAATCGTCCATTCAAATTTGCCTTTTTCTATAAAGGTACCTTCTCTTGAGCCATTTGGAACAAATCTTCTTCTAGCATCCTTACTCTACCGAATTTTCCTCTCAATCCATAATCCATCTATTTTGCATCTATCATCATCCATCCATTCATCTATCAATCTCCATATCATTGTTACGCTACTGAATCAAGCAATCAACATATCAATCTTGTGGGTATAGCTAGAATGTTCATGGGTGCGGCATTCTCAACCCAATCAATGGATTGTGGATCAACTTGAGGGTATGATTTGCATTTATTTGTTTGCATTTTCTTGTGCTTTCCTTCATGTCGATTTTCCATGATTTCAACAAGAAAATGAATGCATCCATGGCTATGATAGTGCAGTCTTTATTATAGATAATGAAGGAAATATATTTACTTCTACATAGGATACTCCACTGCCTAAGGATATAAATAGATTTGTGTCCAACACTCTTGCCTCTGCAATACCAAGAAGTATTAAAGCACCCAATAAGGAAGTTGAAGTGCTAGTTGATATTTGTAAATTAAGGAGTTTTATATTTTGGTCACTATGTAAAAACTTATATGTATAAACTAGAGACAATATGTAATCTACTTATTGTTAGTCATCAATTTTAATGTTGTTCGAAGTGTTTCTTTTTCTCGGGCCCTAGACTATTATCTCCTTTTTGTCACATTATGCTAGTGGTAGTTTTAGTAGGCAAAATTTTGGCCTCAATGACATTATTGTAACTCAATTAGTAAATTATTTTCAAATATTTAAAAAAGGTTGTTTTATTTCCCTCCATTTTGGTGAACTTGTAACTTACATGCTTGTCCCCTCGAGGTTAGACGTCTAATTTTTTTAGATCCGAACACTTTTTTTTGCTAGTATTTTTCATATTTGGCTAATCCTTGTGTTGTTAGTGCTTCCTCTAGGATTTACCCTTTAGTAAATTGACACATTTCAACTCCCCATTGTTTGTGCTTTAATGTTAATTGTAATCAACCCTTGTCCTTGGCTTACAGTCCTAAATGGATCTTAAGATGTTTTCAAAAATTATTACACAAAACCCTTCCCCTTTGAAGATCTTACCTTTTTATGAAAAACAAGGTGCTCCATGCTCTAGGGTTACATTGGTCCAACATATGCTAACTTTTCACCTTTCCTAGAACATATTCACATTTCTCCTTCTAAGTACAAGAATTTCACTTCATTTGTTCATAAGACTCATAATTATCATATTCCTTGCCTGACATTTAATAGTGATATATCTAGTGATGGTGTTATGCCACCTTATTCAACTACATATGATGATATTTTTCTTAATGATGATGATATTCTTCATGTGGCTTATGATAGGACCCTTCCTCTCTATCTTATGGTTCATGGTCTATTGATGCTTTGTTTAATGAGAATCTTAGTGACACTTACTTGAGTGATGAATTTTATTTCTCCTTTCGTTCATATGATATTGGTGATGATTCATTATTTCATGATGGATTTATTATATTTAATAAAGATTGTGCAATATTAAATCTCTCTAAGATCAAAACAATAAGACGACACTAATTCAAATACAAACAATATTAGAATAATAGGATTTCAATATCTATATTCAAGAGTATCTAAAACAAGGAAATGGACTACAATATATAAGATCTTGACATGCACAAGTGAGGGTGACAAGTTTCCCAGAGGAAAGCAATAAAATAGAGGACTAACCCAACTATAGGAGCAGAGGTGTCAAGTGAACTCATCTTGATGAGGGAGATGTGGTACCTAACTACCATCAATTAAGAAGATGAATGAGGTAGAGGTGGAAAAGGATCCAATTAATCAAGGGAGTTGACAAGACTTAACATGTATCTCTATTTCCTAATTTACCCAAGTAAATAATATTAACTACCTAATTAAACTTAATATTTAAGGTGCAATATAATATTACACCAACACCACCTTAAGTGCAACAAAGGTAATAAAGAAATGGATCCGAACAAGAAAATCCGTATTAGGTACCCATGTACAATTTGAGAGAACCCCAAAGTACAAAGAAAGTGTACCCCCCAAAAGAAGAGAAAGATAAAACACCTAAAAAGCTCAATCCTAAGGAGAGGAAGATGAATGAATGAATTTGGAAGCTTCTTGTGTACCTTGATGCCAATGTTTAACCATGAATAGAATAGATTGATGGGATCGAGTACCATGAAGATTCAAGAACATTGACCATAAGGAATATCTCTTATTTTAAAATGCGAACTAATGAGAATTAGATGCAAGATTTAAGACAATTTACCATAGATGAATGGCTCTTAATTTGAGATGTGAAGTAATGTGAATCAGGATGTGTCAAGGGGAGGATCATGACTAGTTGATGCAACTCGGTGTGAGTTTTTATCAAGATGGAGGTGGAATCCAGTGCATGTCATGTGATTACACCATTCATCCCATGATATGCCTTTCTTTGTTGAAACACTAGAAGCTTGTGGATTAAGCCTCCCTAGGATGGAACTTTATTTCAATTCACAATTACAAAATGCTAATGTATTAGCCCACCAAAGATAGTACATGTGTGATGTTAATTTATAACTTGATGGCATTTGCATTAACACCTCCCTTTAATAGCTCAATTTAGACACCCTTAGCAAGTTATAATGTTTGGCACTTTATAGATTAGTGGGATTACAAAGTTGTAGCTAATTTTTAAGAGTTTTACAATGTCCAATTTGGACCAAAAATCTAAAAGCACAATCAAATCATAGCATAAGAATAAATAGTTAACACTATCATATAGTGCTAAAAAATTATGCACTTTCAAAAAATGAGACTCAAAACTGAATTCGTTTATGAAAGTTATGAGGCCTAGAAGTTCAAAAAATTGTGACTACATAGCAAATTCTATGAAAAAATTGATATTCTAAAAATTTGGGAGTCATTAATAGAAATGATTATACCATTGTGAAGTTCTCAAAATTCTAGCCCATTTTTTAAAATATTCAAAAAATACCTAGATGTATGAAAAAGATACGACCTTTTCAAGTTTTTCTCCAAAATTAGAAACCCAAAAGAGAGGGGGTCCCTACCCTTAGTGGCATCCCAATGGTTGGCAAGTGGCGGATGTTTAATGTCACTAGTAGAGGTGGTGGTCAAGTGGTGAAAGAGTAGCACTCGAGTGGTCTATTGGAAAAGCAATGACAGGGTTGGGCTAAGGTGGTCTTGTGGTGGAGCCACCGGTAATGGTGTTGGAGCTACTGGTAACAATGGAAAATTTGGTTATTGGGATGGCACTCTAGACTGATGTTAGGTAGAGTGGGGGTCATAGTGGCAATGGAGTGCATAGAAGTGGTAGTGAAGTCACTCAACAGGTGCCTACCAAAATAATGTTTAGTGAGCATAGTTTTTAAACTAGTAGTCATTTATAAGGGCCCACAAGGGCTATATATGAGTGAAGGCCCACCCTCAACCATCCCTACACATAGTAGGTTTATACCTGCACTGGCAAGGTAGGGGGCACACCTTTTTTAAAAATAATAAAATTTTTCATTTGCCTATTTTTATTTTATTTTTTAAATGAAAAAATATAATGTGCAATAAAAAACTTATAAAAAACTGTCAAACTTTTGTAAGCAGGTCATATAGCCTTGGTCTACTAAAAAATTACCTTTTGGTCAACTTCTCCAATTTTGGTGAATGGATAGTCAATCTATAGGTTTTTGGCCACTTCAAACACAATGGTGCACTATGTTTTGTGTCAAAATGCTCCAAAAAGTGAGCAACCTCCAAATTTTAAATTCAAACCCTACAAGTAAAAAATTGGTAAGTAGACTATATAGTGTCTGATGGGGATGAAACAAAAGCCTACCCTATCTAATTTAACCCTTATGAATGTAATATAACAATTAATTTCTTCTTCGAAGGTCTCCTACAATGAGTAATCTAAAAAATGCCCAATTTTTGAGACTATAAACTCAAGGTGAAATAAGCTAAAAACATTATCTCAAATTGAATCAATTTGCACCTATACTACCCTACTCTGATACCATGTTAGATTTAATAAGATTATGTAATATTAAATATCCCTAAGATTAAAACAACATAATGACACTAATTCAAATGTAAACAAGATTAGAATAAGAAGATTTCAATATCTATATTTAAGAGCATGTAAACAAGGAAATGGACTACAATATATAGACTTTGAGCATACACAAGTTAGGGTGATAAGTGTCCTAGAGGAGAGTAGTAAACTAGAGGATTGATTTAATTATAGGAGCAAAAGTATCAAGTGAACTCATCCTAATGAGGGAGATGTGGAACCTAACTATTGTTAATCAAGGAGATGAATGAGGTAGAGGTTGCAATGGATCCCATTAATCAATGAGTTGACAATAGTTGACATGTTCTCTTATTTCCTAATTTACCCAACTAAAAAGTATCAATTATCAAAGTAAACTTAATTTAAGGTGCAATACAATATTACACCAACAAGATTGGCTCATGTTATGTCAACTCGTATTGAAGACTTAATGCTTCATGTCTTTAATGGTAATGGAGATGCATCTTTACAACTCAAGTCATTTTTATTACTATAGTACAAGTGTATGATGATATGTTTCTTCTTGAGACATTTAGATAAACTTTAATGGATGGGTCCTTACAATGGTTTGATATGTATCACACTTCTTATGATTCATTCATTGTTCTTGGGAACTTTAATAGATTACATCACTCTTGGCCCTATAACATGTGTTCATCTTATTATTCTCATCATTCACCTTCTGGTGGTCATTCCTTAGGACATCACATGGCCTCATCTATACATCATGTTGTTACACCATTTTAGATGTCCATGGTGACTCTCTCATGGATTTTATTATGCATCTTCATGATGTATCTTTTGAGACCCATGAAATACATTATGATCATAACGTCTCACCTATATACCAACATGTACAAATATATGGCCTAAACACACACAATAAATAAGAACATGAGGTTCTCTTACAATTTTTACTAGGTTTATGTGAGGACGATGTCCAAGCAATCAATGGTCAATCTTTTACATATTCCTCCACTTTTATACATGTCATGGATGCACATAAGGACATAGGGCATGTTGATGATACTATATCCCCATTTTTGCTTCTACTATAAGTAATATTTTATACAAATTAGCTATCATCATGAGAAAGTTACAAAATGTGGAAAATGATGTTGATGATTTGCAAAGATCTCAAAAGAATGATTGCATTACTGAAATACTACATAATCAATTGGCCGGTGATATATTGACTTATCTTTCACCAATTAGATTTATGACACCTAGTTTTGCATTATGTGATGGTAGAGTTAACCCATTAGTTAATACAAGGTCCTTCAAAACTACATGTTTGGACTATTTTTATGAGGACATATTACTTGTTAGTTTGTTTCTGTGAAACTTAAGTGATTGTTCACTTGCATGGTTTATTTCTTTACCTCGTGCTTCAAATAAGTATCACAATGTAAATAAGGAGAACACGAGAGAACTAATGAAAATATGCCTCAATTACAAACTATGGTTGTTAACCTAAGTTTTAAATTATTGAATAATGAGATTCAAATTATATTCATCAAAGGTGTACTTCCACTACTCATAGACAAATATATTTATATTTCTTATCATTCATTTTCTGACTTATGTACTAGTGTACTCCAGTTTGAGCTTGCCTTGTTCAAAAATTATCTTCTACATTGTATTGTCTCTAGCACTCCCCATTCCCATGAACTATAATTAATGTCAAAGTTAGAAAAATGAAGGCAATGAGGGTGGATCTAATAATATCATAGTTATATCACCATGTAACCATTAAAAGAAAAAAAAATAATGTGAGCTTGTCTTGTTCAAAAATGATCATTTAAATTATAGTGTTTGAAGCATTCCTCATTCCCAAGAATTAAAATCAATGTTAGTTATAGAAAATTGGAGCAATGAGGGTGGATCCAACAATATCAACCATAGTGATTATCATCATGTAACCATCAAACCAAAATAATTTAGAAAGCTCAATGTATTGGAGGATCCTTCACACACCATATTAAAAAATTCTCTCAACAAAATATCATTTTACCTCTCATAAAACCATTTGATACATCTAGAGGTTTTCTATCACACTTCAAAGCTAGATACATTTGTGATTACTATGAGATATAAAGATACAAATTGGGTAGGTACATCACACTAAAACATAAAATTCAAGATCTCATTGACAAAAAGTGATATGTGTTGAGGATATTCGTGATCATACAAATACATTCTTAGCACCTTCACATGACGATTTTTATCAAATTAAAATGGATGAGGATCCTTCAAATGTTAGTGATGATGAGTATATTGGTTTTGATGACATATAATAATACACATAGCACTGAGTATGTTGACGTTACACATGAAACTGTGACGCATGATGAACATGAAGGAAACATGTAGTTCAACAAATACCTACTAAGGCATATGAAGGGAAAGGACATGAAAGCCAATACATAGCATCTAAGTTTATTATTTTAAAGCATGCATCACACTTGGCACCTTTATACAACTCTTCTATTCATAGAGAAACAATTCATGATCATCCATCATCCTCTATGCAACATGGAATTCTAATGGATGGTCTCATGGGGACATCAATTTATGTGACATATCTCTTAATATTATTGAGATGGAATCACACCCACTTGATTTTGATTGGTTAAACTATTTATATATCTCTTTCACTAAATGTTACACATTGTATTTTATTCTATGTTAAATGTTCCTTTAAATGCTTTTACTTGATCTTGCCACTTGGGGGAAAGGTAGTTTTTCTTGTTAAATGTTTTGTCTTCATGCTTGTTCACTCAAGGCAAATGTATCCATATTAGGTACCCATGTACAAAATGATCCCCCTAAAGAAGTATAGGGAAAAAACTGTATGAGAGAGAGACCCTCCAAAAGAAATAGCCTCTTGGAACTTTTTGTAAGACTTCCAAATGAAATCCCCCTAAAGGAGAGAGAGTGTGTTGAAGTAGACAGTCTCGTAACAAGTGTTGATGTAGGTCCCCCTACATTATTGTAAGATGTGTAAGAGCATATACAACATTGTAAGATGTGTAAGAGAATTTATGACACATAAGAGCATGTAAAAGGGAGCTATAAAGTGGACTAGGAAAGTTACAGAAGTCCTTTGACCAATTTATGACGTGTATGAATGACATGTAACAAAATCTTTGAAGAGGTTTGAATAATCTAAAATGGAGTGCCCAACTTTAGTAAGTGGACTCTTTGACTTGGGATTTATATTCTAAAATGGGAGATATAGTCATAAGTTGGAATGTAGGTATCATGGTCATGCTTTATGTAGGGTTATTCTATTAGAATTCCTCCAAATTTAAAGTGTTGATTTCCTATAAAGCTCAGAGACTGATATTGTGTTGTAGCCTTTGTTGTTGAGATAGTAATTAGATTATGTGCTTTGGAGGCTAGCTTTTTTCCCTTACGAGGATTTTCCCAAGGTACATCAGTGTCAATTTGTGTGTGGTTGTGTTCTATTCTTCACTTCTTCCTTCCATTCTTATTCATTTCTTAAGTGTTGCTTACATGTTGCTTTGCTAAATTGTTATTAGACTAGACAACTTGTAACATCTCTCTTCATAGGATTAAGTAATACGTTATTGTATACTTTCATTTATTTGGAATGAGAGCTTGGATAGCTTGTTAGATTTATAAGAGGAGTGGAGCCTATTTCATTTTAATCCTTGTTTGAGTGGGATGTTGTTGTATTTGATTGTATTTTTAGGAAATAAACATGAAAAATACTTCTAGAATGGAGGTTGAGAGATTCAATGGAACAAAATTTGAGATTTGGAAGCTTAATATGGAGGATTTTCTTATTAATCATGTTGAGTGGACGCAAATCATGTTGCAATCTTCCTTGGAGTCCACCCTCATTATATTGGAATTGGTCACATGGTGACCTGGATATCATATTTAGCTATATGGGATAAGACCATGGTCACATGGAGGTTGTTTAGAGGTTTCATCCTATGGTCTTATAAAATTGGAAAGAGCTTATGTTGGGTGCCTTTTTTAGCTCTTGATCACATGGGAAAACACTAGTTGTGGTGGATGTTTTTTGAAGCACTTATGTTGGGTACTTGGCTTTAACCCTCGATTAGATGAGTAAACATTGGATCTTTAGTCCCTTGGTAGTTTGGTGTATTGTATGCATATGCCTACATGTTACAAATTCATGGTGTGTTGGATGTGCATTTTGATAATTTTTCATTCAAAATGTGAATTTAGTGGTTATAGATTTTGATGGGCTACAGAATTAGTCTCTTTTATGTTACTTTTTATACTCCAAAACTTCTTTCATGGCATCCTTTAAGACATTTATCCATGTTTGCACTATGATATGTTGACCTTCTTTATACTTCTAAGACCTGAACTTATAGTGTTAATGTGGAATGTGATGATCATATTATCTAATGAATGAATTAGATATAGATATGTATAAAAGTATAAATAAGATGTTTTTATGGTTAGTCATGGAGAATGCTTGTGGTATATGCTTTTGGAAACTAATTCTATATGCAGAATTGGATGTGTCGTGATGAGATCGAGTATTTGTAGTAGGTTGTAGACAAAGGAGTTAATAGAAGTATGAGTTTCAACGCTAAGAATGCAGAAACAACTGAAGACAATTATGGAGCATCATGGATAGTAATAAATTAAGTAGTGGATTTGTTTCAAATATGGTTATGGACGTTGTTCATGCATCAGACTTCTAATTTGATTTGAATTCTTCTTCTTATAGTCAGTTAGAATAAGAATGTGATCTTGACTCCACGACCTAGTATCTAGGCACGGTAAATGATCAGAGTCAGTTAATTAATAAATAAGGCTCTCTCTCCATTTTGTATAGTAAGGGGGAAGATGAGATATATAAGGTAGCAGAGTCAAGTTGTTATCAGTTTAGTTTGATTCAGTTATCATTCCCTTTTCTATGTGCAAAGACTCAAGCATGTTACATTTATGGAATACAATCTGGATATGACAGAAAAGAGATTTCGTTGTTGAACACTTTAATATGAGTTGATTGTGTATGGAATAGGTTAAGCTTTGATATACGTAGAATCTGGATTAGATTTGCTTTCAGTTAAGGAAGACAGTCTCTTGAGCTAGCCACTCAAGGTACTGATTCTCTCCTTGTTTATTTCATTTCAGTTAATGTTGGTATATTAGGTTTCTGTTAAAACGTAATTTGAATTCAAGTTGGTATTATGGTTTGATCAAATAGATATAGTTCATGAACAATTGCATATTAGTGTCTTCACAAATCCTCCGGAGGTCAGCAGTTAGTCATTTCATTCTTAACAATTCAATTAAGTTAATTCTACAAGTTTCCCTATTGTAATAGTTATCTACAGACCTTGCTGTAGGTACCCGTAGCAACTAGGATTTATAGTTGTTTTCATTATTTTATAATTCTGTCAATTCTAGCAAGATAGATTTGTTTGTTTAAAGTTAAGATAGAATAGCTGGGAACCATATGAGCCTTAAAGGCATATACTTTGCAAGTACCATCATAAGCTTACGCTCTTTGGTCGATAATTCAATGTAGGAATGCATAGTGATAGAGTGGACTGTTCAGATAGGTTTTCCCTTGAATTAGTTAAGTCTACAACACATTAGTCTTCCTCTATATTTTTGGCGCCGTTGCTGGGGATGGTGCTAACTTCTTAGGCACATTTTTGGGTTTTCTTTACATGTTTTCATAGTTTAATTGTTTTCATGTTTTTTAGCATTAGAGCTAATCAAAACACCTTTCAGAAAACACTAGGCATTCTATTAACTTTGTGCAGGGTTGCTAAAACATAAAAGCTCAATGCGGAGGCAGAGAGACATTCGAGGAAGGTTCCTCCCATCAACTTCTCAAAACACCAAGGGTACAACTGATTTTAACAACTACACAATAGGAAGTGCTGAAGGAGAGTTTCCTTTTACATATTCATCAACACCCCCTACATCTCCATTAGCTTCCTCTACTACCATAGAGGGAACTTTCAGAACAATGGCAGAAGCAGTGGAGTATCCTCCAGGACAAGCTACATTTAAATTCCCTATACCAGACCTAGCACGAGCAGCTACCTTGAAAAATATACCACCATCTGCTTTGCCTGTTTTCTATGGTTTGGTGACTAAAGATCCTGACACTTTCCTGTTTGAGTTTGACATTCTGTGTAGGAGTTATGATTATACCATTGATCCTTACAGACTTAAGTTGTTCCCTACTACCCTAAAAGATGCTGCTTTAAGGTGGTTTATGGGACTTGGGAAAGATGTCATCCTAGATTGGGATACCATGAAGACAAAGTTCCTGACAAAATACAAAGACTACTGTAGAGGACATGACAGGAGAAGAGATGACATCTTTAGGATTTCACAAAAGGAGGAGGAGCCATTAGAAGACTATGTGGAAAGATTCCAATTTGCCTTGAAGAAAAACCCTTAGAATAAATTGTTTGAAGAATCATTGAAGCTGGTCTTTTGAAGAGGGGTCAATGATGATTGCATGGATGCCCTAATTCTCATTGGAATAGGGGATATCTCCCAATTACTCTTTGAATATATTTGTACAACTTGCAGGAACTACTCCAAGACTTTTTCCAGAAAACCTAGAGGAGAAAGAATAGCTATTGTAGGCAAGTTAGTTAATGGAGTGTCTCGAGTGGAAATTAGTAACCTGTTGACCAATATGAAAGAAGCTATCATTAGCCATGTGGCTACACAGTTGGACACCCTCCACATTAAAAAGAAACAAAAAGAGGCAGATGCAATGCTCACTGAATACTACCCAAGTTGTAGACAAAGGAAGGTCAACTGTAAATGCAAAAGGGTAGCCAATATCCAGCAGGAGAAGATTGAAAGGCCAGAACTTCAACCATTCGAAGGTGACGATGGACAACTATTCTTTATTGCTCAAAGAAGACCGTGGCAACAAAGGTAAGGTATGCCCCATGATCCACTTAATTATAATTCATCTTTTCCTGCTGCCAATCAAAATTTTTCTGCTTGGAATAACCAACCTTGGCCTGCTAATCCAAATGCTTGGCAAAGCCCACCATGGTCTACTCCACAGGTAGGGTGGAACCAACAGCAACAATGGCCTCAATAGACTTTCCAAGTCCCTACCTATAATCCCCAATGGCCTACTCAACAACAGTAATGGCAACCTCAATGGAACAAGGGCTAACCATGGCAGCAAAACTCCCAATATTAGCAACCCTTGCTTCCACCTCAAGCATAGCCACAATAGCAGGCCATCATGCCTCCACCAGCACCTCCAAATCACCCTCCTAGACCTTCCCAAATTCCTGCCCAACCTGCACCTAACCCTAACAACAAGCCTATTCAACAGGCTTATACTAATGAAGTGATACAGTACCCCACCTATGGAGTTGAGGTAAGTAATGTTCACCTCAGATCAAGGAAACACCTTGCAGGTCCTTCATCTCCCCAAATAATAGAGTTGGAGGATGGAGAACCCATGGAGGAAGCCTTAGATGGATCACCCTTGGAACCTAAACCAGTTCAGGAACCTCAACCTATATCAAACCCTAAGCCTCCTTTCCCTGAGCGCTTGGATATCCAAAAACAGCCAGAACAACCCACCAATGACCTTATAGGATAGTTGCAAGATATAAAGATACCCTTGATTCAGGCCATCAAAGAAATTCCTATCTGCACTAAGACAATCAGGGATCTTTGTATCAAGAAACCAGGAAGAAAAAGAGTTGACCCAAAAACAGTCCATGTCTTAGGTAACCTTGTAGACATCATGATGGGAAATATCACCATTCCTAAGTATACTGATCCAAGAAGTCCACTGGTCGATGTCAAGATCAATGGAGCCCTAATCAAGAATACCTTAATAGACTTGGGTGCAACAATCAATGTCATGAGTAAGGACACAATGCAAATGTTGCAATTAACCAATCTTAGACCTACTCAGACTGTTCTGCAATTGGCTGATAGGTCAACAATAAAACCTGAAGGTATCATTGAAGACTTAGTCATTGCATTAGATTCCTGGGAATATCCTGCGGACTTCATTGTATTGCAACCTAAAGTAAATCTTGCTGGTTACCTTCTTATACTAGGCAGACCATGGCTTGCTACAGTTGATGCATTTATAGGTTGCTGGGCAGCAGGGATAACTTTAAGAACTCCCCCCTCGGAGAAGGTGTATAA
Source organism: Cunninghamia lanceolata (assembly GCA_027924645.1). Classification (NCBI taxonomy): domain Eukaryota; kingdom Viridiplantae; phylum Streptophyta; class Pinopsida; order Cupressales; family Cupressaceae; genus Cunninghamia; species Cunninghamia lanceolata. The sequence continues at coordinate 5,536,405 of BSBN01000847.1, read as the reverse complement.
ACCTGGCGAATCATGTATACTTCCGGAGAAAAATATTAATTTTATTGGTAAATTTTTTCATTTTTTTGGGAAAAAAAAATCTTATTTGGCGAATCTTTTGTAATCACTAGAGGTCTATGGAAAATCCTGGTGAATTGTAATTTTTTAAAAACCAATAAAATATTTTCATTGGCGATTAAAACCTATTTTCAAACCAATTAAATATTTTCGTTGGTGAATTAAACCTGTTTTCAAAATAAGAAAATATTTTTGCTGGTGATTAAAATCTAATTTCAAACTAGAAAATATATTTACATTGGCGAATTAAACCTATTTTCAAAATAAGAAAATATTTTTGTTGGCAATTAAAATCTAATTTCAAACCAGAAAATATATTTACATTGGCAAATTAAACCAATTTTCAAAGCAATAAAAAAATTATTGGCGAATTTAAATATAGTTTCATACCAATAAAAAAGTAATTGGCGAAATAAACTGTTATGCCAATAAAAAATCATACTGTGTGAATGACATCAGACTTTAGTGGAAGTTCCATTCTGGGCTGCAGTTCTGACACACCCATCTTTCTACATAAAGTCTCCAAAATAGAGACAAGTGTCAAGTAACAACGATTCTGATTAACAAAAATTAATAGATAATTATTTAATTGAGCTACATAAATTGCCTTCCCAAATACATGCAATTGTGCTTTTCATGACATTCCTTATTTATTACGAAAGGACAAAGGTCACTTTGAGCGTGGATGCATTAAATGGAAAATATTCTAATAGATTTTAGTTGTCAGATGATCGCAAATCGATGGCATATGTATTGACACACCCAATTTCCCAAATTTGTAGTTGTACAACTGAGGATTTACACTTTGCCGCGCTACCACCTTTGCACACTAATCAATAAAATATATTATATATTTTATATATATGTCAATTGTTGATCTAATAATATCTAACGACTGCTAGTTGATTCCGGAGGATTTTGTTAGCAATGTGTAGCGTTGTAGATCTACCTTCCGGAATTGAACTACAATCGTTCATCTTTTGTTCTAGGGTGCATGAAATGGTCAGTGGTGGTACGATTGATTTGATTGAACACACTTAACCACATAGATTAGCCAATGCTCAATTAAGTTCATTAATGGCAAGTGAGTACTGAGTCGTGACAAACCGCACAGATTAGCCATTATGAATTAAACGGAGTTGCTTGTTATTTATTACCCATTTGTCACAGACGTACATGTAATGTATATATGATAGTCTTTAGTGTTTCAAACTTATATTGCATTACTAAGTTTCAGATAGGTCAAGAATCAATAGACTGTAAAAGTTCAAAGTAATGGCTTTCATTACAACAACTGTGCGAAGAAAGTAAGTAACCAAGTATTTATTTTGCGATCATTCATGATTTTGATTTTAACTGTGATAGAGTTCTCAGTTCACAGATGTAGAATAGTAATAAGAATCTAAGATGATGGAAAATTTTGTTTGTGTGTGGCTATGCAGGTTGTTATTGCTTTGCATGTCTCGGAATGAAGAAATACGAGCATTCGTCAAGTGGAATAAATTGTGTCAAGAATCGACACTTTTAACATTTGCAAACGATGCATTCTATTCTGGGTGGTGGGTTGAATCTCCCACACATGCATGCATGTATGAGAAAATGGAAATTCGAATTGACGCATGGAATTGGTGTTGCAACTCAATTGCCAGTGACCTTGAGAAAATCAATTTAATTCTCCTTTACTGGCCTTATTGTTACCCATGCCTAGTGGTTTCTTGTACATATAATGCAAGGTTCTATAGTGAATCATTGACTGACATTCTGAATGAGCACATAATTAAATTTGTAACGGATCCATTGCCTGTTAATAGGATAATTATGGACTACAGTGAAATATTCATTACGCGTCGTCGAAAAGAGGAACCAAAAAGATTTTGGAGGATCAAAGCAAGGTTTGAAGGTCGAAGGATAGGAGTTTTGTTTAGAACTGAGGTTGGTTAGAGGTTCATGTACGATGTAATTCCCCAATCTTTTTGAAGGGTGATGTTAAATTTTACTAACTAATATAGAAGTAATTACGGTTTGAAATTGCAATGTATACAGATCATAGATGTTTCAAAGAATGAAAATTTCAATATAAAATTATATATTATATTATATAAAATATGATATTATTATAAATTTATATATTAAATCATTGATATTGATTTCATTTGGTAGCCTACAAAATACTTTTCCCAAGCATTGATTTTTAATTTATTAAATAGTTCTAACAAGTTATTAAATAGCTTTTGGTAATGGTCGATCCTTACACGAGCCGAAGATTGACACTACAAAAAATCTGGACAATAAATAAATGAATAAATGCATGTCAGTTGAAGCATGTGTTCATTAACGATCTTCCTTTAAATCCTGGAGGTCTCCAGCAAAACGGCACTCGACTGGCTTGCTCAAAATATAGCATGGAGACTCCCATAAGGCTCCGCTACAATAAGTGCCAGGTCGCCTTTTTGGGCCGTATCAGAGATGGCAGACTGATGAACATTTGTAACTAGCAAAACCTATTCTTCCTTGAGGCAGTGAAGATGGTCCTCGGTAAAGACTTCTTGGTCTCCGAGGATAGATATAGGGTAAATTCAAATATTTCCTCATGCTTTCTGGCTTCTTTGTTGGACCTAGGAGAGGCAAAGGTGGATGCACTGATAATTCTACGGGGGGTATTCACTCTAGATATTCTTTTGGATGACTTAGATGTGGTGATTGATGCAAAATTGGGGGTCGGTATCCCGTGGATGAGAGACCTGGAGAAGCTGTGGGAGGGACAAGAGGGCGTAGCTAGGCAGCGGTTCCTCCTAAACATGAATGAGCAACAACTCAGAAGGCACAAGCTTTGGGTGGCTCGTGGGAGACACTTTCTTCGATGGGCAATTGGAGTGGACACAAATGATACTCTAGTATGGCTTCAATACTTCGCAACCATTGTGAATACGGGGGGATTCTACTCATAGTGGCCGTAGGAGTGGTCAGGCTCCCAGGACCACTTTTTTGGTGATTTTCGTGTTGGGGTGGTAGGGTGGCAAGTTTTTGAGGAGTCGCTTAGTCAAGGGGCTAGGGATTTCTATGGTACTATGGTAGCCTCTCTGGTGCTATGTGTTTTTTGGAGCCTAGGATGGCCGTTGGAGTGGTTTTTGTATTGATATAATTTCTTGAGTGTAAATCTTTTTGTAATAATATAATTACCCAAGTGTAAATATTTTTGTATTAATATAATTATCCAAGTGTAAATCTTTTTTGTATTAATATAATTTCTACTTTTTGTATTAATATAATTTGGTCTCTGTTATGGTTAGAGATTTCTAATGTTGCTTCTTATATGTTTGCTTTAATTTATATATGTTGACATGGATTTGGTGATGGTCTCTGTTATGGTTAGAGGTTTCTAATGTTGCTTGGCATTTGTTTGCTTTTTGACTCTTGAGATAGGCACAACTAAGAGAGCTATAATATATGTGAACTCTTAATCTTTTTGGATTTAATTTGATTTCAATTTGGTTGTTTTTAGATAGAATTAATCATGAAATTTTATATGCACAAGTAAAATTACAATTTCTATTGTTAGTGTAGTTCATTTACATGCATGATGCGTGAAATATTTGCATAATTAGGTTTTGACACTTGAACCGTTAGATTTCTAAATATCAATGGTTGACATTTCATACAAGAAACCCTCTGTGTAATCTTATGTTGACTTGCTACCTCCGGTTGCCGGTTGTCTAAGTTGAAACCTGATCCATCAAAACCGTGTTGTTTACCGACCCCTTATACCTAATCTTGTCGGTCACGACTTGGTGGGGAACGAGTTAACCTAGCAAGCTAGCAGGGTCCACTTTTTAATTCTTTAAGAAGTTAATATGCAAGTAGGTTGTCGGTCAGTGAAGTCATGACTTCATGTCCTAATATTCGTAAGTTGACCAGCCCCTTAATCTAGGATTCTAGAGGTTACTTGCTATTATCGGTTGCAGGAAGGGCAAAATCTAATGGTCGTGCAAGGGCGCATGAGGAATTTGTCAGGAGAGAATATTCATTGCGCGGCTGCGACAAAACGACACATGTCAAAAAATTAAAGCTGGCATCCTATCCCACTAAAGACTTGATCCAACGGTTGCAGGAAGGGTGAGATCTAATGGTCGCGCAAGGGTGCATGAGGAATTTGTCAGGAGAGAATATTTGTTGTGTGGCTGTAACAGAACGACACATGTCAAAAAATCAAAGTTGGCATCCTATCCCACAAAAGACTTGATCCAACGGTTGCAGGAAGGGCAAAATCTAATGGTCGCGCAAGGGCGCATGAGGAATCTGTCAGGAGAGAATATTTGTTGCGCGACTGCAACATAATGACACATGTCAAAAAATCAAAGCTGGCATCCTATCCCACTAAAGACTTGATCCAACGGTTGTAGGAAGGGCAAAATCTAATGGTTGCGCAAGGGTGCATGAGGAATATGTTAGGAGAGAATATTCGCTGCGCGGTTGTGACAGAATGACACATGTCAAAAAATCTAAGCTAACAAAAGACTTGATCCAACGGTTGCGCAACGTCGCAAGGAGAATCTCTTTGGTTGGAATCTGTACTGCACGGTCCCGACATCGCGACACGTGGCACTCTCTTTTTTGAGAAGTGAGGCACGCTGGCGCGGGGTAGGTAAGAGGTGGGCCATCATAGACTGTTACGCTTAAAGGTGCTGCCACATATCCGACTTGTACATATTCTAAATGGCGACGAAGATTGTCAAATCTAGTCAGCCAATCAGGACCGTGGATTTCAGAATGTAAGGGAAAGATCAATGGCCCAAATTCAAAGTTTCAAAAGAGAAAGATTTCGAAGTGCTTGTAGCATGAAGTGCATTAATATAGAGAATTGTGCAGGAATTCTTGCGGCACAAAGTTCATTAATACAGAGAATTGTGCAAGAATTCAAGGATTAAGGTATTCTTGAGAGCGTGGTTACATTCAGAAGAAATCATCAGAACAAGCAGGAAAAAGTAATCTTAAGCTTTTGCAAGCGCAGAAAACTAGTAAGTAATTGTTCCTCCTCTGTGCCTGGTTTTTCCAACTGTAGGTTAATTCTGAAGCTTTTAGGGCCATTGTCAACCATAAAAACCCTAAGCTACCTTCATAAAAGAAAAATGAGTCAGTCAGGTCAGCCTTCCACTTCAAAATGAAGCTTAGATGAGGATCTTATGATCCAACTCCCTAGTTCCGCTAGAGCAATTTTGAAATTGCATGGCCCAGGCAAATCCCAGGATAAATTTCTTGACTACTACTATAACTGCTGGGACACCAAATTACTTGTCCCAAGTTGGATCCTCTTTGAGCATTGGCATAAGAGGATAGACTATAAGGCCCCTATCTGTCATGCCTGGAGATATGATTTAGCCAAGCTCATTTGTCCCAATGTTTTCCCCAACCCTGACTTAATTAGGTCAACAACATTAAGGTATAATCCAGCCACTGGGACAATAATAGATGGAAATGGTTCAACATTGATCAAGCTTACCAAAGGATACATTGCCACTGTATTCAACTTGGACTCTGTAGCCTGCAAACAAATTGACCTCAGGGCTTTCAAGAAAAAATACCAGACTGTGAAACAACATTACAAGGAATATAACTTACCAAAGCATAGGCCAAGGGGTGTTGGTGGGAAATTGGTAAAGATTTTAGATGATGAGGAGGAGCCTTTTCATTGCAGTATGTTTAATGAATATTTTATCAGAACCTATCACAGTTTGTGTCAAGTATTAGGTAGAGATTCTTTAGAAAGAATGTCTATTTCTTTGATGATGATGGTTGTTGATATTCAGAACCCAGGTGTCAAGGAACCATATGATTATGCCACTTTCATAGCTGACCATATGCATGATCAGATGACAAAGATCAAAAATAACTTGTCTAAACTGGATGTCCAAGTTGAATTCATATGGTACTCCTTGTTGTGCCATATGTACTTATTTGCTTTATCAGGGATGTGGCACCAGAATTTGCATGTCAAGGATTCAGATGCTCAAGGGAACAAGCTGCCAGTGCAAGTATGAACATGTATGTTTGATATGCACTGTGTCATAGCAGATTATATCATCTTTGAAGAATATTTTGTGAGGAGAATCCTTGGATTTTTGGAGCCAGAGGGTGAAAGGTTGTATCTTGATGTAATGGATTTCTTACGACCTCTGGACAAGACTCCCCACCTTGGAATTGATCACAATTGGGGTGATTTCTTCTATCATGAGCATACTACTTTCATAAGGGTCTATGGATGCCAGACTGCACCTCAAGACTACCCAAATATGTGCCAAAGAGGGTGGCATTTTTAGAAGTTATAAGGTAGTTAAATGATTCTGACAAAGAGCACTTTAGGAACTGCAAAAAAGGTTCATTCTTCCCTTCTTCCATTAGATTTTGTGATCCCTGATAAGAGTGGGTTGGACCAAATTTATTCAGTTATGCAATGTTTTGGAATGTATTTGGAATAACCAAAGTCTTTTGACCCTGAGGGATTCATTAGCAAAACCAGATTCATAGTCAACAACTACAAGGGAAGGCTCAAGTACTTTCATCAGGTGGATTACGATGAGGACATTGCTAGGAATTGTTTTACAATGAATGAAGTCCACCACTTGAGGATCAAGTGGGCTACTATCATGGCCAGTGAGAATATGAAGAGAAACATGAATCCTGCATATTCGGGTGCATTTGCAGAAGTGCAAGACCCAATCAAGAGAATTGAGAAAATGCTGGATAATGTAGAACAGTTGATTGCCTCTGCCCCTACAAGAGAACAGAGATATGCTTATGAGCCTGGCAGCTCAAGTGGAGAGTATGATGTAAAGAGGGAATCAGTTGGCCCCTCCCCTACCAAAAGGGCCAAGATTATTGATTTGGAGAACCCAGAGCAGATAGAGGTAGTTGACCTAGAGGGGGAGGAGGAGCATGCACAAGAAATTGGCCCTTGTTCACCTGATAGATTGAGACCTTATTCATCCCCAGAGAATAGGGCAGTGAGAGTAATGAGAAACCCTACTATTGATATTGAAGATGTTAGGGTGATGGCCTATGACAAGTTTATGGAGGATGATGAATTTGTCAACACTCCTGAATTTAGGAGCTATGTTTTGAAAGTGAGGAGTGAGGAATTTCAAAAGAAAATTGAAGATGCCAAGGCTAGAGCAGACCCAAAGGAGTATGATGTTATTACTTAGAGGGTCCTAAAAGAAGTACAACAGTCTATAAGTGAAATGACTCCAGAGGAAGGGAGAGCACTGGTGGCAAAAAGTAATATTCTGCTTCTACCTCACTAGACTCTATTAGATGCCATTGCATTTGATACAATCACCAGAGATGATTCAGATGTGACAGAGGAAGAGATTGAAAAGGCCCTCTCTGGTGCAGCCTTCAACCCTAAATTTGAGACATTAGCAATATGGGCTCTAGCCCCAAACAACAAAAAGCCTAGGGTTCAATTAGGAGAGCTGATAGGGGATGTAATAATAAAAAGAGTATCTGATACCCCTGCTCCTTAGGCTACAAGCCTAAATGTACAGATTGCACAATTTGTAGAAGCAACTGCTAACAAATAGCAAAAGGATTCCAATCAGCTGCAACTTGATTATTCTCAGGCAGTTGCAGAGATAAACATGTTGAAGTAGCAACTATCATTGGTAGCCAGTACTTCAGCCCCTCCTCCAGTGATCCCAACCGCAGAATCTGTTCTAGTGGATACAGAGCCTCTCCTTGTAGAGATTAGAGAGTTGAAGGAGGATAACAGGAGATTGAAGGAGGAAAAGGATAACAAGGTTAAAGAGGTGGTCACCAACTTGATCAAGAACAAGGTGACAAACATTTTGACTAGAGTTGATGAGACTTGGAAATCCTACTCATAGTTGAGACCAGCCTATGAAAAGCATGAGTCTGACAAACAAAGACTATTGAGCTTAAAAAAAAATGGTTACATAGAACTAAAAAAGTCAAAGAATTTCTGAGGTGTGCTAGGTATGATTCCAATGCATCTCCTGACATACAGAAGGTGCTTAACATGTTGAAGTGTTTTCAGGATGTGGCCAGTTTCTAGTTGAAATTTGATTCAATTGTGAAAGAGAGGTTGCGGGGTTTTGAAGGGTTGGACACTAAGTGGTCACCTCCCATCTTGGATGGTGATGGCAAAACAAAAGACTTGGACAAGTGGAGAAAGGAGATTGTAGACAATTTTTATCGATTAATTCCCACTTGTTGTGATGTAATTGCAAGTGATCCAACTATGAGTATGCAAGTACTGAGCTTAACGTTGGACAATCTGAACACTCTTGAAAGGAATCTTTCTACATTCTGTAACCTCGTAAAAAGTATGTTGGATGCTAGGTATGTCAGCCATAATGGTCAGATTGAAGAAATACTTTCATTCCCTTGGCCGACAGAGGAGACATACGATGAGTGGAATGACAAATATGGAACTGAGGATTGACAAGCTTTTGTTCTCTGTATCTGTAACAATTTGAAGTACAATGTATTCAATGCTGATAGCACATTCCTGATCTATAAAGGAACTGTCTTGCTCATTGAGTCATTTCATAGGGTTGGTTGTTTTAGACTTGGCAAATTTTGATGGAATAATAAGATAGTCTTGCTGGGTGGCATAAATTTAGCAGTTTCATGTTGTTTTTAAATGAGTAATGCTTTGTTGCATGTATATGGTTATCTGTCTCCAAGTTGTATGTGTTTTTCTTCTGAATCTAAATAGCTCAGGGTTATTCAAGATTCTAGAACATGGGCTCTCTGTGTTGAATGTTTAATTTTGATGTAATATATTATATTATCATGGGAAAGAATATGTATGGGAATTTTTTGTAACATAATGATATGCCAGGGGAATAGGCGCATAGCTATCTCCCAGCTGCAACAATTTCTTTGAATTAATATCAATGAATGAATGAATGAAAGTTGACGTCCACGAGACCAAAAAACTGTGAATAATTTTTTTATTAATATTAAATAGAATGTAATTAAATGAAAAGTGTGACTGTAATTAAATGAATGAAGAAATGAAGATTATGTTTATTATTTATATCATAAAATACTCACCGTTTGATGAACATTTGATGGATGGTTCTAGTTGCATTCCGGAATGAAATGCACAGAATGCTAGGCTTGCAAACTTAAATCTCTGAAATCACCCTAAACCCTTAGATTTACAAAGATCAATCGTTTAGAGATTGTTGTGAGCTGTCAATGTAGGATAGTTATCAGACATGTACTAATAGAGACACATTGAAACTTGACTTGACGTTTCATTCACTAAAAAAGTCACTTCATAAAAAAAAGAAAACTTTCTAGTTTCTACTTTTTACTGCTAAGTGATTTTATTTTTGAGTGAGAGCTGAGAGGGTCAGTACACGGGGCATCGGGGAGATTTCATATTGCTCGTTGTAGTGCACCAGGGAGATTTCAAATTGCTCATTGTAGTGCCATTTCCAACAAAGCCGGTAAGACAAAACATAAAAACCCTAGGTTACGTTTCATCATTTCTTAAAATCTTATTTTGTTAAACTTTTTTCTTAAAATCTTATTTTGTCAAACTTTGCATTTAGGGTTGAGAGACTTAAGAAAAATTTCACACTGTATAAGCATGTCTACCACCACTAGCAGGCTAGACAAAGTTTTTGGGAAAGGCAGAGCAAGTACAGATAAAAAAATAGATTATTTTGAATTACTTAAAACCTTAGGTTTGACTGATGAATACCATGATATTTATGATCCTAACATGTATGGTAGATTTACCTCAGAACTTAGATTTTCATGTGAGAATAAGGCTGCCAAGAAAAAGAAAGTTGATAGTATCAATGCACCATGGGTAACTGGATTAGGGCGTATGATGTTACATGAGGTTTTCCCTTGCCCAGAATTTATCATGGTCTATGCCCATAATTATGATGGTAACAAAAGAGCAATTGTAAATAAAGATACCAAAGAAGAAATTTTATCCATTAATGCAGAAGAATTTGGAAAAATGTTGGGGTTTACAACCCAAGAATTTGGAGACGTCCACATTGACCTAGAAAAGATTGCTAGTGATTATGAAGCAGCGGATGAAAGAAGCAAAAATTCTTTCCTAAATAAAATAGTTGAAGAAAAAAATATCTTGAAAGATAACCAAAATTTTTAAATCATGGAATCAGGATACTATTTCCATGCTAGCATTTTGCGTCGGACTGGATAGCAATTGGGAAGTGGATGCAAGCCTCCTTGAAATGGTATATAATATCCATTATGGTAATGGTGTACATGTCAAATATAAATTTATTGAGCACATTGTAGAATCCATGCATAAACAATTTTTAATGATTAAAGGAGGTTCCACCAAGACATTTAAGTTCACAACATGCTTGTGCTATTTTTTTCTATTCAAATTTAGTGGAATGTTTCAAAACAACAAGCTTCAGATTCAGCCCTATAGCAATGCTGAGGAAAATAAAATGGCTCCAGTATATGATTGGACCACTAAGATAAGGATGCATGATTCTCGAAGGAACTACAATCATTTTGTAGACTACTTTTTGGCTCCATTGCATCAAGCAATTACAAATAGTCCAATGCCTAGATTGCCTATATCATGTAGAGATTTCATTCAACTAGGAAAAGAAATACAATTGGTTGATTGGTACTTATTGGAAGAATATAATGTGTTAAGATTTTATGGATCATAAGTAGAGCCATACAAACTTCCAATACATGTGACAGAAAGAGTTTTTGCATTGGAATATGTAAGGCAGATGTAGAGTACTGATGAACTACACTTTGCTAGTTAGCAAAAGAAGACCTTATTTCCTTCTTTACCTTTTTCATGTGGAGGGTTCACATTCGAGAGAAAAGCATTTAACGTGGCACAAGATCTTTTGAAATTTTTTAATTTTGATGTTGTCTATCACTGGCAGTATAATCCATGTGACACCATTAAAATAGTGATTGTGGCTAATAGGAATGCTGCAAGTAGAATTCAACATCAAAGTAAACCCTTGCTTAAAAACTTCAGAAACAAGGATTCCTGGGATGAGGTCAAAATTGCAATGGAGAAAACTGCTGTTGAGAAAGGTATTTCTTTTGAACAGTTGTCAGCAAAAATTATGGCATTGCACCAGGTCCAAATTATAGGAGCACCAACAGAGAATGAAATCAGGAGGTACAACAATTTTTATAGAAAAAGTGATAAACCATCTATTAGAGCAAAAGTGCCAGATTTTCTAGATGATTCTGTTACAAAAAAATCTTAGACATGGTAAAAAAATTGCTGCATTTTGGTCTATGAGGAAGGATCTAGGTGAACCGAGAACTGATGCAGACTATGGAGAAATCGATGAAGATGAAGAGTTTAGCAAATTGTGGAATATAGAGCATCCCAATGAATGTGAAGATGAAGAAACTGATAGTGATAGAGATGATGAACCTGATGATGATAGGGATGAATAAAGCATTTACAAACTTGGTTTAAGTCAGAACACAAAAAAATCATATACTTCAGGAGCAGTCATAGCTAAAAAGTTGGGTTATCAAGGTGGTGGTTTGGGGTCCCAAGGACAAGGCATTTGGAAACCAATAGATGTAGTCACCACTGCCAGAAAACCATTTGATAAATGAGGCCTTGGAGCTGGATCAACTGATAAAATGCACCAAGGTCATACAAGTAGAATTGAAAGAATTGATTTTGTTACAGATTCAGATCCTAATCCTCATGGTCAGATGCAATCACAACTTGGACATGCCCATGGTGGAGAGCCTAGTGCGACTGGCACTGCCACTGGTGGAGAACTTAGTCAACATGTGCTACAATAATAGGTCCAACAACAAGTTACACACAAGAGGACACCAATACAAGATACCACACAAACACTCAGTGATCAAGGGACACAGAAGAGACAAAGGATTATGGCAGGTCCAAGTCCAACTACCAGTTCCACTACAAAGGAATTATTTCTAGGCACTCCCCCAGTTAGTGTGGCTATAACAGAAATTGCAAGTACTCCTATTCCTTCACCATTCAAGCATTCCCTTATTCATGTGTCCCCAGGTTTTGATTACATTTAAGAGTTTAGAAAGAAATCAGAATTGTATAAAAAGGATAAGAAGCAACTGATGGAGAGTGTGTCTGCTGTAACTTTAGATCCTGCAACAACCATGATATTACCCACATTTGACACAAGTACAAAAATCATGGAGTACACAATTGTTGTTCCCAAAGTTCAAAATAAACTAGAAAATCAGATGGATCAATCTGAATTTCAGGTGAGTAGTTTGCAATTTGATTTTTCTGGATTAAAAAATACTGACAAAATTAATATATCAAAGAAGAATAATGAATTGGTGTACACATCATTGCTAAAACATGATAGAGAGAAAAAAAAGTTGCAGAATCAAATAGAAAAATTACAGGAAGATTTAGCAAATGAGAAACCAAAGAGGAAAGCAACAGATAACAAGAGCAATGAATTAGCAAAAAGAATAAAAAAATCTACCTCTACATCAACAAGCAAAGAGGATAAACAAACAAAGGTGGAATTGAATGGACTAAAGCAAGAGTTAGATGAGATCAAAAAGAAATATAATGAGGAAAAATCCACTTTAGAAAAATTAAGACAAAGCATTGGGAAAGCAAATGAACAGTGGGAACAAAAATTGGAGAAAGAGAGGCAAAAAAATGGAATATTGGCCGCAGAGCTTATGGAAGCAAAAAATGAAATAAAATCTTGTCAAAAAAAGTTAACTAAATTTTGTAGACAAACAATCAGGCACATGAAACAAAAGATCTGGGAAGAAATAATGTAGAGGTTTGATCAATTGTGTGAATTCTTTCAAGTCATTGATGCCATGAGACTACATCTTGATAAGCTGAGCAAATATTTAATGGACAACACAAATCTACAAATCAAGTTCTAGAAACAGTCTACAAAGCTAGTGACAATGAATTGATTTCAAAAGGCATTACTAATTGGATTGAAGCCGTAATGAAGGTGACATCTATCATTAAAAAGTGTTCAAGAATGCGTGAAACAACAGAATTTGTGATTGAGGCTGCAACAAAGATTAAGAAGGAGGATGAAAAGGTAAGGAACTTGACAAAGCTTGGTTTGCCACAGGGTTTTGACACAAATGACCGATTCATTGGAAAGGATAATTTCAGAAAGAAGATGGAGGATTCAAGGAAGATTGATTTGGACCAGTTTCTTGGGAACCCAGATGAGGTGAACTTTTTGGATTTCATCAAACAACTGATACTCTTGAATGTATCTTTGGCTGAAACATTCAAGTCAGACCCAGGATCCAAATTGAAATTCAATCATACAATGTTAACAAAAATTCAAGTCAAACAACATCAGCTAGAAGAAATGACAATTCCACCACTTGAATAGTGGAATTTGCTAAAAAAATTGTTAGAATGATTTGATATTGATATTATGAGTTTCAACTTTTCGAGTTCCAACTCAACTCTGTGCAGAGTTGTCTTTGATTCTTGAGCAAGATTTTTCATTGCCTCTATGTACTCTTTCATTTAAAAATCAATAGAAAATTTAAATTCAGTAATGTGTTGATGTTCAATTATCTGTATTATTTAATTTATCAATTGAAAATAAACTCTGGTTTCAACTACTAAATACACATTCAACGATTGCTGATGTTCATTGTTCTATATCCTACTATTGTTAATATGTTAAACTAATTTTATTTACCATATCAAATCAAAAACCAAAATTCTACTTTACTGCAAATTTTATGTTTTATGCACAAATAAACTTTGGCAAGGAAATATTAAGCATTGAGTTGAATGATGAATCACTGAGTACATGTAAAACTTATCAGTATGACACAATTAAAATATGAAATAATTAATAATATGTTAATGTATTCAATTTGATTCACAATTTCAAGGAATACAAATTTAAAATATCATCAACTACAGTTTTGGAATATAATTCATGAAATGCAGTATAAATACCTAAAAACTGCTAATTCACTTCCATTTCTGAAATCAAGTCAGGGTCCTCAAATTGACGTTCAGATAAAGAAAAAGAGTCATCTTGATTATGAGTCTGGTCTTCATTTTCTTTGTCTTGATTCTAAGTCCCAAAGTTAAATTCATCCGTCATTGTGTCACTGTCATTTGTCCCACCACTACTAGTGTTTGAACTTGAAGAGTTGCACAACCCTCTTCTTTCACATATGGACTTCCAGATTGTAAGTACCCTTTCATAAAGAAAATTTTTGACATTATACGCACTTCCTAACACCCTCAAGCAATTTTCCAAATTCTTGTCTAGTTTGTTTCTTATCTTTGATTTCAAAAACCCCAATGCACTGAAAACTCTCTCATCTTCCACCGAACCCAATATCATTGTTTGACATAAATCAGCAAGTTTGAAATATTCTGATATCAAATCACACAATATTTCACTCTGACCCAAGTTTTTCTAGGCCTTTGTTATTGATCCTGTTTTGAAGGGATTCTCCATGGCATTAAACTGGTCTATCATACTTCTTGCAAACCGACTACATTGTCCTTTAAGCTTATTTCCATCTATAATTCCTTCTATTTGTTGTCCATTACATTCTACACTTTTCGAAAAGTGTGCGGTCAACGTAGTTACGTTTTGATGAAAAAATCTTGGGCTATCTCGGTGGCCTTGAACCCAAAATTGAGGATACACAATACACATGGCATCAAGTATTTCATCTCGAGGGAATCAATTATAAATCTCTGTTGAAAGATTGCTTGCAATTTCCTTCAAATTACTACTAACGGATTTAACAATGGCATCAAAATCATCCTTTCTAACAGGTACTTCTCTGATAGAGTGCCTGACTGTCTTACAATGGTGCATTGGTATCTCAAATCCACGTACAAAGACACATAACTCCTTGTTTGCATTAAACTGTAAATAATTTTCATGATGATTCAAATCTATAATTATCTGCCACCTATAAAAATTTGGGCTTTGTGAAGTTAGATCTAGATATAGATTATCGAGCGCCATGCATGTCATTCTATGTAGTTTGCTATACTCATAGATATACATAGTTCTATCTTGGGCTTTCTTCACAAGATTGTTCATTTCATCCAGCATGGGGAGAAGACTAGCTAAAGTTAAGAGTGTCTCTATATTGCTTAACCTATGTAAGAGGCCAGGAGCTTTGTCTACTGTGTTACGATGCTCGTACATTGTTCCAATCAAGGATGGATATTTTGAAAGAACTCGTTGAGATGGTCTATGCAAGGAGATCCATCTGGTATCAACATCCTTAAGAAGCTTGTTTCCTGCTGTTGTTCCCTCAACAAAATTTTGAAATTCTACAAAGCATTTGGGACTTCGGAAAAAGTATGCGTGGAGCTCGCAGACTAGATTTTCAACTTTTGATATTGTAGGAAACTTGCTTACAATTTTAAATGCTAAATTCATTCTATGGGCCATGTAGTGAATGGAAAGCATGTATGGTGCACAAGTAGTTTGTAATTTTGTGCAAAGACCAATCCTATGACCTTGCATTACTGCAGCTCCATCACCTCCACACACCAACTTTTTGGCAATTGTCAAGTCATCCATACCTACAATTTGATTCAAAGACTTCTTAACTAGTTCAAATATATGTTGTGATGTTGAACTGTCCTTCATTTTATGAGCACAGAGTAGATGAGCTCAGCGTACATGTTCTTTTACAATATACACATGCATACAGACCCATTAAGTATTATCTACCACAGTAACTTCATCTAAAGATAATGCAATGAAGTTTGACTCTTTTACATTCTCCTTTAAATCTTGTTTTTCCACCGCAACGAGACAGTTTGCCCATTCCCATCTAGCATTTATTGACCAATGTGTGCTAGGATAGTGAGGAACACTCAAAAAAGATAATAAATTACTATACTTTGGGTAGTTTGTCATAGGACGCCTTCTAGACAAAATATGAAAAATAACACTCATCTGAATAGTTTTTGCTAGTTGTGCTCCTTCCATTGCTTTTCCAAATTGAGCCTTGATTATACCTCCACTTGCAGCAAGCTTCGTCATTCTTTTCTTATGCTCATCATATTCCGTAGCATACTTCACATGAAGACATTCTTCCTTTGATTTCCATCTTACTACTAATGTTTCCTTTCCATCTATGATTTGTTTTTCATAAACTTTACCTATATGCTTTTCTATAGTGTCAAGCTTTAGCTGCAATTTCTTATCTCTTTTACATTTCCAACTATAAATCACACACTTGCATTCTGTTGGTTGTTCATCTTTGTTTGCTTTCTCCACTGGTTCAATGAATGGGTACTTTGACACCCAATCAAGCTAAAAATTCCTTGACATTTCCCACTCGCACCCTAGTTTTGAATCTTTTGATTTGTCTTTTGAATCTTTTGATTTACCTTTTAAATCTTTTGATTTGCCTTTTCTTTTCTTCTTGCCAACATCACTACAACGCCAACATTTTCTTTTTTCATCCATGTCAATTATCTCAATTTGGCTAACCGGGGTATCCCTTGGAACATCTTTGGTGGTATTGCCATCCTCATTTTGGCTAACTAGGGTATCCCTTGGAACATCTTCGGTAGTATTTTCATCCTTAGTCTGGCTAACCAAGGTATCCCTTGGAACATCTTCTGCGGTATTGCCATCCTCATTCTAGCTAACTAGGGTATCCCTTCGAACATCTTCTGCGGTATTTCCATCCTCATTCTGGCTAACCAAGGTATCCCTTGGAACATCTTCTACGGTATTTCCATCCTCATTCTGGCTAACCAGGGTATCCCTTGAAATATCTTCTGCGGGATTTCCATCCTCATTTAACTCAATGGCAATCCCACCTTCTAGTGGTGGTGAGGTATTGAGAATGGCTTCTTCATTATTATTTGGTGCAAGAGTTGATGGTGTAGCTCCATCTTGATTTGATGGATCAGTAACATTGCTAGTTCCAAAGTAAGACTATATACTAACTCCACCTTTTCTGTGTTTTGTTGGCCTCCTAGTCCCTTCACCACCCTGAGGAGTCTTACCCTTGTCGCACTTGCGGCTCAACATCTTGATCTCCCACTTCGAATAAAAGATGGAAAAAATGTCTTCTTGTTTAAGAAGGACATACTCATAGTCTATAGAATAAGATCCATTCCCTACTAAATATCTTCTTTAAGATTGAATCAAGAATGGAAGAGAGATAAAGAAATCTTAAAACACTAATGAAATCATGAAAAATCAACATGAAGGAATGATAACAAATGCAAATCAAACAGATGCAAACCTCATATCAACTCACGATCCATTGATAGGGTTGAAAATGCCGCACCTGAAGCATTCTAGCTTTACCCACAAGATTGATATGTTGGTTGCTTGATTCTGCAGCATAACGACAGGATAGGGATTGGTAGATGGAAGATTGGATGAATGCAAGATAGGTGGATGAGAGATTGAGAGGAAAATTCGGCAGAGTAAGGATGCTAGAAGAAGATTTTTTTACAAATGGCACAAGAGAGGCTACCTTTATAGAAAAAGGCAAATTCGAATGGATGGTTGTGATTGAGAGTTATGTTGAAAGATATGGATGGTCAAGATCGATTAGGGTTTCCCACTCAAAGAGGGATTGTAGTCACATGACAAGTGTGTGATGGAGAATAAAGGGGAATCTAATTCAAATTTGAATTAGTTGTGCATGTGAAGGGGTTAAGTGGAAGATGAGACATGTGACATGTGTCGTAATGTTATGAGAGGTGAGGGAATAATTCAAATTTTTAATTTGAATTATGTGACTAGGGATTATTAACTAAACAAATAGGATTTATTTAGTTAATTGGAATGTGATCAAGTGGGATTAATTAAATAAAGTGGGTTTATTTAATCAATCAAGAAGATGATTAAGATGGGATGAACTAGGACCTAGGGATAAATGGGATTAAGTGGGATGAGGTTAGATGAACTAGGAGGAACTAGGACCTAGGGGACATATACAAGTTCATGTCGACAATGTGACTAGGACCTAGGGCAAAGACATACAAAGTCATGTGTAAACAAGACCTAGACAATTTTTAGTGTCTACAACTAATACTATGAAGAAATGATTACTCACCTTTAAGTTTAGGTTTTCACTGACTTGCTATTCACTAATGTAGGAATGCTTGTGTTGTAAGTTTGTAACTTTGCCTATGATCAACTTCAAGGTGCCAACTCCAACTTCTAAAATCTGAATCGAGAGCTCACAAGTTCATAACTGAACAAAATGTGTAAGAATAAATTAGAGTTTCAATTGTATTTATATCAATCCATATTTGGCAAATTCCACGAGAATTCTATATGGTATATCAAAAAAATTTGTTGAATCCTGCATGATTATATAAGGAATACATTTAAGTGTCGACGAATCAAACTTCAACGGACTACATACATTGAAATTTCCAAGGCAAATATGACCCTAAGATTAGCACAGAGGTGTCATGGAAATTAGCGAAATGGCCACTCATAATCAACTACTTGTAAATTTTAATTGACGAAATGGGTCCTCACGCATAGTGACCATGTAATGGGGTTGGTGAAATGGGTCCTCACGTGTAGTGACCATGTAATGGGGTTGGCGAAATGGGTCCTCATGCGCAACGACCATTTAATGGAGTTGGCAAAACGTGTCTTGATACATAATATTGTTTTAATAGTATTGGTGAATATATAGGTGATTTAGTACTTGCTTCTGAAATTCCAGGCGAAAATATTAGTCGGCCCATTTGGAACGCATAGTTTGTTATGGCAAAAATCTTACTTCATTGATTCTCATAAAATAAATCAATGGCGAATGGATATGGATTTGATTGATAATACATAAAAACTGGGTGATTTGACCACCCTGTTGGATGCGATTTATTCGCCAATTCCAACTTGGCTGATCGGTGATATTCGTCAATTGGAGAACATTCGCCACTAAAAAAATCTCTGCCGGTCAAGAAACATGATTATATCTAATGGAACCATTACCAAGAAATTGGTGTTGTATCAACTAGCCCAACCGTACCATGAACTAGAGCAAACTATTTGGCCTACTCTAGAAGAAGAGGATAGTTATTCTTTGCAAACCCTGATGACCATTAAATGTAGTCCTTTGTTGGATATCCAAGATGAAGAGGAGTTACTAACACACATTCTCCAAAATGACTGTGGGAGGCACCCACAACAGCAAGACTGCCTGTCCTGTCTGTAGGATCCACTGAGCAGTATAATACCTAGCAGCTCCACTAAAGAAATTTCTCAATTGTTTCATGCCTTACTACCCCAGAAGCATCTACCAATCTTTCCTAGCCTTGATGTGTCTTCCATTCAACCAATGATTAAACCATTAGAGATACAGCCTGGAAAGATGTTGACTATCAATAATGCCTTGACTAAAGAACAAGAGCAATCCCTTCAAAATATCCTACAGTCCAATTCAATGGCTTTTGCATGGGATTATAGTGATATGAAAGGCATTGACCCAAATCTATGCATGCACAAGATCTATATTGATGCTGATTTTCGATCTATCAGACAACAACAAAGACGTATGAACCTTGCTCTAAGGGACATAGTCAAGGCTAAACTTCAAAAACTTCTGGATGTAGGTTTTATTTACCCCATTTTAGACAGTGAATGGGTTTCACCATTGGTGATAGTTCCTAAAAAGGGTGGCAAGTGGAGAGTTTGTGTTGACTACAGAGAACTCAACACTGCCACCAGAAAAAAGATCACTTTCCATTACACTTTATTGACCAAGTCCTAGATTCTTTGGCAAGAAAGAAGTACTTCTCATTTCTTGATGGCTTTAGTGGATATAATTAGATAAAGATTGCTCCAGAGGATCAGGATAAAACCACCTTTACCTGCCCTTGGGGGACCTATGCATACTATGTTTTGCCATTTGGACTGTGCAATGCTCCAGCTACTTTTCAACGAGCAGTCCTTAGTATTTTTTCTGATTTTGCTGATGATAGCATGGAGATTTATATGGATGACTTCACCACATATGGTGAAACATTTGATGAGGCTTTGTAGAATCTTGAAAAAGTTTTGAAAAGATGCACAGAGCACAATTTGTCCTTAAGTAATGAAAAGTGTTTTATGATGATGACTGAAGGAGTGGTGTTGGGACATTTCATTTCATCTACAGGTATCCAGGTCGACCCAAAGAAGATAGAAATAATCTCCACACTGCCTATTCCACAAAAATTGAAGGATGTTAGAAGTTTCCTTGGGCATGCAGGTTATTATAGAAGGTTTATTCAAGATTTTAGCAAAATTGCCGCTCCTTTGTTTGCACTTCTGTCTAAGGATATTGAATTTGCTTGGACACCTGAATGTTAACATTCTTTTGAAAAAATGAAAGCAGCTCTGACACAAGCCCTAGTCTTGAGAGGTCCAAATTGGAAATTGCCCTTTCATATTCACATCGATGCCTCAGACTTTGCCATTGGGGCAGTGTTAGGCCACCAAGAAGGCAACAAGGAATATGTAATTTATTACATCAGTAAAAACTTGCAAGGGGCTGAGCTAAACTACACAGTGATATAGAAAGAAATGTTGGTAGTTGTTTATGCCATCAACAAGTTCAGACACTACATAACTGGCTACAAAGTATTCATTCATACTGATCACACAACCATCAGATATCTGATGAACAAACCAATAGTGGGTGGTAGGCTGGTCAGATGGTTATTATTATTTCAAGAATTTGATATCACAATTGTTGACAAGCCTGGTAAGGCTAATGTAGTTGTTGACTTTTTATCTAGATTGCCCACTCAATCCTCAGATGGTGTGGTTGATGATTCCTTTCCTGATGAGGATCTATTTGCTCTCACTATCCACACACCATGTATGCAGACATAGCAAATTACTTGGTTATAGGGTAGATTCCAGGATATTTTTCACCAAGAGAATGGAGACAACTTGTTCACAAATGCTTTCCCTACTCCTGGATTTTAGGTTTTCTCTTCTATATTGGACCAAACAACATCATGAGAAGATGCATTAGAGAAAATGAAGTGTTTGATATCATGAAGGCTTGTCATGATGAACCATGTGGGGGACACTTTGCAGCAAAAAGAACAGCCTTCAAAATTTTGACAAGAGGGTATTATTGGCCAACACTTCACAAGGATGCTATCAAATATACCAGAGCCTGTGATAGGTGTCAAAGAATGGATAGACCAACTAAAAGTGATGAAATTCCATTGCAACCACAAATTTTATTAGCTCCTTTTGACAAGTGGGGACTGGATTTTGTTGGTCCTATTTCTCCAACCTCCAACAATAAGGAGTATATTTTGGTATGTATTGATTACCTTATAAAATGGGTTGAGGTCAAAGCATTGCAGTTTGCAAGAGATGGTAATGTAGCTAAATTCTTAAATGAAGACATTTTCACTAGATATGGTGTGCCAAGGGAAATAGTAACAGACCAAGGTCCTCAGTTTACCTCAGATCTAATTACAAAGCTAGTGGAGGAATATCAAATAAGGCATTAAAAGTCTACCCCTTATCATCCTCAAGCCAATGGATAGGTTGAGGTAACCAACTAAGAATTGGAAAAAATCCTAACCAAGACAATACAACTCCAAAGGCAAGATTGGGTTACTAGGTTGCTAGAGGCTATTTGGGCCTATAGAACCACCTGGAAAACCACTATAGGGTTTACCCCATATGAATTGGTTTATGGGAAAACAACAGTCCTCCCAATTGAATTTGAATATAAAACACTAAGGACAACTGTTGAGCTTGGGATGGATTTGACATCAGCACAATAAGATAGGATTCAACATCTTAATGCTCTGGATGAAATCAGGCTTGAGGCACTACACCATACTAAAGTTATCCAGAAATAGAGGGTCAAATGGTATGACAATCATATCAAGAACAAAGCATTTACAGCTGGTGATTGGGCACTTTTATATGACTCCAAGTATAAAGACTTCAAGGGCAAGCTCCAATCTAGGTGGCTTGGACCTTATGAAATCATGCAAGTTTTCCCAAATGGAGCCGTTCAGTTGCAAACTATAGATGAGGTCTGATTTTCACTCTTGGTCAATGGACATTAGCTAAAGTTGTATAAGAGGCCATTGCAGAAGGAGGACTTCATTGTTTCCTTAGCTACTACATATGGTGCCTCTGGTACTCTTGATGAGAATACTATGACACTAGTTGATGCAGCGTCAGAGGATGACCCACATGGCCTAACTAGTGATGCAGAGGTTGAGTTGGACTACTCAACCCCTGTAGTTGAGGTATAATCTCTTTTGCTTTCCAAACACATGCATACACCGCACCACATGCACACATAGCACCTTTTCCATGATGTTTCCAACATTCAACTGGGACTTGTTTACATCTTTCAGCTGGGACCTATTTACAAATTTCAATTGGGACTTGTTTACATCTTTCAGTTGGGACCTATTTACATCTTTCAGCTGGGACCTGTTTACAAATTTCAGCTGGGACCTG
Organism: Cunninghamia lanceolata; assembly: GCA_027924645.1. Lineage (NCBI taxonomy): Eukaryota > Viridiplantae > Streptophyta > Pinopsida > Cupressales > Cupressaceae > Cunninghamia > Cunninghamia lanceolata. Next base: position 5,513,867 of record BSBN01000847.1, on the reverse strand, counting down.
TTACTTCTACACTTGTTCTGATCACCATCAAAATCTGCACTTTTGAACAATGCTGCAAGAACCTGTAGCAACTGTAGATGTATTCCATGCAATGCCCCGCACATCCACTCAATCCGTACACTACACCTTGCTTCATCATCGTGCCTGCACCTCACACCCTGAAATTCAAGCAATTCCATCACATCACACATGCTGACGTGCCACCTCACCATTCAGCTGCATGCATGACCTTGTAGTTCCAATGGATTAATTGCATTATACACAATATCTCCTTTCAAGGTGTGCTCCCACATTTCTTTCCAAGGCATTATTCCCGAGGTAACTTTTCATGATTGCCATTAAATTTCTTTATATGCATTTATCACTATCCTTATTTACTTCATGCATGTGATAATATTTCATACCATTCCAATTAATAATTACAACTTCCTACCACTTCCTTTGCCATGTGAGTGAGGTCACTTCATGTTCAGTTGGGGGGAAGGGTTGTCATTCTTAATTTTTTGACTTTTTGACTAGTTTTCAAATGAGTTTTCATCCCTGTGTACTATGTAAATAACCAGTGAGAGTTACCTTCCTAATGTCTTTGCTTTTGCTTAAGTCAAATCGAGTTAACCTCGAGCAGTAAGAGGAATTGCAGAGTAGTATAAGAATTGGGGTTAAGTCTAACAAGGTGGTAGAGTGGAATTATACAGAGGATTATAGACATGGGAGGTGACTTAGTAAGGAGAGAGCTATCTATGCACAAAGAGATTCTTGAAGATGTGCTAGTTTTACCACTCTTCACCAGAGTAGGATGGCTTGAGTACTTAAAATTGATAGAGTATGACAATGATATGGCTGCAAAATTTATAGTTACATTGCAAAGTGATGAAGCAGTAGTGAAAGGGTTAATGATTGATGTTTCTGAGATAGCTATAGCCCAAGTGACTAGACTGCCATGCACTGGGTCAGAATACCCAGCCCGAGCTGATGCAGCTGCTGCCAGAGAAGAATTCTGTGAGCGAGGTGAGCATTTAGACTCAACAGCTCAAGGTACAAAATGCCTATCTCTACCATTTTTCTAGGGCAAATGTGCTACCTACATTATCAGGTATTTCACTTGTGATGGGAGGTATAATATGCTATACACTGTGCATTTTAAATTATTGAACCATCTTCATCATGAGAAATTGGTGAATGTTCTAAACTACCTCTATAACCTCATAAAGAGAATGGCTTCAGAATACCAAAGAAAGCTAGCAGACACTTCGGTGTCTCATCATTGTCTAATTGCATTACTGGTTAAGAGGAGTTTGCGGATATGATACCCACAAATTAATTGGGAGGCCTTTAAGGATTGTGTTGATATTTCCACCTTGTTGGAGCAATCTCATGAGGAGGATGAGGAACCCCCATACAATGTTGAACCCGAAGATGAACCTGTTTATGAAGAACCGAAGGAGGAAAATGTTCCTGAAAATAGACCTAAAGAAACAGGGGAACCTTCATTCTCTCCTTCTGAACATGTGACTCCACATCCTGGAAGTAAGAAGAAAAAGAAGAAGGAAGGAAAAGATGTCAGCAAAGAAAAGACAAAAAGGAAAAAGAAGGAGAAAAATGTCAATACAGGGGAAGCAAAGGAAAGATAGAAGAGGAAAGGTAAAAAGAAGATGAAAAGGGCTATTGAACAAGAAACCACTACCCCGAGGAGATCAAGTAGATTGAGGAAACAGACGGCTGAAGAAAAGAGACAAGATTTTGAGGAAAAGGGAAATACTCCTATGAATGTTCCTATTGACATACTTGAAGATGACATCTTTGCAATTAAGGATAATATGAATGCTTCTTCAAAGAAGAAAAAGTATGTTCCTTCTTCTGACTCTAACTCAGAGGACCCATTTATTGCCAAAAAGATGAGAAAAGCAACCCCTGATAGCCCTGTTAAAGAAATTTTTAATGTTTCTGATAACAATGATAGTGGTACTATAAATTTTGAGCAAAGGAATGAATTGTTAGAAGAAAGAGACCTTTAGAAAGAACTTTAGGAGGCATTGGACAAAATCAAAACCCTGGAAGATTAGGTAAAGAGGTATGAAGAGAAGGAGATAGAAAAAGAAAAGAGGATACAGGAATTAGAGGAGAGGATTCATACATGGAATCGAGGGTCTAAATTGGATTTGTTAGCACAATTGGCTATTAGCAATATCATCTCAGATGAGGAGAAGGAACTCCCTTCATCATTTCCTGAGGTAAGAACTCCAGCATGCCATACTACTATTTCATTGGGTTTTGAGTTGCTGAAAGTTACTAGTAGGTCAAAACAAGATACAGAGAATTGGGATAAAGAAAGGAAAAATTTTAATGAAATAATTGAGAATCAGAATCTTGAAATTAAGAAGTTAGAGGCAAAAATGGTAGGTATAATTGATAGGGCCATGGAAATCATTGAATGTAGACCACCTTCAAGGGTTTATGCATTATTTTTAAAGGAGAAATTTCTTAGTTTTGAATTCAATAGATTTGTTAATGACCAACCAGCTCTGCAGTCTAGACATAGTTTCTTCAGTTATTTTCAAAAGGTCAGTATAGAACAACAAGATCAACTATGTGAGTTTTGTTTGCACAATTATCTATTAGAGGAAGATACAGAGTGGAATCCATCTATAAATGTTGGAGATTTGTAGCTGAGAGCAATAATATCATACCTAAATAATGAAAAGTTGAGAGGAGAATTGATGATAGGTATGAAGAATATGAGAAGGTATCACTACCAATTAGACAAGAGGCACTTAATCCTAAAGATATCCTCATAAAATGGTACAGACTTCTCTCTCATAAGGGCCCAGGAAAAATCATTATGAACCTAAGAATAAGGGATCACAAAAGGGTACAGAGAATGATGGGATCCATTTTACAAAGTTGTGTTAGATATGTGCAAAGCAGATGGAACAGTTTGACACCTACTCTTCAACGGAAAGAACCTCATTCCTTGCATAACTTTATGAACATGTCTGAAAGATTGCACATGTACATTCAAATTTTAGAGAATCAAGGTGTGGCATGGTTACCACTTACCTACCATCCACCTCTACTCTTATATCCAGTTCCACACTGGACAGGTGAAAAGAGTGAGGAATGCAGGACTACAGAAGCTACCAGACTACAAAGGCTTTCATGCTACAATGGGTTCTATCTGAAGTAGGGTGAGGGTGTTGGGGTAGTTATGGATTTGAGGCAAACAGTTTTACATTATAATTCAATTCCCTAGGTATCTGTTTGAGAAATTTTGCTTGAGGCAAAGCAAAAGGTTAGTTGGGGGAAATGATGGGCTACAGAATTAGTCTCTTTTATGTTACTTTTTATACTCCAAAAACTTCTTTCATGGCATCCTTTAAGACATTTATCCATGTTTGCACTATGATATGTTGACCTTCTTTATACTTCTAAGACCTGAACTTATAGTATTAATGTGGAATGTGATGATCATATTATCTAATGAATGAATTAGATATAGATATGTATAAAAGTATAAATAAGATGTTTTTACGGTTAGTCATGGAGAATGCTTGTGGTATATGCTTTTGGAAACTAATTATATATGTAGAATTGGATGTGTCACGATGAGATCGAGCATTTGTAGCAGGTTGCAGACAAAGGAGTTAATAGAAGTATGAGTTTCAACACTAAGAATGTAGAGACAACTGAAGACAATTATGGAGCATCATGGATAGTAATAAATTAAGGAGTGGATTTGTTTCAAATATGGTTATGGACGTTGTTCATGCATCAGACTTCTAATTTGATTTGAATTCTTCTTCTTATAGTCAGTTAGAATAAGAATGTGATCTTGACTCCATGACCTAGTATCTAGGCGCGGTAAATGATCAGAGTCAGTTAATTAATAAATAAGGCTCCCTCTCCATTTTGTATAGTAAGGGGGAAGATGAGATATATAAGGTAGCAGAGTCAAGTTGTTATCAATTTAGTTTAATTCAGTTATCATTCCGTTTTCTATGTGTAAAGAGTCAAGCATGTTACATTTATGGAATACAATCTGGCTATGACAGAAAAGAGATTTCGTTGTTGAACACTTTGATATGAGTTGATTGTGTATGGAATAGGTTAAGCTTTGATATGTATTACATAGATACGTAGAATCTAGATTAGATTTGCTTTCAGTTAAGGAAGACAGTCTCTTGAGTTGGCCACTCAAGGTACTGATTCTCTCCTTGTTTATTTCATTTCAATTAATGTTGGTTTATTATTTTTCTGTTCAAACCTAATTTGAATTCAAGTTGGTATTATGTTTTGATCAAATAGATATAGTTCATGAACAATTGCATATTAGTGTCTTCACAAATCCTCTGAAGGTCAGCAGTTAGTCATTTCATTCTTGACAATTCAATTAAGTTAATTCTACAAGACCTTGCTGTAGGTACCCGTAGCAACTAGGATTTATAGATGTTTTCATTGTTTTATAATTCTATCAATTCTAGCAAGATAGATTTGTTTGTTTAAAGTTAAGATAGAATAGCTGGGAACCATATGAGCCTTGAAGGCATATACTTTGCAAGTACCATCATAAGCTTACGCTCCTTGGTCGATAATTCAATGTAGGAATGCATAGTGATAGAGTGGACTGTTCAGATAGGTTTTTCCCTGAATTAGTTAAGTCTACAACACATTAGTCTTCCTCTACAGATTTGCAGGTGTTTTGGATGTGTTTCAATGGATTTAGATTTGCATAGTGGATGTGTGTAGCTTGCTACTATATTAAGGAATATTTTAATAGATGTGTGTTTTAGAGATTTTCTATTTAAAATATATGTTTTTTTTGTAGATATGTGGAAGATTGTTATTTAGATTGTAATTTTTGAGGGTTATTTTAATGAGAGACAATTGTAGATTTACATGCATGCTTTCAATCATGGTTGATGGCACATGCATTAGCCTTTGGTTCCTAACATGCGATTGTTCCATGTTGTGGATTTGTGGCATTTTGGATAAAAGGGTGTTTTAGATCTAATGTTTATGGGCCATTAAAAATAATCTACTTATGCCTTAATTTTATTATTTATTCCTTGTTGGTGGAGCATTGAATCTACATGTTATGGGTCCATGTGTGTTTGCCATATCCAGGGTGCACATCTTTTAAGATCTATAATTTACTTTGCTTTTTGCCTATGACCATGTTTGTATCACCTTTGTTAGAGGTTTCATGTGTATATATAAAGTTGCAAGTGCCATGTTTGTGTACCTGCATGTTGCATAAAAAACTCAAGAATGGATATGTGGATTATTGATGGTGTAATGTGTGCCAAATAGAGAGATCAACTATAAAAAGAGTGGTAGTGATTTGTTAGTCTTCTGAGCATCTCTATTATTTGTTATAAACTATTTGGATGCATTGGAGAATCATGATCTACATAAAGTGTGTTACATATATTTTTTCTTTTTGACCTAAGGCCATAATTGAGCATTAGCATGTTGGGTGGAAGAGAGGCAACATAATGGATAGTATAGAAGGTTTTTTGAAGGCCACATAGGAAGAAAGAAAATAATTTTGGCACCATGGTGTGGTCAAGTACAACATGGGATGATTAGTTGCACATTTGGTGTAAACATATAGTCTTCATGGTTTTAAGGACACAAACTATGTTGTCATGAGAGGATTTAGGCTTTATGCAAGAACATAGTTGGTTTATAGACTATCTTCTAGGTTGAATATGGTGACTATGATGCCATGGAAATCTCCTAAGTGCACAATGGGAGTTTTGGCATAACAAGGTTATGTTTATGACTTTGTCATAGTGATGTTAATCATGATGCCTTGGGATGCTCCAAATCACAATCAATGGTTGTTTTGGTAGCAATGTGGATTTGACATTTGTAGATAAATGGTCTTCTTATATCAAGGGCATGTATTATTGTGCCATGTTATATCTTGGATTAGTTGTGGGAGTATTGGAAAGATATAGTTGCTTATGAGTAGATCTATCAATTAGAGATAAATGATCTTGTATTATGAGGATGTCAATCATGGTACCATAAGGAGTTCTTGGAGTTTGCACAAATTAGATAGTGGAAGCATTAGCTATGGTTTGGAGTTAGCCTTCTATGGTTGAGTACATGACCATTTTGTCTTAGAGATCTCTTAGAAATTGCAACGTTATAATTGAAGTTTTGTTGGCATGAGGTGATAAGTTGTGTACCTATTGTTCCTAGATAGATAGAAGGTGAGGTTGGATGTCTCCAGGTTGTTGGAGATAAAGTGTTGGAATGGGTTTAGTCACTCAACAGTTTTGCACTAGAAAGATGGAAGAGCCTACACCTAATATTGAATGTGTGTTCAACGTGGACCTAATGAGGAGATTGTTAAGAGAGTGAGTTATAATGATTCAAAGGAAGAGGGAAAATCTTACACCCCATTCCTAAGGAGGTTCGTTCTACAAAGAATACAACCTAATAGGTATAGGCCACTTGTTTTTGAGATGCATTCTTGTTTTACTTTATCTTTTGATGTGGATTGGGTCTAAAACTGTGAAGAAGTTAGTTAGGAGGACAATATTGAGAAGTACAAGAATGGTTAGTGATTAAGGATTTATTCCCAAGTTGAGGGATTGTACTTTAGCGAGATCTTCTCTTCTATTGTAAAGATTACATCTTTCATATTTTTTAATCTATTATTGTTGTGTTTGACCTTGACGTTGAATGGTTAGATGTGTTGACAACTTTTTCATATGGGGATTTGGAGGAGGAGAGTAACACAAAACAATTAGAGCACATTATGGTGCAATGTAAGAAGGACATGGTTTATGAGACATCTCTCTATGGTTTGAGTTTCACCCCAATATCAAAAGTTTGATTCATATATTATTGGAACTAGAAATTTTTTGAGCCAAGTCTAATCATTGTGTTTGTTTCAAACTTGTTGGTGATCATTTACTATTATTCTACTATATTATTTTTTAGTAACATTAAGGATGTGATTAGGTCTGTTAAATCTAAATTTTTTGTTTGGTATGAACTTGGGGTAGCTAGTATTACCTTAAGCGTGAAGTTTAAGAGGGATAGTGAAAGGAAGCAAGGTATGAAAAAATGCTTCCTACACTAATATTTGGAGGAGAGTATTGTGCAAATTTTATATCTTTACAATTAAAGAAAGAAGAAACACATATAAACATATAAATAATATACCATAACACAAGGTGTACATGGGGAAAATCCTTCGAGAGAAAAACCCCAAACTCCAAAGCAACCCAATGTATTATTCAATAATCTCAACATGGTTACAATACACTTTCAAAGCAATCCTTTACTCGAGTATCACCAACATACATAACTAGAGTAATTTTGGTAGCATAACAGTACTTGCAAAATAACCCATACAAACTACATCTCCAAGCACCAATAAATAGGCAAGGTTCAAATTGGAAACCATGAATGGTTTTGGAAAACCATTAGCAAAACCATAAGAGGTATGGCACCAAAAATCATGGGTTCAAATTACAATGCCCCTCTTTGGTCTTGGTCCTCCTAGCTAATTTTAGCATATTCCTTACACTCTTACATTTGTCATAATCTGTCATATTTGACCACCCAAACTTGGGCATCCCAATTTGTCCTTATTCAACCCATTCAAAGATGCTCCATGACAAGTGTCCAAGCCTATCATATTATTGATCAAGATTCCAATGTAACCTCCCTCTTACACCTCATAAGAACCTGGCATATGTAACTCCTGTCATAATGGCCTTATACACACCACAAGATTATAACATATGGCCAAAGGATGTCACCTCATTGTGGGAGGCCTAAATCTTCATGCGAGGATAAAATCCACTAAATATGAATTCCATGTCACCTCCAAATGGAATTCCAAATCTCCCATGTGAAGACAAAATACACAAAAGATGAAATAGTGAATGCATACAAAAGTATTAAAAATGAACATTAGGAATGCAAGATTGAGACAACTTTTCTCAACATTCTCCCACTTGTCAAACACCTTGCAAAAGAAAAAGGGAAACAAACCAACACTAAAATCTAACTGATAGGGGTCATGAGGCCCATAGACTTATTGTACCACCTAAACTTCTCTATGCTCATAGGCTTCGTTAATTAATTTGCAACATTCATCAAATTATTGACCTTCTTTAGCATCACCCTCCCATCCTCTACCATGTCATGAATAAAATGGTACTAGACATCGATGTGCTTTATCCTAACATGAAAGGTTAAGTTCTTTGCCAAATATATGACACTATGACTGTCACATAGAATTGTAATAGCTCCTAGATCAAGCCCAACATTTGAACACAATCTTTGAAGCCATATGGCTTCTTTACAAGCATGAGTAGCTACCATGTACTCTACTTCTATAGTGGAAAAAGTGACCACAACCTGTCACTTTATCATCCAACTGATAGCACCACTAAACATAGTGAAAACATATCCATTGGTGGATCTCCTATTGTCAACATATCTAGCCCAATATAAATCCAAAAATCTAAGAATACACATTGAATGTCAAGCTCCTGTAGGATTACCATGATAACTAGTGGAATACTTAGAAGTACCCTGCAAATAAATGAAGACCCTCTTTACTACATCCCAATGTACTCATCCAAGATTAGCCATGTATCATCAAAGGACTCCTACTACTTGGGCAATGTTTGGTCTTGCACAAATGATAGCATACATCAAACTCCCAACTGCATTAGCATAAGGTACTTTGACCATATTCTCCATCTCACTAGGAGAAGTTAAACACTGCTCAATTGATAACTTAGTCCCCATTGAAATATGAACATACAATGGTTCGCAGGTTGACATGATGAATCTCTCCAACACCAAGTTCACATACTTACTCTAGCCCAACCAAAATTTTCTATTAGCTCTATCTCTTTTGATCTTCATCCCCAAGATGTACTTGGCTACCCCTATATCTTTCATCTCAAATTATGCTAAAAGCTGAGACTTCATTACACAAATCAAACCTTTCCCATTATTGAAAATAATGTATATCATCAACATATAATGCGATAATAAGAAAATGATCACCATATATCTTGTAATAGATGCAATAATCCAATTTGGATCTTAAAAAACCCAAACCCAACACAAAAGAATCAAACTTTTGGTACCACGTCCTAGGATATTGCTTAAGACCATACAAAGATTTATTCAAATTACAAACCAAATCTTCTTTACCTTTTTTAATTCAGTGGTCTAACTATGAAATATAAATCTCTTCCTCCAAATCATCATGAAGGAAAGTTATCTTCACATCCATTCGCTCAACCTCAAGATCAAATGCTGCTATAATAGATAATAGAAACCAAATGGATATTAGCTTAACAACTAGGGAGAAATATCACCATAATCAATTCTCCCAATCTGGTAATATCCCTTTGTAACCAATCTCACCTTGTACTTCTCAACACTGCAATTTGAACTGATTTTCTTCTTGAACACCCATAAGTTTGCATCCAACAAGTTTATGTCCATTAGGCAAAGGTACTAGATCCCATGTGCCATTTTTTCTTTAACACAACCATCTCCTCATCCATGGCCACTTTTCAGGAATCTACATTATTTATCGCCATAGCCTCATTTACAATTGTAGGCTCATTAGTGTTAGTAATCAAAGCAAAAATACATCTCTAATTAGGAGTATACCTATCTATCTATTATCTATGTTGAGTGGAACTCCGTCAAGGCTAAGGTGGATGTTCTATCTCTTCTTCTAAACTATCCGAGCTCTCCTCTTCAGGTCCTTCATGGGATTCTATTTCAACTTTCTCAGTCTTTGGGGTTAGTTGAATCGCATCTTTATTTTATAGCTATAATATAGTTGAAGAAGGCTTAAATTCTCTAAAGATAACACTTCTGCTATACAAAACTCTCTCAGCCACAACATCCTAAAGCTTGTACCCTTTCACACCAATGCCATAATGAATGAAGATACATTTTACAATCTTGTTCTCCAACTCCCTATGCGCATGTCAATATGCCTCACAACCAAAGACTCTAAGATGTCTCAATGAAGGTTTTTTTCTTGACCACACCTCCATAGGTGTCTTTTCAATAATAGCTAATGTAGGAGACCTGTTAACCAAGTAGCAAGTCATAACAACCACTTCTACCCAAAATTTTTGTTCCAAGTTAGTCCCATTAAGCATACTCCTTTCCCTCTTCATCAACGTTTTGTTCATTCTCCCTACAACTTTATTTTACCAAGGGTGTACAAAGTTGTCTTATGTCTTTCTATTCCATGATCTTTACAGAACCTATTGAAGTCTATAGAACAAAACTCAATGGCATTATCAGTCTTCAAAATCTTAATCTTTTTACTATTATGATTCTCAACAAGAACCTTTAAATCTTTAAACTAACTAAAGACTTTGGATTTACTCTATTGTAGTCATTAATGAAAGATACATAGTAAACATATTTTGAAATTGAAGGAACATTAACACAACCACAAACATTAGAATGTATAAAGTCTAATACCCTAGAAGATTTATGAGAACTAGAATAGAATTGAACATGGTTTCTTTTTCCATATATGTAATATTCACAAAAATATAACTCAAGGTTACAATAATTCAACCCCTCAACAAGGTTTTTATTTTTCATGGTTTGTAGACTCTTCTCAACTATGTGACCCATCCTCTGGTGCCACAATTCATTGTTTTCTCTACTAATAGTTTTATCTCCAAAGCATGAGCACCCTTAGTTAACCAAAAAACATGACCATTGGAAGTGGATGCAACACTCTTTATTGTTGGTTCCAATGGTGAAGGTGAAGATTCTATAGATCTCTTCACTACATGAATAGAACTATTGCACTAAACTATGCATGCATCTAGTTGAAATAGAGTTCTAATATGAACATCCTTAGCAAGCACCTAGATCCTCTAACCATCTTGTACCCTCCACTCGAGAAAACAACTTGCACACCCACATCATTAAATTTACTTACAAAAAGTAGATTTTGTGCCAAACAAGGGATATGTAGACTACACATCCATCTGATATACCTTAAAATCTTTGTAGGCTGCAAATGCCAAAAACATTCTTATAGCCTCAATCCTTGCCACTAGTGCAAATGTTTCCTCAAAATATATTCCTTCAACTTGATAATATCCTTTGCATGCCAACATTTCTTTGTTTCTTACCACTTCACCATTCTCATTCATCTTGTTTCTGAAGACCCACTTAGTGTCAATTACATTTTTATCTGCTGGTCTGGGAACAAGATCCCAAGTCTGATTCTTCTCTATATGCATCAATTCTTCTTTCATAGACTTTACCTAATTCTCATCATTGCAAGCTTCATTCACAAACTTAGGTTCAATCTTGGAAATCAGACATAAATTTACTTGTTCTTCTACAGCTCTTCTTCTGGTCAGGATTCCTTTGCTCTTATTTCCTATAATTTGATCTTTATAATGATTAAGTTTTACATACCTTGGTGTCTTAGTAGCACTTTCCAGAGCTTGTTCCTCTTCATCTAAGTTGTCTTCATGTTGCACCACTTCTGAAGCATCAAGTTTATCTGATTCATATCTACTTAATTCTGGAGACCTCTCCCTACTTTTATTGACTTTGACATTTGCACTCTTAATGATCTTATTTAGCCTCTTATTATAGCACTAGTAGGCCTTGCTCTTGGTGGAGTAACCAAGGAAGATTCCTTCATCACACCTACCATCAAACTTGCCTAGATCTTTTTCTCTTTTGATATAACATTTGCTACCAAAAAATTTGAGATATTTCATAGTAGGAACTTTACCATACTGCAATTCAGAAGCAGTCTTAGAACTATTACCTTTGACTTGGACTCTGTTTAGGACATATACAATAGTGTGAATTACCTCTCTCTAATATGCTTCCAGAAGATCATCTTCATCATGGTTCTGGCAGCTTCTTGAACTGTTCTATTTTTCCTTTCAACAACTCCATTTTTTTGTGGAGTTGTAGGTGCAGATAAATGTCTCTTTATCCCATGTTCTTCACAAAAGAAATTGAATTTATTTGATGTAAACTCTGTTGGCAAGAGACACTGTGTGGCTTCATGATTTTTGTCATTGATGGCAATAAAGTCTATCCCACACATCTGCAGCACACAGTATGTCTATATCGGATGACAAATTGAAGATTGTTTAGGTCCGGTGAGCAAGAACAGAGCATACAACAAGGTTTGACAATCAGGTCTGGATCTCTCAGATGGTATAACTCAGCAAGTTGTGGACTTGGATAAGTCAAGAGGAGTATCATGACCACTATATTCTAGAGATTGAGCCTCCGGTGATGAATCATGGAAAAGATATGAGCATCTGAGTATTGGGTTCCAGACAGGCAAAGCAAACTGAGGAAGAACTGACCGACAGAGTATCAGACTTCAATCCGGATGAGAAATTGATGGTGATCAAGCTATTAGAGGGATCATACAATATTGGCCAACATGATTGATGACTTTAATGTCTATGATTTTGATACGCATCACATATCAAGCATGGATTCAGCTGATAGATCAGGAGTTTGCAAATATCTTGAGTATTCCGGTTGCCGACTAGAAAGTTGTTGAAATCCTTGATGCAGATATTTATACCAGATCGATTCTAGTATGAAGGTGTGTGTGTGTGTGATGAAATAGAGTACAAACAAAGGCAGAGATAAGTGTGGAAGTAGCAATACAAGTTCGGTATGTGACAAAGCAGCAGCACTAGAACAGAGAAAGAATGAAGTGCATTAGATTAGTTTATTGAGCTTAACCGGAACTAAATCTCAGCATATGTGGATGCCTCTCTTTAGTTCAAACACCTAGTTACCTTTTATAAACTTTGTAGATAGTGAGTCTCTTGTAGGCAGTGTGCCTCTTGTGAGCAGTGTGCTCAGGCAGTGAGCCCTAATTGGCAAGTGCCATTTTGTACTTCTTATTCTTTTAACAGAGAATACAATCTTGGGTTAGTCACCCTGTAGTTTTTTCCCTTAACAGGATTTTCCACGTAAAAATCCTTGTGTTATTTGTGTTGATTTTATTTCTGCTCTCATGATTATGTATTCTTATATGATTTGATGCTGCACTAATTGTTAAGGGAAAAGAAAAGTTAAGATATTTAAGATAACTAATTCACCCCCCTCTTAGTTATCTGCCTTGTTTCCAACAAACTCTCCTCCTATATCAGACCTTAAACATTTGATCTTCACATCCATCTCATTTTCAACCATTGCCTTAAATGCCTTGAACTTATCTAGAGCTTTTGCTTTCTCTTTCAAAAAGGTAACCCAAGTAATTCTAGAATAATCATCAATAAGCAACATGAAATACATGTCTCCTTGCAAACTTCTTACTCTGGTAGGTCCACACAAATCTGTATGCACTAGTTCCAGTAGTCCATCAATTGATTGGTCCTTGCTTTTGAAACTTGTTCTTGTTTGTTTCCCAAATTGAAACTCCTTACAAATAGGATTAGCAGGCTTCACAAGCTTAGGAAAATCTCTAACAACCTGTGTAGTACTTATCTTCATAATGTTATCAAAATTGATGTGACACAACCTTCTATGCCATAGCCAACATTCATAAGTTTGAGATAACAAATAATAGTTATCAGTTCCTTTCAAGTGATAGATATTACCTCTAGTCTTCTTACTAGTAGCAATGACTGTTCTGGAGCTTTCCCTAATCTTGCATCCATTGTCCTTGAAGCTTAAATCATAACCTTTGTCACACATCTGACTCACACTCAAAAGATTGTGTTTTAATCCTTTCACATACAAGACATCTTCAGTATTATCCTTGCCATCAAAAGAAATAGATCCTTTTCCACAAATCTTACCAGCTGTATCATCTCCAAACCTAACTAGTCCACCATCATATCTTTCCAAACTCACAAACTTACTTTTGTCACCAGTCATGTGGTGAGAGCAGCCACTATCAATAAACCATTCATCTTTGTCTTCAACAACTTGAGCAGCCAAAGCACTTTCCACTAGTTTTTCTTCCTTCACACAACTAGTAGGATTAGTAGACACAAGTTCTTCCTTAATAGCAATAAACAAGCATTCATTACCAGAAGTAGTAGCATTGTCTGGTTCACCATTATCTGATACTCCTTCATCATCATCAAAATCTTCAACATAATAACATTTCTTTTGGATCCTAGGTCTGTTCTCATATCTTTTTCTATTTCTTTCAATTCTTTCAGGACATCTGGAAGCAAAGTGGCCTACTTTACCACATGAAAACATTTAAAAGGTAATTTACCTTTAAACTTACCAGATCCTCTTTGTAGTCTATCCACAAAGTTGGCTTCAATTTCATCAAACTCATCATCAGATTCTACCTTGTACTTTTCTGATCTAGAGGTTTTCCTAGAAGTACTCGCTTTGAAGGAAGTCTTGACTTTTGGTAGGGCATCACCAAACTCTCTCATTTCAAAGGCAGTAAGCTTACCAAGTAACTGATCTTTGTCAATAGCTTTTACTTGCATAAATTCTTCAATTGTAGCTACCTTGTGATTGTAGGATTTTGGTAGTGATCTGAGATTTTTCATCACAACTTCCTTATCACTGAGAGTTCCCCCCATACCTTTTATCCCAGTGACAAGTTCATCAACTCTTTGCATAAAGGCTATTATGTTTTCATCTTCATTCATCTTTAAACTCTCATATTTCACTTTCAGACTTTGTAGCTTGGCCTCCTTCACAAAATCATCTCCTTCATACAGATTTTTCAACTTCTCCCATACCTCATTTGCAGTTTCAAGATCCACAACTTTTGTCAGAACTGAGCCATTTAATGAACTTAACAGAGCATCTTTTGCTTTGACATCCACCTCATATTCTTTGATTTCATCTTTAGTCGTAAAACCATTTTGAGGCATGGTGTATTTTGCTTCTGCAACTTTCCATACTTTGTAACCAAGACAAAGAAGATGGCTTTTCTTTCGTGTCTTCCAAAGAGCATAATTCATCCCATCAAAATGTGACGCTTCTTTCTTATAAGACATTTTGGATCTTCGTCAAGATGTTAGACTTTCTTTAAAGGAACCTTTCTTTGATACCAATTGTTGAAATGCACTAGACAACTAAGAGGGGGGGTGAATCAGTTGTCCCAAAAACTCAAACACTTATGCACTTAAACATTAATCACTTGTCCACAGTTATTATGATTAAAAAATGAATGCATGAAATCAAAACTTAAACACAGATGCAACATTAAACACAAGAGAAACTAGATTTTTACGTGGAAAACCCCAAGGTGGGGAAAAACCACGAAGAGGATTAGCTCTCAAAATATATTTCAATCTTTGAAAAATGTTCAGGCTTGGTCACTCCACGGGTCTAGAACATACCGGCTCATTGCCATGAAGTACAACTAGGTTAGCAAGCTCACTGCCTCAACCCTAAACCTAGAAAGATTACAATGAGGGCTGTTAAACCCTACTAGTTGCTCACTACCAAGATAAACATCTTCTTCATGTCTGAGATTAATGCATTGAAGTACAATAGTTTCGCTACTTTGCTCTACCTTTCCACCTTTTTTCTTATCTTCCCATCTTCGCACAAGGACATCTTTTCCACGACTCAATTACAAGTATTTGTACACTTCATCAACCTTGGAATGATCATCAAGGTCGACATTACAATCATCAACCATTGGAACAATCTCCAAGGTCAGCATTACAAACATTTACAAAATAGGTCTTGACCTAATACAAAATTATGCTAAGGATTTGTAGTATAGATGTGTGTATGAGGAAAATCAATAGGTCAAATGATAAAATCAAAACTATGATAATAAGCAAATTAATAACCCATAACATAAAGAGATCTATCTAAATAAAAAAGCCATGATCAAATGAATAAATCAAATAAAACAAGAAAGATTTTACCAAATTGTATTGTTCTCTTTTGTCGAATGTGGATTGCTCAATAACGCTGTGAAACCATGTTTGCAACAAGCAAGTATAGGTGCTCAAAGTGCTCAAAAGATCATAAAGTGCTCAACGATGCGATGTATGCTCAAAGCGCTGTAAAGGATGCCTGAGAACAAGTGATCGAAGAGGGTTTGTGAAGGAGATGAGGGGGGTTTATATAGGTTTCAAACATGATCTATCAACAGATGAAATAAATCCATAGAATGAATAGTTGAGATAAATCAAATAACTCATGCTGAATGTGCACACGACATGTGTCACTCCAAAAAGGTATTTTTATTAAGATAATTATTTTTTTGATAAAGATAGATTTGATTTCATAAATTAGAATGCTTTTTCTTCTAATTCATGAGTTGATGAAAATAAGATAAATTAAAGCCAATTAACTCAACTTGTAATTTGCTTTTTTTAGAGTTCTAAAAATAAGACTGATTGTGCACATGAGTTAACATGATATTTTTAGAGGAAATGGAAGATAATTGAAATTAAATAAATAAATTTATTTAATTGATTGTGCATGATTTTGAAGAATAGATAAGATATGAAGATTTAAATAAATTAAACAAATAAATTGATTTAATTTATTTTGCATGATGAAGGATAAATAAAATATTTGATTATATTTTATTTTTAGAAGATTTATTTTTAGAGGTAAAAGCAAATTAAATAAATAAATTTATTTAATTATTTGTGCAAGATTAAAGGAATATGAAGATTATAAATAAAATACTTGATTTTATTTATTTTTAGAGGATTGAGATAATTTAAATAAATTTTGCATGATTTATTTAAATTTAGAAGAATAATTGATTTAATTAAATAATGTAAATTATTTAAGTAGATAAGAGGATTTGTGATGAATTAATTAAATAATTGGATTTATTTAATTAATGTGGACTTGAAATTTGAAAGAGGATAATGATTTAATTAAATAATAAAAATTATTTAATTTTGGAAGAATAAGGTTGATTTTGCTGAAATTAATTAAATAAAGAGGATTTATTTAATTAGTGTTGAATTTAGAAGATTTGGAAGAATTTGATAAAATTAATTAAATAATTAAGATTATTCAATTAATGCTAAAATGTAGGTGATGCGATAGATTAGACGAAATGCAAGTGATTCGAAGACATGGTCATTTTAGGGTGTCTACATTTTGCCCCTCCTTGATGCAATGCAGTTTACAACGTTGCGTCAAAGAAAATGATTGTTTAAGACATGATACAATTTTGATGCCCCAGTGTAGCTAGCTGCCCCAGCGTATGCCCCCTCAAGAGGAAAGATAGGGAAGTGACAGAAGGATTGGGTTGACGCTCGACTAGAAGATTGCATGACAATGTAGAAAAAAAAGTATGGGGTGGGAAGAAAAAAGAAAAAAAAATGGGAGGGACACTATAAATAGGTCCCAAGGGGACCACAATCCTCACTTTACACACTAAGAGTTGCTAAAATTAGAGCTTAGAGCCTCCTAGCTTAGTGTGTGAGAGTTGAGTGGAGAAGGAGTTTGCAGCGTGGAGAGATGCCGATCCCAGCGCATAAGCATCGGGCAGAGTGGGTGCGAACGTACAGGAGACCAGCGAGAGCATCGACAGTAGTAAGTGCTCGATAACCTCTTTGCATTTGATGTTTTAGGTCAATTTTAGGGTTTTATTTATGTAGGTTTCTAGGTCAGCCAAAAATGTTGCGTCATGTTAGGGTGCGTCTGGTAGTCGATTAAAGTGCTTTTGGCGCGCTAAAGCGCAGTTGGTAGGTCAGTAGAGCGCATTTGGTCAAGGATCAGTGCTATTGGTTTTGAGCCGTCGCACCGCAGCGTGCTTGGTAGAGTCCCGCAGTGCTATTGGCATAGCAGTTTAGCACTGTTGGTTAGGTAGTTAGGCGTGGTTGGCATGGGGGGTGCAAAAAATGAGTCGCCTTTGCAAGCGCAGTGCGGTGCAGATGGATAAACAGTTCAGTGCACCTATGTAAAATAGGTTGCTTTTGGCATTTGGTAGGAAAGCGTGGTTGGATGTACAGTTCAGCGCTTTGGGTAGAACAGTGGAATGTACTTGGATAAAACAAGGCACTTTTTGTTAGGTTAGAATAGTGAAGTGGTTAGGGTTGACCGAGGGGTTGACCACTTAGGTTAGAGAAGTAAAGAGTTGGTCTTAGGGTTTTTGTCATAGGGTAGATGTCGATAGGGACTTGGGGAATGTGCAAAAGGTTTGACAAGTGGTTTTGTGGATTTAGAGGATGATGCCCCCGCTGATGTTGAGGGAGCGACACCACATCATTCTTGACGAGGTGGTGTAGATTACTTGGGAGGAGGATGCATTCTTGGAGTACATGGGATTATGGCATGTGGCGCACCTGACACATATTAGGGTGAATCTCACCCTTTTGACAACAGTTGTGGAGAGATATCACAGTGAGACATGTTCGTTTCACTTTTCGACAGGGGAGGCTACAGTGACACTTGAGGATGTGTATCGCATCCTCAAGATCTCGATTGATGGAGAGAGAGTGGACTTCGACCCAACGTGAGGTGAGGCTGGACTGGTAGAGGTATTCTGCACAGATGACTTGTGGATAGAGGATGGTGAGATTCGATGGCCAGACGTGCCGAGACTATGTGACAGGATCAGATCGATTGTGGCTTCGTTGGTTGGTGGCTTCCTTTGCCCAGATAGGCAATCTTGAGGACTATCTGTAGGATGGGGCACTGTATTTTTAGGGATGTTTACACATGGCATTCGCTATGCATGGGGCCCTTGTGTGGGACAACAGTACTGAGATATGCATGATTGCGTATACAGGAGAGGATGGAGCCTATTAGTAGGTGTGACTCTATTATAGGTGTGGGTTTAGGAGCACATCCTAGTTATCAGACTGATTACACAACGCCACCATGAGGGGGAGCGATATGCATTTTTGTATGAGGGAGTGATCACCCACTGACGGCTTGGATCTGTGAGCCATTAGAGGCGACAGATCAACGAGATGGACCTATTTATTTAGAGACCATGCCTACTATGTGAGGCATGGGAGGATGAGCATGAGCAGTTGATGTACTGTCGACAGGCTCAATATTTGTTTGGGAGATGCACAGATACCATTGAGAGATACCTGCCAGAGCGGGTACTCAAACAGTTTGGCTTGCCACAAGGGTTGCCAGTTGGAGAGGTGACACATGCGTGGACATGGTGGGAGATTGGGGACTGGGATGTAGAGATTCTAGTGGCTATAGCCTTGACAGAGTTGTGGGGATTAGTACTAGTGAGATGGGATTGGGATTCAGGATTGGTAGACCCAGGTACATTAACAGAGTATAACAGGTATTGGCAGACACACAGGCCAGTGAGACTGACTACACCAAGTGTGGTAGGGGCAGTGGGAGAGGTGTTGGTGCTAGGTGGAGAGGCGAGGATGAGACGACAGGCCAGAGAGGCTAGACAGCAGGCCGATGGAGATGACAGGGGCCATCAGGCTGATGTAGAGATGGCAGAGGAGGATGATCCAGTCGTAGAGACTGAGCTACAATGGGTAGAGCAGTTGCTATAGGAGGAGACCACATGGAGGAATCATCTAGAGCTTCAGATGGTGAGGCCAAGGAGAGATAGGGATGCAGCGAGGGTGGAGGTGAGATAGGCTGAGGCCCTAGCACAGGTACAGGCACAAACAATAGTAGTGGCACAGGCAGCGTTGGTAGCGACACGGGCATCTTTGACAGAGGCACATGCAGCTTTGGCAGAGGCACATGCAACCTTGGCAGAGGCACAGGCCATGCCAGCACCACTAGCAGATGATGGGCAGCTTGTCCAGGTGACTTTGGAGAGGGATGCAATAGTACAGCTACGTCTGACAGCAAAGGCCACCCTATAGAGGGTTAGGCAAGAGAGAGATGAGGCACACCATGCATTGGGTGCTGATTAGAGGACACTATGCAGTGAGCTCATCTATGTGTAGGGAGAGCTAGTGTCAGTAGGTAGAAAGGTTGAGTACTACAGGGGTTTCTACTTTGGTGTGGTGCCCGCAACTTAGCAGACACCTAGTTACAGATAGAGGAGTAGGTCTGGAGCATCCGGGTCACGTAGGATAGGGCAGTCAGTGTCCTTAGTCAGAGGACCCTTTGTGCCGCTAGGGGGAGGAGGACCAGTAGGGGGACCTTCACCGAGTACAGGAGGAGGACAGGGACCACAGTAGGAGGGCAACTCTACCCACTAGAGCTGTATTTTGTATATTGTATCATTTTTGTATCATTATGGACATTGTACATTTTGACTGATGCCTATGTGCATCTAATGTATATTATGGGGGCTCTTGATAGCCATGATGTACTTATTGTTATATATTTGGATATATACATATGGACTATTTGATGTAAACATGTACATTTGTATTTTGATTACCTTTACATGATGATATATGATGACATATTCTGCCCCCTGATGTTCATGCTTTTTGTTTATGCATTTCTTGATGATATGGATGTGATGACATGTATGTATGATTATGGATTTATGTGATGATGTATATGCTTACATGATGCTTACAGATGTATGACATATGATGACATGATGTTTGTATGGATATGATGATATAGATGTTTATGACATGTGATATCTAACATGTATTTTTTTTTGTAGATATGCATGAGATAGAAGAAAAGCGGAGATGGAAGAGAGAGATGAGGTGATGTAGAAGAGATTGGAGATAGAATAGAACATGAGAGAAAGATAATTAATCGATCATTGCTTGAAAACCATATAAGGCCATGGGTAAATAGATGGGTAAATGAATGAGCTTGTTGCATTGGTTTCACAAATGTTTATAAAGAGCAATCCTTATTTTTGATATAGCATGTGGATATCTCACCACCAAGGTATAAAAGACCAAGGTACTGTAATATTTGAGTGTGTGGACATTGACTCTGTAAGCAAGCGGTTTGATCTTAGATCCCTTTAGACATAATATGACCTTGTTGTACATGTGAATGAGCCATAGTCTTGAACATAAAATAAACTTCAATACATTTAAATGCAAGAAGAATATTAATATGTAAGATGCTAGGTCGTAACACACACAAGATAAATATGTGGCTAAGAAAGATGCTAAAGATCATTCCTCAAACACGACACACAAAAGAAATGACTATGCCCCCAATCCGTACTGCATCGCAACATACCAAGATTATAGATAAATCAAGGTAGCCTTGAATAGGTAATGGACAAAGGAGCAAAAGATAAACCATAAAGCAAATTGAATGACTTACAAAGTAAACATACAACCAACATATTCTCTTGCCAAAGAGGTTGCTCATGATAGATTGGATAGGAAAGATAACAGTCTTATCGTAGGAGCTATGTGTCCGTTAAAGGGTGTTATCTGTTGAAAAGATAATGTCTGGTTTCGGGAAATTCCACATGTTGTACAAGATGCGTGTGTTGGTCTCAATCATGGAACATCCTGTATAAGACAAGTTTATTGATCTGTTGCGCAGTTTGAGATTGATTTAGCTGATGTTGGCAATCGATATGCAGGACAGTATATGGCTCTGCGCGTAGGTTTCTTTGCTTCCAGTTTGTTAAGGACTTTTGCTTTGTAAGGATGTGTTTGTTTGTTGTTTTTCTTCTTGAGTTAGTCAAGTCGAGGTGAATGGAATTTGATAAATGGAAGACTAGAAAGATGTCATGTCAATGGATTGAAATGGGTGAAGAATGATGAATCGTATGTGCCTGAGTACTGGATACATCCTTCGTATTCCAGACTGCCTACATACCCTGTATCCACGGGATCAAGGCACATTATGAGGAAAGATGAAAATGATAAATATGTAGTTCTGGGTAGAGTGATGAGACGGGTCAAGGTGTTTGAGCTTGGGGAGGAGAAATGATGAGATCTTGTACCTGAGTACTGGATACATCCTTCGTATTCCAGACTGCCTACATACCCATATCCATGGAATCAAGGTACCTTAAGATTGAAATGAGATGATATGTAGTTCTAGTTGGGGTGATGATGTAGGAAAAGTGTTGGGAAGATAACAGCCTTATCGTAGGAGCGATGCATTCGTTAAAGGGTGCTATCTATCGAAAGGAGAACGATTGAAGAGTTTGTGAACCATGAACAAGGATCCATTCCTAGACCTAGGTTAAGGAAAGAGTTGCCCCCATTTTGGTAGAGGTATTTGCATGGGTGACTGATGGAGAAGACATAGAAAGTTTTGACCTAGGACAAGACAGTGATAACTGTTGACATAGATCAAGACGTGGAATGACAACAATGGACATTGACAAATTTCCAAGCTATTCTAGATAGGGAGATGGAAATGAAAACAAGGTCAATGGTTTTATTATGGATGGATGGATGAAGTTTGTTGTGAAATGGTCATGGAATGAACATGACTCTATAGATGATGGATGCTGCCTCTACACATAGCACTTGTTTGCCAGGTTCTCACTATGGTTCTTATCCAAGGCGCTTGTTTGCCAGGTTTTCACTAGAGGACTAATTATTTTGTTGTTTTCTTTTTGGGACACTCTGAGGATCAGACATAGAACTTCTTGAGATGAACACTGTTAAGTGGCTCATCTAGAGGAATGCCGTCAGGTGTAGCTAAAGTATAAGCTCCTGATCCATATGTTGCTGTGACAATAAAGGGTCCTAACCAATTAGGCTCGAACTTGCCCTTCTTTTCTCGATCATCTTGATTTATCTGATTTTCTTTTAATACAAGATCACCAACTTGAAACCATATTTCTTTGATATTTTTGTTGTAATTACGCCAGAGGCGGTTTTGATAGACATGGAGATGATTAAGTGCGGTAAGGCACCTCTCATCTAGTAATTCTAGCTCAGCTAATCTAGAAGTGCGATACTCCTCTCCATCAATCAGGTTCTTCATGGATACTCTGAGAGATGGGATCTCGACCTCTATAGGTAGGATGGCTTCAGAGCCATAGACCAAGGCATAGGGTGTGGCACCAGTTGGTGTTCTGATACTAGTGCGGTAGGTCCATAAGGTGGGATTGAGTTGCAGTTGCCAATCACGACCAGCTTCTTTGACCATTTTCTTTAGGATTTTGAGAATGGTTTTGTTGGAAGCCTCATCTTGGCCATTACTCTGCAGATAGTAGGGAGTTGAAAAGCGATGTTGGATATTGTCCATAAGGCATAGACATATTGATTCTTGAATGGTCTCCCATTATCAGTGACAATGGCTTGGGGGATACCATATCGACAAATGAGGTAGTTAAGGATAAACTTGGCTATTATCGGTGATATAGGTCATGGGAATGGCTTCGACCCACTTTGTGAAGTACTCAGTGGCGGTAATGATAAATTTGTGGCCATTGGATGAGGATGGGTGGATTTGTCCTATGAGGTCGAGACCCCATTGAGAAAAAGGCCATGGAGTTGTCACAGGTTGTAGTTCATGAGTTGGTGCGTGAATCAAATCTCCATGCTATTGGTATTGTAGACACTTCTTAGCAAACTGTATAGCATCTTGTTCTATTGTAGGCTAGTAGTAACCTATTCTGAGTATCTTCTTAGCGAGATTAGGATAGGTAGAATGTGTGCCACAGACACCTTCATGTATGTCTCTTAAGGTAGCTTCGGCTTCTTCCACGTTAAGACATCGTAAGAGGATACCATCGAGACTCCGACGATAAAGTGTATCACCCAGAATGGTGTAACGGGAGGATCGACGGATAAAGGTTTTGCGTTGGGTTCATGATAGTTCAAAGGGAAAGGTACCGAGTTTAAGGTATTCATAGATATCTTCGTACCATGGGGAATTGGGACCAACAAGTTCGCAGATGATTTCAGTAATTGGAACATCGATGGTTGGTATCAACAATTGCTCGATCAAGAATTCAAATTTCTGTGTGTTTGTAGGCATGTCTATAAGTGACCCCACAGAGGCCATAGAGTCTGTAGCCTTGTTATGCTCTCTTAGAATTTAATCAAATGTGATTCTAGAAAAGTGTGGTTTGTAGGCATCCACTAGTTGCTTGTAGGGGACCAACTTTTCATCTTTTGTTTGGTACTCATCTGTGACCTGTCGAATGACTAGTTGTGAGTCTCCATATACTTGTAATTCTATGATGTCCCATTGAACTGCTATATTGAGACCTATGAGGAGTGCTTCATACTTGGCTATGTTGTTGGTGCGAGGAAATGCCAGCCGATATGACTTTGGAATATAGTCATTTTGAGGTGTGATGAATAAGATGCCAGCCCCTGATCCATTCTGTGTGTAGGAACCATCAAAGTACAACTTCCACATTACTGAGGTAGAAAGAGCGGAGAGATTCTCATCCAGAAAGTCTGATACCATAGGATGTATATCTGTCATAGGTGCCATTGCTAGTTGATCCGCTAGGGCTTGTCCCTTGATTGCCTTATGATCCACATACTCAATGTCAAACTCACTAAGGATCATGACCCATTTAGCCAGTCTACTTGTAAGAGCTACTTTTGCTAGTAGATACTTCAATGGATCAATTTTGGCTATTAGATTTGTGTGTTGGTTTAGCATGTAATGCCGCAACTTTTGGGAAGCAAACACTACTGCTAAACAAGCTCTTTCCATAGGTGAATAATTGAGTTCATAAACCACCAAGGTTCAACTAATATAATAGATTGCATGCTCTTTTCCTGACTCATCATGTTGTGCTAGAAGAGCCCCTAGGGATGCAGTTGTAGTTAAGATATATAAGATCAAAGGTCTATCGGCGATTGGTGGTACCAAGACAGGAGGTGTAGCTAGATATTCTTTGAGCTGATCAAATGCTGCTTTACACTTATCATCCCATCAAAATGAGACATCCTTTCCGAGCAAGTGTTGAAATGGTTGGCATTTATCTGCTAGCTGTGAGATGAAACGCTTAATAGATTGTACCCTTCCTTGAAGACTCCTTAATGCTTTTAGATTCTTTGGTGGAGGCATTTCCATATAGCCTTGACTTTTGCTGGATCTACTTCAATGCCTCTACGAGATACTATGTATTCCAATAGTTTTCCTGATGTTACACCGAAGACACACTTCTTGGGATTGAGTCTCACTTGGTATTTTTCTAGTCTGTCAAAGATTTGTCCTAGAACTTGTATGTGATTTGCCCTAGAATATTTTGCTAGTATATCATCCACATAGTCCTCCATGATGTGATGAAAGAGATTGTGGAATATCACTGTCATTGCTCTCTGATAGGTTGCCCCTGCATTCTTTAGACCAAATGGCATGACGCACCAATAATAGTTACCCCAAGGACAAGTGAAAGTTGTTTTATGCTGATCTTCTTCCGCTATCATTATCTAATCATAGCCTGAGAATCCATCCATGAGAGAAAGCATTTCATGACCTGTGGTCAAGTCTACTATAAGATCAATGTTCGGCAATGGGAAGTCATCTTTGGGGCACGCTCTGTTAAGATCTCTGAAATCATTACACATGCGGATGCCCCCATTAGGTTTAGCCACAGGTACTATGTTTGAGACCCATTCCAGATAATCAATAAGCTTGATGAATTTGGCATCTAGCAACTTCTGTATTTCCACTTTCACCAAAAGAGCTATCTGTGGATGCATCTTCCTTAGCTTTTGCTTGACTAGTTTAACTGTTGGATCAATTGTGAGATAGTGAACTACTAGCTTAGGGTCTAACCCTGGCATTTCAGCATAGGTCCACGCAAAGTTGATGGTTCTTTGTAAGAAGTTGTTAAGATTCTTGTGCTCTGTTTCTAATAATGATGCTGCAAGGAATGTGGTCCTAGGATTTTGCTCTGTGCCAAGGTTTATCTCTGTAGAATCTTCCACCAAGAGAGCTGATTTCTCTTGATTCTTAGATGGTAGGGGAAGGTTAAATCCTCCATCCTCAGGTGCCACAGTTGGGTTTTCACCTTTAGATACATCCTTTGTTTTTACTATTTTGTGATCAGGAGGTGCCACAGTGTGGTTTTCACCTAGAGATCTTTCTTTATTTTTACTTTTGTGACTGGAGGATTTGGCATTCTCACCAAAATAATGTTTGAGACCCATTCCAGATAATCAATAAGCTTGATGAATTTGGCATCTAGCAACTTCTGTATTTCCACTTTCACCAAAAGAGCTATCTGTGGATGCATCTTCCTTAGCTTTTGCTTGACTAGTTTAACTGTTGGATCAATTGTGAGATAGTGAACTACTAGCTTAGGGTCTAACCCTGGCATATTAGCATAGGTCCACGCAAAGTTGATGGTTCTTTGTAAGAAGTTGTTAAGATTCTTGTGCTCTATTTCTAATAATGATGCTGCAAGGAATGTGGTCCTAGGATTTTGCTTTGTGCCAAGGTTTATCTCTGTAGAATCTTCCACTAAGAGAGCTGATTTCTCTTGATTCTTAGATGGTAGGGGAAGGTCAAATCCTCCATCCTCAGGTGCCACAGTTGGGTTTTCACCTTTAGATACGTCCTTTGTTTTTACTATTTTGTGATCAGGAGGTGCCATAGTGTAGTTTTCACCTAGAGATCTTTCTTTATTTTTACTTTTGTGACTGGAGGATTTGGCATTCTCACCAAAATATGCAGTTGGTTCTAATTCCATTACAAAACCAGCTTTGTGATCACCAAGAGGGATACTGTTCCGGAGTCCCATGAACTCAACAATAGCTTCGTCATTCTAAAAAACATCTAGTACGGGGGCCCCTTGTTGGTCCCAATCGATAAGTTCAGGGTAGACAAGTGTTACTTTCTGGGTGTTTGTGGTGGATATTAGGGATATGGATGATAGAATGAAAATGGAGGATTCTGTAAATAGGTTAGTCATATGCAGGTAAGAGTCATTGATGATATCCTCATTAGACGTCGAAAAGGCGGGAAAAGTTTCTGCCACCTTGTCAAGGATACCCTCGATGTCCAAGGTGCGCGATACCTTTCTACCAAATCCTAACCCCTTCTTGTCTAGTTTCTTCATCACAATAATGGGTTCCATTGTTCCTTGATTCTATTTTCCAAGGCCACCTTTGCCTTTATAGCCCATGTTTTTGACTATCCTTAAGCCATTACCATATTGCTTGACTGGTATTGTGACTGGTTCTTTCTCCTTGTAGAGCCAAGAAGAGATGTCTTCAATAGTTTCCTCGGCCAATAATTTTCCCTCTTGGAATTTGGTTAGAGATGCTGGGGGAGGAATTGTTGCTTTCTTAGTTGCTTTGGCAATGGGTGGTTGACCGTAGGATTTAGGAGATAGAGGCATCCACCCTACACAACAAGATTTTGAGATATCATATTCTCCAAAGCCAATATCATGGATGTGAGCTTTGATTTTAAGAATAGGATGAGGATTAGGTTCACTTGCAGAGGCTTTTGTCAAATTTTCAGGGTTGACATACAATGGGGACTCAAGGGCTTTGTCATTATTTGGCACTTGGTTGTAATTCTTATAACTGCCTTGTAAGACACGACATAATTCAAAAGGATTAGGGTCACCTGGGATAGTGATCTTTGTAACATTAAATGGGAATTTGAGACAGTGATGGTACGTTGAGGGAACAACTTTCATGGCATGGATCCATGGGCATCCTAGGATAATGTTATAAGGTAACTCAATGTCAAGAATTTGGCATCTAGTTTCAAGCATGACAGGGCCTACTTGTATAGGCAAGTGGATAACACTTTTTGACCATCAGCATCATCATACCCCTTGATTGTAATACTTTGATCAATGTTGATTTGATCCTCAGAGTATCCCAATAGTTTAAATAACTTTAGAGAACATATATTGAGACCAACACCACGATCTATAAGTATGTGTTTGATCTTGTGTTTATGGATGAGAACCTCAATATGAAGGGCATCATTGTGACATGGATCGTGAGATGGGAGGTCTTTTTCAGAGAAGACCACATTGTAGGGTGAGGCAATGTTACCTATTATAGCTTGGAAATCTGTGACCGCTATGTTGTTAGGAACCAAAGACTCTTGTAGGGCTTTGTCTAGCATAGCTTTATGTGCAGGTGACGACCGTAGAAGATCTAAGATAGAGATATGTGCAGGGCTTCTCCCTAGATGTTCGACAAGATTGTAATCCGATTGGGTTGGGAGACTTGGTGTAGGACCACAAATGGTGACACGACCACAACGAGTTGTAACTGTGCAATCCGTAGATTTTCTTTTGATAGTGAGGGTAGATACACGACTCTCTTCAAAATGACCCACAATAGAGTCATAGGAAGTTGAAGCTTTGTTAACACCTTTATCCAGAGGAGGACCTTGACCATGGTTAGGGAATGGCTCCTTGTACATGTTGAAATCCTTGTTGGTGTGTTGGATTGGTTGTTCATCCTCAAAAGTGATTTTGTTTCCGTCGATGAGGTTTTGAATGATGTGCTTGAGTTTCATGCATGATGCGGTTCTATGTCCTTTGCTCCTATGGAATTCACAATATTCATTGTCTTTGTATCATGAGGATTTGTAAACAGGTTCACCATATGGGGGAGTATCTGGTAAGGTGATGAGTTTATTGTGTATAAGTTTCTGTAAAATAGTCTCAATAGTCTCTCCCAAGGGAGTGAATTGACGTGGTGGAGGGTAAATTTGTTGAGGTTGCTCTTGTTGTCATTGGTTTTTTTATGGTTTCCTTTGTTGGTTTTGTTGAGGCGAAGGTTGACTTGGTTTGGAAAGATGAAGGGGTTGTTGCAATGTTTGGACATGTTTAGAATCGACTACACCGTCATTGACCACATTTTTATTTTTGTTCCAAAATTTTGGTTTATCATTTGATTGTTGTTGAGGAGCATTGTCTTTGTTGTCTTTAAAGATTTTGACCATGCCCTTAGCAATGAGGGCTTTCTCAATGTTGATTCCCTTGTAGGTAATTTCATCGAAGGTTGTTGTACTAAGATGGAAACCTAATTCTTGGTTAAGGTTCTGCACAAATATGCTAACAAGCTACTTTTTAGGTATCTTGAATGGGAATTTGCTAGCCATTTGTCTCCATCTTTGAAGGAAGGAAATGAAAGTTTCTCCATTTTTCTGTTTATTGTTGCATAGGTCAGTCATGGAGATCTCATGTTCTGTGTTGTAAGAGAAATGGGTGGCAAATTTCTCCGCAAGATCATTAAAAGATTTGATACCCATGGGTAGATGTGAGAACCATTCTATAGCTTGACCTCCAAGACTACGAGGAAAAAGACACATAAGATATGTGTCATTATGTGAGACCTCAAAGCAAGCAAGATAGAATTCTCTTAGATGGTCTTTTGGGTTGCCTTTTCCTTTGTACTTATCAAACTTGGGAATAGTAAAATTGTGAGGAAAAGGGATCATGGGTAATGACCGATCAAATGGATAAGGACAAACTTCTTCTAAAGAGAAGGTTTTCTTGGTGTGGCCAAATGTAAGATCAGATAGTTGTTGTTGAACTTTTGTAAGTTTTAGCTCTATAGTTGTGGGAGGGGTTGGAAACATTTTTTGTTGTCCTAGAATCGGTTGTTGTTGCCCATATGGAAGATTGTAGTGGAAGCCATGGGCATTAGTGTTATAAGGGTTGTATGATTGGTTGGGGTCGTATGTGTTGTATTTTGGGTTTAGATTGGGTTGGAGTTGGGCGTTTTGATTTTGGGGAGATGTGGGTGGTGATAGGTAAGAGTGTAGGTTTTGTGATGGTTGTTGATAAGAGTTTGGTGGAGGAAAGCTAAAGTTTGTTGGGTTTGATTGCGGTGGTGGAACATAGCTTTGGGAAGTTTGGATTTGGGAATGTTGAGGGTGGTTAGGAAATGTGTTGAAAAAGGTTAGTGTCGATGATCATTGTGGTGGAGGGACATAAGTAGATGTGTTTTGTGATGGTGGAGGTTGATTGGGGAATGTGTTGAAAAAGGTTGATGAACATTGTGGTGGGGGGACATAAGTAGATGTGTTTTGTGATGGTGGAGGTTGATTGGGATTGTGTGGTTGAAGGATACGAAGGGTAGATGATGTTGGTGGTGGTGTTTGTTGTGACCCTTGTTGCATGGCCACATAAGTGTTTACCAGGTTTTACTTTGGTGGAAAACCTTCTCATGATGGGGTAGCCAATGTTCCACTTGCGATTGGTGTGGGCATTTTAGGAGTATTTTGTATGTTTGATTTTGCTAGAGCGGCTTGTCTTGCTATTTCTGCTTGATGATGTAGAGTCTCTTGTTGGTGTTTGTAGATCTCCATAGGAGTCAGGAGCGGTGATATGGGTCTCTCTACCATTGGATTTTGATAAAAGGGATTCTCATAGTGTGCAATCGTTCTCCCCTGTGAGTTTTGTTTGTGTAAGGGTGTGGTCACAGTTGACATGGTTTGAACTGCTGTTATAGTGTCTTGGGTGTTGTTAGGTTCATTAAGATTTGATAGATCAAAACCTTTGGGTAATTTGGCTCCTTGCTCTGCTAGCAAGCGAAAGAAATGATCTTGGTTCTCGCTAAGGATTTTGTCAAAGGCGGCCATGGCTCTAGGATCTTGTATGATTTCATCAAGGTCTTGTCTATCTCCTTGAGAGGATTGACCTATTTCAAAGTGTCGCTCTTCTTGAGATGGGACTTGACCTATGGTATAACCGGGTGTAGCAAAATCATGAGGCATGCTGGTAGTGAATTGAGGTACATCAATCAAAGGGACATTACCTTCTTGAAGATTGTTTGGTTGGTCCTGTTGTGGCATGTTTTGAGAGTTGGTTGATTTTGCCATTGGTGTCTTTGGAGTAACCTTGGGAGTCATGTTGGATTGGCTTGGTTGAGTCGTACGAGGAGGCAATTTGCGCTTCCTTGGGGTGACTTGCTTAGCCTTCATAGTTTGTTGGAGTCTAGTGGTAACCATGGGAGACACCAGGTCAATACGCTTTGCTTTTCTACGGTTTTGCTTGTGTTTTTGGGAAAGATAGTTTTGATGCACAGTTTACTGGACCAAAGGTACAGGACTGTGTTACAAAAAGTGAGCTATTGTGTTACCAAAGGCATTGGACTGAGCTGCCAGAGGTGAGGTATTGCTATACGAAAGGCGAGCTATTGTTAGACCAAAAAGTGAGCTACTATTATACCAAGAGCGCTGAAGTAGGTTTGCCAGAGGTGATGTACTGTTATACCAAAGGTGAGCTACTATTATACCAAAGGTGAGCTGCTGTTATACCAAAGGCACTGAAGTAGTGTCAATGTTGTTTATAAGGTAAATTTTGATAGTTTTGGATTTGATTTTGATTGGATTTGCTTTGGCAAGAGAAAACACAACACACAAAGTGGCAAAAAAGGACTGACACAATAGATAGTGTATGTTTGAGGCTAAAAAAAGTCCAATATTTCTACAGGTATAAGACAATTGCAAACAATAGTAAGCACTTTTTATCCCTAGAGACAAGGTTTCATTGCAGTAGATCAACTCACAACTTAATACTCCGTCGACCAAATGTCATTCCATAAAGGTGTCAGACATTTGTATCTTTATGAGAGATGATAGGTAGGGATATCTCACCCTCCCCTCGGAAAGCTCAAGTAGGTCACAAGAGCTTTATGGCCAAGGGAATACTATCTCTTCTCAAGGGAGCCAATGGTGAGTATCTTGAGGGCTTAAATCGATTCCCCTTGCACTGATGATTACCGCAACATTCGGAGGTGGATCAGGTAGTCACTATCTAGATTGGTTATTAGTAACTTTGAGGGACCAATGCCTTACGAGCAATGTGACAAGCTACTAAAATCTTTAACCAATCCTACTAAGAGTATCAAACACTTCGCTCAATGTGAAAATCGTTTCCATAAAGAGCTAGTACACCTCTTTTCAGTTTGGCACCACAAGGTAAGGCTGACGCTGGTTAGGACTAGGCTTTCACCTTATCCCTCTTATATAGTGGTTCAAAGGAAAACTCCGCTTAGGGTCATCCCTTTTGGATGAAGCACAATCCAAAAGTAGGCCCTTCTAAAGGAATACCTGAAATGTAAGAGCAAGCACGTCAAACAGAGGTTCAATTGTCCCGTTATAAGAAAAATAAGGTGCAACTAGATTAGGCACACACATGATTGTAGTTGTCAATTGTCCCTTATGAAATTGAAGTGTTTGGCATTCATATCCATTGTCCCTTAGAAAATTGAAGTGTTTTTGCATTCATGTCCATTGTCCCTTAAGAAAGTAATATGTTCCTAAGACTTAGATTGCCAAAAAATGATTTGTTCAATTGTCCCT
This sequence comes from Cunninghamia lanceolata, assembly GCA_027924645.1. Lineage (NCBI taxonomy): Eukaryota > Viridiplantae > Streptophyta > Pinopsida > Cupressales > Cupressaceae > Cunninghamia > Cunninghamia lanceolata. The sequence continues at coordinate 5,481,782 of BSBN01000847.1, read as the reverse complement.
TAAGAAAACAATATGTTTCTAAGACTTAGTGTAATAGATTGAGTTTCTTCAACACTCGCCCTGCATGAACATGTTAGGGAAACCCATTTTCTCTGTATGAGTGATAAGAAGCTGCAACAAGTTGATTAGTTCCACAAAAAATCACAAGTTTTAGCAAAAATAAATCAATCTGACCAAAAGCATTTTACTGTCTTACCAGAGGCGACCTACTATAGAACCACAAGCACTATACTATGCTACCAAAGGTGAGTTACTGTAGAACTAGAAGCAACCCACTGTGCTACTAGAAGCATTGTATTATACTACCAAAAGCGTGGTGCAGTGCCACCAAAAGTGCTTTACTGTCCTAGATCTAAAAAAAAGTTGTATTTTGTCAAAAAAGTTAGATCAAAAGATGATTTCATGTTTGCTTTGTAGATCTGGGATGTATAGTTGATAGGATCTGCACCCTGGAATCAAAAACCACTTAAGGATGTTACAAAAAGATGGGTTAACTCAAAAAAGTGTAAATACTCCTAAATACGTTAGCTTAGGAAGTAAACAAGATAATTGAAAGACAAATAAATAAAGACAAATAAATCAGCTTGCCAATCAATAAATGATAGATATGTGAGTAAAAACCTTGCAAATCACAAAATAAGATCAGAAACCCTAATTTGCCAGAAGTGCCTTACTACTATGCCAAATGCGCTGCACTATGCTACCAATAACGTGCTACTGTGCTACCAGAGGCTCTACAGTATTGCTCGAAGGTGCTATACTGTGCCGCCAAAAGTGCTTTACTATACTTCTAATAGCGCTTTTCTATGTCTTTTGTGCTGTTCCATACTGTACTTAAAAAAGTCAATTTCTCAAAGAAAAAGAGGGATTAATGGGTCCCACCAGGCATGCCAGAATGTGTATGAGGAAAATTGATAGGTTGAATGATAAAATCAAAATGATGATAATAACCAAATCAATAACCCATAACATAAAGAGATCTATCTAAATAAAAAGCCATGATCAAATAAATAAATCAAATAAAACAAGAAAGCTTTTACCGGATTGTATTGTTCTCTTTTGTCGAATGTGGATTGCTCAATAACGTTGCAAAACCATGTTTGCAACAAGCAAGTATAGGTGCTTAAAGTGCTCAAAAGATTGTAAAGTGCTCAACAATGTGATGTATGCTCAAAGCGCTGTAAAGGATACCTGAGAATAAGTGATTGAAGAGGGTTTGTGAAGGAGATGAGGGGGGTTTATATAGGTTTCAAACATGATCGATCAACAGATGAAACAAATCTATAGAATGAATGGTTGAGATAAATCAAATAACTCATGTTGAATGTGCACACGACATGTGTCACTCCAAAAAGGTATTTTTATTAAGATAATTGCTTTTTTGATAAAGATAGATTTGATTTCATAAATTAGAATGCTTTTTCTTCTAATTCATGAGTTGATGAAAATAAGATAAATTAAAGCCAATTAACTCAACTTATAATTTGCTTTTTTTAGAGTTCTAAAAATAAGACTGATTGTGCACATGAGTTAACATGATATTTTTAGAGGAATTGGAAGATAATTGAAATTAAATAAATAAATTTATTTAATTGATTGTGCATGATTTTGAAGAATAGATAAGATATGAAGATTTAAATAAATTAAACAAATAAATTGATTTAATTTATTTTGCATGATGAAGGATAAATAAAATATTTGATTATATTTTATCTTTAGAAGATTTATTTTTAGAGGAAAAAATAAATTAAATAAATAAATTTATTTAATTGTTTGTGCAAGATTAGAGGAATATGAAGATTATTAATAAAATACTTGATTTTATTTATTTTTAGAGGATTGAGATAATTTAAATAAATTTGCATGATTTATTTAAATTTAGAAGAATAATCGATTTAATTAAATAATGTAAATTATTTAATTGTAGATAAGAGGATTTGTGATGAATTAATTAAATAATTGGATTTATTTAATTAATGTGGGCTTGAAATTTGAAAGAGGCTAATGATTTTTTTTAAATGCGCCTGGTAAACTTTTTAATGTGACCGGCGACGCTGGTGTGACACACCCTCTGGCTCCACGCTAATGCTTTTGCCCGGAGCAATGAACCGGTGAGGCCACAACATGGGGGACCTCATCCCCTAGCAAGAACACTTCAAACCTGTGAGCTCATTGGCCCAAGAAAGGCATAAAGCTTGCGAGCTTGTTGGCCCAGCGGGGGTTTGAGCTTTGGTGGCCGCCACTACAACTGAGCGACTTAACCATTGAACCACCCCCTTATCGACAAAGAGGCTAATGATTTAATTAAATAATAAAAATTATTTAATTTTGGAAGAATGAGGTTGATTTTGCTGAAATTAATTAAATAAAGAGGATTTATTTAATTAGTGTTGAATTTAGAAGATTTGGAAGAATTTGATAAAATTGATTAAATAATTGGATTATTCAATTAATGTTCAAATGTAGGTGATGTGACATATTAGATGAAATGCAAGTGATTCAAAGACATGGTCATTCTAGGGTGTCTACAACATGTATGTGGATCAACACCTTAGCTGGGACTCAAACACAATCTTCCACGCCACAACACGCTTCCATAATCTTCAAGGGATCTCCACAATCACTGGAATTAACCAAGTCAGCTAAGACTTGTTACACACTACGTTATTTGGGAATAATCTTCAAACACGTTCTTTATTCCTTAACGCAAACCAATGTAAAGGTAGGAACATGATTAGGAGGTATCCACAAGCACGTTGAAATCACTAGAAGCAACCGCACAAACTCAAACCACTTCATTCATGAGATTCTTCACACCGGAGCACATGAACTTCACTGTCATAAAAGAATGATAGCTTACGGATCACTAAAACATGAACCATTGCAATTGTAGGTACTTATCATCATCCATAACTTCCCTCTAGAACCATAGAGAAAAACACTCTAATGCAGAGGAATGCGAAGCAAAATACTTTCTCTTAGGCACCAGTGAATAATTAGAAAAAGTAGGTTTTACTTTGGTGAATGTAACTCACTCAAATCTTCATATTGGAGGCTCAAACTCAGGATTTAGCATCTTCATCCATACTTCTAAATAACTTCCAATCTGTAGACCAAGATCTTCATTCAACAAGAAATGCGGAGCAATCTTCTTCAGTATGCAACTCACTGTTTTCACTGTTTACTTTTTGATTCTTCCGGAGGGGCTAATTTTCTCAATATCCTCAACATATAAAGCTTCTGAACAAATAAAAAAATAGGATACAGTTAACACCAATGACAACAAAAATATGTTGACATCAATGACAATACCGATTAGGCACATACTTGCAACAATCTCCCCCTTTATCTTGATGGCAATATATGATGTGAAAAACTACAACAACCATCAAGACAAGATTATCCCCCTATCTCTTTACACATCTGCACTCTTTCTCTTTGTGTTTTTCACATGATTTGTCTTTCACTTTGACATCAATGGCAAAGGGCACATACTTGTACTCTTCTGCTCTGATCCAATCTCTCTTCTGAACTCTTCGACTACTCCCCCTGAGAAGTAGCCCTAAAAGCATCAATCTAGATCTGGAGAAGGGACTCTAAGCACCACTAGACTGATGCACTCTTGTGCATCTTAGTTTAGAGCAGGAGGGGTAATAACCCCTAACTTTTCTCTGAGATACTCAAAAGTATCCTTAGGCAGAGGTTTGGTGAAAATGTCTGCAATCTAGTCTTTTGTAGATACATATTCCAACTTGACTTCATTCTCTGTAACTTTTTCCCTCAGAAAGTGATATCTTATGTATATGTGCTTTGTCCTTGAAGGCATTACTAGATTCTTTGATATGTTTATGGCAATTGTATTGTCACAAAAGATTACAATTGGAGCTTCATCCATAACACTTGAGTACAACTACATGCTGTTGCAATATATTCTGCTTATGCAGTGGACAGAGATATTGAATCTTGTTTCTTGCTTGTCCAAGATACTAGCCTTTTTCCCAAGAAGAATACACCTCCACTTGTACTTTTTATGTCATCCACATCTTTGGCCCAATTTGCATCAATGTATGCATTGAGAGTGAAATCATTGTCCTTTGGATACCACAAACCATAATCCATTGTGCCTTTCAAATATCTCAGAATTCTCTTGACTGCCATCACATGTGACTCCTTAGGTCCTGCTTGAAATCTTGCCACAAGACAAACTGCATGTATTATGTTAGGTCTAGTTTGAGTCAGATAAAGTAATCCTCCAATCATAGATCTGTACCTTTTTTGATCTGCCATAGGTGAATCATCATTTTTTCTCAACTTGCAACCAGTTATCATGGGAGTATTTATCAGTTTAGAGTCTTCCATCCCAAACTTCTTTAACAACTCTTTCACATACTTAGACTGAGAAATGAAGTTACCTTTATCTGATTGATTTATTTGCAAACCTAAAAAGAAATTCATCTCACCAAACATGGACATTTCAAATTCACTTTGCATTTCTCCAGCAAAAACTGTGCACATACCTTCATTGCCTCCAAAGATAATGTCATTAACAAAGAATGCAACAATTAGGATTTGTTCATTATTGATCTTGAAATAAAGATTGTTGTTGGTAGTACCATTGCTGAATCTTAACTATATCAAATACTTATCCAACCTAGCATACCATGCCTTGGGGGCTTGTTTTAATCAATACAATGCCTTCTTCAATCTGCATACCATGCCACCCTGATGTGATGACCGGAATCCTTCTGGTTGTTCAATATAGACTTCTTCTTCCAAATCTCCATTCAAGAATGCAGACTTCACATCCATCTAATATACCTTAAAATCTTTGTAGGCTGTAAATGCCAAAAACATTCTTATAGCATCAATCCTTGCCACTGGTGCAAATGTTTCCTCAAAATCTATTCCTTCAACTTGATAATATCCTTTGCATACCAACCTTGCTTTGTTTCTTACCACTTCACCATTCTCATTCATCTTTTTTCTGAAGACCTACTTAGTGTCAATTACATTTTTATCTGCTGGTCTGGGAACAAGATCCCAAGTTTGATTCTTCTCTATTTGCATCAATTTTTATTTCATAGCCTTTACCCAATTCTCATCATTACAAGCTTCATCCACAGACTTAGGTTCAATCTTGGATATCAGACAAAAAATTACTTGGTCTTCTGCAGCTCTTCTTCTGTTCAGGATTCCTTTGCTCTTATCTCCTATGATTTGATCTTCAGAATGATTAAGTTTTACATACCTTGGTGTCTTAGTAGCACTTTTTGAAACTTTTTCCTCTTCATCGAAGCTGTCTTCATGTTGCACCACTTTTGAAGCATCTAGTTTATTTGATTCATATCCACTTGATTCTGGAGACCTCTCCTTGCTTTCATCGACTTTAACATTTGCACTCTCAATGATCTTATTCAGCCTCTTATTATAGCACCGGTAGGCCTTGCTCTTGGTGGAGTAACCAAGGAAGATTCCTTCATCACACTTAGCATCAAACTTGCCTAGATCTTCTTCTCTTTTGATATAACATTTGCTACCAAAAACTTTGAGATATTTTACAGTAGGAACTTTACCATACTGCAATTCATAAGCAGCCTTAGAACTATTACCTTTGACTTGGACTCTGTTTAGGATATATACAACAATGTGAATTGTCTTTCTCCAATATGCTTCCAGAAGATCAGCTTCATCATGGTTCTGGTAGCTTCTTGAACTGTTATGTTTTTCCTTTCAACAACTCCATTTTGTTGTGGAGTTCTAGGTGTAGATAACTATCTCTTTATCCCATGTTCTTTGCAAAATAAATTGAATTCATTTGATGTAAACTCTCCTCCTTTATCAAAACTTAAACATTTAATCTTCAAATCCATCTCATTTTCAACCATTGCATTAAATGCCTTGAACTTATCTAGAGCTTTTGCTTTCTCTTTCAAAAAGGTAACCCAAGTCATTCTAGAATAATCATCAATAAGCAACATGAAATACCTGTCTCCTTGCAAACTTCTTACTCTGGTAGGTCCACACAAATCTGAATGCACTAGTTCCAGTAGTCCATCAACTGATTGGTATTTTCTTTTGAAACCTGTTCTTGTTTGTTTCCCAAATTGACACTCCTTGCAAATAGGATTAGCAGGCTTCACAAGCTTAGGCAAATTTCTAACAACCTATGTAGTACTTATCTTCATAATGTTATCAAAATTGATGTGACATAGCCTTTTATGCCATAGCCAACTTTCATCAGTCTGAGCCAACAAACAATAGTTATCAGTTCCTTTCAAGTGATAGATATTACCTCTGGTCTTCTTACCAGTTGCAATGACTGTTCCAGAGCTTTCCCTGATCTTGAATCCATTGTCCTTGAAGCTTAAATCATATCCTTTGTCATACATCTGATCCACACTCAAAAGATTGTGCTTTAATCCTTTCACATACAAGACATCTTCAGTATTATGCTTGCCATCAAAAGAAATAGATCCTTTTCCACAAATCTTACCAACTGTACCATCTCCAAACCTAACAAGTCCACCATCATATCTTTCCAAACTCACAAACTTACTTTTGTCAGTAGTCATGTGGTGAGAGCAACCACTATCAATAACCCATTCATCTTTGTCTTCAACAACCTGAGCAGCCAAAGCACTTTCCACTAGTTTTTCTTCCTTCACACAGCGAGCAGGATTAGTAGACACAGGTTCTTCCTTAATAGCAATAAACAAGCATTCATTACCAGAAGTACTAGCATTGTCTGGTTCACCATTATCTAATACTCCATCATCATCAAAATCTTCAACATAATAACATTTCTTTTGGATCCTAGGTCTGTTCTCATATCTTTTTATATTTCTTTCAATTCTTTCAAGACATCTGGAAGCAAAAGTGGCCTACTTTACCACAGGAAAAACATTTAAAAGGTAATTTACCTTTAAACTTACCGGATCCTCTTTGTAGTCTATCCACAAAGTTGGCTTCAATTTCATCAAACTCATCATCAGATTCTACCTTGTACTTTTCCAATCTGAAGGTTTTCCCAGAAGTACTTGCTTTGAAGGTAGTCTCGACTTTTGGCAGGGCATCACCAAACTCTCTCATTTCAAAGGTAGTAAGATTACCAAGTAACTGATCTCTATTAATAGCTTTTACTTGCATAAATTTTTCAATTGTAGCTACCTTGTGACTGTAGGACTTTGGTAGTGATCTGAGAATTTTCATTACAACTTCCTTATCACCAAGAGTTCCCCCCATACCTTTTATCCCGGTGACAAGTTCATCAACTCTTTGCATAAAGGCTATTATGTTTTCATCTTCATTCATCTTTAAACTCTCATATTTCACTTTTAGACTTTGTAGCTTGGCCTCTTTCACATAATCATCTCCTTCATATAGTTTTTTCAGCTTCTCCCATATCTCATTTGTTGTTTCAAGATCCACAACTTTTTTTAGAACCGAGTCATTTAATGAACTTAACAAAGAATCTTTTGCTTTGACATCCACCTCATATTCTTTGATTTCATCTTCAGTCGTCAAACCATTTTGAGGCATGGTGTATTTTGCTTCTGCAACTTTCCATACTTTGTAACCAAGACAAAGAAGATGGATTTTCATTCGTGCCTTCCAAAGAGCATAATTTATCCCATCAAAATGCGACGCTTCCTTCTTGTAAGACATTTTGGATCTTCCTCAAGCTGTTAGACTTTCTTTAGAGGAACCTTGCTCTGATACCAATTGTTGAAATGCACCGGACAACTGAGAGGGGGGGTGAATTAGTTGTCCCAAAAACTCAAACACTTCTGTACTTAAACATTAATCACTTGTCCACAGTTATTATGACTAAACAATGAATGGATGAAATCAGAAACTTAAACATAGATGCAACATTAAACACAAGAGACACCAGATTTTTACGTGGAAAACCCCAAGGTGGGGAAAAACCACAGAGAGGATTAGCTCTCAAAATATATTGTAATCTTTGAAAAATGATGTTTAGGCTTGGTCACTCCTGTGAGGTCGATTATTTTTCCTTATTTTGATCGTTATGCATTTTAGTTGATGATATTATCAGACTTTTAGAGACTATGGTTTCATTATGCAGACTTGATTATATCTCTTGATTTTGATATGACATTGATTAGACATATGGTGATTCGATTTGATTATATTTTGATGCTATTTGGTGATCTGACATACGAGATATATTAGATGATGTTTTGTGATGTGATTTCTAGTTATTTATGTGATGATGATTATTGGACATGTGATAGAAAAATGCTGTTTAATTCATAATTATGTTATAGATGATTATTGTTGTATTTGATGGCATGAATTTAATTCCAGTTGCTTCGGCTATGATTATTCATGATATGATTGACACTTGATCAAGATGTGCAAGTTTTACATTCCCAGGCCACGGGAAATTAGAGGTAAAATTCACACATATGTTATTCCCTGTGAAATCGATCCATTCCCAAGAGGGATGAGGATCACATTTGAAATTGAGTGTTGATTTAAGTACTTGTTTTAATTTTATCATTTTGGCATAGTACCCTTTGTTTAAATTAATTAATATTAAGTGCTATATAATTTTTATTGACTTACACCACTTGGTAATTGTTTTATTTTTTGAGGCCATTTAAAGTGGATTTATAACCCCCTAGGTGGTTACCCAAGGGTCTAGGGTCAATTTTGACTAACTAACCCTTGGATTAACTCACTTTTGGTCACTCTAAACTATGGTTTAGTCAAGGTGATGAAATTTGAATTTAGATAAGGTGGGAGATGAGTCATGCTTTGGAAAAGACTCATCTCCCTTCCCAATGTTTGGGAATCCCTTCCCTAGGAGGACTTGGGAGGTCTCCAAGACTCCCAAGTGTGTGGGATCTTCCTCCAAGACTCTCACACACATGTGAGAGCATCTTGAAGGGAGATGACTCTCTAGAGAATAAGAGGATGCCATATGGCATCCCTTATCCTCTTGGAGGTTTGAATGGGAATGCCACCTCACCACTTGTCCTCTCACATATGTGTGAGAGCACAAGTGGATAAGGTGAGGATTGAGATGGAATTGGAGGATGACACTTGTCACCCTCACACTTCCTCTCCCTTGCAAGTGGCATTGGAGGAGGAAGGAGAAGGTGACAAGTGTCACCTTTTCATTCCTCAATGCCAAAATTGATGGCCTATATTACCTCCTCTTGTTGAGGAGTGTGGGGTTCTTGCATTTTGGAGTTTTCTTCTATTTTGAGCAATTTTTGGAGAAGTTAGAGGGATTTTGGAGATTGGAAGGTTTGGAGAAGCTTGGAGCTCATCACCAAATGTGCTTCCATTATTAGGGCTTTAGAAGGTAAGCCCTATGTCTTATTCTTTACCCTTGCATATCTTTATTGTGATGTGTTTGTGTTTTTTGTTGGTTGTTGTTTCATTATTTTGTGTGGGATGGGAGTTTGGTGAGAGCACCTCCATTTGGAGGTAAGGCTCAACTTGTTTGGGGTAAGGGAAAGGAACCTCCTTAAGGTCACTCCCATAATTGTGTTATTTATGCCTTGAGGGCTTCTTACTTGTTGTGGAGATTATTTGAATGGCAAGAGTGTCATGGAAGTTAATTTGAGATATTTGAGGAGTTGGGTATTTGGAGGTTTTTGGCTTGAGGCCATGAGATTGGTAATTTGGTATTTTGGTGTGGCCTTTGAAGTAGAGGGGTCCATTCCCTACCCCCATCAAACTTATTTTTATGAGTTGTGTTATGTGCTTATCCTTGGGGTTGATATTTTTGTGTTGCTTGTTGCTTTGCTTGTTGTGGTGTGTTGTAACCGTGTGAGTCCCTACCTCCCTAGCTCGGGGGTGACCCTCTTGCGGGTCTACAGTAGGGAGGAGGGCATTTCGAAGTGGCTGGGTTCTTTCCCTCCTTGTTGTGTTTTATTTGCAGGTTCTTAAAAGAAGAAATGGAATTGGAGAGAAGACCAGTTTTGTGTTTTTATTGTTATATGTTTGGCTGTTTGAGCCATGGCCTTTGTGGCCCTATTGAATTTATTTTGTCAAGTTTTATGCCCTTAGAGTTGGCTGTAAAAAGTATTGTATTGTAAATAATCTCTTTATTTTATTTGAAAGTTGTTTATTCTCTAAGTTGTGGAGTTGTGTGTTTTAGAGAAATGCAAGAGATGATTTTATTGCTGTCATTTGTTCTTTGCACAAAGGAAAAAAAAAATCTATATATGTTGCTGTCATTGTTTGGTGCAAACTAGAAGATATGAAAGAAAATATAATGTATTCATTTATGTTATTGTATATTGAAATTTCTATGTTATGAGTAGTTGCTATGAAAAGAAAATGTTTCTTGCTGTCCTATGTAATTGTTAAATTCTATTTAATTATCAATGTTGTTGCAATGAGTTCTAGAAATAAATAAATGTGTATTACTCTCATCTTTATGCCTTTGTTTCTTTGTTCAAAAATATATCTATATGAATTCGAAGCTACTTAGGTTGCTGTAAAAAAAAAGAAATATGTAGTTTTGTCATATTTATTGTAAGAAAAAAAGAAAGAAGGATGAAATAACATCCCTGTACACTTATTTTTTTTCAAAGAAAACTACACACTACTAGTTTTATTATAATAATACTCAGGTTTTATTACTCGTTCTGTGGTTATGTAAATATATACATGGTTTAATATATACATACATATTATGTTTCTAAATACATTTTTTTTTGTTTTACCTCACTACTGTGACAGTATTAACAATACATTTATCATACTATGAATATATATATATATATATATATATATATATATATATATATATATATATATATATATATATATTCATTCTAATATATTCTAACTTATTGATAAACAGTTTGCATTTGAAAATAAACCAGTTTTAAATAACATAAAGACTAGAGGGCAAAGTTTACGTCTGTCAGAAATTTAATCTTATTGAAGACTGGAAACTATATTTATGTTAGGGCCAACCCTAATTTTTATCAGGGTTAAGTGTTAGTTTAAAAAAAAATTAAAAAAAAATGTGACTGTGTGGACAACGGCTAAAAAGGACCGCCACCCACACAGCAGTGGCGCTTAGCTTGTTAGGGTGTGGGTGGGGGTTTGCCCCCCCCTCCCCACACCATTCCCCAAACCCTCCAGACTACCTCCCGCAGCGGCCCTTACGTGAAACCCTTCACAGCTCCCTTCCCTGCGCTCCCCGTTGACTCTGCCACCGCGGCCACACTCTCATCTACGACCCTTCACCCATAGCACCGAACTCACCACTCCCCTTCGGCCCTGCACTCCGGTCTCCATAGTCTCTTTGGCAGTGGCGTCTCCCCCTCTCCAATCTTAAACCCTGCAACATGAAATTTATTTAGGATGCTAACTGTATATATATTTAATGGTATATATATATATCACTCTACTACATAATTTTTAAAAGGAATAAATAGATAATATCCCTGCTATGTATACCTCCAGGAGAGGTAGCCTCCATGGTTCATTTCAAAACCCTAATCTACAAACAAATGAAGAAAACAAAACAAGGAAGAAGGAAACAAGAGAAGAATGTGTTAGAGAGTTAGGGCAACAAAGGAAAACAATAGAATAAACAAGATTAGGGCTTGTCTTTTAGAAAACCTATTTTGGAATAAAATTAGGGCTTTTAATTTAGAAGACCAATTATTTTAATGAGAGAAAGAAAAAAAAACATGTGAGGGAGTTTACTTTATTATTTATTCTTAAATTTTCAAATTTTACCTTGCCTTTCTAGCTCTTGTGCTCCTTTCATTTTTGTTTAATTTAAATGGGGAATTGCATTTTGTTTTATTACCTTGGGAATTAATTTTATCTTGGAGGGATTAATTTTATTTTAATTGGGAAGAGTATTTCCCTTGTTTTGAATTCATTTTAGTTGGGTTAGTTAAATTATTTTATTCCTCCTTAGCGTGTTTATTTATCAATTTAATTATTTATTTATTAAATATTATTTTACGGGAAAGAGTAATTAAATCTTCCCCCTTCTCTATTTTTGCGAGTTAGATAATAAATATAATGCCGTAATTATATTTATTAATGGACTCGATTTTGATATTTATTTTGGTGTCATGTATTTGTTTTTATTATTTTCATTTCAAATTTTTTTAACCTTTTTATGCAAGGTCGATTTATTTGACCTTGGAGGATATTTATCTTGTTATTTTAAATTGTTTTAAATTTGTTCTTAAGTTTAAATTTTTATTCTTAATTTTATTAAATTTCTTATTGGAGTTTATTTTAAAATTTTTAAGTCGATTATTGAAAACGCGTTATGCTGTCAAAATTTTCCTAGATTTCTAGGGTTTAACTTTTATGATATTTTATTAACTTTTATCCCATCATTCCACTTTAATCATGCGTCCATCATGCCACTATTTTATTAATCATTATTTCAATTTCATTTTGACCTAAGTTAGGGATAGGTTTCGATGCTAGCGGAATCATCTTCACTTAGGACACTTAGGGTTCAGATTAAAATCATCCTAACCCTAAAAGTGACACACTTTGTGCCGCATACCCCCCCTAGATGACTATCTTCATGCAAGGGACTGCATGGGACAACGCACCTCCCTGAATTATGTTGACATGTTTACGCTTTATGCGTATTGCCACCGAGCATGCAGACACGTGCGAGGGGGTTCCTAGGGATATGTAGAAAAGTTTTTCGTAATTCGTGTCATGACCACATGGCAAATGTGGACATGACATGTGTTGTGTGTTGTGACCACATGAGAAATGTGGGCATGACAACTCCACATGCCTAGAACATACTGGCTCACTACCATGAAGTACAACTAGGTCTAGCAGGCTCATTGCCTCAAACCTAAACCTAGAAAGATTACAATGATGGCTGTTAAACCCTAAGGGTTGTTAAACCCTGCTGGCAACTCACTGCCAAGATCAACATCTTCTTCATGTCTGAGATTAATACATTGAACTACAATAGTTCCTCTGCTATGCTTTGCCTTTCCACCTCTTTTCTTATCTGTTCATCTTCACACAAGGACATCTTTTCCATGACTCTATTACAAGTATTTGTACACTTCATCAACCTTGGAATGATCATCAAGGTCAGAATTACATTCATCAACCATTAGAAAAATCTCTTGTTGAAATTAAGGAACACTGAGAGGGGGGGTGAATCAGTGTTCTGCAAAACTCATTATTATGTTCCTTTATTAATTTACCACATATATTCAAAAGAAAGAAACATGAACTAAAGAACAGCAACAACAAGATCATTACACATGAACACCAGGATTTTTACGTGGAAACCCGGTTAAGGGAAAAACTACGGTGGGGGTTAACCCACAAGATTTTATACTCTATTAAAAGTATTACAAATGGGAAGGCACATGCCTTCGGGCACATTGCCCAGAGCTCACTACTTAAAGGAGGTTTACTGCCTACAAGATTGATTATAGAGAGTTCACAGGAATACTTGAACTGAAGAATAGCATCTAACATTGCAAGATTATAGTTCCGGTTAGGATCAATATACCAACTTCACATACTTCATCTCTTACTGCCTTGTTTTATTATTCTGCCATAATCTGACCCTCAGATCTCTGCTTCGAACTTGATACTACCACATTTTGTACCTTTCATATCATATTCGCACATCCATATCACACAATGCTTGCACACATCAATTATATATATATATATATATATATATATATATATATATATATATATATATATATATATATCTGCTATATGAAATTTCATCAATTGCAGTCAGCCTCAAGAAAACTTAGAGGCATTTTTAGGAACATTGTTCTATCAGTTGAATCCATGCACAAATATCAATGCAGACCACAACTTATGAATTCAAGTCACCACACATGTCAACTAATACCATTGGATCTCATAAATCACTCAACCAACCACATCGTACAAGGTCAAACACGAAGTCAGCCTATTCTTCACTAGACTGAACTATCTAACCAAAACCTGATACTCAACTTTCAATCCCTTCATCACCAGAGGCTAAAACTTTGGATTTAGGTAGCCTTGACATCCCTTAACATACCCTCATATCTGCAACACAATATGATTACTTGTGGAGAAATGCAGACCAAAATGCTGGACCCTGTCATGTGCTCTGTTCCTATCTATCCAGACTTAGACAAATCTACAATCTGACTTCTGGTATGATCAAATGATATAATGTGGATGTGTAAGATAGATTCAGTTGCCATCAATGACAACACTTGACATGCCTAGCAATGTCTCTTGCCAACATCTCCAAGGTCAGCATTACAAACATTTAAAAAATAGGTCTTGACCTAATACAAAATTATGCTAAGGATTTGTAGTATAGATGTATGTGGATCACACCATGCCTTAGATGGGACTCAAACATGATCTTCCATGCCACAACATGCTTCCATAATCTTCAAGGGATCTCCACAATCACTAGAATTAACCAAGTCGGCTAAGACTAGTTACACACTATGTTATCTGGGAATAATCTTCAAACATGATCTCAATTCCTTAATGCAGACCAATGTAAAGGTAGGAACATGATTAGGAGGTATCCACAAGCATGTTGAAATCACCAGAAGCAACCACACAAACTCAAACCACTTCATTCATGATTTCTTCACACCAGAGCACATGAACTTCACTGTCTTCAACTATCATAAAATAAAGATAGCTTGCGGAGCACTAAAACATGAACCATTGCAATTGTAGGTACTTATCATAATCCTAGACTTCCCTCTAGAACCATAGAGAAAAACACTTTAATGCAGAGGAATGCGGAGAAAAATACTTTCTCTCAGGCACCAGTGAATAATCAGAAAAAGTAGGTTTTACTCTGGTGAATGTAACTCACTCAAATCTTCATACCAGAGGGTCAAACTCAGGATTTAGCATCTTTAGCCATGCTTCTAAATAACTTCCAATCCACAAACCAAGATCTTCATTCAATAAGAAATGCAGAGCAATCTTCTTCAGTATGCAACTCATTATTTTCACTGTGATTCACTATTTACTTTCTGATTCTTCCAGAGGCTAATTTTCTCAATATCCTCAACATATAAAACTTTTGAATAAATAAAAAAATAGGATACAATTGACACCAATGACAACAAAGATATGTTGACATCAATGACAACACCGATTTGGCACATACTTGCAACAAGCATTACACCACTCGACGATTGATTTTGCATCTGTCAACTTTGCATTGTCTTTATACTTTAACTCTTCTCCTGCTATGGCTCTTTTGATACATGCTTCTGCACCATCATTCTCCCCCTTTCCATGCCCAGCCTCACAAAAGTTCCATATATGCTAAACACCTGTAATATTATGCCTCCTGCTCAGCTAATAAAAATTCCTTGAGTTCTTGAATTGTGATGCACAGTTATCTGACCATATGATATGCTGACTGAACGATATGCCCCTTCTAGAAAAATCATTGTAGAACACCTGAAAGAAACCTTGCACGAACTCCGTAGAATGCATGTGATAATCACTAATATAAAAATGATACTCCCTTATGATCTTTCTGTCATCCTCTGTACTATCATTCGCATGAATGAATGCAATATGCACAATTATAGAAACCTGTGTGGAGTTGTAATATTGTGATTGCACCTCACGTTGTGGCTGTAGACTGTAGTTCTCTACAAAGTTGATGATTGAAACAATGCTACCAAGTGGAAATGTGTCCTTGCATAACTTGAATTGCAAGTCCAACCATCAAGCTCTATGGGTATGCCTTGCATACTCATACACTATACTGTCACGAAATGTAGACATAAGCTGATACATTGGAATCTTTTCAATAACCAAATCACACCTCTTTGCTTCTTTACCATCTTTTGTAT
Source organism: Cunninghamia lanceolata (assembly GCA_027924645.1). Lineage (NCBI taxonomy): Eukaryota > Viridiplantae > Streptophyta > Pinopsida > Cupressales > Cupressaceae > Cunninghamia > Cunninghamia lanceolata. The sequence continues at coordinate 5,465,922 of BSBN01000847.1, read as the reverse complement.
TATAGGCCACTATTTTATACTTTCCAAACTCTACTAGTTTGTTTCCAACTGCATGTGTGCTTTCCATATGTTCACATATTGGCATATGTTGCAATCCACCGCAATGCTGACATGTGCCATCCAAGCACAATTTCCTGTAGAATATTTGACCTTCCTCTCTTTCACATAAAATTGTTGATATGAAGTCTCTTAAAGACGGTGGCAGGGCATGTATGCCACAATCTTGCAAAACATTGTTAGTATGCAAATTTAAACATACAGACTGATAAACATCAAAATGGTTAGAAAATTCAATATGCAATCTACAACAACACGTAGTGCGCGTGTGATTTATTTTGACATAGAAAGGTTTTAGCATTTCAAAATATCTTTGAGAAATTTTAATTTTAGGATACATCTCTAGAAATTTACCAAAAAACTATGTTTGAGTCCTATCCAAAAAATGCTTTGGAGGTGGCTCACGGTTTTGACTACTGATTCTCCTTCTTACCACATCCCTTTGATTTAGAGATACCCTTATGTAATTCTTCCAAAAGTCTTCAATTAGTGTTCTCAATGCTTCAACAATTGGTTTATCTTTTTGTGGTAGTCTCCCCGAGAATGCCCATAATTCATTGGCATCCATGTCCTCGATTCTTTGGCACCTTCCAACGGCTCTTGATAAATTTTTTCTATTAATTCTCAATGCTTGACTCATCTTTCTAATGAGACGAGATTTCCTCGTTTGATTACTTACTATTGTCAATATAATGACATGTCATGTGACATTACTATCTTTTGTGCGTGAGATGTTACCCACACTCTCATATGCACTCATTAGATTCTTGACAATAGATTTTTCACTTGAAGCCTCTGATGTTCTCAACCAAAGAATCTTCATGATGAACCTCTACTTTATACTTCGCATCATTTCAATGAATAGTTGACTCTTGCGGTCTCATTTAACTTTTCAAAGAACACTCTCCGAATCTTATGAGCATATCTTCTACAAATGCGTTTTGGAATCTTACCTTCCATTGGCTGCAAAAGATTCTCATCAATATCAATCAAATACTTTAGCTTTCTATGCAAAATTCTAGGTGGTGTTAAGAAAGGTAAATTCATCTCAACATTAGGAATTTCATCAATATTTAAATGAGATGGGCTAGATGGCATACCTTTGATTGGAGATAGAATAGATGACATATCTTGAGGTTGAGGTGGAAATGATGGCATACTTCCTTCCTCACATGTGAGTGATGATGTACTCTCAATTTGAGATGCAGTAGATGGTGTCCCTCCATATTGACTTGCAGTAGAGGACGTGTCTCCAATTGCAGTATTCAAATCTCTCATAGCAAGAAGATTTTGCATTCATTCCCTTTGTGCCACCAATACCATATCTCTTGTTGATGATTGAGGTTCCTCTTCAATTGGCATGTCTTCGACAATCATGTCTAATTTCCTCTTCTCACGAAGTTCCTTCATAGCTGCTACTTTCTTTGCATTCTTTGATTCTTTCTCTTCCTGTGTTAGTTTAATCCTTGATCATTTCCTCAACATGACAGAGAATTTATTTGTAGCATGATAAAGAGACAAATATTAGTTCCTAAGAAATGAATATGGTTCCAAATTTTAGGTCTGCTGCCCTATAAATTGGTGCTAATTTTATGTCTATAAGATATCAACAAGGCAATAGTAGCTAAAGGGGCAACAAAGAAACCAAACCTCTTGGATAATGTCACTCCCATTTGCTAAGGTAATTATCTTAAAAAGAAACCAAACCCACTTGGAGAATGTCACTCCCATTTGCTATGGTAATTATCTTAAAAAGAAACCAAACCCACTTGGAGCTTAGAAATGGTGTGAGTGTGTTGTTTGCCATTGGAGCTTAGAAATGTTGAGTGTGAGTCATTGGAGTTTTTTGAAGTATGAGGGTTGATAAAAGGTTCAAAAATAAAATGCATGATAATTTTGGATGATGTGCTTGAATGGAATATATCCTTTTCTTTAAAAAGGAAGAATCCTTTCAATAATATTATATAGCCCTACAAGTTGAGGGAGAGGAAGATGATGAAGTTGTGGAAGACGGTGCATATCAAAACCTTAATTAGAGATAACCTTAGTCAGTTTTTGTGTTTTAGTTTTGTACAAGTATACTCTAAATATCCCTTGTATTGTTTAGATTTGCATAGAGCAATCTAATTAATTCTGTGTGGATGGTGACACACTCCAAGCTCTTTATGATTTCTTTGCACATTTACATTGTTAGGTAATTGAGCTCATCTTTGCTACCACTTTAGCTACTATTGTCTATAAATTGGTGCTTGTGGCTTATTATTAGGTGGATAGGTGTAATGTCTCTTTAGTCTAATGAAGGTAGACCTCACGACTCTTTTAGGAAATGTGTAATGCCAAACAAAAAACTATCTTTAATTTTTAATTGCTCCTCTCTAGTTGCCTTAAAGTTTGTCAAAGATATCTAAGGAAGGGGTGTGGATGATGAGTGCATTGAGACTTAAAGCATATATTAGAAGTGATTTTTTGGAAAATCTAGATACTTTCATCCCTTTAATGAAATGGTGGTTAAGGCTTCTCAAGTTTGTACTCCCAAGCCACTTTAAAGGTATGTGTTCAGCACCACTAGAAAATATCTTCACAAGTAAGAACTTGGTTTTAGTTGTATGGAAATTTTTTAGGTTTTTCTATTTCTTTGGTTGGTAGCTATGTTCATTTAATAGTTGTCAGATCATTATTAGATGTTCTATGGTTGTCTTGACTAGTTTATGTTGGAGAGGAGTGTATTGTAATCCCATTTTTTTTACTTTTTGAATTTGAATAAAGGAACTCAGTTTTGCAGCTAGGATACTATGTTCCTCTTTATCATTTTGATAAATTCATGTTTTGGATTGATGATATCTTTCATGAGAAGCTACAGGTCTATAGGTATAAAGAAGAAATTCAAAGTAATAGAAATTTACAGCTGTTTAGGAAGAAATTCAAAACTCGGGCTGCAACTTTCCTATTAGACATGTACGTAAAATGTGGAAGCATAGACAAGGCACATGAACTATAAACACCAAATATAAACACAACTGATATAAACACAAAATATATAAACCATACAAGTTATATAAACATGTATTCAATGAGGCATGATAAAGTAATTCAAATAGAATTAAGGAAAATATAACTTAGAACATGTGTAAAGACTTGACATACCTAAAAAATGAAGATTCGAATGGAGAGAGTACCCAATTATGTAGTCTTTTTTTCTTCTTGCATCAAACTCCTCAACAATTTGAAAATTTCACCACTTACTTCCTTTTCAACGTTCAATTGAATAACACTCAAATAGAATTACTAACAACAATACAATTAACCAATGTATAATGTTAAATTCCTACAATTGAATCACAATTAACATTGCAACACTACAAAAATTGAAACTTGAATTGATATATATCAAATTTGATGTGAAAACTATGTTAATTCCTCCTTCTTAAGTTGGCAAACAAGAAAAAGGTGGTGGAAAGTTCATGCAAACATGGTAGAATGTGAAAAATGTGCATGTGGACTTCCCAACAACATGAAAAAGCTTTTTTTTTGTTAGAACACGCACATAACCAGAAGAAAACAGAGCATGTGGGCCTAGATCACAGGTATCCTAGACTTTTTACCATTTCAATAGTAAGAAAAAAATTTGTTCGTGTTACAATTGCGAGCGCGTTATGGCTTGCTATACAAAACTCTATATTATTCACTCTCTCATGTATTTATCATATATGTCCAACCCAATCAACTCTCTTTCTTAAGCTTGTTAGTCTACCTTAAGTATAGAGAAACATCCATCCTTAAAATCAAATCAAATCATTCTAAGGTCTTGAAATTTGATCACCAAACTACATCACACTCATCCATTATCCTTCATCATCTCATATCCCTCTAACAACATGGATCCTTATGCAGCAATACAACAATTACAAAGACTTAAACATATCTATAAGGGTTTTGATCCTATCACTAAGGAAAAATGCAAAAATGTCATTAGTGATATCCCTTTAGCACATTTCATCATTGGAGATTCCCAAGCTCCTATTACATCCACATCACCATCCTATATGTCATCCCCATCAATCTCATATTAGCCTTCGTACCCTTATGTGACCATGCCATCATACCTATCCAACTTATCAATGCCTCCAAGTTATCTATCCCCCAACCATTGTTATGCTACCTTTGATCAAGGGAACACCAACTTAGCACATGATCTTACGAAGCAACTTATGGTCGAACTTAAAACCTTACATGAACAATATTTGACTAAGAATCCCCCACCTCCCAATCCATAAATCCCTCCAATCCCTCCACCAAAATATCCCTTGAATCCTATTAACCTTCATCCATTATCCCATATACCTCACAATCCATCAATCCATATACTCCCATCATTGTATCCCTCCAACCCTTCTACACCTAACAATTTGATGCACCTATCTCCCAATCCATCAATCCCTATCATCCATAAACCATATAATTCACCATCTAATCCACCATCAAACCTTCCAAGTCCTAATCCATCAACCAAAGAATTTGTGAAGGATCTTCTCCAAATAATATTAGTGAAAAATAAAGGTAAAATCAAAGCTATAGAGTCATCCAAATCTACTCATCCTATGTCATCCCCCTCTAACACAAGTAGGTCCAAGCCCACAAATAATGAATAAGAGCTTCCAAGTACCATACCTATCCCTCCATTACCATCATGTTGTCCAACACCTACCAAGCCTATTGAAGAATATCCTACCATAAGTGCAAGTCAAGAACCATCATGTAGCCATGTCGATGAGCCCATCCAAGTCACTTCCACTTACATTCAAACACAAGAGCTATGTTAAGAGTCAAATCCAAAACATATTGAAACATCAACTTCCTATCCTAATCAAGATCTAAGCATCCCATCTAACCCCATCCTCGATTCCCTCCTATCTAGTGATCAACTTATCCAGAACGGCCATATCCCTGATACCACAACACTCCCTAAACCCTCAACCCTCAACATGATACCTCAAACCCTAATCGCTCAACCCTAAACCCTATCCCTAAACCCTCAACCCTCAACATTATACCTCAAATCCTAATCTCTCAACCCTAAACCCTAATCCCTAAAACCTAAACCCTAAACCCTATCCCTAAAGCCTAAACCCTCAACACTTAAACCTTAAATCCTAAACCTTATCCCTAAACCCTCAACCCTCAACACTATACCTCAAACCGTAATCCCTCAACCCTAAACCCTAATCCCTTATCCCTAAACCCTAAACCCTATCCCTAAATCCATACCCCTCAACACTTGAACCTTACATCCTAAACCCTATCCCTAAACCCTCAACCCTAATCCCTCAATCCTCAACCCTAATCCCTCAACCCTAAACCCTAATCCCTTATCCCTAAACCCTAAACCCTATCCATAAAGCCTCAACCCTCAACCCTTGAACCTTAATCCTAAACCCTATCCCTAAACCCTCAACCCTAAACCCTAATCCATCAACCCTAAACCCTAATCCCTCAACCCTAAACCCTAAACCCTATCCCTAAAGAGTCAACCCTCAACCCTTAAACCTTAAATCCCAAAACCTCAACCCTCAACACTATACCTCAAACCTTAATCCCTCAGCCCTAAACCCTAATCCCTAAACCCTAAACCCTATCCCTAAAGTCTCAACCCTCAACCCTTAAACCTTCAATCCTAAACCCTATCCCTAAACCCTAAACCCTCAACACTATACCCTAAACCCTAATCCCTCAACCCTAAACCCTAATCTCTTATCCCTAAACCCTAAACCCTATCCATAAAGCCTCAACCCTCAACCCTTAAACCTTAAATCATAAACCCTATGCCTAAACCATCTACCCTCGAAACTATACCTTAAACCCTAATCCCTTATCCCTAAACCCTAACCCTATCCCTAAAGCCTCAACCCTTAAGGTCCTTAAAACTTAAATCCTAAACCCTATCCCTAAACCATCAACCCTCAACACTATACCTCAAACCCTAATCCCTCAACCCTAAACCCTAATCCCTTATCCCTAAACCCTAAACACTATCCCTAAAGCCTCAACCCTCAACCCTAAAACCTTAAATCCTAAACCCTATCCCTAAACCCTCAACCCTCAAAACTATACCCTAAACCCTAATCCCTAAACCCTAAACCCTCAACCCTATCCCTAAAGCCTCAACCCTTAAACCTCAAATCCTAAACCCTATCCCTAAACCCTCAACCCTCAACACTATACCTCAAACCCTAATCCCTCAACCCTAAACCCTAATACCTTATCCCTAAACCCTAAACCTTAAACCTTAAATCCTAAAACCTATCCCTAATCCCTCAACCCTTAACACTATACACAAAACCCTAATCCTTCAACCCTAATCCCTTATCCCTAAACCCTAAACCCTATACCTAAAGCCTCAACCCTCAACCTTTAAACCTTAAATAATAAAACCTATGCCTAAATCCTCAACCATTGACACTATACCTTAAACCCTAATCCCTTATCCCTAAACCCTATCCCTAAAGCCTCAACCCTCAAGGTCCTTATACCTAAAATCCTAAACCCTATCCCTAAACCCTCAACACTATACCTCAAACCCTAATCCCTCAACCCTCAACCCTAATCCCTCAACCCTAATCCCTAATCCCTTATCCCTAAACCCTAAATCCTATCCCTAAAGCCTCAACCCTCAACCCTTAAACCTTAAATCTTAAACCCTATCCCTAAACCCTCAACCCTCAATACTATACCCTAAACCCTAAACCCTAATCCCTTATCCCTAAACCCTAAACCCTATCCCTAAAGCCTTAAGCCTCAACCCTTAAACCTTAAATCATAAACCCTATGCCTAAACCCTCAACCCTTGACACTATATACCTTAAACCCTAACACCTTATCCCTAAACCCTAAACCTTATCCCTAAAGCCTTAACCCTCGACCCTTAGACCTTAAATCCTAAACTGTATTCCTAAACCCTCAACCCTTGACACTATACCTTAAACCCTAATCCCTAATCCCTAAACCCTAATCCCTAAACCCTAATCCCTTATCCCTAAAGCCTCAACCCTCAACCTTTAAACCTTAAATCCTAAACCCTGAACCCTTGAAACTACCTTAAAATGTAATCCCTTATCCCTAAACCCTAAACCCTATCCCTAAAGCCTCAACCCTCAACCCTTAGACCTTAAATCCTAAACCCTATTTCTAAACCCTCAGCCCTAGACATTATACCTTAAACCCTAATCTCTTATCCCTAAAACCTAAACCCTATCCCTAAATCCTCAACCCTTAAACCTTAAATCCTAAACCCTATCCCTAAACCCTCAACCCTCAACACTATACCTTAAACCCTAATCCCTCAACGCTGAACCCTAATCCATCAACCCTAAAGATTTAAACCATCAACCCTTATCCACCCCTCTCCTCCCCTATCTGTCTCACCCCATTTCTCCCCTATCTCTCAACCCTTAGCCATCTAGGTCTCTCACTTATCCCTAAAGCCTCAACCCTCAACCCTTAAACCTTAAATCCTAAACCCTATCCCTAAACCCTCAACCCTCTACACTATACCTGAAACTGTAATCCCTTATCCCTAAACCCTAAACGCTATCCCTAAAGCCTCATCCCTCAACACTTAAACCTTAAATCCTAAACCCTATCCTTAAACCCTCAACCCTTGACACTATACCTTAAACCCTAATCCCTCAAGCCTAAACCCTAATCCCTCAACCCTTAATCCCTTAATACCTCAACCCTTAAACCCTAAACCATTGACCCTTAAACCCTAAACCCTTAAACTCTCAACCGTTATCCACCCCTCTCCTCCCCTATCTGCCTCACCCCCATCTCTCCCTATCTCTCTCATCCCTCTCTCCCTAGGTTGTAGGTCTCTCACTTGTATATCTCTTAGGGCTCTCTAGATATTTCCCTTCCTCTCCACCTCTCTCCCTCCTCCTTACCCATATTTCCCTCAAGTTGTCAACTTCACTCTCTCATTTTCTTCTATCTCTCCCCTCACCTCTCTATCTATCCCCTCTCTACCTCTCTCAGTCACTCCTTGTCTGCCTCTCCATCCGTCCTTAGCCATCTAGGTCTCTCACTTAAACTTAAACCCTAAACCCTATCCCTAAAGACTCAACCCTCAACCCTTAAACCTTAAATCCTAAACCCTACCACTAAACCCTTAACCCTCAACACTATACCTTAAACCCTAATCCCTTGAACCTAAACCCTAAACCCTATCCCAAAAGCCTCAACCCTCAACCCTTAAAATTTAAATCCTAAACTTTATCTGTAAACCCTCAACCCTCGACACTATACCTTAAACCCTAATCCCTCAACCCTTAAACCCAAAACCCTTGACCCTCAAATCCTAAATCCATAAATCCTCAACCCTTATCCACCTGATGTAGGGGCATCGCTCTCCATCTTAATTTTAGTTTTGAAATTTTGTTTGATTTTGGGATTTCTATAGTATTTTGGTAGTTTGAGTGTTGTTGGTGTATCTTCCTATCGCATTTGGGTCAGGAGCTTTATGTGTTGTGGAAAATGATTGTTGAGTTGAATTCAGTTATAGACATTGTGGTGTCGATGTGAATGATTGCCCATCATTAGATCAGATGCTTTGGAAAATAATTTTGGTTGTATTAATGACGGTTATGAATTGGGAAACCATTCCTCTGGGAGTTATACAACATGACAGCTGAATATAGAGAATTTAAAAATCATTAGAAAGAAATGGCTATGAAGGAAGTTATGGAAGAGAGACAGTTAGAGAATAAGGTAGGTTCCTATCACCACATGAGAAGGAGAATAAACACTTATAAATAACATTTTGTTTCTTATCGACGGTTACTGAAATGTCAATTTAAGAGTCTAGCTGAGCGACATGTATGCATGGAAGGGAATCTTTTAGCTGGCAAACCATTGTATAACTGACGGTTAGAGGAATCGGCAGGGGGCAGCGAAAAATCATAAGATAGATGGAAGGAATGAATGGAAGATAGACATCGAGGGAGAGAGAATCGACAGGGAGGAAGCTGTGTGGAAGGAGCAGAGGCCAAAGAAATGGCTGATGAAATGTTTGGGGCCATCCATGCATAAAGGGAGGCCGATAAAACAAGAAGAAATGACTGACACAGGTGAGGAAGGATGGATAGAAGAAAAACGGCCAGAGAAGACAACAATGGAGGCTGCAAATAATTAAAAGTAGAGGAGGTTGAATGTGCATAAGAGGCTGGGTATAATGAGGAGAGAGGCTGAGAATCAGACAATCAGAAAGGCTGATGAGAGAGAAGGAGGCCTGTTGTTCTCAAAATCAGCTACGCTCATTTTTTGTAGACAACCCCTACGAAACTTGTCCATTTCGTAATCTACACTCTAAGTTCGCAAATTGAGACAAGATTCTCTTGGTCCCGTGTGAAGTCATTTGGCATCCTAAACTAGTTTACAACACTCCCTCAAATCGACTCCTCGAAGTTTGTACGAATCGATTAAGTTGTAAATTGACTAAAATATCAGTTTTGGTCATTTTTAGGGTGTTAGTGAAATTTTAAGTCTTCACATGTAAAGTCAACCTAAACCACCGCTTTTACATGCCTTTTTGTTCACTTATGTAAAGTCGGCAGAAAATGCCGCTTTCACATGTTTTTCCTTTTTTCACATGCAAAGGCGGCAGTTTTATCCGCTATTACATGTTTTTGTTAAACTTTAAAAGTGCACATGCAAAGTCGGTAATTTCAACCGCCTTTGGATTTTTGTGAAAACTCGTATGAGGTCGGCCAAAATTGCCGCCTGAGCAAGATCTCTGAGATCTTGAACTCCGAGTGACATTAATGGCCACTCGTGCCACGCAATAAATGTTTGGCTTCAACCTTTTAAATGTGTTTTTAAACTCATTATTTTTCATCATTTCGTTTATTCCAAACTTCTCAGTTGATTTGTGTATTCCTTCTTCGACCATTTGATCACGCATTTTTGATTGCAATGGATTTCGAGTTGCATTTGGTGCACCTAGGGTTTCCTCCATTTAAATAGGTAAGTGTTTTTTGTTGTTTTGTTATTGTTTCCTTGTTTGAATCTTTCATTTCTTGTTATTAAAAATGACCGAACCCTTGTCCTCCGAGGATTATTTTGTTTGTTGTTTTGTTTGTGATTAGTCAAAAACAAAATCTTGGGTTTTATGTCTTTCTTCCTTTTCGTGTGTCATTCATATGACCCTATTGTTGTTTAAACTCCTTTGGCCGATATTTTTAATGGGTGTTCGCCAAGTTTTTGTCTCATGGGAGGATTGATGCCCGTGTGCTCACAAGATGTCATGACAGCTACAATTGCTGATCAAACACTTGCCTCAGCTTGCGAGTAGATGTGAAGTCGACAGTTTTGCCGCTTAAGCCATTTTAAGAGTTTACCCTTACACCAATTCCTATACCTTACATGTTGTAACGACAATTTTGGCTGCTTATGTGTTTCCTAAATGTTTTCAAATAGTTGTGTATGGCAGTTGAAATCACTACCGATACACAACTTTGCAACTTATATCATATGCAGAGTCAGTTGAAAGCCTCGTTCAAACACTTACGACCCTCCTTATTACCTGCAGCATTGGCAAAATTCGCCGCTCCAACATACAAACATTTTTCTGGTAATATGCAATGGCGGTTGAAATTGCCGACCATGCATGTGCCCCTACATTATTTTTTCAAGTGATCACATGCAGTAGCGATGTTTTTCACTGACTTTGCATGATAATGAATGTTCTTCCCAAACACATGCATAAGCGGCGAAAATACCCACTTTTACACATGCAAATACTTCCTCATGCAGGAGCGGTCATTTTGACCGCTCATGCATGTTTTCCTAAATTTTTCCTAACACTGGAAAAATTTATCTTCCAAGGCCTGTTAGCCCGGTTTCACCTTTGCCTCGATTTGCATGCACTCAAGCCCTTCAATGCATGCTTTCCTCTCCATGATCATCAAATTGCGGTTATCCCAGTTTATCCATTTTTCCCCTAACTGCGAGATCATGGCCTTTTGCAGTTCTCGACCAGTGTTCGTGGAAAATATCAATCTCAAAGTTCTCTCCAGAGCTAATGTCAGGGCCATCTCTGTCGAAGGCCAAAATCATGAAGTAGAAGTACCACGGTGTCTTTCCGGTGACGACAGTATAGTCAAATATTGACGAAATCAGGGATATGGAAATTGGACATGTGGACATGGCAGAATTTGTGGAAAGAACAAAACAGATAAATCCTTCTAGACCTATGCAAAAAATCATTGATAGTAATATTCATTTGGTTGCATCATTTCCAGTTTCTACACATAATCCAGAGTTTGTTCTTCAGGTAGCCAGCCTTTACAACAGAGACACTAGAGTTGTGACGGATTCTCAGGGGAATGTAATCATGAGATTGGATGCAGAATTCCTTGACAAAATCTTCATGTGTCCACCCATTGAAAATATTGGTCGAATTGACTTTGCTCAAGGGAAACAGGATTATGATAAAGATGTGGAAGCTGCCAGAAGGTACATCAATAACAAATGGTTGAAAATCCCTAGAAGTAATTTGACCAGATGGCCAAAGGATCTTCCTAGGAGTGACTTTGTTAAGGAAGTTTGTGATTTGATCACTCTTTTGAGTCACATCAGAGGACTCCCCTCTTCTTCCAAGTTCCAAGAATGGATGTACACTTACATCAAGGTGATTCTATGAGGTACTCAGAGAATATTCTGGGGAGAACAAATCAGTAATGCACTGCATGAGCAATTGGTAAAGGTCAATACCACATTTGAATTCTATATCTAGTATATGCTACTGCAAGCATGAGAAGCTTTCCAGGTTTGAGTCAGGTAGGAGACAAGAGATTGATCCCTGTATATGAGTATTACCCTCAAATAACTCTGAAGGGATCAATTCATCATTTCTGAAGGGTTAATGATGCATGATTTTTTGTATTCATGTGCTTATGGGATAGTGAACTTGTTCAGAAAAGGGTCTCTGATGAAGCTTGGCAGATTGTGAATTCTTTTGGTTGTTTGTTCTTGCAATTCCCCACTTTTACATATCTCAGGGGAGGATATTATCCTGGTTACCCTTATATTCTTCCACGGTATCCTAGTGACCGTATTGTTCTTATGGAGCTATGCAGACAGTTAATTGTGGTGCACAATAAACAGATGGAATTGAAGAAGTCAGGGATAAAGTTCCTTGTTGAGATTAGAAGGTATTTAGTTCAATCAGCCAATAAAGCAAAAATAGTTGATTCTGAATTACAGTTGGTTACTATGAGAACATACAAGAAAAGAGACCTTTTTGACTTTAGAAGAGTTCAAGATAAGATTAAAAGAAAATCAACCTTTCATATACCAATGGTTGAAGATATTTGGGCTGATCTTAGGACACAGAACGAGATCAGAAAGCTAGACTACTGCAGACTTCATCTGAGTCAGATTGAAGAGCCGGGCCTTGCTGATATTCTAGATGGAATGGAGGATGATGGGGATGTTCTAGATCCCAGATATAATACTGAAAATGTTGAAGCCTCGCCTCTTCTGGAGGTAAAATGGTCAGTCAAAGAAGAAACATCCATAAGGAAAAGATTTCAACTCATACTGGCCAACACAAATGTATGGTTGGAAAGTAAAGGGATTAAATTAAAAGAGTTCCTCACAAGATCAGAGACTGAAGCACAGGAACAGACAGGTAAGAAGGTAGAGAACATAACCAAAAACAAGAGTGATGCTCCTTCTTCTTCTAAGATACGCAAACCAAAGATCAAATTTGTATCTAAAGGAGGGAAGAAGAAGGAAGTTGCAGAAACTTCCAATGTCACTAAATCAGGTATTAAAAATAATAACATTGATCAAATGGAGACTGAAGATGTTGAGGCTGAAGAACAAAATATTCAAAAGTCTAAGGATGTTCAACAAGCAATAGTATCTGATAAATCTAATGAAGAAGATGAAACTGAACAAGGTGAAGATGAGGATGCAGAAAAGGAACAAATTGGTGATCCACCTCAATCTCTTGAGCAAGATCTTCCCATAGGAACACAAGTTTCTACACCTCCTCCTCATGTTCCAGTTTCTGGTGGTTTCCCAGTGATTTCAAATGTTCCTATTTCACCTATCTTTGTTGTTTCTTCTGATAATACCCCTACTTCTGTGAAAACTAGTTTTGGGACTATTTTTGATTCTTCTAGTTCCATTCCAAGTCTATCTTCTCCATCTTTTGACATTGGTGAACAATCTGTTTTAGAGAATCTTCTGGATGCTTCAGGAAAGGTTGCTGATATAGGTGTGGTTTTTACCAACACTAGTCCTATTGTGACTATCACAGGTATGAACATGGATCTGGCAAAATAAGTGGTAGACTCATCTCCAGTTGTTGGTGCTTCTGTGCTTCCCCCATGGTTATCTACATATACTCCAAAGAGGAAGAAGCAAGCTATCTCGCCTGATGAGATTGATATTGAAAAGTTGTTACCTATAAAAGCAGAGACTTAGAAGAAGAAGCCTAAGACTTTTTCTGGGCTTGTCAATGAGAAAGGAATCAGATACACCGAAATTGTTAAACCACATGAAGATGCCACCATTGATAATTTTGACATGAGTGATTATGTCATTTCAAGGGTTGAGTTGGGGAAGCTAACTCATGAGGGTATAAAGGTAGATATTCAGACTACTACGAGCACTTTACTTGAAAAGTATGATGAGGTCAAAAAAGAAAAAGAACAGTATACGGGCAAAGCAGAACAACTTGCTGCTGTTCTTCAAAAGATAGTAAAGTCATCAGAAATGGTAGAACCCATGGCAGTGACGATAGAAGATCCCCTAATTTAGAAGGTTGAAAAAGCACAAGCCAGGGGAAGGGTGGTAGGAGATATAGTGGAACGCCTATTAGCTCAAGGGTGAATCCTACTAAAAACCACTATGGAAAGAAAAGAGAAGATGGACAAAGCTAAAGATGAGCTGGACAACCTGGTAGATTTACTTTCACAAGAGCTGCAAGATCAAGAAGAGAGCCTGGAAGAGTGGATAGATATGAAAAAGATTAAGATAAAGAATCTGATCACCATTGGGGTCATTACAAATAGGGAATCATATCTTAAGACCAAGGAGACTCTGGCTCATCGCATCCACAAAATAAAAGGTCTACTTGAAGATCTATGTCAAGCTCGAGAAGCGAGTGAAGATAGTGATGTCACACCGGCTAGAAGAACTTCCATGCACCCTAATAGGGGAAGATAACAAGTTTCTCTCAGTAGAGGAGATGGTATGTTCCTTTGAAGAGATGGTCTAAAGAAAATTAGAAGAGGAGACGCCCTCAGTGCTTTCAATGGATAATCTATATGATCAACATTCAACTTTAGAAAACCTAAAAGATAATCTAGATAAACACGAAAAGGCAATAAAGGTGGTAAAAGACTCAATTCTCTGGGCCCGCACCATCTCAGAAAACAGAGCAAAACCAGATGCATATGAGATGGAAGCCATACAGGCTATGTACCAAAATTTTCTGAAGAAGAATGACGAAGGAAGCTAGCGCCTTAGTTTATATTTTTTTTTGTATATGATATGTAATCTGAATTTTGTTTTGGACATTTTCACATGTAATTTTCCAAAATGTAATTACATGTGAGACAATGGAAGTCCCAAGTCAAATAGGACTCTTTTGTTGAATAAGTCAAAGTAGTTGTAGATTTCCTATTTTTGCTCAAGGCCTCTCCCTATAAATAAAGAGGGCCTCTATTGTAAATATTATCTTTTGTCTATTGCAAGAAAACTCTGGTGAATTGAAAAGCAAATCAAGACTTTGTGCTTCTTTGTGAGAATCAATTATCAAATATTTATCAATACAAGAAAGCAAGTTCAATTCCAATCTTTGTCTTGGGATTATTTGTGTTATGATAGCATTGTTCTTACGTCTTACTATCATAATCTTCTTTGGTAATAATTGAAGTGTGGAGATTGTTTCAAGTGATTAAAGAGCGTTCTTAATTGATTGTGATAGACTTTGTGTTATCAAATCATTTGTGAGGATTGTGTTTATGTTTGTGAGAATGAAATAGCTTGAAGACTTTGTGCTACAAGTTGTTATATTCAATCTATTTTTATCATCTTGAAGAAGAGTGAAGACTTTGGGCTGCATTCAACTTCAAATAAGTTCTATTTGAAATTAGTGAGTGAAGCAATAGAAAACTTTGTGTTTATGTGGTTTTGTGATAGTTTATAAGTTCTTTCATATTACTTTTATTAAAGTCATCATCTTGAAGTATAAACATCTATTCTGAAAAAAGAGAATGAGATGAAATGGAACCACCAAAAATATAGTGTTTAGTGTACATAAGTTTTATAAGTTATTTGTTTGTAATAGTTAAGCAACTAGAGGGAACCTCCCCTTGCTGAGAGGAGAGACTTTGTCTCATCATAGCTGTGGCTGATATAACCATTTTTCCATTAGTGAGTTAATGACAAAATATTCACCCAACAAGGCCGCAAGCCAAAACAATGCTGAGGTGTTGATAGAGCAGGCCGAGTGTCGCAGAGGCCGATGGTGGGAATGTGCAATGAGAGAGACAGAAGGATAGGAAGAGAAGACATGAATTAGTATAGGTTTTCTGTACATAGGAAGGGACGATTGTGCAGACCAATATTAGATGTATGGCCATTGAATAAAATAGTGGGATGTTGTGTTTTAATCTAGATTGTGAGTTCAACATTAATAAGATTCTGAATATCATTACTTCCAGTCATTTGGTATTTGATTATAAGGAATACATCTTAGCTCCTATCATTGTTCTGAGTCTTTGAAGTTGTTTGTTTCAGTTTGCATATTTAGTTCCTGTCATTTTACATTTGAATGCTATGAGGAAGATATTTTGAATTCCTGTTATTGTTTATGGACTTACTTTTGTTCAAGTTTCTTGTAAGTGGGATTTGTGTTATAATTGGCAAGATAGTCATTAAAAGAAGCAGAGCATGTGCATGAGTGTTTCAAATTTGTGCCATCAGATTTATATCAGAGCATGATATGTAAACTCACTCTATCACCACCCCTCTCCTCCCCTATCTGCCTCACCCCCATCTCTCTCCTATCTTTCCCATAGATCACGATCAACAAGTAGATCTTCCATCTCGAGTTTCCATAACTCAAAATTTGTGCCATTAAACTTCTCCACCTCTACTCTTCCAGATGTACCTGCCATCTCCTTCCTGCAACAAGATATAGAATACTCTGCATAAACTCCCACTCAACCTAAGATTAGCTCAAAAAACCCCTACCCAGCAGCTAGAACCAAAACTGGCCAGGCTCTGATACCAACTAAAAGGAAGCTAGGTGTGCAGAAATCCCTTCCTACACTAATCTAAAGAGGAGAGAAGAGTGCAGATTTGTTTTAATATTTGCAGTTACAATAATGTTAACATAACAATGGAGATATTGCAGTAATACACATACACACGGAAATGAGACAGAAGAGAGAGACACAAGATATACGTGGGAAAACCCTTATTGGGTGAAAAACCCCACACTCCAAAACCTGCACAATTTATTATCAAAACTGAAATGGTTTACAATACACTTGCAATGCAAGCTCTTAGGAGTCTTTGACACTCATATTTGGAGACAAACTAGAAGCATAACAGTACCTGTCAATCACATAATACATCTCTCAAAGCACCTGCTTAAATAGGAGTTTACAAGGCAAACATGAGCTTTCCTTGAGATAGGTGTCCAAATGGCCTCATGGCCCAAAACCCACACCTAAGGACACTTGTCCAACACTGCAGCATGGTCATGACACTTGTCATAACACCCCATCCCAAAATGGTTGCCTATTCCCAAGTTGGGCAATGATAGATGCTCTTACAACTCTTACGACTGTCATAGAATCTGTCATACTGACATATCTTACAGCTGTAACAGAATCTATCATACACAGTCTATAAATAGCATATTCTCTTACAACATGTCATAACCCTCCTTAGGGTGTCCAAAGATGCCTTCTTCCAAAATGTCTTGTGACACATGCCTTCACCTGTCATAGAACATTCCATTTACGACTCTTACGCGTCATCGATTTGTCATAACCGTTTCAGTCAATATTCCCTTACACACTATCCAAGATGCCGAGACATGGAAAAATATTCCTACCACTAAGTGGGATGCCTATCTCCTCATGTGAGGACAAATTTACATGTTGTCACCTTCCATGTAGGATGACACATCACCGTGCCAACTCCTACAAGATGACAATAAGGATTTTTATCCTAATTACAATAATAGGCAATAAATAAATAAATACAACAAAATAATACAAGGAATTACCAAGGTTGAGACACCTTAATTCCCAACATTCTCCCACTTGTTGAACACCTTGTAAGAGCCAATGGAAATAACAAGATTTAATTGCTATAATCCAAGAGGCCCATAGACTCCGAACACCATCTGAACTTTTTTGTACCCACTGGTTTAGTTAATGCATCTACAACATTCTTCAAAGTATCAACCTTCTCCAAATTCACCTTCCCATTCTCTACCATGTCTCGCACGAAGTGAAACTGTACATCAATATGCTTTGTTCTGGCATGGAAAGTTGGATTCTTTGCTAGGAAAATTGCACTCTGACTGTCACAACAGATCGTAATCTATCCTGCATCAACACCAATATCTGAACACAATCTCTTAAGCCAAATGGGTTCCTTACAAGCATGAGTTGCTGCCATATACTCAGCTTCTATCATGGACAAAGAAACCATAGGTTGTCACTTACTCATCCAACTAATTGCACCACCAAACATAGTGAACACATATGCACTGGTGGATCTCCTGCTATCAATGTTACCTTCCCAATCAGAATCCACGAATCCATGAATACAAACTGAATGCGGAGGTCCTGTAGGATTACCATGATAACATATGGAATACTCAAAAGTACCCCTCAAATATCTAAACATTCGCTTAACTGCATCCCAATGTACCCATCCAGGATTAGCCATAAAATGACTAAGGACTCCCACTGCTTGGGCAATGCCTGGTCTTGTGCAGATCATAACATACATTGAACTGCCAAGAACACTAGCATAAGGTACTCTGCTCATGTCCTCCACCTCACTAGGAGATTTTGGACAATCATTAATAGACAACTTTGTCCCCAATAAAATAGGAACACACAATGGTCTACAATCTGCCATGCTGAACCTATCCAACATGGTTTTCACATACTTACTCTGGCTTAACCAAAGTTTTTTGTTAGTTCTGTCTCTTTTGATTTCCATTCCTAGAATGTACCTGGCTGCCCCAAGATTTTTCATCTCAAACTATGTTGACAACTGAGGTCCTTCAAATCAGAAATCATATTCTTACCATTCCCAATTAACAACATATCGTCAACATATAATGCAATAATGAGAATGCAATCATTGTCAAACTTGTAATACACACAATGATCATATTTTGATCTCAAAAATCCAATGGACAACAGAAAGGCATCAAATTTCATATACCACATCCTACGAGACTACTTCAAACCATACAAAGACTTTTTTAGCTTGCAAACCAAATTTTCTTTACCTTTCTCTATGTAATGCTCTGGCTGTGACATGTAAATCTCTTCCTCCAAATCACCATGAAGGAAAGTTGTCTTCACATCCATCTGCTCCACCTCTAAGTCATAAGTAGCTGCAAGAGATAATAGGAATTGAATGGAGGTCAGCTTTGCAACAGGAGAGAAAATTTCACCATAATCAATTCCCTCCTTGTGAGTACCCCTTCACAACCAATCTAGACTTGTACTTTTCAACAGTACCATCTGCACTGAATTTCTTCTTGAACACCCATTTGCATCCAAAAGGTTTCCGTCCTTCAGGCAAAGGCACCAAGTCCCATGTTTTATTCTACTCCAAAGAAACCATCTCATCTTCCATGGCCTCCTTCTAGGAACCTGCATCTTTCATGCCCATAGCCTCTGTGACAGTTCTAGGCTCATCAACATTAGTAAGCAAAGCAAAAGCACAACTAGAATCAAGCAATGTATAACCAAACCTCTCAAGTTGCTTCCTGATTCATGTAGATCTCCTCAATGGCTGAGGTTGAGGTTTTGCTTCTTCTTCTAAGATTTCAGAGCTGCTAGAGCTCTCCTCATCATCAGGTCTCACAGGGTCTATCGGTTCAGCCTTCTCAGGGGTAGAAGGAAACTGAACCACATCCTCTTTCTTTTCTGTCCATTCTGGCTATAGAACAATGGAAGAAGGTGTTAGCTCTCTAAAGATAACACTTCTACTGTACAACACCTTTTCAGCCATAGGATCCCAAAGCTTGTATCCTTTCACATTGACACCATAGCCAATGAAAATACACTTGATAGCCTTGTTCTCCAATTTAGATCGTTTCTTCCTAGGCACATGTGCATATGCCTCACAACCAAAAACATGAAGATGTCTAAATGAAGGCTTCTTTCCAGACCACACCTCCATAGGTGTCTTACGAATAAGAGTTGATGTAGGAGACCTGTTTACTAGGTAGCAAGTAGTGGCTACAGCTTCAGGCCAAAACTTTTGTTCGAGGCTTGCTCCACTAAGCATACTCCTAACCTTCTCCATCAGTGTCCTGTTCATCCTCTCTGTAACTCCATTTTGCTGCAGGGTGTATGGAGTTGTCTTATGTCTTTCAATCCCTTGCTCTTTACAGAACTTATCGAACTCTATCGAACAAAACTCACCACCGTTGTCAGTTCTCAAACACTTGATCTTTTTCCTAGTCTAATTTTCAGCAAAAGATTTAAACTCTTTAAACCGACTTAAGACTTCAAATTTTATTTTGAGAAAATAAATCCATGTCCTTCTACTGTAGTCATCTATGAAAGATACAAAATATATAGATTTAGAAATCGAAGGAACACTAACAGGACCAAACACATCAGAATGAATAAGGTCCAACACACCAGAAGACTTGTGAGAACTAGAGTAAAACTAAACACAGTTTTGCTTTCCATATATACAATGTTCACAAAAGTTGAACTCGAGATTACAATCATTTAACCCCTCAACGAGGTTTTTTTTTTCAGGGTTCTAATACCCTTCTCACCAATGTGGTTGAATCTCTAATGCCATAACATTGTCTTTTCAGCAAGAAGTTTAACTTCCAAAGCATGAGCACTACCATCAAAATTTGTTATAATAGATTTCTTCACTGCTCATTTAGATGGTGGGGATGAAGTGACTACAACTCTTTTCTTCAAGTCAGAAGAACTATTACATCGTGAAATGCATGCCTCCAGCTGAAACAGAGTACCTCTCTAAGTACCTTTCACAAGCACCATAGATCCTCTAGTCATCTTGCATCCATCCTTTGAAAAGACAACCTGCACACCTGCATCATTCAACATAATTACAGAAAGCAGGTTCTGTGCCAAGCTTGGGATGTGCATAACCCTAGTGATCCCCTTCACTCATCCATCAGGGAATCAGATTGATACTCTTCCATGACCAATAATTTTTAGATGATAATCGTCACCCAGGTACACTCTTCCACCATCAAACTCTTCATACTTCGTGAACCAGCTTCGATGCGAGGTCATGTGGAATGATGCACCAGAATCTATCAACCACACATCATCTGATGCATGGGTGGCCAGGACTGTGATGAAGGTATCACCATCATCTTGTGACTTGTCAGAATTCAAATCTGGGGCATTCTTCTTCTTCTTTTTCTTTTCCTCTTTGCATTCCTTTCAGAAATGCCTAGTTTTGCCACAGTTCCAATAGAAAGCCTTGGAATTTATAGGAGATTTGGATCTCCCATGAGATTTGGATCTACCATTTTCACCTTTCTTGTCCTTCTTCCCTTTCTCTTTGGGTCTTCCACGAACCGCAAGAGCTTCTTTGATTGACTTAGATGTCTTTCTTTGCATTTATTCAGATAATAGCGAAGACACCACATCTTCCATCTTGAAGGTCGATGTAGTGCTTCCGATGGCCATGACAAGATGATCCCACGAATCTAGTAAAGAACGAAGAAGGGTCATACACCGATCCTCCTCCATTTTCACACCCACAGATGTCAACTGTGCAACAATCATGTTGAAAGCATTCATATGGTCTGCAACAGATCCTCCATCTTCCATCTTCAGAGCAAACAACTTATTTTTCAAAAAAAGCTTGTTCACCAAGGACTTGGCTTGATAAACATCTCCCAGCTTCTTCCAAAGATCTTTCGCAGTCTTCTCCTCATGGACATTTAATAGGACAGAGTCAACTAGACAGAGTCTTATGAGACCCTTAGCCTTTCGATCTTTGAGGTCCCAATCAGCTTGTGACATTGCCATAGGTTTTGTTCCATCAACGGTTTCCCATAGATCACGATCAACAAGTAGCTCTTTCATCTTGAGTTTCCATAACTCAAAATTTGTGCCATTGAACTTCTCCACCTCTACTCTTCCGCATGTGCTTACCATCTCCTTCCTACAACAAGATATAGAATACTCTACATAGACTCCCACTTAACCTAAGATTAGCTCAAAAAAACCCTACCTAGTAGCTAGAACCAAAACTAGCTAGGCTTTGATACCAACTAAAAGGAAGCTAGGTGTGCGGAAATCACTTCCTACACTAATCTAAAGAGGAGAGAAGAGTGCAAATTCATTTTAATCTTTATAGTTACAAAAATGTTAACATAACAATGGAGATATTGCAAAAATACACATACACACAGAAATGAGACAGAAGAGAGAGACAAAAGACATACGTGGGGAAAACCCTTATCGGGTGAAAAATGCCACACTCCAAAACCTGCACAATGTATTATCAAAAATGAAATGGTTTACAATACACTTGCAATGCAATCTCCCAAGAGTCTTTGAAACTTGTATCTAGAGACAAACCGACAACATAACAGTACCTGCCAATCACATAATACATCTCTCAAAGCACCTGCTTTAATAGAAGTTTACAAGGCAAAGATGAGCTTTCCTTGAGATGGGCATCCAACATGGCCTCATGGCCCAAAACCCATGCCTAAGGACACTTGTCCAACATTGCAACATGGTCATGACACTTGTCATAACACCCCATCCCAAAATGGTCACCTATTCCCAAGTTGGACAACGATAGACGCTCTTACGACTCTTACAAGCGTCATAGAATCTGTCATATTGACATATCTTATAGCTGTAAGAGAATTTGTCATACACAGGCTATAAATAGCATATTCTCGTACATGTCATAACCCTCCTTGGGGTGCCAAAGATGCCTTCTTCCAATATTCCTTGTGACACATGTCTTCACCTGTCATAGAACATTCCATTTACGACTCTTACGCGTCATAGATTTGTCATAGGATTCTGTCATAACCGTTGCGGTCAATATTCCCTTACACACTATCCAAGATGCCAACACATAAAAAAATATTCCTACCACTAAGTGGGATGTATATCTCCTCATGTGAGGACAAATTTACATGTTGTCACCTTCCATGTAGGATGACACATCACCGTGCCAACTCCCACAAGATGACAATAAGGATTTTCATCCTAATTACAATTGCCATGCAATAAATAAATAAATACAATGAAATAATACAAGGAATTACCAAGGTTGAGACACCTTAATTCCTAACATATTAACTTGTTGTGGAAGGAACCTCAAGCCCCAAAAGATTTGGGCAGCGAGCACTAAGTGTGTTCTTGATGGGTATTGTTGTATGAGTGTTGCAGTTCAATGCATGTTGCAGTTTGGTAAAAAGAAAGGTACCCAAAAGACTGGGTAGAGTGGATAAGAAAGAAGCCCTAGGTGAGGTATCTAGAATATGAGAATGAATAGAAAGATGCAGTGTTTGCATGGGTAGAACACCGAAGGAGAGGCAACCTGTGCTAGTATTTGCAGAAACGTGTGTTGTTTTGTGAACTAGACGCCGAAGGAGAGGTAGTTTGTACTCAAATATTGAGAAAAGTTTATGGATTGTAGTAGTAAGAGGAATGGGTATTAGTGTAAGAAGACCTGTCATAATCCCATTTTGGGATAAATATTGGGATGAAGTGGAAAGTAGAAAATTCTGAGAGGAATTAGAAAAGATTGCAAAAAGAATGAATATGTTGGAACAGAGTTATTTTCCTACAAATGATGTGGTTGCAAGAAGTGGGCAGAAGGAAAGAGAAAAATCTTGAGTAAAGATAATAAGGAAAAGAGAAAAGAGGAGGTGTAGCAAGGAGCACTAGAAAAAGAAGAAAAGATAGTGTCTATGAAAGAGGCATTGGAAGAGGCATCTTGGTCTCTTGATTCATTTGCTATTGATTTGTTTAAAAGTGTGGATGTAGGTATGAAGAAGACTAAGAACAAGCCTATGGAGGCAAAAGAAGAAAGGGCAAGAAAAGAGCCTATAGATGAAGATGGAGATAAGAGCAAAAGAGGACAAGTTGTAGCAATAGATAAGGGAAGACAATTTGTAGCAGCGGTGCAATGCAAGACACCTGAAGATGGAAAGAGGGATAATGAAGAAAAGAAGAAAGCCTATGAAGAGGAAGCGGTGGCAAGACATGAAGCCAAGAATGTAATCAATTTGGGGCAGCAGAACCATGAGAAGGTAAAAGTTCGTTTTGATGGTGATTTTGTTTATGCAAGTGGAAATAGGAATGTAAAGTTGCAAGTTAGAAAGGAAAAGAGTAAATTAATGAATCATGGCTATATAGTACCATTTTGGCAAAGAAAATCAGGTGTCAATGAACAACAAAAAGAAGTGAAGCAAGCAGTGGTTAAAGACAAAAGGATGAAAGATATGGTGAAGTATTAAAGAAAACAAGAGGATAGCCTTAGTGCAGAGGCAGCAAAAAAACAATTCAAGAAGATGAAGAACCAAGTAGTGAAGCATGGGACAACAATAAGCGAAGATGGTGATAAGAAGACAATGTTCAAGAGTTTGAGTTATGAAGATAAGAACCAGCCCGTAGAATAAGGAGTCATGGTAAAGGATGAAAGAGACAATAAAGATCAAGGGCATGCAACAACATTAGAGGAGAGGAAGCATAGTTCGAGCAAGGTAAAAGGTCAGTTGTCTAATTTTAATGAAGATAATTTTGAGGCTCTAAATGAAATGTAAGAATATGACATGGAAGTGTGGAGAAAGATAGATGAGAAAGGTGGAAGGAGAAGCAAACATCAGAAGAGGAGAGAAAGCAAATATAGGCAGAATGAGAAGGATGAAAGGAGAAAAAATAAATTTAATTTATCTATGGATGAGGAATGGGAGATGAGTCTCCAAAGGCAAGAGTGTGCAACAAATTTAAAAGCAAGAAAGGATAATGCAGATGTAAAAATGGGGAGAGATATTGAAACAGATGTAGAAGATAATAACCTTCATGAAGAAGAGGACACACAAAGGAAATTGAATGAGGATGTAGCAAAAAGGGGAGCTAAATATATTAGAACAGTCAAGGTCCAAGGTGGAGAAGATCAACAAGAGAAAGAAGAGGAAAATCTTGCTGAAAAGAGCATGGAAAAAGGAATAGCGGTCGATGACAAAGAAGAGGATTTATGGGCAAAGTATACAGTAATTAAAGAGGAGTGGAATGGCAAGCTTGGAGGTGTACAAACAAGTGAAGTAGTGATAAATGTATAGATAGAGGTTATGATTGAAAATAAAGAAATTGTTGTAGACATTGGGGGAGATTTAATAAATGTTTAGTGTTGTGCAAAATCAAAAGAGGATGATGAAGGGAAGAAATGTTTTCATGAGTGAAGAGTTGAATAGTGGACCACAGTATGGGAGGAATGTAGCAATAGTAGCACTAAGATGCTAGAAGAAGTAGAAGAAAAGATTAATCAAGTTAGGGAAGAACCACATGTGTAGGAGCACATGAATTTTGTCCCCTGGGGAGTCTGATGCAGGGGCATCACTCTCCATCTTAATTTTGGTTTTGAAATTTTGTTTGGTTTTAGGATTTATGTAGTATTTCGGTGGTTTGAGTGTTGTTGGTGTATCTTCTTGTCACATTGCACCTTCCTAATGCATTTGGGTCAGGAGCTTTATGTGTTGTGGAAAATGACTGGAGTCAAATTCAGTTATAGACACTATGGTGTCGATGTGAATGATTGCCCATCATCAGATCAGATGCATTGGAAAAGAATTTTGGTTGTATTAATGACAGTTATGAATTGGGAAACCATTCCTCTGGGAG
The DNA here is from genome assembly GCA_027924645.1 of Cunninghamia lanceolata. NCBI lineage: Eukaryota > Viridiplantae > Streptophyta > Pinopsida > Cupressales > Cupressaceae > Cunninghamia > Cunninghamia lanceolata. The sequence continues at coordinate 5,440,717 of BSBN01000847.1, read as the reverse complement.
TTATGCAACATGACAGCCGAATATGGAGAATTTGAAAACTATTAGAAAGAAATGACTATGAATGAAGTTGTGGAAGAGAGACTGTCAGAGAATAAGGCAGGTTCTTGTCGCCACATGGGAAGGAGAATAAATAGTTATAAATAACATTTGGTTGCTCATCGACGGTTACTGAAAGGTTAGTTTAAGAGTCCAACTGAGTGACAGGTATGCATGGAAGGGAATCTTTTATCTGGAAAACCATTGTATAACTGACAGTTAGAGGAATTTACAGGGGGCAACGAACAATCATAAGACAGATGGAAGGAATGAATGGAAGATATAGACATCGAGGGAGAGAGAATCGACAAGGATGAAGCCGTGTGGAAGGAGTAGAGGCCAAAGAAATGGCCGATGAAATGTTTAGGGCAGTCCGTGCATAAAGAGAGGCTGATAAAACAAGAAGAAATGACTGACATAGGTGAGGAAGGATGGATAGAAGAAAAATGGCCAGAGAAGACAACAATGGAGGCCGCAAATAATTGAAAGTAGAGGAGGTCGAATGTGTAGAAGAGGCCATGTATAATGAGGAAAGAGGCTGAGAATCAGAGCAGGCAAAAAGACCAATAAGAGAGAAGGAGGCCACAAGCCAAAACAACACTGAGGTGTTGATTGAGCAGGCTGAGTGTCGCAGAGGCTGATGGTGGGAATATGCAGGGAGAGAGACAGAAGGTAGGAAGAGAAGACAAGAATTAGTATAGGTTTTCTGTAGATAGGAAGGGCCGATTGTGCAGGCTAATATTAGATGTATGGTCATTGAATAAAATAGTGGGATGTTTTGTTTTAATCTGTATTGTGAGTTCAACATTAATAAGATTTTGAATATCATTACTTCCAATCATTTGGTATTTGATTATAAGGAATATATCTTAGCTCCTATCATTTTTTTGAGTTACTGAAGTTGTTTGTTTCAGTCTAAATATTTAGTTCTTGTCATTTTACATTTGAATCCTGTGAGGAAGATATTCTGAATTCCTATTATTGTTTATGGACTTACTTTTGTTTGAGTTTCCTATAAGTGGGATTTGTGTTATAACTGGCAAGATAGTCATTAAAAGAAGCAGAGCATGTACATGAGTATTTCAAACTTGTGCCATCAGATTTGTATCAGAGCATGATATGCAAACTCGCTCTATCACTACCCCTCTCCTCCCCTATCTGCCTCACCCCCATCTCTCCCCTATCTCTCTCACCCCTCTCTCCCTAGATTGTAGGTCTCTCACTTGTATATCTCTCAAGGATCTCTAGATATTTCCCTTCCTCTCCACCTCTCTCCATCCTGCGTAACCATCTTTCTCTCAAGTTATCAACTTCACTCTCTCATTTTATTCTATCTCTCAACTTTGTCTCCCCCTCACCTCTCTACCTATTCCCTCTCTACATCTCACAGTCACTCCTTGTCTGCCTCTCCATCCATCCTTAGCCATCTAGGTTTCTCATTTAACCCTAAACCCTAAACCCTATGCCTAAAGCCTCAAACCCTTAACCCTTAAACCTTAAATACTAAAACCTGTCTCTAAACCCTTAACCCTCGACACTATACCTTAAACCCTAATCCCTTAACCCTAAATCCTAAAACCTATCCCTAAAGCCTTAACCCTCAACCCTTGAACCTTAAACCCTAAACCCTATCCCTAAACCCTCTACCCTCGACACTATACCTTAAACCCTAATCCCTTAACCCTCAGCCCTAAAGCCTCAACCCTCTTTGTTATGCAACAAATTACCAGGCTGGGGACTGCTCAAAACCCTTCCCTTCAGGAAATCAACAAGCTACCTAGTGGAAAGATGACAATATCTACCTTCAACATTTTAAACCGACTACAAAGAATGATGATGAGGTTAATACTTTTACCATTTCTGAGATTCAGAATGTAGCCTTAGATGTCAAGAACACCCAAAAAATTTGTAATGACTCACATCAAGAGTCATGCAAGAAAGCAACCATGCACACTAAGGGCATGCAAACTCTAGAACCCTTGGTTACTGTTAATGGTCCCCAATCCTCTAGGAATGAATGCACCTCAACTCTAATTTTAACTTAGCCTTCCCATCTCCTAGAGGATCCAAATGAAGGTGGAGGTTTCAAAGAATGGCATGTGGTGTAGAAAAGGAAGAAGGGCATCTCCAAAAGTTAGGTGGTCAACAATAAAATACACTTATGGTCTCACTCCAAGATGGGTGTTAATGCTTCAACATAATTTAGGATGTTTGATATGTGTAGCCTTTGCTCAATCAGATCCTTCTATTTCATATGATCCTTTTGTTTAATGTTATGCACCCCTATTTATGGGTCTAATACACCATTTCATTTTTTCTTTTCTTTTAAGAATGAGAATGCCCCCTGACTGCAATTTACCTATAAAAAACAACTTAGTCATTGACCCCTATGTTCCTTGGTCAACTAGGTGATCACTCTTTGATTCAAAGAACTTTTTTGAGTATCCATCCTTAGCCATCTAGGTCTCTCATTTAACCCTAAACCCTAAACCCTATGCCCAAAGCCTCAAACCCTTAACCGTTAAACCTTAAATCCTAAAACCTATGCCTAAACCCTTAACCCTCGACACTATACCTTAAACCCTAATCCCTTAACCCTAAATCCTAAACCCTATCCCTAAAGCCTCAACACTCAACCCTTAAACCTTAAACCCTAAACCCTATCCCTAAACCCTCTACCCTCAACACTATACCTTAAACCCTAATCCCTTAACCCTCAACCCTCTTTGTTATGCAACAAATTACCAAGCTGGGGACAGCTCAAAACTCTTCCCTTCAGGAAATCAACAAGCTACCTAGTTGAAAGATGCCAATAGCCGCCTTCAACATTTTAAACCAACTACAAAGAATAATGATGAGGTTAATACTTTTAGCATTTCTGAGATTCAGAATGCAGCCTTAGACATCAAGAACACCCAAAAAATTTATAATGACTCACATCAAGATTCATGCAAGAAAGCAACCATGTACACTAAGGGCATGCAAACTCTAGAATCCTTGGTTACTGTTAATGGTCCGCAATCCTCTAGGAATGAATGCACCTCAACTCTAATTTTAACTCAGCCTTCCCATCTCCTACAGGATCCAAATGAAGGTGGAGGTTTCAAAGAATGGCATGTGGTGTAGAAAAGGAAGAAGGGCATCTCCAAAAGTTAGGCAACCAACAATAAAATACACTTATGGTCTCACTCCAAGATGGGTGTTAACGCTTCAACATAATTTAGGATGTTTGATATGTGCAGCCTTTGCTCAATCAAATTCTTCTGTTTCATATGATCCTTTTGTTTAATGTTATGCACCCCTATTTATGGGTCTAATGCACCATTTCATTTTTTTTTCTTTTAAGAATGAGAGCGCCCCTTGACTGTAATTTACCTATAAAAAACAACTTAGTCATTGACCCCTATGTTACTTGGTCAACTAGGTGATCACTCTTTGATTTAAAGAAGTTTTTTGACCATCCATCCTTAGCCATCTAGGTCTCTCATTTAACCCTAAACCCTAAACCCTCTGCCTAAAGCCTCAAACCTTTAACCCTTAAACCTTAAATCCTAAAAGCTATCCCTAAACCCTTAACCCTCGACACTATACCTTAAATCCTAATCCCTTAACCCTAAATCCTAAACCCTATCCCTACAGCCTCAACCCTCAACCCTTAAACCTTAAACCCTAAACCCTATCCCTAAACTCTCTACCCTTGACACTATACCTTAAACCCTAATCCCTTAACCCTCAGCCCTAAAGCCTCAACCCTCTTTGTTATGCAACAAATTACCAGGCTGGGGACTACTCAAAACCCTTCCCTTTAGGAAATCAACAAGCTACCTAGTGGAAAGATGCCAATATTTGTCTTCAACATTTTAATCCGACTACAAAGAACGATGATGAGGTTAATACTTTTAGCATTTATGAGATTCAGAATGCAGCCTCAGATGTCAAGAACACCCAAAAAATTTGTAATGATTTACATCAAGAGTCATGCAAGAATGCAACCATGTGCACTAAGGGCATGCAAACTTTAGAACCCTTGGTTACTGTAAATGGTCCCCAATCCTCTAGGAATGAATGTACCTCAACTCTAATATTAACTCAGCCTTCCCATCTCCTAGAGGATCCAAATGAAGGTGGAGGTTTCAAAGAATGGCATGTGGTGTAGAAAAGGAAGAAGGGCATCTCCAAAAGTTAGGCAACCAACAATAAAATACACTTATGGTCTCACTCCAAGATGGGTGTTAACGCTTCAACATAATTTAGGATGTTTGATATGTGCAGCCTTTTCTCAATCAGATCCTTCTGTTTCATATGATCCTTTTGTTTAATGTTATGCACCCCTATTTATGGGTCTAATGCACCATTTCATTTTTTTCTTCTTTTACGAATGAGAGCGCCCCCTGACTACAATTTACCTATAAAAAACAACTTAGTCATTGACCCCTATGTTACTTGTTCAACTAGGTGATCACTCTTTGATTCAAAGAACTTTTTTTACCATCCATCCTTAGCCATCTAGGTCTCTTATTTAACCCTAAACCCTAAACCCTATGCCTAAAGCCTCAAACCCTTAACCCTTAAACCTTAAATCCTAAAACCTATCCCTAAACCCTTAACCCTTAACACTATACCTTAAACCCTAATCCCTTAACCCTAAATCCTAAACCCTATCCCTAAAGCCTCAACCCTCAACCCTAAACCCTATCCCTAAACCCTCTACCCTCAACACTATACCTTAAACCCTAATCCCTTAACCCTCAGCCCTAAAGCCTCAACCCTCTTTGTTATGCAACAAATTATCAGGCTGGGGACTGCTCAAAACCCTTCCCTTCAAGAAATCAACAAGCTACCTAGTGGAAAGATGCCAATATCTGTCTGCAACATTTTAAACCAACCACAAAGAACGATGACGAGGTTAATACTTTTACCATTTCTGAGATTCAGAATGCAACCTCAGATGTCAAGAACACCCAAAAAATTTGTAATGACTCACATCAAGAGTCATGCAAGAAAGCAACCATGTGGACTAAGGGCATGCAAACTCTAGAACCCTTGGTTACTGTTAATGGTCCCCAATCCTCTAGGAATGAATGCACCTCAACTCTAATTTTAACTCAGCCTTCCCATCTCCTAGAGGATCCAAATGAAGGTGGAGGTTTCAAAGAATGACATGTGGTGTAGAAAAGGAAGAAGGGTATCTCCAAAAGTTAGGCAACCAACAATAAAATACACTTATGGTCTCACTCCAAGATGGGTGTTAACACTTCAACATAATTTAGGATGTTTGATATGTGCAACCTTTGCTCAATCAGATCCTTCTGTTTCATATGATCCTTTTGTTTAATGTTATGCACCCCTATTTATGGGTCTAATGCACCATTTCATTTTTTCTTTCTTTTAAGAATGAGAGCGCCCCTTGACTGCAATTTACCTATAAAAAACAACTTAGTCATTGACCCCTATGTTACTTGGTCAACTAGGTGATCACTCTTTGATTCAAAGAACTTTTTTGAATTATCCTAGGATTATCTAAGCCCACTAGACATGTGGCACCATCCTAATTAATCTTTCTAGGGCTTATTTAGTAGAATCAACGTTAGTATTAGATCACAATTTACTAGACTATAAGGCATCCAATTTACCATGTACCATTCAATCTCTATTGCATTTTTTTATATGTTACAAATTGTTAAAAAAAAAAACACAAGTACAATATGATGTGGGTGTCACCTAGAATCATATCCAAGTCTAGCCTATTAGGCAAGCTAACAACTAGCAAAAATAGTTCCACAGTCCAAAATATTAATCTCATAGTTACATATCAAAAAAGAACAACATAGGATTTACTAAAGACCCCTAGTTATTCCAAACAACACCTCTAATTGTTGTTGGACTCAAACATGTCCCCTTGAAAGGTGCCAATCACTTGATCTACCATATCTTCAAGATCTAAAGCCTTAACCACTAATTCAAATTTAATATTTTTTTTTAAAAAATATTTTTCTTAGATTTCTCAGGTATAGGAATGTTGTGCTTCTTCATGTACTCTATTTTCTATATTTAGCTCTTTCTCATTCAGATTGCTTCTATTATGTGGCCAAAAATAGGTTATTATGATTTCTTTCATATAAACCATAGTGATTCATTCTTCAAGTAGAATCATGAACCTGTCTTTTGGAATTTTAAGGATTATAGAGACTTCCATCACAATACTAACAAGGGTGAGCTCATTTTGTGATTCAATAAGGCATCTTCTCTTTCCCTGGAAGGCCTCTTCATTTCTAACTTTCCAAATATGACACAAAATATTATTAGTTTTTTTTTAAAGAAAAAGGTGCCAAGCACCCAAACCAAATATATTAAGAACCAAATGAAAAGTACAAATGGTGGCCCATAACAGGCAAAGGCACAAATGCCAACATAAACCCAAGTAGGTATATGACGAGGGGAATAAAAACATGACTTCCATATGTTGGCAATATGCCAAAAAATGTACCATGGGATCAACCATATAGTACCCCCAAAGTGGCTAACAAATGATTCGAAAAACCACACACGCTTTTAATGTGAAAACATTAACAAGCCACCCCAAAGACATTTGCCAAGTGACACAACATGAATTACCGGAAAGATCCACAAAAGATCTTCTTGTTTATGTCAAAGAGGACACATAAGTCATAGAAATGATCGTCCATATAAAGGCATATGCCAGAAGTCATAAATGTTAAAATTTGAATTCTAGGAATTCCCTCCCCTGCCAAGACCACCGCTAGGGCAATAGACAACCCCACCTAGACCACCATATAAAATGCATCGAAAGCCTTAACCACCAACCACCATGGCTACATCCACCACCCAAATACCGCCAAGGCCAACTAAAGATACAACTACTACCACAACCACCACCAGGACTACTACAACCATCACGCCAACACCACCAACAAGGCCCTCACCTACGCCTCAAATAGCTCCACCAATGGGAGAATGCCACCAACAACCTCACACAAGGTCTCAATTTGATATGCCTCTAGCATCAAACACCAGAACCACAGATCCCTCACCACCAACTGCAAATTAGGACCCCATGCTATGCCCATTGCTTTGCCAAGGCCATAACTAGTGTAAAAGAAGGGACTACATCCTCCTGTGTCTCATTCATGCTAGCTCACCTGGCCTATCTAATGACATCCCACCCACCTCCAGACCTGAAGACAAACTGGAATTGTTCCCTTAACAGCTCTCCTGCCATTCACTTCACCTTAGCCTCCCTCCAAATCAATACAAGAACCTCTGCCAACAATACAAATGTTGTATGAGCATCCCACCCCATGGCCTCCCTAAGATGATGCTAGATCCACCGCCAACATTAGAGCATAGAGTGCCACAAGTACTTCCATTAGGTCAAGGGCTTCCAAAGAGCCTAAAACTTCCTCCAACTCTACCTCTAGGAATAGACATTGGGAACAAACACCATCTCTACAACTAAAACCCCTGCCATCACATCCACCTTCAATGTTAATTCCAAATCTAGCTCCATAGTTGCTAACCCCCTGGTCAAAACCACCCTTCATTCGATGTCCACCATCAATCTCCACCCAACTCCTCCTCTTCACTAGGAACGAATGGAAGATATAGACATCAAGGGAGAGAGAATCGACAGGGAGAAAGCCGTGTGGAAGGAGCAGAGGCCAAAGAAATGGCCGATGAAATGTTTGGGGCAGTCCGTGCATAAAGAGAGGCCGATAAAACAAGAAGAAATGACCGACACAGGTGAGGAAGGACATATAGAAGAAAAATGGCTAGAGAAGACCGCAATGGAGGCCACAAATAATTGAAAGTAGAGGAGGTCTAACATGTAGAAGAGGTTGGGTATAATGAGGAGAGAGGCCAATAAGAGAGAAGGAGGCCGCAGGCCAAAACAATGTTGAGACGCTGATAGAGCAGGCTGAGTGTCACAAAGGCTGATGGTGGGAATGTGCAGGGAGAGAGATAGAAGGATAGGAAGAGAAGACATGAATTAGTATAGGTTTTCTGTAGATAGGAAGGGCCGATTGTGCAGGCCAATATTAGATGTATGGTCATTGAATAAAATAGTGGGATGTTGTGTTTTAATCTGTATTGTGAATTCAACATTAATAAGATTATGAATATCATTACTTCTAGTTATTTGGTATTTGATTATAAGGAATACATCTTAGCTCCTGTCATTGTTTTGAGTCACTGAAGTTGTTTGTTTCAGTCTGCATATTTAGTTCTTGTCATTTTGCATTTGAATGCTATGAGGAAGATATTCTAAATTCCTGTTATTGTTTATGGACTTACTTTTGTTTGAGTTTCCTATAAGTGGGATTTGTGTTATAATTGGTAAGATAGTCATTAAAAGAAGCAGAGCATGTGCATGAGTATTTCAAACTTGTGCCATCAGATTTGTATCAAAGCATGATATGCAAACTCGCTCTATCATCACCCCTCTCCTCCCCTATCTGCCTCACCCCCATCTCTCCCCTATCTCTCTCACCCCTCTCTCCCTAGATTGTAGGTCTCTCACTTATATATCTCTCAAGGATCTCTAGATATTTCCCTTCCTCTCCACCTCTCTCCCTCCTGCTTAACCATCTTTCTCTCAATTTATCAACTTCACTCTCTTATTTTATTCTATCTCTCACCTTTGTCTCCCCCTCACCTCTCTATCTCTCCCCTCTCTACATCTCTCAGTCACTCTTTGTCTACCTCTCCATCCATCCTTAGCCATCTAGGTCTCTCATTTAACCCTAAACCCTAAACCCTAAACCCTATGCCTAAAGCCTCAAACCCTTAACCCTTAAACCTTAAATCCTAAAACCTATCCCTAAACCCTTAACCCTCGACACTATACCTTAAACCCTAATCCCTTAACTCTAAATCCTAAACCCTATCCCTAAAGCCTCAACCCTCAACCCTTAAACCTTAAACCCTAAACCCTATCCCTAAACCCTCTACCCTCGACACTATACCTTAAACTCTAATCCCTTAACCCTCATCCCTAAAGCCTCAACCCTCAACCCTTAAACATTCTTGACCCTAAACCCTATCCCTAAACCCTCTACCCTCTAAACTATGGCTTAAACCCTAATCTCTCAACCCTTAAACCCTTAATCCCTCAAACCTTGAACCCTTAAACCCTAAACTCTCAACCCCTAGATACCGTTAAACCCTTAAGCCCTTAAACCCTATACCATATACACTTAACCTTGGACACTCAACCTTGAACATTATCCCTAAACCTTCAAACCTCTACCCTCTACCCTATACCCTCAACCCTATACTTATGCACTAAACCCTTAACCCTCATCCATATGCTTTATACCCTCAACCTTAAACCCTAAACCCTATATCTTAGACACTCAACCTTGAACATTATCCCTCAACTGTAAACTCTCAACCATCTACCCTATACCCTCAACCATATACTTAAGCCCTAATCCGTCAATCCTCAGTCTTATACCTTAAACTTTGAAACCTACACCCACAAACCCTCATCCCTATACCCTTATACCTAAACCGTGAATATTGTGCCTTAACCCTATACTTAAAACCTAAACCATACACTCTCAACCCAAGTCACGCTATGCCTTATAGACCCTCAATCCATATCGTAAACCCTAAACCTAATATACCAAACCCTAATCCCCATACCATACACAATTAATCATATACACTCAACAAGATGAATATTATCCCTACCCTCTACCCTCTACCCTCTACCCTCAACCTATTACCTAATCCCTAATCCCTCAACCCTCAACCCTATACCTTAAACCCTAAACCCAAAAACCTCAACCCTCACATACATACATACATACACACATACACACACATACATACAAACATGCATACATATATACATACATACAAGCATGCTTACCTACATACAATCATACATACATACATACAAGCATACATATATACATACAAGCATACATATATACATACATATAAGTATACATACACACATATAGGCATACATACATACATCAATACATACATACATAAATATAGACATACATACATACATACATACATACCTTGAACATAAAACATTCCAAGGGAGACATAACGTGAGTGCGTCATAACGCGCTTGTGTTATGTCAAACTTGATAAACATCAGACAAACTTTTGTAAAAAGGGAAAAAATGCAAAGCAAAACATAATGCGAGCACGTTATAATGCGCTCGCGTTATATTTTGCTTTGGGAATCCCAAGCCTTAGGCTGGGGATTTTCTTTGGATTTCCAACCCAAAGGCTTGGAGTGCCTTCCCAACGTCCAAAGATGTGTTTTTGCATTTTCTACATGATTTCACATAATTTTGGTCGTGCTAACCCTCAGATTTGCACGTGTTTCAAGGTCGAACAAATCAAACACCTGGGTAATGTTAGGCTTCCTCTTAGATATTTAACAATGTAATATTTTTGACATTTTGACAATGTTAAGCCTTTCATCTTTAATTTCTTTTGTTTGTGTGTCCGTTTTTGGGCAAAAACTAGTGTTTGGTCTTTTTTTCATTGTAAATTAACCGTTAATTGAAATTTCAAAAAAGATACATTTTTATAAACTAGACTCCATTCTACACATATTAAAAAAAAATAATTTTCAATTAGTTTTCAAAATTTACAGGGTAGCATGGCCAAAATTCTATTTTTTAGGATGTGTCCACTTTGAAAATTAGTAAAAAATTAAATATTCATTAAAAAATTATCAGAAAAATTAGGCATAAACTACATGTTGTTAGCTAATTTATCATTGAAGCGATTTTAAAAATGCCAAAAAAAATTTAACCTTTTGAGGAAGCCACAAAACACGCTCTGTTATGTTTTTTTGACAGAAACAACACCAATTTCTGTTGCTCCCTTTTTTGAACACCTTAATCTATACCATTTTTTTTTTGAAATAGTAGTTTAGAAAGTAGACTCAGAGCACTACGAACATTGTTTTTGTTGCATCTCCAAATTTTGAGTGTAACTATGCTCAATTTCTCATCCAAGGTCAGTATTTCCTGATTTTAGAAAAAAAGTGGCCATATAAGACCCCTTTTTGGCCCCCCATCTTCTTGCACTTACCCATAATCTCTAGTGTATTATTTACATAATGCACATTTGGCTACAATATTTTCTAACTATCTTCTTCTTTATAAAACATATGGATACCTACTATTGCTTTCGTTATTCCCATATAAATAGTTTCTTTGAATTACTATGTCTATTTTAATTATTTATGTTTCAGTAATAAACAATGAGCTTAAACATGAGTTTGGGCTCCTCTTTAAACTCGCTTCAAACAATTGAAACCCTAAACTTTTCTTTCATTTAATATCTAAAATAAGGATGCCTATCAAAGTTGAAAGGTCAAAGTTTATATAAGTTTATTTACATTCTACCCCTCACTCCTCATTACTTATTACTCTTTCTACTTGTACACAGACACATCTCTCACACTCAAGTCTTTCTCAAATAACAAACATATTGACTATAGGAGCAATAATTAACCTCCTCGAAGGAAAATTTGATTTTTGTCCTTCTCTCCAAATATTATCCTTGGAGCGTATCAACCTCTTGCAATCTACAAGCTTCAAATATCACTTACAACTCTCTGATGGAATGCACTCACATCATGCTCTCCTTCCTGACAAATATAACAACCTTGCTTCAACTAGTGGTCTCATGAAGGGATCTATTGTCCAACTAATAGAGTATATTTTCAAGGTTTCTAACAAAATCATGTATGTAATTGCTTCCCTACTTTCTTCCATTCAAACAACCTCCTTTCTCTTTATGTACTTTCATTTGTGGCACTTTTCTAATTATATGATATTGTAGGGCTATTGTTATCCATGGAAGTGGTTGGAATGGAAACAAGCATCATTAGGTCTCCTCTTTACCTTGCACATGCTTTCATTGGCCAATCATCAAGTGGTTCTCAATTTGAGAAGGGGTCATCCTCATCCCAACCATGTTCTTTACAACATGCTTTAATCATTCCAATCAAGGCATTGACAACTTACCATAAACAATGGTCCATACAGGGTCGAGCATTAGAAAAGTCAATGCTTCATGAATTTAAAAATGCTAAAGGTGAAGGGAAAGTTTTTGTCTTTGATCTTATAGATGAAGCAGGTGGTGAAATACATATAACTTGCTTCAATGAAGTTGTAGATGAATTCTACAATTCTGTAGAAAGTGGTGAGGTTTATGTAATATCCAATGGACAGATTAAAGTAACCAACTCTACCTATAATCGAAAAGTCAATCCATTTGAGATAATCCTCTAGTCATCCTCTACAATAACACTTTGTGATAGAATAGACATTAACATACCTACCCACAACTTCTGTTTTAAAACAATCAAAGACCTTGAATCAATACCTCCAAATTCTCTTATTGATGTTATTGGAATACTCATCTCTATATCTCCCACCTCCACTATATGCAAAAGAAATGGCTCTGAAAGAACAAAGTGAATTGCTACTATAATTGACATGTCTAGTTTTCCTATTGACATCACACTTTGGGGTCCCCATTGTGATGTTGATGGTAAAAATTATTTGAAATGTGCTTAGACACAAATCCTTCTGTCCTTCTAGTAAAGGCTGGTCACATTGTCTCATTGAATGGCAAAACAATTGATACCATTTTTGCAACCAAACTTCTTGTTGACACAAATGTAGAAGAAATGCATGCATTAAAGTTTTGGTACACTAGTGAGATAATCAATATGCCTTCAACATCGCTATCAGGAACATATAGTACTTCTTATAGCTTTGACAATCAAATGGTTATTTCTGCAGCTTTTGAAATTACTCTTTCAGGAAAAGTAGAGAACATTAATGGTAGTTACACTGTAAAGAATATAAACTTAGATAACTTCTACTACCTTTCCTACCCACTTATAATACTCAATAAAAAATGCAAATAAAAGGTCATCCAAAAATTAGACAATACTTGGCATTGCCCAAAATGTTGTGTTGATCTTCTTGAATACGATTATACCTACATACTAAAAATGGACAGGTCTAGAAGACCATACAGGTGAACTACAAAATGTTATTGCATTTGGAGACACCGCACAAGCAATGATTGGACTTGCAGCCAAATATTTACAACTTCTATTGGTAGAAGTTGAAACAGTTGAAAAGATAATAAGAAATGTTGTATCCCACCAATTCCTCTTCAATCTAAATATCAAACGAGAGGAATTTTGTGGTGCTTTTAAAATTATCACTATTATCACAAGGTTTCAACACCTTGATTTCATGGAGTCAAGTGTCGACCTCCTTGATGGAATATCAAAAATTTCTTCAATTGTATAATTGGAAGCATCATCCACTATCTACTTACCCATCTATCCATAACATTTATAATAAGTACATTGTATCTCATGTTTTTGGGTTTCTGAAGTACTATATTTTAGAAATATATTATGTATGGATATAATCCAAAATTATGCATGCAAATCTTAAAATTATTGATTTTGATCATTTAAAATTTGGAAATGTATTATATTATGAGTTTCAATATTTTACCTTGAAAGAACTAACTTAACTATCACACAACTAACAAATTGTACATACTTGATCTTTCTTTCTTAATTTAGAAATTGTTTACTCAGCAAAATTATGATATCTATTATTAACTATTTACTTTTTCAACAAATTTATTGCAATATATACATTTGTAAGACATGCTTTCATAATTTGAGGCAATTTACTTAAGAAAATATGTTTATAATGAACTAATAAAGTTATCATTCCTATGTGCTCACAATTGTAGAAAAATATTTTGAATGTCTTGCAACTAAAACATGATGAGGATCATTGTATACCGCCTCTTACATATGCTTAATTGTTAGTGTAGAAAGTAACATGATACAAGATAGTTAGTTACTACCACTTACAAAATTTATGCATATGACACTTGAGGATGATTTTCTATCACCTATTACTGGTTTTTTATAAACTTGTTCATCAATTAATGTACTATGTATAGTTTATATCTAGGAACCTCTTACTAGTTTTTAATAACCTTGTTCATTAATTAATGTACTCTATATATTTGATGTCTAGGACTCTAGAGGATGGTTGTTTACTGCCTCTTAGTTGTTGCTTGTACAAAATTAATAATTTTCATAATAACATGTTTAAGAATGCTTATATTTTCCCTCATAGAAATGCCCAATCCTTTATACTGATACTAACACCTTTCAAGATGGTTTCCTTTATACTGTTACTACAAAACAAAAATAAATGCATTAATAAATTCACTTTTAAATATTGTATAAACCAATAATTGTATAGGATAGGTCCTAGATAAGGTCAATCTTATATACTCATTACACTTTTTATAGTTAATTAAAAAAATGTTTTCTAGTATATTTTAATTATACTTATTCTCCCAAAGAAATTATCTATATAAGAACTAAAAAAGTTATCATTCGTATGTAACTACACTTTTAAAAAAATATTTCAATTGTCTTGCAAATAAAATGATGACAATGGTTGTATACTGCCTCTAACATATGTTTAATTGCTAGTGTCAAAACTAACATGAATCAAGATACAAGCATAAGACAATTGGGGATGGTTTTGAACTAATAAAGTTATCATTCCTATATGCTCACAATTGTAGAAAAATATTTTGATTGTATTGAAACTAAAATGAAGAGGATGGTTGTATACCACCTCTTACATTTGCTTAGAAAAATATTTTGATTGTATTGCAACTAAAATGATGAGAATGGTTGTATAGCACCTCTTACATATGCTTAATTGTTAGTGTGGAAACTAACATGATACAATATAGTTAGTTAAGGGCACTTACATGTACCACTGTACAATTTATGTATATGACACTTGAGGATGGTTTTCTATCACCTATTACTAATTATTTAGGGACTTGTTTATTAATTAATGTACTCTTATGTATTTTATGTGTAGGAAGCTATTACTAGTTGTTTATAACCTTGTTCATTAATTAATGTACTCTATATATTTGATCTCTAGGACTCTTGAGGATGGTTGAATTATTATTTTTCATAATAACATGTTTAAGGATGCTTACATTTTCCCTCATGGAAATGCCCAATCCTTTATATTTATACTAACACCTTTCAAGATGGTTTCCTTTATACTGATAATACAAAACAAAAAATTAGTGCATAATTTACTACACTTTTTAATATTGTATTAAACCAATAATTGTATAAGGTGAGTCATAGATAAGGTCAATCTTATATAGTCATTGCATTTTTAATAGTTAATTAAACAATGTTGTATACTAGATTTTAGTTATACTTACTCTCTCAAAGTAATTATTAATTGAAGATTTGAGTTTATATTTTTCATAAGTAATATTCTAAATACTTTTGTAATACATTGCAAGCATTCAATTCTGTAATACATGAGAGGTCCTTCAAGATTCAAAAATGCCAATGCTAGCACATCATCTAGTAGAGAACATAGAAATCAATTGAGATGGATACGATACAATGCAAAAAAGGATGAAATCAACAAGGCTAGACTTGTAGCACATAACACTTCAATAGAAAGCAATGCTCAAACACTACATAACAACACATTCAATACTTCCCTACCAATACCATCTATTCCTATACCTCTAACCTATTCTACTATGATCCATAACATATTTTGCACATCTGAGTATATTGCTGCACAAAAATGATCCCGCTCAAAAATAGACAAACTAGATATCATGCCTACATGTTCCATTTGCCTAGAGAGTTACCCAGGGATTCAAGTTAGAAACTCAAACAATGTGACTAGGTGCTATAGATGCTCTGCTGAGCAAAATCGAAATTGTTTTTTCAAAATGGAATAACATTAACCCTAGAAGCACGCCTCTTGCTTTGAAAAACCTTACTCAAGTAGAAGAGATGTTAATAGCAAGGGTCAATCCATTTCTACAAGTTAGGCATGCACGAGGAGGCCAATTAAAATATAGTGGACATACAATTAGCTTCCCACAAGATATTACTGCTATCGCAAAATACTTACCCAGACGTATCAACTAATTAGACATAATCATTATTAGAAGACATAGTGTTGAGAATAAAAACTATGATTTTTATGTTAGTCGCTCACGAGTTCTCACAACCTTAGAGTATAAGATTTCACATGATCCATACTACAAATATGTCCAACTTGATGAATTTGCACTCTTGAGCTTGCCTTGCATTCCTACAGATGTGTCAGATATGCTTCCGTAAGATTCCACAAATATTTCAGAACCTACGACACACTCCACATCCACAAACAGTAATGAGTTTGACAATGTTAAGCAACAATTAAATGAAGACTCTTCTTTTGCAGCTATTCTCCCAACAACATGTAGGGAGTTTGAATAAATATGTACCTTCTTACAAGTTAACCAGTCTCACCCCACAAATGTTATGGAATGGCCTCCTATTACTTTATCACCAATCAATGAGTACAACACAGAGGGCTAGCTTGCAATGGCATTCCCTAGTCTCTTCCCTATTGGTGTTGCACTTTTTAAACAAATATGCATCAAAGATGTTGAAATGCATGAATATGTTG
This sequence comes from Cunninghamia lanceolata, assembly GCA_027924645.1. NCBI lineage: Eukaryota > Viridiplantae > Streptophyta > Pinopsida > Cupressales > Cupressaceae > Cunninghamia > Cunninghamia lanceolata. Next base: position 5,424,104 of record BSBN01000847.1, on the reverse strand, counting down.
TACATTGTTACCAATTTTCACCCACAACTCAAATTAGCAGAGCAGAAAAAGTTTATGTTCATTTTAAGGTGAAAATATTTCAACTTATTTCTGCTTTGCTTAACCATTGCATATATTGAAGTTTAAAAGAAAAGTTTAGTTGTTATTGTGCAATGTGTTTCAAAAAGAAAGCATTCAGTTTGCCAATCAATACTTTGCAGTATAAAAGAGGCTACATAAATTATAAGAAGTTGCTTCATTCATTTAGCAATGATTTATTCACTTTACAATGATTCATTCATGTTGCAAATGAAGTATATATAGAATTGTAAAAGATTGTAAAATGTTGTTTTTTATTCATTTGGAAGAAAAGGGAGATCAAATGTCCCACACAAGCTGTGGGAATAGCTGAACCAACAAATCATAAAGAATGTACTATGCATTTGAAGATTAAATAATGGAAATGAATTAAATAAGAGGAGACATATCCATCATTGCATGTTGGTGTTCGGTGTTGGTCTTCATTGCAGCCTGCTCCTCCTCACTCCTAATCCTTTAGAGAACCTGCATTATGGTGAAAAGAGTTGTTAGAGCTCCGGATATGAGTCTTCCTATGTGTTCTATCAACAAAAATATAGTACATTGCCTATGATGCATTAGATCAACAAACATTTGTATGCAAGAAAGCTTGAAAAATGAAATATCACAGGAGCATTGGGCTTCACTATTTTTATCTAACATGTTTGTTCACTGTGCAGGTATAGGTGAAATCATGTTGCTGATTCATTTCAAAAGACATAGTAGCATGTGGTGCAAAAATGGGCTCCCACAAGGGTTGAGCCCAACATGCTGCCCCTAAATCTCAAGAGGGGATGAGATAGGAATTCATATTCATAATTCTCAAATAAATAAAAGTATATTCAATTGAAGGAGTAATCCACAAAGTGACTGTAAAAATCATTGGCACATTGTTCATTCATGATAGCCAAATCAAAAAATGCAATAAGGTATCCTTTTATTTTGAAATGGAAGTCACAAATGAGCAATGAGCTCATTCAAAACTACTCAAATAATGTGCAAAATTGAATAAAAGTATATTATTAGCATCATGGTGTTACTACATTTAATGGCTGTCTCATTATCATTTCTTGCTGTCTATATCATATGAAATGTACACATTTGAGGTACCATCCATTCAAAAGTGCTTAGGGACAATCCATAAATGAGTTGAGTTCATAATCAAATGCTTTTGAACAACAATCAATACACAGGAACAACAGAAACATCAACAATACAAAGGTAATCATAAATGCCATTAAGCATTGGAAATCAATCCCAAGGAATATCCTTGCAGGTATTATAAAGTACTGCACATGTTTTGTGGAGAATTGATGACATTAGAACAATTGTAATAACCCTGAGGGCAAAGTAGAGCAACAGTCACCTGATATCATGGAGCAACCACTTATTCACAATATAAAGATAGTCATAACTCTCATGGGACAGTTTTGGGGAGGCAGCCACATAGCATAGTGATCTTTTAGGCATGTATACATTGGTTTACTCACAAAGCTATGTTAAGAGGCTTCTTAAGACAGTGATAGGACATCATGAAGAAGCTCATGGAATGAGGTATAAGATCCAAGGGATAGTGAGTACTTGTCAAGCAATAATAAGTAAAATGGTCTAGTGATACAGGGGCAGTGAATGTATGTGAAAATGCAAAGTATAGTGGAAGCCATATAAGGTTTTGAGGGAGAAATATAGGTGGAGAGATGAATCTAGAATAAAGTAAAAGTACTTTTCATTTCTATTGGAAAGGTAAACAGTGAAGCCAAGTATGTATTCTTTGAAAGTAAATAATGATGATGCCATGACAAAGGGTTTCGAGCCCATTTTTTGCAAAAATGGAAGGGACTGTGTTAAAGGTTTTGAGACATGTTGACGAAAATACAAGAAATAATGGAAGCCATCGAGCTTGTAAAATTGTAGAGACACCCAGAAGCTTGAAAGGCCACAGCCTAGCATGGAGAAAGATTTCTTTTTGTAAACAACAAACTGCCATTTCCAAAAATAAATGAAACCCAATTTATATCTTCAAAATTCGTGGCCTGGGAGTCTCTTTTGACTCACAAATAACTAAACCCACATGGGTTTGCATAAAAAAGCCATAAATGCAGGAAAATATAAGAGTATTCGAGCTTATCCTAGAATGGAACACTCTGAATATAGTTATGGCTGCAGACATTAATGAGGTAAATGTGCAGAAATGTCCATGGTTCTTTCACAGAATGCAAGAAATAAGTAGATACATTCATTTTCATGCTCGATTAGAGTTTCTATCTACAGAAAATAGAGTGGTAATGCAAGATTTGAAGGGTAGAAGCTTACCTTCGTTGGTTTGCTATAGAAAGTGCATGTAAACTCGTAGAATGGCCCACAGAAAGATCTCCAAAAGCTCAAACTAGTACAACCATGACGGCCCGAAGTATAGGAGAAATCCCAACAGTAAGTGCAAGCATAAGAAAGATGCGTCAAAACAGGGTGATATCCACGGATTTAAGCCAATAAATGCTTTGAAAATGGAGGTTCATGTTCAATATTGAAACAAAAAGACTTACCTCTGTAGAATCTTCATAAAAATCTCTCAGAAACAACAAGAAATGGAGAGGTTTGAGCCTCAAAACCCTAGCAATGGTGGTGGCCAGCAACAGAGAACCTCTTTCCAAAAGGTCGAATGTGAAATGAGGCCAAAAAATTAGGGCTTGTGTTTTGTTTTAGGGCTTTCATAGTTGCCCTAATTGAAAATGTGATTTTTATCACATCCTTTTTAAAATTCAAATGCCCCATTAATAGCTTCAAGGTATTATTTTACTTTGCATATATGATACCTCGGCTTTATGCCTTAGGTTTATTCTATAGCCTTGGAGAAAAAATCAACCTCAATGTGCCTTAGAGTATTTTGTGATTTTATAGAAAATCAAAATGCCTAAATAGGGAGGTACTTTATACTTGGCAAAAAATTTCATTAAAACCATACTTGCCTTGTATTTTTTGTAAAATCAAATCAAACTCAAATCAACCTTTCTTTCTATTTTTGAAAAAGTTGAAGCTGCTAAAATCATTGTAAGGCCTTATTAAAAGCAATGTTTTATAAATTGATTTAATAAGTGTCAATTAAAATGCAGTTAAATCAAAGCAAGTGTGGATAAAACTTTCCTTTTTGAGTTTGAGTTCTTTTGGGTGAAATATAAAAAAACTGGGCAAACTGAAGTTTCTATTTAAGTTTCCAGTCAGTTAGAGCCTGATTTTTGAGTCTTTTTGGGTGGGCCCACTTGGGAAGGAAAGTTTCCACCTTTTATTACTCATTTTGGATCTTTTTTAGGCCCTCTTTTTGTGGCTTTTTCCCTTTTCTCAAAAATGAGACTTTAGTTTCTTTTTGGGCAAGACAACTGGCTGATTTTTTTTAGAAAGTCTTTTTGGCTTTATATAGGGGAAAGAAACTCAGTTTTGGGAGTTCAGATTTGCTTCTTACTCTCTTGAATACTTGCAGAGAGCTTTGTAAGCCTGCATTTGTACTCAGATTCTCATGTCCTTATACTCCTTTTAGTTCAATAAAAGTAGCAGAGTATTCCTATCTCATTATTTTTGTCTCATTTTGCAGTAATAGTTTGATGTTATCATTGTGATTCCAACTATTGGGTTCTTTTTATGTCCTATCATTACAAGTTTGAGTGTAGAGATTTCATATAATACAGGTTGCATGTTGTGTTTATTTCTAAACCTTCATGCAAGATACTTTTGTGTTGTGTGTTTCAGTTGAGGTTGTGAAAGTTATTGTTTTGAGAGCTGATTGTGAGTGGAGATAGAATAAATATTAAAGTTCTGGTGCATCACCCTTTAGGTTTTAGGATTCCATTTCATGTTATCTTTCTATCCTTTTGCTCAGATAAATCATTTTAGTCTAGGTGATCTACCAGGGGAACCAACCCTCTCTGGAGATTCATTCTCATCATAAGTTACCCACAGCTTGAGAATGTTTCCATGTTTCAACAGGAGAGTTAAGTCTAACTTAGCTAGGGTGCAATCCTAATTGACAACAGTTTTTGCCAAGCCCAATGGGACTCTGAAACTCATTTCAAAGAAAGAATTCAAGTTTTTAGGTACTATTCTAGTATATGCAGCAGTTTTTCCAGCCTTTGGAGGTTTTAAGATATAGCTGGTGACTCCGTTTTCTAGTTTTGCATGCAGATCTAGTGTAACCAACGTATGAGAAGAGTGTAGACCAGATTAAGTCCTACTCCATTTGAGTATTTGCAGTTATCTCCACCAAGAAGGAGGGGTAGGACAACAAGAAGAATTTTTGACTCATCAAGGAGGTCAAGATCTACACCTCCAAGCCTCAACCCTGCAACTCTAGTGCAGAGAAATCCTGTGTTGGTAATACACATACCAATGATTCCTAGGTGGTTTGTATTTGCACCTTTTAATGGGGGAAACCCATTAAACATTGTCTAGCATGATGACATTCCTATTGCAGCCCTTAAAAGTCTTCCATACTTTATAGGAGAAGATCAGACCACTGCTATTGAGGACATTCAAGATGTGTCAACGTTGTGCTCGGTGCATAATATCACTCAAGAGAATGTAGCACTTAGACTATTGGCTACCTCACTGAAGGGAAAAGCTTTGCAATGGTTTAGAGGTCTTACAGTGAATTTAATAACAACATGAGATCAGTTGGGTGATGGTTTGCATAGACAGTTTGAAGACAAATCTGATCATTTGTCCCTACTGGAGCAATTAAGTACTATCAAAAGGGCTCCACATGAGCACATGTCTAATTTCAATTACTGCTTCCAGAAGACTTGGAATAGGATTCCAACAATGATAAAGCCTTCACCTCAACATGCATTTCTATTTTTCCTTAAGGCTTTAAATAGTGAGATATCTGTGATGATTCAGTCTATGGGAGGAGTCACATTACCTAATGCTTATGACGTAGCTATTAGAGAAGAAAATTGCCTCATACAAGCAGGTAGAATAGCCCCAAGGCCTCCTATGCCATATTTTCCTAAGGTACAGTCACCTGTTCCTGTGTCAGTACCCCCTTTAGCTGTTGTTCCACTTGTTCCTGCCATAGGATATCAAGCTATAGCCCAAGAGCCTGCTGTTCCAGCCTAATCTCAAGAGATTCAAGAGATTAAGAATATACTGAAGACTTTTGGGAATGAATTAGTGAGTATTAAGAAGCAAGTTGGCCAAGAGCATAAGCCCTACTAGGCCCCATACCAGTATAATCAGCCAAATAGGCCACCTTTTCAAGTTGATTTTCAGGGTCAGAGAAGAAATTTTAGTCCTAGACCCTTTCAGTCTTATAATCCTAATGCTGCCAACTCTTCAAAGGAGCTCGTGCCCACTTAGAATAATATGGTGCAAGAATGTGACTGGTGTTATCCATGCAACCAGCCTCATAACCAAGCTGCATGTGCAAACGGTATGAGAAATCAAGCTCTTATGGTGCAACATAGTTATGGTGGTTCAGAAAGTGTCTTGAATGAGAATATAGTTTAGCAAGATAACCCTGATGTTGCCTTGATGAATTGGAAAGGCATTGAGTTTTGTGGTGTGAACTATTGCCAAGGCCAAAATCAATCAAATACACTTGTTGCAGCTAATACAAGATCAAAAAAAAGGGCTGTTGATTTGGAGCAGCAAGCTGGAAATGTTCAACAACAGCTTGCCAAGGAGAAATTTCATGTTTCTTCATCTCAAGTTGTGCCCACAGCACAACAAAAGGTGCATATTCTACAAAGAGGACAAGCTGTACCTAGGAAGGAGCAGCCTAAGGTGCAATCACAACCTTCACAAAGGCAAAATGATGTTGTTCCTCTTAAAGGACATCAAAAGGTGAATCTCGTTTCATTTAATGTTGTTGAACACCTTAAGAAGGCTATTGTTAGCATGTCAATAATGGATGCATTGCAGATTCCTAGTCAAAAAGATCTGCTACAAGATGCTTTGGCTGAGCTTTCTATTTCTAATGTTGCTAACCAAGAAAAGGCTAAGGTTGTGCTTGCAAACAACCCAGAAGTAAAAAATGAGCAGCAAGCCTAAGAGGTAAAACCTCCTCCCTTTTACCTGAGCCTAATCATTGGTGATAAGCTTGTTCACAATTGCATGATCGATTCGGGTACAAGTAGTTCAGTAATGCCCAAGATTCTAGCTGATAAGATGGGACTAGTTTATGAGCCTCTTTCAAAGGGAGTAGTTCAACTAGATGGATCTGTTGTTAAGACTATCGAGGTGATTAAAAAATTACCTCTTACCTTGCATGCATGCCCCAATTTTGCAATCCCTCAAGATATTCACATTATTGACCTACCTCCTTATTTTGGCATGTCTTTCTAGGGATTTTACTGCCAAGTTGGGTGGGTTTTTATCTTCTGATTGGTCCCATTTGTTTTTTAGAATAAGGTATGGTATGAAAATAACAATAAAATCTAAGCCTCTAGCCAGGGATCATATTGAACCGTATGTCCCTAGCCCTATAAATGCTAACCTCTACATCACCCATGGGATGGAGGATCAATCCATGACCCTAGACCCCAGCACACCTTTTGAGAATGTAAATCTAAATGAGTGGACAGCTGAGAATGATGAAGGGGGTAAATCATAAAACACACAACAACATAAATTGCACACCGAAAATAGAACTTTCTTTATTGATTTTGGACAACTTATTACATTATAGAAGCTCAAATACAATTAGAGGAATTAACCTTCCACAGGCTGCAACACATTACATCTTCCTCTCACAAGACTCTAGAATCATCTACTATTTGTAACCCCAAATCTGCTAGGGTTTTTGTTTTCCTGCCTATTCTTGATTCTACACTTTCCCCCTTAACTCTACTACTACCCAGGGTTCCCAAAATAGTCATAAGTAGCACTTTTTGGTGGCCTCCAGCTAAATTTTGAAATTTGTAACTCCCTCCAAAAGTAGGTCAACTTCTGGGAAGCATAACTTTTGATTTGGGTGTCTGATTGACAAACCGTTTTAAGTGCCAGAAAGATCACAATGTGAACTATCACACTAGAAATCCATAAATGGATTTCTGTCAACTTTTTAGGATGTTATGGGATGTTTTAGTGCCTCATATCTCGTTTCAAAAATTTTCATGGGTTTTTCAGAAAACAAAAACTTTAATATCTTTCAGCTCACAAATGATCTTTGCCTGATTCCTTCGCCAAAGGTCTTATATTTCCGTTATGAAGCTTTCTGTAAGTATTCACTTCAATCCATCCCCAAATGCAAACTTTCTAAAATGGCAGGTAAACTTTCAAAAACTGGCAGTTTGCTATTTTTAGCAGTTTTAGAAAAATTGAAAGTCCTACATCAGTATTCAAGAGATTATGGAACCAGAAATACTAATTATGGAAAGAAATGAAAACAACTATAATGCTTTTGAAGCAAAATTTTTTTTGGTGATGCAAGATTGCCCTTACACCACTGGATGCTCCTGCATCAGACACCCAGGGTAATTTGAGAAGTGACCCTGTCACATCTCAGGTGTTTGTTTGAGGAAAACCCAAACAGTCAACCTCTGCCTTAGACAACCAAGAAGAATCTTCAACAGACCTTCCTTTCCATTTCACTAGATATTCTTCATATTGCCTGTTCTGAGTACTTCTTCCCACATGACTATCCAGGATCTCTTCTATCTCCTCCATTGAAGTGGATGCCAGAATGCTTCACTGTTCTTCTGTTGGTCCATCCTTTGTGCCACCTTCATGATATTCTGTTAAATCAGCAATGTTGAACATAGGAGAAATATTAATCCCACTCGGCAGCTCTACCTCATATGCATTTCCTAAATCATGCTTCTTCAAGATTCTGCATGGTCCAAATTTCTTCATTTTCAACTTATTGTATGTTCCAATTGGGAACCTTTCTTTTCTCAAGTGAATCATGAATTCATCCCCTACCTAGAACTCCTTATATCTCCTCTTCTGATCTGCCTTAGTCTTGTACTGAATATTCATCTTATTAATGTGCTTTCTCACCTCTTCATGCAAATTCTTCAGATGTTCTGCAAAGTCTTTAGCTTCAGCACTTGTCTTTTCCCCTTTGTCTAGCTTCCTTAACTCAGAAGCATTTCTTGGGCTATTGCCATATACAATCTGGAATGGTGATTTACCAGCACTCCTATTGACAAAATTGTTGTAAGCAAATTCTGCCTATGGTAAAACCAAATCCCATCCCTTGGGCTTATCTCCTACTAAGCATCGTAGCAGGTTACCCAAACTCCTATTCACCACTTCCATCTGTCCATCAGTTTGTGGATGGTGTGTAGAACTGAACTTCAAATCTATCTTCAAATTCTTCCACAATGTCATCTAGAAATAACCAACAAACTTGGTATCTCAATTTGAAACTATGCTCTTTGGTGGACCATGTAATCTCACCACCTCCCTGAAAAATAACTCTGCAATATGAACAACATCATTAGTCTTCTTGCAAGGAATAAAATGTGCCATCTTCGAGAATCTATCCACCACCACAAAAATGGAATCATGTCCTCTCTGTGCCCTTGGTAAACCAAGAAAAAAATCCATACTAATATCATCCCATGGCTTCTCTGGTATAGGTAGTGGTTGATATAGACCTATATTATGACTTTCTCCTTTTGCCATCTGACATACTCTGCAACTCTGCACAAATTTCCTCATATCTTGCTGCAACTGTGGCCAATAATAATTTTCACCCACAATAGCAATGGTCTTATCTTGACCAAAGTGTCCTGCCAATCCTCCACTATGCTTCTCCTTAATCAGGTTCTCTCTCATGGAACTCCTTGGAATGCACAACTGGCTTCCTCTAAACAACATGCCATCTTGGATTATGAAATCCAACCATTTTGTCCTATCCAATGTAACAGGTTCCAAACAAGCTTTCCAGGCCTCTGCAAAATCTAGATTTTCAGGATACAAACTTTTGAGCTCATCAAACCCAACAACCTCTATCTTGATTTCTGTCAACAAATTTTGCCTTCTGCTCAAGGCATCTGCAACTCTATTGGACTTCCCACTCCTATGCTTCAAAACAAAAGTATAGCTTTGCAAAAAATCAACCCATTTTAAGTGCCTCTGGTTTAACTTTCCTTGACTATTAAGATACTGTAAAGTCTGATGATCAGTATATAAAACAAACTCCTTTGGCAACAAATAATGTCTCCATTTCTTCAAAGCCTGAACTATTACATAAAATTCCTGATCATAAACATAATACTTTTTATTGGCATCATTAAGCTTCTCACTAAAATAGGCAATGGGCTTACCTTCTTGGATCAAAATAGCTCCTATAGCACTGCCACTAGCATCACAATCTACCTGAAATACCTTATTGAAATCTGGAAGTGCCAAAATAGGTTGCTCTGTGACTTTCTTCTTCAATGTATCAAAGATTTTATTTGCTCCTTTAGTTCATCTAAACTCTTTTCTATCCCCTCTCATTGTCTCATTTAGGGGTGTACAAATGCTACTAAAATTCCTGATAAACTTTCTATAAAAAACTTGCCAAACCATGAAAAGATCTTACCTCAGAAGCACTCCTTGGCATAGGCCATTCAATGATAGCCCTCACCTTCTCTAGGTCCATCTTAAGACCTTCCTTTGAGACAACAAATCCCAGGTATACCAACTCCTTCTTTGCAAAGATACATTTCTTTAGATTGATCAACAACTTCTCCTCCCTCAGCTTCTGAAAAACTCTTCTGATATGCATCATATGCTCATCCCAAGTCTTACTAAAAATTAAAATATCATCTAAATAAACAATAACTAAACTTTCCAAAAATTCTTTCAATACCTCGTTCATGAGTCACAAGAATGTGCTCGGTGCATTGGTTAGCCCAAATGGCATGACTAACCACTCATACAAAGCTTCCTTTGTCTTGAAGGCTGTCTTCCACTTGTCTCCTTCCCTGATACGGATCTGGTGATACCCACTCTTCAGGTCAACCTTTGTGAAGTACTTGGCTCCACTCAAACAATCCATTAGGTCATCCATTCTAGGCAATGGAAATCTGTACTTGATCGTAATCTTATTGATGGCTCGATTGTCTGTATACATTCTCCACTCTCCATCTTTCTTTGGTGCTAGTACTGTAGGTACCGCACATGGACTTAGGCTCTCTCTTATCAATCCCTTCCTCAACAACTCCTAAAATTGTCTGTTCAACTCTTCACTCTCTACTGGAGTCATTCTATGGGCTGCATTATTCTGCAAACTGGTTCTTGGTATCAAATCCATTTGATGACTTATCTTCCTCACTGGTGGTAAACCTTTTGGTACATTATCAGAGACAATATCTTGAAATTCTTCCAACATTTCTAAGACTTCTGCTGTTACATCTTCACATTTCTCTTGACTAATCTTAGGAATCAATGTAAAGCAATGACACTCATGCTTCATTCCCTCCAAAAATTTTCTACCATCTACCAAGCAAATTCTGGCAGTACTACATACCTTTTCTTCCACCTCCTTCAAGGGCTTCAACTTATGATGAACTCCATTCTTTGTTAGGGAATATGTGTTTGCACGGCCATCATGGACATCGCTCCTATCATACTGCCATGGCCTCCCCAATAACATATGACATGCATCCATCGATATGATGTCACACAACACGTCATCATGGTAGTCACCAATTTTGAACTTAACTAAACATTGCTAATTGACCAAAGCTCTATGGTTCTTCTGCAACCATGAGATCTGATACTGATGTGGATGCTTTCTTCATGTCAACTTCAACTTGTCAACCATCTCCTCTGAAACAAGATTGTCAGTGCTTCCACTATCAATAATAATATCACAACACTTACCTTCAAATTTGCACCTTGTGCGGAATAAACTCTTCCTTTGATTCGGTTCTTTCTCCTCATTCAACAAGGTTCTTCTGACAACTAGGGTTTCTTCCCTTTCAACATCTTCAGAATGCTCAGACTGTGCATCTTCATCTACATGTGCAACTCGTGCATTGCCTTCAGGTTTTCTATTCATCTTTCCTTGATGTTGTGGACATTCGTATGCTTGATGCCCTTCTTCTCCACATTGGAAACAGGTTCCTCTAAAACCTCCTCTTCCAGGTCTACCTCTTCCTCTTCCTCTTTGTTCACCATTGTTCTAGTCATGAGGGTGGTAGGCATTATCCCCTCTCTAATTTTGACTAGTGCCAACTTCTTCACTTTTCTTTTGATCTTCATTATGGCCTCCATAAGGTCTTCCACCAGTCCTTCCACCTTGATCTCTTTCCCTTTGCTTGCTATCGAATCTTTTATTCATCTTCTCTTCCACCTTCAGGGAAAACTGGTATGCATATTCTATGGTCGTCATTCTGACCAGGCTCAACTCCTCTTGAATACTCGGCCTCAACCCATTAATGTAACAGGCTACCTTATCCTTGTTGGGCTCTACATGGTCTATCCTGATAGTAATTTTATAAAACTCTTTTGTAGACTCCTTAACAGACTTGTTACCTTGCTTCAGTCTTTGCAGCTTCTTCAGCAGCTCCATCTCATAGTCCACAGGAATGAACTGCTTGTTCAGTTTCTCCACCATCCGATCCCATCTGGTGATCTTTCCTTCTCCTCTTCTGTTCCTCTCTAATTAGCCTCCTTCCACCAAATACTGGCGTGGCCTTTCAACTTTGTTTTTGCAAACTTGACCCGATCTGGGTCTTCCACATCTTCATACTCGAAATATTCTTCCATATCATTGATCCAATCAATAAGTTGTTCTGGATTCAAATCTCCAGAATATGTAGAAACTTTGACTCTAGGTCTCTTTCCAATCTTAGAAATGGCCCTCAACAACCTAACTTATGCAGGATCTCCTGCAACTTCTTGTTCTTCCTTAAATAGCTCTTCTTTAGCTTCATCTTCACTTTCTTCTCTTATTCTCGGCTCAAACTCTCTTCATAGCTCCTCTTTCAATGCATCAATTTGCCTTTGCAGGGCTCTAAAATCCTCTTCCATCAAAGCATTCCTCCCAATAAAATTTCTTTGTGGAGGCATCTTGATCTCCATAGCAAACCCACAACCTTAGGTCCTGGTGCAAACTGCCTCACGATCGACGATTTGTCTACATACTCAGGAACCCTTGCTCTAATACCACTTGATGAATGAGGTAAATCATAAAAAACACAAAAAAAATTGCACATAGAAAATAAAACTTTCTTTACTGATTTGGACAACTTATTACATTATAGAAGCTCAAATACAATTAGAGGAATCAACCCTCCACAGGCTGCAACACATTACAGCTTCCTCTCACAAGACTCTGGAATCATCTGCCATCTGTAACCCCAAATATTATATGGTTTCTATTTTCCCACCTATTCTTGACTCTATACTTTCCCCCTTAACTTTACTACTGCCAAGGGTTCCCAAAATAGTCGCACTTTTTGGTAGCCTCCAGCTAAATTTTGAAATTTGTAACTCCCTCCAAAAGTAGGTCAACTTCTGGGAAGCATAACTTTTGATCCGGGTGTCTGATTGACGAACTGTTTTAAGTGCCAGAAATCTCACGATGTTAACTATCACACCGGAAATCCATAAACAGATTTCTATCAACTTTTGGGATGTTATGGGATTTTTTAGTGCCTCATATCTCATTTCAAAAATTTTCATGGGTTTTTCAGAAAACAAAAACTTTAATATCTTTCAGCTCACAAATGATCTTTGCCTGATTCCTTCACCAAAGGTCTTATATTTCCATTATGAAGCTTTCTGTAAGTTTTCACTTCAATCCGTCCCCAAATGCAAACTTTCCTAAAGTGGCAGTAAACTTTCCAAAATTGGCAGTTTGCTATTTTTAGCAGTTTTGGAAAAATTGAAAGTCCTAAATCATTATTCAAGAGATTATGGAACCATAAATACTAATTATGGAAAGAAATGAAAACAATTGTAATGCTTTTGAAGCAACATCTTTTTGGGTGATGCAAGATTGCCCTTACACCACTGGATGCTCTTGCATCAGAGGATCATGAAGATGACCCTTTCAGTCACACTGATGAGGTAGGATTAGGCATTTATATGATTCATGAGCCTGATGTAGTGATTCCAAATCTGGTCAAGGATCAAAGTCAGCCTGAACAACAAGATGATCAGCTTTGGAAGTTGTACTTTGATGGTTCAAGAGGCAAAATGGGTGCTGGTGGGGGAGCCATGCTGGTTTCACCTGATGGAGATAAGTACTATTCAACATTATGGTTTGCTTTTAGTTGTACAAATAATACAACTAAATATGAAGCACTCATCCATGGCCTAGAATGGGTCAGAAAGAAAGGTATTAAGTGCTTACAAGTTTATGGCAATTTTGAGTTAATTGTAAATCAAGTTAGAAACTTAAATGTTACCAAAAATGATTTGCTCAAGAAGTATAAGCATTGAGTTTGGGATCTAATTGAGGATTTTGATGCTTTCAACCTACTTTCTATTCCTAGAAATCAAAATAAACATGCAGATAAGCTTGCTGCCATAGGATCTCAGTTTGACATTTCAAATGAAATTCATAATGTAGAGGTACAACAGTATGTGAAGGTTGTTGTTAGGCCATCTATACTTGATAATAATTTGAGTTGGTAGGTTTTTGATAGTGATGAGCATATTATAAGTTTTCTGATTGCAGAAGATGAGTTCGCAACTGAATACTAGCAAAAGTGGCAGCAATAATATGATAATCAGATTGTGTAGTTGAAGTTCAATAAGTTGTCCAAGGGATTGCTAACATTAGAATCTATTTTTAATACAGATGACCAAGTGAGGAAGGACAGATGCAGCATGATTGTTAAGCAAGAGCACTATGAGGCAGTTGAGATATTCAAGGGTAAGCTTCTTAAGTTGGGAAAGGTATGCACCAAAGAGGAACAACAAGCTTTCATTTTGTTATGTCAAGAATTTAGTGATATTTTTGCTTGGGAATATAAAGATTTAAGGGGTTTTGATCTGGAACTAACTCAACACACCATTGAGTTAGAGCCTGATGCAAAACCAGTGAGGCAAAAGCAAAGGCCTCTTAACCCCAAGCTTGAGCATCTTATGAGAGCTAAATTGAATAAGTTATTTGAGAGTAATATAATCTTTCCTATTAAGCATACATCTTGGGTTTCCATCTTAGTTCTAGTTAGAAAGAAGAATGGGGAGATTAGGCTTTGCATTGATTTTCGTCATTTGAATAAAGTCTCTCTCAAGGATCACTATCCACTCACTTCAATGGAACAAATCTTGCAAGTATTTCTGGTTCTGACAGATTTTCTTTGTTGGATGGATATTCAAGCTATAACCAGATTTTGGTAAAGGAGGAGGATCAGTATAAAACTGCATTTACAACCAAGTGGGGTGCCATGACGTACATAAAAATACCCTTCAATTTGTTCAATGTAGGGGCAACATTTCAAAGAGCAATGGACATGGCCTTTCATGGCCTCATGAAAAAAATTGTTTTAGTATATCTAGATGATATTACAGTTTTCTCAAAAAATGCTAATGAACATTTTGATCATTTGAGGTAGATTTTTTAGAGATGCAGAGAGTTTGGGGTTTCTCTTAACCCAAAGGAGTGCATATTTTCTGTCCATGAAGGTAAGCTCCTGGGACACATTATCTCAAAACATGGTATTTCCATTGATTCAGAAAGAGTTTTTGCCATTCTTGATTTACCCCTACCAGCACATAAGAAAGGCTTACAAAGATTTCTTGGTAGGATTAACTTTGTGAGAAGATTCATACCCAACATTGTAGCATTATTGCAGCCTCTTACAGCCATGCTCAAGAAAAATATGTCTTTTAGTTGGACTAAAGAGGGTAAGAGGAGCTTTGAGCAAATAAAAGAAGCCTTGGCAGCTGCCCCAACCCTCATTAATCCTAACTATGACAGAGACTTTATTTTGTATGATTTTGGAGGTGTTGACACTATTTCAGCTATGCTGTGCCAGCAGAATGATGAAGGCTTGGAGCAGCCTGTGGCATTTTTCAGTCAAGTATTGCATGATTATGAGGTAAAGTATTCCTTTGTTGAAAAGCATGTGTTTTCCATTGTAAGAAGCCTTAAAAAGTTTAGGCATATGCTATCTAACAACATAATTTAGTTGCTGGTTTCCCATCCAACTGTTAAGGATTTCTTGCTCAATAAGGCTATGAATGAAAAAGGGCTGGCTAGATAACTAGAGTAATGGAATTTGATGTTAAAATAAAGTTTACTAAGCTTGTTAGGGGCAAAGGTTTGTGTGAGAAGCTTGTTGTAGGTGGAGAAAATAGCCAAGAAGAGGAGGAAAATGTTGAAACAGTGCTCAATAATGAAGAACAAACTGATGGTTCAACTCCTACTACAAGTTGGGTGTAGCAAATGATTCATTACTTGCAGACTGGTGATTGCCCTAAAGCTTTAGATAGGGAAAAAAGAAGGTACTATAGACTACAAGCCATTCCCTATGCTATTATTGATGGTGTTTTGTATAGGAGAGATTTTCATGGTGTTCTACTAAGATGCATTGAGCCAGATCAGATTGACAAGTTGCTGGAAGAGTTTCACAATGGGCCTTCAGGAGGCCATTTTGTAGCAAGGACTACAGCCTTGAAAATTATGAGGGCTGGCTATTATTGGCCAGATTTATTCAAAGATGCATTTTCTTGGGTTAGAAAGTGTGAAAAATGTGCATTGTTTGTAGGAAAGCAAAGACTTGTAGCTTTGCCTCCACACCCCATTCAGGTGGAGGAGCCTTTTTCTAGGTGGGGTCTTGACTTCATTAGACCTATTAACCTACCTTCAAGTGTAGGCCACAAATGGATTCTAACTGCAACTATTACTTTATGAAGTGGACTGAGGCTGTTGCGTTGAAGGAAGTAAACGAAACTCCTGTTTTGAATTTTTATCAAGATTTGGCACTATTGACTCTATTATTTTTGACAATGGATTAGCTTTTATTGGTTTAAGGATTTCTAATTGGTCTATAAAGAATAACATCTTTCTGAATATATCATCTAATTATTACCCACAGGGTAATGGGCAGGCGGAAAATAAAAAATTGATCAGCATCATTAAAAAGACCATTTAGGACAATCGGAGGACATGGCATGACAAGTTGAAGTTAGCCCTTTGGGATGATAGGATAACTCCAAAGAGAGCTACTGGTTGCTCTCCTTATGTTCTCACTTATGGTAAGGAGGCCAAGTTACCCATTTTTGTTGAATTACCAACTCTGAACTTCATTAAGGAACTTGAGCTATTAGAGGAGAAGCCTATGGAAGTAAGGCTTGCACAACTAATGGAGTTAGAAGAAACCAGAAAAGAAGCATTGAGGCAACTTGAAATCCATCAAGCTCAGATCAAGAACTCTTTTGATAAGAGAGCAAGGCCAAAATATTTCATTGTTGGTGATTTAGTGTTTAAATGGGATGAACATAGAAGCAAACTTGGGAAACATTCCAAGTTTGATGCAATATGGGATGGGCCATACGTGATCACAGAGTGCAAGGAGCACAATGCATTTCATCTTTCCAAGTTATGTGGAAAGGTGTTGCCTATCCCAGTTAATGTGATCCACTTCAAACATTTCCTCTAAAGATAAGTTCTGCATTTGTACTATAGTATATTAGTGTTTGCTGCTAATAATTGCTCAAGGCACATTTGTTTCAGTTATTTTCTTTCCCTAAGTGCTGTTGCACATGTTTTCTGGCCACCAGGGCCCTTTAGTTTTCTTTCAGTTTGGTTCGGTATGGTTTTCTGTTGCTGTTTGGAGTAGTTTGCAGTTCAGTCTCATAGTTTTCTGAGTTGAGAAGGGGTAGATTTGATTCCGCACCTAATGAATTGTTTAAGGCAACTGGTCTTTATGCTTAGCCAACAAGCATTCAACAAAAATCACCAAAAATGTTACCAATTTTCACCCACAACTTAAATTGGCAAAGCTGAAACAGTTTATGTTCATTTTAAGGTGAAAATATTTCAACTTATTTTTGCTTTGCTTAACCATTGCATATATTGAAGTTTAAAAGAAAAGTTCAGCTATTATTGTGCAATGTGTTTAAAAAAGAAAGCATTCAGTTTTCCATTCAATACTTTGCAGTACAAAAGAGGCTACATAAATTATAAGAAGTTGCTTCATTCATTTAGCAGTGATTTATTCACTTTACAATGATTCATTCATGTTGCAAATGAAGTATATACA
This sequence comes from Cunninghamia lanceolata, assembly GCA_027924645.1. Taxonomy (NCBI): domain Eukaryota; kingdom Viridiplantae; phylum Streptophyta; class Pinopsida; order Cupressales; family Cupressaceae; genus Cunninghamia; species Cunninghamia lanceolata. The sequence goes on along the minus strand of BSBN01000847.1, from coordinate 5,406,897 downwards.
AAATTGTACAAGATTACCAAATGTTGTTTTTTATTCATTTGGAAGAAAATGGAGATCAAATGTCCCATACAAGTCGTGGGAATAGTTGAACCAACACATCATAAAGAATGTACTATGCATATGAAGATTAAATAAAGGAAATGAAGCAAATAAGAGGAGACATATCCATCATTGCCTATTGGTGTTTGGTGTTGTTTTTCATTGCAGCCTGCTCCTCCTTGCCCCTGATCCTTGAGAGAACCTGCATCATGGTGAAAAGAGTTGTTAGAGCTCCGGATATGAGTCTTCCTATGTGCTCTATCAACAAAAATATAGTACATTTCCTATGATGCATTAGATCAACAAACATTTGTATGTAAGAAAGCTTGAAAAATGAAATATCACAGGAGCATTGCCCTTCACTGTTTCTATCTAACATGTTTATTCACTATGCAGGTATAGGTAAAATCATGTTGTTGATTCATTTCAGAAGACATCATAGCATGTGGTGCAAAAATAGGCTCCCACAAGGGTTGAGCCTAGCATGTTGCCCCTAAATCTCAAGAGGGGATGAGATAGGAATTCATATTCACAATTCTCAAATAAATAAAAGTATATTGATGTAGGAGCATCCCTGGTTCAAGAGAAATCTTGCATCAACCAAACATTTGCATTTCAGGTTGTTTGCATTTCAGTTCTTTCATTTTTCCACTTCAGTTCAGGCAGTTTAGTCAGTAGCAGTTCTCAGCTTGTGGTCTAGTTTTGGCATTTCACATCTTACGGATATAGACTTAGAATCTACATTCATTCATCTACATCATATCAAGAATTCAGAGCATTTGGATCAGTTACCAGAAAGATATCGCTATCAGAAGTTGATTATTTTCTCAGAGCAGATCATTCTAACAATTCTTGATAACCAGCTGAAGGAGAAGGCTTGTGGATTGTTCCTTGACTTGCAGATCTCATTGACATATCATTCAATGTTCTATGGTTCCTAGATGACCTTTCCCAAGGGTCTGCACATTATTCCATTCATTTAAGGAAGTGTTCTATGCATTTAGGTTTGACCTATCTATGAACACGTTACAACTCTTCATTAGAGTTTGTGACCTTCCTTGGCCGACACGAAGGAATCTATTGGTCCGAAAATGATATATAAAGATGTAATAGATCCTTAGGAAAGTAGCTATCAAGTTTATGATATAGTGATAGCTGATAGTTTGGATTTTGTGCGAAGGGAGCTTCAAACCCTTATCTTGCACATGTATGTAATCAGGCCTGTGAGCCCTAATTGTAAGCCCGCATGTTGCCTACTGATCTCTATTTTGAATTCTTTGATATACTGAAAGACTGAATCTGCATTGCTTTATTTCTTTGAGTTGTTTCCATTGTGTTTACTCTTACTACACAGTCTAGACAGTTCATTATGTGAGCCCTCCTACTGTGACTGCACCAAGTGGTATCAGAGCGAAAGTTCAATTCTTTGGAGCGAATTGGTGAAGGGGATTCCATAAGATCTTGTTGTAAGTAGATTGCCGATCTGAGGAAGGTTACTTGTGCATAACTGATTGCTAATTGAGAGGCAGTTGTCTCTTGTAGCTCGATCGCCAAACCTGAGGTAGTTTGCACTTGATCCTAGGAAGATACCGCTGCGAAGAGTTCCCCCTGTTGGTACAATGGCTAATAGAATGGATGAGATGATGGAATTGATGAGAACAATGCAAATTCATTTGGATGTTGTTGAAGAATATAGGTGAAGAGGATTGACACCGAGACCTAATGTTGAAAGTGATGATGAGGAAGAATTTCAATCTGTTGAACACACTGGTGAAACCCTAGGAGGTGATGAAGAAGAAGAATCAGATCAGATAAAGATGTTGCGAGTTATTTCAAAGATTGGAAAGAGACCTAGAGTTGATATTCTGAATTATACTAGTAATTTGAACCTTGAAGAGTTGATTGATTGGATAAATGACATGGAAGAATACTTTGAATACGAGGAGATTGAAGATCCGGAGAAGGTGAAATTTGCAAAGACAAAGTTGAAAGGACATGCTGCTATATGGTGGAAAGAAGTTCAGTTGGAAAGAAACATAAGAGGAAAAGAGAAGATTACAAAGTGGGATCGAATGGTGATAAAGTTGAAAAATTAGTCTATACCTGCTGACTATGAGTTGGAATTGTTAAAAAGATTGCAAAACCTAAGACAAAAGGAGAAATCTGTGAAGGAATACACTGAAGAATTTCATAAGATGATCATAAGAATAGGACATAGTGAAGCAAGCAAGGAGAAAGTGGCTAGATATATCAATGGACTAAGATTGAACATTCATGAAGAACTAAGTTTGGTAAGGATGACATCTTTGGAAGAAGCATATCAATTTGCCCTGAAAGTTGAAGAAAAACTGAATAAGAAGCATGATCAAAGGCAGAGAGGCAGAGGAGGTAAATTTCAAAATGGAAGATCATTTTCCAGATATGATAGATCATTTGTGGAGCAGAACAAGTTTGACAACCTAGTTAGAAAGGATGACATAGATAACAATGCTTACTAGAGAGATGACAAAAATTTTTACTAGAGAGGAAACTGTTGGATTCAGGACAGACAATTGAGAGGGGGGGTGAATCAGTTGTCCAAAACTTGCTTCTAATTCAAACACTTAAATCCTCTTTGTTATGTAATAGCATATCAATTAATCACTCATGAAAACATAAAGCATAAACACTAGAGCAGATACACATCAACACATGAGACACCAAGATTTTGACGTGGAAAACCCAGTCAAGGGAAAGACCATGGGGTGATTAACCCAAGGATTATTCTTTGTTAGAAGAATAAGAAAAATAGAGGGCACATGCCAATTAGGGCTCACTGCCCCAGCACACTACTCACAAGAGGCACACTGCCTACAAGAGACACACTATCTACAAAGTAACAAGTATCACAAACTTGAACTGGAGATTGACATCTTTACCATGCCTGGATCAGTTCCATTTAAGCCCAAAAACTCCTGCTTTGCTTTTCGCTCTTCTTCTTCACTATGCCACACTCATCACAGCAAGACACACTTCAAAATAAATTCACAATCCCTTATTTATACAAGGCATCAACTTAGGAACAATCATCTAAGTCAGCAAACACCTACAAGATCATTCGTAAAACGTGTAATACATCCAGTCGGCTAGTATCAAGAAGAACACCAATATCCGTGGTTATTCTTCAAATGCAAACTCTAACTTCAATGCGGATCACCGTCATTAACTGGACATGATCCAATGATCATCATAACCTTCCCTGAATCACCAAACACATCCGCACTTCATCATCCTGCTGGAATTCTTCTCACCTTCATCCGGAGCTACAAGAACACAGTCTGTCATCACTGTCATAAATGAATAGGTACTTCCAGACCTTCAACCCATGAACTAATCTAGTTGATACTTCACAGGGACGTCCTCAACACTGCCTCAGATCCGCAGAATGGGATAATGAAATACCGGATCTCACCGGACCTTTCTGTGGCCCTCTGTTGCCTCTGAACACCTACTGGAACCAGTTCTACTAGAGCAACCATAACTTCTTTAGATATTCATGCGGACCTCTGAAATCTTGACTGGAGCATCTCAAGACTTATATCTACAAACTCTTTAAACCCCATCCTCTGATCCTCAATCTATTGAGGACTTTTACCTTCTTATCATCACTGTTCTTAACTGTCCCTTATTGAGACTTATTTTCTCAAAATCCTCAGCACACAGCTCATCTAATCCTTCTCATTAATGCAACATGAGTATGTTAACATCAATGACAACACTAGTTATCCTCATACTTGCAACAATCTCCCCCTTTGTCATTGATGGCAACATATGATGTGAAAAACCATAAAGACAAAAACTTCTCCTTTCTGTCACAGCTCCCCCTATCAGCAACAACCCTTCACATGTCTTCTCTTCCTTTACTGCTCCCCCTTTGATCATCAACCACTTATTTTTCACATGTCATCTCTCCCTCTTTGACATCAATGGCAAAGGACTCATACTTGCAATTCTGACACATCAGAATCATACCAGCTGCTTCCCCTGAGTAGCAGCTCCCCATCATCAATCCGGATTACAAGATATGACTGTGATATCCACCAGACTGATGCACATTAGTGCATCCTAGTTCATCTCTGGAGGGGCAATAACCCCTGACTTCTCCCTGAGATACTCAAAAGAGTCCTTGGGAAGAGGTTTAGTAAAAATATCTGCAAGCTGATCCTTGGAGGGCACATACTCCAATCTGACTTCACCCTTGTTCACTTGCTCTCTCAGAAAGTGAAACTTGATAGATATATGCTTAGTCTTAGAAAGCAACACCGGATTCTTAGAAATATTTATTGCACTTGAATTATCATAGAAAATTGTGATAGGCTCCTCATATTCTACTTGAATATCTCTTAGCATCTGCTTCATCCACAAAAGTTGAGTGCAACTTCCTGCTGCTGCAATGTATTCTGCTTCAGTTGTAGATAGGGATATTGCCTCTTGTTTCTTTCTTAGCCAAGAAACCAACCTTTTCCCAAAAAGAATGCTCCTCCACTTATACTCTACCTATCATCCACATCTCCTGCCCAATCTGCATCTGTATATGCATGAAGAGAAAAATTATGATCTCTTGGATACCATAGACCATACTCAACTGTTCCTTTTAAGTACCTAAAAATTCTTTTGATTGCCATGACATGAGATTCTCTGGGATCAGCCTGGAATCTCGCCACAAGACCAACAGCCTGCATTATATCTGGTCTAGTTTGAGTGAGGTACAATAATCCTCCAATCATTTATTTGTACTTTGTCTGATCTATCTTAGCAAAGTCATCATCTTTGCTTAACTTACATCCAGTTGCCATGGGAGTGTTCATTGGCTTTGAATCTTCCATTCCAAATTTTCTCAATAATTCTTTCACATATTTGGTCTGAGAGATAAAGATTCCTTTCTTTGTCTAAGTAATTTGCAGACCCAAGAAGAAATTCATTTCACCGAGCATTGACATTTCAAACTCACTTTTCATTTGATTTGCAAAGGTTTTACACATACTGTCTCTTCCTGCAAAGATGATATCATCAACAAATACTTCAACAATCAAGATGTTTTCATGATCAATTTTGAAATATAGGTTACTATCAGCAGTACCTTTGTTGAAACCAATCTTCAAAAGATGTTTGTCCAGCCTTTCATACCATGCTCTTGGAGCTTACTTTAGACCATATAGTGCCTTCTTTAATTTGCAGACCATATCACCATGCTCAGATAACTGAAATCCATCCGATTGTTTAATGTACACCTCTTCTTCTAAGTCACCATTCAGGAAAGCAGATTTGACATCCATTTGATACACTTTGAAATCTTTGAAGGTAGCAAATGCAAGAAATAGTCTGACTGCTTCAATTCTTGCCACCGGAGCAAAGGTTTCCTCAAAATCAATCCCTTCTATTTGAGAGTAGCCTTTGCAGACTAATCTGGCTTTATTTCTGATTACTTCACCAACTTCATTTAGTTTGTTTCGAAAGACCCATTTGGTTCCAATCACATTCTTGTTTCTAGGTCTGGAAACAAGATCCCAAGTGTGATTTTTCTCAATTTGCATCAACTCTTCCTCCATTGCTTTGGTCCAATTTTCATCATTGCAGGCTTCATTTATTATCTTAGGTTCAATCTTTGAAATCAGACAACATTCATCTAAATTTTGAGCAATTTCCCTTCTAGTTTGCACACATTTGCTTTTGTCACCTATGATCTGATCTTCAGAGTGGTTCAATCTTACATACCTTGGAACTTTGAGAGTTTCTTGCACTTCTGCTTCTTGATCAGGCTCATTCAGACCAATCTTTGCTTCCTGATTTACCGGATCAGTCTGAGTCTAACTTTCAAGAGAGGATTGAGCTCCTTGAACCAGAACACCATTCTGATCATCTTCATCATACTCATAAAACCTTGAGGGTTTCTCTATTCCCTCATCAACCTTCACATTTGTACTTTCTATCATCTTTCTTAGTCTCTTGTTATAACACCGGTATGCTTTGCTTTGAGTAGAGTAACCCAAGAATAATTCCTTCATCACTTCTAGCATCAAACTTGCCTAAGTCTTCATCTCTTTTGATGTAATACTTGCTACCAAAGACTCTGAAATATCTCACAGTAGGAGTGATGCCAAACCAAAGTTCATAAGGAGTCTTACCGGTATTGCTTCTGATTTGAACTCGACTGAGAGTATAGACTGCAGTGCTAACAACTTCTCTCCAAAACATCTGAGGAACATTTGCTTCCATCATCATTGTCCTGGATACTTCTTGGATGGTCCCGTTCTTTCTCTCTACTACTCCATTCTGCTGTGGAGTCCTAGGAGCAGATAACTGTCTCTTTATACCATGCTTCTCACAAAAATCTATGAATTCACCGGATGTGAATTCACCACCTCTATCAGACCTCAGATATCTCAGTTTTAATCCGGTTTGATTCTCTACCATAACCTTGAAGATTTTGAACTTCTCAAAAGCTTCTGATTTCTCTTTCAGAAAGGTAACCCACATCATTTGGGAATGGTCATCAATCAGTAACATGAAATATCTATCACCTTGCATACTCTTGATTCTTGTCGGACCACATAGATCAGTATGAACTAATTCCAATAATCCAGTAGAGGACTGATCCTTGCTTTTGAATGAGACTCTACTCTGTTTACCTAGCTGACATTCTTTGCACAAACTATTTGTAGGTTTTACCAATTTTGGAAGATCTCTTACAGCTTGAGTATGGCTTATCTTGATGATGTTATCAAAATTTACATGACACATCCTTCTATGCCATAACCAACTCTGATCAACTTGAACAAACAGACAACTTTTACAAGCACCAACCAAGTGGAAGATATTACCTTTAGTTTGAGTACCAGATGCAATCTCTGTTCCAGATCTTTCAAAGATTTTGCATTTTCCATCCCTGAATCAGAGATCATAGCCTTTGTCCACCAACTATCCAACACAGAGAAGATTGTGCTTCAAACCTTCAACATACAACACATTACCAGTTTTGTTTCTTCCATTAAAAGAAATAGTTCCTCTTCCTTTGATTCTACCAGCAGAATTATCACCAAACTTTACCACTCCTTCATACCTTTCCAAATCTAAGAACTTGTTCTTGTCACCTATCATATGGTGAGAACATCCACTGTCAATAACCCAATCATCCTTTTCTTCAACTTGGGCAGCCAAAGCTCTTTCTACAACCTTATGATTGACAGATTCAGAGGATATTGGATCTTCTTCATGAACATAATAACAATTCTTTTGGAACCTTTGTCTATTAGAATTTGACCTTGTAGATCTTTCCAGATATCTTGAGGTAAAATGACCAATCTTATTGTAGTTGAAGCACTTAAAGGGTAATTTTCCTTCATACTTACCGGATCCTCTGGGTAGTCTCTTTGCAATGAGGGCTTCAAGTTGAGCTATTTCTGCTTCTTCCACTTCCATGTCTCTTCTTGTTTGATCATACCATGACAGCTTCCTTAGAGAGTTTTCTCCCGGATCAAATCTTTGTTTACCTTTCACAAAGGCACTGGCTTTGAATGCAGATTCAGTCTTGGGGGGATCATCTCCAAACTTGGTCATTTCAAATGCAGCCAGTTTGCCAGCCAATTGGTCTCTTGTGACAGTTGTGTGGGCTTTGAATTCATCAATGGCAGCAACCTTGATTTTGTAGGCAGCAGGAAGGGATCTGAGAATTTTGCCAACAATCTCATTTTCATCCAAAACTCCACCAGCATTCCTAATTCCACACACCAGCTCATTTACTCTTGGCATAAAGGTAGTAATATTTTCATCATTTCTCATCTTCAGTCTTTCAAATTTCCCTTTGAGACTCTGCAACCTTGCACTCTTAACATACTCATCTCCTTCATGCAGAAGTTCTAGTTTAATCCATATCTCATAGGCAGTTGGTAGGTCAATAACATTTGAGAGCTCTGAGTCAGTTAATGCGCTTAGAAGAGCCTCTTTGGTCCGCAGATTGTTTTCAGCATCTGTGATTTCATTTAGAGTTGTCGGACCACCCTGTGGAGGTGTATAAGCTTTTGTGACCATGGACCAATACGTCTTTCCCATACACTGCAAGTGACATTTCATGCGACCTTTCCAAAGAGAGAAGTTGGTTCCATCAAACTTTGGACTATCCTTCTTATATGATGGCATCCTGGATCTCCTCAAGTGGTTAAGCTCCTTTTAGAGGAACTTGGCTCTGATACCAATTGTTGGATTCAGGACATACAACTGAGAGGGGGGGTGAATCAGTTGTCCAAAACTTGCTTCTAATTCAAACACTTAAATCCTCTTTGTTATGTAATAGCATATCAATTAATCACTCATGAAAACATAAAACATAAACACCAGAGTAGATACACATCAACACATGAGACACCAAGATTTTGACGTGGAAAACCCAGTCAAGCGAAAAACCACGGGGTGATTAACCCAAGGATTATTCTCGAATAAGAAAAATAGATGGCACATGCCAATTAGGGCTCACTGCCTGAGCACACTACTCACAAGAGGCACACTGCCTACAAGAGACACACTGTCTACAAAGTAACAAGTATCACAAAATTGAACTGGAGATTGACATCTTTACCATGCCTAGATCAGTTCCATTTAAGCCCAAAAACTCCTGCTCTGCTTTTCACTCTTCTTCTTCACTATGCCACACTCATCACAGCAAGACACACTTTAAAATGAATTCACAATTCCTTATTTATACAAGGCATCGACTTAGGAACAATCATCTAAGTCGGCAAACACCTACAAGATCATTCGCAAAACATGTAATACATCCGGTCAGCCAGTCTCAAGAAGAACACCAATATCTGTGGTTATTCTTCAAATGTAAACTCTAACTTCAATGTGGATCACTGTCATTAACTGGACATGATCCAATGATCATCATAACCTTCCCTGAATCACCAAACACATCCGCACTTCATCATCCTGCTGGAATTCTTCTCACCTTCATCCAGAGCTACAAGAACACAGTCTATCATCACTATCATAAATGAATAGGTACTTCCAGACCTTCAACCCATGAACTAATCTAGTTGATACTTCACAGGGACGTCCTCAACACTTCCTCAGATCTGCAAAACGGGATAATGAAATATCGGATCTCACAAGACCTTTCTGTGGCCCTCTGTCACCTCTGAACACCTGCCCGAACTAGTTCTACTAGAGCAATCATAACTTCTTTAGATCTTCATGCGGACCTCTAAAATCTTGACTGGAGCATCTCAAGACTTATATCTACAAACCCTTTAAATTGCATCCTCTGATCCTCAATCTATTGAGGACTTTTACCTTCTTGTCATCACTGTTCTTAACTATCCCTGATTGAGACTTATTTTCTCAAAATCCTCAGCACACAGCTCATCTAATCCTTCTCATTAATGCAACATGAGTATGTTGACATCAATGACAACACCAGTTATCCTCATACTTGCAACAAAAACCCTAGTGGATCCCAGGATGAAGGATACAGAAGAGAAGGAAGAGGATTTGATAAAAAGACATTCAGAGGTACTTGTTTCAAGTGTGGAGGTGAAGGACATAGAGCATTTGAATGTAATCAGGGTGGTTCAAGCAAGAAGACATAAAATAGTGGGAGAGCAGCTTATGTTGAAGAAGAACCTATTGAATCACCTTGTTCAGTTGGCAATCCGGAGAAAGGAGAATCATTTGTGATGAGGAGAGCACAATTTCAAGTAGAGACAAATGAGAAACCATCGCAGAGGAAAAGTCTGTTCAGAACTAAATGCAAATCAGGAGGTAAGTTTGTAAAGTTGTAATTGATAGTGGTAGTTTAGATAACCTAGTTTCAGAGGAGATGGTGACTAAGATGAAGTTGGAAAGATTGAAACACCCTAAGCCCTATCAGATAGCATGGATTCAGGATGATCATAAGGAACTGGTGAGTGAACAATGTTTGGTGAAATTTCATATTGGATCTTATTATGATGAAGTCTTGTGTGATATTATGCTTATGGATGTTTATCATATCTTGTTGGGTAGACCTTGGCAGCATGATAGAAAAGCTATGCATGATGGAAGAAATAATACATATACTATAACAACAAATGGGAAAAGAATTACTTTGATTCCTTAGAAGATGATTCTAAAAATGTGGTATGTGGGAATGCTAAAATCTATTTGGTAGATGGAAGGAAATTTTTGGATGGTTTGAAATAGGAAAGTATGTGTTATGCCTTGATTCCTAAGAAGCCTAAAATATTGAAGAGAGAGACTGAACCGGAGGAGATAAGAGAGTTGCTAACAGAGTATGAAGACATCATATCAGATAATGTACCTGAAGGATTACCACCTATAAGGAGTATCAGTCATCGCATGGATCTTATACTGGGAGCAAGTTTGCCTAACAAGTAGCACATAGAATGAAACTGACAGAGAATGAAGAACTGAATAGACAGATAGAAGATTTGTTGAGGAAAGGTTTGATCAGAGAAAGCTTGAGTCCTTATGTAGTACCTGCAGTGCTTCATCGAAGAAGGATGGAGAATGGAGAATGTGTACTGACTCTAGAGCAATAAACAAGATCACAGTTAGGTAAGATTTCCTTTACCTAGGATGGATGATATCATGGATTGTTTGAGTGGAGCAAGATATTTCACAAAAATAGACTTGAAAAGTGGATACCATCAAATTAGAATTAGAGAAGGAGATGAATGGAAGACTGCTTTTAAGACAAATGAAGGATTGTATGAGTGGTTAGTGATGCCTTTTGGATTGACAAATGCACCGAGTACTTTCATGAGGTTGATGAATGAGGTCTTGAAGAAATTCTTGGGTAAGTTTGTAATTGTGTACTTGGATGATGTTCTAATTTTCAGTAGGACAAAAGAGAAACATTTATTGCATATTAGACAAGTTTTGCAGAGGTTGAGAGAGGAGAAATTGCTGATAAACATCAAGAAGTGTAGTTTCATGAAGGAAGAATTGGTATATCTAGGATTTGTGATTTCTGCGGAAGGATTGAAGATGGACCCTAAGAAAGTGAAAGCAATTATTGAATGGCCTACACCAGAGAGCATTGGAGAGGTTAGATCATTTCATGGTTTGGTTAGTTTCTACCGGAAGTTCATTAGAAATTTCAGTTCAGTTTGTAACCCTATGACAGAGACAATGAGAGGTGATAGAAAAGATTTCAAGTGGACATCAGCAGCAGATACAAGATTTGAGTTGTTGAAGCAGAAAGTAACAGAGCAACTTGTTTTGGCATTACCAGATTTTAATAAGGTATTTCAAGTTGATTGCAATGCTAGTGGAAATGCAATTGGAGCAGTGTTAAGACAAGAAGGTAGACCTGTAGCATATTTCAGTGAGAAGTTGAATGATACAAGGACAAGATATTCAGTTTATGATCAAGAGTTCTACGCCATAATTCAAGCGTTGAAGAAGTAGAGACACTACTTGTTGCCTAAGGAGTTTGTGTTGTATACAGATCATCAAGCTTTGCAGTATCTGAATAGTCAGGGAAAGTTGAATAAGAGACATATGAGATGGGTAGAGTTCATGCAAAGTTATACTTTTGTGTTGAAGCATAGGAGTGGTAAATCAAATAAAGTTGTTGATGCCTTGAGTAGAAGGAACTTGTTGATAGAGATGAGAGTTGAAGTATTGGGTTTTGATAAATTGAAGAATATGTATGAGGGAGACACTGATTTTGTAGACCCTTGGAAAGCATGTAAAGAACCTGTTGTGACAGATAGAAGTAAGTGGTTGGACTATTTCATTCAAGAAGATATGTTGTTCAAAGGAAGTCAGTTATGCATACCTAGAAGTTCAATGAGAGATAATTTGATCAAGGAGAAGCATAGTGGTGGATTGGTAGGACATTTTGGCATTGATAAGACAGTAGCTTTGGTAAGTGAAAATTAATTTTGGCCTCAGATACATAAGGATGTTTAGAGATTTGTGCAAAGTTGTAGAGTTTGTCAAGTTGCAAAAGGGAGTAGTCAGAATATTGGATTGTATAAACCTTTAACGATACCGGAGAGACCTTGGGAAGACATAAACATGGATTTTGTAATGGGATTACCTAAGACATAGAGAGGACATGATTCAATATTTGTAGTGGTTGATAGATTTTAAAAAATGGCTCATTTCATACCTTGTAAGAAAACAATTGACGCAATGCATGTAGCTAACCTATTTTTCAAGGAGATTGTGAGATTATATGGATTACCTAAGAGTATAGTTTCAGGCAGAGACACAAAGTTTGTTGGTTACTTTTGGAAGACACTTTGGAAGAAGATGAAGACAGATTTGAAGTTTAGTTCTACTTTTCATCCACAGATAGATGGACAGACAGAGGTAGTGAATAGGAGTTTGGGAAACTTGTTGAGATGCTTGGTTGGAGACAAAGCCGAAAGTTGGGACTTGATTCTTTCACAAGTAGAGTTTGCATACAATAATTCAGTGAATAGGAGTACCGGAAGAACACCTTTTGAGTTTGTGACCAGAGTGAATCCTAGAGGAGTTGCAGAATTAAGAGATATCAACACATAAGAAAAGAGGAGTGCAGAAGCAGAAGAATTTGTAGATCATATGAAGACATTGCATAATCAGGTAAAGAAGCATTTGGAGGACATGAATAGTAAGTACAAAGAGAAAGTAGATGAGAAGAGAAGACATAAGGAATTTGAAGTTGGAAATGAAGTAATAGTGTACTTGAGAAAAGAAAGATTTCTAGTTGGGACATATAACAAGTTGAAGATGAAGAAGTTTGGACCTTGTAGAATTCTCAGGAAATTTGATTCAGGAAATGCATATGAAGTTGAATTACTAGAGACATTGGGTATTTCACCTATTTTCAACATTGTAGATCTTTATCAATATCATGAAGCAGAGTTCAGTGACCGCATGGAAGAAGACTTGAAGAAGCAGTTACCACAACAAGCACCAGAATAGATTGAAGGCATTTTGGACATCAGAGTTGGACACAACACTAGAGTAAGACAATACAAAGAATACCTTGTGAAGTGGAAAGGCAGACCGGAAGAAGATTCATCTTGGATTTCTCAGGCTAAAGTGGACCGTCTTGGTTCTCCCCTAGCCCAGCAAAGTGAGGGACTCACTTTTTCAATAACCCTGGATGTCTGATGTAGGAGCATCCCTGGTTCAAGAGAAACCTTGCATCAACCAAAAACATTTGCATTTCAGTTCTTTCTTTTTTTCCAGTTTAGTTCAAGCAGTTCAGTCAGTAGCAGTTCTCAGCTTGTAGTCTGGTTTTGGCATTTCACATCTTGTGGATCTGGACTTAGTATCTACATTCATTCATCTACATCATATCAAGAATTTAGAGCATTTGGATCAGTTACCGAAAAGATATCACTATCAAAAGTTGACTATTTTCTCAGAGCAGAGCATTGTAATAGTTCTTGATAACCAGCTGAAGGAGAAGGCTTGTAGATCATTCCTTGACTTGTAGATCTCATTAACACATCAATCAATATTCTGTGGTTTGTGGTAGACCTTCCCCAAGGGTCCGCACGTTGTTCCATTCATTTGAGGAAGTGTTCTATGCATTTAGGTTTGACCTATCTATGAACATGTTACAACTCTTCATTGGAGTTTGTGACCTTCCTTGGCCGACGCAGAGGAATCTATATGTTCAAAGATGATATATAAAGATGTAATAGATCCTTAGGAAAGTAGTTATCAAGTTCATGATATAGTGATAGCTAATAGTTTGGATTTTGTGCGAAGGGAGCTTCAAAGCCTTATCTTGCACATGTATGTAATCAGGCCTGTAAGCCCTAATTGTAAGCCTGCATGTTGCCGGCCAATCTCTATTTTGAATTCTCTGATATACTGAATGATTGAATCTACATTTGCTTTATTTCTTTAAGTTGTTTCCATTGTGTTTACTCTTGCTGCATGGTCTGGACAATTCATTCTGTGAACCCTCCTACTGTGACTGCACCATATATTCAGCTGAAGGAGTAATCCACAAAGTGACTGTAAAACTCATTGGCACATTGTTCATTCATGACAACCAAATCAAAAAATGCAATAAGGTAGCCTTTTATTTTGAAATGGAAGTCACAAATGAGCAATGATCTCATTCAAAACTTCTCAAATAATGTGCAAAATTGAATAAAAGTGTATTATTAGCATCATGGTGTTACTACATTTCTTGGTTGTCTCATTATCGTTTCTTGCTATCTATATCATATGAAATGTACACATTTGAGGTACCATCTATTGAAAAGTGCTTAGGGACAATCCATAAATGAGTTGAGTTCATAATCAAATGCTTTTGAACAACAATCAATACACAGGAACAACAGAAACATCAACAATACAAAGGCAATCATAAATGCTATTAAGCATTGGAAATCAATCCCAAGGAATATCCTTGCAGGTATTATAAAGTACTGCACATGTTTTGTGGAGAATTGATGACATTAGAACATCTGTAATAACCCTGAGGGCAAAGTGGAGCAACAATCACTTGATATCATGGAGTAGCCACTTATTCACAATATAAAGATAATCATAACTCTCATGGGATAGTTTTGGGGAGGCAGCCACATGGCATAGTGATCTCTTAGGCATGTTTACATTGGTTTACTCACAAAGCTATGTTAAGAGGCTTCTTAAGACAGTGATAGGACATCATGAAGAAGCTCATGGAATGAGGTATAAGATCCAAGGGATAGTGAGTACCTGTCAAGCAATAATAAGTTAAATGGTCTAGTGATACAGGGGTAGTGATGTATGTGAAAATGCAAAGTACAGTGGTAGCCATATAAGGCTTTGAGGGAGAAATACAGGTGGAGAGGTGAATCTAGAATAAAGTAAAAGTGCTTTTCATTTCTGTTGGAAAGGTAAACAGTGAAGCCAAGTATGTATTCTTTGAAAGTAAATAATGATGATGCCATGACAAAGGGTTTCGAGCCCATTTTTTGCAAAAATGGAAGGGATTGTGTTAAAGGTTTTGAGCCATGTTGATTGAAACACATGAAATAATGGAAGCCATCGAGATTGTAAAATTGTAGAGACACCCAAAAGCTTGAAAGGCTGCAGCCTAGCATGGAGAAAGATTTCCTTTTTGTAAACAACAAACTGCCATTTCCAAAAATAAATGAAAATGAGCTTATATCTTCAAAATCCGTAGCTTGGGAGTCTCATTTGACTCACAAATAACCAAACCCACATGGGTTTGCATAAAAAAGCCACAAATGCAGGAAAATATAAGAGTATTCAAGCTTATCCTAGCATGGAAAACACTCAAAAAATAGTTATTGCCATGGATTTCAATGAGGTAAATGTGTAGAAATTTCCATGGTTCTTTCACAGAATGCAAGAAATAAGTAGATACATTCATTTTCATGCTCGATTAGAGTTTCTATCTACAGAAAACAAAGTGGTAATGCAAGATTCAAAGGGTAGAAGCTTACCTTCATTGGTTTGCTATGAGAAAGTTCATGTAAACCCGTAGAATGGCCCATAGAAAGATCTCCAAAAGCTCAAACCAGTACAACCATGACGGCCTGAAGTATAGGAGAAAGCCCAATAGTAAGTGCAAGCATAAGAAAGATGTGTCAAAACAGGGAGATAACCATGGATTTAAGCCACGAAATGCTTTGAAAATGGAGGTTCATGTTCAATATTGAAACATAAAGACTTACCTTTGTAGAATCTTCATAAAAATCTCTCAAAAACAACAAGAAATGGAGAGGTTGGAGCCTCAAAATCCTAGCAATGGTTTTGGCCAGTAACAGAGAGCCTCTTTCCAAAAGGTTGAATGTGAAATGAGGCCGAAAAATTAGGGCTTGTGTTTTGTTTTAGGGCTTTCATAGTTACCCTAATTCAAAATGTGATTTTTATCACATCCTTTTTAAAATTCAAATGCCTCATTAATACCTTTGAGTTATTATTTTAGTTTGCATTTATGATACATAGGCTTTATGCCTTAGGTTTATTCTATAGCCTTGGAGAAAAAATCAACCTCAATGTGCCTTAGAGTATTTTGTGATTTTATAGAAAATCAAAATGCCTAAATAGGGAGGTACTTTATACTTGGCAAAAAAATTCATTAAAACTATACTTGCCTTGTATTTTTTTGTAAAAATCAAATCAAACTCAAATCGACCTTTCTTTCTATTTTTGAAAAAGTTGAAGCTACAAAAATCATTGTAAGGCCTTATTAAAAGCAATGTTTTATAAATTGCTTTAATAAGTGTCAATTAAAATGCAGTTAAATCAAAGCAAGTGTGGATAAAACTTTCCTTTTTGAGTTTGAGTTCTTTTGGGCGAAATAGAAAAAAAAACTGGGCAAACTGAAGTTTCTATTTCAATTTCCAGTCAGTTAGAGCCTGATTTTTTAGTCTTTTTGGGTGGGCCCACTTGGGAAGGAAAGTTTCCACCTTTTATTACTCATTTTGGATCAGTTTTAGGCCCTCTTTTTGTGGCTTTTTCCCTTTGCTTGAAAATGAGACTTTAGTTTCTTTTTGGTTAAGACAACTAACTGATTTTTTTAGAAAGTCTTTGGATTTATATAGGGGAAAGAAACTCAGTTTTGGGAGTTTAGATTTTCTTCTTAGTCTCTTGAATACTTGCAGAGAGCTTTGTAAGCTTGTATTTGTACTCAGATTCTCCTGTCCTTATACTCCTTTCAGTTCAATAAAAGCAGCAGGGCATTCCTATCTCATCATTTTTGTCTCATTTTGCAGTAATAGTTTGATGTTATCATTGTGATTCCAACTATTGGGTCCTTTTTATGTCCTATTATTACAAGTGTGAGTGCAGAGATTTCATATAATATAGGTTGTGTTGGTGCCTGTTGCTGGTTCAAGTTTCAAACATTCATTTGCATGCCCCTTTATAAATAAACCTTCAAATTTTTAAGTCCCTCGGCCTCCTGAATTACATGCATGTATCTTTGTATACACATTGCAGTTTGTATGTACATTTGAATGTGCAACAACGAATGTACATTGGCGGGCCTGAAAAATATGTCAAATCGGCTTCAGAATGGAGAAAAATGGCTGTATGCATCTTTGTATGCATATTGGGTTGCATGTGCATCATATATTCCATCATAGATTCTAGGAATATTCCATGCTTGTATGTAAAGGATTGCATGTATGTTTTGTTTGTATGTTCGAATATACATTCGCAATATGCAATGTCAATATACAATGGAAAACATGCAAAGGAAACATACATCACAAAGATACAAGGCAGAATGTACATCGCAAAGATGAAAGGGTCATATACATTCCCTGCATACAAAGGAAATATACAAGTGGATAGATGCAGAGCAGACACGACCAAGGAGTTAACTGCATTTGTGAAAAAGGTGGAATCCGCGAGTTGTATATTGGGATTGCATGTTCCCAATATACATTTAGACATACAACAAAAAGATACAAGTGAAATATGCAGGGCAGGAGCGGTCAAAGTCAACTGTATTCTTGAACCTGGTGGGGCCCACGCTGTTGTATGTCCTGGATTGTATGTGTGTGCATATACAATGCAAAATATACCAAGCGCATATACAATCCAGACTTGAAGGAGGACTTAATTCTGGCGGATAAGTGGCTAGGGTCTGCGGGTTGTATGTTGCACATTGTATGTGCGATATACAAGGCGACATATAAGGAGTTATATACAAGGCCCGGACCCGATTAAGATTTCAAAGTGTTTCATAAGAATTTGGAATCCGCGGCTTGTATATGGCACATTGTATATGCGATATACAATGCAAGATACATTGAGGTCAATGCAACGCGGATTTCAAAGGTTATTCAATCTGCCTCATAAATGTGTTGAGATCCGCATTGTATGCATATTGCACTTGTATGTGCAATATACAATGCGATATGCAAAAGGAGGAGATACAAGCTGGACCTGAATTTGATTTCAAATTGTTCTATAAATATTTGGGGTCTGCCTTGTATGCAGGTGACTGTATGTATATGCAATCTCAGAAACAAGCATATACAAAGGCCGATATGCAAAGGGATTTTCGGTGAGACTCAACGTATCGGCAGCCCCTTTCAATGTCTTTCCGACGGTCGATGGAGATGCATAAGTTAGCGATGGAAAAAGGGTGCCTACGTGGCGCGATTCCATTGGTCGATGACTTTTCAAAATGATTTGAGGCTGTAGATCTCAGAGAAGAGGAAGGAATCGACGGACATGATTCAAACTTTCAGCGAAGGATTTCCTGCGTCTACAGTTGCATTCCAGGCAGGAAAAACTTCAGAGCACACCATTTGTGCATCCCAAATTAGGTAGGTTGGCCATTAATGAAAAAGTTGCAGAGGTATGGGTCTGATTGATCGGCCAACTACCAAATTTGTGAAGAAAATCTCTAGGCGGTTGCACGACTCCCAATTTTATCTGCTCTTCCTTCTTCCTCTGCCTAGAGTATTCAATGTTTTGGGTGCCATTTTTTGGTGCAATGTATCTGGCAGCATTTTGAAAAGACCCTGTAATTAATTTGTTGAGTACACATCCTTTCTGTATAAGAGGACTGTGTCACTCATTTTAGTTGTTGTTGAAGACTTGGGCAATTTTTAGGAGGAATAACGAAAAATAGAGCATTTCTTGGTTGTTCTGTCTCTGTTGGAGTTTATGAGTTGCATTTTGAATGCAGGTTGCACATATGTTCAGTTTCAGTGTTGTTTTATATGAAAAATGCATTGTTGCATGTGTTTACCTGCTTGTCTCCATTGCTGTATGTATAGCTTCTTCTGAATCTGGTTGCTAAGGGTTCCTCAGATTCTAGAATATAGACTTTCTGTATTGCATGCTTGATCTTTTGACTTCCATTCAAGGAGTGGATTAAACTGTTTTAGGTTAAGTATGAAGAATAATGTATGTCAGCTGGGATATGTGTAAGTAGCGGCAGCTAAATACTCAGTCTTGGGTGGTGTTTGTAAGGCAAATACCAATCCTAACCCCTTGAAACTCAAATACCAGTGCAAATCATTCACTTGTATCTAGTGGACTCCTTGCCCTGAGATAGGCACCGGTCTGCCCTTGTGAAGTAGTTATGATCCAAAACCCCTTATCTTGCATCCAAAAAATTAAAACAAATCATTTCTTATTTCCAACCTGTTAGTTGTAGGAGTAGAAATAGGACCCCTGCATACTCTCATCCTCAACCAGTTAGATATGTCTAAGAACACTGACAAATTTGTGACTCATCATGTAAATCTTGGTCCACACATGAGAGTATTCTACCTGTTGTTGTAAAGATAAATCTTTTTGTTGGGTGAGTCAAGGTTAAATCTTTAGCTATAGGGATACCTCGTTGGTGCGGCAAAACCAGAAGTGAAGGGGAGGCAGCTCATGCAACCTCCTGTATTAGTTGGCCGAATCTGCTTGTGCATTGGAACTGGCAAACCCTCTACTGATTCGGGAGAAACCACAACAAGATGGCGACTCTGCTGGGGAAAAGAGTCGAATAATTTAAAGGCTGGAAAATCTAGTTTCCAGTGAAGTTGTTGCAACAATACCAAAGAACCATGTGGTGCTCTGCTGGCATGATGAATCCAGAAAACAAAAGTGCCTTGTTGATGTTCTGTCCTCTTTGTGAGAGGTGGTGACTCTGTTGATTGGACCTATCCAAAGCTGCAACATATTTCCAGGTATTCCATCTTTTCATTCAAAATGATGAGTTTAGAGCAGCAAACCTGGTTGTGCTCTCAAAGAAGACCATTTTTTATTGAAAGGTATAAAGCTTTGAATTCCAAAGGGATAAATGGTTACCCAAATGTTATTCCCAATAAGATTAGAAAATGTTTGCCAAAATATAGTGGATCAAATTCTGAGTCTGCAAACAAACATCTGCAAAATTTTTGTAATTTGATAGATGACTTTGAAGTAGAGGCTGAAGATGTAGTAATGAGACTTTTTGTTCAATCATTAGAGGATGATGCTAGGGTCTGGTTTTCAGACCTGCCTGTGTGTTCAGTTTCTTCATGGGTAGATTTAGAAGTTGCATTCCTAGAGTAGTTTGGTGAAAGATTTGATTTGGCCTCATTGATCATACATTTCATGAATATCCAAAAGGAAGATGAGGAACTAGTTCCAGCCTTTATTCTTAGATTTATTAAGTTGTTCAAGCAGATTCCTGAATATATGAGACCCAATGATGCATTGTGCTTGGCAATTTATTTGGTTGCATTTGATGAAGAAATGAGTTATTTATTGAGAGATAAAGAACCAGTTACACTTCACCATGCCTACAAATTTGCTATGGATATTGAAAACAATCAGAAATATGGAATGCCAATAGGTTTCATGGCTACAAGTTTTCGAAACAATTTTCAGAGTGAATATATTTTAGCTCTCCCAGTGTGTTCATTGAGAGATGATTTTGTAGAGGGAAATATATTTCACAACGGCGGGTGTAGTCATGATGTGATGCATGAACATGAAGAAGATGTTGTAGAAAATGTAGGCACATCCTATAATGGTGAAGACAAAGACTATTGTCAGCCTCTAGCAAAGAAGCCTGCAGATGCAAAATGCATTTCAAATGATGAAATGAAAGATATACATGAGGTTGTGTCTTGCAGCAATAGGCATATCCCAGTTATCCCTGATCATTTACATGAGATGGATATGTAGAGCTTCACTCTGAATATGGAATATGTAGATTCAAGGGATGACAGTAAATATGTTAGTGATTGTCAGCATTCAGATGCATATGTGAGCCTTTCAGATGATGAAATATATATGGATGCTGAGTATGAGTGCTTCCTTGAAGATTATGACCACCTCTACAATGCAGAGGTTGAAAAATTTGCTTTTGATCATCAGGGCATTGGTGAAGAGGAAAATCAGGGTCACTATTCAGTTGTGAATGGAAAAGTTGTAGATGTGTGTGCTCATATAGTTGGGGATAATGTTGGTTGTAGAGGTGACTGAAGCTTTTGATGAAGGGCTGCACTCTGAGCTTTTTATGCCTTCTCTTGAGACATTCCAGGTGGACCTTAATGACAAAATTGCTGAGCACAATGATGATGGATACTTGAATGTTTCTAAAAATGAATGTGATTTTGGTTATGAAATGTTGCTTGTGCCTGAATACTGCTTGTTTAGTTCAGAGGAGCTTTTATTTTTTGATGAAAGGCAAAATTCTGATGTGGATTCATTTGTTTCATGTGAGTCTATTATTTTTCCAAGCAACATCAGTGACTCATGTGATGATGACATTCTACAACTGATGATAATGTATGTTGATGAAACTAGTTGTAGATTTGTTAAAGAAAAAGAAATGGGCAGCAACACAAATAATTACAAAGTAGGGTGCTGCAGACAGCCAAATGTTTTTCAGCTTCATTTGAAGAAATCAAAAGAAAACAAGATATTTGACAAAGGGAGATTCTGGTTTTTCCTTTTTGGTGGCCCTGGGCCACCAAGTAAATTTTAAAAAAGTGTGATTTGTGATGCAGGTTGGTACAGTGTTTGACTCTGTGCCCAATGGATAAGGGATTGGTCTGCATCCCAGAGATCTATGGTTCTCCCCATGCCTACAAGAGGCATGCATCCCCAGACAGAGCTAATGTTGGTGCCTGCTGCTAGTTCAAGTTTCAAACATTCATTTGCAGGCCCCTTCATAAATAAACCTTCAAATTTCTAAGTCCCTTGGCCTCATAAATTACATGCATGTATCTTTGTATATGCATTGCGGTTTGTATGTACATTTAAATGTGCAAGTGTGAATGTACATTGGTGAGCCTGAAAAATAGGTCAAATCAGCTTCAAAATGGAGAAAAATGGTTGTATGCATCTTTGTATGCATATCGGGTTGCATGTGCATCGAATATTCCATCGCAGATTCTAGGAATATTCCATGCTTATATGTAAAGGATTGCATGTATGTTTTGTTTGTATGTTCTAATATACATTCGCAATATGCAATGTCAATATACAATGGAAAACATGCAAAGGAAACATACATCGCAAAGATACAAGGCAGAATGTACATCACAAAGATGCAAGGGTCATAGACATTCGTTGCATACAAAGGAAATATACAAGTGGATAGATGTAGGGCGGACACGACCAAGGAGTTAACTGCGTTTGTGAAAAAGGTGGAATCCGCGAGTTGTATATTGGGATTGCATGTTCCCAATATACATTCAGACATACAACGAAAAGATACAAGTGAAATATGTAGGGTAGGAGTGGTCAAAGTCAACTATATTCATGAACCTGGTGGGGCCCGTGCCGTTGTATGTCCCAGATTGTATGTGTGTGCATATACAATGCAAAATATACCAACCACATATACAATCCGGACTTGAAGGAGGACTTAATTCTGGTAGATAAGTGGCTGGGGTCCGCGGGTTGTATGTTGCACATTGTATGTGCGATATACAAGGCGACATATAAGGAGTTATATACAAGGCCCGAACCCGATTAAGATTTCAAAGTGTTTCATAAGAATTTGGAATTTGTGGCTTGTATATGGCGCATTGTATATGCGATATACAATGCAAGATACATTAAGGTCAATACAACGTGGATTTCAAAGGTTATTTAAATCTGCCTCATAAATGTGTTGAGATCCGCATTGTATGCATATTGCACTTATATGTGCAATATACAATGTGATATGCAAAACGAGGAGATACAAGCCAGACCTGAATTCGATTTCAAATTGTTCTATAAATATTTGGGGTCCACCTTGTATGTAGGTGACTGTATGTATATGCAATCTCAGAAACAAGCATATATAAAGGCCGATATGCAAAGGGTTTTTTGGTGAGACTCAACGTATCGGCAGCCCCTTTCAATGTCTTTCCGACGGCTGATGGAGATGCATAAGTCAGCGATGGAAAAAGGGTGTTTGCGTGGTGCGATTCCATTGGCCAACAAATTTTCAAAATGATTTAAGTCCATAGATCTCAAAGAAGAGGAAGGAATCGACGGACATGATTCAAACTTTTAGTGAAGGATTTCCTACGTCCATAGTTGCATTCCAGGTGGGAAAAACTTCAGAGCGCAGCATTGCTGCATCCCAAATCGGGTAAGTTGGCCATTAATGAAAAAGTTGCAGAGGTATGGGTCTGATTGATCGGCCAACTACCAAATTTGTGAAGAAAATCTCTAGGCGGCTGCACGACTCCCAATTTTATCTGCTCTTCCTTCTTTGGCCTGGAGTATTCAATGTTTTGGGCGCCATTTTTTGGTGCAGTGTATTTGGCAGCATTTTGAAAAGACCTTGTAATTAATTTGTTGAGTACACATCCTTTCTGTATAAGAGGACTGTGTCACTCATTTTAGTTGTTGTTGAAGACTTGGGCAATTTTTGGGAGGAATAACAAAAAATAGAGCATTTCTTGGCTATTTTGTCTTTGTTGGAGTTTATGAGTTGCATTTTGAATGTAGGTTGCACATATGTTCAGTTTCAGTGTTGTTTTATATGAAATATGCATTTTTGCATGTGTTTAGCTGCTTGTCTCCATTACCGTATGCATATCTTCTTCTGAATCTGGTTGCTAAGGGTTCCTCAAATTCTAGAATATAGACTTTCTGTATTGCATGCTTGATCTTTTGACTTCCATTTAAGGAGTGGATTAAACTATTTTAGGTTAAGTACGAAGAAGAATGTATGTCAGCTGGGATATGTGTAAGTAGAGGTAGCTAAATACTCAATCTTGGGTGGTGTTTGTAAGGCAAATACCAATCCTAACCCCTTGAAACTCAAATGCCAGTTCAAATCATTCACTTGTATACGTCTAGTTGACTCCTTGTAGTGAGATAGGCACTGGTCTTCCCTTGTGAAGTAGTTATGATCCAAAACCCCCTGTCTTGCATCCAAAAAATTAAAACAAATCATTTCTTATTTCCAACCTAATAGTTGTAGGAGTAGAAATAGGACCCCTGCATACACTCATCCTCAACCAGTTAGATATGTCCAAGAACACTGCCAAACTTGTGACTCATCATGCAAATCTTGGTCCACACATGAGAGTATTCTACCTGTTGTTGTAAAGATAAATCTTTTTGTTGGGCGAGTCAAGGTTAAATCTTTAGCTATAGGGATACCCCCCTTGGTGCGGTAGAACCAAAAGTGAAGGGGAGGCAGCTCACGCAACCTCCTGTATTAGTTGGCCGAATCTACCTGTGCATTGGAACTGGCAAACCCTCTGCTAATTTGGGAGAAACCCCAACAGGTTGCATGTTGTGTTTATTTCTGAACTTTAATGCAAGATACTTTTGTGTTGTATGTTTCAGTTGAGGTTGTGAAAGTTATTGTTTTGAGAGCTAATTGTGAGTGTAGTTAGAATAAATCTTAAAGTTCTAGTACATCACCCTTTAGGTTTTAGGATTACATTTCATGTTATCTTTCTATCCTTTTGCTTAGATAAATCATTTTAGTCTAGGTGATCTACCAGGGGAACCAATCCTCTCTAGAGATTCGTTCTCATCATAAGTTACCCACAACTTGAGAACGTTTCCATGTTTCAACAAGAGAGTTAACTCTAACTTAGCTAGGGTGCAATCTTGATTGACAACATACATCTTATGCGATACCATGATAATAGATTTGGTCAACATCCATGCTTTCGATACTTCTTTTTAAATGTTATGATGTGACATAGAAGCCAAGCAACAAATGCAATTTTTTCAAGAAATTTTTTCATGAAAGTGTACCAAATATAGTTGCAAATCTATGCTTTCGCATGCAGAATTTACCTGATGACAAACTTATTGATCACTTTATGCATTTTGGCTCAAACCTACATGGGACAAAATCCTTCTAGACAAGGTGTAGAGGAGAGCTATCAGATATGGTCATACAAGTTGGTTGTCCAACTTTGTTCTTCACACTTAGTGCAGCAAATACCAAGTGGATAGATTTACACAGTGCAATGCCCAACAAACAACCCACTGAACTAGAGCAAGCATACCAATGGAGGATCAAAAACATAATTAACAATCTGCATTTAACTGCACTATACATGCATAATAGATTCACAGCCTTTCATGAAGAAATCTTGGAGAAGCTTTTACTTGCCCAAGACTATTGGTATAGGTCAGTAACATTTATCATCATTTGAATTTCATCCTACACCAAGTACTTAATTGTGAAAACTAATCCTAACTCTTATGGCATCTCATAAAAATGAATGGCAACATAGAGGATCTGCCCATATTCATGGCTTCATTTGGTTGCAAGGAGCACCTACCATTGAAAGCATGGATTTCAATAGTCTAGAAGTAGTTCAAAGTGTTGTGCAATACATGAGTAGATATGTTTCTACATGGAACCCAAAAATAGATAGCCAAAGGGAACAAATAGTGCACCACTCCATCCATGATGACCCTTGCTTGTTGGACACACTAGCAATCCTTGCATGTAACCCCTTTTTAGATTACATAGAGTTATTGAATCGAGTTCAACAACACACAAAATGTAGCGAACATACATGCTTGCAGAGAATAGGGTCATCATTGTTGTGCCGTTATAAAGCTCCTTGGGATTTGCATGCATCATCTACTTTTTCTACAATTGATACTGGGCACACAACATTCCTACCTGCCAGAAGTGATGATAGGGTCAACATCCACAACCTAACAATTTTATCAATTTGGTGTGCAAATGTTGATTGCCAACTTGTTTTGTCACGCCATGCAGTGCTCAAATATATTGCAAAGTATGCAGCAAAAGCAGAGTGCTGATATGAAAGTTATCACCAACTTTTGTAGTGCATCTCTACAAATATTGACCCAGAAAAGCTAGCTACAACTGCATTTCGCAAGTTTGTAACTAAGAACATTGTCGATCATGATATCAGTGCACAAGATTCTTGTCACTTGCTATTAAAACTACCACTAAAAATTTGTAGTTGTTCCTTTGTTTCTTTGAATGTCAATAGGAAAACCCAATGTCATGTGCCTTCTACTCAAGATTGTGCACTACCTACCTCAAACTTCATTGAAAGGTATATGGTCCGACCAACAACATTAGAATCATTTTTGTTGATTAATGTAAGGAGAAACTGGAATTGTTCAAAGTCCCACACAAACTACAAGTGGATAAAAAGAGATATTCCAAACATTGTTCGAGTATCTCCACGATTTACTGCAATTCCTTTTAAAGATAGTGACATGTATGAGTCCTTTTGTTGGAGTGAGATTCTACTATACTTTCCTTTTCACAACATTAGTCAAGAGATAGGCTCATGTAGGGAAGATATAATCAATCAATGGGAAGGAATGGCTAATAGCTACCATGTATGGCATGTTGATTGCACACCACCAACATCAAATAGCAACAATGATGATGAACTTGTGTCAGATGCACAAGAAGATATACAACACGTTGATGCAGAGGAATGGGAACTTCTATCCTCGCTCCACCCAGGAAATGATCTTGACATTGATGAACTAGACATGCTTGGGTACCAAGAATTTGACACATCCCACAATTGGGCTACCACTACAATTGCCCCCTCCTTGATGGAGAATGCTATCATATTCATCGACTCTAACTGTTCAACACAACAGTTTGAGCAAATTGAACCAAACTCACTTATTGCAAAGGGAAAGCTTTCTTTAGAGCAACAAAATGCATTAAATATTATTGTGAACCATTCTAATCAAACTAGAAGGCAACCACCACTTCTAATGCTCATACAAGGTACTGTAGGAATAGGGGAATCATATTTTATTAATAGCATTTGAAATGCACTCTCCAAAAATGTGCTCATGAAAGAAAAGAAATTGCTTTTGCTTGCCCCAATAGGTATTGTTGCTTTCAACATCAATGCATCAACCATTCATTCAACACTTCACATACCAATAAAAGAGATGAACCCTCTTCAAGGTCAAGCTTTATCGACTTTCTAAGAAAGCATGTATTTCATTCAATATATTATAGTTGATGAAATGTGTTTAGGGTAAAATGTGGATTAATCAATGGACTATTAAAACCCAAACATCAATAGAATATGAAGGAGAAAAGGAGATTTAAATAACAAAACAAATGATACTTACAACCTTTCACTTTTCATCTTCCATTGCTCGCCTTTTCTGTCTTGATCTTGATGGAGATGAATATGGCCCTCAGGAAGCTTGCTTCCTTGCTTCGAAGTCCTCAAGATGACAAGATGAAGTTGGCTACGATACTTTGTGTGATTGAAAATGAGCTTCAACACACTATTGATGGACGATAGATGATATGGAGATGGGGGTGCCAAAGGCGCACTTGTGTTTCTGCAGCATAAATTTACTCAAACGATGGATATGAAATGAAGAAGAAGAGGGTTGCATTTATAGAAATATGTGAGAGCAGATCAACGGTTGAGAAGAAATACGAAGATCAAAGGTTGAGAATGGTTGAGGAATGTGTGCGAATAGAAAGAGGATAAGTGTCCAAGCTCCATCATGCAACAGGGGAGTTAACAAAATTGATTGAATAGTTAACAGAATAAACCAACCAGTTAAGTGAATTGATTGGGGAGTTGACTGAATTGATTGATTAGTGAACTCGAATGATTAATTAGTTAACAGACTTGATTGATGAGTTAACTAATTTTGACTGGAGAATAAATAGGACATGTGGGTGAGGGAATATTAGCTAATTAAATATTTAAAATATTTAATTACATGTGCAACATGGTGAGGTGGATTGATGAGGTGGAATTATGAAATTAGGACTTAGGATAGAGGGATTTAGGATTAATTAAATAATGTAGGATTATTTAATTATGTGAGACATTAGAAGAATTTAGGGAATTTAATTAAATAAAATGATTTTATTTAATTATGGGATAATGAACCAATCAAATAAACTTAGAATATTTATTTAATTGATAGAAAAAAATAAGAATTAAGATTAATATTAAAATATTTACTTAATTCGGCATGAGCCAATTTTAGGTGTATACAAAATGAGCTTCATTGGACCAAGGTTGTTGGAATGCATTGACATCAGACTACATGACGCATTCCCATACCATAATCAAAGCCCATTTGGTGGATGCTCTATTGTACTTATTGGTGACCTAGGTTAATTACCACCAGTACGTGACATTCCAATGTATGTTGGATCATCATATGGGACAAGACTTTGGAGAAGCTTTCAAACAATAGTCACATTGAACACAATTTTTTGACAACAAGGAGATGAACCTGCCCAAATAAGTTTTCACAACCTCCTTCAAAATATAATGAATGTAGAGGCAATATAGGAAGATTGGGAACTGCTCATGTCACGGAACAATGACAAACTATCTTCTAGTAAACAAGATACATTTTCTTCATCCACACATTTGTTTGCAACACACTATTTGGTTGAAAAACATAACAAAAAATGTTAAAAGCATTGGACAAACCAATAGCATGTTGCATTGCTGAACAAAAAAGGAACATAATTGTGATACTGCTTTTGGATTAAACTGTGTATGTTTTTGAAGCAAAAACATACACGGTTTAATCCAGAAGCACTATCACAATTATTTCATGGACTGTGGAAAACTCATGCTAGAAGAAAAAACATACACAGTTTAATCCAGAAGCACTATCACAATTATTTCATGGACTGTGGAAAACTCATGCCTGCTAAAAAAGGAACATAGTAAATTCAAATTCAAATGCTAAACAACTACAAACAAAGGTGTTATTGTGCATTGGACAACAAGTTATGTTAAATACAAATTTGTCTGTTTCAATTGGACTTGTCAATGGCGCACTTGGCAAATTAATTGCTATTGTATACAAAAAAGAAACCAAGCCACCAAATCTACCTCTATTTGTTGTTGTTAACTTTCAACAGTACACTAGACTACATGGAACATAAATGAAAAAAAAATGGTTCCAATTGCTCTAGTAACACGAGGTTGCCACCAAAAAATCCTGTTGAAAATGGCTTGGGCTCTAACAATCCACAAAGAATAAGGTCTAACTATACACAAAGCAACAATAGACATTGGAAACATTGAATGACAAGGACTCATGTTCACAACAATGTCAAGAGTAAGAAGTTTGTCAAATTTGCGAATATTCCCTGCATTTTCATTTCAAAGATACCAACGCATGGAAAAAAATATGTATGTAGTCCTATGGAAACAAGAAGAGGACTGTCTCAAAAAAATGTCTATAGAAAATCCCAACAAAACAAACTACTAAATATATAGTTCAAAATCTTTTGGTTTTGTTGTCCAATGTTAACTATGAAATACCATCTACAATTATTCATTGTTAACATGTTTAGATTAAATTCATAGTACATCTAATAAAACCATTATATATGTTGTAATTAAAATTTAAAAATTTAAATTTATTTTACTTGTATTTAAAATTGTATTTTATATATATTTTGTTTGGTGAAATCATTATCATTTTATCTTATGTCCATCCCTTAAATGTAATTGGATAATTAATTATAAAATAGACAAATTGTTATAGACATGTACTTACGTGATCTTTTCAAACTCGTTAATACTGAATAATGAAGAAATACAACCATTATGTGGGATTCATATAAAACGTTACAACAACTAAAACTCATACAATGGAAAAATTATCTAACTATAACTTTATTTCAGTATAAAACTTTCGGCGTGCCCATTGAACCTATGGGTCCAATTGCTAGTACTTTTTTTGTGAAGACCATAAATTAAAAAGAAATTTCCTGACTGTGCTTGTAGTGGCAGGGAATTAGAATTTTAATGCGGGCCCCTTAGTACAGGTAACAACAATCAAATAAAAATCCAACCCAAATCAAATTCTCCATGATTTTTCAAGTTAAAATTCAGATTTAAAAACTTTGGCAAATCAAACAAATCCTAGTGCCCCACAAAGAGTGGCATGGTCGTCATGATCAGGCAACAATTGTCAAAATTTATAAGTTTTTCTACCTAGTAAAAACTAGAGTGCTCCAAAGCCATGCCATATGGTCTGTACGAACAAGATGAGATTAGATTAGAGAAGAAAAAGTTGTACAATCATGAATTATTCCACACTCCATTTATGCTCAGAATTTACTGGTATCATTAACAAAAGGTTTACATAGGATCTAATATAGATAGAAGTTTCTTATTGTTCAACTAAGAAGTAACTTTATCAGTTCCAATGTGAAACATGGGGGTGGAAAAGACCAGAAGAGGCATGAGAAGAAATATATTTTTGCACAACTAGCATAGTAGGATCAGAAAAACATTTTGTTTTGGAGTGTGGTGCTTCCAAAAACATTAGGACCAAGTATACTAATATCTTGACAAATGCTTCATTGCACGAGAGAGGACAGAAAAGGGGAAAGCTCATCATTACTTTGAACAAAAGAAGAAATAAAATGAAAAAAACCTCCTAAACCTTAAAAGTTATTTTACTCTATTCTATTCTTTTTATATTCCATTAAGTTGTACAAGTTGATTTTCTAAACAACATATCTTCACCAATGCATAATTTCTGACACATGGAATCTCAGTTGTGTTGGAGTACTCTTTGATAAAAGGTCAAATCCATGTTGTTGTTAATTTAAACACTCATCACATCATACCATGAGTAGATATTCTCATCATTGTTGTGTTTTTGCTTGATCTCCCTCCTTTCTTCCTCTATGATGACTATGCAAAGCTCTATACCACTTGTACTACGCATATTAGTAGTTATGATATAGTAAATTAGGTTGTACTTAGAAATTGAATTATTCTTGATTTCATTTGAAGTTATATTATGACATAGAAACAAAGACTGGGATATGATATCAAGGATATGAAGTCAAAGAGGTCAGAATACTAAAATCTCAAAGTTTGAGAGTTTATGATGTAATCGAGCTCATGATTTTGTCAAGGTGGCATGATCCGATCTAAATGGTGTGATTTTGTCTTATGTAGAGTTGGACCTTTTACACTTGCTTAATCAATTCGTTTGATGTATATTTGATTTAAGAAAAAATTGGTGGTGTTAAGAAGACCCTTTTGGGGCTTACTAAAGTTCAAGGCTTCCTTGTGTCTTTTTCGAGCTCCTAGACTAAGTTAATAGTGATAAAATAGAGTGTATAACAATGGTGCTTGATGTTGATGTAGACATAGTAATTGATAATATGTGGAACCTACAAAATGTTAGAGACAAATATGTGAATATGCTAGACCTTAATTAAAATGCTCTCCATAATTGATCATTAGAATGACATAGGGTGATTCCTATAAATTATAGAAGTCTTGAATATAAAATTTAGAGTTTTTGACACACATGCCAACATATAATGGTCATGTCTTGGTTTGTTGGTCTTGGATTGCAAACAATTTTAAATTTTGAAATAGAGGACAAGATCAAACCCACAATCCACTTCAAAGGATAGAATTGTAGGTATGATCCATTCTAGGACAAACAATCTCTAAGAGGTGGATATGTTCTAAGTAGAGTGATGTAGCATAAATTAGTAAGTGATTAAGTTTTAGATGAGTTAATGCACCAAAAAATTCAAAAACATGCTAAAATTATACATTAAAATCAATTATGTAAAATGACATGAAATAAAAATATATAAATATAAAAGCATGAATTTTTCTTCTATACAAATATTTAATAATTTAAATTTATTTATTTTTAAATATTTATAATTTTCTCTTAAAATATAATTATTGATAGTTAACTTCTTCCTTAACCTTATAAACATTCCAAACCTCTATAAAATTGGGTAACCTAAGAAAAGTTGAATGGCAAAGGAATTAGAGACATGTAAGGAACTATGGTGATTTTGAAGATTTGTTTGATGTTGCAAGCATCTATCCAATAAATCACAACGTGGATATTATGTCAAAACATTGTCCTCTTGTTAAAATTGATGGTACATTTTGAAAAAATGTTTTGTGGACGTGCAGAAATTTGGAAGAATGGTTTGTGGATGAGCATATTAACTTTTCTCTAACTGAGAACAACGTCAGACCTAAATTTGAATCAAACAGAAGCCACTTGCATCCTGCAACAAAATACAAACAGGCTAGGCAATGTAGAAAAGACAGAAGCATCATATGAAGATAAAGTACACATGATTTTCAATAGTCACATTACTACCCAAAAAAATGTGTATCTAGGACAACCGTCCATAAAATTATTTGTATGCAAACCACAGATGACAAGCTTTAAATTTGCAATTAACAGCTTAAAATGATGAGAAGTTAAAAAGGAAATGGCATACAGGTGAAAAAGAATAGAAGACAAGAGAAGGCTTAACTAAATAAAAGCAAGGCCTCCATTCTAATTTGTGAATAGTGGTCGAAGAGAAATGAGGGTTGGTAAGTTGGTAACATGGAAGATTGCATGAGATGCCACCAGTGCTAGTGGTTCTAAACTATGTCCAATTTTAGATTGATATTTGTCAATTTATTTATTAAGGGAGAAGATTTAATAGCTGTGTGTGTTAATAGTTGTTGTAATATTGTGTAATAGGATTTTTGTAACTTTTATTTATTATTTGTAAAGTTAAGTATTAGTTGTCATTATGTTTGTGCTTTTAAAGAATAGACAAAAACTATCCATTTTCACAAATCACATCAAATAAATAATTAATCATATGGTGACACATAAGGTAATCAATAATGCATGCCTTCAAGCATATGTTTTAGTTTAATGTAGATGATGTGGCTACATTGTTGATGCTTAGAACCTAAACAATAGCTTTAAGCTCTTAACTCACCTACAAAGACATGTTGAATTTTTTGTAAAAGTTCAACTTACCATTTACGAACTTGAGAAATGCGATGTTAAGATGCATGGCAATTAAATCCTCTCCCCTATCCTACTTTTTTCTCAGTCTTTACATTTTTAAATGCCAATCATATCATAGACCAAAATATTCAACCCAAAATATCTTGCAACAATTTTCTAAGACTAAACAAAAAATCACACACTAACTATGCCTATCAACAAATAATAGAGTAAACACAAGCATATGATATCTTACATACAATGTATCGCATTGCTTTTCATTCATATGCAAAAAAAATTATTTAGGAAAAACTTCATTTATAATATTATATGTAAAACATAAAATATGCACCCACTAAATATATTTACAGTTAGGAATATCTTTATTTTAAATACTGCATGGTTGCAATTTATTTTAAGTTCCCCATGTTATGTTTTCTTTTATAAAAAAGAGAGTGGAAAATTTAATTGATGAGTCAATTTGGAAATATATGGAAATGTTTATATGAATTCTTTACAAATCTTTGTTGGAATATTGATAAATCAAATATTATAGAAGTTAATTTCTTCAACTATTTCTTGTAAATGGTTTTTATATCATATTATACATTGAGGTTTTAAAAACAATGTACCTATTATTCAAAATTAGATATTCTATTTATTGTTAAAGGAATATGGATTAAGATTTTTAGATCACTATCGTTGTTAAAGGAATATGTTCAATCATTATAAAATGGAATTATATACTATTTCAATTCAATTTCAGTTAGCTTTCTTAAGGTAAAGCCCCCAAGTTTTTGCTCCATATAATAGGGTAGGTGTAACACATGAGTGAAAGAGGAGAATCTTAGTTTGGATATCTTGAAACTGAAGCTAGAAGCACTATTTCTCAAGAGTGATGAGGGAAACATACCCTTTGCTTAGTCTAGACTCAGCAATTGGTGACAAACTAAAGTGTTTCCTAGAAAAAAGAGGACACCTAAATATACATATGAAGGGAACATATCAACCTTTTGACTTCTATATGCGAGGAAAAAAATCTTTGAATTATGAGCTTTGAAGTGTTAAAAACATACCTTTTGTATTCCCAACATTTACCATAAGGCCATGTGTGTCACAAAAGGATGATAAAATTATGTAACTATCTCTAGAGACCTTCCTGTAAGTGGAATATCAAAATGATGTCCTTTGCGAATAAAATAATATCAACTCAAACTTTATGCAACAAGCAACCATCTATGCCCAAGCAACTTTAAATGATTTCCTCAAGCTCACATATGTATAGACAAAAATGAGTAGGGGAGAGTTGACAACCATGCTCAACCCCATTTGTGCTTCTAACCTCTCTGTCTCTCCAACAATGGACTCACAATGCCATAACTAGTGATATCACCAATTTAAGAAGACAAAAAGCCCTAAGTCTATTAATGAGTAAATGCTAAGGAATAGTGTCAAAGGCTTTGCAAAAGTCTATAAAGCAACGAAACACAATTTTTTTCCTTTTTACCTTAGCCTCCTCAATTTAGAGGTCAATGTTAAAATATCTCACTAGTGCAATGATTTTTCCTAAAACCTGCTTGACCCATAGCTCTTAATCTTTTAGTTTAGTTACAATGTTCAACTAGAGTTATGAATATCTAAAGTAACTTAGTAATTTTTTTTGCAAATATATGACCAATCATAATGGCGTGATAATTATTTGGGTCATGTTGGTCTCCAATTAGTATATTCACTAGGATCATTTTTTAATATTACATTAAATTGGATGGGATTGAAACTTGAACTACCAACTTGTGGCTTAAAAATAACAAAAAATTACTAATACACCAAACATTCCTAGATAGACTCAAATCATTTTGGTAGGATTTGAAAATGCAACCTTTGCACAAAATGATAGCCAGGGTATTTTAACACAACCTATCGTTTGAAATATTTAACTCCTAACCAGCCACCCACATCTGGTTGGGCTTAAACAACACACTCTAAGATTTGACTTAGACATGGCTGGTGGGCCCTCTCCAAATCCATTTATGTCTAAAAAACTTATGTTAATACATCAACCGTGCATTTCAACAAACTATGACTGCCCCACCTACTACGGCCTGTGATTACTTTTACATTGGGGATAAGTTTAATTTGGATATCTCTCCCCTCCCGCTTAACGAATTCCAATCTTAAGGGCTCTATTTATGTGGGTGCTTTTTTTGTAGGAGCTAGGCAGTCTCATCGTTTCACCATATACAACAAATAGGTCTCCAACTCCATCAATTAAAACATTTGCCAGCATACTACCAACCTTCACCAAAATGGGAGCTTTGAAATTGTTTAACCAAGTGCCTCAAAGAAATGTGGTCTCATGAAATACCATGACCATAGGATATGCACAATATGGATTTGCTAAAAATGCTTTATTTTAAGAAAATGCAATTGGTAGGTGAAAAGCCAAACTCTACAACCTTTGCCAACATCCTCCCTACCTGTGCCAAAATGGGAGCTTTGGAACAATGTATGGACATCCATCAAAGGATAAAGGATAGAGGAATTTTGTTAGATGTTGTAGTTGCAACTGCCATGGCAGACATGTATGCAAAATGTGGAAGCATAGACAAGGCACATGAACTATTTGACAGAATACCTCAAAGATATGTCATATCATGGAACATGTCACATGTGATTGTAGGATATGCAAAATGTGGAAGTGTAGACAATGCACATGAACTGTTTCATAAAATGCCTCAAAGAAATGTGTTTTGATGGACTTGCCTGATTGTAGGATATTCACAAAATGGATTTTTTGAAAAGGCTTTAGAAACTTTCAAGAAAATGCAATTGGCTCTGGTGTAAATCCAGAAACCTTTGCTAGCATCCTTCCAACCTATGCCAAGTGGGAGCTTTGGAACATGGTAAGGACATCCATCAAAGCATAAAGGATAGATGAATTTTGTCAAATGTTATAGTTGCTACAACTTTGGTAGACATGTATGGAAAATGTGGAAGCATAGACAAGGCACATGAACTGTTTGATAGAATGCCTCAAAGAAATGTAGTCTCATTGAATGCCATTATTACAGGATATGTAGAAAATGGATTTGTTGACAAGGCTTTAGAAACTTTCAAGGAAATGGAATTTGCAGTTGTAAAGCCAACATCCTCCCTACCTATGCCAAAATGGGAGCTTTGGAATAGGATATGAACATCCATTAAAGCATAATAGAAGGGGGTGTTAGATATTATACTTGGAAATGCTTTGGTAGACATGTACGAAAAATGTGGAAGCATAAATAAGGAACGCGAGCTATTTGACAAAATGCCTCAACGAAATATGGTCTCATGGAATGCAATGATTTTTGGATATGCACAAATTGGATTTTTCAAGGATGTTTTCAAAATCATTAAATTAACAAAGCACTCTAGAACATATCTTAACATTACATACTTTTCTTGTGTTCTATGTGCATACAACCATGCAGGTTTAGTGGATGATGGTTGCATGCTTCAATAATATGAGTAACCCTTATTGCATTACACCTACAATTGATCATTATGTGTGCATGGTTGACCTTCTTTCCCGTGTTGGCTATCTTGAGAACACCCTAAACTTTATCATTAAGATGCTAGTTAAACCTATGGTGGTTATGTGGATGTGTTTTCTTGGTGCTGCAAATTGCATATGAATATAGGCTTAGAAGTATTTATAGTGACACTACTTTTTTATTAAGACCCTAAAAATATATTGACTTATGTTCTCTCAAACATCCATGAAGAAGTGGGTAGGTTGTGTGAGGTTCAAATGGTAAGGATATTGATGAAAGATAAGGGAATTATAAAGATCCCTGGATGTAGTTGGATTGAATGCCATAAAATGGTACGTGATTTTTGTGTAGGAGACAAATCACATCATAGATATAGGAGATCTATGAAAAGTTGGAGAAATTGGCTTGGGAGATGAAGACAACAAGGTATTTTCCATATTCAAGACATTTACTTAGTGACGTGGAAAAGGAGGAAAAAGAATTATTTCTCTACCACCATAGTGAAAAATTGGCAATTGCTTTTGGCTTGTTAGACAACCCCCTAGAATAACTATTAGAGTTGTTAAGAACCTTCAAGTATGTGTTGATTGTCACAATGCAATGAATTTTATCTCCAAGATTGTTGCAAGAGAAATTATTGTGAGAGATGTGAATTGTAAATACATCATTTAATGCTAGGAGAATGTGCTTGTGGAGATTATTGGTGACACTAAATGATGTGATTGAAAAATAGGCTCACACTATAATAATGTGCACCATGTCAAACCTGCACTAACAATGAAGGAACAAGGTTGTATTTTCAGTTACTAGGAAAAAAATGGTTTTGT
This sequence comes from Cunninghamia lanceolata, assembly GCA_027924645.1. Classification (NCBI taxonomy): domain Eukaryota; kingdom Viridiplantae; phylum Streptophyta; class Pinopsida; order Cupressales; family Cupressaceae; genus Cunninghamia; species Cunninghamia lanceolata. The sequence goes on along the minus strand of BSBN01000847.1, from coordinate 5,369,819 downwards.
TTTTGTTTTGAGTATTTGGCAATCTAGACTATGATGTTGGCTTCATAAAATTAGATGCATAGAGTGCAATGGAGATCACTATTTATATACACTATTGGGGTATCTGACAAAGACTTATTTTATGATAACATGGACGTTTAATTGAACTGTTTTCATAAAACCTACATATGTATGAAATGAAAAGATGGAGGAGGTGGTGGAGAAAGAGTGAAAACAAAAGGTGAGGAACACTTCAAGTAAATGGAAAGATGCTTGAGCAATAGGAAATGGGAGAGGAAGGCTCACAATTACCCTTGCCATTTTGTATAGTTTTTTTGTTTCGATTAATCGTATTATCTTTTTCCTATGTTAGGTTAAGCATTTAATTACACATTCTAGATTCAATATGTAATTTTATATAAGTGTATGTAGATTTCATGTCATTTATGGTTAGATATTTCTAATGTTGTTGCACATCCATTTGCTTGATGAGATAGCTAATAGATTTTTGAATTCATGGATATTTTTTAACTTAATTTGATTTCAATTTGCTTGGTTTCAATTAGAAAGAAGCCACTATAATTTATAATGAAGAAGTAAAAAAAATTACAAGTGTGTTTATGTTGTAATTAGTGGTTATGCATGGCACTTGAAAAAATCTCATAATGAGGGTTATAGATTGATGTTAGAGAGAAAAGAATAACATTTGTATATGTAAAAATAAAATAATGATTTAAATCGCATTGTAATTGCACATTCATGACATTACAAAATGGTGCATGATGATATTTATAAATTAATACTAATAAGATGAGAGTTTGAAGGTGGTTAGGAGAGAGCTAAATATGGTATTTCATAAGTATTTGGAGTGACAATAAGATTTAAAATGTTCAAGAGGAACTCAAAAGGATGAAGAGAATTTTAGAGAAACACAATGGAATACATCATAGGTTTGAAAGGAATATTATAATTATATTCATAATATGGTCAAATTGACTACTTTATTCACTTGTGCAAACCGAACAAATGGTAGTAAAGTTAAATTCTATTTGGTAGGATAGGAATTGAATAATTTTGCACTAGTCACATATCTAGCAAATGCTAGTGAAGACTAAATTCCATATGCCACATCTAATGTTTGTTTACAATCCTTAATCACAACGACATTAAGAATCTTGAATTCTTGTACTTGATTCATGTCAAATTTAATAATGAGGGATTCATTTCGTAATGTCCAAAGACTTATGAGTCGTGGCTAACAATTTTTGTTTAGTTGATTTAAAAATGAAATGTTATCATAACCATACATGTTTGTATACAATGAAAGCAATAATTTTTTTTTTTTTTGGGAAAGAATCTACAATGATGAACTTTAATTCTTCATCTCATGCAAATGCATTTGACAACTTCATGATTATATGAAAACATGCATTTCTAGGTTATTAAAGTCTTTATTATGACTGTATTTTTAATGTTTACAATAGAAGAAGGGAATTTGTTATGAAGCACCTTCTATTCTTATAAAAACTAGATCACTTTGTAACTATCACTGATAGTATCACACTTGAGGTCTCAAGGGACATCTAAAATTATAAATGAATATTTTTGTGTATGCATTATAATAGTAGACAACATTTGAATGGAAGCAACTCAATTGTCATTAAAAATAAAAATAATTATAAAATAATCCCATTTATCACATTACAGAAGTGGGCAATATGATAGTAGTTCTTTAAATCATGTGATATAAAATGATCCCATAGATTGGATCTTGCATTACAAGAGACAAACAATAATTGTTTTTGCATGATAACATGAAGAACATTTGCTGTTGGAAGGGGTCCACTAAACGCGTTGAAGTCAAAACTTACAGTGTGCTGTTTAAGCCCAACCCCACATCCTAAAACAAATAATGCAATCAATTATTTAATATTGTACTTCTTCTGTAACGACCATAAATTAAAAAGATATTTCCCGACTGTGCTTGCAGTGGCAGTGAATTGGAATTATAGTACAGGTAACAGCAATCAACATAAAAATCAAACCCAGATGAAAAAAACCCAAAATCACATTCTCCATGCTTTTATTTGCAGTCAAAATTCAGCTTTATAAAAGTCGGCAGATGAAACAAATACTGGCGCCCCATAAATAATTGCGTGGTCGTCATGTACAGGCAAAGATTTGCGTTGTTTGTACCAACAAGATGGGATGAATGAAGATGGGATGAATGAATGAAAGAAAGTTTTTAATGAGTCTATGAAACTCAACAGTCTATGGGATCCGTAGATAAAGTTGACTATACAAAACGAAAGAATCAACTGACAGCACCCTTACTTCTATGGATGAGATTAGAGATGAAAAAGTTGTACAATCACGAATTATTCCACAGCGCATGTTACTACAATCGACAAAATTTAATGTTTTGACATTAAGTTTTATCAATTTTACAATCTTCAATCCTTGCACTACCTTGAATTTATCGTGTTGGAGTAGTAGTGTGTAAGGTCCCCTTTGTAAATGCCCTAGTTTTTGCCCTAAAATCACAATTCCAAGCAAAGCAAGAAATGAAATAGAGTTAGCGAGATCATTTACCAATTTAAATTGTTGAATAAGATAGATCCTGTTGAGAACCTGCAATCATGTTAAATAATCATTGAAATCATATTCCATAAAATAGATCGTTCCTACTAGGGTTAGGAACATTATCTTAATCATATGATATACCTAAAATTCATTAATGGAGTCCAACCAAAAAGGTTTAGGATAAGGGGGTCTGATAGGGTGCCCAAAGCGATCCTCTAGCCTTGGCCTAAGAGCGGATATACCATCCCTCTTGGCCTCATGTGGCCTTCCGCCATCCATATGAGGGGGTGTACCTAGTGAGGAATCTTATAACAGTTCTCCCTCTTCTTGCCACCATTATTTTCCTCCCTATGATGGGGACTTCTTAACCCAATAGCCAACCATGGTAGAGGTTTGAGGGGAAACTACCGTAGGGTATTTGGTGTACATCCTTCCCTTCTAAACCCAAGGGCGGGGCACACCTTGCACCCCCTTGACCTCATGGGACTATCAGTCATCCACCATGAGGTGGTGTGCTTAGAAGAGGACCTCCAACCCTTCCTTGTATTCCTCATTATTCCTCCTCATGGTCGCTTGATGAGAATTACAAACACGAAATACATCCAGATTCGTAGAGATTATACAATGTAATAAATATATCATTATACACAACAATCATGATAGAGCAAACCACAATATTTATTTAAACATAAGATTGCTATATTCTCATGAGCATACCACAATATCTATGTTTTGAGGTCAATCTGAAAATATCTCATCGGTGTGGTGATTTCTCCTAAAACTTGCTTGACCCATAGGTCTTTATTTTTTAGTTTAGTTACAACTCAACTAGAGTTATGAATGTCTAAAGTAGTGTCAAAAAATTTCGCAAATATATGACCAATCATAATGGTGTGATAATTACTTGGATCATTTTGGTCTCCAATTTGTATAATTCACTAAGATCTTTTTTTAATATTACATTAAATTGAATGAGATTGAAACTTAAACTGCCAACTTATGACTTACAACTGAGAACAATTTACTACTACACCAAAAAATCTATAAACAGACTTAAATCATTTTGGTAGGATTTGAAAATGCAACCGTTACAAAAAATGATAGAAAGGGTATTTTAACACAACCTATCGTTTGAAATATTTAACTCCCAACCAACCCTAAGACAAATAATGCAATGGACTATTTTATATTTTATTTATTTTTGTCAAGACCATAAATTTAAACGAAATTTCCTGATCGTGCTTGCAGTGGCAGGGAATTGGAATTTTAATGCGGGTCCCCTTAGTACAGGTAACAGCAATCAACATAAAAACCCAACCCAAATCAAATTAAAATCAAATTCTCCATGATTTTTCAAGTTAAAATTCAGATTTAAGAACTCTGGCAAATCAAACAAATCCTGGTGCCCCACAAAGAGTGGCATGGTCATCATGATCAGGCAAAGATTGTCAAAGTCTGTAAGTTTTGTTACCCAGTAAAAACTAGAGTGCTCCAAAGCCATGCCATACGGTCTGTACGAACAAGATGAGATGAGATCAGAGAAGAAAAAAGTTGTTTGTACAATCACCAATTATTCCACACCCCATGCTCAGAATTTACTGGGGATCATCAACAAAAAGGTTTACATAAGATCTAATATAGGTGGAAGTTTCTTATTGTTCAACTAAGAAGTAACTCTCATCAATTCTATGTGAAACATGGATGTGGAAAAGATCAAAAGAGGCTTGAGAAGAAGGATATTTTTGCACGACTGGCACAGTAGAATCAGAAAAATATTTTGTTTTGGAGTGTGGTGCTTCCAGAAACATCAAAAACCAAGTATACTAATCTTGACAAATGCTTCGTTGTACGGCAAGAGGACAGAAAATGGAAAAGCTTATCATCACTTTGAACAAAAGAAGAAATAAAATGAAGGAACTTCCTGGACCTTAAAAGTTATTTTACTCTACTCTATTATCTTCTTGTTATATTCCATTAAGTTGTACAAGTTGAATTTTTAAACACAGCATATCTTCACCAATGCATAGTTTCTGACACATGCAACTTCAATCGTGTTGGAGTACTCTTTGATAAAAGGTCAAATCCATGCTGTTGTTAATTTCAACACTCGTCACATCATGCCAGTTTGTTTCCGTGAAGAAAACGAGTACATATTCTCATCATTGTTGCGTCTTTGCCTTTATCTCCCTCCTTTCTTCCTCTATGACATGACCACTTACCTCTTCCTCCCTATGCAAAGCTCTATACCACTTATAATACGCATATTAGTAGCTATGATATAGTAAATTAGGTTGTGCTTCGAAATTGAATTATTCTTGATTTCATTTGAAGTTATATTATGACATAGAAACAAAGACCAGATATGGTATCGAGGATATGAAGTCGAAGAGCTAAAATCTCAAAGTTTGAGAGTTTATGATGTAATTGAGCTCATGATTTTGTCTAGGTGGCATGATCCCATCCAAATGGTGTGATTTTATTTTATGTAGAGTTGGACCTTTTATACTTGTTTAATCATTTCGTTTGATGTATATTTCTTGACTTGGTGGTGTTAAGAAGCATCTTTTGGGGTTTACTATGCAAAGATTGAAGTTCAAGGCTTCCTTGCACCTTTTTCGATCCCCTAGACTAAGTTAATAGTGACAAAATAGAGTGTACAACAATGGTGTTTGATGTTGATGTAGACATAGTAATTGATAATATGTGGAACCTACAAAGTGTTAAGAGACAAATATATGAATATGCTAGACTTTAATTAAAATGCTCTCCATAATCGACCATTAGAATGACATAGGGTGATTACTATAAATTATAGAAGTCTTGAACACAAAATTTAGAGTTTTTGACGCACATGCCAACATGTAATGGTCATGTCTTGGTTTGTTGGTCTTGGATTGCAAACAATTTTAAATTTTGAAATAGAGGACAAGATCAAACCCACAATCCACTTCAAAAGATAGAATTGTAGGTGTGATCCAATATAGGACAGACAATGCTCTAAGAAGTGGATATGTCTTAAGTAGAGTGATGTAGCATAAATTAGTAAGAGATGAGGTTTTAAATGAATTAATGTACCAAAAAAATTCAAAAGGATACTAAGATTATACATTAAAATCAACTATGTAAAATGACATAAAATAAAAAGATATAAATATAAAAACATGCAATTTTCTTCTATACAAATATTTAATATAATTTAAATTATTTATTTTTTATTTATTTTTAAATATTTATAATTTTCTCTTAAAATATAATTATTGATAGTTAACTTCCTCCTTAACCTTAGAAACATTCCAAACCTCTATAAAATTGGGTAAACTAAGAAAAGTTGAATGGAAAATGAATTAGAGTCGTGCAAGGAACTATGGTGATTTTGAAGATCTGTTTGATGTTGCAAGCATCTATCCAATAAGTCACAATGTGGATATTATGTCAAAACATTGTCTTCTTGTTAAAATTGATGGTACATTTTGAAAAAATGTTCTGTGGACGTGCAAAAATTTGGAAGAATGGTCTGTGGATGAGCATATTACTTTTTCTCCAACTGAGAACAATGTCACACCTAAATTTGAATCAAATAAAAGCCACTTGCAGCCTGCAACAAAATACAAACAGACCAAGCAATGTAGAAAAGACAAAAGCATCATATGAAGATAAAGTACACATGATTTTCAATAGTCACATTACTACCAAAAAAATGTGTATCAAGGACAACTGTCCATAAAATTCTTTGTATGCAAACCACAGATGACAAGATTTAAATTTGTAATTAACAACTTAAAATGATGAGAACTTAAAAAGGAAATGGCATACAGGTGAAAGAGAATAGAAAACAATATAAGGCTTAACTAAATAAAAGCAAGGCCTCCATTCTAATTTGTGAATAGTGGTGGAAGAGAAATGAGGGTTGGTAAGTTGGTTATGTGGAAGATTGCATGAGATGCCACTAGTGCTAGTGGTTGTAAACCGTGTCCAATTTTAGATTGATATTTGTCAATTTATTTATTAAGGGAGAAGATTTAATAGTTGTGGGTGTGTTAATAGTTGTTATAGTATTGTGTAATAGGATTTATTTTACTTTTATTTATTATTTGTAAAGTTAAGTATTAGTTGTCATTATGTTTGTGCTTTTAAAAAATAGACAAAAACTATCTATTTTCGCAAAACACGTCAAATAAATAATTAATCATATGGTGACACATAAGGTAATCAATAATGCATGCCTTCAAGCATATGTTTTAGTTTAATGTAGATGATGTGGCTACATTGTTGATGCCTAGAACCTAAACAATAGCTTTAAGCTCTTAACTCACCTACAAAGACATGTTGAATTTTTTGTAAAAATTCAACTTGCCATTTACGAACTTGAGAAATGCGATGTTAAGATGTATGGCAATTAAATCCTCTCCCCTATCCTACTTTTTTCTCATAGTCTTTACATTTTGAAATGCCAATCATATCATGGACCAAAATATTCAACCCAAAATATCTTGCAATAGTTTTCTAAGACTAAACAAAAAAACACACACTAACTATGCCTATCAGCAAATAATAGAGTAAACATTTTAAGTTGCTAAAACAATGGATGTTGAGTAGGAAAAGGCAAGTTTGAACTACGTTGGACGGGGGATGGAGCTTTCGCCACTCTTGGTGCCCTCGCAGGTTGTGGGTCAGACTGGCGTCGACTCTGTCTTAGGTGTGCTGGGTGAGGCCGCCTTAGGTGTGCCTACGAGCAATGAAGTGCCTGATGGGGTTGGGCTGGGACATATTCCTATTAATGACGGGCTTAGGGTTCGGTCTCTCACTAATCCAGGTTTTGGCGCTGATTTGGGTGTCTCTGGCCCTTTGGTCGGGGATGTTGTTGGCGGGTCTACTGTGGGGCTACAATTTCATGGGGGGCCTAAGATGTCTTTCTCTGCTGCTGTGGCTAGTTTTGGCGCTCAGACTTGCTCACCCCAGCTTGGTTCTCGACCTATCCCTTGTTCCCGGGAGTCTCTAGTTGTGGTGTGTGGATCAGAGGTCTTAGAAAATGTGGATTTTTATCGCAGTAGAGGAGTGATTTGCAGGTTCAATGGCTTATGGCCTTCTCTGCCCAATCTCCACAATTGGGTCTTGGAGTCTTGGAAGCTATTGATTGAAGGTAAAATAGAGTTGTTTCCCTCTACCAGAGGTTTCTTTATTGTGACATTTGCTTCTTCGGAGCAACAAGACTTAGTGCTTGATGGCAGGGTTTGGTTGTGGGGGGAGCACTCCCTTTCCATCAAGCCCTAGACTCTATCCTTCAATCCCCTAATTGAGCCACTCAACGTTAGACCTATTTGGGTCTGTCTCCCAAATCTCCCTCTCCAATTTTGGGAGGATTCCTGCTACGAGAGCACCAGCAATGCTATTGGCCATTTCCTTAAGGTTGATTCTACAACCTCTTTCATGGGACATTCCACGGTAGCTCATATCCTTGTGGATAAAAACATATCAACACCTCTTCATGGGGATGTGGTCTTGATGGTAGGGGTTAGGCCCTAAAAACAACTTCTTGACTATGAGGGTCTCCCTTTTAGGTGCAGAAGGTCTTTTGCTACTGGTCATTTGGCCTCTAGTTGTCCTCTCTCACGCCGTTGGGGAGCTACAACTTGGTGGAAGGATGCTCTCCTGGATCACCTAACTGTCAGTGGTTCCCTGGAGGAAGGTTCGTCTCTGGGGGATGCGTCCTCAGAGGATGTTGGGCTCCCTTTTGGTGCTATTTATGAGGGGGTGGCGACGATTGTTGTTGCGATTCCCTCACACTCTTTGGTCTATTTCGATCACCTTTCTGCTCATTTGTTAGCTCCTCCAGTTCCAGACAGGCCTGCTACTTCTCATGTTTCAGTTTCTTCTTCTTCAATTCTGCCATCTTCGAGCTCAGTTTCCCTACGTCCAGATCCTTTTGCTGGGGTTTTCCATGGGGTTCATCGTGAGCCCTCTTTGCTCTTGGCTTCAGGGGAGGTTCCCCTCTCTCCTTACGTTGTTGGTGCTGGTTTAGAGCCCTCCTGGATAGTGGTTCAGCATAGGAAGAAAGGTCCTTTGCTTTTGGGTGGCAAGGGATTTAGATTTTCTAGGTTGGGTTTGGGGGTTGTGTAGCTCCTTGTTGTGTTCTCCAACTAGGCTGTTATCCCTATGATGTCATTTTGTTGTTCCTGATCTGCTCCTTCTGGGATCAGGTTCTTTTTGTTTTTCTACCCTTGGGGCATTGTTGTAAAGGGTTCAACCCCTTGTTAGCTACTTACCTTAATAAAAAACAAATAATAGAGTAAAGTCAAACATAGGATATCTTACATACAATGTAACGCATTGCTTTTCATTCATTTGTAAAAAAAACATATTTACGAAAAACTTCATTTATAATATTATATGTAAAACATAAAATATGCACCCACTAAATATATTTACAGTTAGGAATATCTTTATTTTAAATACTGCATGGTTGCAATTTATTTTAAGTTCCCCATGTTATGTTTTCTTTTATAAAAAAGAGAGTGGAAAATTTAATTGATGAGTCAATTTGGAAATATATGGAAATGTTTATATGAATTCTTTACAAATCTTCATTGGAATATTGATAAATCAAATATTATAGAAGTTAATTTCTTCAACTATTTCTTGTAAATGGTTTTTATATCATATTATGCATTGAGGTTTTAAAAACAATGTACCTATTATTCAAAATTAGATATTCTATTTATTGTTAAAGGAATATGGATTAAGATTTTTAGATCACTATCATTGTTAAAGGAATATGTTCAATCATTATAAAATGGAATTAAATATTGTTTCAATTCAATTTCAGTTAGCTTTCTTAAGGTAAAGCCCCCAAGTTTTTGCCCCATATATATAAAAGAGTAGGTGTAACACATGACTAAAAGTGGTGGATCTTAGTTTGGATATCTTGAAACTGAAGCTAGAAGCACTATTTCTCAAGAGTGGTGAGGGAAACATACCCTTTTCTTAGTCTAGACTCAACAATTAGTGACAAACTAAAGTGTTTCCTAGAAAAAAGAGAACACCTAAATATACATATGAAGGGAACATATCAACCTTTTGACTTCTATATGTGAGGAAAAATTTCTTGGAATTATGCTTTGAAGTGTTAAAAACATACCTTTTGTATTCCCAAGATTTACCATAAGGCCATGTGTGTCACAAAAGTATGATAAAATTATGTAACTATCTCTAGAGACCTTCCTATAAGTGGAACATCAAAATGATGTCCTTTGCGAATAAACTAATATCAACACAAACTTTATGCAACAAGCAACCATCTATGCCCAAGCAACTTGAAATGATTTCCTCAAGCTCAAATATGTATAGACAAAAATGAGTAGGGGAGAGTCGACAACCATGCTTAACCCCATTTGTGCTTCTAACCTCTCTGTCTCTCCAACAATGGACTCACAATGCCATAACTAGTGATATCACCAATTTAAGAAGACAAAAATCCCTAAGTCTGTTAATGAGTAAATGCTAAGGAATAGTGTCAAAGGCTTTGCAAAAGTATATGAAGCAACAAAACACAATTTTTTTCCTTTTTACCTTAGCCTCCTCAATTTAGAGGTCAATGTTAAAATATCTCACTAGTGCGATGATTTTTTTCTAAAACCTGCTTGACCCATAGCTCTTAATCTTTTAGTTTAGTTTAGTTACAACTCAACTAGAGTTATGAATATCTAAAGTAACTTGGCAATTTTTTTTACAAATATATGACCAATCATAATGGCGTGATAATTATCTGGGTCATTTTGGTCTCCAATTAGTATATTCACTAGGATCAGTTTTTAATATTACATTAAATTGGATGGGATTGAAACTTGAACTAGGTAAGTGCAAAAAGATGGGGGGCCAAAAAGGGGTCTTAAGTGGCCACTTTTTTTTTCTTCTGAAATCAGGAAATGCTGGCCTTGGATGAGAAATTGAGCATAGTTACACTCAAAATTTGGAGATGTAACCAAAACAATGTTCGTAGTACTCCGAGTCTACTTTCTAAACTACTATTTTTTTTTGAAAATGGTATAAATTTAAGGGGTTCAAAAGAGGGAGCCATAGAAATTGGTGTTGTTTATGTCAAAAAAACATAACATAGCATGTTTTGTGGCTCCCTCAAAAGGTCAACTTTTTGTTGGTATTTTTAAAATCGCTTCAGTGAGAAATTAGCCAACAGCATGTAGTTTATGCCTGATTTTTCTGATAATTTTTTGATGAATATTTGATTTTTTACTAATTTTCAAAGTGGACACATCCTAAAAAATAGAATTTTGTCCATGCTACCCCTATAAATTTTGAAAACTAGTTGAAAATCATTTTTTTCTTTTTTTAATATGTGTAGAATGGAGTCTAGTTTCTAAATATGTAATTTTTTTGAAATTTCAATGAATAGTTAATTTACAATGAAAAAAAGATCAAACAGTGGTTTTTGTCCAAAAACGGACACACAAACAAAAGAAATTAAAGATGAAAGGCTTAACATTGTCAAAATGTGAAAAAAATCACATCGTCAAATATCTAAGAGAAAGCCTAACATTACCCAGGTGTTTGATTTGTTCAGCCTTGAAACATGTGCAAATTTGAGGGTTAGCACGAACGAAATTATGTGAAATCCTGTAGAATATGGAAAAACACGTCTCTGGACATTGGGAAGGCACTCCAAGCCTTTGGGTTGGAAATCCAAAGCAAATCCCAAGCCCAAGGCTTGGGATTCCCAAAGCAAAACATAACGCGAGCACGTTATGTTCAACTTTGCATTTTTCCTTTTCTGCAGAAGTTTGTGGACTGTTTGTCATGTTTGCAATAACGCGCTCGCGTTATGTCTCCCTTGAATTTTTTTATGTTCAAGGTTATTAATCATGTATGTATGTATGCCTATATGTATGTATGTATAGTGTCGAGGGTAGAGGAGGGTAGAGATGGGGGTGAGCCAGATAGGGGAGGAGAGGGGTGGATAAGGGTTGAGTGATTAAGGTTTAAGGTTGAGGGTTTAGGGATATGATTTAGAGTTTAGGGATAAGAGATTAGAGTTTAGGACCTTGAGGGATTAGGGTTTAGGGTTGAGGCTTTAGGGATAGCGTTTAGGGTTGAGGGTCAAGGGATTAGGGTTAAGGTAGAGTGTTAAGGCTAGAGGGATTAGGGATAGGGTTTAGGGTTGAGGGATTAGGGTTTAAGGTATAGTTTTGAGGGTTGAGGGTTTAGGATTTTAGGTTTAAGTGTTGAGAGTTGACGATTTAGGGATAGGGTTTATGGTTTAGGGATAAGGGATAAGGGTTTAGGGTTTAGGGATTAGGGTACCATAAATTATAATTAGGGATTAGGGTTTAAGGTTTAGGGACTAGGGATTAGGGTTTAGGGTTAAGGGATTAGGGATGTACAATTAAGGGGTACCATAAATAAACTGGAATTTAGGAAGGATTGGGAAAATTTTGTCAATCATCATGGGCTGGAGATTAGAGATTTTGTTGTGTTCAAGTACATATCCAAGTTATAATTGAAGGTTAAGATAGTTCAAAGAACAGGGTGTGTGAAAAACATCAATGTTCTTCGGCTTATGAATACCAACATTGATACAGATAAAAGATGCCCTTCTTCTAACAGAGTATGCAGTTCAAGTCAACCGATGGGCAACAAGTTGTCGAATGAGTTGGTTTAATGGGTGTGCCTCCTTCTTCAAGGCCCATGTGGACAGGAGTGGGATGTACAATTAAGGGGTACCATAAATAAACTAGAATTTAGGCAGGGTTGGGAAAATTTTGTGAATCATCATGGGCTAGAGATTGGAGATTTCAATGTGTTCAAGTACATATCCAAGTCATATTTTAAGGTTAAGATATTTCAAAGAATAGGGTGTGTGAAAAACATCAATTCTCTTCAGCTTATGAATACCAACATTAATACAGATAAAAAATGCCCTTCTTCTAATAGATGATGCAATTCAAGTCAACCAATGGGCAACAAGTTGCTGATCTTGAATTGGTTTTTGATGAAGAAAACAATGATGTTGTTGAAGCAATGGAAGAAAATCAAAATTTTAAGTCTAATTTAATTTATTTCAACTTTTAAAGCAGGCATTTGAATTGTAGCTTTACTTAGAGGATTGGTATAACAAAAACTTAATTATGTTACAAGCCTTTCTTTGAAGAACCCTGGACATTATGGACCCTATCATCTAGAAAAGCACATGACAGTGAACTCTGCCCCACCTTTCAAATTAGATATTTACCTTTTTATTCAATGAAAATGAAGTCACGGAATGTAAACCGACCATGCATACTAGTAAGATCAAATTCTCTGCCTTCTATTCTTATTACTCTTACTTTATTAAGAGAAGAGTGTCAAAAAGAATGGGTTTAATTGTAAGCTAACACAAGGCAAAGCAGTTTTGTTATTACATTTTTCTGAGGGATCTCTATTAGTCTAATATAATGTAGTCTTCTATAATATGAACATCTGCATTTGTGTGAATGCTAAGCTTTAATATAGTAGAGTATTAAATCAATGCAATCAACTATTTATTGGGTTAAATTATCTTAGTTTTTGTAATGGTTTGGGAATGCAGGAGTGGCCAAAAATAGGTGAATGTCCTCTACAATTACCAAGAGAAAAAAGTTTAGTAGTTCTTGTGGATAGAGCCAGTAAACAATGGGAGATTATTTGCCTGTTTCATAACAATATACTGTTGATAACTGAGAGGGGGAGGGTGAATCAGTTATCTTAATTAATTTAACTTTCTGTTCTTCTTTAACAACTAGTGTAGCATCAAAACAAGTAAGCATCCATAACCATGAAAGCAGGAACAAAATCAATACACATAACACAATGATTTTGACATGGAAAACCCTATTAAGGGAAAAACCACGGGGTGACTAACCCAAGATTGTATTGTCTATTAAAGAATAAAAGTACAAAATGGCACTTGCCAATTAGGGCTCATTGCTCAAGCACACTTCTCACAAGAGGCTCACTGTTTACAAGAGACTCACTGTCTATAAGTTATAAAGAAAGTAACTAGATACTTGAACTGATGAGAAGCATCCACACATGTTGAGGTTCAGTTTCGGTTAGGCTCAATACACTGATCTACTGCACTTCATTCTTTAGTGCTATTGTCCTGTCACATACTGGACCTATATTACTATTTCCACACTACTCTCTAGTTTTCTTCGCACTTCACAATACACCACACACTCTTTCTCATCAAAATCCATCTGCTATATATATCTGTACAAAGGATTTAAGTATATTTCTAGTCGGCACTCGGAATACTCAATATTTTCCCAACCTCTGGTCTGTCGACTGAATCCTTGCTTACCAAGTGATGCATATCAAGGAGATGCTTATAGAAGTCATCAATCATGTCAGCCAATCATGAATGATACCTCAAGAAACTTGATCACCATCAATATCTCATCCGGATTAAGGTCTGTTGCTCTGCTAGTCAATTCTTCCTCAGTCTACTCTGCCAAACAGGAACCCAACACTTAGGTGTTCATATCTTTTCACTCTTTCATCACTGGAGGTTCAATCTCTGGAATGTGTTAGTCATGGTACTCCTCTTGTCTTCCCCAAGTCTGCACTTTACTAAGATACTTCCTCTGAGAGATCCAGACCTGACTGTCGGACCTTGTTGCATGCTCTGTTCTTGGTCACCGGACCAAAATACTCTTCAATCTGACTTCTGGTATAGACACACCATGTCCTGCGGATGTGTGGGATGGACTTTGTTGCCATCAATGACAACACTCATGAAGCCACCAGTGTCTTTTGCCAACAATCTCCTCCTTTGGTATTGATGGCAACACTTAGTGAAAAATGACTAAGTGTCGCACTACACTCCCCCTTGGCTGATGCTCTGTTCTAACGTACACTTTACCGGAGCTCCCCTTTAGCTAGATTCCATATTTTTCACTGCTACTCACTCCCCCTTTGACATCAATGGCAAAGGGTAGAATCTGCAAACCAAAAATTCCCAAAAATCCAACTATACTTAGCCGCATAAGAATATATACATGTTATACTTACATAAACTGAAGTATATCTCAATTGGATGAATTCTGTTGCCCAACTCTACTTCATCCTATCCAAAATTGAGATGTGACCACTCAACAGGAATGTAAAAGCTTCTACCCTCTTTAGATCTATCAGATCACTGGTCCGGGTTGTGGTCTAAGCATCAGATAGGGCCTCATGCATGGCCTCTAATTTAGTGATAATCATCCCTCTAAGTTCACCCATCCTACTTATTATATTTTTTCTCTACTTCTCAAGCTTCTTTATCTCATTTATGACTGCAATAGTCTGACATTCCTAGTTTATTATGGATGTGGTGAGAGGATCAAAATTCTGAGAGAAGCTTGAAAGTTTATCCTCTTGTTCTTTCACTTTCTTCTCAATATCCTTTGTCACTTTAGACTAGGATAAACAAAATTTATATACTTCTCCGCCATCTTTAAGAGCATTTTCTAAGCTCTTTATCCCAATATCCATATTTCTCCTATCATTGGTTATTAGTCCTTGTACTTCAGAGAATCTCTTTCCCAAAAACTCCTTACGAACATTTTCTTCTGCAGACTTCTCTAAGGAATCAAAATGTGTATGAACAGAATTTGCAAGAGACTTTAGATTACCGGATGTGGAGGCCGAAGGATCCTTTTGGAAGGATGGCATGATTTTCTCTAGGACACTGGATGCAATTTCTATTAGCTCACAATCTTCCATGTGAGACTTCAAAAGTTTTTCTTTTGCCTTTGTTTGAGCAAAGGATGCTATCTTCATAGTTTGAACTGGGGAGAGGGAATCAAAATTGAATGGTCCTTGAAGTAGCTCTAGTTCATCCAGTTCCATCATTTCTTTTGTCAGGAAGTCCTTGACAGCTTCTATAGTGTCTCTTGCCAGAGATAGAGTTTCCTTTCCTTCTGTGGCCTCAACACTGTCACTTGTGGTCTTCTCTGTTTGACCTTCTTCTCTTCCCTTCACTTCTTCTTCTTGATTGATGCTCTCCTCTTTTCTATCTTTTCCTTCAATTCTGGAGTCTATAGGGGGATCCAGAAGAGAGGTGTCTTCTTGTCCATGAACTTCCTCTTCCGGAACAGAGGAATCTAAGTCCTTAGCTTTCTCTTTACTTGTCTCCTTTGTCTCTTCTGCAACTATCTCAATAGTTTCTCCTTTGTCATCCATGGTAGAGGGTTCATCACCTAAGTCCTCTATAACAGGAATATTGAATCTTTTATAGGCATTCCTGAGGATCTCTTCAGTCTCTTTAGCCACCTGATTAGTCTCTCCAAGCATAAGCTTATTCATTCTGGCTTTGCTCCGGAACTCATCCTTGCAATCTTTGAAGACCATGTTTATTTTCTTTGGAGTGATGGAGGGATAAAATTGGATAGCAATCTGCTCCCAGATTTCTAGGTCTTTTGCCATGGCATTGTTTTTTCTTATTTCAAGTTCCTTTTCTAGACTTTTAGGAACCAGAGATATAATTTCAATGAATGCTTTGTTGTAGATGTTTAAATACCTAACTGTAGCTTCTTGCAGGATCTTCTGATCAGTTTCACTATAATCATCATAAAACTCAGTCATTGGTTTCAAGTTCCCATCCACAGTGACTAATTTGATGATATCATCAATGCAGAGAGTAGGCTTTTCAACAAATTCTTCTGCCTTTTCTTCCTTGCCTTGACTAGTAGAGGGTTCACCAGATGTTTTATTCTTCTTCTTCACTTTCTTGACTTCCTCATCAGTTTCAGTTTCTTCATCATCCTTCTAACTTGTATAGGATCTTGTTGCCTTGTTCTTTTTTCTTTTCTCTCCCTTTCCAGATGTCTGGGCTTCCGATTTTGATGCTTTTTGGCTCTTAGAGGTGGGAGGTGCAGAGCTCTTGGAGGATCTAGTCTGGGAAGGGGCTTGCACTGGATCACTTTCCTTTTCTGCCTCTTGTTTCTCTTTCTCTACCCTTTCCATCTTCTCTTGTTGGCATCAACTGCCTCCTTTGATATTCCATGTTTCTTGGCAAATTCTTCCACTTCTCTTCTCACTTTTCTCTTAATTTCAGGTTGTCTTAGTTCAACATGAATTTTCACACTCAATTCTTGAAAGGTTCCAAACCTTTCTGCCTTAGGATCCTTGGGTTGACTTAGCATGTGTTGAACATGTAGCTCTACCATTTTCTCATCTACTTCATGTTGGCAAGAGACACTATATGGATTCATGGTTGTTGTCATTGATGGCAACAAAGGTCATCCCCCATATCCGCAAGTCATGGTGTGTCTCTACCGGAAGTCAGAATGAAGACTGTTGTGGTCCGGTGAACAAGAACAGAGCATGTGGCAAGGTCCGACAGATTGGTTCAGATCTCTCAGAGGAAGTGTCTTGGTGCAGTGCAGATTTGGGGAAGTCAAAAGGACTACCTTGAGTAGTATATTCCAAGGATTTAGCCTCCGGTGATGGACAAGAAAGAAGATATGAATAGTTGAGTACCGGATTCCTGAAAGACAGTGAGAACAGAGGAAGAACTGACGGACAGAGTATCAGACTATTTTCTGGATGTGTTACTGTTGATGGTAAAGGTTGTGAAGGCATGAATCATGTTTGGCCGACATGATTAATGATATCTACAAGTATATGCTTGATCCACATTACTTGATATGCAAGGATTCAGCTGATAGAACAAAGTTTGTGAGAAGATAGACTATTCCGGGTGCCGACTAGAAAGATAATGAAATCACTAGTGTGGATATAAATAGAGGATGGATTTTGTTGTGAGAAGTGTAGTTGAGTTATGGGGTATGCGAATATGTGCAGAGCAGAATAGAAGTAATAAGAAAAATTCGGTATGTGAAAGAAAAGCAGAAAAAGAGCAAAGGAAAGATGAAGTGCAGCAGATCAGTACACAGAGCCTAAACCAGAACTGAACTCCAGCATATGTAGATGCTTCCAATTAGTTCAAGTATTGTATAAACATTCTTTTGTAGACAGCGTGTCTCCTTGTAGGCAGTGTGCC
Organism: Cunninghamia lanceolata; assembly: GCA_027924645.1. Lineage (NCBI taxonomy): Eukaryota > Viridiplantae > Streptophyta > Pinopsida > Cupressales > Cupressaceae > Cunninghamia > Cunninghamia lanceolata. Next base: position 5,352,241 of record BSBN01000847.1, on the reverse strand, counting down.
TCTTTGTGAGCAGTGTGCTCGGGTAGTGAGCCCTAATTGGCAAGTGCCATTTTGTAATTCCTTATTCTTCTAACAGAGAATAATCTTTGGGTTAATCACCCCGTGGGTTTCTCCCTTAACCGGGTTTCCACGTCAAAAATACTGTGTCATGTGTTTCTCATTTCATGGTAATGTTTGTTTGTTTGATTCAATGCTGCTTTGATTAATAAGAAAGTTCAAAAGAAGAAATAATTAGGATAACTGATTCACCCCCCCTCTCAATTATCAATAATTGGTATCAGAGCTAAGTTCCTCCGAATAGAGCCTAACAGCTTGAGGAAGATCTGGGAGTTCAAATGGATGCATATGGTTTAAGGGAGCAACTCAAGACTGTCCTTGAGGATCTTGAACAGTCAAACTCTGAAGTCAATGAATTAAAGGAAAGACTCAAACAGGTTGATGAATTCATGAGAGAACTAAAAGACAAATTAAGTCTCTCTATGAAAAAAAGAAAGGAGCTGCTCCAACAATTGGCAAGACAAAGTGAAGAAAGCAATACAAATGAAGAATTGATTGAGAAAACCAAGTTAGGTGAAAAGTTATCAAAAGAAGTCATTATGTTAAGACATGAAATGGAATCAAGAACTATAAAGTTTACTCAAGAGATTGAAGAAAAAAGAAAAGCTGAAGACAATCTAAGACAATCTCTTAAAGAGAAATCAGAAGAATGCCACCAGATGGACAGGATTATCAGACATCTTGAATCTGATCTTGAAGATGCCAAAGATAATGAAGAAAAACTTGAGGATCAAATTGTCTCTCTCAAAAGAGATCTTCAAACAGTAAATGAATATAAAGAAAAATTCAAGATAAGTTCTGCCCAACTTGAAGTACTTCTTGGAAGTCAAAAGAGGACAGATGACAAGTATGGTTTGGGATATGAGAAAGGAGAAAGCTCTAGATCCGGTCAAAAGAATTTTGGATCAGAAAATCTAAGGAATAGGCCTAGAAGACCTCCGATAAGACGGCCAAATGCTCAAAGATATCCATCCTTCAATGGATACTACCACAGCTGCAATCACTTTGGTCACAAAGCTAATCAGTGCAGAAATAGAATGAATCAGACTAATTCATCCTTCTCTGAACAGTGCTTTAACTACAAAAGGTATGGACACAAGTTTCATGAATGCAGAAATATGCAAATAAACAAATCATTCAATGGTAGATGCTTTGCATGTAATAGAATAGGTCATATGGCTAATCAATGCAGATCAAGAGGCTATTAGTCAAATATGCAAAGAAATGTTATTTGTCAAATCTGTAATAGGTCTGGTCATAATGCAAAAGTCTGCAGAAGCAAGAATCAAGACAAAAAAGGTCCGGTGTATAATCAGAATCAAGACAAGGGTAAACAAAAGATGAATGCGGATGAAGTTAGGAATCAGATGAACAAGATTTGGGTAAAGAAAAGTTCAGAGAATGTAGAGGTTGGATCTGCCCCAGACTCTGGTGCTGATACTCCTTTCGGAAACTAAAAAGTGAGCTCTGGCTCAGGGGGAGACTCATAGAAAATCCTGTTCCCCCAGCCAATCAAGTGGTGCCGGATGTGGCACAAGATGCAGAGTAAAGGGTTTGAAGATATAAGTCTTGAGATGATCCAGATAAGATTTCAGAGGTCCACATGGAGATGTAAAGAAGTTGTGATCGATCAAATAAGACCTATTCCGGGAGATGCTCCGGAATGACAGAGGATTACAAAAAGGATCCGGAGAGATCCAGAAATGCATTGTCTTATTCTACGGATTGGACAGAGTGTTTGGGATGTCCTTGTGATGTGTCATCTTGATTTATTCATGGTTGGAAGATCCACATGATGTTCATAGATCAGGACTGATCCGGTATTCCAAGTTATCTGAATAAGGCAAACTGGAACAATGTAGGTCGAGCATTTATTGCAAACAGATATTAGGGTTTGTGAAACAATATAAGGGATTTCTCAATAATCACTTGATCATTCCACACCCAAGAAGAAGCGAAAAGTGGAGCTCTGCAACAAAATTCATCAAGTTCATCGAAGATCACTTGCAAAAGTTACTACATACAGAAATCAATCCAACCACTCCGTATATCTGAAGGTGCATAAGGTATTTTACGTTTTCAATATCTCACTGCAAATCTTTGAAAAATGGCTACTCTGAATATAGTTAAGATCTTTGATAGACCTCGCCCCACATTCAAGAAACATCCATACAAATCTTTGGAAGTAGATCCACTAGGAGCCTTCTCCAGTGTTCTGCATGGTGTATTGCATACGGAGGACATTAGGATTTACATTCATGCAAATTTTGAAGACTTTGGAGAATCAAAACTGATGGATATCTATCACAAACAGTTGATAGATGACTCCTTTGAGATTAAACCTTAGTACAAAGCCATTCGGGACAAACACTTTGCACAGTGCATCCATTTCCCCTGTTTTGAAGAAGATGAATGGGTCCGGTATGTACTAAGTAGAGTGCATGACAACTTCCTATGGTTGAACAAGCCCTTCAAGATCACCAAAGATGCAATTAGGGCTGTAACCGATCTGCACTCATCTGGTGGATTCCCTGTTCTCAAGTCTGTCAAAAATCAGACAGTTAGTGATGCAACCGGATCTAAGTTTGACAAGAGAGCTATGACTGTTGAAGACATCACTGAACTGGATGTCAAATTTGCATCTATGATAATTGGTTACAAAATCTATCACTCCAGTAGGGAAAATTCAGTACCGGGAACTACAATCTACACAGCTTATCAAATGTTAAAGGAGAATGCAGACTATGACTTGTGTGAGCTTCTTGTAAACCAACTTTTTGAAAATCTGTAGAAGATCAAGAAGGACAAGAAAAACTCCTTCAAGTATGGAAATTTGATCCTTTGTCTCTTCTTTTATTACATGAATGAGCTTCCCGGATCCAGTGGATGGATATGGCAGAATGACAGACCGGTTGCCATCCAAATCAGAGATTATTTGCATGGACTTGGGGATGCTAAAGCAAGAAAAATAGCTCTATGGGGATATTTCAAGAACTTCCAGAGCATGATGCATGCAAGAGAAAGAATACCCCAATCCCTTGTTGAAAAGTACAAAGACACAGTATGCTTTATGGTAGAAACAGATCAGTGTCTAATAGAGGCAGTAGAACCAAGAACTGTGTGGATCATGCCCATGGGGTATGAAGTGGATGAACAGATAGTGGAGCTGCATGTTCAACACATGCTAAGTCAGCCTAAAGATCCAACGGCAGAAAGGTTCAGAACATTTGAGGAACTAAGTATAAAAATTCATGTTGAACTCAGAGAACTGGAGATCAAGAGGAAAGTTAGAAAAGAAGTAGAACACATAGCACAAGGCCTTGGAATCTCCATGGAAGCACTTGATGCTCACCGGAAGAAGAAGGAAGGGGATGAGAAAGAGAAGAAGAGGGCAAAAAAGAAAAGTGAAGAAAGTGTTCCGGTTGAAACTTTCACCCGGACCAGATCATCAAAAAGATCTGCACCTCCCACAACCAAAAGCTCAAAACTAGAAGTCCAAGCATCTGGTAAAAGATCTAAGACAAAAGCCACAAGGGCTTATGAAAGCCAAAAGGATGAAGAGGAAACTGAGTCAGATGAGGGAGTAAAAGAAATAAAGAAGTAGAAGAAGAAAGGATCCGATAAACCCTCCACAAGCCAAGACAAGGAAGAAATGACAGAGGAATTTGTTGAAAAGCCCACCCTGTCTCTAGACAGTGTAGTTAAATCAGTCACTGTGGATGGGAACCTTCAACCAGTGGCTGAATTCTATGATGACTACAATGAGGCAGATCAAAAGATCCTGTAGGAAGCTACAATCAGGTACCTGAACATTTACAATAAAGCTTTTATTGAGATTATCTCTGAAATTCCTAAGAGTCTAGAGAAGGAATTAGAAATAAGAAAGAACAATGCCATGGCAAAAGACCTTGAGATCAGGGAACAGATAGCTATTCAGCTATATCCTTCAATTGATCACAAAATAATGAACATGGTATTCAAAGACTGCAAGGATGAATTCAGAAGCAAAGCAAGGATGAATCAGCTTATGCTTGGTGAGACCGACAAAGTAGCCAAGGACACTAAAGAGATCCTCCGGAATACATTCAAAAGGTTCAACATTCCTATTGTAGAGGACTTAGGTGCAGAAATAGCTATGAACTTGGAATCATATGCTCCGGAAGAAGTGGCCCTTGAACAGAGTAACATCTCTCCTCCGGTTTCCCCTACAGTCTCCGGATCCCAAGAGAAATTACAGGAGAAAGAAGCAACAGTAAAAGAAAAAGAGCTTGACAGCACCAAGGATGCAGAGAAAGAGAAGATTCCAACAGAGAAAACCACAACTGAAAGTGGTAAGAATGTGGAAGGAGAAAAGACTCCAAAGGACAAAACTGCAGAAGAAAAGAAACATCTGTCTCTGGCAAGAGATACTGCACAAACTGTTCAAAAATTTCTGAGCAAAGAAACAATAGAGATTGATGAACCAGAGCTTCTAAAAGGCCCATTCGACTTTGACTCTCTCCGGTACAGACGATGAAGATAGCCTCATTTGCAAATGCTAAGCCAAATGAAAAAATCCTAAAGTCTCATATGGAAGACTGTGAGTTGATAGAGGCTGCTTCCGGAGTGCTTGAAAAGATTATGCCATCAGTCCAGATAGATCCGACAGCCTCCTCTTCCGGTAATCTCAAAACCTTAGTCAGCAATGTTGATACACATTTTGATTCTCTAGAAAAATCAGCTGAAGAAAAGGTCCGGAAGGAATTTTTAGATAAGAGATTTTCAGAAGTACTAGGATTAATCTCTAATGATAGGAGAAATATGAGTATTGGAATAAAGAGCTTAGAAAATGCTCTTAAGGATGGTGGTGACATCTACAAATTTTGTATCTCCTGGTCAAAGGCAACAGTAGAAATTGATAAGAAAATAAAAGAGGAACAGGACAAACTACAAAGTTTATCTCAAAGTTTTGATCCTCTCTCTTCCTCCATAGTGAATCAAGAATGTCAAACTATTGCAATCACAAATGCAATAAAGAACTTTGAGAAGGAAAGGAAGAATATAACTAACCGGATGGGAGAACTTAGAAGGATTATAATCCCTAAGTTAGAAACTATGCATGAAGCCATCAGTGATGCTCAGACTACCGCCCAAACAAATGATCCGATAGATCTCAAAAGGGCAGAAGCTTTTGCATTTTTGTTAAGTGGTCACATTTCAATTTTGGACAGAATGAAGCAAAGTTGGGCTACAGAACTAGTCCAATTGAAGACATCCTTTGCAGACATTCTTCAATTTATGTGAGTATGTAAATATGCGGCTATGTATAGTAAATCTTTGAAAATTTTGGTGTGCGGACCCTACCCTTTGCCATTGATGTCAAAGGGGGAGTGAGGAGCAGTGAAAAATGAGGAATCCAACTAAGGGGGAGTTCCAGAAATTGTATATAAAGATAGAGCATCAGCCAAGGGGGAGCATAGTGTAAACACTTAGTCATTTTTCACTAAGTGTTGCCATCAATGCCAAAGGGGGAGATTGTTGGCAAGAGACACTATATGGATTCATGGTTGTTGTCATTGATGGCAACAGAGGTCATCCCCCATATCCACAAGTCATGGTGTATCTCTACCGGAAGTCAGAATGAAGACTATTGTGGTCCGGTGAACAAGAACAGAGCATGTGGCAAGGTCTGACAGATTGGTCCGGATCTCTCAGAGGAAGTGTCTTGGTGCAGTGCAGATTTGGGGAAGTCAAAAGGACTACCTTGAGTAGTATATTCCAAGGATTTAGCCTCTGGTGATGGACAAGAAAGAAGATATGAATAGTTGAGTACCAGATTCCTGAAAGACAGTGATAACAGAGGAAGAACTGACAGACAGAGTATCAGACTATTTTCTGGATGTGTTATTGTTGATGGTAAAGGTTGTGAAGGCATGAATCATGTTTGGTTGACATGATTAATGATATCTACAAGTATATGCTTGATCCGCATTACTTGATATGCAAGGATTCAGCAGACAGAATAAAGTTTGTGAGAAGATAGACTATTCTGGGTGCCGACTAGAAAGATAATGAAATCACTAGTGCGGATATAAATAGAGGATGGATTTTGTTGTGAGAAGTGTAGTTGAGTTATGGGGTATGCGAATAAGTGCAGAGCAGAATAGAAGTAATAAGAAAAATTTGATATGTGAAAGAAAAGCAGAAAAAGAGCAAAGGAAAGATGAAGTGCAGCAGATCAGTACACAGAGCCTAAACTGGAACTGAACTCCAGCATATGTAGATGCTTCCAATTAGTTCAAGTATTGTATAAACATTCTTTTGTAGACAGTGTGTCTCCTTGTAGGCAGTGTGCCTCTTTGTGAGCAGTGTGCTCGGGCAGTGAGCCCTAATTGGCAAGTGCCATTTTGTAATTCCTTATTCTTCTAACAGAGAATAATCTTTGGGTTAATCACCCCGTGGTTTTCTCTCTTAACCAGGTTTCCACATCAAAAATACTGTGTCATGTGTTTTTCATTTCATGGTAATGTTTGTTTGTTTGATTCAATGCTACTTTGATTAATAAGAAAGTTCAAAAGAAGAAATAATTAGGATAACTAATTCACCCCCCCTCTCAGTTATCAACACTTCATACCCCATTGGCATGATCCAGACTGTCTTTGGCTCCACTGCCTCCATTAGGCATTGATCAGTGTCTACCATAAAGCACACTATATCCTTGTATTTCTCAACTAATGATTGGGGGATTCTTTCTCTGGGTTGCATGAAGCTTTGGAAGTTTTTGAAGTAACCCCACAGTGCTGTATTTTATGCCTTGGCATCACCAAGACCATACAAATAATCCCTGATTTGTATGGCAACAGGTCTGTCATTTTGCCATATCCAGCCACTAGATCCAGGTAGCTCATTCATGTAATAGAAAAATAGATAGAGTATCAACCCACCATATTTGAAAGAATTCTTCTTATCCTTCTTTATCTTCTGTAGATTCTCCAAAAGTTGGTTCAGAAGGAGCTCACAGAGATCATAGTTAGCATTCTTTCTTAACATCTCATAGGTAGTATAAATTGTTGTCCCAGATATGAAATTCTCTCTGCTTGAGTGATATATCTTGTAGCCAATTATCATGGCGGTAAACTTGATATCCGGATCTGTGATATCCTCAATTGTCATTGCTCTTTTATCAAATTTAGATCCAGTAGCCTCACTCACAGTTTGGTTTTTGACTGATTTGAGAGTAGGTAACCCACCAGATGAGTGCAATCCAGTTACCGCCCTAATGGCATCCTTTGTGATCTTAAATGGCCTTATCAACCATATGAAGTTGTCATGCACTCTGCTCAGAATATACCGGACCCATTCATCTTCTACAAAACAGGGGAAATGAATGTACTGTCCAAAATACTTGTCCTTGATGGCTTTGTACTAAGGTTTGAGTTCAAATGATTCATCTATTAGCTGCTTATGATATATGTCCATCAACTTGGATTCCCCGAATTCCTCAATATTCACATGAATGTATGCCCTAATGTCTTCAACATGCAAAACCCCATGCGGAATGCTAGAAAATGCGCCTAGGGGATCAACTTCTAGGGATTTATAGGGATGTTTTCTAAATTTTGGGCGCGGCCTATCAGTGATCTTCACAACATTTGGAGTAGCCATCTTTCAAAGATTCAAAGAGAGGATTTCAAGAGCGGAAAATACCTTTTGTGCTTCTAGGGTTCACGATATGAGTCGGATCTGATTGCTGGAAGAATTGACTTATGCGGTTGATCTTTGAGAGGATTGAGACAATTTGTTGCAGAGCTCCTTTTCTCTTTTTCTTGAATGCAAATGTACAAATGATGAACAAAAGAACCCTTTTATTTCTGCGCAAACCCTAATTCCATTTTGCAATAAATGCACAAATTAAGTTATTTTGGTTGCTTTATCATGAGAGAGATCTTTCCGGATCACTAAGATGTACTTAGAGCTATTTTTAGTGATGAATTTTAATGTATCTGCTTTCCTCAAATCATCCCCTTTATCCGCAGATCAAGATGTTTTAGTTTAGAATCACACCGGATCAAACTGTGAAAATCTAGCTTATACCAAAAAACTGTCAAACTGGATCAATCTTGGAAGATTAGGCTCTTCAAATCTTCTTGCGGATCTTTCATATCTTTACCAAGGCTTCTTTAGAAGTTTCTCTGAGAACCCTTTAATCTGCAACTTTCCTTGTGCCAATTTTAGGCACCAATTATCTAGCTGGGGAAGTTTGTTTTCCTTCTTGACTCCCCCTAAGCTAGAGTTCATCTTATTTAGTTTCTGGAAGGAATATCAGCACTAGATTCTGGTGCGGATCCATCCTCAACATTTTCTGTACTCCTCTTCACCCAAATCTTGTTCATCTCCCTTTGAATTTCATCCGCATTCACTTTTCCTTTTCCTTTGTCTTGGTTTTGATTATGATGCACCGGACCCTTTTTGTCCTGATTCTTACTCCTGCAGAATTTGGCAATATGACCGGATTTATTGCAATTGTAGCAAACAACATTTCTTTGCATATTTGACTAATAACCTCTTGATCTGCACTAATTAGCCATATGTCCCATTCTATTGCAAGCAAAGCATCTACCATTGAATGAATTGTTTATTTGCATATTTCTGGACTCATGAGATTTCTAATATCCTCTTGATCTACACTGATTTGCTTTATGACCAAAGTTATTGCAATTGTGGCAGTATCCATTGAAGGATGGATATCTTTGAGCATTTGGTTGCCTTACCAGAGGTCTTCTAGGTCTGTTCCTTAGATTTCCTGATCCAGAGTTCTTCTGACCGAATCTAGAGCTTTCACCTTTCTCATATCCCAAGCCTTGCTTGTCATCTACCCTCTTTTGGGTTTCAAGAAGAACTTCAAGCTGAGTAGAGCTTATCTTGAATTTCTCTTTGTATTCATTTGTTGTTTGAAGATCCTTTTTTAGGGTGTCAATCTGATTCTCAAGTTGTTCTTCATTATCTCTAGCTTCTTCAAGATCAGATTCCAAATGCCTGATTATTCTATCCATTTTGTGGCAGTCTTCTGACTTCTCCTTGAGAGATTGTTTTAGATTATCTTCAGTCTTTCTTTTCTCTTCAATTTCTTGGGTGAATTTCATAACCCCTAATTCCATTTCATGTCTTACCATAATGACCTCCTTTGATAGCTTCTCACATAATTTGTTCTTCTCATTCAGATCTTCATTAGTATCATTGGCTTCACTTTGACTTGCTAATTGTTGAAGAAGTTCCTTTCTCTTTTTCATAGAGATACTCAGTTTCTCCTTTAGTTCATTTATGAAATCATTAGCTTGTTTGAGTCTTTCCCTCAAGTTATTGACTTTAGAGTGAGATTGCTCAAGATCATTAAGGGTAGACCGAAGCTGTTCCCTCATACCATACATATCCATTAGAATTCCCAGATCTTCCTCAAGCTATTAGGCTCTTTTTGGAGGAACTTAGCTCTAATACCAATTGTTGATAACTGAGAGGGGGGGGTGAATCAGTTATCTTAATTAATTTAACTTTATGTTCTTCTTTAACAACTAGTGCAACATCAAAACAAGTAAGCATCCATAACCATGAAAGTAGGAACAAAATCAATACACATAACACAATGATTTTGACGTGGAAAACCCTGTTAAGGGAAAAACCACGGGGTGACTAACCCAAGATTGTATTCTCTATTAAAAGAATAGAAGTACAAAATGGCACTTGCCAATTAGGGCTCACTGCCCGAGCACACTGCTCACAAGAGGCTCACTGCCTACAAGAGACTAATTGTCTACAAGTTATAAAGAAAGTAACAAGATACTTGAACTGATGAGAAGCATCCACACATGCTGAGGTTCAGTTCTGGTTAGGCTCAATACATTGATCTACTGCACTTCATTCTTCCTCTTCTTTGGTGCTGCTATCTTGTCACATACCAGACCTATATTACTATTTCCACATTGCTCTCTGCTTTTCTTTGCACTTCACAATACACCACACACTCTTTCTCATCGAAATCCATCTAGTATATATATCTGCACAAAGGATTTCAGTATCTTTCTAGTTGGCATCCAGAATACTTAATATTTTCGCAACCTCTAGTTTGTCAGCTGAATCCTTGCTTACCAAGTGATGCGTATCAAGGAGATGCTTATAGAAGTCATCAATCATGTTGGCCAATCATGAATGATACCTCAAGAAACTTGATCACCATCAATATCTCATCTAGATTAAGGTCTGATGCTCTGCCGGTTAGTTGTTCCTCAGTCTACTCTGCCAAACAGGAACCCAACACTTAGGTGTTCATATCTTTTCACTCTTTCATCACCAGAGGTTCAATCTCTGGAATGTGTTAGTCATGGTACTCCTCTTGTCTTCCCCAAGTCTGCAGTTTACTGAGATACTTCCTTTGAGAGATCTAGACCTCACTATCAGACCTTGCTACATGCTTTGTTCTTGGTCACCGGACCAAAATACTCTTCAATCTGACTTCTGGTATAGACACACCATGTCCTGCGGATGTGTGGGATGGACTTTGTTTCCATCAATGACAACACTCATGAAGCCACACAGTGTCTCTTGCCAACATATACCTCCCCTAAGTGTGGGGTGGACAGCAAGAAACATAGATGTACCCCCAATGCAAAGCTTTTCTCATAATGATCATCCTTCTGATTTCAACTGTTAATTACTCACTGTGGATGTACCATACGTAAAGCTTTTCTCATAGTGTGTACACCTATTGGCATAATGAACCCCAGATGGACCAGAAAAACATGCCATATAACATTACTAACATCAAAAATGTTCATAGCCATTTTTCTGACATATTCTTGCAACTCAGATATCTTTAAGAGAAGAGTGTCAAAAATGATGGGTTTAAAAACCTAACATAAGACAAAGCAATTTTGTTGGGTTTAGGGTTTATGGTTGAGGGATTATGGTTTAAGGTATAGTGTTGAGGGTTTAGGGTTTAGGGTTGATGGATTAGGGTTTAGGGTTGATGGATTAGGGTTTAGGGTTAACAAATTAGGGTTTAATGTTGAGGGTTGAGGGTTGAGGATTTAGGGATAGGGGTGATGGTCAAGGTATTAGGGTTAAAGTAGAGTGTTGAGGGTAGAGGGATTAGGGATAGGGTTAATGGTTGAAGGTTTAACGATTAAGGGTTGAGGCTTTAGGGCTGAGGGTTAAGGGATTGGGGTTTAAAATATAGTGTTGAGCATCGAGGGTTTATGGATAGGTTTTAGGGTTTAATTTTTAAGGGTTAAGGGTTGAGGGATAGGGTTTAGGGTTAAGGGATTAGGGTTTAAGGTATAGTGTCAAGGGTTGAGGGTTTAGGAATAGGGATAACATTTAGGGTTTAGGGATGAGGGATTAGGGTTGATGGTTGAGGGATTAGGGTTAAGGGTTGAGGGATTAGGGTTTAAGGTATAGTGTCAAGGGTTGAGGGTTTATTGATAGTGTTTAGGGTTGATGGATTAGGGTTTAAGGTATAGTGTTGATGGTTGAGGGTTTGGAGATAGGGTTTAGGGTTGACAGATTAGCATTTAATGTTGAGGTTAGGGTTAGAGTGTCGAGGGTAGAGGGATGAGGGATAGGGTTTAGGGTTGAAGGTTTAAGGATTGAGGGTTGAGGCTTTAGGGATGAGGGTTTAAGGCTTAAGATATAGTGTCAAGTGTTGAGGGTGTAGGGATAGGGTTTAAGTTTTAAGGGTTGAGGGATAGGGATTAGGGTTTAAGGTATAGTGTTGAGGGTTGATGGTTTAGGGATAGGGTTTAGGTTTGAGGGATTAGGGTTTAGGGTTGATGAATTAGGGTTTAATTTTGAGAGTTGAGGGTTGAGGGCTGAGGGATAGGGTTGATGGTCAAGGGATTAGGGTTAAAGAAGAGTGTCGAGGGCAGAGGGATTAGGGATAGAGTTTAGGGTTGAATGTTTAAGGATTTAGGGTTGAGGCTTTAGGGATGAGGGTTAAGGGATTAGGGTTTAAGATATAGTGTCGAGTGTCGAGCGTGTAGGGATAAGTTTTAGGGTTTAAGTTTTAAGGGTTAAGGGTCGAGGGAACAGAGTTAAGGGTTGAGGGATTAGGGTTTGACATTGAGGGTTGAGTACATTGAGGTTTGAGGGTTCAGGGTTTCAGGATAGGGTTGAGGGTTGAGGGATTAGGGTTAAAGTAGAGTGTCGAGGGTATAAGGATTAGGGATAGGGTTGGAGGGTTTAGGGATAAGGGATTAGGGTTTAAGGTATAGTATCGAGCCCGTTGAGGGTTTAGGAATAGGGATAGCATTTAGGGTTTAGGGATGAGGGATTAGAGTTGAGGGATGAGGGATTAGGGTTGAGGGTTGAGGGTTGAGGGATTAGGGTTTAAGGTATAGTGTTGAGGGTTTAGGGTTGAGGGATTAGAGTGAAGGGTTGAGGGATTAGGATTTGACGTTGAGGGTTGAGGCTTTAGGGTTTAGGGTTTAGGGATAGGGTTGAGGGTCGAGGGATTAGAGCTTAGGGTTGAGGGCTTAGGGTTTGATGTTGAGGGTTGAGGGTTGAGGTTCGAGGGTCAAGGGTTTAGGGATAGGGTTGAGGGTCAAGGGATTAGGGTTAAAGAAGAGTGTCGAGGGTATAAGGATTAGGGATAGGGTTGGAGGGTTTAGGGATAAGGGATTAGGGTTTAAGGTATAGTATTGAGCCCGTTCAGGGTTTAGGAATAGGGATAGTGTTTAGGGTTTAGGGATAGGGTTTAGGGTTGAGGGATTAGAGTTAAGGGTTGAGGGATTAGGATTTGACGTTGAGGGTTGAGGTTGAGGCTTTAGGGTTTAGGGTTTAGGGATAGGGTTGAGGGTCGAAGGATCAGAGTTAAGGGTTGAGGGATTAGGGTTTGACGTTAAGGGTTGAGTACATTGAGGTTCGAGGGTTGAGGGTTTCAGGATAGGGTTGAGGATCGAGGGATTAGGGTTAAAGTAGAGTGTCGAGGGTATAAGGATTAGGGATAGGGTTGGAGGGTTTAGAGATAAGGAATTAGGGTTTAAGGTATAGTATCAAGCCTGTTGAGGGTTTAGGAATAGGGATAGTGTTTAGGATTTAGGGATGAGGGATTAGAGTTAAGGTTTGAGGGATTAGGATTTGATGTTGAGGGTTGAGGGTTGAGGCTTTAGGGTTTAGGGTTTAGGGATAGCATTGAGGGTCGAGGGATCAGAGTTAAGGGTTGAGAGATTAGTTTGACATTGAGGGTTGAGTACATTGAGGTTTGAGGGTTTTGGGTTTCAGGATAGGGTTGAGGGTCGAGGGATTAGGGTTAAAGTAGAGTTTCAAGGGTATAAGGACTAGGGATAGGGTTGGAGGGTTTAGGGATAAGAGATTAGGGTTTAAGGTATAGTATCGAGCCCATTGAGGGTTTAGGAATAGGGATAGTGTTTAGGGTTTAGGGATGAGGGATTAGAGTTGAGGGTTGAGGGATTAGGGTTTAGGGATAAGGTTTAGGGTTGAGGTAGACAAGGAGTGATTGAGAGACATACAGAGGGGAGAGGTAGCGAGGTGAGGGGGAGACATAAGTGAGATATAGAACATGAGTTGATGGAAGTAGAGGTGAGATATTGTAAAGGTGAGATACGAACAAATATTTATGGATCAATCTATAGCAAGACAAAACGTGAGCGCGTTATAACATGCTCACATTTTGTCCTGCTATAGAAATGGTAAAAAAGTGTTGATCCCTGTGATCCAGGCCCACATGCTCTGTTTTCATGTTGATTATGCACGTGCTCTAACAAAAAAGAAGTGCTTTCATGCTGTTGGGAAGTTCACATGCACATTTTACACATTCTACCACCTTTGCATGATCTTTCCACCACCTTTTCTGCTTTGCCAACTTGAGAAGGAGGAAATAACATAGTTTTCACACCAAGTTTGATATATATCTATTCAAGTTTTAATTTTTGTAGTGTTGCAATGTTAATTGTGATTCAATTTTAGGAATTTAACATTATAGATTGGTTAATAGTTTTGTTGTTAGTAATTATATTTGAGTGTTATTCAATTTAACATTGAAAAGGAAGCAAGTGGTGAAAAACTCAAATTGTTGCGGAGTTTGATGCAAGAAGAAAAAAACACTACATAATTGGGTACTCTCTCCATTCAAATCTTCATTTTTTAGGTATGTCAAGTCTTTACATGCATGTTCTTTTACATTTTCCTTAATTCTATTTGAATTACTTTATCATACATGTTTAAAACTCTTCACATTCCCAATCAAGAAAGCAGTCTACAATCTCACATGATGCCATGTATATTTTCTACACTTGGGCTCTTTAATAATTATGTGTAATAAACAGACCTTAACATACCATGATGTCAAACTATACAAGAATAAATCCTTACAACATAATAAAAATACAATCCCACTATTATCTTGTCATATTAACAAGTTAAAATACAAATGAATAGGTGCCAAGATCATACAAGTATGCACATGACATGATGATTTGTATGCACATATCTTGGGCTAGGACATTCCTTATGCACCTATTCATGATGATTTGTATATGCACATGACACAACAATTGTTGTCTATTCCTTCACAAGCCACCCAAATCCTAGTATCCCTAGTACCAACAAACACCTCAATTCCAAATCCTAGTAGCCCTAGTAACAACAAACATGTCAAATTGGGTTTGCCTGAACCTTTTCAAGCATGAAGTCCCATGTACTCTTTTCATGGCTGCAATAATTTTCTTTGTATGCTTTGTACCTATTTTGGTTGAGTGATATTTACTCTTTTACATGATGATTGTATGTACATTTACTATGAAGGGTTGAATGACATATATTTTAGTTATTTGTATGGATTCATTTCTTAGGAACTAATATTGGTCTCTTTATCATGCTACAGACAAATTCTTCGTCATGCCGAGGAAACGATCAAGAATTAAACCAACAAAGGAAGAGATAGAAGCTAAGAATGCAAAGAAAGTAGTAGCTATGAGGGAACTTCGTGAGAAGAGGAAATTAGACACGATAAATGAAGACATGCCAATTGAAGAGGAACCACAAACATCACAAAGAGATATGGTATTGGCAGCACAAAGAGAATGAATGCAAAAACTTCATGCTACGAGAGATTTGAATACCATAGTTGGAGACACATCCTCTACCACAAGTCAACATGTAGGGACACCATCTACCACATCTCAAGTTGAGAGTACATCATCACTCACATGTGATGAAGGAGGTACGCCATTATTCCCACCTCAACCTCAAGGTATGTCATCTATTCCATCTTCGATTGAAGGTATGCCATATAGCCCATCTCATTTAAATATTGATGAAATTCTTAATGTTGAGATGAATTTATTTAATTTAACACCACCTAGAATTTTGCATAGAAAGACAAAGTATTTGATTGATATTGATGAGAATATTTTGCAACCAATGGAAGGCAATATTCCAAAACGCACTTGTAGAAGATATGCTCATAAGATTTGGAGATTGTTCTTTGAAAAGTTAAATGAGACTGCAAGATGTCAACTATTCCTGGAAATGATGCGAAGTATAAAGTATAGGTCCATCATAAAGATTCTTGGGTTGAGAACATCAGATGCGTCAAGTGAAAAATCTATTGTCAAGAATCTAATGAGTGCATATGAGACTGTGGGTAACACCTCACGCACAGAAGATAGTAATGCAACATGGCGTGTGATTACATCAACTATAGTAAGTAGTCAAATGAGGAAAGATCATCTCATTAGAAAAACGAGTCAAGAATTGAGAATTAATAGGAAAACTTTATCAAGAGCCGTTGAAAGACGCCAAAGAATTGAGGACACTAATGCTAATGAATTATGGGCATTCTTGGGGAGACTACCATGAAAAGATAAACCAATTGTTGAAGCATTAAGATCACTAATTGAAGACTTTTGGAAGAATTACACAAGGGTATCTCCAAATCAAAGGGATGTGGTAAGAAGGGGAATCGGTAGTCAGAACCGTGAGCCACATCCAAAGCATTTTTTGGATGAGACTCAAACACAATTTTATGGTAAATTTCTAGAGAAGTATCCTCAAATTAAAATTTGTCAAAGATATTTTGAAATGCTAAAACCTTTCTATGTCAAGATAAATCACACATGCACTACTTGTTGTTGTAGATTACATATTGAATTTTCTAACCATTTTGATGTTTATAGGTCTATATGTTTAGATATGCATACTAACAATGTTTTGTAGGGTTGTGCCATATGTGCCCCACCAACATCTTCAAGAGACTTCATATCAAGAATTTTATGTGAAAGAGAGGAAGGTCAAATATTTTACAAGAAATTATGCTTGGATGACACATGTCATCGTTGCGGTGGCTTGCAACATTTACTAATATGTGAACATATAGAAAGAACACATGGGGTTGGAAACGAACTAGTAGAGTTTGGCAAGAATAAAATAGTGGCATACAATACAAAAGATGGTAAAGAAGCAAAGAGGTGTGAATTGGTTATTGAAAAGATTCTAGTGTATCAGTTTATGCCTATATTTCGTGATAACATAGTGTATGAGTATGCAAGACATGCCCAAATAGCTCGATGGTTGGACTTGCAATTCAAGTTATGCAAGGACACATTTTTGGTTGGTAGCATTGTTTCAGTCGTCGACTTTGCAGAGAACTACAGTCTACAGCCACAATGCAAGGTGCAATCACAATATTACAACTCCACACAGGTTTCTATATTTGTGCACATCGCATTCATTCATGCGAATGATAGTATAGAGGATGATAGAAATATCATAAGGGAGTATAATTTCTATATTAGTGATGATCGTACGCATTCTACGGAGTTCAGGCAAGGTTGCTTTTAGGTGTTCTACAATGATTTGGCTCGAAGGGACATACCATTTAGTCAACATACCATATGGTTAGATAACTATGTGTCACAATTCAAGAACTCGTGGAATTTCTATTGACTGAGTAGGAGGCATAATTTTACAGGTATTTAGCATATGTGGAACTTTTGTGAGGCCGGGCATGGAAAGGGGGAGCATGATGGTGCAGGAGCATGTATCAAAAGAGCCATAGTACAAGAAGAGTTAAAGTATAAAGACAATGCAAAGTTGACAGATGCAAAATTGATTGTCGAGTGGTGTAATGCTTCCATGGGTCTAGGTAATGAAGGTAAGTCTTCAGTTCGTAGATTTTTTTGGTTGATAGATGATACTAACATTGCACCATATGAGGACTATTCGACACTGACAGGATCAAATGAGATGAACTCTTTCAGACGCTCAATTGCAGGTTCATGGAGTATCCATACATGAAAGATGTCATGCTTTTGTTCTTCATGTACAATTCAAGCCTGGGATGAGTGCGAGTCAAAGGAGTGAGTTGATGAATGGTAGTTAAGTTATCTTAGCCCACTTGACACGTATTGACCCTCGACGGCACTAGAACTAACATAGATGGAATCATCAGTTGACTTTGACCACATATCAGATCTAGTTCAACAAGTAATATATCTATTTGCATAGTTTTTGAAATTCCTAATGTCATCTTACTTTGTAGTGTTTTTGTAATGTTGACTAATTTCATCTAATTTGCTACACATATCAATGTAGGGCACGTATATGCAGTTATTGAATATGAAGATAATGAAGAGGGAACATATTATTACTTATGTCATTGTGTTGAGGCCAAAAAGAAATTGGAGGCCCCAGTTACAGATGGAGAAAACATCAAATACCCTACAGGCTCAGTGGTTATTACTAGAACATGGCTTAGAAGGTACCCACATAAGAGTGTTAATGTTTGGCTATTTCAAGACTTTAACACGCATCGAAAGATTCTTCATTACTTGAACCTTGTCGTGGCATCCAATGTTCATTTGATACAGTATCGGGGTAGACCTTTGAACAAAATCTTGTGGAAGGTGCGTGAGTTTGACCATGAAGCAATACTTGACACAATAATGAGTAGAGTAGACCCAGATGGTTCATTAGATTAATTTGTAAGTATCCACATTGATTTTGTAAAGTCATGTTACATTGAGTTGTAAGTATGCACATTAATTTTTAAGGTTTGTCTTTTTTTATTTCCTACTGCACTTTTACACATATACACATTTTTACATCATCATGTTATGCTTCATGGGGTTAGACCTAAGTGATGGATGAAGTTGATCTTAAGAATAATCTATAAAATCTAGGTAATGTATAAAATATAGGTGTCTTGGTTTCTAACTAGATAATAGGTGTCTCTAATTGTGATGTAGAGGCAATGGGATAGTTGGAGGATGGCAAATTAGATAAGGTTTCCTTATGCTTTAAAGCCCAAATTTCATGATCATTATACAAAAGTGGGAAAAACAATTAGAGACTTTGAATTCTTCATGGAAAAGGTGATTTCAGATGCTATGGGACCCATTCCAATCATTGCCAAAGGCAGACCAAACTCATGATTAACACTTCCTTCACAAACCCAAGAAATGGCTTGTAGCCCTAAAAAAGCAGAACAATTATAATAACTTTTGATATAGATCTTCAAACATAGAACTTGGATAATTAGTAGATACCCATTTGGACTCCCTATCACATATCCAAAATTGGGTATAGGTTGTTTTGGATGATATACCCTAACCTATAACTCCTCTCAATAACCTAGAGGCCCAATTAGGCCTTAAATACAAAGAGACCCCCCTTAAATTCACACACATAAGTCAACCAATGACTTGAGCACTTAGTATTCATGCCAAAAATATAAATTTTGTGGGTTTTGTCCTCCTACAATATGTTGTTCCCAAAAATGTCTCTATGGTTCATTCTCTATGTCTCTAAACATCACCTAACACATGGTTTTGTTAAGTTTTGTCCTGCTCCTGATGCGACCAAACTGACTATTCCAACACATCTAGATGGGTACATTTACGCTAGGCATGGTCCTGTTTTTCACCCAAACATGTCAAAACAGTTTGAGCTACATTGTACCGAAGATATCCTTGAAGAGTCTAAAGTGCAAAAAGATAGCAATCTTTGACGAGATGTTACTCAAAAACTGTGTCACTTAGAAAAATTCCGTCTAAGGTAAAACAATCACGTAGAGTGCCTCTACAACAACCTCTCTTAGTTTTTTATATCTTTGAGGCATTTGCCAGTGGTGAAAGGTTTTCTACTACCCCAAAAATCGTCAGAAGGAGGCAGTGTAAAGTTGCAAAGGGGTGTAACTTTCATCATGCTCCTGATGCGACCAAACTGACTATTCCAACATGTCTAGATGGGTACATTTATGCTAGGCATGGTCCTTCTTTTCACCCAAATATGTCGAAACAGTCCGAGCTACATTGTACCGACGATATCCCTGAAGAGTCCAAAGTGCAAAAAGGTAGCAATCTTTGACAAGATGTTACTCAAAAACTGTGTCACTTAGAAACATTCCGTCTGAAGCAACACGGTCACGTAGAGTGTCTCTACAATAATCCCTCTCAGTTTTTTATTCTCTGAGGCATTTTCCCGTGGTGAAAGGTTTTCTACAGCCCCAAAAATCGTCAGAAGGAGGTAGTGTAAAGTTGCAAAGGGGTGTAACTTTCGTTCTGCTCCTGATGCGATCAAACTAACTATTCTAACACATCCGGATGGGTACATTTATGCTAGGAATGGTGCTATTTTTCACCCAAACATGTCAAAACAGTCCGAGCTACATTGTACCGATGATATCCCTAAAGAGTCCAAAGTGTAAAAAAAATAGAAATATTTGATGAGATGTTACTCAAAAACTGTGTCACTTAAAAACATTCTGTCTAAGGAAACGCGATCATGTAGAGTTCCTCTACAATAACCTCTCTCAATTTTTTATATCTCTGAGATGTTTGCCCGTGGTGAAAGGTTTTCTGTTGCCCCAAAAATGGTTAGAAGGAGGTAGTATAAAGTTACAAAGGGGTGTAACTTTCGTCCTGCTCTTGATGCGACCAAACTGACTATTCCAACACATTCGGATAGGTACATTTACACTAGGTATGGTCCTTTTTTTTACCCAAACATGTCGAAACAGTCCGAGCTACATTGTACTGATGATATTCCTAAAGAGTCCAAAGTGTAAAAAGGCAGCAATCTTTGATGAGATGTTACTTGAAAACTGTGTCACTTAGAAACATTCTGTCTAAGGCAACGTGATCACATAGAGTGCCTCTACAATAACCTCTCTCAATTTTTTATATCTATGAGGCGTTTTCCCATGGTGAAAAGTTTTCTGCTGCCCCAAAAATCATCAAAAGGAGGTAGTGTAAAGTTGCAAAGGGGTCTAACTTTTGTTCTTCTCCTCGTGTGGCCAAACTGACAATTCCAACGCGTCTGGATGGGTACGTTTAGGCTAGGCATGGTCCTGTTTTGCACCCAAACATGCCGAAACAGTCCGAGCTACATTGTACTGGCATATTAAATTATTGACAAATATTGAATCATATAAACACATAGAAATCATTTTAAAGCATAAACTAACTCCTCCAAGTCAAGGCGTAGATTAAGATATGTGAAAAAACTAAATATTGAATGGGCGCCCAAGCTAGATGAAGACTTTTTACCTACCTCATCCTTCAATCATTATAATTGTTCTCAAAAGACATCATCAAAACATGAAAAAACTCCAAGACTTGTAGTTTTAAGTTGATTTCCTCCAAGGCACCAATGTGAGGTTGTTTTGATGGCAAAGGGTGCCTTGATTCATGATGTTAAATCTCCTTCCTCCTAGGCGCCAAAATGGATAGTTTAGACAAGAAAAGGTGCCTTAGTATACTTAGCTCATTTCCTGGCAATTTGATGACTACAATCACTTGTTCAAACCTATAGGAGACCATTTTACACTTAGGCACTAGATTTTAGGATTTAGAACATCTTCCTTTAAGGTGCCAAAATGAGGTTATTTAGACACAAAAGTGCGCCTCCATACAAGATGCTTATTCTCCTTCCACTTAGGCGCTCATTCATGATGATCCAAGTGACAATAGGTGCCTAGACTTCCTTTGGTAAGATTTAGTCATTTTGAAGGTTCTAACACTAGGCGCTATAGTTGGAAGTGATTTGAAGTTCATTTTCCTCTAGGCACCCAAAATGGATGGTGGAGACAAGAAAAGGTGCCTAGGCTTCTTTTGATGATTTTCAAAGTCTTCCTAAATTATATTATGTTATATTAACCCTTAGGTGCAAATGGATGATCTAGGATGACTCTAGGCACATATCCAAGGTGATATCTTTCTAGGCACTTTACATCAAGGCGCTAAAATGGATAGTTTAGAGAGAGGCAAAAATGCGCCTAGAGGTATGATGCTCAGTTTGATGTGTTTGATCAACTTTGATAATCAAGATGAATTGCCTCCCTTAAGGAGCCCTCCTTTATACTTTGAAACATCCTTTCAATATCAAGGCGCCATTTTGAGGTTGTTTGGATGATGAAAGGCGCCTTGAGTTCTAGGCGGAGTTTTGAGGTTGTGCAAGTAGAGAAATGCGCCTAAGGTCTTAAAGAAAATTTGCGCCTAAAACTAAAAAATCCCTAAGGTATGACTTATGGAAGCCTATAGCCCCAATGTTATGTTACATACTAAAATTAGGTAAGACTCAATGTAATCTCATAACCTCGCCTTATATGCAAGAGGAATTACATTTAATAACCACAATGGTCATCAGGTGCTCATAAGCATATGATTTTGACTATCTTATTCAAAACAACAAACATACTCTTTGCATCCCAATATGGTATAATAACAAGAAATTAAGAAATATTTTCAATTGACCAACTCATAAAGAATATGGATCAGCATATTCATTTGAATATTTTCAATTGAGCAACTCATAAAGAATATTAATATTTTCTGTTCAACATGATGATTCATTTTTTTTTAAATACAACTTTTATCTTTTAGTTCCAAAATGAGGTTTAGGTGATACTTGAATAACAATAGCTAGCTTATTGGATCAACAAACATCCTTTGTAATACAATTGGACTTTAAATATTTGAAGTAGCCATCTACAAATATCCATTCAAATGTGGATTTATAATGCAAGTATGGACGCCATCAATAAAAAAGATTTGTATTAACCAAATATCCATATTGGCATACATCAATATCTGTTGATATAAGTATAACATATATACAAAATAGCCATATAGGCTTACAAGAATGCCATATAGGCATACAATGTCAACTATATGCAATACAAAATATATGTCCACAAATGCCATATAGACATACAACAAAGGAACACAATAAAAAGTCATTCCCCTCTGGCTGGTGAAGAGAATAGATCACGGGCAGCCTTTGATCTTCTAGGGGATGGAGACACGTATGTGGGTGGTCTACTATGAACCCGAGGGTTACTCCTCCTGTTTAGTTCTTCCTACATCTTTAGCTGTTACAATAAAAAGTATAGACATTAATATATAGAAATTACATGTTATAAAAAATGAAACATTTAACAAAATAATCACTTACCGCTACCATATAATCTATCTCCTCACTTGCCTCAGTAGCAAAAATAGGCCATGGTGATGTCATGTCCTATAAAAACCATCCAGATAGAAATTAAACTTCAAATCAATAATCTTTTAATTTTTCAAAAATAAACAACTATAACAATGAATGTAAATTAAAATTTACTAATCTGCCTCATACCCCTATCAATGGCATGGAGCTATGAATCGTAGAGGTCACACCATGCTCCATTGCCCTATGAACATCGGGAGGTGTCTCCGCAACCTGCATCATCTGGAAATAAAACAACATTATTCAATTACAAAAACTATAATAGTGATGCAAATCATGGCTCCTAACATACACACACGTTCATCTAAACATGGAAGTACACACAATAAAGCACACAAGTCACATACAAAAATCTAGTAAGTACAATTCATTCATTAAACTATTTATTTTATTACCTCCGTGAAATTTTGAAGTCCACCACCGCTGGCAGGTGTTGCTGTGACATCTCCAGTATTAACCTATTCAACATCCAAAATTATATATTAGAATACCATTCATATAATGATGCTATTCACATGTAATATTTATAATTGTTTCTAGTTACATACCCCAATAGTAGATGATCTAGTGTAATATGCAGGTGGAGAACCACTGAAAACTGCATCAACGCTATGACCCTAAAATTTCATTAAAATCATCAAACTAAATTAGTTAATCTTGCATTTCAAAAATAAAATTTAATAAATTAAATTCAATAAAATTTCTAATATTTACCTGAATATCAGGGTCGAAAGTCTCACTCAGGAGGGTATCTGTCATCACCATCTGCTTAGCTACAGATGTAGCCTGTGCACCTACGTCTTGACTATCCATGGGTTCATAACCATAGGCTGACCTGCAAGTCTGACAAGCATGGGGTGGGACCCTACTCCTCGCACTATCTCCCAACCCACTCTGTGATGCAGGACTGGCATGCTCTATGATGCTCTGGGTCAAGGCACTAATGGACTGAAGTGTATCGACCTCAACACTCTCCTTCACAATGGAAGGGATAGAAACATGCTCATGGGCTAGTTTGCTGATTAATTGTCTCATTGCCCGTTGTGGGTCAACACGTGCCCCTAGTCTATCTTGTGTTGACCCCCCACCTCTACCCTAGAAGTCCCGCATATCAAAATATTTTGGCACTTTATTGAGGACAAACTCGTAGTAGAGTTTCCTCAAAAAATATTGTGGGACCTCATTATTATTGCATGGAGGATGGTGAAAACCCATCCACCACCTCTGCCCAAAATTGTCCCTTATCGTTTGGTTGTTGCACCAATGGATAGGGAACCTCTTGCATGTAATGGGTGGAGGTTGATTTGTTTGTGGGTTTGTGAAAATGGAACACAGTCTAATTTTGTAATTTGTAATTTTTTCACATCTTGGTATGACAGCTTGTCTGCATAATAGTCTCTAAACTCTCTCCTCTTATCTGTCCAACTAGATATTTTCTTGCTAATTGAATCTACATTTGATAACATAGATTCAAGAGATTCAACAAGCATGGACCTATGCAAGGTTGAAGTGGAAGGATCTTTCAACCTTGCAATTATGTCTTCAATTTCTTTTTTATTATTTTTAATTTGCCCCATTAGATTTTCTTGTGTTCCAGGGGCATGTCGAGGAATGGATGGAGGAGTTTGTTGTTCAGCAGGTATTTCCTCTTCAGGATTTTGTGGATTTTGAGGAGGAGGAGGTGCATTAACATTTCCTAACAATTAACGAAGTTTACATCAAAAATCAACTCAAACCTACCTATTTAGAAACAAATTCAAACAAAAAAAAGTAAAACTCACTCCTTTGGCCTACTCGATGTCGTGGAAGCATTTTGGCGATGAATAGGTAAGATTTTGGTGTTGAATCGACTTTTTCAAAATGCGAGCGCGCTTCTTAGGATTTGTAGGCCGTGGGTGTAGAGGAAAACAAAGAAATGAAATGAGCACAAATGCTCTTTTTTTTATTTATAGTTAGTCATAACGCGCTCGTGTTATAACGTGAGCGTGTTATGGTTTAGTTTTGACGAGCCTTAGGCTCGTCATTACCAAACCATAACGTGAGCGCATTATAATGCGCTTGCGTTATGTATTAAATTTTTTTGAAAAAAATTTGGCCACTTTTTGGCCCCCCATCTTTTTGCACTTACCCAACTACGAACTTGTGACTTACAAATCACAAAAAATTACTACTACACCAAACATCCCTAGATAAACTCAAATCATTTTGGTAGGATTTGAAAATGCAACCTTTGCACAAAATGATAGCAAGGGTATTTTAATACAACTTATCATTTAACTCCTAACCACCCACCCACATCTGTTTGGGTTAAACAACACACTCTAAGCTTTGACTTAGACATGGTTGGTGGGCCCTCTCCAAATCCATTTATGTCTAAAAAAATTATGTTAATACATCAACCATGCATTTCAACAAACCGTGACTACCCCACCTGCTACGGCCTATGATTACTTTTAAATTGGGGATAAGTTTAATTTGAATATCTCTCCCCTCTCGCTTAACTAATTCCAATCTTAGGGGCTCTATTTATGTGGGTGCTTTTTCTGTAGGAGCTAGGCAGTCTCATTGTTTCACCATATACAACAAATAGGTCTCCAACTCCATCAATTAACATTTTCCAGCATACTACCAACCTGCACAAAAATGGGAGCTTTGAAATTGTTTAACCAAATGCCTCAAAGAAATGTGGTCTAATGAAATTCCATGACCATAGGATATGCACAATATGGATTTGTTGAAAAGGCTTTATTTCAAGAAAATACAATTGGTAGGTGAAAAGACAAACTCTACAACCTTTGCCAACATCATCCTTCCTGTGCCAAAATGGGAGCTTTGGAACAATGTATGGACATCCATCAAAGGATAAAGGATAGAGGAATTTTGTTAGATGTTGTAGTTGCAACTGCCCTAGTAGACATGTATGCAAAATGTGGAAGCATAGACAAGGCACATGAACTATTTGATAGAATACCTCAAAGATATGTCATATCATGGAACATGTCATGATTGTAGGATATGCAAAATGTGGAAGTGTAGACAACACACATGAACTGTTTCACAAAATGCCTCAAAGAAATATGTTCTAATGGACTTCCTTGATTGTAGGATATTCACAAAATGGATTTTTTGAAAAGGCTTTAGAAACTTTCAAGAAAATGCAATTGGCTAGTGTAAAGCCAGAAACCTTTGCCAACATCCTTCCAACTTGTGCCAAGTGGGAGCTTTGGAACATGGTATGGACATCCATCAAAGCATAAAGGATAGATGAATTTCGTCAAATGTTATAGTTGCTACAACTCTGGTAGACATGTATGCAAAATGTGGAAGCATAGACAAGGCACATGAATTGTTTGATAGAATGCCTCAAAGAAATGTAGTCTCATGGAATGTCATTATTACAGGATATGTAGAAAATGGATTTGTTGACAAGGCTTTAGAAACTTTCAAGGAAATGGAATTTGCAGTTGTAAATCCAACATCCTCCCTACCTATGCCAAAATAGAAGGGGGATTTTTGTCAGCACCAAGAAAACACATCCACACAACCACCATAGGTTTAAAGCATTTTGGGATAGGGTATGAACATCCATTAAAGCATAATAGAAGTGGAATTTTTGTCAGATATTATAGTTGGAAATGCTCTGGTAGACATGTACGAAAAATGTGGAAGCATAGACAAGGAACGTGAACTGTTTGACAAAATGCCTCAACGAAATATGGTCTCATGGAATACAATGATTTTGGGATATGCACAAATTGGATTTTTCAAGGATGTTTTCAAAATCATTAAATTAACAAAGCACTCTAGAACATATCCTAACATTACAAGCTTTTCTTGTGTTCTATGTGCATACAACCATGTAGGTTTAGTGGATGATGGTTGCATATGCTTCAATAATATGAGTAACCCTTATTGCATTACACCTACAATTGATCATTATGTGTGCATGGTTAACCTTATTTCTCGTGTTGACTATCTTGAGGACACCCTAAACTTTATCATTAAGATGCCAGTTAAACCTATGGTGGTTGTGTGGATGTGTTTTCTTGGTGCTACAAATCGCATATGAATATAGGCTTAGGAGTATTTATAGTGACACTACTTTTTTATTTGGACCCTAAAAATATATTGTGAATTATGTTCTCTCAAACATCCATAAAGAAGTGGGTAGGTGGTGTGAGGTTCAAATGGTAAGGAGATTGATGAAAGATAAGGAAATTATAAAGATCCCTAGATGTAGTTGGATTGAAGGCCATAAAATGGTATGTGATTTTTGTGTAGGAGACAATCACATCCATAGACATAGGAGATCTATGCAAAGTTGGAGAAGTTGGCTTGGGAGATGAAGACATCAAGGTATTTTCCATATTCAAGGCATTTACTTGGTGATGTGGAAAAGGAGGAAAAAGAATTATTTCTCTACCACCATAGTGAAAAATTGGCAATTGCTTTTGGTTTGTTAGACACCCCCCTAGAACAACTATTAGAGTTGTTAAGAACCTTCAAGTATGTGTTGATTGTCACAATGCAATGAATTTTATCTCCAAGATTGTTGCAAGAGAAATTATTGTGAGAGATGTGAATTGTTTACATCATTTAATGCTAGGAGAATGTTCTGGTGGAGATTATTGGTGACACTAAATGAAGTGATTGAAAAATAGGCTCACATTATAATAATGTGCACCATGTCAAACCTGCACTAACAATGAAGGAACAAGGTTGTGTTTTCAATTTCTAGGAAAAAAATGGTTTTGTTTTTGTTTTGAGTATTTGGCAATCTAGACTATGATGTTGGCTTCATAAAATTAGATGCATAGATTGCAATGGAGATCACTACTTATATACATTATCGGGGTATTTGTCAAAGACTTATTTTATGATAGCATGGATGTTTAATTGAATTATTTTCATAAAACCTGCATATGTATGAAATGAAAAGATAGAGGAGGTGGTGAAGAAAGAGTGAAAACACAAGGTGAGGAATGCTTCAAGTAAATGGAAAGATGCTTGAGAAATAGGAAATGGGAGAGGAGGGCTCACAATTACCCTTGTCATTTTGTATAGTTCTTTTGTTTCGATTAATCATATTGTCTTTTTCCTATGTTAGGTTAAGCATTTAACTACACATTCTAGATTCAATATTAATTTTATATAAGTGTATGTAGATTTCATGTCATTTATAGTTAGATATTTCTAATGTTGTTGCACATCCGTTTGCTTGATGAGATAGCTAATAGATTTTTGAATTCATGGATATTTTTTAATTTAATTTGATTATAATTTGCTTGGTTTGAATTAGAAAGAAGCCACTATAATTTATAATGAAGAGGTAAAAAAATTACAAGTGCTTTTATGTTGTAATTAGTGGTTATGCATGACACTTGAAAAACTCTCAAAATGAGGGTTATAGATTAATGTTAGAGAGAAGAGAATAACATTTGTATATGTAAAAATAAAATAATGATTTATATCGCATTGTAATTGCACATTCATGACATTACAAAATGGTGCATGATGATATTTATAAATTAATACTAATAAGATGAGGGTTTGAAGGTGGTTAGGAGAGATCTAAATAGGGCATTTCATAAGTATTTGGAGTGACAATAAGATTTAAAATGTTCAAGAGGAACTCAAAAGGATGAAGAGAATTTTAGAGAAACATAATGGAATACAGATCATAGGTTTGAAAGGAATATTATAATTATATTCATAATATGGTCAAATTGACTACTTTATTCACTTGTACAAACCGAACAAATGGTAGTAAAGTTAAATTCTATTTGGTAGGATAGGAATTGATTAATTTTGCACTAGTCACATATCTAGCAAATGCTAGTGAAGACTAAATTCCATATGCCCCATCTAATGTTTGTTTACAATTTTTAATCACAACGACATTAAGAATCTTGAATTCTTGTACTTGATTCATGTCAAATTTAATAACGAGGGATTCATTTCGTAATGTCCAAAGACTTATGAGTCGTGGCTAACAATTTTTGTTTAGTTGATTTAAAAATGGAATGTTATCATAAGCATACATGTTTGTATATAGTGGAAGAAAGAAAAATATTTTTTTTGGAAAGAATCTACAATGATGAACTTTAATTCTTCATCTCATGCAAATGCATTCAACAACTTCATGATTATAAGAAAACATACATTTCTAGGTTAATTTTAAGTCTTTATTATGAGTGTATTTTTAATGTTTACAATAGAAGAAGGGAATTTGTTATGAAGCCCCTTCTATTCTTATAAAAGCTAGATCACTTTGTAACTATCACTGATAGTATCACACTTCAAATCCCAAGGGACATCTAAAATAATAAATGAATATTTTTGTATATGCATTATAATAGTAGGCAACATTTGAATGGAAGCAACTCGATTGTCATTAAAAATAAAAATAATTATAAAATAATCCCATTTATCACATTACAGAAGTGGCCAATATGATAGTGGTTCTTTAAATCATGTGATATAAAATGATCCCATAGATTGGATCTTACATTACAAGAAACAAACAATAAATGTTTTTGCATGATAACATGAAGAACATTTACTGTTGGAGAGGGTCCACTAAACATGTTGAAGTCAAAACTTACAGTGTGCTATTTAAGCCCAACCCCACATCCTAAAACAAATAATGCAATCGATTATTTAATATTGTACTTCTTCTGTAACGACCATAAATAAAAAAGATATTTCCCAACTGTGCTTGCAGTGACAGTGAATTGGAATTATAGTACAGGTAACAACAATCAACATAAAAATCAAACCCAGATGAAAAAAACCTAGAAATCACATTCTCCATACTTTTATTTGCAGTCAAAATTCAGCTTTAAAAATGTCGGCAGATGAAACAAATACTGGTGCCCCATAAAGAATTGTGTGGTCGTCATGTACAGGCAAAGATTTGTGTGGTTTGTACCAACAAGATGGGATGAATGAATGAAAGAAAGTTTTTAATGAGTCTACGAAACCAAATAGTCTATGGGATCTGTAGACAAAGTTGACTATACAAAACAAAAGAATCAACTGATAGCACCCTTACTTCTATGGATGAGTTCAGAGAATAAAAAGTTGTACAATCATGAATTATTCCACAGCGCATGCTCCTACAATCGACAAAATCTAATGTTTTGACATTAAGTTTTATCAATTTTACAATCTTCAATCCCTGCACTACCTTGAATTTATCATGTTGCAGTAGTAGTGTGTAATGTCCCCTTTTGTAAATGCCCTAGTTTTTGCCCTAAAATCACAATTCCAAGCAAAGCAAGAAAATAAATAGAGTTAGCGATATCATTTACCAATTTAAATTGTTGAATAAGATAGACCCTGTTGAGAACCTGCAATCATGTTAAATAATCATTGAAAGCATATTCCATAAAATAGATCTTTCCTACTAGGGTTAGGAACATTATCTTAATCATATGATATACCTAATTCATTAATGGAGTTCAACCAAAAAGGTTTAGGATAAGGGGGTATGATAGGGTGCCCGAAGCGATCCTCTACCCTAGGCCCAAGAGCGGATATACCATCCCTCTTGGCCTCATGTGGCCTTCTGCCATCCATATGAGGGGGTGTTCCTAGTGAGGAATCTTTTAAAAGTTCTCCCTCTTCTTGCCACCCTTATTTTCCTCCCTATGATAGGAACTCCTTAACCCAATAGCCAACCATGGTAGAGGTTTGAGGGGAAACTACCGTAGGGTATCCGGAGTATCCTTCCCTTCCAAGCCCAAGGGTGGGGCACACCTTGCACCCCCTGGACCTCATGGGACTATCAGTCATCCACCATGAGGTGCTGTGCTTAGAAGAGGACTTCCAACCCTTCCTTGTATTCCTCATTATTCCTCCACATGGTCGCTTGATGAGAATTACAAACACTAAATACATCCAGATTCATAGAGATTATACAATGTAATAAATATATCATTATACACAACAATCATGATAGAGCATACCACA
Organism: Cunninghamia lanceolata; assembly: GCA_027924645.1. Taxonomy (NCBI): domain Eukaryota; kingdom Viridiplantae; phylum Streptophyta; class Pinopsida; order Cupressales; family Cupressaceae; genus Cunninghamia; species Cunninghamia lanceolata. The sequence continues at coordinate 5,321,716 of BSBN01000847.1, read as the reverse complement.
ATATTTATTTAAACACAAGACTGCTATATTCTCATGAGCATACCACAATATCTATGTTTTGAGGTCAATGTGAAAATATCTCATCGATGTGATGATTTCTCCTAAAACTTGCTTGACCCATAGGTCTTTATTTTTTAGTTTAGTTACAACTCAACTAGAGTTATGAATGTCTAAAGTGGTGGCAAAAAAATTCGCAACTCAACTAGAGTTATGAATGTCTAAAGTAGTGGCAAATTTTTTTGCAAATATATGACCAATCATAATGGTGTGATAATTACTTGGATCATTTTGGTCTTCAATTTCTATAATTCACAAAGACCTTTTTTTAATATTACATTAAATTGAATGAGATTGAAACTTAAACTGCCAAACTTATGACATACAACTGAGAACAATTTACTACTACACCAAAAATCTATAAACAGGCTTAAATCATTTTGGTAGGATTTGAAAATGCAACTGTTACAAAAAATGATAGAAAGGGTATTTTAACAAAACCTATCGTTTGAAATATTTAACTCCCAACCAACCCTAAGACAAATAATGCAATGGACTATTTTATATTTTATTTTTTTGTCAAGACCATAAATTTAAAAGAAATTTCCTGATCGTGCTTGTAGTGGCATGGAATTGGAATTTTAATGTGGGTCCCCTTAGTACAGGTAACAACAATCAACATAAAAACCCAACCCAAATCAAATTAAAATCAAATTCTCCATGATTTTTCAAGTTAAAATTCAGATTTAAGAACTTTGGCAAATCAAACAAATCCTGGTGCCCCACAAAGAGTGGCATGGTCATCATGATCAGGCAAAGATTGTCAAAATCTATAAGTTTTGTTACCCAGTAAAAACTAGAGTGCTCCAAAGCCATGCCATATGGTCTGTATGAACAAGATGAGATGAGATCAGAGAAGAAAAAGTTGTACAATCACCAATTATTCCACACCCCATGCTCAGAATTTACTGGGGATCATCAACAAAAGGTTTACATAAGATCCAATATAGGTGGAAGCTTCTTATTGTTCAACTAAGAAGTAACTCTCATCAATTCCATGTGAAACATGGATGTGGAAAAGATTAGAAGAGGCTTGAGAAGAAATATATTTTTGCACAACTGGCATAGTAGAATCAAAAAAATATTTTGTTTTGGAGTGTGGTGCTTCTAGAAACATCAAGAACCAAGTATACTAATCTTGAAAAATGCTTCATTGTACGGTAAAAGGACATAAAATGGGAAAGCTTATCATCACTTTAAATAAAAGAAGAAATAAAATGAAGGAACCTCCTGCACCTTAAAAGTTATTTTACTCTATTCTATTCTTTTTATATTCCATTAAATTGTACAAGTTGATTTTTTAAACACAACATATCTTCACCAATGCATAGTTTCTGACACATGCAATCTTCAATCATGTTGGAGTACTCTTTAATAAAAGGTCAAATATATGCTATTGTTAATATCAACACTTGTCACATCATGCCTGTTTGTTTCCGTGAAGAAAGAAAAATGAGTGTGTCTTTGCCTTATCTCCCTCCTTTCTTCCTCTATGATGACCACTTACTACATCTTCTTCTGGAAACTCCTCCCTATGCAAAGCTCTAAACCACTTATACCACGCATATTAGTAGTTATGATATAGTAAATTAGGTTGTACTTTGAAATAGAATTATTCCTGATTTCATTTGAAGTTATATTATGACATAGGGGAGAGGACCCTACTACTTGACCACCCTAATTTCATGCATCTCAAAATCATACATGGTAGGGGAGAGGACCCAGTAGTGGTGCACCCTAACTTCACGCATCTCAAAATCCTACGTGGCAATTTTGAATCACTCCAAAATTTTTACAGTAGCTTACTTGGCAACGCCCCTTCTTATAACTAAGGTTTCAGGGCCACATCATCAAAGATGATGCCACATCAGCATGCTTTTTGTTGAGGTGTCAAATAGTTCCCCCAAAAAAGGTTAGACCAATAGGTGTGCATTAAGTCATGTTTTGTTGGTGGGCTGATGTGGCATCACATGATTGGTTGCTTTTTATATCTAATGAGCACATTTTGTTCAATTATAAGTACTTATAGTAACACTAACAACCTTAAAGTCACAACTACTAGTGCTAAACTTTTAAAAATATTGGGCCTTAAATACACAAATACTACCACACCTATTGGAACATGCTCAACAATTGGGTCCTCTCCCCTAGAAACAAAGACTGGGATATGATATCAAGGATATGAAGTCAATGAGCTCAGATGACTAAAATCTCAAAGTTTGAGAGTCTATGATGTAATTGAGCTCATGATTTTGTCAAGGTGGCATGATCCCATTCAAATGGTGTGATCTTGTCTTATGTAGAGTTGGACCTTTTATACTTGCTTAATCAATTCGTTTGATGTATATTTGATGTAAGAAAAACTCGGTGGTGTTAAGAAGTGCCTTTTGGGGCTTACTATGCAAAGATTGAAGTTCAAGGCTTCCTTGTGCCTTTTTCGAGCCCCTAGACTAAGTTAATAGTAATAAAATAGAGTGTACAACAATGGTGTTTGATGTTGATGTAGACATAGTAATTGATAGTATGTGGAACCTACAAAATGTTAGAGACAAATATGTGAATATGCTAGACCTTAATTAAAATGCTCTCCATAATCGATCATTAGAATGACATAGGGTGATTCCTATAAATTATAGAAGTCTTGAACACAAAATTTAGAGTTTTTGATGCACATGTCAACATGTAATGGTCATGTCTTGGTTTGTTGGTCTTGGATTGCAAACAATTTTAAATTTTGAAATAGAGGACAAGATCAAACCCACAACCCACTTCAAAGGATAGAATTGTAGGTGTGATCCAATGTAGGACAGACAATGCTCTAAGAAGTGGATATGTTCTAAGTAGAGTGATGTAGCATAAATTAGTCAGAGATGAGGTTTAAATGAGTTAATGCACCAAAAAAATTCAAAAGGATACTAATATTATACATTAAAATCAGCTATGTAAAATGACATAAAATAAAAAGATATAAATATAAAAACATACAATTTTCTTCTATATAAATATTTAATATAATTTAAATTATTTATTTTAAAATATTTATAATTTTCTCTTAAAATATAATTATTGATAGTTAACTTCCTCCTTAACCTTAGAAACATTCCAAACCTCTATAGAATTGGGTAAACTAAGAAAAGTTGAATGGAAAATGAATTAGAGCCGTGCAAGGAAATATGGTGATTTTGAAGATTTGTTTGATGTTGCAAGCATCTATCCAATAAATCACAATGTGGATATTTTGTCACCACATTATCTTCTTGTTAAAATTGATGGTACATTTTGAAAAAATGTTGTGTGGATGTGCATAAATTTGGAAGAATGGTCTGTGGATGAGCAAATTGCTTTTTCTCCAAATGAGAACAACGTCACACCTAAATTTGAATCAAATAGAAGCCACTTGCAGCCTACAACAAAATACAAATAGGCCAGGCAATGTAGAAAAGATAGAAGCATCATATGAAGATGAAATACACATGATTTTCAATAGTCACATTACTACCCAAAAAAAATATGTATCAAGGACAACCGTCCATAAAATTCTTTGTATGCAAACCACAGATGAGAAGCTTTAAATTTGCAATTAACAGCTTAAAATGACGAGAAGTTAAAAAGGAAATGGCATATAGGTGAAAGAGAATAGAAGACAATAGAAGGCTTAACTAAATAAAATCAAGGCCTCCATTGTAATTTGTGAATAGTGGTGGAAGAGAAATGAGGGTTGGCAAGTTGGTAACGTGGAAGATTGCATGAGATGCCACCAGTGCTAGTGGTTCTAAACTGTGTCCAATTTCAGATTGATATTTGTCAATTTATTTATTAAGGGAGAAGATTTAATAGCTGTGGGTGTGTTAATAGTTGTTATAGTATTGTGTAATAGGATTTTTGTAACTTTTATTTATTATTTGTAACTTAGTTAAGTATTAGTTGTCATTATGTTTGTGCTTTTAAAGAATAGACAAAAACTATCTATTTTCACAAATCACATCAACTAAATAATTAATCATATGGTGACACATAAGGTAATCAATAATGCATGCCTTCAAGCATATGTTTTAGTTTAATGTAGATGATGTGGCTACAATGTTGATGCCTAGAACCTAAACAATAGCTTTAAGCTCTTAACTCACCTACAAAGACATGTTAATTTTTTTGTAAAAATTCAACTTACCATTTACAAAGTTGAGAAATGCAATGTTAAGATGCATGGCAATTAAATCCTTTCCCCTATCCTACTTTTTTCTCATAGTCTTTACATTTTTAAATGCCAATCATATCATAGACCAAAATATTCAACCCAAAATATCTTGCAACAGTTTTCTAAGACTAAACAAAAAAACACACACTAACTATGCCTATCAACAAATAATAGAGTAAACACAAGCATAAGATATCTTACATACAATGTATTGCATTGCTTTTCATTCATTTGCAAAAAAAAAATATTTAGGAAGAACTTCATTTATAATATTATATGTAAAACATAAAATATGCACCCACTAAATATTTTTACAGTTAGGAATATCTTTATTTTAAATACTGCATGGTTGCAATTTATTTTAAGTTTCCCATGTTATGTTTTCTTTTATAAAAAAGAGAGTGGAAAATTTAATTGATGAGTCAATTTGGAAATATATGGAAATTTTTATATGAATTCTTTACAAATCTTTGTTGGAATATTGATAAATCAAATATTATAGAAGTTAATTTCTTCAACTATTTCTTGTAAATGGCTTTTATATCATATTATACATTGAGGTTTTAAAAACAATGTACCTATTTTTCAAAATTAGATATTCTATTTATTGTTAAAGGAATATGGATTAAGATTTTTAGATCACTATCATTGTTAAAGGAATATGTTCAATCATTATAAAATAGGATTAAATATTGTTTCAATTCAATTTCAGTTATCTTTCTTAAGGTAATGCGCCGAAGTTTTTGCCCCATATAAAAGAGTAGGTGTAACACATGAGTGAAAGAGGTGAATCTTAGTTTGGATATCTTGACACTAAAGCTAGAAGCACTATTTCTCAATAGTGGTGAGGGAAACATACCCTTTGCTTAGTCTAGACTCAGCAATTGGTGAAAAACTAAAGTGTTTCCTAGAAAAAAGAGGACACCTAAATATACATATGAAGGGAATATATCAACCTTTTGACTTCTATATGTGAGGAAAAATTTCTTGGAATTATGCTTTGAAGTGTTAAAAACATACCTTTTGTATTCCCAAGATTTACCATAAGAACATGTGTGTCACAAAAGGATGATAAAATTATGTAACTATCTCTAGAGACCTTCGTGTAAGTGGAACATCAAAATGATGTCCTTTGCGAATAAAATAATATCAACACAAACTTTATGCAACAAGCAACCATCTATGCCCAAGCAACTTGAAATGATTTCCTCAAGCTCACATATGTATAGACAAAAATGAGTAGGGGAGAGGACCGACAACCATGCTTAACCCCATTTGTGCTTCTAACCTCTCTGTCTCTCCAACAATGGACTCACAATGCCATAACTAAGATGCATGCTAATAACCCCTTTCGAGAACAACGTCACACCTAAATTTGAATCAAACAAAAGCCACTTGCAGCCTGCAACAAAATACAAATAGGCCAGGCAATGTAGAAAAGATAGAAGCATCATATGAAGATAAAGTACACATGAATTTCAATAGTCACATTACTACCCAAAAAAATGTGTATCAAGGACAACTGTCCATAAAATTCTTTGTATGCAAACCACAGATGACAAGATTTAAATTTGCTTGATTAATAGCTTAAAATGATGAGAAGTTGAAAAGGAAATGGCATACAGGGGAAAGAGAATAGAAGACAATAGAAGGCTTAGCTAAATAAAAGCAAGGCCTCCATTGTAATTTGTAAATAGTGGTGGAAGGGAAATGAGGGTTGGTAAGTTGGTAACGTGGAAGATTGCATGAGATGCCACCAGTGCTAGTGGTTCTAAACTGTGTCCAATTTTAGATTGATATTTGTCAATTTATTTATTAAGGGAGAAGATTTAATAGTTGTGGGTGTGTTAATAGTTATTATAGTATTGTGTAATAGGATTTATTTTACTTTTATTTATTATTTGTAAAGTTAAGTATTAGTTGTCATTATGTTTGTGCTTTTAAAAAATAGACAAAAACTATCTATTTTTGCAAAACACGTCAAATAAATAATTAATCATATGGTGACACATAAGGTAATCAATAATGCGTGCTTTCAAGCACTTGTTTTATTTTAATGTAGATGATGTGGCTACATTGTTGATGCCTAGAACCTAAACAATAGCTTTAAGCTCTTAACTCACCTACAAAGACATGCTGAATTTTTTGTAAAAATTCAACTTACCATTTATGAACTTGAGAAATGCGATGTTAAGATGCATGGCTATTAAATCCTCTCCCCTATCCTACTTTTTTTCGTATACTCTTTACATTTTTAAATGCCAATCATATCATAGATGAAAAAATTCAATCCAAGATGTCTTGTAAGAGTTTTCTAAGACTAACCAAAAAAACTCACACTAATAATGCCTTTCAACAAATAATAGAGTAAACACAAACATAGGATATCTTACATACAATGTATCACATTGCTTTCATTCATTTGCGAAAAAAAAAATTATTTAAGAAAAACTTCATTTATTACACCGAGAGGCATTCTACACTCACAACAAGGGATGAAAGATTCAGATTCCTGTAAACATTTAGATTCTGTAAACAAAAATCATAAAATATTTAAATAAATAAATTCATATAAATAAGATTCATAAATTCTTGTCCAATTTCTTTTTTGGTTCCATAGTTTTTGTGATTTTCTTATTTTCAATTTCTTTTTTGATTTTTAGTTTTTTATTTTTTCCATTTTTTTTTTTGGTTCAATAGTTTTTGTGATTTTCTTATTTTCAATTTCTTTTTTGGTCTTTATTTTTTTTACTTTTTCCAATTTCTTTTTCAAATAAACTATGGAAAAGAGATATCCCTCAGCGTACTTTAGATATATTTTTTAAATATAAATATACTAGTAATATTATATATAAAACATAAAATATGTGCCCACTAAATATATTTAGTGTTAGGAATATCTTTATTTTAAATACTCTATGGTTGCAATTTATTTTAAGTTACCCATGTTATGTTTTTCTTTTATAAAAAAGAGAGTGGAAAATTTAATTGATGAGTGAATTTGGAAATATATAGAAATGCCTATATAAATTCTTTACAAATCTTTGTTGGAATATTGATAAATCAAGTATTATAGAAGTTAATTTCTTCAACTATTTCTTGTAAATAGTTTTTATATCATATTATACATTAAGGTTTAAAAAAAAAGTCTATTATTCAAAATTAGATATTCTATTTATTGTTAAAAGAATATGGCTTAAGATTTTTAGATCACTATCATTGATATTATATTAAATATAAAATATAAAATATAAAATTATTTTTAAACAATGATTATTATAAAAATTTGAATATGAGATAACATTTTAGGTTGAACATTTCTATGGAACAAGTTATTGAGAGGATCCTTAAAAAGCATCATAAATTTTGTGAAAAATTATTGCTTAGACTTGTTTTAAAAAGGTGCATTTGACTTCATCATGAATTTAAAAATCTTTTAAGACTTATTGTTGTGCCCTAATGTAATGCCCACCCTAGTTTGTTGCTTGTGTGCCTTTTGATTCATGTGTTATATGTTGTTCTGAGTGTTTATCAGTGTATTATGTGATTATTATGCTTTGATGCATTGCACCAAACTTGCTGATGAGGTCTATGCTTCCATCGATGGGTTTTGAGGGTGTATTCTACATGACCATTGAGGTGTTGTAATGGGGTTGTGGTTTGTTATTTGGCTTTTCCAACTATGCATTATGGGATGCATACGTTGTGTTCATGTGTGTTAGATTATTGAAGTGCTTTAGCTTTATTATTTTCATTTGTGTAATATGTTGGATGGATGTGATGCCTTCAGTATGATTATGTTAGATGATTTATGCATATATAATTTTATCATGTTGATTGATTGTTGACTCAGGTTTATGATGCTTATATGATATTATGCCACGTTGGGTATTATGATGTGCTTCGGCTATTTTATGTATGGAGCAGGTACACCTGATGGTTGACTTGAGTGTACAGGTAATTACAGGGGTTAACTAATGTGGGAAATGTGCAGAAGGTTGACATGGGACGCTAAGCCATCTTACCCTTATCCTTGTGTTGTGGAAACTTGTGATGTGTGTTTGGAATCATTTGCATATGTTTCCTTAGCATTTTTGCAATTTATTTTAAAATGTTTTGAAAAGCGTGTTTTCTATGTTTTCAGATTAAATTAATGATTTTAATTTGGAAATTGCTATTTTTGCTTTAGCTAAAATGTTTGTTGCATCATTATATGCTTGTGGAACAAATTTGAGTGATTTTAGTTTAATTCTAAAATTGATATTTTTCCGTAAAAAGCTAGAAATTGCATTAAATGAGGAAACTGAATGCCTAGTATGCAATGTTTGTACTTTTTGGAATGAGATTGAATTAAATGGAAATAACCTATTTGGAATAGTTGAGTTCATTCGACTAACTATTTCCCTATCTATTTGAGTGAATTATTTGGGTGTTTTAAGTGAAAAAGGGTTTATTAATGTGTTATTTGAAATGGCTATTTGATTTGCAAAAGAGACATTCAATTATTTAATTTTTGAATTAAATGAATTAAATGATTCAGTTGTGCAAAGGCTATAATTTTGAATTGATTGCTTAAATCACTAAAAGGATTAATTTATTACCAAAAAAAGGAATAGTGTCTTTGGAGGAATAAAAGGAAAAAGACATATTTTTCATTATTCTTTTTCTCTCCAAAATTTGCTCTCCTTTGTTTGAAACCCTCTTGCTTGAAAAATGAATCATCTTTGGCATTGATTACTATTTTTAGCCTCATAGGTGTTTTGGTGTCATTTCCATGATGTGATATGCACTTTTGAATTATTCACTCCTTTGCATTGGGATGTGTGCCTTTACATGAGTTTGACTAGTGACTATTCTAGTTGGTTGAGGAATCGTACCTCCTAGTTGGACTATCCAATGGGTGAGTGTTAACCTTGTGTTTGGGATGTCTTGTGTCAGCATGGAATAGACTAAGGTGGATGTCACCCTCATCCTACTCCATGTGTTCGCGAGGGAGCGAGGTCATGGACATGTATCTGATCCTCATCATGGAGTGAGCTCCACCTTTCTCTTGGTCATCGTGGTGAGTTGTCACATGATGGGTGAAGTCTATCGCTTGTGCCACCTTGCATTGTGTAATGGTGATGTCTTTTTAGGTGTTGTTGTACATGTTGCAACACCTTGTGTGTGCGTGAGTGCAATGCGACATGTAAATGTTGCACTTGCAAACGCAAAAAAATTGTTGGTTCAGTGTTTGTTCGGCTAATGTCCTGTGTGAAAGCTTGGGGCATTACACTTGGTATCAGAGCCCATGTTGCAGCATTGGGAGCTTTGGGGTGTGTTCTTCTTGACTCATTCTAGCATGTGTGGGGTCTATTGGTGCCTGCTGCTAGTTCAGGTTTCAAATATTCATTTGCAGGCACTGTCATAAAAAATCCAAAAAAATTCTAACTCCCTCAGCCTCATGCATATGTCTTTGTATATACATGGACATTTGTATGTACAAGTGCAGTTGTACAGTGGCGGGCCTGAAGAAGAAGTTCAATTGGCCTTCAAAAATGCAAAAAATGGTTGTATGCATTGTTGTATGCATATCAGGTTTAGAAATTATGCTTGTATGTCGCAGATTCTCAGAATATTCTATGCTTGTATGTTGGGTTGCATGTATGTTTTGTATTGTATATTCAATATACAATGGCTAAATACAAAGCAGACATGCAAAACAAAATGTACATCGGGTAGATACAAAGGCATCTGCACATGCAAAAGGTGGGGTCCGATGCACATACAAAGGCGATTGTATCTCAAATATACAAGTCGCATGTACAAGCGTGGCGATATACAAGGTGGACGCGACAGGAAAGTTAATTGCATTTGTGAAAACGGTGAAGTTTGCGCATTGTATATTGGGGTTGTATGTTCCCAATGTACAATCAAACATACAAAGTGAAGATGCAAAGAAACATACAAGTAGGTCGACGGTGGTCAACGTCAGCGATGGGGCCCACATGATTGCATGTATGTTTTGTTTGTATGTTCGAATATACATTCACAATATACAATGTCAATATACAATTGAAAATGTGCAAAGGGGCACATACAAGCAAACATACAAAGGACATATGCAAGGCCGATCTGCAAAGATGAATGTGACATGCATTCACCACATACAAAAGGAAAAGATGCAAAGGTGATTGTATATCAGATGTACAAGGGCGACATACAACGAAAAGATACAAGTGAAATATGCAAGGCAGGAGCGGTCAAAGTCAACAGTATTCAGGAACCTGGTAGGGCCCGTGCTGTTGTATGTCCCGGATTGTATGTGTGTGCATATACAATGCAAAATAGACAAAGCACATATACAATCTAGACTTGAAGGAGGATTTAATTTTGGCGGATAAGTGGCTGGCATCCGCGATATGTATATTGCATGTTGTATATACAATATACAAGGAAGTATACAAAGGTAAAACATACAATACCGGACCCGATTAGAATTTCAAATTTGTTTTATACAGTTTTGGGGTCCGCAGATTGTATATTGCACATTGTATGTGCGACATACAATGAAAGGTGCAAAGTGAAGATGAAAGCTAGACCCGATAGAAAATTCAATGTGCTTCATAATGGTTTGGGGTCCGCGACTTGTATGTGGTAGTTGTATGTATGTGCTTTTGCATATACGTAGGCGAAAAAAGGCAAAATGGAAGGGGGAAAAGTAAGTGATAGGAAAAAGACACCTGCGTGGCATGTTTTAATTGGTTGTTGTCTTTTCAAAGCAATTTGAAGCCGTAGATTTTGGCGATGAGGAGGAAATCGATGGCCTGTTTCAAATCTTCAGGGAATTTCCTATGTTTGTTGCATCATTTCAAGTAGGAAAAGTTACAAAAGCATGTAACCATTACATTCCAAGAGGCCGCGAGTAGGTTGGCATTTATGGAAAGATTTACAGAGATTTGGTCAATGATGGACAAGCCAGCTACCATTTTAATGAAGAAAACCTTCAGTCGACTGCACATTCCCCGATTCCACCCACTCTTTCCTCTATTTACCTTGGCTGCATTCAATGTTTTAGGTGCCATTCTGAAGATGCAATGCATTTGGTGAAATTTTGAAAAAAGACCATTGTACTGAGTGTTGAGGGCATAATCTTGCATAAAAGGCAAACTGTGTTACTCATTTCTGGTTGTTGAAGACTTGGGCAAATTTTGGAGAAAATAACAAAAACAAAGCTTTTCTTAGCTGTTCTATTTCATTTTGGAGTTTATGTGTTGCATTCTGAATGCATGTTGCACAAATTTTCAGTTTCATTGTTGTTTTATATGAAAAATGGATTGTTGCATGTGTTTAACTGTTTGTTTCCATTTGTTGTATGCATAGCTTCTTTTGAATATGGTTGCTAAGGGTTTCTCAAATTCTAGAATATAGATTTGCTGTATTGCATGCTTGATCTCTAACTTCCATTCAAGGAATGGATTAAATTGTTTTAGGTTAAGTATGAAGAAGGATGTATGTCAGCCAGGATATTTGTAAGTAGAGGCAGCTAAATACTTAGTCTTGGGTGGTGTTTGTAAAGCAAATACCAATTCCTACCCCTTGAAACTTGAATGCCAGTGCAAACCATTCACTTATATACGTCTAGTTGACTCCTTGCCCTGAGATAGGCACCAGTCTGCTCCCTGTGTAATAGTTATGATGCAAAACCCCCTGTCTTACATCCAAAATTAAAACCAACTCATTCTATACTTCCAACCTGTTAGTTTGTAGGAGTAGAAATAGGACCCCTGCATAGTCTCATACCTAAGCAGTTAGATATGTCCAAGAACACTTCCAGCCTTGAGATTTATCATGCAAATCTTGGTCCATACATGAGAGTATTCTGCCTGTAGTTGTAAAGCTAAATCTTTTTATCATTGGGTGAGTCAAGGTTAAATCTTTAGCTATAGGGATACCTCCTTGGTGCGACAGAACCAGAAGTGAAGGGGAGGTAGCTTACACAACCTCCCGTAATTTGTTGGCTGCATTTGCCTGTGCATTGGAACTGGAAAACCCTCTGCCCATCTGAGTCACCAACAAAGTGGTGACTCTGCTGGGGAATTGAATTAAGAGATACTTTTGGCCCATCTGAGTCACCAACAAAGTGGTGACTCCACTGGGGAATAAAACAATTTGAAGATATTGAAGACCCAGGTGAAGTTGTTGCAGCAAGACCAAAGAAAAACCATGTGGTGCTCTGCTGGCAGAATGAATCCAGAAAATAAAAATGCCTTGCTGATATTCTATCCTCTCTGTGAGAGGTGGTGACTTTGTTGATTGAACCTATCAAAGATGCAACATACTTCCAAGTATTCATCTTTTGATTCAAAAATGATTCAAATAGAGCAACAGTCCTGGTTTTGCTCTCAAAGAAGACCATTTTTTATTGAAAGATATAAAGCTCTGAATTTCAAAGGAATATGTGGTTACCCAAATGTTATTCCCAATAAGATTAGAAAATGTTTGCCGAAATATAGTGGATCAAATTCTAAGTCTGCAAACAAACATTTGCAAAATTTTTGTAATTTGATGGAAGATTATGAGGTAGAGGATGAATATGTAGTAATGAGACTCTTTGTTCAGTCATTAGAGGATGATGCTAAGGTCTGGTTTTCAGACCTGCCTGTGTGTTTAGTTTCTTCATGGGTAGATTTAGAAGTTGCATTCCTAGAGGAGTTTGGTGAAAGATTTGATTTAGCCACATTGATCATACACTTCATGAATATTCAAAAAGAAGATGAGGAACTAGTTCTAGCTTTTAATCTTAGATTTATCAAGTTGTTCAAGTAGATCCCTGAATATATGAGACCAAATGATGCATTGTGCTTGACAATTTATTTGGCTACATTTGATAAGAAAATGAGTTATAGATTGAGAGATAAAGAACCAACTACACTTCACCAAGCCTACAAATGTGCTATGAATATTGAAAATAATCAGAAATGTGGAATGCCAGTAGGTTTCATGACTGCAAGTTTTCAAAATAATTTTCAAAGTGAATATATTTCAGCTTTCCCAGTGTGCTCATTGAGAGATGATTTTGCAAAGGGGAATATATTTCAGAATAGTATGTGCAGTCATGATGTGATGAATAAACATGAAGAAGATGTTGTAGAAAATGTGGGCACATCCTATAATGATGAAGACAAAGATTGTTATCAGCCTCTAGAAAACAAGCCTGTAGATGCAAAATGCATTTCAGATGAAGAAACAAAAGATATACATGAAGTTGTGTCCTGCAGTAATAGGCATATCCAAGTTATTCCTAATCATTTATATGAGCTGGATATGTAGAGCTTCACTCTAAATATGGAATATGCAGATTCAAGGGATGATAGTGAATATGTTAGTGATTGTTAGTGTTTAGATGCATATGTGAGCCTTTCAGATGATGAAATATATATGAATGTTGAATATGAGTTCTTCCTTGAAGATTGTGACCACCTTTATAGTGTAGAGGTTAAAAAATTTGCTTTTGATCATCAGGGCATTGGTGAAGAGGAAAAACAAGGTCACTATTCAAATGTGAATGGACAAGTTGCAGATGTGTGTGCTGATACAGTTGGGGATAATGTTGGTTGCAGGGGTGACTACAAAGCTTTCAATGAAGGGCTGCATTCTGAGCTTTTTATGCCTTCTCTTGAGGCATTCCAGTTGGACCTTGATGATGAAATTGCTGAGCATAATGATGATGAATATCTGAGTGTTTATAAAAATGAATATGATTATGAGATGTTGCTTGTGCCTGAATATTGTTTGTTTGATAGAGAGGAGCTCTTATTTTGTAAAGAAGGGCAAAATTCTAACGTGGATTCATTTGTTTCATGTGAGTCTATTATTTTTCCAAGCAACATTAGTGACTCATATGATCATGATAATCTACTGCTGGGAATGGTAGACGCTTGTGAATTTTACTGTAGACTTGTAGAAAGAGAAATGGGCAGCAACACAACCAATTACAAAGTAGGGTACTGCAGGCAGTTAAATGCTTTGAGGCTTCATTTGAAGAAATCAGTAGAAAATTAAACGTTTGACAGAGAAAAATTCTAGTTTTTCCTTTTTGGTGGCCCTGGGCCACCAAGTAAATTTTAAAAAATGTGTGATTTGTGATGCAGATTGGTGCAACTTTGACTCTATTGCCCAATGGATAAGGGACTGGTCTGCATCCCAGAGATCTATGGTTCTCACCATGCCTGCAAGAGGCATGTGTCCCCAGACAGAGCCAATGTTGGTGCCTGTTGCTGGTTCAGGTTTCAAATATTCATTTGCAGGCACTGTCATAAAAAATCCAAAAAAATTCTAAGTCCCTCAGCCTCATGTATTTGCCTTTGTATATACATGGACATTTGTATGTACAAGTGCAGTTGTACAGTGGCAGGCCTGAAGAAGAAGTTCAATCAGCCTTCAAAAATGCAAAAAATAGTTGTATGCATATCAGGTTTAGAAATTATGCTTGTATGTCACAGATTCTCAGAATATTCTATGCTTGTATGTTGGGTTGTATGTTTTGTACTGTATATTCAATATACAATGGCTAAATACAAAGTAGACATGCAAAACAGAATGTACATCAGGTAGATACAAAGGCAACTACACATGCAAAAGGTGGGGCCTGATGCACATACAAAGGTGATTGTATCTCAAATATACAAGTCGCATGTACAAGCGTGGCGATATACAAGGTGGACGCGACAGGAAAGTTAATTGCATTTGTGAAAACGGTGAAGTTTGCGCATTGTGTATTGGGGTTGTATGTTCCCAATATACAATCAAACATACAAAGTGAAGATGCAAAGAAACATACAAGCAGGTCGATGGCGGTCAACATCAACGATGAGGCCCACACGATTGCATGTATGTTTTGTTTGTATGTTCAAATATACATTCACAATATGCAATGTCAATATACAATTAAAAATGTGCAAAGGGGCACATACAAGCAAACATACAAAGGACATATGCAAGGCTGATATGCAAAGATGAATGCGACATGCATTCGCCACATACAAAAGGAAAAGATGCAAAGGTGATTGTATATCAGATGTACAAGGGCGACATACAATGAAAATATACAAGTGAAATATGCAGGGCAGAAGTGGTCAAAGTCAACAGTATTCAGGAATGTGGTAGGGCCTGTGCCGTTGTATGTCCCAGATTGTGTGTGTGTGCATATACAATGCAAAATATACAAAGCGCATATACAATCCAAACTTGAAGGAGGATTTAATTTTGGTGGATAAGTGGCTGGCGTCCGCGATATGTATATTGCATGTTGTACATGCAATATACAAGGAAGTATACAAAGGTAAAACATACAATGCTGGACCCGATTAGAATTTCAAATTTGTTTTATACAGTTTTGGGGTCCGCGGATTGTATATTGCACATTGTATGTGCGACATACAATGAAAGGTGCAAAGTGAAGATGCAAGTTGGACCCGATAGAAAATTCAATGTGCTTCATAATGGTTTGGGGTCCGTGGCTTGTATGTGGCAGTTGTATGTATGTGCTTTTGCATATACATAGGCAAAAAAAAGGCAAAATGGAAGGGGAAAAGTAAGTGATAGGAAAAAGACACCTGCATGGCACATTTTAATTGGTTGTTGTCTTTTCAAAGCAATTTGAAGTCATAGATTTTGGCGATGAGAAGGAAATCAACGGCCTACTTCAAATCTTCAGGGAATTTCCTGTGTTTGCTGCATCATTTCAAGTAGGAAAAGTTGCAAAAGCATGTAACCACTGTATTCCAAGAGGCCGCGAGTAGGTTGGCATTTATTACAAGATTTATAGAGATTTGGTCGATGATGGACAAGCCAGCTACCATTTTAATGAAGAAAACCTTCAGTCGGCTACACATTCCCTGATTCCACCCACTCTTTCCTCTGTTTCTCTTGGCCGCATTCAATGTTTTAGGCGCCATTCTGAAGATGCAATGCATCTGGTGAAATTTTGAAAAAAGACCATTGTACTGAGTACTGAGGGCATAATCTTGCATAGAAGGCAAACTGTGTTACTCATTTCTAGTTGTTGAAGACTTGGGCAAATTTTGGAGAAAATAACGAAAACAAAGCCTTTCTTGGCTGTTTTGTTTCATTTTGGAGTTTATGTGTTGCATTTTCAATGCATGTTGCACAAATTTTTAGTTTCATTGTTGTTTTATATGAAAAATGCATTGTTTCATGTGTTTAACTATTTGTCTCCATTTGTTGTATGCATAGCTTCTTTTGATTCTGGTTGCTAAGGGTTTCTTAGATTCTAGAATACAGATTTACTGTATTGCATGCTTGATCTCTAACTTCCATTCAAGGAATGGATTAAATTGTTTTAGGTTAAGTATGAAGAAGGATGTATGTCAGCCAGGATATTTGTAAGTAGAGGCAGCTAAATACTCAGTCTTAGGTGGTGTTTGTAAGGCAAATACCAGTTCCTACCTTTTGAAACTTGAATGCCAGTGCAAACCATTCACTTGTATACATCTAGTTGACTCCTTGCCCTGAGATAGGCACCAGTCTGCTCCCTATGTAATAGTTATGATCCAAAACCCCCTTGTCTTATATCCAAAATTAAAACCAACTCATTCTATACTTCCAACCTGTTAGTTTGTAGGAGTAGAAATAGAACCCCTGCATACTCTCATACCTAAGCAGTTAGATATGTCCAAGAACACTACCAGCCTTGAGATTTATCATGCAAATCTTGGTCCATACATGAGAGTATTCTACCTGTAGTTGTAAGCTAAATCTTTTTGTCATTGGGTGAGTCAAGGTTAAATCTTTAACTATAGGGATACCCCCCTTGGTGCGGCATAACTAGAAGTGAAGGGGAGGCAGCTCACGCAACCTCCAATAATTTGTTGGCCGCATCTGTCTGTGCATTGGAACTGGCAAACCCTTTGCCGATATGGACTCCAACAGGGTCCTTGTGTGTTTATGTGCTGTTAGTAGCATGTGCTTTCTTTTGATATGTATTCCTTGTATGAATGTGTTTGAGTGACCTTTGTAGGGTCATGTTCGTGCTTCTATGACCACTTTTGATAGTGGAGTTATGGGAACCTTTGTGTGAAGGGAAATACGTTTTTATTGAGTGTGATTGAATCTGGTTTACTCTTTTAAGAGCTATGCATTTATATGTGAAAGAGATGATGTTTTGATCATATGCATGATATGTGAAGAATATTGTTGTGGTAATGCTAGTTTAAATGAACCTTGCATTGTGCACCTTGTTGTGTATATGTTTGTTGCAAGAGTAGCATACCCTCATAATGCTTGTCATATTTGTTTGTTAACTGCCTCTTTATGGTGATTGGAAATGCTTACCTGAAATGCATATTGCATTGTCTTCTTGAGAGCATGTTCCTATGTGTGGATTAATTATGCAGTTGTATGAAAGATAGTGTTGCATTGCATTGCTAGAATAGATTATTTGGGTAATGACTTATGTCCCCGAATTGTATTCTTTCCTAGGATTCATGTGGGAACCTGGGTGTAATTATTGCATTATATTATTTGAAGAGTTAAAGAGAAAAGGTGTTGTGAAAAGGGTCATTTGCATAGTCCTTGTGATGTTTGAGGTGTAGCATCATGAGTGAAGTAGTAAATCCTACATCTTGTGTTTCTGAGTTGTGTTTCCCCTATTGTAATGTGTGCATTTAGTATGCTTGTCATCATGTTGTGGAGAAATTTAGCATCATGTGAATGGAACATTGGGTAAGTGCTTGATCCCAACCTAATTCTCCCTTGTCTTTTGATTTGTGTTGTATGTGAAAGTTGCATTAATGCATTATCCATATGCTTGGTGAATTCTTGTTTGGTGAGAAATGTTAACCACTCTTGTTGTGAGAGTGATGTGTTTAGATATCTTGGTTTGTGAACCTCATTTTATCCTAGCTTAATCTTGGTTACTAGATGTTGCTAGTGAGTGACTTTGTGTGTCATTGCATGGTGTTTGTGATTCCCTTGGATGGGATGCAACTCTTTATTGCTTGGCATCTCGAGTGATGTCTGTGTGGTTAAGTAGAAATGATCTCATGTTTTGACGTGATTGTAGTCTTAGAAGACGTGTTTGGTGTGATTGACTGTGTTCTCTTACTCGCCTCAGATTTTGGAATCGAGGTGTAGTGTAGCATTGTACTCCCTCTCTAGTGGCTAGAATTAGTCATGCAGTTCATGTAATGTGGAGCTTTTGAAGTTTGATACTTTATTTATTTGACTTTGGTGAATTCACTAGATGTTGTAAGGGCCAGCATTGAATTTTATTCTCGTTTATGAATGAGTATATAGCCATCGAATTTTGAAATTTATTTATCTTGTGATCTTTGTGGTCATACTTGATTTACTATTGAAATTGAGCTCATTTTATGCCTTATTGTTGGAATTGACTTTTCTTCCACTTTGGTATTTTATTTATTTATTATTGGTGGCTATGCTTGAATGTTTTAATTGTTGGTCATGTATCATGTTATGTTCTCTATCATGTCCATGATGAGACTCTGATGGATTATATAAGGGAGTAGAATGCAGAGAATATACTAGTTCTTGGTGTGCATGTTACTAGAACTATGGTAGATTGAATTCCTTGGTTTTTGTTAGATGCAAGTGAATATTGTGTGAAATGTTGAGAAAGTTTTGAAATGGTTTTGTGCTTCTATGGATCTTGATGTGAAAATGTATCCTTGTATGTGCTTAAATGTTGATTCTTGACTGTGTCTATGTGAATGAGATATGTAGACAACTTGATTTGGACTGAATCTTGCTTTTAGTAGATTGCTTTTGGTTGGGTGTTGACTTAGTCCAACAGCTATGGTTGTTCTTGTTTGTCTCGTTCCTGTTAGTCTTGGATGTGATGCCATGCTCCTAGTGTTTCATCATTAGTGGAGTGTATGATGTTGTGTTCTATTAATGTGAGTTCCATAACTACACTTATGTTTTGACATAGTGTAGGGTATGATGGAACCTTAGTTAGTGCATGAGCACATAATATTTATATATTTATGGTATTATAGTTGTCTTCTTGCTCTTGT
This sequence comes from Cunninghamia lanceolata, assembly GCA_027924645.1. Lineage (NCBI taxonomy): Eukaryota > Viridiplantae > Streptophyta > Pinopsida > Cupressales > Cupressaceae > Cunninghamia > Cunninghamia lanceolata. The sequence goes on along the minus strand of BSBN01000847.1, from coordinate 5,302,426 downwards.
TGAGTTGCCAACCTTGGGAATTTGGTTGCTTCAGGAGTTTCTCCTTAGTTTTTTGGAGGTTTCCTAGCGTTATGCTGGAAGGGATGCAACTCTTGTTTGAGGATCATACCTCCTAGTTGGATGTAATGCCCACCCTAGTTTGTTGCTTGTGTGCCTTTTGATTCATATGTTTCCTTAGCATTTTTGCAATTTATTTTAAAATGTTTCGAAAAGCACGTTTTCAGATTAAATTAATGATTTTAATTTGGAAATTGCTATTTTTGCTTTAGCAAAAATGTTTGTTGCATCATTATATGCTTGTGGAACAAATTTGAGTGATTTCAGTTTAATTTTGAAATTTGATATTTTTCCGTAAAAAGCTAGAAATTGCATTAAATGAGGAAAACGAATGCCTAGTATGGCAAGTTTGTACTTTTTAGAATGAGATTGAGTTAAATGGCAATAACCTGTTGGGAATAGTTGAGTTCATTCGACTAACTATTTCCCTATCTATTTGAGTGAATTATTTGGGTGTTTTAAGTGAAAAAGGGTTTATTAATGTGTTATTTGAAATGCCTATTTGATTTGCAAAAGAGACATTCAATTCTTTAATTTTTAAATTAAATGAATTAAATGATTTAGTTGTGCAAAGGCTATAATTTTGAATTGATTGATTAAATCACTAGAAGGATTAATTTATTACCAAAAAAAGGAATAGTGTCTTTGGAGGAATAAAAGGAAAAAGACATGTATTTTTCATTATTCTTTTTCTCTCCAAAACTTGCTCTCCTTTGTTTGAAACCCTCTTGCTTGAAAAATGAATCATCTTTGGCATTGATTACTGTTTTTAGCCTCGTAGGTGTTTTGGTGTCATTTCCATGATGTGATATGCATTCTGGGATTATTCCCTCCTTTGCATTGCGATGTGTGCCTTTACATAAGTTTGACTAGTGAGCATTCTAGTTGGTTGAGGAATCATACCTCTTAGTTGGACTATCCTATGGGTGAGCATTGCCCTTGTGTTTGGGATGTCTTGTGTCATCATGGAATAGACTGAGGTGGATGTCACCCTCATCCTACTCCATGTGTTCATGAGGGAGCGAGGTCGTGGACATGTATCTGATCCTCATCATGGAGTGAGCTCCACCTCTCTCTTGGTCATTGTGGTGAGTTGTCACATGATGGGTGAAGTCTTCCACTTGTGCCACCTTGCATTGTGCAATGGTGATGTCTTTTTAGGTGTTGTTGTACATGTTGCAACACCTTGTGTGTGTGTGTGAGTGCAATGTGACATGTAAATGTTGCACTTGCAAACGTGAAAAATTTGTTGGTTCGGTGTTTGTTTGGCTAATGTCCTGTGTGAAAGATTAGGGTATTACACCTAACAATGGATGAAGATAGGATTGTACCATTATTTTGTATAACATTTTCAAGTTTTGGGCACTTACTAGTTGAACATGTATAGTTGCCATATAATTATTATTTAATTTTTTTTTTTATCATTTTTAGATTGGTTTATGATAGTTGGCCTAACTATAAATATGGTGAACTATATAGTTGGATTATTTGACTAATTAAAATATTAAAACTTGAAATATTTATAATTTCAATTAAGATATTTGAAAATATTATGAATCTTTGTGTAGGTTGTTTGGAATATTATTTTTTGAAGATATAGTCTAGTGGTGGACTCATAATCTCTTTCAACAATCTAGACTATGAAAATTTGAACACATGTGGGAAATCATATGCAACCATATTGTAGATAAGATACCCTCACCCCTCTCTATACCTTCTTTGAAAGCAAGCAATGGTGTGGAATATGCTTCCTACACTAAACTTTGAGGGAAGGTATTGCACAAACAATTAATCTTTATAGATATAGAAAAGAATACACAAAGATCTTTATACCATAACAAGATGATTTAAATGGGGAAAACCCCTTTAGGAGAAAAAACCTACACTCCAAAGAAGAACCAGTTGTATTATTTAACAACTATGAGGTTAAAATATAAATCTCAAGCTATGCCTTTATAGGAGTATTACCAACATTTAGGTTTTGGAGAAATTATGGTAGCATAATAGTACCTACAAATCAATCATACAACCCATACTTGGCTCCAACCCAAGCACCCAATATAAAAGAGACCTAATACATAAAACCATAAGTAGTAAACCACAAAGCATGGGCCAATACCATGACCTGAATATGGCACCCAAATCTAGGGCCCAAATTCAAACACCCCCTCCATGATGAGTCAACATATGAAAAATAGTATATGCTCTCACATTGTGATAATTCTCAATAACTTTGTCATATTCTCCTCACTAAATTGGGTGGTCTATTTTGGTTCCATAATCTCCCTCAAAAGATGCACTCTATGGCATGTCATAACATACATCAAGTTGGTCAACATTCCTAGCCAACAATGGAACTCCCCTACAATCATGCTCTTATGCCTCCTAATATCAATATTAATTAATTAATTTCAAACATTAGAATTGCAAGGTTTATGACATACTTATCCCAAAATTCTCCCACTTGTTGTATACCTTGCAAGAGAAAAAAAGAACATCAACACTATTGACTAACTTCTAGGGGCTAAGAGCCCCATAGAATCACTATACCACATGCACTTTGTCAATGCATTTGCAGCATTTTCCAAAGTATCAACCTGAGAGGGGGGGTGAATCAGTTGTCACACAAAATAAACCTCTTTTGCTTTTAAGCTTCTTTATTAACTTACTATCAGATTAATGATGTAAACATTAAAGCATGGATTAACAACATATGAGAAGAAATATAAGCAACACACTTGACACCAAGATTTTGCCGTGGAAACCCAGTTAAGGGAAAAACCACGGTGGGGGTTAACCCACAAAGATTTGTACCTTGTTAAAAGTACTTTAGAAAAATAGAAGACACATGCCTTTGGGCGCACTTCCCAGAGCTCACTGCTCAAAAGAGAGGCTCATTGCCTACAGAATTTATTTTAGAATAGAAAGAATTAACTGAGAAATAGCATCTACTTCATGCTTGGTTCAGTTTCATTGAATGCTCACAAAACTTCTACTCTAACTCTTCATCAAAACAACTCTTGTTCTTCTACTTCTCCTCTACTCTGCTATACCTTTTGATCCTTTCTTTAGATTATATTATTTTCGCATAAGGATGATTTTCCATGACTCATCAACAAGTATTTATACTCTTCATCAACCTTGGAATGAACATCAAGGTCGGCACTACAAACATCTGACTTAATGCAAATCACTAAGCTATTGGGAAAACATAATTGAGACTTAAATCTTCCTTGATCAACACGCCACGCTTCATAGAATTGCTCTTAGATCATCTGCAACATGCTTGAATCATCCTGTCGGCCAAGACTGGGAAGAACAACAACACCAAGAAGGAAATCTTCTTTGACAAGCTCAAACTTCAATGCAGACCTCCAACATAGAAGTCACATGATTCATAGACCTTCACAAGCACATTAAATTCAACAAAAACATTTGCACTCTTCCAAATCATCAGAATCACTTGCATCTTCCTCCAGAACCTCAAGAACACTGTCTACCATGACTGTCACATTAGAAAGATTGCTTGTGGACCTCCAAACCACAAACCACTTGAATGGATGATACACACTGACTTCCCAAACATGCCTCTAGATCCATAGATCATCATTTGATATATTTAGAACAATCCAAGCCTCTTTCCTGTCACTTTGTCTCTTCTAAACACTACAAAACTGGTTCAACTCAGATGGCCATAGATTCTTCAAATCTTCATGCGAACCCTTCAAAACTTAACTAGAGCTTCTTCAGATGATCCACTACTCAGCCATATGGTCCACATACATTGATCCTCATTAATTTTCTCAATATCCTTAACAATCCAGTCTTCTACATAGGCAGCAAAATAGGATACAGTTGACACAAATGACAACAAGGATATGTTGACATCAATGACAACATCGCTTAGGCACATATTTGCAACAATATCCCCCTTTGTCATTGATGGCAACATATGATGTGAAAAATTGATTTGACCATCAAGACAAGACCGTCTCCCTCTTTCTTTTATCATTTGTGCAATTACTTTCTTCACTGCTCCCCCTTTCACCAGCAACTAGTTTTTCACATGAACTTCTCTCCCTCTTTGACATCAATGGCAAATGACACATATTTGTAATCTTGTCTCCCTTTTTGTTTTAGACTGATCCAAAAATTTCGTACTGACTACTCCCCCTGAGTAGTATCTCCTTAACATCAATCTGGATCACAAGATATGACTGTGAATTCCACTAGACTGATGCACCTTAGTGCATCTTAGTTCTGATCAGGAGGGGTAGTAACCCCTAACTTCTCTCTGAGATACTCAAAAGTATCCTTGGGAAAAGGCTTAGTGAAAATATCCGCAATTTGATCATTTGAAGATACAAACTCCAATTTGACTTCATTCTCATTTACCTTCTCTCTCAAGAAATGAAACTTGATGGATATATGCTTTGTCTTTGAATGCAACAATGGATTCTTTGAGATGCTTATTGCACTTGAATTATTATAGAAGATTGTGATAGGCTCCTCAAACACAATTTTGATGTCCTTCAACATCTGCTTCATCCACAGGACTTGAGTACAATTGTTTGTTGCTGCTATATACTCTGCCTCTGCTGTAGATAGGGAGATTGCCTCCTACTTTTTGCTCAGCCAAGAAACCAATCTACTTCCCAAGAAGAATGCACCACCACTGGTGCTTTTTCTGTCATCCACATCTCCTACCCAATCAGCATCTGTATATGCATGAAGAGTGAAGTCATTATCCTTTGGATACCATAATCCATAATCAATTGTCCCTTTGAGATATCTAAAAATTCTCTTGATTGCTACAACATGGGATTCTTTAGGATCAGCTTGGAATCTAGCGACAAGCCCAACTACATTCATGATATTAGGTTTGGTCTGAGTAAGATAGAGTAGTCCTCCAATCATTGATCTATACCTTTTCTGATTTACCTTAAGGGAGTCATCATCTTTACTCAACTTACATCCAGTTACCATAGGCGTACCTACTGGCTTTGAATCTTCCATTCCAAACTTCTTCAACAATTCTTTCACATACTTAGACTAAGATATAAAGATACCTTTATCTGACTAATTGATTTGCAGACCTAAGAAGAAATTCATCTTACCAAACATGGACATCTCAAATTCACTTTGCATCTGATCAACAAATGTTTTGCACATGCTCTCATTTCCACCAAAAATGATATCATCAACAATTACCTCAACAATTAGAATATTCTCATGATCAATCTTGAAGTAAAGATTACTGTCAGCAGTGCCTTTGTTATATCCTAGCTTTAGCAAATACTTATCTAATCTTGCATACCAAGCTCTTGGGGCTTGTTTGAGTCCATATAATGCTTTCCTCAATCTGCAGACCATGTCTTTCTGATCAGACAACTAAAATCCTTCTGGTTGCTCAATGTAGACTTCTTCTAACTCTCCATTTAGGAATGCTGATTTGACATCCATCTGATAGACTATGAAATCTTTATAAGCAACAAATGCAAGAAATAACCTGACTGCTTCTATTCTTTCCACCAGAGCAAAAGTTTCTTCAAAATCAATTCCTTCTACTTGAGAATATCCTTTGCATACCAACCTTGCTTTGTTTCTTACAAGTTCACCATCTTCATTTAGTTTGTTCCGGAAGACCCATTTAGTTCCAATCACATTTTTGTCCTCGGGTCTAGAAACAAGATCCCAAGTGTGATTCTTTTCAATTTCCATTAATTCTTCTTCCATTGGGGTAAGTGGAAAAAGATGGGGGGCCAAAAAGTGGCCAAATTATTTTCAAAATAATTTAATGCATAACGCGCTCGTGTGATGGTTTGGCAATAATGAGCCTAAGGCTCGTCAAAACCAAACCATAATGCACTCGCGTTATAACGCGAGCACGTTATGAATTATTGTAAATAAAAAATGTAATCTTCTCATTTCATTTCTATTTTCTCCTCTATACCCGTAGCCTACAAACCCTAGGAAGTGAGCTCGCATTTTGGGAAAATCAATTCAACAACAAAATCTTGTTGATTCATCGCCAAAATGCTGCCACGACGTCGAGTACGCCAAATGAGTGAGTTTTATTTATTTTTTTATTTGAATTTTTTTTAAATAGGTAGGTTTGAGTTGATTTTTGATGTATATTTCGTTAATTGTCAGGAAATGTTAATGCACCTCCTCCTCCTCCTCCTCCTCAAAATCCACAAAATCCTAAGGAGGAAATACCTGCAGAACAACAACCTCCTCCATCCATTCCTCGACATGCCCCTGGAACACAAGAAAATATAATGGGGCAAATTAAAAACAACAAAAAAAAATTGAAGATATAATTGCAAGGTTGAAAGATCCTTCCACTTCAACCTTGCATAGGTCCACGCTTGCTGAATCTCTTGAATCTATGTTGTCAAATGTAGATTCAATTAGCAAGCAAATATCTAGTTGGACGGATAAAAGGAGACTACTTAGAGACTATTATGCAGACAAGTTGTTATACCAAGATGTGAAAAAAATACAAATTACAAAATTAGACTTGTGTTCGATTTTCACAAACCCACAAACAAATCAACCTCCACCCATTACATGCAAGAGGTTCGCTATCCATTGGTACAACAACCAAGTGATAAGGGACAATTTTGGGTAGAGGTGGTGGATGGTTTTTGACCATCCTCCATGCAATAATAATGAGGTCTTGCAATACTTTTTGAGGAAACTCTACTGCGAGTTTGTCCTCAATAAAGTGCCAAACTATTTTGATATGCAGGACTTCTAGGGTAGAGGTGGGGGGTCAGCACAAGATAGACCAGGGGCACGTGTTGACCCACAGTGGGCAGTGAGATGAGTAATCAGTAGACCAGCCCATGAGCATGTTTCTATCCTTTCCATTGTGAAAGAGAGTGTTGAGGTCGATACACTTCAGTCCATTAGTGCCTTGACCTAGAGCATCATAGAGTATGCCAGTCCTGCAGCACAGAGTGGGTTGGGAGATAGTGCAAGGAGTAGGGTCCCACCCCATGCTTATCAGACTTGTGGGTTAGCCTGTGGTTATGATCCCATGGATAGTCAGGACACAGGTGTACAGGCTACATTTGCAGCTAAGTAGATGGTGATGATAGATACCCTCCTGAGTGAGACTTTCAGCCTTAATACTCAAGTAAATATTAGAAAGTTTATTGAATTTAATTTATTAAATTTTATTTTTGAAATGCAAGATTAACTAATTTAGTTTGATGATTTTAATGAAATTTTAGGGTCATAGCGTTGATGTAGTTTTCAGTGGTTCTCCACCTGCATATTACATTAGATCATCTACTGTCGGGGTATGTAACTAGTAAACAATTATAAATATTACATTTGAATAGCATCATTATATAAATGGTATTCTAATATTTGATTTTGGATGTTGAATAGGTTAATATTAGAGATTTCATGGTAACACCTGCCAGCGGTGGTGGATTTCAAAGCTTCACGGAGGTAATAAAATAAATAGTTTAATGAATGAATTGTACTTACTAGATTTTTGTATGTGACTTGTGTGCTTTATTGTGTGTACTTCCATGTTTAGATGAATGTGTGTGTATGTTAGGAGCCATGATTTGCATCACTATGATAGTTTTCGTAATTGAATAATGTTGTTTTATTTCTAGATGATGCAGGCTGCAGAGACACCTCCCGATGTTCATAGGGCAATGGAGCATGGTGTGACCTCTGCGATTCATAGCTCCATGGCATTGATAAGGGTATGAGGTAGATTAGTAAATTTCAATTTACAGTCATTGTTATAGTTTTTTATTTTTGACAAGTCAAAAGATTATTGATTTGAAGTTTAATTTCTATCTGAATGGTTTCTATAGGACATGACATCACCACGGCCTATTCCTGCTACTAAGGCAAGTGAGGAGACAGATTATATGGTAGCGGTAAGTGATTATTTTGTTAAATGTTTCATTTTTTTATAACATGTAATTTCTATATATTAATGTCTATACTTTTTATTGTAACAGATAAAGATGCAGAAAGAACTAAATAGGAGGTGCAGCCCTCAGGTTCATAGTAGACCACCCACATGCGTGTCTCCATCCCCTAGAAGATCAAAGGCTGCCCGTGATCTATTCTCTTCACCAGCCAGAGGGGAATAACTTTTTATTGTGTTCCTTTGTTGTATGCCTATATGGCATTTGTGGACATATATTTTGTATTGTATATAGTTGACATTGTATGCCTATATGGCATTCTTGTAAGCCTATATGGCTATTTTGTATATATGTTATACTTATATCGACAGATATTGATGTATGCCTATATAGATATTTGGTTAATACAAATCTTTTTTATTGATGGAGTCCATACTTTCATTATAAATCCACGTTTGAATGGATATTTGTAGATGGATACTTCAAATATTTAAAGTCCAATTGTATTACATAGGATGTTTGTTGATCCAATAAGCTAGCTATTGTTATTCAAGTATCACCTAAACCTCATTTTGGAACTAAAAGATAAAAGTTGTATTTAAAAAAAAAATGAATCATCATGTTGAACAGAAAATATTAATATTCTTTATGAGTTGCTCAATTGAAAATATTCAAATGAGTATGTTGATCCATATTCTTTATGAGTTGGTCAATTGAAAATATTTCTTAATTTCTTATTATTATACCATATTGGGATGCAAAGAAAACAAACCTTTGATCATCCCAAGTTATGGCGCCTTGAATGGAATTGATACAAATGACCTTAAGCATTGAAAATTTGACAAGGAAAACACATTATGAGTTTAGGCACCCTTCATGTTTTATATCACCAATTTTGGCGCCTTGGCAACATAGTAGATGAATAACACCTCAAAATGAGCGCCTAAGGGTGATGTAGTCATACAAGGGTGCAAACAAGTGTTAAAAGACTTAAAATATCAAGGAATAATCCAAATTCAAGTAAGGCACATTTTCACACCTTGATCATCATCTAAGGTGCCTTGCAAAGGAGGTCTTGAGCAACATAAACCTTAGGCACAATTTCTTGCTTCTACAATCAAATTTGAGCGCCTAAGGAGTGGATTGGTGATGGACATCACTTTGAATGCCTTAAAAGTGTTTGAAGGTTTGAATTGGTGAATCATAGCACCTAAAGGTCTTAGAACTAACTAGAATAAGGAATTAAAGAATGAGTTAACCACTTTGAGCGCCTTGAAGGAGAGAAGTATGTATATGAAGATTGATTGATTGTTTGGATTTTAGGTGCACTTTTCTTGTCATCTAATCACACATTGGCCCCTAGGAAGAGTTGATATGAAACAATCCTTTGAGTGGACTCCTTGATGAGATCTCTCTTATTGCTTAAACTTGTTGAAATGTTAAAAGCTAAGTCAAATGGATTCTAGGCGCTCTTTGCCTTCAGAATGACCTTAAATTGGTGCCTAAGCATAACAAGAGAGTTTAAATCCATTCAATATGGTGTCTTGTAAGAGGAGAGCTTAAGAGCATGAGACTAGATGGCATTTAAGAGTCAAGATCACCAAAATCCAAAGAAATGGGCTAAGTAAGCTAAGGCGCCTTTGCTTGTCATTCAATACCTCCATGAGTGCCTAGATTGAAATTGTATCCAAGGACATCTAAGAGTAGGCGCCTAGAGGGGAAAAGTCATCCTAAGACATTCATAATTATTTAAAGCATAAAAAACACCAAGTATAAAGCTTCATGATGTTGGGCGCTCTTTCACCTCCATATAGATCTAGATTGGTGCCTTAGATAAAGTATCACAAATCTCTATCATTGAGTAAGTTCCAAGAGAGAAAGGCTTACTTCAAGCATGTTTAATCATTCAAGGTCTTACAAATAATGAATAGAGCCTAAATTGATGCTAGGTGCCTCCTCTTGTCTCTACTATCTAGTTTTGGTGCCTAAGGAGAAATTGCATCTAGTGAACTCATTAATTGGCGCCTAGGAGGAAAAGACCCTAAACTTACATTATTGAGTTAGCACTTTAGAAATTGAGCCATTCCTAGTCAATTGGAGTCATAAAATATCAAATACAAAGTCAAATTGGACTTAGGCACCCCTTCATGTAATTTCCCACCATCATGAGTGCCTAGATCTAGGAAGATCATCCAATTGCGCCTAGGAATAATATACAATTCCAAGACCTCAAATTTGAGTGCCTAGAAGTGTGATGGATTGAAGAAGCTATATTGGTGCCTAAGGGTAAGTTGTATCTAATGACATCACCTAATTAAGTGCCTAGGAGGTATAAAGTTTAACATTGACATGAGGACAAGCGCTTAGTAAAGGAGAGTTTCTCAAACAGTTAAACATGTGAATGAAGCCATAGAAATGCACTATGTCATCTAGGCACCATTTTCCCCTTGTGTACCCTTACATTTGTGCCTAAGAAGAAGTTGCTTTAGTTCATTGGAGTGTTTGAGTATTGAGGATTTCTTAGCAATGCTTTGAACCCCTTTGAAGTTGAAGAAGGTATTTACCTGAGTTAAGGCACAAATTTACACCCCAATCATCATCAAAATGTGCCTTAGGAGAGATCAACATTATTAAGGAAGTCTAGGCGAGTTCTTCAACTTGTATAACCTCCAAGTGCGCCTGGCAAGCAAGAATTATTATAAGTCATCTTTAAATGTTTGAAATAGCAATACAAAGTCAAATTGGACTTAGGCACCTTTTGCTCCTCTTTTCACCTATATATGTGCCTAGATTTGAAATAAGATTATTCTATGTTCCTTTGTGCTATAAAGTGTTTATCATAAGGATTGATGTGTTTCTTGGTTTGTATTGCAGGAAGATTGAAGGAAAAGAAGTATCACAGAGGTAGGAGCAAGAGCTTGGAGTCACTTTCAAGGAGGAGTCATCATGTAGCTATTTCAAAGAAGTCATTCACATTCATTCATGCCAGAGAGTTAAGATGGGAAGTAATCACTACCAAAGAGACACCACTTCAAGAGGTAGCTACTCTAAGAAGTCACAACAAGATACATCTCAGGTCTTCTTCATCAATGACATCATGTTAGATCACATCAAGTTTGACATACTTCATCAAGTTGCATCATGTTCGAAGATCTTCAATCACTTCAAGTTCCATTCATCTTCAAGTATCAATTAGGTTCTTCATCAATCATTGCTTCAAGGTCAACATGCCAAGTGCACTACTTCATCTTCATCATATCATCAAGCAAGGCACTTCATCCATCATACTTCAAGTTATCCCAATCTTCAAGTCTTTGAGAAGAGTCTTCTACTCCATGTCATCAATGAAGTTTCATCATCTACTCTAAGTCATGAAGGAGCATCATTATCCTCATCTACTCTACATGAAAGAGCATCAAGGAAGGTCATCAACCTACCTACAAGAAGAAGAAATATCATAGAGTTAGTCGAATGAAGCTACAAGCATCATACATATCCTACTTACAATGAACAAGGCAAAATCAACAAGATACATCTCAAGTGTTCATTATCAAAGTAATCATATTGAAGATATAATACAAAGATTAGTTTGGTCACACGAGGAGAAGAACAAAAATTACACCCCTTTGCAACTTTACACTACCTCCTTCTGATGATTTTTGGGGCAGCAAAAAAACTTTCACCACGGGCAAACACCTTAGAGACATAAAAAATTGAGATAGGTTATTGTAGACGCACTCTACATGATCGCGTTGCCTCAGACAAAATATTTATAAGTAACACAATTTTTGATTAACATCTCGTCAAAGACTACTGCCTTTTTGCACTTTGGACTCTTCAGGGATATCGTTGGTATAATGTCGCTCAGACTATTTCGACATGTTTGGGTAAAAAATAGGACCATGCCTAGCGTAAATGTACCCATTTAGACACGTTGGAATAGTCAATTTGGTCACATCAGGAGTAGGACAAAAGTTACACCCCTTTGCAACTTTACATTGCCTCCTTCTGACGATTTTTGGGGCAGCAGAAAACCTTTCACCACTGGCAAATGCCTCAGAGATATAAAAAACTGAGAGAGGTTATTGTAGAGACACTCTACATGATCATGTTTCCTTAGACAAAATGTTTCTAAGTGACAAGGTTTTCGAGTAACATCTTGTCAAAGATTGCTACCTTTTTGCACTTTGGACTCTTCAGGGATATCGTTGGTACAATGTAGCTTGGACTGTTTTGACATCTGTGGGTAAAAAAAGGACCGTGCCTAGCGTAAATGTACCCATCCAGATGTGTTGGAACAATCAGTTTGGTCACATTAGGAGCAGGACGAAAGTTACACCCCTTTGCAACTTTACACTGCCTCCTTTTGACGATTTTTGGGGCAGCAGAAAACCTTTCACCACGAGCAAATGCCTCAGAGATATAAAAAACTGAGAGAGGATATTGTAGAGGCCCTCTACATGATCGCGTTGCCTTAGATGGAATGTTTCTAAGTGACATGATTTTTGAGTAACATCTCATCAAAGATTGCTGCCTTTTTGCACTTTGAACTCTTTAGGGATATCGTCGGTATAATGTAGCTCAGACTGTTTCGACATGTTTGGGTGAGAAATAGGACCATGCCTAGTGTAAATGTACCCATCCAGACACGTTGGAATAGTCAGTTTGGTCGCATCAAGAGCAGGACGAAAGTTACACCCCTTTGAAACTTTACACTACCTCCTTCTGACGATTTTTGGGGCAGCATAAAACCTTTCACCACAGGCAAATGCCTCAGAGATATAAAAAAAATGAGAGAGGTTATTGTAGAGGCACTCTACATGATTGTGTTACCTTAGACGGAATGTTTCTAGGTGACATGGTTTTTGAGTAACATCTTGTCAAAGATTGCTGCCTTTTTGCACTTTGGACTCTTCAGGGATAACGTCGGTACAATGTAGCTCGAACTGTTTCGACATTGTTGGGTTAAAAAAAGGACCATGCCTAGCGTAAATGTACCCATCCGAATGCATTGGAACAATCAGTTTGGTCGCATCAGGAGCAAGACAAAAGTTACACCCCTTTGCAACTTTACACTGCCTCCTTCTAACGATTTTTGGGGTAGCAGAAAACCTTTCACCACAGGCAAATGCCTCAGAGATATTAAAAACTGAGAGAGATTATTGTAGAGGCACTCTATGTGATCATTTTTCCTTAGACGAAATGTTTCTAAGTGACACAGTTTTTGAGTAACATCTCATCAAAGATTGTTGCCTTTTTGCACTTTGGACTCTTCAGGGATATCGTTGGTACAATGTAGCTTGGACTGTTTCGAAATGTTTGGGTGAAAAACAGAAGAATACCTAGCCTAAATGTACCCATCCAGATGCATTGGAACTATCAGTTTGGTCACATCAGGAGCAGGACACCAAAAATACATAACATGATGATGTATAAATGTGTATATGTGTAAAAATGCAGTAGGAAATAAAAAAAGAGAAACCTTACAAATTAATGTGCATACTTACAACTCAATGTAACATGACTTTACCAAATCAATGTGAATACTTACAAATTAATCCAATGAACCATCCAGGTCTGCTCTACTCTGTATTGTGTCAAGTATTGCTTCATGGTCAGACTCACACACCTTCCACAAGATTTTGTTCAAAGGTCTACCCCGATACTTTATCAAATGAACATTGGATGCCACGACAAGGTTCGAGTAATGAAGAATCTTCTGATGCATGTCAAAGTCCTGAAATAGCCAAACATTAACACTCTTATGTGGGTACTTTCTAAGCCATGTTCTAGTAATAACCATTGAGCCTGTAGGGTATTCGATGTTTTCTCCATTTGTAACAGGGGCCTCCAATTTCTTTTTGGCATCAACACAACGACATAAGTAATAATCTATTCCCTCTTCATTATCTTCATCTGCAATAACTGCATATGCGTGCCCTACATTCATGTGTAGCAAATTAGATGAAATTAGTCAACATTACAAAAATACTACAAAGTAAGATGACATTACCTGGTTGAACTAGATGAAATTAGATACATATACGTGCCCTATATTACCTGGTTGAACTAAATCTGCTATGTGGTTAAAGTCAACTGATGATTCCATCTGTGTTAGTTCTAGTGCCATTGGGGGTCGATACATGTCAAGTGGGCTAAGATAACTTAACTACCATTCGTTAGCCCACTCCTTTGACTCTCACTCATCCTAGACTTGAATTGTACAGGAAGAACAAAAGCATGACATCTTTCGCGTATGGATACTCCATGAACCTGCAATTGAGCTTCTGAAAGAGTGCATCTCATTTGATCCTATCAGTGTAGAACAATCCTCATATGGTGCAATGTTAGTATCATCTATCAACCAAAAAAATCTACAAACTGAAGACTTACCTTAATTACCTGGACCCATGGAAGCATTACACCACTCGACAATCAATTTTGCATCTGTCACTTTGTATTATCTTTATACTTTAACTTTTCTCATGCTATGGCTCTTTTGATACATGCTCCTGCACCATCAGGGTCCCCCTTTCCATGCCCAGCCTCACAAAAGTTCAACATATGCTGAATACCTGTAAAATTATGCCTCCTACTTAGCCAATAGAAATTCTGTGAGTTTTTGAATTGTGACGCACAGTTATCCGACCATATGATATGCTGACTGAACGATATGCCCCTTCTAGCCAAATCATTGTAGAACCCCTGAAAGCAACCTTGCACGAACTCTGTAGAATGCGTACGATCATCACTAATATAGAAATTATACTCTTATGATCTTTATATCATCCTCTGTACTATCATTTGCATGAATGAATGTGATGTGCACGTAGATTAGGAAAACAAAATGAAGTGAAACACAAAACTAAATGCAAATAAACACATAAAGTTATACCTTCACATGTAGACCCAATCCCATCAAGGGAAGAGGAAACTATGCACCCAAAAAGCTCCTAAGACATGATATTCCCTAGATTAAGAATTCAAGTGTGAATTGCTACTCTAATTATGCAACTCACAATTCTAGCTCAATAGTCATTTGGACATGGTAACTTTGCTTAAAGATTGGATCCCAAAATGGGTTGAAGGAGGTTCTATTTATAGACTTTTGGAAGGGATTTTGATCTAATGGTGGAGACTGATTTGGAAGATCAATGGAGGAGGAGAAAACTGATGTGGAGGGCCTAGATTAGATCTTAGAGGAATGGAGGGCTATGAATAAAAGTAAATCTTTTATTCATTTTGGGAAAAGGGGTAATTAAATGAGCATGGGGGTGAAAGATTTTTTTTTGAATTAAAGATTCATATGGGGAATGTAAAATGAATTAAAAATTCATTTAGGGATAAGTGGAGATAAATGAGGTATGGGGATGTAAGGGGAATTAATTGTGATGTGGGATGTTTTAAAATAAAAAATTGACTTAGGTGGATTTATTTCAATTTTTTATTTGGAGGATGTGGGGAAGGGTGTTAAACTAGGTTTGACCACCCAAATGAGAGGTTAGGATTAATTAAATATAGGTTTTATTTAATTAATCCTAGGGCTAGGATGAGGTAGGCTAGGGTAGGCAATTAAATAATAGCTATTTAATTGTCTAGGGTAGGGATAGGTCAATTAATAGGCTGAATTAATTAGTTAAGCATGGTTTAGCTAATTAATTAGATTTAGTGAGGAGAGGGAAATTAGAATAATAAATATTGCATATTTATTAAATCAATTGGCTAAGGTTTTGGACTATTGAATTAATAAAATTAATTCAATTTTAGGGATAAAATGGTAGAAAATTGGGTGATGAAGGGATAATTAATGAAATAAAAATTTAATTAATTGAATAGAAGGGAGATTAATGTGTTCAGGGATGTCGGGAGTCGGTTTGGTGGTCGAGACATTTTTAGGTGTCTACATTTGCCCCTCTTTGACATGGCGTCAAGACCTAGGAGGGAAGTGGTGTTAGGTCAAAGAAAAATATGCCCCAGCTATCGGGAAGGAATGAGATGGGTAAGGGATGCCCCCTCGAGAGGTCAGCGAGAAAAATAAAAATTTTCTGGGCGAGTTCTTGAAAGGATGTGTTGGGAGTGAAAGTTGGATAGGGGACGGAAAAAGAAGATGGCAGTAAGAAAAGCAGAGGAAAAAGGCTGAGATATGCACCCTGGAGGAAAAAGAGGGGGTGGAAGGATGACATGGCCCACTATATTAGGAAAAGTGGGCCCTTAGAGTGCCACATTTGCACCCTTTGACTTTAGAGAAGAAGGAGCAAAGGAGAGATGGCAGAGTGCAACCCCCAGTTCCCTCGACTTCGACACATCTCAGAGCGGCTCCGATCATTTGGCCGGGCACCGGAGGCTGGACCCCAGGTAGGGTCTAACCCTGACTTTTTAATTTTTTCATTTATGTCACTTTTTTGGGGTTCGAGAAATAGGTTTAGTGTGCATAGTGCCAAAAGTTAGTTGGATTAGCGCCATCCTCTAGATTGGTGCTATCCGCTAGGGTAGGATTAGGGCGGTTTATCGCCATTTACCTAGTATTTTAGTGCCATCTTCTAAAGTAGCACCATTTTTAGAAGAATTAGGATTTTAGTGTTTTAGCGCCAAATTGGTGTTAGGGTAGCACTATACTCTGGAATAGCGCCTTTTTGGGTAATAGCACTATTTTTTTATTTTAGCGCCATATGGGAGATTAGCACTATATAGGATATTAGCGCTTTTGGTGGAATTGGCGCTATTCACTGGATTAGCGCCAAATTGGAGGGCGACGCCATTTTGTAAAATAGCGCTATGTATAGTGCGCAGTAGCGCCATGTTTGGGATTAGCGCAAAGTAGTTTATGCAGTGGTGCTATTTTCTGTAATAGCGCTATTTAGAGGAAGTAGTAGTGCCATTTTGAAAATGATGGAAAGTGTTGTCTATTTTGGCGCCAAATGTGTCTGGCTTTTTAGACATTAGAAGAAAGGTGTTGGTTCAGAAAAAGATAGGTCGATATCTGACCAGAAAGTTGTGGATGCAGGATATGACATCATTTATAGTGTATTCACAGGAGCGACGCGTGCCATCTGTGATGGCACTGTTCGACCATTTTGATGATGCCATGCGGGCCAGACTGGCTAGGTTGGGGCTTCTAATAGTGGCGTCAATGGTTGTGCTATGAGCCCATCGAGCTCTGATGACAGCGGTTGTGGAGCGGTACTGCTCGAAGACCTGTACATTCTTGCTACCGACTGGTGAGATCACAATTACACTTGAGGATGTTTATCGCATCCTCAAGCTACCTATTTAAGGCCGGTGGGTTAGATATGACACGAGGAGGGGGCGGAGTGCCCTAATCAGAGTGTTTGGTGAGGATCATATTGTTCTATCGGTGGATGGGAGAGAGATGAGCTATGAGGGGACACTGACTGCAGGTGTAGATCCCTTTGCCTTATTCCTGTGTGCATTTATTGGTGGGGTATTGATGCCTGATAGGCGAGGCAGGGGTTTCCCAGTTGGCTGGGGAGAGATGATCGAGGGTATGGTGAGGCATGAGACTGTGTATGCCTGGGGGCCTATGATGCTAGGGCAGCTATATCACGAGATACACACAGTTACTTATCTTCATGATTCAGTGTTGTCAGTTGGGGTGACTCTGCTGCATGTGTGGATCTGGGAGCACATCACAGTTACACGGCCGACATGTGGGTACTATCACCATCCTTTTGAGGCGTTTGTGTTTTTATATCGAGATGCAGAGTATACTTACACTAGACAGGTTCATTATTGGAGGTGGATGTTAGATGATGTCATTAGTGTGACCTGGTGACCATACATCAGAGTGGAGCCATGGCCAGATGATGATATTCACATGCTATTTACGTTTTAGCAACGATACCTAATGGGTCGAGGAGACCACACTATAGACATGTATCTCCCTTCACGGGTTATGCGGCAGTTTGGGTTGCAGTAAGACACACCACAGCAGATGGCCATTTTTGCTCAGACCCCTCGAGATGCGCCCTTCTGGCCTACAGCCATACAGCCACAGGTTGCTCGGGATGATTTTACAGCTCTACGACCAGTACAGTGGGATTGGAGGAGCAGTGTCAAGGATGCCAGCACTACTCTTGCATATGACATATGGTGGCAGATGTGGCGGCCGACTCAGTTTATAGATCTGGCCAAGGCAGTACACGCAGAGGAGGCAACAGGCTCAAGGGATGATGACTCAGATGATGATGGAGATGATTCAGATGGGGATGACCTCCTCGAGGAGGGGGAGGAGATCATTGGAGATGACCTCATGGAGGTTGGAGAGGATGGGGAGGAGAGGGTGGTTGGTAGGGATGGCCAACTGATAGATGTGCTGGTGGCAATGGCAGCAGGACAAGGGCAGGTGGGGCAGCAGGTACCTGTATAGTAGGTGCTTGTTAAGCAGGTGCAGATGAGAGTGGGGCGACAGCAAGAGGACCTCGGTGGCGTGGGGGATAGCTGAGGGTGGATAGGGGTGATCTATCCCCACCATAGGTAGCGCAGCAACAATAGGAGGAGGCAGGCCCCTCAGGGATAGCTGGAGAGGCAGAGGTTGAGAGGCTCACACCTCGTCGGCTACCTCAGGATGAAGATGAGGAGATGGAGACCCTATGAGCACAGGTGGCCAGCCTATGGGAGGCATTGGAGAGCTGGGAGGTCAAGTTGGTTTAGTTGCGGGGGGCCTTAGCATTGTTAGATGGAGTAGATGGACAGGTGGCTGTGTTGTAGTCATAGCTAGTTTAGGCACAGGGTGATATAGAGGTTTTGACCAGAGAGCGGGATATGCCCTTGCGAGAGCACAACAGGTAGAGACTACATTGCAGACTTCTGGTGTTGGTATGGCCCCAGTATTGGTAGTGATGCAGACTCAGTTGTCCCAGGCACAGACACAGTCATATCAGTTACAAGGACAGCTGACTCAGGCTCAAGGTGATTTGACAGAGGCCAGAGCGCGGTTGGTGTATTATTGGGGCCTATATTACACGGCAGTGCCAGCGGTACAGTGTGCCCTGAGCTACAATCAAGTCAATAGATCAGGGGCCTCCAGGTCTCATAGGTCTAGATCTGTTTAGAGTGTCTAGCAGACGATGCCTCCTCCCTCGTATGTGCCCCAGCAGGTTCCTCAGGTACAGGTACAGTCACAGCCTCAACTACCGCCACCAACAGGACCACAGGCACAGCCACAGTCACAGGCAGGACCACAGCCACCACTAGGGTCCAGATCCCCCACCAGATCAGATAGAGGATCCTCTATGTGATAATTTTTATCATGTTAGCCCTTGGAGGCGTTGTATCAAGACTTTATATTTTTTGATGTATATATGAGTGATGCACATTTTTTTTGGCGATGATGATATATGACATGATGTTGTTCGATGGTCTATTTGTTTTATTGATGATACTTATGATGATTATGATGATGCCTATGTGGATGGATGCAGTATGCTTTATAGATTTATATGCTATGGATGTGTTGTGTTTATACAATTATGTTTTTGATGTTATGGATGTTCTATGATGGATGCAGTGATGGTTTTCTTATTTTGATATATGTATGGTTTGATCTATGGTGTAGGATGTGTGATGGAAATAAATGCTTAGATAAAACACTTATTTTGGATGTTAAATGCATTGTGATGGATGTTGGTGTTTTCCCAGACTGGATGCTTGTTCCCAGTTATCCCTACAAAGTAGCCATCATTGATCAATAGGATTCTCGGGCCAAGGGCCAACAGTATAGGAGATAGACTCTCTAAATATCTCCTCTTCTTCTTTAGGCTCTGCAAAACCAAGGGGGGTATTCCCTATTCAACATCTATGAAATGCATCTACAAATTAGCTGGGATATTGACACAAAGCAGATAAATCCTCTCTTATGCAGACCAAAACTATGAGATAAGTGCAAAGGGGCTAGCTTTGGGCCTATGTTCAGTTGTGAGACAGAGGATTTCGGTCCTAAACTACTCCTAATGTCCTAAAGGTTTGGATTAAAAGTTTGAGTTTGATTTATATCTGGAAGCAAAACTAGGACCTTGGTTGTAGCCTAAATACAAGACCACATTGATGCCTATGCATGGCTCGGAGTCAGTAGACGTATATATGTGAATGTTTATCACAGACCTGAAACAACAATCAGATTTCCAAGGGATTATGCAATGTCTGCCTTACAGACAATACCCAAGATAAAGTATTTAGTTATTTCTACTTACAGACATCCTTACTGCAATGTATTCTTCCCAACACTTAACCTAAAACATTTAATCTACTCCTTGAGCATAAGTAAAAGATTAAGCATTCAATATAGTAAACCCATACTCTAGAATCCCAAACACCCCTTAGATGTTTAGATTTAGAAGAAGAACACATTTAGTTTGGAGACAAATAACAAAATACATGCTATAAAGCATTACTCATTTGAATCAACATGAAACTGACGAATTCTATGCATAAGACATTCAACATACAACTCATAAACTCACAAAATACCCAGAATAGAGTCACCAACGAAATTGTATTTCATTACAGCACCAAAACTTGTCCAGTTTTCAACAACAACAAATGAGTGACACAGTCTACTTATACAACAAGAAAGTGCACTCAACATTAATTACAAGGCAAATAAAAAATTTGCTAGATACAATGCATTTTCAAATTGGTGCTCAAAAAAATTGATGCAGCAGGCAGAAAGAAAGGCTGGGAGTGGTTGAACTCGAGCCCCACACTGCCACCTGAGGATTTTCTTTTTCAATTGGGTAGCTAGCCTGTCACTCCATCCATCGTGCCCCTGCAAATCCGCCATCAATGCCCAACTACCTGCATCCTTCAAAAATCCAGCAACAGATGTATCAGAAGATTTCCTGCTCAAAAATGCAGCTGCATACAGAGAAACCCATCGCTGCAGCAAAATTTAAAGACAACCATCGATCATGCTTCCATCGCCGAAATCCACGGTCTAAAATCCCTTGAGAAATCACCAACCAGCGAAAATGCGCCACATAGGCATTTCATGCTCCTATCGCTAACTCTTCCCATTCTCATTTTTCCCTTTTTTGCTTTGCATATGTATGCCTTGAATTCCTTGTAAATGCAAATCCATATGCATATACAACAGTCTAATAAACAAGGTGGACCCCAAACTATTATAGAGCAAATTGGAGACTTATTCAGGTCCGGCTTGTATCTCTCTTCTTTGTATATCCGTGATATACAACACACACATACATACAAGCCAAGGACCTCAATTCATTATGCATCAGAATATACCACCTTTTGAAATCCGACTTGTATTCTTTTCATTGCACATCGGCTTGTATATCGGCATATACAAGCACTATTATACAACCCACAGATCTCAAATTTCATTCACTACATTTGATACCTCTTCCGCGTCCGGGTTGTATATCCTCTTTTGTATATTGGCTTGTATGTCAATCCTTGTATATGCAAACACCTCCGCACCTTTCCTTTGTATGTCAAATATACAAACTCGTTTGTATATACCTACGGGCCCCACCAATTGTATCTTGGCTGCTTTGTATGTTACCGAATATACAAGGCCCTTTGTATATAGCCGATATACAAACTGGGAATATTCTTGGGATGTGCGATAGATTCCCACTTGTATGTTTCTAATGTATGTCAAACATACATTCAATTTTGCACCCTTTCCCTTGTATATAGCCGTTGTATGTTCGCACATACATGCCCGATATACAAGCAGACCCTATATACAAGTAGTGAATATTCCCAAGAATCTGCGAAAGATTCCCCCCTTGTATATGCAACTCGATATGCATCAAAAAATGCACATAACTCAACCTTTTACCATTTTTCAAAAGCTGACTAAGATTTCACAAGCCCGCTAACATACATGACCACTTGCACATTTGGCCTGCATGTACATACAAACATATGACAAATTTTACAATGCATAGAGCAAATTTCAAAGCTTAGCATTTTCTCGAGTGCAATGGGAAAAGGCGGTAAAACAATGCAATGTGAGTCGAGGAACAACTTAACCTAAGGCACTAAGGGCTTGAAGGAATAAACACAGAAGCCTACAAACTCAAATTTAGAACCCTAACCCTAGGTGAACACCACCAATGGAAACGTATGTTTATCTTAATAAACACATGTTTTTGTATGGGAATATGAATATACAGCTAGATGGTTATTAAATGTAGTTAAATGCTTATGCTTGTGATGATGTATGGTAACTAACTATTTATGAGATGATATATGGAATGCAATGTGATGATATTAATTTAAAATGCACCTATTGTGATGGCAAACTTAAATGAGTATGATATGATTTGCAATGTTAAATGATGTATAATGCACAACTAAATGATTCTAAAATGAACCTAATGAAATGATATGCAACTTAAAATATTCTAAAATGAACCTAAATGGTATGCAACTTTAAAGGATTAAAATGAACCTAATGAAATGATATGCAACTCTAAAGGATTAAATGAACCTAAATGATATGCAAATTAAAGGATTAAATGAACCTAAATGATATGCAAATTAAATGATTAAATGAACCTAAATGGTATGCAAAATAAATGATTAAATGAACCTAAATGATATGTAAATTAAATGGTTAAATGAACCTAAATGGTATGCAAAATAAATGATTAAATGAACCTAAATGATATGTAAATCAAATGATTAAATGAACCTAAATGATATGCAAATTAAATGATTAAATGAACCTAAATGGTATGCAAATGAATGTGGGATATATGGAAGATGCAAGCTAGGTGATGGGTGGGATGTAAACTAGGTGATAGGTGAGATGATCAAGTCCTGATACACATGATGTTCTTTGTTTGACCCTGAGTGGTGGGGCTATGTGAAAGGGGATTAGGTGGGGAGAGGATAGGGGTGTATGGATGGGGGTAAGGATAGGATTGGGGGCATCTAGAGGATGGGGGTGGGTATATGAGAGAATTGTTAGGTCGTAAGACACCACGTCATTGAGGGTGGGGTGTGAAAATATGATTTGGTTTGGGATGTGTTGAGTGAGAATACGTTGGAGGAATGGGATTAGTGAGGTGAATTTAGATGGGGGGATAGGGTAGGTGATTACGAAATCTAGGCCCAGATGGTATGGTTGAATGAGTGAATAGGATGGTGATTTTATTCTAGTAACGGTAGTTGCATAAGATTAATTGAGAGCATTTCTTAGTTTACTATAGCAATGTAGGATACCGTTCACAAAGGTATGAAATGGCCTAGGTGATGATATGTATCCCACGATTGCATGGACTAGACCCGCAAACAATAGGTTGACTTCATGCATGCCCAAGGTAGTATAAGCTTGCCTGCTCTAGGAAGGGGACTCATAGCGACGAGTGTCCATAGTGCATATAAGGCATTTGATGCCTGTATATACAAGTGAGGCACGTCGTACTAGAACCAACCCTGGCTTCAAGATATGAATTCTATTCTTGGAGTAATGAAACCAACCCACAAGCACAGCATACAGAAACAATGATCGTGTCTACTCTAGGTGTTGTCCTCTACTTACCATGATATAATGAGATCAAGGTAGCTTTGGAGATGGCTGAGAGTGAGACAAAAAAGATAAAAATCAATAATAAAAAAGACCAATCAAAAAGACCAACCAAAAAGATACAAATAGCCTTTGTGTGCTTTTGCCAAGAGACGTGATGATAGAATGATAGATTTTTGTCCATTGTGGGAAAGATATATCCTAGGACACAGATCAGTTGGATTTGATTGGAAAATTTTTGGAAGATGGGCAAAAGAACAGTTTGGCCAGGTATAGGATTACAATTGGTATGTTGATTGATGATTTTTGCGTTTAGGGATGATGGTTCAAATGTATACTTAGCTTGTGTATCATATAATGGGTCTAGTAAGCTTAGTGAGTGGGGACCATCCAAACGGGTTGGGTGGTTGCATCTTATGTACCTAAGTACTAGAAACATCCTTCGTATTCTAGACTGCCTACATACCCTGTGTCCACGGGATCAAGGTACTTTCAAGATGCAGGCGAAATGAATATGTAGTTCTGGTATGACTTGATGATGTGGGAATGGTTCAGGATGGATTTGATGGGTGTAATGTGATTGATAGATTGGAGCGATCGATGTGTGAGGGTGATGCTGCATTTGTTTTTGTATTTTTTTTGATGATTTTTTATTGTTTTTGGATTTTTGATTTTGCGATGTTTTTGGATTTTTGATTTTTGCGAGGTGTACCAATGGAAGCTTACAAGGATCCCCATTCCATGGATTGGGCTTTTGGGTGAGATAGTGCGAAGTGGGTGATAGGACTTGATGTTTCAGAATCCCAAGCCACGATATGTGTGCGATATGGAGTGTTGTGAAGGAAGAGGACTTATTAGATGGTAGAATCGGCCACTACACATGGCGCCTGAAACATGTTTTCACCATGGTACTTATCCAAGGCATCACTGAAGTGATTTTCACCATTTGGAAGTTTTTATTGCACTCAAAATTTTCTTGACTTTTTTTATTTTTTTGGTTTTTTTATTTTTCTATTTTTTTAAATTTTTTGATTGGGATACTCAATGGGTTATGCATAGAATTTCTTCAGATGCAGAATGTTCATCGGCCCATCCAGAGGCTACCCCTTAGGTGTTGCAAGCTGGTAGGCTCCTGATCCATAGCTAGCTGTGATGACATATGGTCCTAACCAATTGGGTTCAAACTTACCTTTCTTAGTGCACTCTTGCAAGTTCCTCTGATTTTCCATAAGGACAAGATCACCTACTTCAAATTTTTAGGTTCTGATTCCTTTGTTATAGCTTCTCCTGAGGCAATTTTGATAGGCCTGTAGGTGGTTCAATGCATTCAAGCATTTCTCATCTAGTAGTTCTAGCTAATGCAACCTTGCGACTCGTTATTCCTCATCAGTAATTATGTTTTGCAAGGATACTCTTAAGGACGGGAGCTCGACCTCGATGGGTAAAATGGCTTTGGATCCAAAGACTAGGGAAAATGGAGTGGATCCTGTGGGAGTGCTGATGCTTGTGCGATAGGCCCATAGGGCAAGGTTGAGTTGGAAGTGCCAGTCACGGCTAGCTTCATTGACTATTTTCTTGACAATGCAGAGGATGGTTTTATTCGAAGCCTCTGTTTGACCATTTCCTTGTGGATAATATGGGGTGGAGAAGTGGTGTTTGATGTTGAATTTTTTGCACAAAGTGCGGACTTCTTGGTTCTTGAATGGATTTCCATTGTCGGTGACAATAAAATGAGGGATACCATAGCGGCAGATGATGTAATGGAGGATAAACTTGGAGATTTGGGTTCCTGTGGTCAAGGTGAGTGGTATTGCTTCCACCCACTTGGTGAAGTATTCGGTAGCAATGATTATGAACTTATGGCCATTGGATGATGGTGGATGGATTTTCCCTATGAGGTCGAGTCCCCACTGTGAGAAAGGCCACGACGCCATAATCAGTTGCAACTCCTATGCTAGTGCGTGGATGAGGTCGCCATGCTGTTGACATGGAAGGCATTTCTTGATAAAATGGTAGGAGTCTCGTTCCATAGTTGGCCAGTAGTATCCCGTCCTTCAGATCTTTTTAGCAAGAGTGGGTCCACTTGAATGCGCCCCACATATACCTGCGTGTACCTCTTGCAAGGCCACTTCAGCTTCCCTAGAGTCTAAACATTGTAAAAGCGTGCCCTCAAGACTTCTTTTATACAGGGTATCTCCTACAAGGATGAAGCGGGAAGCTCGGCAGATGAAAGATTTTCATTGTGAGGTGGATAGGTTGGGAGGGATTATGTTGTCATGGAGATATAGGTAGGTTTCTTGATACCACGGGGATAGGGGACCAATGACTTTGCACATGAGCTCGGATTGAGGAACATCATATGCGGGGATAGGGAGCTCTTCGATCAAGAATTTGCACCTCTTACTGTCTTTCTTCATGTCCACCAAGGATCCGATGGTAGCCATGGCATCTACTGCTTTGTTATTTAACCTTGGGATCTACTCAAAGTGGATGTCATCGAAATAGTCTTTGAATTCATTGACCATCTTCTTGTAAGGTAGGAGTTTATCATCCTTGGTCTTGTACTCATTATTTACCTACCGAATGACCAATTGAGAGTCTCCATATACTGTCAGCTTCTCAATTTTCCATTTGATTGCCATTTAGAGGCCTGTGATAAGAGCCTTGTACTCTGCCATGTTGTTGGTACATGGGAATGTGATTTTGAATGACTTGGGGATTGTGTCACCTTGAGGGGTAACAAACAGGACGCTTGCCCCTGAGCCTCTGTGTGCGTATGATCCATCGAAGTACATCTTCCATGTTTCTATCGCTGGTGTGATTGTTAAGATGGCTTCGTCGGGAAACTCTGCTAGTGTTGGATGTTTTGTAGGAATGGGTGCTTCAACTAGCTGATTAGCTATAACCTATCATTTGATGGCTTTTCTCTCAGTGTATTCGATGTCAAATTTAGTGAGAATCATGACCCATTTTGCCATTCTCCCTGTAAGAGCAGCTATGTTTAGCAAATATTTCAATGGAGCAATCTTGGTGATGAGCTTGGTTTTATGATTGAACATGTAGTGTCTTAGTTTTTGTGAAGTGAAGACCAGGGCTAGACATGCTCATTCAATTTGCATGTAGTTGAGCTCATAGGATATGTGAGTGCGGCTAATGTAATAGATGGCTCTTTTTTTCCATGCTCATCGTGTTGTGCTAACAAGGCTCTGACAGCTGTCTCTGTTGCTGAGATGTACAATAGGAGAGGTTCACCTTACCTTGGTGGAGTTAGAATAGGGGGATTAGCCAGGTATTCCTTCAACTGATCAAAGGCAGCTTGACACTGGGTGTTCCAGACAAAAGTTATATTTTTTCAGAGTAGGTGCTGGAATGGTTGGCATTTATCGGCAAGTTGAGCAATGAACTGACGAATGGACTGGAGTTTTCCTTACAGACTTCTCAATTGTTTTAGTGTTGTTGGAGGAGGCATTTCAGTAATGGCCTTGACTTTTGCGGGACCTACTTCAATTCCTCTTCTGGAGACTATGTATCCCAAGAGTTTTCTAGAGGTGACCCCGAAGACACACTTCTTTGGATTTAGGCGGACATTGTATTGCTCCAAACGGTCGAAGATTGTTGCCAATACATTCAGATGTTCCTCTCTTGTCTTTGATTTTCCCAATAAGTCGTCCACATAGTCTTCCATGATGTGGTAAAAAAGATCATGGAAGATGACAGTCATGGCTCTTTGATACGTGGCTCCAGCGTTCTTTAGGCCGAACGACATTACCACCCAGCAGTATGTTCCCCATGAACATATAAAGGACATCTTATGTTGGTCTTATTCTGCGATCTGGATTTGGTTGTATCCTGAAAATCTATCCATGAGAGATAACATCTCATGTCCTGCCGTGAGGTGCACTATCATGTCAATGTTAGGCAACGGGAAGTCCTCCTTTGGGTAGGCCTTGTTGAGATCTCTGAAGTCGGTGCAGCAGCAAATTTGGCCATCGGGTTTGGCTACTGGTACTAGGTTAAAAACTGATTTAGGATAATCAATTGGATGAATGAACCCAACATCCAATAATTTCTTTAGCTCTACCTTGACTAGGAGAGCCACCTGGGGATTCATTTTTCTGAGTTTCTGCTTTACTGGTTTCGCATCAGGGTGTACTGCAAGGTGATGAACAACCAAAGCGAGATCAAGCCCTGGCATGTCTGCATAGGTCCATGCAAAATTGTGATTTCTGTGTTTGAAGAATTCTAGGAAGTTTTCTTGCTCGACTGTGATGAGAGATTCTGCCCTGAAAGTGATTTTTGGTTCTTCTTCTGTTCCAAGATTCATCTCTTGGGCTGGCTCTACTAGGACGGGTGACCTATCTGGATAAACCTTGTCTATCTCGGGAAGGCCTATTCTTCCATCTCCTAGCACCTCATGGAGGTTTTCACTAGGAGATATGTCTTTTATTTTTACTTTTTTGGGATCTGATACTGCTGCACAGTGGTTTTCACCATCAAATCCTTGTCTGATTTTTATATTTTTATGGCTGGAAGCAAGAGTTGTTTCCCTGAAATAGGCATGCGTATCAAGTTCCATGATGTATCCTTCTCTGTGATCTCCCAGGGGGAAGTGATCTCTAACTCCCATCATTTCAATGATGGCTTCATCGTTTGGTGCAATGTCAAATACAGGAGGTCCTTGTTGGTCCCAGTCAATGAGGTCGGGGTAAACTAGTGGTAAGTCATTGGATGATGAGGTGAGAGTGGTGACTGAGTAGATGGTGCAAATGGATGAGTCAAAGAAATTAGAAAAGTCACTAAAGGAGTCTTGAAGGCCCATTTCATTTATGTTGTCGACTTCTAAGGAGAGCGTAGCAACCTCGGCTAAGATACATTCGCCGATAGTGAGGATACGTTGTCGTTGACCATACCCTAACCCTTGAGTATAGGGGTTTCTTTTTGCTTGCAGTGAAATCTGATACCGCCTTGTCCTTTATAACCCATGCTTTTGACAATTTTAGAGCCTTTGCCATAGATTTCTGTTGGGATGGTGGTGGTTTCTTGTTCAAGCTCTTCGTCCTTATATAACCATGATGAAATATCTTCAAGGACTTCCTGATCAAGGAGATGTTTCTTTTCAAAGATGGGTGATGGTTTACATTTGATGATGATTGTATTGGTTGTTTCTATCTTTGGGATGCCAAAGGTTTTAGGATTGGGTAATGTGCCCACACAAAACGTACTGTGTAGGTCGTATTCCCCACATCCCATGTCACTGAGCTTGATCTTGACCTCGGGTGGTGGCGGTGCTTGGGATGAAGTGGCGGCGATATTTGCAGGATCGATATATGAGGTGGATGATGTTGGATTGGCTTTAGTGGTAGCTTTGTTATACGGGCAGAAGGTATGGTTATGACCTTCCAAGAAACTGTAGTATTGGGAGGGGCGGGGGTCGGAATAGACAGTGACTTTTGTGCCGTTGTGAGGAAATTTGAGGCATTGATAGAATGTGGATGGGATAGCTTGCATGGCATGAATCCATGGTCTGCCGAGAAGAATGTTGTAGGGGAGGTCAAGATCAAGAACTTGACATTTTGTTTCAAGTATTTTCTGTCCCACTTGAATAGGGAGCTTGATGGTACCTTCAGATAGCCGTTTGGTGTCATCATAGCCTTTGATTGTGATGCACTCGCTGGTGTCTACAACCACATCGGAGTATCCCAAGTGTTTTAATAGTTTAAGAGTGCATATGTTTAGGCCGAAGCCACCATCTATTAAGACTCTTTTAATGGTGTGTTTGTGGATACGGACTTCAATGTGTAGGGCGTCGTTATGTAAGTGTTCAGAGGTGGGAAGGTCCTTTTCTAACAATGTGAGATGGTGAGGTGCGGCGATATGTCCTACCATAGCTTGGAATTGGGTCACATTCAAGTTGGTGGGAACTTGAGTTTCCAAGAGGGCTTTATCAAGGATGTCTTTGTGAAGGGGGGATGTGTGGAGTAGCTCAAGTATGGATATTTGTGTAGGGGTCTTTCCCAGGTGCTCTAGGAGGTTATATTGATTGGTAGGATGTGTGTTTGGGTGAGGGGGAAGGTTGTCTGATGTGGATGTGGGTGTTTGTTCAGTGGTAGGGGCTGTGTGGATAGATACAGGGCCACAGCGGGTTGTCACAGCGCAATCGGGTGCATGTGTCTGAATGGTGACTGTGTTAACATGGTGAGATGATGGCTCTATCCGCCCTACAATAGAGTCATAGGTTGGGGGAGGTGGGGTGATGTTGTATGCTTGATTGGATGAGGAGGCTTTATTATGGTTAGGAAGTGGGTCCTTATAAGCTCCAAGATTGGCATTTGGCAATGGTTGGGTAGTTTGATCAAGGCTGACTAGATTTTGATCTATAAGGTCTTGGATGCAATGCTTTAGTTGCATGCAATCTGTTGTCTTATGACCCGCAATGCAGTGGTATTCGCAATAGTCATTTTCATTGTACCACGCGGCTTTGAGCTCATTCTCTTGACGGAGTCTAACAGGTGGGAGTGTGATCAAACTTTTCTTGAGACATCGGTCGAGGATGTCCTCGATGGGTTCCCCTAAGGGTGTAAATTGCTTTCGAGGTTTACGTGGTTTAGTTTGTCTCCTTGGGTTATTGACGTTGGTTGCATATGTATGTGCAGGTGTTTGATTTTGTACATGTTAGATGACTTTCACATCCGTGATGCCGTCATTCAAATTATTCTTGTTCTTCCCCCAATAGCGTGGCTTGTCATTTGATTGCATGTTGGCATTGTTGTTTGTATTGGGGGTGTTCTTATGGGGTTTGTTGTTGTTGTTGTTGTTGGATTTGTAGTCATACATTTTGATGGAGCCCTTGGCAATGAGGGCCTATTCGATAGTAGTACCTTTGTCGATGACCTCTTCAAAGGTAGATGCACAAAGGATTTGTAAATGTAACCCTAATTCCTAGTGGAGGTTGGTCACAAACATGGTGACAAGTTGTTTTTCAGGAATTGGCCATGGGAGTTTGCTTACTAAGCTTCTCCATCTTTGCAAGAAGGAAGTGAAGGCTTCTTCATTCTTTTGTTTGGTGTTACAAAGGTCTGTCATAGACATTTTGTGCTCGAAGTTGTAGGAGAAATGGTTTACAAATTTTTTCGCAAGCTCAGGGAAGGTCCTAATGCCTGGGGGAAGATGTGCGAACCATTCAGCGACTTGACCATTGAGGCTTCTTGGGAATAGTCTCATTAGATAGGTATCGTTATTTGAGACTTCTAAGCAAGCGATGTAGAACTCCCTAAGGTGGTCTCTAGGGTCTCCCTTTCCCTTGTATTTGTCAAATTTAGGCGTTTCAAAGTTCTTGGGGAAAGGGGGCATGTACAATTTGCGATCAAATGGATAGGGGAAAATATCCTCAAAAGAATAGTGTTTACGCTTGCCCCTAGTTTGCATGTCATCTACCTTTTGGATCAAGGACTGTACAACAGTTGTGAGATCCTGTGGTTGTGGTGGTTAGTGTGTGTAGGCTTGTTGATTGGTGAGATGTTGGAGATGGGGTGGGATTTGATGTTGGAGATTTGTTTGGACGAGGTTTTGGTACTGCGGGTTGGTGTTTTGGTTGATGTGTGCTTGATGTTGTTGATATGCATATAGTTGTTGGAGAATATGTGGTGGTATTTGGGGGTTGGGATTATGTTGATTTGATGATGTGATGGGGTTTTGTAGATATGTGACATTAAAAGGATTGACGTTAGATGAGTGGACGTTGGAGGGGTTGGTAGTATTGTAAGGTGGTTGTGAGAATAACTGTCTTAGGTAGGCGATGGTTTAAGGATTGGGTGGAGGCACACTCGTGGAGGTACTTGCATGTGTGATGTTCCCTTGTATGGCTAGGGTGATTTGTGGGATGGAAGGGTTTAGGGTAGTTGTGGTAGTGGAGGTGATGATGAGTTGGGAGATGGTAGGGATGGTGGCACTTGTGGGGATTGTAGATGTGGCAGTGCTAGAGCTTGTGGAGGTGGTAGATACGGTAGGTGTTGACGTTTGAGAGATGTTGGAGGTGATGTTTGGTTGTTTGATGTGGTAGGAATAGTGTTAGAGCTGGAGGGTTGTGATGATGTTGTGATGGGGGGTAGTTGAGCACCAATTTTGAGGATATGATCAAGATATCTATTCGGGTCTGACCTTAGGATTTTATCAAGTAGGTCCATGTTGTTGGCATCTTGTGTAAAGCTCAAGACATCTAGATCATCTTGGGATATGGTGGGAATGTTTTGTGTTGGTGGTGGTGGTGGTGGTTGTGATTGTTGTAAGAAATAAAAAGGATTTTCATTGGGATTGTATGGGGGATGTAAGAGTACGTAGGTGGGTTGAATGTTTGATTGATGGGTATGTTGTTGCTATTGGTGTTAGGCATGCCATATTGCCAAGATTCTGCCATTTTTTTATTCTTTTTGTGTTGTGATCTTGTGATGGGCATGCATGCGTATGGATTTGATTTCTAGAAGTAGAGTGATATGGGGATGGAGACCTTCGAGAATCTGATTGATTGTGTTGGACCCAAAGATGGATGTGGTAATAAGATGGAGAGGGTGATAAGCCAAAAGGTGTTAACCTAAGGGTGATAAGAAAGGATGATATTGACTTTTGCACAAATTTGGACCAAAGATGGATGATGATGTTTGTTTTGAGGGTGATTTTGATGGAAGGGGTTTTGACTTTGATGTTGATTTTGATTGATTAGGATGATTAGGATGATGTTTTTCAAAAGGATATGATGGTCAACAAATTGAGCTTAGGTAAGATCTAGATTTGTGTCGCACAAATGGATGTTTCTCTTTGTTTGGGGTAGACTAATGCCTTACGCAAAGAAGGATGATTATTTCACTTGGAAGGTAGACTATTGACTCTCCAAGCAAGATATGATGTGATTGATGAGATCTAGATCTATCTTTGGCTCAAAAGGATGACAAGTTTTGTTTGATGATTTGTTGATGGGTGTTTTGTTTTGGATTTGGATTTTTTTGAAATGATTTGTTTTGGTCCAAGGAGACATGCTAAAAGATTAAGGGGGATGGATAGATATGGACTTGAGTGGATTATGAAAAGGGTCCAATAAAGATGATGGTGGATTCTCTAAGGCCCAAATGATGGTATGTTTTGAAAAATTTTGAGGAGAAAATGGATGGGATACAGATGATTTATTGGAATGTAAATATGGATTATGGCAGAGCAGATGGTGAAGATCACAACTGAATGGGTCTTAGTCTCAGGCAAGTCAATCTAAAAATAGCACCAATCCACGGATGAAATGGTGCTAAAATCAGACAGAGATGGCGTTGATACAGGGCAGTGTTGGTCAAAGTCTTGAAAAAGACTGATTTTGGATTTGTTTTGATTTGGAATTTGATCAAATGATTTGGTTTGTCTCTTGGCTGGTTGTTTAAAAGTAATTTAAGCACATTAACACATTATTAAGCACATGAACACATAATAACCAAGATTTTTGTTTGTGAAATGATGTGTGATTTTGTTAAACAAGCACTTTGCACAACCTAAGGTGAATATATGATAGTATTTGTTGAATCCCCTAGCTATGCCTATTCAAAGGAGGTAGCTCCAAGATCTTGGTAGCATCGGCTCCTCCTTACAATTGCACACAATTCTCACGCATACCAAGATCCAGGTTTCTTATAAGGCTTGTCCCTCACCAAACCTTTAGATTATCCCTGCTACCTCAGCTAAGAACTGCATGAATCAGGGCCGCTTCAAAGGTTTCCCTTCTGCGTCAACAAATAGAAGGATTTTGGCTTGCTAAACAATGGTTCTTAGTAAGTACTTTCGTTCAGGTGGTTATACATGCGGCAGCGCTACTCTCCGTTATGGAGTCTCCTAGCCTCCAAGGGTTACACCTTGGAGGGTTTTTGGGGAGGTTGGTTGTTAGTATAACACAACAACACCTATTGCTTGTGACTTTCATCCCAAACACCTTATTTTATATAGCGGCTTGAAAGAGCTTGGCTTTAGCTTTTTGCCGCTTGGATCATTCCCACCTTTCAAAGTGGGGTGGCAGGCCCTCTAAGGATTAACAAAAGCAACACAATCACAAGAATACTTTTGATCCCCATGTTCATACAAAGATGCGAGGGGAGAGCATACGTATTCTTTAGGATTGCATCACACTAAACATGGTTCATTTTAGTTCTTTGGATTATGTTGGGGGCAATTAATGCAAGTGTTGTGAGAAGCTTTTGATTCCCAAGGTCACCAAATGGTGCGAGAGAAGAGCATACACTTCTCACACTACCGACACAAACGACAAAAACACCTCACACAATTTAGATTGGTTTTCTTGATTATATGCGTGAAGAATGCAGATTGTTGTTCTTTTTAATCCAATGATTTGATGCAATTTGTGGTTCTTTTTAAAGCCCAAAATCGAAGTGTTTGATAGTTGTTGGCACACAATATGTGAATTTTAAAACACCAAATTCAAATGTTTGACACACACACACACTCAAAGATTTGTTGATTGTTGATTCAATTTTATAACACCAAATCGAAATGTGTGTCTAAGCTAACATGAAAGGATTCGTTTTAAGTTTCCAATTGAAGTGTTTTAAACAAAAATGAAGGAACCCTGCAAAAACTTGTTAGTATCCTCGAGATGATGTTGGTGACCTGCAAAAAACACTTGTCAGTACCTGCACAGACAGTAAAGTCAATTTCTGAAATAGAGCTATTACAGAGGTCAAATGGTGCCACTGCGGATGGCAAATGGCGAGACTGACAGAAAATAGACTAGAAAACTGACACCCTATACAGATAGCACTAAACCATAAGATAGCACTAAAACCTAATACAAAACGTGCCAAAATAAAACATGGCGCTACAATGCTTTATAGAAGACGCTAGAACATAATATATTGCTACAATGATATGTAGAAGGCATCAAAATAAGACATAGCGCTAATATAGGTGTAATAAGGTGCCACTGCACGCTGTCAAAGGGTTTGGTCCCAGTTTTGAAGATAGCATCGTTTTGGGTGCAGATAGCGCCAATACGTGTCTGAACTCGTCTATCCTACCAAATGGAGATCTTCTAACCAATATAGAGGTTCAGGCTTCACACATAAGAGGTCCCATTAGCATTGTTAATCATTGACAAACAAAAAACAAGCCAAAATAGAAACTAGCATGCATGTTTAGATTTTATGAAAATTTCGGCATAACTTCTCCCTCCTTTTTTAATATTTCTGCAAAAACAAAGAACAATCTCTATAGAAAAAATAGTAGAAAGAAACATGGAAGAAAAGGACACATGAGTGGGTCTCAAGCAAGAAATGTGTTGCGCAAAATAGTGCTAAAGAATAAAATAGCGCTAAAAAACACCAGAGATAGCGCCGTTGCAAAGGGTATATAGCGCTGCACCTGTAAAAACACGTCCTATGCACAAAAACTTCACAAAAAATGATTAGATTCAGACCTTGTGGGTCCCACCGGGTGTGCCAATGTAGATTAGGAAAACAAAATGAAGTGAAACACAAACTAAATGCAAATAAACACACAAAGTTATACCTTCACATGTAGACCCAATCCCATCAAGGGAAGAGGAAACTATGCACCCAAAAAGCTCCTAAGACATGATATTCCCTAGATTAAGAATTCAAATGTGAAATGCTACTCTAATTATGCAACTCACAATTCTAGCTCAATAGTCATTGGACAAGGTATCTTTGCTTAAAGATTGGATCCCAAAATGGGTTGAAGGAGGTTCTATTTATAGACTTTTGGAAGGGATTTTGATCCAATGGTGGAGATTGATTTGGAAGATCAATGGAGGAGGAGAAAAGTGATGTGGAGGGCCTAGATTAGATCTTAGAGGAATGGAGGGCTATGAATAAAAGTAAATCTTTTATTCATTTTGAGAAAATGGGTAATTAAATGAGCATGGGGGTGAAAGATTATTTTTGAATTAAAGATTCATATGGGGAATGTAAAATGAATTAAAAATTTATTTGGGGATAAGTGGAGATAAATGAGGTATGGGGATGTAAGGGGAATTAATTGTGATGTGGGATGTTTTAAAATAAAAAATTGACTTAGGTGGATTTATTTCAATTTTTTATTTGGAGGATGTGGGGAAGGGTGTTAAACTAGGTTTGACCACCCAAATGAGAGGTTAGGATTAATTAAATATAGGTTTTATTTAATTAATCCTAAGGCTAGGATGAGGTAGGCTAGGGTAGGTAATTAAATAATAGCTATTTAATTGTCTAGGGTAGGGATAGGTCAATTAATAGGCTGAATTAATTAGTTAAGCATGGTTTAGCTAATTAATTGGATTTAGTGAGGAGAGGGAAATTAGAATAATAAATATTGCATATTTATTAAATCAATTGGCTAAGGTTTTGGACTATTGAATTAATAAAATTAATTCAATTTGGGGGGTAAAATGGTAGAAAATTGGGTGATGAAGGGATAATTAATTAAATAAAAATTTAATTAATTGAATATAAGGGAGATTAATGTGTTCAGGGATGTCGAGAGTCAGTTTGGTGGTCGAGACATTTTTAGGTGTCTACAGTGCACAAATATAGAAACCTGTGTGGAGTTGTAATATTGTGATTACACCTCATGCTGTGGCTGTAGATTGTAGTTCTCTGCAAAGTTGACGATTGAAACAATGCTACCAACCGGAAATGTGTCCTTACATAACTTGAATTACAAGTCCAACCATCTAGCTCTATGGGCATGTCTTGCATACTCATACACTATGCTGTCACGAAATATAGGCATAAACTGATACACCGAAATCTTTTCAATAACCAATTCACACCTTTTTGCTTCTTTACCATCTTTTGTATTGTATGCCACTATTTTATACTTGCAAAACTCTACTAGTTCGTTTCCAACCGCATGTGTTCTTTCCATATGTTCACATATTGGCAAATGTTGCAAGCCACCGCAACGATGACATGTGCCATCCAAGCATAATTTCTTGTAGAATATTTGACCTTCCTCTCTTTCACATAAAATTCTTGATATGAAGTCTCCTGAAGATGTTGGTGGGGCACGTATGGCACAACCTTGCAAAACATTGTTAGTATGCATATATAAACATATAGACCTATAAACATCAAAATGGTTAGAAAATTCAATATGTAATCTACAACAAGTAGTGCGTGTGTGATTTATCTTGACATAGAAAGGTTTTAGAATTTCAAAATATCTTTAAAAAATTTTAATTTGAGGATACTTCTCTAGAAATTTACCATAAAACTGTGTTTGAGTCTCATCCAAAAAATACTTTGGATGTGGCTCACGGTTCTGACTACCGATTCTCCTTCTTACCACATCCCTTTGATTCAGAGATACCCTTGTGTAATTCTTCCAAAAGTCTTCAATTAGTGATCTCAATGCTTCAACAATTGGTTTATCTTTTCGTGGTAGTCTCCTCGAGAACGCCCATAATTCATTGGCATTAGTGTCCTCAATTCTTTGGCGTCTTCCAACGGCTCTTGATAAAGTTTTCCTATTAATTCTCAATTCTTGACTCGTCTTTCTAATGAGACGAGCTTTCTTCGTTTGACTACTTACTATAGTCGATGTAATCACATGCCGTGTTGCATTACTATCTTTTGTGCATGAGGTCTTACCCACACTCTCATATGCACTCATTAGATTCTTGACAATAGATTTTTCACTTGAAGCCTTTGATGTTCTCAACCCAAGAATCTTCATGATGGACCTAAACTTTATACTTTGCATCATTTCAATGAATAGTTGACATCTTGCAGTTTCATTTAACTTTTCAAAGAACAATCTCCAAATCTTATGAGCATATCTTCTACAAGTGCATTTTGGAATCTTACCTTCCATTGGCTGCAAAATATTCTCATCAATATCAATCAAATACTTTGGTTTTCTATGCAAAATTCTAGGTGGTGTTAAGTTAGGTAAATTCATCTCAACATTAGGAATTTCATCAATATTTAAATGAGATGGGCTAGATGGCATACCTTCGATCGAAGATGGAATAGATGACATACCTTGAGGTTGAGGTGGGAACGATGGCATACCTCCTTCATCACATGTGAGTGATGATGTACTCTCAACTTGAGATGTGGTAGATGGTGTCCCTACATGTTGACTTATGGTAGAGGACGTGTCTCCAACTATGGTATTCAAATCTCTCGTAGCACAAAGTTTTTGCATTCGTTCTCTTTGTGCCACCAATACCATATCTCTTTGTGATGGTTGTGGTTCATCTTCAATTGGCATGTTTTCATTTATTGTGTCCAATTTCCTCTTCTCACGAAGTTCCCTCATAGCCACTACTTTTTTGCATTCTTAGCTTCTATCTCTTCCTGTGTTGGTTTAATTCTTGATCGTTTCCTCAGCATGACAAAGAATTTGTCTGTAGCATGATAAAGAGACCAATATTAGTTCCTAAGAAATGAATACAAGATAATAGTGGGATTGTATTTTTATTATGTTGTAAGGATTTATTCTTGTATAGTTTGACATCATGGTATGTTAAGGTCTGTTTATTACACATAATTATTAAAGAGCCCAAGTGTAGAAAATATACATGGCATCATGTGAGATTGTAGGTTTCTTTCTTGATTGAGAATGTGTCTATTTTAAACATGTATGATAAAGCATGATAAAGTAATCCAAATAGAATTAAGGAAAATGTAAAGAACATGCATGTAAAGATTTGACATACCTAAAAAATGAAGATTCAAATGGAGAGAGTACACAATTATGTAGTGTTTTTTTCTTCTTGCATCAAACTCCTCAACAATTTGAGTTTTTCACCACTTTCTTCATTTTCAATGTTAAATTGAATAACACTCAAATATAATTACTAACAACAATACTATTAACCAATCTATAATGTTAAATTCCTAAAATTGAATCACAATTAACATTGCAACACTACAAAAATTGAAACTTGAATAGATATACATCAAACTTGGTGTGAAAACTATGCTATTTCGTCCTTCTCAAGTTGGCAAAGCAGAAAAGGTGGTGGAAAGATCATGCAAAGGTGATAGAATGTGTAAATTGTGCATGTGAACTTCCCAAAAACATGAAAGCACTTCTTTTTTGTCGGAGCACGCGTAGAATCAGTATGAAAATAGAGCATGTGGGCCTGGATCACGGGGGTCAACACTTTTTTATTGTTTGTATAGCAATACAAAATGCGAGCGCGTTATAACGCACTCATGTTTTGTCTTGCTATAGATTGATCCATAAATATTTTACCTATCTCACCTTCGATAGCACCTTTACAATATCTCACCTCTAGTTCCATTAGCTCATGTTCTATATCTCACTTATCTGTCCCCCTCACCTCTCTACCTCTCCCCTCTCTATGTCTCTCAGTCACTCCTTGTCTA
The DNA here is from genome assembly GCA_027924645.1 of Cunninghamia lanceolata. NCBI lineage: Eukaryota > Viridiplantae > Streptophyta > Pinopsida > Cupressales > Cupressaceae > Cunninghamia > Cunninghamia lanceolata. The sequence goes on along the minus strand of BSBN01000847.1, from coordinate 5,263,565 downwards.
CCTTAACCCTAATCTCTCAACCATCAACCCTATCCCTAAACCCTCGATGCTCAAACCTCAACCCTCAACGTCAAAACCTAATCCCTCAACCCTTAACTCTGATCCCTCGACCCTCAACCCTATTCCTAAACCCTAAACCCTAAAGCCTCAACCCTCAACCCTCAACGTCAAATCCTAATCCCTCAACCCTTCACTCTAATCCCTCAACCCGATCCCTAAACCTTCAACACTATACCTTAAACCCTAATCCCTCAACCCTCAACCCTAAACCTTATCCCTAAACCCTAATCCCTCAACCCTTAATCCTAATCTATCATTCCTCAACTCTAATCCCTCATCCCTAAACCCTAAACGCTTTCCCTATTCCTAAACCCTCAATGGGCTCAATACTAGACCTTAAACCCTAATCTCTTATCCCTAAACCCTCCAACCCTATCCCTAATCCTTATACCCTCCACACTCTACTTTAACCCTAATCCCTCGACCATCAACCCTATCCCTAAACCCTTGACCCTGAAACCTTAACCCTCAACCCTCAACATCAAACCCTAATCCCTCAACCCTTAACTCTGATCCCTTGACCCTCAACCCTATCCCTAAACCCTAAAGCCTCAACCCTCAACCCTTCACTCTAATCCCTCAACCCTAAACCCTCAACACTATACCTTAAACCCTAATCCCTCAACCCTCAACCCTAAACCCTAATCCCTCAACCCTCAACCCTAATCCGTCATCCCTCAACTCTAATCCATCATCCCTAAACCCTAAATGCTATCCCTATTCCTAAACCCTCAACGGGCTCGATACTATACCTTAAACCCTAATCCCTTATCCCTAAACCCTCCAACCCTATCCCTAATCCTTATACCCTCGACACTCTAATTTAACCCTAATCCTTCGACCCTCAACCCTATCCCAAAACCCTTAACCCTCAAACCTCAATGTATTCAACCCTCAACATCAAACCCTAATCCCTCAACCCTTAACTCTGATCCCTCAACCCTCAACCCTAAACCCTAAAGCCTCAACCCTCAACCCTTCACTCTAATCCCTCAACCCTAAACCCTATCCCTAAACCCTCAACACTATACCTTAAACCCTAATCCCTTAACCCTCAACCCTAAACCTTATCCCTAAACCCTAATCCCTTAACCCTCAACCCTAATTCGTCATCCCTCAACTCTAATCACTCATCCCTAAACCCTAAATGCTATCCCTATTCCTAAACCGTCAACAGGCTTGATACTATACCTTAAACCCTAATCCCTTATCCCTAAACCCTCCAACCCTATCCCTAATCCTTATACCCTCGACACTCTACTTTAACCCTAATCCCTCGACCCTCAACCCTATCCTAAAACCCTTAACCCTCAAACTTCAATGTACTCAACCCTCAACGTCAAACCCTAATCCCTCAACCCTTAACTCTGATCCCTCGACCCTCAACCCTATCCCTAAACCCTAAAACCCTAAAGCCTCAACCCTCAACCCTCAATGTAAATCCTAATCCCTCAATCCTTCACTCTAATCCCTCAACCCTAAACCCTATTCCTAAACCCTCAACACTATACCTTAAACCCTAATCCCTCAACCCTCAACCCTAAACCTTATCCCTAAACCCTAATCCCTCAACCCTCAACCCTAATTTGTCATCCCTCAACTCTAATCCCTCATCCCTAAACCCTAAATGCTATCCCTATTCCCAGACCCTCAACGGGCTTGATACTATACCTTAAATCCTAATCCCTTATCCCTAAACCCTCCAACCCTATCCCTAATCCTTATACTCTCGACACTCTACTTTTACCCTAATCCCTCGACCCTCAACCCTATCCCAAAACCCTTAACCCTCGAACCTCAATGTACTCAACCCTCAACATGAAACCCTAATCCCTCAACCCTTAACTCTGATCCCTCGACCCTTAACCCTTAAAACTTGAACCCTAAAACCTATCCCTACATGCTCGACACTTGACACTATATCTTAAACCATAATCCCTTAACCCTCATCCCTAAAGCCTCAACCCTAAATCCTTAAACCTTCAACCCTAAACCCTATCCCTAATCCCTCTACCCTCGACACTCTTATTTAACCCTAATCCCTTGACCATTAACCCTATCCCTCAACCCTCAACCCTCAACCCTCAACATTAAACCCTAATTCATCAACCCTAAACCCTAATCCCTCAAACCTAAACCCTATCCCTAAACCATCAACTCTCAACACTATACCTTAAACCCTAATCCCTATCCCTCAAACCTCAACCCTTAAAACTTAAACCCTATCCCTACACCCTCAACACTTGACACTATATCTTAAGCCTTAAACCCTCATCCCTAAAGCCTCAACCCTCAATCCTTAAACCTTCAACCCTAAACCCTATCCCTAATCCTTCTACCCTCGACACTCTAACCCTAACCTCAACATTAAACGCTAATCCGTCAACCCTAAACCCTAATCTGCCAACCCTAAACCCTCAACCCTCAACACTATACCTTAAACCCTAATCCATCAACCCTCAACCTTAAACACTATCAATAAACCCTCAACCCTCGACACTATACCTTAAACCCTAATCCCTCAACCCTCAACCCTAATCCCTCATCCCTAAACCCTAAACGCTATCCCTATTCCTAAACCCTCAACCCTCGACACTATGCCTTAAACCCTAATCCCTTATCCCTAAACCCTAAACCCTATCCCTCAACCCTTAAACCTTAAAAATTAAACCCTAAAACCTATTCATAAACCCTTGACGCTCAACACTATATTTTAAACTCTAATCCCTTAACCCCCAGCCCTAAAGCCTCAACCCTCAATTGTTAAACCTTCAACCATAAACCCTATCCCTAATCCCTCTACCCTCAACACTCTACTTTAACCCTAATCCCTTGACCATCAACCCTATCCCTAAACCCTCAACCCTCAACTATCAACATTAAACCCTAATCTGTCAACTCTAAACCCTAATCCCTCAACCCTAAACCCTATCCCTAAACCCTCAACCCTCAACACTATACCTTAAACCATAATCCCTCAACCCTAAACCCTAATCCCTCAACCCTAAACCCTAAACCCTATCTGTAAACCCAACAAAACTGCTTTGCCTTATGTTAGGTTGTTAAACCCATCATTTTTGACACTCTTCTCTTAAAGATATTTGAGTTGTAAGAATATGTCAGAAAAATGGCTATGAACTTTTTTAATGTTAGTAATGTTATATGGCATATTTTTTTGGCCCATATGGGGTTCATTATGCCAATAGGTGTACACACTATGAGAAAAACTTTGCGTATGGTACATCCATAGTGAGTAATTAACAGTTGAAATCAGAAGGATGATCATTATGAGAAAAGATTTGCATTGGGGTACATCTATGTTTCTTGCTGTCCACCCTGCACTTAGGGGAGGTATATTGTTATGAAACAGACAAATAATCTCCCATTGTTTACTGGCTCTATCCACAAGAACTACTAAACTATACCTTAAACCGTAATCCCTCAACCCTAAACTTTCAACCCTAAACCCTATCCCTAATCCCTCTACCTTCAACACTCTACCTTAACCCTAATCCCTAGACCCTTAACCCTAAAAGCTATCCCTAAAGCCTCAACCCTAAACCCTAATCCCTCAAGGTCCTAAACTCTAATCCCTTATCCCTAAAATCTAAATCCTATCCCTAAACGCTCAACCCTCAACCTTAAACCTTAATCACTCAATCCTTATCCACCCCTCTCCTCCCCTATCTGGCTCATTCCCATCTCTACCCTCCTCTACCCTCGACACTATACATACATACATATAGGCATACATAGATACATACATACATATAGGCATACATACATACATACATACATACATACATACATACATATAGGCATACATACATACATGCATGATTAATAGCCTTGAAGATATAAAAATTTAAGGGGAACATAATGTGAGCGCATTATAACGCGCTCACGTTATTTCAAACATGACAAACAACACAAACTTTTGCGGAAAAGGAAAAATGCAAAGCAAAAACTAATGCGAGCGTGTTATAACGTGCTCGTGTTATGTTTTGCTTTGGGAATCCCAAGCCTTGGGCTTAGGATTTGCTTTGGATTTGCTTTGGATTTCCAATCCAAAGGCTTGGAGTGCCTTTTCAACATCCACATACGTGTTTTTCCATATTCTTCAAGATTTCACATAATTTCATTCGTGCTAACCCTCAGATTTGCACGTGTTTCAAGGTCGAACAAATCAAACACCTGGGTAATGTTAGGCTTTCTCTTAGCTATTTGACGATGTGATTTTTTTCACATTTTAACAATGTTAAGCCTTTCATGTTTAATTTCTTTTGTTTGTGTCTGTTTTTGGGCAAAAACCACTGTTTGGTCTTTTTTTCATTGTAAGATAACTATTCATTGAAATTTAAAAAAAAATACATATTTTGAAACTAGACTCCATTCTACAAATATTAAAAAAATAAAAAAATAATTTTCAATTAGTTTTCAAAATTTATAGGGGTAGCATGGCCAAAATTCTATTTTTTAGGATGTGTCCACTTTGAAAATTAGTAAAAAATCAAATATTCATAAAAAAATTATCAGAAAAATTGGGCATAAACTATGCTATTAGCTAATTTCTCACTGAAGCGATTTTAAAAATACCAAAAAAAAGTTGACCTTTTGAGGGAGCCACAAAACATGCTATGTTATGTTTTTTTGACAGAAACAACACCAATTTATGTGGCTCCCTCTTTTGAACCCCTTAATTTATTCCATTTTCAAAAAAAAATAGTAGTTTAGAAAGTAGACTCGCAGCACTACGAACATTGTTTTGGTTGCATCTCCAAATTTTGAGTGTAACTATGCTCAATTTCTCATCCAAGGCCAGTATTTCCTGATTTCAGAAAAAAGTGGCCACTTAAGACCCCTTTTTGGCCCCCCATCTTCTTGCACTTACCCATTGCCTTTACCCAGTTTTCATCTTCACAGGCTTCACTTACTATTTTTGGTTCAATCTTTGAAATTAGACAAATCTCTTCTTGGTCTTCAGTAATTCTTCTCCTAGTTTGAACACCTTTATTTCTATCTCCTATGATTTGATCTTTAGGATGATTCATCCTTGTATACACCTAAAATTGGCTCAGGTTGAATTAAGTAAATATTTTTATATTTATCTTAATTCTTTTTTTCTTCTGTCAATTCAATAAATATTATAAGTTTATTTGATTGTTTCATTATCCCATAATTAAATAAAATTATTTTATTTAATTAAATTCCCTAAATTCTTCTAATGTCTCAAGTCCTAAATCCACCTCATCAATCCACCTCATCTCTTCCACCTCACCATGTGGCACATATAATTAAATATTATTAATATTTAATTAGCTAATATCCTCAATTATCCAAAATTGAATTTTTAATTCAATTGTCCCCCACTATCCTCCAAAATTGAATTTTTAATTCAATTGTCCCCCACTATCCTCCACTAATTGAATTTTTAATTCAATTATCCCCCACTATCCTCCACTAATTGAATTTTTAATTCAATTGTCCCCCACTATCCTCCACTAATTAAATTTTTAATTCAATTATCCCCCACTATCCTCCACTAACTGAATTTAAAATTCAATTATCCTCCACTCTTCCCAAAAATGAATTTTTAATTCATCCACTATGAATAAAAGATTTACTTTTATTCCTAGCCCTTGATCTCAACTCTTGATCCTCACCCTCCATTCTTTTTTCAAAAATCTATAAATGAAACCCTCACCCAAGCCATTCAGATAGACTTCATCTTGCACAATCACTATACCCAAATTTCTCTCATTCTCTTCTTCATTCCATTTTTAAGTGTCCTCCATTATCATGTGTTTGAAATTCACATTCAACACAAACAGGTATCAAAGCCATTCTTCCTTTGTCATCTTCAACAAGCAAGCAAGCAAGGAAAGCTTCTGAGGGCTTCACAATCAAGATCAAAGAAAGATAGGCAAATAATGGAAGCCGCAGGGTAACAAGTTTTGTAAGTTTGTACTTCATTCATTTATTCTTGTTATTTGCATATTTCATTGATGTTTGGGTTTATTTATCTTTATTGATCAATCTCATATTCCCATTCACAATCCTTACATACCTGGGAGTTTTGGGATTTGCTTGAACTTCTGATTCTTGATCTTGTTCCTCAACTTCTGCACTAACCTCTTGAATTACTAGATTTTCAGGATCAATTTGGATTTGAGTCTGAGTTTGTACTTGCCTTTTTTGACTTGGCTTTTCATCTTGATCATCAGAATCATATCCGCAAGACCTAGAATGTCCTTCCTTGCTCTCATCAACTCTGACATTAGCACTTTCAACAATCTTTTTCAACCTCTTGTTAAAGCACCGGTATGCTTTGCTTTGAGTAGAGTAACCCAGAAAAATTCCTTCGTCACTTCTTGCTTCAAACTTGCCTAGATCCTCATCTCTTTTGATATAGCATTTACTACCAAAAACTCTAAAATATCTCACAATAGGAGGATGACCAAACTAGAGTTCATAAGGAGTCTTACCAGAAGCCTTTGATCTGCACCTGGTTAAGAGTGTAGACAGTAGTACTCACAGCTTCTCTCCAATAAACTTGTGGAACATTTGTTTCCATCATCATGGTCCTGGTAGCTTCTTGAATGGTTTGGTTCTTTCTTTCTACAACTCCATTTTGCTAAGAAGTCCTAGGAGTAGATAACTATCTTTTTATTCCATGCCTTTCATGGCATGTATCAAACTCACTGGAGGTAAACTCTCCACCTTTGTCTGATCTCAAACACTTTATCTTCACACCAATCTCATTTTTAACCATAACTTTGAACACTTTGAACTTGTCAAGAGCTTCTAATTTTTCTTTTAAGAAAGTTACCCACATCATCCGAGAGTAATCATCAATCAACAACATAAAATATCTATCTCCTTGCACACTCCTAATTCTAGCAAGACCACATAAATCAGTATGCACAAGTTCCAATCGCCCACTTGAAAATTATTCTTTACTTTTGAATGTTGTTTTTTTTTGTTTACTCAATTGACATTCTCTACACATGCTATCAGGTTTCACAAGTCTTGGAAGATCTCTCACAGCCTGAGTAAAACTTATCTTGACAATGTTATCAAAATTCACATGACACATTCTCCTATGCCACAACCAACTTTGATCTGTCTAAGCAATCAAACAACTTTTACCAGAACTACTTAATTGAAAGATGTTAACTCTAGTTTGTGTACCAGATGCAATTTTAGTTTCAGAGCTTTCCAAGATTCTACATTTGCCATCATTGAATCAGAGATCATAACCCTTCTCAACCAATTGTCCAACACTGAGAAGATTATGGTTTAGCCCTTCCACATACAGAACATCATTGGTGTTATTCTTACCATCAAAAGAGATGGATCCTCTGCCATGTATTCTACCAGCTGAGTTATCTCCAAACTTTACAAGCCCACCATATTTTTCAAGGCTTATAAACTTACTTTTATCACCAATCATATGATGAGAACATCCACTATCAATCACCCATTCATCCTTTTCAACAACCTGAGTAGCCAAGGCACTTTCCAAATTTTCATAGCTAGCAGATTTAGTAGACACCGGATCTTCTTCTTTGATAGCAATGGACACCCAATCATTTTCAGTGGAACCTCGATGATCAGATTCATTATCTATGACTCCTTCTTCTCCAGCTTCTTGGACATAGTAAAATTTCTTTTGACATTTATATCTATTAGGGTTTGGTTTTGAAAACCTCTCCAGACATCTTTAGGCAAAATGACCAATCTTATTACAAGAAAAACATTTGAGTGGCAACTTTCCTTCATACTTACCAGATCCTCTTGGCATTCTTTTAGCAATAAGAGCTTCAAGATTTGTAGTCTCGATTTCATTATCTTCAAGATCCTTCCTTGCCTTTACAAATCTGTTTGATCTTGCTGAAGAGCTTTCACCTGAATCATATCTTTGTTTTCCATATACACTAGCCTTAAATGCAAATTTAGACTTAAGAAGAGATTCACCAAATTCACTTTATTCAAAAGCTGAAATTTTGCCAACCAGCTGATCTCTTGTAACTTTTGAGATGGTCCTGATCTCCTCTATAGAAGCAACCTTATGTTTGTATGAATTAGATAAAGATATGAGCACTTTTGCCACAATCTCTAATTCTTCCAAAGTTCATTTATCTTTTTCATGTAGATTGTGATATTTTCATCTTCACTCATCCTTAGATTTTCAAATTTTCCTCTCAAACTTTATAGCTTGGCACATTTGACAAATTCATCACCTTCATACAGATTCTCCAACTTCTTCTAGATTTCATGAGCAGTTTTTAGTCCAAAGACATTTGTCATTTTTGAATCAGTCAGGGCACTCAACAAGGCTTCTTTAGCTCGAAGGTTATTTTTAACATCTTTGAGTTCATCTGGAGTTGACAAACCTTTCTCTGGAGGATTATACTCATCCTTAGTTAACACCCAATAAGCTTCACCCATGCATTACAAATGGCACTCCATGCGACTCTTCCAATCAGAGTAATTTGTTCCATCAAATCTCAGACTATCCTTCTTGTAGGTCGACATCCTAGATCTCCTCAAGTGGTCAAGCTTCTTTTAGAGGACCTAGCTCTGATACCAATTGTTGGAATTAAATTAGACAACTGAGAGGGGGGTGAATTAGTTGTCACACAAAATAAACCTTTTCTTCTTTTAACCTTCTTTATTAAATTACTCTTAAATTAATGATGTAAACATTAAAGCATGGATCAACAACATATGAGCAGGAATATAAGTAACACACTTGACACCAAGATTTTGACGTGGAAACCCGGTTAAGGGAAAAACCATGGTGGGGGTTGACCCACAAAGATTTGTACCTTGTTAAAAGTACTTTAGAAAAATAGAAGGCACATGCCTTCGGGCACACTGCCCAAAGCTCACTGCTCAAAAGAGAGGCTCATTGCCTTCATAATTTATTTTAGAACAGAAAGAATTAATTGAGAAATAGCATCTACTTCATGCCTGGTTCAGTTTCATTGAATGCTCACAAAACTTCTGCTCTGCCCCAAATACTTCTTCTCAGAATCTTCATCAAAACAACTCTTGTTCTTCTTCTTCTCCTCTATTCTACTCTACCTTTTGATCCTTTCTTCAGATTATATTATTTTTGCACAAGGATGATTTTCCATGACTTGTCAACAAGTATTTATATGCTTCATCAACCTTGGAATGAACATCAAGGTCGGCACTACAAACATATGACTTAATGAGAATCACTAAGCAATCAACCAAACATAACTGAGACTTAAATCTTCCTTTATCAACATGCCATGCTTCATAGAATTTCTCTTAGATCATCCACAATATGCTTGAATCATCTTGTTGGCCAAGATTGGGAAGAACAACAACACCAAGAAGGAAATCTTCTTTAACAAGCTCAAACTTCAATGCGGACCTCCAACATAGTAGTCACACGATCCAGTGAGCTTCACAAGCACATTGAATTCAACAAAAACATCTGCACTCTTCCAAATCATCACAATCACTTGCATCTTCCTCTAAAACCTCAAGAACATTGTCTGCCATGACTGCCACATTAGAAATATTGCTTGTGGACCTCCAAACCATGAACCACTTGAATGGATGATACACACTGACTTCCCAAACATGCCTCTAGATCCGCAAATCATCATTTGACATATCCGGAACAATCTGGACCTCTTTCTTGTCACTTTGTCTCTTCTAAACACTGCAAAACTAGTTCAACTCAGATGGCCATAGCTTCTTCAAATCTTTATGTGAACCCTTCAAAACTTAACTGGAGCTTCTTCAGACAATCCACTACTCAGCCATATGGTCCACATACATTGATCCTCATTAATTTTCTCAATATCCTTGAACAATCCAGTCTTCTATACATGCAACAAAATAGGATACATTTAACACAAATGGCAACAATGATATGTTTACATCAATGACAACAAGGATATGTTGACATCAATGACAACATCACTTAGGCACATATTTGCAACACCCTACAGTCATGCTCTTATGCCTCATAATATCAATATTAATTAATTAATTTCAAACATTGGAATTGCAAGGTTTATGACATACTTATCCCAAAATTCTCCCACTTGTTGTATACCTTGCAAGAGCAAAGGGGAACATCGACACTATTGACTAGCATCTAGGGGCTGAGAGCCCCATAGAATCACTATACCACATGCACTTTGTCAATGCATCTGCACCATTTTCCAAAGTACCAACCTTCTCTAGCATCACCCTTCCATCCTCTACCATGTCATGAACAAAATGGTATTAAACATCAATGTGCTTAATACTCACATGAAAGGTCAAGTTCTTTGTCAAACATATGGCACTTTGACTATCATAAAGAACTTTGATAATCCCCTAACTAAGTTGCACATATAAACATAATATCTTAAGCTAGATGGCTTCCTTATATGCATGAGTAACTACTATGTACTTAGCCTCTATAGTGGACAAAGTGACCATAGCATACTACTTGCTCATCCAACCTATAACACCACTAAATAAATTGAAAATATAGCCACTGGTGGATCTTCTACACTAAACATCACCTACCCAATTTGAATCCAGAAATCCACAAATATCCACTAAGTATTCATCCCCTATAGAATCACCATGATATTGAATAGAGTACTTAGAGGTGCCTTATAAATATCTAAAGACTCTCTTAACTACATCCCAATGATCTTGTCTAGGGCTGAGTGTGAAATCATCATGGGACAAACAATACCTCTAAGTGGCAATAAAAATGCTAAAAAATAGAATTAAGCAACGTCATGTGAAAATTTGAATGGCTTATCTACTTTGAAAAATATGTAGGAATAAAATTTGTAGATAAAATTGAATTTAGTTTATGTGATACTATTTTTTTTGAAAAAAATTAAATTTATTTGGTGAAAATTTTATATTTAATGAGGAACTACTAAAATTTTTGAAAAAAATAAAAAGTAGGTGTCATTCCAGATGTGACGCATATTTTTATAGAAAAAAATTGTATGTAAATTATTATTTATGAATTTTTTGCTATGACTTTTTAAAAATATTAAAAAGTAATTTTCCAACCAACCTAACTTGGTAAAAAGATGAAATTCAATTTTTTTTAGACCTGTAGCCAATGAAGCCTAGACTGTGACACATTTTTTGGATTTGAAAAAGGTTAAACAGTTTGAAATTTATCAATGTTTTTCAATCAGTGTGTCTATCAAGAATTCAGACATAGTGTAGGTAGAAAATAATTAATAATTACCTATTAAAATTAAAATCATACATATATTATATTTTTAGAATCTTGATAATTTCTTGAATATACAATTTTGATTTTATCAAATTTGGAGAAAAAAAGTCCGTTAGCATCAAGGGTGAAGTCGAGGAAAATCTGTAAAAACATCCTAATTCTTCATTCACGTGGAAAAGGCATGTTCAGAATCCCAAGCCTGATTCCCATGCAATTTTTGGAGGGAAATTTTTTAAACCAAAATAGATATATATTTGGAAGAAACAAATATTCACTTCTTTGAAGATAATTTTTCTTTTTAAAGTGGGTTTCTCCATAATGGATTATTTGTTTTGGCAACAGATAGGCCAAACAATACCTCTAAGTGGCAATGAAAATGCTAAAAAATAGACTTAAGCAACTTGATGTGAAAATTTGAATGGGTTATCTACATAATTTTAAAAATATTTAGGAATAAAATTTGTAGAATATTGAATGTAGTTTATAAGGTACTTTTTTTTCTTTGAAAAAAATTAAATTATTTGGTGAAAATTGGATATTTCAATGAAGCACTACTAATTTTTTTGAAAAAAGAAAGTAGGTGTCATTCTGGATGTGATGCATATTTTTATTAATTTTTTTTGTAAGTAAATTATTAGTTATGAATTTTCTACTACAACTTTTTAAAAATATTAAAGTAATTTTCCAACCAACCTGTCGTGAGGTTTCACAACACATCCCATTTTGCCTCAGCAAAACAAGGACCCAACTTTTTTTGCTTTTGCTTGTGTGTTTCCTTGCTCTAGGCGGTATGGTAAAAGGCCATGTCCTAAGGTCAAGTTCAACAAATCTCCTAACAAAGGTCTCCATTGGATAGAGAATTAAATTTAGAGAAACTTTGCCTTTTAGATCATGTCAAAATTCAAAGAAGTAAGAAACTTATGGTCGGTCAAAGTTTGGTCAACGTGGATATGGATATTACCAATGTAATATCCTAATCATTATCGAAACATCCATATCCACATGATGTCATGGATTGTTGCCTAATATAGAGGAAGATGAATAAAAGTAAAGCTTCTCAAAATGTCTAAGTAAAGATTATATTTTCTTTCGAGACCATCAAATTTCTAATGGCCAAGTAGATGCCAGTCATCCGCATGGATATTTTGGACATGGACATTTCGTCCCTTCCAAATATCCATATCCATATGGATATATACATCCTATAATGTCTTGTCAAATTTCAACTTAACATAGACCCTGTGGATATGGACATTTAATGCCAGATATTTTGATATGGATATTTCGTTTCCTAATATCCATACCAAAATATTCATATCTGGGTCACATCATCTTATTTCACCTTAAAGCAATATTTTGAGCTTGTTGATATCATCTGCATGGATATTTCACTCTTGTCTTAATATCCATCTCTTTATGATTGTGAAGTGTCCAGATCCTAATGACATCATTCAACCTTCACTCGTATGTAGCTAAAGTAAATAGTTGACGTCACATGGATATTAACCCGCCTAGATATTATCTTTTCAAAGGATCCATACCTTATTTCAAACATCAAGATCCAGGTGTCGTCACATCATCTCACCCTGATACAAAGTTTTAAACTTGATGACATCATAGGGACATTCATCTCATGGATATTTCACATTTACCTAATTTCCATACCATCCTGAATATTAATATCCCTATCCCAACCAATGATTTTAAGCCACGTATCCACATGAATATCCCACAGATCTTAGAATATTTTAAGTGGAATTAAGCCCGATGGTTGACCCGACCTTTTTGCTGACATCATATAGACATATTGAAAGGAAGCTAGGTGAGCGGAAATCGCTTCCTACACTAATCTAATGAGGGGAGAGCTATACAAATTTAATTTAATCTTTACAATTACAGCAACATGAAACATATAATAGAGGTATTGTAGTAATACACATAGAACCAGAAAGAAGACAGAAGAAGAGATACAAGATATAACGTGGGGAAAACCCTTATTGGGTGAAAAACCCTACACTCAGAAACCTGCACAATGTATTATCAAAACTGAATATGGTTTACAATACACTTGCAATGCAAGCTTCAATAGTCTTTGACACTCATGTCAGAGTTAATCCAGCAGCGTAATAGTACCTGTCAATCACACATTACATCTCCTCCTCCAAGCACCTGTTTATATAGAATATACAAGGCAAAATTGACTCTATCTTGGAATGGGCATCCAACTTGACCTCATGGCCCAAAACCCATGCCTATGGACACTTGGTCAACATTGTAGAATGTATCTGACACTTGTCCACAACTCCCATCCCAAAGAGGTTGCCTCTTTCCAAAATAGGCTATGACAGATGCTCTTACGACTCATGTCTTCACCTGTCTTACAAGCTTCTATTTCTGACTCTTACATGTCATAACTTTGTCATATGAATTCGTCATAACCGTTTCGGTCAACATTACCTTACACAACATCCAAAATGCCAACACATGGCAAAATACTCCTACCACAAAGTGTGACTCCTATCTCCTCATGTGAGGACAAAATTACAAGTTGTCATCTTCCATGTAGGATGACACATCACCGTGCCACATCCCACAAAATGACAATATGGAATTTACAATTAATTTACAACATAGGCAATGAATAAATAAATACAATCATAAATAATGCAAGGAATTACCAAGGTTGAGACACCTTAATTCCCAACACGTATCCACATGGATATATCCATATGGGCATATTAATCAAAAATCCATGTTCATATCCGCATGCACCTTTTTGTATTTAATGTTGTTGGCCTTTAAATTTGAAAGCATGCCCATCGACACCTATAGCGATCTCCCACATTTCCATTTTGGGGAATCCACCTAATCCCTCAGAAGCAATTAATAAGCCCGAAATTGAGAAATTTACTAAGTTAAAAGGGTAATTGCCTTCATATTTTTCACATTATTGCATTTGAAAGACTTAGAATTTACACAAAGAGCTCAAGAAACCGTAAGTATCTACAATGAAGTTGTGAAGAGGATCTCAATTACATAGAGGATTACCTATGAGAGGCATTTCTGGTCTACTTCTATACATCTAGGTTAAGGTCGTAACAAACAGGTACATATACGAAAAAACTTGTTCTTGTCGTTTTCATGATATTGCATATTTTTACACAGGTAAAAGTTAAAATGTTGAAACTAGATAAATCAGGGTTAATTTGTTTTAACTACGTATCACCTTTGGGAATACCTTGTTTATTCATTTACAAAAATTAGAAAAGGTATTAACCCTAGCATGACGTATGCCCTAGTTTAAGACATGGATATTTTGAATTTACAGGTCAAGATGTAGCCTTGTATAGATAAGCATAAAGCAGAGTTCAAAGATGACATGTTCCCTAAGGTTAAGAGTGTATGTAGTAAGTATGGATTTGCAAAGGATACACACTGTGGCAGTATGGATTTAGATGCTTTTAGAGCAAGGATCCAAGGTAGGGAGGACAATCCCATTTTGTAGAACATAGTAGCTAAAATGCCCCAGCATCTATATAATTTTGATTTCTCCCCAGAGGTCCAATACATGATAGTATTGCTCAACAGAATGAGCGGAAAGACTAACTCAGGAAATTTTGAGTCATGGATGTATGGATTGATCCAGATGGTGATAGAGAACAAACAGACCATACAATGGGCCAGGATCATCAGCGATGAAATGTATGAGAAAATTGTAAAATGGAGGAGGTAGAAGGATAGATTCTTCCGTATGACTTCATATAGATCTAGTTTATGCATGTACATGTAAAGGCACTTTCGATGGATTGCAGATGATTGGAAAGTTGGGACGGTTGCCTCATGAGAAAACCTCATGGGAACACTAACCACAGTTGGAGAGGAGGCAATTTGTTCAACATTATAAGGTAGTAAATGCTTGTTTTATAGTGATTCTATTCTGGCTCTTCGAAGGAGAAAAAGCTAAGCGGCTGTCATTGGCAGCTCAAGAGAGGATACATCCTGATGGTGCATGGTTCATCTAATTTCCATCCTATTCATACATCTGGATGGAGGGTTTCACTAGAAACCCATTCATGTTGTCTATATATCCTTCAAAATAGGTGGTCTTGATGGAAATGATTACACAGATCATCCCAGCATTTGAAGCATATAAGGAGAAAGAGGGTAGAGGAAATGTGAAATTCCCTCTAGACATAGGTTGGTTCATATCTGGATCCATAGATGATGCAAAGCGTACAAAGGAAGATTTGTAGATGCTACACTTACAATTGTTCCCCTTGGTGAGGTATTTTGATCCCTATCATAGGTTGGAAAGGTTTATCAACAAGAAGTACAAGCTTGTCACTCATATGGAAGACTACTAGGCAGATTGTGATGATGAGTATGAGGTAAGGAGGAGAGGGTACCAAAGGTCAACCCTTAACCAAATGAAGACTATCAGATATCCAAAGGTACCACCTTAGGTTAAAGCATATGATAAGGATATCCTGGATCATGAGTATGAGGACAAGAAAATATAGAATGAAGCACTAGCACCCCCTAATTGGACTAAGAAGGATGAGACATCCATTGAGGTTATCACAGCCAAAGTAATGGGGATAACTAGGAATTGATTGCAGAGAAAGATCAATGAATTGAAAACCAAAGGAGTGGCCATCACCTTTGATAAGAAGAGAAAGATGAAAGAGAGGGATGAGCCAGACTTGGATGATTTCATGATACATAAAAGACATGTAATGGAACTAGGTTGGCCTAGCCATGATCATCAGGAGTTGTAGGGGAGTTCACTATAGAGGGAGTCTCAATTGTAACCATGCCATCACATCCTAGAGATGCACCTCGAGCAACTATACCTATAATCTTTTCCAGAGCTGCAGAAACAAACGAGGAGGAACACATGGATGTAGAGGTGGATACGAGTCATCATGATGTATTGAAGGGAGTAAATATCTCTAAGTAGAAGAGACACCAAGGCCTAGTAATGAGGGGGTCTACCTCTAGATCAGCTACTATCCAGACTCCAGAATATCAGGATCTTACACTGCATGTGGCAAGAGAATTACAGCATAATGTGCCAATAATAGAGATCATGAAGGTGAAGAATGAATTGGCCAAGGAGACAAGGATAGCGATGATGGAGAGGGAAGCCAACCGACCTTTACCACTAAGTCAAACCATTTATTTGACCGATAATGAAGTTACTAGGGATGTGACTGCCCATCCCATAGAAATCTTGCTAAGGCATACATAGCCCATAGCTGAAGACATTGCTTAGGAATATCAGGGTGATAAAGAAGTAGAAAAACCAAAATCCCCTAAAGTAGAAGTGCAAATAGGGCACCTGGATGTGCTCATAGATACCATCACCAACCCAAAGGTAATTGACTTAACATATCAACCTGGGGATGGTGATGAGGAAGAGGAAATTGTTAAGGATAGTCAGATACAAGGAGAAGGTACTCAAATGGACATGGACAACCAGACTAAGGTCACCTAACAAGATGTCTAGATAGGTGAAGAAGAGCCTGAATACCATAATTCCATGTCTAGACAATAGATTCAAGGGGAGAAGGAAACTGATGAGGAAATAAATCAGAACCAAAACATAGAGATACCTCATCAGGATGCCCAGGATCCAGATCAACCGAAAGACCAAGTGGAAGGTGGTCTTGAGGGTGGAATAGGTCAGGATGAGAAAATTGATACCTCACATGCAGACCAACGGCCACCTAAATAGGAAGAGATCCATAAGGATAAAGGGGGTGACCAGGATATGGGCCAGCAGCAAGAAGATATAGAGATGGCTCCAGGCCAGAAAGATAATGATAAGGAGGTAGAGACACATGATGCTCAGATTGAGTAGTCAGACCAAATAGGGTCTGAATCTAATGTATTGTCATGGATAGCATTAGAGGTAGAGCCTCTAGTTCATGAGCCCACCCCTTTTGATTTTGAATCATTGTTTACATTAGAGAATGCCACGCCCAAATGCAAAGCTAGGGCAGTGTCTACAATAAGAAGATATGCCACAATAGGGAAAAGGACATCACAATTGGTTGTTCCCCTTGTGGACAAGAACAAAGGAGAAATAAGGGCAGACGAATTCCAAGTCACAACCATTGACCTTAGACATTCCATAGTAGATCAGGACATTACAAAGCTCAAAGAGAGCACTAAAGCCATGGCAGCTAGAATGAAGAAGCTTAAGGCTGAAAATAAAGAGTGGAAGGAGCAAAATGCTCAACTTCAAACATTGATCTAAGGGTTAGTAAACCCTAAAGAATTGACATTTGTAATGCAAACAACAGAAAAGTCCATTGCCTTAGCATTGGCTAATGAAGAATAAATAGCAGGTCTGGATGCCCAAAAGCATCAGGGCCAAGTCATGAGCAAATGGTTCATGCAATACTTCAAGGCAGGGGAGAAAACAATAAGGACATCCTTGTCAAATTGGAACACATTGGTTACTTAAAGGAGGAAGCCAAATCCTTGAAAAGAACTACTAGACAAAGGATAAATCAAAGTGACTATGCCTTAGATAGGCTAAAGGAGGTAAGAAAGATAAAAGATCAAGATCTCTTGAAGAACAAGATTGTGACCATTCAGACACTGCCTAAAGTAGGCACGTGGGTCCAAGAGCTCCAGTTTGAAGATGTTTTGAGGACATGCATGTCCAAAGTAGGAAAAATGAGTATAAAGGTTCATGACATGTTGTCTAATGAGATGAAAGTTTTGGAGGAGTTGCTTGGTGATTCTATGGCAGAGACAAGCACTCCAGATGAACAGGGATCTATGTAGACCTTCAAGGACAAATTCGCTCAAGTATCAGAGGATCCTGTGTTGCACTTTATAAAAGTTGTAACGGATGAAATGGCAGAGTTGAGTGTCAAAATAAGGGCTCATGATAAGGAGGTTGATAGTAGGGCAGCTAAAGTAGTGTCCCTAGATGAGCAAATAAAGGCATTGGAGTATGCAAGGATGAAGGCCCAGGTGGGTGATAAATCCCAAATAGACACTGTGTTACATGCATATGACTTCTATAAGGAGTTAGACACAGGGGTTATCATCACAGAGGGATATGATATGTCCAAGTAGAATGTTGTTGTGAAGATGCTGGAGGGATATTCCTTGCCAGTTGTTTCCTACTAATAGTTGTTAGCTGGCAACACGTGCCACTAGTACTGATTGTTGACTTGGTCAAAGGCAATTTGAGCCATTGATTATTTTTGATGGATCCTAACCATTGGATCATTGTAATTGGATCCTATCCTTGTTCTATAAAAGGATATTGATTGTTGTTGGTAAGGGGAGATTGAATTGTTGAAACTTGTGAGCACTAAGTTTGTTTATTTTACAACTTTTGTGGTTTCCCAATATTCTTTCTCAGGATCACATGTCTATGTACTTATTCTAAAGCATATTGAATGAAAATGGAGCAATAGATTACTACCTAATCATAAATCTTATGTAGTCTTTGGTTGATTTTATGATGTGTAATGGTGGATTGTTGCATTCATACTGAAGTGCATTCACTTTACTTGCATATTGTTATCATCTTTTCCTTTGAAGGTTTGTACTGACTATGCATAGTTGTGGATATTCTTGGAAAAATGTGGTTTGATTTTCTCCTTTTCATGAAAGTATCAGAGTACATATGTGGACCATTGATCAAAGTTAAGAAATTCTAGGATTTACATTCTCTAAACCCTATCTTTTGACGTTTCATTTCATAATAATCATACATAATTACAAATAATGATAAATAACAAGTAGATAGAGAGAAAATATGTTGAATTAGTGTAAATAATTGCTTATCCCTAGCATATTTGAGTAAATTACATGTCATAGATGAATATCCATGCAAATAATGGGAAATTGTAGTGAAATACATGCTTATTAGCACAATATTTGAGTAAATTTAAGGTGCAGAAGTAAAGATTGATTGAAATTGGAGATAGTTTCAAAAGAACTAATCAAATCTAGATATATTTTCATAATTAACCTAAATAGAGGATAGAGTTGGGTGAATTTCTAAGAATTAGGATCATATTGACATATATTTGCTGAAAGTTTCACTTGATAGTGTAATATTTAAAATAATTGTGAAAGATTTATGTAGAATAGATATAAATAACTTGATAACTGAAGGAGTATAGAACTTTAAATAATCATACGTAAGGCACCAAATGGAAAACAACATTTACACATCAAACTTTGAGTAATGTCAGATGATCAAGAACTGATCCACGAAGTCTTGGGATTATGAATTCTTTTGGAATTCATCATATCTTTCAAGATAAATAAAGGTTTGAGTGTAAACTTTTATTTCTTGTTGTTGTGACAAACAAATGCATTAATAGGTTTTTGGCGCTAGAAGGATGGCCTAGATCAACAAAATTTTAAAGGAATTTATTCTTCAGGAGAATCTAGTTGTGTCTTTGTGAAGAATCATTTCAAAATTCCTCAATTCAGCTAAAAGATTTAGCTTTTTCACAAAGATCATGCCGATACTTTGTTCTTTGAGAAATCTAATTCCGAATATCCCTTCCTCACGGATGCTTGATTAGATATTTGCAGAGAATTATCTGAATCCTAAGATCAAGCTGGAAGCTTTGCATTTCTACAAAGATTCCATAAATATTTCATCATCTAAGATAATCGATTACAAATATCCATTCTTACAGGGAATTTGCTTATATCTTTGCAAAGATCTAGTTTGAATTTTTAGAGTTCACCCTAAAATTCTTGAGTTGGCTCGCCGGCCTACTACTAGGTCAAGATCTAGTGGTCCTTTGCAAGAATTGCCTACTGTGAGACCTAGACCGCGTTCAGCTACTGTCCAACCTAAGCTTGTTGTCCTTGCATCACCAGTAGTTCCTGGACCACCAGTAATTCCTGTGCAAATCCCTATGGCGTTCTTCAATGATGATTCACCTTTGCACTTTGTAGCTTATAATGATTTGCCAAAGAATCCAGACAAGTTGTGTCCTAAGTATCATCCATATCAAGATGTAGAGGATCATCTGAGAACCTTCAAGGAAGCTTGCTTCAGAGCAAGAATACAACATGAGGATGTAGTTTGCAGACTATTCCCATACTCATTAGGAGAAAAGGCATACCAGTGGTATGTGAATTTTCCTAAAAATTCCATCAACTCCTGGCTACTGTTGGAGAATGCGTCCAAAGCTAGATATAGAATCCCTATTGACACTGCCACAGTCTATCACAATTTCATTGAGATTAGGCAAGGAGAAGATGAATTCATTGCCAATTTCAATGATCGTTTCTAGAAGGCTTATGCCAGGATGGTAGCTCCATATGTCATTACTGAAGATGCATCATTAGTAGTCTATTTCTCAGCCTTAGATCCTTTGACAACTATGTTTGTGAGAAGAGCAAATCCTGCTGTGATAGACTTGGCTGGCACTTATATGGAGGCTGTAAAGGTCAATACTGAGATGAAACAAGTAGGACATGGACCTTTACCTAGTATAGGACCCCCTGCATTGCCAAACCAAATGCAACACCTTAATGGAGCCTTGTCAAATCCCGCTCCAACAGCTAATCCTTTACAGATTCCACCAATTAATACAAATCCTCCTTAGGGAAATGGCCATATAGTTCCATATCTAGGATATGCTCTTGTTGAAAACAAACCAAGTGGAAATGTTTCTTCATTCTTTTCCCCTAGTCAAGACAATGTACTGGCTAAGGTGCATGAAGAAAAGGAAGACATCAAAGAAATAGTTGCTCAACTGAAGAAGTTAACTACTGAGGTAACACACCTAAGGAATCAAAATTTCTATGCTCAGGCTAATGCACAAAAGCAATAGAATAGAGGATATAATAATGACAGAGGATATATAGATAAAAGAAATAATGACAGGGGTTTCAATAATAACAATGCTCCTAGACCTCCAAGAGTCTAGAATACCAGGCCAAACAATGGAACATTTCCATTGCCCTTGGACAATCAAGGACCTCCTAAACCTAAGAAGAATACTAGAGTAAATTTAGCTGAAGTTGTACTAAATAATTGGTGTAGGATTCACAACACTAGTGCACATGCAGAACTGGATTGTCCTTAGTTCCAAATTGCTCCTAGAATTTTTCAAGCAGAAGTACAAAACACTACAGAAGAAGTTACTTTTCCTAAAGGCAATGAAATAGTACCCTTGGGGTATGAATCAACTATGGTCATAGAAAGTTCTATGGATCACCAAGAACAGGTAGATGTTATGCATGAGAATTATGCTCTGGGATGTGAAGAGACAACCTTAGTCTTGGAAGACTACACATTTCCTTATGAGCAAGATAATGAACCTGGGTAGGAACGAGATGAAGTGCATACTTTTCAGTAGCATCAAAGAGGACATAACGATAATCTCAGAAATAACAGCAACATGCCTCCTAGCCTGTTAACAAGTTCAATTCCACCAAACAATTTCAATACACCTCTGGATGTGCATGCTAGTAACAATCCAAGACCACCAAGGGTGAATCAACAACATTTTGCATCATCATCCCTACTGACAAAAGGTATTAATGAGATTTCTGATTATGACAAGTTAGTTGCCTTTTTAGAAGATGAAATTAAGAAAATGAAGATTAGTTTGTCCCTGTTTGAATTGCTAAAGACTCCTGTGATAAAGAAGGCCTTTCTTAAGTCCTTGAATGAGCCTGTAGTGAATGTGAATATCCCTAGTAATGTTCCAACCAAGGATCCCAGTCCTAAGGATATTCATGTTAAGCCTATAGACAAGGGTCAAGTCCATGCGGCTGATGTCTCACAAGTATCATTGTATAAAGGGAAAACCGAGTCTCCTCCTTTTCTCCTTACCCTTAGGATATTTGGGAAGAATTTACACAATTGCTTAGTAGATTCAAGAGCATCCACGAATGTTATGCCTTTATCAGTATGTAACCTTTTAGGTTTGTCACTTGCCAAGTCCTTAAAGAAAGTCACCTAGTTGGACAAGTCAGAAGTCAATGTGGGAGATGCATTAACCCACATTTATATGCAGTTAGTCTTAGATCCCAGGGTGCAACACTTCATTGATATCCAAGTAGTGGATATTCCAGATACCTACGGTATGCTTTTAAGTCGATATTGGTCTAAAACCTTGAATGGATACATGGCTATGGATTTTTCACACATGTGGTTTCTCTGGAGGGGGATGCCTAACCAGATCCAAATCGAGGCTGAGCCACGGATGAAACACATGATGATAGAATACCATCAAAATAATGAGGTATTGTATACTAATGTTGAACAAGGGGTATACAGGGTTTATCTTCTAGTTGTCACTGTAGAGGATGTCCTGATGTGTAGTAATGTGCATGATAGTAGTGAAGTAAGTGTAATTACACCAAGGACAGATTGCCTAGTGGAGTATGATTATGAATTATCAAATGAAGATAGAGGTAGTTGTTTAACAATGTTTGAAGAATTATTATCTAAGTAAATCCAAAGGTGTATGTTTCAAGGGATTCCATCTAACCAAGTATTAATTGAAGGATGGTGTAGATTGCATGAATCTCCACATTCAGAGACTACTTGTGCTCTATGTCTATACATAGTGAGTAGGGAAGAACACCTATGCTCAAGTAGTAAATTGAACATGTCTAGTGAAATCTTGGGGGAGATAGAATTTTAAGAAGAAGAGACAAGTCATGAAGTGACCAAACTAAACCATGAAGTAAGTAAAGATGAGTCTAAGACTACAAATCATTTCCCAACAGAAACCTTAGCGAAACAGATCAAAGATTCAGATATGAATATTCCCGATGGCTTGTTCCCAACAAAAGAACAAACCGATCGTGTCCAGATGCCTGAAGCACCAGATATTTCATCTACTGGAACTCAAAATATCCTCATGCCATCCAGACCTTCTTCTCTAAATGGGTTGCTGAAGGGAGCGCGACTAGGGCCAAGAAAAAGAAAGGTCTAGAAAAAAGTCCACTTGAAGATAAACCTTGGACACTGAGATTTGATGGGTCTAAGTCCAAGCAAGGAGCTAGAGTTAAAGTTGATCTCATCAAACCATATGGAAAATCATTCTTAGCAGCATACAAGTTACAATTTCCATGCACAAACAACATGGTAGAGTATGAAGCCTTAATTCATGGCTTGTTGTTTGCATTAAAGAAGAAGGTGAAGATACTTAATGTCTTTGGAGAATTTGAGTTGTTTGTAAAGTAGGTAAGAAGCATATACTCTTGTAATTAAAAGAGGTTGTCTAGTTACAAACATCAGGTCTGGGATCTCATTAAGAGATTTAACGCTTTCAATATTACCCATGTGCCAAGAGAATTCAATCACCAGGTAGATGCTCTAGCACAAGCTGCTAGTACACTAGAACCTTTATCCATATCAGGGATGAAGAGATTCTCTGTGGAGCTGGTATCCCTACCATCAATCCCAGACAATGTCACAAACTTCCAAGTGTTTGATGATGATCAACATATTTTGGATTTCATTGCCAACCAGGATGTGATTGAAGCTTAGATAGTTGATGAAATCAATCTTGAGGACCAAACCCAGGATGAAGAGGAAATTATTGATTTACAAAGTAATAGGATTCCAAAAGGAATGATAGACCTTGAACGAGAATTCAATTTAGATAATATGATCAAGTAGAAAGATTTGCCTAAGGCATATGGAGGTGAGTACGACCCTATAAATATAGGACAAGGTGAAGACATAAGGAACGTCTTGATTGGAAAAGTATGCACTCTAGATGAGAGGGCAAGAATAGTCTAGGCTCTGACAAACTACATTCATGTAATAGCATGGAATTATGATGAGTTGAAAACATATGACACTTCTATCATAACTCATACAATTTCATTGAAACCTAATGCCAAACCATTCAGACAAAAATAGAGGCTAGTAAATACATTACTGGAACCCCTCATATTTGAGGAAGTCAAGAAATTACTGGCTAACTGAATCATTTTTTCCAGTCATACATTCCACTTGGGTAGCAAATTTGGTCCCAGTACGCAAGAAAAATAGAGATATACGCTTATGCATAGACTTCAGGAACCTAAATAAAGCATCTGAGAAGGATAATTATCCTTTACCTTCCTTGGATGAAGTCCTCCAGATGGTAAACAGAGCACAAATGATGTCTTTTTTGGATGGATTCTCAGGATACAACCAAGCCACGGTTGATAGGATTAACAGACTAAAAATCGCCTTCACCACCAAGTGGGGAATATTTGCTTACAAGTGCATGTCTTTCGGTCTGATTAACGCTGATGCCACATTCTAGTGAGCCATGGACATTGCTTTCAGGGGTTTGGTAGGTTAGTGTATTGTCATTTACATGGATGATTGGACTGTATTTTTAAAACAAAGAGGAGATCACATTGAGGATCTGAGAAGAGTATTGAAGAAATGTGAACAATATGGTATATCATTGATTCCAAAGAAGTTTATCTTTGGATTAACCACAAGAAAATTATTAGAACATATAATATCAAAAAATGGAATAATTATAGATCCTGATAGGGTGGATTCTATCATGAAATTACAACTACCAGCAAGAAAGAAAGAGTTGAAATCCTACATTGGAAAAATAATAATTGTTAGGAAGTTTATAACATGATTTGCTGAGATAGTGAGACCTTTGAATGCTATGCTGAAAAAAAATACCAAACTTGAATGGACACCAAAAGCCAAGGAAGCCTTCAATGATATCAAGAAAGCAATAGGAGATGCCCCTGTGTTGATCAGTCTAGACTATACTAAGGATTTCTACATATATTCTTTTGCATCTAATCACACTTGTACTGTTGTCATGACTCAAAGGAGTGAGATCAAGGAAGAAAAACCAATAGCATTCATGGGCACTCCATTCAGAGACATTGAGTTAAGGTATCTTGATGTGGAAAGACAAACATTAGCATTAGTTAGAGCATTGAAGAAGTTTAGAAGTTTAGACATTACATCCTGAGAAGTAGAGTGATTGCTATAGTACTTGATTCAGCAGTAAAGATACTTTTGATGCAAAGTGAACTTGGTGAGAAAAGAGCCAAATGGATCATAGTTTTACAAGAATATGATATGTATATTACTCCCATTCAAAATTAGTTAGAGGACAGGAGCTAAGCCAGATGATTGCAAAAATAGATCCTAAATTGATTAGTCAGCAATATACAATTGATTCAGACTCACAAGATGATTGGTACTCAAGCATAAGACACATCCTGGTCACAGAGAGATGTCCATCTAACTTGCAAGCATCTCAAAGAAGAGCTTTGAGGATCAAAGCCCATAATTACATGATAAAATGAGTCTTATTCAAGAAGAATTATGAGGGATATACCTCAGATGTCTGGATAAGCAAGAAGCAACTATGGTCCTTGAACTACATGATAAGTTTGGTACTGTTCATGGGTCTCATCTAGCTACAACCCATGCTAAGGGTTGGATATTATTGGCCAACAATTTTTAAAGATACAACTAAGCATATCAAGTTTTGCCATACATGCCAAATAGATACCAATAGAGAAAGATATGTATCTCAACCTCTATAGCCAGTAATGGAGATGCGCCCATTTGCACAATGCGACATGGACTTCATTAGAGCCATCAATCCTCCATCTTTTGCTGGACATAGGTTTGTTTTAACTGTTACTAATTATTGCACCAGGTGGATAGAGGCAGTACACAACAAGACATGTACATTTGGTGATGTGATCAAATTCCTTGAAGACATCATTATCACCAGGTTTGGAATTCCTTATGCCTTAGTATGTGATAATGGTCCTGCTTTTGCATCATTAAAATTTTCTAGTTGGGCTTTTGATCATGGCATAATTTTGAAATTTTCATCAAATTATTATCCTCAGGGTAATGGTCTACCAGAGTCTACCAATAAAAATTTATTGAACATCATTAAGATACTGGTAGAAAAGAATCCAAGGGAGTGGAATACCTTGTTGAAATATGCCCGATGGGTAGATAGAACTAGAGTTAAGGCAGCCCTTGGAAATTCTCCATACCAACTAGTCTATAGGGTGGATCCTATCCTTCCCATCAATTTGAAAATCTCCACCCTACATTTTACTCAAGAATATTTAGGTTTGGAGGAAAAATTGGAAGTCAGGTTATTACAATTCTTACATTTAGAAGAGAAGAGGGATCGAGCCATTGATCACTTCTCCAAACATTAAGCCATTGTCAAGTGTTGGTTTGACAAGAGGGCTAGAGTCAAAGCATTTAGGATCTCAGATCTGGTACTATCTTGGGATAAAGCCCATGAGAAGAAAGGAAACCATGGAAAATTTAACAAATTGTGGACTGGTCCCTTTCAAATAGCAGAGATATTAGGGGATAGTACCTATAGGTTAAAAACTTTAAATAGAGAGGATGTTCCATTGCCTATCAATGGACAGTTCCTTAAACATTACTTTCAAGCTTGATCCGGGGATGTCCTGGGTTTGTATATATGTGCAGTTTCTTGTATAGTGGTTTGTTTGCTTCGTGTGTTTCTATTTGTGCTTGTTTGTTGAGTCCTTGTATTGGTCAGGTGTAGTGTTGGGTGCCTTTTCACTTGAGAAAGCCTCAAAATTTTTGGAATTTAGGAAATAAACCTAAATCTTCACACAAGTTGTAGCCTTAGCAGCTCTGGATATGCTGATTTATTCTATAAAATTATGTTCATCAATCAAGATAGAGGATATATGAGGAATCATCAAATGAACACATCTTAAAGTTCTTAAGACTGGTTTAAATTGTTAGTGTCTACTTTAAGTGAAAAATCTAAAGGTTTGCCTTTTCTACCACTATAATTCCTAGCCTTAACAACACATCCCACTACTGTACAAACAATGAGCTGAAATGATATATCTTACAAAAGGAAAATATTTAAAATCAAGAGAAAGACAATTTACTCTCTTAAGGTCACCTAGATAACCTTATCGGGGCTATAGACACTTGACTGGCAGTGGGGCTCTATCTAGGGGAATTATAGGCAATAACCTTGCCGAGGCTATGGATGCCTAACTAGTAGCAAGGCTTTATCCAGGTTTGGCTTAAAAGGTTAAATCCAACTATGTAGCTTAATGCTAATTACTATCATTTTCATCCTATCCAATGGAAGGAAATTAACCAAAGCATTCCTTCTTATACCTAGTTTTATTAATGAACATGGTCTCACTTGAATTAATCTTGATATCCATGAGTAGCAAGGCTGGGATTTTATGTCTAGATTTGCTTTTCCTACCTGAATTGGTTGAAATTTGGTTGTTTTATTTAGTGGAAAGTTGTTGTGAGGTTTCACAACACGCCCCATTTTGCCTCAGCAAAACAAGGACCCAACTTTTTTTTGCTTCTTCTTGGTGTTTCCCTACTTTGGGTGGTATGGTAAAAGGTCATGTCCTAAGGTCAAGTTCAGTAAATCTCCTAACAAAAGGTCTCCATTGGATAGAGAATTAAATTTAGAGCAACTTTGCCTTTTGGATCATGTCAAAATTTGAAGAAGTAAGAAAGTTATGGCCGGTCAAAGTTTGGTCAATGTGGATATATATATTACCAATGTAATATCCTGATAATTATCAAAACATCCATATCCTGATGACATCATGCATGTCACCTAATATAGAGGAAGATGAATAAAAGTAAAGGTTCTCAAAATGTCTAAGTAAAGATTATCTTTTCTTTCAAGCTCGTTAAATTTCTAATGGCCAAGTAGATGCCAATCATCTGCATGGATATTTTGGACATGGACATTTCATCCCTTCCAAATATCCATATCCATATGGATATATACATCCTATGACGTCTCGTCAAATTTCAACTTAACATAGACCCTGTGGATATGCACATTTAATGCCAGATATTTTGATATGGATATTTTGTTTCCTAATATCTAGACCGAAATATCCATATCTAGATTACGTCATCTTGTTTCACCTTAAAGTAATATTTTGAGCCTGTTGACATCATCTGCATGGATATTTCACTCTCATCTTAATATCCATCTATTTATGATTGTGAAGTGTCTAGATCCTGATGACATCATTCAACCTTCACTCTTATGTAGCTAAAGTAAATAGTTGACGTCACATGGATATTAATCCACATGGATATTATCTTTTCGAAGGATCCATACCATATTTCAAACATCCATATCCTGGTGACGTCACATCATCTCACCCCGATACAAAATTTTTAACTTGATGACATCATAGGGACATTCATCTCATGGATATTTCATGTTTACCTAATGTCCATACCTTCCCGAATATCCCTATCCCAACCAATGATTGTAAGCCACGTGTCCAGATGAATATCTCACAGATCTTAGAATATTTTAAGCAGAATTAAGCCCGATGGCTTTTTTCGGGTCAACGATGGTTGACCTGACCTTTTTGCTAACATCATATAGATGTATCCACATGGATATATCCATATGGACATATTAATCATAAATCCATGTTCATATCCGCATGCAACTTTTTGCATTTAATGTTGTTGGCTTTTAAATTTGAAAGTGTGCCCATCGACACCTGTAGTGATCTCCCACGTGTCCATTTTAAGGAATCCACCTAATCCCTTGAAAGCAATTAATAAGCCCTAAATTGAGAAATTTACTAAATTTCACATTATTGCATTCGAAAGACTAAGAATTTACACAAAGAGCTCAAGAAACCGTAAGTAGCAACAACAAAGTTGCAAAGAGGAACTCAATTACATAGAGGATTACCTGCGAGTGACATTTTTGGTCTACTTTCGTACATCTAGGTTAAGGTCACAATAAATAGGTACGTATATGACAAAACTCGTTCTTGTCATTTTCATGATATTGTATATTTTTACACGGGTAAAGTTAAAATGTTGAAACTAGATAAATCAAGGTTAAATTGTTTTAACTACGTATCACCTTTGGGAATACCTTGTTTATTAATTTATAGAAATTAGAAAAGGTATTAACCCTAGCATGACGTATGCCCTAGTTTAAGACATGGATATTTTAAATTTATAGGTCAAGATGTAGCCTCATATAGATAGGCTTAACACAGAGTTCAAAGACGACATGTTTCCTAAGGTTAAGAGTGTATGCAATAAGTATGGATTTGTAGAGGATACACACTATGGAAATACGGATTTAGATGCTTTCAGAGCAAGGATCCAGGGTAGGGAGGACAATCCCATTTTGAAGAACATAGTGGCAACATGAATGTTCTATGCAGCTGGATTCCCATATGTTGTTGAGGCCCTTGAATTGTTGATTAAAGTTGCAGAGCATTACAATGTGGTAAATAGAAGGGTTGAGCACCAAGGAAGGGTGTATGTCGACCTCTTGGTCGATGGAATCATAGAGGCCTTCAATTTACCTACACCTAGGGGCATATTTGTGCCCAATCTAAAGGTACTTGCTGCAGAATATGAGGGAAATTTAACAAATTGTAGGAAGGTCATCTTCTCTAGATGGAGAGACCCAGGAAATAAAGCAAAGGCAGTAGCTAAAATGCCCTAGTATCTATATAAGTTCAACTTCTCCCCAGAGGTCCAATACCTGATAGTATTGCTCAACAGAATGAGTGGGAAGGCTGACTCAGGAAATTTTGAGTCATGGATGTATGGATTAATCCATATGGTGATAGAGAAAAAAATACCATGTAATGGGCCATGATCATTAGTGATGCAATGTATGAGAAAATGGTAAAATGGAGGAGGAAGAAGGATAGAGTCTTCTGCATGACTTCATGTCTAGTTTATGCATGTGCATGTAAAGGTACTTTTGATAGATTGCAAACGGTTGGAAAGTTGGGACGGCTGCCTCATGAGAAAACCTCATGGGAACACTATCCACAATTGGAGAGGAGGCAATATGTTGCACACTATAACATAGTAAATGATTATTTTATAGTGCATCTGTTCCGGCTCTTGGAAGAAGACAGAGCTAAGTGGCTGTCATTGGAAACTCAAGAGAGGATACATCCTCATGGTGCATGGTACATCCAATTTCCATCCTATTCATACATCCAGATGGAGGATTTCACTGGAAACCCATTCATGTTGCCTAGATATCCTTCGAATAAGGTAGTCTTAATGGAAATGATCAGACAGATCATCCCAACATTTGAAGCATATAAGAAGAAAGAGGGTAGATGAAATGTGAAATTCCCTCTAGACATAGGCTAGTTCATATCTAGATCCATAGATGATGCAAAGCATACAAAGGCAGATTTGAAGATGCTACACTTACATATGTTCCCCTTGGTGAGGGATTTTGATCCCTACCACATGTTGGAAAGGTTTATCAACAAGAAGTACAAGCATTTCACTCATCTGGAAGACT
Source organism: Cunninghamia lanceolata (assembly GCA_027924645.1). Lineage (NCBI taxonomy): Eukaryota > Viridiplantae > Streptophyta > Pinopsida > Cupressales > Cupressaceae > Cunninghamia > Cunninghamia lanceolata. The sequence continues at coordinate 5,232,947 of BSBN01000847.1, read as the reverse complement.
ACTGGTCAGATTGTGATGATGAGTATGATGTACTTGGAAGAGAGGGTACCAAAGGTTAACCCTTAACCAAATGAAGACTATCAGATATTTAGTGGTACCACCTCAGGTTAAAGTAGATGATAAGGATATCCTGGATCTTGAGTATGAGGACAAAAAAATATACAATGAAGCACTAGCACCCCCTGATTAGACTAAGGAGGATGAGACATTCATTGAGGTTATCACAGCTAAAGTGATGGGGATAACCAAGAATTGGCTGCAGAGAAAGATCAATGAATTGAAAACCAAAGGAGTGGACATCGCCTTTGATAAGAAGAGAAAGATGAAAGAGAGGGATGAACCAAACTTCAATAATTTTCTGATACATAAAATACATGTCGTGGAGACTAGGATGGCCCAACCAAGATCATCAGGAGTTGCAGGGGATTTCACTATAGAGGGACTCTCAGTTGCAACTAGGCCATCACCTCCTAGAGATGCACGTCGAGTAGCAATTCCTATAATCTTACCTAGAGCTGTAGAAACAGAGGAGGAGGAACACATGGATGTAGAGGTGGATAGAAGTCATGATGATGTATTGAAGAGAGAAAATATCCCTAAGTAGAAGAGACACCAAGGCACAATAATAAGGGGGTCTACATCTAGATCAACTGTTATCCAGACTCTAGAATATCAAGATCCTACACTGCATGTGATAAGAGAATTACAACATAATGTACCAGTAGTAGAGATCACAAAGGTAAAGAATGAATTGGCCAAGGAGGCAAGGACAAAGATGATAGAGAGGAAAGCTAGCTGACCTTTACCACTAAGTCAAACCATTTATTTGACCAATGATGAAGTTACTAGGGATGTGACCGCCCATCCCATAGAAAGCTTGCTAAGGAATACAAAGCCCACAGTTGAAGACATTGCTCGGGAATGAAAGGAAGCTAGGTGTGCGGAAATGCTTCCTACACTAATCTTTTGAGGAGAGAGCTATGAAAATTCAAATTTATCCTAACTATTACAGCGATGTTAAACCATTAACATGAGATATTGCAGAAAAACACAAGAACCAGAATGTAGATAGAAGAAGAGAGATAGATATTTACAGTGGGGAAAACCCTTATCGGGTGAAAATCCCCACACTTAGAAACCTGCACAATGTATTAACAAATCTGAAAGAATGTTTACAATACACTTGCAATGCAAACTTCAATGCTCTTTGACACTCGTGTCTGGAGTCAATCCTGTAGCATAACAGTACCTGTAAACCTGTGATACAAACTCCATCTCCAAGCACCTGTTAAATGGAACATACAAGGCAATTTGGACCTTTCTTGGAATGGGCGTCCAATATGGCATCTTGGACCAAAACCCAAGCCTAGGGACACTTGGTCAACATTGTAGAATTTGTCTAACACTTTTCCATAGCTCCCATCCCAAAGAGGTTGTCACTTTCCAAAATGGGCTATGACAGATGCTCTTACGACACTTACAACCGTCATAGAATCTATCATAGTGGTTACAACTTACAACTGTAAGAGAATCTGTCATACACATGCTATAAATAGCATATTCTCTTGCAACACATCATATTCCACCTTGGGGTGCCCAAATATGCCTCATTCAAAGATGCTACATGACACATGTCATTACCTGTCTTACAACCTTCTATTCTCGACTCTTACATGTCATAGATTCGTCATAGGAATCCATCATAACCATTTTGGTCAAACATTCCTTACACAACATAGAAGATGTCGACACATGGAAGAATATTCCTACCACTAAGTGGGATGCCTATCTCCTCATGTGAGGACAAAATACCAAGTTGTCATAATCCATGTAGGATTGACACATCACCGTGCCACATCCCACAATATGACAAAGTGGAATTTCCAATTATTTATAACATAGGCAATTGAATAATAAATACAAACATTACAAATGTAGAGAATTACCAAGGTTGAGACACCTTAATTCCCAACATTCTCCCACTTGTCGAACACCTTGTAAGAGCCAATAGAAAAACAAGATTTAACTGCTATAGGCCGAGAGGCTCATAGACTCCGAACACCATCTGAACTTCTTTGTGCCCACTGGTTTCGTCAATGCATCTGCAACATTCTTCAAATTATCTACCTTCTCCAAATTTACCTTTCCATCCTCAACCATGTCCCTCATGAAGTGAAATTGAACATCAATGTGCTTGGTTCTAGCATGGAAAGTTGGATTCTTTGCAAGGCAAATTGCAATCTGACTATCACAACTAATCGTGATCTGACCTGCATCAACACCAATATCAAAACACAATCTCTTAAGCCAAATGGCTTCCTTACAAGCATGAGTTTCTTCCATATACTTAGCTTCTGTCATGGACAAAGCAACAATAGGTTGTCACTTACTCATCCAACTAATAGCACCACCAAACATTGTAAAAACATAAGCACTGGTGGATCTCCTGCTGTCAATGTCACCTGCCCAATCTGAATCCACAAATCCACTAATATCAACAGAATGCGGAGGTCCTGAAACATTACCATGATAGCAAATGGAATACTCGGAAGTACCCCTCAAATATTTGAACACGCGCTTAACTGCATCCCAATGAACTCGTCCAGGATTAACCATAAATCGACTAAGGACTCCCACTGCTTGGGCAATGTCTGGTCTTGTGCAGACCATAGCATACATCAAACTGCCAACAACACTAGCATAAGGTACTCTGCTCATGTCCTCCACCTCACTAGGAGATTTTGGACAATCCTCAACAGACAACTTTGTCCCCAAGGAAACGGGAACACACAATGGTCTACAATCTCCCATGTTGAATCTATCCAACACAGTCTTAACATACTTACTCTGACTTAACCAAAGTTTTATGTTGGTTCTGTCTCTTCTGATTTCTATTCCTAGAATGTACCTGGCTGCCCCTAAATCTTTCATTTCAAACTGAGCTAACAACTGAGATTTAAAATCAGAAATCATATTCTTACCCTTCCCAATGAGCAATATATCATAAACATACAGTGCAACAATGAGAATACGATCACCATCAAACTTATAATAAACACAGTGATCCGATTTTGATCTCACAAATCTAATTGACTACACAAAGGCATCAAACTTCAAGTACCATCTCCTAGGGGATTGCTTCAAACCATAGAAAGACTTCTTACGTTTGCAAACAAAATTTTCTTTACCTTTTACCATGTAATGCTCTAGCTGTGACATGTAGATTTCCTCCTCCAAGTCACCGCGAAGGAAAGCTATCTTCACATCCATTTGTTCTACCTCCAAGTCATAAGCTGCTGCAAGAGACAATAGGAATCAAATGGATGTCAACTTTGCAATGGGAGAGAAGATCTCACCAAAATCTATAGCCTCCACTTGTGAATACCCCTTTGCAACCAATCTAGCCTTATACTTCTCAATACTGCCATCTGCACCAATCTTCTTCTTGAACACCCATTTGCATCCAACATGTTTCCATCCAAGAGGCAAAGGCACCAAGTCCCAAGTTTGATTCTTTTCCAAAGAAGCCATTTCTTCCTCCATGGCCTCCTTCCAGGAACCTGCATCCTTCATATCCAAAGCCTCTGATACAGTTCTAGGTTCATCACTGTTAGTGAGAAAAGCATAAGCACAACTAGAATCAAGAAATGTAAAACCAAACCTTTCAGGTTGCTTCCTTATCCATGTAGACCTCCTTAAGAGATGAGGTTGAGGTTCAGCTTCTTCTTCTGAGCTTTCAGAGCTACTAGAGCTCTCCTCATCATCAGGTCCAACATTGTCTTTCTATTCAGTCTTCTCAGGGGTGAGAGGAAACTGAACAACATCCTCTTTCTTTTCTTTTTCTTCTAGCTGCAAAACAGTGGAAGAAGGTGTAAGCTCTCTGAAGATGACACTTCTACTATACAACACTTTTTCAGCCACGGGGTCCCAAAGCTTGTATCCTTTCACACCAACAGAAAAGCTGATGAAGATACACTTAACAGCTTTGTTCTCCAACTTTGACCACTTCTCCTTAGGCACATGTGCATATGCCTCACAACCAAAAACATGAAGATGCCTTACTGAAGGCTTTCTACCAGACCACACCTCCATAGGTGTCTTTCCAACAAGAGTTGATGTAGGAGATCTGTTTACCAGATAGCAAGCAGTGGCAATAGCTTTAGCCCAAAACTTTTGTTCTAGACCAGCTCCACTAAGCATACTCCTAGCCTTCTCCATCAGTGTCATGTTCATCCTCTCTGCAACTCCATTTTGCTGTGGTGTGTATGGAGTTGTCTAATGTCTTTCAATCCCAAGTTCCTTGCAATACTTATCGAATTCTGTCAAACAGAACTCACCACCATTGTCAGTTCTCAAACATTTATTCTTTTTACGAGTTTGATTTTTAGCAAAGGCTTTAAACTCCTTAAACTTGCTATATACTTCAGATTTGCCTCTAAGAAAATAAATCCATGTCCTTTTACTGTAATCATCTATAAAAGATACAAAGTATATAGATTTTGATAACGAAGGAGCATTAACAGGACCAAACACATCAGAATGAATGAGGTCCAACACACCAGAAGACTTATGAGAACTCGAGTAAAACTGAACACGGTTTTATTTTCCATAAATGCAATGTTCACAAAAGTCAAACTCAAGATTACAATCATCTAACCCCTTAACAAGGTTCTTATTTTTTAGGGTATGCAGACCCTTCTCACCAATGTGGCCAAATCTCTTATGCCATAACATTGTCTTTTTTGCAGGAAGTTTAACTTCCAATGCACGATTACAACCATCAATATTAGAAACAACAGATTTCTTCACTACTCGTTCAGATGGTGGGGATGAAGTGACTGCTGCCCTCTTCCTTGAGTCAGAAAAACTATTGCATTGTGCAATGCATGCTTCCAGCTGAAACAGAGTACCTCTCCGAGTACCCTTAGCAAGCACCATAGATCCTCTAGTCATCTTGCATCCTTCTTTCGAAAAGACAACCTGCACACCTGCATCATTCAAACTACTTACAGAAAGTAGATTCTGTGCTAAGCCTGGGATGTGCATAACCCCAGAGATCCCATTCACTCGACCATCAGGGAATCAGATAGAGACTCTTCCATGACCAACAATCTTCAGATGAGAGTTGTCACCCAGATACACCTTCCACCATCAAACTCTTCATACTTAGTGAACCAGTCTCAATGCAAGGTCATGTGGAATGATGCACCAGAGTCGATTAGCCACACATCATCAGATGCATGGGTTGCCAGGACTGCGATGAAGGCATCACCATCATCTTGTGATTTGTCAGAATCTAAATTAGGAGCTTTCTTCTTTTTCTTCTTCTCCTCTTTGCATTCCTTTCAGAAATGCCCAGTCTTTCCATAGTTACAACAAAGAGCCTTGGACTTTCGAGGAGATTTGGATCTACCCTTCTCAGCTTTCCTGTCCTTCTTCTTCCCTTTCTCCTTGGGTCTTCCACGAACTACAAGGGCTTCTTTGGCTACCTCAGAAGACTTTCTCCACATCTCTTTAGATAATAGCGAAGAAACCACCTCTTCCATTTTGAATGTGGATGTGGTGCTTCTAATTGTTATGACAAGATGATCCCATGAGTCTGACAGAGAACATAGCAGGGTCATACACCGATCCTCCTCCTCCATCTTTACATCGATAGATGTCAATTGTGCAACCAACATGTTAAAGGCATTCATATGCTTAGCCATGGATCCTCCGTCCTCCATTCAAAGAGAATACAACTTCTTTCTCAGGAAAAGTTTATTGACAAGGGATTTGGCTTGATACACATCCCCCAACTTCTTCCAAAGGAGTTTTGCAGTAGCTTCCTCATGGACATTTAACAACACAGAATCAGCAAGACTAAGTCTTATGAGACCCTTAGCCTTCCAATCCTTGAGATCCCACTCATCTTGAGACATTGTAGCTGGTTTAGTTCCGTTCACACTTTCCCAAAGGTCTCGGTCAACTAACATGTCTTCCATCTTGAGCTTCCACAACTCAAAATTACTGCCGTTGAACTTCTCTACTTCAAACCTTCCTGATGTGCTTGCCATATCCTTGCTGCAATAAGATACAGAATGCTCTGCACAGACTCTCACTCAACCTAAGATTAGCTCAAAAAACCCCTACCCAACAACTAGGACCAAAGGTGATCAAGCTCTGATACCATCTGAAAGGAAGCTAGGTGTATGGAAACGCTTCCTACACTAATCTATTGAGGAGAGAGCTATGCAAATTCAAATTTATCCTAACTATTACAGCGATGTTAAACCATTAACATGAGATGTTGCAGAAAAACACAAGAACCAGAATGTAGACAGAAGAAGAGAGACAGAGATTTACGGTGGGGAAAACCCTTATCGGGTGAAAAACCCCACACTCAGAAACCTGCACAATGTATTAACAAATCTGAAAGAATGTTTACAATACACTTGCAATGCAAGCTTCAATGCTCTTTGACACTTGTGTCTGGAGTCAATCCGATAGCATAATAGTACTTGTAAACCTGTGATACAAACTCCATCTCCAAGCACCTGTTAAATAGAACATATAAGGCAATTTTGGACCTTTCTTGGAATGGGCGTCCAATATGGCATCTTGGACCAAAACCCACGCCTAGGGACACTTGGTCAACATTGTAGAATGTGTCTGACACTTGTCCATAGCTCCCATCCCAAAGAGGTCGTCACTTTCCAAAATGGGCTATGACAGATGCTCTTATGACACTTATGATCGTCATAGAATTTGTCATACCGGTTACAACTTACAGCTGTAAGAAAATTTGTCATACACATGCTATAAATAGCATATTCTCTTACAACACATCATATTCCACCTTGGGGCACCCAAATATGCCTCATTCAAAGATGCTACATGACACATGTCATTACCTGTCTTACAACCTTCTATTCTCGACTCTTACATGTCATAGATTCGTCATAGGAATTTGTCACAACCGTTTTGGTCAAACATTCCTTACACAATATAGAAGATGCAGACACATGGCAGAATATTCCTACCACTAAGTGGGATGCCTATCTCCTCATGTGAGGACAAAATACCAAGTTGTCATAATCCATGTAGGATTGACACATCACTGTGTGACATCCCACAATATGACAAAGTGGAATTTCCAATTATTTACAACATAGGCAATTGAATAATAAATACAAACATTACAAATGCAGAGAATTACCAAGGTTGAGACACCTTAATTCCCAACAGGGAAGAACAGGGTGATAAAGAAGTTGAGAAACCAAAATCGCCTAAAGTAGAAGTGTAAACAGGGCACTTGGATGTCCTCATAGATAGCATCACCAGCCCAAAGGTAATTGACTTAACATATCAACCTGGGGATGGTGATGAGGAAGAGAAAATTGTTAAGGATAGTTAGATACAAGGAGAAGATACTCAAATGGACATGGACATCCAGAATGAGGTCACCCAACATGATGTCTAGATAGGTGAAGAAGAGCATGAATAGAATAAGTCCATGTCTGGACAACAGATTCAAGGGGAGAAGGATACTGATGAGGAAATAAATCAGAGCTAAAACATAGAGATGCCTCATTAGGATGCCCTAGATCCAGATCAACTAGAAGAACAAGTAGAAGGTGGTCTTGAGGGTGGAATAGGTCAGGATGAGCAAATTGATACCTCACATGTAGAACAAAGGCCACCTGAAAACGAAGAGTTCCATAAGGATAAAGGGGGTGACCAGGATATGGGCTAGGAACAAGAAGATATAGAGATGCCTCCAGGCCAGAAAGATAAGGATAAGGAGATAGAGACACATGATGCTCAGATTGAGAAGTCAGACCAAACAGGGTCCAGATCTAATGTATTGTCATGGATAGCATAAGAGGTAGAGCCTCTAGTTCATGAGCCAACCCCTTTTGATTTTAAATCATTGTTTACATTTGAGAATGTCAAGCCCAAATGCAAAGCTAGGGCAGTGTCTACAATAAGAAGAGATGCCACAATAGGGAAAAGGACAACACAATTGGTTGTTCCCCTTGTGGACAAGAACAAAGGAGAAATAAGGGAAGACGAATTCCATGTCATAACCATTGACCTTAGACATTCCATGGTAGATCAGGACATTATAGAGCTCGAAGAGAGCACTAAAGCCGTACCAACCAGAATGAAGAAGCTTAAGGCTAAAAATAAAGAGTTGAAGGAGCAAAATGCTCAACTTCAAACATTCATCAAAGGGTTAGTAAAGCCTACATGATTGGCATCTGCAATGCAAATAGTAGAAAAGCCCATTGCCTTAGCATTGATTAGTGAGGAAGAAATAGTAGGTTTGGATGCCCAAAAGCATTAGGGCCAAGTCATGAGAAAATGGTTCATGCAATTCATGAAGGCAGTGGAGAAAACAATAAGGACATCTTTGTCCAATTGGAACACATTGGTTGCTTTTAAGGAGGAAGACGAATCCTTGAAAAGAATTGTTGGAGAAAGGCTAAATTAAAATGATTATGCCTTAGATAGGCTAAAGGAGGTAAGAAAGATATAAGATAAGGATCTTTTGAAGAACAAGATTGTGACCATTCAGACACTACCTAAAGTAGGCACATGGGTCCAAGAGCTCCAGTTTGAAGTTGATGTTTTGAGGACATGCATGTCCAAAGTAGGAGACATGAGTATAAAGGTTCATGATATGTTGTCTGATGAGAAGAAAGTTTTGGAGGAGTTGCTTGGTGAATCTATGGCAAAGACAAACACTCTAGATGAGTAGGGATCTGTGTAGACCTTTAGGGAGAAATTCGCTCAAGTATTAGAGGATCTTGTACTGCACTTTACAGAAGTTGTCATGGATGAAATGACAAAGTTGATTGTCAAGATAAGGGCTTATGATATGGAGGTTGATAGCAGGGCAACTAAGGTAGTGTCCCTAGATGAGAAGATAAAGGCATTGGAGTATGCAAGGATGAAGGCCCATGTGGGTGATAAATCCCAAATAGACACTGCGGTACATGCATATGACTTCTATAAGGAGTTAGACATAGGGGTTGTCATCACAGAGGGATCTGATATGTCTGAGTAGAATGTTGTTGAAAAGATGCTGGAGGGATATTCCTTGCCAATTGTTTCATACTAATAGTTGCTACCTGGAAACACATGCCACTAGTAATGATTATTGACTTGGTCAAAGGTAATTTGAGCCATTGTTTATTTTGGATGGATCCTAACCATTGGATCATTGTAACTGAATCCTATCCTTGTTCTATAAAAGGATATTGATTGTTGTTGGTAAGGGGAGATTGAATTGTTGAACTTGTGAGTACTAAGTTTGTTTATTTTACAACTTTTGTGGCTTCCCAAGAGTCTTTCTTAGAATCACATGTATATGTACTTATTCTAATGCATACTGAATGAAAATGGAGTAATAGATTACTACCTAATCATAAATCTTATGTAGTTGTTGGTTAATTTCTGATGTGTAATGGTGGATTGCTGCATTCATACTAAAGTGCATTCACTTTACTTGCATATTGTTATCATCTTTTCCTTTGAAGATTTGTACTGACTGCGCGTAGTTGTGGATATTCCTAGAAAAATGTGGTTTGGTTTTATGCTTTACATGAAAGTATTAGAGTATGTATGTCGACCATTGATCAAAGTTAAGAAATTATAGGATTTACATTCTCTAAATCCTATCTTTTGACATTTCATTTCATAATAATCATACAGAACTGCAAATAATGATAAATAACAAGCAGATAGAGAGAAAATATGATGAATTAGTATAAATAATTGCATATCCATAGCATATTTGAGTAAATTACCTATCATAGATGAATATCCATGCAAATAACGACAAGTTGTAGTGAAATACATGCTTATTAGCATAATATTTGAGTAAATTTAAGGTACAAAAGTAAAGATTGATTGAAATTGGAGATAGTTTTAGAAGAACTAATCAAATCCGGATATATTTTCATCATTAGCCTAAATAGAGGATAGAGTTGGGTGAATTTCTAAGAATTAGGAACATATTGACATATTTGCTCAAAGTTTGACTTGATATTGTAAGATTTAACAGAATTGTGAAAGATTTATGCAGAGCAGATACATATAACTTGATAACTGAAGGAGTACAAAACTTTAAATAATCATACGTAAGGACCCAAATAGAAAACAACATTTACACATCAAACGCTGAGTAACGTCAAATGATCAAGACCTGATCCACGAAGACTTGAGATTAATAATTCTTTTCGAATTCATCATATCTTTCAAGATAAATAAAGGTTTGAGTGTAAAATTTTATTTCTTGTTGTTGTGACTAACAAACAATCAACACAACCTAGCTTGATCAAAAGAAAAATGAAATTCAATTTTTTTTAGACCTATAGCCAATGAAGCCTAGAGTGTGACACACTTTTTGGATTTGAAAAAGGTTAAACGGTTTGAAATTTATGGATGTTTTTCAAATAGTGTGTCTATCAGGAATTCAAACATAGTGTAGGTGGAAAATAATTAATAATTACCTATTAAAATCATAATCAGACATATATAAATATTTTTAGAATCTTGACAATTTCTCAAATATACACTTTTGATTTTATCAAATTTGAATAAAAAAAGTTCGTCAGCATCAAGGGTGAAGTCGAAGAAAATCTGTAAAAACATCCTAATTCTTTATTCACATGGAAAAGGTAGGTTTGGAATCCCAAGCCTAATTTCCATTTAATTTTTGGAGGGAAACTTTTTAAACCAAAAAGGATATCTGTATTGAAGAAATGGATATCCGTTTTAAAGAAATGGATATATGTTTTGAATCTAAATTGATATTCATTTCTTCATGGGTAGTTTTTGTTTTTAAAATGGGTTTCTCCATAACAGATTATCCATTTTGGAAAAGTTAATATCCATTTTCAAAAAGTTTACCAAGCCAAAATCCCAACCTAAAAAAATGTTTCACGATTTTGACTAACACTTTCACGTGATTTTTTCCTCCATTGCCACTATTTGGCCCATGATGATCTTGCACTCACCCCTTGAATTAGCCATGAATTAACTAAGGACTCCTACTACGTGTATAATGTTTGGTATTGTACAAACTATAGCAGACATCAAACTCCCAACAACACTAGCATAAGGTACTTGAGCCATGTCATCTATCACATTAGGTGTAGACGAACACTATCCTATAGATAACTTTATCCCCATCTAAATAGGAACACTTAAAATCTTGCAAGCTAACACGTTGAATCTCTCCAAAATTGAGTTCACATACTTGGGTATGTGCATGGAAATAAGGGGCCAATGGGGGGGTCAAAAGTGGCCACTTTTCCCTTGAAATTAGTAAAAATTGATCTTGGATGAGAAATTCAAGATACCCACACTTAAAATTTAAAGATGTGATAAGAACAAGATTAGTAGTGCTCATAATCTAGTTTCTAAACTACTATTTTTTTAAATGGTGGAGATTTAGAGGGTCAAATAGGGGGAGCACACAAAGTGGTCCTTTTTTGTTAGACAAATATAGCATAGCGTCAAGTGTGATCGCCCTAAAATGTTAACTTTTTAAAAGTATTTCAAAATCCCTTTGGTGGAAAGCTAGCTAACATCGCGTACTTTATGTTTTCTTTCTTTCTAAAATTTTAAGGAATATATGGTTTTTTACTAATTTTTAGAGTGGACACATCCCAAAAAATAGAAAATTGAGCATGCTCATCCCTTAATTTTGAAAAATAATCAAAAACAATTTTTTTAATGTTTATAAAATAGAGTCTAGAATGTAAAATATAATTTATTTCAAATTTAGATGAGTGGATAAAAATTGACACCATAAAACCTATACATAGGTTTTTGGTAAAAATGAAGACACTAGCAAAAGAAATTGAAGATGGAAACCTTAAAGTATTCAACTTTTTAAAAAAATCACATCATCATGGCATTTTTTCAAAATAACTTCCAAAAATATGCAAACTTGATGGAGAGCACACTTGACATTTTCTTATTTTTTATGTTTTATACAAAACTCATATTTGGGCACGTCACATACAGGTTCAACCCTTTATGTTGGATGTCCAAGGCAAATCTAACCATAAGTGTCACTAGTAGAATTTGGCAAATAAATTGTTACATGACTAAAAATTTTAGTCACAACAACTAAAAATGATTAAATTCTAGTCATTTTTTGCAACACAGCTATAAATGACTAAATAAATGACTAATTTGATCATCGGGTAAAAAAAGGAGAAGTGGAAAATAAAGTGGAAAGTAATAAAAAAGAAAGTGAAAGACTAAGTTTTTTTTTGGGCACCAAACAATGAAAATGAGAATTTTGACTAAGTTTTTATTGGGTGCCAAACAATGAAAAAGAGAATTTTCATTTCCTTGTGTCTATTGAGCCACGTAACAATCAAGTCCAAAGATTTTTCAAGGGCATGGCATAGAACCAGCAGTTGGTTGCACCATCATCTATCCACATTGTTGAGAAGATCTAGGATAAAGGCACGTTGAGTTTGCTCTGAAGAAACCTTTCTTTGTTGGCTTTGAATTTATCCACACTGCAGAGATTCACAAGGGTTTGAAGACACATTACATGCATGAGGAGATTGTCCAAGGTTTTGAGGATAGATCATGCCCACGTTGAGATAATATTCGAGGTTTTCCTGGAAGCCTTCATCCTCACATCTTTCCAGGTATACTCTATGTCGTTAGGGTTTTTAGTTTTGTTTGAAGTTTTGAGGAAGAGCTTGCTTGTCTCCTCATGAAGGTTTTATCCCTGTCATAAACCCAAACTAGGAAGTCAAAGCTCTTATTAGGAAAACAACCACCTTCATAGGTGATACTTTCATATCACAATGCAGATCTTTTGAGAAGATCATAGGCCATGATATGTTTAAGACATGATAGTAGTCTCATTGTTGAAGTGGAAATGGGTTTTATTGGTTATGAATGGCAATATGTATATCTCTGTAAGGAAAATAATGATGAATAAATGGCAATATGTATGTTTTACTATCTTGATATCACCAATGTTGACGACCATTAAAATTCAGCCACAACCAATGGGTGAGAAACACTTCTTTGGCCAATAGGTTTTCATCCTTGGCCATTTACAAACTAGTAGGGGTTTTTTCCTCTAGTTACTAACAATCTACGAGGTTTTGTCCTCAAATCTATTCATCTGAAAAGAAATGCTTGAGACAAATCTCATTAGGGTTTGATGTGGGTGTTCAAAAGTAACCTACCATTGCATGTTTTCTTTATCTAAATTATCATGACTATAGCTTCTCTTTCTTTTTATCTATCCTTTTCTACCTAAATAAACAAGTGTTTTAGATCTCACTTATCACCCATTGTCATGTGGCTATAACTGTCCCATGAATCCTTCATGATTGATCTTTCATGACTGTCATTCATATCTGACGATGGTAGTTTAAAAGTCTTCAAGATAATTGTGCTCTGTCCTTTCATGTCTTGTAAATATTTATAACGATGACTATCCTATTTCAATGAGGTCAATCTCAATGCAATTACTTGATATCCACTTATGATAGCTTCAACTATGACTAAGGTCATATTTACTTTAATATATGAGCTAACTATCCTCATAAAATTTTCTCACTATCCATTGGTTATAGTAACTGTCCCTACTTCTTGATTTTCCCTTAGTTTCATGGTACTTGTCCTATTTATTACAGTCATAGAGAGTATCTTTTGCATATGGATTGCCCTTATATCCATTGACAACGACTATCATCTTTTATGTCTTATAACCATCTTTTATTATCTGTAATCTGCCTTTTTATAAATGTTTATACACAATTCATTTCCCTTTGTTAATAGGTCTACCACTATTGAATGCTCAAGGAGACCTTCATGGTGAAAGCCTTTGCCATTTGTAACATGACTATATTTAATAGAGTACTGCCCTCTTCAAAACTCTACTTTCATATCTTCATGAACCTCTCATAATCTAAGGTATAGCTAAGAATTGTCCATGTAGCTTGCACTTGACATTGTCATGGTGATGAATCATATGCAAACTTCTTGTCCTCATTCATCATTAGACTCATTCTAAGTATTCATTATCTTTTGGCATAAAAAAAACTTATCATTTCTATATGATCACTGCCCTTGCACAGTCCTTTTGACACATAGTTTTGCTACCTTCTATACCATTTATCATGAAATGTCTATAAGCTTCCATGTTATGCATTTCAGACTGTCCTACCCCTGCCTTTTGACCAAGTTCATTTCATGGTTTAAGACCACTTTCTCATGCATCCCTACACACTTATTGTGACCTTAACAACTTCATATCCCTGTTATCTACATGGCATTATTTCTCTGCTCTTGAATATTGTCACCAAAAACCTCTTTCTTGGAAAATGAAATTAAATCCCTATGTTGCAAGGGATGGTTATATCCTTCTGATTCAATGTCAGTAAACAAAACTTCTAGTCTTGTGTTGAATTATTGACTTGAAGCCTTTAACAAAAATCACCATAGTGATGATCTCACTATACATATCTCTGGCTTTCTCATAGTGAGTCTATGTTACTACTCTTTTACAAACTCTTTCACCTCCATATCACTATGTAGGGATGATCTACTATCTCCTATCATCTTACACCTTCTAATGGCTTCAAAAAACTAAGAACATCATAGATAACTTGTCATGAATTAACAGAGTTCCAAGAAAAGAAAGTGAAAACTACAACCAACGCTGTCAATCACGCACTTCAAAGAGATATCCTTTATGCTAGGAACCATACTCCACCTTCATATGACTTTCTTTACACATCTTGTATTCAATGAGGTATACCCACTAGTGAAATTAGATGTCATCAAGAGGCATGTGCCTGAACCATCAATCAAAATTGTTGATGCAGTGCAACTAGGATTCCTGAGGCACATCATCGAAGGGACTTCCATTGCCACCATAGTGAAAAGTTAGCAATTGCATTTGGTTTGTTAAACATGGCCCCTTCATCGAAGGGACTTCAAAACACCTCAATTCAATACAACATAGTCTCCTTGATGCACTGTGTTATTAAATGCGGATCCTTCCATCGGAGGGACCTTAAAACTTCTTATCACGATATGTTATATTCTCCTTGATGATGTTCTTTTATACAAATTATCTCCTGCCGATGATGTTTATTTTATTGGGGGGACTTGAAAGTAGCTCCCACCGATACGGTTATCTCCTGCTGATGATGTTTGTTTTATCAGGGAGACTTTAAAGTAGGTCCCACTAATATGGTAATCTCCCACCGATGATGTTTGTTTTATCGGGGAGAGTTGAAATTATCTCTCGCCGATACGGTGTAGTCTCTTCAACGATGCTTACGGTGCATATCCAAAAACAATTGCATATCCATTTTGTGCATATCCAGCAACAATTGCAGTCCAAGAGATGACATCTCTTTGAGGCATTCTGTCCAACTGTAATATTTGACAAAAATCCCGCTTCCATTATGCTTTGATGGATTCCCATTCCCTGTTCCAAAGCTTCCATTTTGGAATAGGCAAGGAGGACGCTGGCAAAGGTTGTGCAGTTTGGCTCTACACTTACCAATTGCATTTGCTTGAGAGTTTCTAGAGCATTTTCAAAAAATCTAATTTGTACATATCCTGCAATCATTGCAGTCCATGAGACCACATTTTTTTTAGGCATTCTATCAAATAGTTCATGTGCCTTGTCCATGGTTCCACATTTTGAATACATGTCTACTAGGGTAGTTGCAACTACAACAAATGACAAAATTCCTCTATCCTTCATGCTTTGATGGATGTCAATACCTTGTTCCAAAGCTCCCATTTTGGCACAGGCAGGGAGGATGTTGGCAAAGGTTGTGGAGTCTGGATTTACACCTGCCAATTGCATTTGCTTGAATTTTTTTAATTTCTTCTGAAAAAGTTCAATTTGTGCATGTCCTGCAATCATTGCAGTCTATGAGACCACATTTCTTTGAGGCATTTTGTCAAATAGTTCACGTGCTTTGTCAATGTTTCCACATTTTGCATACATGTCTACCAGGGTAGTTTCCACTACAACATATTGCAAGCCTATTTTTTAGATTGACTCATTTAGCATCACCAATCATCTCCTCAAGAACATTGTCCCTATTTAAAATGATGGAAACAATTTGCAACTATCACAACAATTTCTCTTGTAACAAACTTGGAGATAAATTTTGTAGTGTGGAATTTGACACATACTTGAAAGTTCTTACAACTCTAGAAGTTGTTCTAGGGGGTGTGTTTAACAAGCCAAATGCAACTACCAACTTTTCACTATGGTGGCAGAGATAATTATTTTTCCTCCTCTTCCACATCGTTTAGTAAATGTCCTGAATCTAGAAAATGTCCTCTGCCTTCATCTCCCAAGCTAATTTCTCCAACTTTGCATAGATTCTGTGTCTATGGATGTGATATGTCTCCCACACAAAAAGAATTTACCATTTTATGGCCTTCAATCCAACTGCATCTAGGAGTCTTTTTAACTCCTCTATCTTTCATCATTCTTCTTAACATTTGAACCTCACCCCACTTGCCCACTTCTACATGGATGTTTGAGAGAAGAGCATAAGTCACAACATTTTTAGGATCCAAATAAAAAAGTAGTGTCATTGTAAATACTTCTACCCCTACATTCATATGTAATCTACAGGCACCAAGAAAACACATCCACACATCCACGACAGATTTAAATGACATCTTAATGATATAGTTTAGAGTGTCCTCAAGATAGCTAGTATGAGCAAGAAGGTCAACCATGCACACATAATGATCAATTGTAGGTGTAATACAATAAGGGTTACTAATCTGATTGAAGTATGTACAACCCTCATCCACTAAACTTGCATGGCTGCATGCACATAGAACACAAGCAAAGTTTACAATGTTAGGATATGTTCCGGAGTGCTTCATCAATTCAAATATTTTGAGGGCATCCATGCAAAGTACATTTTGTGCATATCCTGGAATCATTGCATTCCAAGAGATGACATCTCTTTGAGCCATTCCATCAAATAGTTCACCCCCCTTCAATTATGTTATGATGGATGTCCATACCCTGTTCCAAAGCTCCCATTTGGGCACAGGTAGGGAGTATGCTGGAAAAGGTTGTCAAATTTGTCTTTACACCTACTAATTGCATTTTCTTGAAAGTTTCTAAAGCCTTTTCAACAAATCCATTTTGTGCATATCCCACAGCCATTGCATTCCATGAAGTGACATCTCTTTGAGGCATTTTGCCAAACAGTTCACATGCCTTGTCAATGCTTCCACATTTTGCATACATGTCTACCAGGGCAGTTGAAACTACAACATCTGACAAAATTCCTCTATCTATTAGTTTTTTATGGATGTCCATACTATGTTCCAATGCTCCCATTTTGGAGTAGGCAGGAAGGATGTTGGTAAAGGTTGTGGAATTTGACTTTACACCTGCCAATTACATTTGCTTGAAAGTTTGTAAATCCTTTCCAACAAATCCATTTTGTGCATATCTAGCAATAATTGCAGTCCAAGAGATGACATCTCTTTAAGGCATTCTTTCCAACCATAATATCTGAAAAAAATCCCCCATCCATTATGCTTTGATGGATGCCCATTCCTTGTTCCAATGCTTCCATTTTGGAACAGGCAGGGAGGATGTTGGCAAAGGTTGTGCAATTTGGCTTTACACCGGCCAATTGCATTTGCTTGAAAGTTTCTAGAGCTTTTTAAAAAAATCCAATTTGTGTGTATCCTGCAATCATTGCAGTCCATGAGACCACATTTTTTTGAGGCATTCTATCAAACAATTCATGTGCCTTGTCCATGGTTCCACATTTTGCATACATGTCTACCAGGGTAGTTGCAACTACAACATTTGACAAAATTCCTCTATCCTTCATGCTTTGATGGATGTCCATACCTTGTTCCAAAGCTCCCATTTTGGTACAAGCAGGCAAGATGCTGGCAAAGGTTGTGGAGTCTAGCTTTACACCTACTAATTACATTTGCTTGAAAGTTTCTAAATCCTTTTCAACAAATCCATTTTGTGCATATCTTGCAAGCATTGCATTCCATGAGATGACATCTCTTTGAGGCATTCTTCCAATTAGTTCACATGCCTTTTCAATGCTTCCACATTTTGTATACATGTCTACCAGGGCAGTTGAAACTACAACATCTAACAAAATTCCTCTATCCATTACTTTTTGATGGATGTCCATAGTTTGAATGCTCCCATTTTGGTGTAGGCAGGAAGGATGCTGGCAAAGGTTGTGGAATTTAGCTTTACACCTACCAATTGCATTTGCTTGAAAGTTTGTAAAAACCTTTCCAACAAATCCATTTTTTGCATATCCAGCAATAATTGCAGTCCAAGAGATGACATCTTTTTGAGGCATTCTGTCCAACTGTAATATCTAACAAAAATCCCCTGTCCATTATGCTTTGATGGATGCCCATTTTGGAATAGGCAGGGAGGATGCTAACAAAGGTTGTGCAGTCTGGCTTTACACCTGCCAATTGCATTTGCTTGAAAGTATCTAGAGATTTTTAAAAAAATCCAATTTGTGTGTATCCTACAATCATTGCAGTCCATGAGACCACATTGTTTTGAGTCATTCTATCAAACAATTCATGTGCCTTATACATGGTTCCACATTTTGCATACATGTCTACTAGGGTAGTTGCAACTACAACATTTGACAAAATTCCTCTATCCTTCATGCTTTGATGGATGTCCATACCCTATTCCAAAGCTCCCATTTTGGCATAGGCAGGGAGGATGTTGGCAAAGGTTGTCGAGTCTAGCTTTATACCTGCCAATTGCATTTTCTTGAAAGTTTCTAAAGTCTTCTCAAAAAGTTCAATTTGTGCATATCCTGCAATCATTGCAATCCATGAGACCTGGTGCAGGAGCACCTTGGTAAACTGATGTTTTCATAGACCAATTTTTGGAGTTTGATTCAATTTTATATGATTCAATATTGTATTGAGGTCCATCAAGTCATTTTTATGTGTTTAGGTCAATAGGAGTTTCAAATATGCAAAATATTGCAAACCATGTAAAGGTTGTCATGTAAAATTGGAAAGAAGATGCAAACTTGGAAGGTGAAGAGTCATTTGGCTCTTGGTTCGCTCCAAGACAGTGAGAAATTGAAAATACATGTCTAATGCCTTTAAAAGGCCTTGTAACATCCAAGGAATTCGGAGGTGATTGAAGATTGAGAATAGAATGTTAAAAACACTATTTTTTCTATATTCTACTTCAGAAATTTGTTGTCTTCTTGCATTGTACGACACTGTACGGGCATGAGTGCATGTTTAATTGGTTGTAAGTATTAGGGTCTTCAATCACCTTCCATATGAAGTTGGTCTCGTGCATTTTGATGTTGTTTTGAGTTAGATATAAAGGATTCTCTGAAAACAGTCAAAATCCTGTCTTAGGGTAAACAGTGACATGTAAGTCTGTGTTCCTCTCATTTTATGCATTGCATGTTGCTAATCTTTGGTGGAAAATGGTTGTGGTAGTATGTGCCTTTATGTTCTAGAGGTCTCCGACCAAATAAATAAGGAGGATGTTGGAAACATCAAAGTTTATGACTGCATCTGTGTGACAGTCCAGAAAAATAGAGTTTCAAGAACAGTTAAGAGGTATAGGCATAGGGTTTGGTAAAATATCAATTGGAAAGGTATTTTAATGATTAAATGAGCATGTGCAGACCTTTTGTGAAGTGTTCCATGCATTGGCAAGGTGTGGGGAGTTGTGGAGTATCCACTTTCAATAAGCCTTGGTAGGGTAAAGCCTAATAGGCCTAAATGACACTATTGCAGTCCACTTTTGGACAGTTCTTTCCAAAGTAACATATAGTGATTTCTTGATATAATTTAGAACACCTTAATGGGTATTCAAAACACCCATCATAGTCTTGAGAAGGGTCCAATAGCAAATGTTATGCATTGATAGTCCCTAAAACAGGGCTACTAGCTTTAGGACAGTCATGGAGGAATTGGTTGCATGCATGAAGAGACAGCTTGGTGATTGGTTGTATTGTTTGAGTTAAGGATGTCTTGAGGAGACTGAAGGATATTAGAGACCTCTTGTGAGTCAGGAATGTTGAAACTCAGTTTGGTGCCATTGTTTTGTGGAAGACTCCTTGTGAAGGTTGTAGATCCTAATGGATTGAAACCCATTTTTATAAACTTTGCCTATATGAAGTTGATTTGTTCTTTTCCTCTGCATCAAGACCACATTTCTTTGAGGCATTTTTTCAAACAGTTCATGTGCTTTGTCTATGTTTCCACATTTTGCATTCATGTCTACTAGGGCAGTTGCCACTACAAGACAAAATTTCTCTATCCTTTATGCTTTGATGGATTTTTATGAGCCCCATGTGAACCCTAGCCTATCCAAAAATCTGAATCTAAAACCTATGTTTTAATCTTCTTTGAAATGATATCACTTCACAATATCGTCTCAAAGAGGGGCAAAATGTAGACATCAAAAATTGACCTATGATCAATTTCCTAAGTCCTCCCTTACTATGAAATTTAATTAATTTCAATTAATTAATTAAATTTCCCTTAATCCCTAATCCACCCTTAATCCTAAGGTTTAATGAATTAAATCTTTTCACTTTCTACCATATCCCATAAATAATAAATTAAAATTAATTTATTATTTATAATCTTTCACTTTTACCATATCTCGTAATTAATTTATTATTTACTTATAAACCTCTTGTTAATAATAAATTAAATTTAACTACTTTAATTTATTATTAACCTAAACCTTACCCTAAAACCTGTTCACTGTAACTAAAATCAAACCCGTAAAATACCTACCTTTACCCTAACCACCTTTTACCATTTAACCATCCGAACCACTTCTACCCAAACCTTATAAAATAACTTTCATTTATCATTTACTACCCCCTGGAGAAACTATCGTGGAGTTATGCAATTATCTGAGCAACCACATTTTTAAGTGTGTTTGGTAACATTTATTTTATCATATCCTTTGATCTATTTGGTGGCGCATTTGATATAAGTTTCTAGGGTTTGCAATAGTTTCTTACCTTTTTAATAGAAATTTATATTTCTGGATACAATGGTGAACCTGACGTGAACATGCCACTGATAATCATTTTGTTTGTGCAAGATCTTGTTTTAAAGTTTTGCAGGTTTGGAAAGTTTGGCAAATGGTGAAAATTTTCAATTTTTTTTCGTTTGCTGCATTTAAATTTACACGTGTATTGTTTAAAAGATTTCTAAAATTTTTCCACAAAATTATTTTTCTGTGAGACTTTCCATACATTGACTACATTTTATATTTAATAAATTGTGTTCCGTGTTAATCATTGCATTTACTCTTAAATATTTTTAAAACTTTAAAACGAAGTCATAAAAAACAAAACAAAAGATATTCATTTTCTTTTTTTATTTGTTCATCATATTGCTGGAAAAATCATTTTGCCCCATCATATTGTTGGAAAAATCACTTCACCCCACAAAATTTATTCATTTTCTGTTTTTTATGTGTGCATCATATTGCTGGAAAAATCATTGCACCTCATAAAAGATATATTCACTTTTTTTATGTGAGCATTATAGTGCTGGAAAATTCCTTCACATGGTAAAATATATTCACTTTCTTTTATGTGAACATTATAGTGCATGGTAAAATATATTCACTTTTTTTTATGTGAACATTATAGCGCTGGAAAATTAATTCCTTTTACATGTGTGCATTATAATGTTGAAAAATGGTCTCACAGCCTAAATTATCTTCCAGTTATTTCCTTTATATGTGAGCATTATAATGTCCAAAAATTTATCTCATGCTATTAAAAAAATTCATGGTGCAAAATTTTATAAACTCATTGTTTTCTCCTATTTAGGGAATCCTTAGATATCCTCTGGGTAATTTTCTCTTTTTTTATTTTATCATTCACATTTGATACTAATGTTAATCTTTTATTGTTGCAGGGTAAATAACACTTATTTTCAATGCTAATATTTACTCTCAGAGAAAACCTTGTGACAAATGAATTTTTAACATAACCCCCAAATGCTAAATTTTAACCGCCTCATACAATTAGCTAGAGATCAAAACTGTTAAACATGGAATTAGCAAAGCACTAGAGTGCCAATTTCTAACCCTTGGAGGTTGTTTTTTTCAAACATGCATAACTTTCTCACCTTTCATCAGATTTTCATGTTTTTGTAGGCGTTGGAAAGCTACTTCTGGGCTCCACATAGTTGTGCTATCATTTCATCCAGAAACATTTCAGATTTGTAGGTATAACCATTTAAAATTCACCTTTTTATTTCAAATCATCAAACATTTTTTTATCCTACGGTGCATTTAACGTTTCGTGTGGACTTTTGCAAGATCATTCATATTATCCTAACATTTTCATTGCAGCTATACGCATGTCAAAGACAAATTTTTTAAACTACTAATCAGTGTGTTGTAGGTTCGATTGTCAAAGAATCTAATCTTGAAACATTGTGTCTTCTTTTTATAGTTTAGATCACATCACATCATAAGCAAGGGTTAAAATTAACAAGTGTTTGCCATGTCTTGTGGTTTGCATTTTTGTCATTGAATGCGCATGCTCTTCTCTTGCGCCACTCGGTGATCTTGAGAATCAAAAGCATTTGTTTGACATTTTGTATAACCACCCACACATTTGGATTTGGAATTAAAATGAACCCCGTGCGAGTGTGAGGCAAAGGTGTTGTGTATGCTCTCTCCTTGAGTTTTGTGCGATCTGGGAGATCAAAAACAATGTGTTTCCTTGCTTTTGTTACCCTTTAGAGTGGGCCTGCTCTTGAGACACATCCAAAAGGAGAACTCACTTGCGACCCCAAGCGGGACTTTCATCCGGCCCGCTATATAAATTAAGGATAAGGTGAAAGCCAAGTCTAACTGGTATTAGCACTCACCATACAATGCTAGCTCAAAAGGAGGCATACCTTAGCGTATATTAAACTCCTAGTAGGGTTAGTTAGAGCCTTAAGTGGCTTGCTGGATGCTCGTGGGGTGCTAGTCCCCCATATATTCACTATGAACCTTTGTTTAGTGGCCAAAAAACCCTCTACTTGTTGATACAGGAGGAAACTCTAATAGCCATCCCACATTTTTGCGGCTTATGGTAGAGATAGCAAGGTACCTCAGGATCTGTGCATCCTAGGACCTGGAACTTGGTGTGCCTGAGAAGTGAGTGCACTGTAAGGGGGATCTTGTGCCCCAAGTTCCTAGAGCTATACACCATAAGTAGGTGTGGCTGGGTAAAACCAAGTGGGAACTCAACAAGTATTGTCCTTTGCTAGCCTAGGATCATGCATGTTTAGAAGTGTTTGCAAAACATCAAGATATCATCAAAACAAAACAACCAATCTTATTGTTGTGTGTCTTATATGTTTGACGCGTTTAATTGCCTAATCATCACCCTTAGACATTCTTTCCATCCATCTATTTCAAATCATCATATTGCATTTTCTAATCACCACTACAACTTGTCCCTTATATCATCCTTCAGTGTCATATCTCAAGTGGAACCTTGTCACTTTGAATCCTAAGAAGATATTTCAATTGATCCATCCATTTCCCACCTAATTTATTTATCATCATCCTACTCACATTCCATCCTTAACCTAGTCCAATCCTTATTCGTCAAAATGGTTGTGACCATCAACAAATCTAGGACAAATCAAAAACCAAAACTCACACTTCGCAGAGGCCCTCCTAGATATAATAATGATGAGAATTTGGTAGATCATGATGCATATTTTGATACCCATGAACCATATATCTCCCCATTTTGGCCTCCACCAACATCACCATCATCTCAAGAATATGAGGAAATACAAGAGCTTCAACATATCTATGATGATCATTATCCACAAGATCATTCTTATCATCCCAACACAACCCAAGATTTTCCTTCCATGCCCTCAACCTCACAAAACTATAATCCTACCCAAGTCTCAACCTCGACATCCATTAATCTCGAAGTCCTTTAGTTACAACAACAACTCGCTCAATCACTACAACAAGAGGCTGATCTTAGATTTCAATTGACACAACTATCACAATTGTCTTCACAATTTTAAAATCCTACCACATCAACACCCCAACTATATGAGTCATCTCCATCCACCTCTTATGAATCTTTATCACAACCAATCTATCACTCATATCAACCCAACACATCCATACCTCAAACCTATTCAACAATAAATTTACCTCAAACCTTAGAGGTCCAAATCCCTACCCATGCTTCATCTTCACACATACCAAGTCCCCTCACCTTATATCTTCAACAACAAAGCCAAAAGAAACAAGCCCTCCTTCAACAACAACAAATCTTAGCCCCAAAACCACAACCTTCATTTAATACATCATCCACCATACGTTTATCCATGCAACAAAAACAAATTCCATCTAATTTCAATCCTAATCCATTGGCTCCCCAGCCGTCTCATTCATCAATCCATTTTTTTACCTTCACAACCATCATCATACAACATCAACAAATTCAACCTAAATTCTATGAGTCACCCCCATCATCATGCCAACCTAGTCCCTCCACATCAACCAATCTGATGAATATTCCTCAATATCCATCTCAAAATCCTCCACAACATGAGCATACTAGAACTAGTCACTCCTCACACCATGATCATGAATCCTTAAGCCATCTTAATGACACCCTTGACAAAGGAGATACCACCTCAAGTTTGGAATCATACACCAATCCATTCACTAGTCCTCCTCATTCATCCATCCTTATGGAACTTCCATCATATAATCCTTCCAACCTTCCACATCCTAATCCATTAAGCCAATCCCCAACACACTTAAAGTTTAAACCATCAACTTTTCCACCTAAGCCCAATCCTATGATCCATCAACCTAAATGCAATCCAAGTCTTGATCCTACCACATCCAATCCTATCATCCCCGCACCTAACCCAAATCTCAATCCTATCATATCTAATCCTCTTGTCCATTCACCCGATCCTAATCCCACTCCTATCACACCTAATCCCATTATCCCTCTTGTCCATTCACCCGATTCTAATCCCACTCCTATCACACCTAATCCCATTATCCTACTGGTCCATTCACCTGATCCTAATCCCACTCTTATCACACCTAATCCCATTATCCCCCCATTACATTCTAAGCCTACACCATCTACCATTATTCTCCATCCATTATATTATGCATCCACTCGTATACTAATGAAGGATGTGATCCATTGGCTACTAGAAAGGAATCAACCACTACCCTCATGCCATCAAATCCCTATCCAAGAACCTTTAAATGTCATGCCTATTTCTTCAATCCCATCTTCTAGTCCACAAAGTATGCAAGAACCTTCAAATGTTCTTGAAGATCCACCTACCATAAGCCCAATTCATTCCCCACCATACATTAAACCTATCCAAGAGACTTCCACTCCTATCCAAACTCAATATTTATGTCAAGAGTCTCTAAAGCATGATCAACTTTGCTCCTTACCAAATCAAGATCAAAACCCTTCCTTTCAACCTATTCATAACCTATATCTTTTCTATGATCAAGATATTATCTGTGATCAAGAGCTTCTCACTCCTTCCACTCACGGTCCCAATACTATTCATGTTCAAGAAACCTCCACCACTCCTATCCATCATCCCACAATATCCACTTCCCTTGATGAGACACTTGATCCCCACAAGCATATAGATAATCAAACAAATACATTGAATCTTCATGAGCATAATGAGCATAATCAAGATCCTATTGCTCCTTCACCATCTCATACTGATACCATTTCAAATCCACCATCATGTCGTATTGTTCTTACTACCTTCCTAAATGAATGTTCTTCCCTAGGAGAGCAGCAACCTGTATCTGCTACCTCACCCTCCTCATCCAATAAGGAACTCGTGTCTTTTATCCTCAAAAGTAAACATCCCATTGTGCATCGTATGTTCCAAAACATGAATTATCAAGGTAAAGGCTTAGGCCTTCATGAGCAAGGTAATCTAGAACACATCCATGTCAAAGTCTCCCCAAAATCGTATGGTATTAGTTATACACCCCAAGGTAAGCAATATCAAGATGTTGGTACCACATTTCCACCTCCTAAATCCACTTCATACAAGCCCATGCTAGGTGTACCTCATCGCACCCATAAAACATATGTTTCCATTCCTCCTCCATCATCCTACAAACCCAAAAAGCATGTGACCATTCATCTTCCTCCATCCACTTTACCTCCACTTCTTCCAACTCCTAACATCCCTCCATCTACTTTACCTCCCCTCCTTCCAACTCTTAATATTCCTATTCTCACATCCCCTTATCACTTTAGCCAAAAATCCATTAATCCCTCCTTCCATACATCCCGTTCCCATAAATCCCCTACAATTCCTAATCGTGATCAACAAATGCATACATTGAATAAACATGAAGCTATCCTAAACACCCCTATAGAATTCAAAAATAAAAATTTGGATGCCTTCACCCATAAAGCCAAAAATCCCAATAATTCTCATGCCATATGGCACAAATGTGAAGAATCAAAGAAAAATCAAAATTCAAAGAGGCTACCCAAGTCCACATCTCAAAAAGATAATCTCAAAACCAAAATGGTTTGGGTCCCCAAGAAAAAAGTATCTAGTTCAATTGGACCATCCACATGTCTAAAATCTCAAATATCCCGCTCCCTATCACAAAATCCTAAAATTCATAAGTCCATTTGGGTCCCTAAAGACCTGAATAAGCAATCCCCTCAGATAACATCTCCATTACTCCCAAATCCCCCTTCTAAGCTTCAAAATCCATTTCGGTGTCTGCAACCATTGGTCGTGGTTCCCTTCCATTCCAAAACATTCCCACATACCTCCATCTTCCCATCTCCCATCTACTATCCTACATATTTCTTCCATCATAATCCTATGGTCCATGCTTTTGCATAAGCCATATCTATCTCTTTAACTCCATCCTCATCCACTATCCTTCCGTCATTGTCCACATCATACTCTCCTATCCCCTATCATTCCTTGCATAAACCTTTCATAATCCACATCAAAATCCATTACCCTCTCATGCAATTCCCTACCAACATCTATGAGCATAACGACATTTGACATGGTCTGTGAGTTATCCATCTTGGGACATTTCTATGGGAACAAAATCTTGAGTCCCCATCTATTCCATCCGACTATCCCCTACAAAAAAAAAAAAAATTAAAAAAAAAAATCAAAATAGTAAAGAGAAACCATTTCATCCAATGGTGAAAACCTGGTAAACAGGCGCCTTGGATAACTACCATGATGAAAACTTGGAAAACAGGCATCATGCGTAGGTGATTATCTATGTGCTTTACACTTGGGGACATGTTGTCACATCTATCCCATCTCATATCCTATCCTATCATTTTCCATCTTATCTTGACATCCTTACCCATCATATCTATTGTACCTTCCTTAACTGCACTATCCATCTACATTCAATTCCTCCTTTTGATCTTGATAAGAGTAGGGCAAAATGTTGAAAAATGCTTTTAGACACCTCTTGTCATACTCCCAATTCCATCCATCTATTTCTAAAAATATCCTCCATACATCCATCAACTACTAAGTCCATTCGTCCCTTTCAACCATTATCCCTATCATACATCCTCATCAGCATCACCCCACTAAATCCTACGGCATAATATAGAGAAGGGGGCAGGTTATTCCTATGTGACGTAATCCTTTCAGATCACATCCTCAGTTCCTTTCATCCATATTTGGTTCCTTTCCTCCATCTATCATATATTTCCCATTCATTGTCCTTTCACCAATCCTATTATCCATACATATTCCTACCTTTATCCTATTGTCAATTATTTTATCCATCCATATTCCTACCTTTATCTTATCGCCACTCCTTGTATCCATCTATACTCCTACCTTTCTCATATTGTCCATCCTTTTATCCACACCTCCAATCCTACATTTATCCCATTACTAGTCTTTTTATTCCTACAAGTTTGATCCTATCGCCCATCCTCTTACCCATCCAACCAATCCTTTTACCTATCACATTCACTATTGTTCATCCCCATTCATTATTGATCCTTGCCTTGTGGTTTGGTTTTCCCTTGTCATTGGTATCTATCCAAAGGCTATCTACACACAATCCCATGCCAAAAATCTAAAAAAATCATAACATTTGAAAATCCAAACAATCAAAATATTCCCAAAATACAAAAAAAATCAATCCACATCCAATCCAATCACCATCCACATCCAACTAATTCGAATCATTCACCTCAATCCATCAACACAATTAATCAAATCATTCAAAATAACACTAATCCAAATGCAAGTCATCCTTAATCCATACCAATCAAGTAAACCAATCAAGTTAACTTATCCAATTGCATCCATGGTCTTGGTTCCTAGCTTGGTTGTGAACCTGATTGATCAATCCTCATCATCAATGGGATATATCGTTCCCATATCAACAACACAATCCTTGCGTTGTTCTCAGGATAAATCGTTCCCACATCAACAACACTATCACTCAATCATCAATCCTTGCATTGTTCTTGGGATAAATCATTCCCACATCAACAACGCTATCAATCAATCATCAATTATTATCAGCATCAATCAATCTAATCGATCATAAATTTTTTTGCTTAACAGGGGCAATACCTTGTTTGTTTTTGAATCATTTGTGCATGCTTGTTTGCTTGCTTGTCTGTGTCATTCTTTCATCCTGCATTTGAATCACATCTGTATCATTCCAGCTAATATTCATATCTTGTGTATGTCGGATTAGATTTTTGCATTATCCTTTACATCTAAGGTCAAATCATACCTTTTGTGCATTCGGATTTAAATGCTCTAAGTTTTCTTCCTCATACGTTAGACAAGGTTGTATTATGTTGGGTGCATTTGACACATCGTCACCATGGTCCTTATACCTTGGTGTCTAACGTCAAGTGCTATATCAAACATTAGGTTGCTCAACATCTACTCAGTATAACTCCACCTCCTTCCCTTCATTTCCTTTCTCAAGAGCCTATCCATCTCCTTCATCCTTGCATATTCTCTTGAGGGGGCATCATGTGCCAATCCTTCATTTTTATGAGCCCCATGTGAACCCTAGCCTATCCAAAAATCTGAATCTAAAACCTATGTTTTAATCTTCTTTGAAATGATATCGCTTCACAACATCGTCTCAAAGAGGGGCAAAATGTAGACATCAAAAATTGACCTATGATCAATTTCCTAAGTCCTCCCTTACCATGAAATTTAATTAATTTCAATTAATTCATTAAATTTCCCTTAATCCCTAATCTACCCTTAATCCTAAGGTTTAATTAATTTTAATGAATTAAATCTTTTCACTTTCTACCATATCCCATAAATAATAAATTAAAATTAATTTATTATTTATAATCTTTCACTTTTACCATATCTCGTATCTAATAAATTAAAATTAATTTATTATTTACTTATAAACCTCTTGTTAATAATAAATTAAATTTAACTACTTTAACTTATTATTAACCTAAACCTTACCCTTAAACCTGTTCACCGTAACTAAAATCAAACCCGTAAAATACCTACCTTTACCCTAACCACCTTTTATCGTTTAACCATCCGAACCACTTCTATCCAAACCTTATAAAATAAGTTTCATTTATCATTTACTACCCCCTGGAGAAACTATCGTGGAGTTATGCAATTATTTGAGCAACCACATTTTTAAGCGTGTTTGGTAACATTTATTTTATCATATCCTTTGATCTATTTGGTGGTGCATTTGATATAAGTTTCTAGGGTTTGCAATAGTTTCTTACCTTTTTAATAGAAATTTATATTGCTGCATACAGTTATAAGGTCTTTAAAGCCAAAAAAACACTAGAAGGGGGGCCTACAGAGGTCCTAAGCACTATATCACCCTGAATAGCTCTATCAAATCATTACATATATGCATATCCTAATGTGATATCTTGTTTCAATGGGTAAGAGGTATTTCTAGGGAGAAAGGTTCTCCTCAGAATTGTTACTTCTATTGTTTAATCGTTGATTCATTGTTGGTTGATAGTTATCTTAATAACTATCAATCAATTTTCATAAGTAATCTTTGTACTCTACTTTTTATATTATCGCTGTTTATTTTGAAATGTAAATGCACCACTTACCATTTGCATTATGAAATGTTGCTTTTATTATTGTTTTTGTTGTTATATATTGCTTTCTTTTATTCAATATTCTGATTAATGAAATTATCTGTTTTGTAATCTTTTGTTATGTATTTGGAAATGTACGTGTCTTCCTACATTCATTATGAAATGTTGCTTCTATTATCGTTCTTCTTGTTATGCATTGTTTTCCTTGCTTGTATGCAATGTTTTTGATTGAATCATTTTATTGTCCCAATTGTTTCATGTTGAGATGAATGTGCAAACTTTCTACTTACTATGCATGTGTTTTGTTTGGTGGCTTTTACCTCACTGAATGCTATAGGATATGTAGTAACTTGATCTTTGCTTAGCATCAGAAGTTTCAGACAATATGTTTCAGATTGATAGAGTTTAAAACACTAAACATAAAAGGCTTATTTATGCCTTTGTATGACAGTGACTCACTCTATATGAGCAATTATGAAATGGTAGAACATATAATCTCTTCTAAAGCATAAACAATGTATGAACCTTTTTCTTTTTGCTTTGAGTATGAAGAGGTGTTATGCTTAAAGTTGGATTGTCAAGAGTTGAAAGTCTCAAATGTAAACATGACTTTGTAAAAGCATGTTATTGTTGTCCACTATCATGTTCGGTAAAGATTATCAATCAAGGTATATATAGAACATAGTTGCCAAAGTTGCCAATTGCAAGTCCCTAATTTTTGTCCACTATTCTCTATGTGTGCTCTATGTCTATAAATTGCAAGTCCCTAATGTTTCTTATGTAGGAAGTATTCGAAATCTCTTTTTGGCTAAAGTTTCCAATTGCAAGTCCCTAATTTTTGTCCACTATCCTTTATGTGTGCTCTGTGTCTGTAAATTGCAGCTATTTCCTCATTTCAGTTTTTGAGAATGTATGTTTTGGAAATTCTTACTCCTTTTTAATTCAAAATGGTATGGTACTTGTGCCTAGGGAATTTATATCTAATTTAGTGAAGTGGCTGTAAACTTTGCACTAATGATGTCTCAAATGGAGGGTGGTTGTCCAGTTGATTACAATGTCATCACGGATCTCTTTCTTCAGGTAATTGATTTCTAGTTGTTATAAATTCATATATCTTCTTCCTATTGATAAATAGCTTATGGTTTGATATGGAACTCTAAAGTTGAGGTGAATATTAAACTATTGCTCTCAATGTAATTTGTTTTGTTATATGATTATTTATTGTAGTGCCTGTATTTGGTGATAAAGTATATTCTTTAGAAAATACTTAGGAGCTAACTAGAAAATATTTCCCTCAAAATCAGAGTTAATAACTTGTCTAGGTTATATATTGTTCTCAACACATTGTCAAAGGTTGTTTTGTTGGTCAATCTAATTTAGAATATTGTCTAGATATTCTGTAGCCAAATTAAGCATAGGTAAAACTTCTTATGTTGAGTTATAATCATTTGTCAATATAACTTACTATCTATCTTTATGTCTCAAATGTAAATCTATATGTAGCGTAACATGATCTGTGAAGCAACATCCTTTTTGTTGGATGTTTTGAATCCTAATTTGCTAGAACATGTGCATCTTCAAACTAAGGCAAGTTGTTAATATGATCATGAAGCAACTAGATTTTAATTTTTCTTAGACGTAGTTTAAAAAATGCTTACTTGCAAAGTCCGGCAAGAGTGAAAACGAACTATTTATACATTATTGGTTGTAGAAATTATTGTGATTTTAGCTTTATTGATTTTATCTGTTCTGCAAGTTCTTGAGATTAATTTGGTCACTTTCCTGAATGTTGCTAATGCTATCTTGGCAAATGGAATTTTTAGTCACTATGATCCTCCTTGTATTGCACAATTGTGCGAGAAAGCTAATTTATACATTAAAGCAGCAACCAAAACTGGACAAATCAAGGAGGTGGAATGTGTAACCAGAGAGTCAAACTTCTATGATGTTGAAAAGACAAAGAACTTTCTTATGGAAGCAAGACTTCCAGATGCTCATCACTGATAAATGTTTGTGATCGGTTTGGATTTGTAACTCAGTTTTCTCAGTCATAGCACTGAGAAACACACTTTGTAACACATTTTTCAAAGCAAAGACACATATTTAAGTCTTATATCTGTTGTAAGAACACCTTTTCTCAATAAAATTTTAGTATTTTGCCTTCTTAATAGCTGTTTCATTATGTGCAAATGAATGATTGATTATGTTTTTCTTTGTTTTATGTTTAAACCTCAAAAGCATTGTCTCATTTCTAGCACTTTTAGGCAGAAATCAATGAACAAAATGAATAAATGACTAAAAATGGTTTAGTAATCAATTTGGTCATGTTATAAATGACTGACAATAAACTACAAATGGTCACGTGACCAAGCTCAGTGAATAAATATGATTAAATATATGACCAAATCAATGACTAAATTAACGACTAAATATACTACCAAATTGATCAATCAAAACCACCAATAAATGACTAAAAATGGTTTAGTCATAAATTTGGTTGCGTTATAAATGACCGGCAATAAACTACTAATGGTCACGTGACCAAGCTTGGTCATTTATATGCAATTTTTAGTAGTTTTTTTTAGTAATTTATTGTTGTTTTTGTACTAGTGTGTTGGAATTTCCTAAAGCAAGATATAATGCATGTGTGTTATAATGTGCATGCATTATGAAATCCTTATAAAACATGTGTGTACATGCACACATTTTGATTTACATAGAAAAATAGAGCAATTGTCTACAAAAACAAGAAACTCTTGATTTTAGACCCACATGCTCTATTTTTCATGTGCTTTGCATATTTTGCAACATACAATCACACTTTTCATTATTTTGAGGAATTACAATAATTATTTGACTAAACTAATTATTATTTTTGTCTTGTATTGATGTAGAAGATTCTAATTGCATGTTTTTATTTGAATTTGATATTATAAATCATTGTTTTCATATTTTGATTGTTTTGAGTTATCTTTGATAAAACTAACTAGTTTTTTCTCTTGCATTAACATAAAACATTCTAATTACATGTTTTTTTTTTAGTTTAATAAATTTTCAATCATTATTTTTATTATTTTGACAAACTGTGTTAGAATGATATAGAATTCAACAACATGCCAAGGAAATGAGCAAAAATGCAAGCATTGGAGGAGCATGAAGCTGATAATGCAAAGAAACGAGAACAAATAAGACAACTTCATAAAAATAAGAAATTGAACTCTAAAGTTCAAGATTATAAGTATGGTGGCATGGACACATAAGGGGATGAATGTTGATATGAGGTTGATGGGGATGAAGGTTGATATGAAGTTGATGGGGATGACATATAGGATGGTGATGTGTATGTAATAGGAGCTTGGGAATCTCCAATGATGAAATGTGCTAAGGGGATATCACTAATGACATTTTTGCATTTTTCTTAGTGATAGGATCAAAACCCTCATAGGTATGTTTAAGTCTGTAATTTTTGTATTGCTTCATATGGATCTGTGTTTTTGGAAGGATATGAGATGATGTAGGATAATGGATGAGTGTGATGTAGGTTGGGGATCAAATTTCAAGACCTTAGATGATTTGATTTGATTTGAAGGATGGACGATTCTCTATACTTAAGTTATACTAACAAGCTTAAGCAAGAGAGTTGATTGGATTGGATATTGATGAGATTTGATTGGATGACTTACATAAGATAGACTAACGTTCTTAAGCAAGTTTGGATAAAGGTTGATAATGGTCAACTAAGGTCTTGATTTTTGATTGGATGGATTGGAAATAGATGATTGTGGTTTAAGGCAAGGGTCCTTTAAAGGTGAGGGATTTTGGATGAAAGATTGATGGGGTATGAAGGAGACTAAGTCCTTAACCAATTTTGATTTTCAAATGACAATTTGTTGATTAAGGATTAGGGGTTGGAATGTTTGATTGGAATGGAGAACAGATGATGAGTGATTGATGTTGGATGTAGGATAAATGGATTAGATGAGAATTGGATGAAATATGATCAAGTGGATAAGGGAATTGGATTAAGATGATAATGATGAATTGGATTAAAAGCTCAATGATTGGGAAATAAATAGGGTAGGTGGTTAGGATTAGGACCTTGCCTTGACTTAGCAAATTGATTGGGATTAGGGTCCAATGATGATGGATTAGGAGAATGATTTGGATGACTAGGATAATGATTAGGATGAAATTGGATAATTGGATGAGACATTAGTAGGATAAGTGGGTTGGATTAAGAGGATTATGAGGTGATTAAGATTGGATAAATGGATTAGGATATGGATTGGGAAGATAATGGATATTGGATTAGAAAGTGATTAGGATGATAATATGGGATTAAGCTCAAAGATGGGCATTAATTAAGCTCAAATGATGGGATTTGATAAATGGGGGGGTTTAGCAGTATTAGGAGACCCATCCCTATGTTAAGGGGGTGCAGGGGGATGGATGCAACCCCCAGCTAACAGGGGTTTGGGCGCGTAGCCCCTGATTGGATTTTTTTTTTGAAAAATGGGCTTGTAAAATTGATGGTTTTGATGGGGGATTTTTTTGGATGAATAGGATAATGATTACGATGGAATTGGATTGAGATAAAATTAAGAGTAAAATGGGTAATTTGGATGGTTTTAAAAGGTTTTCATGTCACAAGGATAGTTAAATTATGCTTGGAAGATCAACTATAGGCCAATTGAGGATTGTTGGATACAAAAACTGATGGCGCTAAAGGTGAGACTAAGGCGCTAACAGATGAACCATATGCATTGAGGGATAAGCCTAAGGCATTGATAGAAAAGCCTTTAGTGTCAATAGACAAGCCAACGGCACAAATAGAAAGCTCTATGGTGCCAAGCAGAGGACCAAAGGTGCTACTAGCATGTTCTAAGGGCTAAAGTTATTTGATTTTGTGAAATTTTTTTTATCTTTTGGCTTGAAAAGTTCTTGGCCCAAGAAATTAAACAAGTAAGAAGACACAATGGCTTGACTTCAATATGTGGAATTAGATTTTTGGATTTTGGATTTTACAAGTTTTGACAAAGAGGACACACCATTCACATGAACATCCTAGAAATTATTCAAGTGGGAGTGTGTTGGGTGAATATTTTGTCTTCAACTAACTGAAGGCAAAATGCTTATATCAACCACAGTGTAATGAGATAAATCTCTCCTCTCAGCAAGGGGAGGTTCCCTATTGACTATTACAAACTTATTTACACTAATTTCGAGGTGAAACCATGTCATCCACTTCTCTTTTTTTAGAAATGATGTTTACAATATAAAAGAGCACTTTCACAATACAAATCAAAATAACCAAGAAACCCACGAGAGCACAAAGTCTATCGTTGCTCTTTTTACTGATTTACAATTTAGTACCAAGTAGGATAAGGTGCAACTCAAAGTCTTCACTGAATACTATGACAAAACATACAATCACAAAAGATAATAGTAGTTCAAATTCTTTCCAATATCTTCTACTTCAAAACATAAAATCACAAACTAAAGATAATTGTTGTAGCACAAAGTCTCCAAAATCAGCTTTAGAACATCTCCTAGATTATCCACACTCACACTACAATTGATCAAGTAGATAAGATAGCATAAGGAAAAGGACATAAGAACACTTTCCAATAGACTACAAGTTATTCCAATACAAAGATTGAATGATCACTTGCTTTTCTATTCACTTGATAAAATATGATTTACAATTTGAACACAAAGTCTCAAAATGCTCTTCAATTTGGCAAAGTTTCACTTCAATAACTCAAAAGATGATAATTACAATGGGAGGTCCTCTTTATTTATAGGATAAACCGAGAACAAAAATAGGAAAAGAACAACTAACTATGACTTATTCAAACAAAAGAGTCCTATTTGACTTGGGACTTCCTTTGTTTCACATGTAATTACATTTTGGAAAATTACATATGAATATATCCATAACAAAATTCAAATTACATATACAAGAATGAAAATAAACTAAGGTATCAAAAAGGAACTTTAGCTTCCTCCATCATTCTTCTTTAGAAAGTTATGATACATGGCCTGTATAGCTGTCATTTCACATGCATCTGGCTTTGCTGTATTCTCTGAGATAGTGCGAACCCGGAGAATTACATCTTTCATTGCCTTTATCACCTTTTCATGCTTGTCAATGTTGTCCTTCAGGTTTTCAAAAGTTGAATGCTAATCATAAAGGTTGTCCATAGAAAGTACTGAGGGCACTTCATCTTCAAATTTCTGTTGGACCATCTTCTCAAAGGAGCTTATCATTTCATCAGCTGAAAGGAACATATGACCTTCACCTATGAGAGTGCATGGGAGTTCTTCCAACCTGTGTAGAAGCATGACATTATTGTCTTCACTGTTTTCACGAGCTTGGCATAAGTTATCAAGTAAGCCTTTTATTATATTGATACGATGAACAAGAGACTCCTTAGTCTTAAGATATGATTCCCGATTTGAGATGACCCCAATGGTAATCAGATTCTTTATCTTCATCTTCTTCATCTCTGTCCACTCCTCTAAGCTTTCTTCCTGATCCTGCAATTCTTGAGAAAGTAAGTCAATAAGATTATTAAGCTCAGCTTTTGCTTTATCCATCTTTTCTTTTCTTTCTACAGTAGTTTTCAACAGAACCCTTCCCTGTGCTAGCAACCGCTCCACAATATCACCAACTACTCTCCCTCTGGCCTGAGCTTTTTCCACCTTCTGAATCAGAGGATCTTCTACAGTTACAGCCATAGGTTCCATAATCTCAGATGACTTCACTATTTTTTGAAGAACAGCAGCAAGTTGTTCTATTTTAGCTTTATACTGCTCTTTGTCTTTCTTAACATCATGATATTTTTCAAGCAAGGTGTTGGCAGTAGTTTGAAAATCTACCTTAATACCTTCATGAGTTAGCTTACCTAGCTCAACTCTTGAGGCAACATAATCATTCATATCAAAATTTTCAATAGTAGCATCCTCTGCTGGCTTGGCAATTTCTGCATATCTGATTCCTTTTTCATTGATAAGCCTAGAAATAGTCTTAGGCTTTTCTTCAGAGTTTTTGACTTCAAAGGCAATAACTTCTCTATATTAATTTCATCTGGAGAAATTGCTTGCTTTTTCCTCTTCAAGGTATATGCTGACAACCAAGGAGGAAGTATAGAAGCACCCACATTAGGAGAAGAATCAATCACTTCCTTTGTCGGAGCCATGCTTATTACTGTTATTGTAACAATGGGGCTGGTAGGAGTAAAAACAATAGTAGTATCAACAACCTTTTCAGAACTATCTAGAAAATGTTCTAACATAGTTTGTTCACTGATATCAAAAGACAAGGAAGACAAACTAGGAATGGACCCAGATGAATCAAACACTGTTCCAAAACTCATTCTTAATGAAGGAGGAGTATTATCAGAGGAAACAACCAAAATAGGAGAAATAGGAGTATTTGAAACTATAGGAAAAACACTAAAAACAAGAACATGAAGCTGAGATTTAGAAACTTGGGATTCCGATGGAAGGTCCTTCTATGGGGAAAGTTGTGAATCACCAAGTTGTTCCTGTTCTACATTCTCATCTTGACCTTGTTCTGTTTCATCTTCCTCAACAAGCTTTTCAGACATTTCTGCTTGCTAGGCATCCTTAGATTTCTCAATATTTTATTATTCAGTTTCAACCTCCTCAACCTCCATTTGCTTAATATTAGTGTCTTCAATACCAGATTCAATAACATTAGAGGTCCTTGCAACC
This sequence comes from Cunninghamia lanceolata, assembly GCA_027924645.1. Lineage (NCBI taxonomy): Eukaryota > Viridiplantae > Streptophyta > Pinopsida > Cupressales > Cupressaceae > Cunninghamia > Cunninghamia lanceolata. The sequence goes on along the minus strand of BSBN01000847.1, from coordinate 5,195,040 downwards.
TCCTTCTTCTTCCCTCCCTTAGATACAAACTTGATTTTTGGCTTACGCATTTTGGAAGAGGAAGGAGTGTCACTCTTGTTCTTGGTTATGTTTTCCACTTTCTTACCTGTTTACTCTTGAACTTTAGTCTCTAACCCTATAAGAAATTGTTTCAAGTTGGTCCCTTTGATTTCCAACCATATGTTTGTGTTAGCCAAGATTGGCTGAAATATTTTCCTTATAGAAGTCTCCTCTTTGACTGACCATTTGACCTCTGGAAGAGGTGAGGCTTCAACATTTTTAGTATTATATTTGGGATCTAGAACATCCCCATCATCTTCCATTCCATCTAGAATATCTGCAAGGCCCAACTTTTCTATCTGACTCAAATGAAGTCTGCAAAATTCTAACTTCCTGATCTCATTTTTTGCATCCTGAGGTCAGCCCAAATATCTTCCACCATTGGCATATGAAAGTTGACTTTCTTTTGATTTTATCTTGTACCCTCCTGAAGTCAAAATGATCCCTTTTCTTGAAAGTTTTCATTGTGACTAGTTGCATCTCAAAATCAACTGTTTTTGCCTTGGTAGCTGACTGAACTGAGTAGCTTCCAATTTCTACAGGAAACTTAATCCCTAACTTTTTCAGCTCCATTTGTTTATTATGTACCACAATCAGCTGCCTACATAATTCCATTAGAACAATCTTGTCGCTGGGGTATCGTGGAAGTATATAGGGGTAACCAGGATAATACCCTACTCTGAGATATGTGAAAGTAGGAAACTGTAAGAACAAGCAACCAAAAGAATTTGCAACTTCCCAAGCTTCATTTGAAACCCTCTTGTGAACAAGCTCATTGTCCCATAAGCACATAAACATTGAAAAGAAAGCATCATTAACCCTATGGAAATTATGGATTGATCCTTTTAGAGTGATTTGAGGATAATACTCATACACGGGAACCAACCTCCTGTCACCAACCTAAGTAAGACCAGGAAAACTCTTTATGCTTGCAGCAACATACACAAGATATGAAGTCATGTAAAATTTGAAAGTAGTATTGACTTTCACCAACTGCTCATGCAAAGCATTACTAATCTGTTCTCCCTAGAAGATTTTCTGTGTGCCCCAAAGAATCACCTTAATGTATGTGTACATCCATTCCTGAAACTTGGAGGAAGAAGGGAGTCCTCTAATACGACTCAAAAGTGTGATCAAGTCACAGACCTCCTCAACAAAGTCACTCCTTGGGAGATCCTTTGGCCATCTGGTCAGATTACTCCAAGGAATCTTCAACCATTTACTATTTATGTATCTTCTTGCGGCTTCCACATCTTCATCATAGTCTCTTTGCCCTTGAGCAAAATCAATTTGTCCAATATTTTCAATAGGAGGACACATGAAGATTTTGTCAAGAAATTCCGCATCTAATCTCAAAATCGCATTCCCTTGGGAATCTAATACAGTCCTATCATCCTTGTTGTAATGACTGGCTATCTGAAGAACAAACTCAAGATTATGGGTGGCAACTAGAAAAGAGGCTACCAAGTGAATGTTGCTGTCAACGATCTTCTGCATGTGTCTGGAAGGATTTGTTTGTCTAGCTCTATCATATCTATATGCCCTATCTCTGTATCTTTGATTTCACCAACATTAGATAATACTGAAGCGACAGGGAAGACCCCTTGGTATTTGTACTTCATGATTTTAGCTTTGGATGGAGATGGCTCTAACATCAGTTTTGAAGAGAAAACTCGAAACAACGTCTACCACATATGTTTGTCGAAAACTGTAAAAAAGCCATGATCTCGCAGTTAGGGGAAAAATGGGTAAATTGGGATTACTGTGATTTGATGATCATGAATAGGGAAATATGTGTTGAAGGGCTTGAGTGCGCACAAATCGAGGTAAAAGGTGAAAGTGGGTTAACAAGCTTTGAAAGGCAAATTTTCCCCAGTGTTAGAAAAAATTCAGGAAAATGTACATGGGCAGTCAAAATGACTGCTCCTGCACAAGGGACTATTCTATCATGTAAATTCAGTCAAAAAAACCGCTATCACATGTGCTTAGAAAAAGTTTGGTTGCAATGCATGTGCAAGGTCAGAGAAAAGGGCCGCCTTTGCATGTATTTGGGAAGGTTTATATGTTTGATGTAGGAGCAGTCAATTTGATTGCCCTTATATAAGCAAGTTTGATCTAGATGTGCATAAGCGGCAAAAATGCTCGCTAATGCATATGAGGGAGAAGTTTGAAGTGTAGAGTCAGTCGAAAAGACTGCTTATGCAGGTGTTCTTGAAGCTCCAAGTTAGATATGCAGGAGCGGGAGTTTCAGCCACTTATGCACATTGGGGGTAACACAAGGTTTGTGTAAGGGCGACGGATTTAACCGCCCTTACATGTGGGAAAAACAACATAAGGTTCATGTAGGTGCGGCGAAAATCACCGCCCTTACATGAAGTATCCACAGTGCAAGGGAAAAACATGTATCGACGGCAGTAAAGACAGTCAAAACATTTTAGGAAACTATTGGAAAAACCTAAGCTTAACATGGGTATAAAAACCCCGACCCATTTAACAATGCATTCAAAACAAAATGAAAACTAGGGTTTTAAAGAAAATGGCAAAAAATATATATAGACGATGCAATTTAACTAATCTGCAAAAGAGAAATTTCAACAAAACAAAATTAAAGAAATTTAACACATATAGAAACTTAGTGTTTTAAAACGAAACCAAGAACAAAAATAACAACTTACCTGGTCTGCGAAACCAAAACCTTGAATGCAATCACGGAGGCAAGATATGCTTAGATTCAAAATTTACGCAATCTTCGTGAAGAACACTGGTATCAAGGAGGTATCAATCTAGTTGGAGGTCTCGAAAATAAACAATAAGCAAAACAAAATGAAAATAAAACACTTTAAAAGGCTCTTAAAGTTGTACATTAAACATGGCACGAGTGCCATTAATGCCTACTGTTGGTTTTTTCCCAGACTGGATGCTTGTTCCCAATATCCCTACAAGGTAGCCATCAGTGATCAACAGGATTTTTGGGCCAAGGGCCAACAATGTAGGAGATAGACTCTATTTTTATCTCCTCTTCTTCTTCAGGCTCTGCAAAACCTAGGGGGGTATTCCCTATTCAACATCCATAAAATGTATCTGTGGATGGTGGGATGTTGACATAAAGTAGATAAATCCTCTATTATGCAGACCAAAACTGTCAGATAAGTGCAAAGGGGCTAGCTTTTGGCCTATATTCAATTGTAGACAGAGAATTTTAGATCCTAAAACTATCTCTAAGGTCCTAATGTTTTGGTTTTGAAGTTTTAGTTTGATTTTTGTGTATGGATGCAAAACTAGGACTTTGGGTTACAACAGAGATACCAGACCAGATCGGTGCCTATCCAGGGCTCGGAGTCAATAGACATATATATGTGAATGTTCATCACAGATTAAAACAACAATTAGATTTCAAGGGGGTTTTTATATGTCCGCCTTACAGAGAATACCCAAGAAAGAGTATTAGGTTATTTCTGCTTACAAATATCCCTACTGTAATGTATTCTTCTCAACACTCAATCCAAAACATTCAATCTACTCCTTGAGCAGAGGTAAGAGACTAAGCATTCAATATAGAAAATCTATATTCTAGAATCTACAACACCCCTTAGATGTTCAGAGTCAAAAGAAAAACACATTCAGTCTGGAGACAAATAACAAAATACATGCAATGAAGCATTTCTCATTTAAATCAACATGAAATTGATAATTCTGTGCATAATACATACAACATACAACTCAAACTCACAAAGACACTTGAAATAGAGTCACCAAAAAGTCGTATTCCTACTGCAGCACCCAGAAATTTCCAGTTTTCAACAACCACCATGGGTAACACAGCTTGGTCTTTATATCAAGACTGTGTACCCAGCAAAATTAATTACACGATAGGGTCAAAATTCTACCAGATACATGCATTAGAAGATGGCACTCCAAAATAGTTAATGCAGTAGGAGAAACAGGGAGAAGAGGCAGGTAAAATCAGGATCTGGGCCACCGTTGGAAGACCCTCTGCCATAAACCAAGTACCTGGCCACCGATTCCTCTCATTGCCAAGATCCGTAGCCTCGAGGTGCTACGAAAAGTTGACAACCAATGAGAATGTGCCATGCAGGCACCCTTGTTATTGTTGACTTTTCAAACTATGTGAAATCAAAAGTCCCACATTTACCCCACAGGGACCTTTCGATCATTTTATATATCACGCTGCATGTAAATAAATTGTTGCGCATTTTACCCTGTGTGACCCGTGAGCTGACCGCTGGCGGTTACCACTTCATCTCTTGCTTCCGTCGGTGTGACTTACACCATCGGAGCGACCAAAGATACTCCTGCCGACCGCATCGATCACGCCGATGCCTATCCTTCGCTTGGTCTTCGGCCAGACCCAAACTATCGGCGCACTCCAAATTTCTCATACCGATATGCCATGTTATGCTGATGACCACACCTGTTGGCGTGGCTTGAACCATCGGAGTATCCTCTGCCTATCTGCCTGATACACTTCATCATGCCGATGACCACACAGCCTTGAAAACTTCAAACCATCTATTGTTGGCCAGACTAGCCTCATTGGATTAACCTCCATCGGTTAGGCTGATGCCATACATCACACCGATGGCATCTCTCCATCGGTAAGACCCAAGCACATCGGTGAATCCCAAAATTCTTTTGCCGATATAACCCATCACACCGATGGACAAATAAAATTCCTAAGGTTTGAAATGAAAAGTGTCTATTGATTCATATTTTGAAACCTTAACTACAAATGGGGCATCACCACATTACATGAGAACTGGTTAACTTTCGAATACTCCAACTTGCTAACATCCAAAGCTTAAAACCCTAAACATAAATAAGTACCAACACAGGCTCTGATTGGGGACGTGTAGGCATATGGCTGCAGCGAGAACCAGATCTCCTCCGGGCAGACCGGGCAAAACACAGAACACAAAAGAGCACCGACTATACAGAGTATTTACAAGCAATATACACATACTTTACAATTGTGCACAGAGGCTAATTATTTATGCAAAATAAAACTTGAGGAATTGACCGTGCACAGGCAATTCCAGCACTTCACCATCTAGGGCCTGGAGGAAGTAAGAATTTTCCCCATAAGTATTACAAACCTGATATGGGCCCATCCACAAGGGCTCAAACTTTCCATGTTTGCCCTTGTCCTGACTCCTTGCATTCCAAATAAGGACTGGATCATTGATTTGAAACTTCCTTTCTGTAGTCCTTTTATCAAACAGATATTTCACATTTTGTTGTTTCTTTATGTTTGTCTGGTAAGCTTCTTTTCTGACCTCATCTAGTGCAACCAGCTGGTTTATTCTCTCTGTCATGGAGTCTTCAATTTCTTCATCATTTTCATGGATGAACCCATAGACTGGCAAGAGGTTGTTCACAGGCAGTCTAGCTAATGCACCATATACCAATTCAAAAGGGGACCTTCCAATTGCTCCTTTCACTATCACCCTGTCAGCCCATAATGCCAACTTTAGCTTTGAATCCCAGGCTCTCTTGTTTTTGTCTACCATCCTTTTGATGATTTTCATGAGGCTCTTGTTACTTGACTCTGCTTGACCGTTTCCTTGTGGGTGGTATGGTGATGCATATGACAAGTTAATTCCATATTTGTTGCAAAAATCAACAAATTCACCTGATCTAAAGCACATTGCATTATCTGTGACCAACTTGACTGGTACTCCAAACCTGATAATAATATTTTCCAGTATGAAATCCATCACCACCTTACTTATATCTCTCTTGGTCAGAATAGCCTCAATCCATTTAGTGAAGTAATCAGTTGCTACCAAAATCCAACCGTGCCCCCCACTTGATTTCTCTACAATTTCCCCTATGAAGTTAATTCCCCATTGCTAAAATGGAGCCTCCATAGTTACAGTTCTTAGGGGCAACACACCTTCATATCTTAACCTTCCTAAGAACCTTTGGCAAGGATCACACTTTCTTACCAACTTTTGTGCATCTGAGAAAAGAGTTGGCCACCAATATCCTGCCCTCAAAATTTTGTGAGCTGTTGTTTGAGCAGTATAGTGTCCACCACACACTCCTTTATGCATGTCATTTAAAATATTCTTGGCCTCACCTTCATCCACACATCTGAGTAATACACCATCAAGATTCTTCCAGAATAGTTCTCCTTGAACAATGATGTATTTGATTGCATGTAGCTTCAAGGTCCTTTTCTGATTATCACTGAAATGGGAAGGACAATTCAAATTCTGCAAGTAATATACAATATCCTCATACCACTCAGATTTTGACATATTAACAACTTCATTTTGGACTATATTGACTTGGCATGCTTTCAAATTTGACTGTGCCATCATTTTAGCTAACCCTTGTCCCCTTACCAGCTTTGTGATCTGTATCAATATATTGAATTCTTGTAGTTTATTTATCCACCTGCACCTTCTTCCTGTTACCTCTTGCTAAGTAAAAATGTCCTTGACCACTGCATGGGGCACATATGCAACTATCTGGGATCCTACCAAATATGGCCTAAAGCTTTTGACTGCTCTGACTAGTGCATATGCTTGCTTTTCCATAATGTCATACTTTAACTCAGCAGCCTGCAAGGACATACTAAAGAAAGCAATGGGCTGCTCAAAACCATCATCATTTTTCTAAAGTAAACATGCAGCAACAGTGTGGAAAGAAGCAAATGAAAACAATTGAAATGGCTTAGAAAAATCAGGAGACTTTAGCACAGGAGCCATCTTTATTGCTTCCTTGATGTACTGGAATGATTTGCTTGCTTCACCTTCCCAACTGACAATCTCACCCTTCTTCAGCATTTTAGAAATGTTCCTTGTGGTTTCTGCAAAGTTGGGAACAAATCTTCTAACAAAATTTATTTGTCCAAAGAAGGACTGGATTCCTTTTACTATTTTTGGCATCTGGATCTTATCAATTGCAGCAACCCTTTCAGGATCTATCCTTATTCCATCTTTGGAAACAATGTGCCCCATAAGCCTTCCTTCAACTACCCCAAAAGCACACTTCCTTGGATTTAGAGAAATACCATATTCAAGTGCTCTAATGAAAATCTGTTCTAAGTGCATACAATGCTGCTCTTCCTTCTTTGAATAGGCAGTCAAATCATACTGATAAATAGCCAAGATTGAATCAATCAACTCTGCAAAAGCAACGTCCATTGCTCTTTGAAATGTAGCACCTGCATTTGTCAGTCCAAATGGCATTCTCACATATACATAAGTTCCCCATGGAGTGGTAAAGGCAGTCTTGTATTGTTCTGATTCCTTTACCTTCACCTGATTGTATCCTGAGAATCCATCCATCATGGATAGGAGTTCACAACCAGTCACCTTCTGTAACATGACCTCCATATTTAGCAGTGGATAATTGTCTTTCAAAGAAGACACATTCAGATTTCTAAAGTCAACACAAAGTCTTATGTCACCATTCTTTTTCCTAATTGGGACAAGGTTAGACACCCAAGTTGAATGTCTAATTGGCACAATTATCCTAGCCTCCCTAAGCTTCTTGAGTTCTTCTTGCATTTTTGGAGCCAAGGTGGGATTAATAGGCCTTTGCTTTTGTCTCAATGGCTTAGCTCCAAGCTTCAATGGGATTTCATACTGAAATAAGTCTTCTCTATAAGCTTTGAGGTCTTCATATGACCATGCAAAAACATGCTTATACTTTTTTAGTAATGCAATCAGCATGCTCCTGATGTGTGGTTTGAGCTGTCTGCCAATGTATACCTTCTTGGGGGCCCGAGATGTCCCCAAATTTATCTCCTCTGAGTCATCTTTGTTTGTGGGAGATGTATTTGTGACCAATTTGTCTCTATTGTCAAAAGCTCTTTCTAAAGCTACCAACCCTCTAGGGATTTTGTTAGTCTTCAGCTGAATTACTTCTTTCCCCGTAAGAGTTTCTTTTCCTTCTACAATTTCTACAAAATTTTGAAAATCAATTTCTTGGTTCTCATATTCATCTATGTAGTGCAAAAATTTTAACAAGTCCTTGTCATCATCAAACACTTGCCAACTGCATATGTTATCTGGTACTGTAGGTCTAATTTTAACTTCAACATTTGTAACATCTGATAGAGTGATATCATCTGGCCTTAATGCTACATTGGCTAAGAAATCAGCCATGACATTTTTTGATCTCTCTACCCAGCCTATTGAAAATGCATCAAATAATTCAATTGTATCCCAGACAGCATGCTTATATTGTTTTAACCTTTTATTCCTTGAGGCATATCTATCTCTAACTTGGGATACAATTAACTCAGAATCCCCAAATACTCTCAGCATCTTAATTCCATGTTTGAGGGCCATATTTAAACCTAAGAGTAAGGCTTCATACTCTGAAATGTTGTTTGTACAAGCAAATCTTAGCAAGAAAGAGAATTTTAGGAGCCTACCAGTTGGAGACAGGAACACAACTCTAGCACTAGAGCCTTCCTTCGAACAAGCTCCATCAAAATACATGGTCCACAGACCTTGTTGGTCAGACTTTTGAATGCAAGTTTCTCCCCCTTTATCTCCTTGGTCACTTGAGACAATTCTGAAATTTTCACAGTCAGTGTCAACAATACAGATGTGCTCCTCAGACCCTTGATCCTCAACATTTTCTGATGATCTTTCCTCTTTGATCAGTTTAACATCCCTGCCATTCATGGGGATCATAGCATATGACAGATCCAATTGCATATTCCCTCCAATCAATGCTGCCCATCTTCTTGACAACAGCATACCATATTGCGGCTTTATGTCAACCACTGTTATGTTCATTTTATATGTCTTCTCTGGATACGTCGCTAACCTGAAATCTACATCTTTCATGATTCCAATAACAGGTACCTCTCTAGCATCCATAGCATAGCATTTTCCACATGCCTTGTCTATTTTCAACCCAACTTGTTGCATGATAGACAGAGGCATGATATTAGTTGATGCCCCTGAGTCAAGCATACAATTTTTTATCACTTTCCCATTGATAACAAGGGAAACATAAAATGGTTCCACTTGTGATGGGCATTTTGTCATGGTCACCTCCATATATACTTCAGGGACTTCATCTTCATGAGTGCACATGACCTGCTTCTTACCTTGAACCTCAACATTTTGCTTGGCTTGACACGGTACTCCTGAAATTAAGGACACTGCCTTATCTCTGAACTCTTCCACCTTCATGAGTTCCATCAATGGTATAGAGACTTTTACCTAGGATAATACCTGAGCTATGTCAAATGGAGCATAACTTTGTATAGCAGTTGTAACCTGCTCCACCATTTATCTCTATCCTGAGATAATCCAGCTTTAATTTTTATAGCTTCTTGACTATCATTGTTAATCTGAGAATTTTTGTTTTGATCCTCAATATGGGGAATTCTGTTTTCTAGTCCTTGAGGATCATAACCTGTCTTTTGCTTAAAGTTTTGCCTATTATTACTCCATTGCTTCTTTTGTGGTTCAGTTCCTTTATTACCATGCACTGGCTGGTTCACCAAAGTATTCTCTGGTTGGTGTGAGTTGCTTACCTAGGCCTTGCCCCTGAGATTGTAATTGCTTTTGACCTGAGCTACTGCTGCAATTGTGAAGGCTCTAATTTCTTCATCAGAAGGCCTCTGCAAGTTATTTAAGTAATTGTATGAATCCTGAGCATAAACGTAGCTATCCTCTTCATCTTCATCATATGGGAACTATTGGCAGACTTGAATGTCGTTATCTGCACTTGCATCAGCATCATGAAAAGAGTATCCTCTGTTTGTAGATAGCATATTGACATTATCATCTTTTATGCAATGAGACTCACTGCACTCATCACAGGCAACAACATTATTGTATAAAGACTGAGCAATGAGGCATTGTGACTGTGAGTGTGGCATCTGACAGATTATGCACCATGGAGTATCATCAGCAATATTTACAGCTTTCTTCAAGGATCAAGAGTTTCCTTGACATGTTGAGCTCTTTGGTTAGGGTTGCTACTTGGAAAAACTGGTTTACCATTATGCCAATTTGTGTGATATGGCATATCGTGTAGTGATGGTCTTTTCTCCTACCTCTGGTAAACCTACCTATCAGGACCTATCCCCTTTTCATTTCTAGCAAGTCTATAACTTAGGTCCTTTACAACATTTGTCAATTTATCTATTTTGTCTTCAGGGGCAGATGTGTTACCTTGACTATTTTGAGATTTAGTGTTTGGATTTTGCAAAAATTTTACATTGTCTCTTCTGTTTGTCTTACCAGATGCTTTTCTGTTATTTTCAATATTTGTTGCAATTTTGAAGGCATCTTTGAGGCTAGCGGGACTCTTATCTCTCAGTCCATAAGCTATCTTGGCATCAAAAGCATTTATATACAACACTATGCACATAGGTTCATTAGGCCTCAAATCTTGTGGCAATTTGTTCAATACCTTCATGAATCTAGCATTGAAATCAGCAACCTGTTCATTTGATCCTTTGGTAATGCCAGTAAATTCATTAATGAAGAAACTAGGATTAGTTTTGTCACCATACTGTTCTTTGAATGTTCTTTTGAAATCCTCCCATGATGAAATGCTTCTATCAAGTAGGCCTTTGTACCATTCCTTGGCTTCATCAACTAAGGATTGCATAAATGATTTCATGAAAACATCCTCATGCTCAAACTCAAAGTTGCCCATGATATTCTGAAAAGCTTTTAAATGGTCTTCACCTGACATAGTATTGTTTCCTAAAAATTTAGGCACTTGCAACCTCACATGTTTGTCAATAGGGTTTGGGTAACCCGGAATGCCATAAAAAACAAGCTGTCTGAGTTTGTCTAGCTACATGGTTTGTCTACCAAATTGGTTAGCATTGGCATTTCTATTTGCATTCTGATTTCTTACGTTATTTACTAGTATTCTAGCATTATTTGCATTCTATCTTTGATCATTATGCTGACATTGGACCTCAATTCTATGCTGATTTCTTTGCACATTTGCGTTTTCAAGGGTAGGAACTGAATCATTTTGAGCAACTCTCAGAGCTTGCACTTTCTGTTTCATACCATCTCTAATTTTTACTGCCTGCAGATATTCTAATTCTGCTTTTAAATTTTTGATTTCTTCAGCTAACTGTTCTTCTCTAGGCATAGAAGAGGATGGTCCCATTCCATTCTGGTCATCGTCATCATCATCCCTTGGAGATTCAATCTCTTCAAACCTGTCACTGGGATCTAAGAAAGGGCGCTCATGAAACACTTCTGACCTTATTCTCAAAGCACCGCTTTGCTATTTTTCATATACATTTTGGATTTCAGCCTCTGTGTTTGAAAAATAAGGCTCTGTCCTGTCTAAAGATCCTAGATTGCCCTGAATAAATTCATTTTTTCTGGGGCTAGGAGAACCAACCATCTTGACTGGCTTGAGTGGTCCCTTTTTTCTTATACATCATTTTTATGGGTAACTCTTCAAACAGAGTATTACGCTGGGATCTTCTCCCTTGCATACAAACTTTTTCTTTACCAGTTGGGAGATTGGTTCAGAGTCGCCACCTATTACTAGGAATTGTTTTCTTTGTTTAATCAGGGTTCTTTCACTATTCCCCAGCAGAGTCGCCAATTTTTGCTATTTTTTTCCCAGACTGGATGCTTGTTCCCAGTATCCCTACAAGGTAGCCATCAGTGATCAATAGGATTTCTGGGCCAGGGGCCAACAATGTAGTAGATAGACTCTATTTTTATCTCCTCTTCCTCTTCAAGCTCTACAAAACCTAGGGGGCTATTCCCTATTCAACATCCATAAAATGTATCTGTGGATGGTGGGGTGTTCACATAAAGTAGATAAATCCTCTATTATGCAGACCAAAACTGTCAGATAAGTGCAAAGGGGCTAGCTTTGGGCCTATATTCAGTTGTAGATAGAGGATTTTAGATCCTAAAACTATCTCTAAGGTCCTAATGTTTTGGTTTTGAAGTTTTAGTTTGATTTTTGTGTATGGATGCAAAACTAGGACTTTGAGTTACAACAGAGATACCAAACCAGATCGGTGCCTATCCAGGGCTCGAAGTCAGTAGACATATATATGTGAATGTTCATCACAGACTTAAAACAACAATCAGATTTCAACGAGGTTTTTTATATGTCCGCCTTACAGACAATACCCAAGAAAGAGTATTAGGTTATTTCTGCTTACAAATATCCCTACTGCAATGTATTCTTCTCAACACTCAATCCAAAACATTCAATCTACTCCTTGAGCAGAGGTAAGAGACTAAACATTCAATATAGAAAATCTATATTCTAGAATCTACAACACCGCTTAGATGTTCAGAGTCAGAAGAAAAACACATTCAGTCTGGAGACAAATAACAAAATACATGCAATGAAGTATTTCTCATTTAAATCAACATGAAATTGATAATTCTGTGCATAATACATACAACATACAACTCATAAACTCACAAAGACACCTGAAATAGAGTCACCAAAAAGTTGTATTCCTACTGCAGCACCCAGAAATTTCTAGTTTTCAACAACCACCATGGGTAACACAGCTTGGTCCTTATATCAAGACTGTGTACCCAGCAAAATTAATTACACGACAGGGTCAAAATTCTACCAGATACATGCATTAGAAGATGGTGCTCCAAAATAGTTAATGCAGCAGGAGAAACAGGGAGAAGAGGCAGGTAAAATTGGGATCTGGGCCACTGCTGGAAGACCCTCCGCCATAAACCAAGTACTTGGCCGTCGATTCCTCTCATCGCCAAGATCCGCAGCCTCGAGGCGCTACGAAAAGTTGACAACCAATGAGAATGTGACATGTAGGCACCCTTGTTATTGTTGACTTTTCAAACTATGTGAAATCAAAAGTCCCACATTTACCCCACAGGGACCTTTCAATCATTTTATATATCACACTGCATGTAAATAAATTGTTGTGCATTTTACCCTGCGTGACCCGTGAGCTGACCACTGGCGGTTACAACTTCATCTCTTGCCTCCGTCGGTGTGACTTACACCATCGGAGCATCCAAAGATACTCCTACCAACCACATCGATCACGCCGATGCCTATCCTTCGCTTGGTCTTCGGCCAGACCCAAACTATCAGTGCACTCTAAATTTCTCATACCGATATGCCATGTTACGCTGATGACCACACCTGTCAGCATGGCTTGAACCATTGGAGTATCCTCCGCCTATCTGCCCTATACACTTCATCACACCGATGACCACACAGCCTTGAAAACTTCAAACCATCCATCGTCGGCCAGACTAGCCTCATCAGATTAACCTCCATTGGTCAGGCTGATGCCATACATCACACCGATGGCATCTCTCCATCGGTAAGACCCAAGCACATTGGTGAATCTCAAAATTCTTTCACCGATATAACCCGTCACATCGATGGACAAATAAAATTCCTAAGGTTTAAAATGAAAAGTGTCTATTGATTCATATTTTGAAACCTTTACTACAAATGGGGCATCACCACATTGCATGAGAACTGGTTAACTTTCGAATACTCCAACCTGCTAACATCCAAAGCTTAAAACCCTAAACATAAATAAGTACCAACACCTACTTTGAGTTCATAGATTTTGTGAAAATTGCTTGGGCGGAAAAAAATCCCAACACAACATATACATTAGGTCATGTCGAAGCGGCGAAAAACCCCGACACTACATATGAAAACTAACAAACAAGAAACACGCATGGGCGGCGAAATTCACCACTTATGCATATTTATAAAAAACAAGACAATTAAAACATGAATCGGTGACAGTTTTGGCCGACATTGCATGTTTCACAACAATACACATGTAAGAGTGGTAATTTTGACCGCTATTGCATGTGAAAACAAAAACTTTCTAACACCCCAAAATAGTCAAAATTGATATTTTGACAAGCTTACGACCTAGTCGATTTTCATGATTTTTGAGGAATCAACCTAGGTGAACGTCACAAACCATTCCAACGATGTTAGAAGACTTCACACGAGGCCAAGAGGACTTGTCTCGATAAGCAAACTTAGAGTGTAGACTACAAAACAAACAAGTTTCATTGGGTTGTCTACCAAAATGAGCACAACTAATTTGTAGAACAACAGAGTGTCACATCCAACAAACCCACTCAGGTGTGGTTTCAATCTCCACTTTTAGAAAATGGTCATTTCCACCCCCTTGATACCATCTACCATTGCTTGGTTGGATAGGGAATGCAAGGTCATGGACCACCTTACATGTCTTACCTTGGAGATGAGATGTCTTACAAAAGATTTATACCAAATCAAGACAATGGAGGTGATAGCATGGGCTCTTCTCCTCCTATGACATCGATGCACCATGGATGTGATGGATGAAGACCTTATGCTAGGCTTGAACAAGCTTCTAGGGAGTCCTCGATATATGCAAGGTACGTGAGGCACAAATCGTGAACACTATCCCATTGAAGGGATGTAGCACAAGCAATCAAGCAAGCACCACTTCACCTTATGACCGAAATCACCCAGGGCCCCAAGGTTGTCCCAAATGACAACATGACAAGATTGGGGTACAAGTTTCCTTCTCCCCCTTTGATATCCCTCATTGGTACATGTGGTTGAGGTCATCCCTTAGGGTGATGAAATCCCCAAGCAGGCCTCCTGAGAAGAAATTACCCCTTGCTTTTGATCACCCAAGATCACACGAAGTGCAAGGGGAGAGGATACACAAAAAGAGTAACTCCTTTGGGATACAACTAAACAAAGAAAGTTTGCAGGTAGACTTTTGATCCCCAAGATCACCTTGAGGTGCGAGGGGAGAGCATATGTCTGCAAGCAAACAAAGACATGATAAACAAGATTAATTTACCCCTACTTTAACCTTAGTGTAACTAAAAGCTAGTGATAAAAATGAAACTTTGACAGTGAATCTACACCAAACAAGTCAGTAGTTTTGAAAATAAGTCTTGGACATATGTTTTTGGATACCTGCAAGAATATGTTAGACACCTGCAAAACCCTACAAATTATGTCAAATAGAAAGCACTGAAACAGAGGATAAATGTGCCGACATACAGACTAAATGCGCTGAAATAGTGGATAAAGGTGCTAGAACAAAGAACAATTGTGCTAAAATAGAGCCTAAATGTACTGAATCAGAAGCTAAATATGCTAAGACAGTAATAGATTACGTTGAAACAGAATATTTATGTGCTAAAATAGAATCAAATTGCACTAAAACAGTGATTAAAAGTAGATTTGTACCTCAGGCATCTGTCACAGATGTTGATGGCGTTGTTCTAGGTACTAAAGGTGCTAAACTGACAGAGAAGAGATAACTTGCACAAAATAGAGTTTTTCCTCCACCAAATGGTCAACCAAAGTGCCAAAAGACATGCAAGGTTAGTCCAACAAGATTATGCAGCAGTTTTTAAGTCAAAATAGAATTAATGGTGCAAGATGTGAAAAGAAAAAACTAGGCGTAAGTGTTTTTCCCAAAATATGTTAGATTAAGTGATATTTTAACAACTTAAAACCTATAAATTTTGTAAAACTGGAAAATCAAAACCCTACAGGCACCAAATAGTGAAAAATCAAATGTTAGAAGTGATTTTGAGATAAAAAAATTGTTGCTACTATGAACAGAGGCGTCAAACCAAAGACAGAAGGTGTTGAAACAGAGCCTAACTGTGTTGACAGAACAATTGATGGTGTTGATAGAATAATTGATGGCACTAACAGAAAACTGATGGCACTAAACCAGGAGCTAAATGCATGATTGCGGGAACTGACTGCATTAATCTGACTTGCACAACAAAATCTTCCAAAAACTCTCAAGAAAAATGATTAGTACAGGGACAGGGGTCCCACCGAGCATGCCAAATGAAGATGAAAAAGATTGCAAAGATTGAATAACATGAAAATAACTCAAAACACAAGCATTATACCTTTCAAAATCCTTTAATCTCCTTCACTCCTTGATAAGGTGGAGGAGAAGTGCACCCAAGCCTGTCCTATCTTTACCCAAGTAAAAAAATATGAATGTGGATTACTCTCAAATTCAACACAATAATGGATGGAAGGCTTTGGCATGGTAAGGATACTTAATGGCTTTAGAGGATTGAAATTTTGGCATAATAATGTTGCAATGGAATGAGATGGGAAGCTATTTGGACACTATAAGATTGCAAATGGATGAGATGAAAATGGCTTGGGGTGAGCTTGTATTTATAGGCATTTTGGAGGGGAAATGAGATCAATGGTTGAGATTCAAAGTTGGGATCCAATAGTGGAGATGAAGAGATGAGATGGAGGGCTAGATTTTCATCAACAAAAATGGAGGGTTGTGATTATTTGTGAATTTTAAATTCACCTTCGACAGACTTTGATTAAGACATGTGAATGAATAAAAAATTCATTCATATGGGGGAGGGTGAAATAAAAAATTGTGTTTTATTGGTGAATGTGATGACATGTGACACGTGTTTATTTGAAATACACATGTGTGAGCTCTTTGCATTAAAAAGAGCTCTAATATGAAAGAGGAAAGGTGAGGTGGAAGGGTCATGTGACCCCTTTGAATAAAAAGTAATTTTTTATTCAAAGGGTGTGGGAAGATGGGTTAATCAAGGTTTGACCCACTTTATTAGGTGTTTAACTTAATTAATGTGGCCATAGAAAATTAGTGAGGGGGTTAATTAGTGGTTAAAATTAATTAAATAAGAATTTATTTAATTAATTTGGGTTTAGGGGCTAGGTAGGTTAGAGTAGCTAATTAAATAATTGGTATTTATTTAATTAGGCTAGGTTTAGGTCATATGCTAGGGGGGATTAATTAAATAAGCATGTTTTATTTAATTAATCTAGGTTAATAAAGGAGGCAAATTAATCAAATAAATATTTAGAATATTTATTTAATTAATTGTGAATGATGTTGTAAGGTTTAGTAACAAATCAATTCATTACTAGGGATGAACTAGTGATGAATGGCTAAGGATGAATGGTTCGGGATGGTTTGGGATAAATTAATTAAATAATTTTGATTTTATTTAATTAATTGGTGAAAGGGATAATTAGTAGTGTAATTGATGCGGGAAAATGGCTTGTGGGGTCAAGACATTTTGAGGTGTCTACAGTGGCATTGTGTTCGATGGTCTTCTCCTTCAAATATATCAACATGCGCTCGCATTAAAACACTAGTCACATTTTGGATGCAATAGGAAAATGACAGTTAGAAAGTGAGGCCGCGGAACTATGTTTTTGCGCTATATTTAGCAGTCTAAAATGTGATCGCATTATGGTTTCCTAGCACTAAACAATGGGGTGGCCACTTTTTGGCCCCCCATCTTCATGCAGACGTCCTATTACTTAGTCGCAACACCATTTCAAAGAGGGGCAAAATGTAGACACCTAAAAAATGTCTTGACCCCACAAGCCACTTTCCCGCATCAATTACACTACTAATTATCCCTTTCACCAGTTAATTAAGTAAAATCAAAATTATTTAATTAATTTATCCCAAGCTGTCCCTAACCATTCATCCTTAGCCATTCATCACTAATTCATCCCTAGTAATGAATTAATTTATTACTAAACCTTACAACATCATTCACAATTAACTAAATAAATATTCTAAATATTTATTTGATTAATTTCTCTCATTCATTAACCTAGATTAATTAAATTAAACATGCTTATTTAATTAATCTCCCCTAGCCTATGGCCTAAACCTAGCCTAATTAAATAAATACCATTTATTTAATTAGCTACTCTAACCTACCTAGCCCCTAAACCCAAATTAATTAAATAAATTCTTATTTAATTAATTTTAACCACTAATTAACCCGTTCACTAATTTTCTACAGCCACATTAATTAAGTTAAACACTTAATTAAGTGGGTCAAACCTTGATTAATCCATCTCCCCACACACTTTGAATATTTTTTTTTTTAAAGGGGTCACATGACCCTTCCACCTCACCTTTCCTCTTTCATGTTAGAGCTCTTTTTAATGAAAAGAGCTCACACATGTGTATGCCAAATAAACACATGTGTCACATGTCATCACATTCACCAATAAAACATAATTTTTTATTTCACCCTCTCCCATATGAATGAATTTTTTATTCATTCATATGTCTTAATCAAAGCCTTCCCAAGGTGAATTTAAAATTCACAAATAATCACAACCCTCCATTTTTGTTGATAAAGATCCAACCCTCCATCTCATCTCTTCATCTCCACCATTGGATCCCAACTTTGAATCTCAACCATTGATCTCATTTCCCCTCCAAAATGCCTATAAATACTTGAGCTCACCCCAAGCCATTTTCATCTCATCCATTTGCAATCTTATGCTATCCAAATAGCTTCCCATCTCATTCAATCCTCTTAAGCCATTAAGTATCCTTACCATGCCAAAATAGTCTGCCATCCATTATTGTGTTGAATTTGAGAGTAATCCACATTCATAATTTCTACTTGGGTAAAGCTAGGAGAGGCTTGGGTGCACTTCTCCTCCACCTTATCAAGGAGTGAAGGAGATTGAAGGCTTTTGAAAGGTATAATGCTTGTCACTACTAGAAAAACAGAAATAAATGACTAAAAAAACTACCAAAAATTGGTCATGTGATCAGTAGTTTGGTCACGTGACCATTGGTAGTTTATTGCTGGTCATTTATCTCACGACCAACTTTATGACCAAACAAATTTTAGTCATTAATTTGGTAGTATATTTAGTCATTAATTTGTTAGTATATTTACTCATAAATTTGGTAGTATATTTAGTCATCAATTTGGTAGTGTATTTAGTCATCAATTTGGTAGTATATTTAGTCACGTGACCATTGGTAGTTTATTGTCAGTCATTTATCTCGTGATCAAATTTATTTAGTCATTGTAATCATTAATTGCCATCAATTGGTAGTATATTTAGTCATTTATTTAGTCACTGATTTCCGTCCATTGGTAGTATATTTAGTCATTTGTATTAACTAATTTCCGTCCATTGGTAGTATATTTGGTCATTTTAATCACTATTTTTCAGTCAACTGGTCATATATAAACAACTAGTACATGATAAACATCAACTATGCCATTTTTTGTTGATAAACTTCAACAAATCTACTCAAAGGATTGAAACAACAATGTTGGAAAATAATTCACTATATATTCAAATTGTATATAAAATATGTTACAAAGAACTCATTTATCAACAAATTTGCTCAAAGGATTGAAACAACAATGCTGCAAAATAATTCACTGTATATAAAATATGTTACAAAGAACTCTATATATAGAGTTTTCAAGACATAATCTTCTTGCAGTATGCAAACTGCTAATTTATTATTGTTTTAAAACTAAAAAAAACTAAAACTAAAGCTAAAAAACCATCAGTGTGAATGCATGTCTTCAGTGATGCCATTGTTGCACATGGGGTGGGTTGTAAATGCATCTAGAAGGCACTAGTTTTGCATTTTCTCCTTGCTCTGTACCTGTCCACAATAAAAAAACTCAAAATTTGTTAATATTGTTAAAAGATTTATGAAACTTTGAAATATGAAAAACAAAGTGGGATGATAAGGAATTTTACAGCAATATAGGCATATATTATGAAAGTATTCAAGAAGAAATGCCTATACAGGTCTGATAGTCAAACTCCATAGTTTATTTATTCATATTTGATTGAAACACAGTATGATCTATGCAAATTTAATGTGTTTATACTGCACAATAGAGTGTAGAAACTAACATAATAAAATCAATATCATACCAACCTCTCCCTGACTAGGAACATATAATTTTATGTCCTCCAATAAAGGTGCAAGAAAAGAGAGAATGTTAGTTGGTGCCTTGTCAACATCTTCAAAAACTACCCAGAATCCTTTAACCACAGCTTGCATAAAAAACAAACCACATGCATTTCACAGCTGAGAAAATACTCTAATTGCAAGATAAATACAGATACATGAACTAAGAAATGATACATTCTAGAGAACAAAAATGTATGTCAATTAACGATATAGAAAAGCTCAACCCGAGTAAGAGAACCAGGCTGCCACTTGAATTCTCCAGGAATCTCAATACAAATGTAAGTGCCAATCAGTGTTTTGCTATCCATTTGTTCATCTAAATGGATGAACAAGATATCTAGAAACCAAAGCAATTAAAATATATTAGATAACATTAATATGTATAAACCCATTTAAGTAAAATAGTGACTAAAATTGAAAGAACACGATAATAGATTTTCCTACAAGCAGTCACAGAACAACAATATAACTAATTTGCTGCCTATGTTGGAATGATATAATACACTTTTCAAACTAAAAAAGATTATTTCTAAAGGAGACATAGCATGATAGAAATACATACTTCATCAAGTATATTGTTTCAAAACAAAATAGCAGTCTAAAATTCCAACACCTAATTGAAAATCAAGGCCACATTTCTATCATGTAGAGGGCAACAAATAAACACTGGGGCATACAAAACCAACATTTAACAAATGAGTTTCAAGTATATTAGTCATCAATTTCTAACAGATTGTAGAATGCAGTAGTTTGTTTAACTTAGGTGTATTGATGAAGGGTACACAAAATTGATTGTTGGATATCCGGTTCTCAAAGAAATGGACAGCAAAACACTAATTGGCACTTACAAAATTGATTAAATGCGAATTGTTTGATAGAGTGCCTCAAAGAAATATGTTCTCGTGGACTGCAATGATTGCTGGATATGCACAAAATGGATTTTTTGAAAAGGCTTTAGAAACTTTCAAGCAAATGCAATTGGCAGGTGTAAAGCCAAATTCCACAACCTTTGCTAGCATCCTCCCCGCCTGTGCAAAAATGGGAGCTTTGGAACAGGGTATGGACATCCATCAAAGCATAAAGGATAAAGGAATTTTGTCAGATGTTGTAGTTGCAACTGCCCTGGTAGACATGTATGCAAAATGTGGAAGCAAAGAGAAGGCACGTGAATTGTTTGAAAAAATGCCTGAAAGAAATGTGGTCTCATGGAATGCCATGATTGCATGATATGGACAAAATGGATTTTTTGAAAAGGCTTCAGAAACTTTCAAGTGAATGCAATTGGCAGGTCTAAAGCCAAATTCCACAACCTTTGCCAGCATCCTCCCTGCCTGTGCCAAAATGGGAGCTTTGGAATAGGGTATGGACATCCATCAAAGCATAATGGAAGGGGGATTTTTGTCAGAAATTATAGCTAGAAATGCTCTGGTAGACATGTATGCAAAATGTGGAAGTATAGACAAGGCACGTGACCTGTTTGACAAAATGCCTCAAAGAAATGTGGTCTCATGGAATGCCATGATTGCAAGATATGCACAAAATGGATTTTGCAAGGATGCTCTCAAAATCTTTGAATCAATGAAGCACTCTGGAGCATATCCTAACATTGTAAGCTTTGCTTGTGTTCTATGTGCATGCAACTATTCAGGTTTAGTGGATGAGGGTTGTACATACTTCAATCACATGAGTAACCCTTATTGTATTACTCCTATAGTCGATCATTATGTGTGCATGGTTGACCTTTTTTCCCATGCTGGCTATCTTGAGGACAACCTAAACTTTATCATTAAGATGCCACTTAAACTTGTGGTGGTTGAGTGGATGTGTTTTCTTGGTGCTTGTAAATCACATATGAATATAGGCTTAGGAGTATTTAAAGCAATGTTGCTTTTTTATTTGGATCCTAAAAATTCCGTGACTTATGTTCTTCTCTCAAACATATATGCAGAAGTGGGCAGTTGGGGTGAGGTTCAAATGGTAAGGAGATTGATGAAAGATAGAGGAATTAAAAAGATCCCTAGATGTAGTTGGATTGAAGGCCATAAAATGATACATGCTTTTTCTATAGGAGACATATCACATCCACAGACACAGCATATCTATGCAAAGTTGGAGCAATTGGCTTGGGAGATGAAGGCAGTAGGGTATTTTCTAGATGCAAGACATTTACTTAATGAAGGGTACACAAAATGGTACATTTGAGTTTCAAGTGCTTCATCAAAATGTAGTTCCACTACCTAAAATCTTTGCGTGGTTGGCACAAATTTATCTTACTGATAATGCCATTAATGTTTTAAGTTAATGCAATTGGCAGGTGCTGAGCTAGACTCTAGGATCTTAGCTAGCATCTTCCATCTCGAGCTTTGGTGCCTTGGAACAGGTTTTTAATCCATAGAATATTAATTCAACATGATCTTTGTTTGATATGACATATCAGACACATATGCAAAATGGGCTAGTCTTTGGTAGGCACATGACATAGTTGTCACATTGGCAACCTTGCAACAACAATGATTGCATGCTACTTAAAAAGTTAAAAGACTATCTTGAGTTATACAAAAGTTTGAACAAGAAATGAACCTAGAATAAAGTTTGTATTTGTTGTCATTTAAGGAGTAATTTTGCTAGGAGAACCTAAGCCTTCATATTTCAAGATTTTAGTCTTTGGCTATTTTACATAAATCTAGTACATTGTAACCTCAACTGAATATGGACTTGAACACAGAAAAAAAGAGATTATAAGAAGCTACAATGCTTATGTGACAGAAATCCTAGTTCCCTAATGTCTGGATCATGATCATCCTACCCAGTCCTTGAAGCCTATGTAGTAGTGTGCACACACACTTGAAAAATAACCATTAAACTTGACATTGAACTTTTCTTCACTGCTAAGTTGGCTCAATTTTGATAAATTGGAAAAGCTCAAGTCATACCTGATTGCGCTAGTTGGCACAATACTAACATATTTCTTCACTTCTTTATTTCTAAAATATAGCTCAGAATTTAGTCCTTGTTCTTTGAGCTCTGTAATAACCTGCATTCATTGCAAAAAAATGTTCAGACTGAAGAACAATGTGAAATCCTGATAAAATATTTCCAATCTTCGAACCCTACTTTGAGAGATAGACTTTTTCATTCTATGATTGTATGTTCTAGATCCCATTAGAAAAATGAAGCTTATACAAAGCCAAACCTGAGTGAGCCAGTGTTCAAACTCATTTTGAACATCTTTTGACTGTTGCTTAAAGGTCAATCTTATAGGAGCATTTGGATGATCCTTCCAACCATAGATCCTATCCACCTTAATAAGTCAAGCACACAGTGAAATCCTTTTGTGTCAATGATTTTCAAGGTAGGAAAATTTTCATGAAAATTAATGGCAGATAGATATTGAATACACATTGAAACTACAATACAAACTTACCTTATTCAGGGCAACTACAAAGGGTGTATGTCACATTTTCAAAAGATTTAGCGACTCAAGTGTTTGTGGTTCCAAGCCATGCATAATATCAACAACCAATATAGAAATATCACATAAGATAGAACCTCGAGCTCTCAAATTTGTGAACGATTCATGCCCAGGATTGTCAATTACTAGTAAACCATTATTAGTGTCAATCTGTAACAAGCAATAGCATTCCTCCATTTAGAATCTAGCAAAAATAGATTGAGATAAGAAAGGTCTATTTAAACTGGTGCTGCAATATCAAGCCACTAGTTCTGTTGATTGCAAATGTTTACAAAAAGGGTTTTGTCAATAGAAGACTCTACACCAGTTTAATATTGGCACAATACTAACGTATTTCTTCACTTCTTTATTTCTAAAATACAGCTCGTAATTTAGTCCTTGTTCTTTGAGCTCTGTAATAACCTGCATTCATTGCAAAAAAATGTTCAGACTGAAGAACAATGTGAAATCCTGATAAAATATTTCCAATCTTTGAACCCTACTTTGAGAGATATACTTTTTCATTCTATGATTGTATGTTCTAGATCCCATTAGAAAAATGAAGCTTGTACAAAGCCAAACCTGAGTGAGTCGGTGTTCAAACTCATTTTGAACATCTTTTGACTATTGCTTAAAGGTCATTCTTATAGGAGCATTTGGATGATCCTTCCAACCATAGATCCTATCCACCTTAATAAGTCAAGCACACAGTGAAATCCTTTTGTGTCAATGATTTTCAAGGTAGGAAAATTTTCATGAAAATTAATGGCAGATAGATATTGAATACACATTGAAACTACCATACAAACTTACCTTATTCAGGGCAACTACAAAGGGTGTATGTCACATTTTCAAAAGATTTAGTGACTCAAGTGTTTGTGGTTCCAAGCCATGCATAATATCAACAACCAATATAGCAATATCACACAAGATAGAACCTCGAGCTCTCAAATTTGTGAAAGATTCATGCCCAGGATTGTCAATTACTAGTAAACCATTACTAGTGTCAATCTGTAACAAGCAATAGCATTCCTCCATTTAGAATCGAGCAAAAATAGATTGAGATAAGAAAGGTCTATTTAAACTGGTGCTGCAATATCAAGCCACTCGTTCTATTGATTGCAAATGTTTACAAAAAGGATATTGTCAATAGAAGACTCTACACCAATTCAATAGAAGAGCCAAGATAATCTAGCTCCACTCGTGGGAAACATCTGAGCTTTCTCTCCCTTTATTTGTTTGGTCTAAGTGGACATTTATTGTCTTGCCTTGTGTTGTCTTTGAATTCATGGATTATGATCAAATTGGAAAGAAAAAAGAATAGAGGAGTAATAGTCATTTATTTAGTCATTTTTATTTGTCTGGCTAATTATTTAGTTGTGTTTTTTTCTCGATGACCAAATTAGTCATTTATTTGGTCATTTATTTAGTCATTTCAATCGATGACCAAATTAGTCATTTATAGCTGTGTTGCAAAAAAAAATTGGTCATGTGACCAAAAGTTTTTTTCACCTGGTCATTTATTTTCCATATTTCTACTAGTGTGTTTTGAGTTTTTTTCATGTTATTTAGTCTTTGCAATCTTTTTCATCTTCAATCGCATTGCCAATCTCGTCATGGATGAGGGAAACAAAGTCGGGCAACTAAAGAAGGTAGGATTTTATCAATTTTCTTCATTTTGAAACAAAATGAAGTTATTTTTCATTGTTTTAACTGATTTTTTTTCAATTTTTCAGTTAATGAATCATTTCAAAACTCTTATCCAGATGTTGAAATTCCTTTTGAAGAGCAAGCTCAAAACCCTCAAACTCTTCCTTCACATCCTCACCCTCCACATGACACACAACAAAATTATTTAAGTGAAATTAAAGAAAACAAAAAACAACTTCAATCCTTAGTCGAAACATTGAAAAATCCTAATACAAACAGCAATCACAGGAGAACCCTTGCCACTTCACTAGAGTCAATTATTTCTCATAAATTGACTCAGTTACAAATCAAATCACCAATTGGAAGGACTATAGGGAGGAGTGTCGGCAATTCTATGCTGATAAATTATCATAAAAACAAGTCAAAGATAAGAAAATTTTGAAAAGTGAACTATGTGCACTTTTCATCAATCCTAAAACAAAACAACCATTACATGGGAGTTGCAAGTGATTCCCAATTCATTGGTGTGTGGATGAAGCAATATCCCAAAACTTTTGGGATAGATGGTACATGGTTTTTGATGACCTCCCTTGTAATAATAACAAGGTCCCCCAATATTTTTTAAGGAAACATTTTTTTTAAAAGGTCATTTGTGTACATCCTATACAAAACCAACTTTTATCATCTGGGTATTAAAATAAATTATATATTTAAAAACTAGAAAAAAATTCTTACATTTCATATTTTTACACCATGTTAATATTCTATGAGTAAGTGCTTTAAATTTTTACTCCAACTAGGAAAACTTTGATTTTTAGGAAAAAGACTCACTTTTTGGCCAAAACGTGGACTCAACTTCTTGCACTCACCCTTTTAGCATGAATATGTTCAAGAATTATAAAATGAAATTAAATACTATTTCAATTCAATTTTAGATATCTTTCTTAAGGTAAAATCCCCAAGTTTTTGCCCCATATAGAAGAGTAGTTGTAACATAGAGAAATAGGTTAATCTTAGTTTGGATATCTTGAAACTGAAACTAAAATAACTATTTCTCAAGAGTGGAGAGGGAAACATACCCTTTTCTTACTCTATACTCATCAATTGGTGACAAACTAAAGTGTTTCCTAGAAAAAAGAGGACACCTAAATATACGTATGAAGGGACCATATCAGCCTTTTGACTTCTATATGTGAGAAAAGCTTGTTTGAAATTATGTTTTGAAGTGTTAAAAACATACCTTTTGTATTCCCAAGATTTACCTTAAGTCCATGTGTGTCACAAAAGGATGCTAAAATTATGTAACTATCTCTAGAGACCTTCTCGTAAGTGGAACATCAAAATGAAAAGAATATCAACACAAACTTTATGCAACAAGCAACCATCTATGCCCAAGCAACTTGAAATGATTTCCTCAAGCTCATATATGTATAGACAAAAATGAGTCGGGGAGAGTTGACAACCATGCTTAACCCCAATTGTGCTTCTAACCTCTCTATCTCTCCAACAATGGACTCACAATGCCATAACTAGTGATATCACCAATTTAAGAAGACAAAAATCCCTAGGTCTATTAATGAGTAAATGCTAAGGAATAATGTCAAAGGCTTTGCAAAAGTTTATAAAGCAACAATACGCTTTTTGTATTTTTTCCTTAGCCTCCTCAATTTAGAGGTCAATGTGAAAATATCTCACTGGTGATTTTTCCTAAAACTTGCTAGACCCATAGCTCTTAATTTTTTAGCTTAGTTACAACTCAACTAGAGTTATGAATATCTAAAGTCATGGAATTTTTTTTTTGCAAATATATGACCAATCATAATGGCGTGATAATTATTTGGATCATTTTGGTCTCCAATTAGTATATTTAGTAGGATCATTTTTAATATTACATTAAATTGGATGGGATTGAAAAGATTGAACTACCAACTTGTGACTTACAAATCACAACAATTTACTACTATACCAAACGTCCCTAGATAGACTCAAATCATTTTGGTAGGATTTGAAAATGCAACCTTTGCACAAAATGATAGAAAGGGTTTTTTAACACAACCTATTGTTTGAAATATTTAACTCCTAACCAACCACCCACATCTGAACTATTTGACAGAATACCTCAAAGAGATGTCATCTCATGGAATGTCATGATTGTAGGATATGCAAAATATGGAAGTGTAAACATGGCACATGAACTGATTCACAAAATGCCTCAAAGAAATGTGTTTTGATGGAATCCCATGATTGTAGGATATTCACAAAATGGATTTGTTGAAAAGGATTTAGAAACTTTCAAGCAAATGCAATTGGCTGGTGTAAAGCCATAAACCTTTTCCAACATCCTCCCAACTTGTCCCAAGTGGGAGCTTTGGAATAGGGTATGGACATCCACCAAAGTGTAAAGGATAGATGAATTTTGTTAGATGTTATAGTTGCTATAGCTCTGGTAGACAAGGCACGTGAACTATTTGATAGAATGCCTCAAAGAGATGTAGTCTCATGGAATGCCATTATTGCAGAATATGCAAAAAATGGATTTGTTGACAAGGCTTTAGAAACTTTCAAGAAAATGAAATTAGTAGCTGTAAAGCTAGTATCCTCCCTACCTGTGCCAAAATGGGAGCTTTGGAATAGGGTATGAACATCCATTAAAGCATAATGGAAGGGGGATTTTCGTCAGATATTATAGTTGGAAATGCTCTGGTAGACATGTATGGAAAATGTGGAAGCATAGATAAGGAACGCGAACTATTTGATAAAATGCCTCAAATAAATGTGATCTCATGGAATGCAATGATTTTGGGATATGCACAAAATGGATTTTGCAAGGATGTTCTCAAAATCATTGAATTAACGAATGCACTCTAGAATGTATCCTGACATTACAATCTTTGCTTGTGTTCTATGTGCATACAAACATGCAGGTTTAGTGGATGAGGGTTGCATATGCTTCAATCATATGAGGAACCCTTATTGCATTACACCTACAATTGATCATTATGTGCTTATGGTTGACCTTCTTGCTCATGTTGGCCACCTTGAGGACACCCTAAACTTTATCATTAAGATGTCAGTTAAACATGTGGTGATTATGTGGATGTGTTTTCTTAGTGCTGCAAATTACATATGAATATAGGCTTAGGAGTATTTATAGTGAAATTGCTTTTTTATTTGGACCCTAAAAATATATTGTGACTTATGTTCTCTCAAACATCTATGAAGAAGTGGGCAGGTTGAAACACCCAGTTCTGAATTTACTCTAAAAACTAAGTTTTAACCAAAGGTAATATTTTTTTTTTTTGAAATTTAAAATGGAAAAGTAATTACTATAAACAAGTAATTCATCCATCGACTTAACAATAATCAAGAATATATATTCATAAAGCAAAAGGAAATAATCATCCATAACATTTAAACAATATGTTGTTAAAAATTACTTAAAGCAAATCCAAAATAGGAACTTACCAATGTCACTGCATCTCGATTGTCGATCATCCAAATTCAAGTCTCGGCATTCCTTAAGAATTAAGAAGAGAAAGTATCTTCAAGGAGCTTAACCTCCAACCACAGACCGTCGGTCTCCCACACTCCTTCCTAACCAGAAGTGGCCCTACCCTACTCAAGAGGATAGACTTAGGATAACCAATGTGTTTGCCATCTGAGCTCTGGTGTTGTGACCTACGAGACTTGTTATCATGCAATCCCCTAGATACCATCTAGTCATGCATGACCACTCCAAAAGCTACACCATCCAGTCATAGTGAAAATTCAATGCACTTGAGGATAATGCATTACCTTGGCCAAAGAATTTGAATTTAATTAGCGTTGTATCAATGCATGAATTAAGTTCACCCACCCTACTTGACTTGAATTAATCGCAATCCTACAATTTCCTATTTATAAGTTCTATATAACAACCTCGATGACCTTAAGGTGTTTGAATTTCATCATGCATTAACGCATGGAATTGAGATTTACTCTTTCTCTAAACTCTTGGAAACCTCTCCGTCTTCACGATATAAGAATGGTTTCCTAGCACATTGATTATATAGATAACATTTTGCGTTGCTACAACAATCTCAAAATTATCCCATTGTTTAATTCATCCATCTTTGAGTGGGCACTAAACCCAACTTTGTTGTTTTCGGAAAGAGATTACTTTAAATCACTTTATAGAACATAATTATTTGAAGTCCCTAAGTTTAAAATTAAACATTCTAAGGGATCTTCTTCAACTGTCGATTCTTCGACATAACTTTATCTTGTCGATTTGGAAGGCTTCTCTAAAAGACAAATCAAGAATACAGTGTTCGAAACCCTACGTTAAAACTCACAATGTACTACTTTGACATGTCAAAATCTTTGACATAGCATAATCTTGTCAAACTATTCATTGGATAGCCTTGACATAACGTTTATTCTAACAAAATGGGTTGTATGAAAGTCTATACTTGAGACTTGACAAAAAGCTCATTATTTGTTTGCAAAAACTTCATAATAATGATTGGATTATCAATAAGATCTTTTCTTGGAAAAACACAAGTTAAAATACTTCAATTAGCACATGTATTACCTTCAAAGCATATAATCTAAATCTTGTTATTGTTCACAGCTAATTAACAGTTTTGCCATGGTCAATCTGACTAGTTTTATCTCTGAAAAAGAGGAAGACTGTATTGATTTGCATGTTAAGCCTTACACCTCTCACTGATAACAATCCTCCGTCGATGGTTGACAAAAACAAGTTTTTCACTCTAATATTTACTATCCTTTAGGGCCACGGATTTGTATCCGACTGTTGATAGAGATCTTATTCTCTGTTGACAAGTGTTTTGCTGTTACAGCTTGCATGGGATATGAGACGTTTTGAATCAACTCCTACTCAGACTTGCACTCTACATTCACTACAAACCTTGTAAAGCAAAACCATAGGTTTCTCAATCATTCTCAACCTACGTCAAAACATATATAAGCTGTTGTTTTTGCACTCTTGGTGTGACGTAGTGCAGGGTAGCAGATTTACACAGTGCTTTCATTTTTAATGAAGACAAACTTCACACAGATTGTATTTATAAAATAACACTTTGCATTTTCAATTACATTCAATGATCCATCACAAAAGCTTGTAAAGGTATGACTCAAAACAAGGAACTAAGATTGCATAGTGACAGAGAATGAAAACCTGTCGATAGTCTCTAGTGTTCGCTGACAAACTGTCCAAACACTAGCAATTTTCTCAGCTGATTCTCCTCGCAGCTTCTTCCACAGTCACGTTATTCTTCTCCTCTGAATTGCCCCCCTCAAAACTGACTCAAACTCTACTCTAAATCCCTTCCCGTGATGAAGGAGTAACGGCCTCTCCACTCCTGACCATGCCTATCAAGAAGGGAATCCTTTTCAGCACGCAAACACCACTCCCTCCTTATGCAACCACTCTCCACTATGGAGCTCCACAAGGCGATGTGGCGGTTGGTAGATGTAACAACCCATCCACTACACAAGAAAGAAGGCTTCAATACCACATAATTCGCAACTACACTGAAAAGTGAAGTTCTAACTCTTGCAGGGTGGCAGACTATAGTTTAATAAAATGTTCCTCCACTCAAAGCCGATCATGAGAATAAACAAATGCCAACATAAAAATAAAGGTTATACTAATGACAACTTGACGTCTTAAGCTAGAAGGCAAAAGACTTATTCGAAATGGAAGACATCATAAAAAGAACTAAAATGTGTCCCTCTTTGAGCTTCGACTTGATTACCGACATCAATCAAGAATAAAGGAATACCTCAATGACTACTTAAATATTACTTATATAATTTAGAATATTCCTTTATAATTTGGCCAAAGTTATTACACACCGTGGTCTCTAATTCAACATCTGTCAAATTTTGCAAAAGGAGTTTACGACATACACTCGAAGCATTTTACGACAATAACGACGGATTGGGCACAAACGCAGAACAAGACTTGAGATTGATTTACGCACAAATTTGACTCTTGCGCCAATCGACAACAAGACGTGACTTACAACTCAGCCATAAGTAAATACATATATTTACATATAATCAATATATCAGTCATTCCTATTAGACGATATGTTTTAGAGTATTATGACACTAATGTCAATTTCCCATACTCTAAACGACAACTTACGAAAGGAGAAAGACCTATACTTCAGACGTCGATATCTCGACTAAAATTGACTTCCGAATACAAGGCTTAACTCAAGGCATCAAGGTTTATCTACCTGATATGAATTTTCAGTGGCAAGCACCCATGGTTATTCCAAAGTCTATTCTCTCTTTCTCAAACATACTTTCTCTTCTTCTTTCTTCCTAGCGAACATAATCCATCTATTCCTGCATTGACAATCTCACATACAATTTTGTGGTCAAAGCACCAATATTTTGATCAAAGCACATTTAAATCAAATCATTTCATTTTCATATCGAAAAGACATTCCAATTCATAACATCATATTGATCATAATCAAATAGATTCCATAATTTCATAAAATTAACTTTCTCTATCTACATCATCAATTCCTATGATGTTAAAAACATATCCACATAATTGTACTATTCAAGAAAAAGTAAATAGTAATATTGAATCCAAAAAGGGGATGTAACATATCTTTCCCCTATAGAATCATCATCCTCAATGATTGAGTTTACCAAGCAAAATTTGAACATAAAACAAACTTTTATAGTTTAACATTAATGTTTTTGAAAAGATTAGGAAATCTTTGGTAGATGTCTTTATCATCTTCCCAAGTGGCGCTATCCTCGCCATATTGGTCCCATTGAATTTTGCATTGCAAAACCTCTCAATTACGTAAACGAAGTTTACGCATTTTGAGCACCTTCAGTGGCTCGATCACAACCACCCCTGGTTCTTGTATCTGTAAAGAATCCCATTTAAGAATGTGATCATTACCTACGAAATATTTCTTTAAGTATGAAACATGAAAAACATTATGCATTTTGGACAGAACTGGAGGTAGAGCAACTTTGTAGGCCACTGGATTGATAATCTCAAGAACTTCAAAAGGTCTGACATATCAAGGAGCCAACTTTTATGATTTACCAAATTTGATTGAGCTTTTATGGGGTTTCACTCGCAAAAGAACTTTCTCACCAAAAGAGAAATGTCTAGGCACCCCTTTGCGATCTGCATAACTTTTTTTTGCCTGTTGTTGGCTTTTGCCGACCTCTTCCTAATCATTTTCACTTTTTCTTCCATATCTGCAAGCATTTTAGGCCCAATGCTTATCCTATCTTCAGGCTTATCCCAGCTTATAGGTGTTCTGCATTTCCTTCCATACAATGCTTCAAATGGTGCCATCTTAATGGCAGACTGATATGAATTGTTATAGGCAAATTCAACAAGAGGTAAATATTCCTCCCATCTGTATTGCTAATGCATGCAATACATTCTTAAAAGATCTTCTAAGACCTGATTAACCCCTTTCTGTTTGTCCATCAATTTCAGGATGATAAGCAGTGCTCACATTGAGTTTAGTCCCTAATGTAGAAAATAAAGTTTGCCAAAACTGAGAGGTTATCCGAGCATCTCTATCAGATATAATCTTCTTAGGTACCCCATGCAATCTGAATATTTCTTGCATAAATTTTTGAGCCAAAATATGAGCTCCATCTGTCAAATTTTCTGGTATAAAATGTGCTACTTTGGTTAGTTTATCTACAACAACCAATATTGTGTCATGCCTATTCTTAGACATTGGTAACCCTTGAACAAAATCCATACTAACAACCTGCCATTTCCATTTTGGAATATCATGCGGGTATAACAATCCAGCAGGATGTTGGTGTTCTGCCTTCACTCTCTGACACTCCAAACAACTTGCTACAAACCTTGTAGCGTCGCTTTTCATTCCTTTCCAGAAATATAGCGGCTTGACATCAGCTAAAAGTTTTGTTACCCCTAGGTGTCCAGAATAAGGTGTACAATGAACTTCCTTCCAAACAAGGTTTCTAAGTTCTATAGAATTAGGAACATAGATTCTTCCCTTAAATCTCATCAATCCATCTGATTCAAAATAGAATCTGTCATATCTTGGATCCTTAGGGTTTAATTGCAGAGCTAGTTTCACCTGCTCATAATATTCAACTCCAGATAAACTTTGCAACACTAAATCTTTAAAATTAGCATGAATAGAGATTATAGAAGCTATGTGTCTTCTTCTGCCTAAACCATCAGCTACTCGATTTTCTTTACCTTTGATATGAGAAATCTCAAAGTCATAATCTGATATTAATTCCAACCATCTCCTTTGTCTTGCATTGAGATGAGGTTGGGTAAATATGTAGCGAAGACTTTGATGATATGATTTTAGTATAAATGTCTTTCCCAACAAATAATGTTGCCACATCTGAAGGGCCTAAATCACTACTGCCAGTTCTAAGTCATGAGGAGCATAATTCTGCTCATAGATTTTTAACTTTCTTTATTCATAGGCTACTACACGTCCATCTTGCATAATCACACCTCCTAACCCTTCTCCCGAGGCATCAGTAATAACCTCAAAATGTCCTTCAGGATCAGGAACTTTCAAGATTGGTGATGCAGAGATAGGAGGACCAAAACTATCCTCAATAACATTAACAAATCAAAGAACTAATCCAATTGCTTTGGTCAGGTTGAAGATAACATTAATACATATTTTTCCTCCAATTTTCATGAAGATCCAATGGTAGGGGAGAAGGTTATGATTTTTTTCCCAAAACTGCAAACCCTAGGCAGCGTTCAGACCTGCCCTCACCAAAATTGCAATATCTCTCACAAAACTTAATTAAATTATACCAGACCAAAATAATTGTAAACTAGAAACACATATCTTTCCATCCATCTATTATATGCATCAATGTGAGGCTGTACTAGGCCGTACCATGCATATTTTCAGACTGCATTTTCAGAAAATTAAACTCTGCAGACCTACCCTCAATAAAAATGCCATAACTTATTCAAATCTTAATGAAATTTGATGGAAAAAAAAGAAATGGAAAGTAGACTCAATACTCTTTCCATACATACCACATTCTAGTCATATAAAATCCATACAAATCTATACCAATCTCTGAAACAGCAGTTTAACATTCAGAAATACAGAAACAAGGGTATCTTTTATTGATATCACATCAAAATGTAACAACCCACATTCTCCAACCTTCTCCCCTCTTCCTTCACAAATGGATACAAGGCCTTTTAAATGCATTACATCATGACTCCTCACATTCCAACTGATTTCTAACTGCCTATCAACGCCTAGAACCAAAATGACCTTTCATATTCCAAGTTTGCATCATTTGCAACTTTACAATTTTGCATCATTTACACAAATTTGAACTTAGACCTCTCTTAGTGACTTTAATAAAAGGAAAAATGACTTAATTTATCTCATTACATTGTTGAATCATCAAAGTTCAATCAAATTCCTATGAAAGCATCAATTTGTCAAGGTGCACCTACACCATACAACCAACCAACAAAGATTTCCAAGTCCCTTGGAAATGTATCTGCAAAACAAAACTACTTTTTCCTGCATCTCTGTCTATCTCTTCATCTCTAGCTTCAGGCTTCAAATCTTCACATCAATGGCTAGTGACCAACCAACCAACAAAATTAAACTACCATCAATTTTAGAGCTTCTTTAGGCTCCTTCTACTCCCTTCAGTGGAGTACTCTTCAGGCTGCAACCTCAAGTGCTTTTTCAGTCAGGTATCCATCTCTCTATTGCCTTACCACACCAACTCACCAAACCATCCATCTCACCCAACAACAGATTCTAGTAATGTATCCTACCACTCTCTCCTCAGTGGCTTCTCTCTGCACCCTTATCTAGCCTAATCTCCATTGGAGAATGGTCACGACAGACCTTCTCGTGTCTGCCCTCACACACAACCTTAGAAACTTCTTTCTCACAGCTAGATGGACCAAGCACCTGCAACCAAACAACTTAGAAAACATAATAACGGTCACCAGCACAACTCTTCAGCTTTCCTTTAGTTCTTCACCTACCTTCTCAGTGACATGAAACAAATACACACCACCCAAATCTTTCGCCAGCTCTGATACCAATTTGATGCAGAGATAGGAGGACCAAAACTATCCTCAATAACATTAACAAATCAAAGAACTAATCCAATTGCTTTGGTCAGGTTGAAGATAACATTAACACATATTTTTCCTCCAATTTTCATGAAGATCCAATGGTAGGGGAGAAGGTTATGATTTTTTTCCCAAAACTGCAAACCCTAGGCAACGTTCAGACCTGCCCTCACCAAAATTGCAATATCTCTCACAAAACTTAATGAAATTATACCAAACCAAAATAATTGTAAACTAGAAACACATATCTTTCCATCTATCTATTATATGTATCAATGTGAGGCTGTACCAGGCCGTACCATGCATATTTTCAGACTGCATTTTTAGAAAATTAAACTTTGCAGACCTACCCTCAATAAAAATGCCATAACTTATTCAAATCTTAATGAAATTTGATGCAACAAAAATAAATGGAAAGTAGACTCAATACTCTTTCCATCCATACCACATTTTGGTCATATAAAATCCGTACAAATCTGTACCAATCTCTGAAACAACAGTTTAACATTTAGAAATGTAGAAACAAGGGTATCTTTTATTGATATCACATCAAAATGTAACAACCCACATTCTCCAACCTTCTCCCCTCTACCTTCACAAATGGATATAAGGCCTTTTAAAGGCATTACATCATGACTCCTCACATTCCAACTGATTTCTAACTGCCTGTCAATGCCTAGAACCAAAATGACCTTTCATATTCCAATTTTGCATCATTTACACAAATTTGAACTTAGACCTCTCTTAGTCACTTTAATAAAAGAAAAAATGACTTAATTTATCTCATTACATTGTTGAATCATCAAAGTTCAATCAAATTCCTATGAAAGCATCAATTTGTCAAGGTGCTCCTGCACCAATTGGTGTGGTTGTTAACTTTTCCTTTAACAAATCAAAAGCCTTTTGACATTCTTTAGTCCAAACAAACTGTTTTCCTTTTCTCTGCAAGGAAGTAATTGGACTAGCAATACTTGAGAAATTCAAAATAAATTTTCTATAATATCTGGCTAATCCCATGAAACTTCGTACCTCTGAAACATTGGAAGGTACAGGCCATTCCATAATAGCCTTAATTTTGGCTGGGTCAACTGATATCCCTTCAGCTAATATTATATGTCCCAAATACTGCACTTCTTTCTGAAAGAAAGTGCATTTTGAGAATTTTGCATACAATTTGTGTTCTCTTAATCATTGCAAAACAATTTGAAGATGTTGTCTATGCTCCTCCTCATTTTTGGAATATATCATAATATCATCTATGAAAACTAGGACAAATTTATCAAGACAATCTCTGAAAACACTATTCATGAGATTCATGAAAGCGGCAGGTGCATTGGTTAATCCAAATGGCAACACAGTAAACTCATAATGACCATATCTTGTTCTAAATGCAGTTTTGTGAATATATTCATCTTTCAATCTGAACTGATAATATCTAGATCTCAAATCTATCTTAGAAAAGACTGACGCACCACACATTTGGTCAAATAAATCATTAATATGTGGTAGTGGATACTTATTCTTTATTGTTGCCTTATTAAGCATCCGATAATCTATACATAGTCTAAGGGTTCGGTCTTTCTTCTTGACGAAAATAACTGAGGCTCCCCATGGTGATACACTTGGCCTAATTAGATTCTTAGACAATAGCTCCTGCAATTTAGCCTTCAATTCCATAAGTTCAGTGGTGGTCATACGATATGGAGCTTTAGATACTGGCTCAGATCCTGGTTTAATATCTATGCCAAAATCAAAGGTTCTTTTTGGAGGCAAGCCTGGCATTTCCTCAGGAAATACATCACTAAAATTGCAAAGATATGGATATTTTTCCTCAAATGTTTGCTTCTCTAAGGCTTCCTCTACTAGGTCCATTTTGACTGCAAAAAGTTGACATCCCTTATGCCTAGCCCGCTTTAATTGTTTTGAAGAAATAGATCTGATCCTTATTTCCCTTTGAATACCTTGAAAATTTACTATATTTCCTTTATCATCCAGATACTCAATTGTTTTATGAAAACAATCTACTTTGGCCCTATGTCTCCACATCCAATTCATTCCTAAGATGGCATCGTAGGACCCTAAAGGTGCTACGTATAAATTTACCTTAGTGAAGAAGTTTGAAATATCAATCTTAGCTTTGAACAAACATTGCTCTACCTGAGCCTTTGAGTGATTTGCATACTCAACTGTCCATGGTTTTGACATAAAACCAGCTCTTCTAGGAAATTTACTTAATACTATAGATGACACAAAATTTTATGTTGCACCAGTATCAAACAGAATAGAAACAGGAACTCCAAATAATGTACCTATCATCTCAATGGGAGTAATCTGATAGTCAGCTTGTTGATTGTCAAGGGCGGCATGAATCCTTTGTTGAAACGCTTCTTGCTGCGAAGGAAGTACTGTATCCCTAGGCTGCCCATTCTGCTTTTTATTAGGACAACGGTTAGCATAATGATCTCCACCACAAGAAAAACATCCTCTAATTGGTCCTCTCTTCTCGGATGGTCTACTCATAGCATCATCGTTCTTCTTAAAGTTGTCATTTTTCTTATAGTCTTCATTTCTACGTTCATTACTAAATCCCCCTTTGAACTTCACTATCATCTTGGTTTTCACTTGACGTGCCATGATCCCATTGTCTACTTTTACTTGCATTATTAGAATTCTCAGTTTCACCCTCTGTATTCCTGGTTTCATTCACTTTCTTTTCCAATTTGCCCAACCTTTCCTTAGTTTCAGTAAGCATATTAAGAATTCTATCCAATTTATCAGTGGAGTTTTCCTGAGAGTTGTGACCTTCCTGATCTTCCCCCTCATTAAACTCTGATTGATCCATGATTGTTTGTTTTCTCACCTTTGGATTCATTGTCTGACACATAATCATGAGGTGTATAACCCTCAGACTCACTATCAGATGATAGTACAATGATTTTAGCTCTACGTGCTATACGGGGATCCCTAGTGATCATTGGTACACTAATAGGTACACTCATAGGGCAACAATTGACCATGATTCAAGCTGCCATCCTAGCTGTCTCTAGGAGTTCTCTTTTCATTCGCTTAAGTCGAGACAAAGCATTGGAAAATATTTCCACATCATCTAGCCAAATGTCATTGTCATCGTTCACTTTCTCAATAGTCTTGATCATCGCAAGTCGTTTCTGCTTAGCTTGCAGATAACGTTCCTTACCCGCGAAAGACTTCCTTGCAGTTTTCTTGATACGTACCATCCTAGCATGGTAAATCAAATCATTAGCTACCCACATAATGTTGATTCCTAATCTGGTTAGTGGACTCATCAGCCCTAGTGCTAAACCTAGTTAGCTCTGATACCATATGAAACACCCAGTTCTGAATTTACTCTAAAAACTAAGTTTTAACCAAAGGTAATATTTTTTTTTTAAAATTTAAAATGGAAAAGTAATTACTATAAACAAGTAATTCATCCATCGACTTAACAATAATCAAGAATATATATTCATAAAGCAAAAGGAAATAATCATCCATAACATTTAAACAATATGTTGTTAAAAATTACTTAAAGCAAATCCAAAATAGAAACTTACCAATGTCACTGCATCTCAATTTTCGACCATCCAAATTCAAGTCTCGGCATTCCTCAAGAATTAAGAAGAGAAAGTATCTTCAAGGAGCTTAACCTCCAACCACAGACCATCGGTCTCCCGTACTCCTTCCTAACCGGAAGTGGCCCTACCCTACTTAAGAGGATAGACTTAGGATAAGCAATGGTGTTTGCCATTTGAGCTCTGGTGTTGTGACCTACGAGACTTGTTATCATGCAATCCCCTAGATACCCTCTAGTCATGCATGACCACTCCACAAGCTACGCCATTCAGTCACAGTGAATATTCAATGCACTTGAGGATCATACATTACCTTGGCCAAAGGATTTGAATTTAATTAGCGTTGTATCAATGCATGAATTAAGTTTGCCCACCCTACTTGACTCAAATTAATCGCAATCCTACAGTTTCCTATTTATAAGTTCTATATAACAACCTCGATGACCTCAAGGTGTTTGAATTTTATCATGCATTAATGCATGGCATTGAGATTTACTCTTTCTCTAAACTCTTGGAAACCTCTCCGTCTTCACGATATAAGAATGGTTTCCTAGCACATTAATTATACGGATAACATTTTGCGTTGCTACAACAATCTCAAAATTATCCCATTGTTTAATGCATCCATCTTTGAGTGGGCACTAAACCCAACTTTGTTGTTTTCAGAAAGAGATTACTTTAAATCACTTTATAGAACATAATTATTCGAAGTCCCTAA
The DNA here is from genome assembly GCA_027924645.1 of Cunninghamia lanceolata. Lineage (NCBI taxonomy): Eukaryota > Viridiplantae > Streptophyta > Pinopsida > Cupressales > Cupressaceae > Cunninghamia > Cunninghamia lanceolata. The sequence continues at coordinate 5,155,680 of BSBN01000847.1, read as the reverse complement.
GTTTAAAATTAAACATTCTAAGGGATCTTCTTCGATTGTCGATTCTTCAACATAACTTTATCTTGTCGATTTGGAAGGCTTCTCTAAAAGAAAAATCAAGAATACAGTGTTCGAAACCCTACGTTAAAACTCACAACGTACTACTTCGACGTGTCAAAATCTTTGACATAGCATAATCTTGTCGAACTATTCATTGGATAGCCTTGACATAACGTTTCCTCTAACAAAATGGATTGTATGAAAGTCTATACTTGAGACTTGACAAAAAGCTCATTATTTGTTTGCAAAAACTTCATAATAATGATTGGATTATCAATAAGATCTTTTCTTGGAAAAACACAAGTTAAAATACATCAATTAGAACATGTATTACCTTCAAAGCATAAAATCTAAATCTTGTTATTGTTCACAGCTAATTAACAGTTTTGCCATGGTCAATCTGACTAGTTTTATCTCTGAAAAAGAGGAAGATTGTATTGATTTGCCTGTTAAGTCTTACACCTCTCACTGATAACAATCCTCTGTCGATGGTTGACAAAAACAATTTTTTCACTCTAATATTTACTATACTTTAGGGCCACGGATTTGTATCTGACTGTTGATAGAGATCTTATTCTCTGTCGACAAGTGTTTTGTTGTTACAGCTTGCATGGGCTATGAGACGTTTTGAATCAACTCCTACTCAGACTTGCACTCTAGGTTCACTACAAACCTTGTAAAGTAAAACCATAGGTTTCTCAATCATTCTCAACCTACATCAAAACATATATAAACTGTGGTTTTTGCACTCTTAGTGTGACGTAGTGCAGGGTAGCAGATTTACACAGTGCTTTCATTTTTAATGAAGACAAAATTCACATAGATTGCAGTTATAAAATAACACTTTGCATTTTCAATTACATTCAATGATCCATCGCAAAATCTTTTAAAGGTATGACTCAAAACAAGGAACTAAGACTGTGCAGTGACAGAGAATGAAAATCGGTCGATAGTCTCTAGTGTTCGCTAACAAACTGTCCAGACACTAGCGATTTTCTCAGCTGATTCTCCTTGCAGCTCCTTCCATAGTCACGTTATTCTTCTCCTCTGAATTGCCCCCCTCAAAACTGACTCAAACTCTACTCTAAATCCCTGCCCACAGCGAAGGAGTAACGGCCTCTCCACTCCCGACCATGCCTATCAAGAAGGGAATCCTTTTCGGCATGCAAACACGACTCCCTCCTTATGCGACCACTCTCCAATATGGAGCTCCACAAGGTGAGGTGGCGGTTGGTAGATGTAACAACCCGTCCACTACACAAGAAAGAAGGCTTCAATACCACATAATTCGCAACTACACCGAAAAGTGAAGTTCTAACTCTTGCAGGGTGGCAGACTATAGTTGAATAAAATGTTCCTCCACTCAAAGCCGATCATGAGAATAAACGAATGCCAACATAAAAATAAAGGTTAGACTAATGACAACTCGAGTTCTTAAGCTAGAAGGCAAAAGACTTATTCAAAATGGAAGACATCATAAAAAGAACTTAAATGTGTCCCTCTTCAAGCTTCGAATTGATTACCGACATCAATCAAGAATAAAGGAATACCTCAATGACTACTTAAATATTACTTATATAATTTAGAATATTCCTTTATAATTTGACCAAAGTTATTACACACCATGGTCTCTAATTCAACATCCGTTGAATTTCACAAAAGGAGTTTACGACATACGCTCGAAGCGTTTTATGACATTAATGGCGGATTGGGCGCAAACGCAGAAGAAGACTTGAGATCCATTTACGCACAAATTTGACTCTTGCGCCAATCGACAACAAGATGCGAATTACAACTCAACCATAAGTAAATACATATATTTACATATAATCAATATATCAATCATTCCTATTAGATGACACGTTTTAGAGTATTACAACACTAATGTTGATTTCCCATACTCTAAACAACAACTTACGAAAGGAGAAAGACCTATACTTTAGACGTCGATATCTCGACTAAAATTGACTTAGCCGAATACAAGGCTTAATTCAAGGCATCAAGGTTTATCTACCTGATATGCATTTTCAATGGCAAGCACCCATGGTTATTCCAAAGTCTATTCTCTCTTTCTCAAACATACTTTCTCTTCTTCTTTCTTCCTGGCGAACATAATCCATCTATTCCTGCATTGACAATCTCACATACAATTTTGTGGTCAAAGCACCAATATTCTGATCAAAGCACATTTAAATCAAATCATTTCATTTTCATATCGAAAAGACATTCCAATTCATAACATCATATTGATCATAATCAAATAGATTCCATAATTTCATAAAATTAACTTTCTCTATCTACATCATCAGTTCCTATGATGTTAAAAACATATCCACATAAATGTACTATTCCACCGATGATTGAGTTTACCAAGCAAAATTTGAACATAAAACAAACTTTTATAGTTTAACATTAATGTTTTTGAAAAGATTAGGAAATCTTTGGTAGATGTCTTTATAGTCTTCCCAAGTGGCGCTATCCTCGCCATATTGGTCCCATTGAGTTTTGCATTGCAAAACCTCTCGATTACGTAAACGAAGTTTACGCATTTCGAGCACCTTGAGTGGCTCGATCACAACCACCCTTGGTTCTTGTATCTGTAAAGAATCCCATTTAAGAATGTGGTCATTACCTACGAAATATTTCTTTAGGTATGAAACATGAAAAACATTATGCATTTTGGACAGGACTGGAGGTAGAGCAACTTTGTAGGCCACTGGATTGATAATCTCAAGAACTTCAAAAGGTCCGACATATCAAGGAGCCAACTTTTATGATTTACCAAATTTGATTGAGCTTTTATGGGGTTTGCTCGCAAAAGAACTTTCTCACCAACAGAGAAATGTCTAGGCACCCATTTACGATCTACATAACTTTTTTTTGCCTGTCGTTGGCTTCTGCCAACCTCTTCCTAATCATTTTCACTTTTTCTTCCATATCCGCAAGCATTTTAGGCCCAATGCTTATCCTATCTTCCAGCTTATCCCAGCTTATAGGTGTTCTGCATTTCCTTCCATACAATGCTTCAAACAGTGCCATCTTAATGGCAGAATGATAGGAATTGTTATAGGCAAATTCAACAAGAGGTAAATATTCCTCCCATCTGTATTGCTGATCCATGCAATACATTCTTAAAAGATCTTCTAAGACCTGATTAACCCCTTTCTGTTTGTCCATTAGTTTTAGGATGATAAGCAGTGCTCACATTGAGTTTTGTCCCTAATGCAGAAAATAAAGTTTGCCAAAACTGAGAGGTTATCCGAGCATCTCTATCAGATATAATCTTCTCAGGTACCCCATGCAATCTGAATATTTCTTGCACAAATTTATGAGCCAAAATATGAGCTCCATTTGTCAAATTTCTCGGTATAAAATGTGCTACTTTGGTTAGTTTATCTACAACAACCAATATTGCGTCATGCCTATTCTTAGACATTGGTAACCCCTGAACAAAATCCATACTAACAACCTGCCATTTCCATTCTGGAATATCATGCGAGTATAACAATCCAGCAGGATGTTGGTGTTCTACCTTCATTCTCTGACACTCCAAACAACTTGCTACAAACCTTGCAATGTCGCTTTTCAATCCTTTCCAGAAATATAGCGGCTTGACATCAGCTAAAAGTTTTGTTACCCCTGGGTGTCCAGAATAAGGTGCACAATGAACTTCCTTCCAAACAAGGTTTCTAAGTTCTATAGAATTAGGAACATAGATTCTTCCCTTAAATCTCATCAATCCGTCTGATTCAAAATAGAATCCTTCATATCTTGGATCCTTAGGGTTTAATTGCAGAGCTAGTTTCACCTGCTCATAATATTCATCTCCAGATAAACTTTGCAACACTAAATCTTTAAACTTAGCATGAATAGAGATTATAGAAGCTATGTGTCTTCTTCTACTTAAAGCATCAGCTACTCAGTTTTCTTTACCTTTGATATAAGAAATCTCAAAGTCATAATCTGATATTAATTCCAACCATCTCCTTTGTCTTGCATTGAGATGAGGTTGTGTAACTATGTAGCGAAGACTTTGATGATCTTATTTTAGTATAAATGTCTTTCCCAACAAATAATGTCGCCACATCTGAAGGGTGTGAATCACTGCTGCCAGTTCTAAGTCATGAGGAGCATAATTCTACTCATAGTTTTTCAATTTTCTTGATTCATAGGCTACTACATGCCCATCTTGCATAAGCAGACCTCCTAACCCTTCTCCCAAGGCATCAGTAATAACCTCAAAATGTCCTTCAAGATCAGGAACTTTCAAGATTGGTGCGGTTGTTAACTTTTCCTTTAACAAATTAAAAGCCTTTTGACATTCTTCAGTCCAAACAAACCGTTTTCCTTTTCTCTGCAAGGAAGTAATTGGACTAGCAATACTTGAGAAATTCAAAATAAATTTTCTGTAATATCTGGCCAATCCCATGAAACTTCGTACCTCTAAAACATTGGAAGGTACAGGCCATTCCATAATAGCCTTAATTTTGGCTGGGTCAACTGATATCCCTACAGTTGATATTATATGTCCCAAATACTACACTTCTTTCTGAAAGAAAGTGCATTTCAAGAATTTCACATACAATTTGTGTTCTCTTAATCGTTGCAAAACAATTTGAAGATGTTGTCTATGCTCCTCCTCATTTTTGGAATATATCATAATATCATCTATGAAAACTAGGACAAATTTATCAAGACAATCTCTAAAAACACTATTCATGAGATTCATGAAAGTGGCAGGTGCATTGGTTAATCCAAATGGCAAACAGTAAACTCATAATGACCATATCTTGTTCTAAATGTAGTTTTGTGAATATCTTCATCTTTCAATCTTAACTGATGATATCCAGATCTCAAATCTATCTTAGAAAATATTGATGCACCACGCATTTGGTCAAATAAATCATCAATACGTGGCAATGGATACTTATTCTTTATTGTTGCCTTATTAAGCATCCGATAATCTATACACAGTCTAAGGGTTCCATCTTTCTTCTTGAGGAAAATAATCAGGGCTCCCCATGGTGATACACTTGGCCTAATTAGATTCTTAGACAATAGCTCCTACAATTTAGCCTTCAATTCCATAAGTTCAGTGGTGGTCATACGATATGGAGCTTTAGATACTGGCTCAGATCCTAGTTTAATATCTATGCCAAAATCAAAGGTTCTTTTTGGAGGCAAGCCTGGCAGTTCCTTAGGAAATACATCACTGAAATTGCAAAGATATGGATATTTTTCCTCAAATGTTTGCTTCTCTAAGGCTTCCTCTACTAGGTCCATTTTGACTGCAAAAAGTTGACATCCCTTACACCTAGCCCACTTTAATTGTTTTGAAGAAATAGATCTGATCCTTATTTCCCTTTGAATACCTTAAAAATTTACTATATTTCCTTTATCATCCAAACACTTAATTGTTTTATGAAAACAATCTACCTTGGCCCTATGTCTCCACAACCAATTCATTCCTAAGATGGCATCATAGGACCCTAAAGGTGCTACGTATAAATTTACCTCAGTGGAGAAGTTTGAAATATCAATCTTAGCTTCGAACAAACATTGCTCTACCTAAGCCTTTGAGTGATTTGCATACTCAACTGTCCACGGTTTTGACATAAAACCAGCTCTTCTAGGAAATTTACTTAATACTATAGATGACACAAAATTTTATGTTGCACCAGTATCAAACAAAATAGAAACAGGAACTCCAAATAATGTACCTGTCATCTCAATGGGAGTAATCTGATAGTCAGCTTGTCGATTGTCAAGGGCGGCATGAATCCTTTGTTGAAACACTTCCTGCTGCAAAGGAAGTACCATATTCCTAGGCTACCCGTTCCGCTTTTTATTAGGACAACAGTTAGCATAATGATCTCCACCACAAGAAAAACATCCTCCAATTGGTCCTCTCTATTCGGATGGTCTACTCATAGCATCATCGTTCTTCTTAAAGTTGTCATTTTCCTTATAGTCTTCATTTCTACGTTCATTACCAAATCCCCCTTTGAACTTCACTATCATCTTGGTTTTCACTTGACGTGCCATGATCCCGTTGTCTACTTTTACTTGCATTATTAGAATTCTCATTTTCACCCTCCATATTCCCGGTTTCATTCACTTTCTTTTCCAATTTGCCCAACCTTTCCTTAGTTTCAGTAAGCATATTAAGAATTCTATCCAATTTATCGGTGGAGTTTTCCTGAAAGTTGTGACCTTCCCAATCTTCTCCCTCATTAAACTCTGATTGATCCATGATTGTTTATTTTCTCACCTTCGGATTCATTGTCTGACACATAATCATGAGGTGTATAACCCTCAGACTCACTATCAGATGATAGTACAATGATTTCAGCTCTAGGTGTTATACAGGGATCCCTAGTGATCATTGGTACACTAATAGGTACACTCATAGGTACACTAATAGGTACACTCATAGGTACACTCATAGGTACACTAGTAGGTACACTCATAGGTACACTAATAGGGCAGCAATTGACCATGATTCGAGCTGCCGTCCTAGCTGTCTCTAGGAGTTCTCTTTTCATTCGCTTAAGTCGATACAAAGCATTGGCAAAAGTTTCCACATCATCTAGCCAAATGTCATTTTCATCATTCGTTTTCTCAATAGTCTTGATCATCGCAAGTCATTTCTGCTTAGCTTGCAGATAACGTTCCTTACTCGCGAAGGACTTCCTTGTGGTTTTCTTGATACGTACCATCCTGGTACGGTAAATCAAATCATTAGCTACTCGCATAATGTTGATTCCTAATCAAGTTAGTGGACTCATTAGCTCTAGTGCTGAACCTGATTAGCTCTGATACCATATGAAACACCCAATTCTGAATTTACTCTAAAAACTAAGTTTTAACCAAAGATAATATTATTTTTTTTTAAATTTAAAACAGAAAAGTAATTACTATAAACAAGTAATTCATCCATCGACTTAAAAATAATCAAGAATATATATTCGTAAAGCAAAAGGAAATAATCATCCATAACATTTAAAAAATATGTTGTTAAAAATTACTTAAAGAAAATCCAAAATAGGAACTTACCAATGTCACTGCATCTCGATTGTCGACCATGCAAATTCAAGTCTTGGCATTCCTCAAGAATTAAGAAGAGAAAGTATCTTCAAGGAGCTTAACCTCCAACCATAGACCGTCAGTCTCCCGCACTCCTTCCTAACCGGAAGTGGCCCTTCCCTACTCAAGAGGATAGACTTAGGATAACCAATGGTGTTTGCCATCTGAGCTCTAGTGTTGTGACCTAAGAGACTTGTTATTACCTTCAAAGCATATAATCTAAATCTTGTTATTGTTCACAACTAATTAATAGTTTTGCCATGGTCAATCTGACTAGTTTTATCTCTGAAAAAGAGGAAGATTGTATTGATTTGCATGTTAAGTCTTACACCTTTCACTGATAACAATCCTCTGTCAATGGTTGACAAAAATAAGTTTTTCACTCTAATATTTACTGTCCTTTAGGGCCACAGATTTGTATATGATTGTTGATACAGATCTTATTCTCTGTTGACAAGTGTTTTGTTGTTACAACTTGCATGGGCTATGAGACATTTTGAATCAACTCCTACTCAGACTTGCACTCTACGTTCACTACAAACCTTGTTAAGCAAAACCATAGGTTTCTCAATCATTCTCAACCTACGTCAAAACATATATAAACTGTGGTTTTTGCACTCTTGGTGTGACGTAGTGCAGGGTAGCAGATTTACACAGTGCTTTCATTTTTAATGAAGATAAACTTCACACAGATTACAGTTATAAAATAACACTTTGCATTTTCAATTACATTCAATGATGCATCCCAAAAGCTTGTAAAGGTATGACTCAAAACAAGGAACTAAGACTGTGCAGTGACAAGGAATGAAAACCTGTCAATAGTGTCTAGTGTTCACTGACAAACTGTCCAGACACTAGTGATTTTCTCAGTTGATTCTCCTCGTAGCTCCTTCCACAGTCATGTTATTCTTCTCCTCTGAATTGCCCCCCTCAAAATTGACTCAAACTCTACTCTAAATCCCTGCCCATGGCGAAGGAGTAACGGCCTCTCCACTCCTGACCATGCCTATCAAGAAGGGAATCCTTTTCGGTATGCAAACACAACTCCCTCCTTATGTGACCACTCTCCAATATGGAGCTCCACAAGGCAAGGTGGCTGTTGGTAGATGTAACAACCCATCCACTACACAAGAAAGAAGGCTTCAATACCACATATTCGTAGCTACACCAAAAAGTGAAGTTCTAACTCTTGCAGGGTGGCAGACTATAGTTGAATAAAATGTTCCTCCACTCAAAGCTGATCATGAGAATAAATGAATGCCAATATAAAAATAAAGGTTAGACTAATGACAACTCGAGGTCTTAAGCTAGAAGGCAAAAGACTTATTCGAAATGCAAGACATCATAAAAAGAACTTAAATGTATCCCTCTTCGAGCTTCGACTTGATTACCGACATCAATCAAGAATAAAGGAATACCTCAACGACTACTTAAATATTACTTATATAATTTAGAATATTCCTTTATAATTTGACCAAAGTTATTACACACCACGGTCTCTAATTCAACATCCGTCGAATTTCGCAAAAGGAGTTTACGACATACACTCGAAGCGTTTTATGACAATAACGACGTATTGGGCGCAAACTCATAACAAGACATGAGATCGATTTACGCACAAATTTGACTCTTGCGCCAATCGACAACAAGACACGACTTACAACTCAGCCATAAGTAAATACATATATTTACATATAATCAATATATCAGTCATTCCTATTAGACGACACGTTTTAGAGTATTACGACACTAATGTCGATTTCCCATACTCTAAATGACGACTTACGAAAGGAGAAAGACCTATACTTCAGACGTCGATATCTCGACTAAAATTGACTTAGCTGAATACAAGGCTTAATTCAAGGCATCAAGGTTTATCTACCTGATATGCATTTTCAGTGGTAAGCACCCATGGTTATTCCAGAGTCTATTCTCTCTTTCTCAAAGATACTTTATCTTCTTCTTTCTTCCTGGCGAACATAATCCATCTATTCCTGCATTGACAATCTCACATACAATTTTGTGGTCAAAGCACCAATATTCTGATCAAAGCACATTTAAATCAAATCATTTCATTTTCATATTGAAAAGACATTCCAATTCATAACATCATATTGATCATAATCAAATAGATTCCATAATTTCATAAAATTAACTTTCTCTATCTACATCATCAGTTCCTATGATATTAAAAACATATCCACATAACTGTACTATTCAAGAAAAAGTAAATAGTAATATTGAACCCAATAAGGGGATGTAACATAGGTGGTATGAGCTTCAAATGGTAAAGAGATTGATGAAAGATAAGGGAATTATAAAGATCCTTGGATTTAGTTGGATTGAAGGCCATAAAATGGTACATGCTTTTTGTGTAGGATTCAAATCACTTCCACATACATAGGAGATCTATGCAAAGTTGGAGAAATTATCTTGGGAGATGAAGGCAACAAGGTATTTTCCATATTCAAGACATTTACTTAGTGATGTGGAAAAGGAGGAAAAAGAATTAGTTCTCTACCACCATAGTGAAAAATTGGCAATTGCTTTTGGTTGGTTAGACACCCCCCTAGAACAACTATTAGAGTTGTTAAGAACCTTCAAGTATGTGTTGATTGTCACAATGCAATGAAGTTTATCTCCAAGATTGTTGCAAGAGAAGTTATTGTGAGAGATGTGAATTGTTTGCATCATTTAATGATAGGAGAATGTTCTTGTGGAGATTATTGGTGACACTAAATGAAGTGATCTGAAAAATAGGCTCACACTATAATATTGTGCACCATGTCAAACTTGCACTAACAATGAAGGAACAAGGTTGTATTTTCAGTTACTAGAAAAAAAAATGGTTTTGTTTTTGTTTTGAGTATTTGGCAATCTAGACTCTGATGTTGGCCTCATAAAATTAGATGCGTAGAGTGCAATGGAGATCACTACTTATATACACTATTGGGGTATATGTCAAAGACTTATTTTATGATAACATGGCCATTTAATTGAACCATTTTCATAAAATCTACATATGTATGAAATGAAAATATGGAGGATGTGGTGGCGAAAGAGTGAAATACAAAAGGTGAGGAACACTTCAAGTAAACGGAAAGATGCTTGAGCAACATGAAATGGGAGAGGAGGGATCACAATTGCCCTTGTCATTTTGTATAGTTCTTTTATTTTGATTAATCGTATGTCTTTTGCCTATGTTAGGTTAAGCATTTAATTACACATTCTAGATTTAATATGTAATTTTATATAAGTGTATGTAGATTTCATGTCATTTATGGTTAGATATTTCTAATGTTGGTTCACATCCATTTGCTTAATGAGATAGCTAATAGATTTGTGAATTTGTGGATATTTTTAAATTTAATTTGATTTTAATTTGTTTGGTTTCAATTAGAAAGAAACCACTATAATTTATAATGAAGAAGTAAAAAAATTACTAGTGTGTTTATGTTGTAACTAGTGGTAATGCATGGCACTTGAAAAACTCTCATAATGCATCGCAGAAACTTGGCTATTTGTTTCCCTTTTTACTTGCTTTCTTCTTTAGAGCACTTGGTTAAAACAGTTCATAAGAATTTAACCTCCAGGCCGTTGGAGAAGCATGTGCCCCTTCACCAAGGCCTCATTCACAGGCTCTACTAGTTTCACTTGGCCCTGATGCCCCCTGCCACTCTCCATTACTCGGCTATGGAACCCTCCCCCAATACTCCGTCGGCTTCTATCAAATGTGATCCTCTCCACACTCCTGTGACTAATAGTCATGATGGCCTGACTTCGGCCTCTGTGAAAACTAATACCCCCACTCCTGGGTCTACCTCTACCCCTAAGAAGGGCTCTGTTAAGTCTAGGAAGCGGCTTCATTGCCTCTCTGAGTTGGTTGAGGAAGCGGCCATTCTTAGCTCCCTCAAAGATAGTCAGGAGACCCCCAAAGGTGTTAACTTGTCTGCTGAGAATCCTGCTAAAAAGACTAGGAAGGGCAAAGAGAAAAGCATTTCCACTAGTGTCAGACGCTCTACTAGAATTGCTGGGAAGCCAGCCCCCATGGTTAAACTCATATACTACTCAGAAAGTAATTCTGAGGTTTCTTCTCACGATAAGGAGGCCGATAGTGATGAATTGCGGAAAATTTACATGGAGGATCCTGTTTCTGGGGAGCAGTTTGATGACCACGACTCTCTGCAGAATGTTTATAGGGACAACCCCGAGAATGTGATGGATACTGGTAGTGATAAGGATGAGGTTGACCACCAGAGCCCTGTGGACATCCAGTATGATACTGGCGAAGGAGAGGAGAACTTTAATGACTAGAACCCTACCGGTGCTGAAGAGGTGGAAGCGAACAATCAGTCTGTCCCTGAAGAGGATGATATTAGGGCCACTACTGAGAATGACAATGAGAATGAGGGCAGGGACAGTAGCTCTCTCTTTGCTGAAGTGACTCAGTTAAAGGACAAGATGGTAGCTCTGCAACTCAAGATGTCTACTCTTTGCAAGTTCATTACTCGCATGCTGTGCAGATCTTCCATGACCAACTTAACCCTTTTGCAGGATTTTCAACTTCTCTCCCAGGGAACCGACAATGACAGAACTCAAGAGCTAGACAAAATCTTTGAACTACTTGCTAATGACTGGGAGGACTCTCTGCCCTAGTGTGCCTTCTGCTGCCTGGTTGCTAGTTTTTTGTTGTTGCTTACTTTCTGCTGTTTGTTAGCTGGTGTTTCCTGGGTTTAGTTTCCAGGCTCTTTTTGTTTTCTGAGCCTGTGCTTTTTCATATGATATCTCTGTAATGGGTTCGGCCCCTTGTTTTTGCCGCCTATTGTAATCAAAAACATTTGTATATGTAAAAATAAAATAATGATTTATAACGCATTGTAATTGCAAATTCATGGCATTACAAAATTGTGCATGATGATATTTATAAATTAATACTAATGAGATGAGGGTTTAAGGGTGGTTAAGAGAGAGCTAAATAGGGCATTTCATAAGTGTTCGGAGTGACAATAGGATTTAAAATGTTCAAGAGGAACTCAAAGGGATGAGGGGAATTTTAGAGAAACACAATGGAATGCATCATAGGTTTGAAAGGAATATCATAATTATATTCATAATATGGTCAAATTGACTACTTTATTCACTTGTGCAAATCTAACAAATGGTAGTAAAGTTAAATTCTATTTGGTAGGATACGAATTGAATAATTTTGCACTAGTCACATATCTACAAATGCTAGTGAAGGCTAAATTCCATATGGCACATCTAATGTTTGTTTACAATCCTTAATCACAACGACATTAAGTATCTTGAATTCTTGTACTTGATTCATGTCAAATTTAATAATGAGGGATTCATTTCGTAATGTCCAAAGACTTATGAGTAGTGGCTAACAATTTTTGTTTAGTTGATTTAAAAATGGAATGTTATCATAAGCATACATGTTTGTCTACAATGAAAGCAAGAAAAATATTTTTTTTGGAAAGAATCTACAATGATGAACTTTAATTCTTCATCTCATACAAATGCATTTGACAACTTCATGATTATAAGAAAACATACATTTCTAAGTTATTATAAGTCTTTATTATAAGTGTATTTTTAATGTTTACAATAGAAGAAGGGAATTTGTTATGAAGCACCTTCTATTCTTATAAAAGCTAGATCACTTTGTAACTATCACTGATAATATCACACTTGAGGTCCCAAGGGACATCTAAAATTATAATTGAATATTTTTGTGTAGGCATTATAATAGTAGGTTACTAGGCAACATTTGAATGGAAGCAACTGGATTGTCATTAAAAATAAAAATAATTATAAAATAATCCCATTTATCACATTACTGAAATGGGCAATATGATAGTGGTTATTTAAATCATGTGATATAAAATGATCCCATAGATTGGATCTTGCATCACAAGGGACAACAATAATTGTTTTTGCATGATGACATGAAAAACATTTGCTGTTGGAGAGGTCCCACTAACCACTTTTAAGTCAAAGCTTAGAGTATGCTGTTTAAACCCAGCCCCCACACCCTGAAACAAATAATGCAACAGACTATTTAATATTGTACTTTTTCTGTAACGACCATAAATTAAAAAGATATTTCCCAACTGTGCTTGCAGTGGCAGTGAATTGGAATTTTAGTACAGGTAACAGCAATCAACATAAAAATCCAACCCAGATGAAAAAAAGCCAGAAATCAAATTCTCCATGATTTTACTTAGCAGTGAATCCGTTCGGATTTCAAGTCAAAATTCAGCTTTAAAAACGTCGGCAGATCAAAGAAATACTGGCGCCCCACAAAGAATTGTGTGGTCGTCATGTACAGGCAAAGAATGTCAAAATTTATGAGTTTTGCCATATAGTTTGTAGGAACAATATGGGATGAATGAATGAAAGTAAGTTTTAATGACATTTACGAGACCAAAAAAAGTAAGTTTTAATGACATCTACGAGACCAAATAGTTTCCAAATAGTTTACGGGCCCTGTAGACAAAGCTGACTGCACAGTACAATCACGAATTATCCCACAGCGCATGCTCCTACAATCGACAGAATTTACAGTTTTGATATGTTAGCTTGTGACATTAAGCTTTAACAATTTTACATTTGCAATTTTCCATTCCCGCACTACCTTGAATCTATAGTGAAGATAAAAGGTTAAATCCATGCAGTTGTTAATTTCAACACTTCACATCCTATCAGTTTGACTCCGGGAAGAAAGAAAAATCAGTACATGTTCTCGTCATAGTGGCATGATCCCATGACCCATCCAAATGGTGTGATCTTGTTCTAAGCAAAATTGGACCTTTTATACTTGCGTATATTTGATGTATGGAAAACTTGGTAGTGTTAAGAGGGTCTTTTGGGATCTATTATGCAAAGATTAAAATTTAGGACTCTCTTATATTTTTGTCGGGTCCCTAGACTAAGTTAATAGTGATAAAATAGAGTGTAATGTTTGATGTTGATGTAGAGACAATAATCGATAGTATGTGGAACCAACAAAGTGTTAGAGACAAATATGTGAATATGCTAGACCTTGATTAAAATGCTCTCCATAATTAAACATTAGAATGACATAGGGTGATTACTATAAATTATAAAAATCTTAAACTCAAAATCTAGAGTTTTTTGGCATGCATGTCAACATGTAATGGTCATGTCTTGGTTTGTTGGTCTTGGAATGCAAACAATTTTAAATTTTGAAATAGAGAACAAGATCAGACCCACAATCCACTTCAAAGGATAGAATTGTAGGTGTGATCCAGTCTAGGACAGACAATGCTCTAAGAAGTGGTTAAAAGGTCTTCTAAGTAGAATGTTGTAACATAGATTAGTGAGAGATTAGGTTTCAGATAGGTTAATGCACCAAAAAAGCTCAAAAATATGCTAAAATTATACATTAAAATCATCTAATATAAAATGACATAAAATAAAAAGAAATAAATATGAAAACATGCAATCTTCTTCTCTACAAACATTTCATATAATTATCATTTATTTTTATTTTATAAAATATTTTATAATTTTCTCTTAGAATAAAATTATTGATACTTAACTTCTTCCTTAACCTTTGAAAAATTCCAAACCTCTATAAAATTGGGTAACCTAAGAAAAGTTGAATGACAATTCTAGGATCTTATTTAACTATTATATCGAGCATTTCCATTGTTTGAAAATAAGAAAAACTACGATGTACAAATGTATGGAAGAAATAAAAAAGGCATGTAATGTCAAACTGTCATTGGAAAGTAAGTTTAATATTTCCATTTACTATGAGGAGGAGGATGACCTGGTTGAGGTCCCTCCACCCACAAAACTAGAAAAATGTGTTAAGTGTAAAGCTTATCATGGGGCCTTAGTTAGGCCTGCATAATTTTCCAGGCCACCCCCACAAGACTAGAAACATTATAACTGATTTCATACATATTAGAGGAAGGGTTGTGGTCATTTGCCCTTCCCTCTAGATATATGGTTTCTTTTTGGTAATTTCAATTTTTTGTTGTGATGGTGTTGTATGCTTTGAGGCTTGATAGGACATTTTGTGTGGGAAGGCTTCTTTTTGCATAGGTCTCAAGGGGTACTATTGCATGATGGATTATCATTTTCTATGTAGGTCTCAAGTGATTGTATGGAAATGGTTTATCATGTTATAACCTAATTCAACTCTTGTCTAGCTATTAGTGTAATTAGTGTAAGTCTTTTCTTTTGTCTAGATTTGACCAGCACTTGAAGTTGATGAGGAGGGGCATCATGTATTCTATTGTGTGAGGTTAGCTCTAGATTGAATATTTTGTTTTAGTTAGCTAGATCTCTAAATGATAAGATTAGGATGGATAATTTCAAATTTGGATGGATTTAGTGGGCTCATTTCTACAATGAACCTAGGCTTTTAATTCTCTTTTTTTTGTGGCTCTTGGTGCCTAACCTAAGTATATAAACAAAAAAGTATTAATTTACATTAAATTTTGTATAAAATTTATATCAACTTTATATATTTCTAAATCTAAATTTTATTTAAAATTGATCCAAAATTTATATAAAATTGATCTAAATTTTAATAAAATTGATATATAGTATTAGATTATAAATTGATATAAATTTTATATAATTTAGTTATATATAAATGATACATTTGATGTATTTAAAATTTAAAATTTAAGTTTCTAAAATTATGTTTTAAAATTTATTTAATTTTTAAATTTACCTAATTTAAACTTCATTTATTAAAGTGTTTAAACTTTATAATTTTTATAATTTTCATTTATAGAGATGACACACTTTAGAGATTGTGATCTATACATTAGCACATTAGATCAAACAATGTTAGGTAGAAAACCTAAAGGGGATCCTAATAGAGGTTACAATTGAGTTGAGAACCCTTTAGATGGCCTAATCTCACCCCCTATTAGGTTGAAAACCTAAAGGGTATCCTAATAGAGGCTTATAGTGAAAACCTACAAGGGTGCCATAAGTAAAGTTTATCCTAAATATCCCATACCCAACATTATGTTGTAACAACACACAAGAGATGATGTAGAACCCAAGAACTAATTATGTGATAGGGGCAAATGTTGTATGGATATATAAAAGGGATTAAGAAAAGATAAATTAAATTAGTATGGCCAAAGGAGATAACAACAAACTAAGAGAGATCATTGTTGATAATGAGATGGGAGTTGAAGAGAGCAAGAGAATGGATTTGATTCAGATGGAAAATGAAGAAGGAAGAGAATTGAAACAAAGATAAGAACAAGAGGAAAGGTACTAGAAAAGAATTGAAAATGTGCAAGAGGTATCTAAGGAGCACACTAGGTGCTGTAGTAAAATCTCCAAGAGTTGTTGAGTTAGTTAGATTATCAAATGACATGCCACTTACAAATCTAAATGAACCTAGAAGGTCAATTACCCTCATGAGAATGGAAAATCAAGATATAAAAAGAATGATGGAATAGTTTTAAGAGAATATGAGGCTTGTTAGTAAGTATGGATGAGTTGGAGTCATGGAGGAGAGACACTATAACGATGGTGGAGAGAACTTAGAAGTAGGGAGGCACAACTAGAGGTTAGATTATTGACTCAAGGACTAGTTGTGAAAGATTATTCTAAATTGTTTTATCTAAAATTCAAAATAGTAGAGGGATTTGAGGAGTTGTTAACACTAACTTCTCGATTTAAGGATCTAAATCTTAGTACAAACCATTTTAATACTAGGATCAAAGGGTCAATGCAAGATAATGGGTCCACTTTTTGGCCAAAAAGTGATAGCTTTTTTTCTTGAAAATCAAAGTTTGTCGTAGTTGGGGTAAAAATTTGAAGCACTTATACATAGAATATTAACATGATCTAAAAATATAGTATGTAGGATTTTATTTCTAGTTTTAAAATATGTAATTTATTTTAATAACACCTAGATGATAAAAGTTGGTTTTGTATAGGATGTACAAAAGTGATCTTTTTTTAAAAAGTATGTTGAAGGGCAAAACATGCACGTGTATGGCCCACAAAACAAGTAGTAGATGATTAGCAAGACTGCCATAAAATCACAAGAATAACAAGGTATCCTTAGGATGGCATTCCAGTGATTCCACTATCACCAACATGTTGGAACCATCGATTTGGACCCATGAGGTGCACAATAAAAATATGACTATTGGCACCCTTACATTGAACGTAATTCAAGCATTTTGCAAGAATGCATTCATTGTCAACATGGTCAAATGGTTTAAAGTTGTTGGAACTTGAGATAGGTTATTGTAGATGGACATGACATCCACTTGTAGGTGCAAATGGAACATTCCTAGGTGGCATAGATTCTAAGAATTGTTGTGTCAAAGTTGACACCCTTTTTTCTATTAGGGATCTTAAGAGAATTTCACAATCTAATGTAGCTCGAAAGGATTGGGATGCCTGGAGAATGAAATGAGGCCTACACTAGCATTCACCCTTACACCAAGTGAAATGTTGGCACTGTTAGTTTGATCCCACAAGGTACAGAATGAAAAATATGACTATTGGCACCCTTACACTAAATGTAATTCAAGCATTTTGTAAGAATACAAATTCATTGTTGACACGGTCAAATAGTTTAGAGTTGTTTGAAATTGAGGTAGATTATTGTATATGGACTCGACCTCCACTTGTAGGTGCAAACAAAACATTCCTAGGTGCTACAAATTTTGAGAATTATCGTGTCAAAGTTTGACACCTTTTTGCTCTTAGGGATCTTAAGAGACTTTCTCGGGCTAATGTATCCTGGAAGGATCGGGGCACCTGGAGAATGAAATGATGCCTCCACTAGCATTCACCTACCCACCTCAACATGTTGGCACCATTAGTTCTCTCTGATGAGGTGCAGAACAAAAAATATGACTATTGGCACCCTAATGCTAAATGTAATTCAAGCATTTTGCAAGAATGCATTCATTGTTAGATTCTCAAACAATTTGGATTTGTTGGAAATTGAGATAGTATCTAGATGGAATTGACATCCAATTGTAGGTTTAAAAAAACAAATTCCTAGGTGCCATGAATTTTGAGAATCAATACGTCAAAGTTTGACACATTTTTTCTCTTAGGGCTCTTAAGGGACTTTCTTAGTCTGATGCAGCTCAAAAGGATCAGGACATCAAGGGAATTAAATGAGGCCTCCACTAGCATTGACTCACCCACTCTAATGTGTTAGCATCATTGCTTAGGTCCCACGAGGTGTAGAAGAAAAAATATAACTATTGGCACCCTTACAATAAACATAATTAAGACATTTTGCAAAAATGTATTCATTGTGGGCATGGTCAGATGGTTTGAAGTTGTCAGAAATTGAGATACATTATTAATCCCATGATAGTCCACTTGATTTTCATGACTTCCTTTAAAGTGATTTGGATAATATTTTGACTCATGAATCTATCTAAAAGATAATAAGACTATCTTAATGTTACAAGATGACCACTTTCTTGCAAGGTAACATCCTTGTTGGCATGGTATGATTAACGGTCCTTTTAGTGATTACAATCATTAGTGAAATGTTTCTAGGTTTAGTCGATAGGTGAGTCCCTTTAACTAGTTTTATTTCATGACAAAAAAAACATATACCACTAATGAGGCCTCTGGCATCGACTGAGAAGGAATCATCATGGGTGGACCAACTAAAAGTTCCTATATGAAAAATGACAAGTTCATGTAAGATTGTATGTACATAATCATAACTTCAATTAACCTCTAAATCACTATAATCAACTATAAAATCTAAACTATCAATTAAAGAAAAATTCAATTTAATTACTTTGACTTGTTGCTAACATTCAAAGTGTCGTTAGGTGAATGATGGTTTTATTGGATGATCAAGAGTCCTACTAAAGTACACTAGGAAAGTTGGTACATCTCTCACACTTGGAATAGACTGTAAAAATAAAATAACATTGATATAAATTAATATATAATTATTGACAAAAAAGGAAATGCATAGAATAAAAAAAGGTTAGATGTGTAGAAAAATTTATTAACATCTAAATCACCATATTCAACTATAAAATCTAAAGTATCAATTAAAGAAAAATTAATTTCAATTACTTTGACTTGTTGCTAACGTTTAGACAGTCATTTGGTGAATGATGGTCTTATTGGATGATCAAAATTCCTGCTAAAGCATGTTGGGAAAGGTGGCACATCACTCACATTTGGAATAGATTGTAAAAGTAAAATAACATTGATATAAATTAATATATAAAATTATTGTAAAAAAAGGAAATGCATACAAGAAGAAAAGGTTAGATGTGTAGAAAAATTTATACCATCAAGTCTAAACCAAATTGAATGGTAGAAAGAGTACCTTGATGAACTTCTATAAGCTCCTTGTTTGTCATCAATTTTTATCCCACTTAAATATATTAGTACTAGAATCTTTGTTTATATTAAATTTAAATGGGAATATCAAGAAGTAATTTTAAATTTTACCTCAAATAAAGATTGGCCTTGCTCCTCTTGTGCTCTAATTATTTATGCCTTAGCTTGTATTCTAATACTGAATGCCTTGCTTGTGTAGCTAAAATATGAGGAACATCATATTCTAATGTGTTAAGGGGTGGTTCAGTCATATATTCCAAGAGGACCTAAGCACAAATTATTGTACATAATGCAACAATGAGACACACAAACATGTGTGGATGAGGAGGTCCACTAATATCAAATGCTCCGCTACAACCATCTATTTCATGTGGTTGTACTAGTTAAGAAGAATATGTAATCAAATTCTTTGTCAAAGCTATTATTCAACTACGATACATAGAACTAGGAGAAGAGATCAAGATTTGTAATCTCCCTTTCTAGACATAGATGAAATTCTCCACCATCTTGGTGCTCTCCACCCTCTCCTTTTACCTCCTACCCTTCTGTTTTGATGCCGCCACCCTACAATCCTAGCATTTCCTCTTCCCTAAGCTACTTCCAAATGCCATTGCTCCTAGACTAAATCACTTATCAATAATGAAGAGGGAACAAATTCACCATTCTAGATAGAGCATAGCCACAAAACAAAAATGGTGAGGCATAGCGAGAAGATATTATAGTGTCCTAAAATCTACCACTAAGAGCTTAATCCAACCTATCAAGCAAGGCTCTTGGTCAATGTGCTTCGTGTCATCATGCAAAAACAATTATTGTTGTCCCTTGTGATGCAAGATCCAATCTATGGGATCATTTTATATCACATTATGTAAAGAACCACTACCATATTGCCCACTTCTGTAATGCGATCTATGGGATTATTTTATAATTATTTTTAGTTTTAATGAAAATGGAGTTGCTTCCATTCAAATGTTGCCTACTATTATAATGCATACACAAAAATATTCATTTATAATTTTAGATGTCCCTTGGGACCTCAAGTGTGATACTATTAGTGATAGTTACAAAGTGATATAGATTTGATAAGAATCAAAGGTGCTTCATAACAAATTCCCTTCTTCTATTATAAACATTATAAATACACTCATTATAAAGACTTATATAATAGCTTAGAAATGTATGTTTTCTTATAATCATGAAGTTGTCAAATGCATTTGCATGAGATGAAGAATTAAAGTTTATTGAATTCTAGGTCCTTTCCAAAAAAAACTATTTTTCTTGCTTTCATTGTATACAAACATGTATGCTTATGATAGTGTCTAGGAAAAATTGAGAGGTTGAATGATAAGATCAAAAAGTAATGATAATAACGACTCAATTACCCATAACATCAAAAGATCTATCTAAGTAATAACCAAATCAATGAATAATCAAGTTATGAACAAAGAGGCTATCACCTAGATTGTTTGGATCTTTTGGTCGATTATGGATTGCTTCATAAATTGTGAAACCATGTTTGCAACAAGTGGATGTAGATTGTGTTTGTGCTCAAAAGGTAGAAGTGTGCTCAACGATGCGATGTATGCTCAATGTGTTGTATAGATGCCTAAGAATAAATGATTGAAGAGGATTTGTTATGGAGATGAGGGGGGTTTATATAGACTTCAATAAAGATCGATCAATGGTCCAGATAATTCAACATAATCAACGGATGAGATAAATCTAGAATTCATGATGAATGTGCACCTGACAAGTGTCACACAAAAAAATATTTTGGTTTGAGTTAATTGCTTTTTTAATAAAGATAGGATTTGATTTCATAAATTAGAATGTTTTTTTCTAATTTAAAAGTTGTTGATAAAAACAAGATTGATTAAGTCAATTAACTCAACTTGTAATTTGTTTTTTGCATGATTTGAGATCAATTAAATAATAAATTATTTAATTTTGTGTGCATGATGAATAAGATTTATTTTTAGAAGAATTGGAAGATAAAAAAGAAAATTAAATAAATAAATTTATTTAATTGTTTGTGCATGATAGAAGAATAAATAAAATATTTGATTATATTTTATTTTTAGAGATTGAGATAATTTAAATAAATTTGAATGATTTATTTAAATTTGGAAGAACAATTGATTTAATTAAATAATGAAAATTATTTAATTGTAGATAAGAGGATTTGGATGATAAATTAATTAAATAATTAATTTATTCGATTGATGTGGATTTGAAGATTGGAAGATGATTAATTTAATTAAATAATTAAAATTATTTAATTTTGGACGAATAAAGTTGATTTTGATGAAATTAATTAAATAAAGAGGATTTATTTAATTAATGTTGAATTTAGGAGAATTTGATTACTTTGATGAAATTAATTAAATAATTAGATTATTTAATTAATTGTTGAATGCAGGTGATTAGACAGACTTGATGAAAATGCAAGTGATTAGAAGACATGGTCAATTTTGGGTGTCTACATTTTGCCCCTCTTTGATGCAATGCAGTTTATAGTGTTGCCTCAGAGAAAATGATTGTTGAAGACATGATAAAATTTTGATGCCCCAGTGTAGCTGGCGTAGGATGCCCCCTCGAGAGGAAAGACAAGGAAGCGACAAAAGAATTGGGTTGATGCTCGACTAGAAGATTGTGTGTGAGATAGATGAGGTTGGATAGATGATAGATAGAATAAAGTGGAGATAGAATAGAACATGAGAAAAAGACTGTTGATCAATTTGTGCTTGAAAACTATATAAGGACATGGATAAATGGATTGTTAAATGGATGAGCTTGTTGCAACGGTTTCACAAATGTTTATAAAGAGAAATCCTTACTTTTGATATAGCACATGGATAGTTTGCCACCAAGGTATAAAAGACCAAGGTGTTGTGATATCTGAGTGCATGGACATTGACTTTGCAAGCAAGCAGTTTGAACTTAGATCCCTTAGACATAATATAACCTTGTTGGATATGTGAATGAGCCATAGTCTTGAACATAAAATAAACTTCAATACATAAATGCAAGAAGAATATTAATATGTAAGATGCTAGGTTGTAACACTCATACAAGATAAATATGCTACTAAGAAAGATACTAAAGATCATTCCTCAAACACATCACACAAAAGCAATGACTATGCCCCCAATTTGTACTACATCGCAACATACCAAGATATAAATAAATCAAGGTAGTCTTGAATAGGTAATGGAAAAGGAACAAAAAGATAAACCAAAAAGCAAATTGACTAACTTACAAAGTAAACATACAGCCAACATATTCTCTTGCCAAAGAGGTTGCTTAGGATAGATTGGAGTGGTTGGGTAGATAACAACCTTATTGTAGGAACGATGTGTTCGTTAAAGGGTGATATTTGTTGAAAGGATAATGTCTGGTTTTAGGAAATGAAACATGTTGTATAAGACGCCTGGTCTAGTTTCAATCAAGGAACATTCTGTGTAAGACAAGTGTGTTGATACGTTGCTTGGTTGAGATTGATTTAACTAATGTTGGTAATCGATATGTAGGATAGCAGATGGCTCTGCAGGTAGGTGTTTTTGCTTCAGGTTGTTAATGACTTTTGCTTTGAAAGGATGTGTTTGTTTGTTGTTTTGATGCTTGAGTTAGTCAAGTTGAGGTGAATGGAGTTTGATAAATGGAAGACTAGAAAGATGAGATGTCAATGGATTGAGATGGGTGAAGAATGATGAATTATATGTGCCTAAGTATTGGATACATCCTTCGTATTCTAGACTACCTACATACTCTGTATCCACAGGATCAAGGCACATTACGATGAAAGATGAAAATGATAAATATGTAGTTCTGGATAGAGTGATGAGTGGGTCAAGGTGTTTGAGCTTGGGTAGGTGAAATGATGATATCTTATATACCTGAGTACTGAAAAATTCCTTCATATTCTAGACTACCTACATACCCATATCCACGGGATCAAGGTACCTTAAGATTGAGATGAGATGATATGTAGTTCTGGATGGTGTTTGATGATGTAGGAAAAGTGTTGTCACTGTGGGGAATGATATATCCCTAGATCAACACAAGGATAAAGGTGTCTGGTTTCAAGAAATGAAACATGTCGTATAAGATGCCTGGTCTGGTTTCGATCATGGAACATTCTGTATAAGACAGTTGATATGGTTGATTGGTTTGGTTCAAATGGTGTGTTTGTGTTGTCGTGTATTTATTTTTGTTTTGGTTTTGAAGTGTGTTTGTTCTTGTTTGTGCTTTGCTTTGAAGGATGAAGTGTTTAAAGTGTTGTTTGAGTTTTGTTTGAAGGATGAAGTGTTTGTGAACAACGAACAAGGATCCATTCCTAGACCTAGGTTAAGGAAAAAGTTTCTCCCATTCTAGTAGAGGTGTTTGTTATGGTTGACTGACATAGGATAATAATGGTGGACATTGACAAATTTCCAAGCTATTCTAGATAGTGATATAGAAATGTGCAAACAAGGTAAATGGTTTTATTATGGATGGATGGATGAAGAGACATGGAATGAACCAAAAACTTGATAGATGATGGATGATGACTCTACACATAGCACCTGTTTGACAGGTTTTCACTATGGTACTTGTCCAAGGCACCTGTTTACCAGGTTTTAACCAGAGGACAGATTATTTTGTTTTTTTTTAATTTTTTGACATGGATACTCTGAGGATCAGGCATAGAACTTCTTGAGATGAACATTATTGAGTGGCTCATCTAGAGGAATGTCTTCAGGTGTAGCTAAAGTATAAGCTCCTGATCTATATGTTGCTATGATAACAAAGGGTCCTAACCAATTAGGCTCAAATTTGCCCTTCTTTTCTTGATCTGCTTAATTTCTTTGATTTTCTTTTAAGACAAGATCACCAACTTGAAACCGTCTTTCTTTGATCTTCTTGTTATAATTACACCAGAGGTAGTTTTGATAGACATAGAGATGATTAAGCGTGGCAAGGCGTCTCTCATCTAGTATTTCTAGCTTTGCTAATCTGGAAACTATGCGATACTCCTCTCCATTAATCAGGTGCTACATGGATACTCTGAGGGATGGGATCTTGACCTCTATAGGTAGAATGGTTTCAGAACCATAGACCAAGGCATAGGGTGTGGCACCAGTTGGTGTTCTGATACTAGTGTGGTAGGCCCATAGGGCAGGATTGAGTTGCAAGTGCCAATCATGACCAACTTCATTGACTATTTTCTTGAGGATTTTGAGAATGGTTTTGTTAGAAGCCTCAGCTTGGCCGTTACTCTGCGGATAATAGGGAGTTGAAAAGCAATGTTGGATAGTGTATTGGGTGCACAAGACACAGACATCTTGATTCTTGAATGGTCTTCCAATATCAGTGACAATAGCTTGGGGGATACCATACCGGCAAATGAGGTAGTTAAGGATAAACTTGGCTATTTTCTTACTGGTGATATATGTCCTGGGAATGGCTTCGACCCACTTTGTGAAATAATCAGTGGCTGTAATGATAAATTTATGGCCATTAGATGAGGATGGGTGGATTTGTCCTACAAGGTCGAGACCCCATTATGAAAAAGGCCATGGAGTAGTCATAGGTTGTAGTTCATGAGCTGGTACGTGAATCAAATCTCCATGTTGCTGGCATTGTAGACACTTCTTAGCAAACTATAAAGCATCTTATTCTATTGTAGGCCAGTAATAACATGTTATGGGTATCTTCTTAGCGAGATTAGGACCGATATAATGGTCCATAAACACCTTCATGTATGTCTCGTAAGGTAGCATCAGCTTCTTCTACGTTAAGACATTGTAAGAGGATACCATCAAGACTTCAATGATAAAGTGTATCACCCAGAATAGTGTAATGGGAGGATCGACGGATAAAGGTTTAGCATTGGGTTGCAAATAGCTCAAAGGGAAAGGTACCTTTTTAAGGTATTCATAGATATCTTTGTACCATGGGGAATTGGGACCAACAAGTTCACAGATGATTTCAGTAGTCAGAACATCGATGGCCGGTATCAACAATTGCTCGATCAAGAATTTATATTTATGTGTGTTTGCAGGCATGTCTATAAGTGACCCCATAGAGGCCATAGAATCTGCAGCTTTGTTATGCTCTCTTGGAATCTACTTAAATGTGATGCTAGAAAAGTGTGGTTTGTATTCATCCACTAGTTGCTTGTAGGGGACCAACTTTTCATCTTTTGTTTGGTACTCATTTGTGACTTGTCGAATGACTAGTTGTGAGTCTCCATATACCTATAGTTCTTTGATTTCCCATTGGACTGCTGTATTGAGACCTATGAGGAGTGCTTCATACTCAGCTATGTTGTTAGTGCAAGGAAATGCAAGCTGATATGACTTTGGGATATAGTCATTTTGAGGCGTGATAAAAAGGATTCCGGCCCCTGATCCATGCTTGTGTGTAGGAACCATCAAAATACAACTTCCACATTACTAAGGTAGAAAGAGTGAAGATATTCTCATCTGGAAAGTCAGATACCATAGGATGTACATCTATAATAGGTGCTTTTGCTAGTTTATCTACTAGGGCTTGTTCCTTGATTGCTTTACAATCCACATACTCAATGTCAAACTCACTAAGGATCATGACCCATTTAGCTAGTCTACCTGTGAGAGTTGCTTTTGCTAGTAGATACTTCAATGGATCAATTTTGGCAATTAGATTTGTGTGTTGGTTTAGCATGTAATGTCATAACTTTTGGGAAGTGAGCACTAAGGTTAAACAAGATCTTTCCATAGGTGAATAATTGAGTTCATAACCCACCAAGGTTTGACTGATATAATAGATTGCATACTCTTTTCTTGACTCATCATGTTGTGCTAGAAGAGCCCCTAGGGCTACAGTTGTAGTTGAGATGTACAAAATCAAAGGCCTATCGACGACTGGTGGTACAAAGACAGGAGGTGTAGCTAGATATTCTTTGAGTTGATCAAATCCCACTTGACACTTATTGTCCCATCAAAATGAGACATCCTTTCGGAGTAAGTGTTGAAACGGTTGACATTTATCCACTAGCTATGAGATAAATCACCTAATGGATTGTAACCTTCCTTAAAGGTTCCTTAGTGCTATCAGATTCTTTGGTGGAGGCATCTCTACTATAGCCTTGACTTTTGCTAGATCTACTTCAATTCCTCTGTGAGATACAATGTATCCCAACAGTTTTCTTGAGGTTACCTCGAAGACATGCTTCTTTGGATTGAGTCGTACTTGATATTTTTCAAGTCTATCAAAAATTTGTCCTAGAACCTGTATGTGATCTGCCCTAGAAGAATTTGCTAGTATATCATCAACATAGTCCTCCATGATGTGATGAAAGAGATCATGGAATATCACTGTCATTGCTCCTTGATAGGTTGCACCTACATTTTTAAGACCAAATGGCATGACGCACCAACAATAGGTACCCCAAGGACAAGTGAAAGCTATTTTATGTTGATCTTCTTCTGCTATCATTATATAATTGCAGCTAGAAAATTCATCCATTAGAGAAAGCATTTTATGACCAGCGGTCAAGTCTACTATAAGATCAATGTTTGGCAATGGAAAGTCATCTTTGGGACATGCTTTGTTAAGATATTTGAAGTTGGAACACATCTAGATGCCCCCATTGGGTTTAGCCATAGGTACAATGTTGGAGACCCAATCTAGATAATCAATAGGCTTGATAAACTTTGCATCTAATAGTTTCTGTATTTCAACTTTCACTAGGAGAGTGATTTGTGGATGCATCTTTCTCAGTTTTTGCTTGACTGGTTTAGCTTTTGGATCAACTGTGAGATAGTGAACTACTAATGAAGGGTCCAACCCTGGCATATCAACATAGGTCCACGCAAAGTTGATGGTTCACTGTAAGAAGTTGGTAAGATTTTTGTGCTCTTGTTCTAATAGTGATACTGCAAGGAATGTGGTCTTAGGATTTTGCTCTGTGCCCAAATTTATCTCTGTAGAATCTTCCACTAAGAGAGCTGATTTCTCTTGATACTTAGATGGTAAGGGAAGGTCAAATCCTCCATCCTCAAGTGCCACAATTGGGTTTTTACCTTTTGATACGTCCTTTGTTTTGATTGTTTTATGATTGGGAGGTGCCACATTGTGGCTTTCACCTAGAGATCTTTCTTTATTTTTACTTTTGCGACAGGAGGATTTGGCATTCTCACCAAAATAAGCAGTTTGCTCTAGTTCCATTATAAAACTAGCTTTGTGATCTCCAAGAGGGATACCATCTAGAAGTCCCATGAACTCAGCAATAGCTTCATCATTCTGAAATACATCTAGAATAGGGAACCCTTGTTGGTCCCAATCGATAAGTTCAAGGTAGACAAGTGTTACAATCTAGGTGTTGGTGGTGGATGTTAAGGATACAGATGATAACATAAATATGGAGGATTCAGTGAATAGGTTAGTCATATGGGGGGAAGAGTCATCAATGATATCCTCATTAGACGTCGAATCTGCGAGAGAAGTTTGTGCCATCTTGTCGAGAATACCCTCAATGTCCAAGGCGCATGGTACCTTCCTACCAAATCCTAACCCCTTCTTGTCTAGCTTTTTCTTCACAATAATGGGTTCCATTTCACCTTGATTATTTTTCCCAAGGCCCCCTTTGCCTTTGTAGCCCATGTTCTTCACAATTCTTAGGCCATTGCCATATTGCTTGACTAGTAATGTGACAGGTTCTTTCTCCTTGTAGAGCCAAGATGAGACGTCTTCAATAGTTTCCTCTGCCAATAATTTTCTCTCTTGGAATTGGGTTAGGGATGCTAGCGAAGGAATAGCTTCTTTCTTAGTTGCTTTTGCTATGGGCTGTTGGCCATAGGATTTTGGAGATAGGGGTATTTGCCCTACACAACAAGATTTTGAAATATCATATTCTCCAAAGCCTATATCACGGATGTGAGCTTTGATTTTAGGAATAGGATTAGGATTAGGTTCAACTTCAGAGGATTTTTTTAGAGTGTCAAGGTCAAACAATGGGGATTCGTGGGCTTTTTCATTATTTGGCACTTGGTTGGAATTCTTATAACTGCTTTGCAAGACATGACATAATTCAAAGGGATTAGGATCTCTGGGGATAGTGATCTCTGTACCATTGAATGGGAACTTGAGAGACTGATGGTACGTTAAGGGAACAGCTTTCATGGCATGGATCCATAGGCATCCTAAGATAATGTTATAAGGTAACTCAATGTCAAGGACTTGGCACCTAGTTTCAAGCATGACGGGGCCTACTTGTATAGGTAAGTGGATAACACCTTCTGAACGGTGCTCAGCATCATCATACCCCTTGATTGTAATACTTTGATCAATGTTGACATGACCCTCAGAGTATCCCAACTGTTTAAGTAACTTGAGAGAACAGATATTGAGACCAGCACCACCAGCTATGAGTATGCATTTGATCTTTCATTTATGGATGAGAACTTCAATGTGAAGGGCATCATTATGACATGGATCATGGGATGGGAGGTCCTTTTCAAAAAAGACCACATTATAAGGTGAGGCAATGTTACCTATTATAGCTTGGAAATCCGTGACCGCTATGTTGTTAGGAACTAAATACTCTTGTAAGGTTTTTCTAGCACAACTTTATGTGCAGGTGATGACCATAGAAGGTCCAAGATAGAGATATGTGCAGGGGTTTTCCCTAGATGTTCAGCAAGATTGTAATCAGATTGAGTTGGGAGACTTGGTGTAGGACCACGAAGGGTGACACAACCACGACGAGTTGTAACTGCACAATCTGTAGATTTTCCTTTGATAGTGATGGTAGACACATGCCTTTCTTCAAAACGGCCTACAATAGAGTCGTAGGAAGTTGAAGCTTTGTTAACTCCTTTACCTTTGTCAAGATTTTGACCTTGACCATGGTTAGGGAATGGCTCCTTGTACATTTTGAGGTCTTTAATGGTGTTTTGTGTTGGTGGTTCATCATCAAAAGTGATTTGTTTTCCATCAATAAGGTTTTGGATCACGTGCTTGAGTTTCATGCATGATATGGTTCTGTGTCCTTTGGTCCTATGGTACTCACAATATTCATTTTCGTTGTACCATGTGGTTTTGTAAATAGGTTCACCATATGGGGGAGCATCTGGTAAGGTGACGAGTCCATTGTGTAAAAGTTTCTGTAGAACTGACTCTATAGGCTCTCCCAAGGGAGTGAATTGACATTGCGGAGGGTAGTCCTGTTGAGGTCACTCGTGTTGTCATTGTTGGTTTTGGTTTGATTGTTTTTGTTGTTGTTGGTTTTGTTGTGGCGGAGGTTGACTTGGTTTTGATGAAAGATGAAGGGGTGTTTGTAGTGTTTGGACATGATTGGAATCTACCACACCATCATTGACCACATTTTTATTTTTGTTCCAAAACTTGGGTTTATCATTTGTTTGTTGTTGAGGAGCATTGTCTTTAGTTTCTTTGAAGATTTTTACCATGCCTTTAGCGATGAGGGCCTTCTCAATGTTGATGCCCTTGTAGGTAATTTTGTTGAAGGTTGTAGCACTAATAATTTGCAAATGGAAACCCAATTGTTGGTTAAGGTTCTGCACAAATATGCTAACAAGCTATTTTTCCAGTATTTTGAATGGGAATTTGCTAGCCACGTGTCTCCATCTTTGAAGGAAGGAAATAAGAGTTTCCCCATTTTTCTGTTTATTGTTGCATAAATCAGTCATGGAGACTTCATGCTTTGTGTTGTATGAGAAATGGGCAGAAAATTTCTCCGCAAGCTCATTAAAAGATTTGATACCCATGGGTAGATGTGAGAACCATTCTATAGCTTGACCTCCAAGACTGTGAGGAAAAGGGTACATAAGATATGTGTCGTTATGTGAGACCTCGAAGCAAGTGAGATAGAATTCTCTAAGATGATCTTTTGGGTCTCCTTTTCCCTTGTAATTATCAAATTTGGGAATAATGAAGTTGTGAGGAAAAGGGATCATGGGTAATGACTAATCAAATGGATAAGGACAAACTTCTTGCAAAGAGAAGGTCTTCTTGGTGTGGCCAAAAGTAAGACTAGATAGTTGTTGTTGAACCTCCGCAAGTTTTAGCTCCATAGTTGTGTGAGGGATTGAAAACATCTCCTGATGTACTAGAGGTGGTTGTTGTTTCCCATATGGAAGATTGTAGTTGAAGCCATGGGTATTGGTGTTATAAGGTTCGTATGATTGGTTAGGGTCATATGTGTTGTATGTTGGGTTTGGATTGGGTAGGATTTGGGTGTTTTGATTTTGGGGAGGTGGGGGTGGTGCTAGGTAAGAATGTGGGCTTTGTGATGGTTGTAGCTAAGAGTTATGTTGTTGGTATTGTGGAGGTGGTGTGAAGAAAGAATTATATGGAGGAAAGCTAAAGTTTGTTGGGTTTGGTTGTGGTGGTGGAACATAGCTATGGGAAGTTTGGTTTTGGGAATGTTGAGGGTTGAGATAGGTGTGGTTTCGGTTGAGAGTGGAAGATCGTTGTGGTGGAGGGACATAGGTAGATGGGTTTTGTGATGGTTGTGGTTGATTGAGATATGTGTTGAAAAAGTTTAGTGTAGATGATCATTGTGGCGGAGGGACATAGGTAGATGGGTTTTGTGATGGTTGGGGTTGACTAATGGGTAAGTGTAAGAAGATTGGGGGCCAAAAAGTGGCCAAATTAATTTCAAAAAAATTAAGTCATAACACGAGCGCGTTATAACGTGCTCACGTTATGGCTTGGTAATGACGAGCCTTAGGCTCATCATTACAAAGCCATAACGCTAGCGCGTTATGACTTACTATAAATAAATAAAAAAAAGGTTTCCAATTTCATTTCTTTCTATTTTCTCCTCTCAACCTACGGCTTGCAAACCCTCGAAAGAGCGCTCGCGTTTTGCAAAACACCATACAACACAAAAAGTTTATCGATTCGTCACCAAAATGCCGCCACGATGTCGAGCATGCCAAAGGGGTGAGTTATATTTGTTTTTTTGTTTGAATTTGTTTCTAAATAAGTAGGTTTTTGTTGATTTTTGATGTATATTTCGTTAATTGTCAGGAAATGTTAATGCACCTCCTCCTCCTCCTCAAAATCCACAAAATCCTAAGGAGGAAATACCTACAGAACAACAACCTCCTCCATTCATTCCTCGACATGCCCCTGGAACACAAGAAAATATAATGGGGCAAATTGAAAACAACAAAAAGGAAATTGAAGATATAACTGCAAGGTTGAAAGATCCTTCCACTTCAACCTTGCATAGGTCCACGCTTGCCGAATCTCTTGAGTCTATGTTATCAAATTTAGATTCAATTAGCAAGCAAATAACTAGTTGGATGGATAAAAAGAGAGAGTTTAGAGATTACTATGCAGACAAATTGTCATACCAAGATGTCAAAAAATTACAAATTACAAAATTAGACTTGTGTTCAATTTTTTCAAACCCACAAACAAATCAACCTCCACCCATTACATGCAAGAGGTTCCCTATCCATTGGTGCAACAACCAAGTGATAAGAGACAATTTCGGGCAGAGGTGGTGGATGGTTTTTGACCATCTTCCATGCAATAATAATGAGGTCCTGCAATGCTTTTTGAGGAAACTCTATTGCGAGTTTGTCCTCAATAAAGTGCTAAACTATTTTGATATGCAGGACTTCCAGGGTAGAGGTGGGGGGTCAGCACAAGATAGACCAGGGGCACGTCTTGACCCACAGCGGGTAGTGAGACGAGTAATCAGCAGACCAGCCCACGAGCATGTTTCTATCCCTTCCATTGTGAAGGAGAGTATTGAGGTCGATATACTTCAGTCGATTAGTACCTTGACCCAGAGCATCATAGAGCATGCCGGTCCTGCAACACAGAGTGGGTTGGGAGATAGTGCGAGGAGTAGGGTCCCACCCCATACTTGCCAAGCTTGCGGGTCAGCCTGTGGTTATGACCCCATGGACAGTCAGGACGCAAGTGCACAGGCTACATCTGCAGCTAAGCAGATGGTGATGATAGATACCCTCCTAAGTGAGACTTTCGGCCTTAATACTCAGGTAAATATTAGCAAGTTTATTGAATTTAATTTATTAAATTTTATTTTTGAAATACAAGATTAACTAATTTAAATTGATGATTTTAATGAAATTTCAGGGTCATAGTGTCGATGCAGTTTTCAGTGGTTCTCCACCTGTATTTTTCACTAGATCATCTACTGTCGAGGTATGTAACTAGTAAACAATTATAAATATTACATGTGAATAGCATCGTTATATGAATGGTATTCTAATATCTGATTTTGGATGTTGAATAGGTTAATACTGTAGATTTCACGGCAACACCTGCCAGCGGTGGTGGACTTCAAAGCTTTACGGAGGTAATAAAATAAATAGTTTAATGAATGAATTGTACTTACTAAATTTTTGTATGTGATTTGTGTGCTTTATTGTGTGTACTTCCATGTTTAGATGAACGTGTGTGTATGTTAGGAGCCATGATTTGTATCACTATTATAGTTTTCGTAATTGAATAATGTTGTTTTATTTCCAGATGAAGCAGGTTGCGAAGACACCTGCCCATGTTCATAGGGCAATGGAGCAGGGTGTGGCCTCTGCGATTCATAGCTCCATGGCATTGACAGGGGTATGAGGCAGATTAGTAAATTTCAATTTACATTCATTGTTATAGTTGTCTATTTTTGAAAAATCAAAAGATTATTGATTTGAAGTTTAATTTCTATCTGGATGGTTTCTATAGGACATGACATCACCAGGGCCTATTCCTGCTACTGAGGCAAGCGAGGAGACAGATTATATGTTAGTGGTAAGTGATTATTTTGTTAAATGTTTCATTTTTTATAACATGTAATTTCTATATATCAATGTCTATACTTTTGATTGTAACAGGTAAAGATGCAGGAAGACCTAAATAGGAGGAGTAGCCCTCGGGTTTGTAGTAGACCACCCACATGCGCATCTCCATCCCCTAGAAGATCAAAGGCTGCTCGTGATTTATTCTCTTCACCAGCCAGAGGGGAATGACTTTTTATTTTGTTCCTTTGTTGTATGCCTATATGGCATTTGTGGACATATATTTTGTATTGTACATAGTTGACATTGTATGCCTATATGGCATTCTTGTAAGCCTATATGGCTATTTTGTATATATGTTATACTTATATCGACAGATATTGATGTATGCCTATATGGATATTTGGTTAATACAAATCTTTTTTATTGATGGCGTCCATACTTGCATTATAAATCCACGTTTGAATGGATATTTGTAGATGGCTACTTCAAATATTTAAAGTCCGATTGTATTACATAGGATGTTTGTTGATCCAATAAGCTAGCTATTGTTATTTAAGTATCACCTAAACTTCATTTTGGAACTAAAAGATAAAAGTTGTATTTAAAAAAAAAATGAATCATCATGTTGAACAGAAGATATTAATATTCTTTATGAGTAGCATAGAATGTCAACTATATGCAATACAAAAAAATGAATCATCATGTTATTCTTTATGTTTGAGATCCTGAAAATGACTAAGTCTGGAAGCCTGATATCCTGAAACACTAGGATGAATATCCAAGTCATTAGGATGATTGCACCTTGAGAAAAAGTCATTAAGATGAGTGCCTAAAGGAGACTTTCTTAAACATTCAAACATTGAGCAACAAGCATGAAGGGTTAAGGCGCAATTTGCAACTCATAAAGCCTCAAAAGGGCGTCCAACTTAGAGAGAGCATTCATTTAAGACAAGGCGCCCATTGACACCTGTTCCACCATAAAAGTGCACCTAAGGTGGAAGGAGAACAAGCCATTGGTAAGTGAAGTGCACCTATTGTCTAAACCACTTCATTATGGCACCCTAGCATGAGGAGGAGTATATAAGTCAATAGGAAATGGTACCTATAATGCAAATGAAGAACTAAGTGGCATTTTCAATAAGCATCAATTCACCTTGAGCTTTCAATAAATACATCAAATTGAGCCCCATAAGCCTAGGTGCCCTTTGCCTGCAAAAGAACCTTGTATCGACATCAAGAGTTAGTCGTATCGGCGTATCGGCAGACCTTGGTTAGGCTTCGCTGATAGTGGTCTGTCTTGTCGACGAGTGTGGTTCGAAGTCAAAGACATCGGTGTATCAGAAGATAATCCCATCTGCGCATCAGAAGAGCAGTTGAGAGATTCGCCGATGAAGGGGGTCACACTGACAATCGAAATCCATCGGTGTATCAGTGCAAAGAGATTAGAGTTCACCAATGTTTGGAGTCTCACCGACGAGTGTGGTTCGAAGGTTGCCATTCGTGAGATCGGTGTGTCGGCAGAAGAGTTTTTGAGTGTGCCGATGGTATTAAGTCCTACCGATAGGCGAGGGACTTAGAGTCTCGTATTGGAGTGACAAAGACATCGGTGTGAAAGGATATAAAGTCATCGATAGTGGTCTATCTAATCGATAAGAGTCAATGATGGGATGTTTGTCAAAAGTGAAATCAAATGGAATCATGGTGGCATTGGCCTATCGGCCGATGAAATTTTAAGCTCGCCGATGCTATGTTGTCTCGCCAATAGTGAGTTCGAAGGTTCAAAAGTTGATAATTCTATGCTTCCATTATTTTTAGACAAGTCAACAATAGAGTGAAATACAGAGTATCTAACCCTCTCTTGAGCAATCTACCTCCTAGGCACTCAACATTGAGGAAAAACTTCATAAAAATGCCTCTCTCTTTCTTGGCAAGTTTTATTATTTTGATGGTTCTAACTCATATCTAGAGAACTTCTCACCAAGGCACCAAAATAAGTTAAACCCAACTAAAGCAAGAAAATGCGCCCAAGATGATTTCAATCAATTGGACTAGGCACCAATTTAGTGTTATTTTGACGCATACACCCTTAAGGCACTAAAGTATCATTCCTTCAATCAATCTAGTTTTCATGTTCCCATGTGTGATGTTCCAAGTAGGAGATAGTGCCTAGGGTCTTTATCTTATTTTTCAAATTCTAATGATTCCAAACACTTACCAATAGTCTCAAAAGATCCTATTATCCCTTAAGCGCTCAATCCTCTGATTTATCAAGGCGCTCAATCCTCTTCGAGGCGCTCAAACTCATTCAAGGCGCTATCCTTTATTACTTCCCACTTCAAACACTCTAGGGCGCTCATAATTACTCCCATCACCAATCTAGGGCGCTATATGAAAGCTTGATCTTGGAAAGGCGTCTAAACTCATAATGTGAGTTATTTTATCAAATTTTCAATTTTAAGGTCTTTTGGCAACTCCTCTACCAAGGTGCCATTTGATGAGGTGTTTGAAGCTTGATTTTCCCCTTAGGTACACAAACTTGATGTTCTTGACCCTACAATGCGCCTTGAGTCCCTAAGCTCTTACACTTATCATCTCTTATGCTACTTAGTTTCATCACTCTCATAAAGGCATTTTGAGGAGTATTACTCTTTGAACTCAATCTCTGGAACTAAGGTGCTCAAGGGTGAGTAAACGTCCATTCTTCCAAGGTGCTCATCAAGGTATAAAACAACACACAATGGTGCCAAGATTACTCCACTCAACCTCAAAGCGCTAGATCATATCTAAATTTACATAAGGGTGCCAAATCAAATTGTCACTCAAGGGCAAGTGCACTCGAAAGGTCATCTATCTTCAAACTCAACTTCCATTCCTCTAGGCACTTCTTTGGGTAAGTTTGGACGCTCCCTTCATGCTTGTCGTTCAAGTGGCTTCAACTCATTATAGATACTTCCTCATCTAGGCACAAATCATGATAGTTTCAAACACTTAGCTTTTAAGGCGCTAGAAGATGATTGTAGAGGAGTGAAATTGTGCCTTAGTTCAAATAAGCGTTTACTTCATCATTGATGGATTTAAGTCATTGTATATGCTCATGAAGACTTACCTCACTCAATACTCCCCAAACTTATGGATCTAAACATGCTTTTTCTTAGGTGCTAAACTGGAGTTGTCTAGATGCACAAGTGCGCCTCCCTCAATGAAGCTTATTTTGTTAACTTAGTTCATCCTAGTGACTCAAGGGGTTGTTATATTCTTTAGGCGCAATCTTTCATAGACTAAAACATTCACTCCATGTTAAGGCACTCAAAGGAGGCTCTGGAGATGGAAAATGGTGCCTTAACTCACTTGTGTAAATTTTGGACTTTTAGGCAATTGCAAGATGTTTTGGAGGGCTCAATTCTTCAAGGCGCCCATTTTGTTCACCACTTGTAGCATCACTTTTTCAAGGTGCATGTTTGGGATTCTCCAGATGATGAAATGCTCCTTGACTCCCTAGGCAGTTAGACTCCAACTCTAGGTGCAAGATAATGATGATTTGAGCTAAAATAAGCATCTAAAAATCCAAGGTATTATTTGAGGCTTCCACTCCAAATTCTACCTAGGCGCTCACCTAGGGTGAAATGATTATCAAAGTGCACCTTAATCATTCCTTCCTCTATGCGCCCACTATCAGGATCAGGTCATCAAGGAGCTCTAAAACTCAAACACCACTGACCTCATCATCCTGACTTAATACATTGCCTCCTTCTGACGATTTTTGGGGCAATAGAAAACCTTTCACCATGGGCAAATGCCTCAGAGATATAAAAAATTGAGAGAGGTTATTGTAGAGGCACTCTACATGATCGCGTTGCCTCAGATAGAATGTTTGTAAGTGACATGGTTTTTGAGTAACATCTCATCAAAGATTGCTACCTTTTTGCACTTTAGACTCTTTAGGGATATCGTGGGTACAATGTAGCTCGGACTATTTCAACATGTTTGGGTGAAAAAAAGGACCGTGCCTAGCATAAATGTACCCATCCGGATGTGTTGGAATAGTCAATTTGGTCACATCAGGAGCAGGACAAAAGTTACACCCTTTTGCAACTTTACACTGCCTCCTTCTGACGATTTTTAGGGCAGCAGAAAACCTTTCACCATGGGCAAATGCCTCAGAGATATAAAAAACTGAGAGAGGTTATTGTAGAGGCACTTTACATGATCACGTTGCCTTAGAAGAAATTTTTCTAAGTGACACAATTTTCGAGTAACATCTCGTCAAAGATTGTTGCCTTTTTGCACTTTGGACTCTTCAGGGATATCGTGGGTACAATGTAGCTCGGACTGTTTCGACATGTTTGGGTGAAAAATAGGACCATGCCTAGCATAAATGTACCCATTCAGACGCGTTGGAATAGTCAGTTTGGTCGCATTAGGAGCAGGACGAAAGTTACACCCCTTTGCAACTTTACACTGCCTCCTTTTGATGATTTTTGGGGCAGTAGAAAACCTTTCACCACGGGCAAATGCCTCAGAGATATAAAAAACCAAGAGAGGTTATTGTAAAGGCACTTTACGTGATCACATTTCCTCAGACAGAATGTTTGTAAGTGACACAGTTTTCGAGTAACATCTCGTCAAAGATTGCTGCCTTTTTGCACTTTAGACTCTTCAGGGATATCGTGGGTACAATGTAGCTCGGACTATTTCGACATGTTTGGGTGAAAAATAGGACCATGCCTAGCGTAAATGTACCCATTCGGATGTGTTGGAATAGTCAGTTTGGTCGCATCAGGAGCAGGATGAAAGTTACACCCCTTTGCAACTTTACACTACCTCCTTCTGACGATTTTTGGGGCAGCAGAAAACCTTTCACCACGGGCAAATGCCTTAGAGATATAAAAAACTGAGAGAGGTTATTGTAGAGGCACTCTACATGATCGCGTTGCCTTAGACAGAATATTTTTAAGTGACATGATTTTTGAGTAACATCTCGTCAAAGATTGCTGCCTTTTTGCACTTTGGACTCTTTAGGGATATCGTGGGTACAATGTAGCTCGGACTGTTTTGACATGTTTGGGTGAAAAAAAGGACCATGTCTAGTGTAAATGTACCCATCCGGACGCGTTGGAATAGTCATTTTGGTCGTATTAGGAGTAGGACGAAAGTTACACCCCTTTGCAACTTTACACTGCCTCCTTCTGACGATTTTTGGGGCAGCAGAAAACCTTTCACCATGGGCAAATGCCTCAGAGATATAAAAATTGAGAGAGGTTATTGTAGAGGCACTTTACATGATCGCGTTGCCTCAGATGGAATGTTTGTAAGTGACACAATTTTTGAGTAACATATCGTCAAAGATTGTTGCCTTTTTGCACTTTGGACTCTTTAAGGATATCGTGGGTACAATGTAGCTTGGACTGTTTCGACATGTTTGGGTAAAAAAGACCATGTATAGCGTAAATGTACCCATCCAGATGTGTTGGAATAGTCAGTTTGGTTGCATCAGGAGTAGGACGAAAGTTACACCCCTTTGCAACTTTACACTGCCTCCTTCTGATGATTTTTGGGGCAGCAGAAAACCTTTCACCACGGGCAAATGCCTCAGAGATATAAAAAACTGAGAGAGGTTATTGTAGAGACACTTTACGTGATCGTGTTTCCTTAGATGGAATGTTTCTAAGTTACATAGTTTTCAAGTAACATCTCGTCAAAGATTGCTGCCTTTTTGCACTTTGGACTATTCAGGGATATCGTCGGTATAATGTAGCTCAGACTGTTTCGACATGTTTGGGTGAAAAATAGGACCATGCCTAGCGTAAATGTACCCATTCGGATGCGTTGGAACAGTCAGTTTGGTCGCATCACGAGCAGGACACCAAAAATGCAAAAGTTGCTTTGTGCAACTTGACAATATTGACACTTTTTTGCAACATGACTGAAAGACTCAAACTGACCCCAAATGACTCAAAGTGACTTAAAATCACCTTGATTTTGGTGTCCAATGTACATTATAGAGGTCGAGGCACTCCTTATCATTCAAACATCTTAGGTGAGCGCATAGAAAAGGAAAAAGCTCTAAGTTTCATCATCATGGCTCAAACCTTAGCATGGAGTCCTAAGGCACATTTCATGTCTCCTTTCATCCATTTTGGCGCCCTTATGTAGATTTTTCAACTTGATTTGGTGCCCTGTATGTGAAGGAAGATCTAAAGGCATGAAAGTGGATGTCGTATTGCAAGAGTTTGGATCATCAAAATTGAAAGAAATAAGTCTATTAAGCTTGGGTGCCCTTGGTCTTCTTTTCATTCATTATGAGCACCTTGGGAGAATGGTGTCTAGAGGAAGTAGGGTGAGTTATGAGTTTGGTTGCATCAGGAGCAGAACACCAAAAATGCATAACATGATGATGTAAAAATGTGTACATATGTGTAAAAATGCAGGAAGAGATAAAAAAAAAGACAAACCTTACAAATTAATGTGCATACTTACAACTCAATGTAACATGACTTTAAAAAATCAATGTGAATACTTACAAATTAATCCAATGAACCATCCGGATCTGCTCTACTCTTTATTGTGTCAAGTATTGCTTCATGGTCAGACTCACGCACCTTCCACAATATTTTGTTCAAAGGTCTACCCCGATACTTTATCAAATGAACATTGGATGCCATGACAAGGTTCGAGTAATGAAGAATCTTTCGATGTGTGTCAAAGTCCTGAAATAGCCAAATATTAACACTCTTATGTGGGTACCTTCTAAGCCATGTTCCAGTAATAACCACTGAGCCTGTAGGGTATTCAATGTTTTCTCCATCTGTAACAGGGGCCTCCAATTTCTTTTTGGCCTCAACACAATGACATAAGTAATAATCTATTCCCTCTTCATTATCTTCATCTGCAATAACTGCATATACGTGCCCTACATTGATATGTGTAGCAAATTAGATGAAATTAGCCAACATTACAAAAACACTACAAAGTAAGATGACATTACCTGGTTGAACTAGATGAAATTAGATGCATATACGTGCCCTATATTACCTGGTTGAACTAAATCTGATATGTGGTCAAAGTCAACTGACGATTCCATCTGTGTTAGTTCCAGTGCCGTCGGGGGTCGATACATGTCAAGTGGGCTAAGATAACTTAACTGCCATTCGTCAACCCACTCCTTTGACTCGCACTCATCCCAGACTTGAATTGTATAGGAAGAACAAAAGCATGACATCTTTCGTGTATGGATACTCCATGAACTTGCAATTGAGCTTCTGAAAGAGTGCATCTCATTTGATCCTGTCAGTGTACAACAATCCTCATATGGTGCAATGTTAGTATCATCTATCAACCAAAAAAATCTACGAACTAAAGACTTACCTTCATTACCTAGACCCATGGAAGCATTACACCACTCAACAATCAATTTTGCATCTGTCAACTTTGCATTGTCTTTATACTTTAACTCTTCTCGTGCTATGGCTCTTTTGATACATGCTCCTGCACCATCATGCTCCCCCTTTCCATGCCCGGCCTCACAAAAGTTCCACATATGTTGAATACCTGTAAAATTATGCCTCCTACTCAACCAATAGAAATTTTGTGAGTTCTTGAATTGTGACAAACAGTTATCTGACCATATGATATGTTGACTGAACGATATGCCCCTTCTAGCCAAATCATTGTAGAACACCTGAAAGCAACCTTGCACGAACTCCATAGAATGCGTGCGATCATCACTAATATAGAAATTATACTCCCTTATGATCTTTTTGTCATCCTCTATACTATCATTCGCATGAATGAATGCGATGTGCACAAATATAGAAACCTGTGTGGAGTTGTAATATTCTGATTGCACCTCACGCTGTGGCTGTAGACTGTAGTTCTTTGCAAAGTCGATGACTGAAACAATGCTACCAACAAGAAATGTGTCCTTGCATAACTTGAATTGCAAGTCCAACCATCGAGCTCTATGGGCATGTCTTGCATACTCATACACTATGCTGTCACGAAATATAGGCATAAACTGATACACTAGAATCTTTTCAATAACTAATTCACACCTCTTTGCTTCTTTACCATCTTTTGTATTGTATGCCACTGTTTTATACTTGCCAAACTCTACTAGTTCATGTCCAACCACGTGTTATTTCCATATGTTCACATATTGGCAAATGTTGCAAGCCACCGCAACGATGACATGTGCCATCCAAGCATAATTTCTTGTAGAATATTTGACCTTCCTCTCTTTCACATAAAATTCTTGATATGAAGTCTCTTGAAGATGTTGGTGGGGCACATATGGCACAACCCTGCAAATCATTGTTAGTATGCATATCTAAACATATAGACCTATATGCATCAAAATGGTTAGAAAATTCAATATGTAATCTACAACAACAAGTAGTACATGTGTGATTTATCTTAACATAGAAAGGTTTTAGCAATTCAAAATATCTTTGATAAATTTTAATTTGAGGATACTTCTCTAGAAATTTACCATAAAACTGTGTTTGAGTCTCATCCAAAAAATGCTTTGGATGTGGCTTGCGGTTCTGACTACTGATTCTCCTTCTTACCACATCCCTTTGATTCAGAGATACCCTTGTGTAATTCTTCCAAAAGTCTTCAATTAGTGATCTCAATGCTTCAACAATTGGTTTATCTTTTCGTGGTAGTCTCCCCAAGAACGCCCTAATTCATTGGCATTAGTGTCCTCAATTCTTTGGCGTCTTCCAACGGCTCTTGATAAAGTTTTCCTATTAATTCTCAATTCTTGACTTGTCTTTCTAATGAGATGAGCTTTCCTCATTTAACTACTTACTATAGTCAATGTAATCACATGCCGTGTTGCATTACTATCTTTTGTGCGTGAGGTGTTACCCACACTCTCATACTCACTCATTAGATTCTTGACAATAGATTTTTCACTTGAAGCCTCTGATGTTCTCAACCCAAGAATCTTCATGATAGACCTATACTTTATACTTCGCATCATTTCAACGAATAGTTGACATCTTGCAGTCTCATTTAACTTTTCAAAGAACAATCTCCAAATCTTATTAGCATATCTTCTACAAGTGCGTTTTGGAATCCTACCTTCCATTGGCTGCAAAATATTCTCATCAATATCAATCAAATACTTTGCCTTTCTATGCAAAATTCTAGGTGGTGTCAAGTTAGGTAAATTCATCTCAACATTAGGAATTTCATCAATATTTAAATGAGATGGGTTAGATGGCATACCTTCGATCGAAGATGGAATAGATGACATACCTTGAGGTTGAGGTGGGAACGATGGCGTACCTCCTTCATCACATGTGACTGATGATGTACTCTCAACTTGAGATGCGGTAGATGGTGTCCCTACATGTTGACTTGCGGTAGAGGACATGTCTTCAACTATGGTATTCAAATCCCTCGTACCATGAAATTTTTGCATTCATTCTCTTTGTGCTGCCAATACCATATCTCTTTGTGATGGTTGTGGTTCCTCTTCAATTGATATATCTTCATTTATCGTGTCCAATTTCCTCTTCTCATGAAGTTCCCTCATAGCCACTGCTTTCTTTGCATTCTTAGCTTCTATCTCTTCCTATGTTGGTTTAATTCTTGATCGTTTCCTTGGCATGACGGAGAATTTGTCTGTAGCATGATAAAGAGACCAATATTAGTTCCTAAGAAATGAATACAAGATAATAGTGGGATTGTATTTTTTTTATGTTGTAAGGATTTATTCTTGTATAGTTTGACATCATGGTATGTTAAGGTTTGTTTATTAGACATAATTATTAAAGAGCCCAAGTGTAGAAAATATACATGGCATCATGTGAGATTGTAGGTTGCTTTCTTGATTGGGAATGTGTCTATTTTAAACATGTATGATAAAGCATGATAAAGTAATTCAATCTGAAATAAGGAAAATGTAAAGAACATGCATGTAAAGTCTTGACATACCTAAAAAATGAAGATTTGAATGGAGAGAGTACCCAATTATGTAGTGTTTTTATCTTCTTGCATCAAACTCCTCAACAATTTGAGTTTTTCACCACTTGCTTCCTTTTCAATGTTAAATTGAATAACACTCAAATATCATTACTAACAACAATACTATTAACCAATCTATAATGTTAAATTCCTAAAATTGAATCACAATTAACATTGCAACACTACAAAAATTGAAACTTGAATAGATATATATCAAACTTGGTGTGAAAACTATGTTATTTCCTCCTTCTCAAGTTGGCAAAGCATAAAAGGTGGTGGAAAGATCATGCAAAGGTGGTAGAATATGTCAAATGTGCATGTGAACTTCCCAACAACATGAAAGCACTTCTTTTTTGTCAGAGCATGCGCAGAATCAGTAAGAAAATAGAGCATATGGGCCTGGATCACGGGGGTAACCACTTTTTTACCATTTCAATAGCAAGACAAAATGCGAGCGTGTTATAATGCACTCGTGCTATAACGCGCTCGCGTTTTGTCCTGCTATAGATTCATCACATCCTTTGCATTGACCACATCTCTTTCCTGCAAGAGCTTTCCAGATGCGCCGCCATATGATAGGCATAACAATGAAGGGGCAAGCCCTCATAATCAAGTTCTTGATAGAAAATGCCCTCAACCCTCAATGTCAAACCCTAATCCCTCAACCCTTAACTCTGATCCCTCGACCCTCAACCCTTCACTCTAATCCCTCAACCCTAAACCCTATCCCTAAACCCTCAACACTATACCTTAAACCCTAATCCCTCAACCCTAACCCTAAACCTTGTCCCTAAACCCTAATCCCTCAACCCTCAACCCTAATCCGTCATCCGTCATCCCTAAACTCTAATCCCTCATCCCTAAACCCTAAACAATATCCCTATTCCTAGACCCTCAACAGGCTTGATACTATACCTTAAACCCTAATCCCTCTACCCTCAACACTCTTATTTAACCCTAATCCCTTGACCATTAACCCTATCCCTCAACCTCAACCCTCAACCCTCAACCCTCAACCCTTAACTCTCAACATTAAACCCTAAACCCTAATCCCTCAAACCTAAACCCTATCCCTAAACCATCAACCCTCAACACTATACCTTAAACCCTAATCCCTATCCCTCAACCCTTAA
This sequence comes from Cunninghamia lanceolata, assembly GCA_027924645.1. Taxonomy (NCBI): domain Eukaryota; kingdom Viridiplantae; phylum Streptophyta; class Pinopsida; order Cupressales; family Cupressaceae; genus Cunninghamia; species Cunninghamia lanceolata. The sequence goes on along the minus strand of BSBN01000847.1, from coordinate 5,111,330 downwards.
CCCTTAAAACTTAAACCCTATCCCTACACCCTCAACACTTGACACTATATCTTAAGCCTTAAACCCTCATCCCTAAAGCCTTAACCCTCAATCCTTAAACCTTCAACCCTAAACCCTATCCCTAATCCCTCTACCCTTGACACTCTAACCCTAACCTCAACATTAAATGCTAATCCATCAACCCTAAACCCTAATCCTAAACCCTCAACCCTCAACACTATACCTTAAACCCTAATCCCTTAACCCTCAACCCTAAACCTTATCCCTAAACCCTAATCCCTCAACCCTCAACCCTAATCCATCATCCCTAAACTCTAATCCCTCATCCCTAAACCCTAAATGCTATCCCTATTCCTAAACCCTCAACATACTCGATACTATACCTTAAACCCTAATCCCTAATCCCTAAACCCTCCAACCCTATCCCTAATCCTTACACCCTCCACACTCTACTTTAATCGTAATCCCTTGAACCTCAACCCTTGACCCTCGAACCTCAACCCTCAACCCTTGACGTCAAACCCTAATCCCTCAACCCTTAACTCTGATCCCTCATCTCTCAACCCTAACCCTAAACCCTTAACCCTCAACGTCAAATCCTAATCCCTCAACCCTTCACTCTAATCCCTCAACCCTAAACCCTCAACACTATACCTTAAACCCTAATCCCTCAGCCCTCAACCCTAAACCTTATCCCTAAACCCTAATCCCTCAACCCTCAACCCTAATTCGTCATCCCTCAACTCTAATCCCTCATCCCTAAACCCTAAATGCTATCCCTATTCCTACACCCTCAACAGACTTGCTACTATACCTTAAACCCTAATCCCTTATCCCTAAACCCTCCAACCCTATCCCTAATCCTTATACCCTCCACACTCTACTTTAACCCTAATTCCTCAACCCTCAACCCTATCCCTAAACCCTTGACCCTCGAACCTCAACCCTCAACCCTCGACATCAAACCCTAATCCCTCAACCCTTAACTTTGATCCCTCATTTCTCAACCCTAACCCTAAACCCTCAACCCTCAACGTCAAATCCTAATCCCTCAACCCTAAACCCTATCCCTAAACCCTCAACACTATACCTTAAACCCTAATCCCTCAACCCTCAACCCTAAACCTTATCCCTAAACCCTAATCCCTCAACCCTCAACCCTAATCTGTCATCCCTCAACTCTAATCCCTCATCCCTAAACCCTAAATGCTATCCCTATTCATACACCCTCAACAGACTCGATACTATACCTTAAACCCTAATCCCTTATCCCTAAACCCTCCAACCCTATCTCTAATCCTTACACCCTCTACACTCTACTTTAACCCTAATCCCTTGAACCTCAACCCTATCCCTAAACCCTTGACCCTCGAACCTCAACCCTCAAGCCTCGACGTCAAACCCTAATCCCTCAACCCTTAACTCTGATCCCTCATCTCTCAACGCTAACCCTAAACCCTAAACCCTTAACCCTCAACGTCAAATCCTAATCCCTCAACCCTTCACTCTAATCCCTTAACCCTAAACCCTATCCCTAACCCTCAACACTATACCTTAAACCCTAATCCCTCAGCCCTCAACCCTAAACCTTATCCCTAACCCTAATCCCTCAACCCTCAACCCTAATCCGTCATCCCTCAACTCTAATCCCTCATCCCTAAACCCTAAATGCTATCTCTATTCCTACACCCTCAACAGACTCGATACTATACCTTAAACCCTAATCCCTTATCCGTAAACCCTCCAACCCTATCCCTAATCCTTATACCCTCCACACTCTACTTTAACCCTAATTCCTCGACCCTCAACCCTATCCCTAAACCCTTGACCCTCGAACCTCAACCCTCAACCCTCAACATCAAACCCTAATCCCTCAACCCTTAACTTTGATCCCTCGACCCTCAACCCTATCCCTAAACCCTCAACCCTCAAAGCTAAATTCTAATCCCTCAACCCTTCACTCTAATCCCTCAACTCTAAACCCTATCCCTAAACCCTCAACACTATACCTTAAACCCTAATCCCTCAACCCTAACCCTAAACCTTGTCCCTAAACCCTAATCCCTCAACCCTAATCCGTCATCCGTCATCCCTTAACTATAATCCCTCATCCCTAAACCCTAAACGCTATCCCTATTCCTAGACCCTCAACAGGCTCGATACTATACCTTAAACCCTAATCCCTTGACCATTAACCCTATCCCTCAACCTCAACCCTCAACCCTCAACCCTCAACTCTCAACATTAAACCCTAATTCATCAACCCTAAACCCTAATCCCTCAAACCTAAACCCTATCCCTAAACCATCAACCCTTAACACTATACCTTAAACCCTAATCCCTATCCCTCAACCCTTAACCCTTAAAACTTAAACCTTATCCCTACACCCTCAACACTTGACACTATATCTTAAGCCTTAAACCCTCAACCCTCAATCCTTAAACCTTTAACCCTAAACCCTATCCTTAATCCCTCTACCCTCGACACTCTAACCCTAACCTTGACCTTAAATGTTAATCCATCAACCCTAAACCCTAATCCTAAACCCTCAACCCTCAACACTATACCTTAAACCCTAATCCCTCAACCCTCAACCCTAAACCTTATTCCTAAACCCTAATCCCTCAACCCTCAACCCTAATCCATCATCCCTCAACTCTAATCCCTCATCCCTAAACCCTAAATGCTATCTCTATTCCTAAACCCTCAACAGACTTGATACTATACCTTAAACCCTAATCCCTTATCCCTAAACCCTCCAACCCTATCCCTAATCCTTACACCCTCCACACTCTACTTTAACCCTAATCCCTCGACCCTAAACCTTATCCCTAAACCCTTGACCCTTGAACCTCAACCCTCAACCCTCAATGTCAAACCCTAATCCCTCAACCCTTAACTCTGATCCCTCGACCCTCAACCCTATCCCTAAACCCTAAACCCTCAACCCTAATCTATCATCCCTCAACTCTAATCCCTCATCCCTCAACTCTAATCCCTCATCCCTAACCCTAAACGCTATCCCTATTCCTAGACCCTCAACGGGCTCGATACTATACGTTAAACACTAATCCCTTATCCCTAAACCCTCCAACCCTATCCCTTATCCCTTAACCCTCATGATTAATAGACTTGAATGTCAAAAAATTTAAGGGGAACATAACGTGAGCGCGTTATAACGCGCTCGCGTTATGTCAAACATGACAAACAACAGACTTGTGGTAAAGGAAAAATGCAAAGCAAAACAAAATGCGAGTGCATTATAATGCGCTCGCATTATGTCTTGCTTTGGGAATCCCAAGCCTTGGGCTTGGGATTTTCTTTGGATTTCCAACCCAAAGGCTTGGAGTGCCTTATGAATAGTCACAGATGTGTTTTTCTATATTCTTCAAAATTTCACATAATTTCATTCGTGCTAACCCTCAGATTTGCACGTGTTTCAAGGTCAAACAAATCAAACACTTGGGTAATGTTAGGCTTTCTCTTAGCTATTTGAAGATGTAATTTTTTTCACATTTTAACAATGTTAAGCCTTTCATCTTTAATTTCTTTTGTTTGTGTGTCCGTTTTTAGGCAAAAACCACTGTTTGGTCTTTTTTTCATTGTAAATTAACTATTCATTCAAATTTCAAAAAAATCACATATTTAGAAACTAGACTCCATTCTACAAATATTAAAAAAATAAAAAAATGATTTTCAATTAGTTTTCAAAATTTATAGGGGTAGCACGGCTAAAATTCTATTTTTTAGAATGTGTCCACTTTGAAAATTAGTAAAAAATCAAATATTCATCAAAAAATTATTAGAAAAATCGGGCATAAACTACATGCTATTGGCTAATTTCTCACCAAAGCAATTTTAAAAATACCAAAAAAAAGTTGACCTTTTGAGGGAGCCACAAAACATGCTATGTTATTTTTTTTGATAGAAACAACACCAATTTTTGTGGCTCCCTCTTTTGAACCCCTTAATCTATGCCATCTTCAAAACAAAATAGTAGTTTAGAAAGTAGACTCGGAGCACTACGAACATTGTTTTGGTTGCATCTCCAAATTTTGAGTGTAACTATGCTCAATTTCTCATCCAAGGCCAGTATTTCCTGATTGCAGAAAAAAAGTGGCCACTTAAGACCCCTTTTTGGCCCCCCATCTTCCTACACTTACCCTAATATGGGGATAGGTATGAATGAGTGTCGAAGAATGTTGTGGTGGAGGGACATAGGTTGTGTTGACGTTTTGTGATGGTTGGGGTTGCATGACATTGTTTGGGTTAATGATATGGAGGGTTGATGATGTTGGGGGTGGTGTTTGTTGAGACCCTTGTTGCATGGCCACATAAGTGTTTCCCAAATTCTAATTTGGTGGGAAACCTTCTCGTGATGGGGTAGCCAATATTCCACTTGTGATTGGTGTGGACATTTTAGGAGGTTGCTGTGTGATTGATTTTGCTAGAGCGGTCTGTCTTGCTAGTTCTTCTTAACGATGTAGAGTCTCTTGTTGGTGTTTGTAGATCTCCATAGGAGTCATAAGAGGTGATATGGGTCTTTCTGTCGTTAGATTTTGATAAAGAGGATTCTCATATTGAGTAGAAAAAGGTGTAGGAATTCTCCCTTGTGAGCTTTGTTCAGGTATGGGAGTGGTCATGGTTGACATGGTTTGGACCGCTGTTATAATGTCATGGGTTTTGTTTGGCGCTTTGAGATTGGATAGATCAAAATATTGAGGTAATTTGGCTCCTTATTCAACTAGTAAGCAGCAGAAATGATCTTGGTTTTCAGTAAGGATTTTATCAAAAGCGGCTATGGCTCTAGGATCTTGCATGATTTCATCAAGGTCATGTCTATCTTCTTGAGAGGATTGACCTTCTTCAAAGTGTCACCCTTCTTGAGATGGGACTTGAACTGTGGTATAACTGGGTGTAGCAAAACCATGAGGCATGCCGATAGTGAATTGAGTTACATCTACCAAAGGAACATTACCTTCTTGAGGATTGGTTGTTTGGTCATGTTGCGGCCTATTTTGAGAGTTTATTGGTCTTTCCATTGGTGTTTTTGGAGTACCCTTTGGAGTCATGTTGGATTGGCTTGGTTGAGGTGTATGAGGAGGTGATTTGCGCTTTCTTGGGGCAACTTGTTTAGCCTTCATAGTTTGCTGGAGTCTAGTGGTTACCATGGGATGCACTAGGACAATGTTTTTGAGATTTTGCTGAGGTAGTTTTGACGAATAGTTTACTAACCAAAAGCGCTGGACTATTATACCAAAGGCATGGGACTGTGTTACCAAAGGTGAGCTATTATGTTACCAAAGCCGCTGGACTATGCTGCTAGAGGCGCTGAACTGTTATACCAAAGGTGAGCTACTATTGTACCAAAAGTGTTGAAGTAGTGTCAGTGATGTTTATAAGGCAAATTTTGATAGATTTGGGTTTGATTTTGATTGGATTTTCTTTGGCAAGAGAAAACACATCAAACAAAGTACCAAAGAGGACTGACACAATAGATAGTGTATGTTTGAGGCTTACGAAAAAGCCCAATGTTTCCATGGGTATAAGACAATTCAAGCACTTTTTATCCCTAGAGACATGGTTTCATTGCAGTAGATCAGTTCACAACTTAATTCTCCATCGACCAAATGTCATTCCATATAGGTGTCGTACATTTGTATCTTTGCGAGAGATGATAGGTATGGATATCTCACACTCCCCTCAGAAAGCTCAAGTAGGTCACAAGAGCTTTATGGCCAAGGGAATACTATCTCTTCTCAAGGGAGGCAATGGTGAGTATCTTGGGGGCTTGAATCGATTCCCCTTGCACTGATGAATACTGCAACATTCAGAGGTGAACCAGGTAGTCACTATCTAGATGGTTCTTTAGTAGCTTTGAGGGACCAACGCCTTGCGAGCAATGTGACAAGCTACTAAAAGGTTTGACCAATCCTACTAAGAGTATCAAACACTTCTCACAATGTGAAAATCATTTCCACAAAGTGCTAGTACACCTCTTTTTGATTTGGCACAAGGTAAGGTTGACGCTGGTTAGGACTCGGCTTTCGCCTTATCCCTCTTATATAGTGGTTCAAAGGAAAACTCCACTTAGGGTCATCCCTTTTGGATGAAGTGCAATCCAAAAGAAGGCCCTTCTAAAGGAATAACTGAAAGTAAGATCAAGCACGTCAAACAAAGGTTCAATTGTCTCGTTATAAGAAAAATAAGGTGCAACTATATTTAGGCACACACACGATTGTAGTTGTCAATTGTCCCTTATGAAATTGAAGTGTTTGGCATTCATGTCCATTGTCCCTTAGAAAATTGAAGTGTTTTTGCATTCAGTCCATTGTCCCTTAAGAAAGCAATATGTTCCTAAGACTTAGATTGCAAAAAAAAATGTTTTGTCCTTTAAGAAAACAATATGTTCCTAAGATTGAAAAAGATGATTGGTTCAATTGTCCCTTAAGAAAGCAATATGTTTCTAAGACTTAGTGCGATAGATTGAGATTCTTCAACGCTCGTCCTGCATGAACATGTTAGAGAAACCCATTTGCTCTGTTTGAGTGATAAGAAGCTACAACAATTTGATTAGTTCCACACAAACTCAAGAGTTAGCAAAAAAGAACTTAATTGACCAAATGCGCTTTATTGTGTTACCAAAGGTGACTTACAGTATTGCTGAAAGCACCAGACTGTGCTACCAAAGGCATGTTACTGTCACCAAAAGTGATGTACTGTACTATCAGAAGTGTGGTACTATGCTACCAAGAGTGAGTTACTGTACTACCAAAAGCACTTTTCTGTCCCTGATCTAAAAAAAGTCATATTTCCTCAGAAAAGCTAGATCAAAAGATATCTTCATGGTTGATAGATGATCTGGGATTTTAATAGATGATAAGATCTGTAACTTGGAATCAAGAACAACTCACAAGATGCCATGAAAACAAAGGTTAACTTAAAAAATGATAATACTCCTAAATACGTCAGCTTAGGTAGTATAAATGATAATTGAAAGATAAATAAATCAGCTTGTCAGTCAATGAATGATAGATATGATGAGTTAGAAACCCTAAAAATTAGAAAACAAATCAAAAACCCTAATAGACCAGAAGCGCTTTACTGTTATGCCAAGTGCACTACATTGTGTTACCAAAAGCATGGTATTGCACTACCAGAGGCGCTACAGTATTGCCTGAAGGTGCTGTACTGTTATACCCGAGGCACCTCACTATACTACCAAATGTGCTTTTCTGTGTTGAAGCTCGTTGTTTTGTACTGTACTTCAAAAAAATCAATTTGATTAGTGGGTCCCACCGAGCGTGCCAGAATGTGTATAGGAAAAATTGAGAGGTTGAATGATAAGATCAAAAAGTAATGATAATAACAACTCAATTACCCATAACATCAAAAGATCTAACTAAGCAATAACCAAATCAATGAATAATCAAGTTACGAACAAAGAGGCTATCACCTAGATTGTTTGGATCTTTTGGTCAATTGTGGATTGCTTCATATATTGTGAAACCATGTTTGTAACAAGTGGATGTAGATTGTGTTTGTGCTCAAAAGGTAGAAGTGTGCTCAATGACGCAATGTATGCTCAATGCGCTGTATGGATGCCTGAGAATAAATGATCGAAGAGGATTTGTTATAGAGATGAGGGGGGTTTATATAGACTTCAATAAAGATCGATCAACCATCTAGATAATTCAACATAATCAACATATGAGATAAATCTAGAATTCATGATGAATGTGCACCTGACAAGTGTCACACAAAAAGATATTTTTGTTTGAGTTAATTACTTTTTTAATAAAGATAGGATTTGATTTCATAAATTAGAATATTTTTTTCTAATTGAAGAGTTACATTGATAAAAACAAGATTGATTAAGTCAATTAACTCAACTTGTAATTTGTTTTTTGCATGATTTGAGATCAATTAAATAATAAATTATTTAATTTTGTGTGTATGATGAATAAGATTTATTTTTAGAAGAATTGGAAGATTAAAAAAAAGCAAATTAAATAAATAAATTTATTTAATTGTTTGTGCATGATAGAAGAATAAATAAAATATTTGATTATATTTTATTTTTAGAGATTGAGATAATTTAGATAAATTTGAATGATTTATTTAAATTTGGAAGAACAATTGATTTAATTAAATAATGAAAATTATTTAATTGTAGATAAGAGGATTTGGATGATAAATTAATTAAATAATTAATTTATTTGATTGATGTGGATTTGAAGATTGGAAGATGATTGATTTAATTAAATAATTAAAATTATTTAATTTTGGATGAATAAAGTTGATTTTGAATAAATTAATTAAATAAAGAGGATTTATTTAATTAATGTTGAATTTAGGAGATTTGGAAGAATTTGATGACTTTGATGAAATTAATTAAATAATTAGATTATTTAATTAATTGTAGAATGCAGGTGATTAGACAGACTTGATGAAAATGCAAGTGATTAGAAGACATGGTCATTTTTGGGTGTCTACAATGATAACATTCCATTTTTAAATCAAGTAAACAAAAAATGTTAGCCACAACTCATAAGTCTTTGGACATTACGAAATGAATCCCTCATTATTAAATTTTGACATGAATCAACTACAAGAATTTAAGATTCTTAATGTAGTTGTGATTAAGGATTGTAAACAAACATTAGATGTGGCATATGGAATTTAGTCTTCACTAGCATTTGCTAGATATGTGACTAGTGCAAAATTATTCAATTCCTATCTTACCAAATAGAATTTAACTTTACTACCATTTGTTAGGTTTGCACAAGTGAATAAAGTAGTCAATTTGACCAAATTATGAATATAATTATAATATTTCTTTCAAACCTATGATGTATTCCATTGTGTTTCTCCAAAACTCCCCTCATCCCTTTGAGTTCCTCTTGAACATTTTAAATCCTATTATCACTCCAAACACTTATGAAATGCCCTATTTAGCTCTCTTCTAACCACCTTCAAACTCTCATCTCATTAGTATTAATTTATAAATATCATCATGCACAATTTTGTAATGCCATGTGAATGTGCAATTACAATGCGATATAAATCGTTATTCTATTTTTATATATACAAATGGTATTCTCTTCTCTCTTTAACATCAATCTATAAACATCATTACGAGAGTTTTTCAAGTGCCATGCATAACCACTAATTCCAACATAAACACACTTGTATTTTTTTTACTTCTTCTTTATAAATTATTGTGGTTTCTTTCTAATTGAAACCAAACTAATTGAAATCAAATTAAATTTAAAAATATCTGTGAATTCACAAATCTATTAGCTGTCTCATCAAGCAAATGGATGTGCAACAACATTAGAAATATATAACCATAAATGACACAAAATCTACATACACTTGTATAAAATTACATATTGAATTTAGAATGTGTAATTAAATGCTTAACCTAACATAGGCAAAGGACAATATGATTAATTGAAACAAAAGAACTATAAAAAATGGCAAGGGCAATTGTGAGCCCTCCTCTCCCATTTCCTGCTGCTCAAGCATCTTTCCAATTATTTGAAGTGTTCCTCACCTTTTGTTTTTCACTCTTTCTCCACCAACTCGTCCATCTTATCATACGTATGTAGGTTTTATTAAAACAATTCAATTATTTAACGTTCATGTTATCATAAAATCAATCTTTGACAGATACCCCAATAGTGTATATAAGTAGTGATCTCCATTGCACTCTATGCATCTAATTTTATGAAGCCAATATCATAGTATAGATTGCCAAATACTCAAAACAAAAACAAAACCATTTTTTCCGTAGTAATTGAAAATACAACCTTGTTCCTTCATTATTAGTGCAAGTTTGACATGGTGCACATTATTATATTGTAAGCCTATTTTTTAGGACATCATTTAGCGTCACCAATAATCTCCGTACAAGAACATTCTCCTAGCCTTAAATGATGCAAACAATTCGCATCTCTCACAACAATTTCTCTTGCAACAATCTTGGAGATAAAATTCACTAAACTGTGTCAATTAGCAGATACTTGAAGGTTCTGAACAACTCTAATAGTTGTTCTAGGGGGGTGTCTAACAAACCAAAAGAAATTGCCAATTTTTCACTATGGTGGTAGAGAAATAATTCTTTTTCCTCCTTTTCCACATCACTAAGTAAATGTCTTGAATATAGAAAATACCTTTCTGCCTTCATTTACCAAGCCAATTTCTCCAACTTTGCATAGATCTCCTATGTCTACGGATGTGATCTGTCTCCTACACAAAAAGCACGTACCACTTTATGGCCTTCAATCCAACTACATCCAGGGATCTTTATAATTCCTTTATCTTCATCAATCTCCTTACCATTTGAACCTCATACCACAAGCCCACTTCTTCATGGATGTTTGAGAGAACATAAGTTACATTATATTTTTAAGGTCCAAATAAAAAAGTAGTGTCACTGTAAATACTCCTAAGTCTATATTCATATGTGATTTGCAACACCAAGAAAACACATCCACACAACCACCACAGGTTTAACTGGCATCTTAATGATAAAGTTTAGGGTGTCCTCAAGATAGCCAGCACGGGCAAAAAGGTCAACCATGCACACATAATGATCAATTGTAGGTGTAATGCAATAAGGGTTACTCATATTCAATTGAAGCATGTGCAGCCCTCATCCACTAAACTTATATGGCATGCACATAGAACACAAGCAAAGCTTGTAATGTCATGATATGTTCTAGAATGTTTTGTTAATTCAATGATTTTGAGAACATCCTTGCAAAATCCATTTTGGTATCCTAGAACCATTGCATTCCATGAGACCACATTTCTTTCAGGCATTTTGTCAAACAGTTCATGTTCCTTGTCTATGCTTCCACATTTTTCATACATGTCTACCAGAGCATTTCCAACTATAATATCTGACAAAAATCCCCCTTCCATTATGCTTTGATGGATGTTCATACCCTGTTCCAAAGCTCCCATTTTGGCATAGGCAGGGAGGATGGTGGCAAAGGTTGCAGAGTTCGGCTTTATACCTGCCAATTGCATTTGCTGTTGGAGAGGGCCCACTAGCCACGTCTAAATCAAAGCTTAGAGTGTGTTGTTTAAGCCCAGCCCTTAGGATGTGGGGGCTCACTTTACTTAAATATCATCCACTTTAATGGTCAAACAGTCAATAGAAATTTTACACCTCATTCACAATAAAAAGTGGTAAATATTTGTCCTATTTTTATTGGCCAAAATTGACCTTTGACTGTTGAAGTGGATGATATTTAAGAGTAGCCCATCCTAAGACAAATAATGCAATCGACTATATTTCACGACTGTGCTTGCAGTGGCAGTGAATTGGAATTTTATTACAAGTAACAGCAATCAACATAAAAATCAAACCCAGATGAAAAAAGCCCAGAAATCAAATTCTCCATGCTTTTACGGATCTCAAGTCGAAATTCAGCTTTAAAAACGTCGGCAGATCAAACAAATAGTGGAACCCCACAAAGAATTGCGTGGTCGTCATGTACAGGCAAAGAATGTCAAAATTTATAAGTCTTGCTCCAAAGATGGGATGAGATCACAGAAGAAAAAGTAGTACAATCAAGAATTATTCCACAGCGCATGCTCTTACAATCGACAAAATTTGATGTTTTGATATATTCGGTGACATTAAGCTTTAACAATTTTACATAAAAGCGTTGTACAAGTTGAATTTTGTAAACACAGTATATAGCTTCACCAATGCATAATCTCTGACATTTCCAATCTTCAATCCCTGCCCTACCTTGAATCTATCGTGTTGGAGTAGTGTAGATAAAAGGTTAAATCCATGCAGTTGTTTATTTCGACACTCGTCACATGTACATATTCTCGTCATAGTGGCATGATCCCATCCAAATGGTGTGATCTCGTCCTATGCATAGTTGGAACTTGGTGGTGTTAAAGAAGTCTCTTTTGGGGTCCTATTATGCAAAGATTGAAATTTAGATTCTTTTGTACTTTGTCGGATCTCTAGACTAAGTTAATAGTAATAAAACGGAGTGTACAACAATGATGTTTGATGTTGATGTAGACACAGTAATCGATAATATGTGGAATCTACAGAGTGTTAGAGACAAATATGTGAATATGTTAGACCTTGATTAAAATGCTCTCCATAATTGATCATTAGAATGACATAGGGTGATTCCTATAAATTATAGAAATCTTGAACACAAAATCTAGAGTTTTTTGGTATACACGCCGACATGTAATGGTCATGTCTTGGTTTGTTGGTCTTGGAATGCAAACAATTTTAAAATTTGAAATAGAGGACAAGATCAGACCCACAATCAACTTCAAAGGATAGAATTGTAGGTGTGATCCAGTCTAGGACAGACAATAGAAGTGATTAAAAGGTCTTCTAAATAGAATGATGTAGCATAAATTAGTGAGAGATTAGATTTTAGATGAGTTAATGCGCCAAAAAAACTCAAAAACATATACATTAAAATCATCTATATAAAATGACATAAAATAAAAAGAAATAAATATAAAAACATGGAATTTTCTCCTATACAAATATTTAATATAATTATTATTTATTTTTAATTTAAAAAAATATTTATAATCTTCTATTTGAATATAATTATCGATAGTTAACTTTTTCATTAACCTTTGAAAAATTCAAAACCTCTATAAAATTGGGTAAACTAAGAAAAGTTGAATGACAAACGAATTAGAGTCGTGCAAGGAACTGTGGTGATTTTGAAAATTTGTTTGATGTTGCAAGCTTCTATCCTATAAATCACGACGTGGATGATATGCCAAAAACATTATCTCTTGTTAAAATTGATGGTACATTTTGAAAAAAATGCTCTGTGGGCGTGTAGATTACGTAAAAACATTATCTTGGCGTTAAAATTGATGGGAAATTTGGAAGAATGGTCTATTACTTTTTCTCCAACTGAGAACAATGTCACACCTAAATGACAAAGTGTGCAGATGTTTGGAGGACCACGAAAACAAAATATTTTATCCTGAGAATTTTTTGTCAGTTTTTCAGCTGACGAAAATGGGTTTCTGATCTTGGTTTCCCTAACTCCATTTGAATCAAATAGAAGCCACTTGCAGCCTGCAACAAAATACAAACAAGCCAGGCAATGTAGAAACAGCAGGAGAATTATATGAAGATAAAAGTACACATGCTTTTCAATAACCACATTACTACAAAAATGTATATGAAGGACAAGCATCCATAAAATTCTTTGTATGCAAACCACAGTTGACAAGCTTTAAATTTGAAAACAACAGCTTAAAATGGTGAGAAGTTAAAAAGGGAAATGGCATTACAGGTGAAAGAGAATAGAAAACAATAGAAGACTTAATTAATTAAAAGCAAGCCCTCCATTGTAATTTGTGAATAGTGGTGAAAGACAAATGAGGGTTGGTAAGTTGGTAATGTGGGAGATTGCATGAGATGCTATCAGTGCTAGTGATTCTAAACTGGGTCTAAATTTAAATTGATATTTGTCAATTTATTTATTAAAGGCTAATAGTTGTTATAGTATTGTGTAATAGGAGTTCTTTTTTACTTTTATTCATTATTTGTGAAGTTAAGTATTAGTTGTCATTATGTTTGTACTTTAAAAAAAAAAAACAAAAAGTGTCTATTTTCACAAACCACATCAAATAAATAATAAATCATATAGGTAGTGACATATATAAGGTAATCAATAATTCATGCCTTGATGCGCATGTTTTAATAGTTTAATGTAGATGATGTGGCTACATTGTTGATGCCTAGAACCTAAACAATAGTTTTAAGTTCTTAACTTACCTACAAAGACATGTTGGATTTTTTTTGGTAAAAAATCAACTTATATTTACGAACTTGAGAAGTTAAGATGCAGGCTATTGATTCCCCTCCCCTATCCTATGTTTTTCTCATACTCTTTATATTTTTAAATGTCATTCATATCATAGACCAAAAAAATCAACTCAAAAAGTCTTGCAAGTTTTTTAGGACTAACCAAAAAAACACACACACACTAACTATGCCTATCAACAAATAACAGAGTAAACACAAACATAGGATATCTTACATACAATGTATCACATTGGTTTTCATTCATTTATAATATTTTTTTATTTAAGAAAAGCTTCATTTATAATATTATATGTAAAACATGAAATATGCACCCACTAAATATATTTACAGTTAGGAATATCTTTATTTTTAGGTACTACATGGTTACTTTTAAATGTAGAAATTTATTTTAAATTCTTCATGTTATGTTTTCTTTATAAAAAAGAGTTGATTTCTTTAATAAAAAAACCTGGTTTAAGATCCAGGAACCGTGAAAATTGGGAGAATCCCATAACACTAGGCAAGAGCCCTTGCAAAATCTATTCGGTTTGATGAGGAGTCAGACCAAGATATAACATAACAACTATTATTATATACACCAACTACTACATCTAGATACCCCAACAAAATTGGGGTAAGTTGTAGTTTCAAACCCCCCAGATAACCAGTATCATAGACTACTAGCATAATTAAAGTCTGAAGACATAAGAAAGGGTCGAGGCAAATTACGTAGGCCTCTCACTGCCCATATGCATGAACTTACATTTTCACACGGGACATTAAAACTAGAAGATTTCTTGTCCACATCATCATCTCTAGCCTAATCTCCATTGCAATAGTCTGAGAACACATGAATGGCATCCATTGGTAGTGTCACAATCAAATACAGAGAAATCTCCTCCACTACCTACTATAGATACATTTGGCATCACTTAATGGGATGAAGGTACTCCAGGAAGTAGTCAAAATGAACCTCCACTTGGTGCAACACATTGCCAATATCATCATGTAACAAATAGGAGCTAGCTTCCATTGACAACATAGAAGCACGAGAGAGAGAGAGAGAGAGAGATTGAGCAACCTCAAAAATATTCTACGTTCCTTGCATATAACTAGGGTCTAGTAAAAGCTTAGCCATCATTGAGTGTATACAAACACTAGGGGAGCCATCCATATTTTTTGCCAATTCCCAAATCCTAACCATTCAAATTCCTAGAGCAAGGTCTATGATTTTCTTGTCTACAAATGCCATGAAAACTGTCATAGCCTTCTCTCTAGAGACACGACGCTTCCATTGTTTTGGAGTCTTTAGGCAAGAGCAATTATGATAGGATAACAGTACCTATAAATAAATCAAACAACCCATAGTTGGCTCCAATCCAAGCACCCAATATATAGGAGATCTAATATGTATGACATAATAAGTGGTAAACCACAAACCATAGGCCAATACCATGAAGCAAATATGGCACCCAAATCTAGGGCCTAAATTCCAACGCCCCCTCCATGATGAGTCAACATGCAAAAAATATTATATGCTCTTACATTGTCATGATGCTCAATAACTTTGTCATAATCCCGTCACCAAATTGGGTGGCCCATTTTGGCTCTTTAATCTCCCTCAAAAATATGTTCTATAGTGTGTCGTAACATGCTTCAAGTTGGTCAACATTTTTATCCAATAATATAACTCCCCTACAATCATGCTCTTACACATCATAATATCAATATTAATTAATTAATTTCAAACATTAGAATTACAATATGTATGGCATACTTATCCCAACATTCTCCCACTTGTTGTATATGTTGCAAGAGCAAAGGGGAACATCAACACCATCAACTAACTTCTAGGGGTTGAGAGCCCCATAGAATCACTATACCACATGGACTTTGTCAATGCATCTACACCATTTTCCAAAGTATCAACCTTATCTAGCATCGCCCTTCCATCCTCTACCATGTCATGAATAAAATGGTACTAGACATCTATGTGTTTCATCCTCGCATGAAAGGTCATGTTCTTTGCCAAACATATGGCACTATGACAATCACAAAGAACTTTGATAACTCCCTAATTAAGTTGTACATCTAAACACAATCACTTAAGCTAGATGGATTCCTTATAGGCATGAGTAGTTACTATGTACTCAGCATCTGTAGTGGTCAAAGTGACCATATCCTACTACTTTATCATCCAACCTATGGAACCACTAAATAAATTAAAAACACAAACACTAGAGTGGATATTCTACACTCAACATCACCTAACCAATTTGAATCCAAAAATTCATAAATATCCACTAAATACTAGTCCTCTATAGAATCACCATGATAATAAATTGAAAACATAAACACTAGTGGATCTTCTACACTCAACATCACCTAACCAATTTGAATTCAAAAATTCATGCCTATTCAAAGTTTCACATGAATGACTTATATAACCTTTTAAGGGCTGGTTCCTAAACCATCACACCCTTTCACAAAGGTTGCCTTTAAATAATTATTTAAGTAAATACATTTATTCCTCCCCTTTTAGAATGAGTTTATATAAATACTCCTTATTAATTCCCATTTTAACCAAAGGAGCATAATATTCCTTATTTTTCTATCTCCCTTCCTAAATAAAAGGTCTAATAACCTTTATGCCCTCATAATTTAAAGGGTTATTTATAAAATAAATTTCTTTTTCATTTTGGGGAAAAAGTCCCATAACAATTACCACATCTATTGCATTGTCCAGAAATACATGCTTTGTAATAAAATAATTACCCATCAAGTGTTTCACAAAATAAACTTGTTATAAACTCCTTAATTGTTCTTGTAGGTGGCATATTAACATCATATTCATACATAATTTGGTTAGTATGCAAAGTACAACGTATATATCAAAAAATATCATAATAATAATAGAATTGCACATGAGTTTTGTAACAAGAGACTCATTGTTTATTACTTTTGACATACCAAGGTTTACATTTCTCAAATGATCTTTGATTTATGCTAAAATTTTCTATAATTGAATCATCTAGAAAAATTTAATATAATTTTATTTGAGTCTTGTCTAATAGATGTTTTGGATGAGAATCACAATTTTTGACCCCACTTTAATTTCAAAACATCTCTAACATTAGACAATACCCATGTATTATCATGCCAATATTTTTCAATTAAAGGCTTGATTTCATTGTTTAATTTCATGTTAAACCTTGGGAGTCTACTATTGAAAGCCCAACATTGCTTAATTGGATCATCTTCAATACTTACTCTTCTCTTTACCACTCTTCTCAAAGTTTTATCATTTACATTAAAAAATCCACCTATCTTACTTATCATTATTTTGCTCAAAATTAATTTATTAACTAAAGCAATTGTTATTGCTCATCATGTTGCATTCCTATCTTTATATTGACTCCTTTTTCTAATATAATCAATAGCATTAGCAACACCAGACATAACATGTTTCATTGATTCTTCTTTCTTTTTGAGTTTTACAAATATTCCTAATTTTTTCATTACTCTTTGCATTTTTGACATTTTGATTAGTTGCTTTACAAGTTGACATTGAAATCTTAAACTTTTTTAATAAAAAAATATTTTATACAATCTGTTTGCATGGTTTTGAATTTGTCTCCAAGATATCTTACCACAAAGATTATCTAATAGATTTATTTTAATTTAAAAAATATATATTTTAATTTTCATTCATACAAGGGATTTTAGTATCATTTTTGTTGTGTTGTTTCTAATAGTAGAATTTATATAAACATTGCTATATCGAGCTTGCTTTAAACAACTAATATCATTATTATTGAGAGCAATTGAAGACCTACCTAGATTTTTTCTATAATCACCTTTTCCATATTCTTGAACTATTCCACATTCACTATTTCTACATTTTCATATTCTACATTCACCTCATCCTTGTTTCTCTTTTTAATATTCTCCTCTTCAATAGTCATCAAATTGGATGCTTCAACATTCTTGATTTATGAAATCCTCTCTCTATTAGAACACACTAATATACTGAGAGGGGGGTGAATCAGTATATGCCAAAACTTAATCCAAATTAACTTTATAACCAAATCTTTTTACTGCCTTAAACATATGATAAAGAAATTAAGTAATTCAAATCACAACACATAAGCACACAACCATAACACCAAATTTACGTGGAAAACCCTAGAAGGGAAAAACCATGGTGAGCAAGTTGCTTGGATCTACTATCCAAATATAGCCTCACAAATAATAAAAATAGGTTTACAACAGGTTTTACGGGCTACAACCCAAAGGAAGCTACAACTCCTTGAAATATAATGCAAAAACACTTAAAGAAAGAGGCTACAACCTCAGTACAACACAAATGATAAATTCCATTGACCAATCACCTCTGCAACATTGAGATACACCTTCCACATTGACCTAAAACTTCAACACCTATGCTCACACAAACACTTCTACTTTCAACATACTTCCACACACACACACACACTCACTTCCACACTCACACATACATCCTTGCACACTCTGACTCACTCATTCCAATCACACTAAACAAGATCTTTTATTTATATCCTTTGCAAGCTTCAAAACCTTTCTCCTTTGTCAGCCGAGATGAAACATGTAAACATGAAACATGCAACGACCACATCAAGTTAGCTTCCAAATGATGTAGAAATTCAAAGTGGTTCAAACCAAGTGATAACCAAGACCTATTCTTCATTAAATCATTCTTCCATGTTGGCGTACACTTCCAAACATCAAGCACAATCATCAAAACACTTCAAGCCAACCCATCAGCACTTATTCTTCCACAAATTAGCTCCAGACCCAAAAAGGTACCAGAGAGGCCAATTAACATCATGCAGATCACTTAACAAACATTATATGACTTGCAAATACATTTTCAAATATTCCTTTCACAGTTTCAAGCTACATCATGTTGGCGCAAATCAACAAACATAGAGTTCAGCATCACTAACAAACACTGAACACACAGTCTTGAGATAGAGCATTGAAAAATAGACTTGCAGTGCACTTCAACACTTGAAACTTGGAACTAGAAAACATGTCAACCATCTGAACACATCTTCCAAACAACACCACAAAGTGTAATGCGGTGAAATATGGTGGTTTTCACTTTCTCCTTCTGGCAGTTCCCTAATCAGTAACATGATCTACCTTTGTTATGCTGACTTCGGAGAACCTTTGTAGTACATCATATCATTTGAAACTTGAATATATTATACCTCTCATCTACATCTACCTATCCTCCAAGCCGCATGACCCAATCTTCAAATGCAGAGAAATGCGGAGCATTTCTCTGACTCACCCTGATTGCAACAACTCTGAACCATTGTCTTCACTCTGCAAACTCTAGAATCTTCTGTGGTAACTTTCATGCTCTTAAATTAGGAACATAGATACACCACACCTATCTTTGTCTAACTCCCAAACCACAAGGCCATATCTTCAAATGTGAAGGAATGCGGAGCATTCTCCCGAGCTTCTTCAGTGCAAACTCCTTTGCTTTGATCTATCTGAAACTTTCTTTCAAAAACTAAAGCAATGTTTTTCATCAGGAAATAAAGAATACAACATTCACCACATCAGAGACTTCAAATAACATCATACACAACAATCATAATTCTTCTCAACACAAGCAAGAAATCACAACTTCTTCATATTAGCATCTTCTACAACTTGTCAACTTTCATCTGTCTATGAACTTCAGTAGATAAGGTACAATTGTTGTACAAATGATATTGATCCATCTTCTTCACTTCATAGATTCTCTAACCAATCTCACACCTTTGTCTTCTTCTTTGATCATCATAGCATATACTCATCACTTTTCTCTTTGTCTCACAACAACTTCTGATTACTTACTCTATTGTCTTCACTAATCACTATACTGCATCAATCTCCCTTTGGCATCTATGTTGATATCACTGATCAGCACTCCACATCACTATTGATGTCAATGACAAAACATATGCAACAATCTCCCCCTTTGGCATTGATGGCAACACTTGACCTAATATACAAATTTCTCCCCCTTTGACATCAAGGACAAAGGGCTAGTGGTCTTCCTCTAAACTGACCTTCTTTTATTGCTCCTCATCTGTTAGCTCCCCCTGACTGTTTCATCCTTGTTATCCTTCTACCCGCTCCCCCTGAGAGGTAGCCTCCATCAATCCAAGGATAAAGATATGCCTTGAATTGCTCCCCCTAGACAGATGCACCATCTATGCATCTAGTTAGAAGGAGGGGAAACAACCCCTAACTTATGTCTGAGATACTCAAATGTGTCCTTAGAAAGTACCTTTGTAAAGATGTCTGCAACCTGGTCCTTTGTAGGCACATATTCCAATATGACCTCTTGATCTGCAACCTTCTCTCTCAAAAAGTGATACCTGATAGATATGTGCTTGGTTCTAGAATGCATCACTGGATTCTTTGAAATATTGATGGCACTTGTATTATCACAAAGAATAGGAATGGACTCATCATATACTACCTTGATATCCTTCAAAGTTTGCTTCATCCACAATACTTGAGTGTAGCAGGCTACTGCAGCAATATACTCTGCTTCTATTGTTGATAAGTATATTGATTATTTCTTCTTACTCAACCATGAGACCAATCTATCTCCCAAAAAGAAAGCTCCACCACTGGTACTTCTTCTATCATCAATACTACCAGCCCAATCTGCATCAGTATAAGCACTTAGGGAAAAGTCATCACCCTTTAGATACCACAATCCATATTCCAGAGTGTTCTTCAAATATCTAAAGATTCTCTTGACTGCCTTCACATGAGTTTCTTTAGGATCATCTTGAAACCTTGCATCCAAACACACTGCTTGCATAATGTCAGGCCTTGATGTTGTTAGGTATAGTATGCCCCCAATCATAGATCTATACAGAGTATGATCAGCTAGAGGTGACTCATCATCATTACTCAAATGGCAACCTGTTACCATAGGAGTACTCACTAGTTTGCAATCTTCAATGCCAAACTTCTTCAACATCTCCTTGACATGTACTTTGCTTGAGAGATAAAGATGGCATCATCTGATTGAGCAATTTGGAGTCCAAGAAAAAATGACAACTCACCTATCATAGACATTTAAAATTATTTATGCATCTCTTCAACAAACTTCTTACACATTTCATCATTGCCACCAAAGATTATATCAACATAAACAACAACAATAAAAATTTGTTCATCCTTAATTTTGATGTAAAGATTACTATCTATGGTACCTTTCTTGAAGCCCTTCTAGAGTAAGTACTTGTCCAACCTTGCATACCAAGCCCTAGGGGTTTGTTTGAGACCATACAAAGCCTTCTTAAGCCTGCATACCATATTCAGGTCTTCTGATAACTGGAATCCATCAGACTACTCTATGTAGACTTCTTCTTCTAAGTCACCATTCAAGAATGTAGATTTGACATCCAATTGATATACCTTGAAACCCTTGTGTTCTACAAATGCAAGAAACATTCCGATTGCCTCCATTCTTGCTACAAAACAAATGTCTCCTCAAATTCAATTCCTTCCACTTGTGAATATCCTTTGCAAACCAACCTTGCTTTGTTTCTTACCACTTCTCCATCTTCATTCAATTTGTTTCTAAACACCCACTTTGTACCTATCACATTTTTTTTTGCAGACCTTGGCACCAATTCCCAAGTCTGATTCTTCTCTATCTGATTTAGTTCTTCTTCCATTGCTTGTATCCATCCTTCATCCTTACTAACCTCGTCAAAAGATTTAGGTTCTACTCTTGACAGTAATGAAAAGTTTACCCGTTCATTTGCTCTTGCAAACCTTCTTCTTGTCTACACTCCTTCATTCTTGTTTACAATGATCTGATCTTTTGAATGATTCTTCTAAACATTCTTGGTAAGAGTCTTGGTAGTCTTCTCTTGAGTTTCTTCCCTTTCTTCAACTTCTACTTCTTCTGTACAGGAAGATTCATCTAACCAACAGTCTTCTTGCTCATCTATGATTTAATGTGACTCTTAATCAACCCTAACATTTGCACTCTCAACTGTCTTCCTCAGTCTTTTGTTGTAGCATTTGTAGGCTTTACTTCTAGTTGAGTATCCAAGAAAGATTCCTTCACCAAATCTTGAGTCAAATTTTCCCAAACCTTCTTCATCTCTTTTGATGTAGCATTTACTTCCAAAAACTCTGAAATACTTGAATGATGCTAGTCTTCCATAACATAGCTCATAAGGTGTCTTGGTGTTGTGCACTCTTAGTTGTCCTCTGTTGAGAATGTAGACAACAGTATGGGCTGCCTCTTTCCAATATGTATAAGGAAACTTAGCTTCACTCAACATTGTTCTAGCCATCTCCTAAACTATTCTATTCTTTCTTTCCACTACTCCATTTTGTTGAAGAGTTATTGCAGTAGAACAGTGCCTCTTTATTCCATGTTCTTCACAAAATTCCTCAAACTCACTTGATGTGAACTCACCACCTCTATCAGATCTTAGACACTTGATTCTAGCATTTATTTCATTTTCAACCATGGACTTTAAAATCTTAAACCTATTGAAAGATTTTGATTTTTCTTTCAAAAAAGTAACCCATGTCATTCTAGAGAAATCATCAATGAGCAACATGAAATACCTCTCACCTTGTAGACTCTTTGTCCTAGTAGGTCCACACAAGTCAGTATGAACCAATTCCAATGTCCTTATAGAAGAATACTCCTTGGACTTGAATCTTATGATTGTCTGCTTCCCCATTTGGCATTCCTTGCATATGGTGCTTGCAGGCTTGATGATCTTTGGCATGTCTCTTACTACTTGCATGGAGCTAATCTTCACAAGATTGTCAAAGTTAATGTGCTCCATCATTTTATGCCATAGCCAACATTCATTTGTTTGTCCTAGAAGACAAGTTCTTTTATTAACTCCCTTTAGGTTATAAAAGTTGCTCTCTATTCTAGAACCTTCTGCCACCAATTTACCAAACTTTCCTCTTCTGATTTGACACCCTTGATCATGAAATATGAGATTGTATCCTTTGCTACAAATCTGACTTACACTGAGAAGATTATGCTTGAGACCTTCTACATAAAGAACATCATGTGTTTTAAACTTTCCATCAATACTTATGGTGACTTTTCTAGTAATCTTTGCAGATGAATTGTCTCCAAACCTGACTGATCCACCATTCCACTTAACAAAATTAATGAATTTGCTCTTATCACCTATCATGTGGCTTGTACATCCACTGTCTATTACCCAGAGATTTTCTTGCCCTTGAGCATGAAATGTTGTTTGGACAATCATTAAACTTTCAACTTCATTATTTATCTCCTATCTTTTGGAAGAGTCATTTTTCTTGACTTGCTCAGCAACATCTATCAACTGAGATTCTGATTTTGCTAATCCACTCCTGCAATATCTTGCTATATGTCCAAAATTGTTGCAAATTTGACATACCATATTGGCATTCATTAGTGAAGCAAGAGATTTTCTACTTATAGGATTCCTTCTATTCATTTCAGACTTGCAATCTATAGCCTTATGACCAAATTTATTGTTGATAAAATAATAACCAAAGAAAGCATGATTGAACCTATTCATGGAGAATTGTCTTGCATGAAAACATCTTCCTTGAGGCAATATGTGATCTACTCCTTCAGTATCATCCAGACTTCCAAACTTTGCTTTTTCCAATTCCCTTTTGAGTAATAGAATTTATTTCTCAAGTCTTGTACCTTCTCTTATCTTAGCTTCAATCAGAGCTCTTTGTTCTTGATTCTCTTTCCTTGCACAGTCCAAGTATTCAAGAGCAGAAATAAGTTCACCTTTAAAATCAAATTCACATTCTTCTTCATTTATAGTTTTGTTTGAACCCTTAGAGATCACCATGGCCATGAATAGAGATTCTCCTCTTCCCTCATTTGATGAGTAGTGATCTACTTCTTCTCTGGAGTTGTAGTCTTCTTTGGAAAGGAGGTTCCTCTTGAAATTGTTCCTCTTGAAACCCTTGCTGCTATTTTTATTTTTACCAAAAGGACATTTAGAAGCATAATGACCAACTCTTCCACACTTAAAACATTTGAAAGGTAACTTACCTTTATACTTGCCTGATCCCCTCTATAATTTTCTCAAAAAGTTTGCTTCTTTCTCCTCACCTTCACTGTATAAATCAGATGTTCCTTGATTCTTCACAACTTTGAAGGCAGCTTCCTTTTTGTATGGACCTATGACTTCATTTCTCATATCATTGGTCGTGAGGGACCCAAACAACTCTTCCATGGTAAGTTTCTTTAGATCTTTGACTTCTTCAATAGCAGAGACTTTTGAATCAAATCTGTGAGGGAGGGTTCTCAGGACTTTCTGCGCAACCACTGATTCAACTAGATCTTCACCTAGAATTCTAATTCCATTAACTGCTTCATCTACTCGGATCACATAGATAGCAATGTTTTCCTCCTCTTTCATCCTTAGATTCTCAAACACTATTTTGTAGGACTGTAATTTTTCTTGCTTTACAATGTCATTTCCTTCATAGAGATTTTTGAGCTTATCCCATATCTCCTTGGCTGTCTTGCACTGCACTAGTTTGACAAGCTCTAAACTAGTCAAACCACTTAAGATGGCATTATTGGCTTTGGCATTGTTTTCATGAGCCTTCTTCACATTTGAATATGTAATAGGATGTTTAGGTTCAACATAAGTATCTGTTGCATCTCTCCAAACATCATACCCTAGTGAGGTAAGATAGGCTTCCATCCTTACACACTAGAAGGCATAGTTGCTTCCATCAAATATCGGTGCTTTAGAAGTGGATTCTTTCTGAGCTATGTGTTCTACTCCAAGATCTACCTTCAACTGTTAGGCTGCACCAAGGAACTCATCTTTGATACCAATTGTTAGAACACACTAATATATTGAGAGGGGGGTGAATCAATATATGCCAAAACTTAATCCAAATTAACTTTATCAACCAAATCTTTTTACTGCCTTAAATAGATGATAAATCAAATTAAGTAGTTCAAATCACAACACATAAGCACACAACCATAACACCAGATTTACATGGAAAACCCTAGAAGGGAAAAACCATAGTGAGCAAGCTTCTTGGATCTACTATCCAAATCTAGCCTCATAAATAATAAAAATAGGTTTACAACAGGATTTACGGGCTACAACCCAAAGGAAGCTACAACTCCCTGAAATACAATGCAACAACACTTATAGAAAAATTCTACAACCTCAGTACAACACAAATGATGAATTCCACTAACCAATCACCTCTGCAACATCAACACCTTCCACACTGACCTAAAACTTCAACACCTCTGCTCACATAAACACTGCTACTTTCAACATACTTCCACACACACACTCACACATACATCCTCACACACTCTCATTCACTCATTCCAGTCACACCAAACAAGATCTTTTATTTATATCCTCGGCAAGCTTCAAAACCTTTCTCCTTCATCGGTCGAGATGAAATGTGTAAACATGAAACATGCAACGACCACATCAAGTCAGCTTCCAAATGATGTAGAAATTCAAAGTGGTTCATACAAAGTGATAACCAGGACCTATTCTTCATTAACACATTTCATGTTGCCGTACACTTCCAAACATCAAGTGCAATCATCAAAACACTTCAAGTCAGCCCAGTAACACTTATTCTTCCACAAATTAGCTCTAGACCCAAAAAGGTACCAGAGAGGCCAATTAGCATCATGCAGATCACTTTACAAACATTATATGACTTAAAAATACATTTTCAAATATTCCTTTCATTGTTTCAAGCTATATCATGTTGGTACAAATCAACAGACATAGAGCCTGACATCACTAGCAAACACTAAACACACAGGACCTTGAGATAGAGCATTGAAAAATAGACTTGCGATGCACTTCAGCATCTAAAACTTGGAACTAGCAAACATACTGAGCATCTAAACACATCCTCCAAACAACAACACCACAAAGTGTAATATGGTGAAATGTGGTGGCTTTCACTTTCTCCTTCTGGCAACCCTAATCAGCAACATAATCTATCTTTGTTCTGTTGACTCTGGAGAACCTCTGTAGTACATCATATAATCTGAAACTTGAATATATTATACCTCTAATTTGCATCTACCTATCCTCCAAGATGCACGACCCAATCTTCAAATGCAGAGAAATGTAGAGCATTTCTCTAACTCATCCTGACTGTAACAACTCTGAACCACTGTCTTCACTCTGCAAGCTCTAGAATCTTCTGTAGTAACTTTCATGCTCTTAAATCAAGAACATAGATACATCACACCTATCTCTATGTAACTCCCAAACTACAAGGCCATATCTTCAAATGCGGAGGAATGCAGAGCGTTCTCCCAAGCTTCTTCAGTGAAACTCATGTGCCTTGATCTGTCTGAAACTTTCTTTCAAAAACTAAAGCAATGTTTTTCATCAAGAAACAAAGAATATAACGTTCACCACATTAGAGACTTCATAACATCATACACAACAATCACAATTCTTTACAACACAATCAAGAAATCACGACTTCTTCGTATCAACATCTTCTACAACCTATCAACTTTCATCTATCTATGAACTTCAGTAGATAACGTACAACTATGTATAGATGATACTAAAGCAATGCTTTTCATCAAGAAACAAAGAATATAACATTCACCACATTATAGACTTCATAACATCATACACAACAATCACAATTCTTTACAACACAATCAAGAAATCACGACTTCTTCATATCAACATCTTCTACAACCTGTCAACTTTCATCTATCTATGAACTTCAGTAGATAACATACAACTATGTATAGATGATACTGATCCATCTTCTTCACTTCACAACTTCTCTAACCAATCTCACACCTTTGTCTTCTTCTTTGATCATCATAGCATATACTTATCACTTTGCTCTTTGTCTCACAACAACTTATGATTACTTAGTCTATTATCTTCACTGATCACTATATTTCATCAATCTCCCTTTGGCATCTATGTTGACATCACTGTTTAGTACTCCACATCACTGTTGACATCAATGACAACACATATGCAACACTCTCTCCTATCTCTCTGTCATTTTGCCTCATCTCAACATACTTCATTTTCTTCAAGTCTCATAAGCTTCCTTTTTATTTTTTGTTAATGTTTATTTGATCCCATAATTGCCAAACTATCTTGGTAAAATTAACAAATAATATTTAATATACTTTGATATGGATCTCTCCTTGAGCTTTCTGAAGTACAAGTAGATGTATATCCTTTATTCAATACATCACATGTGTTGGATTCCTCTAAAAAATAATTCTTCTACTTGATTCCACTTGAAAATGAGCCTTATGATTAAATCCCTTTAAAAATTGAATATGGTATGGCTTGCTAAGAGATTGTAAGAGACATCTGCAGAAAAAAAATTGCAGAAATAGTCATTGTTGGGCTATACTTATAAAATAAAAAGATGCAGAGATGTTGTCATACTAAGTTTTATTAAAAGTAGGTTGTTAATGAATATAATATAAATGGGTACCCATTTCTATTTAGACCATGTACCCATTCCTTTACAAAACACATACATGTTTGGAGTGGGTATGTGTTCCATGAAATTTAAAATTTGAAATCCATGGTTTTGCTTTGGCTTTAGTTTTGGGATAGGCTTGGAAACCCAATCCTCAACTTTGGACTTGCAAGTACAATGTCATGTTAACAGCAAGAGTAAGAACTAACTTTGGCAATATGGTTAACAACTTTTTTTTCATAATGTTTTCAAATATGTAATTTTTTTACTATTGGATATATTTGTTATTTATTAATTATTTTTTAAAGAAAGGGACTCATAAACTTGAAATAACATATATTACTATTTTTTAATAAATTTTGATTTATAATTTTTTTTTTAAAATTATGTTTGACCAATATAAACATCATTTTCTACATGATGAAAAAAAATCATGTTATGATTAGTTTTATTCAAATTGTTGGTCGTGCATGAAGGGTTTTACAAAAATAAACTATGGCCAATAAATAATTAATTAAAATAATTATTTATTAAAAAATTATAGAAAAATATCTTGACCAAACTTTGACATCATACATATCTTTCCACATAAGGAATTCGAAAAATGCTATCATTAAGTCAAAGTATTTTGTTCATACACATGCATGTTTTGACCCAAAACATATTTTTTTTAAAAGGCACTTTTGTACATCCTATACAAAACCAACTTTTATCATCTAGGTATAAGAATAAATTACATAATAATTTGGACATAGGTGTATGTCACAAACATAACTTGTTGTGTATATATCGGAATTCAAATTTTCATTTTTGGTGAAACAATGACATCAATACCTAGTGCACAAATATTTTTTAGAATTTTTTTCTCTATTTTTTATTTTTCTGCGTGTGTGGAATAGAGACATTAATGTTCGGTGAAAAACCTACGTTCACTAGAAAATAGAAAATAAGTATAAAATCAAATGAAACATATTCAAAATCAAACTTTTTGGAAACCTTATACTAAGGGCTACATATTTACAAAATAGAATTTCTAAATGACTTCATTTGATCCCTCAAAAGGTGAAGCAAAATTTGTTTTTGTCAGCATTTTGATAGGTGTGGAGGAGACTCCATCGAGGATTTGATTTAAGACTAGAGGGGTTCTTTCCAAGGGGATTTGATCTAATGGGGTTTTATGGAACCCTTCAATTAAACCCCTTTAGATGGAACCCCTCAAGGCTTAAATCATTAATTTTTGTAAAAAATCTGTGATTTCAGACAAAAATTAGGATGTCCCATATGTGGGACACACTATTGTGACAACACCCCATCTAGGTATTAGAATAAATTACATATTTGAAAACTAGAAATAAAATCCTACATTTCATATTTTTACCATGTTAAATATTTTATGTGTAAGTGCTTCAAATTTTTACTCCAACTATGACAAACTTTAATTTTTAGGAAAGACTTCCACTTTTTGGCCAAAAAGTGGACCCAACTTCTTGCACTTAGCCTTTTAGCATGAAGATGCTCAAGAATTATAAAATGGAAGTAAATACTATTTCAATTCAATGTCAGTTATCTTTCCTAAGGTAAAGCCCCCAAGTTTTTGTCCCATATAGAAGATTAGGTGTAACACATGAGTGAAAGAGGTGAATCTTAGTTTGGATATCTTGAAATTGAAGCTAGAAGCACTATTCTCAAGAGTTGTGAGGGCAACATACCCTTTTCTTAGTCTAGACTTAGTAGTTGGTGACAAACTAAAGTGTTGCCTATAAAAATAAGGACAGCTAAATATACATATGAAGGGACCATATCAACCTTTTGACTTTTATATGTGAGGAAAACTTGTTTGGAATTATGCTTTGAAGTGTTTTTTTTATTGTAATAAATCAAATAAGATATTATAGATAATAGTTTACAGATGCCCAATTAAAGACATGATGTACAGTCAAATAGACTACTAAAGAACAGTTAAAGAGAAAAGAATTACAATCAACAAGAACTATTGTACAGTCAAATTCATGCACAACACCACAAACAAAAAAATAGTAGCAAACACTGTTGTGCCACCATGGAGTTCAAGTTAACTGTTGCCAAATCACTAGTAGGAAATCACTAACTTAGTAGAGTCAAATGTTGTAGGTGGAAGTGTTGATGAGCATCAGAGTAGCTACATTTTAAAGACTGGCCAACCTATGTTGAACCTGTAATGACAGTCATAAAAGCACCATCAATGTTAAAGGGCTAAATTATGGGTAGTTTGAGGGTTATTCTAGACTCCCTCAATACTTTGGAGCTGTGAAAGAAGGTTGCTGATGGTGTCCAACAACTTGACATTAGTTCTCCAATGGCCTTGAAGACAAGAAGACAAGTTGGAGATGTTGAGGTACAAACTGTAGCAAACCATCTGCATTTCAATTTATCTAGGGTAGAAAGTCCTGGAAAAGACAGCTAAGCAATGAAATCTCCAAATGAACTTGAGAATCACATGTCTGTAAGTGTGTGTGATGACATTGTGAACATTAGAGGTCCCCAGGAGAGCTCATTTCCATGTCCAAGGTTGAGGGAAGATGGTGAGGAGTGCGGAGAAGAGGGAAAGCCAGAGGTGGCGAGTATGGAGACAGGACCAAAATGCATGTTTAATAGACCTTGCACTTGGCATAGAAAGGACAAGTTGGGGGGTGAATGAATTTGAGGCAAGTGCCAATAGGGAGTTTGACATGAAGGATTTTCTAAGCCGCAAGTTGGGATTGTGCATCAGCCTTGGATTTCCAAATCTGGAGACTAGGTTTATTCTACCTTGAACTATTGAACTTGCAGTGCCATTTAGCATTGAGGCGGGGGGTAAGGGTAATTGATGACAAAAGTTGTCTATAGATCCTTTTGAGGAGAAAGAACCAAAAGCTATTAGTAGACCATCTCCAATCTCTATTGCTGAATATTAAGAATCAGTTGTTTATCAGAGGGAGCTAGGTTGTACCAAGTTTGGAGATGCTACCATGATTTCCAGCTGAAAATTATTGGGTCCTATTGTGTGGTTACACAACACGCCCCATTTTGACTTGGCAAAATAGGGACCTAACTTTTTTGGCTTTGCTTGTGTTTTCTGCTTGCTGGCGGTCTGGTAAAAGTATGTCATGTAGATGACCCTCTATAGGAGGATGTGGTAAGTCATCATCATGAGGTCAGTTTGTCAAAGTTCTTATTTCATGACATTGACCTCATATTCGGAAACAACATTGAAATTCACGAAGGTTTGCCTTTTACATCATCTTGATATTCCTTAGGATGTGAAAGTTATGAGTGGTCAAAATCTCAGTCAAACCTGATATTCACAAGGGGGGAGGATCATATTTCTTAATATCAGTCATCTTTCAAAAGATCACCCTGATCCTATTTATCACCCGATAAATCATTTGATTCACAATATGCAGACGTCAAACTTAAGTGGTAGTGATACTTACCTGTCAACAGTGTCATATATTTCGCGGGGATCATATTTCTTAATATCACCCAATATTCTAAATATCACCCTATATTTCAAATATCCCTCGGTCTCGAAATATCACCCTGAAGAAAGTATCATCATGACATCATCTAATCCCGATAACAAAAGAAAATCAACATGATGATGATGTCATCATCATTTTACCTCATGGAGGTATATTTCATAACATCATCTTTTCACCAAAACATGACGCTGACATCATAGTGCTTCAGCGATGGACTCAGCCATTATCATGGTGATGTCAGCATGACTTTCTGAGAAAGGATGCTTAAAGAACGCTTAGGGTCATCATCCTTTTCAAAATATCACTTGATATTTCAAAAGATCCTCCTCCTCATCCCGCCGCATGAATATTGAATGCCCATTAATGCGGTAGATGCTTCCCACCGACTATCGCTGCGATGATCACACCTGGCAGGGTTCTGCGTTTCTGTGCACAAAATTAACAATTAGAATTGATTCAGTTAGATTATGCTCTAATTGACCAGATGAATAGGTTTAAAATGGATTTGCAACGTAATTATACATTTACCTTGCGAAGAATTAAGTGTTTACACAGAGCCGAGCGCCCAAACCCTGCTACAAGTCACTTGTGGAGGTACACATCCTGAACAAAGCGAAGAACGTGATTGCGATCAATCTCAAGGGTATTTCCATAAAATTGTCAACAGCATAATTCGAAGGATAAACGCGTCAAGTAAGTAGCAGATCCCTTTTGCTGTGTTTTATAGGCATATATGGGTAATATGATGTTACTGGTTTGAAATTGTAAGTTTTGCATATCATGATGAAGTAATGCTTGTAAACACTGCATGGAGGTCATAAAATGTAATATATGTATGCATGTATGAGATGAGGTGCACAATTGTGAGACCAGTTTTTGTCATTGCAGGAATCCATGGCAGATAAGCGATTGATGAAGTCTGAGGCAGAGTTCGCTAAACCGATGTTTGCACAGCCTGAAGGGGTACAATTCAAATATGGAGTTATTGGGGATACACACCAAGGAAACACGGATCTGGCTGCATGGACAGATAGGATGCACAATCAAGAAGATAATCCTCTGCTTGAGGCTATTTTAGTGTCCAAAATGGGAAATGCCGTTGGTTATCACTACAACATGGAGGCTCCTGAACTAGTTATAGAATGTGCCAGAAATTATAATTCATAGACAAGAAGAGTTGAGAAACACGGAAGGGTGTATGCGGACTTCTCCATAAAGAGCCTGTCCACCATGTTTCGTTTGCCATTGGGCAAAGGTGTGGTCAGCATAAACCTGAAGAAGCTGGTAGTAGAGTATGAAGCTAATAAGAAGGCTGCCAGGAAAACAATGTATGGTTGGAGAGCTAAGAATAGTGCATATCCAGCTGCAGCCAAGCTCCCTATCCATTTGTAAAAATATGATTTTGATGATGAATATCAGTTCATGATTGCCTTACTCAATCGAGCTATAGGTCAGCAAGCAGTTGGAGGTTTTAAAGACTAGATGTATGGGATCATCTTAATGTGTATATACACTGATAACAGGCCATTATGGGCCAAAATAATAAGTGATGCTATTGATGAGCAGTTGTCGAATCTGGGAGGTACAAATTGTGCATTTTATATGACCTTGTACTTGGTTTATGCATGTGCATACAAAGGCACATTCAATGCACTAACGACAGTGGGGAAGATTGGTGGCACCACTAATGATGCACATATCTGGGATCACTATCCCCAATTGCAAAGAGTGAACTATCTCCAGGACTATAAGCTGGTGAATGATGCATTTTCAATGCATTTGGTAAGAACCATGGAAGAGGACAGAACAAAGAGACTGAGCATGGAAGCTCAAGAAGTCATCTACAGGCATGGAGCCTGGTATATACAGTTTGCAACCTTCTCCTATATTAGGATTGAAGGATTTGCAGGACAACCCCTCATGCTCCCAAGATATCCAACTAATGCAGTAGTGCTCATGGAGTTCATGAGGCAGGTTGTAACAATATTGGATGCTTACAAAGTCAACAACAAAATCCCACTAGTATTGTTTCCAGTGACAATGGGATATTACATGTGCTCAGATCGTGAAAATATTAAGAAAGCCATAGATGGCTTGACAATGATGAAGTTACAGTTTTTCCCATTTGTAAGGTCATATGATCCTTATGGCAGAATGCAGAAAATCATGGGGCAACCCATCCACAAGAAGCATCTTGAAGATTTTTGGGCAGACTGTGAGGATGAGGCGGAAGCAAGAAGAAGAAGATATCAAATGTTAACCTTGAATCAAATCAGAACCTTTGGTTGCATCTCCATCCCAACACAAATGAAGAAGGATGATGGAAAGATAATGGTTAAAGAATATGAAGAGAAGAAGATATACAATGATACCATATCAGCCCCGGACCTTACAATGCAGGAGGACATCTCCTTGGATCCATTCACGGGTAGGATATTATAGCTAACTCAAGCTTGGGTTGATGAACAGGTAAATATACTGAAGAAAAAAGGTGTGGTCCTTACCATAGATAACAAAAAGAAAGCACAAGAGATCTCTGCTGATGAGTATGATGATTTCCTGAATGAGAAGAGGAAATCAAAGGAGACAGGTTGCCACCTCCACAGAAACAAAGTAAAAGACCTCCTAGAGGTAAGAAAGCGGAAGAAGAACCCAAAGGGGTTATTATAGAGAGAATAGTAGAGACTATTACACAGGCACCAGCATCAGGAGAAGCATCAGCTTCAGGACATGCAGGACATGCTTCAGTACCAGCTACACCTCCTCCAAGAGATGGATAGAAGTCCAAGAAAATTTAGAGGGTAGAGGTAGTAGTTACTGAGACCCATGAAGAGGGTCAAACCTCATAGAAACAAATAGAAGAAGAGATCCCTCTAGAGGAGGAGGCTGAGGAAGAAGAGGGCCCTTTATTGTTCAAAAGGAAAAGAAAGGCGCCTCAAGTGATAGCCCACACACCGAAGAAAACAAGGACCTCCATGAGAGGTGAAATAAGACAATCCCCTATAATGTTGAAAGGGGCAGGTAGAGAAGTATTCAATAAGGAATTGTAGCACAATGTTCCACTTTCCACCATTGTAAAGTTCAAGACTGAACTTGCAGAAGAGCAAATAAAAGAAACCTCTAGGATGATCCAAAGTGGCATTGTCTCATTGGATGAGACAGTAGACTTATCCGATGATGAGGTAGTGAAGGATGTGGCTTCGCAGAGGATGGAAACCCTTGCTGCTGACACCCTGACCACTCCTCATGGAACTCCATCCATGCAAACGGTGTTAGAAGAAATGAAGGAGTGAAGTCAGAGAAAGAAAAGAGCCCAGAGAAAATTGCAAAACAGATAGGGCTGGATACATTAATTGAATAGGTGACAAGTCCTGCAGTTGTAGATTTGACATATGTAGAAGATGTGAATCATCAGGATGTGGTAGGAACGCCTGATGAAATGAAAAATATTGAAGAGATGGAATAGAAAAAAGTTGAGAGCCAAGCTCCAGATATGGGTCAACAGCAGCATGATACATCAGCTGAACCTAGGATAGTAGAGGTGAAAGATAGGGGAGAAGAAGAAAAGGATGCATCAACTGATCCTACTCCTAACGCTCAAGAAACAGTCATCACAGGTGCAGAGAAAGATGTGATAAAAGATCAAACAGAAACACCTAAGGAGGATGAAATAGTAATCACAGATACTAATATACCTCAGGAGGAGGAAATAAATAAGGTAGATGAAGTCAGAGTGGAGGAAATAAAAGATAAGGATCATGGTGCACATGTAGATGATCAGCAAGATCAACCTCTAGAGAAAGAAGATCCTAATTAGGAGGATATATCAAAAGATCCCCCTCATGATGAACATCATGAGGAAGAGAAAACAAGATCACCCTCCCCATCGAATATGGTGGTAGACATAGGAGATCAAAGTGATCATCAGGATGATGATACTGGAAACCAAGGACTCAAGGATCAAGTTCCTCAATGGTTAAAGACTGAAATTGGTGTGGAATCAGGTATGCAAATGCCAAAGTTTGATGTGTCTAATTTGTTTTCGAAAAACATGATAAAACCAAAGAGGAAGGCCAAAATGACTTCGGCCATTAAAAGGGATCCTGCAACAGGAAGAAGAACTGCATAGATAGCACTCCCTGCTGTAGATAAAGAGAAAGGTAAAATTACCTTGGATGAATTTCAAATTAGCACAATAGACTTAGGGTTTGCTAATGAAGACCAAGAAGGTCAGGAAGGCAAAGATATTATAGATTCTTTAATTCAAAGGGTTAAGAGAGAAAAGGAGAAAAATAAGCAACACAAAGAGCACATTGCTTAGTTGCATGCATATATAAGGAGGTTAACCAATCCTGAAGATAGTGCTACTGATCATGCGGTCCCATTGACTGCTATTTCCCAAGATGAGGTAAATAAGTTGGATCTCATGAAACATGAGTCATCCATATTGAGAAAGTGGATGTACTCCACATTTGACACAACAGAAGAAGTAGTAAAAGCCTCTTTGAAGAGGTGGAGTTCTCTTAGTGACTCCAGGAAGAAGGTAGATAAATTGCAAATGGAGATAGGGAAAAGGTCCTTCCAATTGGAAAAGATAAAGGATGTCCTAAGAAAAATAAAGAGGATCAATCCTCAGATACTTATACATAAGCAAGTACTGAATAATAACAATGCATTACTGATAGATATATGGTATAAAGACATCCAATTTGAATGTGATGTACTTAAAAGATGCAACAATAAGTTGAGAGAGATCAGCATGAAGTTACATGATATGATGTCTTTTGAGGCAGAAATTCTGGAAATGTTGGAAGGAAAAGTGGAAGGAAAGATAGAAAATCAAGATGAGGAGTTTGCAATCCAAGCTCTACATAATAACTTCCAATTCGTTGCTGATGATCCACTAGACCAAATGACAGAAGAAGTCATGGATAGACTGGTGAAGACCAAGGTGAAAATAGAAAATTATAATAAGACATTATACAACAGAAGGAATAAACTGGATAGCATCCAAAATAAATACCAAGCACATAAACATGCCATTATCAAGGCAAAGACTCAAGATGGTGGAGAAATAGATCAAATAGTGCAGTTGTATGAAAATGTCAGGGTAGTCATGCAGGCTCATATACAGGGTCGAGGTCATCAGCATGATGAGGATACAGAAAGTGATGCACCTGATGATGGAGCCCATGAATCTGATGAAGTAGATAAAGATGCAGCATAAAGCAGCTATCAGCATTTGACACTTAAGGAAAATAAGTATCTTAGATGGTTGCCAGTTGCAACTTGTGCCACTTGATAGAGTTGACAAAGTCAAAGGGAATATTCACTATAGATATTCATAGACAAATATGGATCATAGATCTTTTGTAACGGATTCCGCACCTTGCTCTATAAAAGGTGTAGGAATGCCTCTTTTGAAACATTCAAAACTTAATTGAAATCTGTTTGCTGAAGTATTCAGGACTTATTTCAAAGCTATTGTATATGTACATGTCTTTCGCATACTTAATTGAAGAGAAGATCATTTTTTATTACAAATCTTCGTAAATCTTGAGTAATCTGTGTCTGAATTCTGGATATGTGCTTTGATTTGTTGCGTCCCTTGGAGTGCTCATCATTTTGCATGTATTGTTTTCATTCATCATCCTCTAAAGTTTGCATCAACTGTATCTAGCTGTGGAACATCCTAGTGAACATATGGTTTGATTTCTTCTCCTAATGATAGTATCAAGTATGTATGTGGATCAATAGTTGAAGGTTCAACTTTAATTTGAAGTATTTCTTTTAGTTTCTTTCAATTTCAGAGAATTTCATCGTCACAAATGCAAATAATTGACAATCTTAAGCAAATAGTACAAATATGTAGACATCCCATAGATAAATGAACATATTCAGCATATTTGAAGTTAAATTATGTCACAAAGACTAATAGCATACAAAGTTTTGAAGATAGACACAATATTTGAAGTATATCTTGAGTGGAATAACTATCTTTGCATCATCATTATAGGAAACAATATCTTACTAATGAGATCCATGTAAGGCCCCAAAATGGAAACAGCAAGACACATCAACCTCTGAGTAACGTCAGAATATTAAGACCTAATCAACGGAGACTTGAGATCATGAATTCCCTGAATTCATTGTATCTTTCAAGATGAATAAAGGTTAATGTGTACTTTTATTCTATGTTTGTTTGTGACTAACATCATGATCAACATAAATTGGCGCTAGAAGGAGGGCGATCCATAAGACGAGGATCATACTGAAGTAGTTTAGGTGATGATAAAGATTGTAAGGTAACACTCAGACACCACTAAATTTCCAAGCTAGATGAAAATATTTGTTGTTCTGAGTCAATATTTACTAATCCTGTGTAAAGTTTTGAAATTAATCATAAATATTGCAATCTTTACAAGTAGATCAACATGTATTTGCAAAGATCGGCTTTATTTCACGTAAATTTGTCCAAGCTTTGAGGTATCCTGCTTTAGAAACCTGATATCAACCTGCTAGTGTTGCCAAACCAAGAATCACCTCATATTTACAGTACAAATGCAAATATTCCATAAATACTTGGTCAATTTCCAATCCTGACCATAAATACAGCCTTTACTAGTGAATTCCAACCGATCTTTACAAAGTTCCAGCCAATCTGCCTCAAAACTGAGAAATCCTGGCTCACAGGATAAATACCAGGTCTAGATCTAGTGGAATCTTTGAAGAACTACCTGTTAGAGTGTTCAGACCTAGAACTGTAGACATCCATCATACTCTAGGGTCTAGTGCATCAGGAGCTTCACCAGAACCTCCTCCTGTAACTCCTGTTGTTTTACAAATACCTTATGGGATATATGTGACACCTCCTGTTCAACCTCAACCCCAGGTACAACCTCAGCCAACTGTACCACAGGCTCAACCTCCTCCGGTTGCGATGTCTTTCTTTATAGCAGAGTCACCTTTGACCTTTACTGCATATCATGAGTTACCAAAGAATCTGGACAAACTTTGTCCAAAATATCCTCCTTATCAAGATGCAGATGATCATATCAGAACCTTTAAAGAAGCCTATTGTCGGGCCAGAATAGAACATCAGGACGTTGTATGTAGATTATTTCCTTTTTCCTTAGGGGAAGAGGCTTATAATTGGTTTATTAGTCTTGGTCAAGGTTCTGTCAGATCATGGGCTATCTTAGAGAAAGCTTTCACTGATAGGTTCAAAGTACCTATTGACCCTTCAATGAACTATCACCTATTTGCTACAATCAAGAGGTTTGAAGGTGAACCTATTGCCAATTTCAATGCTCAGTTCCAGAAAATGCTATCCAAGTTAGTCGCCCCATATACTGTAGCAGATGCTGCTACCAGGAGTATCTATTACTCAGCTTTGGATCCATTGACTTCCATGTTCATCAAGAGAACACATCCTGAAATCACAACCTTGACATGAGCTTTTCAGGAAGCTATCAAAGTGAATCAGCAGTTAGTCCCTACTCCTACTCCAAACATAGCTTTCCCTACATTGCCTGGCATGTATCCAACACATCCTACACAATATCCTCCCCAACCACAGTATTATGGAGCTATGATGCCTCCAGCAGTAATGCCAAAACCACTACAGATATCCCCATTAAGTATCATGCCTCCTCCTCCTAATGGGAATGGCCAAGTGCCTCAGTATCCTACACAAACACCGACACCTCAAGGCGTAGATTAGAACAATAACATTGGATCTTCTTTCTTCAAGCCTCAAAATGAAAATATAGTGGCTAAAGCTCAGAAGGAGAAAGAATAAATCAAAGAAATCTCTGCTCAGCTGAGAAAACTAACTACCGAGGTCACTCATCTGAGAAACCAGAACTTCTATTATCAGCCTAACCAAAACAGAGGCTATAACAACGACAGACCTAGTTATCCTGATAGAGGGTACAACAACAATAATTTCAAAAATAGTGGTGGAAATAACAACAATCCTCCTAGTCAACCTAGAGTATGGAACTCCAGGCCAAATAATTGTTCCTTACCATCACCTTTAGATAGTCAGCCACCTACTGAAGCCAAACAGACTACTAGAGTCAATCTTGCTGAGGCAGCCCTCACCAATTGGTGTAGAATACACAATACAAATGCCCATGCAGAATTAGACTGTTCATAATTTAGTATTGTTGCTAGCATTTTCCAGACAGAGGTGTCTAATACTTCTAGAAATCCACCTCAGGTGGAGGGAAATGAAATTGTCCCTTGTGGATCTGACTCTACATTTGTATTGGAGAGCTATACTGATCATCAGCATCAGCAGACTGTGTCATCCCACCAGCATTTTACCCAGGCATGTGAAGAATCTGCCATGGCTTTTGAGTCAAATTATGTTTTCCCCTTTGAGGATGAGAACGAGCCATCCAATGAACATGAGGAGGTGCATGCTTACCAATAGCAATATCAGGGTAAGCACAATTATAATATGAGAAGTAACTCCAACAGACCTACTGGTCCATTAACCAGTTCCTTGCCTCCGAATAATTTTAACACACCTCCTGATCCCAAAGCAAGTAATAACCTGGGATTTCCAAAGGTAAATGCATAATATCTATCACCATAGAATACAGTGTCAAAAGCTGTTGCCCTACCTCATGAGTCTAACAAACTAGTCACATATCTGGCAGATCAGATGAAGAAGGTAAAGATTAGCCTGTCTCTATTAGAGTTGTTGAAAACTCCTACAATTAAGAAAGCATTTATGAAGTCACTAGATGATCCTGCTCCCAGAGAGGATAGTCATCCCCCAAGTCAGCCTAACAATAAGGATCATGCTGTCAAAGATAACACTGTCAAACATAAAATGCCAGCTACTGTTCAAGCTGCAGAAACCTCTCACATGACCTTGTACAGGGACAAAAGCGAGTCACCACCCTTTCTCTTCACTATAAGGATGTTTAGCAAAAACCTACACAACTGTTTGGTAGATTCAGGTGCATCTACAAATGTCATGCCCCTGTCAATATGTAATGCTTTAGGGCTGCATCCTGCTAAATCCCTAAAGAAAGTGACACAGCTAGATAAAACAGAAGTAAGTGTGATAGGTGCATTAACTCATATCCACATGTAGCTAGCATCTGATCCCAGGATTCAGTACTACATCGATATCTAGGTAGTAGATATACCTGATACATACGAGATGTTGCTTAGCCGAGACTGGTCTAAAACTCTCAATGGATATATGGCTACTGACTTCAGTCACATGTGGTTACCTTGGAAAGGCATACCAAACCAGATAAGAATAGATGCTAAGCCTAGAATGAAACACATGATCACCGAATACAATAAAACAAACAAGATCATGTATGTAAATGTTGAACCCAGAGTTTATGCCATTAGACCACAGACTATCAGGATAGAAGAGATCCCGATGCTTAACTTTCATCATCATCATGATGATGATCATCAGGAAGGTATACCGACTATAGAACCTGATGGTAAGTTTGAGAATGAGAATGAAATAGATCGCTTCAGAAATTTTGAGATGCATCTGTCCAAGCAGGTAAAACGTTGTCAATTGTTAAATATACCTGTTCATGACATTTTAATTGATGGCTGGTGCAAATTACATGACGAAGCACATTTAGAGAGAACTTGTGAAACATGCTTAGATATGATGGAGCTAGAGTAGACATGCAGTGAGGCATCATCATCATATTCTGAGGTAAGTTCTACATCTGGTGATGATGATGATATTGATTCTTGTTTGTCTTCTGCAGGAACCACTGAAAAGGTGACAGATCATGACAAAGAGCATATTCAGAGAACAGAAGAAATTCTGGTATATGACCAGATAAATGTTAAGAAGAAAGAAAAGATCACCCCTAGGAGTGACTGCCTAATGGAGTCAGATTATGAACTGTCTGATGAAGACAGTGGTAGTAACTTGACCAGATTTGAAGAGTTTTTATCAGAAGAAATTAAGAAGATGGTAGAACAAAAGAAGCATCCGTGGGATGCATTGACTGAAGGATGGTGTAGGTTGCATGAGGCACCTCACTCAGAAACTACCTGTTTGCTGTGTTTACATGTCTTAAAAAAGCATATAGTACCTGATCCAAAAGATCATCCTCCTGATGATGAAAAGCAAGAAGAAAAATTAGCTTCCCAAAAGAAAAGAAAGATGAAGTCTGAGAAAGCTGAAATTCCTAAGTTAAAGTGGATATCAGGTGGAGCAGCTGCACAGAGCTGCAAAGAAAAGAGAAAGCTCAAGTAAACCTCCCGCTGAAGATAAACCCTGGATCCTAAGATTTGATGGATCCAAGTCCAAACAAGGAGCTGGAGTAGGGATTGATCTCATTGATCCATCAGGAAAGTCCTACTTCGCTACCTACAGACTACCGTTCCCCTGCAATAACAATGTGATAGAGTATGAAGCTCTGATTCACGGGATACTATTTTCTCTCAAGAAGAAGGTAAGAATTATGCATGTCTTTGGGGACTCATAATTAGTGGTCAGATAGGTAAGAGGAATTTACTCTTGCAACTATAAGAAATTGTCAAATTATAGACACAGAGTGTGGGATTTGATTGAAGACTTTGATGCCTTTAATATCACCCACGTGCCAAGAGAATAGAACCATAGGGCGGATGCCTTAGCACAGGCTGCCAGTACATTAGAGCCCTTGTCTATATCAGGCCTAAATAGATTTTCAGTAGAGCTGGTATCAGTACCATCAGTACTTGATAATGTTACTAACCTCCAGGTTTTTGATGATGATCAGCATATCCTTGATTTCATCTCTAACAGAGACATATTTGATGCTCAGATCATAGATGAGAACAATGTGGAAGATCATGTTTGGGAAGAAGATGAAATATTAGAGTTGCCTAGAAACAGGATTCTGAAAGGTATGATTGAGTTAGAAAGAGCTTTTGACTTGGATAATATGCTGAAGCAGAAAGATCTTCCCAGGGCTGATGGAGGTCAATATTCACAAGTGAATATTGGACAAGATGATGACAAGAGAAATGTCTTGATTGGTAAGGTTTGCACACTAGAAGAGTTAGAAGGAATAACTTAGGCCCTTAAGGACTACATCCATGTAATTGCATGGACTTATGATGAGTTGAAGACATATGACACATCGATCATAACTCACACTATACCTCTCAAGCTAGATGCTAAACCTTTCAGACAGAAGTAAAGGCCAGTCAATGCCTTGCTTGAACCAATAATTTTTTAAGAAGTCAAGAAGCTGCTGAATGCCAAGATTATATTTCCTGTGAGGCACTCCACTTGGGTGGCTAATCTAGTGCCAGTAAGAAAGAAGAATGGAGACATCAGACTGTGTGTAGACTTCAAGAACCTGAACAGAGCATCAGAGAAGGACAATTATCCTTTACCCTCATTAGATGAAGTTTTGCAGATTGTTAATGGAGCTAAAATGATGTCCTTCCTTGATGGCTTCTCAAGTTACAATCAGGTCATGGTTGACAAGATTGACAGGATAAAGACTGCCTTCACCACAAAGTGGGTGATATTTGCTTATAGATGCATGCCATTTGGGCTGATAAATGCTGGGGCAACGTTCCAGCGAACAATGGACATAGCCTTCAGAGGCTTAATAGGAAAATGTATAGTCATCTACATGGATGACCTCACAGTGTTCTCCAAGGAAAGAGGAAACCATGTAACAGATCTCAGAAATCTACTAAAAAAGTGTGAAGAGTATGGGCTATCCTTGAACCCCAAGAAATGCATATTTGGGGTGACAATAGGAAAGCTGCTGGGCCACCTAATAACTGAAAATGGGATTGTCATTGATCCTGACAAGGTAGACTCCCTTATGAAATTACAACTTCCAGGAAGCAAGAAAGAACTCAAATCTTACATTGGTAAGATAAATTTTGTCAGAAAATTTATCACTGGCTTTGCAGAAATAGTCAAACCTTTAAATGCTATGCTGAAGAAGGATGCAAGGATTGAGTGGACATCAGAAGCCAAGGCAGCATTTAAAGACATAAAGAAGGCTATTTCTGATGCTCCTGTCCTCATTAGTCCAGACTATACCAGAGACTTTTATATTTATTCATTTTCTTCAGAACATACCTCTGCAGCCGTGCTAACTCAG
Organism: Cunninghamia lanceolata; assembly: GCA_027924645.1. NCBI lineage: Eukaryota > Viridiplantae > Streptophyta > Pinopsida > Cupressales > Cupressaceae > Cunninghamia > Cunninghamia lanceolata. The sequence continues at coordinate 5,068,340 of BSBN01000847.1, read as the reverse complement.
AGAAATGAAGAAAAGGAAGAGAAACCAATTGCATTCATGAGCTGCCCTTTCAAAGATGCTGAACTAAGATACGTAGATGTTGAAAGGCAGGCACTTGCTTTGGTCAGAGCAGTAAAGAAATTTAGGCATTATATCTTGAGAAGCAAGGTGATTGCTGTGGTGCCAGATGCAGCAGTGAAGATGTTGCTAATGCAAAGTGAGCCTGGTGAAAAAAGGGCTAAGTGGATCACAGTTTTACAAGAATATGACATGGAGATTACACCCATGAAACTAGTAAAAGGACAGGCTTTAAGCTAAATGATATCAGAGATTGATCCAAACATCACAAGTCAGCAGTATGTTATCAATGCTAGAGACAATGAAGAGTGGTATACAGATATCAGGCACATCCTGATTACTGGAAGATGTCCTCCTAGACTGCAGGTTTCATAGAGAAGAGCCCTGAAGATAAAATCCCAGAAGTACATGATGAAAGCAGGAGTACTTTTCAAGAAAAATTATGAAGGAATATACTTGAGATGCTTAGAAAAGCCAGAGGCAAGCAAAGTTTTATCAGAGTTACATGACAAATTTGGAACAACGCATGGCTCATCCTTGGCCACTACACATGCTATCCTCAGAGCAGGATATTACTGGCCTACAATTTTCAGAGACACAGCTGAGCACATTAAATGCTGTCATGTATGTCAGGTTGCTGCTAACAGAGAGAGATATGCTACACAACCTTTGCAACCAGTGATGGAGGCGTGCCCATTTGCACAATGGGGCATGGATTTTATAGGACCTATTAATCCTCCATCATCATCAGGTCATAGGTATGTACTAACAATTATTGACTATTGTACCAGGTGGACTAAAGCCACTAGCAGCAAGACTTGCAATGCAGAGGATGTCATCAGATTTCTAGAAAGTAACATAATCACCAAGTATGGGGTTCCCTATGCTCTGGTAAGTGATAATGGCTCTACTTTTACTTCAACCAAATTGTCAAGTTGGACCTTTGATTATGGAATTATACTGAAGTTTTCATCTAATTATTATCCCCAAGGGAATGGATTGGCAGAATCCACCAACAAAAATTTGTTGAATATCATAAAGAAGTTAGTAGACAAAAACCCTAGGGAATGGAATACACTTCTGAAATATGCCTTATGGGTAGACAGAACCAAAAACAAGGCTGCATTAGGAAACTCACCTTATCATTTAGTCTATGGGGTAGATCCAATCCTCCCTATTAATCTGAAGATTCCTACCTTAGAGTTTGCCCAAGAGTACCTAGGCATAGACAATAACCAAGAAGTCAGGTTGCTTCAGCTGATGCACCTGGAAGAGAAAAGAAGCCAAGCAATTGATCAATTTGCCAAACATCAGGTTGTTGTCAAACGCTGGTTTGACAAAAGAGCCAAAGTTAAAGCCTTCAGGATATCAGATTTAGTCCTGATGTGGGATAAAGCCCATGAGAGGAAAGGAGACCATGGTAAGTTTGATAAATTATGGATAGGTCCCTTCCAAATTTCTGAGATAATAGGAGACAACACTTTCGGGCTTAAGAACTTGACAGGAGAGGATGTTCCATTACCAGTTAATGGATAGTTCCTCAAACATTATTTCCAAGCCTAAGTGCTTCATGTCAGTCATGTGTATCATAATGTATATTTGGTATAGTTGTTTGTACAGTGTTTTGTTTTGTTTTTGCTTCGTTTGCTTGTTGAGTTCTATTTTGGTTAGTCAGGATGATGCAGCTCATCACCCCAGAAAACAACAAAATTGTTAAGATTCAAGTGATGAGAACACATTTATATATAGGTTGTGACTCATTTTGAGAAAGTCATCATGATCAGGTCTGTGATATCTTGTCATCAGGGTACCTTTTCTTAACCAAAGTGATTTCTTCACAATGACTCACCTAACAGCCTTGGGTTTGTTGAAAATACAAGTATAGGTGTTAAGTGAAAAATCTAAAGGGACTCCCTTGCTACCAATGCAATCTCCAACCTAAAACAACAAGTGACTATACCTTGCATTTTGAGCTTACATGATGATATCAGATATATGAAATATGAATATTGAAAAATCAAAATATATAACAAAATTAGGCCATCTGAGTAACTCTACCGGGGCTATAGACGCCTGCTGGCAGTAGGGCTCTACTTAGGGAGATTGTATAGATAACCTTGTTGGGGCTATGAACGCCTGCTAGCAGCAAGGCTCTATCCAGGTTGGCTATGAGGGATGATCCCCAACTATGTAGCCTAACACTAGTTACTCATGTTTTCAACTTGCTTTCAAGATGAGGATAATCAATCAATTGCACACTACTGATCCTTAGTTAGAATTGTACCATGAGAACATTTTATCATTCAGAAAGATTATGATGCTCATGCTTAGAAAGAGTTAGAATGTGTTCACCTCACTTGAATCGTTGGAATTTTGATGTTTTCTTTGGTGACAAGTTGTTGTGTGGTTACACAACACGCCCCATTTTGACTTGGCAAAATAGGGACCCAACTTTTTTGGCTTTGCTTGTGTTTTTTGCTTGTTGGCAGTCTGGTAAAAGTATGTCATGTAGATAACCCTCTATAGGAGGATGTGGTAAGTCATCATCGTGAGGTCAGTTTGTCAAAGTTCTTGTTTCATGACATTAACCTCATATTCAGAAACAACATCGAAATTCATGAAGGTTTTCCTTTTACATCACCCTGATATTCCTTAGGATGTGAAAGTTATGAGTGGTCAAAATCCTGGTCAAACATGATAATCACAAGGGGGGAGGATCATATTTCTTAATATCAGTCATCTTTCAAAAGATCACTCTGATCCTATTTATCACCCGATAAATCATTTGATTCGTGATATGCGGACGTCAAACTTAAGTGGTAGTGATACTTACCTGTCAATAGCATCATATATTTCACAGGGATCATATTTCTTAATATCACCTGATATTCTAAATATCACCCTATATTTCAATTATCCCTCAGTCTCAAAATATCACCCTGAAGAAAGTATCATCATGACATCATCTAATCCTGATAACAAAAGAAAATCAACATGATGATGATGTCATCATCATTTTACCTCGCGGAGGTATATTTCATAACATCATCTTTTCACCAAAACATGACGCTGACGTCATAGTGCTTCAGCGATGGACTCAGCCATTATCATGGTGATGTCAGCATGACTTTCTGAGAAAGGACGCTTAAATAATGCTTAGGGTCATCATCCTTTTCAAAATATCACCCGATATTTCAAAAGATCCTCCTCCTCGTCCCGCCGTGCGAACATTAAATGCCCATTAATGCGGTAGGTGCTTCCCGCTGACTGTCGCCGCGATGATCACACCTAGCAGGATTTTGCGTTTCCGTGCACAAAATTAACGATTAGGATTGATTCAATCAGATTATGCCATAATTGACCAAATGAATAGGTTTAAAATGGATTTACAACGTCATTATACATTTACCTTGCGAAGAATTAAGTGTTTACACAAAGCCGAGCGCCTAAACCCTGCTACGAGTCACTTGCGGAGGCACACATCCTGAACAAAGTGAAGAATGTGATTGCGATCAATCTCAAGGGTATTTCCATAAAATTGTCAACAGCATAATTTGAAGGATAAACGCGTCAGGTAAGTAGCAGATCCCTTCTGCTGTGTTTTGTAGGCATATACGGGTAATATGATGTTACTGGTTTGAAATTGTAAGTTTTGCATATCATGATGAAGTAATGCTTGTAAACACTGCATGGAGGTCATAAAATGTAATATATGTATGCATGTATGAGATGAGGTGCACAATTGTGAGACCAGGTTTTGTCATTGCAGGAATCCATGGCAGATAAGCAATTGATGAAGTCTGAGGCAAAGTTCGCTAAACCAATGTTTGCATAGCCTGAAGGGGTGCAATTCAAATATGGAGTTATTGGGGATACACACCAAGGAAACACAGATCTGGCTACATGGACAGATAAGATGCACAATTAGGAAGATAATCCTCTGCTTGAGGCTGTTTTAGTGTTCAGAATGGGAAATGCCACTGGTTTTCCGTACAGCATGGAGGCTCCTGAACTGGTTATAGAATGTGCCATAAATTATAATTCACAGACAAGAAGAGTTGAGAAACACGGAAGGGTTTATGCAGACTTCTCCATAAAGAGCCTATCCGCCATGTTTCGTTTGCCATTGGGCAAAGGTGTGGTCAGCATAAACCTGAAGAAGCTGGTAGTAGAGTATGAAGCTAATAAGAAGGCTGCCAGGAAAACAATGTATGGTTGGAGAGCTAAGAATAGTGCATATCCAGTTGCAGCCAAGCTCCCTATCCATTTGTACAAATATGATTTTGATGATGAATATCAGTTCATGATCACCTTACTCAGTCGAGCTACAGGTCAGCAAACAGCTGGAGGTTTTAAAGACTAGATGTATGGGATCATCCTAATGTGTATATATACTGATAACAGGCCATTATGGGCCAAAATAATAAGTGATGCTATAGATGAGCAGCTGTCAAATCTGGGAGGTACAGATTGTGCATTTTATATGACCTCGTACTTGGTTTATGCATGTGCATACAAAGGCACATTCAATGCATTGACGACAGTGGGGAAGATTGGTGGCACCACCAATGATGCACATATCTGGGATCACTATCCCCAATTGCAAAGAGTGAACTATCTCCAGGACTATAAGCTGGTGAATGATGCATTTTCAATGCCTTTGGTAACAACCATGGAAGAGGACAGAACAAAGAGACTGAGCATGGAAGCTCAGGAAGTCATCTACAGGCATGGAGCCTAGTATATACAGTTTGCAACCTTCTCCTATATTAGGATTGAAGGATTTGCAGGATAGCCCCTCATGCTCCCAAGATATCCAACTGATGCAGTAGTTCTCATGGAGTTCATGAGGTAGGTTGTAACAATATTGGATGCTTACAAAGTCAACAACAAAATCCCACCAGTATTGTTTCCAATGACAATGGGATATTACATGTGCCCAGATAGTGAAAATATTAAGAAATCCATAGCTGGCTTGACAATGATGAAGTTACAATTTTTCCCATTTGTTAGGTCATATGATCCTTATGGAAGGATGTAGAAAATCATGGGGCAGCCCATCCACAAGAAGCATCCTGAAGATTTTTGGGTAGACTGTGAGGATGAGGCGGAGGCAAGAAGAAGAAGATATCAAAGGTTAACCTTGAATCAAATCAGAACCTTTGGTTGCATCTCCATCCCAACACAAATGAAGAAGGATGATGGAAAGATAATGGCTGAAGAATATGAAGAGAAGAAGATATACAATGATACCATATCAGCCCCGGACCTTACAATGCAGGAGGACATCTCCTTGGATCCATTCACAGGCAGGATATTACAGCTAACTCAGGCTTGGGTTGATGAACAGGTAAATATACTAAAGAAAAAAGGTGTGGTCCTTACCATAGATAACAAAAAGAAAGGACAAGAGCTCTCTGCTGATGAGTATGATGATTTCCTAAATGAGAGCCACCTCCACAGAAACAAAGTAAAAGACCTCCTAGAGGCAAGAAAGCGGAAGAAGAACCCAAAGGGGTTATTATAGAGAGAATAGTAGAGATTACTGCATAGGCACTGGCATCAGGAGAAGCATCAGCTTCAAGACATGTAGGACATGCTTCAGCACCAACTGCACCTCCTCCAAGAGATGGACAGAAGTCCAAGAAAATTCAGAGGGCAGAGGTAGTAGTTACTGAGACCCATGAAGAGGGTCAGACCTCACAGAAACAAATAGTAGAAGAGATCCCTTTGGAGGAGGAGCCTGAGGAAGAAGAGGGCCCTTTATTGTTCAAAAGGAAAAGAAAGGCGCCTCAGGTGATAGCCCACACACCGAAGAAAACAAGGACCTCCATGAGAGGTGAAATAAGACAATCCCCTATAATGTTGAAAGGGGCAGGTGGTGAAGTATTCAATAAGGAATTGTAGCACAATGTTCCACTTTCCACCATTGTAAAGTTCAAGACTGAACTTGCAGAAGAGAAAATAAAAGAAACCTCTAGGATGATCCAAAGTGGCATTGTCTCAGTGGATGAGACAGTAGACTTATCTGATGATGAGGTAGTGAAGGATGTGGCTTCACAGAGGATGGAAACCCTTGCTGCTGACACCCTGACCACTCCTCATGGAACTCCATCCATGCAAACGGTGTTAGAAGAAATGAAGCGAGTGGAGTCAGAGAAACAAAAGAGCCCAGAGAAAATCACAGAACAGATAGGGCTGGATACATTAATTGAACAGGTGACAGATCCTGCAGTTGTAGATTTGACATATGTAGAAGATGTGAATCATCAGGATGTGGCAGGAACACCTAATAAAATGAAAAATATTGAAGAGCTGGAACAGAAAAAATTGGAGAGCCAAGCTCCAGATATGGGTCAGCAGCAGCATGATACATCAGTTGAACCTGGGATAGTAGAGGTGAAAGATAGGGGAGAAGAAGAAAAGGATGCATCAGCTGATCCTCCTCCTAACGCTCAAGAAATAGTCATCACAGGTGCAAAGAAAGATGTGATAAAAGATCAAACAGAAACACCTGAGGATGAAATAGTAATCACAGATATTACTATACCTCAAGAGGAGGAAATAAATAAGGTAGATGAAGTCAGAGTGGAGGAAATAAAAGATAAGGATCATGGTGCACATGCAGATGATCAGCAAGATCAACCTCCAAAGAAAGAAGATCCTGATCAGGAGGATATATCAAAAGATACCCCTCATGATGAACATCATGAGGAAGAGAAAAGAAGATCACCCTCCCTATTGAATATGGTGGTAGACACAGGAGATCAAAGTGATCATCAGGATGATGATACTGGAAACCAAGGACTCAAGGATCAAGTTCCTCAATGGTTAGAGACTAAAATTGGCATGGAATCAGGTATGCAAATGCCAGAGTTTGATGTGTCTACTTTGTTTTCAAAAAACTTGATAAAACCAAAGAGGAAGGCCAGAATGACTTTGGCCATTAAAAGGGATCCTGCAACAAGAAGAAGAACTGCACAGATAGCACTCCCTACTGTAGATAAAGAGAAAGTTAAAATTACCTTGGATGAATTTCAAATTAGCACAATAGACTTAGGGTTTGCTAATGAAGACCAAGAAGGTCAGGAAGGCAAAGATATTATAGATTCTTTAATTCAAATGGTTAAGGGAGAAAAGGAGAAAAATAAGCAACACAAAGAGCACATTGCTCAGTTGCATGCATATATAAGGAGGTTAACCAATCCTGAAGATAGTGCTACTGATCATGCGGTCCCATTGACTGCTATTTCCCAAGATGAGGTAAATAAGTTGGATCTCATGAAACATGAGTCATCCATATTGAGAAAGTGGATGTACTCCACATTTGACATAGCAGAAGTAGTAAAAGCCTCTTTGAAGAGGTGGAGTTCTCTTAGTGACTCCAGGAAGAAGGTAGATAAATTGCAAATGGAGACAGGGAAAAGGTCCTTCCAATTGGAAAAGATAAAGGATGTCCTAAGAAAAATAAAGAGGATCAATCCTCAGATACTTATACATAAGCAAGTACTGAATAATAACAATGCATTACTGATAGATATATGGTATAAAGACATCCAATTTGAATGTGATGTACTTAAAAGATGCAACAATAAGTTGAGAGAGATCAGCATGAAGTTACATGATATGATGTCTTTTGAGGCAGAAATTCTGGAAACGTTGGAAGGAAAAGTGGAAGGAAAGATAGAAAATCAAGACGAGGAGTTTGCAATCCAAGCTCTACATAATAACTTCCAATTCGTTGCCGATGATCCACTAGGCCAAATGACAGAAGAAGTCATGGATAGACTAGTGAAGACCAAGGTGAAAATAGAAAATTATAATGAGACATTATACAATAGAAGGAATAAACTAGATAACATCTGAAATAAATACCAAGCACATAAACATGCCATTATCAAGGCAAAGACTCAAGATGGTGGAGAAATAGATCAAATAGTGTAGTTGTATGAAAATGTCAGGGTAGTCATGCAGGCTCATATATAGGGTCAAGGTCATCAGGATGATGAGGATACAGAAAGCGATGCACCTGATGATGGAGCGCATGAATCTGATGAAGTAGATAAAGATGCAGCATAAAGCAGATATCAGCATTTGACACTTAAGGAAAATAAGTATCTCAGATGGTTGCCAGCTGGCAACTTGTGCCACTTGATAGAGTTGACAAAGTCAAAGGGAATATTCACTGTAGATATTCATAGACAAATCTAGATCATAGATCTTTTGTAATGGATTCCTCACCTTGTTCTATAAAAGGTATAGGAATGCCTCTTTTGAAACATTTGAAACTTAATTGAAATCTGTTTGCTGAAGTATTCAGGACTTATTTCAAAGCTATTGTATATGTACATGTCTTTTGCATACTTAATGAAAGAGATCATTTTCGATTACAAATCTTCGTAAATCTTGAGTAATATGTGTCTGAATTCTGGATATGTGCTTTGATTTGCTGTGTCCCTTGGAGTGCTCATCATTTTACATGTATTGTTTTCATTCATCATCCTCTGAAGTTTGCATCAACTGTATCTAGCTATGGAACAACCTGGTGAACATATGGTTTGATTTCTTCTCCTAATGACAATATCAAGTATGTATGTGGATCAATAGTTGAAGGTTCAGCTTTAATTTGAAGTATTTCTTTTAGTTTCTTTCAATTTCAGAGAATTTCATCATCACAAATGCAAATAATTGACAATCTTAAGCAAATAGTACAAATATGTAGACATCCCATAGATAAATGAACATATTCAGCATATTTGAAGTTAAAGTATGTCACAAAGACTAATAGTATACAAAGTTTTGAAGATAGACACAATATTTGAAGTATATCTTGAGTGGAATAATTATCTTTGCATCATCATTACAGGAAACAATATCTTACTGATGAGATCCATGTAAGGCCCCAAAATGGAAACAGCAACACACATCAACCTCTGAGTAACGTCAGAAGATTAAGACCTAATCAACGAAGACTTGAGATCATGAATTCCCTGAATTCATTCTATCTTTCAAGATGAATAAAGGTTAATGTGTACTTTTATTCTATGTTTGTTTGTGACTAACATCATGATCAACAGGTCCCATAAATCCTGGAATGTCTGAATTCCTTTTTTAAAAAGACGTTTACCTTTAAACTGTTGGGAGAGACCAAGGGGTTTACTATCATATTGGATCAAGCGGTTCCACCAAATGGAGGATGAGGCAAAGGTTAGGCCATGGCTAAGAGATTGGTCATACCAAATCAACTTTCCTTAGGTTATTTGCCAGCTTTTCCATATGGTGTTTTTGATATTATAAGGCAGCAAACCAGGGGCCGATCCCATATTACAAAATAGAACCCAAAAGGGCAGAAAGGCTCAGAAAACAAAAAGAGCCAAAATAACCACGGACAGCTTACATACGACTGATAAACAGTAAAAAGTTACTGACAATAAAAAGCCATCAAACAGAACGCAAAGAAAGACTAGGAAGAGATGTCCTCCTCTCCCTTCGAAAGAAATGCCAGCATTTTGTCAAGTTCTTTAACCCTGTCATTATCAACTCCATGAATGAGAGCCTCCTACTCCCGAAGAAGAGAGAGATTGGCCATTGCAGTCTTACATAACATGTTAGAAATGCAATTGCTAAGAGAAGAGACCTTATTTTCTAGGAACTCCACCCATTCCTTCAGCTGAGATAGATCATTAGCATCATTAATTTCCTCAGTATTATCTTCTTCCCTACTATCTTGAGTATTATTATCAGGATCAACAGGAACAGAAATGGGAACAGAGTAGATATCTTTCCCAATGTCCTCATCAATATCAGTCATTTTCGCTTGGGTAGTAATATCACCAACATCCACACAATCACCAATGGGGATAGGATTATGAACCCCAACATTATCTTCAGTTTCAAAGACCTCCATAGGAATGCAATGCCCATCATTTTCTTCTTCACCACTAGAATCTTCAATAGCAATCTCTTGAACATCAGTCTTGAGATCTTCCTCCTCATGGGTAGAGGCTTCAGAATTGCTTTCAGAATATTCAATCAGCTTCAGTTTGGGAGCCCGATAATTCGACTAGACCGCCTAATGACAGCAAATTTACCCTTCATTTTAGCTTTTTTGAGGTTCCGTAAGGGTCCCTCCCTACCTTGACTCTGCTCAATCTAGGTCCCAGAAACCCCAATATCATCCTTCAAAAGGTTAGCCTCTGTGTCCACATTTGAGAGATGTCTTTTATCTTTCAATTTAAATATGGAGGGAGGGTTTTGAACACTCTTGGTCAAAGACTTAGAAATACCAAAACAAGGATCACCAATAGGGAGTTGACTAGGAGTAGTAAGACTTGATTTCACAGAGGCAAGGGTATCTTGACCAGAGGGCTGAAGAGAAGAAGGAGGAGACAGAGCTAAGTGAAACTGGTATAAACGATGAATGAGCCCTTAGTGTAAAGGAATAGGATTTTCATCAGGCTTCTTCAACAAAGTCTTCTTAACATGTTGCATAGAGTGTTCAAGAGAAGAAAACAAGTAGAAAGGGAAACTAATTGTGGCATTCCTTCTAAAATAATTTAATAAAGGGAGATGGTAGTGATAGAACCTGGTGAAACGACCCTCAAGGGTGAAATACTTCATCACCATATAACACATGTCAGCCCACGGTTCAGGAAGACGAGCTCTTTCAAAACCACCTTGGTAAGGCACCAACTCCTCTCCTTCACTAAGAAACAATTTCTGATTCTGAACATCCGAAACCCTAGACTTTTTCTGCATCTTCATTCCCTTTGGAGAGAGACCCATAGCCATAGCAATGTCATTTTTAGAGACCACAAAACTGACATTCCCAATTTGCACGTTGCGATTATCCCAAGACTGAGCAAATTGAATAGACAAGTTTTCATCGTGTCCATTCAAACATTCAAGGAAAGGGGTGACTCCTCCTTCCTTACAGTAATGCCAGACCAAGACATTCTCTTTAAATTCTCCACAGTTATTGGGTTCTTTTTGAATCCTATCGTCACCCATGATAAAAAACCAGTGAAGCTAAATGAGCCTAGGAAAGGAGTAGATGGAGTTGTATTCCAGGAAACTTCTATCAATACTGTGAGAAAATCGAGAGACTTTGAACATAGTGCAATGAGTATAAACAGAAATAAAGAAGACACGATTAGAATTAGGGCAATCATTAAAACAATAACCCAAGGTCCTAATATAATCTTTCCAAATTAATTGGCTATCTTTCACACGCATGCAAGACTATCTAGGCTCACTCCCATCATTATTAGAGTGTCTAATCAGCATGCCCTGAATTAAAGAACTGGCCACGTAGATAAGCCAAGTGAAATGATGAGTAATCATCATATAAGCATTTGTTCTTTTTGAATGATATCCTGAATCTAACTTGGGATATTATGAAGTTGGTGCCAACATCGCAAGTTTTGAAATTACTGACCTAAATTAGCCAAGCCGTCAACAACAGTGTTTCCCTCCCTATAAATGTGAGAGAAGGAAATGGCAGGAATAGCCTGAGAGAGAGTTTGAATATCAAGCACTATATCCTTAAGTTGCCATCCACACTTTGAAACTTTAGAAATAGTCTCAATAATAATTTTTGAATCACCCTGAACATGAAGCTGATGGATGCCAAGAGAAATGGCCAACTTAAGACCCCATAAAAGAGTAGAAGCTTCAGCAAAATTATTAGTTTGGTTACCAATTCCTCCAGCATAAGCAGCAATAAGAGCTCCTCTGTCATTCCTTATAACTCCTCCAGCACTAGCCTTACCGTTAGACTTAGCAGCTCCATCAAAATTTAATTTGGACCAACCTTGATCAGGGGGAGTCCAAATAGTGTTAATTCTTTTAATGTGTTTAGAATCATCAAAAGAAGGAATTTGATTCATAATCCCCCAGTTAGAAGCCACAAGGACTTCATGTTGAGTAAGAGGTTTATCAGCAATTTTGATATTTGAATTTGACACATTTTCCAGGAGAGCCTTAGAAAAAGAATTGAAAACCTGTGAAGAATTTCTGACAATTTCTCTAAAAATTCTATTATTTCTTTCTTTCTAGAGGAAACAAGCAACGAAAGGAAGGGTTTGAGTCCATAATTCAACTAACCAATGATGGAATAGAGGAGGGATCCAATTAAGAATGAGATCTTTTATTTCTTTGTTGCAGACCCATTGTAACCCAAAATTCAGAAAGACTTTACTCCATATCTCGGTTGCAAATTCACAATGCAGGATAAGATGGGAGACAAATTCTTCCTCTTTCAAACACAAAACACATCTGTTAACCAGTTGTGTACCCCTTCGTTGAAGATTGTCCTGTGTCAGAATCTTATTATGAACAGTAGTCCACTAGAAAAAGTTAACCTTAGGAAGAAGTTTACAATTCCAGACCTTCCTCCAGACATCATCTTTAGGTTTCTCGATCAGCAACTGGTAAGCAGATTTAATTGAAAAAAACCCCTTCCTATCAGCATACCAAAAAAATTGATCACTTCTAGAGAAAAGAGGAATCCTGGTATTTAGAAGAATTTGTTGTATTTTATTATCCCTGTGGAGAAGTTTCGGATTATTATTACAGCATTCTAGAAGATTTTTGCAAATTCTAACACCATGATCTTGATGAATGTAGTGACTAACTTTGTTGCCAAAAAAATGTTTAGCAAGAACACAAATAGCTTCATTACCCATCTGTTTAGAAAGAAGCCCATCAGCCAACCAAGGATCTTCCCAAAAATTTATAAGTGATCCATCACCAAGTTTCCATTTGATACCCTTGTTAACAAGACTTTTGGCTTTTATAATTTTATTCCAAATAACAGATCCTTGAGGAAGGCCCTCCTGATTGAGGAAAGAGTATCTATCAGTATCCCTTAAGTACTTTGCCTTTATAATAATACCCCAGTCCGTATCTCTATTTAAGAAGTTCCAAACAATCTTTGACAGCAGAGCCTTATTCATATTTTGAATGGTTCTAATGTTAAGCCCACCATGAGACTTAGGTAGGCAGACCTTATCCCATTTAACCAAAGAAATTCTCTTTTTTTCTTCTGTTCCCGTCCACAAGAAAGTTCTCTAAATTTGCTCTAGTTTATCAGCCAAATATCTGGGCATTTTAAATAGGGATAAAAAGTAGGTAGGAATACCCTAAAGAGAGGCCCTTAGAAGCTGCAATTTTCCCGCACTGCTTAGGAGTTTTCCTTTCCATCCCAACAATTTCTTTTGAGTTCTCTCAAGGATATTATGCCAAAAACCTAGAGAAGTTTCCTTAGTAGTCAAAGGGAGACCAAGATAGACTGAAGGAAGGTCAGCAACCGCACATCCAAGGATATTAACAATTTTTCTTTGGAGATCCCCTAGGGTATTGAAAAAGAAAACATTGTTTTTTTAAAAATTAATATGCTGACTAGAAGCCATAGCATAATCATTCAATAAAGATTTCCATCTAGAGGCTTCCAAGACAGAGGAGATGCCAAAAAGAATGGTATCATCCACAAACTGTTGGATAGACATAAGAGACAGAGAGGAAGCAGGTTTAATCCTAGCTAAAACTTTAGAGTTGATCTTACTATGAACAGATTTACCAAGTGCTTCAGCTATCATAATAAAAAGATAGGGGGACAAGGGATCTCCATGTCTTAACCCCCTACAAGGAGAAAAGAAACCTCTTGGAACTCCATTAACAAGGATTGAATATTTAGCAGTAGTAACAGCTTCCTTAAAGAGAAGAGAAACTTTATCATTGAACCCAAGCTTCTGAATGATTTTAAAAAAAAATTTCCATAACACCCTATCATAAGCTTTAGAGATATCAAGTTTGAAAACCATACCTAGGATATGACTCTTTTCCATTGAGTGAATAGTTTCATGAGTAGTAATCACAACATCTAATATCTGTCTCCCAGGAACAAAACCCTTTTGTAAGGGAGAAATAATTTTGTCAAGAAGAGGTTGGATTTTGACCACCAGAAGCTTGGTACAAATTTTGTGAATAGTATTACAAAGGCTGATAGGCCTGAAGTCAATGAGCATCTCTGGGTTGAGCCTCTTAGGAACAAGGGCAATGAAGGTATTGTTGAGTTGTTTCAAAAGTTTACCAGTTTTGAAAAAGTCTATGACAACAGCAGTGACATCATATCCAATAATGTCCCAAAACTCTTGGAAGAAAAAGGGGGGAAAGCCATCCAGCCCCAGAGCTTTAAAAGGCCCCATAGAAAAGACCATTGTACAAACCTCTTCCTCAGAAATAGGCTTTAAAATTTCAGCATTATCTTCCTCAAAAATAAGAGAAGGGATATTGTTTAGAAGTTGATTCACAACTTGTGAGTTATCAGCACTCGGTCCTTGTTCAAACAACAGATTGTGAAAGAAGCTAATAGCATGATCTCCAATCTCCTCCTCATTTGTAATCATATTACCATTCTCCAATCTTATTTGAGAAATAGAGTTAGATTTTTTGTGCCTTAAAGCAGCAACATGAAAGAAGGCAGTATTACGGTCACCTTCTTTAAGCCATTGAACTCTAGATTTTTACTTCCAAAATAACTCTTCTCTACTCATTAAATTCTTCCAATCTCTGATTAAGTCATTTTCCAATCGGAGGGAAATATCAGAAGTATCACCTTGAGCAATCCTATATTGAATATCTACCAGCTTATTGGATAAGATCTTTTTTTGAGAAAAAATGTTACCAAAACTGTATTTATTCCAACCATAAACTTCTCTCTTGACATGCATCAACTTTTTAAAAAGTCTGAACATAGGAGTACCCACAACCTGAAGTTGCCACCATCCAGAAAGAAGATTCCTAAAATCATGATGTTTAATCCACATAGCCTCAAATCTAAAAGGAAAGGGACCTTTTCTCTTCTGATTAGCCCATTCCAAAATGAGAGGATTGTGATCAGAAACAGTTCTAGGCAGACAACCAATTTAAGGGTGGCAATGTTTGGCCAATTATTAGAAATAAGAAAACGATCAAGTTTCACTTGAATCATTTGGTCCCCTTTCCTCCTATTAGTCCAAGTAAAATTTTGGTTCATCAAATCAATATCAATAAGCCCAAAAGTGTTAATCAACTCAGCAAAGTCCAACATACTATCAGAGTAGTCCAAAATTCCCCCAAACTTTTCAGAAGGGTAAAGAGGGGTATTAAAATCACCCGCCAGCATCCAATACGAATCAGGATAAGAAGAGAGTTGGTTAGCCAAATCTTCCCAAAGATTTTTCTTTAAGACCCTAGTGTTAGGGGCATAAACATTAACCAGACTCCATCGAAATGAAGGCAAAGAGAAATCAATCACCAAGAAATTTTTATTGAAGAAAGAAAGTTTACTAGGAAATCTAGAAGCATTCCACATAGTCACAATTCGTCCAGAGGCACCAACAACAGGACCTATGCAGAAGGAAGCATTAGGCCAAATCCTATCAACAATCTTTTTGAAACCTTCTTCAGACATTTTAACTTCCTGAAGTAAAAGAATATCCACTTTGTGATCAAAAATACAGTTTTTGACCTCAAATTGTTTTGAGGGGTTATTAAGCCCCTCATGTTCCATGAAAGAATTTTCATTTAAATAAATTTCTGGAGTGACTCTCCAGTGTCTTCTGCTTTCCACTGGCAATATCCCTAGTTGCTTCTCTTTGCCTAGTTTCTTGCAATGAAGGTCTAGCCTTCAAAGGATCTAAACCAACATCAGCCAACTTTTTTGGTTTACGGCTCTTTTTCTTTTGAGATGTCCACTCTTCATGGTCACTCATTGAACCATTAGCTACTCCCAGAGGAGCTATAGACTGACTAGAATGCTTCTTTGGAGAAGAAGGAAAAAGCCCTTCTTTGAGAAAACCCGATGTGAGTTTCCCAGGAGAAGGGTGAAGCTTATTTTGATCTAAAGACAAAGGCACAAACTTTACCTCATTATCCTGAGTCTCCAACACTCTATCAAGACCCAATTGGGACTCTTTTATTTGTTCAAATCCTACCTGTGACTCTACCTCTCTTTCAAATCTCATTTGGGTTTGCTTAATTCATCTCATAGTTGGGTCTCCTCAAATCTGTCAAAACCCATCTGGATCTCCTCAACTCTGTCATATCCCATCTGGGTCCCCTCAACTCTGTCAAATCCCAACTGGGTCTCCTCAACTTGATCATGTTCCATCTGTGCCTTCTTAACCCCATCAAAACCCATCTAAGTCTCCTTAATTTTATTAGTTTCAATCTAGGGCTCTTTAAAGTTACCAACCTCTAACTGAATATTCTTAACTTGATTCAAAATCTCACCTTCTTCTAGGGTTGGTTGTGGAATCTCTTGAGAGTGAAGGTTTTGATCCTTCTCCTGATCAGTATTAAGAGCAGAATCTTGTTTTGAGTGCTCAGTATTAACCAAGGTCGCCTCCTTATTCTCCACAGCAATTTCCTTATTAATATTTTCCTCAGCTTTCTTGAACTTACAATGCGAGATGAGATGCCCCTTCCTCTTACATTTTTGACAGTAAGTTGTGGAATTCTCATATGAAATGGGTTGCCTCTAGATGCCAAATTTTGAGCTAATGTCAATAAACATGGGCAGAGTCTTATTGATTTCCACATTAACATAGAATCTTGTATAAACAAAGTGAGATTTAGTGTGTGTGGAGTTATCAAGGGTAACAAAATTACCAAAGGTATTAGCAATAGAACTAAAAATAGATTCATCCCAGTATTCTAAGGGAAAGCCAGGCAGACGTACCCAAACTGGGGCAGTTTTATTGAGATCAGTACTAGGGTCAAACCCTGGTTTCCAACAGCCCAAAGAAAGTGAATGTGTACCGTAAAGCCATGGTCCTCCAAATAAGATAGCCAACATGTCTTCTTTGCTGGTAAAGCGAAAAAGGAATAGCCCTCGTGCCATACCCATGACAGTCATACTACCTTTAACATGCCAACGATTGGAGACCCATTTGCGAACCATCTCAATGCTAGGACGAAGGGAGAAAAACTTGCTGACCAGGGCAAGATCCATAGAAGCAACAATCGTATCCACCAGATTGTCAGGAACCATAAGGGAAGACCTTTCAACTGTCTCTTTATGGTGACAAACCATTGTCTATCCATTCTTAGGAGATTCCACCTGTCCTATCAGAACTGTTTTCCAGTTTGCAGGCCTGGCAGTGTCTGAAGCCTGGCAGTGTCTGAAACGGGTAGGGGAATAGAGGTACTGCCACCTGCAGCACTCTCCATCCCCAAGCAGCACACGGAAAGCAGAAGAGCAAAACCCTAGAAAATCCAAAAACCCTAGCAGAGCGCATCTACATAATGTTACTTTCCTTAAGACCCATAATTAGTGCATCATATTATATGTTGCATTTGTGGTATTGTAATTGAAGTATTGATGAAGGATCTTAGTTTATGATGTGCATCTGAGAGTGAATTTGATGTGAGACCATTGTGTTTAGTGGTGTCAAGTGTTTGTGTCATTTGGGGAAGTTGTTTCCAGAGGCCTAGGAGGGTGTGATTGTGTGGGGGTTGGCTATGTGTGCATCCAGATGGTGTTGAATGGGGCAGATCCCTGTCTTAAAAACATACCTTTTGTATTCCCAAGATTTAGGTCATGTGTGTCACAAAAGGATGATAAAATTATGTAACTATCTCTAGAGACCTTCCTTTACGTGGAACATCAAAATGATGTCCTTTGTAAATAAAAGAATATCAACACAAACTTTATGCAACAAGCAACCATCTATGTCCAAACAACTTGAAATGATTTCCTCAAGCTCATCTATGTATAGACAAAATTGAGTAGGGGAGAGTCAACAACCATGCTTCACCCCATTTGTGCTTCTAACCTCTTTGTCTCGCCAACACACCAACACTTGTGTGGATTGTGCCAATAATGGACTAACAATGCCATAACTAGTGATATCACCAATTTAAGAAGACACAAATCCCCAAGTTTGTTAATGAGTAAATGCTAAGGAACAATGTCAAAGGCTTTACAAAAGTCTATGAAGCAACAATATACTTTTTGCCTTTTTACCTTAGCCGCCTCAATTTTGAGGTCAATGTGAAAATATATCACCCTGTACTGATTTCTCCTAAAACCTGCTTGACCCATAGCTCTTAATTTTTTAGTTTGGTTTAAACTCAACTAGAGTTATAAATGTCTAAAGCAATGGCAAAAAAAATTGCAAATATACGACCAATTATAATGGTGTGATAATTACTCGAATCATTTTGGTCTCCTATTTGTATATTATCATTTTTCTAATATTACATTAGATTGGATGAGATTGAATTTTAATGCGGGTCCCTTTAGTACAGGTAACAGCTATCAACATAAAAATCCAACCCAGAAAACAAAAACCGAAATCAAATTCTCCATGCTTTTCCTTGGAATGGAGCCGTACGGATTTCAAATTAAAATCCAGATTTAAAAACTTTGGCAGATAAAACAAATACTGGGCCCCCAAAAAGAGTTGCGTGGTTGTCATGTACAGGCAAAGAATGTCAAAATTTATAAGTTTGTTCCAAAGATGGATGAGATCAGAGAAGAAAAAGTTGTACAAATCACGAATTATTCCACAATGCAGTTCATACAATCGACAGAATTTACTGTTTTTGATATATTCGGTGACATTAAGCTTTATCAAATTTACATAAAAGCATTCTACAAGTTGAATTTCTGACATTTGCAATCTTCAATCCATGCAGTTGTTAATTTCAACACTCGTCACATCATACCAGTTTCTTTCCAGGAAGAAGAAAAATCAGTACATATCATCGTCATTGCCTTATCTCGCTCCTTCCTTCCAGGATAATTCACCACTAACTAGAGAAGAGGAGCTAGTAGTTGAATGGGCTAAATTTGTGACCCTCCATTTTTTAAGAATACAATTAAGATTTGGAGGTGTGACTTATCACGCAACTTGTCACATCAGTACGTGTAGTGAGAAGTGTCCTTAAAATGAATTGTTGAAGATTCAACCAAAAGTTTATCATGGAATCCCCAATAGTTAAACATAAAATTACCATTTATTATTAGGACAATCTCATATTTCTTTTCAAATGTAACTTATATAACAACTAAATGATCACAAACCTTTTTAATAACCATTATTATTGTTATATGTTACCCTTGTATTTAATATAGAAGAACCAATAATTGAATACATATAACACTATTTATGTTAAATAAATAACATATTTTTATTTATAAAATAACTTGTATACAACATAAATTACCATAAATTTGTTTTAATTCTACATCTCGTATACTTCATCCTATAACATATTTTGTTTTTCCTCTAAATTGTTAATACCTAACCCTAATTTAATACACCCTAAAATCTAAAATGTTAATCCCTAGCCCTAATTTTGTACACCCTAAAATCTATTTGCATTCACCATTATGTCATTCTCATCATGCGGTGTAGTGTGGGAAGAGCGAGGGTTTGGAGAGGAAAAGGCTTTCGCACTTGGCCTATGCAAAACGAATTTTTCTAGTAATACTTATTGGGGTAACTATCTACATTTTAATAAGTAGTATATATGATGTGACACTGCATTTTCAAAGGAATATTGTTTTCTTTGTTACAATGATACCATTTTTTTATGCTCAATCTTCTCTAGTTGGATTCTATATCGAATCTATCACAGCTTTATCCAATTATGCTCATTAAGTTATATGTTAACAAGTTGAATTCCTCTATGAACAAGGTGTGTCTATGAACAAGGTAGAGCTATGAATGATTACACACACATATGGTTACATAGATTTTTGTAAATGACATATTTGTATATTAAAAAATGCAGATAAAAGAATTTTAAAAACACCAATTTAAATTGAAAGTGACAAGTTCTTAATGCAAAAGGAATTTATCCCACTAAAAAATGGTGAATTTTGTGACTTGGTACCTCTGTTTACTCTTCTTAGGAAAGAGAGTGAGCTTTTTTTCTCTCTAAAAGGAGGGGGAGGAAGCACAACATAAAAATATGTTTCCTCCATAATATTTGTCTTGGGTTTCCCTAGCTCTGCTTCCCAAGTGAAGGGAACATCTATCGCTAATCCAAATCTATAATACATCTAAGTGGAATACTCATTTGGATCTTCCTTTACAAGACTACAGATGAAGAGCTTATTCTCCAAATCCAAAACTCCTTAATAAATATTACACACCAAAGTTGTAGTGCAACCAGTGACACATATGACTCTAAAATAAATATGAATAAAACCTTGTTGGAGGGGGGAAAAACTAAAAATTGATTTAAATTTGATGGGAAAAATAACCACATTCAAAATAAATCCTAAATTTTACTTCATTAGCTCTTCAACATTTTTCTTTGCTTCCTCTTCCATGATAGAGGTTATTGGTAGCATGTTTGCATTTTGCAACAATATACACAACATTGCAACTACTATCTTGCATTAATCTTTGACAACATCAATGTCACAATTATCTACAAACTGACACCAATCTACAAAATGAGAAGCCTCACACAATACTTATTCCATTATATGCAAAAGCATTCATTTAAGCCCCATTTTGATGGTTAATGTTGCATGTGGCCATTGGCCACATTTACAGATCTCAATCTTGCCTCAATATAGTAAATATACGATAACACCAAGGCACATAGAATAACACAACAACAACAAAAACTAAATTCTACTACCCAATAGAGAGAAAAATAAAACAGGACAAAGAATAATTTAAACATGCACCCATGATACAGATGTACAAAATGTAACGAGACCATAATATCATAAGGTAAGGTTTTCCAAAATAAATTTGAAGATCCATCTATTAAACATCATTCATACAAACTAGTAAAGAAAGTGGCCTTAGAATTAATCATCAAAACAGTACCTTGAGAATAAAAACCCATCCAATATCACATACACTTCGTCAATACAAAAGCCATGGAAAAAAGGCAATAACTGATCCCATGAGACTAGCTGTTGTAGATGGAATAACTGTTATGGAAGAAAAACTAGTAAGCATGGATGGATTGAGTGCCTCTACCTCCAAACCAAATACTGTGATATCATTATAATCACCATCATAGCCAAAAATGACTTGCAAATGGACTTGTGTGTCCCTCTTGCCATCTTTAGACCCATTTTATCATAGATCACAAATGCCCTAAATTAATCTATTTTCAATTAACAAAAACATGTAACAAATGCATAGTTCAATTATACTTTCTTTGTGTAGTGTTCAATTATATTTGCTTTATGTATAGCTCAATTATATTTGTTTTATGTCATGATTAAGAATGCTTATGAGAATAACTTAAATTAATATTATTAGAAACATTTTAAATCATTTATATGGACTTTGAAAATATCATCACTATCTATTGTGTAAGCAATTGTCTTTGGAATGTTTTATAGGAAAACATGATTCAAAGCAAAGGGGAAAGTTGAGGTCAAAACAAATTGCATATAAGAAGTACAAAGTCACCAAGGATTTGAGGCGAGGTCAATTTTGACATCATTAAGGAAATGAACCATATTTTTCTTTTTAAGATTTCTCATTTCATATTTTGTTTTTATATTTTTAAAGCTTCAAGTTAAAAGACACAAAATGTGTTGATATATATTATATTGTGTATTTGTATGTCTATGTATGCATGTGAGTATATGTATGTATTTGTATGTCTATATCTATATGCATATACACATAAATATACAAACCATTTATAT
This sequence comes from Cunninghamia lanceolata, assembly GCA_027924645.1. Taxonomy (NCBI): domain Eukaryota; kingdom Viridiplantae; phylum Streptophyta; class Pinopsida; order Cupressales; family Cupressaceae; genus Cunninghamia; species Cunninghamia lanceolata. The sequence goes on along the minus strand of BSBN01000847.1, from coordinate 5,046,604 downwards.
GCTATACATAAAAATATACATATATGTTTATACACATGTATGTATACCATACATACATATGTAGATGTACATGCATATAAACATATGTATGTATATATATTGTATATGTGTGTGTATTACAACTAATACAAGTCACGTCATACAATGTAAAGATACAAACTTCAATTAAACCATGTATGTATAAAATATAAAGATTACAAAAAATATGGAGTCATGCATGAAGTTTGCCAAAATACTTTGTAATAGCTATTACATTTGATTAGATCAATTCATAATTTGCTCACAAGATTACATCATGATGACAAGGTGATTTGAACAAAATAGCATGGTATAATAAATTATGTACCCACCTTCCAAAAAATTTGAATTTCACGGAACAAGTCTCACTTGGGGATTAGTTTTGCATTCATTTATTTCAAAATATTCAAATTTCACAAAACAACATTTTCTTGGGAATCATATTACCTTCCATGTGATTTCCAACTACAACATCCATGGAGGAAGCAAGGAGCAATGACCATCATTACATGTGGTTTGCGTGCTAGGACTCAAACCTGCATTTGCTTTCTCCTTGGTAGGTGTTATTGGCATTTATAGTTGCCTTGTAGAAACCTGATTATTGATTGGGTGGTTGGTTACAGATGAAAAAGTAGGGGTATAAATGTTAATCATGTCCCTAAGAATGTCATGTTCTAGAATAAGATTCAAGGGGTTTCTTAAACGCCTCTATTTGACTAGCTCCTTCTTTGCTTTTTCAAACTCCCTCATCCTTTTTATCTATTGCTTTTTCTTCTCTTTCTCTTTCCTTTGTATTATCTTTAGTTGTTCTTGTTATCACTCTGAGCTACACCCTTGAAGAAGATCTTCAAGCTTCTTCACCTAGTTGATATAATGGGATCACTTCAAGGTTGTGGGTGACCTATAACTGAAATGAACCTCTAGAGGGGGTTGGTTCCCTTGATGAATCACCTAAATGCTACCTCTAAACTACTGTTTTGACAAAGAAAAAGGTAGAAAGTGACATAAATTGAACTAGAAACATGAAACAGGGTGATTCACCAGGTGTTTGTGAATTATACTTGCCTAAAATGTACATAATCTGACCAACCAGCTAGCTATTTCATTGCACAACTTAGGATTTTGACATGTTTTCATGCATAAGTGTTTCATAAGGAGTTTGAGTTTTCTAATAGTGTTTAGAAGGAATATTTCATAATTTTCACAACTAAAACATGTATAAACTCATTTTCACAAACTATGACCTGCACATCACATATACTTTTGCATAAAGGTAATGAAAATAGGACAAAAGCTCAAGGACAACAATATTATCACAAGAGAATATCAACTATTTTATTATCTTACACAATGTAACAGTCTTGAATAGGAAAAATATCTTCTTTTATTGATCAAAAAGGCATTATAGTTTGAGTACAAATCTGATACATCTTTGTATTTCTTGGAAAAAATAACAATATTACAATGCCTTTTTCTCTAAAATTGAGTTACAATGTTGTTTTTTGACTGTGAGTTACAATACTTAGTCACAAAACCAAAAATAACTAACTCAAAAATGTCTTAAGCATCCCTTTTTGGGTATCCAACATGGAGGAGAGAATCGAGGAATGACTCTTGAGAAAAGTAAATGCATTTACTTGTTAAGTCAAACCTCCTTGGGCACCTAGAAGACTCTTTGTTTGAATTTGCTCCTTGAAAATATCTTTGAGGGCATTGAGGTAGGTAATCATTTGACTTCTTCCACCTTTATCCACTTTGCATGCTCCTTTTTAGGCTCCTAGATTCTTGCAAGAAGGGTCAACCTGTCCTCAAGGTCTTCAAAGCACTTAAAATTGCTCTAACTGCTTTTAAAAACCTCCTATTCTTCTTGCACATTCATAGGGAAGATGTTTTTGATGAGTTTGATAAGAGTAGGACTCCTTGGAGGGTGTAGGAAAAGAGAATTAGTCCTTTTAGGACTCTAAACTGACTTTTGAAGTCATTATTTCATGCCTTTCCCATGATGGGACAGTTGTATGGGGCTTCCTGACATCTTTGTCTTCTTTTTTCACTATTTTCACAGTCTATTGATAGACCTTGTCACTATTGTTCATGTTCTTTACCTCTTCCTTTACCTTTTTCTATCCTCCGCATATTATATAACGAGGTTGGTAGATCTCATTAAGATACAGTGATCCTCCTACTTTCAAGTCCTTGAAAACTCCTATCCTTGTCTTCCTAGTGTCCAGGACTTTGATCTCTGCATCCTTTGTAGGACTTTGATCCCTGCATCCTTTGCTTGTGTTTTTAAGAACTCAGACAGTGGACTAGTATATCTTTACATGAGCCTTAGGGTTTCCATAGCCACAAGAACTCTAGATTGGCTTTGACAGATCCCATAAGGTATTAGATAGTTCTCTGCCCTCTTTTGCAACATTTTGAAAGCTTTGCTTCATAGTTCTTTGCACACTGCTCACTTTAATCTTCATTGTCTCAGTCCCTTTAAGCTTCCCATTGGTCTTCCACTATTAAACAATCTCCTTTTTAAAACTCTTCATACATTTTCCTTTATCATTCTTTATTTCTTTTCAATAATCCTTTGTTCTCCTTTTATAGGTCTTCAAATAGTATACAATCCTCTAACACATAGTCATCTTTCTTCATTGTTCACTTTCTGTGGTTTTGTCCATTGTTATGACTTGCTTACTATGTAGGTTTATAGAGCCATATAGAAGATATGTGATTCACACCAAGCTTGAAAATGTCCCATGAGATGTGTGTCTTGTATGCAGGGTTCTTACTCTGATAACGAATAGGATTAAAGAATGAGAACACAATTCTTTCAACTGTTAACCCTAGCAATGCTTACTACTGATTAGATAAAGCTTCAAACCTAAACCCCTGTCACTTTTGACAATTCTTCACAATATAGAAAACCCTTGATAATATTCATTGTCCTCTACATACCTTTCCAACTGATAATCATGAGCAATTAAAGGTTCATGTTCATCAAGTTTCAACTCAAATACCCCTACCTTCATAGAGAACGGTGACAATCATAAAAGAGAAGAGTGAAAATGATTTCTATTAAGGTTTTTGGATGATCCTTAGGGTTTTTATAGGTCTTACAATGATAGTAATCTTAGAGGCTTGCATTGACTAGATATATCTATTAAGAGAAATTTTTTGAAAGAATCATCAAACTCACAAAATCCTATAACATTGGTGTTGGATAAGGATTGGCAGTGAAGTCCTCTTACCTTGACTATGTCTTCAAAACCCTTGGTCCTTCAACAGGCCTGTACAACTTGCAAGGAGCATCTATAAACTTGTACCTTTTCCTTGTAGATCCCTAGCTTTCTGTTTTCATTCTTTGCTTGGTCCCTTAGGATAAAGACCTTTGCCTAAATATGAACCTCTGTATCTTTAATTATGTCTAGTGTTGCAAGAGTTTCTTGATCACTGCCCTGTTTCTCATCACTGCTAACTATGTTCATCACTGTTGTAGTGATCTATATTTCCTTTATTTAAGGCTTTTCAATGCATTGGTGTGATGTGGTTGTTCTAATCATTATCTCTCTTGTGACTAAAGATACTACAATAAGTCCATTACTGCCATTTCTCCAAGAAAGAGTGAATGTGCACTCTTTAGTTATGAGTCTTGTTGAATGAAAGCTTTTCTTATGGATGCGTACCTCATCTATATGACTTTGTAGAAGCTTGGGGAGATAAAATATTAAGCTTTTCATGGATCTTCCAAAACCTATGTCTTCTTGTACTATTCCTCTCTCATGAAACCTCTATCCTTCCTTCCAAATCATCCATTTTGTGGTCTCCAAGGACTCCGTTATTGGTAAAACACCTCCAAACACCATTACACCTGAAAAAAAAAGAAACCCTAAAGGAGCCATCCCATAGAGGAGAAGACTTGACCCTAAGGAAACCTAACCTTATCCAAAACCTTGCGCTGAGTTTACCAAACAATGCCTCCTACTTTGAAAGATTCTTCCCTCCATCAACATGTACGGGGTAGTTTGATAAAGTTAAGGTATTTTGATGAGCCTTTTGACACTGCATGACTCTTTAGACATGACAAAATGGGCATTTTATCAAATAAAAGTATTACAAACCTTGATTCAAACCTTTTGGACAATAAAACAATGACATCTTTCAAACCTTTATGCATTGTACAAAACCATTTATGGACCCTTAAGGACCTAAAACCAAAATAGGAAACATCTAAACTCTTCAAAGACACCTTGTAAAATTTACTTTGTAAACAAGGCTTAAAACATCAAAGCCATGAATTGAAACTTATACCCTCATATGACACTCATGTTAACTATTTGAACCAAGGAGGACAAATATGTTGACAGTTCTTTCTTCTACTTCTTCATTGCAATCTCAAGATTTTTATGTTCCTTCATCTCCCTCTCAATAGCTCTATTGGCCTTTCTCTCATTAGATTTTTGTTTTTTTCTTGACTTTATATCTGAAATCTCTTTCTTTTGTGCTTCTTTCTCCATGTATATTTGCATGTACTCATTATGAAGTAGGAAAAACTACTCCTCAATTGAACATATCAATCAAGGGAGCTTTCCACTAACATTATATTAGGGTTTTGTTAGCTAATGTTTTACACAAAATCTATGTCTACAGAACCAATTTATGTTTTAACAGAGATAAATAACAATAAATAGAATTTTGAGGAATGAAGTACATAAATGAAAAGATAAAATGATAAGGAACTTGGCACCAGGCAGACAACCTCACTGTCCAAGATGCCAATGCATAATGCAAACATCTATGCATCACACTATAGTCTGTACGATGTTGAAATCTAAATTTCTGTACTTGTATGGTTTTGCATGAGTTTCAATGAGTTCCTGTTGACAACAAATGCAATAATCAATACACATAATTCGAAAGATAATGGAAATAGATATAAATGAAATCAAAATTAGGGAAGCAATAAGAAAGGGAAAAGAATGTGCAAACACTCGTGCGTTTGCAATCTTCTTCGCACAACTTGTAACCTATAGAATAGAGAAAAGAGGGTTGGGCAAGGAGAATTGGTGGATAATTGAGTAAGTCTCGATCCATCAAAGTTTCCAAAAGGGTTGTTGTGTTAATTCCTTGTAGTGTTACTTCTTTTGTCTAGATTGATGTAATAAGGGGGGAATGTTGGATTATTACATCCTATTAGTATATAGTTTAGATATCAATTAAATAAATCAATAGTTCTAGAATGTTCTAGTTTTATGGGAATTTACATTCTTGTAAGTTGTTGTGGTAGTTTGTTCATGGGAATGTAAGGATTTTTAAAAAATCCATTACAATGTGATGTTTTATAATCCCAAAAATATCAAATAATATATCATTTTATTATTATCTGTAATGATAGAGTAATTTGCATAATGTTTTTGTGCTCTACCAAAATCAATACAATTACCCACTAACAAAACCCATTGAAATGACCTCAAGTACATGGGTTCAAACTTAATATGTGTGGATATGACTTGATACCATGGATATGATATGTAGATCTACTTGTCACATGTGGATATGATCCTATTTTCTTAAAATTTCAATTTCTCACTCAATTTATTATTTTATTAGTAGATTTCTTGTTTGATGTGATATTAACTTTTATTCTATTGTCTATTTTGTGATATAGGGGGACATTGAGGTTAGAGATTTCCATAACAACCACCAGTTACATAGTCTTCACGGGTTAAACCCCACACTTATTGATATTTAGATTGTTGATAGAGTGAGCCTCAAATACTTGAGGGATATGCTTGCATTGGACTATGATGTTTTTATGCTCACAACACAAGAACATTATATTTACCTACAAGTGAGATTACACTAATGTTGGAGGATGTATGGTGCATTATAGAATTTATAATCCATGGGAGATAGGTGATAGTTAATTACCAGATGAATCAATAGTACGATCTATAGGGAGTTGTACTTGTATTATATTGGGAGGGTAGGAGACACATAGGGAGGTGTGCCATTATCAAACATTATAGTGAGTATTAAATCCAAGGGATGTAAGATGCTATTAAATATTGACTGTAGTAATTCTAATTCTTCCATATGGACAAGGCTCATCTATTTCATATACCTTGATACATTTGATATAAGAAATAGAGTAGTGGGGCACTGTCTATTCATGGAGCATATGCATATTAGCCTATCTATATATGATGAATTACATAGATTTTAGGACACTCAGAGGAACACATTGCATGCCACAACACTCCTATAATGTCAAGATACCTAGTCCCCTAGGTGTGCACCATTGGATATTGTTGTAAATAGGCCCCACTCATACTAGTGGGACATGAGTCATATGGGAAGTTGGTGAGAACATATTATGTTATGTCGATGGAGATGTATTTTTTATCTATTGACCTTGACAAAAATTACATGACCATAGTCATATATAGAAAGATCTAGAGATAGCTAGAGGATGCACATTAGTTATGACATATTAGATGATCAAGATGGTATTACAACCACATCACCACATACCTTGAGCAATTTAATTATGAGTGAGTGCTTAGGTAGATTAGTCTATAGTAGGGTGTGCCCCTTAAGAAATAGATATATAGGAGGCATCAGTGCTCACCATTTCAATAGGGAGAGAAAGACATGTTATCCTTTGTACTATAGGTCTTGACAAATGATAAGGCAAATAAATTGATAGTGGCTACCACATGAGATGATGCAAGGGCCAATATTGCATATCAATATTATGGGCATAGGAAATTCCTCCTTCCCTTATATCCATTGGATGCAAGAGTGGAGATGCCAATAAGAGATAATGCATATGCAATAACTTAGTTAGTGAGGATGTAGGTGTAGAAGAGGCATATCTAAATATGACCTTGTTACAATAGAAAGGAAGACATGAGGGGGATGGTCTTGGTATGTGATAATGTTTTGAATCTATATTGTTTCATGGTATGATAAGATGTTGTATGATAAGGATCTAACATATGTAAATCACATGTGACATGTGTGTATCATCGACGAGTTGGTTGTCTTGATTTCTTCCACTATTGATTATTTGACTCACTACATACTAATGATATCATTCAAGAGGATTACTTGTGATCATGCACATGCTAGAAAATTCCCTCTCCTCTTTCATATAATCAACTAGTCTTGTGAGGCATACATGGGTGCTTCAACAAAGTGTGCCTTGCTTTTGGCAAAGAGAGATGTAGCTATAAGAGAGTAGACAAGGTTGAGCCACATAGATAGAGATGCCAATTTGGCAGAGAGGAACATGTTAGAGGTCATGCTAGAACATGTAGAGATGAGGTTAGCTATGCCCAACCTATGTTGAGATGTAGTCACAACATGGTTGTGTTGCAGTAGCTAGTAGAGTCTTAGGTAACAACTTTAGCATGTTAGGTAGAGTGAATATTTGTGAGGAGGTCAGTAGATTGAGAGGGGTGATGATAGTACTTTAGGAGAGATCAAAGACCTAGATCCAATATAGCATGCAAGTTGAGATGGGAGAGGGGTCATCTAGACATCCTCCTTGAGTGATTATTTTTATGTCATGAAGTTATTATTATGTGGACACTTGACATTGAGATATTTTACATACATGTGATATCTTTTGTTAATGATTTGATTTTATGGACTTTGTTTATGATATGGATATTTATATGTGCTTTTCATTTAGTTTATAACATTTTTATGTTTTCTACTATATATTTACATGTTCTCTAAGTATGCATGTGTGAGTGACAATGATGTAACATGGATAATCAATACACACATTTATCTTTGGTAATCGATAAACTGTTGGCAAGAGACACTATATGGATTCATGGTTGTTGTCATTGATGGCAACAAAGGTCATCCCACATATCCGCAAGTCATGATATGTCTCTACCGGAAGTCAGATTGAAGATTGTGGTGGTCCGGTGAACAAGAACAGAGCATGTGGCAAGGTCCGACAGATTGGTCCGGATCTCTCAGAGGAAGTGTCTTGGTGCAGTGCGGATCTGGGGAAGTCAAGAGGACTATCTTGAGTAGTATATTCCAAGGATTTAGCCTCCGGAGATGGACAAGGAAAAAGATATGAATAGTTGAGTACCGGATTCCTGAGAGACAGTGAAAACAGAGGAAGAACTGACTGACTGAGTATCAAACTACTTTCCGGATGTGTTACAGATGATGATAAAGGTTGCGGAGGCATGAATCATGTTTGGCCGACATAATTGATGATATCTACAAGTATATGCTTGATCCGCATTGCTTGGTGAGCAAGGATTCAGCCGACAGAACTAAGTTTGTAAGAAACTAGACTGTTCCGGATGCCGACTAGAAAGATGATGAAATTACTTGTGCGGATATATATAGAGGATGGATTTAGTGGTAAAGTGTGTGAATGAATGTGAGGATATGCGAACAAGTCCAGAGTAGAGCAGAAGTAACAAGAAAGATCCGGTATGTGAAAGGACAGCAGACTAAAGAACAGAGGAAAGATGAAGTGCAGCAGATCAGTATACTGAACCTAACCGGAACTGAACTCCAGCATATGCAGATGCTTCCAATCAGTTCAAGACTGTGATTCTAATCACTTTGTAAGACAGTGTGTCTTCTTGTAGGCAGTGAGCCTCTTGTGAGCAGTGTGCTCGGGCAGTGAGCCCTAATTGGCAAGTGCCATTTTTGTAATTTCCTATTCTTCTAACAGAGAATAATTCTTGGGTTAATCACCCCGTGGTTTTCTCCCTTAACAGGGTTTCCACGTCAAAAATACTGTGTCATGTGTTTCTTATTTCATGGTTTATGTTTTGTGTTTGATTTTATGCTGCTTCAAATAAAAGGAAAGTTTAATAAGGCAAATAATTAGGATAACTGATTCACCCCCCCCCCCTTTCAGTTATCAACAATTGGTATCAGAGCCAAGTTCCTCCTAATAGAGCCTAACAGCTTGAGGAAGATCTGGGATTTCAAATGGATGCATATGGTTTAAAGGAGCAACTCAAGACTGCCCTTGAGGATCTTGAACAGTCAAATTCTGAAGTCAGTGAATTAAGAGAAAGACTCAAACAGGCTGATGAATTCATGAGGGAATTAAAAGACAAATTAAGTCTCTCTATGAAAAAGAGAAAGGAGCTGCTCCAACAGTTGGCAAGACAAAGTGAAGAAAGCAATACAAATGAAGAATTGACTGAGCAAACCAAGTTATGTGAAAAGTTATCAAAAGAAGTCATTATGTTAAGACATGAAATGGAATCAGGAACTATAAAGTTCACTCAAGAGATTGAAGAAAAAAGAAAGGCTGAAGACAATCTAAAACAATCTCTCAAGGAAAAATCAGAAGAATGCCACCAGATGGACAGGATTATCAGACACCTTGAATCTGATCTTGAAGATTCCAAAGATAATGAAGGAAAACTTGAGGATCAAATTGCCTCTCTCAAAAGAGACCTTCAAACAGCAAATGAATATAAAGAGAAATTCAAGATAAGTTCTGCTCAACTTGAAGTTCTTCTTGGAAGTCAAAAGAGGACAGATGACAAATATGGCTTGGGATATGAGAAAGGAGAAAGCTCCGGATCCGGTCAGAAGAATCTTGGATCAGAAAATCCAAGGAGCAGGCCTAGAAGACCTCCGGTAAGACAGCCAAATGCTCAAAAATATCCATCCTTCAATGGATACTGCCACAGCTGCAACCATTTTGGTCACAAAGCTAATCAGTGCAGAATGAGAATGAATCAGATTAATTCATCCTTCTCCGGACAGTGCTTCAACTGCAAAAGGTATGGACACAAATCCCATGAATGCAGAATTATGCAAATAAACAAATCATTCAAAGGTAGATGCTTTACATGCAATAGAGTAGGTCATATGGCTAATCAATGCAGATCAAGGGGATATCAGTTAAATATGCAAAGAAATGTTATTTGTCAAATCTGCAATAGGTCCGGTCATAATGCTAAAGTCTGCAGAAACAAGAATCAGGACAAAAGAGGTCCGGTGTATAATCAGAATCAAGACAAGGGTAAACAAAAGATGAATGCGGATGAAGTTAGGAATCAGATGAGCAAGATTTGGGTGAAGAAAAGCTCAGAGAATGTAGAGGTTGGATCCGCACCAGATTCTGGTGCTGATATTTCTTCCGGAAATTAAAAAGTGAGCTCAGGCTCAGGGGGAGACTCAAAGAAGATTCTGTTCCCCCAGCCAAACAAGTTGTGCCGGATGTGGCACAAGATGCGGATTAAAGGGTTTGTAGATATAAGTCCTGAGATGCTTCATTCAAGTTTTCAGAGGTCCGCATGGAGTTATGAAGAAGCTGTGTTCGACTAAGTTAGACCTGTTCAGGAAGGTGCTCCGGTATGATAAAGGATTACAAAAAGGTCCGGAGAGATCCGGAAGTGCACGATCTTGTCTTGCGGATTGGACAGAGTGTTTGGGATGTTCTTGTAATATGTTACCTAGATTTATTCATGATTTAAAGATCCGGATGATATTCAGTGATCAGGACTAATCCGGGATACTCCAAGCTGTCCAGACATGGTAAACCGGAATAATGCAGGTGAAGCATTTATTGCAGACAGATATTAGGGTTTGCGGAGCAATATAAGGGATTTCTCAAAAGTTATCTGCTCATTCTACACTTGAGAAGAAGCGAATAGTGGAGCTCTGCAACAAGGTTCATCAAGCACACCAAGGATCTCCTGCCGAAGCTATTGCATAAAGAAATCAATCCAACCACTCCGTGCAAACCGAAGGCGCATAAGGTATTCTTCGTTTTTCACTACCTCACTGCAAATCTTTGAAGAATGGCTACTCCAAACATAGTTAAGATCTCTGATAGACCTCGCCCCTCATTCAAGAAACATCCCTACAAATCATTGGAGGTAGATCCACTAGGAGCCTTCTCTAGTGTTCCCCACGGAGTCTTACATACTGAAGATATTAGGGTTTACATACACGCAAACATTGAGGAATTTGGGGAATTCAAATTAAGAGACCTCTATCACAAGCAACTGATAGACAATGCTTTTGAGCTCAAACCAGAGTATAAGGGTATCCAGAAGAAACAATTTGAGCAATTCATTCATTTCCCTAGCTTTGAAGAAGATGAATGGGTCCGGTATGTACTGAGCAGGATGCATGACAACTTCCTTTGGCTAGATAGACCCTGCAAGATCACAAAAGAAGCAATTAGAGCAGTAACTGGTCTATACTCTTCCGGGGGGGTACCTATCCTCAAATCTGTCAAGAACAACGTTGTAACTGAAGCCACCGGATCAAAATATGATAAGAGAGCAATGACCATTGAAGATATTTCGGATCCGGATATCAAATATGCATCAATGATAATAGGATACAAGATCTATCACTCCAGCAGGGAGAATTCTGTATCCGGAACTGCAATATACACAGCATATGAAATGCTAAGAAAGAATGCAGATTATGATCTTTGTGAACTACTACTGAGCCAATTGATGGAAAATGTACAGAAAATCAAGAAAGACAAGAAGAACTCCTTTAAGTATGGTACTCTCATTATATGTCTATTCTTTTACTTCATGAATGAGCTACCCGGAACAAGTGGATGGGTATGGCAGAATGACAAACCTGTTGCAGTCCAGATAAGAGACTATTTGCATGGACTTGGGGATGCAAAAGCGAGAAATACAGCTCTATGGGGATACTTCAAAAACTTTCAGAGCATGATGCAAGCAAGAGAGAGAATTCCCCAGTCACTCATTGAGAAATACAAGGACTCAGTATGTTTTATGGTTGACACTGATCAGTGCCTAATGGAGGCAGTGGAGCCAAGGACTGTCTGGATCATGCCCATGGGGTATGAAGTTGATGAACAGATAGTAGAGCTGCATGTTCAACACATGCTAAGTCAGCCCAAAGATCCTAAGGCAGAAAGGTTTGGAACCTTTGAGGAGCTGAGCGTGAAACTACATGTAGAACTCAGGGAACCTGAGATTAAGAGAAAAGTGAGAAAAGAAGTAGAGCACATTGCTCAAGGCCTAGGCATCTCAAAAGAGGCACTTGATGCCAGCCGGGAAAAGAGGAGAAAGGCTGAGGAAGAAGAGAAAAGCAAAGAAAGTGCTCCGGTTGGAGCTCCTACCCGGACCAGATCAACAAAGAGATCTGCTCCTTCCACAACCAAAAGCTCAAAACCGGAAGTCCAGGCATCCGGTAAAAGATCCAAGACAAAAGCATCAAGGGCTTATGAAAGCCAAAAGGATGAAGAGGAGACAGAATCAGATGAAGGAGTAAGAGAAGTAAAGAAACAGAAAAAGAAAGGATCCGGTAAGCCCTCCACAGGCCAAGACAAGGAGGAAATGGCAGAGGTAACTGTTGAAAAGCCCACTCTGTCACTAGAGAGCATAATCAAGTCGGTCACGGTGGATGGAAACCTTCAACCAATGACTGAATCCTATGATGACTTCAGTGAGGCAGACCAAAAGACTCTGCAGGAAGCTACAGTTAAATATCTGAACACATACAATAAGGCTTTCATTGAGATCATATCTCTCATTCCTAAAAGCCTAGAGAAGGAAATGGAAGTAAGAAAGAATAATGCGCATGCCAAAGATCTTGAGATCCGGGAGCAGATAGCTATTCAGCTATATCCTCAAATTGATCCCAAGACAATGAACATGATCTTCAAGGACTGCAGAGATGAGTTCAGAAGTAAAGCCAGGATGAATCAGCTCATGCTTGGTGAGACTGACAAAGTGGCACAAGAGACAGAAGAGATCCTCCGGAAGGCCTTCAAAAGGTTCAATCTTCCTGTTGTAGAGGACTTAGGTGCAGAAACAGCTGCTGATTTGGAATCTTCTGTTCCGGAAGAAGTGAGCCCTGAACAGACAAGTGAGGACTTGGGACCCTCTGCTCCAGAAGAAGTGGCCCATGAACGAGCAAGCATCTCTCCTCCGGTGTCCCCTACAGTCTCCGGATCCAAAGAAGAAGAGCAATTGCAGGAGAAGGAAGCAGTGGTGACAGACAAAGAGGTTGACAGTTCTAAGACTGCAGAAGAAAAGAAACATCTGTCTCCGGCAAGAGACACTGCACAAACTGTTCAACAATTTTTGAGCAAAGAAACTCTAGAGATTGATGAACCGGAGCTTCTAAAAGGTCCATTTGATTTTGACTCCCTCTCTCCGGTACAAACAATGAAGATAGCTTCATTTGCAAATGCCAAGGCAAATGAAAAGCTCCTGAAGTCTCATATGGAAGACTGTGAGTTGATAGAGGCTGCTTCCGGAGTACTTGTAAAGATCATGCCATCAATCCAAATAGATCCGACAGCCTCCACTTCCGGTAATCTAAAAACCTTAGTCAGCAGTATTGATACACATTTTAATTCTCTAGAAAAATCAGCTGAAGACAAGGTCCGGAAGGAATTTTTGGATAAGAGATTTTCTGAAATATTAGATTTAATCTCTAAGGATAGGAAGATTGTAAGCATTGGAATAAAGAGCTTAGAAAATGCTCTTAAGGATGGCGGTGACATCTACAAATTTTGTATATCTTGGTCAAAGGCAACAGCAGCAATTGACAAGAAAATAAAAGAGGAACAGGACAAGCTTCAAAGCTTATCTCAAAGTTTTGATCCTCTCTCTTCCTCTATAATAAATCAAGAATGTCAGACTATTGCAGTCTTGAATGAAATAAAGAATCTTGAGAAGGAGAGGAAGAACATTACCAACCGGATGGGAGAACTTAGAAGGATTATAGTCCCTAAGTTGGAAACGATGCATGAGGCCATCAGTGATGCCCAGACCACCGCCCATACAAAAGATCCGACAGATCTCAGGCGGGCAGAAGCTTTTGCATTTTTGTTGAGTGGTCACATTTCAATCTTGGACAGAATGAAGCTAAGTTGGGCTACTGAAATGGTTCAACTGCAGACATCCTTTGCAGACATTCTGCAGTATATGTGAGTATGTAAATATGCGGCTATATATAGAAAATTTTTGAAAATTTTGGTGTGCGGACCCTACCCTTTGCCATTGATGTCAAAGGGGGAGTGAGGAGCAGTGAAAAATGAGGAATCCAACTCAGGGGGAGTTCCGGAAATTGTATATAAAGACAGAGCATCAGCAAAGGGGGAGCATAGTGTAAACACTTAGTCATTTTTCACTAAGTGTTGCCATCAATGCCAAAGGGGGAGATTGTTGGCAAGAGACACTATATGGATTCATGGTTGTTGTCATTGATGGCAACAAAGGTCATCCCACATATCCGCAAGTCATGATATGTCTCTACCGGAAGTCAGATTGAAGATTGTGGTGGTCCGGTGAACAAGAACAGAGCATGTGGCAAGGTCCGACAGATTGGTCCGGATCTCTCAGAGGAAGTGTCTTGGTGCAGTGCGGATCTGGGGAAGTCAAGAGGACTATCTTGAGTAGTATATTCCAAGGATTTAGCCTCCGGAGATGGACAAGGAAAAAGATATGAATAGTTGAGTACCGGATTCCTGAGAGACAGTGAAAACAGAGGAAGAACTGACTGACTGAGTATCAAACTACTTTCCGGATGTGTTACAGATGATGATAAAGGTTGCGGAGGCATGAATCATGTTTGGCCGACATAATTGATGATATCTACAAGTATATGCTTGATCCGCATTGCTTGGTGAGCAAGGATTCAGCCGACAGAACTAAGTTTGTAAGAAACTAGACTGTTCCGGATGCCGACTAGAAAGATGATGAAATTACTTGTGCGGATATATATAGAGGATGGATTTAGTGGTAAAGTGTGTGAATGAATGTGAGGATATGCGAACAAGTCCAGAGTAGAGCAGAAGTAACAAGAAAGATCCGGTATGTGAAAGGACAGCAGACTAAAGAACAGAGGAAAGATGAAGTGCAGCAGATCAGTATACTGAACCTAACCGGAACTGAACTCCAGCATATGCAGATGCTTCCAATCAGTTCAAGACTGTGATTCTAATCACTTTGTAAGACAGTGTGTCTTCTTGTAGGCAGTGAGCCTCTTGTGAGCAGTGTGCTCGGGCAGTGAGCCCTAATTGGCAAGTGCCATTTTTGTAATTTCCTATTCTTCTAACAGAGAATAATTCTTGGGTTAATCACCCCGTGGTTTTCTCCCTTAACAGGGTTTCCACGTCAAAAATACTGTGTCATGTGTTTCTTATTTCATGGTTTATGTTTTGTGTTTGATTTTATGCTGCTTCAAATAAAAGGAAAGTTTAATAAGGCAAATAATTAGGATAACTGATTCACCCCCCCCCCCTTTCAGTTATCAACATAAACTACATATGTCATTATGGAATCCATATAAGATAAATCACTCAAAGACCAATGGGATTCCCATAGTCTTAATCTAAATCAAATGTGTCATTAATACGGATAAATGGACGAAGTGTGTCATTATGGATCATAGAAACTCCATGTTTCTTTCCTTTGTGTTTTTCCTCTTGTAACTAGTGTGTCATATCATCAAATGGATAGCCAACACTAAGATGCTCCTTATTTTCTTTTGATACTATTAGTTCATGCTTACCATGTTCATCTTTTCCAATTCCTTTACCCTTATAAGCAATTTTTTACATGATTTGAGATCTAGGACCATATAATTGTTTAAGTGGCAGAGGAGGAAATGGATCAGTAATAAAAGTAGCTCCCTTTGGATCAATGTCACATAGACATTCTACTTTATCATCATTGTATACTTCAAGTGGTTTCCCATAGACAATAGAATCCATGTAAAGATCTAGGATATTGTAAGCTTTTGGATCAACATAATACTCTCCAACACCAGAAGGTGTAAAATCTAATGAACCCCAATCATCATTATATAATGCACTATCATTTGGTTGGGACTATTTTTTATTTTTTCATTTTTTATTAATTGGTTTTATATAATGAATAATTTAGATTTATCCACTATTTTACATAGACCAATAGCTGGGGATTGACTAAAATGTGAAAAAATTTATGATTATGTCAAAACTTAATAAATTATGCAATATCCCTACTAGGAGATGGGATGTCATGAAAGTTAGGACAAATAAATGCATAATTCATATGCATGGTAGGAGAAGAATGTGGATGAATATTGAAAGATTGACCATGAGAAGGATCAACTATGGTTGTACTTGTTGCAAGTATGGGCCTAACCGATGTTGTCATTGATGCCAACATACTCCCGTTGCATTAATGATAAGGTTTGGATGAGCCGTGAGCTGAGGATATTGAGAAAATTAGTCTCAATCAGGAACAATGAAGAATAGTGATGACTGTAAGACAAAAGTCCAAGATAGGATGATGATCAGAGGATGCGGATTAAAGGGTTTGTAGATATGTGTCTGTAGGTAATCCAGTAGAGATTTCAGAGGTCCGCATGAAGATATGAAAAAGTTGTGGCCACTCAAGTAAAACCGGTTCTGGTAGGTGTTCAGAGGTGACAGTGTGTAACAAGAAAGGTCCGGTGAGATCCAGAAATGAAGTTTACTGTTCTGTGGATTTAAGGGAGTGTTGAGGAAGTCTTTGTGGTGTATCAACTCTATTGGTGCATGGTTTGAAGGTCTGCAAGCATCTATTCCTTTGTGACAGTTATGACAGACTGTGTTCTTAAGGTTCCAGATGAAGGAGAGAAGGATTTCAATAAGCAGAAGGAGTGTGGATGTTCTTGGTGATTCAGGCAAGCTTGTGGAGGTCTTTGGATCGTGTCCAGTTCATGTTGGTGGTCCGCATTGAAGTTGGAGCTCGCAATTGAAGAGTAACTTATGTATGATGGTGTTCTTCTTGAGACAAGCCGACCGGATGAGTTATGCATCTGTCAGATGATCTTATGAATGTTTGCCGACTTAGATGATCATTCCTAAGTTGATGCCTTGTATAAATAAGGGATTGTGAAGTTAGTTTGAACTCGCCTTTTTGTGGAGATGAGAGTGTGGTAGCGAAGAGGAGAGCAAAAGGCATAGCAGAAGCATTGAGCTTAATGGAACTGATTCAAGCATGGTGAAGATGCTATTCTCCAGTTCATGTATGTGATACTTATTTCTTTGTAGACAATGTGTCTCTTGTAGGCAGTGAGCCTCTTGTGAGCAGTGTGCTCGGGCAGTGAGCCCTAATTGGCATGTGCCATTTTGTTCTTTCTATTCTTTTAACAGAGAATACATTCTTGGGTTAATCACCCCATGGTTTTTCCCTTAACTGGGTTTTCCACGTCAAAATCTTGGTGTCTTATGTGTTGATGAGTTTCTGCTTTTGATTTGAATGCATTATGTTTCATGTTTAATATACTGCTAATTACTAAGAAGATTTAAGTTGGAGAAAGTTTTGCACAACTGATTCACCCCCCCTCTCAGTTGTGTGCCCTAAGTCTAACAATTGGTATCAGAGCCAAGTTCCCCTAAAAGGAGCTTAATCACTTGAGGAGATCCAGGATGTCGTCTTACAAGAAGGATAGTCCGAAGTTTGATGGAACCAACTTTGCTCTTTGGAAAGGTCGCATGAAATGCCACTTGCAGTGTATGGGAATGGCGTACTGGTCCATAGTTACAAAAGTGTATGTACCTCCACAGGGTGGTTCGACAACCCTAAATAAAATCACAGATGTTGAAAACAATCTGTGGACCAAAGAGGCTCTTCTAAGTGCATTATCTGACTCAGAGCTCTCAAATGTTATTGACCTACCAACTACCTTTGAGATTTGGAATAAACTGAAACTTTTGCATGAAGGAGACCAGTATGTTAAATGTGCAAGGTTACAGAGTCTAAAAGGGAAATTTGAAAAACTGATGATGAGAGATGATGAAAATATTACCACTTTTATGCCAAGAGTGAATGAGCTGGTTTGTGGAATTAGAAATGCTGGTGGAGTCTTGGATGAAAATGAGAATGTTGGTAAAATTCTCAGATCCCTTCCTACTTCTTACAAAATCAAGGCTACTGCCATTGAAGAATTCAGAGTCCATACAACTGTCACAAGAGATCAATTGGCTGGTAAATTTGCTGCATTTGAAATGACAAAGTTTGGAGATGACCCCCCCAAGACTGAATCTGCATTCAAAGCCAGTGCCTCTGTTAAAGGTAAACAAAGGTTTGATCCGGGAGAGAATTATTCAAGGAAATTGTCATGGTATGAAAAAGCAAGAAAAGATCTAGAAGAAGAAGAAGTAGAAACTGCTCATCTTGAAGCACTTATTACAAAGAGGCTACCAAGAGGATCCGGTAAGTATGAAGGAAAATTACCTTTTAAGTGTTTTAACTGCAATAAGATTGGTCATTTTGCCTCAAGGTGTCCGTAAAGATTTTCAAGGCAAAATCCTAACAAGCCAAGGTTCCAAAAGAACTGTTACTATGTACATGAAGATGATGATAATGAAGGAGTAACAAATGATGAATCATAGATAGGAAACAAATCTGAAAATGAATGGGTGTTCATTGCCATCAAGGAAGAAGATCCAATGTCCTCTGTATCTGTCAATCTTAAGACTGTGGAAAGAGCTCTGGCTGCCCAAATTGAAGAGAAGGATGATTGGGTCATTGACAGTGGATGCTCTCACCATATGACAGGTGACAAAAATAAGTTTGTAGATTTGGAAAGGTATGAAGGAGTGGTAAAGTTTGGTGACAATTCTGCTGGTAGAATCAAAGGAAGAGGAACTATTTCTTTTGATGGAAGAAACAAAACTGGTAATGTACTGTATGTTGAAGGTTTGAAGCACAATCTTCTCAGTGTTGGACAGTTGGTGGACAAAGGCTATGATCTCTGATTCAAGGATGGAAAATGCAAAATCTTTGAAAGTTTCGAAACAGAGATTGCATCCGGTACTCAATCTAAAGGTAATATCTTCCACTTGGTTGGTACTAGTAAAAACTACTTATTTGTTCAAGTTGATCAAAGTTGGTTATGGCATAGAAGGATGTGTCATGTGAATTTTGATAATATCATCAAGATAAGCAATACTCAGGCTGTAAGAGATCTTCCAAAATTGGTGAAACCTACTAACAGCTTGTGCAAGGAATGTTAGTTGGGTAAGCTAAGCAAAGTCACATTCAAAAGCAAGGAACTGTCTTCTACTAGATTATTAGACTTAGTTCACACTGATCTTTGTGGTCTGGCAAGAACTAGGAGTATTCAAGGTGATAGATACTTCATGCTGCTAATTGATGACTATTCTTGAATGATGTGGGTAACCTTTCTAAAGGAGAAATCAGAAGCTCTTGAGAAATTCAAAATATTCAAGGCTATGGTAGAGAATGAAACATGATTAAAGTTGAAATGTCTGAGGTCTGATAGAGGTGGAGAATTCACATCTGGTGAGTTCATAGAGTTCTATGAGAAACATGGAATTAAGAGACAGTTGTCTGCTCCTAGGACTCCACAACAGAATGGAGTAGTGGAGAGAAAGAACCGGACCATCCAGGAAGCATCTAGGACCATGATGATGGAAGCAAATGTTCCTCAGATCTACTGGAGAGAAGCTGTCAACACTGCAGTCTATACTCTCAATCGAGTTCAAATCATAAGCAATATCGGTAAGACCCCTTATGAACTTTGGTTTGGCATTACTCCTACTGTAAGATATTTCAGAGTATTTGGTAGCAAATGTTACATTAAAAGAGATGAAGATCTAGGCAAGTTTGATGCTAGAAGTGATGAAGGAATATTCTTGGGTTACTCTACTCAAAGTAAAGCATACCGGTGTTATAACAAGAGACTAAGAAAGATGATATAAAGTACAAATGTGAAGGTTGATGAGGGAATAGAGAAACCCTCAAGGTTTTATGAATATGATGAAGATGATTAGAATGGTGTTGGTTCAAGGAGTTCAATCCTCTTCTAAAAGTCAGATTCAAACTGATCCGGTAAATCAGGAAGAAGAGATAGGTTTGAATGAGCCTGATCAAGAAGCAGAAGTGCAAGAAACTCCCAAAGTTCCAAGGTATGTAAGACTGAACCACTCTGAAGATCAGATCATAGGTGACAAAAGCAAAGGTGTGCAAACTAGAAGGAAAATTGCTCAAAATTCAGATGAATATTGCCTAATTTCAAAGATTGAACCTAAGACAATAAATGAAGCCTACAATGATGAAAACTGGACCAAAGCAATGGAGGAAGAGTTGATGCAAATTGAGAAAAATCACACTTGGGATCTTGTTCCCAGACTTAGAAAGAATGTGATTGGAACCAAATGGGTCTTCTAGAACAAACTAAATGAAGTTGGTGAAGTAATAAAAAATAAACCCAGATTGGTCTGCAAGGGCTACTCTCAAATAGAAGGAATTGATTTTGAAGAAACTTTTGCTCCGGTGGCAAGAATTGAAGTAGTCAGATTATTCCTTGCCTTTGCTCCCTTCAAGGATTTCAAGGTATATCAGATGGATGCCAAGTCTGCCTTTCTAAATGGTGTCTTGGAAGCAGAAGTGTATATAGAGCAACCGGATGGATTTCAGTTGTCTGATCATGGCGATATGGTCTGCAAGTTGAAGAAAGATATGGCACTGTATGGATTAAAGCAAGCCCCAAGAGCCTGGTATGAAAGATTGGACAAGCATCTTTTGAAGATTGGTTTCAACAAAGGGACTGCTGACAGTAACTTATATTTCAAAATTGATCATGAAAACATCTTGATTGTTGAAGTATTTGTTGATGATATCATCTTTGGAGGAAGAGATAGTATGTGTAAAGCTTTTGCAAATCAAATGAAAAGTGAGTTTGAGATGTCTATGCTTGGTGAAATGAATTTCTTCTTGGGTCTGCAAATTACTCAAACAAAGAAAGGAATCTTCATTTCTCAGACCAAATATGTGAAAGAACTGTTGAAGAAATTTAGGATGGAAGATTCAAAGCCAATGAATACTCCCATGGAAACTGGATGTAAGTTGAGCAAAGATGATGACTCTCCTAAGGTAGACCAGATAAAGTACATATCCATGATTGGAGGATTGTTGTATCTCACTCAAACTAGACCAGATATTATGCAGGCTATTGGTCTTGTTGCTAGATTTCAGGCTAATCCTAGAGAATCTCATGTCATGGCAATCAAGAGGATTTTTAGATATCTAAAAGGAACAGTTGAGTATGGTTTGTGGTATCCTAGAATCATGATTTCTCTCTTCATGCCTATACAGATGCAGATTGGGCAAGAGAAGTGGATGACCGGAAGAGTACCAGTGGTGGAGCATTCTTTTTGGGAAAGAGATTGGTTTCTTGGCTAAGCAAGAAACAAGAGGCAATATCCTTGTCTACAACTGAAGTAGAATACATAGCAACAACAGGTAGTTGCACTCAAGTTTTGTGGATGAAACAAATGCTAAGAGATATTAAAGTAGAGTATGAGGAGCCTATCACAATCTTCTGTGATAATTCAAGTGCAATAAATATATCTAAGAATTCGGTGTTGCATTCTAAGACTAAGCATATATCTATCAAGTTTCACTTTTTGAGAGAGCAAGTGAACAAGAATGAAGTCAGATTGGAGTTTGTGCCCTCCAAGGATCAGATTGTAGATATCTTTACTAAACCTCTACCTAAGGACTCTTTTAAGTATCTCAGGGAGAAGTTAGGGGTTATTACCCCTCTGGTGATGAACTAAGGTGCACTGAGGTGCATCAGTCTGGTGGATATCACATTCATATCTTGTGATCCGAATTGATGGGAGTTGCTACTTAGGGGGAGCAGCAGGTATGATTCTAAAGTCGTGAAATTGCAAGTATGTGCCCTTTGCCATTGATGTCAAGGGGGGAGAGAAGAAATGTGAAAAATAAGTGGTTTATGATCAAAGCGGGAGCAGTAAAGGGAGAGAAGACATGAATGGTTGTTGTTGATAGAGGGAATTGTGACAATAAGGAGAAGTTCTTGTCTTGACGGTTTTTCACATCATATGTTGCCATCAATGACAAAGGAGGAGATTGTTGCAAGTATGGGCCTAACCGATGTTGTCATTGATGTCAACATACTCTTGTTGCATTAATGATAAGGTTTGGATGAGTCGTGAGCTGAGGATATTGAGAAAATTAATCTCAATCAGGAACAGTGAAGAATAGTGATGACTGTAAGACAAAATTCCAAGATAGGATGATGATCAGAGGATGCGGATTAAAGGGTTTGTAGATATGTGTCTGTAGGTGATCCAGTAGAGATTTTAGAGGTCCCATGAAGATATGAAGAAGTTGTGGCTGCTCAAGTAAAACCGGTTCTGGTAGGTGTTCAGAGGTGACAATGTGTAACAAGAAAGGTCCGGTGAGATCTGGAAATGAAGTTTCCTGTTCTGCAGATTTAAGGGAGTGCTAAGGAAGTCTTTGTGGTGTATCAACTCTATTGGTAAGTGGTTTGAAGGTCCGCAAGCATCTATTCCTTTGTGACAGTTATGACAGACTGTGTTCTTAAGGTTTCAGATGAAGGAGAGAAGGATTTCAGTAAGCAAAAGGAGTGTGGATGTTCTTGGTGATTCAGGTAAGCTTGTGGAGGTCTTTGGATCGTGTCCAATTCGTGTTGGTGGTCCGCATTGAAGTTGGAGCTCGCAATTGAAGAGTAACTTCTGTATGATGGTGTTCTTGAGACAGGCCGACCGGATGAGTTTTGCATCTATCAGATGATCTTATGAATGTTTTCTGACTTAGATGATCATTCCTAAGTTGATGCCTCGTATAAATAATGGATTGTGAAGTCAGTTTGAACTCACCTTTTTGTGGAGATGAGAGTGTGGTAGCGAAGAGGAGCGCAAAAGGCAGAGTAGAAGCATTGAGCTTAATGGAACTGATTCAAGCATGGTGAAGATGCTATTCTCTAGTTCATGTATGTGATACTTATTTCTTTGTAGACAATGTGTCTCTTGTAGGCAGTGAGCCTCTTGTGAGCAGTGTGCTCGGGCAGTGAGCCCTAATTGGCATGTGCCATTTTGTTCTTTCTATTCTTCTAACAAAGAATACATTCTTGGGTTAATCACCCCGTGGTTTTTCCCTTAACCGGGTTTTCCATGTCAAAATCTTGGTGTCTTATGTGTTGATGAGTTTCTTCTTTTGATTTGAATGCATTATGTTTCATGTTTAATATACTGCTAATTACTAAGAAGATTTAAGTTGGAGAAAGTTTTGTACAACTAATTCACCCCCCCCCTCTCAGTTGTGTGCCCTAAGTCTAACAGTACTACCCTAAAGCACATTAGGAGAATAGAAATTATAAGAAATAAAATCATATGCTAAGTCCATAAATGAATGATAATATAAGAAATATGAATCAAACCATCATTAATATATATTACTCAAATGAAGTCTAAACACACTAATCAATAAGATGTCATAGATCTTCTAAATATCCATAATTAGTAAGTAAGAAGGATTTAATACATAAAATGATGCATTCATAGAACCATCATAATCATCATGTAATAAATCCTCTCTAAGAGCAATAATATCATCATGTAATAAATAAGGAGGTAATGAAGTGTCACTTACATCCACATGAAAAGCTAGGGAACTATCAACATGGTCCAAGTATCACTAATCAAAACAATATCATGGATATCCATAAGACACACATGATGTAAAAGAATGATCATCGCAATCTACACATCCTCATGTATGAAACAAGGTAACTCATCTAAAGAACATGAATCCATGGGGATAGACATAAGGCTATCATGACATGTAAGTGAGAGATCATTATGACTACTTAACGATGTCATGAATAGGTGAAGAATGTATAACATCATCTATATCCACCACACACATCACTATCAAAAGCCATAGGGGAAATAGCATCCATATGAAGCTTGTGGAGAAGTGAGATAAGTGAATCTAAGAGAAAATGATAGGTGCTAACAAACTCTATGGAGGAAAAAACAAGCACATGATAGAATTTAACACCTCCATAGAAAAGACATCCTCTTCCATAGAATAAAA
The DNA here is from genome assembly GCA_027924645.1 of Cunninghamia lanceolata. Lineage (NCBI taxonomy): Eukaryota > Viridiplantae > Streptophyta > Pinopsida > Cupressales > Cupressaceae > Cunninghamia > Cunninghamia lanceolata. Next base: position 5,022,716 of record BSBN01000847.1, on the reverse strand, counting down.
AGTCATCAGTTTATCAAGGATAGAGGGATTAGAAGCCGTGAAATATAGAAACATATCAATATAAAAATATATGCATGTAAATTAGCTAGAGAAAATGACCTATGAGGATCCATTATGAAAAATATTCGTGGGTAGGTAGGTGGGATCAAATAGATATACCAGTATGTATACTCAAACCATAATCACTTGATATGATAAGTAGACACAAACAAGGGTGTATCCAAACCCTAATTAATCTAATATGAATGACATTCAATTAGAAAAATCAGATCTAAAAACCATTGTAGAAGAAGGACAAACCCTAAGGCTAAACCTAGGTCATGTAGGAACATCAAGTTCACCAAAATGTAAGAAAAATGAATTTCTTTAAATTATCTAAACTTAATTAAATAAGTGCCTTCAATCAAGCAATAATTAACCTAAATAACAAAGTTGGAACACATCATCAAAATAAATGCTATAATTAATGCTCACATAAATACAAAAAATAAATAAATCAAATGCATGGGTACTTAGATCTAATTTCAATATAGATACCCATGTCTAGATATTGGAAAATCATTTGCTAATACCTTCAAATTTCATTCTTTGCCATTTACTTGTAAGTCCAATTGTGCATTGTACAGGGTTACTTCTGTGAGTACATGACCAATTATGGTGCATGGAAGTGAACATGTAACTTACGTACATGATCTTTGGATGATTCTTGTAGTTTAAAACTTGTTTGCATCAATCTTCTAATTTTTGAATCTGTGTAAGGACATGTAGTGCTTACAAACACCTTTAGAAATATGTTGAATTAGAGGGTTAAGTTCGTCTTGGTTTGACCCTTGGATGAATTGATTTAACAATGATGAACCAAGGTCGAGAATAGTAAGCAAGCATACAATACGCTCCTAGAATGATGATGCAATTGTTCCTTTACCCACTTGCAATCGAATTCCAAATGTGTTCCTCAATTAAGTTAGATCCTAGAGCAATTTGAATTAGGGTTAGTCTTTAAATACACCACCCTAGTGAGTTATTTAATTCAATTCACACTTTAACTGGCTCATAATGACTCGTATAAAAAAATGTGAAAGATTTAAATTAAATTTTTTAATTTTAAAATTCCATAAGTCAGTATTCTTAAACACAAAACTACAAGAAGTCAGATCTACACTTACATTTCTGACGGACATTATAAAATAAAATATTTATAAACTGACCTGAAATCTAGAAATATGTGATAATAAGATTTAAAAATAAATAATGTTATTTACCAACCTGGGTATAAAACAAATTATTTTTTACACTAATCCTTACACTAAAAACAACATAATCAGTCCAAACCAAAACCAAAAAAAAGAAAGTCATGGGCATAGTTTTTTCCCAAATATAAGCACTCTAATCAATCCAAAAATAAGTTATAGTAGTTGTTCAATCGATCATGCACCTATCCATCCATCTACCACATGGCCGTACTGTTTGGGGGCCCCTCCACTACAACTGCACTTCTAACCATTTCCCCGGTCCTTTTCCACTAACAATGGAACGAAGGAAAAGACAAGAAATGAAAGGCACGCGTAAAAGATTCTTCACAGGAGGAACGTTTTTCCGCCACTGTTTTGTTATTATATATTATTTATTCATTTCACGTACGGGGAAGAGGGCCCATAGTGGTGCCCCTTAATTATATGGGTCTAGACATTGGGTTCACATAACAATGTATCTATAATATTGACATAAAGTAAAATTAAAAAAAAAATTAAACACTAGCACTTGCACCCATAGGAGGTTCAAGGAATACGTCACAGACGAGTTTAAATTGTGAGACAATTCCGAGCACTATAATGTTCACATATAAAATCCTATCCACTAATTATATATTTTACTAAAATTTAATTGTATAATTTTAGGGTAAAATTTATTGATTCACATTTCATGTGGTGATTTATCTCTGTAATACTTAGATTCAAGCATGTTTAATTATGTAACTTTCCTTAAGATTAAGTGTACTTAATTTGGTACTCTATTTGCTCATTAATGCACATGAGAGATGAGTTTGTGTGACCTACTATTCATGAAATAAGAGTCACTAAATTTGACTCAAAATTAGACAGTTGAATCCTAATAGAACATCATATTTGAGACATTGTGAAATATACTTCATAAGGCACGATGCTTGCTCAAGATTTTGTAAATAAGGTAGCAAGCTAAATGAATTTAATATTGGAGGAAAATACTTAATTAAGTGGATGTGAATTGGAATAGTACTAGGATGAGTGACCTCCATGGAAGTGGTGTTTCAACCTTGTAAACATCATCTATAGATATAATAAGTACTAAATTAATCATTCAATACTTGGCTCTTATAAACTATACAATTCAATCATAATAAAATGACATAAATATAAAAAATATTATAGTGTTGATGTTAACATGAACCAAGCCAACCCTATCTTATCTTTTATCTTAGAGTGTAGTCAAAGTTTACAATAATTTAACAGTTAAATTTTTTTTGAGTGAAAGGTACTTATACAAGGTGATATTAAATCCTCCAATAAGAAAGACATTTAGTGCATTATAGAATATTTTGAATCATCCAACTAAGAAAAAAAAAACATAGTGTCCCACCCCAGTCCCAGAGCAGAACCTTTTAATAGTGAAATCAAGCATATCCAAAATTAGATCCGGATCGAGCGGCTGGTGAAAAACATCAATAGCAGATTTTTTTAAATACCTAGCAATGGATCGAGACGCTGATATTTTCGATGCCTCCAACTATTAATTTCAAAAGATGACGGAAGATAATGAACGTCTGATTTTTCGCGCACAATTTTCCTTGATTCAATCATATTATAAAGAACGTCGAATATTTAAAGCTGCTCACGGGAAGAAAACCAGGATATTTTTCTGGTTTGATGGAGACTGAAATGTCTCAGCTGAAAACATTATATATTCATGAGAAAATATATAGAATAAGTTTAATCAGTTTGTGAATTGTGTTTTCAATTTTAAAGAAGAAAATTAGGATATTTTTCTAGTGTAATTGAGATTTGAAATGTCTCAACTGAATGAGAAAATATATAGAATAAGTTTATCAGTTGGTGAGTTGTGTTGTCAATTTCGATTTTAATTAGTTGGTGAGTTGTGTTGTCAATTTCGATTTTAATTAGTGGGTCAGTTGTGTTTTTGATATGTCTAGAGTAGTAAGAGTGTTGTATTGTTGCAACAAATATGTAAGTTTGGAATTTCAGATTAATCATGTCTGTCAAATAAAATTCAGCTCTAAATTCTTAAGGTCTATTATTTAGATTTAGATCAGATTCAGATGTATTTGTATTTTGGATTTGAGTTGTATCTGGTTTAACTGTATTTTCTTTATATCTGAATGTTTCAGGATTTAACTGTGTGAATTTTTTTTTCCTTCAACGTTTCGGATCACACTCCGTGATCCATCATAGAGAGCAAGAGAAGAGAAATAGAAATAAATCCTGAAACATTCAAATATAATTTATCATGGAATGTGGAAATCTGATGTCTATTGTATTTTTTTTATGGCGGTCTGCTAGACTGCTTCTTGTATTTGTAATTTACTTTTTTAAAAGTAAAAAAAATAAACTTTTAAATTGACAATACTTTTTACATTTATTTCTATCTGATAGTTTATTTGAGATATTCAATTTTACAAAACCGAAATGACATTTGTGATAAAAACAAAAAAAAAAAAGCTGAAATTTATTGGTGTGATGTTTATTTATATAATTGTTAATCATATGACAGATTGTTAAAAGATAATATACAATTTATTTTATTATTTTCAAAATTTATTAGGTTTAAGGTATACATCCTCTCTTCAATTTAAATTGTAAAACATGACAAAAATTTGGAAAAAACAGTCCACAAACCGTCAAATTTCAGGCCAAATGTTATCATGTCTTTTAACTTTGAAGATCTAAACTCTCTTATGATATTATTATTATATGATATTGTGATCATTTGTCCATGCATGTTAATCCGATCGATGTTACATGGCGGCGACTCGTGCCATGACCAGCTGCCAAGTTGGCCAAGTTGGGATAAGTTTTCCTCCGACAGAAGATCTGGATTGGGTTGATAATTGAGGCAACTGGCCTACCCACTGGCTATATAACTCGCTCCTATTCTTGCTCATCTCGCAGCAAAACACAAGTGCGGTGAAGAAGAGGAAAAGTTCGTGAAATTTTAGCATGGATCCTTACAAGGTGGTGATTCTTTTTGTTCAATTCCTTCAATGCCTGTTTAGATCTATTACTAAACGCATTTACTGTAAATTCCATGGATCTGATCCTTACATGGGTGCTAGAGAAGTAGAAAAAGTAGCTAGTTTTTTTGGTTTTGTTTTCTAAATTTTAATTGAGTAAAGTTGAGATTACAAGTGGAATAATAACAGAGTTTGAAACTCAGCTGGATCATCAAGAAAAAGTAGTTAGTTTTGTGTTTTGTTTTTTAAATTTTATTTGACTAAAGTTGAGATTACAACTGGAATAATAACAGAGTTCGAAACTCAGCTGCATCACCGATAAAAAGTAGTTAGTTTTTTGTTTTGTTTTTTAAACTTTAATTGACTAGAGCTGAGATTCCAACTGCAATAATAAGAGTTTGAAACTCAGCTGGATCACCAACTGGTGTGATCCATGGTGGATAAGCTGTTTTTTATTTTGCACTTTTTAAAAAAATTTTAGAAAACATATCATTAAAGTTCATGTCTTTCTTTCATTTGTTTTTTGGTAATTTTTTGACGCTGATATTCTGTATGAGGTATAGGACTATAAAAATGGAACAAATATTTACCACTTTTTATTGTAAACAACCTCTAAACTTACTATTGATTGTGACTATTGAATTGAATAATGTTTAAGTAAAGTAGAGTTATAGTAGAATAAGAAAGAGATCTTACACTCAGACCCAGACATTTGAAAATAATGTTCCTGCCGTATTCAAGCAATTAAGAGCATTTTAGATGGCTATTTTGGTATTTTAGTTGCTTAATATATCTGTAACCTGTCCGCTTCTGTCTGGTTTTAGCCGCATAACAAACGAAGTTATACGAGGTTTTCAGAGTTGAGAAAGATTTTATAAAAACTGGGTATATTTTGCTTTTATCAATATTTTAGATCATGATTTATTATTAGTGATTACTTTGATGGTGGGATTACTGAGTATATTCCAAAATGTTGAAGGAAGTGAAAAATATATAATTTTTTAAAGCAAATCACAGAATAAAGCTCTATTAGTTTAACAGATTAGTGGATTTGAAGGGGCTTAGCGTAAAAAAATTGTATATTTTGTTTACATCCTCTGATCATACTCTGTAGTCAGTCCAATATTTGTTTAATTAGTTCTATTTTAAATTATTTTTAAGTGGATTTGAAGAGGTTTAGAGTAAAAAAAAATGTATATTTTGTTTGCATCCTCTGATCATACTCTGTAATCAGTTCAATTTTTGCTTAATTAGTCCTATTTTAAATTATTTTTTAGTGGATTTGAAGAGGTTGAGAGTAAAAAAAGTGTATATTTTGTTTGCATCCTCTGATCATACTCTGTAATCAGTTCAATATTTGCTTAATTAGTCCTATTTTAAATTATTTTTTAGTGGATTTGAAGAGGTTTAGAGTAAAAAAAGTGTATATTTTGTTTGCATCCTCTGATCATACTCTGTAATCAGTCCAATATTTGTTTAATTAGTAATATTTTAAATTATTTTTTAGTGGATTTGAAGATGTTTAGAATAAAAAAAGTGTAATTTTTATTTGCATTCTCTGATCATACTCTGTAATCAGTCCAATATTTGTTATTATTTTGTTGATGGATTAGAGTGGATGATCAGAAATTTTGATGAAGAGAGACTATACAGGTTTTTAATCAAAAGCACTTCTCAAAATAAAACTTTATTTTAAAACATTTTAAAGGTATTGTGATCTGGGATCTGTGCTCTGTATACTATCAAAAGTTTTAATTCCTTCAACTCCTGGGATCTGAGCTCTGTATACTATCAAAAGTTTTAATTCCTTCAACTCCTGGGATCTGAGCTTTGGATACTGTCTAGAACTCTGTATTTCCTGGAAAATGAGAAATGGGTTTTAATATTTCAACCAGAAGATCAAAATCTGGCTTCATTATGAGTAGTTTATAAGACCCAGATTTGGGTAAATTATGAGCAGCCTGAATCTGATAGTGTTAGTGTTGCTTTGCACTTGCAGCATCGACCATCAAGTGCTTACAATGCACCCTACGTAACTACAAACCAGGGAATTCCAGTGTGGAATAACACATCCTCACTAACCATAGGATCAAGAGGTACGTGATGGATTTAGATCAAATTAGTTTATAGAATTTATTAGAGTGATTTGAAACGTTAATTTTAAAAATATATTAATTTATCTATTACGGTGTGTTAAGATCACGAACTGCACATTGTCCTAGAGGTTATAGTGGGCGCTCGGCCTGTCAAAGAGCTAAGCTCCGGGGTCGCTGGGTTAACCTGCAGATTCCTCATGGTTATTAAAAAAAAAAAATACAAAATTGTCTATATTGAAATGAAATGGAATCCTTTTATAATCTACGATGTGGGACGACTTGATTTTATTGTAGCATAATCTTTTTTTGGTGTTGTTCAGGTCCTGTTCTGCTGGAAGATTACCATCTGATAGAAAAGTTTGCAACTTTTACCAGGGAGAGAATTCCAGAGAGAATAGTGCATGCCAGAGGGGCATCAGCCAAGGGGTTTTTCGAGGTTACTCACGATATCTCCCATCTTACCTGTGCTGATTTCTTAAGGGCACCAGGCGTTCAGACGCCTGTGATTGTACGCTTCTCTACAGTCATACACGAAAGGGGGAGCCCAGAGACCATAAGAGATCCCAGGGGATTTGCCACCAAGTTCTACACCAGAGAAGGAAACTTCGACATAGTGGGAAACAACATTCCTGTTTTCTTCACCCGAGATGCCCTTCAAGTAAGTTTTGCCCTTTTATTTGTGATCTTTTTTCTGTCTCAAAATTTTTTGTTGTAAATGAGGTGTAAAATTGTTATTGACTGTATAATCATTGAAGTGGATGATAATTAAAGTGTGTTTGAGGCGAAAGCAAAATTAAAACTTGAAAACTGAGATATAGTTTGTTACAGTTTCCAGATGTTATTCGTGCTTTCAAGCCAAATCCAAGGACCCACATACAGGAAGCCTGGAGGTATCTGGATTTCTGCTCCCACCTTCCAGAGAGCTGTTCTACCTTCATGTATTTTTTCGACGACTGGGGAATTCCAACGGACTATCGACACATTGATGGCTATGGTGTTCACACATTCATGGTAATCCCCTTTTACTTGGGAAAAAGCCATAGAACAGAATGTTTATTTGGGTATAGCTCATAGGTTCTTTAGGGTGGAGCCTTGTTGGTTTCGCTCACTGTAAATAGTCAGCACATTGTCGTGTCAGCTGTTTATAATTTTTTTGATTTCGACTGACCTGTTTGACTGACAATCATCAACTGTTTCAATTCTCTTGTTTAATTTGTGTTGACCACTTGGTGAGATTTCCCGCCGTTTACAATGTATCGGCTGTTTAAGCTTTCCTTAAAACAAAATATTCATTTATTCTGAAATTTTGTTGCAGTTCCTTACCAAAGAGGGGAGAGAAACGTATGTAAAGTTTCATTGGAGACCAACATGTGGACAGAAATTCATGATGGATGAGGAGGCTGTGATTGTGGGAGGTACCAATCACAGTCATGCCACCAAGGATTTAAGCGACGCCATAGCTTCTGGTAACTATCCAGAGTGGAGGTTCTACATACAGACCATGAATCCAGCTGACGAGAACAAGTATGATTTTGACCCTCTCGACGACACCAAAATCTGGCCTGAGGATCTGTTTCCTTTGCAGGTACTTTTTTTTTTTTTGCACTCTCCTTAAATATCATCCACTTAAATAGTCAAACAGTCAATAGTAATTAGCCGATAGGCTTTTATATGTGAGAATTATAGTGCTCAGAATTGTCTCACGCCGTAAAAAAAATTCATGCCGGAAAATTTTCTAAAGTCGTTGGTTGAGACCTATTCCTTGAACCTCCTATGGATGCAAATGTTAGTTTTACACCTTATCCACAACAAAAAGTGATACTTTTATTGACCAAAATTAACTTTTGACTCTTAAATAGTTTTAAAGAGTTGGGCTTAATTTTGGACCAAAAAAAACTCACAGATTTATTGTCACAAATATATTAACTAGTTTACAGGGACTTGGGGCAAATCAAGTCTACTAATCCTGTCTCATGTCATGTTGGAATTGTGCAGCCTGTGGGACGAATGGTTCTGAACAAAAACGTTGACAACTTCTTTAATGAGAACGAAATGCTGGCCTTCAATCCAGGTGCCATTGTTCCAGGCATATATTTCACCAACGATAAAATGCTTCAGACTCGAACATTTGCCTACGCAGATACACAGCGACACAGGCTTGGCCCTAACTATCTGCAACTCCCTGTGAATGCCCCCAAATGTCCTCATCATAACAACCATCGCGATGGTGCCATGAATTTCCTGCACAGAGACGAGGAGGTTTTTACACTTATATCCTTGTGCAACTGTTGAATTCAACCATTTTTTATGCTAAAAATTCAATCTTTTTAACACCCATATTGAAAATCTTGTAGCTTTCTTTTGTTCTACCTAATATTTGCATTTTGTTTCATCTCATTGCTATCTAGGCATTATATTGATAAAAAAACCAAAAAAAATATGACAGTGGTTGGGCTAATGTTGCAGATTGATTATTTCCCATCACGTTTTGATCCAGTTCGAACTTCTGAAAGAGTGCCAATGCCCAGAGTCGTCGTTAATGGTGTGAGAGAGAAGGTATCTACTTCCTACTGCTTAGATCTTAACATGCCTAAGGATTATACCTACTTATAATTAAGTCCATATCATGTTTTTCTATTGATTATCGTCTCTTCTTAAATATAATTAAACCCATATCATGATTTTCTATTGATTATCGGCTATTCTTAAATATCATTCATTTTAATGGTCAAAAAGTCAATTTTGGCTAATTGAAATAGGACAAATATTTACCACTTTTAATTGCAAATGAGGTGTAAAATTGCTATTGACTATTTGACCATTGAAATGGATGATATTTAAGTAGAGTGTTGATCATCATCCTTTACAAATTACTAAAACTTCCCAAAATTGAAAAATATGAAACTTGAATTATAAGATTACCACCAAACATAATGATAAGAAAGACAAAAGATATGAAAATGAAACAAGTTTTTAAAATATAACTATAAAGTTATGATTATCCTTTTTATTTTTAATTTATCTTACTTTTTATTGTATGCTTAAATGAAATGTGTACCCTCACTTTTGTACTCTAAATTGTTTTTTCTTTTTTCTTTCAGACTGTAATTTCTAAAGAAAGTAATTTCAAGCAACCGGGGGATCTCTTCCGTTCATGGCCTAGAGACAGGTAAGAAAGATGAATTATTGCATGTCAAAAATAATAATTATATAATAGTAGGCATAAGTTTTCCAGAGTCCATCAAATTGAATTGAAAGTGCTTTTGGATTTAACTATGTATATTTTATGTATTGATGTTTTGGATAACTCTTCTTCATCTTGATGATGGATCAAGAGTGTGATTTGAAACATCAATACAAAAAATACACACAGTTGAATCCAAAAACACTTTCAATCTAATTATATAATTATAATAAAAAAAAATTTCTTTTACTTATATGGCATATATTGACCAACCTTTCTCTTATCAGACAAGAGAGATTTGTAAAACGATTTGCTGATGCCCTTTCTGATCCAAGAGTAACCCATGAGATTAAAAGTGTGTGGCTTTCTTATTTGTCTCAGGTATGCATTTTTATGTCTCTACTCATCCCATCAATTTTAAAATATTATTTTGACATTTTTCATATCAATTTATTGTGACATTTTTCATATAAATTTATTGATGAAATTATATTCATATTGGACAGTGCGATAGAGGATTGGGACAACGGATGGCTGCTCGTCTTGGAATGAAATCCCTGATGTAAAAGAGCAACTAAACTACTTGTTCTTATTATAATCAATATTTTGTCTAAAGATGCTTGAAAGGATCTATGGTTATTACAGTAATTGACTTTGTTGTTTAGTATTTACATAAGTGATAAATATCTCGATAGAGATGAAAAATCACAAAAACCATGCCTCTTGTAATTATTGTGAAGTCATGTGAATCCTTTTTTATTTCGAATGAGTATCTGGCTCAAGTTCATTTGTCATGTTTAACTGCTGCTATCTTTTTGCAAGTCTTTTGAATGGAAGGATTTTATGAAAATAATGCTACAATACTATTAGTTAAAAAAATTCATTAAATTGTGTGTTGGTTCTTTATTTTCCCCATTTTGAATCATTAAACTTGAGGATTACTTTTTTAACATGTATTTTATATTAATAAAAAAAAAAAATTATATTGCTTAAGGTAAATTATATAATAGTATCATAAATTGTTATCTCTACAAAGAAGTTAATTGAGAAATTGATATTAACATTAATCATGAACTCAAATCAATTACAGAGTTGCCTTTGCTAACTTCATGTTTCTCTAAGACAATGATAAAGTAGAGTAGTGACTATGTCCATTTCCCTCCCCCTACCCATCCCTATTTATTAACCCTACCCACTACTTCACCTCTTTCCCAATCTCTCTCCCCTCTCCTTTCTGAGCCATCAGTGCTCTTTTCCCTCCATCACCTCTCTCATCTAGAACCCCATCTCCTCAACCCTAGCATGATGCCTTACTTGGATCCCACCTCTCTTCTTTAGCACCATTGATGTATTCTCTTTCCTTTAATATGGTGGTTACCCATCAACAACCTTTGCATCCTAGAACATCCACATCTATCAATAAAAATGAGGACCTTAGGCCTATTGCTCCTTTTGAGCCTAACCTAACATCTCATTTCTCTAGTGGGCTTCTTTTGGTCTAGCTATCATATTTGCTTGCTCTCATAAGTCTTGTTCCCCCTCCATTCTCAAAACTCTATGGAACCATTGATTCTTTTTAGTCTTCTATTCTTTTTCCTATGGGGATTCCATCTCCCCCCTTAATGTTATTGATGCCTTAACAACATTCCTTGATTCATTCTAGAAAAAAAACCCACCATCCCTTTGAGCCATCAATATATAACTTTCCTATTGGTCATTGGGATGGAGGACTTATTAGATGATATGTGATAGTCGACTATCATGTGTTATATGTTTTTTTGTTCAACCTAGAAGACCTATGTCACTCCCATTAGGACCTAGAGATATAGGAAGAATTCCATATGCCTCTCTTCCAATGGTACCAAGTTTTCTCTTCTCTTCCAATGGTCATTTTTTCTACATACTAATTTTCTAAAGAAGCTCTCTCAAAATTGTTCTCACTTTTTCATGCTTCCAATCTATTTACAAAGTTTCACTATATTCTACAACATTCAAGGTCTAGGCCCTTTTCTTTTAAGAGCTTGTGGATATTTTACTTTTATTGTAGATTCCACACTCCTTTGGAGAGACACAAGCATCAAAATTATTCATCCTGGTCAAATCCTCTACATTGAGAGAGCCCATTTTGGGTTTTCTTGGGCAAAATCTATCTCATAAAATTTGTTTTTGATTTTTTTATCCATAACAAACCATTTGTAGATTCTTCACAAAAAGCCTTTAAGGAATCCTCTTCCTAGCCACTCTTGGATTTTGTTGCTAGTTATTTTTATGCATAAGAGTTGTATTATGATTGCATTTTCATAACTTCCAAGATTAAAAAAAAAACCTTCTTGTTTTTTCTTGAGAGGTGCATGTGGAGTTAAAGCTCCTTCCTTGTATTTTCTTGTTTTTTTATTGTAGATTCTACACTCCTCTGGAGAGACACAAGCATCAAAATTATTCATCCTGGTCAAATCCTCTCCATTGAGAGAGCCCATTTTGGGTTTTCTTGGGCAAAATCTATCTCATAAATTTTGTTTTTGATTTTGTTATCCATAACAAACCATTTGTAGATTCTTCACAAAAAGCCATTAAGGAATCCTCTTCCTAGCCACTCTTGGATTTTGTTGCTAGTTATTTTATGCATAAGAGTTGTATTATGATTGGATTTTCATAACTTCCAAGATTTAAAAAAAAACCTTCTTGTTTTTTCTTGAGAGGTGCATGTGGAGTTAAAGCTCCTTCCTTGAGCTCCTCCATTTGTCCCTTTTCTCTCTTTCTTATATACCGAGAGATTACCATCCTCTTGACTCAAGTTTGATCTAGGGAGTTTCTCTCTTATGGAGACTTGCTTTTGTTTTTAAATATATTAAAAGGACCACTTCATAGTCCTCACTTGACTTGGGATACTCCTTTTATTTTCTTTGCATTCTTCTCTCTCATCACATTTAGCATATAATCCTATCCATAATTGACATAATTATTTGGGTTATTCATTGTCTTGGATTCCATAATCTTTTCGCATAGTGTATAGCCACACAATATTTTTATTTGCTAATTGTAGTCACAACTCTAAGTACATACACATCTTATCATTTACTACAATTGAGCCAAAAGGCTAAATTGGGGGTTTGACCACCTTGGAAAGCTCCCAAGCAATCTTAACCATTTTTTAGATCACAAGAATTTAAATCATCATTATTTGTACTTCAACAAGAACCTCCACTTTGAAACTTGGTGGTTCACTCTATATTCCCCCTTTTCTTTTGATTTTAATATTCAATTATGAAGGAATAATCAATTAGGTTTCTGTTCATCCTATTTTCTAATTTTTAGTAGTTTACTATTATTTGTTATTTACTATTTTACCTTTTTTTGATTTTGTGTGCAAGATTTGGATGTGGTTGAATTGACATCACCATGGTTGTGCTGGTGTTCTAATACTGAACACAATATCTTTCAAATCCCCTACCTTAAACAACATTGTCAATGTTCCATCTTTGAAGTCACCATTTATGTAGAATCAAGCCAAATTTCTTTAAACACTCTTGTTCATTAACCTAAATTTAGGTCCTATGTTGTTTTCATTTTCTAATTAGTTGTATTTGAATTAGGAATCTAGTTTAAGTAGGGTAATTTTAGTATTCTCAATAAGAGAGAAAATAACTTAATTTTCTTTGGTAAAGTAGTTATTTGGGTTTGTTCAATTTTAGTAAACTCTTTTATATTAGAATGCTAGTGGAAATCTAGGATTTATAAGTGAAAGAATTTACTTGAATAAATTAGAGTAGATTACCTATTTCCTATTGACATCTACATCTAATCCATGACAAGGAAGGATGAGGGCTAATGAGATGCTTGAGTGAATGAGTGATTGAGACATGCAAAGAGCCTATACATTGGATGTCTATAGATTGAGAGAGATGACATAAGGAGACAACTCTTTTGTATTTGGATTTTGTGTTTACAAATTAATACAATTGTTGGCTCTCATTTGATATTGGTTTTTTTCCTAAAAGGGTTTCTTAGGTTAAACCTTGTGTCTCATGTATTATGTGGATATTGTGTTTGAGTCTCATTTATGCTTCCATAATGCTTTGTTAAGTGAATTAATGACAACAAAATAAAGCTCTAATTTGATCACATAATTTAAAGTTCTAGGGCAATCAAGTTATTAAAATTTCTACACCCTCAAAGGCTAAAACCCTTGTGTTCAAATCTCCCATTTATGATTTCTTGATTCCAATGTTAAGTTTCTATCTCTAGATTCTCTTAGATTAAACTTACATCACCCAATGACCTTTCCACTATCATACAATTCACTTAACCCTATTTTTTAATGAGTTTGAATCTACACTAATACCAAAATTATCCATAAACACTACAAAAATTGAGATTGTGGCTACAAAATCATTCAATTACTAAAATACAGTAAACTACATTATTTTTAGTGAAAATTTAAATTGAAATTATGCTCAAGTACCATTGGAAAAATACAAGAAACATAAATATACACATTGAATATTTTTCACTCGGGAAAAACCTTAATTCTTGAGGAAAAACCTAGCTTGATAAGTGCCAAATAACAATCCTATATTATATTTTATTAATAATTAGTATAAGAAGAGGCACAATGTTGTTATTGTTCCTATCCTTCTTATTTGCTTTGTGAATTGAATTGTATGTTCACTCCATATCTATGTCATGATCTTTGCCCCTTATTTGAATAGTAGCCTCATCATTGACTTTTCCCTCCACTTTGTATGTTTTTAGGCCTTAATCCCATGCATTGGAGTAGCTCAACTTGTTGCAAGTATGAGGATAACCAGTGTTGTCATTGATGTCAACATACTTATATTGCATTAATGAGAAGAATTGGATGAGCTGTGTGCTGAGGATATTGAGAAAATTAGTCTCAATCAGGAACAGTGATGACATTAAGGTAAAAGTCCAAGATAAGATGAAGACCAGAGGATGCGGTTTAAAGGGTTTGCAGATATGAGTCTTGATATGATCCAATCAAGTTTTTAGAGGTCCGCATAACGATCTAAAGAAGTTATGACGGCTCTAGTAGAACCGGTTCCGGTAGATGTTCAGTGGTGACAGAGTGTCACAGATTGGTCCGGTGAGCTCCAGAATTGCATTATCTCATTTTGTAGATTGGAGGGAGTGTTGAAGAAGTCAGTGTGAAGTGACAACTAGATTTGTTCATGGTTTGGAGTTCTGGAAGCACCTTTTTCATTGTGACAGTGGCGACAGACTGTGTTCTTGAAGTTCTGGATGAAGAAGAGAAGAATTCTAGTAAGCTGATAAAGTGCAGATGTTCTTGGTGACTCAGGAAAGGTTTTGGTGATCCTTGGATCATGCACAAATCTTATTGGTGGTCCGCATTGAAGTTAGAGTTTGGATTTGATGTAAAGACCACCGACTGTTGGTGTTCTTCCTGAGACAGGCCGATCGGATGTATTACACGTCTTCTAGATGATTTAAAAGTGTTTGCCGACTTAGATGATTGTTCCTAAGTCGATGCCTTGTATAAATAAAGGATTGTGAAGTCATTCCAAAGTGTGTAGAGTGTGGATGAGTGTGGCATAGCGAAGAAGAAGAGCGAAAGGCAGAGCATGAGTTTTTGGGCTTAAATGGAACTGATCCAGGCATGGTAAAGATGTCAATCACCAGTTCAATTTTGTGATACTTGTTACCTTGTAGACAGTGTGTCTCTTGTAGGCAGTGTGCCTCTTGTGAGCAGTGTGCTCGGGCAGTGAGCCCTAATTGGCATGTGCCATCTATTTTTCTTATTCTTCTAATAGAGAATAATCCTTGGGTTAATCACCCCGTGGTTTTTCCCTTGACCAGGTTTTCCACGTCAAAATCTTGGTGTCTCATGTGTTGATGTGTATCTGCTCTGGTGTTTATGCTTTATGCTTTCATGAATGATTAATTGCTATGCTATTAAATAACAAAGTGGGTTTAAATCTTTGAATTGGAAGCAAGTTTAGGATAACTGATTCAACCCCCCCCTCAGTTATCAATGATTGGTATCAGAGCCAAGTTCCTCTAGAAGGAGCTTAACCACTTGAGGAGATCCAAGATGTCGTCCTACAAGAAGGATAGTCTGAAGTTTGATGGAACCAACTTTACACTCTGGAAAGGTCGCATGAAATGTCACCTACAGTGTATGGGAATGGCGTACTGGTCCATGGTCACAAAAGCATATGTAACTCCACAAGGTGGTCCGACAACCCTAAATGAAATCACAGATGCTGAAAACAATCTGCGGACCAGAGAGGCTCTTCTAAGTGCATTAACTAACATAAAGCTCTCAAATGTTATTGACCTACCAACAACCTATGAGATCTGGATTAAATTGGAACTTTTGCATGAAGGAGATCAGTATGTTAAATGTGCAAGGTTACAGAGTCTAAAAGGGAAATTTGAAAGACTGAAGATGAGAGATGATGAAAATATTACCACTTTCATGCCAAGAGTAAATGAGCTAGTTTGTGGAATCAGGAATGCTGGTGGAGTCTTGGATGAAAATGAGATTATTGGCAAAATTCTCAGATCACTTCCTGATGCCTACAAAATCAAGGTTGCTGCCATTGATGAATTCAGAGCCCATACAACTGTCACAAGAGACCAATTGGCTGGCAAACTGGCTGCATTTGAAATGACCAAGTTTGGAGATGATCCCCCCAAGACTGAGTCTGCATTCAAAGCCAGTGCCTCTGTGAAAGGTAAACAAAGATTTGATTCGGGAGAAAACTCTTCAAGGAAACTCTCATGGTATGATCAAGCAAGAAAAGACATGGAAGTGGAAGAAGCAGAAACAGCTCAACTTGAAGCCTTCATTGCAAAGAGACTGCCAAGAGGATCCGGTAAGTATGAAGGAAAATTACCCTTTAAGTGCTTCAACTGCAATAAGATTGGTCATTTTGCCTCAAGATGTCCAGATAGATTTACAAGGTCAAACTCTAATAGACAAAGGTTCCAAAAGAATTGTTATTATGTTCATGAAGAAGATGATAATGAAGGAGTAACAGATGATGAATCAGAGATAGGAAACAAATCCAGAAATGAATGGGTGTTTATTGCCATCAAGGAAGAAGATCCATTGTCCTCTGAATCTGTCAATCATAAGGTTGTAGAAAGAGCTTTGGCTGCCCAAGTTGAAGAAAAGGATGATTGGGTCATTGACAGTGGATGCTCTCACCATATGACAGGTGACAAGAACAAGTTCTTAGATTTGGAAAGGTATGAAGGAGGAATGGTAAAGTTTGGTGATAATTCTGCCGGTAGAATCAGAGGTAGGGGAACTATTTCTTTTGGTGGAAAGAACAAAATCGGTAATGTACTGTATGTTGAAGGATTGAAGCACAATCTTCTCAGTGTTGGACAGTTGGTGGACAAAGGTTATGATCTCAGGTTCAAGAATGGAAAATGCAGGATCTGTGAAAGCTCCAGAACTGAGATTGCATCCGGTACTCAAACAAAAGGTAATATCTTTCATCTAGTTGGTACTAATAAAAGTTGTCTATTTGTTCAAGTTGATCAGAGTTGGTTATGGCATAGAAGGATGTGTCATGTAAATTTTGATAACATCATCAAGATAAGCAATACTCAAGTTGTAAGAGATCTTCCAAAATTGGTAAAACCTACAAATAGTTTGTGCAAAGAATGTCAGCTAGGTAAATAGAGCAGAGTCTCATTCAAAAGCCAGGATCAGTCCTCTACCAGATTATTGGAATTAGTTCATACTGATCTATGTGGTTCGAAAAGAATCAAGAGTATGCAAGGTGATAGATACTTCATGTTACTGATTGATGATCATTCCTAGATGATGTGGGTTACCTTTCTGAAAGAGAAATCAGAAGCTTTTGAGAAGTTCAAAATCTTCAAGGCTATGGTAGAGAATCAAACCAGATTAAAACTGAAATGTCTGAGGTCTGATAGAGGTGGTGAATTCACATCCAGTGAATTCATAGATTTTTGTGAGAAGCATGGTATAAAGAGACAGCTGTCTGCTCCTAGGACTCCACAGCAGAATGGAGTAGTAGAGAGAAAGAACCGGACCATCCAGGAAGCATCCAGGACAATGATGATGGAAGCAAATGTTCCCTAGATGTTTTGGAGAGAAGCTGTCAGTACTGCAGTCTATACTCTCAACCGAGTTCAAATCAGAAGCAATACCAATAAGACTCCTTATGAACTTTGGTTTGGCATCACTCCTACTGTGAGATATTTCAGAGTATTTGGTAGCAAATGTTACATTAAAAGAGATGAAGATCTAGGAAAGTTTGATGCTAGAAGTGATGAAAGAATTTTCTTGGGTTACTCCACTCAAAGCAAAGCATACCGGTGTTACAATAAGAGACTGCGAAAGATGATAGAAAGTACAAATGTGAAGGTTGATGAAGGAATTGAGAAGCCCTCAAGGTTTTATGAATATGATGAAGATGATCAGAATGGTACTCTGGTTCAAGGAGCTCAATCCTCTTCTGAAAGTCAGATTTAGACTGATCCGGTAAATCAGGAAGAAGAGATAGGTCTGAATGAGCCTGATCAAGAAACAGAAGTGCAAGAAACTCCCAAAGTTCCAAGGTATGTAAGACTAAACCACTTTGAAGATCAGATCATAGGTGACAGAAGAAAAGGTGTGCAAACTAGAAGGACAATTGCTCAAAATTTAGATGAATATTGTCTGATTTCAAAGATTGAACCTAAGACAATAAATGAAGCCTGTAATGATGAAAAATGGACCAAAGCAATGGAGGAAGAGTTGATGCAAATTGAGAAAAATCACACTTGGGATCTTGTTCCCAGACCTAGAAATAAGAATGTGATTGGAACCAAATGGGTCTTCCGGAACAAACCAAATGAAGTTGGTGAAGTAATCAGAAACAAAACCAGATTGGTCTGCAAAGGCTACTCTCAAATAGAAGGAAATGATTTTGAAGAAACCTTTGCTCCGGTGGCGAGAATTGAAGCAATCAAATTATTTCTTGCATTTGCTGCCTTCAAAGACTTCAAGGAATATCAGATGGATGTCAAGTTTGCCTTCCTAAATGGTGATTTGGAAGAAGTATACATTGAGCAACCGGATGGATTTCAATTGTCTGATCATGGTGATATGGTCTGCAAGTTGAAGAAAGTACTGTATGGATTGAAGCAAGCCCTAATATCTTGGTATGAAAGATTGGATAAGCATCTTGTGCATATTGGTTTCAACAAAGGTACTGCTGACAGTAACTTATATTTTAAAATTGATCATGAAAACATCTTGATTGTTGAAGTATTTGTTGATGATATCATCTTTGGAGGAAAAGATAGCATGTGTAAAACTTTTGCAAATCAAATGAAAAGTGAGTTTGAGATGTCTATGCTTGGTGAAATGAATTTCTTCTTGGGTCTGCAAATTACTCAAACAAAGAAAGGGATCTTTATTTCTCAGACCAAATATGTGAAAGAATTGTTGAGGAAATTTGGGATGGAAGATTCAAAGCCAATGAATACTCCCATGGCAACCGGATGCAAGTTGAGCAAAGATGATGACTCTCCTAAGACATACCAGACAAAGTACAGATCAATGATTGGTGGATTGTTGTATCTCACTCAAACTAGACCGGATATTATGCAAGCTGTTGGTCTTGTTGCTAGATTCCAGGCTGATCCCAGAGAATCTCATGTCATGGCAATAAAGAGAATTTTTAGATATCTAAAAGGGACAGTGGAGTATGGTTTGTGGTATCCTAGAGATCATGATTTCTCTCTTCATGCATACACAGATGCAGATTGGGCAGGAGATGTGGATGACCGGAAGAGTACCAGTGGTGGAGCATTCTTTTTGGGAAAGAGATTGGTTTCTTGGCTAAGCAAAAAATAAGATGCAATATCTTTGTCTACAACTGAAGCAGAATACATTGCAGCAGCAGGTAGTTGCACTCAAGTTTTATGGATGAAGCAGATCCTAAGAGATTAAAGTAGAGTATGAGGAGCCTATCACAATTTTCTGTGATAATTCAAGTCCAATAAATATTTCTAAGAATCTGGTGTTGCACTTTAAGACTAAGCATATATCTATTAAGTTTCACTTTCTGAGAGAGAAAGTGAACAAGGATGAAGTTAGACTGGAGTTTGTGCCCTCTAAGGATTAGATTGCAGATATCTTTACTAAACCTCTTCCCAAGGACTCTTTTGAGTTTCTCAGGGAGAAGTTAGGGGTTATTGCCCCTCCGGTGATGAACTAGGATGCACTGATGTGCATCAGTTTGGTGGATAGCATAGTCATATCTTGTGATCCGGATTGGTGATGGGGAGCTGCTACTCAGGGGGAGCAGCTGGTATGATTATGATATGTTAAAATTGCAAGTATGAGCCCTTTGCCATTGATGTCAAAGGGGGAGAGAAGACATGTGAAAAACAAGTGGTTGTTGATCAAAAGGGGAGCATTAAAGAAAGAGAAGACATGTGAAGAGTTGTTGCGGATAGGGGGAGCTGTGACAGAAAAGAGAAGTTCTTGTCTTGATGGTTTTTCACATCATATGTTGCCATCAATGACAAAGGGGGAGATTGTTGCAAGTATGACAATAACCAGTGTTGTCATTGATGTCAACATACTCATATTGCATTAATGAGAAGAATTGGATGAGCTGTGTGCTGAGGATATTGAGAAAATTAGTCTCAATCAGGAACAGTGAAGAATAGTGACGACATTAAGGTAAAAGTCCAAGATAAGATGAAGACCAGAGGATGCGGTTTAAAGGGTTTGCAGATACGAGTCTTGATATGATCCAATCAAGTTTTTAGAGGTCCGCATAATGATCTGAAGAATTTATGACTACTCTAGTAGAACCGGTTTCGGTAGATGTTCAGTGGTGACAGAGTGTCACAGATTGGTCCGGTGAGCTCCGGAATTGCATTATCTCATTCTGTGGATTGGAGGGAGTGTTGAAGAAGTCAGTGTGAAGTGACAACTAGATTTATTCATGGTTTGGAGTTCCGAAAGCACCTTTTTCATTGTGACAGTGGCAACAGACTATGTTCTTGAAGTTCCGGATGAAGAAGAGGAGAATTCCAGCAAGCTGATAAAGTGCGGATGTTCTTGGTGACTCGGGAAAGGTTTTGGTGATCCTTGGATCGTGCACAAATCTTATTAGCGGTCCACATTGAAGTTAGATTTTGGATTTGATGTAAAGACCACCGGTTGTTGGTGTTCTTCCTGAGACAGGCCGACTGGATGTATTACACGTCTTCCAGATGATTTAAAAGTGTTTGCTGACTTAGATGATTGTTCCTAAGTCAATGCCTTGTATAAATAAAGGATTGTGAAGTCATTCCAAAGTGTGTAGAGTGTGGATGAGTGTGGCATAGTGAAGAAGAAGAGCAAAAGGCAGAGCAGGAGTTTTTGGGCTTAAATGGAACTGATCCAGGCATGGTAAAGATGTCAATCACCAGTTCAAGTTTGTGATACTTGTTACTTTGTAGACATTGTGTCTCTTGTAGGCAGTGTGCCTCTTGTGAGCAGTGTGCTCGGGCAGTGAGCCCTAATTGGCATGTGCCATCTATTTTTCTTATTCTTCTAACAGAGAATAATCCTTGGGTTAATCACCCCATGGTTTTTCCCTTGACTGGGTTTTCCATGTCAAAATCTTGGTGTCTCATGTGTTGATGCGTATCTACTCTGGTGTTTATGCTTTATGCTTTCATGAATGATTAATTGCTATGCTATTAAATAACAAAGTGGGTTTAAGTGTTTGAATTGGAAGCAAGTTTAGGATAACTGATTCACCCCCCCCCCCCACTCTCAGTTATCAACACAACTATCATGGCATATAAAGATTTGATTTATTTCTCTACCTTTTTCTTTCTTTGCTTCACTTAGCAAAACTATTGCTAATCAATTAAAACCACCACATGCCATTTTTTATAATGGCCCAATATTTTCAAGATTGCTATTGATTTCAATACTATTTCTTATTTACAAAACTACAAGTTGATGGTTATGTAACTGCACCAGTAGTTACATTTTTGTCCATTGTTTCTTTCAAAACAACCACCTAATAAAATAGACAGTTTTGTTTCTATCAGAACATTGAGTAGTTGCACTTTTCTATTTGAACTGATCATTTTTTTGGAAGTTACATACCTCCTTGATCCATTTTGGATCATAAGTAACAAGTAGATAAGAATTTGGTTGATTCGTATATTCTAATATAATCTATACTATATGCTAGCTGCATGTTGTACTAGTCTATGTGAGCTCATTTATTCTATGTTTAAGCTTAATTCAAATAGCTTTCACTACTAATGTGGATTCAACTTACTTAAGACTACAGTGATTAGATTACCCTAATACATGAACAAGTGATGTTGTGCTAATCACTTAATAAAAATCATACAAATATATAACTCATCTTGAGTCATATGATTTATTCATATTTCATTTGCAAATAAATTCAATTCAAATATACATAAACATGATATTAGATGCTATATAATCTACATCACATTTTTTTTATAAGATTATAAGCAGGAAAACAAAGTTCTTGACCCTTTACAAAGACAACCTAGAGACTAGACAAAATAAGCCCAAATTGGCTAGAAACAATAATCTAACAACACACAAACAACAAAGCTAAAACAGAAAGAAAGAACAGACCACAAAAATGAAATATAGAGGCCAAATAGGGGATGGAGATGTTCCCCCAGTTCTCAACTAAGAACTTGTACATATCCTCGTTAAATATTTTCTTCTTAGACTTCTCCATGGCACTATTGGAGAGGCCCTGTTTCTTCACTTCGTAATCTTACAACAAGGAAAGAGTAGTAGTCAATTGATGCATACCCTTTGTGCTAAACACATGATCATGTTGTTCATGCTCTTCTCCATATGATCCATTCTGTTCTTTATATCAGTAATTTGTCTAGTAATTTCTTCACACAGAGAACACTATTCAGCTTCTCCTCCTTAGTAACAGGAACTTGTGGACTCAATAGAATCAGACTCAACATAGGGAGCATTCATCCCTTCAAAAAGACTATTACCTTCCAATTTCATAGGAGGAGTATTATCATGGGTACTATCCTCTGAAACTCAGGTTCTTCACTAACCTTGTCCTAGATAGCTCAATTTCTTTTAAATATGGGGGTTTAATACCAACAAGACAAGTTGATCTCTTCACCCCCCACTTTTTCAAATTGCTTCACAAGAGTCATAATAGTTTCCTTCTCTTTATTAATGGTCTTGGAAGAGGTAGATGTAAACAAGGCTTCCCTACAAATTGACTATCACCCACCAAAATTTGTAGCTACATTTTTTCTCATAGGGGCTTCAATCTTCCTTTTTTTCCTCTTTATTTCTTTTAGCAGTAGAGCTTCTTGCTTGGCCATAGGGTTTGGGGTTTGTTTTAGGGAGCACAAGCTCTCAATCACACCCTCCTCAAAGATGGTAGTTATTCCTTTGGTGCCCTTGCTATGAGACGGGGTGGCTACTAGAGAACCAACCTGCTTAGATAAATTTTTAGTTTTCTTCAATAGAACCAAGGCTTTCTTCTCAAGAATTTTGAAATCCCCATTCAACAAATTGTTGGCACCCCTAATAGTTTTAGTTCAGTGATCTTGGGAATGTGGTGAGGGTAGAGAACAAGTAGGGGAATGCTGACTAGAGTGACTTGACAAGGAATCAACATGCTTCTTACCCTTGCCTGAAACAACACTAGGGGATTTGTTATCCACCAAATAGGATTTGATAGGCTTAGAAATACAAAGAGCCAAATGGAAATGATACAATCTAAAGATTAGGCCCTGATGCAGAGGGATAGTGGGATGACTAGGGTTCTTATTGTGGAAATCCCAAGCTTCAAGAATAGAATTTTCCAAGGATCTTAAAAGAGAAAAAGGAAATCTAATCAATGATTTGTGGTGCAGGTGATTGAGAAGGGGGAAGTGGTAGTGAAATATGCATTTAAATTTGCCTTCTAAAGTAAAATATTTGATAAGCATCGAACATACCTAGTCCCATGGGTAAGGAAGTTTCTCCCTGTTGAAGCTATTTTGATATTTGATAGCAATCTCCCCTTCCTTCAAAAATCTATTCATAATTTCAACATACTTCATTTTACTTTGACAACGTACCTTCTTGCCCTCACACTTGAGGCCAGTAGCTGCTCCAATGGCCTCCTTAGTAACCTCAAAACCAACACCACCCATCTAGACAAACCTCTTGTTCTAAGAATCTGCAAATTGAATAAATAAAATTTGGTTGAACCTATTCAGAGATTCCAAATAAGACATAATGCCTCCTTGGCAAATATACCAAAGGGTCTTTTCATCCCTAACATCCTCACATGAGATTGGAAATTTGTTCTACACCTATCGCCTCCCATTTTCAAACTCACATAACCAGTAAACCTGTAACCCTTTCTATTCTATAGAAAAAAGATAGCACGAACCATGAGATAGTGATGGGCGATCTTTTGAGAGAGCCACCGGTAATCATTAATCAACAAAGTGTTAAGAAAATCCCCCATGAAAGTTTTGTGATTTTCAATATTGTAATTTGTCATAATATCAAGGATTGATATTTCATGTGAATACTAGACTGATAATAATAATTTGGTGGGTAAGTTCTTTTCTTTTTGCTCCAATTGATATTGTTAGGAGGTGGGCCTCAAATAAATGGAAATCCAAGGGTAGTGTTTCTATTAGTGCAATGTTAGGGGGAATGTTCCTGTTCAAACTTACCTTTCAAGAAGATCTACTTTGGGTCCTCACTGGAGGGCCATGGATAAATTGTAAAAGTAGTCTCTCTCTTTGTAGATGGAAGCTGAGATTTGACCCTAAGGTGGATTTAACCAAAACTGACCCTATCTGGGTGCGACTTCCAGTTCTTCCTCAAGAGTTCTGGGATGAGGAGATCTTTATTTGGATAGCTAACTCCTTTGGCCATTTTATAATGGTGGACAAAGTTACAAAGGAAAAATCTAGGTTGGTTTATGCAAGATTCTATGTCAGTGTTGATGTGTTCAAAGTTCTTTCAACTTTTATAACTTTGGACTCTAAGTTTGGAAAATGGAACTAATCCATTATGTATGAAAACTCAAAAATCTTTTTCCAAACTTCTCAAAGTCTAGACACATGATAATCCAGTGCACTGTACCATAAAAATCTATTAATGAACCAGAAGATAAACTCAAGGAACTAATAGATAAGCTCAAGGAAAAGAGAAATTGATGGGATCAACTAGGGAAGGATCTCAAGGTAAACTAATGGGGACAACCATGGAAGCTAAGGGTGGGATCAAGATAGGACTCCACTTAGAAATATTAGGTAATTTTAACCCCAACCTCAACAAACAATGAATGAACAACCAAGCTGAAGTGGACTTCTTTCCTGAAAGGGATGAACAACCTTGTAGAAGAAATGATGCTAGTAGTGGAGAAGATCTTTCTACTCAGGATGAGCAGGATGTAGTGGAACAATCTAAAAGCATTTCTATTCAACAGAGAGAGGATTTTACTATCACTATTGATAAAGAGAATAAACAAAAATGTTTTTATGAGGAGGTTGGTGAAAATGGGGGACTCAAACCCTACTGGAGGAAGCAGTGAACCCTGGTCTAGAGAATCAGGATTTCTCTATATTACTTACCGAGAGTAGTAACTATAGAAAGAGACAGTCTTCCATTACTACTAATTTTCAAGATTGTTTAACACCTAAAGGAAATGCTCCAATAAAAAAGATAGGAGGAAATCAACAGATGTTGGAGTGGATCAAAAAAGTGGAAGACCTTTCCAAAGAGAAACAAGATCTAGAGAGATCGCTTGGGAAATAGCTTGTGGGAGACATAAAACCTTGGAGGTTTCCTCTAGGAAGACTCATAAATGAGAATCTTATCATAGAATATAAGAGGAATCAATAGTCCTCATAAGAATTTTTTGGTGAAAAGCTACATTGTCAAGATAATAAACTAGATATCCTCCTTCTTCAAGAAGTGAAGATGTTAGAAACTAGTTTTAAAAATATAGCTAATAGCATTTGGCCTAATGCAAAGTTTTGTATTAGTGAGGCTCATGGAGCCTTAGGTGGTATAGTGACTATGTGGAACCAAAGCAAACTGAGTGGTAAATTTATTAGTTACTCAAGAAATAGTTTGGAAATGTTGTTCTACTCTTCAAGTAGGAAGTGGTATCTCTTAAATATTTATGCTCCCAATTCAAGATATGCTAGAGAAGAGGTTTGGAAGGCTACCTCTTCACTCATTGAATCTTATAAAGATGATTCTTGGATGGTGGTTGGAGATTTCAATACACCTCTTTTTTCCCTTGAAAAGTTGGGTGGTATCATGGATTATTCTGATAGTATGGTTGATTTTTCTAAGTTCCTTAATGCTATAGGTGTCATGGATGTGGGTTTTAATGGTCAACCATTCACTTGGTCTAACATGCATACATGGGTGAACAACTTATATAGGTTAGACTTGACACATTTTACATTTCTTGTAATTGGGACATCATAAAAAATATCAAACTTTTCGCTCTGCCTAGAGTTGGGTCAGATTATGACCCCCTTCTACTCAACTAGGTTGATAGGATTCATAAAATCCCTTATCCTTTCATATATGAAATCATGTGGGCCTTCCACCCCAACTTTAGAGATTATATTGCTACATGATGGTAATTCTTGGTCCAAGGGTTAGCTATGCATAGACTATCCCAAAAATTACTCAATATCAAGAATAGAGTGAAGACTTCGAACATGTATTCCTTTGGCAATGTGTTTGAAAAAAAAGTTATTGTTGTCCTATTTTGCCTTCAAGCCAAAATAACTCAAGGATCCCC
Source organism: Cunninghamia lanceolata (assembly GCA_027924645.1). NCBI lineage: Eukaryota > Viridiplantae > Streptophyta > Pinopsida > Cupressales > Cupressaceae > Cunninghamia > Cunninghamia lanceolata. Next base: position 4,996,394 of record BSBN01000847.1, on the reverse strand, counting down.
TGAATTCTGCAAAATGTTGTAAATTGATTTCAGTTATGTTATAGGCTTGTTATGTGGTTTGCCTCATAAAATCTTTCCTTTCTTCCATAAAAAATATTTGGTTTGAGATACCCTAAATGGAAGAAAGTTTTCCCAAAAATCCCAATATTTTCTAAGTTTTTTTTCCTTAGCCTATTTTTCCTTATCAGCAAACTTGGTTGTTCACAAACTAAAAGTTCACTGATCGGTGAAATGTCTGATAAACCAGGAAGGTAGAAATTCTCCAAGGAAAAACGAGCCTTTGTCAATGAAATGTGTGGTTTGTGAACATGTCGGTTCACCGACCGGTTGGTTTGCTGATGGAGGAAATTGTTGATTAAAGCAGAAGAAAATGTGACAAAAGAAAGAAGATAAGTCAAAGAAGGAAAAAGTTAAGTGCTTATCAGTGAACTAAATGGTTTGCAAACCTACCGATTTGCCGACCAATAAGGTCACTGATAGGCCAAATTTCTGATTGGGAGAGGTGCTATAGAAGAAGTCTTCAAAAAAAGAAAATGATCTAAGTAAAGGAATCAACGAGGTGAGCGTTTCAAGAACTTATTGGTTCACCGATTGGAAATTTCACTGACTAACAAACTCACCAATAAAGGAAAGGTGGAAGGGTGAAGTTCTGATGGCTGAGGTCTGACAAGGCTTCATAAATTTATCTAAGTGTTTCAAATGTCAAAGGTCGGGGTTGAGGTCTTCTTCTCTCCTTTTAGCAAGGGGTAGGCAAAAGGCCCAATCACTGAAGTCTGACAAAGCTTCAAATTGCCTAAATGTTCAGGCGGTGGACTTCGGAGAGATTTTTGTTCTCTTTTAGGTTACAAGCATTAATAGTAAGGTCTGATGCTTGATCTCAATGACCTTCATTTTCTTCTAAGTTTTTTGGGATTAGGGATCGAGCAGTTCTCTTTTCAAAATACACGATGCATGGTGAAAGCCCAATCTTTGAAGCTTGATGGTTTCCCTTTATTCCTTCCGGACTTTGGAGATTGGGGTTTCCTTCTTCACCCTTTCAGATATCGATTACTTGGTGGAGGACTAATCAGTGGATGCTTGATTGGTTGAGGCTGACTGTTTTGCCTTCCCCACTCTTTCCACTATTTAGGACATGATGGGACTGCTCAACGACCTTGCTGGATGCCATTAATGCTTCTTCAGAGCCTAATTTCTTGTAAAAATAGATTTCTCACACCCTTATGCCATTGTAGCTCCTTTTGCATTGAATTTCTTGTACCCAAGGCATGGGCAGATGTTCTTCTTCAGTGGATTTCCAGGGAAGAACCATGTGGGCGAGCTCCAAGGACACAAAGATGAATTTATTGCAGCATGGGTGACTGGTTTTCCTTATTGAATACTCTTCCCCATGTCCATGATTGCTATAATGTGATTTGAAATTCTATATATGCATAGGTTTGAGATGTATTTCTATTGGTTGTCTTCCTGAGCCACTACATAGGTAGGAGATTTGTTGTAGCAACAAACCTTGTGAGATCTTCTAGAAATACTATGGATTTGATGCATTGTGTTTGATTCTGAGCCTTTGACCCATTTTCAGCTCACCTGTGAATGGGAGTTCTCATTTTGTTTTTATATCTTTGTGTAACAAAATTTTCTTCCTTTTGTAATGGATTTCTAGCCTTCATGATCAATATAAACTATCATTTTACCTCTCTCTAAAGCTTTACACTGTGTTTATTTGATAGATGTAAGCTATGTATTATGGATAAAGAAGTCCCTTTCATGGTTTTGTCTTTCTGCCCAAACCTCTATGATAACTTCTATGAGTCTGTGTGAGTTTGTTTTAGTTTTGAGATCATTGTTGTGTTAATTCAGGTTCAACTAAACACCCTAAATCTGGTACATCACCCCCCTTTTAATTTCATTTCTCTCTCTCCTTTTCCTTGTGATCTGTAGCATTACATTTAGTTATTTTATCTAAGCCTTAAGCTTAGAAAGAGGAACTAACCTTCTCTAGAGGTTTGATCTCATCTGCAAGGTCCCACACCTTGAGATCAGCCCCATTGTGTCATTGGAATTCTTGAACAGGCTTCAAAAAGGGTGCAATTCTAGGTGATAACAATTTTTGGAATGATCGGTGGGACCCTCTGCTCCGAGTAAGAGATGAATTGAGAATATTTGGTGTTGTTCCTAGTTCACGTGCAGCTGTGAAAGCATTCAACAATCACCATGGTGACTCTGCTAAACAAATCTACTAGTGCAGCCAGTCCAAGTACTTAAAGATCCATCAAATATTAGAGTTTGGTAATGCTCTTGGTATTTTCCAGCCTTTAGGATTCTCAATTCACCTAGCGACTCTCTTTTGATATGTTCACAACCTTCAAAAGAAGACATGTTAACCCTTATTTTCAAAACGATTTAGTACATCTCTTCTTTTCAATACACTAAAATGTTAAATTTTTATGGGAATTATGGTTATTCCCCTCCATTTTGCCAAAATTCAATCTATTCACCTCCTTACTAGCAATTTAAGGCTTAAAATGCCTCTATTTATATGTCATATTCTCTTGTTGCAACAAGATATCAGCATCCTCATGATGCTTGCCTCCCTCCCACCCCTACTTAGTCTTCTTGGTGGTCTAATAATGCTTATTGTCAACCCCAAGAAGACTACCTTGCTCCTAATCAGTATAGGTACCCTTCTAATCAGTCCTAAAGTGTTGACAACATGGATGTTGATGAGCTCAATGGCCTCATGGACATGCTGCTAGGGCTTAAGGGACATCTGAATGATATTAAAAGAAATATGGGGTAAAATCAACCTCAGCGAGGCTATAGTCTTAACATCAGGAATGTTAGTCATCTGGAGGAGGTGATCCTAGACCACCAAATGGAGTGGGATGAAGTTTAGGGAATGATAGAGTATAATCGATAGCAAGAGGAACTTACTTATCATACCCATCTTCAACAACAACAGCTAGAGGCAGAGGAAAGACCTTACCAGGAGAAAATTTCTATACAGCTTGCAACCTTATCAGAGGAGTAGTTAAGGCAATTTCTTGCCTAGACAGAGGGATGGGAAGCCCAACTAGTCCCCTCCATTCCTAGTTTTGGACAACCCCTCCCTTCTACACAAGTTCAGCCTACGACAAAAATAATTCCCAAATTCAAAATCCCAAGCTTCAGGAAGGGGAAACCCTCTGGGCCTCCAAGACCACCTATCACAGAGCAAGTTTCCACCTTCAAAGTCCCAAACTTTAAGCAACAGGATCCCTCTAAAACCCCAAATCAACCCTGTTGCTTCAAATTTCCAAGTTTTAGAGATCCCCATCCTTCACAAGACTCTGTTCTTGTGCAAACCCAACTCCTTTCCCCTAGAAACATTTTTTCCACGAATCCTCTCCCCTCCAAGAAATTCAAGGAAATTTTTAGGCTTCCGTCCTATGTCACCCCTCATGTCGTGACACTATTCCACTTTTTAAAGGTGGACCTATTGTTTATTGGGCTAATTGGAGGGATGGACTAGGGAGGGTGGTGCCTGCAACTAGGAATGAACTCCATGTTGATAATAAACCCTCATGCACTATTATGACTAAAAAATTAGACTTGCTGCAAGAAGAAGTTAAGCTAGATCTTCAACAACAACAATGCATTAAGCACAAGGTTAGTGCTAATCTTGGTGCAAGGTTGAGCCCCATGGACTTTTGTTCATTTGAGAAATTTTCCCATGCTTTTAATGAAATGAATGAGAATGAAATTCAAAGATTGCATGGGGTGAACCTTAAGTTGCAGAGGTAGCTCAAGCAAAATATGGTAGAGTTACAGTCAAAGGATGAGGGTATTGAGGAGGAGATTGTTGTAGCTACTCTAGAGGTTCCCAACACAACCCTATTTCATGAACTGCCCAGCTACATCAAGAAGATGAAAAAGGAATACAAATGCCAACATTAGTTGTAGTTTTGGAGCAACATAAGGATAGTGAAAATGATAGCAAGTTACTAGCATATGAGGCCAAGCATAATAGTGAGGTTCTAGCCCATAAAGAGGTGAAAACAAGAAACTCTATATTGGGAAATACAGAGGCTGATGATGTAGACCTATTTGAGGAGCTCCCATCTTTCATAGAAGATAATGATGTGGATATTGAGCATGGGAAAGAACAAATTGAAGATTTTTTCTTGATTATCCAATAGGGATATCAGTTCCTTGGTGGAGGAGATTTCACCATTGAGCATGTGCAGGGCTCATTTTCTAAACATAATTTAGAAAATCACAAGCCCAAGGTGGAGGTAACCATATTTCCAGTTAAGCCATAAGAGCCAAAGCTTTCAGACTAGCAAGAGGAGAAAAATCAGAGCAAAAACATGAGGTCTCCATTGATCATTCAAGCATAGTTTCAAAGGAATGCCCTATCAGGCATCTGACCTAATTGGAGATATACATAGACGAGTCATTACTTGTCATGCTTACATCTGAGCATGAAGTTGAGCATCAAAATGAGTAGGATCAACCCATTTATCCTCTTCTCAATAGTTACATTCCCAATCAGTTCATGTGGGTAGGTGAGCTGGTTTTGTTATTAGAGTGGCATTTCATCAATTTGGTGCATGCTCACTCTTTTTCCACCTCTTGTTAACTACCCAAAAGTATGTGAAACATTGTAGATTGTTGAGAAAGGGTAGTTATTTTCAAAAATTAGTTAATGGCTTTATTTCAGTCCTCTTCTGGTTGGTTAGTTTAGGTTAGGATAGGTTTGTTTTGTGTAGGTTTCCTTTTAATAAGTGCTCTTATGTAGGCTGCATCCTCATTAGGAGGTTGTTTGCCTTGTTTGTTTTGTGTTCTTTTGTTTTCTGGAGGCATGTTCAGTTATGTTGGTATGGCCCATCTTAGTTTTAGGTACTTTGTAGCCCTTTTTGACTCTGTTCCCAATGGACTGGATAAGGCCACTAGATCTTTGCGTTTAGCAGGCAAACACCCCTACATAGTCACCAAAATGTTGTCCTATTTGGCCCAGGCCAAATTAGCCCAAATTCCCCTAAATCCTACATTCCTTCCATAAAAATATCTGATCTGAGAAAGCCTAAATGGAAGAAATTCCCCCTTCAAAAAATCCTAAAATCTTCTAAGTGTTTTTCCTTAGCCTATTTTACAGTGTTGGTAAACTTGAAGGTTCATGAACTTGTCAGTTCACTGATTGACAAGTTCACCGACAAGCCAGTTCGCCGACAAAAAAAGAAGAGAACCAGAAAAATGGAAGTGAAGTTGAAGTGTTCTATCACCGAAATGTGAGGTTTACAAACCTCTTAGTTTACCAATTGACAAGTTCACCGACTGGCGAACTCGCTGATAAAGGAAATAAGACAAAACCAAAGCAATGAAAGAAGGAAAGAGTTAAGCTATCAGTGAACTTAGTGGTTCATGAATTGCCAGGTTTGCCAACTGGCTAGTTCTCTGATAGGCATTTTTTCCAATGGGAAGCATGGAAGATAAGAAGGAAATGGTTCGAGAAGGAGAAGAATTGCCAATAAGATAGAAAGAGGAAACGGAAAAGAAGAGAATGAACTAAGTGAGGTCAGCGAAACCTAGTGGTTTGCGAACTCCCAGGTTTGCTGACCAATAATTTTCCTGATAGAAGAAGTTGTCGACAATGGAAAGGGTAGAAGAAGATAGCAAACAAAAGGTAAAGAGAAAGACAAGTCATTGACAAAGAAAGTGGTTCGCAAAGGAGGAGAATTTCCAACTAAAGTAATGAAAAGAAGCAAGGAAAGGAAAGGAGGAGAGAAATTGTTGGATCAACGAGTACACAAAATCACAAACTCACTGATCAGTTTGTGATTTTTCAAGTTCACCGGTAGGGTGATTTGCCGACAGAGAAGCCCAAAATCTAAAAAGAGGTGGGTTCACCAATGGCTAGAGTTTGTGATAAAGAGGAAATACAAAGGGTGTCAAATGCAGAAAAGTGAAAATCAAAATGTGGAAAGGTGCCAAAAGTAAAATTAAGAGTCAACACTTTTGAAGTGTTGTAAAAGCTTCTGCAGGGCATGATTTTCTGGGTGCCATTGTTGAACACACTAGGATACTAAGAGGGGGGTGAATTAGTATCTAAACAAACTTAAAATCCTTCAAAGAAGATTAAAACTTAAGCATTACAACATCAACATAAACATGAAAGATGAACACAATGCACATCAACACATAAAACTAGATATACATGGAAAACCCAAAAAGGAAAAAACCATGGTAAGGATTAACTCATAATATATGAAGCTCAAAATTACAACTTTGTTTTAGGGCTACAACCCAACGAAGCTACTACTCACTGTTGATTTTGTTTTAGGATTACAACCCAAGGAAGCTACTACTCCCTGAAGACTTTATTTTAGGATCACTCCCAAGGAAGCTACAACTCCCTGCAAACTTTATTTTAGGATCACTCCCAAGGAAGAAACTACTCCCTGAACTGAGAACAAACTCAAAAATTATTATAGTATGACAATCCTTCTACTGCCTGAAAATTGACAATGGAGCTCACATCTTTGATGATTTCAATTTTGCTTCTTCTGATGATTGGATCAATTAGACACACTCTTCACTTCCCTCCTATCACATAAATGTCTTCAAGATGAAACAAGATAACCCTTATTACTTCTTCTCTTTCTCCTTCAGTCGCACATCACAATGCATAATGTGTTCATATTCTATTCTTTACACATTCATTCTCAATCATACCTCACCTAGATCAACTAGGCTTACAATATATACATGACATTACATTGATTTCATTACAAGTCATCCAATACACCATGAATATTATATTTTACAAGTCGTCCAGATATCACACTACATGAAACATGCATAGGGTAGGCCCTATCGTGAGCTACTCACTACTCTAGGAAGAAACACACGCTTTGCAGATCCCAACATAAGATTAGTCTAGTCCTAAACATCCTTCACAACATCATCCTTCAAGGAATAACATCCGCAAGCTTCACAAATTTGAATTAGGTCACCCTTAAGTAAGAACACATGAAGCATGTAGCACAACGGTGATTTCAACTTGGTGGTACTCATGAATGATTAAACATTGCTTGTGCTTCTTCTAGATGAGTCAGCAGGACCTATACACTATCTCCAAACATTCCTTTAGCTCCACATAGCAACAACTTTGTGGTGCACATCATCAACCTTCCTCAATTGGCCAAACATAGGCATAGCCTAGCAATACCATCATTCCAGACGACAGTCAGTTCTAGAGAGAGCATAAAAACACCTTGCGGAGCAACTGGAGACAACACAAGATCATCAGGACCATCTTCCATCAATCAATGTGCCATTCCATGCCACAACAAGTTGACACACATCATCAGCATATGTCCTGAGAACAACTAGGCACCTGGAAGTATCTGTATCACAACTGTCATTTGAAAACTAAACTTGTGGACCTCTAAATCATCTAAAATACATATGGATGTACTTATATACTATTTTGAACATATCCTCAAAACTGCATGAGAAAATATTCATTTGTAGAGGAATGCGGAGTATTCTAATTACCCTTCATCAACACTTTACTCTGCTAGAGCACAAATTAGAACTCAATTACTTGTAACTTTCATTACAGAGCAGCAAATGATTTGAAACTTTGGATTATAGTATCCTTAACTTAACTTCTCAACTGCATGACCATATCTTCAAATGCAGAGGAATGTAGATCATTTTATGAGATAGTCTTCCAGGCATCTTCCTGCACCAGCCATTGTTCACCAACATCTGGAGGTCAGAACATTCATGTAGCAACTTATACTTTCTTAGGATCATCAAGAAGGATCATATAACATGTTGTAGGTCATCAGCAACATCTTCTCATCCTTAGCATAGCTTCTAATTCCCATCTTAATATATCATCATTCATCTTAGTTGACCACAAGCATGCTCAAAACACCTTGTCTTGACATTAATCAGGGCATGACATCCAACCATGAACATCAACAACCAAACATGAATCTCAACATCATCACTGCATCTATTACTACACTGGTATATCAACAACAACCAACCATGAACATCAGCATCATCACTGCATCTGTTACTACAATGGTATATCATCATCACAAACTGAGTGTTGACCTCACTCTGAGTGTTGACATCAATGACAACACATATTGCCAACAATCTCCCCCTTTGTCATTGATGGTAACACACACACACCTGCTCATTCTCCCCCTTAGATGCACATTTCTCTCTCTCCCTCTTGGACATCAAGGACAAAGGCCAATTGCTTCTCCCCCTTAGAGCACAAACTCTCCCTGTAAGGTGCACATTTTCTTAACTCTCCTCCTTTGATGTTCATACACTTTTCTTGAATCAACTCACTAACTCCCCCTGTCAGTACCAACCACTACCTGCTCCCCCTGAGAGGTATCCATCATCAATCCAAGAAAAAGATCTAGCATGAACTCCCCCTAGATAGATGCACTACTATGCATCTAGAAAGGAGGGGCAATTACCCCTAACCTCTACCTGAGATCTTCAAAAGTATCCTTTGTAAGAGCCTTTGTGAAAATATCTACAATCTGATCCCTTGTTGGATCATATTCCAACTTTACTTCCTTATCTACAACCTTCTCTCTCAATAAGTGATACCTGATTTCTATATGCTTGGTTCTAGAATGCATCACTAGATTCTTGGAAATATTGATAGCACTTGTATTATCACACAAAATAGGAATAGGCTCATCATACAGTACCTTGATATCCTTCAGGGTTTTCTTCATCCACATTACTTGTGTACAACAGGATGTTGCTGTGATATACTCTGCCTCTGCAGATGATAAAGACATTGAACCTTGTTTCTTGCTCTGCCATGAAATAAATATGCTTCTTAAAAAGAAAGTACCTCCACTTGTACTTCTTCTATCATCAACACAACCTACCCAATCAACATCAATGTAAGCACTTAGATCAAAGTCATTACCTCTTGGATACCATAATCCATAATTTGGAGTTCCTTTCAAGTATCTAAATTTTCTTTTCACTGCCTCTCATGTGTTTTCTTGGGATTAGCTTGATATCTGGAAACCACACATACTACATGCATAATATCAGGTCTAGAAGCAGTTAAGTACAACAATCCTCCAATCATAGATCTATAGAGAGTTTGATCAACCTCTGAAGACTCATCAATCTTGCTCAAGTAACATCTAGTGACCATAGGATTACTTACTGGTTTGGAATCCTCCGTACCAAACTTTTTCAACATCTCTCGAACATACTTAGCTTGTGAAATAAAGATACCAGCATCTAGCTGAGCAATTTGAAATCCAAGGAAGAAAGACATCTCAAACTCTTTTTGCATCTCCTCTGCACACCTCTTACACATATCATCATCTCCACCAAAGATGATGTCATCAAAATATACTGCAAGTATCAATATCATATCTCCTTCTCTCTTGAAGTAAATATTACTATCTGTGGTACCTTTCTTGAATCCTTGCTGAAGTAAGTACTTATGCAACCTTGCATACCAAGCTCTAGGTGCTTGCTTGAGACCATATAAATCTTTCTTGAGTCTACACACCATGTCTGGATCTTCTAATATCTGGAAACCATATGGTTGCTCAATGTAGACTTCTTCCTCTAGATCACCATTCAAAAATGTTGAATTTACATCCATCTGATAAACTTTGAAGTTCTTATGAGCAGCGAGGGCAAGAAACATCCTGATTGCCTCCACCCTAGCTACTGAAGCAAAAGTCTCGTCAAAATCAATGCCTTCAACTTGAGAATAGCCCTTACACACCAATATTGCTTTATTCCTCACAACTTCACCATCTTCATTCAGCTTGTTTTGGAACACCCACTTTGTTCCGATAAGATTCTTATTGGCTAGTCTAGGAACAATTTCCCATGTTTGATTCTTCTCTATCTGATTCAATTCTTCTTCCATTGCCTTTATCCATCCATCATCTTTGCTAGCATTAGAGAAGGTTTTGGGTTCTACCTTTGATAATAAACACAAGTTTACTTCCTCATATGCCTTTGCAAACCTTCTCTTGGTCTGCACACCTTCATTCTTATCTCCAATGATCTAATCTACTAAATGGTTCTTCTGAACATACTTTGCTTGAGTCTAAGGTATCTTCTCTAGTTCTTGTTTCTTTTCTTGTTTCTCTTCTTCTTCTTCATCTTCAATGCATGAAAAAATATGAGATCCAAAGTCCTCTTATTCTTGTGAGATCTGATATAGATCTTCATCTACTTTGACATTTGTGCCTTCAATCATCTTCCCCAATCTCTTGTTGTAGCATCTATAGGCCTTGCTTCTAGTTAAGTAACCAAGTAAGATCCCTTCATCTCTTCTTGAATCAAAATTTTATAGGTCTTCTTCATCTCTTTTGCTATAGCATTTTCTGTCAAAGATCCTAAAGTATCTGATAGTGGGAGGTCTTCCATACCATAGCTCATAATGGGTCTTTGACCCGCAATTGTACTCTATTGATGAGATAGATAGCAGTGTGAACTGCTTCCTTCCAGTACATGTTAGGCATGTCTACATCTTTCAACATTACCCTAGCCATCTCTTGCATAGTCCTATTCTTCGTTTCCACTACCCCATTTTGTTGAGGGTCCTAGGAGCTGTCAAATGTATCCGAATACCATGATCTTCACAAAACTTTTCAAATTCATTTGAAGTAAACTCACCTCCTCTATCAGACCTTAAACATTTGATCTTAGCATCCATTTCATTCTCAACCATAGCTTTGAAAACCTTAAACTTATCAAAAGCATCTAATTTTTCTCTTAAGTAACCCAAGTCATTCTAGAATAATCATCAATAAGTAACATGAAATACCTTTCACCTTGTTGACTCTTTATTCCTGTAGGCCCACATACGTCAGTGTGAATCAGATCCAATGTCATTGAAGAAGAATACTCCTTGCTCTTGGAGTTTGTCTTTGTCTACTTTCCCATTTGGCATTCCTTGCATAATGTGTTTACAGGCTTGGTTATCTGAGGCATATCTCTCATTGCATGAATAGAGCTGATCTTTACCATATTGTCAAAGTCAATGTGTCCCATTCTCTTATACCACAACCAACATTTATTGGACTAAACCAATAAGCATGTTCTTCCATTTGTAACCTCCTTCAGATAATACATATCACCATATGACTTGATACCTTCTGCAACTAGTTTTCCAGACCATGTCTTCCTGATTTCACAACCTTTGGTATGAAAGGTAAGATTGTATCCTTTAATACACATTTGACTGACACTGAGAATATTGTTCTTTATCTCTCTGACATAGAGGACATGCTTAGTTCTGTTATTCCCATCAATAGTTATAGCACCCTTTCCACAGATTTGTGCTAACTCATCACCACCAAACTTAACAGCTCCACCATTCCTCTTCTCAAGGCTGATAAACTTCTCCTTGTCACCAGTCATAGGATTAGATCAACCACTATCAATTACCCAAGCCTTGGCTTCTTCTTTTGCATGAAAGGCAGTCCATACAACCATTGATTTATCATTATTTTAGTCAGCTTGCAAGGTGTTAGACTTTTCACATTTTCTAATATCATCCTTTTTGTCACCAACATTCAAGGCCATGAAAAGTGTTTTATCATTTGAATCATCATGATCCTCATCTTCTAAAGAACAACTACTTTCTATGGAATACAAGCTTCTTTTGAACTTGTATGTCTTGTTGCTACCCCTTGATTCTTTAAAAGGACATTTAGAAGAAAAATGACCAATATTTCCACAATTGAAACATCTAAAGGGTAACTTACCTCTGTATTTGCCCGTGCCTTTCTTTAAAATGTTCTTACAAAGTTTGCTTCTACCTCATCAAGGCAATGAATTTGATCAACTACTTCATCTTCTATCTTCTTACTTGCTTTGAATGTTGCTTCCTTGTTTGGAGTACCTTTATCAAATTCTCTCATTTGAAAGGTTGTGAGAGAGCCAAACAATTGATCTATTGTGTATTTATTCAAATCCTAAGATTCCTAAATAGTAGACACCTTATGACTATAAGATTTAGGAAGAGATCTCAAAACCTTCTTCACAATCTGATCTTCTTTCACTTCCCCACCAAGATCTCTAATGCCATGACTATTTCATCCACTCAGAGCATGTAACTAGCAATGTCTTCATCTTCTGTCATCCTCAAGTTCTCAAATTTGCTCTTGAAAATTTGCATCTTGGCTTGCTTCACTTTACTATCTCCTTCATAAATACTTTCAAGTTTATTCCAGACATCTTGAGCAGAAGTACAACCCATTACCTTCACAAGTTCTAAATCAGCTAGCCCACTCATGATAGCATTCTTTTCCTTAGCATTGTTATCATACAACTTAATCTCATTTGCATCCGTAGGATCACTAGCAGGAGTAGTGTAACCCTTCTTAACTAATTGCCAATTGCCATACCCTAGAGAAGATAGATAGTTTTCCATCCTTAGCTTCCAAAAGGAATAATTTGTTCCATCAAACATAGGTACCTTGAGAGATCCATTATTTTCCATCCCAGACCTTCCTCAAGTGGTCAAGCTTCTTCTAAGTAACTTGTCTCTAATACCAATTGTTGAACACACCGGGATATTGAGAGGGGGACTGAATCAGTATCTAAACAAACTTTAAATCCTTCAAAGTAGATTAATAGTTAAGTATTACAACATCAACATAAACATGAAAGATCAACACAATGCAGATCAACACATAAAACCATGTTGGGAAAAAGGTGTTGTTCATGTTGCATAACATTAATTAATTTAATTATGTAAAATAAATATTCTTTTGTGATGCATCTTAAGTGATGTATTTAGCCACATTAAATATTTATTTGTTATCACTTGTAAAATTTGTATTTAACATTGGGAGACATAAGGCAAATATTTATTATTTATGCAAAATAATAAATAATTATTATTTTGGGGTCAATGGTTTTGTGCTCATAGCTTTAAGTCACATTGTTTTTATCCAATACCACAAGTTGTATTTGTGTGAGCTTAAGTATATAAAAGCAAGCACAAGATTAGTGGTTAGGGTTGGCTCTTAATTTACAGGTTGTGTGAGAGGCTATCATTGTATTGAGTTTTCTCTTGAGAGTGCATATTGTAAAGCATGACATGGGATGTGTGGATTCATGCTTGGATACATGGAGGTTGCAGTAGAGGAGCTTGATGTTTCAGAGGTGTTCATGGAGACTCTGTGAGTGTATTATAATTTCTTATTATTGAATAATACATTGAGTATGGATGCTTTTGGAGGCTGGGTTTATTCCTTCAATGAGGGTTTTCCTAGGGTATATCTTGTGTTATCTTGTTGATTATCTATTAATATTTGCATTATGGTAAATCTATAAGATTGTATGCATCATTATCTCCATTGGGTTATGTGGAATTGGTTTGATCTACTTGCATATTCCTAACACACCAAATATACGTGGAAAACCCAAGAAGGGAAAAACCACGGTGAGGATTAACTCACAATATATGAAGCTCAAAATTAGAACTTCCTTTTAGGGATACAACTCAAGGAAGCTACTACTCCCTGCTCACTTTGTTTTAGGGCTACAACCCAAGGAAGCTACTACTCCATGAAGACTTTGTGTAGATACCCAAAATTGACCCTTCGTATCGCTTGTCAATTTGTCGCATTATTCAACATTGCATATATCGATTTTGTCTAACACATTTGTATCAATTATCTATTTTCTTCTAAATTACCTCCTATAATTAATTAAATAAATTATATTTATTTAATTAATTTCATCTATTTTCATTACCCTTATTCTTCTATTTTTTATTCATAATTATATAATCTTTAATTATTTAATCATATCATTATTCTTCTTAAAATTAAATAAATTTTCTAAATTTATTTAATTTACCCCTTCTAAATAAATAAAATTAATATTCTATTTATTTATCTTGTCATCATGCATATAAATTAAATAAATTTATTTAATTAATTTATATTTATTCTTTTAATTTTCTAAATTTAGCTTTTTCCTCCATCATTTAAAAATAAATTAAATAAATTTATTTATTTAATTTATTTTTTATCTTATCATTTCCTTCCTTTATCACTTTCTTCTATGTGTACAAGTTGGCCTTGTCCATAGTTTGTCAAAAATTAAATACAAAAAATGATTTAATTGGTTTAAAAATCAATTATCCTTGTCATCCAACTCTTAAAATAGAAAAGTGCATCCTATTTTAAGAAAATCAATCTTATCTCCACCAATAAAGCCAACTAAATCATTTAATAAAAGCTATCTCTATGGACACATGTCTTGTACACATTCATCCAAGCTTTCTGAATTATCTCAACCGTTCATGTAGCCACCTTTTCTCCACCGTTGATCAATCTTAGTAGAGAGCTATATATACACCCTCTCATTTCATTTCACACATCCCACAAAATCTCTATAGCATCCAAATTATCATCTTATGCATATTGTATCCATTGAACATCTATTAAGCACTTTGAGCATATCATCTATCATCATGGCAGCTTTGTTAACTATGGTTGTTCACTATTGAGAAGCAATCCACATTCAACCAAGGAATCAATACTATCTAGGTGACATTGTTCTTTGATTTGCTTTCATTTTGTGTCATTTAGATGGATTTCTTGAAAGTGGTAGGATTGGGTTTTGATTGTGATGGTTGATCTTATTAACCTAATTTTTCCTGCTCACACATTCTGGCACGCCCGATGGGACTCACATCCTTGATTGATTTTTCATTGAAAAGTCATTTTTGAAGTCTAGGTATGGAATAGCGCAATTGATCAACAGAAAATCACATTTGGTTTGTGCAAAATCACCTTTGAACGGCTCTGCGTCACTTTTAATCAAGGTAAAATCACCTTTGAATGGCGGTCCGTCACCTCTGGTCTGCAGTTAATCACCTTTGATCGATAGGGAGTTGCCTTTGGTCTATTAGGGTTTTATTAACTTATTTGTCTTTATAGGGTTTTCTCTAATTTTAGTTGCTTCATTTGGGTTGCAAGATGGTTTATTTGCTAACCCTAATTGTTTTTTTCAATCCTCAAGCTGGTTTATTTGGGGGTTTGATTTATCTTTGACCTAATCATATCATATTGTTGGTTCTTTTGTGTTTTGGTTGCGGGGTACAAATTTGATTCAATTTATCCATCTTTCTGAGTCATCAGGGTTTTATATATCCATTTTATGATCATTTGTTTAACCCTGTCATTTGAGTTTTGTAGATAGTAGACATCCGAGCGCTTTTGCACAATAAAAAATTGCATATGCACACTATCGGATCACCTTTGCACAGCCTGGCATCACATATGATCGACAAAAAATCACCTTTGGTATACATCTAGTCACTTTTCATTTGTAGTTAATCAATTTTGAACATTGTTTTGTCTACACACAACATCCAAACACTACCTTTACCCAATCAATACACCCCTCCATTCCATGCCATGAACCAACCCAATATTCCTACATCCATAGACCCTTTGTTAACATCATCTTACATGATCAACTCGCATGTGACACAAGCACCTCAAGTTTCTAATCAAAATGTGCCACATGTTGCTCCATCTCATGTGTTGCAACCCATTCCATCTTCTTCCATCAATGTAACTCCTTTACATGTGTCACAAGCACTCCAAGTCTCTAATCAAAGTGTGCCACATGTTGCCACATCTCATGTTTCATATCACATAATATCTTCTTCCATGAATATAACTTCCCTGCAAGTGTCACAAGCACCTCAAGTTTCTAATCCAAGTGTGTCTCATGTTGAACCATCCCAACCATCTAGTGTGTCTTCCTATACATCACATGTGCTATCCAATCCTAACACATCATTTATTGACCAACCTTTTGGATCACATGCACATTCCAACATATCGTATGTCGATCAACTCCTTTCACTTGGACCGCAACCATCCAACCAACACACATCCTTTGCTAATCCACCTGTTGTATCCCAAGCTCCACAACCATCCAACCAACACATATCCTATGCCAATCCACCTCTCATATACTAAGCTCCATCAACCTCCAAGCCTCATATATCCTATGCAAATCCACCCGTCGTATCCCAAGTACCACCAACTTCCAACCAACATATGTCTTACACCAACCCCTCTTTTGGTTCACATGCAATACAAACCCCAAATGTTAATCCATCATCAAACACCTACACATTTTTGTCATTTGATAACCAAGGCCAAAACACATACACCCCACCATATACTATGTCACAACAATATCCTCCAAGTCAAACTTTGATGTATCAAATACTTCATCCAAGCCATCAAAATACCATGCAACAACAACAACTAGATATGGAGTAGTGATTAAATTAGTTACAACAACCACATATATGAGTATGGGCCAAACAAAGAAGACATTTTCCTTTGAGGGTGTATGCCCATATCCTTTTGACAAGTCACTTCAAATGATGCCTTTTCCTCCACATTTTGAGATACCACAATTTGAGAAATACAAAGGACAAGGTGATCCAAATGACCATCTTAGAGAATTTTATGTAGCTTGTCTTGATGTTGCATATAATGACACATATTTTACGTCTATTTCCTCATAGTCTTGGGGGACAAGCTATGGAATGGTTTACTCATCTACCTCCGGGCATCAAGTCATTCAAAGAGTTGGTAGGAAAATTTGCATCACACTTTGCTTTCAATATAGAAAATGAGATATCCATGAATGATCTTGTCAACAACAAACAACGTAATGGGGAAACTTTATCATCTTTTATCCAACGATGGTGAAATATGGCTAGCAAGCTTCCATGAAAAATGCTTGAGAAACAAGTCGACATCTTTGTCCAAAATCTCCATCTCGAACTATCATTTCAATTAAACATCCAAAGTGCCACTACTTTTGATGAACTCATATCCAAGGCAACAAACATTGAAAAAGATTTAATTGCTAAAGGTCTAATCAAGATCTTCAAGGAAACAAAAGACAATGAGCAATCCTCAAGTGACAAATCCTGCTTTTGGAACAAGAACAAAAATGTTGTCAATGATGGCATTATTGATGCAAAGAATGTTCAAACTATGAAAGCTCCCTTCCATATCCAAGAAACATCCAAGAGCACACCCTTTCTTCCAAGAGACCAAGCTAAAACAAATCCATTAACTAGACATCAATTTACCCCTTTGGGAGAACCTATTGAATCTGTCCTTAAAAAGCTACTTCAAGCTAGCAAGATCATGTTACTTGAAGCTAGACCAATTGAAGAACCACAGTTTAAGCCTAATTGGTATAAAGACAATGAATAATGTGATTATCATAGAGTAAAAGGACATAACATAGCTAGTTGCATGAAATTAAAACATTTGATCCAAAATTGTCTTGATCAAGGAGAAATCACTATTGATCCACTAAAACAAATGACCAACTATGACCTTGATGATTTTAAGAATCCACTTCCACCACATGATAAAGCAAGTGCCTCTAATATAGGGAAGAATGTCCATTATACCTATGAGTCATCCACCATTGGCCGCATCGAACAAAATCTCATATCTACCATTACCAAAAGAGGAAAAAAACTCATCACCGTAAGGGAAAAGAACTTGATTGTGTCATTACCACCCGTCGAGGCCATGTTACTATCCAAGGAGCTCCACCTACCATACGCCCAAATTCTGGATACAATATCCTTGACCATCTAGGTAAGACTCCTGCCCATATTTCTATTTTGGAATAATTGCATATATCACCTGCCCATAAAGCCATCTTGGATAAAGCTTTACAAGAGTCGTCGGTACCCAATGATATTGATACTACACAATTCCAAGCCATGGTAGTGAGTATTCCATCATCTTATCGTTTGACCTTCTCTGACAAAGACCTTTCATCATCCAATCCATCCCATAATGATGCTCTTCGTATCGAAGTCTACATAAACCAACACCGAGTCGAATGAATACTAATAGATGGTAGAGCTGGGTTAAACATATGTTCTCTAAAGCTTATAAAACTACTAGGATATTCTAAGGATTGCATTGACACTACCAAGAGCATAACTATCAAAGCATATGATGATGCCGAGAGAGAATCTAAAGGAATTATCTTTCTACCTATTTGGGTTGGTCCTGTTACTACTGATACCCATTGTCAAGTCCTAGATATTGAATTGCCTTACAACATTATCCTTGGCTATCCTTGGATACATGCCATAAAAGTAGTTCCATCTACATACCATCAATGTTTGAAATTTCCCTATAATGGTGTTGAAATCATAATCTCTGTTGATCCTAATCCATTTGAGTTTTGTCAAACTTTCCAAGCCAAATACCAAAATCCTAACCGCATACCTATCAATGTTTAAGCCTATCCATCTACATCCTATGTTGATCCATCCGAGTTGAATAAGCCTTCCTCTAGTAAATCCATCCCCAATATTGATGTTTAATACAAAGAGAAAGGACTTGGTGAATACATGCTACAAGAATCTTGTTGTATAGGATCCTTCCCCTTATCACCTAAATCCTATGGTCAACCATCGATATCTAAAGCTTCCCCATCCAAAGCTAATATAATTGTTCCTCCAACCATGTTCATCAAATCAAAAATGCTAGAAGATGAGGATATTGATGATATCAACTCTTGGATCTTTTTTGATGAAAATGATCAAGTTGCTTTAGAAGTAGAATGCTATAACAATGAATTTTGGATCATCAATAACATGGGTTACAAAGGAAAAGGAGGTCTAGGACCACACGGACAAGGACCTGTTGAACCTATCATTGTCACCAAGAAGTTTAATAAGCAAGGTTTAGGGTACAGTAAGGAGGTTTTGCCTTCCTCAGACGTTGAGTATATTCTCGATGAGGTAGCCAAAGATTTTCCTGCAAAGGAGACTTCTAGTCAATATGTCATCGATGATTCTTCTTTTCACATAATTGAACTATTCCAAGACCTATCCATTTTTATGCTATCATCCGCCTCCTTTACCTCTCAGCCTAAATCACCTGACCTTCAACTCGTATATCTTGACCTCATCAATTGGGACCAACAGGGGGGCACCTATTCTAGACACATTTGAGAATGATGAAGCCTTAGCAGAGTTTATGGGCTTAAGAGAAGGCATACCATTGGGAGATCACAAAGTGGGATTCATGATGGATCTACCTCGATTAGCATACTTTGGAGGAAGTGTCAAATCCTTTAGTTGCAAAAGTGAAATAAATAAAATAAAAAAAGAAAGGTCACTACGTGAAAACTGAAAGGTGCCTCATGACCATGAAAAAGTAAAAATAAAGGACATATCTGAGGGTGAAAACCTCTCTGAGGCACCCAAGGATGGAGGATTTGACCTTCCTTTGACCACTAAATATCAAGAACAGTCACCCTTGCTAGTGGAGAAATCTCAAGAGATCAACCTAGTAAAACATAGAATCCAAAGATCACATTTTTAGTAGCATCACTATCAGATCAAGAAAGAATAGATTTCACCACCTTCTTCATGAAAAGATTAATCAATTTCACATGGACTTATGCAGATATGCTAGGATTGGATCCCTCACTTGTGGTACATCATTTAGCAGTATTTTCAAATGCAAAACCTGTCAAACAAAAGCTATGGAAAATGCATCCTCAAATAGCACTCTTGGTCAAAGTAGAAATTTAGAAGCTATTGGATGCTAAGTTCATACGACCTATTGATTATCTTGAATGGGTTTCAAATCTAGTACCAGTTTCTAAACCGAATGGGGGTATCCGTTGCTGCACAGATTTCAGAGATCTCAGCAAAGCCTGCCCTAAAGATGATTTTCCACTTCCAAGCATAGATATCATTGTTGATCTTACATCAAGACATGAAATTCTATCACTAATGGATGGATTTTCTGGCTATAATCAAATTCTAATTGCTCCTAAAGATCAACATAAAATAACTTTCACATGCCCATAGGGTACTTACTACTGGCAAGTAACGCCTTTTGGTCTTAAGAATGTAGGAGCTACATATCAATGGGCCATGACTGTTATCTTCCACAATATTTTTTCCAACCATAATGGAAGATTATGTTGATGATATTTTGGGCAAATCAAAAACCAAAGAAGGTCATCTAAAAGTACTGGAATAGATCTTTGACAAATTGGAAAAGTATCAAGTGAGATTAAATCCTAAGAATTGTGTATTTGGTGTGACTTCAGGAAAGCTATTGGGTTACATTGTATCTCGAAGAGGCATAGAAGTTGATCTAGAGAAGGTAAAAGCTATAGTAAACATGCCTCCCCCATCAAATTTGAAATAGCTTCGTAGTCTTCAAGGCAGATTACAATCTATCCACAGGTTCATTTCACAACTAGCAGATAAATGTCATCCTTTTCAACACTTGCTCCAGAAGGGAGAACCTTTTAAATGGGATGATAAGTGCCAACAAGATTTTGATCAAATAAAGAAATATCTAGCTACACCTCCCATACTGGTACCTATTATTCCTGATTGACCATTGCTACTATACATCTCTTCAACAACAATAGCCTAAGGTGCCCTTTTAGCTCAACATGATGAATCAGGGAAAGAACAAGCTATATACTACATCAACAGAACTCTCATTGGTTATGAGCTTAATTATTTATACATGGAAAAAGCATGTTTAGCTATAGTGTTTGCTTCCCAAAAGTTTTGGCACTATATGTTGAACCGAAGAATGAAGCTCATATCTAAATTTGATCCACACAAGTATCTTCTATCTAAAGCAGTACTCACAGTTAGATTAGCAAAATAGATAATGATTCTTAGTGAATTTGACATAGAATATGTGGATTGGAAAGCCATAAAAGGACAAGTGATCACTCATCAACTAGCAGAAGCACCAATAACAGATATTCATCCTATCCATCCCGAGTTTCCTGATGAAGAGTTATTCAATCTATATCCTTCAGTAGTTTGCCAGTTGTACTTTGATGGTTCATATACACAACATGGATCTGGAGCTAGAATATTGTTCATCACCCCTCAAGGTGATTGTATACCCAAATCATATAGGATTGCCTTCCCTTGTGCCAACAACATTGCTGAATATGAAGCCTTGATCACTTGATTACGCATGGCAGTACAATGGGATATCAAACAACTAGACATTTTTGGAGATTCTCAGCTGGTTATCAAACACGTTTTGGATGAATATCAAACAAAAGATGAAAACTCCTTCCATACAAGTTGATGGTAGATCATTTCAAGAAATGCTTTTCCAAAATCACATTTGAGCAAATCCCTAGGATAAACATCAAAGCAGTGTATGCCATGGCTACAATCAGTTCTCTTCTAGATATGCCCACTAACGCACAGAGATGTGAGTTTCTGGTTGAACAACTTTTGATTCTAGGTTTTGAAGTCCCACATTCAGAGCTTGTATGTGAAATTGTTGGTCCCAATTCTCCTTGGTACGAGGATATATATGAGTATCTCCACAATGGTACCTTTCCATTTCAATTATCCAACACACAATGCAAAACCTTTATCCACTGAGCCTCTCGTTACACCATCATTGGAGAAACCCTATACCATAAGAGTCTCGATGGTATCCTTCTTAGGTGTCTTGACTCAGAAGAAGCTAAAGTTGCCTTACGGGAGGTACACGAAGGTGTTTATGGTTCATATTCTGCCAACCCTAGCCTTACTAAGAAACTTTTGAAGGCTGGATATTACTAGCCAACCATGGAACAAGATGCACAACAATTTGCTAAGAGATGTCTACAATGTCAGCAACATGGGGATTTGATACATGCTCCAACACATGATCTACAGCCTGTTACTACTCCTTGGCCTTTCTCACAGTGGGGACTTGACCTCATAGGAAAGATTCATCCATCCTCATCTAATGGCCATAAGTTCATCATTACCGCCACTGAGTATTTTACAAAGTGGGTTGAAGCTATACCAATGACCTATATCACCTAAAAACAAATATCCAAATTCATCCTCCATTACATCATTTGCCAGTATGGAGTTCCACAAGCTATCGTTACCGATAATGGATGCCCTTTCAAAAATCAAGAAGTCTGTGATCTATGCAATAAATTCCATATCCAACATAGGTTTTCCACACCGTATTATCCCCAAAGTAACCATCATCAAAATTTTTAAGAAGACAGTCAATGAAGCTGGTCATGATTGACATCTACAACTCAATCTAGCCTTGTGGACCTAACAAATAAGTGTCAAAACTCCTACTGGTGCTACACCCTATGCTCTTGTGTATGACACTGAAGTTGTCTTACCTATTGAGGTCGATATCCCATTATTAAGAGTTTCATTACAACATATCATTTCTGATGAAGAGTACAGAATATCCAGATTGAATGATCTAGAGCTACTAGACGAAAGACGCCTCGCTACACTCAATCACCTTCAAGTCTATCAAAATCATCTTCTCCGTAGCTATAAAAAAAGATCAAGGAAAGAAGGTTCCAGGTAGGAGACCTTGTCCTCAAAGAGAATCAAAGAAATCAAAAGGATCATGAAAAGAAAGGAAAATTTGAACCAAATTGGCTAGGACCTTTTGTGATCACAACAGTCTATAGATCAGGAGCGTATACTCTCTCAACACCTGAAGGAATTCCTTTGGATGAACCTATCAATAGTGTTCATCTTAAGAAATTTTATGCTTGATCCTCATAATATTCCCCCCAAAAAAATCAAAATAGTAAAGATAAATAATTCATCCTCTGGTGAAAACTTGGAAAACAGGCGCCTTGGATAAGTACCATAGTGAAAACCTAGTAAAAAGGCGCTATGTGTACAACCAACTCCTGCCATCTATTCAGTTTCATTTACCATACCATCCTAACACTATCCCATAATAAACTCCATTTCATCCATAATAAACTCCATCCACCCCATCCATAATAAACTTCCCCCATTTCATAATAAACCTATTTATCCATAATAAGACCACTCCCTCCTTGCTTTACTCCTATCATGGTTTGGTAATTGTCAAAGTTGAAGTATCATTCCTTTCCACTATCCGTCTAGAGCTAGGTCACCTACCCCATCACCTTCCATAATAAACTCTTCCCATATTGGGGGCACTTGCTTGCGCTTAGTTTTTGGAAGTGAACACTTAAATCATCATTGTCAAACATCTCATCAACAACTGATATCATCAAACATTCACCCAATCCCATCCAATCCATAATCTAATCAATCCATCTACTATCATCATTACCATCAAAACATATACGAACTACATCTCACCTCTATCATTAAGTGCCTTGATTCCGTGGATACACGATATGTAGGTAGTTTGGAATACAAAGGAAGTGTCTAGACTCACGCATGGGAAATACACCTCTTTCATCTTTCATTCATTCATCCAATCTTCATCATCTTCATCCATCTCATATTCTTCAATCATCTATCTCCCACATTATCAATAAACACCTAGAACTACATATCATCACTTTCATCATCATCGTATTGTGCTTTGATCCCATAGATATAGGGTATGTAGGCAGTCTGGAATATGAAGGAAGTATCCAGTATGTAAGCACATACAATTCATTCATCCATCTTCCACCTCACTTTGACTAACTCAAGCAGAAGCAAACTACACATGTCTCAATAGCTCAAGCACTCATCAAATCAGAGGTAAACAAAAATATTTGTCTGCATGCCTTTAGCCAACATTTGCTATATCAATCCAACATCTCAGCCTTCAACATGATATATCGTTCCTCACAACAAGGTGCTATCCAAATCTATCCATGAGCACTCTCTTTTGGTAAGAGAACATGATGGCCGTGTCATTTTATTTTTGATTTATATTTTGTCTCTTTCTAATACCTAGTTAGGCTGCCTCGATTTCTCATATCTTGGTACATCACAATGAAGTATGGACTAGGGTATGGTCATTTTCTTTCGTATGCTATGTTTGAGGGATGATCTTATCCTCCTACTATGCCTAATGGTATCTTGTACGTGTTGGGATTAGCATCTTGCATATCAATATCTTTTGCATCTGAGGACCTAAAAAGCCTTTTATGTACTAAGACTATTCTATGCTAAGACTATTTCCTATACTTATAACCAACAAGGTTTCATTATGTTTAGTGGAAATAAGTTTAAACTGTTTGCTTGTAGAGTCAAAGTCCATCTCGAAAGAACTAATATTCATATCTTGTGTATGTTGGATCAACATCTTGACCTCATACAATAGACAAGATTGTACTATGTTGTTTTCATTAGATACATCATCACCCTGGTCTTTATACCTTGGTGCATAATATCCATATGCTACATCAAACATAAGGATTGCAATCTCTAAGTTTGTGTGCCACCATTGTCAAAAATCTACATCTCTTATCCATTATCCATCCATTTATCCCACAATAAAATTCATAGCTCTCACAATGATTGATCAATCAAATTTCACCTATTTTTCTCTATTCATCATCATCCATGTCTTCTTTATCTTCATCCTGCAAAACAAGTGTGTTAGACATACATTATCATACATCATTATTATATATCATTATATCAATATATTTGCAAAACATAAGATCATTGTACATTTTCATTTGCCTAAATCCATCATCAACATCAGCATACATCTATCCATTAACATAAACATTCATTCATTATAAGCATAGTATCATCAAATCATAATCATATTCATCTATCATTTACATAGCTACCATATACATGTCATAATCATAAAAAAACATAAAACCATAAATATCAATATCATACATGTGCATCCATAATCATGATATCATATATCGCCATCAAAATCCATCATATATATATATACATCTAGGTCAATACATAAGTGTCTCATCATGTCCAAAATGAATCAATATATACAAAAGCAGCTATCAAAGAGCCATCAATATACATACATCAGGATCGCATGCCTCAAGACACACATGATACAAAATGATACAATATGATATAATATGATAAAATAACCAAGCTATCCCTGGGGTCTCGGGTGGGTGGCACTCCTTGATGAAGCGTCTCCCTGATCTCCCCTTGCAACCTGAGATCCTCCTGCACCTGGCTGTTGGGGTGGTCCCATAACTGATTCCCTAAATCTACTCCTCCCAGTCCTCCTCGAGGCTGATGCCCTAGACCTGCTCCTAAGACTCATTTGTCCCTGGTCAGCAAGCACGACTCCAAAATATAGGCTCCTATAGTACTCAGCCTCTGCCTATGCTATCCCTAGCTCACCCTATACATGAGTGAGCTCTCTAGCCAAGAACACCCTTGTCTAATCCATGCCCAAGGTTGCTCTAGTTGCATCTCTCTCAACTGTAACAACCTATAACCTCTGTGTTGCTACATCTCTCTGTATAGTCAGTCGAGCCACTATCCCATCATCTGGTGCGGCATGTACTACCTGTGCCTGGTATTCCTGCACCTATGCTCGAGCTTGTCTCATAGTGACTAAGGCTCGGTCCTGATCTTATCTCATTTGCCTGAACCTTGTCTCCAGGTAAATCCTCCTGCCCATCTTGTTTTGCAACTGTCACCGCAGATGAGTCTCCTTTGTCTCCACCTGCTGACCTCCTCCCTGTCCACCCCTAATCACAAGATGTTGTTGCTGAGGAGACTCTACATGTCTCTGAACCTATCCCTAGACCCGTCCCTACTATGCAATAAACTAAACTCTATGAGGTCATCTCTACCCCCTCGCCCTAGAAGGACGTGGCCAATGAAATGCCACCTCTCCTACCTCTCCAGGTATAGTCAACTGAGTAGGCCGATGTAGTATCAAATATGCATCATACTTTGGGGTAGTTCCCAGATCTACTAGCCCCAGAACCCAGTCCCAAACTACTGGATGTAAGCCATGAACCTCCATCAATGCCATCTCCACAACAATCTCTAGACCCCAAGCAGGGATCTCTCATCGTGTCCGCCCGAATATCGCATCTCCTACTGGCTCACCCTAGGGCAAACCAAATTGTCAGAGCACTCTCTTAGGAAGATAATGCTCTATGATGTAAATGCCTTTGCCAAACAGATATCTAGGTTGGCGAGCATACACCAACTGCTCTGCATCATCCTCCCAACTCTCACAATTGTGCCAGGGTCTCCAAATGAATGTGTCAAGTTTATCCAATGTCCTCCTCCAGTATACAGGTGCATTAAGCTGCTTGTAGGTAATACCTCATCCATAGATATGTACAAAGGGATCTCCAGCCTCCCTTTGCCATGTCGCAACTGGCCTCGTCACTGTAATATGCTTGTAAGCCCACACATGTAGAATTGTAACTCCAGCAGACATGCTTGAACCAAACATATATGCACAATCATGTAGATAATGGTATAGCTAACCAAGTATGGAAGGACCCCATGCATATTTGATGCCATATGTGAACATGCCCTCCATGAATGTACCCCATCCTATTGGGAATCCATGAGCTTGCCTATCAGGAACCAGAAATTGAATAATCGCTACCACTAATTGCTGTAATCGGGTACATAACCTCCTCATCCTCTGCATCCTAATCTCATGATCCTCCACTCCTATGTCAATAGTCATGAACAATCTCTGCAAAGAATCAGGACCCCACTCTGGATCATAGTCCACTCGATCACCGTGAATCAGAATCCTCAATATACGCCACACATCCTCTAGTGTAACGATGGCCTCTCCAGTTGGTAGCAAGAATGAACTATGCTTGCTATACCAATGCTCTACCAACACTATCATCAACGCAGTATGTGCTCTAACATGAGTGATCGGCGCTGCAAACCATAGACCGACAACCTCCAAAAAAAGGTTCACCTCTGCATCTAAATCCATCGATAAGGCCAAATCCTCTGGATGTATCTCTCTCGATAATAACACCAATAATACATTATGCAATCATCAATTGAATTGAGTGTTATTTATTTATTTGAGCCTATTTTGATAAAAACCCTAAGTTTGCCTATGTATAACCAAAAGCGACTTCATCTACCATAGGCAACCACCTACTAACCATATGCGACCTCAAAAACCATAAGCGACTAGGTATCAACCATATGCAACCTATCTTGCCAAATGCGCATTCCTGCTAGTCAAAAGCGAGCTTTTTCGCCATATGTGCACAACATCCTACAAACCCTAACAAAATGACCAAATGTGACTTCTAATGCCATAGGTGACTAAACCACACCCATAGGTGACTTAATCTGCCAAATGTGACTGCGCACTAACCATATGTGCATCACCTACCCTACTGCGTCTTTGGTCACACACTCGACATAATGACTCCTATGGACCTATTAATGACACTTTTAGAGAAAGTTTTCAATACATACCATTGTGCAAGCTCCTTCTAGTCGTCCATATGTCCTCACCTACTCTGCTCGATGATCTGTACATGGAATCACCATCCTAATGCTTTGCAAAGCTCTGAAGCACTAGAAAATCAAAAGAGCTCTAGGATTTTAAACACAAATGAAGCAAATGAATAGAAATGGACCCTTGGACTTATATTTATAGAACCAAAACCCTAATTTATTCTAAGCCAAAACCTAATTCTTCTTTTCCATCCCTCGTTTATCCCACCCAAACTCTAATTCTTCGTGTCAACCTCGTCTATCCTTGTTTTGTCATCTATTCGCGAGTCAACCCAGTCGTTTCCCAGTAGCCTGGTTTTCCTCTCAAGGGGGCATCACCCACCAGTTTTACTGGGGCATAGCTTGTTTACCTCATGTATTAGTCATATCTTCTTTGAAACAATGTCCTAAAGTACATTGTCTCAAAGAGAGGCAAAATGTAGACACCCAAAATTGACCCTTCGTATCACTTGTCGATTTGTCGCATTATTCACCATTGCATATGTCAATTTTGTCTAACACATTTGTATCAATTATCTATTTTCTTTTAAATTACCTCCTTCTATAATTAATTAAATAAATTGTATTTATTTAAATAATTAATTTCATCTATTTTCATTACCCTTATTCTTCTATTTTCTATTCATAATTAAATAATCTTTAATTATTTAATTATCCCATTATTCTTCTAAAAATTAAATAAATTTTCTAAATTTATTTAATTTGCCCCTTCTAAATAAATAAAATTAATATTTTATTTATTTATCTTCTCATTATGCATATAAATTAAATAAATTTATCTATTTAATTTATATTTACTCTTCTAATTTTCTAAATTTAGCTTTTTCCTCCATCATTTAAAAATAAATTAAATACATTTATTTGTTTAATTTATTTTTTATCTTATCATTTCCCTCCTTTATCACTTTCTTTTATGTGTACAAGTTGGCCTTGTCTATAGTTTGTCAAAAATTAAATACAAAAAATGATTTAATTGGTTTAAAAATCAATTATCCTTGTCATCCAACTCTTAAAATAGAAAAGCATCCTATTTTAAGAAAATCAATCTTATCTCCACCAATAAAGCCAACTAAATCATTTAATAAAAGCTATCTTAAGGACACATGTCTTGTACACATTCATCCAAGCCTCCTGAATTATCTCAATTGTTCATGTAGCCACCTTTTCTCCACCGTTGATCAATCTTAGTAGAGAGCTATATATACATGCTCTCATTTCATTTCACACATCCCACACAATCTCTATAGCGCCTAGATTATCATCTTATGCATATTGTATCCATTGAGCATCCATTAAGCACTTTGAGCATATCATCTATCATCATGGCAGCTTTGGTAACTATGGTTGTTCATTATTGAGAAGCAATCCGCATTCAACCAAGGAATCAATACAATCTAGGTGACATTGTTCTTTGATTTTCTTTCATTTTGTGCTATTTAGATGGATTTCTTGAAGGTGGTAGGATTGGGTTTTGATTGTAATGCTTGATCTTATTAACCTTATTTTTCCTGCTCATACACTTTGTTTTAGGGTCATTCCCAAGGAAGCTACAACTCCTTGCAAACTTTGTTTTTAGGTCGCTCCCAAGGAAGCAACTACTCTCTAAACTGAGAACAAACTCAGAAATGATTATAGTATGACAATCCTTCTACTACCTGAAAACTGACATTAGATCTCACACATTTGATGGTTGCAATTCTACTTCTTCTGATGATTGGATCAATTAGGCACACTAATCACTTCCTTCCTATCACATAAATGTCTTCAAGATGAAACAGGACAGCCCTTATTACTTCTGCTCTTTCTCCTTTAGTCACACATCACAATGCATAATATGTTCATATTCTATTCTTTACACATTCATTCGCAATCATACCTCATCTAGATCAACTAGGCTTACAATATATACATGACATTACATTGATTTCATTACAAGTTGGCCAATACAACAAGAATATTATATTTTACAAGTCGGCCAGAGATTACACTACATGAAACATGCATAGGGTAGGACCTATCATGAGCTACTCACTACTCCAGGAAGAAACACGTGCTTTGCAGATCCCAACACAAGCTTAGTCTAGTCCTAAACATCCTTCATAGCATCATCCTTCAAGGAATAACATCCACATGCTTCACAAGTTTGAATTAGGTCACCCTTAAGAAAGAACACATGTAGCATGTAGCACAATGGTGATTTCAACATGGCGGTACTCATGAATGATTATACATTGCTTGAGATTCTTCCAGATGATATAAAAGTACCTATACACTATCTCCAAACATTCCTTGAAGTCTACACAACAACTTTGTGGCACACATCATCAACCTTCCTCAATCAGCTAGACAGAGGCATAGCCTGGTAATACCATCATTCTAGACCACAGTCAGTTCCAGAGAGAGCAGAAAAACACATTGCAGAGAAACTGGAGACAACACAAGATCATCAGGACCATCTTCCATCAGTCAATGTACCATTTCATGCCATAACAAGTTGGTGCACATAATCAGCATATGTCCTGAGAACAACTAGGCATCTAGAAGTATCTGTATCACAACTATCATATGAAAACTAAACTTGCAGACATCCAAATCACATGAAATACATATGGATGCACTCATATACTATTATTAACATATCCTCAAAACTGCATGAGAAAATATTCATTTGCGGAGGAATACAGAGTATTCCAATTACCCTTCATCAACACTTTACTCTGCTAGAGCACAGACCGGAGCTCAATTACTTGTAACTTTCACTGTCGACAAGAAAATGATTTGAAACTTTGTATTACAACATCCTTAACTTAACTTCTAAACTGCATGACCATATCTTCAAATGAGGAGGAATGCGGAGCATTTTACCAGATAGTCTTCTACGCAGCTTCTTGCACAAGCCATTGTTCACCAACATCTGGAGGTTAGAACATTCATGTAGTAACTTATACTTTCTTAGGATCACTAGGAAGTATCATATAACATGTTGTAGGTCATTAGCAACATGTTCTCATCCTCAGCATAGCTTCTAATTCCCATCTTAATATATCATCATTCATCTTAGCTGACCACAAGCATGCTCAAAACACATTGTCTTGACATTAATCAGGGCATGACATCCAACCATGAACATAAGCAACCAACCATGAATCTCAACATCATCACTGCATCTCACTGCATCTATTACTATATCGGTATATCATCAGCAACCAACCTCAAACATTAGCATCATTACTACATCTGTTACTACACTAGTATATCATCATCACAAACTGAGGGTTGACCTCACTCTTAGTGTTGACATTAATGACAACACATATTACCAACAATCTCCCCCTTTGTCATTGATGGAAACACACACACCTTATCATTCTCCCCCTTAGATGCACATTTCTCTCTCTCCCTCTTGCACATCAAGGACAAAGGCCAATTGCTTCTCCCCCTTAGAGCACAAACTCTCCCCCTAAGGTGCACATTTTCTTAACTCTCTCCTCCTTTGATGTTCATACACTTTTCTTGAATCAACTCACTGACTCCCCCTGTTAGCACCAACCACTACCCGCTCCCCTTGAGAGGTAGCCATCATCAATCTAGGAAAAAGATATAGCATGAACTCCCCCTGGATAGATGCACTACTATGCATCTAGCAAGAAGAAGGAGGGCCAATTACCCCTAACCTCTGCCTGGGATCTTCAAAAGCATCCTTTACAAGAGCCTTCGTAAAAATATCTACAATCTGATCCTTTGTTGGATCATATTCCAACTTTACTTCCTAATCTGCAACCTTCTCTCTCAATAAGTGATACCTGATTTCTATATGCTTGGTTCTAGAATGCATCACTAGATTCTTGAAAATATTGATAGCACTTGTATTATCACACAAAATAGGAATAGGCTCATCATACAGTACCTTGATATCCTTCAGGGTTTTCTTCATCCACAATACTTGTGTACAACAGGATGCTGTTGCGATATACTCTGCCTTTGTAGTTGATAAAGACACTAAATCTTGTTTCTTGCCCTGCCACGAAACCAATATGCTTCTTAAAAAGAAAGCACCTCCACTTGTACTTCTTCTATCATCAACACAACCTACCCAATCAACATCAATGTAAGCACTCAGATCAAAGTCATTACCTCTTGGATACCATAATCCATAATTCAGAGTTCCTTTCAAGTAACTAAATTTTCTTTTCACTGCCTTCTCATGTGTTTTATTGGGATTAGCTTGATATTTGGAAACCACACATACTACATGCATAATATCAGGTCTAGAAGCAATTAAGTACAACAATCCTCCAATCATAGATCTATAGAGAGTTTGATCAACCTCTGAAGACTCATCAATCTTGCTCAAGTGACATCTAGTGACCATAGGATTACTCATTGGTTTGGAATCCTCCATACTAAACTTTTTCAACATCTCTTGAACATACTTAGCCTGAGAAATAAAGATACCAGCATCTAGCTAAGCAATTTGAAGTCCAAGGAGGAAAGATGTCTCAACAATCATAGGCATTTCAAACTCTTTTTGCATCTCCTCTGCAAACCTCTTATGCATATCATCATCTCCACCAAA
Source organism: Cunninghamia lanceolata (assembly GCA_027924645.1). Classification (NCBI taxonomy): domain Eukaryota; kingdom Viridiplantae; phylum Streptophyta; class Pinopsida; order Cupressales; family Cupressaceae; genus Cunninghamia; species Cunninghamia lanceolata. Next base: position 4,964,502 of record BSBN01000847.1, on the reverse strand, counting down.
GATGATGTCATCAACATATAATGCAACTATAAATATCATATCTCCTTCCTTGAAGTAAAGATTAATATCTATGGTACCTTTCTTGAATCCTTGTTGAAGTAAGTACTTATCCAACCTAGCATACCAAGCTCTAGGTGCTTTCTTGAGACCATACAAAGCTTTATTGAGTTTGTACACCATGTCTAGATATTCTGATATCTTGAAACCATTTGGTTTCTCAATATAGACTTCTTCCTCTAGATCTCCATTCAAAAATGTTGACTTGACATCCATTTGATAAATTTTGGAGTTCTTATGAGCATCAAGGGCATGAAACATCATGATTGCCTCCATCCTAGCTACTAGAGCAAAATTCTCCTCAAAATCAATGCTTTCAACTTGAGAATAGCCCTTACACATCAATCTTGCATTTTCTCCTCACAACTTCACCATCTTCATTTAGCTTGTTCTGGAACACCCACTTTGTTCCTATAACATTCTTATTGGCTAGTCTGGAAACCAATTCCCATGTTTGATTCTTTTCTATCTGATTCAATTCTTCTTCCATTGTCTTTATCCATCCATCATCTTTGCTACTATCAACAAAGGTTTTGGGTTCTACCTTTGATAATAAACACAAGATCACTTGCTCATATGCCTTTGCAAACCTTCTCCTGCTCTGCATACCTTCACTCTTATCTCCAATGATCTGATTTGCTGAATGGTTCTTTTGAACACACTTTGCTAGAGTCTTAGGTATCTTCTCTGGTTCTTGTTTCTTTTCTTCTTTCTCTTCTTCTTCTTCATCTTCAATGCATGGAAAAATATCAGATCTAGAGTCCTCTAATTCTTGTGAGATTTGATATAGATCTTCATCTAATTTGACATTTGTGCTTTCAATCATCTTCCCCAATCTCTTGTTGTAGCATCTATAGGCCTTACTTTTGGTTGAGTAACCAAGAAAAATCCCTTCATCACTTCTTGAATCAAACTTTCCTAGGTCATCTTCATCTATTCTAATATAGCATTTTCTACCAAAGTTCTTGAAGTATCTGACAATGGGAGGTCTTCAATACCATAGCTCATAAGGGGTCTTAGTGCTATTGACCCTCAATTGTACTTTGTTGATGAGATAAACAACATTGTGAACTGCTTCCTCCCAGTACATGTTAGGCATATCTGCATCTTTCAACATTTCCCTAGCCATCTCTTGTACATTCGTATTCTTCCTTTCCACTACCCCATTTTGCTAAGGGGTCCTAGGAGCTGACAGATGTCTCCTAATACCATGATCTTCAGAGAACTTTTCAAATTCATTTGAAGTAAACTCACCTCCTTTATCAGACCTTAAACATTTGTCTTAGCATCCATTTCATTCTCAACCTTAGCTTTGAAAACCTTAAACTTTGAAAACCTTAAACTTATCAAAAGCATCTAATTTTTCTCTTAAGAAAGTAACCCAAGTCATTCTAGAATAATCATCAATAAGTAACATGAAATACCTTTCACCTTGTTGACTCTTTACTCTTGTAGGTCCACATAGGTGAGTGTGAATCAACTCCAATGGAATTGAAGAATAATACTCCTTGGTCTTGGAATTTTTCTTTGTTTGCTTTCCCATTTGGCATTCCATGCATAATGTGTTTGTAGGCTTGGTTATCTTAGGTTTATCTCAAACTGTATGAATAGAGATGATCTTTACCATATTGTCAAAGTTGGTGTGTCCCATTCTCTTGTGCCACAACCAACACTCACTGGAATGAACCAATAAGCATGTTCTTCCATTTACCTCCTTTAGATGATAGATGTCACCATATGACTTGATACCTTCTGTAACTAGTTTTCTGGACCATGCCTTCCTGATTTCACAACCTTTGGCATGAAAGGTAAGATTGTATCCTTTACTACACATCTGACTAACACTAAGAAGATTGTACTTTAGCCCTTTGAATAGAGTCTGACATCCTCAGTCCTATTCTTCCCATCAATAGTTATAGCACCCTTTCCATAGATTTGTGATGCCTCATCACCACCAAACTTAACAGCTCCACCATTCCTCTTCTCAAGGTTGATAATCTTCTCCTTGTCACCAGTCATATGATTAGAGTAACCACTGTCAATTACCCAGGCATTGGATTCTTCTTTTGCATGAAATGAAGTCCATACAACCATTGATTTATCATTATTTTGGTCAGCTTGCAAGGTATTAGACTTTTCACATTTTCTAATATCATCCTTTTTGTCACCAACGTTCAAGGCCATGAAAACTGTTTCATCATTTGAATCATCATGATCCTCATCTTTTGAAGAACAACTGCTTTCTATGGAATACATGCTTCTTTTGTACTTGTCTCTCTTGTTACTGCCCCTTAATTCTTTAAAAGGACATTTGGAAGAAAAATGACCAATCTTTCCACAATTGAAACATTTGAAAGGTAACTTACCTCTGTATTTGCCTGTGCCTTTCTTTAATGTTCCTACAAAGTTTGCTTCTACCTCATCAAGGTGATGGATTTCATCAGTTGCTGCATCTTCTATCTTCTTACTTTCTTTGAATGTTGCTTCCTTATTTGGAGCACCTTTGTCAAATTCTCTCATTTCAAAGGCTATGAGAGAGCCAAACAATTGATCTATTGTGTATTTATTCAAACCCCAAGATTGCTTAATAGCAGATACCTTATGACTATAAGATTTAGGAAGAGATCTCAAAACCTTCTTCGCAATCTCATCTTCTTTCACTTCCCCACCAAGACCTCTAATGCCATTGACTATTTCATCCACTCAGAGCATGTGACTAGCAATGTCTTCATCTTCTGTCATCCTCAAGGTCTCAAATTTGCTCTTGAAAATTTGCATCTTGGCTTGCTTCACTTTACTATCTCCTTCATAAATACTTTCAAGTTCATTCCAGACATCCTGAGTAGAAGTACAACCCATTACCTTCACAAGTTCTAAATCATCTAGCCCATTCTTGATAGCATTCTTTGCCTTAGCATTGCTATCATACAACTTAGTCTCATCTGCATCCATAGGATCACCAGCAAGAGCAGTGTAACCCTTCTTAACTGATTGCCAAATGACATACCCTAGAGAAGATAGATAGTTTTCCATCCTTAGCTTCCAAAAGGAATAATTTGTTCCATCAAACATAGGTACTGTTAGTGCTCAATCTGACTGGATGCTTCCCAGTTATCCCTACAAGGTAGCCAACATTGATCAACAGGATTTCTGGGCCAGGGGCCAATAGTACAGGAGATAGACTCTACAAATATCTCCTCTTCTTCTTTAGGCTATGCAAAACCAAGGGCGGTATTCCCTATTCAACATCTATAACATATGCCATTGAATTTACTTGGATGTTGATACAAAGCAGATAAATCCTCTCTTATGCAGACCAAAACTGTGAAATAAGTGCAAAGGGGCTAGCTTTGGGCCTATGTTTAGTTGTGAGATAGAGGACTTTGGTCCTAAAACTACTTCTAATGTCCTAAAGGTTTGTATTTGAATTTTGAGTTTGATTTTTTTGGTATTTGGATGCAAAACTAGGACCTTGGTTGTAACCTCAATACAAGACTAGATCGGTGCCTGTCTCAGGGCTTGGAGTCAATAGACATACACATGTGAATGGTTACCATAAACATATATTAATGACTAGATTTCAAGGGGATTTTTAGTGTCTGCCTTACAGATACTTCCCAAAACTGAGTATTCAGTTATCTCTGCTTAGAAACATCCTCATTACAATATATTCTTCCCAACACTTAACCCAAAACATTTAATCTACTCCTTGAGCAGAAGTAAAAGACTAAGCATTCAACAGAGCGAACCCATGTTCTAGAATCTTAAACACCCCTTAGCTGTTTAGATTCAGAAGAAGAAAACATTCAATTCAGAGACAAATAACAGAATACATGCAATGAAGCATTGCTCATATAAAACAACATGAAACCAGTAAATTTATGCATAAAACATATAACATATGATTCATAAACTCACAAGACACCCAAAAACAGAGCCACCAACGAAGTTGTATTTTATCATAGCACCAAAATTTGTCCAGTTTTCAACAACCACCAATGAGCAACACAGTCTGCCTTTTATAGCAAGGTTGTGTTCTCAGCAATTAATTACAGGGCAAAAATCAAAAATCTGCTAGATACAACACATTAAAAAAAATGGCACCCAAAATATCAATGCAGCAAGCAGAAAGAAAGGCTAGGAGTAGTTGGACTCGAGCCCTATGCCGCCGTTTGGGGATTTTTCTCTTAAAACTGGTAGGTGGCACGTCCATCATCAGCCCATACCTCTGTAATTCTGCAATCAATGGTCAACCTACTGGTGTCCTGCAGAAATGCAACAAACCGCGTGCTCTGGGAGCCTTCTCTCCAAGAACGCCACTACAGTCATGAAGAAAACCCTACATTCAAACATAGCTGTCGATCTTTCTCTGCATCTCTCAAATCTACAGCTCAAATCAAACAGGCAAGTCACTGGCCAATGAGAATGTGCCACGTAGATGCTTCTTTGCCATCGCTAACTTTTCCCATCACAAACATGCATTTTGCCTCTTTGTAAATGCAAAAGCATATACAACCACCTTACATACAAGGCGGACCCCAGACCTTTATGAAATAGATTGAAAACTTATTCAGGTCCGGCTTGTATCTCCCTCCTTTGTATATTCGCGATATACAACATACACATACATACAAGCCGCGAACATCAAGATATTATGAATCAGAATGTAACTCCTTTTGAAATCCAACTTGTATCCCTTTCATTGCATATTAGCTTATATATTGGCATATACAAGCACTTTATACAACCCACAGACCTCAAATTTTATTTGCTGCATTTTATTTCTCCTTCATGTCCGGGTTGCACCTCCCTTTCCTTGTATCAATGCCTTGTATATCACAAATATACAACGCGGACATACAAAACAAAACATACAATCCGTACTTAAAACCTTTATCAACCAGGAAGTATAACCTTTTGGGTCTGGCTTGTATATTTGCGAATGCATATTTGATTGTATGTGCGAACATACAATCGCCAAAACATGCAGTCAGTGGGCCCCACCTTTTGTATTTCGGCCCCTTGCACTTTTCTCTTTGCACATAACGAATGTATATTGCATATACATTCCGCCTTGTATGTGAGGTAGACACCACCAAATGTATCTCCTGCTTTGTATGTCGCCGAATATACAAGACCTCTTGTATCTTCTCAATGTACATGTTTCCCCTTGATCATGCATCGGCCAATGTATCTTTCACTGTAGCGGATGTACATGCGCCTCTTTGTATATTTTATTTGCATGTTCTCCTTTGTATCTAGCCATTGTATGTCTGAACATACAACACAAAATATACATGCAACCCAATATACAAGAAAGGAATATTCCCAAAATCTACGAAAGATTCCTCAATGTATATGCACCCTTTTTAAGACCGATATGCATTGCGAAATGCATACAACTGATTTTCACCATTTTTTGAAGGCAGATTGAGATCTTTGACCCGCCAATGTACATTTGACCTGCATGTATATACAAACAACCTTGTATATACAAAGTGACATGCATACAACAAATTTTTTTGCACTTTTCAACTGCAAAGGCCAAAAGACTTAGAATTTTTTGGATTTTTTGGGAAGGTGCCTACATATTTTAATGCTTGAAACCCGATTGTTTATGCAGGCACTAACAATGGCTCTGACTGGGGATGTGCAAGCGCAAGGCTGCAGCGAGAACCCAACCACTCCGGGACAGACCAAGCAAAACACAAAACACAAAACACCAGTGACCATACAAGGCCCACACAGACTATCTACACCTAATTTACAATGTGCACACAGGATGACCACTTATGAAAAATAGGGCTTTAGGAATTGACCGTGCACAGGCAGTTCCAGTAATTCACCATTTAAGGCCTGGAGAAAGTAGGAATCTCTTCCATGAATATTGCTGATTTGATATGGGCCCACCCATAACGACTCAAATTTATTATGCTTACCCTTATCCTGGCTCTTTGTGTTCCAAACAAGGACCAAGTCACTTATCTGAAACTTTCTTTCTACAGCCCTTTTATCAAACAAATATTTTACCTTCTGTTGTATCCTGATATTTGTCCTCTGTGCTTCCCTTCTGGTTTCATCCAATGTGATTGGCTGATTTATCCTCCCATTCATTGAGTCTTCAATCTGTTCATCATTTTCCCGTATGAATCTATAGACTGGCAAGAGATTATTCACAGGTAACCTAGCTGCTGCACCATACACTAGCTCAAAAGGTGACCTTCCAATTGCTATCTTCATTGTTATCCAGTCAGCCCATAATGCCATCTTTAACTTTGAATCCCATGCCCTTCTGTTCTCGTCCACCATCCTTTTGATGACTTTCATGAGGCTTTTGTTACTTGACTCTGCTTGACCATTTCCCTGTGGATGATATGGTGATGCATATGACAAATTAATCCCATATTTGTTGCAAAAATCAATAAATTCACCAGATCTGAAGCACATGGCATTGTTTGTGACCATTGTGACTGGCACTCTAAATCTGATAATAATGTGTTCCAAAATAAAATCCATCACCACCCTGCTTGTAGCCTTTTAGTTGGAATTGCTTCAACCCATTTGGTAAAATAATCAGTAGCAACCAAAATCCAACTATGTCCTCCACTTGATTTTTCTAAAATTTCCCCTATAAAATCGATTCCCCATTGCTGAAATGGAGCCCCCACAGTTACAGTTCTAAGGGGTAATGCACCTTCATGCTTGAGTTTTCCTGAAAACCTTTGGCAAGGATCACATCTTCTTACCAACCTTTGTGCATCTGAGAAAAGCATAGGCCACCAATAGCCTGCTCTGAGAATTTTGTGGGCTGTTGTCTTGGCAGTGTAATGTCCACCACACACTCCCTTGTGCATGTCATTAAAAATATCTATAGCTTGGTTTTCATCCACACACCTAAGTAAGACACCATTAGGATTCTTCCAATACAATTCTTCTTAAACAATTATGTATTTGATAGCACATAGTTTCAAGGTTCTTTTCTGACTATCACTGAAGTAGGAAGGACAATTCAAATTTTGCAAGTAATATCACAAATATCTTATTTGCTGCATTTTATTTCTCCTTCATGTCCGGGTTGCACCTCCCTTTCCTTGTATCAATGCCTTGTATATCACAAATATACAACGCGGACATACAAAACAAAACATACAATCCGTACTTAAAACGTTTATCAACCAAAAAGTATAACCTTTCAGGTCTGGCTTGTATATTTGCGAATGCATATATGATTGTATGTGCAAACATACAATCGCCAAAACATGTAGTCAGTGGGCCCCACCTTTTGTATATCGGCCCCTTGCACTTTTCTCTTTGCACATAACGAATGTATATTGCATATACATTCCACCTTGTATGTGAGGTAGACCCCACCAAATGTATCTCCTGCTTTGTATGTTGCCGAATGTACAAGACCTCTTGTATATTCTCAATGTACATGTTTCCCCTTGCACATGCATCGGCCAATGTATCTTTCACTGTAGCGGATGTACATGCGCCTCTTTGTATATTTTATTTGCATGTTCTCCTTTGTATCTAGCTGTTGTATGTCTGAACATAAAACACAAAATATACATGCAACCCGATATACAAGCAAGGAATATTCCCATAATCTGCGAAAGATTCCTCAATGTATATGCACCCTTTTTAAGACCAATATGCATTGCGAAATGCATACAACTGATTTTCACCATTTTTTGAAGGCAGATTGAGATCTTTGACCCGCCAATGCACATTTGACCTGCATGTATATACAAACAACCTTGTATATACAAAGTGACATGCATACAACAGAATTTTTTGCACTTTTCAACTGCAAAGGCCAAAAGACTTAGAATTTTTTGGATTTTTTGGGAAGGTGCCTGCATATTTTAATGCTTGAAACCTGATTGTTTATGCATGCACTAATAAGTACCTTGGGAGATCCATTATTTTCCATCTCGAACCTTCCTCAAGCAGTCAAGATTCTTCTAAGTAACTTGGGTCTAATACCAATTGTTGAACACACCAAGATACTGAGGGGGGATCAATAAGTATCTAAACAAACTTCAAATCCTCTAGAGTAGATTAAAACTTAAGCATTACAACATCAACATAAACATGAAAGATCAACACAATGCACATCAACACATAACACCAGATATACGTGGAAGACCCAAGAAGGGAAAAACCATGGTGAGGATTAACTCACAATATATGAAACTCAAAATTACAACTTTTTTTTAGGGCTACAACCGAAGGAAGATACTACTCCATGCTGACATTGTTTTAGGGCTACAAACCAAGGAAAATACTACTCCATGAAGAATTTATTTTAGGGTCACTCCCAAGGAAGATACAACTCACTGCAAACTTTGTTTTAGCGTCACTCCCAATGAAGCAACTACTCCCTGAACAGAGAACAAACTCAGAAATGATTACAGTATGACAATCCTTCTACTGCCTGAAAACTGAAATTGGAGCTCACACCTTTGATGATTGCAATTCTTCTTCTTCTAATGATTGGATAAATTAGGCACACTCTTCAATTCCCTCTTGTCACATAAATGTCTTCAAGATGAAACAGGATAGCCTTTATTATTTCTACTCTTTCTCCTTCAGTCACACATCACAATGCATAATATGTTCATATTCTATTCTTTACACATTCATTCGAAATAATACCTCACCTAGATCAATTGGGCTTACAATATATACATGAAATTACATTAATTTCATTACAGGTCAGATAATACAATAAGAATATTATATTTTACAAGTTGTCCAGAGATCACACTACATGAAACATGCATAGGGCAAGCCCTATCATGAGCTACACTCTACTCTAGGAATTAACATACATTTTATAGATCCCAACACAATCTTAGTCCATTCCTAAACATCCTTCACAACATAATCCTTCAAGGAATAACATCCACATGCTTCACAAATTTGAATTAGGTCGCCCTTAAGCAAGAACACATGAAGCATGTAGCACAATGGTGATTTCAACTTGGAGGTACTTATGAATGATTAAACATTGCTTGTGCTTCTTCTAGATGAGTTGGCAAGACCTATACACTATCTCCAAGCATTCCTTGAAATCTATACAACTTTGTGGCACACATCATCAACCTTCCTTAGCTAGCCAAACAGAGGCATAGCCTAGCAATACCATCATTCCGTACCACAGTCAATTCTGGAGAGAGTAGAAAAACACCTTGCGGAGCAACTAGAGACAACACAAGATAATCAGGACCATCTTCCATCAGTCAATGTACCATTTCACGCCACAACAAGTTGGCGCACATCATTAGCATATGTCATGAGAACAACTAGGCATCTCAAACTATCTGTATCACAACTCTCATTTGAAAACTAAACTTGCGGACCTCTAAATCACCTTAAATACATATGGATACACACATATACCATTATAAACATATCCTCAAAAACACATGAGCAGATATTCATTTGCGGAGGAATGCAAAGTATTCCAATTACCCTTCATCGACACTTTATTCTATCAGAGCACAAACCGAAACTCAATTACCTGTAAATTTCACTGCGGAGGAGCAAATGATCTAAAACTTTGGATTTAGCACCTTTACAACATGCTTAACTTAACTTCTAAACTGCATGACCATATCTTCAAATGTGGAGGAATACAGAGTATTTTACCAGACAGTCTTCCATGCAGCTTCTTGCACTAGCCATTCTTCACCAACATCTAGAGGTGAGAACATTCATGTAGCAACTTATACTTTCTTAGGATCATCAGGAGGGATCATATAACACGTTGTAGGTCATCAACAACATCTTCTCATCCTTAGCATAGCTTCTAATTCCCATCTTAATATATCATCATTCATCTTAGTTGACCACAAGCATGCTCAAAACACCTTTTCTTGACATTAATTAGGGAATGACATCCAACCATGAACATTAGCAACCAACCATGAATCTCAACATCATCACTGCATCTCACTGCATCTGTTACTACACTGGTATATCATTAGCAACCAACCATGAACATCAACATCATCACTGCATCTGTTACTACACTGGTATATCATCATCACAAACTGAGTGTTGACCTCACTCTGAGTGTTGACATCAATGACAATACATATTGCCAACAACCCTAAAATTACACCTCCACAGGTGATGCTATTGTTGTAGGTTGAGGTCATGTAGGTAGCTGGAACAATGCAAACCTTCAATGCACAAGTACCTGAGTTTAATGAGGAGAATGAAGTGTTTCAGTGACCCTTACTTCCACAGGTCCTTCCAAGGTCAAAGTCAATGAACATGGTATGGACATCCTCAAAATTTGTAGATCTCTTGACATGATCCTCTAGGCCATAATTTAATGCAGCATGGGTTGCTTGTAAAACATGTCGATTGATTTTCAACGCCCAGGGCTACACAACGATTTGAAAAGCTATATAAACATGTAATCAAGACATTTGTTGGGGTTGGTTGGTCACTATGTCCTTATCCAGGATAAAATGCTTGATGTTTGATCATAGCCTCATGATAATTCCCATAACTGTATGAATCTAATGAACTGTGTCCTCTCCTAGACCTCTCTTGTCTTCATTCCAGTTCAACTATGAAGGGAATGTTGTCATTCTGTGTCTTTTTTTATCTATATTAAGATTTTATTTTTTTGTAATGGCTATTTATCCTTCATGATCATTATAAACTGTTATTTTGCCTCTCTCTAAAGCTTTACACTGTGTTTATTTGAAAATTGTATGCTTGTATTGTGGGTAAAATAGTCCCTTTCATAGTTCAAAATTTCTACCTTAACCTTGGTGATAGATTCTATGAGTTTGTGTGAGCCAGTTTAAGTTTTGACATCATTGTTGTGTTAATTTGGTGTAACATACCAACTCATACAACTTGGAATTACTCACAAAATTTACTAAGAAAGTAAATGAACATGTTTAAACATGAATGAATTTTTTTAATCATTTGCATAATCATATAGAAATAAATGCATATCTTTTCTAAATATTTTTCAACCTTGAAATTACAATATATTTAAAGATAGAATCATAGTGAAAACATTTCATTTTACATTTACAAATATTATGCACTTGGTGAAAAGAATAGTTTTATATAAGTTTGAAACTCATAAGTCAATTATGAAGTATATTGCATCTAGAATCTGATATCTGTCCCCATAAGTCTTAGCGAGTCTTTTGTTACAGAGGGAGAGCTGATGGTGACTGATTATCATTGATGTCAAAAAGGTGTGCATCATACCTTGTTCATGCCTTATTCAGTATAGTTGATCAGTGTTTGCTTCACATTTGTAGTTGATCAGTGTTTTCAGTGTTTGCTTCATATTCTCAGGTGATGAGTATTCTCAATTTGATTTTGGTAAGCATATGATAGTGTGAAGGGTCCATCATAGCTTTCATGTTTTATCATGCTTTGTCATGTCTTGTACATGTCTTGGTGGCAGCTGCATCTCTGTTCCTACTTCATTTTGTTGACTAGGTGAGAAAGCATGTGAGATATGGGCAGAGATCAAATGTATGACAATATAGGATCTTATCTTAAATGGTGTTAGTGCAATGAATAAGTGATTCAAGTTGTTTTTGCTCCTTGGTGACTGTCAGAGGTAAAATAGTTAAGGTTTTTATTTGCAGTGGTTAGTGATCAAGGTTTCTTCTTGTAGATGTCTTCTAATTCTTTAAAAAACCTAAACCCTAACACTGTTCATGCTTTGAAGAGGCTTTGAAATCAAAGTTCATTTGTAACCCTTAATTGCACGTCATCAGTTTTTGCACTTTATGTTATAATTTGTTGTTGACCGGGGCTAGCGGGTAATTCACTTAAGGATCACCAGTTGAAGGTCTTTTAAAACATTTTTTAATTGGCCCCAATCGCCCCAATGCCCTAGGACCTTTGGTGGCATAAGTTGTGTTTAAAATCTTTTGGCGGGGGTTTAAATCGGACGGTCGAAGACATGGAAAGAAAGGCAAGATCAACGCCTATGTTTTAAAGTCTATTAATCTTCCAACGGTCCTGTTCCCTGAAAAAGATTGATTGTCTTTGTTTGTGATAAGGCTAAAAATCCTGGTTTTTTGGTCTACTTTTGAGTCTGAATATATGCAGAGTATATATATGATAAAGATATTGCTAATTTTGTGATGAGTTTGAGTTTTATGCTTTTTGAGGAGGTATTTCTATGTTTTGCAATGAAGGTTTTATAATAAGAAAAACATATTATGGATTTTAGAAGAAAGGTTATGAAGGCAAAGAGTATGGTTTTTGATTGAGGTAGAGATGAAGACAGGTTGCAGAGATTTGTATTAAAGCAAAGATTTAAAGTAAAATTATAGAGACATGATGAAAGACAGAGATTGAAAAACTAATAGTTATTGCAATGATAATTTGTTCTTCACAAGATTGAAAATGTTTTTGATGATTGCAACATGAAATTGATTTGAAGCTTCAATATTTTTTAGGAGTATTTTACAAGGTTCTTGTTGAGGTGATTTGGTTCAAAGGTAGATATTTTTGCAGGTTGAAGCTTGACATTGCATGATTTGAACATGTTAGTTTGCAGAGATTCTTGTGTTGAAGAACTTGAAGTGTTTGTAGAAAATTGAAGAGAATATTGGTTGTTGATAGAAACAAAATCAAGGTGTTGGTGTGCTCTAATGAATCAAGGTAACCCCCTGAAATGAAATAATATTTTGTCATCTGATTTGTTTTCAGCCAGTGAGGCTTATAGGTTAGTGAGACCTTTCAATTGTTAGTGACACATGTATTAGCCAGTGAGGCTTTCTTAGTCAGTGAGACTTGTTTGCCAGTGAGGCATGTATTTGATGTAGCCAGTGAGGCATGTATCTGATGTAGCTAGTGAGGCATGTATCTGATGTAGCCAGTGAGGCATATATTTGTTTAAGCCAGTGAGGTAGTTTTGAGAGGTTTTTCTACCCTAGGAGGGCTTTCCTTTCGTATAATCTTTTGTGTCTTGATCTCATGTCTTGTGTGAATTCATGGTTGAACATTTGTGTTATGATTTATCTCTTTGATAAAGTTATCAGTTAAGTTTTGAAAATATTTAAAATCTTGTTTTAGACACAACACTGATTCACCCCCCCTCTCAGTGTTGTTTGTACTCCTACAATTGGCATCAAAGCTAGACCCTAACAAGAATTTTAATCAACTCAAGGGTTCTTGGTAGTGGAGTACAATGGGTAAGAAGAATAGAAATAAGGCCTCAAATAGAGAAAAGAAAGATAGTGATCAAAAGATTGTAAAACAAGCCTCTGTTAAATGACTTGTTGCATATGTCACCCCTGAAAAAGAATGATCCTGTAGTTGAGACTAATGATGAAGAAAGAGATTTCTTTGAGGATGAAGATGGACAAGTGTATGATGAACAGGATTGTGAGATTGGTTTAGAAGGAGAACTTTTGTGTGCCTTGGATAAAATCAAGCAACTTAGAAAGGAGAATAAGAGGTTAAAGACCAACTTCAACAAGAGAAAGATTCCAAAGACAAGGTATGTTCAAATTTTACAAAAGTTTCTTTAGAACTTGAAGAAGCAAGAAATCTAATTGTGGAACTAAAGAGTCAAGTTTATGAACCTGACATTAGTTTAAGAATTGAAATTGATGAAGCAAAAAGGATAGTTGAGTATACAAAATCTGATCGTGAAGTCAAAACTAATTAATGTCAAAAGCTTGAAGGAGAAGTAGTTTCTTTAAGGAAATAGCTTGAGGTTGCTAGAAAGCAGTTAGATAAGTATCTAAAGTTTGATGATAGTACCAACAAGTTAAATGAATTGTTAAGTAAGCAAAGACTTCACAAAGATACTACTAGTTTTCGTTATGAAAAAGGGCAGTCATCCAAAGTTAAGAATACACCAAGGAAGAAGATTGATTTGGATCATCTCGCTACTACTCCTATTGATAAGACAAAATACAAGCATGGTGATGAAGATAGAAAGACTAACAAGCTCTCAAGACCTCCATCTTTCAGGTACAATTACTCTCAGTTTCATGGTTATTGCTATTCTTGTCATATTTATGGTCATAGAGCTAGAGATTGTGGAATTCAATCAAGAAATGGTCTTAGATGGAATAAGGTTAAGAGTTCCTATAGTGTGACAAATCAGGACTTCATCAATATTTGTTATAAACGTAACAAAGTTGGTCATAGAGCAAGGAATTGCTAGTTGTCAAGAGATTTTGTTTTTGTTCCTCCTATTAGTCCAAATATCAGGTGCCATAGATGTCATAAAATTGGACATAAAGCATTATGTTGTAAGGTTAATCAGGTGGATCTTTTTAGCCCTCACAAGAAATCTAGGACTATAACTGTTTGGAGAAGAAAGCAAAATTAGAAGAAAGATGAGTCTAATCTTGTGCATGATGCACAAGATACATCACAAAGTGCCTGAAAGGTAGCTTAAGGGAAGGGGGAGCAGGTTAGTGTTTTATCTCTTAACCCCTTTGCAAAGATCATGGATAGGTTTCAAGAAAAATGTTGGCAAGTTGAATTTGCAATGCTCTCTGTCAGACTTGATGTTCTTTCTTTGGTCTTGATAACAAGGAATCCAAAAGATTGATGATACAGTGGTGATGTCATCATGCATGTTTTGTATGTTAGTTGTTGTAAAGTTCAAGACAATTCTTGTATGCCTAGCACAAATGTTTAGTTAAATAAAGATGACAAACGATATTGCTACTGCTCATTCAACTTAGTGTTTGCTATGTGATGAGAAATACAAAAGTTCATTGAATGGGTTTGAAATTGAATAGTGCACTTGGATGACAATACTCTTGGGACAATGTGAACATTTAGTTTCTTGAATGTTTTGAGCATTTAATGGCACAGACAACATAGCAACATTTGGTTTTTGAACAATATTTTATCTTGCATATACAATATTGTGATATTGGTAGAGTTGTATTCATAACAAGGTCTGCATCAAGGGTATGCATTGAATGGCTAAAGAGAAGGTTAATAAGAAAAGTCATTATTATTAAAGGTTGTTTGCTTGTCATGATTTATTCTTTGGCATTGGCATTGGGATTGGCATGATTCATTCTTGTATTTAACTTTTGAATCAAAATCTCTGTATCAAAGGTAGTTGTAATTCTCATAGACAGTCCATAGTGAAAATATACAATGATGTTGATCCCTTAATAACAGACTTGATGTTGATCTCCATTGTATAATGTCAAGCTTGATGCTTGATGTAGAGGATATGGCTTTTATCAAATTGACAATGCTCTTGTATGGCGATACTCTTTGTGAAAGTCAAAGTATTTGACTTTGATGTCAATGTGGTGATGACTTATAAGAATGCAAGTTGACAGTGACTTTAATGGTGAATTGATGGTGGATGGACAGTGATGTTGTCTTTTGGTGCAGGGTATTGATTCTATCATATTGTCAATTTGTTGTAGTTAATGTACTCTTTTACATTCATATGCAAATGAAGAGGAAGATACAAGTGCAAGTAACCATTTCATGGGTGTGACAGTCCTTTCTACTGTTACAAACCTCATTGATATCATCAAGAAGATAATGTCTCTATAGTGTTGATGATAACATTGTAAGATAAGCTCAAGTAGATAGTCATAGAAGAAATGAAGATCTAATGGTATCAAATGTTGATGAATAGTCTTCATAAAAATAGTCAAAGCTTCTAGAGTTTAAGAGTTAGTTCAAAAGACAGACAATAGTAGAGCATTCTGATCAGATAGGATAGTCTGAGTTTGCAGATGTTGGCAGTGTAAATGGAAAGTACAGAGGACAGGGGGAGATTTGTGAAGGATAGGATAGTAGCATTCTCTTAATAACAAAGTTGCAGAGTCTACCTTCATGACATATGGTTAGATGTGTTGATATTTCTTGTGTCTTCTTGTTGATCATGATAGAGATTATATGGTAGTGGAATCAAGTTAAGAGAGTGAGTTTGCCATTTGACAATATATTAATGGTTGTTGCTGATCAATCATTTCTCAGAAGCATCATCCATATGTATTCTTGTGTTTGATGATGTTGATCTTGATAATTGACTAGTTCTCATGTTGGAGAAGATAATGGCTTCTATTGTGGTGATCAGATAGTGTATATAAATAGTGTTGACTGTGTTTCCTATGACAGAGGTTTGCATTTATTTGTGATAAAGGACCGTGTTCTTTTACTTCTAACAGAGTTTATAGTTTCTTATTGTGGTTGTCACTTTATCCATTTAATAAAGATTCATTTTTGTGATAAAGTTGCAATCCTGATTGTTAAAATACAATTCTCTGGTAAGTTTGTAGATTTGGTCATCAGTAAACTTGAAAAGATTGTGATTGTATCAGTAACGGGACTTTATCTTCACTGATAGTCAAATGTGGCACATGGCACAATATGTATTCTCACTTGAATGGCACTGTATTCTCATATTATTTATGCATTGTGATTGTCAATTTGACATTGACTGAGTTTGATTGAGAAATGTGGTATGATAGCATTGTTTCTATCTTTCAAATGTTGGCAATCTTGAGGTATAGAGTGTATACTTGATAGTGAGTTCAAGTTTACAGTGACATTCATCTATACAGATGTTTTGATGGTACATTGGTGTATGAAGAGACACATTTTATATCATAGTAGCATTTGTATTGATGGCAAAGACTGTATTTTGGTGGCAGAGTGACAATGGATAGTTTTATCTCAAAAGAAATCAAGGCATTTTCTGTGTTTTGTCATCAGAAAAATTAGGGTAGTATGACTGTAGCAGTGAAATCTTTAAAAATAGGGGACAGTGTTTTTCCTTCAGTTTTTCTTGAAGTTTGTCAATGCCTTTGACTTGTTTTGGAGTAATATATATAAGAAGAATGGTGCAGTTGTTGACATTTCTTCTTGACAATGATATAGTTTCATATGACATGTTATCATGTTAACATCTGATCTTGACAGTAACTTTTGTAGGGATGACTGAGATAAACAAAATCAATGTGCTGTCAGTATTTTTTAAGAGTTCATTTGATATCAATTTCACAATGATCAGTAATTTCATTTAGTTCCATACTTCAAACAAAGGACAGTACTCAGAAGAGTTAGTATATGACAGTATATGTCAGTGATATAATCTTGGTGTCAAATCAGAACAGTGAATAAGTTAGTGACAATTATGTATTATCTTAGTGAGTTCTTTTGACAGTGTGTATTTCCTAATAGAGGATAGAATATAATCTCTGCATATTCAACTCATCAATGAATTTCTTGAGTGCCAAAATAGCGTGAGCAGTGTGAGCAAGGCAGATCAGAACTATCAGTTCAGGGTGAAAGGATGATATTAGTTTTTGTCATTGATTGTCAAAAAGGGGGAGATGTCATGCTGGTGTTTGGTGTTTTGACATCAATGGCGGTCAAAGGGGGAGAAAGAGAAATTGCATCATGAAGTTTTTCCATCAATGACAAAGGGGGAGATTGATGGTGACCGATTGTCATTGTAGTCAAAAAGGTGTGCATCATACCTTGTTCATGCCTCATTCAGTATAGTTGATCAGTGTTTGCTTCACATTTGTAGTTGATCAATGTTTGCTTCACATTTGTAGTTAATCAGTGTTTTCAGTGTTTGCTTCATATTCTTAGGTGATGAGTATTCTCAGTTTGATTTTGGTAAGCATATGACAGTGTGAAGGGTCCATCATAGCTTTCATGTTTTATCATACTTTGTCATGTCTTGTACATGTCTTTGTGGTAGCTGCATCTCTGTTCCTACTTTATTGTGTTGACCAAGTGAGAAAGCATGTGAGATATGGGCAGAGATCAAATGTATGACAATATAGGATCTTATCTTAAATGGTGTTAGTGCAATGAATAAGTGATTCAAGTTGTTTTTGCTCCTTGGTGACTGTCAGAGGTAAAATAGTTAAGGTTTTTATTTGTAGTGGTCAGTGGTCAAGATTTCTTCTTGCAGATGTCTTCTAATTCTTAAAAAAACCTAAACCCTAACATTGTTCATGCTTTGAAGAGGCTTTGAAATCAAAGTTCATTTGTAACCCTTAATTACACATCATCAGTTTTTGCACTTTATGTTATAATTTGCTGTTGACTGGGGCTAGCGGGTAATTCACTTAAGGATCACTAGTTGAAGGTCTTTTAAAACATTTGTTGACCAGCCCCAATGGCCCTGATGCCCTAGGACCTTCGGTGGCATAAGTTGTGTTTAAAATCTTTTGGCGGGGGTTTAAATCGGACGGTCGAAGACATGGAAAGAAAGGCAAGATCAACGCCTATGTTTTAAAGTCTATTAATCTTCCAACGGTCCTGTTCCTTGAAAAAGATTGATTGTCTTTGTTTGTGATAAGGCTAAAAATCCTGGTTTTTTGGTCTACTTTTGAGTCCGAATATATGCAGAGTATATATATAATAAAGATATTGCTAATTTTGTGATGAGTTTGAGTTTTATGCTTTTTGAGGAGGTATTTCTATGTTTTGCAATGAAGGTTTTATAATAAGAAAAACATATTATGGATTTTAGAAGAAATCTTATGAAGGCAAAGAGTATGGTTTTTGATTGAGGTAGAGATGAAGACAGGTTGCAGAGATTTGTATTAAAGCAAAGATTTAAAGTAAAATTATAGAGACATGATGAAAGACAGAGATTGAAAAACTAATAGTTATTGCAATGATAATTTGTTCTTCACAAGATTGAAAATGTTTTTGATGATTGCAACATGAAATTGATTTGAAGCTTCAATATTTTTTAGGAGTATTTCACAAGGTTCTTGTTGAGGTGATTTGGTTTAAAGGTAGATATTTTTGTAGGTTGAAGCTTGACATTGCAGGATTTGAACATGTTAGTTTGCAGAGATTCTTGTGTTGAAGAACCTGAAGTATTTGTAGAAAATTGAAGAGAATATTGGTTGTTGATAGAAACAAAATCAAGGTGTTGGTGTGCTCTAATGAATCAGGGTAACCCCCTGAAATGAAATAATATTTTGTCATCTGATTTGTTTTCAGCCAATGAGGCTTATAGGTTAGTGAGACCTTTCAATTGTCAGTGAGACATGTATCAGCCAGTGAGGCTTGCTTAGTCAGTGAGGCTTGCTTAGTTAGTGAGACTTGTTTTGAGAGGTTTTTATGCCAGTGAGGCATGCATTTGATGTAGCTAGTAAGGCATGTATCTGATGTAGCCAGTGAGGTAGTTTTGAGAGGTTTTTATACCCCAAGAGGGTTTTCCTCTCGTATAATCTTTTGTGTCTTGGTCTCATGTCTTATGTGAATTCATGGTTGAACATTTGTGTTATGATTTATCTCCTTGATAAAGTTATCAGTTAAGTTTTGAAAATATTTAAAATCTTGTTTTAGACACAACACTGATTCACCCCCCCTCGTAGTGTTGTTTGTACTCCTACAATAGCATCATCTGAGTGCTTTTCCTCCAACTACAGACCGTTGGTCCCCCACACACGTTAGTTCTTAGAAGTGGCCCTACCCTTCATGAAGATTATAGACATGAGGAACCTACTAGTTGCCATCTGAGTCCTAGTGTTGTGTCTTACGTAACTCAATTGACTATACAACTCTAGATGATCTTCTAGCTAAGTATGATCATTCTAACAGGTTATGCAATCAAGACACGGTGAACCGACTAATGCACGCAAAGACAAATGCATCACTTTAGCTAAAGTTTCTATATAAATAGATGTTTACAATAAACATAGTTGTGTGCTCACACACATCTAACTTGACTTGGAAACTATCTCATCCTACAATTTGACTTGTTTTGACTAGTAACTCTAGACATGAATTGTCTTGACTAAACTCAAATCCTAGTCAATCTTAGAATTTAATCCTTAATCTAGGATATATACAATATGTAGGTTTAGGTGATTTTAACCTTTCAGAGAGTCCCTCATTTCATACTTACCAATACCAAAGTCTATGACTTCCTATCATTCTACTCAATGACCCAAAGATTAAGCACTCTTGTGTAATATATCAAGTTTTGATTCTATCAAGAAATCATTTAAATTTATCAAAGTGCTTCCTAGACTCTTCCAAAATTATACTGTCTTGATCTATGGTTTCTTGACCATTCACTGTCAACCATAATATACAATAGACTAAATCAATGACATAACCAACTTAAGAGTTTTTAAGTTTTCTAAACCATTCTGGGTTGATTCTACGGTTTTAACTTCTCTAACCCAAAACATTGGTATATCAAATACCCTTGGTTTTCCCAAAAGTATAAGTTTATAGTAATATAACATGGAAACGTAAATCTCTAGTCTTCTCTTGACCACTTGAGCATTGTTCTAATTCACATTTCTCATATCATAGAACATGAGGTTCATCCTCATTCAAATAAGATCTTAATGAATACTATCATTATCATATCTAATGTTTAAACTAAGTTAATCTTTCAACCCAGATAGATTTGAGTCTACAAAATAATATGATGTTTTTGACCTCTTGGTCTTCTTAAGTCCATCAACTTTTGATATTGAAAAGGTTATGAACTCATGTATATCATCCTTTGAATATTTTGATAATGCTTATCATTGATGTAGAAAGCATATGTGATTTTATATCACTAAACTAGATGTTTTTAATGATAACAATATCATTTGTATATATCCTAAAATAAGTGAATATCTATCACAAAATATTTTGATTGTAAACAATAAAACTTATACATATGAAATATTGTGAAAAGTATATCTATATCTATCTAAACTTTTCTACAATCTTGCTCCTCTGGATTCCTAAGTTTATATTAGGGTTCTCATGAAGTTCAATATTATCACTTATATATAACTTAAACTAGTTATAACACTGTGACTATAATAGAATATGTCCACAATACCTTGTGTTTGAAAGAGAAAACATAACTTAGTCTCTTCTCTACATTTTCATGGTAGCTATCTACTCATATTAATGTTTTGACAACTAATAGAAAACTATATTTATCCTGAATAAACAAAGTTGGAAGACAAATTACTAACAGACTGAAGTCTCTGAATAAACAATGCTAATCATATCATTACATATTTCCTATGCCTATCAAACAACTTAGTCTTATATGGATTCAATGATACAACACAAAGGCAGAAAAAGGTTGTCTTCATAGTATTCCCACTATTAACAAAAGCATTCTAATGTTTACAATATGCAGTTTCAACTATTATTTGAAGACATTTACACTATCAAACAATCAGGCTATAATGTCTTATGTACACTAAGTGCAGTTCCAAAGATAAACAAGTTAATTTCTCTACTTCCTACAAGACTATGTCTACATAGTTACTACGCTAACAAGATCTTTGTGTTAAATAACACTAAATACTTTTCCATATGTAAATATATCTCTGTAAGAATTCTACAAAATACAAATATCACAATTTAATAATGAAGTAATTATTTAAATGAGATAACCTTACCTCTGCTTTCTAAGCTATACTATGCCTTATTATGTGTTCCTATATCTTTTCCCCATAGTTCAAATATGAGAATGAATCTCTCTGTGCTCCCACAGAGCTCTTTGTTCTACTAAGTCCTCCACTTCCTACAACTTCTCTCATCGCTTTATTGTCTCTATCAATTTCTTGAAACAAAACTCATTGATCTCACTATCCTTCACCAGTAGCTTCTTGCAATGTATCTCCTACATCCCCCCTAAGATCTACTTCTTAAAGGGTTTAAGTTCCATGACAGTCCTCCATGACCATGGAGGTCTTGCCCTCTCCTTCGTCTATTCTCATGCTATGTTGGCATGTAGATGGAAGGTGGAGTAATTGGTCATTAAGACCACTCCCTATCTAGTTAAAAAGCTCCTCCATACTCTCCAAAAGAGTTATGGTGTAAAGGGGTGAAGCATCCATCACTAACATAAAAGTGGTTTGCATTAAATTTGCAATCTTTACCATTTTCCCTTAAGAAGTTTATCGACCACAAAACAATAGGTCTAACTTATAAATCATAATATATATATATATGTATGTATGTTTGTATGTATGTATAATAATGTAATGTAGGTGTCTACAATATATACTTACGTTCTTTCTAACACTCGACAAGATATGAGAATGGGGTTGAGGTATTATCTCCCTCTCAAACTTGTGTAAATGTCATAATAGACAAAATAACATAATAGAATTCCAATTAGGAATTACTAATAATAAAATAGTTTAACAACTATCGACCCTTTCCTTGTCGATGGTCATATACTATCCTGACTTAGTTTTTGACAAAACCTAAACTTAAAGAATCTAGTTGACAAATCGACGATTTGTCGAGTCAACACCAAACTTATACCAAACTCGATGGAGGTTCACTAAACTATGAATGCATGAGACTTAGATGGAAAATAATTTGTTCCTACCATAAGTCTATTCTCTTCTCTCTGATGATGCTCTCCTTCTCTTTCTTGGAGGGTGGAAAGACATGTTTCCTAGTTACAACTTGCAATCACCAAACTGGGATTAGTGCATCCTTAGTCAATTCATATACCTTATGAAAAAATAATCATGACATCTTATAATCACATGTCTAAATTATGATCATATAAACATAAACTCATTATATCATTAATTTATCCTAACATTTTCACATAACGTCAAATCATTAATTCATGCATAATTAACTCCTAATTACGTGCAAGTAAAAAGTAAAACATAGTCAAAATTTGGAATGTGACATATCTCCCCCCATAAGATTCATCATCCAAATGATCTAGTGTATCCAAAACAATAATATAAAGTTTTTATTCAACTTTGAAAAGCATAAAACAAATGAGGAAATCTTGGATAAAAATCATGGTAATCTTCCCATGTGGCACTATCCTTTGCATACTGGTCCCACTAGACCTTGCACTGAGTAACCTCTCTATTACGCAAGTGAAGCTTGCAAACTTCGAGCACTTTGAGAGGCTCGATCATAATCTCTCCTAGGTCCTGTACATGTAAAGCATTCCAATCAAGAATATGATTATCACCTGTTATATACTTTTTCAAATATGAAACATGAAAAACATTATGCATTCTAGTAAGAGCTAGTGGTAGAGTGATTATATACGCAACTAGATTGATCACTTCGAGAACTTTGAAGAGTCCTACTTATTAAGGAGCTAATTTGGACGACTTTCCAAACTTTATGGAACTCTTTTGAGGTTTAACTCTCAAAAGAACTTTTTCTCCAACTGAGAATTTCCTTGGCATTCGCTTGGCATCAACGTAACATTTGCTTCTGCCAGTCTATTTTTGATCAGCTTGATTTGGTCTTCCATTTCTAATAACATTTCTAAACCAATGCTAATCCTATCTTCTAGCTTATCCCAACTTATAGGAGTTTGGCATCTTTTCTATACAATGCTTCATATGGAGCCATTTTGATAGAAAAATTCTAGGAGTTGTTATAATCAAACTCCACAAGCAGTAGATATTCTTCCCACTTGTATTGTTGATCCATGCGATACATTCACAACAAATCTTCTAGAACTTGATGTACCCTTTCAGTATGACCATTTGTCTCAGGGTGATAAGCCAACCTTATATTGAGTTGAGTTCCTAGTGCTGAAAACAATTTTCCAAAATCTTGACATCATGCACACATCTCTGTTTGAGATAATTTTCTTAGGAACTCCGCGCAATCTAATCACTTCTTGTACAAACTTGCAAGCTAAAACTGGTGCTCCATCCATTAAATTCCAAGGTATAAAATGAGCTACCTTGGTGAGTTTTTCCACCACCACTAAAATAGAATCATGTCTATTTTGAGACATTGGGAGACCTTGCACAAAGTCCATACTAATGACCTACCACTTCCACTCTGGAATATTGTGCGGATACAAAATTCTTGCTGGATGTTGATGCTCAGCCTTGACTCTCTCGCACTCTAAGCTCTTGCAGCATCATTCTTCATTCCTTTCCAGAAATAAAGAGGATTCACATCAGCTAGGAGTTTGGTTACTCTAGTAGGACCTCAATATGGTTTGGAATGAACTTCCTTCCACACAAGGTTTCTTAATTCTGCAGAGCTTAGAACATACATCCTTCCTATGTATCTCAAAATCCTATCTAATTCAAAGTAAAACTCATCATACCTCGAGTCTTGAGGATTTACTATGAGAGCCTACTTAACTTACTCATCATAACATGCCATCTCATATTACTTGGAATTACACACACAATTTACTAAGAAAGTAAATGAAGATAGAAACATGAACAATTATATATATATATCATTTGAATAATCACATAAAAATAAATGCATATCTTTTTTGAATATTTCTTAACTTTGAAATATAATATATTCAAAGATAAAAGTATATTGAAACATTTCACTTTATGTTTACAAATAAGTTGCTCTTGGAAATATGAATAAGTTTACATCAGTTTTGAAAATCATAAGTCAATCATGAAGTACACTACATCTGGAATCTTGATATCTATCTCTCAAGTCTTGGCGAGGCTTCTGCTATAGAGGGAGAGCATCATCTGAGTGCTTTACCTCTGACCATAGACTAGAGGTCCCCCACACACCTTCCTTCCTGGAAGTGGCCCTACCATTCATGAAGAGTATATGTTATGTTGTAAAATGTCCCCTAGGACTTTTACGTCCTAAGTTTAGCTCCCGGATCCCTTATTTTTCATCATGCATGTTCATTTTAACTCCTGATGCAAAATCCATGAAAACCCATGTCAAAGTGGCTAAGGGGACAATGTTGAGCTTGATCCTACCTTGAAAATGGGGCCTAGGGCTTCGGCGCGTGCGCCCTAGTCTTGTTTTATTTGGTCTATTAGGGTTTAAAATCCTTGCATTTTCACTAGATTTTGACTCATTCATCATCTAGATTTGCATCATAAGTATGTTGTGAAGGATATTGCTACATTATTGGAATCATAAAAAGCTTATTATTTTCTACCCTTCATCAATTTATTTACAACACCTTATCTTTTAGATATTTGCATTGAAAATTTGTAAAAAAAAGTGAACATTTTCGGTGTATTTTAATAAGCATATCTTGTTCCTTGGGATTGTTTTATTAGTTTGTGCATTGAGTGTTGTATGCTTTTTCATGATTCTTATAACCCACTGACCTAATAGAAATATACCTTTAAGGAGAAGTATTAGACTAATGGGTTCTAGTACCCTTGAAACCAACGGTGTTCCTACATCTGAAAATTTGTTGAACACCTTCTTTACAAAAGGAGAAACACAAAATTTACAAGATAACATACCTACTACAACTACAATGGAAGAACACATATTTCATGATGTTGAGGACCCTATTGAGGTGATAACACATGTACCTGATGAGCAAATAAATAAACTTGATAAAGAACTAGCCAATTTTCAAGCATTTATGGAAAATGAAAGGATAGCGGAAGAAGCTATACCTACAATTCATAACAAAAGATAGTTGTTAAAAGAAGGACAATATGGTGTTAATGCACTTTGAGGCTTAGTGCATATAGTTCATAATAATGTTATGTCGGTGACTGAATGTGCGAATGTTATTAATAATATGTCATCACTGTCTCATACACAAGTATCAACACCTATACCGACTACTGGAATGTCTACATTTACATCAACAATTCTAACTACTAATGCACATGATTGTAGTAATGCTACCACTGGTATTGGAGTATCTAATGGCACTAATTCACAAAATTACAAAGTTGTGGGATTCAACTATCCAAACCAACCACCTAGGGTGACTTCCTTCAGGAATAATCACTCTCAACCACCTCTCCATCCCATGTATTCTCAACCACCTTTTACTTACAACTATTCTCAACCACCTTCCACTCATAATTATTCCCAACCACCTTTTGTTACCACTCACAATCAATCTCCTTAAAATTTCATGACCACGACTTCAAATTCTCAAACCGCATCTCCTAATGATGTCCTCCTAAACTAACTCTTGCAAGGCATGACCTCTTTACAACAAAAGGTGACAAGCTTGAAAAATTCTTCACAACCTAACATACCAACTTATCATGCTCACAATCCCCTATCTTATGCAATCTTGAGAACTTTGAAACTGCTCGCTTTGAAAAATATGGTGGAAAAGGTGATCCTAATACTCATGTGGTAGCATTCACGGCTATGTGTAGTGATTTCTACTTTGAAGAGGACTTGTTAGCAAAAATTTTCCCGCGATCTCTTAAAGATACTACTTTATAATGGTTTTTCTCTTTACCTCCAAATTCAATACACTCTTTCTCTCAGCTAGTTGATCAACTTTTACAACATTTTCAAGCAAACATTAGACCTCAAGTATCATTAATTGATCTAGTTCATTGCAAGCAAGGCCCGAAAGAGAAGTTAATTGAGTTTATTAGTCGGTATCAAGCTCTTTATGCACAAATTCAATACCAGATGAATGATGAGGATTTTCAGAAGGTATTTATCACAAATCTACAACCTAACATCTATGATAAAATCCTCTTGATGAAGTATAACTCTTTTCAACATTTATGCACAACCCTTCATGATTACCAACTTTCATCTAGTCATTATGAAAACCAAAATTCATCAGCTCAAGTTGGTCAATCCATGACTGGATCTTAACAAAACAACTTTAAAAGGAATAATAAGAGTTTCATCAAGGTTAATGGGCAGAATTCAAACAATTTTTCACAAGTGTTCGCTATCACTAATCCGAAGAGGGCACTATTTCATTATAACTCCTTACATTCTATTATGAATCAAGTAGTAAGTAATAACCTCTTGAAACTTCCTCCATTTAAACCATTGGATGCTAGTAGAATGCAAGGACCTTACTTTGATGCTAATGCTTTTTTTCATTATCATCACCAACAAGGGCATGATACTAAATGATTTATGCATCTTAAACATGAAATTCAAGACCTCATCGACTTGAATGTTATACAAGTAACTGGTGTGAATGACAATGGAAATAATTCAGTTGCTCCTCTAAATCAGAATTTACAGATCTTTACTAATCCATTCCCTAGACATAATCAGAACAATATGGTGGAAGAAAATACAGTAGAAGTGGAAGAGGACTATTTGGATTATGATGAAATAGTGGGTATGATAGAAGTGGATAAGGAGAAAATTGAGAATTCACCTCATCCATGAAGAAACAGTATTTATGTTGAGGTTCCTCCTCCATTATCCCTTCAGGGATTGGGGGCTAACCAAAATGTATTGCAAAAACAAATAGAACAACTGAAACAAGAAATTATGACACACGAAAAGGTTGATATGGTGGAAGATAGTCCTTTTCACTATGAATGACTGACTCACCAAAATAAGAAATCAAAGGATTGAAAAAGAACAAGACAGTTATCATCAGTGGGAAATAGTAATAATTCCCCTCCTTGAAAACAACAAAATATTTCGAATGAACAATGATTGGACAAACAAACACCAATTGGTCATCTTGAAAATACAAATCAAACAAATGCAAACTTTTTACAAAACTTGATGGAACACCTTTCTAAGATTCTCACAAGTTCAAACCTTTCTTAGCAATAGGTAAGTATTTATAACCTTGGTGATCACCTATGTCATAGCATTATTTGCTCATTTATTTGACCTCCCCTCTTGTGTTGTGTTCCCCCCTGTGATGTGTTATGTGTTGTTTAGGCCTCCTTGGATGACCCTTGATACTCTTGTAAGGTCGAGGATACCGGGAGACCGTCTCTATTGTGACCATTCTTCTATGTGTATCATCATTCTTCTATCTTGCTTCTCCTCTATTTTTATTATTGTGTGTTGTGTCTTGGAAGCATAGTGTTATGGTTGATGACCTGGGGGAATCCTCCTAAGTGAGTGTTCCTAAGACACTTGATCTCCTCTCTCATTTTATTGTTTACCTTCTTCAAGTGATTCTATCTAGTCGACGGATGATGAAAACAAACATATACTGATACAGACTGCATGTCCCTTCAACAAGCAAGCAAAAATGGACCTAGTCCATATATGAAGATGGGGTTGATTTATATATCCGATGCTTGGCTAGTAGAATCACTCTGTGTGATATTTGATTTTGTCTTATCGTGCTAACAAATCATAACAATACATCCGCTCCATGCACTTTGATTGTTTTGGGTGTCTCACCTTGTTGTTACACTCAGTTCTAAGATGCTTGTAGTATAAGCCCCATGGATATAATCAAACTCAAACCCATTTGTGTAGCCTTGGCTTCTTTGTTTTCATGTATTGCTTAGATTAAGATGTGTTTGTGGGAACATTCGACGATCGTGAGCACATGTCACCTTTGGGGGCATGGGCTTTGCAAAATCTCTTGTTCCCTTGTGTGTTTTCTCTCTACCTTAAAGTGCTTGATATAGGTACATGATATCAACCACCTTAAGGTGGTGGCATATAAGGTAAGCTATCTGATGATTTTGATACTAACAAAGCATGTTTGTAAGCCCTCTGTGGAGGTAGGATGTTGTATCACTGATGCAAGTGCACATATTTTCTATATTGTAATCATAAAGCCCTCTGCGGAGGTGGGATATTGTACATATCCCTTTATTCAAAATCCCTCTACGGAGGTGAGGATGGTGTATCTCTTGAGCTGGTACACATCCTTTTATTTCAAAAGTCCTCTAAGTAGGTGGGGTTGGTGTATCCTCCCTTAAGCATGTCTTTGGTAGTTGTTGTGGCATAAGCCCAATTATTAGGTGTGCCTGTAGTGTGCTTGAGATGGTGAGGGCTTAGCAATAAGTTCCTTCCATCACCTTGTTTTTTGTGTTTTAGACATATAGTATGTATTTGGTATGCTATACGGTGCTCGTGTCTTCCATGTGTCTTCTGTGTGTTTTTCCCCTGTGTAGTTTCAAGGGTGTGGCGAAATGCCCCTCCTACACTCGGGCTTATGGCGTGCTTGTTCTCAAGGGTGTGGCAAAATGCCCCTCCTACACTTTGGGATTTGTATTACATGTCTTTTCCCCTATATGTAGTCTCAAGGGTGTGACAAAATGCCCCTCCTACATTTTGGGGTTGTGTGTTGCATTTTTACTTTCCATGTATCTGCATTCATTTATATATATGAAAATGAAAATGAAATAATCACTGCATTCAACATGTCTTGCATGTATTCAACACTGTCTTCTCCATGTCTTGCATGCCTATTACTGTCTTCTCCATGTCTTGCATGCCTGTTACTGTCTTCATTGTGTTTGGCATGTCTGCGTCATGTTTTGTCTAATGTCTACCTGAGATTGGGGGCTAAAAATAGTTCCTCAATCTTTGTGTATGCATTAGCTTCAAGTGCTTGGCATGTTTGTTGTGTTTTGACTACACTTTAATGAATTTATGGGTCATAAGATCATACATACATTAAAGTGGGGGCTAAATGTTATGTCGTGAAATGTCCCCCTAGGACTTTTACCTCCTAAGTTTAGCTCCTCGGTCCCTTTTTTTTCATCATGCATGTTGATTTTAACTCCCGATGCAAAATCCCTAAAAACCCATGTCAAATGGGGCTAAGGGGACAATGTTGAGCTTGATCCTACCTTGAAAATGGGGCCTAGGGCTTGGGTGCTCATGCCCTAGTCCTGCCCTATTTAGTCAAGACCTAAATTTTAAATGTTAGTTATGTGACTATTAAAAGGTTCTGTTACTGACATCTTAAGTTTGAATTACGAAATTTGTAGCAGGAATGCATATATAAGCATGTTTAGGGTTTCATTTGTAAACTAGAAGATGATTATGAAATTTTGGTGAACTTATGATTGTAGAGCATTCAAAGCATTCATTGTTGCAGAGAAAAATATTGTTATTGTGTTTGTTATACAGACTTGGCTTCATCTTCTCATGTGTTGAAGGATCATCATCTATATGCAAGATACACCTCTGAGGTGATATCTATTTGTGTTAAATCAATCATTTATGAATTTTTTTCCTGTATCCTATAGGGATATGCACTCTTTATCAAATAATGGTGTTGGAAGGCTTGAATGCCATTTCAGGGCTTGACTGAGGCAAGCTCCTAAACACCACAACCCCAACCCCATTCCTTGTGCTTGTAGGTGACAGGTGTCGTATCTTATGGAGTGGAGTTGTAGAAGGTTGTGACAAAGTGTGTAGATTCCAAATCTGAGAAGAAGAGCATTGCAAGGGCTTGGGCACCTGCCCCAAAGCGCTCCAGATCTTCAAAGCTGAAAACCTCTAGGATAGTGGTGAACAGTAGTAGACAACTTCTGGAAATCCCTGAAGAAGTTCCTACGTTGGGTTTGGACACCTGTTCTTTAGCCCCCAACTTTTTCACATCCTGAATCTCAAAATCCGGTATGTATCTACTCTGAATATAACATCTTTGTGTGTGAGCATTTGTTAGAATTTGTTCATTTACTTACGATTTTGCATAATTAGAGTTTTAAGCATAATTGGGCATTAAATTAATACATTAATCAACAAATTCCAAATTTCCCAATGATTACAAGTGACAACCAACCTATAGGTGAATCCTCTTGCAAAAATTATGATTCAACTCAGTTAAATGTCCTTGAATGTGTGTAGTGAAAGGAGGATCTAGGCATATTATCAAATCAACCCTATATTCTCTTTTCCTACATAACAATATATCAATAAGGAACCAAAGGTTGTCATCTAAGTCCTAGTGTTGTGTCCTACATAACTCAATCATCCATACAACTCAAGATAATCTTCTATCTAAGTATGATCATTCTAACAGGTCATGCCATCTAGACACTATGAACTGACTAATGCATGTAGAGACAAATAAATCACTTTGGCCAAAGTTTCTATATAGATAGACATTTGCAATAAATGTAGTCATGTGTTCACACACCTCTAACTCAACTTGGAAACTACCTCATCCTA
Organism: Cunninghamia lanceolata; assembly: GCA_027924645.1. Classification (NCBI taxonomy): domain Eukaryota; kingdom Viridiplantae; phylum Streptophyta; class Pinopsida; order Cupressales; family Cupressaceae; genus Cunninghamia; species Cunninghamia lanceolata. Next base: position 4,933,647 of record BSBN01000847.1, on the reverse strand, counting down.
CAATTTTGACTTGCTTGACTAGTAACTCTAGACATGGAATGTCTTGGCTAAACTCAATTCCTAGTCAATCTAACTTAGAATTTAGTCCTTAATCTAGGATATTCATGCTATATATAGGTTCAGATAATTTTAAACCTTAAGAGAACCCCTCATTGCATCCTTGAAAAAATTAGGGTCTATGACTTCCTATTATTCTACTCAATCACTTAAAGATTAAGCACTTCTTGTTCTATATGTCAAGTCGACCATAACACCATAACAGACAATAGACTAAAACAAAGTCTTAACCGACTTAAGAGTTCTAAGATTTCTAAACCCTTGTGGGTTGATTCTAGGGTTATGACTTCTCTGACCCCAATACAATGAAATATCAAATACCCTTATTTTCCAAAGTTAATAAGTTGTAATAAAATAACATGAATATAATAACCCCTTGTCTACTCTTGACCACTTGCACATTGATCGAATACACATTACTCATATTACATATAAACATAGAATACGATGTTTTATCCTCATTCATATAAAATCTTGATGAATACTATCATTAGCACAAGTACTCTTGATTAAATTAAATCTTTCAATCTGAATAGGTTTTAAGTCAAAAGAAATAATAAAATAATGTTTTGACCTAATGGTCTCCTTTCGTCCACCATCTTTAGTTATAGAAAGGATATGAACTTATACACATCATCCTTGCATATACAAATATACTTGTCATAATTGAAGAATGCATATATATTAATATATATATAGTATCTTTAGGTGTTTTCAATGATATTTATATCATTTCTATATACTTTATAATAAGTGAAACCTATCACTAAGTCTTTGATAGTACATAGTGTCACTTATACATATAAATCTTGGAAAATGAAAACCTATCTCTGTCTAAACTTCTACAAGCTTACTTCTAGGTTAATACTAGAGTCTTTGACAAGTTTATTCTCAGCTCTTATATATACATCTTGTCTTATTATACCACTGAGATAGTAAAAGAAATAGACTGCTATACTAAGTGTTCAAAAACTCCTTATATCACTTTAGATCAATCGACATATGATATTGTTGCAAGTATGTGCTAATCGGTGTTGTCATTGATGTCAACATGTTTGTGTTGTCATTAGTGTCAACTGCACTCTTGTTTTGTTTCTTTATTGTGATGAGTTAGTTGCTTTGTATTGCATTGTATAAGTGTTGAAGATGATAAGAATATCTTCCTGATATTGAGTTTCCAAGTGCTTTTGAGAAAATTTGGTTCATACTAAAGACAGAGTTGTGAAGATGTATTCTGGCTTACAGGATATTGTCTGAGTTTTTGCTCTGCATTTCTTGATGAAGGGGGTAAATAATAAAACACACAACAATAGAAATTGCACACAGAAAATAGTATGTTATTTTATTGATTTGGAAAACTCATTACATTACAAAATCTCAAATACAATCAGAGGATGAAACCTCCACAAGCTTCAACACATTACAACTTCCTATCTCAAGCCTCTAGAATCTTCAACCTTTTGTAACCCCAAATTAGCTAGGGTTTTTGTTTTCCCACCTCTTCTTGACTCTACACTTTCCCCCTTATCTCTACTACTACCCAGGGTTCCAAAAATTAGTCATAAATAGCCCTTTTTGGTGGCCTCCAGCTAAATTTTGAAGTTTACAACTCCCTCCAAAAGAAGGTCGACTTCTAGGAAGCATAACTTTTGATTTGGGTGTCCGATTGATGAATTGTTTTCAGCGTCGAAAAGATTGCAAAGTAAAATATCACACTAGAAACTTATAAATAGATTTCTGCCAACTCTTTGGGACATTATGGGACGTTTTAGTGCCTCATATCTGGTTTCAAAAAATTTCAGGGGTTTTTTAGAAAACAGAAACTTTAATATTTTTCAGATCACAAATGATCTTTGTCTCATTCCTTTGCCAAAGGTCTTATATTTAATTTATGAAGCCTCCTGTAATTTTTTTCCTCAATCCGTGCCCAAATGCAAACTTTCCAAAAATAGCAGTTAAACTTTCCAAAAATAGCAGTTTGCTATTTTTAGCAGTTTGGAAAAACTGAAAGTCCTACATCATTATTCAAGTGATTATGGAACCAGAAATACTAATTATGGAAATAAATGAAAACAACTTCAATGATTTTGAATCAACATCTTTTTGGGTGATGAAAGATTGCCCTTACACCATTGGATGTTCCTGCATCAGACGCCCAGGGTAATTTGAGAAGTGACCCTGTCACGTCTTAGGTGTTTATTTGAGGAAAACCCAAACAGTCAACCTCTGCCTTAGACAACCAAGAAGAATTTTCAATAGGCCTTCCTTTCCATTTCACCAGATATTCTTCATATTGCCTGTTCTGAGTCCTTCCCACACGGCTATCCAAGATCTCTTCTATCTCCTCCATTGAAGTATTTGCCAGAATATTCCACTGTTCTTTTGTTGGTCCATCCTTTGTGCCACCTTCATAATATTTTGTTAAATCAGCAATGTTGAACACAGGTGAAATGTTGATCCCACTTGGCAGTTCTACCTCATATGCATTTCCTGAATCATGCTTCTTTAGGATTCTGCATGGTCCAAATTTCTTCATTTTTAGCTTATTATATGTTCCAATTGAGAACCTTTCTTTTCTCAAGTGAACCATGACTTCATCTCCTACCTAGAACTCCTTATATCTCCTCTTCTAATCTACCTTAGCCTTGTACTGAATATTCATCTTATTAATGTGCTTTCTCACTTCTTCATGCAAATTCTTCAGGTGCTCTGCAAAGTCTTCAACTTTGGCACTTATCTTTTCTCCATTGTCCAGCTTCCTTAACTCTAAAGCATTTCTTGGACAACTCCCATATACAATCTGGAATGGTGATTTACCAATACTCCTATTGACATAATTGTTGCAAGAAAATTTTACTTGTGGTAAAATCAAATCCCATCCCTTGGGCTTATCTCTTACTAAGCATCATAGCAGGTTACCCAAACTCCTATTCACCACTTATGTCTGTCCATCAGTCTATGGATGGTGTGTAGAACTAAACTTCAAATCTGTCTTGAACTTCTTCCACAATGTCCTCCAAAAATAACCAACAAACTTGGTATCTCGATCTAAAACTATGCTCTTAGGTAGACCATGTAGTCTTACCACCTCCTTGAAAAATAACTTTGCAATATGAACATCATCATTAGTCTTCTTACAAGGAATGAAATGTGCCATCTTCAAGAATCTGTCCACCACCACAAAAATAGAATCATGTCCCCTCTGTGTCCTTGGTAAACCAAGAATAAAATCTGTACTAATATCATCCCATGGTTTCTATGGTACAGGTAATGGTTGATATAGTCCTGTATTCTAACTTGTTCCTTTTGCCATTTGACACCCTCTATAACTCTGCACAAATTTCTTCACATCCTACTGCAACCGTGGCTAATAATAATGCTCACCAACAATAGCAATGGTCTTATCTTGACCAAAGTGTCCAGCTAATCCCCCACTATGCTTCTCCTTAATTAGGTTATCTCTCATGGAACTCCTTGGAATGCACAAATGGCTTCCTCTAAACAACATGCCATCTTGGATTATGAAATCCAACCATTTTGTCCTGTCCAAAGTAACTTCTTGACTCAAAATAGCTCCTATAGCACTGCCACTAGCATCATGATCTACCTGAAATACCTTATTGAAATCTAGAAGTGCCAATACAGGTTGCTCTGTGACTTTCTACTTCAATGTATCAAAACTCTTTCCTACTCTTGTAGGCCATTCAATGATAGCCCTTATGTTTTCTAGGTCCATCTTAAGACCTTCCTCTGAGACAACAAATCCCAGGTATACCAACTCCTTTGCAAAACTACATTTCTTCAAATTAATCAACAACTGCTCCTCCCTTAGTTTCTCTAAAACCCTTCTGATATGAATTAGGTGCTCATCCCAAGTCTTACTGAAAATCAAAATGTCATCTAAATAAACAATAGCAAAACTTCCCAAAAACTCTTTCAATACCTTGTTCATGAGCCGCATGATGTGCTCGGTGCATTGGTTAGCCCAAATGGCATGACTAACCATTCATACAAACTTTCCTTTATCTTGAAGGTTGTCTTCCATTCATCTCCTTCCCTGATTCAGATCTGGTGATACCCACTCTTCAGGTCAATCTCCGTGAAGTACTTGGCTCCACTCAAACAATCCATGATGTCATCCATTCTTGATAATGGAAATCTATACTTGATCGTGATCTTATTGATGGCTCAGGAATCTGTACACATTCTCCACTCTCCATCTTTCTTTGGTGCTAGTACTGCAGGTACTACACATGGAATTAGGATCTCCCTTATCAGTCCCTTCCTTAACAACTTGTGAACTTGTATGTTCAGCTCTTCACTCTCTGTAGGAGTCATTTTGTGGGCTGCCTAATTTGGCAAACTAGCTCTTGGTATCCATTTGATGAGTTATCTTCCTCACTGGTGGTAAACCTTCTATATATTATTACAGACAATATCCTAAAATGCTTCCAACATATCTAACACTTCTACTGGTACATCTTCACATTTCTCTTGACTGATCTTAGGAATCAATGCAAAGTAATGAAGCTCATGCTTCATACCCTCCCAAAATTTCCTACCATCTTCTAAGAAAATTATGGCAGTACTACATACCTTTTCTTCCACCTCCTTCAAGGGCTTCAAATTATGGCAAACTCCATCCTTTTCAGGGAATATGTGTTTGCATGTCCATTGTGGATAGTGCACCTATCATACTGCCATGACCTTCCCAATAATATATGACATGCATCCATTGGTATGATGTCACACAGCACCTCATCACGGTAGTCTCCAATCTTGAACTTGACTAAACACTATTCATTGACCAAAGCTCTATGGTCCTTCTACAACCATGCAATCCGATATGGATGTGGATGCTTTCTTCTTATCAACTTCAACTTGTTAACCATCTCCTCTGAAACAAGATTATCAGTGCTTCTACTGATAATAATGATATCACAACAATTACCTTCTACAGAATAAACTGTTCCTTTGATCTGGTTCTTTCTCCTCATTCGACAAGGTTCTTCTGACAACTAGGGTTTCTCCCCTTTCAACATCTTCAAAATGCTTAGACTGTGCATCTTCATCTACATGTGCAACTCATGCATTGCCTTTAGGCCTTCTATTCATCCTTCCTTGATGTTGGAGATAGTCGTATGCTCGATGCCCTTCTTCTCCACATTGGAAACAGGTTCCTCTGAAACCTCCTCTTCTAGGTCCTTGCCTAGGCCTGTCTCTTCCTCTTCCTCTTTGCTCACCATTATTCTGGTCACAAGGGCGGTAGGTATTATCTCCTCTTTGATTTTGACTAGTGCCATCCTCTTCACTTTTCTTTGGATCTTCATTTCGACCTCCACAGGGTCTTCCACCAATCCTTCTGCCTTGACCTCTTCCCCTTTGCTTGCTGTTGAATCTTTTATTCAGCTTCTCTTCCACCTTCAAGGAAAATTGGTATGCATCTTCTATGGTGGTCATTCTGACTAGGCTCGGCTCCTCTTGAAGACTTGGCCTTAACCCATTAATGTAATGGGCTACCTTCTCCTTGTTGGCCTCTGCATGGCCTATCCTGATGGTAATATTATAAAAATCTTCTGTATACTCCTTAACAGACTTGTTACCTTGCTTCAATCCTTGCAACTTCTTCAGCAACTCCATCTCATAGTGCACAAGAATGAACTGCTTCTTTAGTTTCTCCACCATCCAATCCCATCTGGTAATCTTTCCTTTTCCTCTTCTGTTTCTCTCCAACTAGACCCTCCTTCCACTAGATACTTGCATGGCCCTTCAACTTTGTTTTTGTAAACTTGACCCATTCCAGATCCTCCACATCTTCGTACTCAAAATATTCTTCTATATCATTAATCCAATCAATAAGCTATTCTAGATTCAAATCTCTAGAATAGGTAGAAACCTCGATCATGGGCCTCTTTCTGATCTTCAAAATAGCCATCAAAAACCTAACTTCTGCAGGATCTCCTACAATTTCTTGTTCTTCCTCATATAGATCTTCTCTAGCTTCATCTTCGCTTTCTTCTCTTGTTCTTGGCTCAAACCCTCTTTGCAACTCCTCTTGCAATGCATCGATTTGCCTTTGCAGGGCTCTAAAACCCTCTTTTGTCAAAGTATTTCTCCCAACACTGTTTCTGGTGCAATCACAGTAGGAGGGTTCACAGAATGAACTGTCCAAACCGTGCAATGAGAGTAAACACAATGGAAACAACTCAAAGAAATGGAACAAATGTAGATTCAGTCATTCAATATATAGTAGAATTCAAATACAGATTAGCTGGCAACATGCGAGCTTACAATTGGGCTCACACTAGGCCTGATTATAGAATTCACACAAGATATAGATTTGAAGCTCCTTCACACAAAAATCTACACTATGAACTTATGCAGATGATAATAATTCAATCACAGCTTTCCTAAGGATCTATTACATTAATATATATCATCTCCGAAACAATAGATTCCTCCGCGTCGGCCACGAAAGTTCACAAACTCCAATGAAGGGTTGTAACATGTGAACACGGATAGGTTAGACCTAAATGCATAGAACACCTCCACAAATGTATGGAATGATGTGCGGATCTTAGGGAAGGTCAGCCATGAACCAAGGATCATTGAATGATGTGTCATTAAGCTCCACAAGTCTTCTCCTTTAGCTAGTTATCAGAGACTACCAGGATGATCTGTTATGAGAAAATAGTTGATCTTCTGATAGCGACATCTTTCCGATAATGATGTGTAGATTCCTAAATTTTGGATACTATGTAGATGAATGGATCTAGATTCTAAGTCCAGGTCCATGAGGACTGAAATGCAACTGGACCAAAAAAATACAAAAATTGCTTTTGACTGGACTGCCTGAACTGAATTGGAAAATGAAAAGAAACAAACTGAAATGCAAATATTTTTGGTTGATGCAAGATTGCTCTTGAACCAGGGATGCTCCTACATCAATTTCTTCATGGAGGCATTTTGATCTCTGCGGCAAACCCACAACCTCAGGTCTTGGTGCAAACTAGCCCATGGTCGGTGATCTGTCCACACACTCAGGAACCCTTGCTCTGATACCACTTGATGAAGGGGGTAAATCATAAAACACACAACAATAAAAAATGTACACATAAAATAATATTTTATTTTATTGATTTGGACAACTCATTACATTACAGAAGCTCAAATACAATTAGAGGATGAAACCTCCACAGGCTGCAACACATTACAACTTCCTATCTCAAGACTCTGGAATCTTCAGCCTTATGTAACCCCAAATCAGCTAAGGTTTCTATTTTCCCATCTCTTCTTAACTCTACACTTTCCCCTTTATCTCTACTACTACCCAGGGTTCCAAAAATTAGTCATAAATAGCCCTTTTTGGTGGCCTCCAGCTAAATTTTGAAATTTGCAACTCCCTCCAAAAGTAGGTCAACTTCCAGGAAGAATAACTTTTGATCCGGGCGTCTGATTGATGAATTGTTTTAAGCATTAGAAAGATTGCAAAGTGAACTATCACACCGGAAATCTGTAAATGGATTTCCATCAACTTTTTGTGATGTTATGAGATGTTTTAGTGCCTCATATCTAGTTTCAAAAAATTTTAGGGGTTTTTAAGAAAACAAAAACTTCAATATTTTTCAGCTCACAAATGATCTTTGCCTAATTCCTTCGCCAAAGGTCTTATATTTAATTTACGAAGCCTCCTGTAAATTTTTGCCTCAATCCATGCCCAAATGTAAACTTTCCAAAAATAGCAGTTTGGAAAAATTGAAAGTCCTACATCATTATTCAAGTGATTATTGAACCAGAAATACTAATTATGGAAAGAAATGAAAACAACTTCAATGATTTTGAATCAACATCTTTTTAGGTGATGCAAGATTGCCCTTAAACCACTAGATGCTCCTGCATCATTTCTTCTATGTTGAAGACTGGAGTATGAGATTTGAATATGTTTTAGAGAAGTGATTGAAGATGCTAAATCCAGAATTTGGTGGTTTGGATCACTGTGCAGTAGAATTTCTATTCACCAATATGAAGATTGTGCCTGGCAACATTTGCAGTGTGATAGGGAGAAAGTATTATGCTCTGCATTTATCCGCAGGTTGGTTTTTGGTCTTGCGGTTTTGGACTTATGTTTATAAGGTCCTTAACTATCTTCATTCCAAAGGATTTGTGATTTGGTGCTCCAGAAAGCAAGTTATTTTTTAGTAGAGTTTGACAATGTTTGTTGTGAGCAGTCTGTGATCTATTTTTAAGTTATGTTTGTTATCTTCAAGTGAGATCTATTGCGGCTAGAATTGTTGGCTCCTAGGGGATTTTATGTTGTTTGGGGATGCCTCCAGATCATGTTAAAGGCTTGTGCTTGGTCCACAAGCTATGATTGAGTTCTTAGAAGCTTGTACCTAAGTATTCTTGGTGTTTGCACTAGTTTGGCCGACTTGGGTGCTAACACTCTTTGCAAATGTGTTTCATGGATTGTAGAAGCATGTGAAGATGTATTTGGGTCTAAGCTAAGTTGCTAAGTGTTTTTCTTTCATTCATTTGCTTCGCAAGTTTGTTTAGGTCTAGACGTAATTTGAATTATGTATGTTTTCTGACCTTGGAGATTGTTCCAAAGGTTGTAGATTGTATTATTGACCTTGATGTATGTTCCAAGGTTGATGATTGATATAAATAAGTGAAATGAATTCGTATGTTTTTTGTGGATGTGAAGATGTGAAGATAAAAGTGTTTGTGTTGTAAGGTAGCGAAGGTCATATTGTGCTTCAATGGAACTGAACTCAAGCATGTCGTAGATGCTATCATATAAGTTCATGGTAGTGAGCCACCCCTCTTGGCAGTGAGTCACCTCTTGGCAGTGAGCCCTTTTGCAATGAGCATTCTTTTGGGTAGTGAGCCCTTTGGTAGTGAGCCTCTTTTGTTATTCAATATTGTTACTACATTATATTGTGAGCTAACACTCACCATGGTTTTTCCCTTTTAGGGTTTTCCACGTAAAAATCTGGTGTTCAAGTTTTAATTCTACATTTCATGTTTAATCTTCATAACATAATAAGGTGTTAAAGCAAGTGAATGTGAATGCGATTTTGTTTAAGAGAAGTTAAAATTTTTGATACAACTGATTCACCGGCTCCTCTCAGTTGTCTTGTTCCTTCAACAATTGGTATCAGAGAAAGGTTCCTTGGAAGAAATCCTAACAACTTAAGGTAGATCTAGGATGGCGCACAAAGACACTCCTCAGTTTGATGGATTTGACTATGCCTTCTAGAAGGTATGAATGCAAATTTATCTTGTCTCCATTGGTTTTAATATCTGGAAAATAGTTGAAGAAGAATACAAAATACCTAATGGTGGTCCGAGGAGTGCAAGTGAGATTAGGGCCTATGAGATTAATGGCAAAGCTAAAAATGCTCTACTAAATGCTTTATCTAACACTGAAACGGCGAAAGTTATGGATTTGGAAACTACTCATGAGATCTAGATAAAGTTGAAAAGTATCTATGAAGGTGATGCATCAGTCAAAAAGGCCACATTGCAGAACTTGAAGACCAGATATGAAACTATGCAGATGTCTGAAGATGAGAACATAACAAGTTACATACATAAGATTGATGAAGTTGTTAGCAGCATCAAGGGGCTTGGTGGAAAGATAGATGATATGGATGTTGTAGATAAGGTACTCAAAACTCTTCCTAAATCTTATAGTCACAAGGTATCTACCATTGAAGAATTGTTTGATATGAATAAGCTTTCAAAAGATCAATTGCTTGGTAAACTGGCTACTTTTGAAATGAGGGAATTTGGCACTACTGATGGCCTTGTGAAAACTGAGGTTGGTTTTAAGGCCAAGGAAGAAAAGACTACTAAATTAGATAAGTATGCTGTGGAATCAGATAAGAAGACCTTGATGAGGTTGAGGCAAAATTTATAAGTAAAATGAAAAGATGTAGTGGATAGTTCAAAGGTAAGTTACCTTTCAAATGTTTCAATTGTGGTAAAATTGGTCACTGTGCTTCAAGATGTCCTGACAGAACTTTGAAGATAAAAAAACAATGAAAGTAAAGGTAAGATGGTAAGAAAGATTTTCTATGTTAGAGATGATGATGGTGTAACTAATGATGAACCTAATTCGGAAGATGGTAATGGTAGTGAATTCTTGTTTATTGCCCTAAGAGAAGAACCTGTTTCTACTAATCTTCCAAACTATGAGAAGAAAGGAAGTCTAGGAGAGTTATCTGCATTTCATGCTGAAAGTAATATCAATGAATCATTGACCGCGGATGTTCAAATCACATGACAAGAGATAAGAGTAAGTTTGTTAAATTTGAAAAATATGATGGAGGACTAGTTAGGTTTGGTGATGATGCAACTGGTAAGATTTGTGGAAAAGGGTTAATTACTTTTGATGAAAAGCATAATACAGATGATGTTCTTTATGTCAAAGGCCTAAAGCACAATCTTCTAAGTGTTGGGTAGATGTGCGACAAAGGATATAATCTGATATTTAAAGGCAATGGATGTGAGATAAGGAAAATCTCTGGAACATTAATAAGTTAGAACTATTATTTTGTGGTCGATAAGCTTCTTAAGGGAATGTGGTAAAGATTGCAAATTTAATGCAAACTTTTATTTTAGTGATGCTCAACCCCTTTACACCATATATATATAAATAACAACATAATGTAGGTGTATGCAACATATTCTTGTGTTGTTTCTAACACTCGACAAGATACAAGAATGGGGTTGAGGTATTCTCCCCCTCTCAAACTTGCGTAAATGTCATAATAGAAAAAATAACATAATAGAATTCTAATCAGGAATTACTAATAATAATATAGTTTAACAACTATCGACCCTTTCCTTGTCGACAGTTATTTACTATCCTGACTTGGTTTTCGACAAAACCTGAGCTTACAAAATCTAGTTGACAAATCGACGATTTGTCAAGTCAACACCAAAATTATACCAAACTCAACAAAGGTTCACTAAACTGTGAATGCATGAGACTTAGATGGAAAACAATTTGTTCCTACCATATGTCTATTCTCTTCTCTTTGATGATGCTCTACTTGTCTTTCTCAGAGGGTGGAAAGACATGTTTCTTGGTTACAACTTGCAATCACCAAACTAGGATTAGTGCATCGTTAGTCAATTCATATACCTTATGAATAAATAATCATGACATCTTATAATCACATGTTTAAATTTTGATCATATAAACATAAACTCATAATATCATTGATCTATCCTGACATTTTCACATAACGTCAAATCATTAATTTATGTATAATTAACTACTAATTATGTGCAAGTAAAAAGTAAAACATAGTCAAAATTTGGGATGTGACATATCTCCCCCCATAAGATTCATCATCCTCGATGATCCAGTGTATCCAAAGCAATAATATAAAGTTTTTATTCAACTTTGAAAAGCATAAAACAAATGAGGAAATCTTTGATAAAAATCATGGTAATCTTCCCATGTGGCATTATCCTCTGCATACTGGTTCCACCGGACCTTGCACTGAGTAACCTCTCTGTTATGCAAGCAGAGCTTGCAAACTTTGAGTACCTTGAGAAGGTCAATCATGACCACTCCTGGGTCTTGTACTTGTAAAGCATTCTAATCAAGAATATGATTATCACCTATTATATACTTTTTCAAATATGAACATGAAAACATTATGCATCTTGGCAAGAGCTGGTGGTAGAGTGATTCTGTAGGAAACCAGATTTATTACTTCAAGAACTTTGAAGGGTCCTACATATAAAAGAGCTAGTTTGGAAGACTTTCCAAACTTTATGGAACTTTTCTGATGTTTGACCCTCAAAAGAACTTTTTCTTCAACTAAGAATTGCCTTGGCGTTCACTTGGCATCAACATAACTTTTATGTCTATCATTTACTTCCGCCAATGTATTTTTGATTAGCTTAATCTATTCTTCCATCTTTGACAAAAATTTTGGACCAATGCTAATCCTATCTTCTAGCTTATCCCAAATTATAGGAGTTCAACATCTTCTTCCATACAATGCTTCAAATGGAGCCATCTTGATAGCAGAATTGTAGTTGTTATAAGCAAACTCCACAAGCGGTAGATACTCTTCCCACTTGTATTGCTAATCCATACAATAATTCACAACAAATTTTCAAGAACTTGATTCACCCTTTCTATCTGACCATCTATCTCAAGGTGATAAGATTGGCTTATATTAAGTTGAGTTCCTAGCACTAAGAATAAAGTTTGCCCAAATCTTGACATCATACGCGCATCTCTATCTGAGATAATCTACTCAGGAACTCCATGCAATCTAAACACTTCTTGCACAACCTTGCAAGCTATAACTGGTGCTCCATCCATTAGATTCCCAGGTATACAATGAAATACCTTGGTGAGTTTGTCCACCACCACTAAAATAACATCATGTCTATTCTGAGACATTGGGAGACCTTGCACAAAATCCATGCTAATGACCATCCACTTCCACTCTGGAATATCATGCAGATACAAAAGTCCTATTGGATGTTGATGCTCATCCTTGACTCTTTGTACTCTAGAAAACTTGCTACAAATCTTGCAGTGTCATTCTTCATTCCTTTCCATAAATAAAGAGGCTTCACATTGGCTAGGAGTTTGGTTACTCCGGGGTGACCTAAATATGGTGTGGAATGAACTTCCTTCCACACAATGTTTCTTAATTTTGTCAAATCTAGAACATACATCCTTCTTCTATATCTTAAAATCCCATCTGGTTCAAAATAGAATCCATCATACCTCGAATCCTGAGGATTTACTGTGAAAGTCTTCTTAACTTGCTCATAGTACTCATCACCTATAGAATTTTGTAACAATCAATGAGATGTGCCTCTGTCAACTCAAAGCATCTACCACTCGGTTCTCTTTACCTTTTATATAGCTTATCTCAAAGTCATAGTCAGATATCAATTTCAACCATCTTCTTTTTCGAGCATTCAGATGAGGTTGGGAAAATATATACTTAAGACCTTGATGGCCCGACTTCAAGTCAAAAGGCTTTCCTAGCAAGTAGTGTCGCCACACTTGCGAAGCATGCACAACTGTTGCTAACTATTGGGAAAATGTGTCTCAACCTTGCAATTATATAAGGTTTATTGTTGATAGGATATATATATATATATATATATATATATATATATATATATATATATATATATATATATATATATATATATATATATATATTTCCTAGTTACATCGATAGGTGTAATATACAATGGGAGCATGGGGTGGAGTGGGATGTGTGTTAATATTTTTTGTTAACAAAAAACTATTAATGACCGACATATATTAAATTAATGATATATTGTAAATCTGGACCATTCATTATTATGTTTTAGATCTGATGGTAGATATTTTGTTGGCTTGTCTTTCCCTAGAAGGTAACCCTATTTTATGAGGGCATTGTATTATGGTTGTGGTATCGTAATGTATTCTGAGAGTCTGATAGCAATCCTATTGTCTCTAGATCTCTGGTGGTGATACTCCGATGAGAAGATTTCTTTGCAAGTATATTGTAATCTTTGTGATTTCTTAATAATATATTGGGCGGCTTTTGGAGTGAGGGGTTTTTTTTCTCCTGATAGGGTTTTCCCCACGTAAATCACTATGTTGTGGTATGCATGATATCTATGTTTATTTCTGTTTAAGTTTCTATAACTGTTAAAGATATGTAAAGTTTTACATTATCCTCCTCTCAACATTAGTGTAGGAAGTTGTTCCACTACCTTAGCTTCCTTACAAGTGGTATCATAGCCTGATCACCTTTGGTTTCAGTTCTAGGTTGTTGGGTTTTTTGAACTAATCTAGATTTGAGTGGGAGCTTATGCAGAAGACACTTTGTGATCTTGTTGTAGGAATTTTCAAATGGCAAGTTCATTGGGGAGAATAGAGGTGGATAAATTTTTTGGAAATAATTTTGAAACGTGGAAGCTAAAGATGGAGGATCTATTGATAGAGGGAGATCTGTGGGATGCTGTTGATGAGAAGGTTTCAAGGCCTGCATATCCTACTTTGGTTGTTCAATATGATGTTATGGACCATAAAGCCAAGGGTCTAATCAAATTATGTTTGGCATACTCTATTTTAATCAATGTCCATGAAGAGACCTTTGCACTTAAACTATGGAAAAAGCTTGGTGAGATGTATCAAACCAAATCTTTAGTGAACACAATTTTCTTGAGGAAGAAATTGTATTCCTTGAGAATGGAATAGGGTGGATGAGTTACAGACCACCTAGAAGCATTCAATATGTTGGTGGCTCAATTGACATTAGTTGGTGTCAAAATGGACGAGGAGGAGAAATGTCATATATTGCTTTGTTATTTGCCTGATTCATGGTATTCTCTTGTTATGGATATTGGGAGTACTATTATATTTAAGATTGAATATGTGGTGGGTTCTTTGCTTTCTGAAGAGATGATGAGGAAGTTATCCATTAGTGCCAAGGAGGTCCTAAATGTTTGTGGAAGACCTAAGGAAAAAGGAAAGAAGAATGAGAAGCGTGATAAATCCAAGTCCAAGGGGAGATCCAAATCTCCTGGAATGTCCAAAGTTGTTTGTTGGAACTGCGGTAAACCTAGACATATTTGTAAGGAATGCAAAGAAGAAAAGAAGAAGAAAAAGAAGAGATTTGATTTTGATTCTGAGTTTGAGGAGGAAGATGGTGATGCATTCATTGCAACTTTGTCAACTCGTGTAGGTAATGATGCAGTGTTAATTGACTTAGGTGCATCTTTCCATATGACCTTTAATAGAGATTGGTTTTCTGAATATGAAGAATTTGATGGAGGTAAGGTGTACTTGGGAGATGATTCTTATTTAAATATTGTTGGTTGTGGTAAAGTTAGAATCAGATTTCCTGATGGCAGAATAAAAAGGATTAATGGTGTGTTGCATATCCCTGGATTAGTACGAAATTTGTTATCTATGAGAAAACTAATAGATGCAGATGTGCAAGTAGTATTTTCTGATGTAGGATGCAAGATGGTTAGAGATGTTATGGTGATTGCTAGAGGTGTCAAATATGGCACATTATATAAGCTTGATGCATGCACTGCTGAGTGCAATAGTACTTCTATGAAAAGTAAGTTTGTGGAAGAGGTGAGGGTTTCATCTTTAGCAGATGGTCATGGCTTTTGGGTACCCAAGGGTGATCTTTCTTCTGAATCAAATTTACCTAGAGAAAAAAATATTTTATGGCATCAGAGACTTGACCACATTGGAGAAAAGGGTCTAAGGACCTTAAAAAATAAAAACCTTGTTGAAGGGTTGTTTGATTATAATCTCGAGTTTGATTTTTGTGAGAATTGCATTTATGGAGAACAAAACCGCATTCAGTTTTACTCGAGTTCTCATAAATCTTGTGGTGTATTGGATCTTAGTCATTCTAATGTGTTTGGTCCTATAGATGTTCCTTTAATTGGAAAATCCACATATTATGTTTCATTTAATGATGACTATAGTAGGACATGTGTATACTTTCTAAAGAGTAAATCTAAAGTTTTCAGTCGATTTAAAGAATTTAAAGCAATGGTTGAGTTGCAAACTAATAATGGTGGTGAATTTTGCTCTAATGATTTTAACATATTTTGTAAAGATTGTGGTATTCATAGACAAAAGACAACTCTGTATTCTCCACAATAGAATGGAGTTGCATAAAGAATGAACATGACACTGATGGAGAAGGCTAGGAGTATATTGAGTGGTGCTGGTCTAGAACAAAGGTTTTGAGATGAAGTTGTTTCCACTACCTATTACCTGATTAATAGGTCTCCTACATCAGCTCTTTTTGATAAAACACCTATAGAGGCATGGTCAGGTCACAAGCCTTCATTAAGACATCTTAGAGTTTTTGGTTGCGAGCCATATGCACATGTGCCAAAAGAGAAGCGAACAAAGTTAGAGAACAAGGCTGTGAAATGTATCTTCATCAGATATAGTTATGGTGTGAAAGGATACAAGCTTTGGGATCTTGTTGTACAGAAGGTAATATATAGTAGAAGTGTTATTTTAGAGAAACTAAGCCTTCTTCTATTACATTGTAGCCAAAACAAAGTAAACATGAAGATGTGATTCAATTTCCTTCTACACCTGAGAAAGTTGAATCGAGGCCCATGGATAGACAAGACATTGAGGAGACCTCACCTAGCTCTGAATCTTCAGAAGAGGATGAAGAACCTCCAACTCAAATTGTTCGTAGGTCTACAAGGCATAGACAACCACCTAATAGGTATTCACCTGATGATTGGAGATGTATTTTTGCTTTGAATACTAACATGGATGAACCTAGATTTGTAGAAGAGTCATTAGGTATGAATGATGTAGAATCATGGAAGATTGTTATGGATGAAGAAATGACATCTTTGAAAAAGAATGATGCATGGGATCTTGTACTATTTCTTGAAGGAGGAAAACCTATTGGTTGCAAATGGGTGTTCAAGAAAAATATTGGTTCAGATGGAGGTATTGAGAAGTACAAAGCAAGGTTGGTTGTGAAAGGTTACTCTCAAGTTGAGGGTGTTGATTATGATGAGATATTTTATCCTATTGCAAAAATGACATCCCTTATATTTTTTCTTTCTATTGATCTTGCTTATGATTTAGAGGTTAAGCAAATGGATGTGAAAACTGCTTTCCTTCATGGTCACTTGGAGGAGGATATTTATATGACACAGCTACTAAATTTATTGGTAAAGGGAAAGGTATCATTTCCTCCAAGTGACCATTATTTCCTGTTTATTATATTATTCGTTGATGATATGTTATTTATTGGTAAAGGGAAAGGTATCATTTTAGAAGTGAAATCTCAACTTGCTACTAAATTTGAAATGAAAGACCTTGGTGTAGCTAGACACATTCTTGGGATGGAAATTAGAAGAGTTAGAGTGAACAGAGAGCTATGGCTTGGCCAAATTAAGTATGTCAATTCAATTTTATAGAGGTTTAATATGCAAGACTGTAGACCATTGTGTGTTCCCTTTTCAGTTGGAACAAAGTTATCTATTTTAGATTGTCCAACATCTCCATTAGGGATGGAAGAGATGAGTAGAGTGCCTTACTAGAGTGCAGTTGGAAGTTTGATGTATGTTATGGTTTGTACTAGACCATACATTTCCCAAGCAGTGGGAGTTCTTTCCAGATATATGTCTAATCCTGGTAGAGTTCATTGGGATGTAGTTAAAAGAGTCTTTAGATATTTACACGGTACCTCAGAGTATTCCTTGTGTTATCATAGTAATTTGACTGAAGACAATATTTCCCTTGATATTCATGGTTATGTGGATTCATACTCGGTAGGTGATATTGATAGTAGACGATCCACCAGTGCTTATGTGTTTACTTTATTTGGTGATGCAATTAGTTTGATGAGTAAGCGATAGGCTATGGTTTCTTTGTCCACTACTGAAGCTGAATATATGGAAGCTACTCATGCTTTAAAGAATCCAATTGGCTTAAGAGACTGTGCTCAGATATTGGAATAAAACAAGGTGCAGTGACAATTTATTGCGATAGTCAGGGTGTGATCTGTCTAGCTAAGAACCTAACATTTCATGCTAGGACCAAGCACATTGATGTGTAGTATCATTTTGTTTGAGATATGGTCAAAGATGGCAGGGTGAAGCTGGTTAAGGTAGAGACTTTGATGAATGTTGTTGATTCTTTAACTAAACCTGTGAGCATAGAAAAGTTCAGATGCTGCTCAGAGACTATGGGCCTTTTGACCCCTAGCAATTAAGAGACAATGTTTACTCCCTCCCATTTCTCTTGCAAGGTGTTCAAAAAGTGGGAGATTTGTTAGGAAAATGTGTCTCAACCTTGCTATTATATAAGGTTTATTGTTGATAGGATATAAATATATATTTATATATATTTCCTAGTTACACCGATAGGTGTAATATACAATGGGAGCATGGGGTGGAGTGGGATGTGTGTTAAAGTTTTTGTTAACAAAAAACTATTAAATGGCTGACATACATTAAATTAATGATTTATTGTAAATATGGACCATTCATTATTAGGTTTTAGATCTGATGGTACATATTTTGTTTGTTTTTCTTGCCCTAGAAGGTAACCCTATTTTATGAGGGCGTTGTATTACAGCTGTAGTATCGTAATGTATTCTGAGAGTCTGATAGTAGCCATTTTGTCTCTAGATATCTGGTGGTGATACTCCTGTGAGAATCTTTCTCTGCAAGTATATTGTAATCTTTATGATTTTTGAATAATATATTAGGCGGCTTTTGGAGTGTGGGGTTTTTTCTCCTGAAAGAGTTTTCCCCATGTAAATCACTGTGTTGTGGTATGCATGATATCTATGTTTATTTCTATTTAAGTTTCTATAACTATTAAGGATCTGTAAAGTTTTGCATTATCCTCCTCTCAACATTAGTGTAGGAAGTTGTTCCGCTACCTTAGCTTCTTTACACTAACTCTATGTCATGAGGAGTATAATTTTGCTCATATGCTCTCAGCTTCTTGGACTCATAGGCTACCACTCACCCATTCTGCATAATCACTCTACCTAAACCTTCTCATGAGGCATCAGTGATTACAACAAATTGACCTTTCAGGTCAAGAACTTTCAATATTAGAGCAATTGTCAACCTCTCTTTTAACTAATTAAATGCCTCCTGACATTTTTCTGACCAGTCAAAATGCTTTCCTTTTCTCTGAAGTGAAGTGATTGGGTTTGTAATATTAGAAAAGTTCAAAATGAACTTACTATAATATCCAGAAAACCCCATGAAATTGTGCACTTCCTACACATTCTTTGGCACAAGCCATTCTAATATAGCTTTGATCTTCGCAAGATCTACTGAAATTCCTTTAGTTGTTATTATATACCCCAAATATTATATCTCTTTTTGAAATAAAGTACACTTAGAAAGCTTCCCATACAACTTATGCTCTCTCAGCCATTGTAGAACTAACCACAGATGTTGCAAGTGCTCTTCCTCATTTTTAGAATAAATAAGAATGTCATCTAGAAACAATAGAACAAATTTATCCAAGCAATCTCAGAAAACATTGTTCATCAAATTCATGAATGTTGTAGGGGCATTCATAAGTCCAAAAGGTAAGATAGTGAACTCATAATGTTCATACCTTGTTCTAAAAGTTGTTTTATGAATGTCTTCATATTTTATTCGTAGTTGATGATATCTAGATCGTAAATCAATCTTAGAGAATATTGTTGTTCCATGCATTTGATCAAAAAGATCATTTAAACACGGTAAAGGATACTTATTATTTATCATTTCTTTTTTAGCATACGATAGTCTATACATAGATGCAAGTTTCCATCTTTCTTTTTGACAAATATCACAAATGCTCCCTAAGGAGAAACACTGGGTCTAATCAACCCTTTAGCCAAGAGCTCCTGAAGTTGGGGTTTCAATTCCATCAACTTTGTAGTAGTCATACGGTATGGCACCTTTGAAATCAGCTCAAATCTAGGTATTATATCAATAGAGAAATCAAAATCTCTCTTTGGAGGTAATCCTAGAAGTTCATCTGGAAAAACATCCCAAAAATCTTGAAGGAAAGGATAGCTCTCCAACGATACATTTTGTTTCCTAGGATCCTCTTCTACTTGCTCCATTTTAACTGCAAAAAGTTGACAACCTTTTCGCCTAGTCCTCTTCAGTTTCATAGCAGAGATTGGCCTGATCTTGACTTCTCTTTGTGTACCTTGCAAAAAGATTTTGTTTCCTACATCATCTAGACACTCAACTATTTTTGCAAAACAATCAACATTGGCCCTATGTATCCATATCCAGTTTGTTCCTAAGATAACATCATAGGAACCTAGGGGGCTACTAACAAATTCACCTCAACTAAAAAACTAGGAAGTTCAATCTTGGCTTTAAGCAGGTATTGCTCTACTTGGGCTTTAGTCTAGTTAGCATTTTCAACTAACCAAGGTTTAGCCATATATCCATCTCTTCTAGGAAATTTACTTAATACTCTTGGAGAAATAAAACTTTTAGTTGCTCCAGTATCAATTAAAATAGAAATGGGAACTCCAAACAAAGTACCTGTCATCTTTATGGGAGTAATCTGGTACTCTGCCTGGCGATTATCAAATGCCACATGGATCCTCTATTGAAAAACTATTTGTTGGGTGGGTAATGCATTATTACACTGCTGAACTCCTTGGTTCTTGGTTGGACATTGATTTGTGTAATGATCTCCACCACAAGAGAAACATCCTTGAGGAGGTCCTTGCTTCTCAGCAGGTTTACCTGAATTATTGTCATTCCTGCAAACATTACTATTGTTCTTCTTCTCATTTCTGGGTCCATCTCTGTTATTTATGAAACCCTTGTCACTTTTCTTATTCACATCCTATTTTCCATTCCTTTTCTTGAAAGGTTGAGAGGTTGGTGTCTTATTAAGCCTCTTGCGATTCTTCTCATGATATGCAGAAATTGACTTCAATTTTTGGTCTTGCTTGATTGCCTTCTCAAAAAATTGGTCCATAGTAGTAGGACCAGGAACATCCACTTCTCCACCTATGTACTCATTTAGACCCATGATGAATTTCTTGATTCTAAACTTTTCATCCTTCTAATATTGTGGCACATACTTCAGGAGATGGGTGAACTTTTCCCAATATTCTATCACTAACATATCCCCTTGTCACAAATTCTGAAAATCTTTTTGTTTTTGGTCAAATAAAAGTTGTGGTAACCACTTCTGACAAAATATGACCACAAACAGATCCCAGGTTAAGCTCAGAGAACTTAACCCCAGTTCCATTTTCTTGTTCATCCTCCAAGTGGATGCTTCACCTACCAATTAGTAGGCACCCCATACTGCCTTGGTTATCTTAGAGTAATTTTTGATCTCAAAATACTTTTTCATCTCTTTCAACCAAGCTTTTGCAGCATCACCACTTATTGTTCAATCGAACTCGGGTAGCATCACTTTCTTCATATCTCTTGACAGCTCTGAGCCAAGTCTACTTCTCTTTTCTTCTTGAGACTTAGTCTTATCAACTTCCTCCCTTCGTTCACTATGGGTACTAGGTTCATGGACATAATCATCATCCCCTTGATGCGAGTCCTCTTTTTCTCCTTCAGGCTTGACCCCTCACTTCTTATTCCAAGTTTCCAAGCCTCTCCTTGGTTTTGAACATTTAGCATGGTCAAAATCTGATCCAGCTTAGTCATTGGGTTTTCAGAAGAATGCGGCTCTCCTTGACTATCTTCAAGATTTTTTCAAGTTCTAACCATGATGATACTATATATCACACCTAATATTCATATCAAGTTATTTATTATAATTCAGAAATAATGCATCTCATTAATTCAAAATTCATAAATAAATCTATTCAAAAAACTAAGATTTGTGCTTTTCATCTTTATTATAGTTTATTCTAGGTACAATTACATCCTTATTTAAATAGATAACTCAACAAGACTACATGTCATTGTCAGTTAAAGGATATTCCTCAGGTTCCTCTTCCCCATCATAATTTAGTAAAACAAACTTAGAGGGTGGATGTACACGTAGGTGTTGATCATGATGTTAGTCATAATACACATAGATAAAGAATTCACATAACAAACCTTTATCATCTTGAAAATTATGATCAATTCAGGATGAATTGATAACTCCAAGGCTCTGTTAGTCAGGTCTTGACCTTCTAGTAATCTCTTAGTTAGTTTGATGTGAATTGTTGTTTTCCATTAGGGGCCTTATGTTTCTGTTTTGAAGTGATTCATATCCAGATATGCTTTGTTCTTCTTATTTTCTGTGAATTCTCAACAAACAAGGTCAAATCCTATTATATTTCACCTGGTCATGTAGATATTTATGTAAATTTGATCAATTCTTCTACATATCACTCTATTTATGATGATCTTAATTAGTTCTTCTGAAACTATCTTCAATCCACTTATCATGAACTAATTTCTACTTGATTTCACTTTTGCACTGTAAATTTGTTCAAATGATGTGCCTATAAGCATGTATTTCCAAGATTCCTACCATTATTTATGTTTATTTTCTTGATATTTGCTATTTTGACATGCTATTTACTCAAATATGCTAAGGATATTCAGTTACTTATGGGATGTCAGCATATTTCTCTATATTTGCTTATTATTTTCTATGTATTTACAATTATGATGATGATTGAATGAAATTAAAGAAATCTTTAACTATTGCTTTCTAACTTTACTAAAATGAATGAGTTTCAACCATTGTTGTATATGTGCATTCCAATACTTCATAAAATAGAGATGAAAACCAAACCATGCTATATCAGGATATTCCACAACTTCACATAGTCGGTGCTAATCTTCAAAGGAATAGGAAATCAACAACAAGCACTAGTTAACATGCACTCTAAGGGACACAACATATCACAGTGATAGGTCTAGATGATAACCAGAAGATTACTCAAGATTTACTATGTAGTTGTAATTTGTGTCTCTATTGCATTCAGTATTCAAAATGTGAACATATTTACAATTGGTCTTGAGAAAGTACCATGACATTCAACAATCCAATCTCAATTAATCTCCTAATAATCTTACAAAGTGAAATGCACCTCCTTTTATAGAGTAAGGAAGGGATGTGGCTACAAAAGATTCTGTGGTCAGGATTCATCCATTATAATCAATGATCCATATTGCATTGACCAGGTCAACATATCAAAACACATGGCACAGGTTGCTAGTTCACAACCATCTGGTGGAATATAGCTATTCCTTTGGAATACTCTGCAAGAATCATGTCACCTTAGTCAACATATCCATGCGTCCTACATCTTTACTCATTTCTCCTCATCTGTGGATGGGTCATCTTCTATATGCACATTAATAGTACCCCTAATGGGTTCATATGTTTGGACTATTCTTTCTATCTCCCCTCCATCCTATTATTTAGTCCTTTTAAATGCATACTCTTGGCTATTGAATTGAATCTGCAGGGATATCCACTTGTTCCCCCGACTATTCAACACCTCATTATATTTATCTATCTTGGCTCTCATCCTCATAGCTTTGTCAATTATATCCTCAGAGCAATGATTGAGAGGATCATCTGATGTAGACTCAAAGTTATTATAGAAGGCTTTAGTGGTAAAGTCCACATCTTGGTTCTCTATCTTACATTCAATTTTGTCCTCAAGAGCCTCCAAAATTTCTATCTCCTCTGACAAGAGCAAATGCAATTTGACACTGATATCCTTGGACTTAGCATTGCATTTCTTCAAAATGTCCACCTCAAACTTTGTGTCCTCATACCAGATATCCAATAGTTGTGAAGTTTGAATTGTCATAATATTATCAGATATCAGGACATTCACATCTACTCTCTTCATCTTAGAAAGAGTAGTCAAATGTTTATCAGCTTTCATTGACCTCTGCGCAATCTCTTTCTGCATTTTATCAAACTTTCTCTTTAAGGTGCTGAGCAAGTCCCAATTAGCAAGTGAGGTACTTATCACATGTTCCCCTTTAGATAGAAACTAGACAAACCATTTGTCCACCACCTATGATTTATGCTTCATGGCGTCTAGTCCTGTAATTTCATCTTGTGATATTATTGCTAGTGAAGTGGATGTGGAGATGGGAATATTAGTGGGTACCACTAATCCCCTTATAAATGTCTGCATTTGAGCAATATGCTCTTTATGCTCATTATTCTTGGCCTTTTCCTTCTCTATTCTGGCCAATAAGGTATCTATGATATCTTTAGCTTCTTGGCCTTCTTGTTGTTTAGTAGAAAAGCCTAGATCCACAGTGGTTATTTGAAACTCACGTGCACTTATTTCACCTTTAGTTTTATCCACAGTAGGCACAACTATTTGAGTTGCTCTCTTCCTTGTTGTAGGATCTCTCTTTATTGTAGAACTAGCCCTGGCTCTCCTCTTTGGTTTGGCTCCTTGAGCCAAAAATAATGAAGATATGTCAAAATTTGAAGAATCAAAGAATGTAGGTGGATTCACCTCATGTTGAAGCCAGTGTGGCACATCAGATTGGGACCCTCCATGGTCTGTATGCTCAATGTGAGCATCATGAGGTTCTATGTTTTGTTCTTCTAGAGTATCCTCATCATCTCCATGTTGTTGTTGTTCTTCTCCCCCAATATGAACCCTTTCATCTACTTTTTGTTTCTCATCATTTGTAGGGTTCTCCTCTGGTATTTTCTTACTTTGATTAGGCATCATTTGTTCATCTTGAGGTGGGGGTTGTTCTACACCAGGTCCATGATGACCCTGATCCTAGATATCCCGATGATCTTTTTGACTATCTTCATCCATATTTTCTTGTTCCTTATTGTCATCTTCTTTCATTGGACCTTCCTTTCTAGATTCTAACATATTTATATCTTTATTATCTTGAGTTGCATATATAACATTAGGACCTAACTATCCAGATGTATCAGTTACCTCCTCTTTTTCAGCATGCACTTGTTTAGTGTCTTGGACAATATGTTGATCAGGCATTTCTGTATGCATATCCTTGGTTGCATTGTCTTTTACCTTATCATGCTCCAGGATTGCATCCTTATCTTTACTTGCATCATCATCACCCTGATGTGATAGATCAATAACTGCTGGGCTAGTTACATGACCAATTAATCCCTCTAGGCCAATTTATTGTGCCATGGCCTTTGGATTATCTTCTTCTATATCCTCCTCCCTCTCTTGCTATATTATAGGAGTATTTTGAGGTGTTACCATTGTATTCCTTATGAATTATTCCATGGGGCTAGTAGAGACCTTATCTACTACCTCATCATCATAAGGTTCTATGGTTTTACCTAGAGGTAAAGGCTTATCACTCTCTCTTTTCTCATTCTCCTCCCTGAGTTACTCTGCTTTTTTAGTCTTGAATTTAACGATGGTGGGGATGGGTACATTATTCTGTAAGTTTTGTTGGATCCCTTCACCCCCTTGGCCTTTAAGCGCAATATTTGGGTGCTTATTTGCAGATCCTCTCATTGTTGATGTTTGCCCCTTTTGTTTGGAAACCTTTGCTCCCACTGGTGCTTCTCCGTCCTTCTTCCTTCTCTTTATAACCAAGGGCCCCTCATCATCATCATTTTCCTCCAAGTCCTCATATGTGATGCCCTACTCTACTATAGGCTCAGATTGCTTCTCAAGGTGTCTAGATGTTGTAGCAGTAGAGGTTGAGGCTTGAGCCTTTTGAGGTGAAGACTTTGGGGTGATCTTGACACCAATGTTCATCCCTCCCCTCTTGGTAGTCTTAGATGAGCCTTCTTTTATTATTTTCTCTAGAGACTCCCTTTTATCCTTAAGGAAGTCATCATAATAATCTTTTGTTAATTATTGTCTCTTCCTTTTATTATCAATAGTCACCACCACCCCCTTGGCTTTGAGCACAACAACCTCTTTACCTACGTAGGCTTTGGTCAGTTGGATGACCCTCTGAGTTATTATCTCCAATGAGGTTTCCTTCAGCTAGCTCTAGTCAGATGGGGAGATTATCTCATTGTATATCTTCTTTTCTTCATACTCCTAAGACATGGTTACCTCATCGTCCTCATGTAATTGTGGGGGATTGGAATACAATCTAAGGTACGAATTTGTTTAACTGTGAGCCTTTGGTAGTTCCTCCTTCTAACTTCAACATCATTAGGGAAATCAGCCCAATAGTCCTCTATGTGCACCTGGTGCACTAGTTTCTTAGACAATGCTTCCATTCTATGATAAGGATCATATTGCCTTGACAAGGAGAAAGGCTGCAAACACATCAGCTGCAATCCTCCTATTGCCTCTTTGGTTATTTCTGTTGGCAAGAGACACTGCTCTAGTATGTATTTGTATGTTGTCATTGATGGCAACAAAGCTTAGAGATCCTATCACCATGACAAGAAGAGATATCTCCAGAAGAACACATTTGATTCCAGGTCTGGTTGACAGAAATGGCTAAGTATGGATGTGTACAGAGTAGAGAATAGTAAGTTGGACAGTATGCGTCCGCAATTGTAGACTTGTAGATGCAGTTTAGGCATGATGTCAGTTGGTGTTTGATAGTGTTATACCTCAGAGATTAAGTCTTGATCCTCTCTGGAAGTCATCTTGAAGAATTATCTAAGTCTGGGCAAGCAAAGGTATAGCAGGAACAGTGAATAGGGTCTAGTGCAGTGATCTGCATTCCTCTGCAGACAAGTATTTCTTTATGTAGTTTTGAGGTGTTGTAAACAATTATATGAAGTGTCTTATTCTAGAGTTGGGAGATCTGAAGTTCACCCGAAGGATAGTTACAAGTTGCTAAGTACCGACATAGTTTTTGACAGAGTTTGACATAGATAGAGTCTGAGTTCTAATGGTCTGCATTTCTCTACAAGATGATATCATGCCTTACGGTTCTAAGGGTAATATTGGGAATGTGTAAAGAGTCCTTGACATGATTTTGGAAGTGTTTTGTGATCAACAACAGAAGTTGTAAGACAACAGATGAAGTTGTTAAGCATGTTCTTGAGGAACAGGTCAACTGGTGAGATAAATCATTGTGCGGAGAAGAGTTAATGATTGGAGGATTTATGTAAGAAATTGAAAGAATAGATCCAACCTATATGAACATTCTTGGGAGAAGATTTGGGTCTACGCGACAATTAGTACATTGGATTGAGTGACAAGGTACATCTTTTTATGTACACATTTCACTTCTTGGATGCTGACCTAATTATAAAGTAAATCATGATGTGCATATATAAAGGTGATGAAATTAGGTTGAGTTGTGTGGGAAGTATGTGTGTGATGCGAGGATGTGAATAGTGGAGTAGAGTTAAAGGATCAGCAGTGATGAAGACTTGGGATTCAAAATATAATTATTAAATGACTACACCCTGGCGTAGTGGCAGATGCTGAAGCAATATTCAAATGTCATATGTGATCTATTTGGAAGCAAGGTTTTCTTATCAAGGTAGTAAGCTGGTAGTGAGCCTCCAGTAGGGTTTAACAACCCTTATTGTAATCTTGCTAGGTTTAGGGTTGAGGCGGTGAGCCTGCTAAACTTAGTTGTACTTCATGGTTATAAGCCATCATGTTCTAGGCCCATGGAGTTGCCAAGCCTGAACATCATTTCTGTAAAGATTGCAATATATATTTGGCAGCTAATCCTCTCCGTGGTTTTTCCCTTTTTGGGGTTTCCACGTAAAATCTTGGTGTTATGTGTCATGCTTTTGTGGATGTTGTTCAGTTGTATATTTTGCTTCTATTTGATTATTATTTTGAAATGGTTGAAAGTAAAATTTCAAGAAAAGATTTATAGAACACTAAGTCACCCCCCCCTCTTAGTGTTGCTGACAATCAACAATTGGTATCAGAGCGAGGTTCCTTGGAAGAAGTTTAACAGCATAAGGAAGATCTGGGATAGTATGATCATGGCAGCAAGAAGGTATGGAAATTATGAGAGATACAATCAACTGGAAGCAGCACTTATGGATCTTGAAAATTCTGAAGCAGAGGTTAGAGATTTGAAGGAAAATCTAAAACAAGATGATGAATGCATCTTAAAGCTGAAGGAGCAAGTCAAGAAATTCAAAGACAAATATAAAGAAGCCAGTGACCAATTATTATCAACAAATGAAGCCCTATATGATTTGGAAGCAGAAGTTATAGAAAGAACAAAAATAGAAGATGATCTAAACTTGATTGTGAAAAATATATCAGAAGATTGTGCAAAACTTGAAAAAGAAATTATAAGCTTAAAAATAGATCTGGAAAAGGCAAGAAGTTTTGAAGAAAAATTCAAGATAAGTACTACAGAGCTTGATGAAATGATTGCTAGCCAGAGGAATGCTAATGACAAACATGGTCTAGGATTTGAGAAAGGAGAAAGTTCAAACTCTGAGAAAATAAGATTTGAGCCAAGGCAAAACAAAGGATACCAGTTCAGAAATCAAGGAAGCAGACCTAGAAGACCTCAGGTCAGAAAACCAAATGCTCAAAGGTACCCATCTTTCAATGGATATTGTAATTCATGCAATAAGTTTGGTCATAAGGTTACTCAGTGTAGAAGTAGAATAAATCAAAAGACTCCATTATTCTCTGGTCAATGTTTCAACTATAAGAAAATCGGTCATAGAGCAAATGAATGTAGAAATCAGTTCAAGAAAAGCTTCAACAATGGAAGGAATGAACAGTCATTCAAAGGTAAATGCTTCACTTGCAATAGGATTGGTCATAGAGTGGTTGTTTGCAAAAGTAAAATAAGTGAGAATCCTATTAGGTGCAATACATGCTATAAAATGGGACACAGATCAAATGAATGCAGAAGTTCCGTAAGACCAAATTTTCAAAATATTAGGAATAGTCAATCTTTCAATGAAAAATGTTTTGCATGCAATAGATTTGGATATATGGCTAATCAATGTAGATCAAATTCAATGAATAAAAGGTTTCAAGGACAATAGAGTGTAGTGTGCTTCAGTTGTAACAAATCCAGACATATTGCAAAATATTGCAGAAGCAAAAATGTGAAGAAAAATTACCATTCTAAAGAAAGAGAAACACGACAGATAAATGACAAGGGAAAAGAGAAAGTTGATCCGGTTGAAACAATGGACAAAGTATGGATTGATAAAGAAGTAATTTTAATTGAGGATAGATCCACACCAACATCTGATGCAGATACCTTCTTTGAAGAATGAGTTTGTGCGCTTTGGGTTAGGGGGAGCAGTGTAGAAAATTCAAATCCCCTAGCCAGAAATTGGGTGCCAGAATCTGACACAAAGATGTATCATGGAATCTGATGTGACTCACCTATTAGAAGAAGAATTAGAAGAAAAGAAGTCAATGTGGTATATTGCAGAGCAATCCTAATTGACTGTGTTCTACAGCAAAGCGTTTTAACAGATTTTTGAAATGAGCATTTAATGACAACTAGGTCAGGCCGTGTGGAGGATAAAAGGAACATGTTTTGGTTTCAAAAGTCACTTTGCACTCAGAGCTATCAAAAATTTAGAGAGATCAAAGCCAACTTGAGTAGCGACAATCAAAATTTGAAGCATTAAGAGAAAGGAAACCCTAAAGCAACGAAACAAGGTACTTTCATTAAATCTCATTTTGTGAATCTGCTGAATCTTTTCTATGGCGACTCCACAAATTGTAGATATCACTGAGTGCCCTCGGCCTAAGTTTAAGAAACACCCTTACAAGGCAATAGAAGTGGATCAAATGGGTGCATTCTCAAAGATACCCTATGGAGTCCTGTATGTGGAAGATGTTAGGGCATACATCCATGTGGCCCTAGATGAGCCTGGTAGAAACAATTTTTCAGACCTATTTGTGAAACACCTATGTAATGATCAATTTGATCTAAAGGAAGAATATAAAGCCTTAAAGGAGAAGAAATTCATCCAATATGCAGGGTTTCCCGCATTCACAGAGGATGAATGGGTCTAGTATGTTCTTAGTCAGATTCACGACAAATTTATGTGGTTGGGAAAAGGGTAACCCTTCAAAATAATGAAAGAGGCAATTCAGGCAGTCACTGGACTAAACTCCACTAGAGGAGTGCCATTATTAAATGCAATTAAGAATCAAACAGTTACCAATGCTACCGGAGCACAATTTGACAATAGGGCATTAACGATAAATGATATCACTGATCCTGCAGTAAAATTTGCCTCAATGGTCATAGGTTATAAAGTCTACTTCTCAAACCAGGAGAATTCAGTGTCTGGTATCGCAATATACACAGCATATCAAATGAGCAAGGAGAATGTAAACTATGATATGTGCGAACTGCTGCAAACCTAACTACTGGAGAATTTGAAGAAGACAAAAGAAAGCAAAAACTACCCATTCAAGTATGGTACACTAAGCATCTGTTTATTTTTCTACTTCTTGAATGAATTCCCTAATCATCAGGGATTGATTTGGTTGAGTAACAAACCAGTAGCTATGCAAATTAGAAATTGTCTTAACAACTTGGGAAATTATAACAAGCAAAAAATAGCTCTATGGGGATTTTTCAAGAATTTTCAGAGTATGATGCACTCTAGAGAAAGAATTCCTAAGAAAATTGTTAATAAGTATAAGGATACAATTTTTTCCATGGTCACTAAGGATCAATGTTTAATGGAGTCTGTGGAACCAAGAACTGTGTGGGTAATACCCATGGGTTATGAGGTAGATGAACAAATTATGGAAAATTATGCTTAGCACCTTCTCAACAAACCAAAAGATATCAAAGAAGAAAGGTTTGGAACATATGAGGAGCCATCAATGAAACTCCATGTTGATCTTAGACAAGATGAATCTACCAAAAAAGTGAGAAAATAGGTGGAAGAAATTGCCACAAGGTATGTCATCACTAAAGAGTAGCTAAAGGAATCAAGAGAAAAAGCAGAGAAAGCAAAGAAGGAAAAAGAAAATGATTAGGCTAAGGTTCCAGAGGAATCTATGAAGAAGCCAAGAGAGGCTAAAGATACTCAAAGGACTACCCGGAGCTCTACCATTTCATCCGGTGCAACATCATCAAAGAAGCTCTCTGAAAAGGATACAAAGAGGAAGAAGATGAAAGGAAAAAGATTGTATGTCAGTGTGGAAGAAAAGGATGAAGAAGAAATAGAGTCAAATGAAGAGGTCAAGAAAATGAAAGTTGAGGCTATCAAAGTCTCTGTAACCAATAAAGAAAAGTCCTCCAAAAAGGATAAGCCTAGCAAAAGATAGAAAAAGGAAAAGCCTCCACCACTCACAGATGTAATAAAATCTATCACCATGGATGGGAATTTAAAACCCATGATTGAGTACTACCATGGATATAGTGATATTGATAAAAGAAGTCTAGAAGAAGCCACTGTGAGATTATCTCTGACATTTCTAAAACCCTAGCAAATCTTCTGAGCATTAGAAAGGAGACTGCTAGAGCCAAAGATATTGAGCTTAGAAAACATGTTCTGACAAGATTGTGTCCTGAGATCACTCCAGAAGAAGAGAATTTGATCTCCAAGGAAACCAAAGAAAAATTCAGAACTAAAACAAGGATGAACTTGTTGATGCTAGGTGAAATTGACAAAGTAGTCAAGGAGACAGAATAAATCACCTTGGAAATATTAAGAAAATACAATATTCCTACCTCTCATGACAATGCGGCAATAGATGGTGGAAATGGTACATCTGTCCCAGAAGTAAATTTGAAGCAAGAATCAAAAAAGGATGACAAAGTGATTGAGCAGGAAGAAGCACTTGCTGATGCTTTTGAGATAAGACCCTCTCCAGTACATCTTGCTAAGGATGACACTGACAAGGAGAAGATTAAGGAAGAACAGGTCATGAAAATGAAACATGAGGAGGATCCGGAGCAAAGCCATAAGGAAGAAGTCCCTATCACAGCAAGAGACACTACAAAGCCTGTAAGAGAAGAGTTGGAGAAAAGAACATAAGCCTTGGATGAGCCAGAATTTCTACATGGTCCAATAAACTTGGACACAATGACGCCTAAACATAAGTTTAAGTTGGTTACAATTGTTTAGACAAAGGCTTACGAAGAGATATTAAAATCACAGATTGAGGATAATAAACTGATTGATGAAGCTTCCAGAATTTTGGAGAAGCTACTACCCATGTACAAGAGGGATTCTTCCCTGCCCCCAACAAGTCATCTGAAGGGATTAATAAGTTTCGTAAGCAAACAGTTTGAATCATTTGAAAAATTTGCAGAAACAAAGGTAAGAAAAGAATTTGATGAAAAACGTTTGGAACAATTAAACATAATGATAGCAAAAGACAAAATCTCATTAAACAATACAATAGCCAACATTCAGAAAGCTATGAAGGATGCTAGAGATGTGTACAAGTTTTTTTTGTCTTGGCCCAAAGTTGCTCAAGAGATTGAAGAAAAGATCAAAGATTTGGAACAAAAACTGATGGGTATTTCTGAGAAATTTGATCTGGAAATAGAGTCAGTCAGAAGGAAAAAAATAGAAGTCATTAAGATTCACAATGACTTGACTGACTTAATAAATCAGAAATACCAAATAAAAAGTAGGATGGGAAAACTCAGAAGACTAGTCTGTCCAAAGTTAGATTCATTGAGAAATCTTATTACAGAGGCTAAGTTAGTTGTCCAAGAAGACACAACTTCTGATCTTCAAAAGTCAGAAGCTTCAGTTTTTCTTCTCAGTGGTCAAATTCAGATTCTGGAAAATGCAAAGAAAAGCTGGGATGCTAAGTGGACATTGATCAAAAACATATTTAATGATGTTCTTAAACACAAGTAATATTAAAATGAAGATTGCACTTGTAAATATGCAGCATAATATATAACTTTTTGGGATTTTGACAAAATTTTGGTTCCGGATCAACACCCTTTGTCATTGATGTCAAAGGGGGAGAAGTAGATCAGTGAAAAATGGATAATAATCTTAGGGGGAGAAAGAAAGTACAATGTATATAGTAAGGGGGAGCAGTCAGGCATTTTGTACTAAGTGTTGCCATCAATGCCAAAGGGGGAGATTGTTGGCAAGAGACATTGCTCTAGTATGTATCTGTATGTTGTCATTGATGGCAACAAATCTTAGAGATCCTATCACCATGACAAGAAGAGATATCTCCAGAAGAACACATTTGATTCCAGGTCTGGTTGACAGAAATGGCTAAGTATGGATGTGCATAGAGTAGAGAACAGTAAGTTGGACAGTATACCTCCACAATTGAAGACTTACAGATGCGGTTCAGGAATGATGTCAGTTGGTGTTTGATAGTGTTATACCTCAGAGATTAAGTCCTGATCCTCTCCAGAAGTCATCTTGAAGAAATGTCTAAGTCCAGGAAACCAAAAGTATAGTAGGAACAAGGAACAGGTTCTAGTGCAGTGATCCACATTCCTCCGCAGACAAGTATTTCTTTATGCAGTTTTGAGGTGTTGTAAACACTTATATGAAGTGTCTTATTCCAGAGTTGGGAGATCTGAAGTTCACCGAAAGGATAGCTACACGCTGCTAAGTACCGGCATAGTGTTTGACAGAGTTTGACAACGACAAAGTCTAAGTTCTAATGGTCCGCATTTCTCCGCAAGATGATATCATGCCTTGCAGTTCTAAGGGTATTATTGGGAATGTGTAAAGAGTCCTTGACATGATTTTGGAAGTGTTTTGTGATCAGTAGCAGAAGTTGTAAGACAATAGATGAAGTTGTTAAGCATGTTCTTGAGGAACAGGCCGACTGGTGAGATAAATCATTGTGCGGAGAAGAGTTAATGATTAGAGGATTTATGTAAGCAATTGAAATATTAGAGCTGACCTATATGAACACGCTTTGGAGAAGATTTAGGTCTGTGTGATACTTAGTACATTGGATTGAGTGACAAAGTACATCTTTTTATGTACATGTTTCACTTCTTGGATGCCGACCTGATTATGAAGTAAATCATGATGCACATAGATAAAGGTGATGAAATTTGGTTGAGTTGTATGGGAAGTATGTGTGTGATGTGAGGATGTGAATAGTGGAGCAGAGTTAAAGGATCAGCAGCGATGAAGACTTAGGATTTAGAATACAATTATTAAATGACTACACCTTGGCATAATGGTATATGCTAAAGCAGTATTCAGATGTCATATGTGATTTGTTTGGAAGCAAGGTTTTGTTATCAAGGCAGTAAGCCGACAGTGAGCCTCCAGTAGGGTTTAACATCCCTCATCTTGCTAGGTTTAGGGTTGAGGCAGTGAGCCTACTAAACTTAGTTGTACTTCATGGCTGTAAGCCAGCATGTTCTAGGCTCGTGGAGTGACCAAGCCTGAACATCATTTCTGTAAAGATTGCAATATATATTTGAGAGTTAATCCTCTCCGTGGTTTTTCCCTTTTTGGGTTTTCCACGTAAAATCTTGGTGTTATGTGTCATGCTTTTGTGGATGCTATTCAGTTGTATATTTTGCTTATGTTTGATTTTTCTTTTGAAATGGTTAAAAGTAAAAGTTCAAGAAAAGATTTATAGAACATTGATTCATCCCCCCCCCTCTCAGTGTTCCTTACAATCAACAATTTCTGCATCAGGGCACATATACCAACCAATCATAAGTGGAAACATGACTTTGGGTATTTTATTCCTCTAGACATATGCTTCATGTGAAGGCAATATTTGCCTAGCCATCTCCATTACTATGACTTTATCAATTGGATATCTTGGCAACATCATGGGTTGCCCATCAAAACCTTCCATTCTAATGTATGTAAAAGTAGGGAACTGGATGAACCACGAACTATTCCTGCCTACTGCTGCTTGAGCTTCCATGCTCATTCTTTTTGCTCTGTCCTCCTCCATTGTTTGGACCAGATGCATGATGAAGCAGTCATTAACTCTCTTATAGTGTTAGAGGGATGCCCTTCTCCCTAGCTGTGGATAATGATCCCAGATATTTACATCTCCAGGATTACGGCTGACCCTGCTAACTCTTTGCAAATCATCAAATGTGCCTTTGTCTGCACATGAATACACTACATAGGAGGTCATATAGAACATGTTTGTCTTTCCTCCTAGCTTCTTGAAGCTTTCATCAATACTATCACTGATCAGTTTTGCCCACTGTGGTTTTTGGTCTGTGGTTTCTACCATCCTCATGAGGCCATACATCTAGTCCTCAAAACAACCTGCATTTGGTCTGCCCCTCATCCTATTGAGCATAACCATCATGTATTGGTACTTAGGGGTGAAATCAAATTTGTACAGGTGCACGAGTAGTTTGGCCGATGCCCTATATGTGCTATTACTGGCTCTCCATGGGAACATGTTCTTTCTGTAGTCCTTGAAACTACCTTGATATTGTTTCTCCATGGCTCCCAGATTAGTCTTATATAGATTAGACCCTAATGGTAAATTGAATGTGGCCATGATGCCTGCAACTGAAAAATCTACATATATCTAACTATGTTTCTTGACTCTTCTGGTGTGGATATTGTAATTGTTAGTGCATTCTACCACTAACTAAATAGACTCCATTGCATATAGAAAACCCCTAGCATGCCACATGCCTAAACTATATATGCTCATGAGCAAAGGATCTGCACTACCTCTCTCTGATTTGGCTATCCATTCATCAAGATCAGTGCTCCCCAGGTATGTATCACCAATTTCCCTGTATTTGAACACTGACCCTCTAGGTTTTATACACATAGGTGTCAAGAATTCAGTATCTGACCTGTTCCTACAAATATCTATTGTATCCCACAATGACAAGTATACATGCCTTAACCTAACATGCATTTTAGGGTTTTAAATCTAAATATTTTGTGTACATCAGTGTGTTTTACTTTCACAAAGCATATTCGAATATCATCATATGAATTTACCATAGTAAGAACCATTTACCTGTTTACCTATTTAGAAATGACAAAATGAGGGTTTCATCGTTACATACCTGATCCTCACACTTTTAAATCTACTTAATCAAGATCAGGATGTGCATGTACTAGTAGAATTTTGGCAAAAAAATGACTAGGTGACTAGAACTTTTAGTCATGACAACTAAAGATGACTAAATTCTAACCATTTTTTACAACACAACTATAACTGACTAAATAAATGAACACAACTATAAATGACTATAGCTGTGTTTTTACCTAAAATTAGAAAGAGAGGGAAATTAAAAAAATATTTCGAATTGGAAAGAGGGAAATTTAGAGAGGGAAATTTTTTGCATGAAAAATAATTCAAACAAAAGAAACCTGACTACCTCTATACTCAATACATTGTCCATGCATTGGACACGCTATACAGAGGTTGAATTTGCACTCAAAAATAGGTAAGGCTCATTAATGTCCCTCTTTTTGTATTGATGAATTGGAACACAATCGCTTGAAGATGTTAATTTAATTGTATTTTGTTAAATTCTATATTGGGCAGACCCATTTCAGGGGGATTTCCTAGAAGTTATAGAAGAGTTTCTGGAGAAGGGCATGGCCAAATGCATTGCATTCAATCACCGATGAACCTTACTAGCAGGTCTGGTATTCATGCATTTTTAAACTATAATTTTTTGTTGTGTTTGGTACTCTATTTCAGTTATGCCCATTTTCTAGATGCTATAAATACAGACACCAAAATTGAATTCAATCTGTTGACTGTTAATACTCAAACAATACCCCACTCTTATTAGGGATGCACAGAGTTCAAATATCAGTTGTGAAGGATCAGGGTTTCACCTAATTGTAGAAGAACTGCCTCAACCTTGCAAACTTTTTTAAAAGAAAACAACAAATAATCTTATATTGCTTAATACCCATTTCAGTTTTTGCCAGCCCTATTGCAGTTTAGTCCCCTAAATAGTCATTATTGTGTTGAAGTATTGGTTATTAATACTAGTGTTGGTGTGTTCTGAAGAGTATTCAATATGCTCCGTTGTTAAAATGGGGTTTGATTTTTCTTAATTGGGGTCATCTTAGGTGGTTCAGCTTGGCTTAAAATGCCCAAGTGATGAGCTTGCAGATCAATCTAGGGTTTCTATCTTTTTTCCTATGATATGGAAGTCACCCTTTCAGATGTTTCTCTCCCTAATGATTGTCTAACTAAAATGTCCTTTTAGCATGATGATTTTCCTCTCATGGGAAAATTCATGGGAAGAAGATTAGATGACGTAAGACTCTATGGATGGATATGGAATCTATGAGACTAGATACAGAGTTAAATTCTTCCTTTTAAGGATTTCTTTCTTCTTTAAATCTGTCGAGGATAGAGAGTTTTCTCAAACAAGGGTCGTGATATTTTTGGCAAATCTGGGTTGTTTTTATGTCCTCTGACAACCATTTTTAGACCTAGATCATCTCTTTTTCAAAAGTTCCCTTTTGGATCCCACTTCTACAACCTCCCTCTAGTTTGTAGAGCAATGAAGACAGTTCAGTTGCTTGCAAAGATCTATACCTCTAGACCAATGCTAGTCACAAGTTGCATAGTGCATCATAACGTTTGCCTTACACCCTATGTAGTTGTTAGTAGCTAGACAGCACAACCAATTTTAATCATCAATATCAACACTGTAAAATTATATGCTTTTGTGCACCATGCAAATGATACTCATGCTTCCTAGCACTCAAAAGCACTCAATTCCACATGTTTACTTGCATTCAGCACATCTAAAAAACTAAACAAAAAATAAAGGGCACTTGATAGCAAGGTTTCCATTCAAATTTAACTCCAAAACCCAACATACAATTAAGCAAAATTATCCATCAGATTTTAGCTCTATTATCCAATTAATTTACCCTCAAAATTATCAAGCCTAACAATTTAGCAATATGACCTCTCAAATTTCAACTCTAAAATCTATCAATTTACTGTGCAAGATAACAATTCATTGGGTTCTCAAGTCTTTATCTTTCTACTTCCTTTCATTCAAAATCATATGGTCATTGGCTTCTTAGGTCTTTATCTTTCTACTTCATCACATACTTGCATTATCATGTCATAAGATCTCTAACACAATACCATGTAAGCCTCAATGCATCTCATATAAAGCCAAATAGTTAAAAAAAATAACAAAGTAAGAAACATACTCAGCAAAAGTGATAACAAATTGGCACATTATCTTCTCATTTTTTTGTACAGTTGAGAACATTCCAAATGTTTTCAAATGTCAAATTCTTTGATACATCAAGTGACTCCTCCAAATTATTACTTTTTTTTAAAATAGAAAGTTCATAGTTTATAATACTAAGAAATCATCAATCTTTTTGCCATTTTTATGATCTGAAGCAAATAACAAGCACTCAATAAAGAATAAAAAAAACAAAGTCAATTAATATGGCAGCCTAAAATAAGCCTCAAACAATACAAGGAAAAAAGGATTAGAACCTAGTTTGAAGTCTTTCCCAAAATTTTGGATCAAGAGTAAACCACTAATGATAAGAAACAATAATAAGAAACATGGTTTACAACCTAGTCCCCATAAATTGTTGACACAAAGTAACCTAAGGAAAAAAGAAACTAAAAGATGTCATTTTTAAATAATCAGAGCTCTATAATTGTTTAATTATGATTAAGTATGTGTACATGCTAAGCCTTCTCTGTACGATGCACAGTACTAGCATACCCAATGTGTTGATGATTACCACCACCATGAGGATGCTCAACAGGATTCATTGCCACACCACGAACCTTGGGCCAATAGTTTCTTTTGACCCTATATTTGTGATATGCATTGCTAGTTTTGAGCATTGGCTTTTCTGTCCTTCCACCACCAGTAACCTAACCAATCATGGCTTTGCAACTACTTGGCACAATCTTCTTAGCTCCAGATGGAAGATTTACCCTATAAATTGAAACCAATTTC
Source organism: Cunninghamia lanceolata (assembly GCA_027924645.1). Classification (NCBI taxonomy): domain Eukaryota; kingdom Viridiplantae; phylum Streptophyta; class Pinopsida; order Cupressales; family Cupressaceae; genus Cunninghamia; species Cunninghamia lanceolata. Next base: position 4,895,304 of record BSBN01000847.1, on the reverse strand, counting down.
CAAGATTCGTCAAACAAGGCTATTAAAAATCTGCAAAATCAAAAATTACACAAATCTGAACATTAAGAGAGAACTTAGATAATTGTTCCAAAATTATTTCCACTACCTTTGGAATAATTGCATTTATCATCTCACTGTAACCTTAGAAAAAAAAATTAGTCACACAAATAAAAATTAGAAAGAAATCATCAATCTTTTGCCATTTCTATGATATGAAAGCAAATAACAAGCACTCATGAAAGAATAAAAAATAACAAAGTCAATTAATATGGGAGCATAAAATAAGCCTCAAACAATACAAGGAAATAAGGATTACAACCTAGTTTGAAGTCTTTCCCAAAATTTTGAATCAAGAGTAAACCACTAATGATAAGAAACAATAATAGGAAACATGGTTTACAACCTAGTCCCCATAAATTGTTGACACAAAACAACCTAAAGAAAAAAGAAACTAAAAGATGACATTTTCAAATAATCAGAGCTCTATAATTGTTTAATTATGATTAAGTACGTGTACATGCTAAGCCTTCTCTGTATGACGCACAGTACTGGCATGCCCAATGTGTTGATGATTACCACCACCATGAGGATGCTCAACATGATTCATTGCCACACCATGAACCTTTGGCCAACAGTTTCTTTTGACCCTATATTTGTGATATGCATTGCCAACTTTGAGCATTGGCTTCACTAAGATAGTTTGACAAAGACAAATGATATATCTTACTAAGACAGGCATATGACCCCAAAGATGGGATAATACAAAAAGTTAAAACAGATCATACATCTAGACACAATCCACAAAATGCTATTAACAGTGATATCATCTAGGATAGGATGGCAACTATTAGAGCCAATGGGCCATAGATACAAAATTAAAGTGAATGTCTAAGCATGGTTAATGATCTTTTAATTTGTTGCTTCTAATTATATTTGTTCAGTTGTCAAGGAGGTGTAAGTCATTGCATAGATTTGTATCTCTTTATTACCTTAAGGTAGATCCTCACATGATTATTATCTTGGTAGCAGGGGTATCTCAACACCAAAAATTATTTAGAATCCCACTCCTTCATGAAATGTAATGACTGCAAACTACTATCCCTTGACTTATCTCTACCATAAAGACAACTCTATGGAACATGTAGAGGGTGTAAGTCATGGCTTGACTGTGTTTAAGAAAGTTCATAGTTTGTTCTATATCCATTTCAGAAATATTGTCTCAAAAATTCAACTATTTCACCATGACTTGTTCACTGCCACAATACCCCAAACTGTTTCTTTGACCATCGCGAGACTGTGGTATACTAAACATCACTTGAATCCTTTCACCGCACTACTGCACTCCTTCATTGAAACTTTCACGGGGTCAACACTTACATAACTTAAACTCCTTATATCGCCATACCGCAAGCCTCACTTGAGGCTGTTGTGAGGGCGTGGTGTACTATTTTCCTCGGCTCCTTCTTACCTCCATACCGCAAGCCTCACTTGAGGCCACTATGGGGGCGTGGTGTACTATTTTTCTCTACACTGTGGGGGCACGGTGTACTATTTTCCTCTGCTCCTTCTTACACCATACCACAAGCCTCACTTGAGGCCACTACGGGGGTGAGGTGTACTATTTTCCTCTACTCCTTCTTACTTCCATACTGGAAGCCTCACTTGAGGCTTCCACGTAGGCGCAGTGTACTATTTTCCTCTACTCCTTCTTACCACATTACCACCGGTTATTCTCTTGACTACCGCGGGACCGCGGTGAAGTATCATATGCCACTTAAATTTATACCACTAGCCCTCCACTTCATTTTGAGATTGCTATGGGGCTGCAGTAATTGATCTTTGCATACCACAATGCTGCAAGTGCAATCTCTTCATGTTGCAGGATAGCGATAACTAATCCCTTGTTATCCTTGGTTCCCGCACACCTGCCAAGACCTTTTGAGTGACCTACAGGACTATGGTGAGAGATAAAAATACATTAATGGTCAAAAATACAAATATCTTTCACATGGACTTGGTATGGGATGGTTATGAATGACTCCTAGAATAATTTTAAAAGAAATATGGATCCCTAAGATGGATTTATGGAAGGAAATTTGCATGGATTTATCAAATGTATGAAGGTATCTTTATTGTAGGTTATTTTCCCTATATTATTTATTCTTGGTTTGAACTCCTTGATTTTATGGTTTTTTGTTAGGACCCAGAGCTTTCATATGTAGGACCACCTACAAGGCACCAAAGGAGTCATCTAGATCATGACTTAGGAGTTGGTTAGTATTCATTGAGTGGTATAATGGTGGTTGAACTGTCTTGGTCTATACAACTAAGAGATGTACTTGTGTGCTTTGTAGTTTGTTTGTTTACTTTTTTTGATGCTTAGAAAAACATCATAAATAGATAGGATGATATTTTTTGTAATTTATTCCTTCAATCACTTGTCCTAGGTCTAGTTGGAGGTAGCAGAGTTGGTGGAATGGAGTGTGTACTTTATCCGCCTATTTATTCAAGCAGAAATGTTGCAAGTTCCACTTCGGATCGCCAAAGCCTTCACAAAAACATCTACACAAAATTCAATAATGAAGAATTTATGCACAAATTCTCTTTTGTCGAATGATGCACAAAGCCTCCACCGCAAAACCACATTGTTCTTGGGTCTTGCGGTGATGCAGGTGATTCCTGCATCACCGCAAGGCCCAGCAACAAACTGTGCAGTGTTGCGGTGGAGGCTTTGTGCATTATTCAAAAGAGAATTTGTGCATAAATTCTTCATTATTGAATTTTGTGCAGAAATTTTTGTGAAGGCTTTGGTGATCCAAAGTGGAACTTGCAACTACAATACCTGATAAAAATCTACTTCAAAATATGCTTTTGATGGATGTTCATATCCCCATCCAAAGCTCCAATTCACACATAGGCAGGAAGGATGCTTTCAAAGGTTGAGGAGTTGGGCTTTACACCCACTGGTTGAATTTTCTTAAAATTTTCTAAGGAATTTTTAGAAAAACCCAATTTAAACATATCCTTTAATCACAACATTCCATAATATCACATATCTTTGAGGCATTTTTTGAAACAGTTCGCTTGCCTTGTCTATGCTTCCACATTTTCATGTATGTCTAGCAGGGCACTTGTAACTACAACATATGACAAAAAAATCCATGTTGTTATGCTTTGATGGATGCCCCTTTGTTATTTATGGACATCTGATGTGGTGCACATTATTAAAGTGCAAGCCTATTTTTCAGATTGTTTCATTTAGCATCACCAATATTCTCCACAAGAACATTGTCCCTGTTTAAAATGATGGAAATGGTTCACATCTCTCAGAACAATTTCTCTTGCAACAATCTTGGAGATGAATTTAGATGCAGTGTGAAAATCAAAACATACTTGAAGGTTCTTAACAACTCTAATGGTTGTACCAGGGGCCATGTTTAACAAACCAAATACAATTGCTAACTTTTCATTATGGTGGCAGATAAATGATTCTTTTTTCTTCTATTCTATAGCATTAAGTAAAAGTCTTGAATGTAGAAATACCCTACTACCTTCTTTTGCCAAGACAATTTCTCCAATTTTGCATAGCTCTCCCATGTTTGTGGATGTGATCTATCTCCTACACAAAAAAGCATGTACCATTTTATGCCCTTCAATCCAACTACATGCAGGTATTTTTTTAATTCTTCTATCTTTCATCAATCTCCTTACTATTTGAACCTCACCACACCTGCTCGCTTATGCACAAATGTTTTAGAGAAGAACATAAGTTGCAGCATTTTTAGGATCCAACTAAAAAGCATTGTTGCTGGAATACTCAACCTACATTCAAATTTTGAATTCTGGGAAATTATATACAATAAATAGATTGATGGTTGTTTGGATAGTGAAATTATTAACTTTCTTAGAAATTAACTGAAATATCTTGTCTTGAAATATCTAGAAGGATTATTTTAATTAAAGAGGGTTTTGTGGTTATTTTTTAACAATGATTAACAATGATTTTATAGTGCAGCTAGCTTGCTATTTTCATTCAAGATATAAGTCATCAAAGTCAAGCACATACCAAGAAGATGGTACTCTACTTCAAACCCTCAACCTCACTTAGTTTAGTATGCTTACATGGGGATATTAAGGAAGTTGCTAAACAATTAATATATATCATTTGTTGTTTGTGAAGGAGAATCCTGTGAGATCCAATATGGCAGTGGATCAATATCTAGTTTCTTAAGTAAAGATGATGTCATAGTTGGGAAACATGTTGTGAAACATCAGGTTAGTAATTTTTGGATGTTAAGCCTTCCCAGTTGGATATCAAAGTTCTTTTCTCATCAACTTAATTTGGAATTTATGTATAATTAATGGATTCTTTCATGGTGTAGGTCTTTACTGAGACAACACATGAAGTAGGGTTGACATTTTTTTTGAATCAGTAAGGATGCTTAGAGCATCATAATATATTAGTATTAATAAAAATGTTTTTACATATTACAAAAAAGGCCCTTCCTGGCCAAAAAGATAACATAACAGAGCATTTTAACTAAGAGCCTTGAATAGAGCTACAGATCTAAAAGGCCCTTTCTGGCCAAAAAGGAAACCAAAGTTACAATGAAGCCAAAAACTTAAAACAGAAAGAGTGGTTCATATGCTATCCATATTTAAATCTGCAACCCTAAAGCCATGAACCCCCAGTTGGATTCTCTGCAGAAAGGACTGTGTAATCATTGGTGAAGAGAACTACCGGTGGTTGGAAATTTGACAAGAAGCTCCATGCATTGAAAACTTCCTCTATCCTTTCCCTCTTGGACCTTCCAAATGCAAAATTGTGAACCCGTAGTGAATTATTAAAGAGCTCTCTGTTACTTGATTGCAAACTTGAAATCATCGCTTGATAAACATAGTTAAAACTGGGTTTATTAATGATATCTTCATGGAGGAAGAGTCCCCCTACCAAGGCTAAGACATCATGGAGATTATAAGTAGCAAAAGATTCAAATAGCTTGACATCTAGGACTAGATAGTCATGAACAAACATTGATGCTATCCCTTTAACCTTATCAACCTGATGAAATAATTCCATCGCATTTGAGAGAAAATGAGATACCAAATGCAAAGCATAACATACCTTGGATTGCAGCAAAAAATCTCTATCACATACATCTATCAAAGCATCCTCCACCAGTGGCTCTTCATTGAGAAGTTTGAAGGCCCTAGCCATGAAATTTGAGTTGATGCTTCCATGCATTGGTTGTTCCCATGGTTGAACAGGAAAATGAAGTTGACAATTGCAAGGATAGATAGACATTGCAGATACACAGCAAGAGAAAAATGAAGATGCAAGAATGAAATAATGACACAAATACCATGGTCTCTTGCATAAAAAGAGGATCGCACGAGCCAACATAATGAATTGAAGTCATTCAAGCCAGCGGGGAAATAAAACCAAGGTAGATGAGATCCAAATGTGGATTATATTGCTCAACTTGCAACACTCCTCTTATAGAGCATTCAATGAATATAATCAAAGAGACATGTGCAAAGCGAACAATTAATGCCAAATGGAAATCTACATAGATTGCAAGCTTCAAAATGACTAAATATACTACTAATTGATGTCAATTAATAATTAAATCGACTAAATATACTACCAATTAACAGAAATCAGTGAACAGTGAATAAATATGACTAAATATATGACCAGTGTTAAATCAGTGAATAAAAATGACTAAATATACTACCAAATTGATCAAAATGATGATTAAAATTAATGACTAAATACACTACCAATGGATAGAAATCAGTGAATAAAAATGACTAAATAAGTGACTAGTTAACAACAATCAATGACTAAATATATCAGTGAATAAAAAATGACTAAATAAGTGACCAAATTACAACAATCAATGACTAAATCAACAACTAAATATACTACCAAATCGATCAATCAAAACAACCAATAAATGACTAAAAATGGTTTAGTCATCAATTTGGTCGCATTATAAATGGCTGGCAATAAACTACTAATGGTCACGTGACTATGTTTGGTCATTTATAAGAAGTTTTTAGTAGTTTTTTAGTAATATATTGCTCTTTTTGTACTAGCGGTGTTTACTTTTCAGTTACCCTCCTCTATTCGAAGTTTGATGTGTACACTGCTTCGTTGAGGTTGCAGGTTACAATAATGGTGGTTTTAATTACATAGGAGCTCTATAATCTCTTCTTGAATGATTTGATAAGTGTAAAAAGAGCGCAAATCCCTTAATATAATGCTAACATATTGTGAATTAGTGCATAATTAATGCTATATCATTCGTGTCCATGGATGCACATACAATGTTCCTAACATCACAACAGGTGGCACCTTCTGATTTGAAATTTTGAATATCCACCTACCGTTAGATGGTATTTATTACAGGGTCCGCATATTTGAAAATGTTCAAGTGCTTACACAATGTGCCCACTCTTTCGAAATGTGCACATGACGTCATCATGATGTTGGTCAACATTGACTGGATGTGGGAAGTGGGTCACGAAGTACTGTAGGGGTTTTTCTCTTTGCTCAGATATCGAGACATTATGATACGTCCCTATGAACTAATCAACATGCCACATGGCATCATCTTATTGGTTCTTGGAAATCTACGTGTTATGGGTCATCAGGGTAGATATGCAGACACTAAGAAATATCCAGGTGCTTGGTTATGTGAAATATCCCCCCTACTCTAAAGATGAGGATGACGTCACCATTTCAGATGATATTTCTAGATTAGTTATAATGTGACGCGTCATCTTCATCTTAGCGAATGTCAGGGTGCTAAGTTAATGTATAGGATATTGAGATTCATCGTTGAATCACCTTGGGTCAGGATATTAACTAATATCCGATATCTTAAGGAATGTGATGACCTTTTGATATCAAGTATCTGGGTGACGTCGTCTTATTATTAGGGTTTCTTTTGAATAGATTAGGATGATGTCACCATCACATTAGTGAATATCCACACATTAAGTTAATGTGCAGGATCCCACTGTTTATAGTCATGCTCAGTCTTGGGTGTCTGGGTGATGTCATCATTGGGTTGTTACTTGCTTACTAGTATGTAGGATATTAAGAAATATGCTAACCTTAGTATTTTCATTATTTTTGGGTAAGTCCGCATATTGGCAAATATCAGGGATATTTCAGATGAATGTGCACCCTTGCGAGTTGTGCATGTATTTTGACAGCCAATGACTCCTCTAGTCAAAATTTGACGTCTACATATTAGTGAATGTGTGGACATTGAGTTATACTTTGTGAAAACTAACATTTAGGATATTAACTAATATCTGGGATATTAAGAAATGTGATGACCCCCCCTTCTTTTGTGATTGTTTGACCAAACTTTGACCAGGCATGACTTCTTACTCTTAGAGAATTTTGGGGTGATCCAAAAGGCAAACCTGCTTAAAATTTTGCATTCTTTCACTTGATGAGGTTTTTAATTGGAAACTAACCTCTCCTTTTGAGGTCCTGATATGCATAGGATGGCATCATAACATGCATATGATATTAACTCCTTTTTACCATACCACCCAAAGCAAGGGAATAAACAAGCAAGAAAAAAGTTGGGTCCCTATTTTGCTGGGGAAAAATGGGGCGTGTTGTGTAACCACACAATAGTAGGTACTCCACCATCATCTCCTTTCCTAAAATAGTGGCATGTCATGACTAGCAGAAGGTTTACTTGGTTTAAGTATAAAAGTAGGAACAATAGGTTTCTTGGCTAGTTTGTGGCGTTGTTTCCTTTCTAGCCGAATATGCTTAAGAGTGTTCGCCAAAGTATCAAAATCTTCCATCCATGCATCCTTAGCATAGTTAATATGCTCTTGGAGTTTCAACTCCTGAGTTGGTTCTTTCTTAACCATTAACTTGGGTAAATTATGCAGAACAGACTTCCTAACAATTTTCTTGGTTCTTCTCCACACCATTCTGGCATAAAACCAATTTCAAACATTAGCCAATCTGCTGAATGTTGATAAGTTTTCTCATAGTGAGCACCTAGGTCCATGTGTTGAACTCAACAGCTCTGATACCATATGTAACATGCCATCTCATATTACTTGGAATTACACACATAATTTACTAAGAAATCAAATGAAGATAGAAACATGAATAAATTTTTTTTATATATCATTTGCATAATCACATAAAAATAAATGCATGTCTTTTCTGAATATTTCTCAACCTTGAAATATAATACATTCAAAGATAAAACCATAGTGGAAACTGTTGAATGCACAAGACAATTGAGAGGGGGGATGAATCAGTTGTCACTTAAAATTTTAAAACCCTCACACACATTTAGATCCACATATATTCAATTAACTCTTAGACTGTTATGATGATTAAGCATGAATAGAAAACAATAGAAACTAAATCAAACCAACGTCAAACACAAGAGAACACTAGATTTACGTGGAAAACCCAAGAAGGGAAAAAACATGGTGAGGATTAGCTCACAATATAAAGTAGTATCAACATTAAATTACAAAAGGCTCATTGTCAAAGGGGCTCACTACCCAGAGGGCTCACTACCTAGAGGAAAGGCTCACTGCACAAAAAGAAAGAGACAGAAGAGGTGGCGCACTGCCAGAGTTGAACTATTATAATTACATCTAACATATGCAAGGAGTACAGTTCCAATGAAGCTTAAAATACAGAACCAATATTCCCCACAATACCAACATCACCTTCGTAGCATCACTAAAGAATAGTAGACACCTTCTGCTCACTGCATCCAGTAATCTAACACATGAAGGCTTGTACTACACCACACATTCAACCACATTGTTACTCACATCACATCCATCACGCGCACACTAAATCATGATCCTTTGACACTCATTTATACTATCATCAACCTTGAGAACATTATCCAAGGTCGGCAAATCACCTTAACCCAAAAAATTCAACTTAGGTATGGACCTAAACATTCTGATGGTGGAAAGGAATGAAGGTGGACCATAACACATATTATCTCAGACCTAAATTCATCCAAGTATGCCACCACACGCTTTCATAATCACTGAAGCACCTCCGCAATTACTATAAACACCCAAGGTCAGCCAAACCTGTGTTAACACAATAAACTTTTAAGTACACACTTCCTCAAACCCAAAGATGACTTCTATACCACATTCAAGGCTTTAACACAATCTATAATATTCCATGCACATCCTGAAACATCCTTAAATCTAGCAAATTCCTCTGCAACAACTTTCACCTGCCATGCAGTCTTATCTTGTTTGTCCAGTATATTTAACTATCTCTGTCATGCACTATATCTTTAGAAATCAACTTCCAGAGCACCAAACCATGAACAAATTCAACAGAAGAAAAGATATGAACCTTATAAGCACACTTACGAAACCGTAAGGCCAAAAACAAATTTGTAGATAAATGCAGAGCAAAACAGTTTCTCCTAGACACCTCTGCAAGACTCAGAAACACAGTCCACATATTGGTGAACACAACTTCCTCTGTACAATGAACTGAAGCATCAAATTTGGAATATAACATCTATGAACATCTTTGAACAACATATCCAAACCGTAAAGATAGATCTTCAACATAGAGGAAATGCAGAGCAAAAACTGGAACACTACTCTGTAAACCAAAATGCCACTTCATCACATTGTTTCTTTTATTAATCAGATTTTCTCAAAAGCAATTGGAAACCAACCAACAAAAGCATATTCTCAAAATATTTAGCACCTCTACAAAGCAACCAAATCATCATCATCAAGGCATCTCAACCAAACAACTCATACTATTGAAACAACCTCATCTCTGCTCAACTAGTTGACACCAACGACAACAGAAGCTTGTTGACATCAATGACAACACCGATAGCACATACTTGCAACAATAACATTTCACTTTATGCTTACAAATAAGTTGATCTTGGCAATATGAATAAGTTTACATCAATTTTGAAAATCATGTCAATAATGAAGTACACTACATCTGGAATCTTGATATCTCTCACTCAAGTCTCAGCGAGTCTTATGCAGCAGAGAGAGAGCATCATCCGAGTGCTTTACCTCCAACCACAGATCGGTGGTCCCCCACACACCTTCCTTCTTGGAAGTGGCCATACCCTTCAAGAAGAGTATAGAAATTAGGAACCAACATGCTTCCATCTAAGTCCTAGTGTTGTGTCCTACATAACTCAATCGACCATGCGACTCTAGACAATCTTCTAGCTAAGTATGATCATTCTAATAGGTCACGCCATCTAAACACTCTGAACCAACTAATGCATGCAGAGAAAAATACATCACTTTGGCCAAAGTTTCTATATAAATAGATGTTTGCAATAAATGTAGTCGTTTGTTCACACACCTCTTACTTGACTTAGAAACTACCTCATCCTACAGTTTTGACTTACTTGACTAGTAACTCTAGACATGAAATGTCTTGGATAAACTCAATTCCTAGTCAATCTAACTTAGAATTTAATTCATAATCTAGGATATTCATGCTATATACAAGTTTGGATAATTTTAACTGTTAAGAGAGCCCCTTGTTGCATCCTTGCAAAAATAAGGGTCTATAACTTCCTGTCATTCTACTCAATGACTCAACGATTAAGCACTTCTTGTTCTATATGTCAAGTTTTGACTCTATCAAGAAATCATTTAAATTTATCAAAGTACTACCTAGACTCTTTTCTAATTTATACTGTTTTAAACTATGGTTTTCTTGATCATCTATTGTCGACCATAACACACAATAGACTAAAACAAAGTGTTAACTGACTTAAGAGTTCTAAGATTTCTAAACTCTTCTAGGTTTATTCTAGGGTTACAACTTATCTAACCCTAATACAATGAAATATCAAATACCCTTATTTTCCAAAGTTAATAAGTTGTAATAAAATAACATGAATATAATAACCCGTAGTCTACTCTCGACCACTTGGGCATTGATCAAATATACATTTCTCATATTACATATAAACATAGAATACGAGGTTTTATCCTCATTCATATAAAATTTTGATGAATACTATCATTAGCATAAGTTGTTAGAACACAAGAAATATATTGAGAGGGGGGTGAATAAGCAGATCAATAAAACTAAAAACTCCAAGCCTCTAGAATGCAGATCAAATTAATTTTCAGTGCATTAACAACCACAACAAGAAATTAGGCACACACGAACACTAGATATACATGAAAAACTCAATATGGGAAAAACCATGGTGAGAAAATGTTGCTAGGATCTACCAGACTAATCCAGCCTCACAAATGAAACCATTGATTACAATGTTTAAGAGTACCAACTTGAAGGAGTCACCAAACCCTGGATTTAAGAGCACCAACTCTAAGGAGACTCCAATCCCCTAATCTGAGCACCAACTCAGTCCATAGGAGGCACTAACCTCACTATTATGAAGAACCAAATTCACACAAACATAGAAATGAAATACATCAAGTGTTACAGTATTAACTGCAACTTGCTCTACTCCCGTTCTAAGTAATCAATTTTGATTCTACATTGACATTCTGATCAACTCAGCTCACAACTTTGATTCCTATTACACCATTTTACACTCCACACTAAATTCTTCTCACACATATCACTTCCACATTCTATTACAATTGCTTTTATATATTGGCTCATTTGCATGTCCACACTCCAGTTTATTTGCATGTCTATACTCCTACTCATTTGCATGTATAGAAAATCCACTTTGCATGTGGCTTTATGCATGCAACAAAACATTTTTTCTGTTGTTTATCCATCATTAAAAAATAACCACAGTCATAGCTCTATATATATCTTTGCACATGCAAAAAATCTGCTTTTATGCATTCTTTTCATTATCATTGCCATCCATCCACTGTCAGTCTTTAACAATTAATTAAACATCTAGTTTACGCACCAAAAATAATCGTTAATACATTTTCTTTGTTGATCTTCCTTTTGTATCAGTGAATTAATCATTTCACTAACCTTGGCCTTCAACTCCTTTATCGGTAAATTTACTATTTTTTGAAGTTTTACCTTTTTTCTCCTTTATCAGTGAATATTACATTTCACGAACTTGCCCTTTGTCATTTTTATTAGTGAAATCTCATTCTGATGAACTTTGCAACATCCCCTTCTTTATTGGTGAATTATCATTTCTATGAACATACTCTTCAAGATCCTCTTTATTGGAAAAAATATCAAACCACAAACTTTGACCTTTGAACCCTTTGTCACCCAATCGATGAATCGACGAAATGTCAAACTTGCAAACTTAGTTCGCAAAACAAAAGTTTTTCTGATAACTAAGCCCTTGCTCTTCAAGCTTTCTTTTTCAATGCCTCCTTCATTGTCGGTGAATCGACAATTTTTAAAACTTTCAAACTAAACTTTGGCCGAGACTTAAACATTTTCTATCTTCCAAGTCTTCATCGAAAACACTTCCCCTTTCTCTTCTGTCGGTGAATCGGTGAAATATGAAACCAGTGAACTTGCTAGTTCTTGAACCAAAATTTTTGCCGACTAAAGTGTTAGTGTCTTTTTCTTCCCTTCTACCTTAGAAACTTTTTCTTCTTTACACTTCTCCTCTGCCATAGACACTCTAATAACAACACTTCCAAATTCTTTTGACATCAATGACAATATTTCAACAATCTCCCCCTTTGTCATTGATCGGAACACTTATGCATAATATATCATTAATGATGCTCTAACTCTTCTACATTTTCTCCCCCTTACTCTAACTCTCCTCCTTTGTCATCAATGCAAAGGGAGGTAATCAACCTCTTTTCTGACAGTAACATACTACTGCCAATATAGGCTCCCCCTATCTATACTACTTCTCCTCAGCATGTCACATCAACTTGTGATCATCCAAACTACCATCTATCTACCTACTCCCCCTGAGAGGTAGTCACTATCAAAACATGGATGAAAGATATGCCTTGAGTTGCTCTCCCTAGACTAATGTTACAACTATACTTCTACTTGAGAAAAGAAGGAGCAATAATGGTGCAGGAGCACATTCTCTATAGTGCAGGGTTATCTTTTCTTTTGTTGTCTCATAAGGCTCTTAAGCCATTTCATTTTGTAATAAGGGTCAATTTGGTCCCATGAATGTAATTGTGCAAGGCACACATGTAGTTTTGCTTGTATGAAGGGTAAACCAACGGCTAATTGATTTGAAAATTAGTTTGCACGGTTGGAGGGGATAACTGCTGTCTCTACATCTTCTTTAGAGGCAGGTTGTATGTCACACGGAGCAGAGAGAGAGAAGTGTGTAGTACAACAAGTTCTTTTTGATAACTGAATAAAGAGAGTTCTGGGTATGATCTGTGTTGATTTTCTTGGTTGTTCTTAGTGATTTGATATCTTTATCCTGATTTTGTAAATGGAACCCTAACTGGATGCTATCTGTCAATCCATAGTGACTCTGTAGTGTGCAGACGGTGTAAAACCCACGGTTCCACAGTGGCTAGTTCGTAACCTAGGAGTAGGGTTTTGATTCATACATGGAGGCCCTTTCCTCTGTCCACTGAAGCCCTGTATAGTATCAGTGTGATGGAGGAAAGACTTTTCACGTTTGTTGTTGTTGAATTCTTACCCAGGAAGCCAGCGAACTCAGTCAAGTTCGACTAGACATCGTCATGTGGCTAGTCAGGAAATCGGAGTGAAATTGGATAGTTTTGATGTGGGATCAGATTGCTACAAGTGATTGAGGGTTTGATATATGAAACGGCCAAATTCCATTGTTCGGTCGAAAGGAATTCTAGTTCGGCGCCTCAAAATAGTTGGAGATCCATCGGCGTGAAAGGCTCTCCGTCTTGTCGAAGATTGGTATAGTGTCGGAGACACATACCTTTGTTATTCGCATCGGTGAGAGAAACGATATCGGGCTAAGGAAAATACACTTAGCCGACGGTATAGAGTTTCACCGATCGGTGAGACATCCTCGGAGTATCGCCAATAAAGAGTATCGGTGTGAGGAACCTTGTCGGGGGAAGCCGAAGAAGTCACGGTGACCGTTAGAGTCTCGCCGATAGAAACTCATCGGAATGAGATGAACCATCGGGGCCGCGAACCGGAGTCTTACCGAAGCGGAGGATCTGGCCGATGTGCCTGACGATATCGGCGAGAGACAAGGTGTCGGTGTAGGTGAAAGAAGCTTCGCCGAAGGAGGAAGTCTGGCCGACGAAGATTGGTCATCGGAGTGACGGAGTATATCAGCCTAAGAAATTTCTTGTGGTCCGATAGTATGAGGTGTTGCCGATAGGCAACTAACCACTACGGGGATATCGGTGAGAACTTGGGAGACCTCTTGCCGATAGGGAAGATATAGTCAAATCTTCACTCGCTTCTTCTGGCACTCTGAATCAAATTGGTATCAGAGCCAATATTTTGAATCACAGCCGTGTATGTCAGACGAAGAATTGGAGATAGAAACAGAGGCTAGCACAATGCCTCCCAAGATGATGAGTAAAGCAGCCATCCAGAAGATGTTGGAAGAAATGCTTGAAGAGAGACGGAAGGAAGAAAGATCCAAAGAGAGGGATGGAAGCACTTCTGAGTCAGAGGAGGATGAAGAAGGAGAAACTGGGGAGAATCCTCAAGGAGAAGGTATGACTGCTGATCAAAAGGCATTTCTGAATGCACTCAAGGGTCATGGAGATAGTGGTGATCTAGAAATGGATGTTCCCACGTTCAATGGGAAACTGGATGGAGATACTCTTGTGGACTGGATTGAAGCCATAAGTAATTACTTTGACTTCAAAGAGTATAGTGACAATAAGAAAGTAAAGTTTGCAAAGACCAGACTGAGAGGTTCTGCATTGGTTTGGTGGAACTACACTCAATGTGAAAGGGAGAAGGTTGGAAAGAGTCCAATCACCAAGTGGAGCAGAATGGTGGCCATGCTGAGAGCCAAATTTCTACCATGTGATTATGATCTGCAGACTATCAGAAAGTTTAATCATCTTAGGCAGAAAGATATGGACATGGCTACATACACTGAAGAATTCCACAGATTGAGTATGAGAGCCAATCACAGAGAAGAAGAAAAAGAGATGGTGGCCAGATACCTGGATGGACTGAGGTACAATATACAGGATGAGTTCAGTATGGTGGTTCCCAAGACTGTGGATGAATGTTTTCAGTTAGCCTCTAGGGCAGAGGATAAACTGAAAAGGAGAGGTGATCAAAATAACAGAGGAAGAGGTGGCAAGAACAATAGAGGAAGAGGTAATTTTGGCAGAGGACAGCCAAACAAAGGTGAAAGTTCAAGTCAACAAGAATCACGTTCTAATACAGAACAAAAAGGTGGTGGTTTCGGAGGTTGGAGAAGACCTAATGGCAGAGGACGTGGAGTCTTCACTGGAAGGTGTTACAACTGCAATCAAGTAGGCCACACTGCAAGTAAGTGCCCTGAGAAGGCATCTAACTCTCATGATGGTGGGAGAAGGAACCAACTATTGCAGGAGGATGATTGTCAAAGTGTAAACTCGCCAATTGGTAGTGCTGCACCAGTGCTTGAAGCAGAGAATATGATGATTAAGAGGACCCTCGTGAAGATGCCATTGAAGCAGGAGCCCCCACAAAGGAAGAATCTCTTCAGAACCCAAGGAATAGCATATGGTAAGCTCTGTAAAATCATTGTTGATTCAGGTTCTACTGAAAATGTAGTGTCTACTAAAATGGTAGAAAAGTGTAAACTAAAAAGATTACCCCATCTTAATCCTCACAAAATATCTTGGTTGAATAAGAATCAGAACTATTTGGTGGAAGAACAAACTTGGGTAGAGTTTGAACTAGGTGATTATAGGGATAAGGTGCTATGTGAAATTATTCCTATGGATGCTTGTCACCTTCTTCTTGGACGACCTTGTCAGTATGATGTGAAGGCACAGCATGATGGTGAAAAGAATACATATATGATCACCAAGAATGGTAAGAAGTTTCAGATGGATCCCTTACCAGAGCAGGTTGGAGAGAAGAGCAATGACAACAGTGTCATGTTAGTGAGTGGCAAAGAGTTCCTACAACTCATGAAGGAGGAGGATACCCAAGGGTATGCACTGATGATGAAGCCTGTATCCAATCAGCAAAGCAAACAGCAGAAGGAGATTCCATTGGAAGTGCAACAATTACTGGATAAGTACCAAGATCTTGTGGTAGAGGATACTCCTAACTCCTTACCACCTATGAGGGACATAAGTCATCAGATTGACTTGATTCCTGGAGCCACATTACCCAATAAAGCTTCCTACAAGTTGACACCACAGCAGAATGAAGAAGTAGGTAGACAGATTCAAGAACTTTTGGAGAAAGGTTTGATTAGGAAAAGTCTTAGTCCATGTGCAGTCCCTAGTGTACTTGCTCCTAAGAAAGATGGCAAATGGAGATTATGCACTGATTCAAGGGCTATCAATAAGATCACCATAAGGTATAGATTTCCTATGCCAAGAATTGAGGATCTGTTGGACTATCTTGGTGGTTCATGTTACTATTCCAAGATTGATTTGAAATCTGGTTATCACCAGATCAGAATAAGGCAGGGAGATGAATGGAAGACTGCTTTTAAAACAAATGAAGGTCTCTATGAGTGGCTTGTCATGCCATTTGGTCTCAGTAATGCTCCAAGCACATTCATGCGGTTGATGAATGAGGTACTTGTAGAATTTATTGGAAAATTTGTTATTGTTTATCTTGATGACATATTGATTTTTAGCAGGACCAAAGAAGAGCATGTGAAGCATCTTGGACAGGTGTTAAAGAAATTGCATGAGAGTAAGTTGATGATCAACTTGGATAAATGTGATTTTATGAAAACTGAACTAGTGTATCTTGGATTTGTGATTTCCAATGGCTGTTTGAAAATGGATCCTACAAAAGTTGAGGCTATTCTCAATTGGCCTACTCCTAAGACAGTAGGAGATGTAAGAAGTTTTCATGGTTTGGCAACTTTTTACAGGAAGTTCATTAAAGGGTTCAGTCACATAAGTGTCCCTATTCTCAATACCATCAAGGGTGGAGTGAAGTGTAAATTTCAATGGACAAAACAAGTAGATGATAGTTTTGAACTGTTGAAACAGAAAGTGGCTGAGTTACCTACGTTGGTACTCCCTGATTTTGACAAAGTATTTGTTGTGGAATGTGATGCAAGCCAACAGGCTATAGGTGTTGTTCTTAGTCAGGAAGGACATCCAGTAGCATTATTTTCAGAGAAGTTGAATGAGGCCAAACAGAGGTATTCTACCTATGACCTAGAGTTCTATGCTATGGTGCAAGCTCTGAAAAAATGGAGACATTATTTACTGCCAAAAGAGTTCATTGTTTTTACTGACAACCATGCTCTTAGTTTCCTAAATAGTCAAGAAAAGTTGAATCATAGGCACGTCAAGTGGATGGAACAATTGCAGGCCTATACCTTCACTATTAAGCATAAGAAAGGTGTTGCCAACAAAGTGGCAGATGCTTTGAGTAGAAGGATACTGGTCATACAGGAAGTACAAATGAAACATATGGGTCTAGAATGTCTGAAGGAGTTGTACAAGGATGATGCAGATTTCAAGGCTGCCTATGAAGTGTGTGCAAGTTTGGCTAACACTTTTCATGGTGAGTATTCTGATTTTGTGCTGCAAGAAGGACTCCTATTTAAAGGTAGTTTGTTGTGTGTTCCTAAATGTTCAATGAGGGACAATATCATCAAGGAGAAGCACAATGGAGCCTTAGGAGGACATTTTGGGTTGGACAAGACTTTGGAACAAGTCACCAGGTTCTATTATTGGCCCAAGGTACAGACAGATGTAAGGAGATATGTTGCAAGCTGTACCATATGTCAAAAGGCCAAGGGTATGTCTTCTAATGCTGGTTTGTACCAACCACTACCCATTCCCACCAGACCTTGGGAAAGCATTAGTATGGACTTTGTGCTTGGTCTTCCTAGGACAGCAAGGGGTGTAGACAGTGTTTTTGTCATTGTGGATAGATTCAGTAAGATGGCTCATTTTGTGCCATGCAAATGCACAAATGATGCATCTCATATTGCTGGTCTCTTTTTCAGAGAAGTGGTCAGAATTCATGGTTTACCCCTATCAATTGTTACTGATAGAGACTCCAAATTTGTTGGTCATTTTTGGAGGACCCTATGGAGAAAATTGGGCACTCAGTTGTCTTTTTCATCAGCCTACCATCCCCAGACTGATGGTCAGACTGAGGTTGTTAATAGGTCCTTGGGAAACCTTTTGAGATGCCTTACCAAACAGCATGGATTGGCATGGGATTTAGTGATCAGTCAAGCTGAATATGCTTATAATGATTCAAGAAACAGAAGTACTGGGAAAAGCCCTTTTGAAATAGTTTATGGTTTCCACCCAAGAGGACCACTTGAACTCAAAGACCTCCAAGGATGGGATAAAAGGAGTGCTCTAGGAGAAGACTTTGCTGCTACCATGAAAACAGTACATGATCAGGTCAAGCTTCAGTTGGAGAAAACTGTCTCCAAGTACAAGGATAGGGTAGATCTGAAGCAAAGGGAGGTACAGTTCAAGGTAGGAGATTTGGTGATGGCCTACCTCAGAAAGGAAAGATTACCTAAGGGGCAACCAACCAAATTGTTGATGAAGAAGATAGGACCTTGTAAGGTAGTGCATAAATTTGGTCCAAATGCATATGAGATAGAATTACCATCTGGCCTTGGTATCTCTCCCATTTTCAATGTTGCAGACTTGTTCCCTTTTAGACCTCCATTACATGCTGAAGATGGCTCAGATGCTGTGATTGAAGATGAAGACTGGATCAGAGATTCACCTCCAAGTAAGCCTTTGCAATTGGAATGCATTTTGGATTCCAAAATTGTCAAGAAGACAAGAAAAGGGGTATACAAAGACTACTTGGTCAAGTGGCAGGATCTTCCTGATTCAGAGGCAACCTGGATGAGTGAAGCAGATATTCTAAAGCATGGGAAGACACTTCAGTAGTTAGCAACTCAAGGGACTTGAGTTTTTCCTGCAGGGGGAGTATGGTGCAGGAGCACATTCTCTGTAGTGCAGGGTTATCTTTTCTTTTGTTGTCTCATAAGGCTCTTAAGCCATTTCATTTTGTAATAAGGGTCAATTTGGTCCCATGAATGTAATTGTGCAAGGCACACATGTAGTATTGCTTGTATGAAGGGTAAACCAACGGCTAATTGATTTGAAAATTAGTTTGCATGGTTGGAGGGGATAACTGCTGTCTCTACATCTTCTTTAGAGGCAGTTTGTATGTCACACGAAGCAGAGAGAGAGAAGTGTGTAGTACAACAAGTTCTTTTTGATAACTGAATAAAGAGAGTTCTGGGTATGATCTGTGTTGATTTTCTTGGTTGTTCTTAGTGATTTGATATCTTTATCCTGATTTTGTAAATGGAACCCTAACCGGATGCTATTTGTCAATCCATAGTGACTCTGTAGTGTGCAGACGGTGTAAAACCCACGGTTCCACAGTGGCTGGTTCGTAACCTAGGAGTAGGGTTTTGATTCATACATGGAGGCCCTTTCCTCTGTCCACTGAATCCCTGTATAGTATCAGTGTGATGGAGGAAAGACTTTTCACGTTTGTTATTGTTGAATTCTTACCCAGGAAGCCAGCGAACTCAGTCAAGTTCGACTAGACATTGTCATGTGGCTAGTCGGGAAATCAGAGTGAAATTGGATAGTTTTGATGTGGGATCAGATTGCTACAAGTGATTGAGGGTTTGATATATGAAACGGCCAAATTCCATTGTTCGGTCGAAAGGAATTCTAGTTCGGCGCCTCAGAACAGTTGGAGATCCATCGGCGTGAAAGGCTCTCCGTCTTGTCGAAGATTGGTATAGTGTCGGAGACACATACCTTTGTTATTCGCATCGGTGAGAGAAACGATATCGGGCTAAGGAAAATACACTTAGCCGACGGTATAGAGTTTCACCGATCGGTGAGACATCCTCAGAGTATCGCCGATAAAGAGTATCGGCGTGAGGAACCTTGTCGGGGGAAGCCGAAGAAGTCACGGCGACTGTTAGAGTCTCGCCGATAGAAACTCATCGGAATGAGATGAACCATCGGGGCCGCGAACCGGAGTCTTACCGAAGCGGAGGATCTGGCCGATGTGCCTGACGATATCGGCGAGAGACAAGGTGTCGGTGTAGGTGAAAGAAGCTTCGCCGAAGGAGGAAGTCTGGCCGACGAAGATTGGTCATCGGAGTGACGGAGTATATCGGCCTAAGAAATTTCTCGTGGTCCGATAGTATGAGGTGTTGTCGATAGGCAACTAACCACTACGGGGATATCGGTGAGAACTTGGGAGACCTCTTGCCGATAGGGAAGATATAGTCAAATCTTCACTCGCTTCTTCTGGCACTCTGCATCAAATAACTCCTAGCTTCTGCCTGAGATATTCAAAAGTATCCTTGGGAAGTGCCTTTGTGAAAATGTCTACAATTTGATCTTGTGTGGTGACATACTCCAACTTTACTTCCTTATCTGCAACCTTTTCCCTCAAGAAGTGGTATTTAATGGAGATGTGCTTTGTTCTTAAATACATCACAAGATTCTTTGAGATATTCTTTGCACTTATATTATCACAAAGAATAGAAATAGGATCTTTAAACTCCACCTTTATGTCATTGAGAGTCTGCTTCATTCATAAAACTTGTGTACAACATGAAACAACAACAACATATTCTACCTCAGCAATTGACAATGTAACTGAATCTTGCTTCTTGTTGAGCCATGATACCAACCTATCACCAAGGAAAAAAGGGCCACCATTGGTGCTTCTCCTATCATCTCTACTTCCTTCCCAATCAACATTTGTATATGATGTCAAAGTAAAATCATTTTTTGAGGATACCATAATCCATAATCCACAGTACCTTTCAGGTATCAAAAAATTCTCTTCACATCTTGAACATGAGATTCCTTAGGAGCATTTTGGAATCTAGCCACCATGCATACTGCTTGCATGATATCTTGTTTGGATGTAGTTAGGTACAATAAGCTACCTATCATAGATCTATACATTGTCTAATCTATATTAGGTAATTAATCATTCTTGCTCAATTTGCATCCTGTCATCATGGGGGTACTAACAGGCTTACAGTCTTCCATCTTGAACTTCTTAAGCATTTCCTTTGCACACTTGGTTTGGGATATAAATATACCTTGGTCTAATTGTGATATTTGTAAACCAAGAAAGAAAGAAAGTTCTCCAAGCATGTGGAGATTTCAAACTCTTCCTGCATCAGATCAACAAATTCCTTGCACATCATGTCATCACTACCACCAAAAATGATGTCATCAACATATAAAACAACAATCAACATGTGCTCACCTTTTGATTTGAAGTACAAGATGCTATATGCACATCCTTTTCTAAATCCTTGTTGCTAGAGGTAACTATCTAGCTTAGAATACCAAGCCCTAGGGGCCTGTTTTAGACCATACAATGCCTTTTTCAGTATGCAAACATTATATTCTTTCTTTGATAGCTGAAATCCATCAGGTTGCTCAATATAAACTTCTTCATTAAGGTTCCCATTCAAGAATGCAAATTTAACATCCATTTGGTAAACTTTGAAGTTCTTATAAACAGAGAATGCCAAAAACATCTGAATGGCTTCCAATATTGCTATAGGTGCAAATGTTTCTTAAAAATCTATGCCTTCAACCTGTGTGTATCCTTTACAAACCAATTGATCCTTGTTCCTTAGAAATTCTCCAACCTCATTCATCTTGTTTTTAAACACTCATTTTGTGCCCATTACATTCTGGTCTGCAAGTCTTGGAACCAATTCCCAAATCTATTTTTTCTCAATCTGATTGAGCTCATCTTCCATTACATTGATCCATCCTTCATCCTCACTAGCATTAGTAAATATTTTAGGTTCAATCTTAGATAGTAATGATAAATTTACTTGTTCATTTGTCCTTGCGAATTTTCTTGTAGTTTGCACTCCATTCTTGTCTCCTATTATCTGTTGTTTAGGATGATCTTTTTGCACATACTTAGCAGGTGCCTTAACGGTTAACCTTTCAAGTTCTTCTTCAATAGGAGCATCTTCTTCTTCTTCTATTATAACTGAACCATCTGAGTAGTTGTCTTTGTTATGTGTTAGATGTGGCTGATCCTCATCTACCCTAACGTTAGCACTTTCTACAATTCTATGCAATCCCTTATTGTAACACTTATATGCTTTGGATCTTCTAGAATATCAAAGAAATATGCCTTCATCACATCTTGAATCAAAGCTTCCTAATCCATCTTCATCTCTTTTGATGTAGCATCTACTACCAAACACCTTGAAATATTTGACAAAAGTAGGTCTGCCATACCATAATTCATAAGATGTATTATCAGTGTTTACCCTTAACTACACTCTGTTTAAGACATACATTGTTGTGTGTACTGCATCTCTCCAATAAAAATTAGGTAATTTTTCCTCATTTAGCATAGTTCTTGCCATCTCTTTTACAATTCTATTTTTCCTTTCCACAACTCCATTATGATGTGGAGTTCTAGGTGCAAAATATAGTATTTTTATACCATGTCTTTCACATTATTCCACAAACTCATTGGAGGTGAATTCTCCACCTCCATCTGATCTTAAGCATTTGACTATCATACCACTCTCCTTCTCAACCATAGATCTAAAAGTCTTAAAGTTCTCAAAGGCTTATGACTTATCCTTAAGAAAGGTTACCCATGTCATTCTTGAGAAATCATCAACTAATAACATGAAATATCTCTCACCTTTTAGTCATTGTGTCTTGGTTGGACCACTTAGGTCTGTATGAACTAACTCCAAGAGTCTTGAAGTAGAATATTCTTTTGTTTTGAAACTAGAGCTTTTTTTTCCCATGCTGGCATTCCTTACATATTGTATTTGTTGTCTTGGTGATTTTAGGCATGTGCCTAACTACATTTTTGAACTTACCTTCACAAGGTTGTCAAAATTGATATGTCCCAATCTTCTATGCCACAGCCAACTTTCATCAACATGTCCCATCGAATAGCTTCTTCCTTGAATCTCCTTGAGTTTGTAAAGATTATTTTATATTCTGCTTGCCTAAGCAACCAACTTACCAGAGCTTGCCTTCCTGATCTCATAGCCTTTTGCATTAAATGTCAGACTTTATCCATTATCACACATCTGGATTACACTAATCAATTTGTGCTTTAGTCCTTCAACATAAGACATTGTGAGTCTTGGCCTTTCCATCAATACTCAATGTTCCTTTACCGTAGATCTTCACAGATGTGTTGTCACCATTAACTAAACCTTCATTACATTCTTGCATACTTATAAACTTACTTTTATCTCTGGTCATGTGACTAGAGCAGCCACTATCTATCACCCATGGATTCTATCTCTTAGCATGAAATGTTGTTTGTACTATCAGAGATTCTTCTTTCTTCTGATCATCCTTATTCTCCTTCTAGATTTTCTTAATCTCCATCTTCTTATTCACAAGAGATTATGATATATTATCCTTCTTAGTAGACACATTCTCCTTTCTTTCCTATTTCTTAAATTTTATAAAATTTGTTCTACAGTATTTTGCAATATGACCAAAGTTATTGCAATTGTAACAAACTATTCTAAAATCTCCTAGAGGTGTAAAAGAATTTTTTCTTGGCAGTTGTGAGTCTTGGCTTTTCCATCAATACTCAATGTTCCTTTACCGCAGATCTTCGCAGATGTGTTTTCACCATTAACTAAACCTTCATTCCATTCTTGTAGACTTATACACTTACTTTTATCTCTGGTCATGTGACTGGAGCAGCCACTATCTATCACCCATGGATTCTGTCTCTTAGCATGAAATGTTGTCTATACTATCAGAGATTCTTCTTTCTTCTAATCATCCTTATTCTCCTTCCAGATTTTCTTAGTTTCCATCTTCTTATTCACAAGAGAATATGATATATTATCCTTTTTAGGAGACACATTCTCCTTTCTTTCCTATTTGTTAAATTTTACAAAATTTGTTCTACAGTATTTTGCAATATGACCAAAGTTATTTCAATTGTAACAAACTATTCTAAAATCTCCTAGAGGTGTAAAAGATTTTTTTCTAGTAAAATTAGTTCTTCTCCTAGGAATTGTTGTTGGAAATTGTCCTTTTGTATGGAATGGTACAATTTCCCCATGGTTTAGCTCCTTCCCTTTGGTGACCCTTCAACCTAGTTTTTACAGACCTTCCCGAAACCTGACTGACCTAGGTCTAACTGGAAGAATCTCATATTTTGGAATAACTAAAGGCTGAACGAGAAAAGTAAACTTGGATTTGGGAACCCCTAACCTCCTTAGGGTAGTCCTAAGTAGGAAATCAGGGCTTGGACTTGGGCGCTAGCATCCTTATCTTGCCCTATTTCTTGGGGTCTTGAATTTTGGAGGGATGTTAGCCCTTGCCGTGCATTCCGAGATTCCACTTTCAAATTTTTGTTTTTCACGTGATGTTGACATCTTATTTCAAAATTTGAAATTCCTAAGGTTGGATATAAAGAGACATTTGAAAATCATTTTATCACACACAATCTTTATGCAAGATTGATGCCAAAACTCTGCCCAAATTACCATTGAAGATCAGTAATTTGTTGAAGCTCTCTTGAAGTCATTTGCATTTGCTACCATGGAGACAATGGATGGAGATTAGGAATCAAGATCTTGAGACTATCTTTCTCTTCATAGGGTTGACACCTTTTGCATGATCGGGAGAAGGGTTGAAACACCCAACATCGAGCTTGGAGATCCTCTGTGAACATTGCTGATTTGCCTTC
The DNA here is from genome assembly GCA_027924645.1 of Cunninghamia lanceolata. Taxonomy (NCBI): domain Eukaryota; kingdom Viridiplantae; phylum Streptophyta; class Pinopsida; order Cupressales; family Cupressaceae; genus Cunninghamia; species Cunninghamia lanceolata. The sequence continues at coordinate 4,870,490 of BSBN01000847.1, read as the reverse complement.
TTGTTCATGCAAGTCTTCATCGCTCTCATCTCCTTGAGGTGAATTTGTATTCATTCATTGGGTTAATGCAAGTTGTTGATCTTCCCTTGATTGAGACATCTAGGGTTTGATATTTCATGCATACACTTTTCTAGGGTTTGCACACACATCTGCAAATCTGTATCTTTGGCTACTGTTGAAGTGGGAACACCGAAATGGGGCTTGACTGAGGAAAGCTCCTATATAGCCAAAAACATTTGTCTCCTCCTTTTGTATGTGCAGGTTGCATTTGTCGAGATCTAGTAGAAAGGAGTTACAGGAAGGTTCATGTTACGGGCACAGTAATGACAAAATTTGAATTTCAGGATTTCGTGAGTTTCAGGACATGGTGACTCACGTCCTAGTCCAATTGGGTGATTTTTCTGGGATTCAGGAACCTCTAGAGATTGTGAAGCAGCTGATGCAAAAGATTCTGACATCAGGAAACTTTCGGGACACGGTGACTAGCACCCTAGTCTAACAGCTCCTCAGTTTCTGGGTACACTATGTCTAAATTGTTTACTCTACATTTTTGTGTTTGTTTCATCAATATCTATGTCAGAAATTGAATTATCATAGTTTGATATGAAAACTAGGGTTTTAGGTTTAGAGAGGAAAACTAGCTTATAAACTTGATTCGCCATCACATAGACACAATTAGCAAGAAAAGGGAACATTAGAGATCTATAGTTTATCCCTAAACTCACCCTTTGCTTCCCTAATTTTTTCATTAAGGTGAAAGTGTGGCTTGTATCATCCATCTTGTCTCTACATTTTTACCCACTAAACATTTTGGTGAACCCGAACTATAAAAAAATTTGCATCTTTTTACAACTCAAATCTAATTTAATTTGCTGTCCTAAAACATTTTTAGATTGCAAACTCTCTTTCATGAAAGTGCATGCTTTGAATTTTGAATGATTCTCTTATCCTTTCATTGAAATTGAAAATTACAACTTTGTGAAGTGCACAGTGTTATTTTATTCTCTTTTCACAAAGTTCATATTATAGCATTTTGCATTCAACTCTTGGGTAATTTTGAGCATGATAAAATGTCGGATTACTTTTAGCAAGATTTTCATGTGTATGATGAGCCATATAGTTGTGATGACTTCAATATGCTAGATGTAGCCCTTGACGAATTTATCTCCATTGAACAATCCACTACAACTCTTAAACCCTCATGGTTTCAAAGATTTGTAAATGCAATTTATGTTCCTAAGAGAGAAGAAACTGTGAAACCAAAAATAGTGGTCACTTTGTGCTCAAATGTACCTAAATCTCCTTCTAAACTGGTGCTCACTGTTAGAGGTCCTTCACCTCCTTCTCCTTCTCCTTCTTACGTTTACAACTATGCTAAATAGATATCATATCCAACTTCACAACAACCTAATCCTACTATGGTTGCTCATACATATAATACTCAGAATAACAAACAAAACAACCAACAATTAAGCATTTTGATATCTTTACCAACTTCTCAATTGATGTTTCCTCAAGCACCTCGTTTAACACAAAAAGTTGGTCAAGACTATGATCTTGTTGAGCAACTTTGTGCTACTCCTGCTAAGATATCTCTTTGGGAACTTATTCAAACTTCACCTACATACCATGGAATTCTCCCAGAAGATTTACAAAAGGTGATTGTGCCACCTGCAGTTAAAACTATTGATGTAGCATCTCTTCTGGATTGTATGCATGAAACGAAAGTAGACATTTTGTTTCAATAGCATGAGTTGCCATCTCTTGAAGTTCAAAATCAGTATGATCCTTTGATTATTTTTGTTGCAATAAAATAGAATTTGATTAAATGAATTATGATTGACAATGAGTCATCTCTTAATGTTTGTGGCATTATCTTATTGCATAAGATTAAAGTTGACATATTGTTGGGTGAATATTTTGTCATTTAGCTAACCAACGACAAAATAGTTATATCGCCACAGCTACAATGAGACTGAGTCTCTCCTCTCAATAAGGGAAGGTTCCCTTTAGATAATGAATTCTTTCTAACAAGTGAACTTTTAATACTTATAGCAAACTAAAAACTATATTGGGTGTTATCACTTCATCCTATCCTCTTTTTTCAGAATAGATGTTTTCTTTTCAAAATAACAACTTCAACAAAACAATATTCAATAACCTATGAATCGAGATGAACCATAGAAACTCAAAGTTTTCTATTACTTCACTTATCTCCTCCAAATAAACCTGATTGAACTTAAGTGTATTCCAAAGTCTCAAGTTTTCACCCAATTGGTTATGGATTGGGCTTGAAGATGGTAAAACCAATCTGTAGTAGTACCTTACAATGTTTCTACGAAAAGTCTCATAGCCACATCTTCATGTTACACTCCTATCACACCACAAGCTATGCAAAAGGCTGCAATGTGTTCATCAAGATGGACTTTCCCATCTCCATAGAATTTAGGGAAATTCTTCCTTGAACTACGAGGTAGTTCATGCAATGGAGGCGTTAAATTCAAAGGACCAAAAGTATTACCCCATAGACCTTGAGCTGCCATTATGCGCTGATTGAAAGGTGGGATGACAAACCTTTGAGGGATTCAAATAGATAAAACTCTATTAGCACTGGAGCTAGAAGCTTCGCTTGGCATTGGAGACCTGGCGTTGGTAGGAGGAAAACTCCTAGTTCACTGAAATCGAGGTTGTGGAGGCAAAAGACCAAAGTTATTTTGCTGCATCAACTCAAATACAGGATCAATAATACCTTGAGCTCTCTTGCTTCTTGTATACCGTGAGTCTGCCAAAATGCAATGTACTCAACAAAGATTTGGAAAAAACTTAAAACAATGGAAGAGGACGAAATGTTTCAACTCAAAGTGTGAGGCTCTAAGTTGCACATTCTTCCCCAGTAGAGTCAACAAAAAATTGTTGGGTGAATATTTTGTTGTTTAGCTAACCAACGACAAAATGGTTATATTGCCACAGCTATAATGAGACTGAGTCTCTCCTCTCAGCAAGGGGAGGTTCCCTTTGGATAATGAACTCTTTCTAACAAGCAAACTTTTAATACTTATAACAAACTAAAAACTATATTGGGTGTTATCACTTCAGCCTATCCTCTTTTTTCAGAATAGATGTTTTCTTTTCAAAATAACAACTTCAACAAAACAATATTAAATAACCTATGAATTGAGATGAACCATAGAAACTCAAAGTTTTATATTACTTCACTTATCTCCTCCAAATAAACCTGATTGAATTTAAGTGTAGCCCAAAGTCTCCACTTTTCACCCAATATGATATAACTAACTTGAACACAACAGTTTATAGCACAAAGTCTCTAAATGATTGCATCTTCACAAATATAAGCACAAACTTCCACAATGATAAAATAGCACAAAGTCTATTCAATCAAAACAAGAACACTTTTCTCAAATTCCAATAAACTCCACAATTCTAGCAATGCTCCAATATAATATAACACCAATGACATAAGAACATTGATCTCATAACACAATGTGATTCAACTCAGTGTTTGATACTCAAATTGCTTGTTTATATTGATATTCACTTGAAAATATGATAAACATAAAAAGCTCAAAGTCTTGAAATGTTTTCCAATCTGGCAGAGTTTCTTTGCAATAGATAAAAGATAAAAGCTACAATAGAGGCCCTCTTTATTTATAGGGAGGAGCCTAGACCAAAAATAGGGAAATCCTAACTACTTTGACTTATTCAAACAAAAGAGTCCTATTTGACTTATTACTTCTTTTGTCTCATATGTAATTACATTTTGGAAAATTACACGTGAGTATGTCTATGACAAAATTCAAATTGCATATACAAGAATGAAAATAAACTAAGGTATTGAAAAGGAACTTCAGCTTCCTCCATCATTCTTCTTCAAAAAGTTCTATTATATAGTTTGCACCGCTACCATTTCACACACATCAGGCTTGGCTATATTCTCTGAGATAGTACAGGCCTTGATAATTACATCCCTGATGGCTCAAGATTATCCTTTAGATTCTCAAAAGTTGAATGATGATCATAAAGATTGTCCATCGAAACCACTGTAGGCACTTCATCTTCAAATTTCTGTTGCACCATTTTCTCAAAAGCATCTATCATTTCCTCTACTAAAAAAAACTTGTCACCTTCACCTGTCAGAGTGCATGGGAGTTCCTCCAACCTGTGTAAAATCAAGACATTACTGTCTTCACTATTTTCACGTATCTGACACAAGTCATCAAGTAAACCCTTTACTACATTGATGCGATGGACAAGAGATTCCTTAGTCTTTAGATAAGACTCTCAGTTTGAGATGACCCCAATGGTTATCAGATTCTTTATTTTGATCTTCTTCATATCAATCCAATCCTTTAAGATTCCCTCCTGATCTTGTAGTTCTTGAGAAAGTAAATCAATAAGATTATCAAGCTTAGCTTTTGCCTTGTCCATCTTTCCTTTTCTTTCCATTGTGGTCTGCAATAGAACTCTTCCTTGTGCCAATAGACGTTCCACAATATCACCAACTACTCTCCCTCTGGCTTGAGCTTTTTCCACCTTTTGAATCAAAGGATCTTCTACCGTTACCACCATGGGCTCCACAATCTCGGATGATTTTACTATTTTCTGCAAAATAGCAACAAGTTGTTCTGCTTTGGCTTTATACTGCTCTTTCTCCTTCTTGACCTCATCATATTTTTCAAGCAAGGTGCTGGCAGTAGTTTGAAAATCTACCTTAATACCTTCATGAGTTAGCTTACCTAACTCAACTCTTGAGACAACATAATCATTCATATCGAAAGTGTCAATAGTAGCATCCTCTAGTGGCTTGGCAATTTTTTCATATCTAATTCCTTTTTCATTAATGAGTCTGGAAATAGTCTTGGGCTTTTTCTTCAGAGTCTTTGATTTAACAAGCAATAGCTTCTCAATATCAATTTCATCTTGTGAAATTGCTTGCTTCTTTCTCTTAGCAGTGTATGCAAACAACCATGGAGGAAGTATAGAAGCACCAACATTTGGAGAAGAATCAATTACCTATTTTGCCGAATCCATGCTCACACCTTTTATGGTAACAATAGGACTGGTGTTGGTAAAAACTGCACCTATGTCAACAACTTTCTCTGAACCATCCATAAGATGTTCTAAAATAGATTGTTCACCAATATCAAAAGTGTTGGCAAGAGACACTATATGGATTCATGGTTGTTGTCATTGATGGCAACAAAGGTCATCCCACATATCCGCAAGACATGGTGTGTCCCTACCGGAAGTCAGAATAAAGATTGGTGTGGTTCGGTGAACAAAAACAGAGCATGTGGCAAGGTCCGACAGATTGGTCCAGATCTCTCAGAGGAAGTATCTTGGTGCAGTACGGATTTGGGGAAGTCAAGAGGACTACCTTAAGTGGTATATTCCAAGGATTTAGCCTCCGGTGATGGACAAGGAAAAAGATATGAATAGTTGAGTACCGGATTCCTGAGAGACAGTGAAAACAGAGGAAGAACTGACTGACATAGTATCAGACTACTTTCCGGATGTGTTACTGTTGATGATAAAGGTTGTGAAGGCATGAATCATTTTTGGCCGACATGATTAATGATATCTACAAGTATATGCTTGATCCGCATTGCTTGGTGAGCAAGGATTCAGCCGACAGAACAGAGTTTGTAAGAAACTAGACTGTTCCGGATGCCGACTAGAAAGATGATGAAATTACTTGTGCGGATATATATAGGGGATGGATTTAGTTGTGAAGTGGGTGAATGTACTAAGATATATACGAATAAGTGCAGAACAGAGCAGAAGTAGCAAGAAAGATCCGGTATGTGAAAGGATAGCAGAATAAAGAACAGAGGAAAGATGAAGTGCAGCAGATCAGTGTACTCAGCCTAACCGAAACTGAACTCCAGCATATGCAGATGCTTCCAATCAGTTCAAGACTGTGATTCTTATCACTTTGTAGACAGTGTGTCTTCTTGTAGGCAGTGGACCTCTTGTGAGCAGTGTGCTTGGGCAGTGAGCCCTAATTGGCAAGTGCCATTTTGTAATTTCCTATTCTTCTAACAGAGAATAATTTTGGGTTAATCACCCCATGGTTTTCTCCCTTAACAGGGTTTCCACGTCAAAAATACTGTGTCATGTGTTTCTTATTTCATGGTAATGTTTTGTGTTTGATTCAATGCTGCATTAATTAATAAGAAAGTTCAAAAAGGGAAATAATTAGGATAACTGATTCACCCCCCCCCCCCCTCTCAGTTATCAACAATTGGTATCAGAGCTAAGTTCCTCCTAATAGAGCCTAACAGCTTGAGGAAGATCTGGGAGTTCAAATGGATGCATATGGTTTAAGGGAGCAACTCAAGACTGCCCTTGAGGATCTTGAACAGTCAAATTCTGAAGTCAATGAATTAAAGGAAAGACTCAAACAGGCTGATGAATTCATGAGAGAATTAAAAGACAAATTAAGTCTCTCTATGAAAAAGAGAAAGGAGCTGCTCCAACAATTGGCAAGACAAAGTGATGAAAGCAATACAAATGAAGAATTGACTGAGCAAACCAAGTTATGTGAAAAGTTATCAAAAGAAGTCATTATGTTAAGACATGAAATGGAATTAGGAACTATAAAGTTTACTCAAGAGATTGAAGAAAAAAGAAAGGCTGAAGACAATCTAAGACAATCTCTTAAAGAAAAATTAGAAGAATGCCACCAGATGGACAGGATTATCAGACATCTTGAATCTGATCTTGAAGATGCCAAAGATAATGAAGAAAAACTTGAGGATCAAATTGCCTCTCTCAAAAGAGACCTTCAAACAGCAAATGAATATAAAGAGAAATTCAAGATAAGTTCTGCTCAACTTGAAGTTCTTCTTGGAAGTCAAAAGAGGACAGATGACAAGTATGGTTTGGGATATGAGAAAGGAGAAAGCTCCGGATCCGGTCAAAAGAATTTTGGATCAGAAAATCCAAGGAGCAGGCCTAGAAGACCTCCGGTAAGATAGCCCAATGCTCAAAGATATCCATCTTTCAATGGATACTGCCACAGCTGCAACCACTTTGGTCACAAAGCTAATTAGTGCAGAAAGAGAATGAATCAAATTAATTCATCCTTCTCCGGACAGTGCTTCAACTGCAAAAGGTATGGACACAAATCCCATGAATGCAGAAATATGCAAGTAAACAAATCATTCAAAGGTAGATGCTTTACATGCAATAGAGTAGGTCATATGGCTAATCAATGCAGATCAAGAGGATATCAGTCAAATATGCAAAGAAATGTTATTTGCCAAATCTGTAATAGGTCCGGTCATAATGCGAAAGTCTGCAGAAGCAAGAATCAGGACAAAAGAGGTCCGGTGTATAATCAGAATCAAGACAAGGGTAAACAAAAGATGAATGCGGATGAAGTTAGGAATCAGATGAGCAAGATTTGGGTGAAGAAAAGTTTAGAGAATGTAGAGGTTGGATCCGCACCAGACTCTGGTGCTGATATTTCTTCCAGAAATTAAAAAGTGAGCTCTGGCTCAGGGGGAGACTCAAAGAAAATCCTGTTCTCCCAGCCAATCAAGTGGTGCCGGATGTGGCACAAGATGCAGAGTAAAGGGTTTAAAGATATAAGTCTTGAGATGATCCAGATAAGATTTCAGAGGTCCGCATGGAGTTATGAAGAAGCTGTGATCGATCAAGTAAGACCTGTTCCGGGAGATGCTCCGGTATGACAGAGGATTACAAAAAGGTCCGGAGAGATCCGGAAGTGCACTATCTTATTCTGCGGATTGGACAGAGTGTTTGGGATGTTCTTGTAATGTGTCATCTTGATTTATTCATGATTGAAAGATCCGCATGATGTTCATAGATCAGGACTGATCCGGGATACTCCAAGCTATCCGGACAAGACAAATCGGAATAATATAGGTGAAGCATTTATTGCAAATAGATATTAGGGTTTGCAGAGCAATATAAGGGATTTCTCAAAAATCATTTGCTCATTCTGCACTCAAGAAGAAGTGAAAAGTGGAGCTCTGCAACAAGATTCTTCAAGCACACCAAAGATCTCCTGCCGAAGTCATTGCATAAAGAAATCAATCCAACCACTCCGTGCTAACCGAAGGCGCATAAGGTATTCTCCATTTTTTTTTTATCTCACTGCAAATCTTTGAAGAATGGCTACTCCAAATATAGTTAAGATCTCTGATAGACCTCGCCCCACATTCAAGAAACATCCTTACAAATCATTGGAGGTAGATCCACTAGGAGCCTTTTCTAGTGTTCCTCATGGTGTATTGCATACGGAAGATATTAGGGTTTACATCCATGCGAATCTTGAAGACTTTGGAGAATCAAAACTGATGGATATCTATCACAAACAATTAATAGATGACTCCTTTGAGATCAAACCTTAGTACAAAGCCATCCGGGACAAACACTTTGCACAGTGCATTCATTTCCCCTGTTTTGAAGAAGATGAATGGGTCCGGTATGTACTAAGCAGAGTACATGACAACTTCCTATGGTTGAACAAGCCCTTCAAGATCACCAAGGATGCAATTAGGGCTGTAACCGGTCTGCACTCATCCGATGGATTACCTGTTCTCAAGTCTGTCAAAAATCAGACAGTTAGTGATGCAACCGGATCCAAGTTTGACAAGAGAGCTATGACAGTTGATGACATCACTGAACCGGATGTCAAATTTGCAGCTATGATAATTGGTTACAAAATCTATCACTCCAGTAGGGAAAATTCAGTACCGGGAACTGTAATCTACACAGCTTATCAAATGTTAAAGGAGAATGCAGACTATGACTTGTGTGAGCTTCTGGTGAACCAACTCTTTGAAAATCTGTAGAAGATCAAGAAGGACAAGAAAAACTCCTTCAAGTATGGCAATCTGATCCTTTGTCTCTTCTTTTACTACATGAATGAGCTTCCCGGATCCAGTGGATGGATATGGCAGAATGACAGACCGGTTGCCATCCAAATCAGAGACTATTTGCATGGACTTGGGGATGCTAAAGCAAGAAATACAGCTCTATGGGGATACTTCAAGAACTTCCAAAGCATGATGCATGTAAGAGAAAGAATACCCCAATCCCTTGTTGAAAAGTACAAAGACACAGTATGCTTCATGGTAGAAACAGATCAGTGTCTAATGGAGGCAGTAGAACCAAGAACTGTATGGATCATGCCCATGGGGTATGAAGTTGATGAACAAATAGTGGAGCTGCATGTTCAACACATGCTAAGTTAGCCCAAAGATCCAAAGGCAGAAAGGTTTGGAACCTTTGAGGAACTGAGTGTAAAGATACATGTAGAACTCAGGGAACCGGAGATAAAGAGGAAGGTAAGAAAAGAAGTTGAGCATATTGCTCGAGGCCTAGGCATCTCAAAAGAGGCACTTGATGCCAGCCGGGAAAAGAGGAGGAAGACTGAGGAAGAAGAGAAAAGTAAAGAAAGTGTTCCGGTTGAAACTCCCACCCGGACCAGATCATCAAAAAGATCTACACCTCCCACAACCAAAAGTTCAAAACTGGAAGTCCAGGCATCCGGTAAAAGATCCAAGACAAAAGCCACAAGGGCTTATGAAAGCCAAAAGGATGAAGAGGAAACAGAGTCAGATGAGGGAGTAAAAGAAATAAAGAAGTAGAAGAAGAAAGGATCCGGTAAACCCTCCACAGGCCAAGACAAGGATGAAATGGCAGAGGTATCTGTTGAAAAGCCCACTCTGTCTCTAGAGAGTGTAATCAAGTCGGTCATGGTGGATGGAAACCTTCAACCAATGACTGAATTTTATGATGACTACAATGAGGCTGACCAAAAGACTCTGCAGGAAGCCACAGTCAAATATCTGAACATATACAATAAGGCTTTCATTGAGATCATATCTCTTATTCCTAAAAGCCTAGAAAAGGAATTAGAAATAAGAAAGAATAATGCTCATGCAAAAGATCTTGAGATCCGGGAGCAGATAGCTATTCAGCTATATCCTCAAATTGATCCCAAGACAATGAACATAATCTTCAAAGACTGCAAAGATGAGTTCAGAAGTAAAGCCAGGATGAATCAACTCATGCTTGGTGAGACTGACAAAGTGGCCCAAGAGACAGAAGAGATCCTCCGGAAGGCCTTCAAAAGGTTCAATCTTCCTGTTGTAGAGGACTTAGGTGCAGAAACAGCTGCGGATTTGGAATCATCTGTTCCGGAAGAAGTGGGCCCTGAACAGACAAACATCTCTCCTCCGGTTTCCCCTACAGTCTCTGGATCCCAAGAAGAAGAGAAACTACAGGAGAAAGAAGCAACAGCTAAAGAAAAAGAGGTTGATAGCACCCCAACGAGAAAACCACGACTGAAAGTGGTAAGAGTAAGGAAGGAGAAAAGATTCAAAAGGATAAAACTGCAGAAGAGAAGAAACATCTGTCTCCGGCAAGAGACACTGCACAAACTGTTCAAGAATTCCTGACAAAAGCCACTATAGAAATTGATGAACCGGACCTGCTAAAAGGACCATTAGAGTTTGACTCTTTGTCACCGGTGCAAACAATGAAAATAGCCTCATTTGCAAATGAGAAAGTCAAAGAGAAGCTGCTGAAATCTCACATGGAAGACTGTGAGCTTATGGAGGTAGCATCTGGAGTGCTAGAAAAGATCATGCCATCCTTTCAAAAGGATCCCACAACCTCCTCTTCCGGTAATCTCAAAACCTTAGTCAGCAGTGTTAGTACACATTTTGAATCTCTAGAAAAATCTGCTGAAGAAAAGGTCCGGAAGGAATTTTTGGATAAAAGACTTTCAGAAGTATTAGAATTAATCTCTAAAGATAGGAGAATTGTGAGTATTGGAATAAAGAGCTTAGAAAATGCTCTTAAGGATGGCGGTGACATTTACAAATTTTGTATATCCTGGTCAAAGGCAACAGCAGCAATTGATAAGAAAATAAAAGAGGAACAGGACAAGCTACAAAGTTTATCTCAAAGTTTTGATCCTCTCTCTTCCTCCATAATAAATCAAGAATGTCAGACTATTGCAGTCTTGAATGAAATAAAGAATCTTGAGAAGGAAAGGAAGAATATCACTAACCGAATGGGAGAACTTAGAAGGATTATAATCCCTAAGTTGGAAACTATGCATGAGGCCATCAGTGATGCTCAGACCACCGCCCAAACAAATGATCCGACAGATCTCAAGCGGGCAGAAGCTTTTGCATTTTTGTTGAGTGGTCACATTTCAATTTTGGATAGAATGAAGCAAAGTTGGGCTACAGAAATGATCCAATTGCAGACATCCTTTGCAGACATTCTTCAGTATATGTGAGTATGTAAATATGCGGCTATGTATAGAAAATTTTTGAAAATTTTGGTGTGCGGACCCTACCCTTTGCCATTGATGTCAAAGGGGGAGTGAGGAGCAGTGAAAAATGAGGAATCCAACTAAGGGGGAGTTCCGGAAATTGTATATAAAGATAGAGCATCAGCCAAGGGGGAGCATAGTGTAAACACTTAGTCATTTTTCACTAAGTGTTGCCATCAATGCCAAAGGGGGAGATTGTTGGCAAGAGACACTATATGGATTCATGGTTGTTGTCATTGATGGAAACAAAGGTCATCCCACATATCCGCAAGACATGGTGTGTCCCTACCGGAAGTCAGAATAAAGATTGGTGTGGTCCGGTGAACAAGAACAGAGCATGTGGCAAGGTCCGACAGATTGGTCCGGATCTCTCAGAGGAAGTATCTTGGTGTAGTGCGGATTTGGGGAAGTCAAGAGGACTACCTTAAGTTGTATATTCCAAGGATTTAGCCTCCGGTGATGGACAAGGAAAAAGATATGAATAGTTGAGTACCGGATTCCTGAGAGACAGTGAAAACAGAGGAAGAACTGACTGACATAGTATCAGACTACTTTCCGGATGTATTACTGTTGATGATAAAGGTTGTGAAGGCATGAATCATGTTTGGCCGACATGATTAATGATATCTACAAGTATATGCTTGATCCGCATTGCTTGGTGAGCAAGGATTCAGCCGACAGAACAGAGTTTGTAAGAAACTAGACTGTTCCGGATGCCGACTAGAAAGATGATGAAATTACTTGTGCGGATATATATAGGGGATGGATTTAGTTGTGAAGTGGGTGAATGTACTAAGATATATACGAATAAGTGCAGAACAGAGCAGAAGTAGCAAGAAAGATCTGGTATGTGAAAGGATAGCAGAATAAAGAACAGAGGAAAGATGAAGTGCAGCAGATCAGTGTACTGAGCCTAACCGGAACTGAACTCCAGCATATGCAGATGCTTCCAATCAGTTCAAGACTATGATTCTTATCACTTTGTAGACAGTGTGTCTTCTTGTAGGCAGTGGACCTCTTGTGAGCAGTGTGCTCGGGCAGTGAGCCCTAATTGGCAAGTGCCATTTTGTAATTTCCTATTCTTCTAACAGAGAATAATTTTGGGTTAATCACCCCGTGGTTTTCTCCCTTAACAGGGTTTCCACGTCAAAAATACTGTGTCATGTGTTTCTTATTTCATGGTAATGTTTTGTGTTTGATTCAATGCTGCATTAATTAATAAGAAAGTTCAAAAAGGGAAATAATTAGGATAACTGATTCACCCCCTCCCATCTCAGTTATCAACAAAAAGACGAGGAAGATAAACTTGGATTGGAACCAAAGGAATCAGACATGATCCCAAGACTTGATCTTATAGAAGTAGGGGTATTATCAGAAGACAACAAAAATAAGTGAAATAGGAACATTGGAAACTACTGGAAAACTACCAGAAACAGGAGCATGAGGAAGGGGTGTAGAAACTTATGATTTTGTTGGAAGATTCTTCTTAGGAGACTGATGTGGATCACCAAGTTGTTCTTGCTCTACATTCTCATCCTTGCCTTGTTCTGTTTCACCTTCCTCATCAAGCTTATCAAACATTTCTGCTTGTTGGGCATCATTAGATTTCTCAATATTTTGTTGTTCAGTGTCAACCTCTTCAACCTCCATCTGCTCAACATTTGTGTCTTCGTCACCTGATTCAGTGACATGAGAAGTTCTTGCAACCTCCTTCTTCTTACCTCCCTTGGATACAAATTTGATTTTTGGATTTTGTACTTTAGAAGAGGAGGGACTGTCACTTTTGTTTTTTGTCCGATTTTCCACCTTTTTCCCTATTTTCTCTTGAACTTCTGTCTCTGATCTAGTAAGGAATTCTTTCAAACTAATCCCTTTTCTCTCTAACCATACATTTGTATTAGCCAGAATTGGCTGAAACCTTTTCCTTATTGAAGTCTCCTCCTTGACTGACCCTTTGACCTTCGGAAGAGGCGAGGCTTCAATGTTCTCAGTATTGTATTTGGGATCCAAAACATTCCCATCATCTTCCATTCCCTCTGGAATATCTGCAAGGCCTAGTTCTTCAATTTGACTCAAATGGAATCTGCAATAATCTAGTTTTCTGATCTCATTTTGTGTTATGAGATCAGCCTAGATATCTTCAACCATTGGCATGTGGAAAATTGACTTTCTTTTGATTTTATCATGTACCCTTCTGAAATCAAAATGATCTCTTTTCTTGAAAGTCTTCATTGTGACGAGTTGCATTTCAGATTTAACTGTTTTGGCCTTGGTAGCTAACTGAACAGAGTACCTTCCAATTTCTACAGGAAACTTAATCCCTAACTTTTTAAGCTCCATTTGTTTATTGTGCACCACAATCAGCTGTCTACATAGTTCCATGAGACAAATCCTATCACTAGGGTACCGTGGAAGTATATATGGATAACCAGGATAATATCCTACTCTGAGATATGTGAAAGTAGGAAAATGTAAGAATAAGCAGCCAAAAGAATTCACCACTTCCCATGCTTCATCTTAAACTCTCTTCTGAACAAGCTCATTATCCCACAAGCACATGAACACTAAAAAGAAAGCATCATTAACCCTACAAAAATGATGGATTGATCCTTTTAGAGTGATTTGGGGATAGTACTCATGAATAGGAACCAATCTCCTATCACCAACCTGAGTCAAACTAGGAAAACTCCTCATGCTCGCAGCAACATACACCATATATGAGGTCATATAAAACTTGAAGGTGGTATTGACTTTCACCAATTGCTCATGCAGAGCATTGCTGATCTATTCTTCCCAAAAGATTTGTTGTGTACCGCCTGAGAATCACCTTGATGTATGTGTACATCCATTCCTGAAACTTGGACAAAGAAGGGAGGCCTCTGATTTGACTTAACAGTGTAATCAAACCACCTACTTCTTCCACAAAGTCACTTCTCGGGAGATCTTTTGGCCATCTGGTTAAACTACTTCAAGGAATCTTTAACCACTTACTCTTTATATATTTCCTTGCAGCTTCCACATCTTCATCATAATCCTTTTGCCCTTGAGCAAAATCAATTTGTCCAATATTTTCAATAGGAGGACACATGAAGATTTTGTCAAGAAATTCTTCATCCAATCTCATGATCACATTCCCTTGGGAATCAGACACTGTCTTAGTATCCCTGTTATAATGACTAGCTACCTGAGGAACAAATTCAAGATTGTGGGCAGCAACAAGAAAAGAGGCAACCAAGTGAATATTACTGTTGATGATCTTCTGTGTAAACTGAGGAGCATTTGACTATTTGGTTCTATCCACGAACTCGGCCATGTCCACATGACCAATTTCTATATCTCTGATCTTGTCCACATTGGACTATAATGAATTCATGGGAAACACCCCTTGGTATTTATACTTCATGATTTTAGCCTTTGATGGGGACAACTCTGACATCAGCTTCGTGAGGAAAACTACAAACAGTGTCTACCACAGATGTTTGTTGAAAATTGTAAAAAGCCATGATGTCACAGTTAGGAGAAAGATAGGCAAATTGGGGTACTACAAATTGATGATCATGAACATGGGAATGTGCATTGAAGGGCTTGAGAGCACACAAAACAAGGTAAAAGGCGAAAGCGGGCCAATAGGCTTTAAAAGGCAAAATCTTCCAGTGTTAGGAAAAATTTAGGAAAATATGCATGGGCAGTCAAAATGACTGCTCCTGCATGAGGGATAAATCATTTAACATGCATAGTCTAGAAAAAGGGCCACCTTTGCATGTATATGAGATAAGATAGTGTTTTTGATGTAGGGGCGGTCAATTTGACCGCCCTTACATGAGAGGCAAGTCATTTATCATGCAAGGTTGGCAAAAAGGACTGCCTTTGCATGTATGAGATAAGACATAAGAGTTTAAAATGTAGGGGCGGTGGAAATACCCACTTGAGAATGTTGAGGGAAAAAACCTGTGTCCACATGCTAAGTCAGTCAGAATGACCGCTCAAACACTTTGTTAGAAACTTTCAACTTATATGCAAAAGCGGGGCATTTTACTGCTAGGGCATATTTGGGAAAAACTCAAAGTTTTCATGTAGGGGCGGCAAATTTTACCACCCTTACATGAAGGGAAGACAAAAAATCAAACATATGTATCGGCAGTTATTTTGACTGCCGAGACACTACTAGGAAAACAATAATGTGAGGGCGACGGTTTTCACCGCCCTTACATCTGAAAGTAAAACCTAAAACAAAATCTAAGTTTATGGTAGTATGAGTGGGAAAAATTTGTGACTTGACTAAACTAGAAACTAGGGTATCAGATTAAAAGTTTACAACCCTAAAGAATGAAACGAAAAATAACTATAAAAGAAAAATAAACGGTGAAAAACAACAATGAATTTTACAGAAACCATTTAATCAAAACAAGTGATTTCAATCAATCGTAGAGAGACATTCATATTGCATGCAAACCCTAAAAATAAAAATGGGAAGAAAAGAAAAGAAAGCTCACCCAATGAAAGAGAAATCAAACTCATTCAGAATTCCAAATCAAAAATCCACGCACCCAAAATCGCTAACACAGGTTCACAAGGGTTCCAAATCCCACAAATGAAGGTTAGCAGATGATTAAATGAAAAAGAAAACAATAAAAGATGTTTAAAAAGGTTAAAAATGAAAACATTAATGCCAACACGAGTGGCATTAATGTCACCATAAGTTCAAAGATTTCACAGAGATATGCTTGGTTGACGGATTTAACCCTTCTTGCACATGAAGGTTCAACATGCATGAGCAGTGAATTTAACCGCTAATGCATATGCGAAATTGACAGGGGGTATGCATGGGCGATAGATTTAACCACTCTTGCATGTTAATAAAGAAACAAGACAAGTATGTATAAGTGGAAATTTTGGCCGACATTGCACATGAAGACTTAAAAATTTACTAATACCCTATAATGATCAAAATTGATATTTTAATAAGCTTATGACCTAGTCAATTTTCACGAATCTTGAGGAATCGATCTAGATGAATGTCACAAGATATTCTACGGTGTCAAATGACTTCGCAAGAGGCCAAGAGAACTTGTCTCGATTTGCAAACTTAGAGTGTAAGCTACGAAACGGACAAGTTTCATAGGGGTTGTCTACAAAAATGAGCGTAGCTGATTTTGAGAACAACAGCTGGCTCTAATTGGGGAACTTCCTTTGATCATTCTTTGAAATGATCAAAGGGAGAAGAATCTAGTCTCTAAGTGTCTTCATACATGCCATTGGGCCATAGAGTCAAGCTACCAAAAAGAAAAAGACACAAAAGACTAAACAAAAACAAAAAATAAAAACACAAAAACTATACAAATGTACAAATGAACTTATCTAATACTTCAAGGATTGAAGTGCTTCAGATGTTGTCCACTATGAGGCAACAAGAATGGTGTTCCATAAAGATACTCCAGCAAGAAGCTATTTTCACCACAAGGTTGATGAATGACAAACGGGTCTCTCCATAGGGAATCAAACTTCCCATGCATTCCTTTTCTCCTCTTGTCCCATAACAAGACTTGATCTCCAATTTGAAATTCATGAGCCCTCACCTTCTTGTCAAAGAGCTTCTTTACTTGACTTTGATGTTTAGCAATACGGTCTACTACCATAACCCGCTACTCTTCAAGTTCAGTAAGGTACATTATTCTTTTGTCGATAGAACTTTCAGAAGTTCTATCTTCTACTGCCTTTGCCAACTTCAATGTCGGCAACTCCAAAGTAATAGGTATCTCTGCATTTAGACCATATAGAAGCTGAAATGGTGACATACCTATTGCCCTTTTGGGGGTAATCCTATCTGCCCATAAAGCATCAAACAACACTTTATGCCAAGTTCTCTGATTATCTTCAACCAGTTTCCTAATAATGGTAACCAGATTTTTGTTACTAGATTCTGCCTGACCATTTCCTTACAGATAATAGTCTGAAGAATGAGAAAGGATAATCCCATGTTCATAGCAAAAACTAGTGATCTCATTGGAAGAGAAACAAGTAGCATTGTCTGCTACAATTTTGTTTGGAACTCCAAACCGGGAAATAAAATTTCCTTAAGAAAATTACATACCACCTCTGAAGTAGCATGCTTGACTGAAATGGCCTCCACCCACTTGGTGAAGTAATCAGTTGCAGTGAGAACAAAATTGTGTCTCGCACTCAACGTTGGGTTCACAGCACCAATGAAGTCAATGCCCCATTGCTGAAAAGGTTCTTCAATTACAACTGGCTTGAGTGGTAGTGCAGCCAACTTAGGCCTTCCAACAAACTGCTGACAGAGCTCACACCTACGTACCTAGTTGTATGCATCCTAAAACAATGTGGGCCAATAGTACCTAGCCCACAAAATTTTATGAGCTGTCATAGGCACAGAAAAATGTCCTCCACAAGACAAATTGTGAAAAGACTCTAGAAGTCTGCTTTGTTGTGCTTTATCCACATAACGGAGAAAAACTCCATTAAAGCTTCTTTTATACAAACCATTGTCCCACAAGACATAGTTTGAAGCCTTTAATTTGATAGTTCACTTCTCTTTATAGGATAAATGAGAAGGACAATCACCATAGGTAAGGAAATGAGCAATATTAGAATACCACTCATATGTAGTAGTAACAAAGAGAATAGTTGTCACATCCTCAACTTCTTCCTCTTCATCTCCTATTTCTTTTGGTACATTGTCGGCAATCAACTGACACAAACCTCTACCATGCACAAGCTTGGTAGGTTTGATATCAAGATCAAACTCTTGAATTTTGGCAATCCAATTGCCTCTTTTGGTCCCAAACTCCTGTTGAGTCAAGATAGATTTCACTGTCATGTCTGGCACCAAAACAACAGTATGTGAATTCAAAATATAAAACTAGAAATGCTTCACCACCTTGACCACGACATAAGCATGTTTCTCCAAATTTGAGTATTTCAATTCATGAGCCTTAAGTGGACAACTCATATATGAAATAGGAGATTCCACACCTTCCTCATTCTGCTGAACAAGAATGGCTGAAAGTGTATGCTCAGAAGCATAACTGTACATTATGAAGTCCTTGGTATAATCAAGACAAACCAGAACCGGAGCATGAGCTATGGCTCTCTTAATGTCCTCAAATGCTACTTTACCTTCCGCACTCCAACGGAAAGTAGTCTTACCCTTCATCATGTTGACAATGTGACAGGTTTTCTCTGCGAATTTTGGAATGAACCTTCGCAGAAAATTCACCTTTCCGAAGAAAGAATGAACTGCAGTCTTACTAGTAGGCAAAGTAAGACTCTGGATAGACTTGACTCTTTCTGAGTCAATCTTAGTACCTTCTCTGGAGACAATGTGACTGAGAAGCTTACCCTTTGTAACCCCAAAATAATTTCTTAGGATTAAGAGAAATACCATTTTGGTGACACCGTTCCAGAACCTGTAGAAAATGGTAGGCATGATCTTGATGCTATTTAGAGAAAATGGTCAAGTCACCAAGGTACACTACAATGAATTTCCCCATCTCGTCTCTGAAAGTAAGGTTTATTGCTCTTTGGAAGGTAGCGCCAGCATTGATCAAACCAAACGGCATCCTGCGGTATGCAAATGTGCCCCAAGGTGTTGTAAAAGCAATCTTGTATTGATCTACTTTGCTGACCCCTACTTGATTATAGCCTGAGAAACCAACTAACATAGACAGCATCTCTGAACTAGTTACAGTTTGTAACACTTGGTCCATAAAAGGCAAAGGGTAGTTATCTTTTAAAGAAGACTGGTTGAGATTTCTGAAGTCAACACAAATACGGATCTCTCTGTTCTTCTTTCTCATAGGAACAATATTCACAATCCAAGTAGAATGATGGATAGGAAAAATTATGCTTGCATTCAACATTTTCTGGATTTCAGAAAGAATAGTACCTGATATTTTGGGATTATATTGCCTCTATTTTTGCTTATGAGGCAATGACCCAACCTTGAGAGGGATTTCATGCTGAATCTCCTTAGGTTTGAAAGATTTTAGATAATCATAAGAATACGCCAAAACATCAATGTAATGACGAAGAAGTGTAATGAATTTGAATTTCTCATCAGCAGTGCAACACTTCCCAATGTTAACCATTTTGGGCCTACTTCAAAACTCAAATTTACTTGTTTGAATTCCATGGATGAACTTGAATCAAGTTGTTGCTATTGTTTGACATATCTATCATGCTTATCAAATAACTTTTCTAAAGAAACCAAACCTTTTGGAATCTTATTCCCTTTTAGCTAAAGAAACTCCTCACCAGTTTGTGAATCTATTTCAAAAATATATTCAAGTGGTGAAGAATCACTACCTTCAAAATAGAGCTCATCAAAGTTATCTGTCTTTTCTAAAAAAGCAATGATCTGATTATCACCATTGAAGACTTTCTAATGGTCAGCATTATCTGGTACACTTGGTCAGAAAACCAACTCAATTGTGTACTTGTTACCTTTGAAGTCCTTATGGGGAACCATAAGGGTGGCAGAGATAGCTAATGAATCAGCACGATCATTAAACTCTCTCGGTACTGCTGAGATGTCAAATGCATGAAAACCTTCAATGCAATCCCAGACACGGTTACGGTAATGTCTCAACCTTTCATTCTTGGTCTGATAAAGATTTCTCACTTGGCAAACCACAAGTTCAGCATCACCTTGTGCATGAAGATTCTTAATACCTTTAACATGAGCAACCTCCATTCTGAGCAATAATGACTCATATTCAGCGATGTTATTAGTATTATCAAACTGCAACTTATAAGAGAAAGGAAACATATCACCTTGTGGAGATATCAAAACAACTCCAACTCTAGATCTAGTGGAAGAACAACTACCATCAAATTCTAAAACCCAAACATCATTTAAATTTTTTACTTTGATGTCTCTGTTACTAGTAGATTCTTCTTCATTAGAAAGAGAAAACTCTAGCATCACTATGCTCTCATCTAAACTTTCATCTGATTTACTAGAAGTATCCTCTGATTCTGCATCTGAAATATTTGAACTCTCGTCTGATGAACTAGAAGTATCTTCAGTAGACAAGAAATAATTACCCGTTCCCAAAGACTCAAACAAAATTTGGGCTTTGGGATTTGCAGTTTGGGTAATAATATATTTTGCCTCCTTCTCAGGAAGCAACTTTTGTATGACACCTTTAATAGGTATCCTTGCCTTGGATAGGTCCATGTTTAATTCTCCACCTACATCTTTAAAAAAATTATGCCCAAGCAAAATTCCATAAGAAGCTGGAACATCAGCCACTAGGATGGTCATCTTGATCCTCTTATCTAGAAAGGCTGCAAATGCAAATTGGGCATCTTTGATTTGGCCCAACAATGGCACTTGCTTATTTTAAATGGAGAAACATCTCCCAAAGGTCTTGGTCAAAGTAAGACCGAGGGCATCTGCCACTTTGGCAGGCATGACATTATCAGAAGCCCTAGAGTCTATTATACAATTGCTCAATTTATGCTCATTGACCAATAGAGAAACATAAAAGGGCTCTATTTTCCCTGGAGCAACAAGGGGAGTAGTGATAAGATTATTTTGGGTGGATTTATTCTTTGATGAGTCATGGGTAGTCTTAGAAGAATCTTGTCTTGTAGGGACAGTCTTGTTTTTAACGTATTTAGCTAACCTATCAAACTATTCAGGATTAGCTTGTAAATACTCAACCTCAAACATTTGGATTTTGGTTTTCCTAGCATGATCTATTATGTCAAAGAGCTGAAATGAACTAGATACAGAGGAAGGAAATCCATCATTCTAGGCTTTGGGCGAGGTAGTACTAGTCTGAGGAACAAAAGTAGAAGAGACATGATTGTTAGATGAACTAACTTGTTTAGTGACAACCGGGTCCTTTGACTGAAAACGCAATGGAGTTCCTTGTTTGGTAATTGAGATCACAGGTTGAGTCTCCTCTCTTGTATTTCCTTTATCAACTTGCTGATTTGATTGATTTTGGGACCTCGTAAAAACAACATATGCTCCATCATAAACTTCTCCTTCTCTTTCAGCTTCATCTTGGTAATTCAGAAAACTAATGGTAGAGTCACCAGCTAACTCTTCTTCTCCTTCTGTAAAAAGATTAGCATCATTCTCCTGATCCAAATCAGGTTGGAAAGAATTGTCATGTTTAGCTTCATAGTAGCCAACTGTTGAATTGACCGGTGCTACTTCAATGGCAAGCTCCCCCTGTGTGGGCGGAAGATGATTTTGTTGCCCTTGATTTCTAGTAGCATTGCCTTGCTATGAATTGTTAGGAAATGTCCTCCTTGGTATATCTCTATAAGGAGCAAACATTCCTTGGGACATTTGTTTCTTCAAAGCTAGCAACTCATTTGCTAACTTCTGCACCATAGGATCTGTGGTACTTGTGGAAGGATTATCAGTAGAGGACTGGCCTCTATTTCTATTGGAATCTCTTCTTATCTTACCCGCAAGGATAAGATCATCTTCAACCTCTATAGCCAAACTTTGAGCTAGAGGAAGATCAGCAAGACCAGCCTGCCTCAGCAGAAAACTTACCTTAGGAAGCTACGAGTTGATGAAGAAACATTTAAGATTCTCTACCATTGGTTGAGTGGTTGCAGGAATCTATTTGTTAATTTGTTGAACTTAGCGATGAAATCTCGTATGGGCTCATGTGGTTCTTTCTTCATTTGTGTTAGCTGAGCTAACAGAGCATGTGCATCTTCTGTAGGCTTAAACCTAGCTTCAAACTTGGTTTTGAGAGTATTCCAATTGGTTATGGATTGGGCTTGAAGATGGTAAAACCAATCTGTAGTAGTACCTTACAATGTTTCTACGAAAAGTCTCATAGCCACATCTTCATGTTGCACTCCTATCACACCACAAGCTATGCAAAAGGCTGCAA
Organism: Cunninghamia lanceolata; assembly: GCA_027924645.1. NCBI lineage: Eukaryota > Viridiplantae > Streptophyta > Pinopsida > Cupressales > Cupressaceae > Cunninghamia > Cunninghamia lanceolata. Next base: position 4,848,260 of record BSBN01000847.1, on the reverse strand, counting down.
TGTGTTCATCAAGATGGACTTTCCCATCTCCATAGAATTTAGGGAAATTCTTCCTTGAACTACGAGGTAGTTCATGCAATGGAGGCGTTAAATTCAAAGGACCAAAAGTATTACCCCATAGACCTTGAGCTGCCATTATGCGCTGATTGAAAGGTGGGATGACAAACCTTTGAGGGATTCAAATAGATAAAACTCTATTAGCACTGGAGCTAGAAGCTTCGCTTGGCATTGGAGACCTGGCGTTGGTAGGAGGAAAACTCCTAGTTCACTGAAATCGAGGTTGTGGAGGCAAAAGACCAAAGTTATTTTGCTGCATCAACTCAAATACAGGATCAATAATACCTTGAGCTCTCTTGCTTCTTGTATACCGTGAGTCTGCCAAAATGCAATGTACTCAACAAAGATTTGGAAAAAACTTAAAACAATGGAAGAGGACGAAATGTTTCAATTCAAAGTGTGAGGCTCTAAGTTGCACGTTCTTCCACAGTAGAGTCGACAAAAAATTGTTGGATGAATATTTTGTCGTTTAGCTAACCAACGACAAAATGGTTATATTGCCACAGCTATAATGAGACTGAGTCTCTCCTCTCAGCAAGGGGAGGTTCCCTTTGGATAATGAACTCTTTCTAACAAGCAAACTTTTAATACTTATAACAAACTAAAAACTATATTGGGTGTTATCACTTCAGCCTATCCTCTTTTTTCAGAATAGATGTTTTCTTTTCAAAATAACAACTTCAACAAAACAATATTAAATAACCTATGAATTGAGATGAACCATAGAAACTCAAAGTTTTATATTACTTCACTTATCTCCTCCAAATAAACCTGATTGAATTTAAGTGTAGCCCAAAGTCTCCACTTTTCACCCAATATGATATAACTAACTTGCACACAACAGTTTATAGCACAAAGTCTCTAAATGATTGTATCTTCACAAATATAAGCACAAACTTCCGTAATGATAAAATTGCACAAAGTCTATTCAATCAAAACAAGAACACTTTTCTCAAATTCCAATAAACTCCACAATTCTAGCAATGCTCCAATATAATATAACACCAATGACATAAGAACACTGATCTCATAACACAATTTGATTCAACTCAAAGTTTAATACTCAAATTGCTTGTTTATATTGATATTCACTTGAAAATATGATAAACATGAAAAGCTCAAAGTCTTGAAATGTTTTCCAATCTGGTAGAGTTTCTTTACAATAGATAAAAGATAAAAGATACAATAGAGGCTCTCTTTATTTATAGGGAGGAGCCTAGACCAAAAATAGGGAAAGCCTAACTACTTTGACTTATTCAAACAAAAGAGTCCTATTTGACTTATGACTTCTTTTGTCTCATATGTAATTACATTTTGGAAAATTACACGTGAGTATGTCCACAACAAAATTAAAATTACATATACAAGAATGAAAATAAACTAAGGTATTGAAAAGGAACTTCAGCTTCCTCCATCATTCTTCTTCAAAAAGTTCTGATATATAGTTTGCACTGCTACCATTTCACACACATCAGGCTTGGTTGTATTCTCTGAGATAGTATGAGCCCTGATAACTGCATCCCTGACAGCCTTTATTGCTTTCTCATGCTTCTCAAGATTATCCTTTAGATTCTCAAAAGTTGAATGATGATCATAAGGGTTGTCCATCGAAACCACTGTAGGCACTTCATCTTCAAATTTCTGTTGCACCATTTTCTCAAAAGCATCTATCATTTCCTCTGCTGAAAGAAACTTGTGACCTTCACCTGTTAGAGTGCATGGGAGTTCCTCCAACCTATGTAAAAGCAAGACATTATTGTCTTCATTGTTTTCACGTACCTGACACAAGTCATCAAGTAAACCCTTTATTACATTAATGCGATGGACAGGAGATTCCTTAGTCTTTAGATAAGACTCAGTTTGAGTTGACCCCAATGGTTATCAAATTCTTTATTTTGATCTTCATCATATCAATCCAATCCTCTAAGCTTCCCTCTTGATCTTGTAGTTCTCGAGAAAGTAAATCAATAAGATTATCAAGCTCAGCTTTTGCCTTGTCCATCTTTCCTTTTCTTTCCACTGTGGTCTGGAATAGAACTCTTCCTTGTGCCAACAAACGTTCCACAATATCACCAACTACTCTCCCTCTGGCCTAAGATTTTTCCACCTTTTCAATCAGAGGATCTTCTACCATTATTGCCATAAGCTCCAATATCTCAGATGATTTTACTATTTTCTGCAAAACAGTGACAAGTTGTTCTGCTTTGGCTTTATACTACTCTTTCTCCTTCTTGACTTCATCGTATTTTTCAAGCAAGGTGCTAGCAGTAGTTTGAAAATCTGCCTTAATACCTTCATGAGTTACCTTACCTAACTCAACTCTTGAGACAATATAATCATTCATATCGAAAGTGTCAATAGTAGCATCCTCTGGTAGATTTGCAATTTCTGCATATCTGATTCTTTTTTCATTAACGAGTCTGGAAACAGTCTTGGGCTTCTTCTTCAGAGTCTTTGATTTAACAGGCAATAGCTTCTCAATATCAATTTCATCTAGTGAAATTGCTTTCTTCTTTCTCTTAGCAGTGTATGTAGACAACCATGGAGGAAGTATAGAAGCACCAACATTCGGAGAGGAATCAATTACCTGTTTTGGTGGATTCATGCTCACACCTATTATGGTAACAATAGGACTGGTGTTGGTAAAAACTGCACCTGTGTCAACAACTTTCTCGGAACCATCCAGAAGAAGTTCCAAAATAGATTGTTCACCAATATCAAAAGATGGGGAAGATAAACTTGGAATGGAACCAAAGGAATCAAACATGGTCCCAAAACTTGTTCTTACAGAAGTAGGGATATTATCAGAAGACACAACAAAAATAGGTGAACATTGGAAACTACTGGAAAACTACCAGAAACAGGAGCATGAGGAAGGGGTGTAGAAACTTATGATTCTGTTGGAAGATTCTCACCAAGTTGTTCCTGCTCTACATTCTCATCCTTGCCTTGTTCTGTTTCGCCTTCCTTATCAAGCTTATCAGACATTTCTGCTTGTTGGGCATCATTAGATTTCTCAATATTTTGTTGTTCAGTGTCAACTTCTTCAACCTCCATCTGCTCAACATTTGTGTCTTTGGCACCTAATTTAATGACATTAGGAGTTCCTGCAACCTCCTTCTTACCTTCCTTGGATGCAAATTTGATTTTTGGATTTTGTGCTTTAGAAGAGGAGGGAGTGTCACCTTTGTTTTTTGTCTGGTTTTCCACCTTTTTCCCTGTTTGCTCCTAAACTTTTGTTTCTAATCCAGTAAGGAATTCTTTCAGACTAATCCCTTTGCTCTCTAACCATACATTTGTATTAGCTAGAATTGGCTAAAACCTTTTCCTTATTGAAGTCTCCTCTTTGACTAACCATTTGACCTCCAAAAGAGGCGAGGCTTTGATGTTCTCAGTATTGTATTTGGGATCCAAAACATTCCCATCATCTTCCATTTCCTCTAGAATATCTACAAGGCCCAGTTCTTCAATCTGATTCAAATGGAGTCTGCAATAATCTAGTTTTTTTATCTCATTTTGTGTTATGAGATCAGCCCAGATATCTTCAACCATTGGCATGTGGAAAATTGACTTTCTTTTGATTTTATCATGTACCCTTCTGAAATCAAAACGATCTCTTTTCTTGAAAGTCTTCATTGTGACGAGTTGCATTTCAGATTCAACTATTTTGGCCTTAGTAGCTGACTGAACAGAGTACCTTCCAATTTCTATAGGAAACTTAATCCCTGACCTTTTCAGCTCCATTTGTTTATTGTGCACCACAATCAGCTGTCTACATAGTTCCATGAGAACAATCCTATCACTAGGATACCGTGGAAGTATATATGGATAACCAGGATAATATCCTACTCTGAGATATGTGAAAGTAGGAAACTATAAGAATAATCAGCCAAAAGAATTCACCACTTCCCATGCTTCATCTGAAACTCTCTTCTGAACAAGCTCATTATCCCACAAGCACATGAACACTGAAAAGAAAGCATCATTAACCCTACATAAATGATGGATTGATCCTTTTAGAGTGATTTGGGGATAGTACTCATAAACAGGAACCAATCTCCTATCACCAACCTAAGTCAGACCAGGAAAACTCCTCATGCTCGCAGCAACATACACCAAATATGAGGTCATATAAAACTTGAAGGTGGTATTGACTTTCACCAATTGCTCATGTAGAGCATTGTTGATTTGTTCTCCCCAAAATATTTGTTGTGTACCCCTAAGAATCACCTTGATGTATGTGTACATCCATTCCTAAAACTTGGACAAAGAAGGAAGGCCTTTGATTCGACTTAACAGTGTAATCAAATCACCTACTTCTTCCACAAAGTCACTTCTCAGGATATCTTTTGGCCATTTGGTTAAATTAATTCGAGGAATCTTTAACCACTTACTCTTTATATATTTCCTTACGGCTTCCACATCTTCATCATAATCCTTTTGCCCTCGAGCAAAATCAATTTGTCCAATATTTTCAATAGGAGGACACATGAAGATTTTGTCAAGAAATTTCACATCCAATCTCATGATCACATTCCCTTGGGAATTAGACATGGTCCTAGTATCCCTGTTATAATGACTAGCTACCTGAAGAACAAATTTGAGATTGTGGGAAGCAATAGGAAAAGAGGCAACCAAGCGAATATTACTGTTGATGATCTTCTACATAAACCAAGGAGGATTTGACTATTTGGTTCTGTCCATGAACTCAGCCATGTCTACATGACCAATTTCTGTATCTCTAATCTCGTCCACATTGGACTGTAATAAAGTCATGCGGAACACCCCTTGGTATTTATACTTCATGATTTTAGCCTTTGATGGGGATGGCTCTGACATCAGCTTCATGAGGAAAACTGGAAGTGGTGTCTATGACAGATGTTTGTTGAAAACTACAAAAAGCCATGATCTCACAGTTAGGGGAAAGATAGGCAAATTGGGGCTACTATGAATTGTCGATCATGAACATGGGAATGTACATTGAAGGGCTTGAGAGCTCACAAAATGAGGTAAAAGGTGAAAGCAGGCCAATAGGCTTTGAAAGGAAAAATCTTCCTGTGTTAGGAAAAATTCAGGAAAATATGCATGGGCGGTCAAAATGACCGCTCCTGCATGAGGGATAAATAATTTAACATGCATGGTTGGGAAAAAGGGCCACCTTTGCATATATATGAGATAAGATAGTGTTTTTGATGTAGGGGCGGTCAATTTGACTGCCCTTACATGAGGGGCAAGTCATTTATCATGCAAGGTCAGCAAAAGGGACCACCTTTGCATGTATGAGGTAAGATATACAAGTTTAAAATGTAGGGGTGGCGGAAATACCCACTTGAACATGTTGAGAGAAAAAACTAGTGTCCATATGCTAAGTTGGTCGGAATGATCACTCAAACACTTTGTCAGAAACTTTCAACTTATATGCAAAAGCAGGGAATTTTACCGCTAGGGCATATTTGGGAAAAACTCAAAGTTTTCATGTAGGGGCGGTGAATTTCGCTGCCCTTACATGAAGGGAAGACAAAAAATAAAACATATGTATATGCGGTTATTTTGACCGCCAATACACTACTAGGCAAACAATAATGTGAGGGCGGCAGTTTTCACCGCCCTTACATCTGAAAGTAAAACCTAAAACAAAATCTAAGTTTAGGGTAGTATGAGTAGGAAAAATCTATGACTTGACTAAAGTAGAAAATAGGGTATCAGATTAAAAGCCAACAACCCTAAAGAATGAAATGAAAAATAACTATAAAAGAAAAACAAACGGTGAAAAACAACAATGAATTTTACAGAAACCATTTCATGAAAACAAGCAATTTCAATCAATCGTAGAGAGACATTCATATCACATGCAAACCCTAAAAATAAAAAAAAAGGGAAGAAAAGAATAGAAAGCTCACCTGATGAAAGAGAAATCAAACTCATTCAGAATTCCAAATCAAAAATCCACACACCCAAAATCGCTAACACAGGTTCACAAGGGTTCCAAATCGCACAAATGAAGGTTATCAGATGATTAAATGAAAAAGAAAACAATAAAAGATGTATAAAAAGGTTAAAAATGAAAACATTAATGCCAACACGAGTGACATTAATGTCACCATAAGTTCAAAGATTTCCTGGAGATATGCTTGGTCGGCGGATTTAACCACTCTTGCACATGAAAGTTCAACATGCATGAGCGGTGGATTTAACTGCTAATGCATATGCAAAATTGACAAGGGGTATGCATGGGCAGGAGATTTAACCACTCTTTCATGTTAATAAAGAAATAAGACAAGTATGTATAAGCAACAATTTTGGTCGACATTGCACATGAAGACTTAAAAATTTACTAACACCCTAAAATGATCAAAATTGATATTTTGACAAGCTTATGACCTATTTGATTTTCACGAATCCTGAGGAATTGATCTAGAGGAATGTCACAAGCTATTCTACAGTGTCAAATGACTTCACAAGAGGCCAAGAGAACTTGTCTCAATTTGTGAACTTAGACTGTAGGCTACGAAACGGATAAGTTTCGTAGGGGTTGTCTACAAAAATGAGCATAGTTGATTTTGAGAACAACACACATCTTTGATTAAACCAGATAAGTTAAGCATTCGTGGCTTTGATAATGTTGGAAGGCAATCTGTAGGCACTATAACTCTACCTATACAAGTCGGGCCTATAACTTTGCCTACCTTGATTCATGTCATGCCTTGCTCTTTGTCTTACAACATGATTCTGGGTAGACCATGGATCCATGCACTGGGGGAAGTTCCTTCTACCCTTCATCATTCGATCAAATTTATTCATAAAGATAAACTCCATACCATTCATGTTGATCTTGAATCCGATCTTTGTTTACAAATTGAGCCACAAAAGCAAGTTGTTCAACACAAAATCTTAAGCAATTTGAAAGATGAACTGTCAACTTCCTCTGCCACAAAAGATGTTGTGCCAGAGTCTAAATAGTCTAATGCATTTATTGGTGATGATTGGGGTACACTAGATTTTACATCTGCTTTCATGGGTGAGTATAAGATTAATGATCCTATTCTTGAGACATCAAAAGTTGCATCAATATTATCTCAAAGCTTGACTGTGAAACCTATCTCTTTGGTTAAAAATTTAGATAATACTCTTAATTATACTACAGATTATGGGACTGATGAAGCCCCACCTTCATCCAAAGAAATGGCTTCTCTTTATGGTCAAGGATTTCAAATCCTTTATAAAAATTGTGACTATGTAGGCATGGATTGCGGTATTAATCAACAAGGAATTAAAGTCCCTATAGAATCCGCTTCACAACATTACTCAAGTGGTATTGGATATAACCCGTTTAGGGAATCTAAAGCCCGTTGACATCCTAATCTTAATTTGATGACAATATCTACATTTAATTTGATTTTCCCTGAGATGATTGATGTTAATTGTCCTCTAGGAAAAATCCCTTTAGATGTATTTTCGACAGATGATGCGATAATTGAATTTCTGGGTGCTTGTGACCGTATTCCCAGTTACCATCATAAACATGGAGTGCCTTATTATATGAACAATGATGCATATTTTGGAACATCTGCTAGCACAATAAGTAACACTTTGATATCTGAAGATCAAATAGAAGAATCATTACAATCACTTAACCTCCTAGACCATAGTACTTTACTTAATGGAAAGACTGTTGATGTCTTCATGGAGAAAGATAACATTGAAAAATTTATTCCCATTGGTGATTGTTTGAATATAGAGGAGAAAGAAGAAATGACCAAATTATTACATGAATTTTCTAAATTATTTGCCTGGCATTATTCAGATATGTCTGGTATTGACCCTCAGATTGTGACACATAATATTGTCTTGAAACCAGATGCTAAGTTGTTTAAACAAAAGATTCATAAAATGAATCCCAAGGTTGCATTACTTGTAAAAGCAGATATAGAAAAGCTCTTACAAGATGGATTTATCCGATCTATTGATTATTCACCTTAGATTTCGAATATAGTGGCTATTGCTAAACCTAATGGCTACCTCTGAATGTGTACTAACTTTAGATATTTAAATCTAGCATGATTGAAAGACAATTTTCCACTCCTAAATATTGATATGATTGATGATTCTATAGTTGGCCATGAATTACTTTCCTTCATGGATGGATTCTCAGGATATAACCAAATCCTTATAAACCCCCAAGATCAATATAAAACAACTTTCATAACACCTTGGGGAACACTTTGTTGGGTGGTCATGTTGTTTGGACTTAAGAATGTAGGAGCTACTTATCAATGTGTCATGACCCTTATATTTCATGACTATATGCACAATATCCTAGAAGATTATGTCAATGACATTCTGGCGAAATCTATTCATCGTTGGGATCATCCCATGACCCTCTGATAGATCTTTGAAAGAATAAAGAAATATAACATGTGATTAAATCCACGTAAATGTGTATTTGGTGTAGACAGTGGAAAATTGTTGGGGTTTATAGTTTCAAACCGTGGTATTGAAGTAAACACAAAAAAGATTGATGCGATTGTTAATATGCCAGCACCTAAGAACGTATCTCAACTTCGTAGTTTGCAAGGGAAGGTAAAGGCCATCCATTGATTTGTTTCACAACTCGTGGATAGGACTCACCCTTTTACTCAACTCTTGAAAAAGGATTCAAAATTCCAATGGAATTTGGATTGTCAGAAGGCTTTTGAGGACTTAAAAATTTATCTTGCACAACCTCCTGTTTTACAGCCTATTGTGTCTGGTAAACCTTTTATCCTTTACACCTCAGCATCTAATCATGCTCTAGTAGCTTTGTTAGCACAACATAACACTGAAGGCAAAGAGTGTGTTGTGTATTATGTCAACCGAACCTTGCTCAATTATGAAGTGCAATACAGTAAGCTATTGAAAAGCATTTCTTAGATTTAGTGTTTGCAACACAGAAGCTTAGACATTACCTTTTAAATGCTGAAATACATGTCATAGTGAAATTTGACCCTTTCAAACATCTTTTTGCTAAAACTGATTTGTCGGGATGCCTTGCTAAATGGGTTATGATGTTAACTGGATTTGATCTTAAGCTTATTTCTCAGAAAATTGTTAAAGGACAAGCATTAGCTAACCATTTAGCTAAGGCACCCTCTCCTTTTGCTATACAAAGTGCGGATACATTCCTCGATGACCAAATCTTAGACATTGATAAAGAAGATAAATAGGAATTGTATTTTGATGGATCAAGATGTCGAACCGGCTCCAGTGCTGGTATCATATTGGTACCTCCTTCAGGTAAGATGATTCCTATGTCTTATTGTCTAAATTTTTCATGCACAAACAATATTTCTGAGTACGAAGCTCTCATAGCAGGACTTCATGTCGCCTTGGCTTTAAACATTAAAAATCTCACCATATACGGTGATTCGTAGCTTATAGTGCAACAAATAAATGGATTATATCAAGCTAAACAAGACAAGTTATCTCAATATCATGATCTCACCTTGTCTTTATTAAAGCATTTCCAATCCTTTTCAATAGATACTATTCCCAGGAAAGATAATTGACATGCAGATGTAATGGCAAGTGCAACTTCTCTTATATCCCCTGATAATTCTCCTAATGAATTTAGCTTTATTATCCATAATCTTAAAACACCAGCTGTAGATGATTCACTAATCATGAATTTAGAACTATGCAGTAATATAAATCAAGATGAAGGGTTATCCTACATACTCAATTACCTACGTGATGTAACTATGCCTAATTCGACATCTAAAAGTGCTCGAATTCACTTACGCATGATTGCAGCACGTTATATTATATTGTCAAATGTTTTGTATAGGCAAAGCTATAATGGTGTTTTGCTCCAATGCTTAAGTAATTCAAAGAATCTGATAGCTTTAGAAGAAGCTCACTCTGGTGCTTATGGAGGGAATTTTGGAGGCAAATCATTAGTATAAAAGCTAATACATATGGGATACTATTAGCAGCACATGGAACAAGATTCCTTTGCTTATGTCAAAAAGTACCTGCAATGTCAACAACATCAACACCTAATCCGAGCATCTGCCTAGGAGCTTCGTACCCAAGTCTCACCTTGGCCATTCACCATTTGGGCTTGGATCTAATTGGAAAAATATCTCCACCTTCTTCTCATGAACATACCTTTATAATCACTTCTACTGATTACTTCATGAAGTGGGTCAAAGTTGTCCCCTTATGATCCACAACGGCCGAAGTAATTTGTCGATTCATACAAGATAACATTATCTCTTGATTCAGTATTCCTTCCTCCTTCATTTTTGACAATGGCACGCCATTTAAGAATAAGGATGTCAAGAAATTTATGGAAAAAAATCATATTCAACATTGCTTCTCTACGCCTTATTACCCTTAATCAAATGGCCAAGCAGAAGCTTCAAATAAGGTTATAGGACAGCTTTTATGAAAAATTGTTAACAAACATTAGAAAGATTGGCATACTCAATTGTCCTATGCATTATGGGCTTATCGAACAAGTATTTGTATGGCTATTGGAACCACCCCGTACAATCTTGTTTATGGCATTGACATGGTAATCCCCTTAGAACTCAAAATTCCTTCATTAAGAGTCTCCTTGAGAGACATTATAGATGATGACATGGAATGAGAAAAGAGATTACAACAACTTGAGATATTGGACAAATAGTGTATCAATGCTCTTGAACATCTTAAGGCCCATCAAAAAAGTATACAATGATCCTATAATGAACGTGTTATACACTATTCATTCGACGTTGGAGATTTGATAATTTATGAAAATCAATGCAATGTAAATGCACCTCCTGGAGAAAAAGAAAAGTTCAATCCTAACTGGCTCAGACCTTATGTTGTTACTGAAGCCTTTGGATCAGGTGCGTATAAGTTAGCTGATGAACAAGGTATGCCGCTCAAAGAACCTATCAATGCGGTGCATCTTAAGAAGTTTTATGCTTAAGACTATATGTTAAATGTTACTTTAGAGAAAAAATACTAGTTAGTTTAGCTTCAATTTTGACAAGATTTAATTATGTTGTCTTAATTCATTTAACATAAAATCTTTTTCGGTTGATCATTGTTGTATCTTTGTTAAACATGTTTTATTGAAAGATCACTTTTGCATTAACTGATCCAAGCATAAGAATATTGATTATATGTGAAATTCATTGATCATTGTGTTTTTACTATCTGTTCTAAAAAGAATTGTTTAGTATCACATTAGCATTAATCATATTCCCACAAGAGCATTTAACATTTATCACTAGTTGCATTTTACAAAAATCACATGTGATAGATTGTACAACAATTAGAAACAATAACAATAAGACATCATATATATATATATCAAAATCATTTTTATACATCCGAGTCGACTATCCCGTATAACAAAATGGGATGTCGTAGTACAAAATATGTATGTCACATAGCTGAACCCTTGTCGCCTATACCCTCGCCACCTCGTGGTGTACATGTGATGGAGGGCTGACCATGTGTAGCTGCAGAACGTGAGTGACTCCTAGAGGCACTTCGTACTCGTAACCCCATGATCTCTCCTCTTATTCCTAGTAGATCAGTACATCTACTGATAGCAGTCTCTCTCAAAGATAGCTCTCTCTAGCTCTCCCTGGATCATGTCCCTGTCAACTCTCGACTGGTGTAACTCTACCAATGTAGTCTCACTAGTGACAAGATCCCTCTCCGGTGCAGATACTGCTGTAATCTACTCTCGTAGAGCATGAAGCTCTACCTCATAATGCTCAGCTCTCTGCATAGACTGCTTCAATCTCTCCTCTACTGACAATCTGTATCGGATGAAAGGCATGAAGATCTCTGCATGTCACCCTGCAGAAGGTTGTGATGAATACCCCATCCGCACTCGTTGCTCAGCTGCATCAAAGGGTACCATCTCTGCTATGACACGACTCACAACATTGCGCCATGCGTCTGTCCCAACTACAAAATAGAAACAAATTACATATCAGTACCTCATATAAATATCATAAACAATCAAACAAATAACTACATCAAAATATATAAAGCATAAAGCATCCTACTAGGATCTTCATCTCGCCAAGATGGATCTTAGATAGCTGATGGTGTGATAAGATCTGTAGTCATCACTGAAGGTGGGGGCATGTGCCTATTGGATTCTCCCTCTTCATACTGACTTGATCTCCTCACATCCGTAGACGTGGGAACTTGAGCACTCGACTGAGACTAGGTATCACTCTCCTCATCGATGTCTGGCTCCTGTTGATCTTGTCGTGGTCTCACCCTAAAGACATACTGTGACTCTATCTCTCCCTCATCGTCGTCCTCATTCTCCTCATCACCATCTACATCATAATGCCTAGCCAATCACTGATGTCATCCTCCATCTCTGTATCTATCCCCTGACTGGCCCAAGGTTGAGGATCACTTGTGTAGTGACCAGGTGGATAGATAGGAGCAGGTCACGTTGTCCACCACTAGATCTGATATGCTTAGGTCACTCTGACATCATCTGCATTGGATATTGGCTCTGCATCCTCTAGATCATCATCATCACTAACTATCACATCTGCTACCATCGGTCGTCAAGCGCTATTCACCCTGACTGTGCTGTGTACAGAGCGTGGATAGCTCGAATGCATCATAGGAACATCTTGTCAGCATTTGAATTAGCATGCTACTCAATCAAAATAAAAGCATGAGACAACATGATCGAGGCAACCGACCATCAGTCGATCCCTTCGCATCCTCGCTAGCTGACTCTGCTCACCTAGCCATGTTGTGTGGCTGCGATATGGTCTCTAGACGATATCGTTGGGCTGTAGTCTATCAAATATAACCCTCCAATATAGTAGATCATCGTGTCTCCAACACTTGATAAGAAGATAGGTGTGGACCCGTGGATACGATAGTGCTGGCACTATAGGAAAACCTATAGGCCGCGTGCAACTGATATGTTCAAAGGTCTAGACCTATAGTAGTGTGCAACACATCAGGCTGTGAGCCTCATAGTGAACATACCGATTTAACTCACCGTAAAGGTGCGCAAGCATACTATGCCCCCATGCATATACTGTCCAATGCTCCTCCATCACCCTAATAGTGTGAACAAGGCCTCTGTGAAGGTGAGGTGCCTCGACCATCAGGTGTGACTGCTAGTACTATTGTAACAATCATAATGTACCAAATCAGGGGAATATTAGTGCACCCCTGCTCTAACAAGCAAAGCTGAATGTGCCCACGCTTTGCTCAGGAGACAATGCGACCCAGACAATATATCTGACTCTGTTGAGTGTACTCTAATGAGCGACAATCTATGATCCTCACTGTCTCTCCTCATATGGGTAGTCGAAGGATCTGAAAGACATCCTCTAGTGTAATGGTCATCTCCCCTGTAGCTAGATGGAATGTCGATGTATCTGCATTCCATCTCTCCATCAATGCCATCAACATGCTAGCATGAAATCTGATCATGGGCATGTCAAATATCCACCAGAGGCCCATTGCTTATAAATTCTCTCTCTGCATTAGACATGGTAGTGATGTGATCGCATAGAAGTGACATCAGGCAACCTCATGTATGCTCTCGCATCCCTGGGATGACCTGCATGACACAAACAGACAGAGATTCAATCCGTTTCTGAACAGTAAAAGGTAACCTCATGATCAAACTAAGGAATAGTGCCCAGTCCCTAGGGCCCTTGTCCTTTTTGGACATGGGCACCCCAGGAGGACCTGGGTGCCCAAGTCAGACTTGGGTGCCCCAGGTAGAGTAGGGCACCCAAGGAGGACTTGGGTACTCCTTATTGGGACCCTTATCCATTCTCACCTGATAGGAATGGAAAATGACAAAAACATAACAAATGAAGAACACAAGAAGAAAAGGCAAGGATTAAGGACCTACCTCAGCATTTATTCGTCTCTCTACCACTCAGACTCGGAGCATCTCCAGTCATGAAAGTTGGTATGGACGTCGGGTCAACATCGTCAATCTCCTCTTCCTTCTCCTTCACTCCTCTACACAATGACAAGTAACAAATGAATAGTGAAAAGAGATAACTCCCTTTATATAATGTAGATGAGAAATCCTATCACTATCTAGGTGTAAAAACAAAGAAATTGGTGAGTTTCACTCCCGAGCCTTTATCTTGAGTTGTCGAACTCAAATTTTCACGTCGTTCATTGCGTTGGAATCTTGGTTCCGCTCTCCATCTTCCCAAATGTGTTGTACTTAGGCATTGTTTCTTTAAAAAATCCTCACAATGTGTTTCTCATCAAGTTTCCCTCAAAATTCATGCATGTAGATATCTCTCTATTTCTCCTTTTCAGACTAAGCAAGAAGAAACAAGGGGGGGCATATATCTCCCTCGATTTCCTCCCTCATCATGTCTCATCACTCAACCCCTTAGTGTTTATGAAGGTTGATTTGATCTGATTTTGATTTCTCTGACAAAGTGTTCCTTTATAGGTTGTGGTTCCTAACTTTGTGGTCTTGTAGGATTACAGACTTGGGGGCTTCTTCCTCTTTTGTGACAACACTTTTGCTTCCTCTACAGTATCCTTTTGGGTATCCTTTTCATGATTGATGTATTTACTTTCCTTTAGTTGCATATGCATGTAGTGTCATATGGCCACTAAAGCGGGGGCTAAATGTTATGTCAAAAATTGTCCTCCTATATGGAATGGTACAATTTCCCCATGGTTTAGCTCCTTCCCTTTGGTGACCTTTCAACCTAGTTTTTATAGACCCTCCCAAAACTTGACTAACCTAGGTCTAATTGGAAGAATCTCATATTTTGGAATAACTGAAGGCTAAACAGGAAAAGTAAACTTGGATTTGGGACCCCCTAACCTCCTTAAGGAAGTCCTGAGTAGGAAATCAGGGCTTAGACTTGGGCGTTAGCACCCTTGTCCTGCCCTATTTCTCGGGGTCTTGAATTTTAGAGGGATGTCAACCCTTGCCATGCATTCCAGGGTTCCACTTTCAAATTTTCATTTTTCATGTGATGTTGACATCTTATTTTGAAATTTGAAATTCCTAAGGTTGGATATAAAGAGACATTTGAAATCACTTTATCACACACAATCTTTATGCAAGCTTGATGCAAAAACTCTGCAAAAATTACCATTGAAGATCAGTAATTTGTTGAAGCTCTCTTGAAGTCATTTGCATTTGCTACCATGGAGACAATGGATGGAGATTAGGAATCAAGATCTTGAGACTATCTTGCTCTTCCTAGGGTTTGCACACCTTTTGCATGATCAAGAGAATGGTTGAAGCCTCCAATATCGAGCTTGGAGATCCTCCATGGACATTGTTGATTCACCTTCTTGTTCATGCAAGTCTTCATCACTCTCATCTCCTTGAGGTGAAGTTGTATTCATTCATTGGGTTAATGCAAGTTGTTGATCTTCCCTTGATTGAGACATCTAGGGTTTGATATTCCATGCATACATTTTGCTAGGGTTTGCGCAACATCTGTAAATATGTATCTTTGGCTATTGTTGAGGTGGGAACACCAAAACTGGACTTGACTGAGGCAAGCTCCTATATAGCCACAAAATTTTTCTCCTCCTTTTGTTTGTGTAGGTTGCATTTGTCAAGATCCAGTGGAAAGGAGTTGCAGGAAGGTTCATGTTGTAGATACAGTCGTGACAAAATTTGAATTTTAGGATTCCAAGAGTTCCAGGACATGGTGACTCGCGCCCTAGTCCAACTGGGTGATTTTTCTGGGATTCAAGAACCTTTAGAGATTTTAAAGTAGCTGGTGCAGAAGATTCTGACATCAGGAAACTTTTAGGACACAGTGACTAGCGCCCTAGTCCAACAACTCCTCAGTTTCTAGGTACACTGTCTCTGAACTGTTTACTCTACATTTCTATGTTTGTGTTATCGATATCTATGTCAGAAATTGAATTATCATAGTTTGATATGCAAACTAGGGTTTTAGGGTTAGAGAGGAAAACTAGCTTGTAAAACCTGATTCACCATTCACATAGACACAATTAGTAGGAAAAGGGAACATTGGAGATTTGTAGTTTATCCCTAAACTCACCCTTTGCTTCCCTAATGTCTTAGTAAGGTGCAAGTGTGTGGCTTGTATAATCCATCTTGTCTCTACATTTTTACCCACTAAACAGGAACAGTTCTACAACTAACAGCCCTATGACCATATTGATTACATGAATAACAATAGCCATAAAAGGATTGAGGAAACCTGATCATAGTAGAGTATTTTGCAAGAGGGGGTCCTCTGTAGTTGTTCTCCTTCAGATCTCTAACTTTTGTAAAGCCATCATCTTCCTTCTTTTGCTTCTTCTCTTCAGTGCTTTTAGGAGGATCACTGGATTTTGAATGCTAACCTTCTTCAAATCCTAATCCATCCATATTCCTTGGAAATCTCTAACTACTAATCATTTCATCAAGCATGCCATTACTCTTTTCAAACTTCAGACTTAGGTCAATATTATCCTTAGCCTTTTCTAATTCTTTTCTCAGAGACACAACTTCAGATTCCAACTTTAGACATTCTTTAGATTTTTCTTTCAATTTAAATTTTGTAACTTCTTCTATTCTCTTGGCTTCTTCCACTCGTGTCTTCAAATCAACAATCAACTCTTTTGATTCTAAAATCTTCTTAGACACCATATCTTCTTGAAGTTGCAGCTTTAGTTTGGAGTTTTTCTTCGTAAGTTTCTCAATCTATTGTAAAGCACACATTAGCTCTCCTTCTTCATTCCCAGGGTCTTCCAAATCAGTATTGTTCTGATCTTTATCAATAGTCTCCACTATCATAAATAGGAATTCATTTTCTTCAACCTTAGAAACACCTTCATTGTTGTCTTCTGAAATGGGGCTTTCTTCAGAGGAGTTATTATCACCTTTTATGTATAGACTCTTCTTGCTCTTCTTCTTTCGATAGAATTGCTTTTTACTTTTCTTACTATCAAATTCATCACTTTTATATTTTCCTTCAAAAGGACATTTAGCAGAAAAGTGACCAACCCTTCCACAATTAAAACACTTAAAAGGTAACTTACCTTTATACTTCCCAAATCCTCTCTTAAATCTTCTTACAAAATCTTCCTCGTCCGTCTCAGATTCAGGCTCTACATTTTTTGCCTTCTTTGATGCCTTAAATTCAACTTCTCTCTTGACAATCTCAATACCACCAGTCCTTATTTTATAGGCAGTAAAAATACCATGTAGCTCATCAACAATTATCTTATCAAGATATTTTTCTTCTTCTATAGCAGAGACTTTAGAATCATACCTGGAATGTAAGGATCTAAGTACCTTTTTGATAATCACTAGCTCTTTTACTTCTTCATCTAGTCCTCTCATAGCATTCACAACTTCATCAACTCTGAGTAGGTAATCAACAATCTTTTCTTCCTCTCTCATTTTCAGGCTTTCAAAATTTCCTTTAAAGGTCTACAACTTGGCTTGTTTCACCTTTGTATCTCCTTCATAGATGCTCTAAAGCTTATCCCAGATTTCTTTGTTAGACTTGCATTGCATCACTTTCACAAATTCAGAGTTAGCTAAACCACATAGAATTGCATTCTTAGCCTTAGAATTATTCTCACATTCCTTCTTACCCACCTGGTCTGTTGGAGGAGTTGCAGGAGAAGTATAACTATCCTTAATAGATTGTCATACATCAAACCCTATTGAAGTTAGGTAGATTTCCATCCTTATACTCCATAATACATAATTTGTTCCATCAAACAATGGTGCTTTGTTTGAGTGAGATCCTTCTTGATGGGCCATGTGTTCAATATCTAAGATCAAACTTAGTAGTTATGCTTCTCCAAGGAACTTGGCTCTGATACAAATTGTTAGAACACAAGCAATCTACTAAGAGGGGGGTTGAATCATTAGATCAATAAAACTTAAAACTTCAAGCCTCTAGAATGCATATTAAATTTATTTTTAGTGCATTAACAACCACAACAAGAAAGCAGGCACACATGAACATAAAAAATAGTTGGAAAACCCAATTTGAGAAAAACCATGGTGATAAAATGCTACTAGGATCTACTGTCCTAATCCAGCCTCACAAATGAAGCCATTGATTACAATGTTTAAGAGCACCAACTCTAAGGAATCACCAAACCCCTAATTTAAGAGCACTAACTCTAAGGAGTCACCAAACCCCTGATTTAAGAGCACCAACTCTAAGGAGACTCCAATCCCTTGATTTGAGCACCAACTGAGTCCACAAGAGGTACCAACCTCACTATTATGAAGCACCAACTTCACACAAACATATAAATTAAATACATCAAATGTTATAGTATTGATTGCAACTCGCTCTACTCCCATTCTGAGTAATCAATTCTAATTCTGCATTGACATTTTGATCAACTCAACTCACAACTTTGATTCACATTACACCATTTTACACTCCACACTAAATTCTTCTCACACATAACACTTCCACATTCTATTACAATTGCTTTTATATATATTCACTCATTTGCATGTCCGTACTCCAATTTATTTGCATGTCTATACTCTCGCTCATTTGCATGTACATAAAATCCACTTTGCATGTGGCTTTGTACATGCAAAAAAAAACTTTTTTGTTGTTTATCCATCATTAAAAAACAACCACAGTTCTATATATATCTTTGCACATGCAAAAAATCTGCTTTTATGTGTTGTTTTCATTGTCATCACCATGCATCCACTGTTAGTCTTTAACAGTTAATTAAACATCTAGTTTACGTGCCAAAAATAGTCGTTAATACATTTTCTCTATTGATCTTCCTTTTCTATTAATGAATTAATCATTTCAGTAACCTTGGCCTTCAACTCCTTTATCGACGAATTTACCATTTTTCAAACTTTAACCTTTTGTCTCCTTTATCGGTGAATATTACTTTTCACAAACATGCCCTTGGTCACTTTTATTGGTGAAATCTCATTTTGGTGAACTTTGCAACATCCCCTTCTTTATCGGTGAATTATCGTTTATATGAACTTACTCTTCAAGCTCTTCTTTATCAGAAAAAATGTCAAACCATGAACTTTGACATTTGAGCCCTTTGTTGCCTAGTCAACGAATTGATGAAATGCCAAACTTGCAAACTTAGTTCGCAAAAAAATATTTTTGCCGATAACTAAGCCCTTTCCCCTCAAGCTTTCTTTTTCAACGTCTCCTTCATTGTTGGTGAATCAGCAAATTTCAAAACTTTCAAACTAAACTTTGGCCAAGACTTAAACATTTTATATCTTCCAAGTTTTCATTAAAAACACTTCCCCTTTCTCTTCTATCAACAAATCAATGACATACGAAACCGGTGAACTTGCTAGTTCTTGAACCAAACTTTTTTCTGACTAAAGCCTTAGTGTATTTTTCTTCCCTTTTGCCTTAGAAACTTTTTCTTCTTTACACTTCTCCTCTGCCATAGACACTTTAATAACAACACTTCCAAATTTCTTTGACATCAATGACAATATTTTAACATAAGTACTCTTGATTAATTCAATCTTTCAATTTGAATAGGTTTTGAGTCAAAAGAAATAATAGAATAATATTTTTGACTTGACTTTAATTGTAGAAAGGATATGAACTTATGCACATCATCCTTGCATATATGAATATACTTGTCATAATTGAAGAATGCATATATATATATATATATATAGTATCTTTAGATGTTTCCAATTATATTTATATCATTTCTATATACTTTAGAATAAGTGAAACCTATCACTATGTCTTTGATAGTACACAATGTCACTTATACATATAAATCTTGGAAAATGAAAACCTATCTCTCTCTAAACTTCTAGAAGCTTACTTCTAGGTTAGTATTAGAGTCTTCAACAAGTTTAGTCTCAACTCTTATATATGTCTTGTCTTGTTATACCACTGAGATAGTAAAAGAAATAAACCACTCTACTAAGTGTTTGAAAATCCCTTACATCATCTTAGATCAATTGGCATATGATACAAGGCCAACTCACAAGTGGACAGACCATTTCCCAAATTGCCTCTTAAAATGCAGATATGGTCTACTTGAATACACTGTCTAACAAACCTAGACATAAGTCTACCAAATAACAAATTTTAAACATAAATATTGTATTAGGTCTGATGATACTATGTTGGCATGATAGTATTTATGTGTTTAACAAAGTATCAGTGTTCTGAGGATATTGAACAATAGTAAGAGAATTATTCTACATAGTATTCTATCATTTACACTATACAGTTTGACAACTATAACAATGATATATCTCTATCATGATTCTAACTCTAAAGTCTCCTACACTCAGAGTGCGGTTTCAATTCATAACCCATAAGAATATTACTCTTATTCAAAACTATCTATGTTTACACAGTCACTGAGATTCTAATCTCACTGATTGTATATCTCTAAGAATCTACGTAACAATATCCATGCAAGTTTCTATAGGATACATTTATCACAATAAGAATGAAACAATTGTTTTAAAAATGAGATCACCTACCTCTATTTTGTTTCTCCCTCAACTTTCAGTGCACTAAGATCTATATACACACTGATCACCGTGCTCTCTATGTTTGTTTCCCTCTACAGAGCTTTCTTGAATCACAGTATTCCCTTGATCCCGAGGATTCTCTAGATAAGAGAAAACCTCTTTGTGTTAACAGAGCTTACTCCTCTACTCAGTTTTACCATGTATTATCTCTTCTCTCTGCTCCATCAAAATCCCATTATCACTAAGTGATATCACTACTCTCCTCGATTATCAATCCTCCACGATAATATAGCCTTTACAAGGCTTAACTTCTCCCTTACCGCAAAGATTCCTTCCCAAGACAAAGCCTATAATTGCTTTTCATGGTGCAAATAGTTTGGTGGTGGAGTGAATGGTCATTATGACCACTACCCATCATAATTAAGAGCTCCCCCATACTCTCCAAGCCACCATGGATATAAAGGGGTCGAGTGTCCAAAACTTAACAAGACGTGGTTGCAATTAAATTTGCAATTATACCATCCTCCTTAGGAAACTCGTTGTCAACAAAACTATAGGTTTAAACTAAAAATTCATAATAAATAAATATATATAACAACATAATGTAGATGCATACTATGTATACTTACATTGTTTCAAGCACTTGACAAGATACGAGAATGGGGTCGAGGTATTCTCCCCCTCTCTATATGTGTAAACATAAAAATAGATGAGTTATCATAATGGAATTTCAATCAGAAATTACCAATAATGAAATCATTTAACCCCTAATAAATATTTTCTCTTGAATATAACTATATTCATATCACACAAGAGTTAACGACTATTGACCATTCCTTGTTGATGGTCATACCTTCCTAACTTCATTTTTTTTAAAAACCTGTGCTTAATGGATCTTGATGACAAATTGATAATTGTCGAGTTGAAACCAAACTTAGACCAAATGGGTCAAACACAACTTACCAATCTCAACGAAAATTCACTGAATTGTACAAGCACGAGACTTAGATGGAAACAACCTATTCTTATCCATACATCTATTCACTTCTCTCTGATGATGCTCTCCCTCTCTTTCTCAAAGGGTGGAAACCTAGTTTTTTGGTTACAACTTGCAATCACCCAACTGGGATTAGTGTATCGTTAGCCAATTCATAATCCTTATGAAATCATAACATATTATAATCACATGTCTAAATTCTAGTCATATAAACATAAACTCATGATATCATTGATTTTTCTTGACATTTTAACTTAACATCAAGTCACTAATTCTTACAAAATTATCTACTAATTACTTACAAGTAAAAAGTAAAACATAGTCAAAATTTGGGGTGTGACACTCATAGTACTCATCATCTGCAAAATTTTGTAACACTAAATCCTTGAAGTTCAAGTGGATATAGACAATTGATGAGATATGCCTCCATTGACTTAGAGCATCTACTACTCGATTTTCTTTACATTTGATATAACTTATCTCAAAGTCATAGTCGGATATCAATTCCAACCATCTTCTTTATCGAGCATTCAAATGAGGTTGGGAAAATATATACTTAAGACCTTTATGGTTTGACTTCAGTTCAAAAGGATTTCCTAGCAAAGAGTGTCACCACACTTGCAAAGCATGCACAACTGATGCCAACTATAAGTCATGAGGAGCATAATTCTACTCATATGCTCTCAGCTTTATGGATTCATAGGCTACCACTCACCCATTATGCATAAGCACTCCTAGATCTTCTCCTGAGGCATCAGTGATTACAAAAAAATGACTTTCCAAATCAAGAACTTTCAATATTGGTGCAGTTGTCAACCTCTCTTTTAACTGATTAAATGCCTCCTAACATTTCTCTGACAAGTCAAAATGCTTTCCTTTTCTCTGAAGCAAAGTGAATGGGTTTGCAATCTTAGAAAAGTTTAATATGAAATTTCTATATTATCCATCTAACCCCATGAAACTACACACTTCATGCACATTATTTGGCACAGGCCACTCAAGTTTAGCTTTAATCTTTGCAGGATCTACTAAAATTCCTTCAGCTGATATTATATGTTCCAAATATTGTATCTCTCTCTAAAAGAAAGTACACTTAGAAAGCGTCCCATACAACTTATGTTCTCTCAGCTGCTACAGAACTAATCGTAGATTCTGCAAGTGCTCTTCCTCATTCTTAGAATAAATAAGAATGTCATCTAGAAACACTAGAACAAATTTATCCAAGCAATCTCAGAAAACATTGTTCATCAAATTCATGAATGTTGCAGGGGCATTCGTAAGTCCAAAAGGTAGAACTATGAACTCATAATGTCCATACCTTGTTCTGAAAGTTGTTTTATGAATATCTTCATCTTTTATTCTCAACTAATGATATCAAGATTGTAGATTGATCTTTGAGATTATTGTTAAACCACACATTTGATAAAAAAGATCATCAATACTCAGTAGAGGATACTTATTCTTTATCGTTGCTTTGTTGAGCATACGATAGTCTATACACAGATGCAAGGTTCCATCCTTTTTGACAAAGATCACATGTGCTCCCCAAGGTGAAACACTAGATCTAGTCAACCCTTTAGCCAACAACTCCTGAAGCTAGACTTTCAATTCCGTCAAGTCCGTAGTTGTCATACAGCATGGTACCTTTGAAAACAGTTCAGATCTAAGTATTATATCAATAGAGAAATCAAAAGATCTCTTCGAAGGTAACCCTGAGAGCTCATCTGGGAAAACATCCCAAAAATGTCAAAGGAGAGGATAGTTCTCCAAGGTTACATTTTGTTTACTAGGATCCTCTTCTACTTGTTCCATTTTGACTACAAAAAGTTGACATCCTTTTTGCCTAGCCCTCTTCAGTTGGATAGCAGAGATTGGTCTGATCTTGACTTCTCTTTGAGTGACTTGTAGATAGATTTAGTTTCCTACATTGTCTAGATGCTCAACCATTTTTACAAAACAGTCAACATTGGCCCTATGTCTCCATAGCCAATTTATTCCTAAGATAATATCATAGGAACCTAGAGGGGCTACAAACAAATTCACCTCAGTTGAAAAACTAGGAAGATCAATCTTGGCTTCAAACAAACATTGCTTTACCTGAGTTTTAGTCTGGTTAGCATATTCAACTGACCAGGGTTTAGCCATAAATCCATCTCTTCTAGGAAATGTATTCAATGCTCTTGGAGAAATAAAACTTTTAGTTTTTCTAGTATCAATTAAAATAGAAATAGGAACTCCAAACAAAGTACCAGTCATCTCTATGGGAGTAATCTAGTACTCCACATGGTGATTGTCCCAATCTGCATGGATCCTCTGTTGAAAATTTGTTTACTAGGTAGGTAATGCGTTACTACGCCGTTGAACTCCTTGGTTCTTGGTTGGACATTGATTTGCATAATGATCTCCACCACAAGAGAAACATCCTCTAGGAGGTCCTCACTTTTCAGTAGGTTTGCTAGAATCATTCTTCTGGAAATTGTTATTGCTTTTCTTCTCAAATTTCTAGGTCCATTCTTGTTATTTTTAAAGCCCTTATCACTTTTCTTATTCACATCCTATTTTTAATTCTATTTCTTGAAAGGTTGAGAAGCTGGTGACTTATCAAACCTCTTGTGATTCTTCTCACAATATGCAAAAATTGACTTCAATTTTTTCTCTTGTTTGATTGCCTTCTCAAAAACTTGGTCCATAGTGGTAGGACCTATTGGGATAAGTTACCATTAAATTGCAATCCTAACCAATTCATGTGTCTCCAAAGTTCTTGGAATGTGTTCCCCAACACATTAAGACTTTGTGAGATTGATTATTTATTAATTTCATCACTTTGACTTTTGCAATTAAGTTCTAAATGGATAATGTCAAACTTGGGTGCCCACTTTGAGATGGGAGCCATGAAGACCTTGTTGACTTCTCCTAAGTCTTAAAATAGAGTTTGATAACTCCTAGCGAGTGGGAGTTAGACTTGGGTCTTATTTTTAGACTTGAAGTTGTGCTTTTTTATGTACATGAGTGGATAATGTTGAGACACCTTGCATGGATATAATGTTGGAGTTAACTACAGTGTTAGAGATGCATGAATTGGATATTGCTTGCATGTGGTCAGAATAGCTTGCATGGACTTGCATGTTTTTGCATGTAGCTTGCATGTAATTGCATGTACTTGCATGTTGTTGCATGCTGTTGCATGTTACTTGCATGTACTTACATGTTGTTGCATGTTGCTCATATTGACTTGCATGTTGTTGCATGTCACTTACATGTGCTTGCATGTTGTTGCATGTCACTCCTAAGGACTTGTATGACCTTGCATGTTGTTGCATGTCACTTGCATGTGCTTGCATGTTGTTGCATGTCACTTGCATGTGCTTGCATGTTGTCGCATGTCATTCCTATGGACATGTATGACCTTGCATGTTCTTACATGTCAGTTATATGACCTTGCATGTAGTTGCATGTCAGTTTTGTGAGATTACTTGCAGAACACTCCAACTCCAGAAACTTGCAGGATGGTACATCTCAGTGATTTAGGAAATGGGTATTAGTTGCATGTTGTTGAAAATTCTTGCATGTCATTTTTAAGATATTACTTGCAGGACACTCCAACTCCTGAAAGTTGCAAGATGGTACATCTCAGTATTCAGGTAATGGGTATTAGTTGCATGTTGGATCCGGTGTTTGCATGTCACTTGCATGTATAGAACAAGATATTTTAGAATAACCTTGGGGACATCAATCTTGCATGTTGTTTGCATGATTTTGATGTGTATTTCATCACTTCAGTTATCAGAAACTTATTGGGCAAGTATGGATGCCTAAATGGAGGAGTTTTTGATGTTGCTTTTATTTGGTGATAAGTTTGATGTTGGGATAGCTATATTTAGCCATCTTGGGCACCCACATCATGAAGGGACAGTTAACTCAGTGTTTGGACTTTGTTTGAGTTCAGTCTTCTCAATTTAAGTGAGCTTGATTTTTGCATGAGCCTTGGAAGCTATGTTATCAATTGTAATTGATTATATTTTGAGTTTCAAGCTTTTGGATCTAGAAGTTGTTGAATTAAAAGAGGGTTGTTGAAGTAAAAGAGATTTGTTGATTTAATTGAAAACCCCATACATTTTCCAGAGAGTTGATTTGAGGAAAAAAGACTTAGAAGAAAAAAGCAAAAGTTTTTGTAAAAGACTTAGAGAAAAAAGCAAGAAGCTTTTTTTGTGAAGTGCATCAAGGACTTAGAGAAATTTCAGTATTGAATGTAATCTTTTTCAAAGAGATTTAATACAAGAAGGAAACATCTTTAGGTGTGGAGTTTTTTCCCGAAAGGGTTTCTCCACGTAAATATTGTGCAAGCTTCTTCTCTTCTACATTGGATTAAATGTGTAAATCAATTGTTCATTAATTGTTACAGATTAATCTTTATTTCAGCTACACAAACTTTAAATTTTATAGCAGTAGTTCTACCTTCATTTTCAACAGGACCATGCACATCCACTTCTCCACCTATCTAGGTATTCAAACCCATGATAAATTTTCTGATTTGAAACCTTTCATCCTTATGATATTGTGGCACATACTTCAGGAGACGGGTGAACTTTTCCCAATATTCAACCACTGACATTTCTCCTTATCACAGATTCAAAAAATATGTTATCTTTTGGTCGAAGAAAAGATGTGGTAACCATCTCTGTCGAAATATGACAACAAATCAATCCTAGGTTAAGCTCAGAAAACTTAGCCCCAGTTCTATTTTCTTGTTCATCTACACGTGGATGCTTCACCTGCTAATTGATAGGCACCCCAAACTACCTTGGTTATCTTAGAGTAATTTCTGATCTCAAAATACTTTTCCATCTCTGTCAACCAAGCTTTTGCAGCATCACCACTTATTATTCCATCGAACTTGGGTAGCGTCACTTTCTTCATGTCTCTAGACAGTTCTAAGGCAAGTCTAGTTCTCTTTTCTTCTTGAGACTTAGTCTTATCAACATACTCCCTTTGTTCACTAGGAGTATTGGGTTCATGGACATATTCATCATTAAATCTATTCACAAAAATTAGATTTGTGCAAAACAATATCATCTTTATTATAGTTTATTCTAGGTATAACTACATCCTTATTTAGATAGGTAACTCAACAAGACTACATGTCACTGTCGGTTAAAGGATATTCCTCAGGTTCCTCTTCCCCATCAGAATCCAGTAAAACAAACTTAGAGGGTGGATGTACACTTAGGTGCTCCTTCAACACCTCTTTTCCTAAAACAGGGGCATCATGACCACACCCAAATGGCATGTCATGCCGAGCAGACAGTTTACTCAGTTTTACTACTCGAGTAAGAACAATGGGTTTCTTAGCCAATTTGTTTTGTTGTTTCTTTTCTAGTCGAATACATTTAAGAGTGTTAGCTAAAGTTTCAAAGTCTTCCAGCCATGCACCCTCAACATAGTTAATATGTTCTTGGAGTTTTACCTCCTCAATTGGTTCTTTCTTAATCACTATCTTGGGTAAGTTCTAGAGAATAGACTTCATGTTAGTTTTCTTGGTTCTTCTCCACACCATTCTGGCATAAAACCAATTTTCAGACATTAGCCAATCTATTGAATGTTGACAGGTTTTCTCATAGTGAGCTCCTAGGTCCATGTGTTGAACCTGGTAGCTCTGATACCATATGTAACATACCAACTCATACAACTTGGAATTACTCACAAAATTTACGAAGAAAGTAAATGACATGTTTAAACATGAATGAAATTTTTTTATCATTTGCATTATCACATAGAAATAAATGCATATCTTTTCTGAATATTTTTCAACCTTGAAATTACAATATATTCAAAGATAGAATCATAGTGAAAACATTTCACTTTACATTTACAAATATTCTGCACTTGGCAAAAAGAATAGTTTTACATAAGTTTGAAAATCATAAGTCAATTATGAAGTATACTGCATTTGGAATATGATATCCATCTCCATAAGTCTCGGCGAGTCGTTTGCTACAAAGGAAGAGCATCATCTAAGTGTTTTTCGTCCAACCACAAATCGGCAGTCCCCCGCACACCTTCCTTCCTGGAAGAGGCCCTACCCTTCACAACGAGTATAGACATAGGAAACCTACCAGTTGCCATGTGAGTCCTAGTTTTGTGTCCTACATAACTCAATCAACCATACAACTCTAGACAATCTTCTAGCTAAGAATGATCATTCTATAACAGGTTACACAATCTAGACACGGTGAACCGACTAATGCACGTAGATACAAATGCATCACTTTGGCCAAAGTTTCTATATAAATAGACATTTACAATAAACATATTCGTGTGTTCATACACCTCTAACTCAACTTGGAAACTACCTCATCCTATAGTTTGACTTGTTTTGACTACTAACTATAGACATGAATTATCTTGACTAAACTCAAATCCTAGTCAATCTGACTTAGAATTTAATCCTTAATCTAGGATATATACAATACGTAGGTTTAGGTGATTTTAACCTTTCAGAGAGTCCCTCATTACATACTTGCAAATACCATGGTCTATGACTTCCTGTCATTCCACTCAATGACCCAAAGATTAAGCACTCTTGTGTAATATATCAAGTTTCAATTCTATCAAGAAATCATTTAAATTTATCAAAGTGCTTCCTAGACTCTTCCTAAATTATACTGTCTTGATCTATGGTTTCTCGACCATTCACTATCAACCATAATATACAATAAACTAAATCAATGACATAACCAACTTAAGAGTTTTTAAGTTTTCTAAACCCTTCCGGGTTGATTCTAGGGTTTTAACTTCTCTGACCCAAAACATTGGTATATCAAATACCCTTGTTTTTTCCTAAAAGTATAAGTTTATATTAATCTAACATGTAAATGTAAACCTCTAGTCTTCTCTTGGCCACTTGAGCATTGTTTGAATTTACATTTCTCATATCATAGAACACAAGGTTCATCCTCATTCAAAAAAGATCTTACTGAATACTATCATTATCATATCTAATCTTTGAACTAAGTTAATCTTTCAACCTAGATAGATTTGAGTCTACAAAAATAATATGATGTTTTCGACCTCTTGGTCTTCTTAAGTCTGTCGACTTTCGATATTGACAAGGTTATGAACTCATGTATATCATCCTTTGAATATCATGATAATGCTTCTTATTGATGTAGAAAGCATATTTGATATTATATCACTATACTAGATATTTTTAATGATAAAAATATTTGTATATATTCTAAAATAAGTGAATATCTATCACAAAATCTTTTCATTGTAAACAATAAAACTTATGCATATAAATCATTGTGAAATGTATATCTATCTCTACCTAAACTTTTCTATAATCTTTCTCCTCTAGATTCCTAAGTTTATATGAGGGTTCTCATGAAGTTTGATCTTGGTACTTATATATATCTTAAACTAGTTATAACATTGCGACTTTAATAGAATATGTCCATAATACCTTGTGTTCAAAAGACAAAACATAACTTAGTCTCTTCTCTACATTTACATGGTAGCTATCTACTCATATTAATGTTTTGATAGCTAATAGAAAAATATATTTAGCCTGAATAAACAAAGTTGGAAGACAAATTACTAATAGACCGAAGTCTCTGAATAAACAATGCTAATCACATCATTTACATATTTCCCATATCTATCAAATAAATCAGTCTTCTATGGATTCGATGATACATCACAAAGACACAAAAAGGTTGTCTTCATAGTATTCCTGTTGTTAACAAAAGTATTCTAATGTTTACAATCTACGGTTTTAGCTATTATTCAAAGACATTTACACTATCAAACAATTGAGCTCAAGTGTCATATGCACTTTGAGTGCAGTTCCAAAGCTAAACAAGTTAATTTATCTACTTCCTATGAGACTATATCTACAAAGTTACTACGTTCACAAGATCTCTATGTTAAATAACACTAAATACTTTTCCATACATAAATATATCTCTGTAAGAATTCTATAGAATACAAATATCGTAATTTAAGAATGAAGTAATTGTTTAAATGAGATAACCTTACCTCTACTTTCTGAGCTATACTATGCCTTATTCTACATTCCTATATCTTCTCCCCGTGGTTCAAATATGAGAACAAAGCTCTCTGTGCTCCCATAGAGCTCTCTATTCTACTCAGTCCTCTGCTTCCTACTACTTCTCTCACTTCTTTATTGGCTCTATCAATTGCCTGAACCAAAACTTAGTGATCTGGCTATCCTTCACCAGTAGCTTCCTATGATGTATCTCCTACATCCCCCATAAGATCTACCTCTTAAAGGGTTTAAGTTCCATGATAGTCCTCCATGACTGCAGAGATCTTGCCCTCTTCTTCACCTATTCTCATGCTACGTTAGCATGTAGATTGAAGGTGAAGTAACTGGTCATTAAGACCACTCCCTATCTAGTTAAAAATCTCATCCATACTCTCCAAAACACTTATGGAGTAAAGGGGTTGATCATCCATCACTAACATAACAATGGTTTTCATTAAATTTGCAATCTTTACCATGTTCCCTTAAGAATCTTATTGACCACAAAACAATAGGTCTAACTTATAAATCATAATAAATATATATATGTATAACAACATAATGTAGGTGTATACAACATATACTTATGTTGTTTCTAACACTTGACACTTGATACAAGAATGGAGTCGAGGTATTCTTCCCCTCTCAAACTTGCGTAAATGTCATAATAGACAAAATAACATAATAGAATTCCAATCAAGAATTACGAATAATAAAATAGTTTAACAACTATTGACCATTTCCTTGTCGATGGTCATGTACTATCCTGACTTAGTTTTTAACAAAACCTAAGCTTAAAGAATCTAGTTGTCAAATTGATGATTTGTCGAGTCAACACCAAACTTATACCAAACTCAACGAAGGTTCACTAAACTATGAATGCAAGAGACTTAGATGGAAAACAATCTATTCTTACCATATGTTTATTCTCTTCTTTCTTATGATGCTCTCCCTCTCTTTCTCGGAGGGTGGAAAGACCTATTTCCTGGTTACAACTTGCAATCACCAAATTGGGATTAGTACATCGTTAGTCAATTCATATACCTTATGAATAAATAATCATGAAATCTTATAATCACATGTCTAAATTCTAATCATATAAACATAAACTCATGATATCATTGATTTATCCTGACATTTTCACATAACATCAAATCATTAATTCATGATAATTAACTACTAATTACATGCAAGTAAAAAGTAAAACATAGTCAAATTTGGGGATGTGAAATTCATGTTCAACTAAACATTAAATCTGGTGCATCGCCTCCCCTTTAATTTCATTTTCTCTCTCTATTCCCTTTTCCCTATGACCAGTAGCATTAGATTTAGCTTTTTCTCTTAACCTTAAGTTTAGAATGAGGAACTAGCCTTCTCTGGAGGTCTGATCTCATCTGCAAGGTCCCACACCTTGAGATCTGTCCCATTATGTCATTGGAATGCTTGACTAAGCTTCAAGCATGGTGCAATTCCAAGTGATGACGATTATATTTTGATAGATTAATGGAGGCTCAAAGAAAAATGGTTGAATGAAACACTAATGATGAAACTCTTCTATTGAAAAATCTCTGATAAAATATTGGAATAGTATTATGGAAAAAGAAGAGATTTTATAGAAACAAAAGTCTAGAGTTCTATGACTTAAGGAGGGTGATAAAAATACCTCCTTCCACTAGTCCATTCTTCACCATATAAAGAGGAACACCATTACCAAATTACTTGATGAAGATGGTGCCAGTGATGAGGGTTTGGGCCAGTTGACTTCTTAATATTTTCAATCTCTTTTGTTTCAGAAACCACAATGCTCAATTCATCTTGATAAACAATTGATAGATATTATCCCTTTGTCCCTTTTAGATGAGGATAAATTTAAAATGTCAAAACCTATTTCTGAAGAGGAAGTTAGGGCGACTATTTTCTCCTTTGGTGCTTTCAAGGTGCCTAAACCTGATGGATTTCCACTTGCCTTCTTCCAATATTTCTAGGATATTGTGGGGAGGGATGTCACTACTGTTGCTTGGGATTTTTCTAAACTAGGAGGATGATGAAGTAGCTTAATAATACTTTTATTTCCCTTATACCTAAGAAGACAGATCTAGTTTCTATGGCTGACTTCAAGCCTATTAGTCTATGTAACACCATCTACAAAGTGTTCTATAAAATGTTGGTTTTTAGAATCCAACCCCTACTTGATAAGTTGATTTCCAACAACCAAAAAGGTTTTGTGTCTAGTAGGAAAATTCTTGATGCCACTATTACTACTCATGAAATCATTCAGTTTATGGAACAGATTCAAAAGCAAGGTATGGCATTGAAACTTGATATCTCCAAAGCATATGGCAGGGTTTCTTGGGATTTTATTTTCAAGGTCCTTAGGAAATTTGGTTTTCAAGAGAAAATTGTGGGATTGATTAGGGAATGCATCACCTCTCCCAAGTTTTCTATTTTTATTAATGGTATCTCTAGAGATTATTTCAATTGTGGTAGGGGTCTTCAACAAAGAGACCCTTTTTCTCTGTATCTTTTCATCTTGTTGGTTAAAGTGATTGGTAGAAACATTATGAATATGATAAAGATTGGGACCCTAAGGATATTAAAGTTGCTTCCTCTTTTCTTTCTTCATCTATTCAAAAGTTCGTGGATGATAATATCATGTTTGGTATGGCCTCTGCTCTAGAAGCTAAAAAGTGGATGCTGGAAAGAAATAGGGAGGACACAGTTTGGAGATCTAAGCCTAGGCCAATTCTCTAAAGTCAATTTATACCCCAGACGTGACAGTGAGAAAAACATGGAAAACGGTAAGGAATTATACAATGCAGTGAAAACACATCATATATAACATATCATATATCATTATAGACACACATCTATAGATCTAATCCTTATATCTACTTATATATTCATTATAATATCATATACAAAATGGCAAGTCTAAGTCTCTTCTATGCACATATGTCTTTTACACATATTATTTCTTACATACTTACATCTTACATCGTCTATTACATATATGCTACAATAGGGATGTGTCCCTTATACAAAATCCTAACTATTATCACATATCTCAGGCCCAACCTTCACATTCCACTTGTGGTGACTTGTGGTAAGTTTTGCTATGTGCCCTACTACTTTGTATACCCTTCCAACATCATCCCCCCTTTTAGAACTATGTCTTGACCTCAAGACATGTGGTGCTATTTCCCAGGTAAGATGTTCTTGTAAATCACCTTCAATTGGCTTAGGGTTGTGTCCCATTGTTTCTTGGTATGTTGTAGCAATTGAATCTGAGCCTCTATCTCAATGTGTGTCTTCTCTACATCCCCTATAGTAGAAGGGATCTATACCTTCTATGCATTTTGTTTTGCCTCAGATAGTATTCCTATTAAATGCGTTAGGTGAAGGCTTATTACTTCTCTCATCTACTTCACTTGTCCCTTAATCTACTCCCTTTGATCCTGTAGTTGTTGCAACTATGTATGCACTATTTCAATCTAGGCCCTCATTGCTCCATTCATGTCTTTCAAAGGATCATATTGTTGTGCCTACACACATGCCCCATTTTGTCTAAAATGAGGACCCCCTCTTTTTTTTGTCTTTTGGCTTAGGTCTTGACTGTGTGTCCTACTTTGGAGAAGAATGATGAATTTACACCTTGGAGATCTTCACTTCAAAAGAGAGTTATTTTGGATGTTTTCATCCTCTAGGGTCTTAGTTCTCACCTTTGTGCATGATTTTATGATGTCTTGGGTTTTGCATGCATGTGTTGTTTTGAGGGAAATCCATGTTTTGATCTTTAGTGCTAATTTGTGCCTCAAGTGGATATTGCACAGGATTCCTTATCATATGGATAATATCCAAACACCATATTTTTTTGCACATCCCTTAGGAATGAAAAGTGTTATAAGGATTCCATAAAAAGCAAGTACTTTATCATTCACTAGATATTGCAGGAA
This sequence comes from Cunninghamia lanceolata, assembly GCA_027924645.1. Taxonomy (NCBI): domain Eukaryota; kingdom Viridiplantae; phylum Streptophyta; class Pinopsida; order Cupressales; family Cupressaceae; genus Cunninghamia; species Cunninghamia lanceolata. The sequence continues at coordinate 4,814,742 of BSBN01000847.1, read as the reverse complement.
AATCTAGCATCTCAAGATATGTCCTATTTTTCCTGAAAGACCCGCGCAAGCATAAACCTTCAACTTTTAGGGAAAATGGGATTTTTCATAGACACCGGATATTGTAGGGTTTTTGAATGGCAGTCGATTTTATCCACTTGGGCACATTTTTTCACTTATTCGGTGTGGTTCAAAAGACCCGCTTTGGGTGATGGTGAGTGTTGAACACCCTATTGAGGGTACACAACATTTATGGTGGATGTTTCCACATTATTTAAGCTCATATTCAACTCTTTTTCACTATTATCTTTCATATCTTTTGATTTTCCCAAGCTCCTAGGTAATTTCATCGATATTCAAGTAGTTTTCCTTGGTCTTCAACATCTCCCCCATCACGAATTGTGGTTTCATTGCATCAGCCCCAAAAGTATTATTTTGTGTCTTTTGATAAATTAGGTCCGCTATTGTTTGAATTCCTTCCACTTTTTGCATTTGAAACCTATTTATACTTTGCATTTTTCTTAGATAAGGGAGAAATGAAATTGGTAGACGAAACTCTGCAAGATGATAGGTATTTATAATAAAACCCTAGCATGTTCTATGCTCAAACTTCTATAGGGTTTGCTTTTTATCATTTTGGATTTGTATGTATGGAATTATCCTTGCGTGAAATGTGCTTGGTGATTAGGTTTTAGGACATGTCTGTTGCAACTATGTATAGTTAATGTTGTCATTGATGTCAACAAGCTTGTGTTGGCATTAGTGTCAACTGTATGAGCAAGAGATTATTGCAAGAGTGTGAGCAGTTTGTATTGAGTTGATGTTGTCTCTGATGATGAGGAAGTGTTGAAGATTTTGATGATATGTTTTTGATGATTGGTTTCCAAGTGCTTTTAAGAAAATTTGAATAAAAGAGGATACAATGTGTTGTAAAGGTTTTCTGGCATTCAGAGTGGTGTTCTGGTTTTACTCTGCATTGCTTCTATGTTGAAGATCTTCTCATGCAGTTTGGATATGTTGATCAGAGGTGTTTAGAGGTGTTGCATTCAGAATTTGGTGTGTTGGATCGTTGTGTAGAGGAAGGTGTGTTCACCAGTATGTGAACTGTGTATTATAGAGGTGTCTGGGAGAAATGTTTTTGCTTCACATTTCTCTACAAAGTGGTTTCAGGTCTTGTGATTCTAGAAGTGTGCTTATAAGATTCATATCTACCTATAGTTGAAGTTGTTTGAGGTTTGTGCTCCGCAAATTGATTTCTTGAATTGCAGTGTATGGTAGAGATGTTTGAGTATATTGGGTGCATACTTTCTTCAGGTGAAAGCTGTTGTGAACGAATTTTTTGGATTTCAAGATGTTTATGGGATATTCTAGATTGCGTTCAAGCATGGTGTGTGGTCCATGAGTCATCTTTAGTTTTGAGGAAGCGTGTACTTAAATGATTATGGTGTTAACACAAGTTCGATCGACCTTGGGTGTTTACACTAATTGCGGATCTGCTTCGATGATTGTGGAAGTGTGGCGTGGCATGTATGAGTGGATTTAGGTCCAAGATAAGGTGTGTTGTGGTCTGCCTTCATTACCTTCCACTATGGGAATGTTTTGGTGCTGACCTAATTTGAATTTACATGGTTAAGGAGCATTTCTAACCTTGGAGAATGTTTTCAAGGTTGAAGATAGTATAAATAAGTGTTGAGTTGTTGAGGGATGTGAAGAAGATGTGTATGAATAGTGAGATGCAAATTGCATAGTTATAGAGTGTGAATTTGTAAAGAGAGGTGCAACCTTTCATGTGTTAGATTATTGTATGTAGTGAGCAGAAGGTGTCTACAATTCTTCAATAAGACTGCGAAGGTGACAATGATGTTGTGGTGGACTTCTCTGTTGCATTGAGATGGTTTTCTTGAGCCTTTCTTTCTTTTGGGAAGTGAGCCCTATTGTATTTGGCATTGATATTACTTTGAATTGTGAGTTAATCCTCACCGTGGTTTTTCCCTTCTTGGGGTTTCCACGTAAATCTAGTGTTCTCTTGTGTATGATGTTGATTTGGTTCAGTTTCTATTATTTTCTTTCATGCTTAATCATCTTAACAGTTTAAGGGTTAATTGAATTAATGTAGATTTGAATGTGTGTGAGGGTTTTGGAATTATAAGTTACAATTGATTCACCCCCCTCCCCCTCGGTTGTCTTGTGCATTCAACAATTGGTATCAAAGCAAGGTTCCTTGGAAGAAAGCTTAACCACTTGAGGTAGATCTAGGATGGTGCACAAGAAAGATGCTCCCCTGTTTGTTGGATCAGACTATGCATTCTGGAAAATAAGGATGGAAGGTTATCTAGTTTCTCTTGGATATGAAATCTAGAAGTTTGTTGAGTCTAGATACACTATACCTGAGAATGGTTCGAGTACTAATAATGAGATCAAGGCGTATGAAAATAATGGTAAAGCAAGGTATGCTCTTTTATGTAGTCTTACTAATTCTGAATTGGTGGAAGTTATGAATTTGAAAATTGCTAATGAAATTTGGGAAAAGTTAAAAAGTATTTATGAAGGATATGATAAGGTCAAGCAAGTTAAGATGCAGAATTTGAAGATCATGTTTGAGACCCTGCGAATGTCTAAAGATGAAAACATCACAAGCTACTTGTAGAAGGTGGATGAAGTTGTTAATGGAATCAAAGGTCTTGGTGGAGAAATGGAAGAAAGAGAAGTGGTAAAGAAGGTACTTAGAACACTTCCCAAAGATTATAGTCATAAAGTTTCTACTATTGAAGAATTGCAAAATTTTGATCAATATACTAGAGATCAGTTGTATGGTTCTTTAACTAATTATGAAATGAGAGAATTTGGTACAAGTAGTGCAAAATTTGAGACTACTTTTAAGGCTGGCAAATCAAAGAAGATTGTGGAATCAAATCAAGAGGATTCTAATGACGTGAAGCTAACTTTGTGAGAAGAATGAAAAAGGGTAATGGTAAGTATAGTGGTAAGTTGTCTTTCAAGTGTTTCAGCTATGGAAAGGTAGGTCATTATGCTTCAAGATGTCCAGATAGAATCTTGAAAAACAAAAATAGGGAGAACAAAGGTAAGATGATCAAGAAAAGTTATCATGTTAGATAAGATGCAAGTATATCTGATGATGAATCTGATTATGAGGATGATGACGATGGTGAATGTTTGTTGATAGCTTTAAAAGATGATACTATTTCTACTAACTTTGAGGAATGTGTGAAGGAAAGGGCTCTGGAAGTAAGTACTAATGCTGAAAGCACCTTGATGTCTTCTTTTCATGCTAGATAGGAAAAGAACTATTGGGTCATTGACAATGGATGCTCTAATCATATGATCGGTGATAAGAGTAAGTTTGTTAAACTTGAAAAATATGATGGACGACTAGTTAGGTTTGGTGATGATACATCTGCTAAGATATGTGGAAAAGGTTCAATCAATTTTTGTGGCAAGAATAACATCGATGATGTTCTTTATGTTAAGGTTTTAAAACATAATCTCTTGAGTGTTGGACAAATGTGTAGTAATGGTTACAATCTTATGTTTCAGGATGGTAGATAAGATCAGAAAAGAATCTAGAACTGTGATTGCTGCTAGAAGAAGGACAGATGGAAATGTCTATCATCTCAAAGGTGTTGATGGTTATTGTTTCATGACTTAGATTAATGAGATTTGGCTATGGCATAGAAGAATGTATCACATCAATTTTGATATCCTAGTAAGAATAAGTTTAGTTCAAGGTGTGAGAGATTTGTCAAAGATTACAAAGCTTATCAATGTTGTCTATAAGGAATGTCAAGTTGGAAAGCAAGCAAGAAGAAGCTTCAAAGTCAAAGATCAATCTTCTATCAGACTGCTAGAATTGGTGCATACATATCTTTTTGGTCCTACCAAAGTAAGGTGTTTTTAAGGTGACAAACATTTCATGCTACTAATTGATGATTATTCTAGAATGACATGGGTTTCTTTTCTCAAAGAAAAATCTGAAGCCCTAGATAAGTTTAAAGAATTCAAAGTTATGGTTGAGAATGAAATGGATATGAAGATCAAATGTTTGAGGTCTGACATAGGTGGAGAGTTCGCCTCTAATGAGTTTAACATGTTTTGTGAGAATCATGGAATAAAGAGGCACTTATCTACCCCTAGGACTCCTCAGCAGAATGGAGTGGTTGAAAGAAAGAATATGACTGTTCAAGAAGCTACTAGGACAATGATGAAAGAAGCAAATCTACTGGAAGTCTACTGGAGAGAAGCAATTCATACTGCTATTTATATATTGAACAGAGTGCAAGCAAGAGCAAACAACACAAAGACTCCTTATGAGGTATGGTATGGAAGGATTCCTAATGTCAAATACTTCAGAGTTTTTGGGAGAAAATGCTACATCAGAAGAGATGAAGAAAATTTAGGAAAGTTTGATGCAAGGTCTAATGAAGGTATCTTCCTTAGATATTCTAATAAAAGTAAAGCTTACCGGTGTTACAACAAGAGGCTAAGAAAGATTGTTGAGAGTGCAAATGTCAAGGTTGATGAAGACCTACAAAAGAATTCAGAGATGAATGGATATGAATCAGATGAGTCTTCTTGCAGAGAAAAAGAAAAAGCTAAGGAAAAAGAAGTGTAGATTGAAGAGGAAGAAGCTCCAAAAAAGATTCCTAAAACTCCCAAGTATGTGCAGAAGCATCATTCAGAAGAATAGATCATTGGTGATAAGAGAAAAGGTGTACTGACAAGAAGGAAAGTTGCTGAAGAACATGTAAATCTATGTCTACTTTCTAATGCTGAACCTAAAATAGTGATTGAAGCATGCAAGGATGAGTATTGGATTAAGGCTATGGAAGAAGAACTAATGCAGATTGAAAAGAATCAGACTTGGGAACTTGTCCCAAGACTAGCAAACAAAAATGTGATTGGAACTAAGTGGGTATTCCGGAACAAACTGAATGAGAATGGAGAAGTGGTAAGAAACAAGGCAAGGCTTGTGTGTAAAGGCTACTCACAAGTAGAAGGAATAGAACAACCAGAAGGATTTTAGTTATCAGATAAATTGGATATGGTTTGTAGACTGAAGAAATCTCTATATGGATTGAAGCAAGCTCCTAGAGCTTAGTATGCAAGGTTAGATAGGTACTTGTTACAGCTAGGATTCAATAAAGGTACCGCAGACAGTAATCTTTACTTCAAAGTTGAAAATGATCAAATCTTGATTGTAGTTGTGTTTGTTCATGACATTATTTTTGGAGGAAATGAAGCTATGTGTAATAAATTTACAAAGGAAATGCAAAAATAATTTGAAATGTCAATGTTTGGGAAGATGAATTTCTTCCTTGGACTACAAATCAATCAGACAGGTAGAGGCATTTTCATTTCACAGTCAAAGTATGTCAGGGAAATGTTGAAAATTTTTGGAATGGAAGATTCTAAACCAGTATGTACCCCTATGGTTACTGGTTGCAAGTTGAGCAAGAATGATGAAACTCCTAAGGCTGATCAAAGTAGGTATAGATCAATGATTGGAGGATTGCTATATCTAACTGCTACTAGACCAGATATTATGCATGCAGTTTATCTTGTGGCTAGATTTCAAGAAGATCCTAGAGAGTCACATGTTGTAGTAGTGAAGAGGACATTCAAATATTTAAAGGGCACTCTAGATCATGGCTTGTGGTATCCAAAGGATACTGACTTTACTCTAAGTGCTTGCACAAATGCAGATTGGGCTAGTTGTGTAGATGACAGGAAAAGTACAAGTGGTGGTGCATTCTTGGTGTCATGGCTAAGAAAGAAATAAGATTCAGTGTCTTTATCTTTTGCAGAGGTAGAATACACTACAGTAGCATCTTGCTGCACACAGGTGTTATGGAGGAGGCAAACCTTGAAGGATATAAGAGTTGTATATGACAAACCAATTCCTATCTTCTGTGATAATACAAGTTCTATTAACATTTCAAAGAATTTAGTGATGCACTCAAGGACAAAACATATCTCAATCCCATATCACTTTTTGAGAGAGAAGGTTGTAGAGAATGAGGTGAAGCTTGAGTATATGCCTACAAAGGATCAAGTTGTTGATATATTCACTAAGGCTCTTCCTAAGGATACTTTTGAGTATCTCTAGGAGAAATTAAGGGTTATTGCCCCTCCTTTGAACTAGATGCATAAGGAGATGCATCAATCCAGTGGATTTCAAGATTCATTCTTTGTTCTGGACTGATGTTGGAGGCTACCTCTCAGGGGGAGTAGGTAGTGGCTTTGTTGGTTGTAGTCAGGGGGAGTAAGTGCTGGTACATGTTTGTGTTGCCCTCTATCAGCTGTGCAATAAACGAAAAGATGTTGCAAAGTAGTGGTGAGAATGTACAAGTATGAGTAATGTCTAAAGGGGAGAATGAGAGAGAGATGTGTCACCCTTTTCTATTGATGTCAAAGGGGGAGAGAGATTAATGTCAAAAAGGAAAGAGTCAGTTGAGATAAGGAGAGTAGTAAGCTGAGGGGGAGAGAAAGAGAAAGGAAAAAGATTTGGTATGAAGCAGAGTATTGAGGATGTTGTTGTGTTGATGGTTATCATGTGTTTCCATCAATGACAAAGGGGGAGATTGTTGCAAGTATGTGTAGTTAGTGTTGTCATTGGTGTCAACTGTATGAGAAAGAGATTATTGCAAGAGTTTGAGTAGTTGGTATTGAGTTGATGTTGTCTCTAATGTGAGGAGGTGTTGAATATGTTGATGACATGTTTCTGATGCTTGGTTTCCAAGTGTTTTTGAGAAAATTTGAATAAAAGAGGAAATAGCATGTTGTAAAGGTGTTCTGGCATATAGAGTGGTGTTCTAGTTTTGCCCCACATTGCTTCAATGTTGAAGATATGTTCATGCCATTTGGATATGTTGATCAGAGGTGTTTAGAGGTGTTTTATTTAGAATTTGGTGTGCTGGATCATTGTGTAGAGGAAGGTGTGTTCACCAGTATGTGAACTATGTATTACAGAGGTGTCTGGGAGAAATGTTTTTTCTCCACATTTCTCCACAAAGTGGTTTCAGGTCTTACGGTTCTGGAAGTGTGCTTATAAGATTCATATCTAACTACATTTGAAGTTATTCAAGATTTGGTGCTCCGCAAATTGATTTCTTGAATTGCAGTGTATGGCAGAGATGTTTGAGTATACTAGTTGTGTACTTTCTTCAGGTGAAGGTTGTTGCAAAGGAATTTGTTGGATTTCAATATGTTTGTGGGATATTCTAGATTGTGTTCAAGCATGGTGTGTGGTCCATGAGTCGTCTTTGGTTTTGAGGAAGCATGTACTTTAAATATGATTATGGTGTTAACACATGTTCGACCGACCTTGGGTGTTTACACTAATTGCAGATCTGCTTCGATGATTGTGTGGCATGGCATGTATGAGTGGATTAAGGTCCAAGCTAAGGTGTGTTATGGTCCACCTTCATTCCTTTCCACCACGGGAATGTTTTGGTGCCGACCTAATTTGAATTTACATGGTTAAGGAGCATTGCCGACCTTGGAGAATGTTTTCAAGGTTGAAGATAGTATAAATAAGTGTTGAGTTGTTGAGGGATGTGAAGAAGATGTGTGTGAATAGTGAGATGCGAATTGCAGAGTTATAGAGTGTGAATTTGAAAAGGGCAGTGCAAGCTTTCATGTGTTAGATTACTAGATGCAGTGAGCAGACAGTGTCTACAATTCTTTAGTAAGACTGCGAAGGTGATGGTGATGTTCCATGATTCTATCTTTGAACATGTAATTTCAAGGTTGAAATTATTCAGAAAAGATATATTTTTATTTCTTGTGATTATGCAAATGATTTATATACTAGAAATTTAAAAAATAAGTTTCTCTATCATGTTTACCATGTTTATTTACTTCTTGTAAATACTTGAGTCACTTCGACTAATATGAGAAGGCGTGTTACAACATAAGTCCTCCTTCTTCTTCACTTATTTTCTTTTCATGCATTTTGTTTCCCCTTTTGGAGAGGAGGTTTGTTCCCATAGAGTTTTCTCATTTACTCCACTTTATGAGAAAAGTTGTACATGGGTACCTAACATGGCCTAGTAGCTGGGCCCCTACACTTTTGTGATCTCCAAGTATCACTTAAGTGAGGGTGTTAGAGTGAATAATTTATCTATTCACTATAGCTTAACTGTACTTAGGTTGATGAGGTTAGATAATATCTTGTCTAAATGAATGTGCAACATTTTAGTCTTTAGAGGTTACCTAGATGTTTGATAAACCTTGAATGTGCATACCTTTTGAGGTTGGAAAAAATTGTATCTCACCTCAAAAGGTACTTTGTAGTCATCCAACACTTGTCACCAAAGGTTGTTGGTTTGCACATTCCATGTGATCCAAAGGTTGACACCTATAAGACACCTATTAGGCACTTGTCAATCCACATGCAAGGTGGATTGCCTCATCCATGCCTATATAATAAGGCATTCCTATGTAAATTATTAAGTGAGATAAATATATGTTTATGCTTAAATTAATTTCATCAATATCATTGATTTCTTATCTCTATTTATCGATTTCTATATTGTGAGAGTGAATATCAAGTGTTGCAGAGAATACTTTTCTATTCCAACAATTACCACGATGAATTCTTACACAATATGATGCTAATAAATGTGTGTCACCTACTATTGGGGAGGCCATGGACGTTTAACTGACATGCTATACATGATGGAAGATAAAATAGATATATTGTAACTAAGAATGGACAAAGACATAGGCTAATACCACTAAAAGACAAATAAGATCAAGTTTGCAACAATGTTAGGATATGTTTGGTAAATGGGTAGAAGTTTTTGGATGGACTAAGGCATGAGAATGTTTGTTTTTCATTGATTCACAAGGTGTGTAGTGTAGACACCTGAAAATGACTTGCCCCACAAGTCACTTTCCCGCATCTTCACATCACTAATTTACCCTTCACCAATTAATTAAATCAAATCAATTTATTTGATTAATTTTTCCTAAACCATTTACCCCTAACCATTCATCTTATTCGCCCTTAATAATGAATTAATTCAATCAATTCATTACTAGATCTTATAACATCCTTCCTCGATTAATTAAATAAATATTTATAATATTTATTTAGTTAATTTTTCCATCTTCCTAATCATGATTAATTATATAAAACACACTTATTTAATTATTCCCCCTAGCCTATAGCCCAAACCTAGCCGAGCTGATTAAATAGCAATTATTTAATTAGCTACCCTTGCCTATATGACCCCTAGACCTACATTAATTAAATAAATCATTATTTAATTAGTTTTAATCCTCCATTAGCCTACTAACTAATTTTATACAGCCACATTAATCAAGCTAATCCATTGATTAACTTGGTCAAACCATCATTAACCCATCCTCCCACACACTTTGAATAAAAACCAATTTTTTTATTCAAAAGCTCACATGACCCTTCCAACTCATCTTTTTATTTTCATGTTAAAACATTTCCATGAAATTAGCTTACACATGTAAGGCCCCAAAAAGATGTTGTGTCACATGTCCTCACACTTCTCAATAAAACGTAATTTTTTTATTCAAACACTCCCCCACAAAAATAAATTTTTAATTAATTGACAAGTCCACATCATCCTCACACTATCCCATGGAAATGAATTTTTAATTCATTCCTCATCCTTCCCAAGGTGAATTTAAAATTCACTTTTAATATCCACCCTTCATCTTTTTTGATGAGATCTCAACCCTTGATCTCATCCTCCCATCTCAACCCTTGATTTTAACTTTGAATCATTGGATTCAAGTCCCTCTAAATTTGCCTATAAATACAAGGCCAACCCAAGCCATTTGAACAACTTCTTCATAATATCCTTACCATGCCGAAATTCTTCCAAAATCTCTCCATCATGTCATCATAATGCCAAAATCCTCATATCCTTTCATCTCTCATCTCATATCTCTCATACCCATATCCAAATCATCTCAACCTTTAGCCATTATCTTATATCAAATCATATTGTGTTGAGGAAAAGGAGCAATCCTTATACACAAATCATTTACTTGGGTAAAGCTAGGAGCTCTTTTGGGTGCAAGATCCTCCACCTTATCAAGGAGTGGGAGATCTTCGAAGGTATAAACATTTGTTGTTGTTTTGCATCATTTGTTGTTTTATCTCCTTTGAAATTTCTTTCGTCTTCATGTAGCACTACAAATGAGGAGAGCACCATTTTAAACGATTAAGAATCATTGTAGAAAATTTTAGAGTTGTTGGTGAAATATAATAATATCATATCCAACAACATGCTAGAAGTATTGCCACTAATAAGGAATAGTGATCATCACATGGACGTGATTCTAGGAACTAGCTTACCAAACAAAGTGCCAAATAGAATGACACCAGTAAAGAATGAGAAACTAAAGGGGAAGGGCTTGATCCTAGAGAGTTTGAGCCCATGTGTGGTACCTATGGTACTAGCACCCAAAAAGGATGGTGAGTGGAGTATGTGTAATGGTTCTAGAGAAATTAATAATATCATTAGAAAATATAAATTCCCATTGCCATGAATGGATGATATTATGGACTCACCAAGTGGAGAAAAGTACTTTACCAAGATTGAATTATGGAGTGGTTATCACTAAATTAGGATAAGAGAAGGGGATGAATGGAAAAAAACTTTCAATACTAATGAAGTGTTGTATGAGTGGTTGGTTATGCCTTTTGGATTAACCAATGCACAAAGAACATTTTTATAGTTGATGTATGAGGCATTGAGGAAGTTTTTGGGTAAGTTTTGATAATTTATCTCGATGACATCCTTATTTTTAATAAGACTAAAGAAAACTTGGAGCACATCAGACTTGTACTATAGAAGTTGAGAGGAAAAATTGTTAATTAATTTAAACATGTGTAGCTTTAAATGAAGAAAGAATAGGTGTATTTAGGGTTTGTAGTCTCAGTTTAGATCAAATTCTCCCTAAGGACTTCACCTTATCAATTGGTCTATGGATTAAATCTTGTAGTCCCTACTAACCTATAGATTCCCACCCTAAAGTTCATGAATGATTATTTTGAAGTTGAGGATAAGATTGAGGCTAGGATTTTAAACCTTTTGATTCTATAAGAGAAAAGAGATGTTGCTCTACAACACTTTGTTAAACATCAAGAAGTGATAAAATTATGGTTTAACAAAAGAGCCAAGGTTAAAGCCTTTAGCATATCTAATGCATTCCTTTTATGAGACAAAGCTAGGGAGAAAAGGGGAGATCATCATAAATTTGAGAATATTTGGCATATACCTTATCACACCTCTGAGATCTTGTGAGAAAATGATTTTAGGAGCAGTTCTTTAACTAGAGATCATATTCCATTACTTATCAAGGATAGTATCTCAAACATCATTTTGATTCTTAAAAATATTATGCAAACCCTATAACATATTAGATTAGGATTTAAAATTTATTTTGTCTTCTTTATTTTGTTTTGTTTTTGGAGTTTTGATTTTTATCCTTTTGTTATGTTTATGTTTAAACCTAAATTTTTATGTTCCTGAAATTGCATGTTTTTCTACCCAAAATCCATGTAAAACATCCTAAATATTGGCCCCTTGTGTTTTTCCTTTGTCTTTGTGCCTTAGGAAGTGTTAGAAATTCTAAAAAATTAGTGAAAATGCATAAAGAGGGTCAAGCTCCTCCTTGTCGGCCATTTCGGGGCTACCAAGAACTTATTACAAGGTTGATTGGTTGCCTCTTTAATTCTTTCTTACAAAATTTGCATCTATTCCCCTAGTATCAGATCACCTTAAGAGATTGGATGCCCCACTACATATCCCAATTCCAAATCCCCATTCTTAGTCTCTTGTTGGAAGTTAATTATATCTTCATCTTGACTTAATCCCAATTAAATCCAATCTTGAATCTTCCCTTTTAATCAAGAAAAGTACCGAAGGATTGAAGAGTAGAAGAAATGGATAAAATATGGACCCTTTGAGGATGCAATTATAACATTTGGCAATAAAGCTTCAAAGTATACTTCAGGTTCTTTTTTATTTAAATGAATCTTTATTTAAAAAATTCTTAGAAATTATATTATCAAATTTGTCTCAGGACCGTGACACTCTATTTTTTTCTTAGTTAGTCTAGATTACAATTCCCTAGGTAAAGATAGATTCAAGTGCTTTCTTGCAAGTATATGAAAATTTCTTTGAAAGTTATTCTTATAAATCTTTAAAACTCCAAAAATATAGCATAATTACATCATAGTTAGTTTCATTTAGTTAATTAGATCATGTTTCATTTTAAAAAAATACAAAATAAATGAGCTGGAATAGATTCTTATTTTATTTCACCTAGAATTAGCCTTGTTCTTCATTCGTTCAACATTTGAAAATGCCAAAGCACACGACTTTTTGAACTACTTGAAAATGAAAAATGTAAAAACACATTATAGAAACACTTCAACTTCAACAAAGAAAATAACAAACCAAATAATAATTATCTATCAAATTTTTTAAATACTTCTCGAAGACTTGTGAACAAGAATACATTGCTTATTTTGTAAATGATTTTGATAATGTTGAATGGCGTAAGAAATATGACTGTTGTAATTTGTGCAATTGTTAGTCGCATGTGAAGTGACCTCCTTTTGAAATATGTATATTATACTTGGATATTGCAAATATATTGATTATGGATATATTTTTCTCTTCTCATTAAAAAAAGTGTGAATATTTTCTTAATTTTTGTTTGAGATTTTCTAATATTTCAGTTGGGATGTTACAAAGCAACATTGGGTGATGGGATGACTGATGACATGAGGCTGAGGAGACACATCTAGAGCATGTAAGCATAGGAATTGAATAGCATTGAAAATATCCATTAATTTATCTCAAAAACCATTTGGAAGTTGAAAGCAATGCATCTCTAGCACCAAACCATGGGCATTTGGACAACCATTATGCATGTTTTCTTGAAGGGTGTTAAAAACACATGTAACTGCAAAAGAGTTGTGAAGAAACTCAATGGAGAACAAACCCCCTAATGGTGCCTCTCCTATGAACATGTCATAGCTTTCTATGGCTGGCTTCAATTTTTTTGCATTCACCAAGTGTTTTATGTAAAAAGAAGATAGGTTGAAATGTAGTTAAGATAGATTCAATCAAACCCTCCTTTCACATTAACATTCAAGGACATAAACTAAGCTAAGTCACTACTGATGCAAGAGAACTCAGCTATAGGTTTGATGTCACTATGGAATGATAAGGAAAGAAAGAATAGATTGATGAATTTGTCAAACCTAGTTCAATTAAGCCTCAAACCCTAATTATATGAAATAATAAACAGATGAATGAAATATGATAGATGATTGCATAGGAAGGTACTAAATACAAATTAGAAACATACCAGGATTTGGATTTTCAAAGACAAAAACTTTGGGGACAAGGGGACAGGCACCCAAGTCTGATAGGGTAACTTTTCTGCGGATCTAGAATAGTGATCCATGTCAGATTGTAACTTGCTTAAGATTTTCTAGAAATGCCAGTCAGGAGGACTATAGGGTGGGCACCCTAGTCTAGTAGGGTTGATTCTCTGTAGTTTTTCTCTAGATCCTAAATCTCTATCCTCTTCTTTTCTTCTCTACAACTCTACTTTGCCAAATCCTGCATCTGTAACCTGCAATCACAAAGAGAGGAATTTGGGGGTTGTGGTGTTTAGGAGCTTGCCTCGGCCAAGCCCTAGAATGACATTCAAGCCTTCCAACACCGTTTCTAGATAGAGTGCCTACCATTGCAAGGAAGAGGCCAAATCCAATGATAAGATAAAATGATTGAAGCAAAAATAGATGTCACCTTAGAGGTGAAACCCTCACAGAGATGAAGAGCCTTCAAATCATGAGGAAATGAGTTGATGAAGCCAAATATGCAACAAACACATACAAATACAACACAATTATGCTCTGCAACATAATGAATGTGTTGAATGCTCTTTGCTTGATAACCATAAGTTCACCTTAATCAACTAGAAGTAAAATAAAGTCACAAACCTATTTAAATATGCATTCCCGTGAAACTTTCATAATTCAAATTGAAAAGGCCGATAAAGTGAAGCCTTTTTAAAGGTCCTATGCCAACATCCTAAAATTTAGGTCCTGATAAATCAACCTAGACTTGGGCGTGGGTACCCAAGTCCCAAGGCATGATTTAGGTCTTGATTAAGCTTTAAAATGAACCCCTAGGCCCCATTTAACATGGGTTTAGAGGGAAATTGCTCAGGGATAAGTTTTAAACATGTACACTGAAATTAAGGGGACCTAGGAGCTAAACTAGGAGGTAAAAAGTCATACAGAAACTTTTTACGACATAACACCAAGAACGCATTTTTGTATGAGAAAACCATCATCTCCACAAACTTAGCATCCTAGACGATATCCATAATGTTTGAAAGAAATATTGACGTGCAACCTCAGAATATAGTAGCACCCTTGGATGTCTATAATAAAACATCACTAACAACACAATGGAGAGAAAATTCTATATAAGAATTTAAGTTAAGAAAATACCTGAGCCAATTTAGCAGTCATTGACTCCAACTTTAATGGGTTCCTATTTCAAAGGCTTAATGAGGACCTGCCAATTCTTACAAATCAGTTTCATGGTGACAAGAATGAAATATTTGCTTAATTATTGTTTGAGTTTTTCTAATATTTTAGTTGGGATGTTACAAAGCAACATTGGGTGAGGGCACAAGGCCATCAAGACTAGATGATCGATGACATGAGGCTGAGGAGACACATCTAGAGCATGTAAGCATAGGAAATGAATAGCATTGAAAATATTCATTAATTTATCCCCAAAACCATTTGGAAATTGAAATCAATGCATCTCCAGCACCAAACCATGGGCATTTGTACAACCATTACGCATGCTTTGTTGAATGGTGTTAAAACCACGCAACTGCAAGACAGTGTGAAGAAACTCAATGGAGAACAAACCCCCTAATGGTGCCTCTCCTATGAACATGTCATAGCCTTCTATGGCCGGCTTCAACTTTTTTGCATTCACCAAGTGTTTTATGTAAAAAGAAGATAGGTTGAAATGTAGATAAGATAGATTCAATCAAATGCTCCTTTCACATTAACATTCAAGGACATAAACTAAGCTAAGTCACTACTGATACAAGAGGAATCAGCTACAGGTTTGATGTCACTATGGAATGATAAGGAAAGATAGAGTAGATTGATGAATTTGTCAAACC
The DNA here is from genome assembly GCA_027924645.1 of Cunninghamia lanceolata. NCBI lineage: Eukaryota > Viridiplantae > Streptophyta > Pinopsida > Cupressales > Cupressaceae > Cunninghamia > Cunninghamia lanceolata. Next base: position 4,799,523 of record BSBN01000847.1, on the reverse strand, counting down.
CTAGTTCAATTAAGCCTCAAACCCTAATTATATGAAATTGTATATAGATGAACAAAATATGATAGATGATCACACAGGAGGGCACTAAATATGGATTAGAAACATACCAGGATTTAGATTTTTAGAGATGGAAACTTTGGGGACAACGGGGTGGGCGCCCAAGTCTGAGAGGGCAACTTTTATATGGATCTAGAATAGTGATCTATGTCAGATTGCAACCTGCTTTAGAGTTTCCATAAATTCTAGTCGTGAGGACTACGGGGCGGGCACCCTAGTCTAGTAGGGTTGATTATCAACAGTTTTTTGCCAAATCCCAAATCTCTATCCTCTGCTTGCTTCTCTACAACTCCACTTCACCAAATCCCGCACCTGTAACCTATAATCACAAAGAGAGGGGTTTGGGGGTTGTGGTGTTGAGGATCTTGCCTCATTCAAGCCCTAGAATGGCATTCAAGCCTTCTAACACTATTGTTAAATAGAGTGCATGCCCTTACAGGGCATAGGCCAAATCCAATGATAAGATAAAATAATTGAAGCACAAATAGATGTCACCTTAGAGGTGAAACCCTCACAGAGATGAAGAGCCTTCAAATCATGAAGAAATGAGTTGATGAAGTGAAATAAGCAACAAACACATATAAACACAACACAATTCTACTCTACAACACAATGAATGCATTGAATGCTCTTTGCTTGATAATCATAAGTTCATCTTAATCAACTAGGAGTAAAATGAAGTCATAAACCTATTTCAATATACATTTCCACAAAACTTTCATAATTCAAATTGAAAAGGCTATCAAAGGGAAAGATTTTTAAAGGTCCTATTCTGACATCCTAAAATTTGGGTCCCATCAAATCATCCTGGACTTGGGTGTGGGTGCCCAAGTCCCAAGGCATGATTTAGGTCTTGATTAAGCTTTAAAATGAACCCCTAGGCCCCATTTAACATGCATTTCGAGGGAAATTGCTCTGGGATAAGTTTTAAACATGCACAATGAAATTAAAGGGACCTAGGAGCTAAACTAGGAGGTAAAAATTTATAGGGAAACTTTTTACGACGTAACACCAAGAATGCTTTTTGTATGAGAAAGCCATCGTCTCCACAAACATAGCATAGCATCCTAGACAAGATCCATAATGTTTGAAAGAAATATTGACACAACCTCAGAATATTGTAGCACCCTTGGATGTCTATAATAAAACATCACTAACAACACAACGAAGAGAAAATTATATAAGAATTTAAGTTAAAATAAAAAACCTGAGCCAATTTAGCAGTCATTGACCCCAACTTCAATGGGTTCCTATTTCAAGGGCTAAATGAGGACTTGACAATTCTTACAAATTAGTTTCATGGTGACAAGAATGGATAGTAATAGCTCAAGTATTATCAAGAGAGGGCAAATGGAATGGTTGATGTCAACGGTTGTGGGGGCTTAAATAACAGCAAAGTAATAAATGAACACATGGAAGCCAAATCTTCCCAAAGAAAGATGATGTCAGGAGGGAAGATTTGATAAATAAATTCATAACTAATAATAAATGGAAATTGAGTATAATGACATGTGAACATGACAAGCCATCAAGGGTGGAGTCATGAGGACATGACATCAAACACAACCATGCAAAATAGAAATTGAGAAGCATTTACTCTTGCCAACAGATTTTCTCGTATCATACAATGGAAATGGGGATATTTTTCTTAATAATTAATGAGGAGTTTGACATGATGGAATTTCAAATTGGATCATGTTAGAAAGGGATTAGAATGCCATACCAGTCACCTTATCAAATAAGGTAGTGTTGGCTTGTGAGTCAAGTGCTACATTAGCAAGCAAATCTTATGCCTTATTTACCTCACAAAAGAAAAGAGAAATTGAGGATTGATCAAACTAATCAAGTAGATGTCATACTACTTGATCAATATGGCATCTACTTTATCATATTAAATCTCTATTGTGGCAATATTTTGATTGTGTCATTTACCCTATTAATCAACACGAGGTTTTCATGAATTTGTTTCAAAATTTAATAAATATGAGAAATTTAAATGAATGAAATGGGAAAATAAAAATTCAATGATATTTCAACCTCAAAATGAATAAGTGGAAAACATTTACCTCTTATCTCGCATGACATTATAAAAATGGTGATTATGAGGTAAATTGGGCTTTAATTAAATTGTAAGACATTCATGCTATTATGCCATTTGTAATTTTAGGAAAATAAAATGGAAGCCTTGGCCACGATTGCATATGCTTTTTTATGTTGATGAAAAATAACATTTACATTTTATGTCTTCATAAGAAACAAGCCATAATGCATATGCATTATAGCTTAATAAATGGCAATCCATGACATGTGTGCATTAAGGCTTGGTTGCACTTTAAGGAGCATGAAAGAATTCTAGATTATAACACATTTTTGGCCACATTTTGGTTCCCCTTTGTTGTGCACTTACCCAATATTTACTTTTCATGTTTGTTTAAAATGTTGATATACTTTAAATACATGTTCATTTTATATTTGCATGCACCTCAAAGTGAGGGCAAAATGTAATTACGCAATTTACAGATCTATGGTAGTTCCTATTTAGATTTTAGACCATTTTGATTGAAGGTCTCAATACAATTACATACTGACAAGTGGCACAATCTTATTTTCTATTTGGTTCATTACTTCATACCATTCCCTATCCTTGTTTTCACCTATGCTCAAACCTTCAATCTTATTTCATCCTAGTTTGTGCAAAATCCATTAGATCAATTTTTCCACCTAGTTCACTTACATACAACTCATGATTGAACTTGGTTCAATCACAAGGCATCTAGGATTAAATTTAAATTCAAATATTAGAACTCAAATGTTAAAATGTGTGCCCATTTGTGCTAGTTATTGTGAGCTAATTTGCTACACATTTTTGTGAATTATTGCTATGCCTTAATATTTGATGAAGGGAACTCCCCTTATCAACCCAAACACACAACAATAATAGAGAATAAAACAACAAATGCAAGAAAAAACACATAATTTCTATTATCTCAATGTAATGACATCACAATATTCAAGAAATTTTCAGGCTACAACCAAATAGGGTTTCTAATTACAAAAATCTGCAAGCCAAAGCCACCATCTGTACTACTAAACTCCCTGTAACCCCCATTCGCCTCCTTTACCTGGAATGCGTAACCGCCCTAGAATATTCTAGAAATTATAACTCCCACCAAGAAGTTTTTTTTTTTTTACCAATTTTCAGGGCCATCCAAAGCCTCTAAGTGCCTCAAATTTGACTTTGAATTGTTTTATCAAAATTTGAAAACTAAAAGAATTAATATCCCACAAATGGCAAATGATATTGAAGTTATTTCTTCATCATTGGCTTCAATTCACCATTTTGGAGTTCTGTGTAAGATTTCGTGTCCGTATGTGCACAAATGCCAACTTACTAAAAATAGTAACCCTTCCAATTTTAGCCCTTATTGAAAAAGAAACAACATTTTTGGGTGATGCAAGATTGCTCTGACACCCTGGATGCTCCTGCATCAGTATTTAAAGTTATTCGTTGTGTAGTTAATTTGTATATATAATAAGGAAAGAACAAGAAGAAAGCACTAGAGCACATTTTATTTTCTAAGGGACAAATAATCATAATTTGCATTAGAAACAGATAGGCCATTTGCACGGATGTCCTTGTTGTCTTCAATCATTTTCTTAGAACTGTAAAGTCAGTCCATACAAGGGTTAACCTAGGAGAACACAACCTTAGCAACAATCATACCTATGGTGTATGTAAACAACACCTTGAAAGATTTAGCCACAACAAAGGTGATGGAAAACATATTTTTGCACATGCATTATGCTAGTTTATTCTTGTTAGGCTATGTCCATTCTTGTGCATTAGCTCAAGGCCACATTGTTTGACTTTGAACTCAAGGGACTTGACTCTAAATCATAGTGAATTTTGAGCCTACATAAAGTCCAAGACATCTTCAAGAGTGAGAGTATCAATTTATTTACTTACGAGAAATTATTTCATCCTAACATTAACAATATTTCTTCATAATTTTCAAAATTATGTCCATTTGTCCTCTATTTAATTTTTAAAATGTATTATTATTTATCAAACTAACTCTTAATTAAATATAGATTAACTGTATGAGCATTTTTAACATTTATTTATTTACCCAAATTAAAAAAATATTTGATTACTTTACAATAATAAAAAAATTAAATATAAAATTATTCAAGGTTAGATTTCCTAATGATTTATCCATCTCATTTCATTTATGGAATTATTTAAATTGTAATATGTGAACAAACTTAAAAGAAAAATATTAACATCGATTTATTGTTAAAGGTTCTAGAAAAATAGTGTGAACTTTTTTTAATCATATTTCAGACCACACTTCATGATCCATCATTAGGAAAGAGAGGAATTTGAATGTTGAAATTGGGTCAAACAAGAATGTGGCGAGGGTCAATCAAAGGGATAGGGTTGTACTCACAATAGACTCCAAGGTAAGGAAGTGTTGTAAGGAGTGATTAGTTTGAACCATTGAGAGAGAGTGGTGGTTGATTGATGGGTACAAGGCTATGGGTCGGTTCAAGTACCAAAAAAATTGAATTAAAGACTATGTACATGTGCTTACAATATCTATACAAAATGAGTGTAAAACAAAAATATAAAAGTATAATGTATATACTTTTACTCCTTACAATTTATTATCTTAAAATACATTCACGTTCATAATTATACCTATTAAATACTAAATAAATCATTTATAGTAATAAAATTATTGATAAAATACAAATTAGTTGAAAACTTACACCATTATATAATTAAAAATATTATATATTAATATTAATTATAAAAAATATCTTAATTATTTAAATAGTTTTGTAAAAAAGTAATTTGAAAACAATAGGTAAATAAGCATTTTGGATGACACTTTAAGTTCAAATTTAATTTTATTGTTTTAAGTTATTTTAATGTGTGTTAATCTTTTTATTAATAATATATATATATATATTAAATGCGCCTGGTAAACTTTTTAACGTGACTAGTGACGCTAGTACGACACGCCTTCCGGCTCCACGCAACGCTTTTGGCTAGAGCTATGAACTAGTGAGGCCACAACACGGGGGACCTCATCTCCAAGAAAGAACACTTCAAACCCATGAGCTCGTTGGCCCAGCGAAGGCGTAACGCCTGCGAGCTCGTTGGCCTAGTGGGGGTTTGAACTTTGGTGGCCGCCACTACAACCGAGCAACTTAACCACCGAACCACGCCCTTATCAGCAACTTTTTATTAATAATTAAGTAGTTTATATAATTTTAAATCTTTTTAATAGTGACTAAACTATTTAGATGCTTTATTAAATTGGCAATCCATGCACTATTGTATGGTATATATTTATCAATCCATGCAAACAAAAAATATTGCCAATGCTTTATTAATTATGGAATACATATGTTCACGATTAAGTCCATATCTGTCTATTTATACTTTCCTTCCACATTGTTTAGGACTGCTATCACTTCCATCTTCTCATTTTTGTTTTTGTTACTCCGAGGGTGTGCTTAGAGATTGAATTAATTTCTCAGAATGGGCACATTATGCTAGTCTTCCTGAGGGTTGATCAAGCCTTGAATGCTAGTCATCCTCATCAATCTTTTCCTAGCCATAGCTTGGCCCCTACAAACCCTACGCACCTCCTATGATAAGTTTCGCTTCTTTGTTTTCTGTCTTCTATTTTTTTGTTTACTTTCCTCTTATGCCACTCTTTTTATTATATTATATTTTTTTTTTCATTTACATATTTCTATCAATTGGTTCGAATTGACTTTCATAATAATTTAAATCAAAATTTTTGATATTAAATAATTATTATAATAATTTGTTTATTTAATAATTTAAGACTCAATATATTTATAATGTAATTGATAAAATAATAATAATAATTTCTTTATTAATATTTAAATAATTGATTTCCTAGATACAAATTTAAATTTACAGTGAAATTTCTACGCAGGTGAAGTCATCAAGACCTATGGACTTTGCAAATCCACAAATGAGACTGACTAAGGTGTTGGATAAATGTACCAATTACTACTTCAGACAAACCATAAGTTAAGCTAGTGTCCCAACAAAGATTTGGCATAAAAATCATTTCTTCTTACGAATCCGCAAAGTCCACTCCACCATGCACCCTGTCACCTGTGCACAAAACATTGATCCTCGCAACATTCACAATTTAATAAGTCCAAGTTAGTTGAAATATGGTCAAATATATCTATATATAAATCAAATGAGAAACATAACTAGTTTTCATTATGCATACATCACTATCAACCATTAAAATTTCATTCACTTAAGTATATACACTCATACAGGCACTTAAACAAACACACACACACACACACACATAGAGTTAATATTAAGTTTCAAGTCCCACCGCGGCTAGTCCAAATTACATCGGGACTATGAGGCCTTAGTATGGGTTTATACGGGGATGTGGCAGGTTGACCTAAGAAAACATGTCCCATTGCAACATACTGGTAATCCTCTAAAGGTATTTGTAAATACTATCAAGTTGTAGAGGAGAGAAGAAGCATAAGTAGACAAGGATAAATTCTATTAATTAGAGAGCTAGAATGTAGAACCATGGATATCAGATCCATGTAAAATAAGGATAATTCTACGGATGTGGAAAAGACCCTAAGGCTTAAACATGACTTGGAAATTGAAATAGGACAGGTTTTGCAAAGAATTTGAGCCATCACACTAATAGAGAGTCATAAAATTCCAAGTACAGTGATAGACTAGATAGAATCTTCATCAAAGGCACTCTTTCAATTATTGAGCTAAGTCTCCCTATCTTTTGCATTTGCTTTCCTAAATTAACATTTAATAAAAAAACACATTAATTAATACCATAATTAATCTAAATTAATTATTTGAAAATGTATTTACATTTTATTTAATTACCCTAGATCAATCTCAAAAATGTTTAAATGATACATTGAGACTCTTTATAGTTATTTTGTATAACCCATGTGAGATTAAATATATTATACAAAAAATATTTTAATTATTTAAATAATTTTGTAAAAACACCTCAAAAGTAATGTGAAAAAAATAGGTAAATTAGCATTTTTGAATGACACTTTAAAATTATTATGCCGGCATTATGTTTGATGTCACTGTAATTTACTTTATCAATCCGTTTGAGATTTTCTTGCTTGGACATCTATAGTACCTACGCCGCTCATTTTTACCTGCAGATTTTTTCACATAAGTCCAGCAGCCTTAATGCATTTAAGTTCAAATTTAATTTTATTGTTTTATGTTATTTTAATGTTGTGTTAATCTTTTTATTAATAATTCAAAATTTTAAATTTTTTTATTAGTAATCCAACGGTTTAGATAATTTTAAATCTTTTTATTAATAATCCAACAGTTTAGATAATTTTAAATCTTTTTATTAGTAATCCAATGGTTTAGATAATTTTAAATCTTTTTATTAGTAATCCAATGGTTTAGATGCTTTGGCAGTCCATGCATCTAATCGATTTCTTTGATTATATGTTATATTTTTTCATTTACTTATTTCCATCAATTAATTCAAATTGACTTTCATAATAATTTAAATCAAAACTGTTGATAATAAAAAATAATTTGTTTATTTAATAATTTAACACTCATTTTTAGGATTCTGAATTCCCAAACACCCCCACTATCTTCCTAGTCTAAGCACTTCCACCATTATTTATTTCGTCATATATTTGAAAATGGAACCTCTAGTTAGTAATTTCTACATACGTGAACTTGAGCTATAAGATTACTAGGAAAATTTCATGGATGAACATGATGTTAGAAAAAGAGAATTTAACTATAGAATGTCCTTGACCTAGATAAAGAATTTTTGTATTGCACTTGAGTCCCCAAGAGCTTTCATGAGGATGGCCAACTACTAGATCCACTCTATTACAATGGAAAGAAAGTGAGAAGAGGATGATTTGACATGGATAAATGATAGCTATAATGGGCTAAAAATCAAGAAGAAAAGACAAAACAAAGAGTAATTTGCACATTAAAAAATTACAAGGTCACTCCTTTTAGAAAGAGAGTCACCTATTTTCTACCAAGGGTTTCCCAGGTGACCCAACAACTTAAAGATATGTTTTCCTGATGACCCAAGAGGTCTAATGGGTTACCCTATAGAAGAGGTTTGAGAGGGTTAGGTTGGCGAACATGAGGCTAGGAAATTTATCTCAAAGGTTTAACGAGCATGATAAAAAGACAAAAAGGATAAAGGTTGTCATTAAGACATGAAATTGCTAGGGAGAAGTATAATCATACCTTCAAGGATCATGAGCTAGGACTGCCATATCATCATCTGACTGTGATGTAGGCATGACACAATTTTGGTACTTGTAATTTCATCCTCTTACTTAAGAGTTACACTTCCCTTTTTGAAGAGTGAGGTGTTGTCTCATTGCTTAAAAGTTACAATTCTTGGAAATTATGTTTTCATCATCTTCTTCACCTTGTATTTTCTATAACTGCAACTTCATTGTGTTTATTCTACACATTTTTATGAAAGGAACAACAAATTTTGTTCATTGTGTGTTGTATACCTTTCTTTTCAATGTTGAATTTATATCATTTGTTTGAGAAAATAGGTTAATGTTAATAGCATTAAGGCACTGGCTCTTAGGTAGAGATTTCATACTATTATCTAAAATATTAAGATGACATCAAAATACATAATCCATATATACTAGATGGGAATAATTCAATCCTTTAAATTTCACAATCCTACAAACATGGCATATGGACATATATCTAGTTGTTCTTTGATAAAAAATTTATTATAGTTTTATTTGGAATCTTTAGATGGCCCCAAAAATATGCATGACTTGTTTAATAGAAGGTAATAAATAAATCCTGTGACATACATAATCTTACAAACATAACATATGGGAATACCTTCATGCCTTTTTTTAGATAATCCTGTTACTAACTCATTAGTGAAAGGATGTTGTAACCTTCATATCATGTTTTCCTTTCTCAACTACATCTTAACTAAGAGAGCCATCTACTTCTTTGGCGTCTTGGAATATAAAATACAACTCACTATAATTTTAAGAGTTCTAGACAAACTAGGAGAAAATATTCCCTTTGAATTCATCCATGGTTGTACTTTTCATGTAGGTGCCACATCTAAGAGTTGAATTTATTAAAAAAATTAGCTCAAATTTTGTATTCCATTGAGGCACTATAAGCACTTGTTTTAACTAGAAGATAGTCACATGAGAAGCACGAGCTCACTCTTCTAGAGTTTTCTTTCCTTTTGAGGGTTTCTATAGGTCTAACCATGTGTCCTAGACTCTTTGTAGTTTGTTTTGAATTGTATGGTTATGTTTCTTATTTCTCTTATGATGTTATGATTTAGGGTTTAGTGGAGTTGACAAAAAAATATATAGTTAGTGATTGCTAGGAGAATATTCCTAACATTTTATAGATCAAATGTAGCATTCCATCAAGAAACTTGAATTAGTTTGTGTCTATGATATCCAACACATCCTTGAGCTTTGAATTTTGAGCTACAAGTTAAGAGTTATGACCTCAACAAACGGCAAACCAAAACTAAATAACTCCAACAAATATTTTACTATTTATTATATATCAATATCTTGTTAGCTGCCAAAACTGATCTTCTTTGGTTTACTGCCACTCTAGTGATCCAGTGAAAAAGTTCCTGTAGTATTTAAAAAAAGAAAGCATTTTCCCGCCTATTAAATGATTTAAAAAGAAACCACAATTCACCTCTCAATGTTTTTAGGAATAAATTCCAAAAATCCAGTGAAAAAGTCACGTATTCAAGTCTCCAGATAGACGGGAAATTAATCAAACGGTTTAGATAATTTTAAATCTTTTTATTAATAATCTAACGGTTTAGATAATTTTAAATCTTTTTATTAGTAATCCAAGGGTTTAGATAATTTTAAATCTTTTTATTATTAATCCAATGGTTTAGACGCTTTGGCAATCCACGCAGTGCTATATTTATTATTAATCCAATGGTTTAGATAATTATCAATCCATGCAAACAAAAAATTAAATCTATTTATACCGTCTTCAAATCTCACTCCCTACCAATTTTCACTTTTCACTTGCATTTGATTACAAGAGGCTAAAAGGACATTTTAACAAGAGGCTGAAAGGACTTTTTAAAAAAGCTCACGAGCTCTTTGTGCTTAGCGGTGCGAGCATTCGCTTGGAAGTTTCAAGTGAAGAAGAGAAATCTTTCTATTATCTCAAAAATGGTCAAGTTGATCCAATTATTGCAAAGCCTTCAGACAACTTGAAAGTGTTTGATCCTAAAGCAAACAAGTTCAGCTTACAGAAAAACTAGATAATTCAACAGCCTTCATTCTTTCCAAGCTCTTCTACTGGGAATATCTTTGATAAGTCCTTGACAAAGTTACAAGATACAGACGATGTTCCAAAGCATGCTCCAGATTTCTCACTTTCAATCATTGACGTCTCAATTATAGAACTTGTCACTTCAGATTTTCTTCCAGATGTCTTATGTGATGAAAGTCAGCTAGCAATGGAGATAAAGATAACAAGATATTAGCAGAGGAAAAGGGGGAATACCCATTAGTGCATTCAACTTCTTTGAATATGATAGAATTGGCAGTTGATGTTTCAGAGCAGTGGACAGATTATTCAGATTTCTCACTTTCAGATGTTGAGAATGTTCCAGAGCTATGGACAAATTTCTTACTTTCAAATACTTAGGGATCATATCCAAAACTTTACAATTCAAATTTTCCAGAACTTTACAGTTCATATTTTCTTTGAGATGTTTTATGTGATGAAATGTCAGCTGGCAATGGAGACAAAGATAACAAGATTATATAAATTTGGGGAAAAACAATAGTTCTGGTATGAGAAGTTTTATGTAATTGTTGTGATCAATAAAAATATAAACTCCCCCTTCATGTGGATGTAGCCATTTATTGGTGAACCACCTAAATCTGCTTTGTCTATTTATTTTCTAATATATCTGTTTATTTTCTATTAATCTGCTTTGTCTATGTATTTTCCAGTATCTCTATTTATTCGCTATTAATAATATGTTTTCTTTTAATCTGTTGTTTTTTATTAAGAAAGATATCAGATATGGAAAAGGGAATGTTGTAGTCAAGTTTAATTAGATTGACTGCATGGACATCAAAAATGCCTTTCTTATAATGTAACAAAGAATAAGCTTATCTCTTTCCCTGTTGAGTAAATATGTAAAGAATTCAACAGAAAGAACCAAGAAAAATAAAGCATCAAATAAATGTTCAAAGGCATGTAAAAATTTCCTCTTACATATTTTAGTCAAGTTTTACTAATTTAAATGTGGATTATTTTTAGGGCTTCACTTGTGGTTTATATTACCTTTCAAAATTTGAATGGTGATACACTTTTGGGTCGTGCTCTTAGTGGTGCTAGAATTTTCATATTCAGTCAGACACAACCATTTCAAGTTTGAAGGAATGAAACACTCCATAACAAACATGATTTAATCAAGTATTTTCCTTTCACATTTGCTTGCATTGAAATTATGTGTTCTCATGATCTGTTGTATTAGAAACACCTGCATCTACAAAGCCTTTTTACATACCTTTGAACATATATTTGATGCTTTACATATTTACTCAATAGGGAAAGAGATAAGCTTATTCTTTGTCACATTATAAGAAAGGCATTTTTTATGTCCATGCAATCAATCTAATTAAAATACTGGGAAAAGGGAATGCTAGTAATGGTTTTGTATAAAATATTGTATCTTCCTATTTTGTTTTTTACTTTGTAATTGTGATTTGCATGAATTTTGTTATTGTTTTAGTTGTCCATGTTAAACTAAAACATATAATAACAAGGTTGCTCAACTGGATAAAATTTGCTTGGTTTAGTAATGTGCATCTTCTTTTATTTGGTTTCACTTTAGTTTTAAAGTGATTTTGTGATGAAGTAATGGTTCACATTATAAGAATTAAATTAAGCATTGGCCATATAAGTTCTATAGTTGTTCGAGCTAGAAATTTACCGTCTGTGCTTATCTTTAACCTCAATATTGTGCATGTAAGATTTCTCAAGAAATGGTTTGTTTGCAGTTTGTAGGCATGTTTGGAAGTAGCATCTTATGATTGAACAGTGCTATATATAATATTAGGGGACATTTTTATATGATGAATTGGTTAAGAATTTTCTTATAATATGAAATTATAATGTTTCTCTCGATTTCATATATAAACTTTTCCTAACCCTCTTTTTTTCACAATTTATTAATTTTTAAATATTTAGATGGGTAAGTAAGCATGCATTTTGTGCTTATTTTTTATTTGTAGATAAAAGTTATTTATTGTACATTTTTTTTTGTAGGTTCTTATGGGGCATGTTGTGGAAGATTGGACTTACATAAAGATATTTAGTGGGGTTCATTACTTTATGTAGATCAAGGTATCCTTTTTCTATCTAAATATTTATTTTACATGCATGTTTGAGTGCTACATACTTTGAGGTAGATGATCTTTCTAGGATTCACATGCACATCAAAATAGGGACAAAATGTAATGGTAAAATTTGCACACCCATTCAAATTACCATTTAGTTTTATGCTTATTTTGAGAGAATGCATTGACATTTATTAAATGTTAACAAATGGTGCAATCTTGTAAAAAGTTGGGCTCATTCCCCTTGCCTTCACCTATCCGCATACAACACATTCCCATGTATCTATTGTATCTTATGTATTTCTACAAATTTCCCTGACCATCTTTATTTACCCAACTATGGCATTCACTCCTTGCATAAATTTTACAACACCATCTTGCATCCATGGATCTAACCCTTGAAATTCTAACATTTAAAATTAAATCTAGGTGACTCTCACCCATTTCACTAACTATTGTGAGGTGATCAAACATGCATTTATGGGATTAATTGCTATATACTTGTATTTAAAAGATATTTAGTGGGGTTCATTACTTTATGTAGATCAAGGTATCATTTTCCTATCTAAATATTTATTTTACATGCATGTTTGAGTGCTACATACTTTGAGGTAGATGATCATTCTAGGACTGATGTGCACATTAAAATAGGGACAAAATGTAATGGTGGAAATTTCACACCCATTCAAATTACCATTTAGTTTTATGTTCATTTTGAAAGAATGGCCTTACATATATTATATGTTAACAAATGGTGCAATCTTGTAAAAAGTTGGGCTCATTCCGCTAGCTATGGGATTAAACATTCATTTATGGGATTAATTGCTATATATTTGTATTTAAAAGAATTCATTTTACATCCAAGCCTTACATGTGAATATCCCCTCATCCTAGAGCATTTAATGAGAAAGTGAGTAGGACCAAAATAAATTAAAATCTATATATTCATTCTAGGGCATTCCTTGTTGTCCATCAATCCTATCCACAATTGTAAAGTAATCTTTTCTGGGGGTTAACTTAGGACAATGTGTCCTCTAGTGATTCTAGCAATCCTCTAAAAGTATTTACAAATATGTAACCAGTCTTCAAAGAAGAGAAAAAAAATACATTTAGTGAATCAAAAGGAAAAGCATGCAAAATTAAGGAAATCATATCTATGCAATAGAGGATAGACCTATAGGTGTAGAAATGACCCGAACATATATAGATTGGACTTAATTAGAAACATAAGCCTTGCACAAAATTTGATGCAACATATATATATAGAGGTACCATTCCAATATTAGAGATAAACCAAATTCTAGAATCTACATCAAAGTCATACATCCACTATACATTTACTTTCCTACAATAACATTTAATTCAAAATCGCATGCATCCATAAATGATCATTATTTAAGCTAGGATAATTGTTACTTATGTGTTGGAATTCTATCAAATTAGTCTAAATTAACATTGGGGAAAGTCTAGATTTTCCTTTATATGAATTCACATAGAGGAAATAACACAAAAACTACAAAGGAAATGAAGAATATTGATTTAGCTGATGAAAGTTTTCAGTCACTTACTTGTGATAAAAATTGAGACATAAAATAAGTAATAATAATTTCTTAAGAAACTATGTATATCTTAATGTAATGGTAAAATTTCCATCACCATGCTAGTTCTCATTTAGTTTTGTACCCATTTTAGCAAATGTCATTATACATGTTGATGCAGGAACATCCTTGAGGATTAAGAGCAATCTTGCATCGTCTAAAAATATTTTCTTTCACTTGTTTTGTTTGTTTGTAGGTTTTCATTTACCTTTCAGTTATATAAGTCACCACATTTTTCTACATTTTGCATTTTGGTCTTATGCTTTAGTATAATGTTCTAAAGTAGTACTTGTAGATCATATCCACATTTGAGGAGAATTTGATGCATATAACAACTTATCTAGACTTGAGGGCCTATATTATACTAACAAACTATCACAATTATAGGATTACTATTGGGAGCAGAGAATTTAAAGTTTGTGACAATTAAGGAATACATGTGAAGATGTATTAGATCCATTGGAGAAAACACTCAGCACCATAGATTTATTTTCTATTGAATTTATTTGTTTTGAAGAATTAGCTCGTATTACCTGACTACATGTTTTACAAAGTATTTCAAACTTTATTCCACCTTCCAATGAATACAAATCATTAAGAAGGTTTGAGATGAATATATATTTGTTGTCACAATCATTTAGAATCATTGGAAAGAGTTAGGAGAAATTTAAGATAGGAGCTAGTGGTTCAAGTATGATAATGAGGATGAGGGTTCAAGAAGGGGTTTGAAGAAGATGCAGATAGGGGCGAATGTATTAGGTTTCATTTGAATTTAGTAAATTCCATATTAGAAATCAAATGACCATGACCTAACATATAAGAATCCATTGCAATAGATTGTAACTTTGGTTGAGAAATTAATAATATAATGTGGAATCTTTTAGAGTTTAAGTTTTATTCCTCTTTGAGGGCCTTCCCAGGGTATGTCTTAGTGTCATTTTGTTGTGAGTTTTGGCTATGTGTGTGCTTGTTATTTGTTTTGGTTTCATAGTTTGATAGTCCTTCATTATACCATCCTACTATAATTGTATCAAGTGGTATCAAAGTATTAGGTTTAAATCTGAAGGAAGGTAAATGGTACGAGCCATGGGTTCAGTATGTGAAAAGACTACCAAAATTGAGGTAGCCTATAAGAAGAATGTTAATAGATTTTCAAGGAGATGTAGTTGAAATGAGTTATTGTAGGTAGACTCCCAACCTGCAGTAGTTTACACTAGACTGAGGAAAGATGCCTCTGTGAAGAGTACAAGGTGTTATCAACATGCATGGAAAATTAGAGAAAGTTTTCAAGGAGGAAAGGGAGAAAACAATTTAGTTGAAATCCTTAAGAGGAAGATAGAAAAGGGGCCAAAGCCTAAAGGGTGATGATTACTATAATGTGGAGGAAGATTCTAGAAAAGATGTGCAAGATCTATAATCTATCACGAAGAATAATCAAAATAGATGAAGTTGTTAAAGACCAATTCTAAAATCATTAAAAGGCGTATATGGATGTTCTTAACTACTACGGCAATTTGAATCCAAAAGAACTAATTGATTAATTGGATAAATGAGATGAACAAGTATTTTCAGTATGCTCGAAGATCTTGAGAGAGTTAGGTTTACAACGACCAAGCTAAAGAGACACATTGATGTTTGGTGGAAGAAAGTACAATTAGAAATAAATAGGAGGGGAAAGGAAATAATAAAAAAATAGGAGATGATGGTTGTAAAATTAAAAAGGAAATTCATACAAGTGGAGTATGAGCTAGAACTAATGAGAAGTTATAAAGTCTAAGGCAAAGGGATATGATTGTGAAGGATTACACTAAATACTTTTACAAAATGATTATCAAGATAGGGCATGTGAGGTAGGTAAAGAAGAGGTTACCAGATACATCAATGAATTGAGATAAATTATTCAAGAAGAGATAAGTTTGGTTAGTTTAATGACCATAGACTTGAAGCATACCAATTTATAATTAAGGTGGATGACAAGTTGATCAAGAGGTTTCAGAACTACCAAAATCAATAGAGAGGAAATGAGGAGAGCCCTAGAGGGAGAGATCATGGTGCAATGATAGAAGACCCTACTTGGAAGATAAGAGAATAGATAATTTCTACGACAAAGATAGTGATACCTACAACAATAAAGTATCAATAATAATGACACTACACAAAAGCCAGGAGGCTAGTAACTACTACTATAACATCGTAAAATGAGTACACCAATATTTTACACCTTGTTTAGCTCCTAGATGGGCCTAAAATACTTACCCTTATTTATTATGACCTATTTTAGTACCTTTTTGAGCATTAAGTGTGTAATACTTGATCCTGATGGATGAAATTCAGAAAAGAACAATAAGGTATGACTAAGAATGCTCTAAGTGCCCCTTTTTGGGAGGTGCCTAGCTAATGGACCAGGGCACCCAAGTTCCCTGGGCCCTCCTTTAGCCATCCCCAAAATTTATGCCTTATCATCTTAGGCCCTTTAAAACATTCCTAATGTCGGCCCTATGTGGTTTAATTCTTTAAAATTTGACGGGAATGCATATAAAAGTAAGTTAAATCATTCATTTGTAAATAACTAGACTCTTGCTAACCTCTTGGAATATTCTTATGTTATCCTATGATCTCTATTCTACTATTAAGCTCTCTCTTGTGTATTATTGTTGCACCACTAACATATTTCAAGTCTTATGAAGATCTTTGGAGGCAACATCAACTTCTTGATTCAAGTTGTGACTCCATCTACAAGCATACAATGGACTCCATGCTCATGGTGACTTCCTTCCTACACGCTTTGAGTTAGCATTCCATTTTACTTCATATTTGCCTCTACCCTCCTAGGGAAAACATTCTTCATCAATCATATTTGCTATTTTGTAGGTGGGAACACCATTCATGGGGCTTGACTGAGGTAAGATCATAAATAGCACCCAACATTTTCCCTCTTTTCATTTGTGCAGGTTAGATGGACAGGTTTCGAAAGGTGACATCCAGGAAGAATGAAAAGCATGTTGATACAGATCTGATGAAGTTTGTAGTTTATGGAAGCCCTAATTTAGGACCAGGGCACCCAAGTGCCCTTGTCCTGGGATTTATAACCTCCAAGAAAGGTTTCTGAGTTGTTTGTACATCTTTGTTGTCTATTTGGTTGCTAGGTTTCAAGTACCGACAGTCTGTTTTGTTCTAATCTTTGTTAACTAGGGTTACTTATCTTAATCCTGGCTTGTTTGATCAAGTTTGGTTAATTCCTTCTATATACATCAAAAGTGTAGAATCCCTATAGTTTGGCTCTCCCTCTTGGGTAGAATCCAAGCTCGATTTGTGTCCCAATGTTTTGTAAAAGAGGGCTTGACCTAGTTTGATCCATTGAGCTAGTCTCTCTTTTCTCCATTACATTTTGGTGAACCTGTAGTTTCTTGCACTTTGGCATCCTTCTTGCATCATATTTAAGCTAATTTATGTCCTAGATCTGATTATATTTCATCCATTCATCATTTTGCATAGTTTCATATCTTAGTTTTACATTGTTTCATTATTAGGGTTTGAAAAACCTTGCATTTTTGAGAAATCTAGTTAATCTCCAACCTAGGGTTTGTAGATTGGTGCGTTGTTGCAGTTTTTATTGCATTATCAGATTAATTAAAGGGTTTTAAGTTTATGTACCTTATCATCATTTCTGTGGATATAGCAATTTATTGGTGAACCACCTAAATCTACTTTGTCTAATTATTTTCTAATATCTCTGTTTATTCGCTATTAATAATATGTTTTCTTTTAATCTGTTGTTTTTTATTAAGAAAGATATCAGATATGGAAAAGGGAATGTTGTAGTCAAGTTTAATTAGATTGATTGCATGGACATCAAAAATGCCTTTCTTATAATGTGACAAAGAATAAGCTTATCTCTTTTCCCTGTTGAGTAAATATGTAAAGCATATAAAAGTAAGTTAAATCATTCATTTACTCAACAAGGAAAGAGATAAGCTTATTCTTTGTCACATTATAAGAAAGGCATTTTTTATGTCTATGCAATCAATCTAATTAAAATACTGGGAAAAGGGAATGTTGGCAATGGTTTTATATAAAATATGATATCTTCCTGTTTTGTTAATACTTTGTAATTGTGATTTGCATGAATAATTTTGTTACTGTTTTAGTTGTCCATGTTAAACTAATACATATAATAACAATGCTGCTCAACTAGATAAAATTTGCTTGGTTTAGTAATGTGCATCTTCTTTCATTTGGTTTCGCTTTGGTTTTAAAGTGATTTTGTGATGAAGTAATGATTCACATTATAATAATTAAATTAAGCATCGGCCATATAAGTTCTATAGTTGTTCAGGCTAGAAATTTACCGTCTGTGCTTATCTTTAACCTCAATATTGTGCATGTAAGATTTGTCAAGAAATGGTTTGTTTGCAGTTTGTAGGCATGTTTGGAAGTAGCATCTTATGATTGAACAGTGCTATATATATATATGATTAGCACCTGACATTTTTATATGATGAATTGGTTAAGAATTTTCTTACAATACGAAATTATAATGTTTCTCTTGATTTCATAGGGAAACTTTTCCTAACCCTCTTTTTTTCACAATTTATTAATTTTTAAATATTTAGATGGGTAAGTAAGTATGCATTTTGTGCTTATTTTTCATTTGTAGATAAAAGTTATTTATTGTACATTTTTGTTGTAGGTTCTTATGGAGCATGCTGCCCAAGATTGGACTTACATAAACATATTTAGTGGGGTTCATTACTTTATGTAGATCAAGGTATCATTTTTGTATCTAAATATTTATATTACATGCATGTTTGAGTGCTACATACTTTGAGTAGATGATCTTTCTAGGATTCACATGCACATCAAAATAGGGACAAAATGTAATGGTAAAATTTGCACATCCATTCAAATTACTATTTAGTTTTATGCTTATTTTGAGCGAATGTATTGACATATATTAAATGTTAACAAATGGTGCAATCTTGTAAAAAGTTGGGCTCATTCCCCTTGCCTTCACCTATCTGCATACAACACATTCCCATATATCTACTGTATCTTATGTATTACATTCCCATATATCTACAGTATCTTATGTATTTCTACAAATTTCCCTGGATACAGACCATCTTTATTTACCCAACTATGACATTCACTCCTTGCATAAATTTTACAACTCCGACATCTTGCATCCATGGATCTAAACCTTGAAATTCTAACATCTAAAATTAAATCTAGGTGACTCTCACCCATTTCACTAACTATTTTGACGTGATCAAACTTGCATTTATGGGATTAATTGCTATATACTTGTATTTAAAATATATGTAGTGGGGTTCATTACTTTATGTAGATCAAGGTATCCTTTTTCTATCTAAATATTTATTTTACGTGCATGTTTGAGTGCTACATACTTTGAGGTAGATGATCATTCTAGGACTCACGTGCACATCAAAATAGGGACAAAATGTAATGGTGGAAATTTCACACCCATTCAAATTACCATTTAGTTTTATGTTCATTTTGAAAGATGTTTTACTTCTGAGGGGAAATATTTTGCAAGTGCATTTTACATTTTTAACAAAATAATATGCCCCAAAGTAACATCAAATTCATGTTGATTATTTTAATATTAACTTTGCACTCTATGCAATTCACACACTTTCCATTTTCATTCCATCGGAGGGATTTAAACTTACTTATTTTTAACTTCCACAATCTCTTTTATTTACTTTATGCAAAATCATTTTATCGGAGGGACCCAAAAATACTTATTCTGATGTTTGAAACTCCTCCTGATATAATCTTTATTTAATCTTTCTTTGCAATTTTGGCAGGGAGTGACCTTCGTCACATTGAGGGGACCACAACTTAATTTTTACCGAATTTCACCTCTCCCTTCGATATGCTTAAGTGTTATCGGGATATCGAGGGGAGCTTGGAATGACTCTTTTCAATATCAAGAGTCCTCTCAATATTAGGGTTTCATACGTGTTTTCATCTCTGATAATTTTAGTTCTATGTTCCACAGATACTGCCTGTGTAGCACAATATTGTGAACCATGGTCTAGAATACATTGTAACAATTCTCCTTTAGCAGCATTAGATGGAGCACATGCAAGCGTCCATGGTTTAAGGCAAAATTTAGGCAGCAACGTTCGATCCATACTCTAGTAAAACACATGGTGATTGGCTTCTCAGACATATAACTGCCAAAGTCCTTGAATGCAATGCCACCTTTTTTTTTTGGAGGAAGACCCCGAATTGGCGCCCCACACCATGCCAAGTTCATGCATCATATCTACTTCAGAGGAGAAAGTTTCTCCGCTATTCACTTCATGCTTTTGATCATGTTAATATTCATTAATTATAGTTTTCTGGGCCCACCTCATCATCAAATCAGAGAGATTTTAGAAATCTCCTACTGATATAGTGTTTTCCTTTCGATGATTTCATGTATTCACCTTTATCGGGGGGATGGTGAAAACTATTACTCCAATATGGAGGAGTCCTTTTGATGATCGTATGTATCCACTTTTTCGGCCTATTGAAGGGACTATTATATTCCTCCCACCGTATTTGTAAGTGTTCTCGACATATATCCTATAAGCCCTTTCAGCTTATCGAAGAGATGTCATGAAACCTTCTCCTGATAAAATAAAGTTTCTTCGATGGAATTTAGCCTGTAACTTGTTGAGGGTATTTTGTGAAATCTCATCGGGCATCTGGTATGCTTGCCATTGGATCTCTATCCTGTATAGAATGGTTCATGAAGCTCCATTTACTTGTGCCATTCTCATTGCTTCATTTTGGAGATTTTGCCTATGATATGTAATGGCAGTGCCCTATTCTATAAGTTGTGCCATTTATTTCGTATGGCTGTCTCATATTCTATATAGACCGTGCAATGTTCTATGTGGCTTTTACATTCCTTTGTGCCATGAAGTTTCATATGTTTGCCAACATTCTTATGTATACTGCATGCCCATCTTATGACTGTCCCTTTCTTATATTTTGCCTGTACTTCATACTCAGGTGAGCGCCATTGGAATTGATGTTGAGTCTTGAAAACTTAGAACTAGTGCATCATTTGAATGATTTTGTGACATTTACAGTGGCTAGGACTTGTTTCCAAAGGAGCGCCTTGAGTTACTTATACTGAGACTCCATATGGATGTGCACCACATTTCATAGCTGAGCCTCCATTCTCATATGTTGGCTGCCTTAGTCCTTGATACTTAAAGCTATATTGAAATTGCGCCTCTATCATAATTTCTTTGTACCTCAATTTTATTTAATACTCTACTACTCTGAATATGCTTCGAATGGGTGTCCAAAATAAGTTTAGAGGTTGCCACTAGGGCACCGGATGAGATGATATTGTCAAAGATTTTGAGATCTCCTTATTTCCTTGCTGATTTCGTTGGCTTTTATGATGGCTCGGATGTATTTTTCATTGTGCAGGCATACTTTGGAGGGATGTATCCAATTGAGCTAGCAATTGTAGAGAGAATCCCTACATTAGTTATGGTGGTATGATCAAGTATCATGCATAAGTCAATATCTGCTATTTGTGGCTCTGTTGGAGATTTGAGAAGAATATTTTGGGTCTTGAGATTAATATGTATGATGGGTGGATCACACTCATGTAGATAGTCCATACTTTGTGCAATACCTATTGCAAGTTTTGTGACGAGATGACCAATCTAAGGAATATTTAATAAGAAACTCTATAAGGCTACCTTTATGAACATGTTCATACAAAAGAAGAGCCACGTCATTCTTAATGGCATCATAATATTAGGGTGGCTTAATTTGCCCTGTTTCTCAAGCTCTTGTACCAAATTTGTTGCAACTTCCTCCCTCTAAAGTTTCATCCATCATTCAATTGAGTTCCTTCACAATGTGGGCGGTTCCACAAGGCATGACTGCCTTGTTATTGTTTAGTGGAAAATTAGATTTGTTAAGGTTTTAGTGTTTTGGTGTTTAAATCTGCCTTTCCACTTTACATTCAAGGACCTAGGATCGAGTGGTGAGCACTATCATACCCTAGAGTCACTGTGAGATGTAGGGAAGCTTGGATTAGGGTGTTTAATTGTTAATTTTCTCTCTCCTATGCTCAATTAACTATTAAAACCCTAATTATGTAAAAATAGAAGTAAACTAATGAATTACGAAAAATGTTGCTACAGATGGAAGCAAAATACCAAATTACAGAGTACCTATTTTCGGGTACCCGAGGCAAAAAAGTTGAGGACACGAGAGTGGGCACCCAAGTCCAAGGCCCTTTTTTTTGTCCACATCTGGCAACAAGATCTGCAACCTGAATCTTTTATATCAGATATTTTCCCGACATGGAACTTCAGGGACTAGGGAGCGGGTGCCCTAGTCTAGGGGATAGATTTTCTTCATTTCCTACACTTCAGACACTCCAATATGCTCCTCCACAACTCCACTCACTCCAGTACCTGAATCTGTAACCTGCAATCACGAAAACTTGGTTTGGGGGTTGTGGTGTTTAGGAGCTTGCCTCAATCAAGTCCCAAAAGGACACTTAAGTCTTTCAAACACCTTTGTCAGATAGAGAGAGCGTGCCCTTGTGAGGCAGAGGCTAAATCCAAATGAAACAATGATAGAAAGCACAATGATATCACCTTGTAGTGAAGATCTCATGGGAGGAAGATGCTCTTCATTCCATGAGGAGATGAATGCTCAAATCTTCAAATACAAACACAAACAAAACAAGTCTGCTCTTGTAACACTATGAAAGCCTTGAATCACCTTAGGATGCCAAAATCACATGAACATAATCTCGTTTCTAAATGAATGCCTAAGCATGCTTTATATGCAACTACAAACACTCCCGCCAAGATTTTTGTAATTCAAACTTACCGTGTTGACAAAGGACCCTAATAATAGTCATAAACTGATACCTAGAAATTAGGGTTGCCCCAAAATAGGGCAGGACTAGGGCGTGGGCGACCAAGTCTGCCCCCCCCCATTTTGGGCAGGGTAAAGCTCAAGGGGTCCTCCTAGGTCCCATTTGTCATGTTACCTAGGGCTCATTCCATCGAGATGCCAAAATATGAACTAAGATGTCCTAAATGCATGCTAAAGACCCCGGAGCTAAACCTTAAGAGGGAAAAGCCCCCAAGAGGACATTTTCTGACGTTACAATTATATGTATGTAAATTATTTTTTGAAGATAACATTTGCAGGATCCAGTGTGGCTTTCAGGACCTTTTCAAAATCAATGCTTTCCCTGTGTATACTCTGTGGATCCATTTTGAAGATCCACTTGGTAAGGAGTAACAAACCAAGGTAATAAAAAATAAGACTTCATCACCCACCATGTATTCTCTTGTTTGACTGCCATCATGCAAATCCTTCACATGGCCATTTAGCTTCTGACCACTTTTGCATAGCTTGGAAAATTCTAAACTTTTCAGAATGCCATAATCACTGATGCTACCAGGCCATCTGGTTAGAATGTCAAGAAACCTCAATTTTGGGTCCATAATTTCGTGCATAATCATACTGTAGTTTTCCTCATAGTTATGCCAGATATTTGGAGCTTCTTATGATGGTAAACTCATGATAATGTGGGTGGTATCAATAACTCCACAACAATTGGGAATTGTGTGACACATGTTGGGTCCCATTGTGGGCCTGACTAATTTTTTTTGTTTTGAAACACTTTTTATCCTTAATTGTCCTAACACTGCTTCAACATGCTTCTGAGGAGAAAAAAAGAATTGGGTAATAATTAGACTTTTCTTTCTAACATATTTATACAGTGATCAAAACAGGCCAAGTAGTCTCCAGAATTGCCCTAGAAAACTAGTCAAACCATCTCCTGGAGTCATGAAAATGCACAGGTATGTAGACATTTGATCCAACAATTCATTGCAACAAACATTTTGGCAAGACCCATCTAGATGTGAAAATTATTCAATGCCAAAGTAGCTCACTCAGCCTTTTCTAAAACTGTACCTGTGAACTAATTAGGGTTCATCAAGTCACCATTTTGAAAAAATATTAAATCTCTTCTTGGGAATCTACCACTTGGAGGATTAGTTTATTTAGGTCAAATGAGCATGCATGCAAAAGGGTCTTTTACCAATCCACTTCTCCCATGAAATATTAAAGACTAAAGTTGACCCTCTTGAAACTTTCTAGAAATGCAGTGATCAAAACTGTATAAAATCCATTTGCTTTTGATTTTGAAAAAATACCAAACAAGATGTTGGGGCCTTGAAATGGACATGGAAGTAGATTATCATAGGGAAAATCTGAGACACCAATTAGTTTTCCATGAAAATCATCCAACTCACAAATATTAGCCTTCAAAGTTGACCTCCCTGGCAGATTTAACAGTGCACAGATAGCAGACCTTTTCAGAATCCTACAACTTGATGCTTCAAAACCTTGTCAAATCTTATCATGGGAGGCTGAAATTAGACATGCACACTCACATATGACATTTGAGTATGCCTACCAGGTCATTTGGCATGAAAGTTAATAGGTTTTGAATTATGACCCTCCAAAATAGGTCACTAGGGTATATTTTTTGGGTACATTTTTGAGCGCTGAAATTAATTTTTTCGTCATGAGACCTTCAAATTTTGCCAAAATTTGAAGGTTCCAACAAGTTCATTGTGTTAAGACAGGTTTGGCTGACCTTGGGTGTTTACACTAATTGCGGAGTTTCTTTGGTGTTTGTGAAAGTGTGGAGTAACGTGCATGGATGAATTTAGGTACGAGCTAAGATGTGTTATGGTCCGCCTTCATTCCTTTCCATCGCAGGAATGTTTAGGTCCAAACCTAATTTGAATCTTCTAGGTTGAGGTGATTTGTCGACCTTGGAGAATGCTCTCAAGGTTGAAGACAGTATAAATAAGTGTCAAGGGACCATGATTAGTAGTGTGTGTGTGATGGACATGGTGTGAATAACAGAGTGAGTGAATGTGTAATGTGGCAAGTGTCTATGGAAGTGAATTGAATGAATGCAGAGTAGTAGAGTCTAGAATTTTAGAATAGTGTGATGAATGTTGTTTTAGTACTTTGAACTTCATTGGAATTGTACTCCATGCATATGTTGGATGTAATTATAATAGTTCAACTCTGGTAGTGAGCCACCTCTTCTATCTCTTTCTTTTAGGACAGTGAGTCCTTGGGCAATGACCCCTCTAGTAGTGAGCCTTTATTCTGGGCAGTGAGCCTTTTGTAATTGGGTGTTGACACTACTTTATATTGTGAGCTAATCCTCACTATGGTTTTTCCCTTCTTGGGTTTTCCACGTAAATCTAGTGTTTATATGTTATTAGTTTTGGTTGTTTGCTTTATGCTTAATTTCCCTTATTGGAATTAAATATGTTAAATGGATTAAATTTTTGATATGTAAATGGTTTGATAGAATACTGATTCATCCACCCCCCTCTCATTATTCTAGGTGTTTAACACTCGATATATCTAAGTAAAGATTGTCTTTCCTTTCAAGCCCGTAAAATTTCAAATGGCCAAGTAAACGCCTGTCATTCACATGGATATCTCGGTATGGACATTTTGTTCCATCTAAATATATATATCCATATGAATATCCACATCCTTGTGATGGCCTGTCAAATTTGACTTAGTATGAACCCCATAGATCCAGACACTTAGTGCCAGATATTTCGATATGGATATTCAGTTTACTAATGTCCATACCAAAATGTCCATGTCTTGGTTACATCATCCTATTTCATCCCAAAGGGATATCTTAAGTCCATTGACATCATCCGCATGGATATTACGTGCTTGCTTAATATCCATATCCTTATGCCCATGAAGTATTCAGATCCCGATGAGATCATTCAACCTTCACTCGTATGTAGCTAAAGCAAACTGCTGACGTCACATGGATATTAACCCACTTGGATATTATCTTTTCGAAAGATCCATACCTTATTGCAAACATTTATATCCTAGTGACGTCACATCATCTTGCCCTGATACAGAGTTTTAAACCTGATGACATCACATGGATATTAACCATATGGATATTTCACATTTACCTAATGTCCATACCTTTTCAAATATCCATATCCCTATCCTAACAAGTAAATTCAAGCCACGTGTCCATGGGGACATTTCACATATCCTGGCATATTTTAAGGAGAATTAGAACTCAATAGCATTCTTTTGGTCAATGATGGTTGACCCAACCCTCCTACTGATGTCATATGGACATATTAATTTGAAATCCATATGCATGTCCAAGTGCGCCTTTTTGCATTTAATGTTGATGAAAAAGTCGTTGGCTTTTAAATTTGAAAGCAAGCCTATCAACACCTATAGCGATCTCCAACAATTCCATTTTGGGAATCCACCTAATCTCTTGGATGCAATTAATAATCCCTAATTTGGAGGATTTGATAAGTTAAAAAGGTAATTGTTTTAACATTTTTTACATTATTGCATTCAAAATCTAAATTTACATAGAGAGCTTGAAAATTGCAAGTAGTTGTTATAGTGAAATTGCGACGAGGAACTGAATTGTGCAGAGGATCACCTGCTAATTGCATTTCTTGAGTACATTCGTACATCCAGGTTAAGTTTGTTGCAAACAGGTACGTATATGACAAAAACCTTTCTTATTGTTTTCATGATGGTAGTACATGTTTTACACAAGTAAAAAAGGTTAAATGTTAAAATTTGATAATTAAAAGTTAGTCTTTTTTACCTATATAATTTCCCCTTAGGGAATGATTTGTTTATTTACTTATAGGGGTTAGAGAAGAAATTAACCCTAGTTTAACCCAAGCCATTGTTTAAAACATGGATATTTTTAATTCACAACCAAGATACAGCCCCATATTGATAAACGTAATACGGAATTCAGGGATGACATGTTTCCAAAAGCTAAGAGTATATGTAGAAAGTAGGTTTTGCAGAGGATACTCATTGTGGTAGTACAGATCTAGATTCCTTCAGAGAAAGGATTCAGGACAGAGAGGACAACCCTATTCTGAAGAACATAGTGGCCACCGAGATGTTTTATGTGGTTGGATTTCCTTATGCTGCATAGGCTCTTGAATTGTTGATTGAATATGCTGAACATTAAAATGTGGTTACTAGGAGGGTTGAGCACCAAGGAAGGGTGTATTCTGACCTCTCGGTTGATGGCATCATCGAAGCCTCCAATTTACCTACTCCTAGGGGCATATATGTGTCTGATTTGGGTACACTTGTTGCAGAGTACGATGGAAACCAGAAGGATTGTAGTAAGGTTATCTTCCTCAGATGGAGAGAGCCTGGCAATAAAACGAAGGTTGTATCCAAGATGCCTCAACATCTGTATAAATATGACTACTCTCCAGAAGTCCAATATATGATAGTATTTCTCAGCGGGATGAGTGGAAGGCACAATTTTGGAAATTTTGAGCCATGGACGTATGGCCTGATTCGTATGGTGATAGAAAAGAAACAGACTGTGCAGTGGGCTAGGATAATCAGTGATGCCATGTATGAACAGATAGTTATATGGAGGAAGAAGAAAAGAAGAGTTTTCTACATGACCTCCTATTTGGTCTATGCATGTTCCTATAAGTCATCTTTTCATGGGTTACAGATTGTTGGGAAGTTAGGTAGATTGTCGCATGAGAAAACCTCATGGGAACACTATCCCCAATTGGAGAGAAAACAATCTATGCAACATTACAAGGTAGTGAATGATTGTTTTATATGTGTCTAGTCAAGCTCATGGAGGGAGACAGAATGAAGAGATTATCCTTAGGAGCACAGAAGAAGATACATCCTCACGAGGCTTGGTTCATCGAATTCCCTACATATTCATATATCAGGATGGAAGGGTTCAGTGGAAATCCCTTCATGCTTCCTAGGTATCCTTCAGACTCCTAATGGAGATGGTTAGACAGATGATCCCAGTGTTAGGGTTAGCTGGCAGAAGATATCAATTAAATGCAAAAAAAGATTAAATAGAAGAATGGAAATACACAGATTCAATAACAGCGAGAGACAAGTTTTAATGTGGTTCACCCAAACTCGGGCTACATCCACCAAACAGAGAGTCCAATATTATTATCCAGTAAATCAAACCGATTACAATCAGCAATCCCTGCAACTCAATACCGTTGCAAATGCTACAATACAATATATCAAAACCCTAACCCTTAGCCGCTTTTATCAAGCCTTTTTGTCGGTTACAAAAATTAGGGTTTTCTTATATCGGTCATAAAAATAGGATTTTTTAAGTCGGCCCGAACCCCGGCGAGGATACATGGCTAGTGTACAGTACTTTCCTGATCAGTCGCCACCTACCAACAATCTCCCACTTGGAGACTGATCAGGCTCCACACCAAACAATCTCCCACTTGGAGACTGATCCTGGATGACACCGCTGCGCATGCAGCTCCCACTGGAAATAAGCACCCTGGACTCTACTATTTGATTTTTGTTGTTTTCAGTCTAGAAGACCAACCGAAGCTGAAGAGGAGCTCAGCTTCTCCCTTGTCACTACCTTTGTAAACATATCTGTTGGATTTTCATCTGTATGTATCTTTTCCAGCCTTAACTGTCCATTATCCAACACCGACCGAAGGAAGTGATACCTCAACTGTATGTGTTTGGTCTTTGAATGCAAAGCAGAATTCTTTGCAAGATGTATGGCACTCTGACTGTCTGTATATAAAGAATTGTTAGCCTGTTGTTTACCCAATTCTTCCATGAAAGATTGCAGCCATATCATCTCCTTGCTTGCCTCTATTGCAGCTACATATTCAGCCTCTGTGGTGGATAAAGCAACCACCTTTTGCAACCTGGAAATCCAACTCACCAATGTTCCTCCTACAATAAAGACATAACCTGTAGTACTCCGCCTGGTATCAATATCCCCTGCCAAATCTGAGTCTACATAACCTGCTGAATCAGTATTAGAGCCCCCAAAACATAAGTGTTTAGTAGATGTACCTCTCAAATATCTGAGAATCTATTTTACTGCATTCCAATGCTCAAATCCGGGATGACTCATATACCTGCTAACGACTCCTACAGCATGTGCAATATCCGGTCTCGGGCATACCGTGGCATACATTAAACTTCCTACAGCTAAAGCATATGGTACCTTGGACATTTTTTCTTCCTCCTCTTGTGTCTTTGGACACATCTCCTTAGTCAATTTCAAATGACTAGGCAAAGGTGTGCTGACAGCTTTTGCATTCTCCATATGGAATCTCTGCAACACCTTTTCAACATAAGCAGCCTAAGATAGAGTCAATTTTCTGTTCTTTCTATCTCTGCAAATTTTCATACCAAGGATTTGTTTTGCTGCCCCCAAATCCTTCATATCAAATGACTATGATAACTGATGTTTTAACTCTCTGATGTGATCCATGTTAGACCCAGCTACAAGCATGTCATCAACATATAAACATAAAATAATGTAGCTATCATTATCCAACCTCTTAAAATAAACACAATGGTCAGAATTACACCTACTGTAGCCTTGCTCAGCCATAAAACTATCAAATTTCAAATACCATTGCCGAGGTGCTTGTTTCAGGCCATACAAACTCTTCTTCAATCTGCACACTTGTTTCTCCTTACCTTTGACCTCAAATCCCTGTGGTTGTGCCATGTATATCTCCTCCTCCAAATCACCATGGAGAAAGGCAGTTTTCACATCTAGCTGTTCCAAATGCAAATCTTCAGTAGCCACAATACTTAAAACAGTACGAATAGAAGTCATCTTGACAACCGGAGAAAATATCTCATCAAAATCAATGCCTTGTTTCTGTGCAAATCCTTTTACAACTAACCTAGCCTTAAATCTTTTCTTACCTTCATCTTCCTCTTTCAGCCTGTAAACCCATTTGTTTGGTAAAGCCTTTTTACCTGCAGGTAACTTACATAATTCCCAAGTCTAATTTTTCAGCAAGGAGTCCATTTCTTCTTTCATGGCAAGCTCCCACTGAACTTGTGTATTCACCTGCATAGCTTCATCATACCCTTCTGGTTCACCAGCATCTGCTAACAAAATAGAATACAAAGAGGGAGAAAACCTTTCAGGAGGTCTACTTAGCCTTGTTGACCGTCTAACATTCACTGGAGTTTGTGGTATTTCCGGTTGCTGTTGCGGAGCATGAGGAACCACTGGAACATCACTATTTGGAGTATCATCCAGCACCACATAATCTTTTGCTTTCTTCTCATGCTGCTACAACTGATCTTTGTACAACACCTTCTCATTGAATATGGCATCCGTGCTTCTCACAATTTTCTAATTTTCAAAATCCCAAAGCCTATAACCAAATTCATCAATGCCATATCCAACAAAGGTACACTTTTTTGATTTCGCATCCAGCTTGGTTCTATTTTCAGAATCTATATGTGCAAATGCTTCACAGCCGAAGGTTTTTAGAAAAGAATAACTCACCTTCTTGCCAGTCCATGCTTCCTCTAGAATACCACAGCCCAAAGGAACTGAAGGACATCTGTTAATTAAATATACAGTAGTGTTGATAGCCTCTACCCACATGTTTAAAGGCAGACCAGCATGCAATCTCATGGTCCTTGCACGCTCCATTATTGTCCTATTCATGCGTTCAGCCACTCCATTTTCCTGTGGAGTCCCTGGAACCATTTTCTGCCTACGAATTCCATTAAAGGAACAATAATCTTCAAATTCTTTGCTGCAATACTCACCGCCATTATCAAATCTGAGACATTTTAATCTTTTACCTATCTCATTTTCAACCAAGTTTCTCCATTTCTTAAATGTTTCAAATACATCAGATTTCTGTCTAAGGAAATAAATCCAGACCTTCCTAGTTGCATCATCTATGAATGTAACATAATACCAAGAGCCACCGAAAGAAGATACCTGAGCTGGTCCCCATACATCTATATGCACAAGCTCCAACTTTTCATTTTTCTTTTGCTTCCCATCTCTGAAAAAATTGACTCTCTTTTGTTTTTCATACACACAACTTTCACATAAATCCATATTAATACATTTCAGACCTGGTAAAACTTTCTTAGAATGAAGTACCTTCATACATTTTTCACTCATATGCCCAAGTCTGTTATGCCACAGTGTTGTTTCAAAACCTGCAGCAACTTTTCCAGTCTCTTCCTGCAAACCTGCAGCAACTGTTCCTGAACCTGTTTGTTTTTCCTCTATAACATCTAAAGTAGAAGGAACAGTATGACCTGTATAAAAATATAAGGTATCTACTTTCACACCTTTTGCTACTACTAAGGCACCTTTTGAAACCTTCCAATTTTTATCAGTAAATGTAACAGTGCAACCTTGTTCAATTAGCTGTCCTGCTGAAATTAAATTCCTACTGAGCCTTGGAACATGCCTCACCTCTTGTAGTAGCCAATGATTCCCATTCTACAACTTAATCTTGATTCTTCCCTTTCCAACAATCTGACAGGGTTCGTTATCTCCCAAATAAACCAACCCAAAATCCCCTTGGACATAATCAAGAAAATAACTTCTATGGGGCGTAGCATGAAATGAGGCCCCTAAATCTAAAACCCATGAATCATCAGCATTATCTAGGGAAAGAATCAAAGCGTCATCTTCAGATTTATTACTTACCACATTTGCTTCCTTATTGCCTTCTTGTTTGTCTCCTTTATTTTTCCGAGACCAGCAATCTTTATTCAGATGACCTGGTTTTCCATAGTACCAGCAATCCTTCTGTCCTCTGGTTTGGGATCTTTTGTCCTTTGATTTTCCTCGTGACTTCCCATGACCTCCAGAACCTTTTCCTCTCTCCTTTGATCTGCCCCTGCTTTCTGCATTCAAAACACTGCCTGATTTGGATCCACCTGAGCTTTTCTTACGAATTTCCTCACTCAGAATAACACCAACAACATCATCAAATTTCAGGGTATTTGAACCAGAAACAGAGTTACTAACCGCCATTACCAAACTATCCCAGCTTTCAGGCAATGAACATAATATCAAGAGAGCTCTAACTTCTTCATCAAATTTTACATTTACAGAAGTCAATTGACTGACAATCGTATTAAATTCATTTAAATGATCTGTCACAGATCCACCTTCAACCATTTTCAAATTAAACAAATGCTTCATAAGAAATACCTTATTTGAGGCTGAGGGTTTTTCATACAATTTAGCCAAAGCTTTCATCAGACCATCTGTTGTCTTCACTTCCGTTATATTGAATGCCATCGACGGTGCCAGGCACAACCGAATGGTTCCAAGTGCCTTTCTGTCAAGAAGATTCCAATCCTCATCAGACATTGTTGCCAGTTTCTTGGCTACTCCTTCCAACGGCATCCATAAATCCTTTTGATAGAGGTAATCCTCCATCTGCATCTTCCATAACTGATAGTTCTGCCCATTGAATTTATCGACCTTCAATCTTCCCTCATCCGCCATTGCTCCCACTCAATCGTGAGACTTTCCTGCAGACGATAATCGAACACAACCCGCTCTAATACCACTTGTTAGGGTTAGCCGGTAGAAGATATCAATTAAATGCAAAAAAGATTAAACAGAAGAATGGAAATACACAAATTCAATAATAGCGAGAGACAAGTTTTAACGTGGTTCACCCAAACTCGGGCTACATCCACCAAACAGAGAGTCCAATATTATTATCCAGTAAATCAAACCAATTACAATCAGCAATCCCCGCAACTCAATACCGCTGCAAATGCTACAATACAATATATCAAAACCCTAACCCTTAGCCACTTTTATCAAGCTTTTTTGTCGGTTACAAAAATTAGGGTTTTCTTATGTCGGTCATAAAAATAGGATTTTTTAAGTCGGCCCTAAAAAAAAAATTTCTCAGGGGCTACCGCCCCCAAACCCCTGCTCGGCCCGGCCCCGAACCTCGGCGAGGATACATGGCTAGTGTACAGTACTTTCCTGATCAGTCGCCACCTACCAACACCCAGCATTTGAGACATCTACGAGGAAGGATGGGAAAGGGTATGTGAAGTTCCTTTTAGAGATCAATTGGTTCATATGTGGATCAGTAGATAATGCTAAGTAGGCAGAAGCAAACTTAAAAATGTTGCATCTACAGCTATTTCCCTTGGTAAGGGATTATGATCCTTATCACAGGGTAGAGAGATTCATAAATAAGAAATACAAACACACCACTCACCTAGAAGACTATTGGGTGTATTGTGATGATGGACATCAAGGAAAAGGGAGGCCATCAAAGACTAACCCTTGATCAAATGAAAACCCTTAGATGTTCGAAGGTATCACCTGAGGTCAAGGTGGATGACAAGGATATCTTGGATTCTAAGTATGAAGAAAGGAAAATATACAATGAAGCATTGGCTCCTCCTAATTGGACTAAAGAGGATGAGACATCCATTGATGTCATCATAGCTAGAGTGATGAGGATGACCAAAAATTGGTTGAACAAAAGGATTAATGAGCTTAAAACCAAGGGAGTGGCTACCACCTGTAATGTCCCCTTCTAGCAAGCCAAAAATTTTGCAACCTTGCAAACAATTTCAACTTATAAAAGAGCACATTAGTATACAAATCATTTTATCATGTTCACATAAAGTGCTTAACAATAATAAACTCTATCTATTTCATATCTTTTTAGTCATATATCAATGGTCATGATCTATCTTATATCATTAATCACATATGAGTCATGGACATACCTCAGGGAGGATGTTCATAATCCTACCCATTAATCAGACCACTCACCTAATATGAGAGGGTGGATTAAGGATTCCAAGACCCACGGTCGTAGGCCCAAGGCTTCACCTCACACCCGGAGGTACTTCACTCTTGGCTCAGAGGGGCTTATAGCCAGCTCGAGGTTCACCTACCGTTAGGCCATTAATATTATCTAAGTCCTACGCAACCATATGGTCAAGAACTTCATGCTACACCCGGCAATACTTTGTTCTTACCCTAGGTCTAAGAGCTTCATGCTACACCCATCAATACTTCGCTCTTAGCTCTAAGGGGCAATGACTTGCCAGCTCGAGTGCTAGACACTAGATTCCTTCTGACCACCAGTCTCATACTAATAAGGTGTGTAGGTGGATTAAGGGGAAGGCTACTAATCCTAGCCCGGTACTCCATGGTCATAATCAATCTCTTTATAGAACATACTTATTATTCTAGGCATCATGCCTTCTATTTAAAAATTCACTTTCTTGGATATTCAATAATTACTAGTATATTGATATTTCCCTTTGAATGCATATTTCATTAGATGTTTACTCTATTATTATTAGCTTTTCCTAATATGAGATTATTAGAGCTTCCTAGCATTCAATGGATTATTCACAACATTTATAACCTTATCATTTATATCTTATAAATTGAACAAGTAAATATAAATTCTTACATAACATAAATTGAATAAGTAAATATAATTGCTTACTTACCTGCTGTAGCTTTACCTAGAATTTCTTACCTATGCTGTCGTAATATAATTTTTATTGTATTGTTGTTGCCGTTTATATATTTTATAATATATATTTCACACACTTTTACTGCTGATGTACATATCTCTATATAGTAATTTATGATATCTTTCCTACTTATGACTCAGAAATATATATTATCCGATACTCTTTTTATATTTTCTTCCGATGATGTTTTCCTTCTATCTCACAACCTTTATTTATTTCCCTTTCAAGGGATATGTTCGAAGAGGCACGTCTCTTATTATGCTTGGTGGTAAAAGACATACTTACCCTCTTATAATTTTTATTACTTTATATTAATTCCCTTTTGTGGTAAAACTAGTTCTAACCATACGTAACTCCCTTATCATAAGAGGTTAGGTTAAAAGATATTTATTTATATTATATCATTATAATAAATAATATATTATTTATTTATATTATTTATATTATATCATTTATATCATAATAAATGATATATGATTTATATTTATATTACAATATAAGATAATAATAATAATATTTGTATTTATATTATTAGATATATTTATAATATATTATTTATTAATGTGATCGTTAGTGTCAACCAACTTAATTGCTGCACTTATAAATATCCTCCTTTGGCCTCCCCTTAATCTTTTTAAAGTACATTATTTATATAATATATATAATTTAAATAAATACATTTGTTATTAAGTATGGGAGCTCTTTTAGCTTATTTTATTCACAAGCATATAATATGGTGGGATAATGTTTTTGTCTTATTAGACTTTTATCTTTATATGATTTTATTTTGAATTTGACCTTTTGTTTAACCGTATTATTTTGCCTTATTCCAAATTACTTTACTTTCTAGCTTTAATGGGTAAGACTCTTCGTAATATTTATTTTTATATATAATAATATATCTTATTAATTATTCACATAAATATTATATTAAAATATTTATATTTATAATATATCTAGTTAATTAAATATATATATTTCATATATTTTATAATATTTAAATTATATTAAATTAATAATATTATTTATTAAATAATACATATTAATAATATATTTTAAATAAATATATTATATATTTAGTTTATATAAAGCTAACTTATTATTTAAATAAATGATTCAATTATAAATCATTATAGGGACATGACACCACCTTCAACAAGAAGAGAAAGATGAAAGAAAGGGATGATCCAAACTTTGAAGATTTCCTTGTGCATAAGCGGCATGTCATGGAAACTAGGCTCGCCCAACCAGGATCATCGGGAGTTATAGAAGAATTCACTATGGAAGGTGTCTCAGTTTTCACTAGGCCATCACCTCCCAGGGATGTGCCACAGAAAACCATTCCTATATCCATGCCTAAGGTTGCAGCAATAGATGAAGAGGAGCATACATATGAGGACATAACCAAGGGGCATGATGATGTATTGAAGGGAGTAAATATCCCTTAGCTGAAGAGACACCAAGGCCTAGTAATGAGAGGGTCCACCTCTAAATTTGTTGGCATCCAAACTCCAGAGTATTAGGATCCAACACTACATGTGGCAAGGGAATTGCAACATAATGTACCAGTAGTGGAGATTATGAAAGTGAAAAGTGAATTGGCCAAGGAGGATAGAATTGAGGAATTGGAGAAAGAGGTCAATCAACCTTTACCTCTAAGTCAAATAATTAATTTGACTGATGATGAAGTTACTAGGGATGTGACTTCCCATCCCATAGAGAGCCTGCTAAGGCATACTAAGTCTCCAGCTGGAGATACTCTTCAGGAAGGACATGATAGCATGGATGTTGAAAAACCAAAATCTCTTGAAGTAGAAGTGCAAACAAGGCACCTAGATGTCCTCATAGATACCATCACTAGCCCAAAGGTAATCGACTTAATATACTAGCCTGGGGATGGTGGTGAGGAAGAGGTTGTTAAAGATAGCCAAATATAAGAGGAGGATATCCAGATGGATGTGGATATCCAAACTGAGGATATATGGCAAGAAGAAGAAGATATCTAGATGGATATGAAAAATCTTGAATAGCATGAGCCCGCCTCTAGACAACAGGTTCAAGAAGACAAGGGGACTGATGAGGGTGCTCAAAAATAGAATGAAGAGCCTCATCAAGATGATGAACATCAGGATCAACCAGAGGGATAAGTGGAAGGTGGTCCTGAGGGTGGCATAGGTCATGATAAGCAAGATGAAACACCAGACACAGACCAACAGCCACCTAAGTAGGAGGAGGTCCATGTGGATAAGAGTGGTGATTAGGATATGGGCCAACAACAAGAAAATCCAAAGGTAATCCCACCACAGAAAGATCAGGATAAAGAGATGGAAATACATGATGCTCAAGTTGAGCAGTCAGACCAGGCAGGGTCTAGATCCAATGTATTGTCATGGATGTCATCAGAGGTAGAGCCTCCTACACATGATCCTACACCATTTGATTTCAAATCATTGTTTACATTAAATAATGTTAATCCCAAGCACAAGGCTAGGGTTGTATCCACAATAAAGAGGGATGTTATAATAGGAAAAAGGACAACACAATTGGTTGTTCCTATTGTTGATAAGAACAAGGGAGAAATAAGTGCAATTGAATTCCAGGTCACAACTATTGACCTTGGACATTTCATGGCAGATTGGGACATGGCAGAGCTCAAAGAGAGCACTAAAGTCATGGCAGTTAGAATGAAGAGGTTGAAGACCAAGAATAAAGAATTAAAGGAGTAAAATTCTTAGTTACATAATTTCATCAAGGGTTTCATGAAGCCCACGGGATTGGCATCTACAATGCAGCAAGCAGAATGGCCCATTGCCTTAGCATTAGTTAGTGAGGAAGAAATAACTAGACTGGATGCTCAAAAGCATCAAGCCCAAGTCATGAGCAATTGGTTCATGTGATTCATGACTGATGGGGAGAAAACAATAAGGACATCCATGTCCAATTGGAACACATTGTCTGCTTTGAAGGAAGAAGTCGAGTCCTTGAAGAGAACATCTAGACAAAGGCTCAAGCAAAGTGACTATGCCTTGGATAGGCTAAAAGAGCTAAGAAAAATAGAAGATCAAGATCTTCTAAAGAACACAATTGTGACTATTCATACATTACCTAAGGTAGCCACATGGATCCCATACCTCCAATTTGAGGTGGATGTTTTGAGGACATGCATGTCCAAAATAGGGGATATAATTAAGTACAAAGATCCATGGCATGTTAGCAGATGAAATGAAGGTTTTGGAGGAGTTACTTGGTGATTCTATGGTAGAGACAAGTACTCTAGATGAATAGGAGTCCAAACAGATATTCAAGGAAAGATATGGTACAATATCAGAGGATCCTGTGCAACATTTATCAAAGAATGTCATGGATGAGATGGCAGAGTTAAATGTCAAGATAAGGGCATATGATAAAGAAGTTGATGGCAAGGAAACTAAGGTGGTATCCCTGGATGAGAAGATAAAGGCATTGGAATATGCAAGGATGAAGGCTTAGGTGGATGACAAATCCTAGATAGACACCGTGGTACGTGCATATGACTTCTATAAGAAGTTAGACACAGGGGTCATCATCACTAAGGGATCTGATATGTCCGAATAGGATGCTACTACGAGGATACTGGAGGGATATTCCTTGTTGGTTATTTCTTTCTAATAGTTGTGAGCTGGCAACACATGCCGCCTAGTATTGTTTGTTGACTTGGTCAAAGGAAACTGAACCATTGATCATTTTGGATGGATCCTAACCATTGGATCATTGTAACTGAATCTTATCCTTGTCCTATAAAAGGATATTGATTATCATTTGTAAAGAGAGATTGAATTATGGAACTTGTGAGCACTAAGTTTGTTTACTTTGCAACTTTTGTGGCTTCACAAGATTCTTTCGCATATTGAATGAAAATGGAGCAATAGATTACTACCTAATCATGAATCTTGAGTAGAATTTGGTTGATTCCTGGTGTGTAATTGTGGATTGTTGCATTCATACTAAAGTGCATTCACTATACTTGCATATAGTTATCATCTTTTCCTTTGAAGATTTGTGCTGACTGCGCATAGTTGTGGATATTCCTAGCAAAATGTGGTTTGGTTTCTCTCGTTTTCATGAAAGTATCAGAATATGTATGTGGACCATTGATCAAAGTTAAGAAATTATAGGATTTACATTCTTTAAACCTAATCTTTTGACATTTCATTTCATAATAATCATAAATAGCTGCAAATAATGATAAATAACAAGCAGATACAGGAAAATATGTTGAATTAGTATAAATAATTACATATCCATAGCATATTTGAGTAAATTGTGTTGGTACTTAGGATTGCGGGACCCTTAACCCCTCCCTTCCAGGCCCGTGCAGTCTCTAGGGGTATTATGACCGGGGCGCCATTCACCATCAGTTTGAGCTTTTGGCGTAGTGGTAGCCGGGTCGTGTACCAACAAATTGGTGACTCTGCTGGGGAGGGGTTTGAATCTCGCCCGATGTCCACTGCTCTCCATGTGTACAAGGTGCGCCTAGCAGTCCGTGTATGTCCGTACAGTTTACCGTCGGGCATATGCAGACTGGTGGGGTATGTTGGTACTTAAGATTGCGGGACCCTCAACCCCTCCCTTCTGGGCCCATGTGGTCTTTGGGGGTATTATGACCAGGGCGCCATTCACCATCAGTTTGAGCTTTTGGTGTAGTGGTAGCTGGGTCGTGTACCAACACACCCTACACCAATTTCTAGAAAGCAATATATTGTCTACACTTAAATCTTTGTCATTCTTTAATTGCTTCTTGATTTTCTCTTTCAACTTCTTGAATGCTTCACCATTGATAGGAATATTAGGATCTATCTTTGAAAACACCACTGGCTCATGTACTTGTAAGAATGCACAGCTAAGTCCATCCCCAATAAGAATGTTATACAATCTACCTCTTTATGATCATTTGTATTGTGAATACGACATCCATACTTGCACTCGAAGTCTTTCAAATTCTTGCTACCAAGACACTCATTTAATGACCACCATAGTTGGAGAACAATTGGAGTCAAATTTGCAGGATCATACCCAACAACTTGCTGCATATCCAATCTTGAATCTAAGGTTGAGAAATCCATCTTCTAATTTTTTTTTTTGTATTTTTGTATTTTTGTATTTTTTGAAATTTTCTACTTTTTTTGTATTTTCTGAAATATAAGAGAGATCTTGAAATCTTGAATCTTTCCTTCAAAGCTCACTTCAAACTTCAATCCACTACTCGGAGTATCTTGTTGCTCTACTTGAAATGAAGAATATCCATGTTTTCACCCAATGTATTTTGCTTTGCATTTCTCCGCATTCAAGTTTTACAGTTTGCAGTTCTGGAATTAAGATTTTAATGATGTTATGTGCATTTAGTTCAAATGATTCATGATTTAGTGCTCCACAAGCGATCTTTCCTTTATGATAGTGGCCGATAGTAATTTTCAAGTGCTCCGGTTTGAAGAATCTCATGGATAAAGTGTTTAGAGGTTGTGCGGATGTTCTTGGTGATTATAATATGCTTGTGGATGTCTCTGGATCATGTTCCTATCTTTTGATTGGTCTTCAAAGTGTAATCCAGATCGTGCATGTAGTGTGTTCCTAAAGGACTTAATGTTAACTCTAGTTTTGGACGACCTGATTGTTTTCACCATTTGCAGATGTGCTTAGAAGTTTGTAAAACATGTTGCGTGGAAAATTGCATTTGAGTCCCAACTAAGGATTGGCGTGCTCCGCATGCATTTCTCTTCTCCCCTAATCTATTTAGGTCCGGATCTAATTTGAATATTGGCTAAATATGTAAGTATGCCAACCTTGGAGATCATTCCAATGGTTGATAATTGTAATGCCATCCTTGATGTTTATTCCAAGGTTGATGAATTGTATAAATACTTGTAATGAGGTCATGAATGATTGAAGGGTGTGTGAAAATGTGAAGATAAGTGTGAAGTAAAAGCAGAGCAGAGCAAAGGAAAGATAATGTGCTTCAATGGAACTAAACTCAGGCATGGAGTAGATGCCATTATCTCAGTTCACTAATTCTGGTAGTGAACCACCCACCAGCAATGAGCCACCCCATTAGCAGTTAGCCCTTTCTTCTTGCAGTGAGCATTTTGGGTAGTGAGCCCTAAGGTAGTAAGCCTTTGATTTTTGGTATTGTTATAACATATTATATTGTGAGCTAACACTCACCATGGTTTCTCCCTTATAGGGTTTTCCATGTAAAAAATTTGGTGTCTCATGTGTTTAAGTTTTTGTTTTCATGCTTCCATGGTTAAAATACAAATACAACATTAATCGGTTGATGTGTTAATGGTTTTGAAATATTGGTTACAACTAATTCACCCCCCTCTTAGTTGTATTGTGCTTTTCAACAATTGGTGTCAGAGCAAGGGTTCCTTGGTAAAGAGTCTAACAGCTCGAGGTGGATCCAAGATGGCCCACAAAAAGGAGTCACCGTAGTTCGATGGAACAAATTATGCTCTTTGGAAGGTACAGATGAAAAGTCATCTCATTTCACTTGGTTATAATGTTTGGAAGATGACAGAGAAAAAGTATACTATTCCTCAAAATGGGCTAACAGATGAAGATGAAGTCAAACGGTATGAGTTTAATGGAAAGGCTAGAGATGCTCTGTTAAATGCTTTATCCAACATTGAGTTGGTGAAAGTTATGGATCTAAAAACTACTCATGCTATCTGGGAAAAGATGAAAAGTTTGTATGAAGGAGATGATTCTGTGAAGAGTACAAAATTGCACAAACTAAAGGCAAAGTATGAAGCCCTAAAAATGAGTGATGATGAGAACATAACAATCTACATGCAAAAGGTTGATGAAATTGTCAATGGAATCAAAGGCCTTGGAGGAACTATTGATGAAGATGAGGTTGTGTTAAAGATTCTTAGGTCTTTGCCTAAATCCTATGGTCACAAGGTGGCAACAATTGAAGAGGTTATGAATGTGAAAAAGATTTCAAAGGTTAGTTGTTTGGGAAGCTTACAACTTTTGAGATGAGGGAGTTTGGTGATGCTCTGCCGAAGACTAAGATTGCTTTCAAAACCAACACTTCAGAAAATATTTCAAGAGCCCAAAAGTATGTTGTGGAGTCAGATGATGACCTTGATGAGGTTGAAGCCAACTTTGTGGACAAAATGCAAAGAGGTACTGGCAATTTCAAAGGCAAATTACCATTCAAATGCTTTTCCTATGGTAAGATTGGTCACTATGCCTCCAAGTGTCCGGAAAGAATTGAGAGAGGTAAGAAGAAATTTAAAAGTAGACCTAGAATTGTAAAGAAATGCTATTATGTTAGAGATCTTGATGATGATGGTGTAACAGATGATGAGTCTGATGATAATAGTACTAGTGCAAATGAATTCTTGTTTATTGCTATCAAAAAAGAACCTGTGTCTACTAATCCTGCTAGCTATGTGAAGGAAGAAAAATCAGTGGAAGAAAGTCTTTGTCTGTCTAGGTTGAGAAAGATAAGGATGAATGGGTTATTGACAGTGGATGTTCACATCATATGACCGGTGATAAAAGTAAGTTTGCAAGCTTGGAAAAGTATGATGGGGGACTGGTTAAGTTTGGTGATAATGTAGCTGGTAAGATATGTCGAAGAGGATCTATTCTTTTGATGGTAAACATAACACAGATGATGTTCTATATGTGAAGGTTTTAAAGCATAATCTTTTAAGTGTGGGTCAGATGTGTGACAAAGGATATGATCTGAGATTCAAGGATAATGGATGCAAGATCATGGAAAGCTCTGGAATAGTGATTGCAATTGGTAAGAAGACTAAAGGTAATGTTTATCACTTGAGGGGAACTAATAATTATTGCTTGTTGGCTCAGATAGATGAGAGTTGGATGTGGCATAGAAGGATGTGTCATCAATTTTGACAATTTAGTGAAGATAAGTTTAGTACAAATTGTGATATCACTTGAGGGGAACTGATAATTGTTGCTTGTTGGCTCAGATAGATGAGAGCTGGCTGTGGCATAAAAGGATGTGTCATATCAATTTTGAGAACTTGGTGAAGATAAGTTTAGTACAAGCTGTGAGAGATCTACCTAAGCTTGTGAAGCCTACTAATGCTATTTGCAAGGAATGTCAAATGGGCAAACAGACAAGGACAAATTTCAAGAGTAAGGAACAATTTTCTACTGGATTGCTTGAGCTGGTGCATACAGATCTGTGTGG
Source organism: Cunninghamia lanceolata (assembly GCA_027924645.1). Classification (NCBI taxonomy): domain Eukaryota; kingdom Viridiplantae; phylum Streptophyta; class Pinopsida; order Cupressales; family Cupressaceae; genus Cunninghamia; species Cunninghamia lanceolata. Next base: position 4,756,764 of record BSBN01000847.1, on the reverse strand, counting down.
TCCTACAAGAACAAGAAGTCTGCAAGGAGACATGTACTTTATGTTGCTTATTGATGATTATTCTAAAATGGCATGGGTCACTTTTCTAAAATTGAAATTAGAAGCCCTAGAAAAGTTCAAAGATTTCAAGGCAATGGTTGAGAATAAGTTAGAATTAAAGATCAAATGCTTAAGGTCGAATAGAGGAGGTGAGTTTACATCAAGTGAATTCAACATTTTCTATGAAGAGCATGGGATAAAGAGACAATTGTCTACTCCTAGGACTCCTGAGCAGAATGGAGTTGTTGAAAGAAAGAACAGGACAATTCAAGAGGCTGCTAGGTCAACGATGATGGAGGCTAACCTACCAGAAGTGTACTGGAGAGAAGTTATACATACTGCTATCTACATCTAAAACATAGTTCAAGTCAAAGGTAATGGTACTAAAACTCCTTATGAATTGTGGTATGGAAGAAATTTTCCTATAGTGAAATATTTCAAGTTTTTGGAAGCAAATGTTATATCAGAAGAGATGAAGAGTTAGGCAAGTTTGATGCTAGGTGTGATGAAGGAATTTTCCTTGGATAATCCACTAAGAGTAAGGCCTACCGGTGCTACAATAAGAGATTGAGAAAGATGATTGAGAGTGCTAATGTGAAGGTTGATGAATACAGGGAGATAACATCAAATCTAAGTGGCTATGAATTAGATGAACATGCTGTTACAATCAATAAAGAAAGGGTGGAACAAAAGGATAGTCAAGTTGAAGAAGAAAAGGCTCTGGAAAGTGCTGTTAAGACTCCCAGGTATGTAAGGATTAATCATTCTGAAGATCAAATTATTGGTGACAAAAGAAAAGGGGTATTGACAAGGAAAAGAGCTGCAGAGGAACAAGTAAACTACTGTTTGCTTTCATAGATTGAACCTAAAACTGTAAGTGAAGCCTACAAAGATGAAAGTTGGGTAAAAGCCATGGAAGAAGAATTGATGCAAATAGAGAAGAATCAAACTTGGGAATTGGTCCCTAGACCTGGTGATGAGAATGTGATTGGAACCAAATGGGTTTTTAGAAATAAGATGAATGAAAATGGAGAAGTTGTAAGAAACAAAGCAAGACTGGTATGCAAAGGATATTCTCAGGTTGAAGGTATAGACTTTGAGGAGACTTTTGCTCCTGTGGCAAGGATTGAAGCAATAAGAATGTTTTTGTCATTTGCAGCTCACACAGATTTTAAGGTGTATCAGATGGATGTGAAGTCTGCATTCTTGGATGGAGAGATGGAAGAAGAAGTGTACATTGAACAAATGGAAGGATTTCAGTGATCAGATCAAGGTGACATGGTGTGCAGATTGAAGAAGGCCCTGCATGGACTCAAGCAAGCTCCTAGAGTCTGGTATGCAAGGTTGGACAAGTATTTGATGCAATTAGGGTTCAGTAAAGGTACTTCATACAGTAATCTCTATTTCAAAATTAATGATGATCAAATTCTAATTATTATGGTCTTTGTTGATGATATTATCTTTGGAGGAAATTAAGGTATGTGTAAGAAATTTGCTAAGGAAATGCAAAAGGAGTTTGAGATGTCTATGTTTGGTGAAATGAATTTCTTTCTAGGACTGCAAATTACTAAATCAGAAAAAAGGAATTTTCATTTCTCATTCTAATTATGTGAAAGAGTTGTTGAAGAAGTTTGGCATGGAGAATTCTAAGCCAGTATGTACTCCTATGGTAACTGGTTGCAAGCTGAGCAAGAATGATGAATCACCTAAGATTGATTAGAAAAAGTATAGGTCTATGATTGGAGGACTATTTTATCTAACCCATACCAAACCTGACATAATGCATGTAGTCTGTCTTGTGGCAAGATTTCAAGAAGATCCCAAAGAGTCACATGTGATGGTAGTCAAGAGGATCATGAGATATTTAAAAGGTACTTTAGACTATGGATTGTGGTATCCCAAAGATACTGATTTCACTCTTAGTGCTTATACAAACGTAGATTGGGCTGGAGATGCTGATGACATAAAGAGTACAAGTGGAGGTGCTTTCATTTTGGGTAACAAATTGGTGTCATGGTTGACCAAGAAGCAAGAATCAGTTTCTTTGTCTACTGCAAAAGAAGAATATATTGTTGCAACATGTTTTTGCACTCAAGTGCTTTGGATGAAGCAAACATTGAAGAACACAAGAATTGTGTATGAAGAACCAATCTCAATCTTTTGTGACAATACAAGTGCTATAAACATTTCAAAGAATCCAGTGATGCACTCAATGACAAAGCATATATCAATAAGGTATCACTTTTTGAGAGAAAAGGTAACATATAATGAAGTAAAGATGGAGTATGTGTCTACAAAGGACCAAATTGCAGATATTTTCACTAAGCCTCTGCCTAAGGATAGTTTTGAGTATCTTAGGGATAAGTTAGGGGTTATTACCCCTCCTGCTCTTAACTAAGATGCATAGGAAATGCATCAGTCCAGTGGTGCTCAAAGTCTCATTCTTTTGATCTAGATTGATGTTTCGAAGGCTACCCCTTAGAGGGAGCAGGTAGAAGTTGCTGATATGAGTTTCTGATAAAGAGCGGTAACTATTGCAATGTTGATGATAGGGGGAGTTGTGCAGTAAAGAGAAAGAAAAGGTCTGACTCTTTGCCATTGATGTCTAAGGGGGAGATAAGTTCATGTGAAAAACCTAAGAAGAAAAGTTAGTTAGAGAAAGCATCAAGTAAGGGGGAGCAAAGAAGCAAAGCAAGATTGTATGTCTTGATGGTTTTTCACATCATGTGTTGCCATCAATGATAAAGGGGGATATTGTTTCAAGTATGAGTAGTAAGTGTTGTCATTGATGTCAACACCTAAGGTCAACATCTAAGGAAGTTATTGAGGAATTAGTACAAGTGTAGAATTGCTTTATCTACTAGAACAATGCAGTGTTTTGCTCCGCATATTCTGTAGATTGAATATCTTTGTCTGTAGAATGGAAGTAATGTTAAGGGATGTTTGAAGATGCTATGATTCAAGTTTGAGCCTCCGGTGTGAAGATTTGAGCAAGTTCTGTTCACCAGAGTAAAAACTATTTTTCTGTGCATTTATTGGTGACAGGAAGAATGTATTCTGCTCCGCATTTCTCCGCATTCAAGTTTTACAGTCTGCGGTTTTGGAATTAAGCTTGTAATGATGTTATGTGAATTTCTTTCAAATGGTTCATGATCTGGTCCTCCGCAATCAATCTTTCCTTTATGATAGTGGCCGACAGTAATGTTCAAGTGCTTTGGTTTGAAGAATCTTATGGATAAAGTGTTTAGAGGTTGTGTGGATGTTCTTGGTGATTATAACATGCTTGTGGATGTCTCTGGATCATGATCCTATCTTTTGATTGGTCTGCAAAGTGTAATCTGGATCCTGCATGTAGCGTGTTCCTAAAGGACTTAATGTTAACTCTAGTTCTGGCTGACCTGATTGTTTTCACCATTTGCGGATGTGCTTCGAAGTTTGTAAAGCGTGTTGTTGCATGGAAAATTACATTTGAGTCCTAGCTAAGGCTTAGCGTGGTCCGCATTCATTTCTCTTCTCCCCTAATCTGTTTAGGTCCAGACCTAATTTAAAAATTGGCTAAATATGTATGTATGCCGATCTTGGAGATTGTTCCATTGGTTGATTATTGTAATGCCGACCTTGATGTTCATTCCAAGGTTGATGAATTGTATAAATCCTTGTAAGTGAATGATTGAAGGGTGTACGAAAATGTGAAGATAAGTGTGAAGTAAAAGTAGAGCAAACTAGAGGAAAGATAATGCACTTCAATGGAACTGAACTCAAGCATGGTGTAGATGCTATTATCCTAGTTCACTAATTCTGGCAATGAGCCACCCATCAATAGTGAGCCACCCCATTGGCAGTGAGCCCTTTCTTCTTGTAGTGAGCATTTTGGGCAATGAGCCCTAAGGTAATGAGTGTCTAATTTTTGGTATTGTTATAACATATTATATTGTGAGCTAACACTCACTGTGGTTTTTCCCTTATAGGGTTTTCAACGTAAAAAATCTAGTGTCTCCTATGTTGAATGTGTGAATGTGTTTATGTTTCCATTTTCATACTTTCATGGTTAAAATACAAATACAGTGTTAATTGGTTGATGTGTTAATGGTTTTGAAATATTGGTTACAATTGATTCAACCTCTCTCAATTGTATTGTACTTTTCAACAATATGTATTCCTGCTAAACTTTCATAATTCAAACTTGAGATGCCGACAAGGGAAACCTTTTTAATGGTCACAAGCTGACATTCAAATTTGGGACCTGTTGATGAGTTTTTTAGTCACAACAACAAGAAATAAAAGTTTACACTCAAACCTTTATTTATCTTGAAAGATATGATGAATTCTAGAAGAATTCATAATCCCAAGTCTTCATGGATTAGGTCTTGATCATCTGATGTTACTCAGAGTTTGATGTGCAAATGTTATTTTCCATTTGGGGCCTTACATGTGATTATGCAAAGTTTTGTTCTCCTTCAGTTATCAAGTTATTTGTATCTGCTCTGCATAAATCTTTCACAATTCTATTAGATCTTACACTATCAAGTCAAGCTTTGAGAAAATATATGTCAATATATTCCTAATTCTTATCAATTCACCCAACTTTATCCTCTATTTAGGCTAATTATGAAGATATATCTGGATTTGATTAGTTCTTCTGAAACTATCTCCAATTTCAATCAATTTTTGCTTCTAGACCTTAAATTTACTCAAATATTGTGCGAATAAGCATATATTTCACTACAATTTACCATTATTTGCATGGATATTCATCTACATGATGTGCAATTTGTTGGTACACGACCCGGCTACCACTACGCCAAAAGCTCAAACTGATGGTGAATGGTGCCCCAGTCATAATACCCCTAGAGACCGCACGGGCCCGGAAGGGAGGGGTTGAGGGTCCCGCAATCCTAAGTACCAACATACCCCCACCAGTCCACGTATGCCTGACGGTAAACCGTACGGACATACACGGACTGCTAGGCACACCTTGTACACATGGAGAGCAGTGGACATCGGGCGAGATTCAAACCCCTCCCCAGCAGAGTCGCCAATTTGTTGGTACACGACCCGGCTACCACTACGCCAAACGCTCGAGCTGATGGTGAATGGCACCCCGGTCATAATACCCCCAGAGACTGCACGGGCCCGGAAGGGAGGGGTTGAGGGTCCCGCAATCCTAAGTACCAACAGGGTGCATGATAAAGATTATTTGGAATACACTTGTGAGAAATTCTGGGAAGCAATTCATCAAGCCATGAAGGACGTAGAAGCTGGTGTACCTGTTGAGGAAGAAGTCTTTACTACGAAGAACCTTGATAAGCAATGTACAAGTGAGAAAGAATATGAATACAAGTTTATCAATCCTGAAGAGATAGAAGCATTCGGACAAAGGTTATCAAAAGCATTAGAGGATTGTAAACAGGGTTTAGAAGATGTTAGAGCACTTAAAATGGCAATTGAGAAAGAAAGAAGTTCGAGCTTGTGGCAGGAACTTTAATTTGATGAAGGTAAGTTTCTTGAGGAGTATGCATCTACATTACATCAAGAAATCCTTGAGAATGAGATACAAGAAGTACAAAAGACGTTGTTAGAAGATCATGGATTGGAAGCATTGCAAAAGAATTTAGAAGGTATTATTCAAGAATATGCCGATGAAGAGCCCATGAGTAGACAAGAGCAATTTGGGTCGACGCTCGATGCTTCCATCATTATACAAGAAGATATAAAGCCAAAGAATAGAATGACAATTGAAGAACACGCTGCTGCAATGGATGCTGAGATCAAGAAGCTATTGACACCATTGCTAGAAATCACAAAGGAGCTTGACGATGAGATCGTGCAATATGAAGAAGATGAGAAACTCATCTACCATTAATGGTTACCTTCGGATGGATGCATAGAGTATGATCGAATGTTTGGTAGGCCTTGTCTCATTGAAAACAACGAGCATCAGGTTGTATCTTTCCCTTCTATTGATTGGAAGAGTTTTGAATTTGAACATCATGAACTTCTAATTGATAGTATTGATAGCACTGATAGTAATGATATTGATAATGATCTTGAACATATTGAACATGTTGAATATGAATTTGATTATGGTGAATTGGGTAGGACAACTTGCATTTGGATAGATCATGGTCCTGATGAGAACCCACAACTAATCATAATACCGCCAAAAAAATTTCCTACATTTGAGGTTTGTCACCTGAAGAGTCAGTGGTCTGAGTTCAAGGATGAATTTGCTCAGTTAAGGACTGTCATTGTTGCATTACTACTGCTATTCATACTGGAAAACCATACTAGGGCATGTATATACTTAACGTCTTGGGTTGCTTCTCTTCGTTGCTTGTACATAGTTAGGTTAGAATAGGGTTTTCATTTCATGTTGCGTCTTAGAGTAGATTTGCTCCCTTGAGGTCATTTGACTCAAGTGTTGGTTTGTCCTTTGCTTAGTTTTCATTTCATGTTTCTTGCTTGTTGTTTGTTTTTCCTTAGCCTAGTGGTTTGTTTTGCTTTCGTAGATTAGTTGTTCGCTTTCCTTTGTTGCTTGGTTTGTTTAGAATAGTTTGCTTTCATAGATTAGTTGTCTGTTGTTAGTTAAGGTGGTTTGTTGTGTCGGGTTTCTTATTTGTAAGAAGGTGATGTTATCTTAAACACACACTCTAGTTTCAATTCAGGATAGTATGTTAGTTCATTTCTTAGACATTCATTCATGAAAGTCTTAGAGTCTGAAGATGTTTTTCTTTCAATTTATCATCTTGTTAGACTTGGAACTTGACTTGGAAACTAATCATATATTGTGTCTTGACACTGCTATCTTTTGATCATAATGTTTTAAAATGAAAAATCTAAATTTTATGAATTCTTATGTCTTCTTTTGAGAAACATGGGTCATGACTGATGGATTTCTTATGGATTCCATTACTAGTGTCGAATAGCAAGACTGCTTGTTCATGGGGGATAAGTCAGTTGTTCAGTATCACTTGAAGTATTTTGAGATCTTATACCTTACACACATAAAAATCCTGAAGTACCTATAGGAGTCTCTGTGAACTTACATTAAGTGAAAAATCTAAAGGTCCACCTTTGCTACCATCGCAAGTCCACACCCGCTAGCTGAGTTATCAACGTAACTTGTGCCATCAAAAAGCATGTGTTGCAGGAGTGGCAGTACTGCATTGTACTCTATCACATTTAAGCTTAATAGATTATCAAAGAATGAAACAAAGAAATGCAAAATCACAAATCACACACTATAACTCAGTTAGATGGACAATCGAGTAATCTCTGTCGGGGCTATGGACACCTGACTGGTAGTGGGGCTTTGCTCGAGTGGAATTGCGAGACAAACCCGTCGGGGCTATAGACACTCGCTGGCAATGGGGCAATGTCCATGTAGTTCATGAGGTGTGTACTAATCATGTAGCTTAATGTAAAGGAGCTTAGATGATCTTAATTGCTAAGGGATGGAAATGAACGCATACGCACACACTTGGATCCTTGGAATATGGATGGTCGTGCTAGCAGTTGCTTTTGATTTTGTGAACATGTAGTTATGTTTATTTTCTCTAGTGTGTGGGTGTACATGGAAGTGTTGAAACCTGATTTTTGTTTATATTTGGAATACTTATGAAACTGTTTTAATTGAAACCTATCTTTAATCACATATCGGGAGATGTAGTGCCTTGATCCAATCTATGATTCTTTTCCTTTTTGAGTTCGTCGTCTAGCTAGTTGATGAGTAGAGGAGGAGTGTCTGAGGGTTCAGAGTCTAGATTGAGTCTTTGTCTTTGAAATGTTTAGGAACATTTATTCAGTTTGACGCTAGATGTTGTGACCAAATCACACATCGCCCCATTGCAAATGGGGACCCCCTTTTTTTTTTGAGCTCCAGTGCTTTGCTTTAGTCGTGGATGATGTCTTAGAACTTTTTAATAATGAAGTCAGTATTGTTTGAGTCTATAGATTTGTGGTGAATACCATAGTCCCCTGATGACCTAATATCCTGATGTTCTAAGATCCTAAAAATGACTAAGTCTGATACCCTGAAAAATCCTGAAAATTGGCTAAGTTTGAAATCTGGTGGATCCCTCAAAATCTAGAATCTACATGTTAAATCTGGTGGATCCGAGACCTATCTCAAACATCCTAAAAGGTATATTGAAAAATATTTAAAGTATAAGAAATTTGCTAGGCGCAAATTTTCTCCAGGAAGTTAGGCGCGCTTTCCCACCTCTGCAAACTCAAATCAGCGCCTAAGGTAAAAACTCAAATCAGCGCCTAAGGTAGAAACTTAAATGAGCGCCTTGATATAGAAGGGATATTTTGAAGTATAAAGGAGGGCGCCTTAAGAGAAGTAATTCACCTTGATCCCAAAGTTGATCAAACACATCAAATTGAACATCATAAAGCCAAGGCGCTACTTTCCTCATATATTACCTCACATTTGCGCCTAGAGAGGAATCATGTTGAGGCTATTGGAATAAGACAAGGTCATAGGAGTTTATACAAGTCATGAAAGTCATGGGAATTGGAAGTAACATCATTTCAAGTTGAGGCACCATATCACACATTGAATATCATCAAAAGGCACCTTATAGCCTTGTCAAAACTTTATCTCATTCTAGGCACCATTTTTTGTTGTTTTTGTCATTTTGAGCGCCTAGGAGTGTGGTTGATTAGAGAAGTGAGTTTGGGCGCCTAACATCTAAGAGCAATTCATCAAGTGATCTCAAGGAGTATGCTCTTCCATTGAATCATAAAGGAGTTTGAATGTATGAGAAATGAAGTAATTTTCAAATGACTAAGGCACCTTCATAGAGGATAGTGAGAAACATATGAAAGATAAGAGGAGCTCAAGGAAGTTAAAAGGAGTAATTAAGGGTGTTAGATAAGTAGAGAAGCTAAGTAAAGAAACTTAGGCGCACATCCATGTTTCTGCCACCTAAATTAGCGCCTAACCCAAAGAGAATATCCATTTTATCAAGGTGTTGATCTATGTCAACATAACCTTCAATTAGCGCCTTGGTGTCAAAGTCATAATAATTGGTCATCAAACAAGAACTTCTTTTAAAGTTAGAAGGAAATCATCAAGGAGGATAGGCGTTGATTTCATCCCAAAAGACCAAGAAGTGCGCCCAAGTAATCAAGGAGTCTATTTCTATCCAAATCAGCGCCTCAAAAGATATACATCAACTAATATCATAAAAAGTGTGCCTTGTAGGTGAAGTTGGAAATCAAGGATGATGGGCTTCATCAAGTGTTTGAGATCATGAAGTTATATCAAGTATATAGGCGCACATTTCAGTCTATTTACATCAATTTCAGTGCCTAAGTTTAAGGGAGGCATTTATCTAGTCAAGGAGCCTATCCATGACTATTTCTATCCAAATCAACGCCTTAATTGAGAAGAGCATTTGAACATTAAATCTGATTTGCAAGGTGAAGATTAAGATCATTGAAGGTCAAACAATAGACTAAGCACTTAAGGCAGCGCCTAGACTTGAAGAGCACTAATTTCACCAAAGCGCTGATTTATATCAGCAACACTCTCAACATGCACCTAAGGACATAAAGATTTTTAGAATTTGAAAACATGTTTAGAATCATTAATAAATGGGCCACAAGTTTAGGCGCACTTTCCTACTCCTAGCAACTCCAAATTGCGCCTTAAGAAGAGTACTTGAATTCACATCTAGGACTGAACACCTTGAAAAGAGGGAGTATTCTATTACTTCCCAATGGTTAGAAATCACAATGGTAGGAAGTTTAAGGCTAATTTGACTAAGGTGTATCTTGGCTAGAAAAATCTCTAATGTGTTAGAAAGTATTCAAAATGATTCCTATATGCTATGAAATGCAATGTTATCAATTGTTTAATATGATTGTTTTCTCTATGTTGCAGGAGATTGATGGACCTGAGTTATTTAAGGAGAAGGACCCTTGGAGTCACCTTCATGCAAGGAGTGAAGTAAGGATTGAAGATAGCTGCTCCAAAGGAACACTTCACCATTATCATGCTGGAACACTTCATTATCAATGGCATCATGTTCAAAGACATTCATCTATAAAGCTTCAAGTTCCTTCAACAACTTCAAGTCTCTAAGAAGTCTCTTACTACAAGCTAAGAAGGAAGCATCATCATCTCTACACTACTCTCTGTGAGGAATCATTCGCAAAGAAGATCAACATGTATCCTGCAAGAAGAAAGAATCACAAAATTAGACAAATGAGTTAAATACATCAGACACATTCAACTTACAACGAACAAGGCAAGATCAACAAAGGTACATCCCAAACATACAAGTTCATTCAAACAATCACATTCAAAGACATCACACATATGATGCAATTTGGGAATATGTTGAGGTGGCACCTACGTGGCAGAATACATATCATCATTCAATCACAATTCGCCACATCATTCAACCACATTCAATGCATCTTCAACAAGAAAGAAGACAAAGAGGACTTCCATGTGGAAGATGCTCTGAAGATTCCATTCCATCCTTATCTTCTTGGAAAATGTGCCTTCATTGCTTCTCTTATGTACTAAAAATAGCAAATTGTTATAACTACCTGCTGAGATGGCATGATTTGGGCCCTTGGCTACTTGAAATGATCCAGGCCATTCATTGTAATTCTGGAACTCTATATAAAGGCCTTGTTGCCTCATTTGTAAAGATATATAGTCAATAGTCAGTAGAGTAGAGTAGAATAGAAGAGACTCGAAATTCTCTGAGAGTGCTTGAAGTTGTAAATATTTCTCAAGATTAATCCAAGACATTGGAATTCACTTGGTGTTAAGTGTTGTCTTGTGGAATGACATGGTTTCTTGTATCTTGATTGAATGGAAAAATGTTTCTAAGTATATTAGAAGTAGAGTAGAAGCTCATTGATGTAATACATGTTGTATTGAATATTTGATCAACTCCTAGCTCATACTTTTAACATTCATCGTTGGTGAAGTGTTGTGTAAAGCTAGTTTGAGCTTCATTATAATTTGCTTAAGTTCGATTGTGGATGCTTGTTTGAGCTACGCCATTTAATGGGTGCTTATATGAGCTTTCATGATTTGAAAACCTTTCGCTATCCTTAGGAGATTGCACCAACTCCATGTAGTTGTAGACATCTTTGGCGAAGTGGAGTTAGGTTTATTAAAGAGTTTGTCTATTCACGCATCATCATTGCTTCATTGACCTTAGATTAGTTTCTCTGAACCTTTATCTTTTACCTTTTCTTTATTATTGATACATCATCCACACTGAAAAGAGAAATAAGTTGAATAAAGTATGAAGAAGTCTGCGTAAGTCCCTTTGTGATAATCAAGAAGATCACATCAAATCAGAGTATATCCAATGCATATCATGAATAAGGAACCTTGAAGTTGTCTCATTGGATCACATAGCTTAGCCTTTGAGAGACTTTATTCAAGAGAGAGTGGGATACTTAGTGTTTTTACTCTATTGTTGAGTTGTTTAAAAACAATCATCAACACTGTCACCAACAAATGTACAAAAAATAGTTTTTACTCTGGTGAACAGAACTCGCTCAAAGATATTCAATTTATAAAATATGTGGAGCAAAACACTGCATTGTTTTGGTAGATAAAGCAATTCTGCACTTGTACTAATTCCTCAAATAACTTCCTAGATGTTGACCTTAGGTGTTGACACCAAATGACAACACTTACTGTGCATACTTGCAACACATATATAATCATATTTAGGACTTCATTTTAAACCTAGATGGATAATGTGAACTTGTGATCTTGTGCTAAGGTTATTCAAAGGCTTTTATTGTATTGCTAAGCAGTATTGTGTTGTGTTTGTACTTGTTTGTTGCAGATTTGTTTTCATCAATCCATCTCCTCATGGCATGAAAGATCATCTCTCCGTGAGAGCTTCACCTTCGAGGTGAAATCTACTTTGTGTTTCAATCAATTTATCATATCATTTGTTTTTGCTTCTGTCCACCAAGGACACACACTCTCTATCTAACAACGGTGTTGGAAGGCTTGAATGCCATTCCACAGCTTGATTGAGGGAAGCTCCTAAACACCACAACCCCCAACCCCTCTCTTGTGATTGCAAGTGACGAGTATTGAATCTTGCAGAGAGGAGATGTAGGATATCAGAGCAGAGCATAAAGATTCTAGATCTAAATAAAACAATGGAAAATATCCCTTATTGGACACAGGCGATCCATCTTTCGTCCTCCAATTTGGCATTATCAGAAATCTCTAAGCAGGGTACAGTCTATAGCATATTTTGGTTCCCAGAGGCTCAAACTTGAATCATAGCATCTTCAGACATCTGTTAACATTACTTCCAATCCGTAGACAAAGATATTCAATCTATAGAATATGAGAAGCAAAACACTGCATCGTTCTGGTAGATAAAGCAATTCTGCACTTGTACTAATTCCTCAAATAACTTCCTAGATGTTGACCTTAGGTGTTGACACCAATGACAACACTTACTGCGCATACTTGCAACACATATATAATCATATTTAGGACTTCATTTTAAACCTAGATGGATAATGTGAACTTGTGATCTTGTGCTAAGGATATTCAAAGGCTTTTATTGTATGGTTGAGCAATATTGTGTTGTGTTTGTACTTGTTTGTTGCAGATTTGTTTTCATCAATCCATCTCCTCATGGCGTGAAAGATCTTCATCTCTCCGTGAGAGCTTCACCTTCGAGGTGACATCTACTTTGTGTTTCAATCAATTTATCATATCATTTGCTTTTGCCTCTGTCCACCAAGGACACACACTCTCTATCTAACAATGGTGTTGGAAGGCTTAAATGCCATTCCGCGGCTTGACTGAGAGTAGCTCCTAAACACCACAACCCCCAACCCCTCTCTTGTGATTGCAGGTGACGAGTGTTGAATCTTGCAGAGAGGAGATGTAGGAGATCAGAGCAGAGCATAAAGATTCTAGATCTAAATAAAACAATGGAAAATATCCCTTATTGGACACAGGCGATCCTTCTTTCGTCCTCCAATTTGGCATTATCAGAAATCTCTAAGCAGGGTATAGTCTATAGCATATTTTGGTTCCCAGCCTTCAGAAAAAGCACCACACTAGACAAGGGCAACCCCTCTTTTGTCCCCAAAGTTTCTACTTCCTAAAATTTAAATGTTGATATGTTTCTAATCTGCATTTAGTGCCTTCCTGTGTGAGCATTTGTCGGGTTTCGTCTGTTTGTTTACAATTTTGCATAATTAGGGTTTTAGGCCTAATTGGATTAGGGTTTTAAAAAAATATCAATCTATTCTATCTTTCCAAACATCTCATAGTGACATCAGACCTATAGTTGAGTCATTTATCACAATTGTGACTTAGCTCAATTTATATCCTTGAATGTATGTGTGAAAGAAGGGTTTGATTGAATCTAATTAACACACAATTTGATCATCCCCATTTTCATATATAACATTTTGGTGACCCTATGTTTTATTGAACATTGCAACTTGCTGAGTGTTGTAAATTAGATTTGCATTCATACATATCATATTCATCATTCTACATTCAAAGATCTTACAAAAATTTGAAAATTTTGAAAAAATCAAGCATCCTAGGCTTGCATTTAGGCATATTTTGCACCATTTTCATTGCATTTCATCTAAATCATTTAAATTTCTTATATTTACATCAGATCTAAGATAAATTACAGCAATACATCATTTCATAATCATTCACCTTGCATTTACATACTTTATTTGTTGAGGTTTTGCTTGAAATCTTGCATTTTTCTCATAACCTAGTAATTCCAAAAGCTAGGGTTTGTAGCTAACATCTTGTTTCAGATTTTACTACGCATTTTAACACTCATTCAAATCTAATTTTGGACAGTAGTGTTTCATCATTGTGTACTTTTGCATCTACATTTCAAATTTTGCATTTACACATTGTGTATTTCAACGAAAAAAGACAATCATTCATTTTTCTTTAAAATTTCACTTGCACTTTGCATTGTAGGATTTTGGCATCATTTTTAATCTGAATCTGAGTTATGTTACACATTAAATTAGATTGCATTTCATTCATACATCATTGTGCATAATTTTATAACATTTTTTGTGCATTTACATTAAAAAGGTGAAAAAATTAAATATTTTAGGTACATAAACAAGCATAGATTGGTTTTGTTTCATTGCATTCATCTTAAATATCTTGCATTTTAGATCTTGCACTCATATTCGAGTATACATTCATTTGCCATTTGAAAATCGTGCATAATTTCATTTCATTGTGTGAAAATTGCCATATTCTTAATTACACAGTGTGTATTTCAACACTAACAAACCTTTTCACATCTTTTTGATCAAAATCTTTGAAATCATCAATTGGGCCTTGTTGTGTTGTACTCTTTCCTCTTATCCACTTTGTTGTGGACTCTGTGTGTATTCTTACCCGTTTCCCTCAAACAAGTGTTTTAGGTGTGAAATAGTCCCACATCTATGGCTTTTCATTATAAAAACAAGGCTATGAAAGCTATCCCTTCAACAATCCATAAATGTTTAAAGTTTCCTCATCATGGGAGTACACATACCATTCACCATAGTCGATGGCAACCTATGGTCACTCAAAAGAATGTCATCCTTGATTGCTTTTGGCCCAAACCTATTGAAGAACCCAAACCACGAATAGATCAACTTTTCTTCGGATATTGGCATTACAAAGCACAATTACTATCTAGATTGGTTGGTCCCCCTATTGAACAAACATCTAAAGAGCAACCGACATTACAAGAACACGCTAGACTGGAAGGAAAAGGGATATATGCTGAGGTTCGTCCTCCCTCATCCCTACAAGGATCGAGAGAAAACCATAGAACACAAAGCAATGCACCACCACAAGATAATCACACATCTGCCTCTTCCTCTGAGATACAAAAACCTGTGGAAAAACATGAAACTCCTTTTGAAGATATCAGCAATAAAACAAGAAAAAATCGAGAAGATCAAGAAAGAATGAAGAGAAGACAAGTCGTGGCTCGAAACAATTCATCACCTCAACAAGAAAACATTGAACCATCTAACATCGAAGCAAACCAAGAAGAGCCCAAGGTTGATAAGGTAAAGGATAAGGAATCTGAATGGGCACTTGTCCTCTATGTACCTCTTTCCTCCAACATTCGGGATTGGGAGGAGGATGATTTGCTCGTTGACAACCGCTAGCACGATTGTGTTTTTAGGTAAGTATTTCAAACCCTATTGGCCACCTTTGTCGTAGCATGCTATGCTCGCTTATGTGCACCTTCTGTCTCTGTGTTGTGCTCCCCCGTGATGTGTTATGTGTTGTTTAGGCCTCCTAGGATGACCCTTGATACTCTGTAAGGTCAAAGATACCGGGAGATCGCCTCTGTTATGACCATTCTTCTATTTGTATAATCATTCTTCTATCTTGTCTCTCCTCTATTGTATTGTTGTGTGTCGTGCCTTAGGGGCATAGCGTTGCGGAGGGTGTTTTGGGGGCATCCTCCTACGTGGTGTTCCTAAGGCACTTGTTCTCCCCTCTCATTTTATTGTTTACCTTCTTCTAGTGATTCTACCTAGTCAGTGAATGACGAAAACAAACAAATATTGATACGGACTGTGTCCCTTCAACGAGAAAGCAAAAATTCCATATATGACGATGGGGTTGATATACATATATCTGACGTTTGACTAGTAGAATCACTCCGTGTGATGTATCATCTTATGGCATTTCTTGTGACTAGCAGTTTACAATCCACTCAAACTGCTCTTACACACTTTGATTGGTATCTCACCTTGTTGCTACACTCGGTTCCGAGGTACCTGCAGTATAGCCCAACGGTTATACTTGGTTCCGAACCCGTAGTATAGCCTTGGTCCTTGATGTAATTGTTTTCATGCATAGCTTTAATTAATTGCTTTGGTTATTATCTTAGAGTAAGATTTCTAACCTCTCTTGATGTTTATCTTAACAAATCAAATCAATGTGTTTATAGGAACATTCGACGATCATGAGCACATGTCACCTTGAGGGCATGGGCTTTGCGAGAGCTCTTGTTCCCTTGCGTGTCTTCTCTCTACCTTAACGTGCTTCATATTGGTACACGACATCAACCACCTTAAGGTGGGGGCATATATAATAATATCTGTCTGATGATTTTGGTACTAACGAAGCGTGTTTGTAAGCCCTCTCCGTGAGGCGAGATGTTGTATCTCCGAAGCAAGTACACATCTTTATTTAAATTGCAATAAAAAAGCCCTCTCCGTGAGGCGGGATAGCATATCCTTTATCAAAGAAGCCCTTTTGCGCGCGAGGCGGGATAGCGTACTCTTGAGCTAGTGCATATCCTTTTATTCAAAAACCCTTCTACAGAAGGCGGGATGGTGTATCTCTTGAACTAGTGCACATCATTTTATTACAAAAGTCCTCCACGGAGGCAGGGTTGGATCTTGAGACTATCCTCCCTTAAGCATGTTTTTGGTGGTTGTTGTGGCATAAGCCCAACCGTCAGGTGTGTCTGCAGCGTGTTTGAGATGGTGGGACTTAGCAATAAGCTTCTTCCATCGTCTGTGTTTGTCGTGTTTAAGACGTATAGTATGTCTATGGCATGCTATACGGTGCTCGTGTATTTCATGTGTCTTCCATGTGTTTTCCCTTGAGTGTAGTGTAAAGAGTGCAGCGATGAGTCCCCCCTACACTCGGGTTTTGTATGGCGTGTTTTCCCCCTAATGTAGTGTAAAGGGTGTGGCGATGAGTCCCCCCTACACTTGGGTTTTGTATGGTGTGTTTTCCCCTAGTGTAGTGTAAAGGGTGTGGCGATGAGTCCCCCCTATGCTTGGGTTTTGTATGGTGTGTTTTCCCCCTGGTGTAGTGTAAAGGGTGTAGCGACAAGTCCCCCCTACACTTTGGGTTTTGTATTACGTGCTTTTCATTTTATATATGAAAATGTCTTCATTGTGTTTCGCGTGACTGCTCTCATGTCTTCATCGTATTTTGCATGTCTTCAACACTGTCTTCTTCGTGTCTTGCGTGCTTCCTACTGTCTTCATTGTGTTTTGCATGTCTGCGATGTGTTTTCTAGTGCTTACCTGAGATTGAGGGTTAGAAATAGTTCCTCAATCTTTGTGTATGCCTTAGCTTCAAGTGTTTGGCGTGTTTGATGTGTTTTCAACCGTACTTTAATGCATGTATGGGTCGTAAGATCATACATACATTAAAGTGGGGGCTAAATGTTATGTCATAAAATGTCCCCTTGGACTTTTACCTCCTAAGTTTAGCTCCCGGGTCTCTTAGAATTAATCATGCATGTTTAAAAATGAATCCCGGAGCAAAATCCCCCGAAACCCATGTCAAATGGGGCCTAGGGGTGAACCTTAAACTTAATCTGGACCCAAAATAGGCCCCTGGACTTGGGCACTCATGCCCTAGTCCAGCTCTATTTTGTTGGGGTCCCAAATTTGAATGTCAGCTTGTGACCATTCAAAAGGTTTCCCTTGTCAGCATCTCAAGTTTGAATTACGAAAGTTTAGCGGGAATGCATATATAATCATGTTTAGGACTTCATTTTAAACCTAGATGGATAATGCAAACTTGTGATCTTGTGCTAAGGATATTCAAAGGCTTTCATTGTGTTGCAGAGCAATATTGTGTTGTGTTCGTACCTGTTTGTTGCAGATTTGTCTTCATCAATCCATCTCCTCGTGAGAGCTTCACCTCCGAGGTGGCATCTACTTTGTGTTTCAATCAATTTATCATATCATTTGCTTTTGCCTCTGTCCACCAAAGACACAGAGTCTCTATCTAACAACAATGTTGGAAGGCTTGAATGCCATTCTGGGGCTTGACCAAGGCAAGCTCCTAGACACCACAACCCCCAACCCCTCTCTTGGGATTGCAGGTGATAGGTGTCCAATCTTGCAGAGAGGAGTTGCAAGAGGTTAGAGCAGAGCATAAAGATTCCAGATCTAAAAAAAACAACGGAAAATAACCCTAATTGGACACAGTTGATCCCTCATTCGTTCTCCAATTTGGCATTGTCAAAAATCTTTGTGCAAGGTACAGTCTATAACATATTTTGGTTCCCAACCTTCAGAAAAAGCACCACACTGGACAAGGGTGGCCCCTCTTTCGTCCCCGAAGTTTCTACTTCCCGAAATTTAAATCCTAGTATGTCTCTAATATGTATTTAGTGCCTTCCTGTGCGAGCATTTGTCGGGTTTCATCTGTTTGTTTACGATTTTGCATAATTAGGGTTTTAGGCCTAATTGGATTAGGGTTTTAACAAAATATCAATCTATTCTATCTTTCCAAACATCTCATCGTGACATCAGACCTGTAGTTGAGTCCTCTATCACAATTGTGACTTAGCTCGATCTATGTCCTTGAATGTATGTGTGAAAGAAGGGTTTGATTAAATCTAATTAACACACAATTTGATCATCCCTATTTTCATACATAACATCTTCTGCATCTGTCTCTGTGACATATAGTTTGTTATGTTCTATCTCCCTTGAAATCATCCTACAAGATCACCATACTTGTTGAATTTTGTCACAGACTGCATCTTTTATATCAAGTTATTGTTAAAGCTTCCGCAAAGCTTGGTTATTCCTTCCCTCTAGTAATTCTTTCAACCACAAGCTTTGTGGGAGGCTGCTTCTGCATTTCATCCTCTGGTATATGATTATGCTGGGGTTGGTTTGCAGCAATTGGTTTCCATTCTTCAGCCATTGATTTTCTTCAATGAAATTTTTTTTCCATATTCTTGAATATCATAAACAGATCCACATCTTGGATTTGTTCCTCTGGCCATTTTTTCTTGCTCCCTTTCTCATGATTGTTATGTCTACAAAATGTATAAAATTATTGCTATAATATTACTACTAAGTGATGGGATATATTCTCTAAGCCTAGGAATCCAGATCAGAATGAAAATAAAAATGACACCATGCTAAATTATAGGAACTCAACATGTTATAGGCTGAAATTAAACAATTACAATATTTATAGCATTAAAAAAACTGTAAAATTTGTAACTAAATGAACCAAAATACATTCTGAATAAAAAGAATTTATTTCGTCATTCATATGAGAGGTATGTACAGCTAACTAAGAAGACTTGTAAGTTATTTCTCCAGTGTTTACTGTAAAATGGCAAGTAGAGATCTCTAAGACCGTGTCCACTTTGCTCGGCTAACTCTCAGAAGGGATGTAAATTATTTCTTGTGGAGCTATCAAAATAGCAATCTTTCCGAGGAGATGTTCTGTTACAAAATGTTTTTTACTTCTCATTCTTTCTGTATCTCCGATTCTTCAATTTGAAAGGTCACTCTTTTATAGCTTTAAAATAAAAATTGAACAGTAACATAATACATAAAGAAACTTGATTTAAAAGCCACGTGACTAGCATTCCCCCAAGAAGTTTGGGAGGTATTGTCACAACTTAAATCTCATTAAAAAAAAAAGATTTTGGTTTATTGCTTTTTCCATTATTTTTCACAGTTTTGTATTTCTCATGCTTGGAGTCATTCAGATCATTTTTTTGAGGTCAAACCTTTCCTACCATTCTTGGTTGGTCTAGAACATAACCCAATCTCTGAGACACATTAAATGGTTCTACAAATCCCAAACTATGGAGTTGCACTGCCAAGATGACCCACTAGTTTTACAATGCTATGTCAAAAATTCCGCTCTACATCCACCTCAATTACTCTTTCTCACAAATCTTTGTGGAAATCAGCAATTAAATACTCTTCATGAGAGGAAACTTAACTTGTGCTTAGACCTAGTAGGGTTGTTCCACCAACTAAACAATATGAATATAAACAGTGCAGCTTCCATCCCATATGTTCCACTAAAAACAGTATAGACTTCATCAAATTAAGTGAATCTCCACCACTTCATACACTGTAAAGATGCACCATGACCAACATGATGGTTCCATCAACTACATAATATGATTTTAAAAGTACTGATTCCATTCCATATGCTCTATTGAAATAGTATAGACTCCGCCACATATTTCAAGTGAATCTATACACTATACACAAGCATTAAATTAGAGTCTTTTCTTGTGGTTTCCTCAACCCAATTTATTAATGAGGGCCAATTAACTTGATGAGGATGCAATAAAAGCATTTCCGTTGCCCCAGCAAGAAGATACACATGGTCGAGTGGGGTATGGTCAAGTGGTTGGGCCTCTTGATTCTCATGATGGAGACCAAGGTTTCAATCCCCCAAGGACACCTTAGCGTGTAACGCTTGTTTCATGAAGTTGGTTTGCGCATCATTTTGTTTGTGGCAGCTCTAACTGCATTAGTTTCATAGTTTCACGTAAAAGAGTTTGGGCCCTTTCAAAAACCCATTATGCATTCCCTGGATTTTGATAATTCTGCTGCAGAAGGCAGCAGCACTCGAGAATGCACAGGGTTCTCGGCTGAAAGCAAGATACAAATGATGATTGTCATTCTAAAACTAATCTTTTTTTTTTTTCCTGTGACATGCAATTTTCTTGTATTACAGTAAAAAATACAAAAAGGTTCATGAATCATACATTTTTATATCTTTTCATTTTAAAAAGATAGTTTACTCTTTGACAATGATCCCATTTTGATACAATATCCATAATCTACAGTCATGCACTCTTTATTCTTACCGACTCATTAGAAAAGAAGGTCAAAATTAGAAAAATAATCTGCTTCCATGTTCCTATCTACCTATATCAATTTTATCCACATGTAAACTACACCAAATCAGATAAAACTCCATTATCTCACCACATTCATGACAAAAGAAAACACACTATAAAATTAAAAGGAATCTTAAACAAATAATGTCAGAATAACAAATATGTGTGTAAACAAATATGTAAGGTAGCTGCTCAGAACCTTCAAAGACTCAAAGACCCAGTCCTTAAAGATAATCTAGGACATAATTGTGATAAATAGATAGATAAATAGTAAAAACTCTGTCCCCTAAGGGGCCCTGCCTGCATGATCTAAAGATTGAGTACACGAATGGCATCATCTGCTCTATGCTTATAGGGAAAAGAAGACAGCAGCAACACCAAAGAGCATGCCCATCCAGACAGTTGGTGGTGAAGTGGAAGGGTAAGAAGCACTTGATGGAGATTCGGGGGGAGAACTCGATGGAGGTCCAGAAGTCGTCGCGCCAGGGGTAGTGGGAGATTCAGGAGGAGAACCAGTGGGAGATGCAGGGGGGGGTGAACCCGTGGGAGATTCAGCAGGTGCAGATGGTCCTGATGGTGATGGTGATGAAGCTGATGGTGATGGTGAAGATGAAGGGGACGGTGTTGGTGTTGATGATGGTGGGGATGAGGACGACGATGGTGATGGTGATGGTGATGGAGATGTGGTTGGAGAAGTTGCTGATGCTGCTGAGACTGTGATTGTTAGCTTCTGCCCACTGCTGCAGTGAGTGCCAACGGTACAGATGTAGTATTGAGCGCCTGCTGTTGTGAGAGGAACAGTGGCAGGTCCAGTTGTGTAGTTTCTCAAGGAACTGGTCGAACTACAGCTATCGTAATTTGCCTTAGTCACTTCAAAAACATTATGAACATTTGTAGTGAAGGCGAAAACTGCAATAAGTAAAACTAAAATCAGTCATATGACTATCTACATATATTTATTGAATTAATAAAATGTTTCAAGTGAATTTAATGTAAATCAATTAACAAACCATCCATAATTTCATTGAATTTATTTTAGAACTGTCCATCTATAAAAACAATCTCCTCAACGAGTAAATACAGTTTAATTCACCAGATCCATACAATCTGCTAGACAAGAAGGGCATTTTGACACTTGATTTGTGCACCTGGTGTAGGCAGGTTAGCAATGCTTGGTTTATTCCCAAACTTAATTGGAATCATGCAGCTAGGCCATGAAGTTTACATTCAACTTTATACCATTTTGTCTAAAATTTACTAAAACTAGTCTTATCTCTCAATTGCTTGGTATAAAAGTGGTTAAAATTTTTAAATCCTCTCATCATACAATAAAGGCCAATGTTACTTCAAAACTAAATGCATTTTCAAAAAAAAGCAAACCAAAATTTGATAAAGAGATCCCAGAGAGATTTAGGGAGACAGAGGATTCTACCTCGATTGGAGAACTCCATTTCAAAATGTACTTAAATTTTAGCAAAACTGGGATCAAGGTGAACAAAAACTCACATCAATGTAACAGATACCCTATGTCCACCTGTGTCTATATTTCAAATCCAACCCCTCCCTGTTCACTTAGAGCTTTGTGTTAAGGGCTTTGCTTAACCAAGGGGTCATAAGGCAGAGTGATTGTCACTATGATAATCTGGGATGATTCAAAACCCCTCCCTGTTCACTTAGAGCTTTGTGTTAAGGGCTTTACTTAACCAAGGGGTAAGGCAGAGTGATTGTCACTATGATAATCTGGGATGATTCAAGAACTCCTAGGCACACACCCTTCATCATTAACACAAGGAAGAAAATGGGTCCTATGGGTTCTATTCCACTGATGTTACAAGCTAAAACCCCAGACAAAAAGAAACCTTGACTCCCAACCCCATCTCATCTAAAACCCCCAAAAAAACCCTCCTTGTTTCTCAAATCTTCATAAAAGAACCAAAAAAGAACACAAATTTTGAAAAACAGTAGCCTGAAAAAAATCCCTTCTTTCAAATATTCATCTAAACCCATGACAGTATATAACCAACACAGAAGCAGAGCACAAGAACTTACAGAGTGTATCTCCAACTTTGAAGGTTTTATTGGCAGCCCAGCTGCTATATAGCTGATTGCCCGGCGGCACAGTCCAGCCAGTGCTATCTCCCACAGTGTAATTCGTCGCCTCAGCACACTGAAGGGCGACCGCCATGCAAACACCCAAAACCAGCATAGCCCATCTGCTTACAGAAGTCATGTTCCCAGGTCGACCCACTTCACAAAACAAGCTCAATATGCTTAAAACACACTTTCACCAGAACACAAAACAAAATCTGTGGGTTTGAAGGAAATGGGAGAACAAGGTCTGTATTTATATAAAGAAAGCGTGGGAATATGAATATAACCGTGTGGAAGAGCTTGTTCAAACGGAATGCGCGTTTTCTGTAAAGCTAATTTCAACCAAAATCCACTGCCATAACTGTAGCTTAAAACGGTAAAAAGGCGTAAATAGCACGCAGCTTTTATTAGGCCAAGCCTCCACCTAATCTGTCCGTTCATACCAAGTTCGTATTGTTGACCGCTTCCTCCATCTACACACCAAGCTATCAACTCGCCCCATTTAGTCTTCCAGTTCGTTGAACCATTACTCCACATTTTCCCCATTTATATTCTAAATTATTCAGAACCATCACTGTCATAAGCCCATTCTTTATATTTTGCTTAAATCTTCTTCATTTCTTTTCCATCCGCCGGTGTGGACCAAAAGAAATTAGCAGAAAAAACTAGAAAACGTAGCTACTTTGCAAGGTTGTTGATCACCCCATGCTTCTTTAGGTATAAGTCGACCCAGGAAACAATTTTTTTTTTCGAAGTCTATCGGGTCATGTATTGACAAATTCCTGCCCATGTTAACATCAATGGATTTGATTGTGTATGTAGCAATACCAAACACACCCTCTCATTAATTTAAGAGGAAATATTCAGTGGTAAGTAAATAATTAGGATTACCTTTTTAGTTAATATGAGTTAAGGTTGATTAATGTAAATGGGGGTGTTAAGAAATTTGTAAAGGAAAAAAAATGTTAGGTTAATCTAATAAAATGTGTATATATAAGTACAATTAATTTGGACTAATTTTGATGTTTTATTAGGATTTAATTGTGTAGTTTTTGAGGCATCAGTGATTCATTTTTCATAAGCATGAATAATTCACTTAACACTCGTTGCATCTAGGTTAAGCGCATTTGAGTTAGAGTAGCATTGGGATGGGTTAATCTAATAAAATGTGTATATATGAGTACAATTAATTTAGACTAATTTTGATGTTATATTAGGATTTAATTGTGCAGTTTTTGAGGCATCATTGACCCATTTTTCATGAGCATGAATAATTCACTTAGCACTCGTTGCATCTAGGTTAAGTGCATTTGAGTTAGAGTAGCATTGGGATGGGTTAATCTAATAAAATGTGTATATATAAGTATAATTAATTTAGACTATTTTTGATGTTTTATAGGAATTAATTGCGTAGTTTTTGAGGCATCATTCACCCATATTTCATGAGCATGAATAATTCACTTAGCACTCGTTGCATCTAAAGTTAAGTGCATTTGAGTTAGAGTCGCACGAGGATGGGTCACCTCCTGAGAAGCCCTGATGCATCACCCCTATGAGCATCACATAGATGCAATGAGTGCTAAGTGAACCATTCATGCTCACGAGAGATGGGTTCGTGTGTGAGGGCATTATTTTCTATATTATTAGTTTGATGTGGATCTGTACCCCTGATGGCCTATGTTACCCTAGTGTGTGTTACAATTTTCTAATCATGTCTCCGTGCTTGCTCTATTCAGTTAGGATTTCTATTTTAGGTCTAGGGTGTGTTTATTTACACAGGCCATTTGTGAAGGCTTGTTCCATTTAAGTCTTAAAGGTCCATCTTCGTCTAAGTGTGTTCTAAATGTACCCTGGTGTTGTATTTGTCCTAATGGTTGCTAATCTACAAGCCTAATTGCATTGACAAGGCCTCTTCATCATGCATGTATTTGTGTTTCATGCTTGTGGGTGATGTACTTGTGTGTCTATGGTAACTTATCATCGTGCTACGTGTCTTCTCCAGTGGGGCCCCTCTCTAGCATGGTGTGCAAATATTTTTTCTCGTTGCCTTGTAATAATGTTGGTTGTGGAAAATATAAGGTTTCTATTGGTCAATGCCTCCGATGCAAGTATTAATGTGCTTCTTTGCATGGATGCATGAGGACCATTAATATCTAAAGTCTTCCTCAAGCATCACCATGATCATGGGCTTCTGCTAAGAACTCAAATGTGATAACTTGAAGCTTGCCCCAGATGGACTCCAAGATATTGAAGGCTTTATTGTTGGTAGTTGTGTTCTATATGTGATTTCTTGCGCATGCCTTAGTCATGCCCTATGCACCCTATGCATTTACTCTTTTGGCTTTGAGATTCAATTTTGTCACCCTTATATGATTAAGGCACCAATCTACAATTTACTCAACCTTCATCACACCAATATACTCATAAATCAATCCTAAACTCATTTGGAATTTGTTTAGTATTAGGAGCTCTACTAGCCCTACATATCTTAATGCTTTAGCAACACTATATCTTCAGGGAGCTTATCAAAGTATCATTTTTAGAGAGAAATGCATTGTTGTCTAATTTGCATTTATGTGTGAAGTAAAGTCTTAGATTGAAATACATCATAGAGGATGATAGATGATATATCATTGGTCTCATACACGGTCTACATTTCTACTTAAAGGAAGTTAGGAAGTTTTTAGTTCTTGATTTTGGTAAATCAACACATTGAAAATTAGTCATACATAGTGGAGTTCTCTTCTACAGAGGGTATGGTTTACCATCAAGACATTTTGTGAATGTTCAATTCTCTTTAATTGTCCTATAATAAAACCTCAAGGAATAAACCCCTTAGATTAGCAAAGCCTAAAGAAGGAAAACTTACCATTTCTCATGAATTGGTCCAAAGTTGTCCCTACTTGATCATAAGTTACAAGTTTGATCACTTAAGTTGACTTTCATTATGTCACACCCTATTTTTTAAACTAATGTATTTATTTTTGTGAAGACAAATAGTTAGTCGGAGAAAATATTATGATTATAGTTAAAGATGGAAAAATGCATTTTTGCTTTATATTAATATTCTAGAAATAATTGTTTATGACGTCATTATTTAACATGTGGTTAAAATGATGTAATAGACTAACAATCATCTTATAACTAAGGTGGATGTAGGAACAGTGTTGTTTGTCTCCTCTGACAAGAGGAGACAGAGAGTATCACCATGGAGAGGATGCTAGATTGCCTGAATGCAATGATCCTTATG
Organism: Cunninghamia lanceolata; assembly: GCA_027924645.1. Lineage (NCBI taxonomy): Eukaryota > Viridiplantae > Streptophyta > Pinopsida > Cupressales > Cupressaceae > Cunninghamia > Cunninghamia lanceolata. The sequence goes on along the minus strand of BSBN01000847.1, from coordinate 4,730,718 downwards.
CCATCTAAAACTCACACACACACACATATTTAGTAGAGAGATAATATCATTCTTGTCTTTGGAGGTCGTCATTAAGATGAAGGTTTAATCCTTTTTTGTCTTCAAATCATAATAGATGTGTGAGAATTCTCTGTTGATGAATACGTTTATGATTATGCACGGTAAGCATTGGAGAGTTCGTAATAACAACATCTATCAGATAAGTGTATTATTATTGTTGTTGTTGTTGTTGTTGTTGTTGTTATTAAGCAAGATTATCTTTTAGAGGTTTTTAAGTCTCTTTTATTTCTTTACGTCGTAATCTAGGCTATATACTTGGAGAGTGGGGAGAAAGGAGCAGTCGCTCCACTTTCTCCATAATCTCTACATAACCTTGCTCATTAAACTCGCGGGAGTGGAATAGCAATGATAGATAATGCCATTATTATACAGTTATGATTCATCAAGTGGCAAGAGGGGATTATAAGGAGGGAGACCAAGAGCAAGGAAAGACGGGATATACACACAGAAAAAGAAGAGAAGGAGCTTCGTAGATGTAGGGAGGACGAGATAGCAAGAGATTCAAAGGCACAGACTAACTGTTTAGCAGGTGAGTCTATATTTCATGGAAGACTTTGATAAAGCCTGTAATATAATGTTTATCTAGTGTAGTAAGCATAGAGCTAAGATAATAGTGTTTATCTTATGTATGGTAGCAGTCTTACCTTGTGCTTTAATAACCATAGATGGATTTTTATATGCTTCGAAGAATTAAATAGATTGTTATTTATGTGCATTAGAGAGCCTTACATATGTGACTTCAATGTCTATATCTCTGCATTGATAAAGAAGCTCGATAGGCTACGTAGAGCCATGGATATTGGTCATAGAGTCTTTTGAAAACTAAGTAAGGATAATACCAGATGCAATCTTCTTAGATTGTTTGTGTTATTCCTAGCCGACTATGTTTATATCCATTATATATATATATATATATATATATATATATATATATATATATATATTCAAATTGAACTTGTTTTCCAGATCAACTGTGTATACTTTAATGGAATAACGGTGTAGTATACAAAGGAATATTGTGTTTATATGATAACCTATGTGAGACTAAGTAGACTGTGTGTTACAATAAGCTGACTATGATAGAGTATACCGGTTGTGTATACAATAGGCCGACTGTGTGCTTACAATAGGCCGACTGTGTGTATAAAATAGGTTGATTGTGTGTATACAATAGGTCAACTGTGTGTATACAATAGGCCGACTGTGTGCTTACAATAGGCTGACTATGTGCTTATAATAGGCTGACTGTGTATAAGTTTTGGCCGGCAAAGTTTAATGTTTATAGGCCAAATATATTAAGGAAAGGCCATATGTAATGTTCATAGGACGAGCCAATTAATGATAGGCCATATGTATTGGCAGTAGGTTGAGTATATTATTATTAAGCCTTATGTTTAATCATAGGTTGAATGCAATGTTCTTAGGCTGAATGAGTCTTAAGAAGAAGTCGACCAAGAGAGGTTGATTGAGCCCTTTTAAGAGGCCAACTATGCTTAAGAGAGGTACAATTGTACCTAGAATCTTTATTATTGAGCTAATGTAACTTATGAGAGACCAAGTGAAGGTCATACTTGTGAATGCATATATCGAAGAATGAGTTGTTTTAGAAAACTATTCTAGAGATATCTAAATTATATGTAATTGGGTTTTATAGAGAAATGTTCTTCAATCCTATTCTAGGCTAAGGATAGCCACAAGGTTGTTAAGGGATAATATCATTATGTCACTAGAAAATTATGCTATATATTATTTGATAATATATTATCTTTTGATAGTCATGAGAAGGTGAATTCGAGTAATTGGTATATGAAATTATAGTTAATCTTCAACGGATTATGAGTTGAATGATTATGTTCTAGGTTAAGATAGATTGAGTCTTTAATAATAAAATCCTATGACTTAAATATTAGAATCTTGCATATGTAGAGGAATACAGTCAGCTTGAGATCAGGTAGACAAGTCATTGAGTATATGATAGGATGTCATAGACCTGTGATTGCAAGTATGCAAAGAGGGACTCAATGTATGATTCTTGGTCACCTAATTTCTCACCTTAGACTTGTCTAAATGACTAGTAGATAAGGATATTGTTACAACGTAAAACCAGTATGGTATAATCAAGTCAAAAGAATTATTTATTATGATATAAATTGAGAAATAAGAGTGTTGTCTCCAAGTCGAGAAAAGAGTGGGTGAACATATGACTATTTATGTTTAAATAAGAAACTTTGGCCAAAGTAATGTGAAAGTCACTACTTGCATTGTCAGTTAATGGTGTACCAGATAGCTGAGCCTACATAGCTAGAGCTAGACTAGATTTGTAAACCTGATTGTATTAGCTAGGACACATCACTAGTTCTTAGATGGCATAATGAATCAGTTGATTTGCATTATCTATTACCCTTGTGAAGGGAAAGGCCACTTTCAAAAAGGAAGGTGTGTGGGAGACCGTTGTTCTGTGGTTGGAGGAAAAGCACTAGGTTGATGCTCTCTCTCTTGGAGTTGACTGCCAAAGACTTGTGAACAAGAACACATTGCTTATTTTGTATATGATATTAGTAAAATTGTAAGTCGTAAGAAATACGACCAATTATTATTCATGGAATTCTGTTAGTCGAGAAACAATGGCCAAAAGTTTTCGTCAATGTTAACCCCAAAGCATTAGCTACTTTAGTGGGCATCACATTATCAGAAGCACCAGAATCTATGACACAATTGTTATGTCTTAAATGTCCCCCTAGGACTTTTACCTCCTAAGTTTAGCTCTCAGGTCCCTAATTTTTCATCATGCATGTTAGAATTAAATCTTGAGACAAAATGGCCTGAAACCCATGTCAAATGGGGCTTGAGGGACATCTGTGAGCCTTAACCTTGACCCAAAATAGGTCATGGGGCAAGGGCACTTGCGCCCTTGTCCTACCCTATTTTGGCGTGGTCCCAAATTTGAATGTCGATAAAGTGACCGTTAAAGGCCTTCCTTGCCAACATCTTAAGTTTAAATTACAAAATTTGTAGCAAGAATGCATATATAAGCATGTTTAGGGTTTCATTTGTAAACTAGAAGATGATTATGATGTTTTGGCAAACTTATGATTTTAGAGCATTCAAAGCATTCATTGTGGCAGAGCAGACTTGTGTTATTATTGTGTTTGGTATGCAGATTTGGCTTCATCTTCTGATGTTGTGAAGGATATTCATCTACATGCGAGCTACACCTCTGAGGTGATATCTATTTGTGTTTGAATCAATCATTTATCAATTTGTTTTTGCCTCTATCCTGCAAGGATACACACTCCTTATCAAACAATAGTGTTTGAAGGCTTGAATGCCATTTTGGGGCTTGACTAAGGCAAGCTCCTAAACACCACAACCCCCAACCCCTCTTCTTGTGATTGCAGGTGATAGGTATCAAATCCTGAAGAGTGGAGTTGCAGAGGATAAGGATTCCAGATATGCTGGAAAGAAGCAGAAAAGAGCACTGTCGAGGCTTGGGCGATAGTCTATTTGCCCTCTGGGTTCACAGAGCTAAAAATCTCAAGAATAGGGATCATCAGTAGCAGGAGTCTGGAAACCCCAGAAGAAAATCCTACCTTGGGCTTGGGCGTGAGTCCCTTTGCCCCCAACATGTCAGGATTCTAAACTTCAAAATTTGGTGTGTATCTGATCTTCATTTACCATCTTTATGTGCGAGCATTTGTCAGAATTTGTCTGTTTGTTTATGATTTTGCATAATTAGGGTTTTGAGCATAATCGGGCTTAAATTAACACGTTAATCATCAATTTATAAATTTCTGTATCATTACAAGTGACAACCAACCTATAGGTGAATCCTCTTGTAGAAGTTGTGATTCAACTCGGTTAATTGTCCTTGAATGTGTGTAGTAAAAGGAGGACCTAGGCATATCTTACATCAAACCCTTTCATCCCCCTTTTTCATACATAACATTTTGGTGAACTCGTGTTTTTATTGAATTTTGCACCTTGCTGAGTGTTGTACTTCAGATCTGCATTTATTCATTTCATTATCATCTTTTTTTTTTTTTGGTTAGTACTACCTTTTTCTAGGGGCATTTCATTATCATCTTATTGCATTTGAAAAACTACAAAAAATTGAAAATTTTGAAAAATTTGGAAAAGAAAATTGGCATCCTAGGCTTGCATTAGGGCATAGTTTGCATCAAATTCATTGCATATCATCTAATCTCTAATTTTTACATCAGATCTAATATAAATTACAGTAGTACATCATTCTATAATCACTTGCATTGCATTTTCATGCTTAAATTGTTAGAATTTGCTTAAAATTGTGAATCTTTCATATAACCTAGTCTTTGCAATAGCTAGGGTTTGTGGTTAAAATCTTGCTTCAAATTTTACTACTCTTTTAAACACTCTTTTGGATCTGATTTCTTATTGTAGTGTTTCATTATTGGGTGTCTTTGCATTTACATCTTAAATTTTGCATTTACACAGTCAATTTCAACAAAAACTAGCATATTCATTCATTTTTCCTTAAAATTGCACTTGCATTGAGCATTGTAGGGTTTTAACATCATTTTCAGATCTGAGATGAGTTATTTCACATCATAATCTGATTAGACTTCATTCATACATCATTTTGCATAATTTCAAGCCTTAATTTCACAATTAGGGTTTAAAATCCTTGCATTTTCACTAGATTTTGACTCATCCTTCATCTAGATTTGCATGATAGGTGTGTTGTAAAATATATTGCTGCATTATTGGACTGATAATAAGGGTTTAATTTGCTTCCCCTTTGTAATTTTATCACAACACTATATCTTTTAGGCATTGGCATTGAAAAAGGTGAAAAAATCAAGCATTTTAGGTCTTAAACATACATAGTTTTGCATACATTTCATTGCATATATATCAAAACCTTTTAAATCAGATTTTACATCCATTTGAAAGCATACATACATGGGTACTAATTGAAACAACAATGCTAGGTTCCCTCCTAGGCCTTAATTGAAAAGAAAGACCCTTGCACCTGAAATAACATTCACACCTCGTGATTAGACAATGGCTGATATTGAAGGGCCTCTTTACATCACTGTGAATGTGATGGAGATTCCTATGCATGGAACACTTATAGATCTTAATTGCATGACTAATGTGGTAATGGAAGAGTTCCTTCTCTCACATGATTTGATACAAGATTCTTATGGACCTTCGGATTTAATGATTAAGACACATACTGGAGCTTTCATGCCTACCTTTGGGAAGATATCCTTATTGGTTATGGTATATGATAAAGTCGTGGATCAATTATTTGATGTCATCCCTTTATCTGACCTCTTCTACATAAAATTAGGACATCCATGGCTAAAATCTATGAAGGTTGTCCCCTCAACTATTCACAAATGCATAAAATTCCCCTTACATGGACAAGTGCGTACTATTCATAATAATACATGGCAACTCATGGTTATGGAAAAGAACTTTACTCTTGATTACTTTTGGCCACGACCTAATAGAGAACCTGAGCCATGAAGAGATCAACTTTTCTTAGCATATAGATGATACAAAGAAAAACTTTTATCTAGAGTGGCCTGACCTTCTATTCAACAAGCAACAAGAGAAGAACAACCTGCATTAGAAGAACTTTCTAGAGAGAAAGGTAAATGAATCTATGCCAAGGTTCCTCCTCAGTCATCCTTACAAGGATCGGGAGTGACTCGTGGAAAACAAAACACTTCATCAAAGCAAATTAGATTTGAGCAAGCTTCCTCCTCTGAGATATGAAAACCTATGGAAAAACATGAGACTACTTTTGAAGACATAAGCAATAAGACAAGAAGGAATAGACAATCAAGAGAAAGGAGGAAGAGAAGACAAGATTTTGCCCAATGAAATGCACCTCAACAAGAAAACATTCCACCTAACATTGAACCAAACAAAGAAAAACTTAAAGAGAAAGAAATTAAGGATAATGACAAACGTTGGGCTATTGTACCTTATGTACCTCTTTCTGCTAGCATTCAAGATTGGGAAGATGATGATTTGCTTGTCGACAACTGCTAGTTCATTTGTGCCACAGGTACGTATTTCTAACCCTAGTTATCACCTATGTCGTAGCATTATTTGCTCACTTATGTGACCTCCCCTCTTGTGTTGTGTTCCCCTCATGATGTGTTATGTGTTGTTTAGGCCTCCTTGGATGACCCTTGATACTCTTGTAAGGTCAAGGATACCGGGAGACCGCCTTTGTTGTGACCATTCTTCTATTTGTTTGATCATTCTTCTATCTTGCTTCTCCTCTATTTTTATTGTTGTGTGTTGTGTCTTAGGTGCATAGCATTCCGATTGATGACATGGGGGCATCTTCCTACGTGATTGTTCCTAAGACACTTTTTCTCCTCTCTCATTTTATCATTTACCTTCTTCTAGTGATTCTACCTAGTCAGTGGATGACGAAAAATAAACATATACTGATACAGAACGTGTGTCCCTTTAGCAAGCAAACCGAAAATAGACCTAGTCCATACATGAAGATGGGGCTGATATATATATCAGATGCTTGGCTAGTAGAATCACTTTGTGTGATAATTGATGCTAATATTATTTTGCTAACAAATCATAACAATACATATGCTCTGTGCACTTTGATTGTTTTGGGTGTCTCGCCTTGTTGTTACACTTGGTTTTGAGATGCCTACAGTATAAGCCCCACAGCTATACTCGGACTCAAACCCATATTTGGCTTCTTTGTTTTCATGCATAACTTTCATGTTTTTCTTAGATTAAGATGTGTTTGTGGGAACATTCAGCGATCGTGAGCACATGTCACCTTTGGGGGCATGGGCTTTGAAGCTCTTATTCCCTTGTGTGTTTTCTCTCTACCTTAATGTGCTTGATATCGGTACATGACATCAACCACCTTAAGGTGGGGGCATATAAGGTAAGTTGTCTAATGATTTTGGTACTAACAAAGCGTGTTTGGAGGCCCTCTGTGGAGGTGGGATGTTGTATCTCCAGTGCAAGTACACAAATTTATTCTATATTGCAATCAAAAATCCCTCTTCAGAGGTGAGATATCGTACATATCCTTTTATTCAAAAGCCCTATGCAGAGGCAGGGATGGTGTATCTCTGGAGCTAGTGCACATCCTTTTTATTTCAAAAGTCCTCCGAGCAAGAAGGGTTGGATCTGAGACTATCCTCCCTTAAGCGTGTCTTTGGCGGTTGTTGTGGCACAAGCCCAACCATTAGGTGTGCCTGTAGCGTGCTTGAGATGGTGGGGGCTTAGCAATAAGTTCCTTCCATCACCTTGTTTGTCGTGTTTAAGATGTATAGTATGTCTTTGGCATGATATACGATGCTCATGTTTTCCATGTGTTTTCCCCCATGTGTAGTTTCAAGTGTGTAGCGCAATGCCCTTCCTACACTTGGGCTTTGTATGGTGTGTTTTCTCCCAAGCATAGTCTCAAGGGTGTGGCAAAATGCCCCTTCTACACTTTGGGATTTGTTTGGTGTGTCTTCTCCCCCATATGTAGTCTCAAGGGTGTGGCGAAATGCCCCCCCTACATTTTGGGGTTGTGTGTTGCATTTTTACTTTCCATGTATCTGCATTCATATATATATGAAAATGAAAAAGAAATTTCATTGTATTCATCGTGTTTTACGTGTCTTCAATATTGTATTCTCCATTTCTTGTGTGCCTGTTACTGTCTTCTCCATGTTTTGTGTGCCTGTTACTGTCTTCATTGTGTTTGGTGTGTCTGCGGTGTGTTTTCTCTAATGCTTACCTGAGATTGGGGGCTAGAAATAGTTCCTCAATCTTGGTGTATGCATTAGCTTCAAGTGCTTGGCATGTTTGTTGTGTTTTGACTATACTTTAATACATGTATGGGTCATAAGATCATACATACATTAAAGTGGGGGCTAAATGTTATGTCATAAAATGTCCCCCTAGGACTTTTACCTCTTAAGTTTAGCTCCTAGGTCCCTTGTTTTTCATCATGCATGTTAGAATTAAATCCTGAGACAAAATGGCATGAAACCCATGTCAAATGGGGCTTGAGGGACATCTGTGAGCCTTAACTTTGACCCAAAATAGGCCCTGGGGAAAGGGCACTCACACCCTTGTCCTACCCTATTTTGGCAGGGTACCAAATTTGAATGTCCGTAAAGTGACCGTTAAAGGCCTTCCTTGTCGACATCTTAAGTTTGAATTATGAAATTTGTAGTGAGAATGCATATATAAGCATGTTTAGGGTTTCATTTGTAAACTAGAAGATGATTATGATATTCTGACGAACTTATGATTTTAGAGAATTCAAAGCATTCATTGTGGCAGAGCAGCCTTTGTGTTGTTATTGTGTTTGTTATGTAGATTTGGCTTCATCTTCTCATGTTTTGAAGGATATTCATCTACATGCTAGCTACACCTCTGAGGTGACATCTATTTGTGTTTGAATCAATCATTTATCAATTTGTTTTTGCCTCTATCCTGCAAGGATACGCACTCTTTATCAAACAACGATGTTGGAAGGCTTGAATGCCATTCTAGGGGTTGACTAAGGCAAGCTCCTAAACACCACAACCCCCAACCCCTCTTCTTGTGATTGCAGGTGACATGTATCAGATTGTGAAGAGTGGAGTTGCAGAGGAGTGTTGCAAAGGATAAGGATTCCAGATCTGGTGGAAAGAAGTAGAAAAGAGCATTGTCGGGGCTTGGGCGCTAGTCCCTTTGCCCTCTGGGTTTGCAAAGCTAAAAATCTCTGCAACAAGGATCATCAGTAGCAGAAGGAGTCCAGAAACCCTTGAAGAAATCCTACCTTGGGATTGGATGCGAGTCCCTTTGCCGTCGACATTTTAGGATTCTGAACTTCAAAATCTGGTGTGTATCTGATCTTTATTTACCATCTCTGTGTGCGAGCATTTGTCAGAATTCATCTGCTTATTTACGATTTTGCATAATTAGGGTTTTGAGCATAATTGAGCTTAAATTAACACATTAATCATCAATTTCCAAATTTCCCTATACAAGTGACAACCAACCTATAGGTGAATCCTCTTGCAGATGTTGAGATTCAACTTGGTTAAATGTCCTTGAATGTGTGTAGTAAAAGGAGGATCTAGGCATATCTTTCATCAAACCCTCTCATCCCCCTTTTTCATACATAACAACAATTACTGAGCTTATGGCCATTAACAAGTAAGGAAATATAGAACGGTTCTATTTTCCTAGCAGTAGATGATGGAGTGGCAACTAGGTTGCTTTGGGCAGGTCTTGCTTTAGTAGCAACAGGGGTAGTTTTGGAAGAATCTTGGCTAATAGGGGTAGCTTTGTTCTTGACAAATGTAGCCAATCTTTCAAACTGTTCAAGGTTAGCTTGAAGGTACTCAACCTCTGACATTTTAATTTTGGTCTTCTTAGCATGGTCTATAATATCAAAGGCTTGATAGAGATTTGCTAAAGAAGACATGGGAATTTCGCTCTGAGGTTTTGTATTTGGGGCACTGGTCCTTAGCATAGAAGATGAAGCAAGAGGATCTGATGTACTTGTTTATTTCCCACCAGTATTTTGATTGAAATGGTAAGGGAGTGCCCCTCTTAGCATTGGAAATTACAGGTCAAGGATCTTCTTTTGACTTGCCTTTATCAGCTGCTTGTTGATGATTTAATTGATTTTGAGACCAGGTAAAAATAGTATAAGATTCACCATAAGCATCTTCTTCTTGTTCAGCTTCATCTTCAAAGTTCAGGAACTTGATGTTAGAGTCACCATCTACTTCTTCTTCACCCTCCATGAAGAGGTTAGCATCATCTTCCTGATCATGTTCTAATTGAGGGAGATTGTCTTACTCTGATTCATAGAAACCTACTATTGCATTTGGAGGTGGTGCCTCCAATGCAAGCCTTCCTTGTGGTGGAGGAAGCCTATTCTAGTTTTGATTCCTTGCAGCATTGCCTTGGTAGTTAGGAGCATTTGGGTACGTTATCCTTGGAATGTCTTATAGGAGGGAATAGACAAACTCTGAGACATTTGCTTTTTGAGAGCCAATAGTTTGTTGGCTAGCTTTTGCACCATGGGATCCATAGTGCTAGTAGATGGTGGAGTGGTAGAGGATTGTCCTCTAGATCTGTTTGAATCTCTTCTCAACTTTCCTACAAGTATCAAATCATCTTACACCTTGGTAGCTAGACTTTGAGCAACTGTCAGATCAGTTGGGGTTACCCTTCGCAGGAGGAAACTTACCTCAAGCAATTGAGTGTTGATGAAAAAAAAATTCAAAATTTTCAGCTGTTGGTTGAGCAATATTTGGAATCCTATTTGTCAGCTTATTTAATTTAGCTATGAACTCACGCATGGGTTCATGTGGATCTTTTTTCATTTGGGTAAACTGAGCCAATAAAGCATGAGCATCTTCAGTAGGTTTAAATCTTGCCTCAAATTTGGTCCAAAGCGTATACCAACCAGTAATAGTTCTTGCTGGGAGATCATGATAGAACCAATTAGTCGCTACTCCTTGAAGTGTTTCAACAAACAACCTCATGGACACATCTTCATGTTCTACTCCTAGAACACCACATGCAATATAAAAATTTGCAATATGCTCATCTGGGTGTTGTTTACCATCTCCGTAGAACTTGGGAAAGTTCTTACGTGAACCATGAGGTAGTTCATGTGATAGTGGAGCCAAATTCAGTGGCCCAAAGGCATTTCCCAATGGACCTTGAACAACCATTCTGTCGAGGTTAAATGGAGGGATAACAAACCTTTGAATTGGTGTGATAGGTAGAACTCTACGAGCACTTAAAGCTTCACTCGGTATAGGAGATCTTGTGTTAGCAGGAGGAAAACTCCTTGTATGCAAAAGAGGTGATCTTGTATGTGCAGGTAAAAGATCGAAGTTATGCTTTTGCATCAATTCAAAAACAAGATCTATGATTCCTTGATCTCTTCTGCTACGTGTATACCTTTGTTCTACCAGAGTGCAATCTTAACAAACAATAGATCAGAAATAACAAAATAATTACAAACAATAAGACTAGTATACTTCAACCAAATGCGAGAGGCTCTTGGTTGCGTATTCTTCCCTAGTAGAGTCACCAAAAATTGTTGGGTGAATATTTTGTTATCAACTAAATAATAACAAAATGGTTATATCAACCATAGTGTGATGAGATATAATCTCTCCTCTCAGAAAGGGGAGGCTCCCTTCTTATTACCCTTTACAATCTACAAGTATTTAACTAGGATTATTTACACTAAAAACTAACCTGTGGATGTTGCCATATCATTTATTTCTCTTTTTTTAGAAATGATGTTTACTTACAAACCTTCAATATAAAATCCTTTATTCTTACAAAGTGTGATAAGCTAAAAACTACTTGTTGGAACAATAATAACCAATATCCAAATCGAATAAATGTAAGAATACTAAAAGTGATACCAGAATGAGTTAATACCAAGAAACCCACAAAAGCACAAAGTCTTTTGTTGCTTCTTTCACTGACTTGAAGTTGAAAACGTATAGAAAAAGGTGCAACCCAAAGTCTCCACTGTATGCTATAATGAGATTAATGAACACAGAAAATAACTAGTAGCTCAAAGTCTTCTAATATATTCTTCTCACGAACATAAAACATAAACCCAAAGATAATATTGTAGCACAAAGTCTTCAAAATCAGCTTTAGAACATCTCCCAGATTATCCAAACTCACACTATGATTTGATCAAATGCATATGAAAGTACAATGGAAAAGACATAAGAACATATCCAATGCACCACAAGTTTGCTTCAAGACAAAGATTGAACGCCTGCTTGCTTTTATTATTATTGATAAAATATGATTTACAACTTGAACACAAAGTTTCAAAATGCTCTTCAATTCGGCAGCATTTCACTTCAATAACTAAAAGATAATATTTACATAAGAGCCCCTCTTTATTTATAGGGAGAGACTAAGAGAAAAAATGGGGAAATTACAACTAACTTGACTTATTCAAAATCAGAATTCCAATTGACTTAGGACTCTATCTCACAACTTTATGTAATCTGATTTTACAAAAAGACATGGAGTTTGTCATCTACAATTTACAAAAAACATAACTAAAGCATGGAAAAATAACTAAGTTTCCTCAGACACTTCTTCATCATCTTCATCTTTCTCCAGAAATTCTTCATATCTCTTCATGGTGTACTAGACTTCATTACTGTCAGGCCCCAGTGTATGTTTGTAGATGGTAAGCACTCGGGTGATGTAATCTGTGAGAGTGTCAGGCACACTCTTGTGCTTATTCAATATCTTTTGCAGCCTATTTAGAGTTGTCTGAAATTCCACCAACTTGTCAAGTGAAGCCAATGTGAAGTCTTCTATTTCTACCTCTGTTTGTATCAGGTTGGCAAACTCTTGAATAACTACATCTTCTGGGAGTGTCTGCTGGTTATCATCTAGTATATGGCATGGAAGCTCAGCCAACTCATCTAAAATATCCAAAGATTTATTTTCTCCCCTTTCTAGGTCTTTTTCAAATCTTGAATTAGGCCTTCAATGATTTCTTTCTTGTGAATCATGGCCTCTCTGTACTCCACATATTTCTTTCTATTGGTGATTACCCCATGCTCAACCAACACTTCTATTTTGAATTTCTGCATCTTATTCCATGAGTCCAAATCTTGTTCTACGAGCTACATATCTTTGAGAAAGAATCTCAAGTGTCTGGTTGACCTTTTTCCTACTTTGCCCAAGTCATTATAAAGTTCAATTGCTGACTTTATCAGTTGTGAACCTTGGGCAAGTATTCTCTTTATCCAGGTATCAATTACCTAACCCTTTTGAATGGCTTCATCCTTTGTACTGGTATCAACAGGTTCTACCTATTCTGATGATTGTGTTATTTTCAGAAGTATTGATTTTAGCTGATCCACTTGTATCTTGAGCTGATCTTTGATTGTTTTATCCTTGTCATATCTATCTAGCAAAGTAGATAGTTGTGCTAACAAATCTTCTTTTGCACTGTCATGTGTCTGCTTGCCAAGTTCAACTCTTGTTACAGTGTAATCTTCAACTCAAACTTTTGTGATGCTCTTTTTAGATGGAGGCACAATTACCTCAGCATATTTATTGCCTGATGCATCAACAAGTACCTTGGATAAAGTCTTGGCCTTTTTGGTTGCCTTTGACTTTATTGGAACCAACTGACCAAAGTCAAAATCTTCAGGTGACACAACATGTTTCTTCTGTTTTGACTTTTGTGACATGAGCCACGGTGGAAGAATAAAAGAATCAAGCCATGTCTTAGTAGTCATGGCTTGGGAAGATGTTGGTGGAACTGTTAATTCTTGTGACACAGGTGGAATGGGATCAGGATCTTGTGCTGAGGCAGATACAAGTGGTGTACGGGTAACAATTGGTGGAGTTTGTGTTTATACAGTAGAGGGGTTAACATCTAATGATACTTTGGAAGAAGTAGAAGACAAAAACTTCTCAAACTCAGATTGGGTTATTGAATCAATCATTGAAATAGGAACATCATATAAATTGGGTATGGATGAAAGAGAACCAAAAACATTATCAACATTGTCAAGGGGATGATCAAACAATAACTCATCACAAGGTGTCGAGGGAGATGAATGAACAAAATGAACTGACCCACTAGGTGACTGAGGATTGACTGAAACATATGGTAATTGTTGTGCACTTGATGACATAGGAGGCATAAGAGTTTGAACATTTGAATCTAAAGGAGAGGAATGTGGAGGTGTCACCTGAGTGGATTCAGCTTGTGAATTGACTTGATGTTCTTGTAACTCTTCTTCAGTTGTCTCCTCTTGATTGACATTTGGTTGTGCAGATGTTCCATCCTTTTCTTTATTCTTACCTTTATCTGTTGTTCTGAAAATAAACTTAGGCCTTTTACCACTAGCAGGGGTGTCCTCCTTATTCTTTGTCCTTAGCTCGTTTCTTTTCCCCAAAGGTCCTTCTATTTTTTCCTCCTCTGAACCTGTTTTGAAAGGTTTCAACTTTATACCTTTCTTTTGTAGCCAAACATTTGTATTAGCAAGAATTTTCTGAAATTTGTCTCTTATTAAGACCACCTCCTTTTGTGACCATTGGATTGCAGGAAGAGGGGTATCAACAATCTTGTTGCCCATATACACAGCTTCAACTATATCACCTTCATCCTGCATGTCCTCCAGGATAGATGGAGGACTCATTAACACCCCCCAAGGACTACATACATCATGTATATACAATCAATGATCCTCCCATAGGAAGGAAAGAAGGAGCCTACATAGCCCCCCCCATAATAAATAATGTCCTACAAAGATGGTAAGTGTCTGAAGGCAAAATAGAATCCAATGCTTAGAAACCACTTGTCTCCCCTTAGGAAGAAACAAAACCATGTATAGATGCAGGTATGCTTCCCATTCAGGATATACGTTGAAAGATAGAAGCATGAAGAATGATGATGATGATGTCTCTAAAAAATGCTCATGTGTCTCCTTGTCCAGATAGAATGATGATGCCACAATCCAATCAGATACTTGCCCAATCAAGAAAGAAGGTGACAAACTGGAACTATGTGGAAACTGATATAGAGCAAACTCCAAAGATGAAAATACTGAAATATGTCTTCCAACCAAATCTGAAAGACAATGATGGTCCTGCTGATCAGGAATGATGGAAGTCTCAATCAATGACTCTGGATAAGAAGCCAATGGATGTGAAGGTAGATCAACTATCTTTAAAGAAGAATCAATAACCTCTGAAGCAACTGCAACCTCATCTGAAGTCTCAGAAATGCCCAAAGGATCACAAGCATGGTCTAACTTCTCTAAAGGATAATGAGGCACATCAGAGTTGGAAAGAGGAGCATCGAGAGATGGTGGAGGATCATGGTCTCCATATGAGTCTCGAATGAAAGTCTAAAGAGCATAGGGGCACTCAAGATAGATAATAGACTCCAAAAAGTTGTCATCTAGATGCTCAAGAATAACTCTAAAGACTTTAGCCCTATAGCCTTTCCAAATATGATACTCATGAGGTGTTTTGGGAATAGGAACATCATTATAGAGATACGACAATAGATTGTGCTCACTAAGCTGTGTGAGGATGTAATCACTCCATTGCTCATAGTTCCCTTTCTCCAAAGAAAAACCCATTAAGCTATGATTTCTTCAAAACATATCAAATATAGTACCTTAAAAAACCTCCAAATATATGATGATGAATGATGAAATTAGGTGGATTGACCTACACCACTGCGAGCTTGGCGAAGTCAGCTTTCTGATGATATGCGGAATGCGAAAATCAGACTTCAGATGCCCAAGATATGCTCCGTGGAAGAAAATCGCTGATGTGGAGCTCAAAGCACAGATGCAAGGGCCAGATTAATCCCTAGAGTGGATTATCTCTTGGTCACACACATGACCACCTATAAATAATGGGCAAAAAATAGCCTATGAGGCTAAAAATGGAGCACCGTGATTGGGTGCAAAATAAGGGGACCACCGAATGGGCTAGTCGATATGTTGGTGGAATACCCGCGCCAATCGATATGTCATGATAGACCTAATAGATGTGAAGCACCAATCAATGAAATTTCAATACCCAATCGGTCAAGGCACACCAATCACCAAGTAGGCAAGTGACTTCCATGCACAGGAGAAACAAAACAAACTCCACTTGAGCCTTGCTCACAACATAAGCATGGAATAAAAGGTATTTTAATAGCAAAATGTAGCATCACACCACCAATGTGGGACAAAGGTCCCTATCCAAAGGAAGCCACCAACGGGCCCACTGCTACCTTCTTCCATACACATATCTGAAACCCTAAAATCAAATATTTTCAAAGGACTTTATAAATATTAAAGTTTGCACCTCCAAATGTAAACTTAACAATGTGCTAAACATGGTTGTTTTATCAGATTAATTCTCATGCCCAAGCTTAAATGGTACAGCCTGCCATAGCTCACATGAAACTAATGTTTGCAATCTAGAAGATGGTCTATATTAATCATTCAAAGATGACAATAATATAGTCAATACCATTCATACATTATAAACAATGTTTACGGCAGAAAATGCAACACCTCAAGCCATAGTACGGCCGCATGAAGGGTTCTGTATGGCTGTAGAAGTAGGAACTCGTATGGCCGCATAAGGATGGAAGAAAAGAAGTGTCCTCTGCTGAAATCAATATGAGGAAGACACGGATAGATGCCTCCAAAATGAATTCGCCCTTCCAACAATGAAAAGAATAATGCCACCGTTCAAAAAATAGGCCTCCAAATTTCCACTTAGCTCTAGATCAACACAGATTGATGCCTCCAGAAACTGATGTAGGCACGGATTGATGCCTATATGATTGCTTCTCCTCTCATCTCTAGATTGACACGGATTGATGCCTCTAGAAACTGATGCAGGCATGGATTAATGCTTTTATAATTACTTCTCTTCTCAGATCTCTGATATGGGCTGAAATTCTTTCCAGTTCAAGCTCTGATACCATGTTGATGTTCACAGGAAGCCATAGATCACCAGAGAATATACAACCACCAAGAATATTGAAGAGAGCAAGAAAAATTTAATTATGGAGAATATATTGATATATTACAATGAATCTCTCTCGTTTTTACAAATGTGATATATGGCTTATATAGCCTTATATTCCCGTGAATTAACCACCCTAACTGGTTACAAGAATAACTTCCCGAACTATACCATTAAATTATTATTTGCCTATATGCCTAAGTAAACTTAAGCAAGGTAAAATCTATTTACCCTAACAATAAGGGTAGGTCAAAATATGTTGTGTGGACTTTAAACTCTGCACAATATATTACTCTTTGTGTTGTGTGGAGTTTAAAGTCCACACAACACTTAGAAGTGTGAAAGGAAAAACAAGAGATGTCGTGCAGGGTTTAAACTTCACATGACATCTAAAAGTAAATGTCATGTAGAGTTTAAAGTCTGCACGAAATCTGCACTTAGGATGTAGGCAAGGTTTAGACTTTGTTATGCGAGGTTTAAACTCCGCACAACAACTCACTTAAGAGTGTTGTGCAGAGTTTAAAGTTTGGACAACACTTAGAAGTGTGAAATGAAAAACAAGAGATGTCATGCGGGCTTTAAACTTCGCATGACATCTAAAAGTAAATGTCATGCAGAGTTTAAATTCTGCACGACATCTACACTTAGGATGTAGGCAAGGTTTAGATTTTGTTATGCAGGGTTTAAACTCTGCACAACAACTCACTTAAGAGTGTTGTGCGGAGTTTAAACTCTGCACAACAAACTTTGTTGGTGATAGGCAAGACTTAGGATGGAGTGCGGGGTTTGAACTCTACACAACATGCTAAGCTTGTATGTTGTGTGGAGTTCAAACTCTGCACTCCATCCAAGATAGGAACATAATGCTTAAAATGCAATGGCTATTAAAAATGACACATAGATCATATAATTGCTTGGAGTTTAATCTCTGGACAACATATGATCTTCTGATCATGTTGTTTAGAGATTAAACTCTAAACAACCATGATCAGACTAAAACAATGACGCTACACAAAGACAAGGTAAAACTAGAAGCAAAAGCTAGGGTTTCAAGGAAACATAGAACAGAAAAATGACAAAATGAAAACCATATAAAATAAAACATGGCGGAAGCAAAAAGATCATATAGTGAAGTAGCAAAATGAAAACCCTAGCTTTGAAAGCATATAGAACTAGGACTTTAAAGCAACGAGTAAACAAAGCAAAACAAATGTAGGGAAATAAATACATAGAGGATGGAAAACGATAACATACCTGAACACAAACTCAGATCCAATAAGTGAGACACAAAAACGATGAGTTCACACAGCTAGGGCATGGAGGAAGTAGGAGAAACAATGCACAACAATCAGTAATGAAGAAAAACACATCAAAATGCAAAGATAAGGGGAGAAAATATTTTTGAAATCTTTTCATTAAATTGACATTAATGCTCAATCGTGCCAATGAAGGAATGTAATTGTGGAACTTTTTTCTGCAATTACATCCTTCATGTCATTACAGAGATTTTTTCCGTAATGACATGCTTTATGCAAATGCATAGATTTTTAGCACAATTACATCAAACTTTGTAAAAATGACTAACATTGAAAATACAAACTCACGTAAATTACTAGAAATGAAATGTAACCCGAATTGGAGAGATTCTTCAAGGGATCAAACCATGCCTGAGATGGCCTAGAAATGTCTCGATTTACTTGCTTAGAGGGTGTGGGCAACAAAATGGACAAGTTTCGTAGGGTTATCCCATGAATTGAGCGAACTAGAATTCGAGGATAACAAGTATGATAGCAACAATAATAATCTATAGATAGAGAGCTTCAGATTTTGTACATAGAGCATATATCAAGTATTCACTCTGTCATCCTTTCAAATAGAGGGAGATCCAAGAGAGCTACATATATATGAATCTCAATTACATTTGAAAGAGTTCGCGTTAGGCTAACACAGGGTGTACCACTCGATGTAACAAAGACGACACCCAAAATTCAAACTTTATTCAGGGCAAAAATGTTGTACCTAGGTGTTGGGCGCCCTGGTCCTGACTATTTTGGCCTCTAAAAACTTAGCAATTAAGTCTTTTAATATTATTTCTTAATTAGGCCCTGAAATAGGCATTTTACAAATGAAGATACACAAATACATAGAAGGGAGTGCTAAATCTAGTGTGGAATTGTGGGAGGTCACAATTTCTGACAGTACATCAGGATGGTTTTGGTAGTGGCAAAGTAGTTCAGATAGAAGGTTCATTAGATGGATGTTAAAAGTGACTTCTTGAATGAAGATATCAAAGAAGAAGTTTATATGACTCAACCTAAGGGGCATACTACACCTAAACAATAGAAAAAAGTGTACAAACTTGTGAAACCCCTCTACAACATGAAATATGTTCCCTGAGCTTGGTATATCAAGATCAATTCAAACATCTCCTACATCATGCATTCACTAGGAATTCATATGATCCTAATCTTTACCTCAAAGAGAAAATGAGGAGATTGTTTTTGATAAAAGTAAGCGGCAGAACTAGGGTGTCGAACCCATTACATAAAAGCCCCCAGGGCGCACAAAAAGGTCAACAGAAAGACTAGAGAAACTAAATAGAAACTGAAAAACACAACGTTCCTCTTTCTAAACTTAAGGTTCAGAGCAATTAACTAAACCTATACTAATGATCACCAAGGAAAAGGGAGAGAAGGAATACATAAAAGGAAAGGGAGGTGATACACCAAGATTTAGGGTGTTAGCTGGGACTGACATAACACAACAACGACCTCAAATACCAACAGAGACTTACATAGACTTACAACTTTAACAGAGGCTCAAATTAGAAAACTGTAACTAATAGAGGGACCATTTTATCCACAGAATGAGTTACAGACTTCAAGTAAACATAGATCAAAAGCATAAGAGAGGCAAAATATTAGTGATTGTATTGATCATGAAGGCTAAATATCCATTACAAAAGAAAGATACTATGTTATAGAGAGATAGACATAAAATAACCATCTACATTCATTGGTGAACCACTATTAGAGACATCAAAGTCTCAGCTTCGAGCACAATGCATCAGATCCATCTAGTTCTTGCAAATGTGTTACAAGGTCTGGAATAACAAACCACCCAACTAGCGTAATAGCCCAGAAGAATAGCCAACCAACAACAACAAAAACATTTGTTTTACATGCATATATAGATTTTCATCTCAAACTATAGCAGTCATAGATGTGGAAGAGAAGTCAACCAGAAAAAAATGTTGCCTATACTACAATAACTCCAATCTAGTGTCCTTGGAGCATGCCCACATGGATCTGCCCATGAAATTTGTTGAAATAGGGGGTCCGCCCATGCCTTGAGTACAAAGCTTTAATGCAAATGAGGCTACAGTGGCATGGGGATGAGAGAAATCCATCTTCTACAAGTAATTAGGCTCTAAACAAGAATTAATGGTGACCATGAGGGTCACTAAGCAGTTTCATCGTGTCTCTGAATAGTAGAAAAGAGCCAGAAAGGTAAAAAGGTCAGGCCCTGACTCTTCAGGCTTCCTCCAATCAAGCTTTGAAAAGGTAAAGGAGAAAACCCCGGCCTCTGAAGTCTGAGTGAAGAGAAATCATCGGGCTTCAAGGGTCGGGCCTTCACCATGCATCATTCTCTGAAAATAGGAAGCGCTCGACCTTCACCTTTGCAACACTTAACTGATTTGAGAAATTGGTGGAGATTGGGCCTCAGGCCTTCCATCTGTCACCTTCAGAAAAGAAGAAGAGGGAAGGAAGAACCCCTCGACCTTCGCTTTCTGAAAGACTTAGAAAATTTTTGTAGCTCGGTGGACTTCGGGCCACATGGCAGCATTTCGCATCAACGCACTTCATATATTTTTCATTTTACCTCCACTGTGTGATGGGCCAAAGAAGAGTTCGGGACATGTGGCAACACCACATACCCACACATTCCGCATCAAATTTTACTGTACCACTTCCGTACAATGCGCAAAGAGGGAGAATCCCGAGACACGTGGTGGCATTTCGCATCTGCGCAACCCACATAAAATTTAACATAACTTTCATCGCGTGCCATGCAAAGCCATGAATATTAAAATTTGTTGGAGATCAACATTTGGGCCTTCCACCTTCCATCTTCCGAAAGAAAGAACAAGGAAGAGCGAACTCCTGACCTCCGATGCCCAAAAGACTTAGGCGAAACACAAGCAACCAAGGCGGAGTTTGGGGCCGATGGACATGACATGACAAATAGGAGAAGCCCAGACTCTGAATCTCTGAAAAGGTTGAAAACACAAGGAAAACTTAGGATTTTTTGGACTATTATTTTGGGGGGCTTTTCCTTGCATTCCAAAAGGTGAAAACACTTAGAATTCATGGATCCTTGGGCTATTTGGCCAGAAGGCAAAATAGGTTAACATTTTGGTGACTATGCAAGGGTGTTTGCCTTCTAAACACTAGGATCTAGTGGCCTTATCAATCCATTGGGCACAAAGTCAAAGGGCACAATAATAAGAACAAGGGTTGGCCAGACAAACACATAACTGAATATCGCCTCCAGAAAATAAGACAAAGCAAAACAAACAAGGCAAACATCCTCCTAATGAGAATGCAGTAGAGTACAACAACACTTATTAAAGGGAAACCTAACATATTTACAAAATCCCACAACCATGCTAAAAGAAAGGTTTGAGCGGGATCCCATTGACTTGGATTGGTAGAACCTCTTCATTTAGCATTGGAAAGTTGAAATGCATTGGCTTGTTTGCAACTGGTAATAATATAAGGGCCACTCCACATGGCATCAAATTTTGAATGTCTTCCACCTTTAGCTCTGTCTTCATCCCATTTCAAAACCAAATCTCCCTCACTGAATGTTCTACTAGTTGATTCTTTGTCAAAAGATGTTTTAACTTGATCTTGGTGAGCCTCAAGAGTCTTCATGGTAGCATCTCTTTTTTCTTCAAGCTCCATTAGCTCAGCAAACTTGACTGTCATGGCATCACTTTCCAACAATTCCAACTATTGTGTCAGCTCAAGGGAAGGAAATTCTAATGATAATGGAACTTTTGCTTCCCTTCCATAGACAAGAATGAAAGGGGAATTGCCTATGGCCCTCTTAAGAGTGATTTTATCAGCCTAGAGAGCTGTCTTCAACTTGGAATGCCAAGTTCTCTAATTATCATCCACTATTCTCTTGATGATCCTGATCAGGTTTTTGTTTGTGGAATCAACCAGGCCATTCCCTTGGGGGTAGTAATTGGATGATATCTTCAAGTAAATCCCATAGATAAGTGCCCACTCACTAATTTTTGTGCCTACAAAGGCCTTGGCATTGTCAGAAATAATGGTGAATGGAACACCAAACCTGGTAACTATTCCCTCAAGGAAATCTAAAATGGAGGCCTCTGTGGCATCCTTCAATGTGAACGATGAGTTGTCCACCTTGTGAAATAATCAGTGGCTATTAAAATCCACTTATGACCAACAGTAGAAGGTGGATTAATCATCCCAATGAAGTACCAACCCCATTGGGCAAATGGTTAATCAGTCTAAATTGGGTGTAGGGGAAGAGCAACCAACCTCTGCTTACCTGCAAAAAATGCAATTCTTTGCAACTTTTTGCCCATCTGTGGGCATCTCTGAATAGATTCGGCCAATAATAACTAGCCTTCATGATCTTAACGGCAGTTGTTCTTGGTGAATAATGGCCACTAGCAGGGCCATTATGAAATTATTCTAACACTCTTGAGGTCTGATCTTGTGCAATGCATCTCAAAAGAACTCCATTGATGTCTTTCCTAAACAAGACATCATCAACAAGAACATAGGGGATGGAATGAAGCCTGAAATACCTCCTTTTGGCTTGATCTAGTCCATCTGAACATCCACCTGACTATAGAAACATGACCATATCATGGTACCAATCAGTTGGAGCGTGGGAACTAGCTGGCTGTGCCTGCCCAAGGACACATACAACATCATCTCTGTCTTCAAAGTCTGTAGCCATCTGCTCACACAAGCCTTTGCCATACACTAGCTTGGTGATGTTGATGTTAATATCATACTCCATTACTTTTATGATCCACCCAGCTCTCTTCTCATTGACATCTCTACTCGAAAGGAACTCTTTCACGCCAGGGTGGTTCACCATCAAATATATCTTGTTGTTTGAAATCATGTGCCTGAACTTTTTGAGTTCATTCACTACAACAAACACCTACTTCTCAACAAAATCATACTTTAGCTCATATTCTTTGAGAGGCTAGCTAAAGAAAGCAATTGGCTATTCCAACTTCTCTTCATTTTGTTGTGTCAATATTGCTAATATGCCCTCCTTGCCTCCAAAGGCGTAAAGTATAAAATCCTTCTCATAGTTAGGGTTTATCAGTGTGGGAGCCTATGCAATGACTTGCTTGATAGCTTCAAAATTATCTCTGCCTTCTTTTGACTGTGTGAAGGCAACATTCTTCTTAAGCATGGTGGTGAGGGGTTTTGCAATTGAAGCAAAATTAGGTATGAACCTCCTCACATAGTTGATCTTGCGTAGGAAGCTTTGCAGGCCCTTCTTGTGACTGGGAAGAGGAAGAGATAGAATGACACTGGTTCTTTCAAGGTTAATGGCAAGTCCTTCCTTTGAAACTACATGTCCCAGCAATTTGCCTTCTAGGATAACAAACACACATTTCTTTGGATTTAATGATATGCCATATTCCCTGCATCTCTCAAAGACTTTTCTCAAATGATCTAAGTGGGTAGTTGCATGCTTGGAATTTATAGTTAAATCATCAAGATACACCAAAATAATATCATTGATCAAGCCTTTAAAGGCTAAATCCGTTTCTCTTTGGAAGGTTGCCCTAGCATTGGTCAACCCAAATGGCATCTTCTGATAAGCCAGAGTACCCCACTTGGTGGTAAAGGTTGTCTTGTACTGATCTGATTCTTTTACAAGAATCTGATTATAGCCCGAGTAAACTTCTAAGAGTGAAAGCCTTTCAGCTCTTGCCACTGTTTGTAAAATCTTCTCCATGGAAGGGATTGGATAATGGTCTTTGAGAGAGACCTTGTTCAGGTCTCTAAAGTCCACATAAAGTTTGATTTCCCCATTCTTTTTCCCAACTGGAACAAGGTTAGCCTCCCAAGAGGAATGTTTAATGGGATAATGATTTTGGCCTCTATGAGCTTGGATAGCTCTTTTCTCATTAATGGCTCTATTTTGGGGTTTACAGGCCTTTACTTTTGGCAGACAAGTTTTGCATTAGAGTCTAAATCAATGGTATGTTGGATTAAACCGGGGTCAAAGCATTTCAGATCCATATAATCCCAAGCAATCAACTCATCAAATTCATTACAAAGTTCAATAAAACCTTGCCTTTCATCTTGGTCACATACCTTGCCATGTTTTAGAAATCTACCCTGAGCAATTTCTACCTCTCCATAGTCTTCTTGTTTAGCTGTCATGTTCATCTTTTCCCTTTTAGGTTGATCATTAGCACCAAATATGTCCTCTAAAGTGAACAATCCCCTAGACAATTTATGTTGGCAAGAGACACTGCTATGAATACAAGCTGAGTGTTGTCATTGATGGCAACAAGATAAGGAGAACACATCAGCATGATAGAAAGACATAACTTCGAAAGTTCATTTGTGATTGGGAACAAGGCACAAGTATGGAAAGCCCTAAATTAGCTAAGTGTTGGAAGTGTTCAGGTATGAGATAGTAAAAGGATCAGTATCCCTCCACAAGTGAAGGTATGAAGATGCGGCTCAGGTATGATGTTCATGGTTATCTATTGATGTTACATTTCAATAATCAAGTCATGAATTCCTCCAGAAGTCATCTAATGAAAAGGCCAAGTCTGGATCTACAGAAGTAAGACAGAGATAGTGAATAGTGTTGAGTAAATTGGTTTGCATTCCTCTGCATTAGCATGTTTTATTATGCGGTTCTGAAGTAAGATAGAGATAGGTCATGACTATTAGAATCCAAGTTTGTAGCTCCGGAAGTGCAGTAGATCTCATTCTACAGGTTCTCCAATACCAACATCCAATATAACAATGTTATAGTGTGACAGGGCAATAGATCTAAGGTCTGCATTTTGGTATATAGATTTATCTTGTTCTGCGGAGTTGAAGACATGTCAAGAGATCAATAATGATTGCTGAAAATGATTCATGAAGTCCCATTTGGTCCGCAACATAAGTTGTGATGTGACAAAGGAACCTATCATATATGTTATGAAGGAACAAGCCGACGGGATGGTTAATTCCTTATGGGGAGAAGAAATATGAGCTAGATGATAAATGTAAGTGGTTATATGATTGGAGTCAACACATATGAAGACATGTGCATGATGGTTTGGATCCGCATTGAAGACTTAACACAAGAACAAGCCAACAAGATATAACACTTGGTATACACATTTCACAGTTTGCTTGCTGACCTGATCATGAGAAAGATTTAGTTGTGGATATAAATAGAGGATGGATTTCAGTGTTTGAGTATGTGTGTGTGTGTGTGATGTGATGTATATGAATGCGAAATATGCGAAGATAGAATGGCCACAGTAAATAAAGAGAGATCTTGAGCATATATAAGAGCATAGCAGAGAAACAGGGGCATACTGAAATGAAGAGTTATGAGTTAGTGTTTATGAGCTTAATTGGAACTATTACCATGCATATGTAGATGCAATCACAACAATTCATCCTTGGAAGTGAGCCACCCTTCTTCTTCATTCTTCTAATTGGCAGTGAGCTCCGGGCAGTGAGCCTTTTGTATTTCGGTATTGTGCTATAATAATATATTGAGAGCTAACACTCTCCGTGGTTTTTCCCTCTTTGGGTTTTCCACGTAAAAATCTTGGTGTTCATGTGTTATGTCTTTGTGGTTGATGTTCATTTGTTTAATCTACTTTCACATAATTGAATTTGGTAAATGGATAAAAGAGAAAGTGCATAAATGGTTTTGTAGAACATTGATTCACCCCCCTCTCAGTGTTCATTGTATTCAACAATTGGTATCAGAGCGAGGTTCCTTGGCAGAAGCTTAACAACTTAAGGAAGATCTAGGAAGGTGTTCTCATGGAAGCAAAAAGGTATCTCACTTATCCTGAAACAAGTCATCCTAGTAGCATTGTGATTGGTGATCATGTTTATGTCAACAATGAACAATTTGAAGCAGCTCTAGAAGATCTTGACAACTCCAAGGCTGATATCAAGGGTTTAGAGGAGAATATCAAAGAAGTTGATGATTGCATTCTAAAATTAAAAGAACAGATCAGTAAATCTCAAGAAAGAAGGAAAGAATTATATGAGCAACTAAAACAAGCAAGTGAATCCACAAAGAGTCTTCTCAGGGTGATTGAAGAAAAGACCAAGAATGAGGAATGTCTGAATCAAATTGTGAAGGACAAGTCAGAGGAATGTGAAAATTTGGGGAAAGAAGTTCTTCTCTTAAAGTTCGATCTAGAAGCAACCAACAACTACAAAGAAAAATTCAAAATAAGCTCTGCAAAAATTGATGAGTTGTTGGCCAATCAAAAGTATCCAGATGATAAACAAGGCTTGGGATTTGAAAAGGGAGAGAGTTCAAATTCAAGACAAGTCAGATCTAAAGAAGGAAGAGGCAGAGATCATCAGGTAAGGAATCAAAGAAGAAGACCTAAAGGACCTCTGGCCAGACAACCAAATGCTCAAAGGTACCCATCTTTCAATGGCTATTGTTTTAAATGTAATAAGTATGGTCATAGGGCTGCTCAGTGTAGAAGTAGAATAAATCAAAATGTTCCATCTTTTTCTGGTCAATGTTTCAATTGCAAGAAGATTGGTCATAAAGCAAATGAGTGCAAAAGTGTGTTAAGAAATGTGCCAAACTATTCAAGGAATGGTCAATATTTCAATGACAAATGTTTTGCATGCAATAGATTTGGGCATATGGATAACCAATGCAAATCAAGGCCAAATTCAAATGTCAGAAGAAATCAAGGTCAGAGAAGTGTTGTTTGTTACTATTGCAACAAGTTTGGACACCTTGCTAGATTCTATATAAGCAAAAATGTGGAAAGAGATTATCCTACACAATAGAGGAAAACAGAGCAGAAAGATGTTAAAGGCAAGAATAAAGTTGATCTTGTGGAAACCAAGAAGGAGATGAGTATGATTTGGATCAAAAAGGGTGTAAATGAGGTTAAGGATGGATCCGCACCAGCATCTGGTGCAGATACTTCCTCAGGGAAGTAAATTGAGAGCTTTGGCTTAGGGGGAGCAGTGTTAAAAATCTAAATTCCCCAACCAGAAAGTTGGTGCTGGAATCCAACACAGAGATATGTGATGAAATCTGACAAGATAAATCATCTAAAAGAAAAAACAGAAGAAAATAAGCTAATGAGAAATATTGCGGAGCAATTTTTATCGATTGTATCTATCAAAAGGGGGACATACAGCTTTTTGGAACAAGAATTAATGACGATTAGGTTAAGTCATGCAGAGGATAAAAGGGAACTAGTTTAGTCTCAAAATCACTTTGCACTCAAAGCTATCAAGTGTTTAGAGAGATTGAAGTAGAATTTGAGCAATGACAACCAAGATTTGAAGCATTTAAAGAAATTCGAAGAAAGGAAACCCTAACACAGCAGAACAAGGTATTTTCATTGAAACCCCATTTGTGAATTTGTTAAAATTCTGCAGTGGCAACTCCGCAAGTCATAGACATCACTGAATGACCATGACCTTAATTCAAGAAACACCCCTACAAAGCAACAGAAGTGGATCTGTTGGGAGCATTCTCACACATTTCGCATGGAATTCTGTATATAGAGGATGTTAGGGCATATATTCATGTTGCCCTAGAAGAACATGAGAAGACCAAACTCACCGACTTATTTTTAAATCACTTGTGCGATGGAGGTTACGATCTAAAGAATGAATACAAGGCATTAGAGACAAAGAAATTTATTCAGTACATTGATTTTCTGACCTTCGCTGAGGATGAATGGGTCCGGTATGTATTGAGCAGGATTCATGATGAATTCATGTGGCTCAAGAGACCCTTTAAGATCACAAAAGATGCTATAAGGGTAGTGACTGGGCTATGCTCCACCAGATTAGTACTAGTTCTGAAAGCCGTGAAGAATGATAAAGTAATGATGACCACCAGAGCAAAGTTTGACAAAAGAGCACTAACAATCAATGATATTGAAGATTATGTAGTAAGATTGCATCCATGGTTATTAGCTACAATGTTTACTTCTCAAACCATGAAAATTTAGTATCCGGTACAACAATCTATATAGCTTTTGAGATGGTGAAGGAAGATGTAGAGTATGATCTTTGTGAACTGCTCTGACAACAACTGATGGAAAATTTAAGGAAAACCAAAGAGTAGAAATATCCATTCAAATATGGTACGTTGATTCTCTGTCTATTCTTCTACTACATGCAAGAATTGCCAGGTATGAAGAATCTGCTCTGGACAAGTGATAAACCTGCTTCAGTTCAAATGAGAAATCATCTAAATAGCATAGGAAGTATTGATGCTCAAAAATATGCCCTGTGGGGCTATTTCAGAAATTTTCAAATCATGATGCAGTCAAGGGAAAGAATCCCTAAGGCAATTGTTGAGAAATATAAAGATACCATCTATTTCATGGTTACCAAGGATCAGTGTTTGATGGAGGTTGTCGAGCCCAGAACTGTTTGGGTTATGCCCATGGGATATGAGGTAGATGGTGGAATATTAGAAAATTATGCTCAACATGTATTAAGTAAACCCAGAGATCCCAAGGAAGAAAGATTTGGGACTTATGAGGAATTGCATGCTAAAATTCATGTTGAAGTAAGGAAATCAAAGATCTCTAAGAAAATGTGGAAACTGGCAGAAAAAATTGCCATAAAACATGGATTCACTAAGGAACAAGTCAAAGAAGCAAGGGAAAAAGGTCAAGCAGAAAGGGAAGCAAGGGAAAAGAAAGGAAAGGTTCCGGATGAACCTAAAGAAAAAGAAGAAAAACTTCAAGCAACAAAGAGGTCTACCAGAAGCTCTGACTCCTCTTTTGGTCCTACATCTACTGGCATAAAGGAATCTGCAAAGAAGCCAACTGACAGAGGAGCAAAAAGACAAAAAACAAAAGGTAGAAGAATGTATGTAAGTGTAAGTGAAAAAGATGAAGAAGAGATTGAGTTTGATGAAGATGTCAAGAAAATGAAAGCTGAGACTACTAAAGCCTCTGGAAGTAGCAAGGAGAAGCCCTCTAGAAGGGAGAAACCCAGCAAAAGACAGAAGGTAGATGAGTCTCAAGCCACATTAACACTTGAAGATGTATTAAAGTCTGTCATTGTTGATGGAAATCTGAAACCTGTGGCTGAATTTTATGATGATTACAATGATGTTGATAAAAGGATTTTGGAAGAAGCTACCATAAAGTATCTGAACATATACAATAGAGCTCTTATTGAGATCATTGGTGATCTCCCAGACACCTTGGGTAGTATTCTGTGAGTTAGAAAGGAAGCTGCTATGGCTAAGGACATTAAGCTCAGAGAACATACGATGATAAAATTATGTCTGGATATTACTCCAAAAGAAAAGACCAAAATCTCCAAAGCACTTAACAATGAGTTCAGATCAAAGAAAAGAATGAATGTGCTGATGAGAGGAGAAACTGATAAAGTGGTCAAGGAAACATAGGAGATTATTTTGGAAATACTAAAGATATACAATATCCCTACCATCTATGACAATGAAGTAACAAATGGTGGAAATGATGCATATGTTCCGGAAGTGAACCCTGAAAAAGAAGCAAGAAAAGATGACCATGTGCCCAAGGAGATGGAAGCACCTGCAGTGGAAACTCAAATAACACCTCCTCCAAAAGAACAAAATGACAAGAAGAAACCAAAAGAGGAGCACATCAAGGAAACCTCTCCACCGGAACAGAAGGAGGATGCTAATAAAGACATGAATTTAGATAATCCAGAACAGAGCCAGAAAGGAGAAGCCTCTGCCAAAGCAAGAGACATTGCAAATGTCTCTAGGAGATAACACGATCCAGATGAATCAGAATTCATTCAAGGACCAATTAACTTAGAATCATTGTCACCTGTGCAAAAATTTAGATTAGTGTCTATTGTTCAGGCCAAGGTACAAGAAGAGATGCTAAAATCACATGACCAAGATAGTAAGTTGATCAGTGATGCCACCAACATTCTAGAGAATATGATGCCAACATTTCAAAAGGACACCTCATTATCCTCCGCTAATCAATTCAAGGGCCTTTTGAACTCTGTAAGTACACATTTTGAATCTTTTGAAAAATCTGTAGAAGTAAAAGTTAGAAAAGAGCTTGATGAGAAGAGATTGATTGAGTTAAAGGTATGATAGCAAAAGATAAAACTATATTAGAAAATGGAATAAAAGGCATACAAAGTGCCATTGAAGAAGCCTGTAAAGTATATAAATTTTGCTTATCTTGGCCAAAATTTACAAAGGAATTAGAAGATAAAATCAAAGACTTGGAACTCAAACTGCTTAATATCTCTGAGACATATAATCTAGCAGTTGAGTCAATAAATGCCAAAGAAGCTCAAGTTGCAAATATTCACAGTGATTTGAGCACTCTGATAAAGAAAAGGGAAGAAATTAGAGATAGGTTGTGCTAGCTTAGGGGATTGATAACTCCAAAAATTGAATCCATGACCAATCTGGCAGATGAAGCCCTAAAATCACAAGCATTAACTAATACAACATCAGATGTATAGAAGGCATAAAAGTTGGTCTTTCTAATGAATGGACACATACAAATATTGGAAAGTGCAAGAAATAGATGGAATGGAGAGATAGCTCTAATAAAGACCATCTATAATGATATTCTACCTTCATCCATAAATTGAGGTGGAAATGTGCACCTGTACATATGTGGTAAAATAAGACAATTTTGAAGAACTTATGACATAATTTTGCTTTTTGATAAGTTTTGATTCTGGATCACACCCTTTGCCATTGATGTCAAAGGGGGAGAGAGGATGAGTGAAAAATGAGTAATCACCTAAGGGGGAGAACAAATTTAGAGTGTATATAGTAAGGGGAAGCAGACAAGCATTTTTCACTAAGTGTTGCCATCAATGCCAAAGGGGGAGATTGTTGGCAAGAGACACTGCCATGAAGACAAGATGAGTGTTGTCATTGATGGCAACAAGATAAGGAGAACACATTAGAATGACAAAAAGACATAACTCCAGAAGTTCATTTGTGATTGGGAACAAGGCACAAGTCTGGAAAGCCCTAAATTGGCTAAGTGTTGGAAGTGTTCAGGTATAAGACAGTAAAAGGATCAGTATCCCTCCACAAGTGAAGGTATGAAGATGTGGCTCAGGTATGATGTTCATAGTTATCTATTGATGTTACATTTCAATAATCAAGTCATTAATTCCTCCAGAAGTCATCTGATGAAAAGACCAAGTCCGGATCTGCAGAAGTAAGACAGAGACAGTGAATAGTGCTGAGTAAACTGGTCTGCATTCCTCTGCATTAGCATGTTTTATTATGCGGTTCTGAAGTAAGATAGAGATAGGTCATGACTATTAGAATCCACATTTGTAGCTCCGAAAGTGCAGTAGATCTCATTCTACAGGTTCTCCAATACCAACTTCCAGTATAACAATGTTACAGTGTGACAGGGCAACAGTTCTAAGGTCCGCATTTTGGCATACAGATTTATCTTGTTCTGCAGAGTTGAAGACATGTCAAGAGATCAATAATGATTTCTAAAAATGATTCATGAAGTCCCATTTGGTCCACAGCATAAGTTGTGATGTGACAGAGGAACCTATCATATATGTTATGAAGGAACAAGCCGACAGGATGGTTAATTCCTTATGCAGAGAAGAAATATGAGCTGGATGATAAATGTAAGTCGTTGTATGATTAGAGCCGATACATATGAAGACATGTGCATGATGGTTTGGATACACATTGAAGACTTAACACAAGAACAAGCCGACATGATATAACACTTGGTATACACAATTCACAGTTTGCTTGCCAACCTGATCATGAGAAAGATTTAGTTGCGGATATAAATAGAGGATGAATTTTAGTGTTTGAGTGTGTGTGTGTGTGTATGATGTGATGTATATGAATTCAAAATATGTGAAGATAGAATGGCCGCAACAAATAAAGAGAGATCTTGAGCATATGTAAGAGCAGAGCAGAGAAACAGGAGTAGACTGAAATGAAGAGTTCTGAGTCAGTGTTTATGAGCTTAATTGGAACTGTTACCATGCATATGTAGATGCAATCACAATAGTTCATCCTTGGCAGTGAGCCACCCTTCTTCTTCTTTCTTCTTCTAATTGGTAGTGAGCCTTTTCTTGAGCAGTGAGCTCTGGGCAGTGAGCCTTTTGTATTTCAGTATTGTGCTATAATAATATATTGAGAGCTAACACTCTTTGTGGTTTTTCCCTCTTTGGCTTTTCCACGTAAAAATCTTCGTGTTCATGTGTTATGTCTTTGTGGTTGCTGTTCATTTGTTTAATCTGCTTTCACATAATTGAATTTGGTAAATGGATAAAAGAGCAAGTGCATAAATGGTTTTATAGAACACTGATTCACCCCCCCTCTCAGTGTTCATTGTATTCAACAGTTTATTGGTCTTCAATTGGATCACCTGGTCACCATACTGCTCCTGCAACTTGGACTGATTAATGGCAGCAAATTCTGCCTCATCTTACAATAAATTAATAATTTGGTGGCCATTCTCAAATACTTGCTAGCTTGTCACATTGTTAGGCACGACATGCCTCACAACAATCTTCACATTCTAATCTAAGTTTTGTTTGTCACTCTCGGGAATGTCAAACTGAGCATAAACTGTAGCTAGCCTATCAACATCTTTGTTTCTTTGTTTGGGCACTGCCTAGATATTGAAGGCATCAAAGTCTTCAATTAGGTCCCAGACCCTGTGTTTGTATGACTTCAACAAGTCATTTCTTGAAGCACTTTATGATCTGATTTGGTGAACAACCAACTCACTATCACCAAATGCCTATAAAATTTGTATTCCCCTCTTTTGTGCCAATTGCATACCTTGAATTAAGGCCTCACACTTAGCCACATTATTGGTACAATTGAATTGTAATCTAAAAGTAGAGAAATAACTTTCCTTTTGGTGTGAAATTAGTACAACCCCAACACCTACTCCGTTTTTTCTTTTGGAGCCATCAAAATATAACTGCCATATCCCAGTTGGATCTATTGTTGGCTTCACAAGATTAGGGATAAAGGCACCCTCATCATGGATATAGTATGTACCCAGCCTCATGTCTTCTATATGGTCAGGAGTATCAAACTGAAAATAGTTTGCCCACTCATCAAGTAGTATATTAGGGATTTCCTCCACAAGTGTGGCAGCCTCATGCCTATTATTGTCATCCACCTCTAACTCATGGATTGTGCAATTCATGTTGTCTGGGTTAAGGGAACAGGGCTCTACATGATCATTGGCAATAGGCTCAACCTTAATGGTCACTTGTGTACCATATCTTGTTTTAAATAACATGTGGGACCAATCAGAAGATAGATACCCACCTATTTTAGCAGTGAAATCCCTAGATAGGCATATGCCAAAGTATCCAGGGAGATCAATGACTAAGATATCTTGTGAAACAAAGCAGCCAGGACATGCATGTAGAGTGAGCTTCAAATCTTTGACTACATCTACTGTATTAACAACAGTGCCATCTAATTACACTACACCCTTACTCACAGACTCATATTCTATGCCTAATTGATTAGCTATATTTTTGGCATAACAGAGGTACCCGCCCCAGAATCTATCATACAATTATGCAACAGTTTGTCACCAATGATTAGGGAAAGATAGAAGGGAGGGGGCTTACTAGTTTTACTTGTGCTTGCCTCCTCTTTTGGTTGACATAGGTTTGCTAGGGTGGTTGTCTTTTCTTTTGTTGTCTCCACAATAGGCTGACTGAAGCTTGTTAGGGCTTCCTGAAGTAAATCCCTCTGAGCTAGGATTAATAGGGCATCCCACATAGTGACACTCAGGTTAGTCCTTTTCATCTAATCAACTATGCTAAAGGGAATCTAACTAACCTTCTAGGATACCTTTGTGACCACAGTGTTAACCTTTAACTGTTGTCTGATTTGGGGTTGCTATTCTAGCACTGCCTTACCAACAACCTGACCTGCTTGTTTTGAAGGAGTCTTGGTTTCTACTCCTTCACTTGTAGCCATTTGGGATGCATGAGAAGAAGATGCTTGACTAACTATAGGTATCGACGCATCCTTAGTGGGTCTTCTTTTGGCCCTTGTGTTGTGTTCTATTGGTCCTGCACCTTGATTAACACCACAGAAGTCATCCTGTGTCCAGTTCATTAAGGTAGAGTTGTTTTGTATTTTCTCCTGTCCTCCTACCACTTCTTGGCTGGAACTGACTTGCTATTCTAGGAGGACTGAATGGCCTTACACTGTCAAAGCCTGACTGAACTGTCCACTTTGGCACAAATTCTGATCATGTGGTTGGTTGCAGGGGTAGCACCAATCGCTGTCCTAAGCCATGTTGATCTGTATGGGCACCAAAGGTCTAGATGTGCTTGTAGCATTGGGATGGACATTATTTAGTGGCCTGATATAGCTTGGCTGGTTTTGCCTCTGTATATTACCCTAATATGGCTGTATGTTTTGCTAATAAGCCTGATTGAATGGCTGATATGGTCTGCTAGGTTGTGCTTGCCGCTTCTCTAATGTTACCAATCTATTGGTCAAGCTTTTGATCAGAGCATCTTTATCATCTACCTTTTCCACTGTAGGTGTAATCAAAGGAGTACCAGGGCTGACTGTTGTAGGAATGGGAGCCACAACAGGATGAATGATAGGAGCCTCTGGAAATAGGGGCATTGGTGGTCTTGGAGCAATTTTCCCAACTTGAATTAGACAATTCTCTACCCTTATTACTATGTCATATGCTCCTGGTAACACATCTCCTCCCATATACTGAATCATGACAACAATGTCAGGATTCAAGGACTTCAAATAGTATATAAATGCAATGTTTGGGGAGGGCTTCACCAACAATGGGATTTTGTCCTATGTCTTCTGAAACTTGTAGTTGAAGTCCACCATATATTCATGGGGAGATCATTTGATTGTGGCTAATTGTTCCATTAGAGATAGGTGGTCACTCTTGTCTTCGAAATGTTGGTAGAGCCTTGTTCCCAAGTCATCCCAATTGTGGATGGAATTAGCAGGCAAACCCCTATACCACTAGAGGGCTTTTCAAGGAAGAAGCCAGAAGCCTCACAACAACATTGTCAGTAGTGACATTGTGGACAAAGCACATGTTGGAAATATCTTGGATATGCTTAGCACGGGTGGTAGAGTTTTCACCATTAAAAAATGGGATTTCTTTTAGAGCAGAGGTGGGGATATCATCATATTGGGCTAGGTCAAGAGGGATACCCCCATTGAAAGAAACAAAAGGGAGGTTCCTTGCCATGTTGGGGATATTCAGATTAATTCTAGGTATATGCAAGGTCCTTTTTGAATTTTAAAATCTAATTGGAGGAGGGGTAGACTAGGCCCTTGAAGGAAGTGGAATAACACTCCTATTTATTCTCAAGCGAGACCTAGATAGTCTACTTCTTCTTCTTGAATTAGTAAAAGCTAGTTTTATGAATCAAAAATTACCTCTTGAAGAAGATCTTGTTTGCACTCTAGGCATGAAATGTTGAACTGGTCTGAATACTGGACCAACAGAGTCACCAGGTGCTTGTTGAATGCTTCCACAACAGCGAATGAACCAAGAACAACACCAATTCTTCATAGTTCAGCTCTTTCTTAGAGCAGAAGAGTCCCATCGAGCATGCCAAAAACTGTTGTCACCTGAATTTGCACCTTGTTGTTGAAGCTTTTGGCAGTTTCAACAAATTCAGTGAGCATGGGAATGATCCCAAGGGGTTGGACCTTGCAAATGAGATCAAACCTCCAGAGAAGGCCGGTTCCTCTTTTTGAACTTAAGGTTTAGAGCAATTAACTAAACCTATACTAATGATCACCAAGGAAAAGAGAGAGAAGGAATATAGAAAAGGAAAGGGAGGTGATACACCAAGATTTAGGGTGTTAGTTGGAACTGACATAACACAACAATGACCTCAAATACTAACATAGACTTACATAGACTTATAGCTTTAACAAAGGCTCGAATTAGAAAATTGTAACTAACAGAGGGACCATTTTATCTATAGAATGAGTTACAGACTTCAAGTAAATGCACAACAAAAGCATAAGAGAGGCAAAATATCAGTGATTGTATTGATCATGAAGGCTAAATAGCTATTACAAAAGAAAGATACTTTGTTATAGAGAGACAACCACAAAATAACCATCTACATTCATTGGTGAACCACTATCAGAGACATCAAAGGCTCAACTTCGAGCACAATGCATCAGATCTGACTGGTTCTTGCAAATGCATTACAAGATCTAGAATAACAAACCACCCAACTAGCGTAATAGCCTAGAAGAATAGCCAACCAACAACAACCAAAACATCTATTTTTTATGCATATATATCTTTTCAGCTCAAACTATAGCAGTCATGGATGTGGAAGAGAAGTCAATTAGAAAAGAACATTGCCCATACTGCAATAACTCCATTCCAGTGTCCTTGGAGCACACCCACATGGCTCTGCCCATGCAATCCATTGAAACAGGGGGTTCGTCCATGCCTTGATTACAAAGATTTAATGCAAATGAGGCTATAGTGGCATGGGGAGGTGAGAAATCCATCTTCTACAAGTAATCAGGCTATGAAGAAGAATTAATGGTGACCAGGAGGGTCGTTGAGCAGTCTCGTCATGTCTTTGAACAATGGAAAAGAGCCAAGAAGGCAAAAAGGTCAGGCCTTGACTCTTTGGGCTTCCTCCAATCGAGCTTTGAAAAGGTAAAGGAGAAAACCCTAGCCTCCGAAGTCTGAGAGAAGAGAAATCATCGAGCTTCAGGGGTCAGGACTTCACCATGCATTGTTCTCTAAAAATAGGAAGCACTCGATCACTGCCTCCACAAAACTTAGCTGATTTGAGAAATTAACGGAGATTAGGCCTCGAGCCTTCTATCTGTCGCCTTTAGAAAAGAAGAAGAGGGAAGGAAGAACCCCTGACCTCCTCTTTCTAAAAGACTTAGAAAATGTTTGTAGCTCGGAGGAACTTCAGGCCACGTGGCAGCATTTTGCATTTGCACAGCCTGCATAAAATTTAACATAACTACCGTCGTGCGCCGCGCAAAGCCATGAACATTAAAATCCGTTGGAGATCAGCCGCCAGGCCTTCCACCTTCTATCTTCCAAAAGAAAGAACAAGGAAGAGCGAACTCCTGACCTCCGATGCCTGAAAGGCTTAGGTGAAACACAAGCGACCAAGGTGGAGTTCGGGGCCAATGGACATGGCATGACGAAGAGGAAAAGCCCAAACTCTGAAACTCTGAAAAGACTGAAAACACAAGGAAAACTTAGGACTTTTGGGACTTAGTTATTTTGGGGGGCTTTTCCTTACATTCTAAAAGGTGAAAACACTTAGAATTCATGGATCATTGGGCTATATGGCCAGAAGGCAAAATAGGATAACAGTTACTAGAATGGAAAGAGCTAGTGAGAGGGAGTTATCTTGGAAATTATGACAAGTATGATTTTAGGAGATCGTGGAAGCACAATTTTAGGAACCAAAAATGGAGTGCCATATTTTTGGAGAGTCAGTTATGTTTTAACAGGTTTAAGTAACTTTCTATATTATGGTGGATTTGATTCTCCATGACTAGGCGTTGTAGCTCATGTTTTTTGAGTTTCCATTTGGGCTGGTTTCTTGTATTCGAACTCCTATAAATTGAATACTTGAGGAGTCATTTTGAGAGAGGATAATTTTACAAGTACCGTTATGCTGTTGGAATTACTCTAGAAATTGTATGCTATTGAACTCCTGTAATAAACGTGCTCTGCAAGTGTATGCAATCTTGTGTTGGATTTGTAATACATTGAGCAGGCTTTTGGAGTGTGGGGTTTTTCTCTCGAAAGGGTTTTCCCCACGTATATCTGGTGTTATGGTAGTATATGTTTATTGTTTGTGTATCTTGTTCATTGCAAATGTAAAGGATTAAAAAATTGCACAACACTTTCCTCATTAGATTGGTGTAGGAAGCATTTCTGCACACCTTGCTTCCTTTTATTTGTCATTTTATACATCATCCTAGAGCATAAATTTAAATATTTTGCTCTCATGTTAGCAAGTAACAACTAGTTGGAAAGGGGATAGCTCGGCCTAATAATTAAATTTGGATTTCTGAGTTTAGGGTTCAAATCTAAAGATGCAAATATGAACCAAATTTAGATCTATAGCTACAAAATTAACTTGGGACAAAGAAAGGTAAAACTATAGATCATGTGTAGACCCTTAAGATGTATGTAGAAAAATTCAATTAAGGCTCATATCACTTGCCAACTTTTTACATAAGAATACACCACTTATATGTACTACTTGTTGCATATGAGATGTATGAGACAAATTGAGTCTAAAATGGAGGGCTAAAGTGCAAGGCACACACTTTTCAACCCCCACCCCTTCCTTCCCCCACACACATGCTACATCTTTATAATTATAAGGGAAATAAACCAATTACATAAATATATAGAATCATTAACAAACAAAGCATTTAAATAAATGATCAACCTAGATATATGAGCTAGGATCGAAAATAATATATGTTAAATTAAATATAAAAATTAGATGTATTTAAATTTAATACTTAGCTCTAGACTTTAAGGATGAGAAAGTGAAGTTGAAGATGCCAGGAATTGAATTGCCACAATATTGACTTTTTAATATTGATCAGATGTGTGTCTTAGAATCTACTAATTGATTGTATTTCACTTTCATTTACCTATGCAAGTGTAGCCTTGATCTCCATGAATGCAGACCTAAACCCAATGGATGGATTTGAACTGTCATAAGAATGAACTGACAGAAAATGGATTGTCGAGATTTTATTGCCTTAATCTACTAAAATCTAATTCTTGGCAAAGATTGGTGGTGTTTAGGAACACCTTTAAAAATTTGTTGAATTGTGAGGATCATGTTCTCCTTAATTAGCCCTTAGTCAGACCGATTCAATGGCTTTGGAACAAGGATCAAAGATAGTTCAAGCAAGCATGCAATGGACCTATGGTACAATGTATGTTGAAGTAACATTTTGAAAATATTCTATGACAATAAACACCTTTAAATTTTTGTTGAATTGTTAGGATCATGTTCTCCTTGGTCAACCCATAGTTGAACCGATTTGATGGCTTTGGAACAAGGATCAAAGATAGTTCAAGCAAGCATGTAATGGACCTATGATAATGTATGTTGAAGTAACGTTTTGATAATGCTCTATGAAAATAAACACCTTTAAAAAATTTTAAAATTGTTAGGATCAATGATAGTTCAAGCAAGCATGCAATGGACCTATGATAATGTATGTTGAAGTAATATTTTGATAATGCTATATGACAATAAACACCTTTAAAATTTTGTTGAATTGTTAGAATCATGTTCTCCTTAATCACCCCCTAGTCGAACTGATTTGATGGCTATGGAACAAGGATCAAGGATAGTTCAAGCAAGCATGCAATGGACCTATGATAATGTATGTTGATGTAGTGCTCTGATAATGCTCTATGACAATGCTCTTCAATGACTTTTAGGTTATCCTTGATTACTGCTAGATGATTTCAAATGAGTGAATGAATGTATGTAAATACAACAACCAAGCACACAAATCAACACAAATGTATGCTAAGTAAACTCATAGCAACTAGCAAAAAGGTTGGTGAGATGTAAATTTGAAATTTTGAATTTTAAAAGTTCAAGGTTTAGGTCAATGATTGCAAAAACTACCTAGGTCAAGTCTGTAACCACAAATATAATCCAAGGTGATCAACGGGGGATCTAGGTATTAGGACTACTCTCTAGGAATGAGATACAATGATGCCATGAGCCGAACTCATAGAAGAATATACCACTTGTACATTAATTATTGCATTTAAGACACTCTAATCAAAGCACGCCATAAACATAAAGGAAAAAAGACATAGGCATACAATTTTCACCTTTCCACTAACCTTGTCTTGATTATTTGTAATAATACCACCCTTCGGGTTAAACCTTGGGGCATTCAACCCCCTTCAGTAGAACTCAATTAGGGTGGTATTGGACCTCGGGTCCTAATAATCAACTATAGAAAGATACTTTGAAATTTGGTTATATTTAAAGATAAGTGTCTAGAAGTTCACTTGTCGACTTTGTTCTTTTTTCGTTTTAGATAGAAGTATCTTTTATCATTCAAAGTTAATTTTTATATTTTAACAAACAAAATGAAATAACTAAGTCAACTGTCCCTTAAACTATCTTTGGCCTCCTAGACATTAAAAACCTTCTATTCCATCTTATTTTTGTACTCTTGTGCCACACCACCATGCATCATCCATTTTGACAATAGAGTTATTGAAGATATTAATGAAAGTCATCCCATTCCGACCTGGCGATAGAATGTTGAAAAGTATTTTGGGGCCTACTCTGCTCCTCCATACATCTCAATCGTTGAAAAATTGGCTCCTTGTGAACACGCGGAGTGAGTGTGCGCAGGGCAGGCGTAAGAAAAGATTTGAGTTGAGCTATTTTCCACCATTGAAGTTTCCCTGTAAATATCTCTGACTACTCTTCTTCTGCACGTGGGCAGCGCAATTATTTGATTTGATTTTGGGTCCATCACACGAAAATGGCGGATCTGTGGAAACGTGTTATGTTGGAAATTTCCAGGATATAAAGTATACGAAAACGTTCTTTTTATATTGTAACACCTTTCAATGTGACAATTGAGTCTTAACATGGCCAATCTTTCCATTTCATTATGTTGACCTTCATTCATTGTATGTATTTTTATTACACCCATTTTCGTATTTTGGATAGAAATTGTTATTGTAATCTCTTCTTCTCCTTTTCAAATCTTGAATTTTCCACATATTTTGAGGTTGACATTTATGGAATATGATCATCTCTGACTCTTTTAGGATATGACTAGTGTATTGTGATTTGGGGCCTCGAAAGTCATTTAAAGATATGCCATAGGATCCTAATTTCATAACTCGTATATTTTAATCTCTTCTTCTACTTTCAAATTTTGAATTTTTCACATATTTTGAGGCTAACATTCCTTGAATGTGATCATCACTGAGTCTTAGAGTATGATTATTGTATGTCATTTAAAGACATGTCATAAGACCCTAATTTCATAACTCATGCATTGAGAAATCTTCTTATTAAAAGGGAAAGGAACACAAGTGTTGTGGATCCTAAGTTTGCATCTACATCAAAGAACAAGTATTCCATGTCTTGTGTTAGTTATCTTGCATCAATCATATCTTTGATTTTGTAAACAAATATCAACAATGATTTGACTAAGGCATAAGGAAGTATCAAACTTTAATCCTTGCCCAACAAACTCCTAAAGTTGTTTGTTAACACCTCAAGTCTTAACTCAAATATATTGGGTTGTGAATTGCAAGTTATAGATATACATGACATGATATGGGTTTTGAATGCAATCACAATTTTTGGATGTGTTCTTAGTTTTAAAAGATGACTTTATTGGTGTAATTTTGTCCAACAAATCTTAGCATCAAATTCAGTCATTCATAAACATTTACACATCCTTCAAATACATGTGATACACAATCATCATCAATCACAATACAACACCCAAAATCTAAATAGAAAGATGCACACATCCTTAACCCTTCCTCTTTGTCAATTATGCTTTTATAAAATTATATGATGTATACTTGGCTCAACTCATTTATGCTACTCTCAATCTGAATCTGATTTATTTGATTAATCATTGATCTAGATTAGCATAAACTAAATTAGAAGAGGGTAGCACCTTAGGGTTCCTTTTCATCCTCTTCAATAATATTATTTTTTATAGTATAACCAAAATTTTCCCTTTCAACAAATACACCCATTGAGAAAAAATGAGTGTTTTTTATGATGACGATACATAAATACAACCATATCAAATATAACAAATTTATGTAAAGATTCAACGAAGTAGGAGACATAAAATTAAAGATAGGGGCCAATCAAATGTTGAACTTCATTCTGACAATCCTTAGTCATAAAAAGTTCTTCCCCACTTAGAATCCTAGGGGATTCATTTAGTACATTTATCCTCTAGCATACGTGTTCATAGAATCTTGACTAGTACCTTTGATTTTCATTTCTACCATTCGATGTTGAATTTTTGATACCCCCTACTAGTACACCATTCTTATAAAAATGCCCCATCTTTTTAATATCCTAAATACCCATTTTTAAAATGACATTTTATACCCTTATTTATTTATACTCCTCATATGTTTGATCGAGCATATCATTTTCACTCTTATCACATGTGCCTTCAGATGAAAATTATTGAATGAATTGGGATTGGAGATTCTGAAAATGAAATCCATTAGAAATATTTTTTGCATTATAATCATTTTAAAATGATCACTAATAGAAATTCTAATCAAATTTTTAGGAAAACTAGTTGATGTGATTATGGGTCATTCTTGACTTCCTCTACACCTTTTTATTGAGAAAATAAATTAATACTTAAGTATAACATTTATTGCAACAAACTAGAAATATAATTGGTCACCCATCTCAAATATATCCATGAATATTGAAAAATTCATCTTCATTGTCATCATGTCATGATCCTTTCAATAAAGTATTTATCAAGCCTCCACATTATGTCAATGAAAATATTTTAAAATGGTTAAAAAGCTAAATATTTTTTTAACCATTACAAATTGAGACTATTGGATCTAAAGGGATAATAGCTTTAATTAGGAGCACAAAAATGTTTTAAACCTAATCTTGGGTACTATAATAAATAAGAAATATAACTTATATCAAACTAAAAATGAAATAAAAATCAACAAGAGAATAAGAACAAGAGAGTTGTGTAAGGTAAAAAATTATCTATTTGGCAATCTCCACCTTATGTTAAACTACACTCATTTTAGTGTCCATCCTCTAGTTGTATTTTTAGGATCATTTCCCCTATTTTTGGCATTCTCCCTAATCACGTTTGATGATAATGCAAGTAGCCCCAACTTAAAAAACACCCCATCTATCATCTATCAAGATTTGAGCCTATAACTCATCAAGGACACCCTTACATACCTAATTCTAGTGTTCAAGACACTAGTGGAAGTTGAGTGCTAGTGTCCTTAGTCAAATTTCATAAAGTGACTTTACCTACCCATTTGTGCCCTAATTATTATTACATTTTCAATGGTAACTTGCCCCAAAACTTAGTATAATTTGTAATATGGAAAATTTGTTTCCAACTAAAATGCTAATGCCTTCTAACTAGAACAATTTTCAACAATATTACACTAGGATCTAACTAGCTTCAAGGGAAGAGTATTTTGTTGTTGTCCAAGTAGGAAGAGCAAAATAACTCCATCCAAATCCTATAATTGCCCTAGACTTAGAAAATAATTATGTTGGCTAAGCTAAAGCATATGGATACAACAATAAAGCTACAATTTTTGAAAAATATGGAATCACAGAAAGAGTTTCAGAAATGAAGAGAGATGAATGAAGAACCTAGCACAAGAGAAATAAAACCTTAGCCTAGGATGCCAACATGTCACGTTGTTGTTTGTATGACAAAAAATAAGGAAAATCTATAGCAAATAGATTGTTCTAATCCAGGTAATTATCCAGTCTACACTACAAAATACATAGGAGACCTAACAACATTTTAGATAATAAAATATATGATAAAATACATTGAAGTAACTAATTTAAATGATAAGAATAAGGAATGAGGAAGAGAAACAAAGAGAAGAAGACCAACAAACCTTTGTGTGGTCGAATCCCTTCAAATCACCTACAAATACAAAGCAAAGGAAAATTTGTTGGGGTTGGTTGGTTGGGAGCTTTCCTTCAAGTCAAGCCCATATGTTTGTCTTTCAACCTCCACAAATAGTCAATATCAAAAAATATTAAAAAACAAGTGTGTGCTCTTATTTCCTAAGTGTGTCCAGGAAGAATAACAATAATGCAAATAATAAAAGCTATGAATATCA
This sequence comes from Cunninghamia lanceolata, assembly GCA_027924645.1. Lineage (NCBI taxonomy): Eukaryota > Viridiplantae > Streptophyta > Pinopsida > Cupressales > Cupressaceae > Cunninghamia > Cunninghamia lanceolata. The sequence continues at coordinate 4,686,944 of BSBN01000847.1, read as the reverse complement.
ACCTTAGTCTATGAGGAAGAATACTCTAGTGTGCATAAACAAAATAGGATGGTGGTCTATACCATGTAGATTTTCGAAAATAGAGAAAATGGAAGATACAATAAACATAATAACAATGTTGTCTCTCCATAATGAAACAATGTTACCAAACTACAAACAATGGAGGAGGCTGTAAACTCCTTGAGGATCAAATTGATGTGCAATCAACACCAATACCTTGTGAGAGCCTCCACAATAATCAATCTGCAAGAGTGAAATCAATAGAAGCTAGGAAAGAGAGATGCTTTACCCTAAGGAGAGCATCAAAACCAAACAAGAGTCTTGTGTGAGCCTAAAAGTTGAGTGAGAATTCCAAGAGTGAGTAGAAGAAGCTAAAAGGGTTTTAAAAATAACATGTTATATTGGAGAAAGAGAGAATCAAAGGGTCGATATGTTTACAGAGGTCATTTCACTACCATACAAGTGTTACCATTGATGGAATTAGTATTGCATATGTTGTCATTGATGTCAAAGGAGTTGTGATCAGAGGAGTTATGATGTGAAAGACATGAACATGTTGCTGGATCAGTATCATTTGTATACAGTTGTACCTTATCTTCTAAAGTTCATGGATAGGTGAAGATTGTCAAAGTCTTTTGATTGATGTCATGCATTGATAATATGAAGTCATGCTTGTTGCATTGTTACATATATTGTCACCTGATGAAAAGCATTGTATGGGATATGAAGGACATTGTCTAAGTTATCAAAATGGCAAAGGCATAGGGAACTGTACTGCAAAAGCATAGGAGATTGTACCGCATTCTACCATAGATGAAGATAGGACCTCATGGTTTGAACTATGAGGTATGTATGATCCAAGTTTCAGAGCATAAGAGTTACTGCAGAGTTTTCCAGAGTTAGCATAGTGAGAAAAAGTCATGTTGTTGTGTAAGTGTTGATCTCTAAAACTAACAGCAAGAGATACAACCTATGGGAAGTTCTACAAATGGGGGACTGGGATGCACTCTACAGAACAACCTCCGGGACTTTAGAAGCCGGATCTTTGAAAGTCACTGGGATAGAGAAAAGGGGAAGAAGAGAACTAATGCAAAAAAACCTACATTAAGGCGATACGCCGAAACTAAGATAGTTCATTCACCAAAACAACATAATATGATTTCAGTTTTATTAAATATGAAGAAGTCTAAAAGAGTATTAAAACATGATTCAAAACTTCCTTATCATCACATAAACTGAAACTGTAAAAGCTAAAAATGCAACAACAAATGATCGTAACAATCCTTTAACAGACACAGAGCGATATACTTAGCAGTTTTAATAGAACATAACACAACATAGAGGCATGAATTTACACAATTGATGTATCAGATCTCTATTCACAACTCAAAATGCTAAGGTCTTAGAAATTGTATTACAATCAAAATAACTACCAGGATTTCCAAAATTATCCCCTTCTAAAAGAGATGAACCCCCTACAAAAAAACAATTTCCCCTCTTATAGAAAACCACTAGGAGAGAGAGAGAAGCACTGAAAAGATTCCCCCGAGCCAGCAAGACACCCATCATGGTTGCCATTGCAATGGCCATTTGAAAACAAAAGCGTGCTTGCCTTATCTAACTGCTAGCGCCACCTGTAGAAAACATGAGGAATCTGTCAAGAAAAAGGGGCACGCGACATGAAGCCGATAAAACACGTTGCAGCGTTACATGCACCCACGAAGAAAAAGGACCAATAGAGCATCTAGAAGGCCCCTAGGCCCTTGAAAATACTCCATCCTGTGCCTAATGGACACATGGCATATTCCGTTACCTCCATGCGCTACTAAAAGAAAGCTAAACGGGGGGGATACGTGACATGATATTGGCACAACTCCGAGAGAGCCTTGCCCCTTCTTTAGATAGGAAATGCGTCGTGGTGACACGTGGTGCTATCTGTAGACTACAAAAGATGTAAAACAAAACCTAGATCCTCTGAAAAGAAACTGCCCAAAGGTGCCGCTACGTGGCGCCCCCACACAAGCTTAAAAGAAAAAAGCTTTGCAAACATTAGAAAGTGCACTGTGTAAAGATGTGGTGCAATCCGCCAACAACATAGTCTAGGAAATCTTTGGGGCTACGAAAAGAAAGAGAAAAGTCGTAAGCCACTGAAAAAGAAGTGAATAGCTCTTGGTGACTCTTTGGGGACCTTTGTCTGCTGAGGTAAGAACCCAGAAACCTAGGTTTTGCAAACCAAAAAAATGCTCAAAACTTATAAGTTTGAGAGAGCCAATTACAAGAGCTCCCAGTCGGTCTTTGCGGGATGGGTCTTTTGCTAGAGAGCCTCAAAATCCTAATCGAGATTGATCATTTCCTTGAAAGATAAAATGCTCAATGTGGTTGATGCAGCCTCGATGTGGAACTTCAAATGCGCTAGAGGGTATAGAATTGCATCAACTTCTGGGGTGCTTGGCAAGGAACTCAAGGCCTAGAAAATAGACTGATCTTGTTGCTGGTGCTCCAAAAATTGTTTGATTTGAACCTCTGCCATGACTAACCCATCTGGGAGGAACAGAGAAGAGAGTCCAAGTTAGACCAACTCCTTGATATGCCCTTTCATTTGTTTTACTGTTTGTTCCAGGGTGCGGTGACATTCCTTGGCTTTCATGGCTGCTTTATTACACTTGATGAACTCATTAGCCTTTTTACCGCTAGCCTCCTATCATTTATCCCTGCAGTTGCCAAAGAATCATCAGAAGTGGTATACAACTTCTAGATTAACAATTGTGACTCAGCCACCTTCGGGGCGATGGAGTTCAAAATTTGCTAGATGGTGGAGTCGACCTTTGTGCTTAGCTTTTGAGCATCCGTAATGAAATGCAAAACCGGTTGAAGGGCCATAGCAACTCTCTTGATCTTCTCCCAATAAGAAGAATATAATTGTTGAAGTATTGGGAGAATGTTATTTTGCTGCGTAGAATTTGCCAGCGCACTTTGCAGCTGTTGGATCTACAAATCCTTGTCTTTCCCTTCGAGTTGCAGCTTTGTAAACTCATCCTCCAATTGCTTTCTTTCAGTTGAGGCCCTTGAGGTGGCATCGGAAAGGTTTTTTTGAACCTATGTCAGCTCCTACTCCTTGCCATGTAGTCTTGTGTTAAGGCTCTCTTTCTCCTTCTTTGCTATAGCGACCTCAACCTAAACCTAATCCAACTCTGATTGTAGCCTATTCCTTTCAACCTACTCAGCCTCCAAAACCCCTTTTAAAAATTTATCATTCAATTCACTCTGCAAGAGGACACTCTCTACATCCTTACCTTTGCTCTCAGCAATGAGCCAATCCACTGTGGCCTTGATATTTTTAGTTCTTGCTCACGCTTTGTTGCTTGTCTTCTAGCCCTTAGGTAATCTATTGTGACAGCCTACTGAGTCTCCTCCATCAGCTCTACTCTATCTTGTGGGTGGGCCTAGCTAAGGTTGAGACCAACGGTGTGACTGTGCAATCATCTGGCTGCATCTGACCTTATGGCTTACTGATGTTGGGGGTCATGGATGCTATCAACATAGTCTGTTGTGTCTCATCATACACAGTAGTCATTTTGGGGGCTGCTAGTCTTAGCGCATCCTTCTATCTTCTTTTTGCTATCCTATCCTCCTGGGCTTTCTTAATTGCATCAATTTGACGTTGTATTGCCAGGAGATTGAATATATTGGCCAGCAAAAGGGGTACCTGCACGGAGACCAAAAGGAATGGGTACAATAGAAGACACTGCTTGTGTCCCCATGGTGAAACTCAGAGTAGAAGGTGAGAAGGGTGGAATACTCTGTAGAGGAGCCATCAAGAAAGGTGGAGGCGTATGAGCAAACAGGGGAGCATAAGAAGTCGACAATGTCATGGTGATCTGTGTGAAAGATGAAATAAGAGGGGAAGCAGAAACAACAAGAGACACTAATGCAAAGATAGAAGATGAGGGCTATGAAATAGCAGGAGAAACAACTGCAGTTGTAGAGATAACCGCGAACATAGCAGGAGAGACCAATGATTGAGAAGAGAGAGGAGTAAAACATACCTACGTTGTAGGAGCCGCGGAGGTTTACGTGGTATCAACTACATTCTCCTCTTCCATTAGATTGCTTGAGCCAGCCTTCTTAGCTGGCTTCCTCTTTCTTCTAGGCTGAGAAGATACCTCGGAAGGAGATCCCTCTACTACAGAACTTGAAGAAGTTGCTTTTCTTCGGTGCATTTGTTGACTTCTTTGAAAATTCATATCATAAACTATTGGATTTCACAGGCCTCTCCTCCACGCTCACTGATTGGGACTCACCTGCTATTCTCAGAGCAGCTAGTGCTTCATGCCCCTCATCCCAATTGGTATCAAACATGTCATTAGAATCAAGGGAGTCATAGGTAGAATTTAGGTCATTTATCTCTTGGCAGTATCTCTAGAAAGCTACAATCTTCTCTTTATCCCAACCCTCATTCTCCAAGCGGTTCTTCAGTCCCTTGTGAATTTTAACCATGGGGTCAAAATCCCTCTTTGGTTTGTAAACAGAGAACCACATTGGTTTGTGTTTCTTGGTGGGGATGTATGCCAAATCTACACAAATGGCAGAGAACTCAATATTCGAGGATTGCCGCTCATCCCAATACCTTCTCGGCTCATGCGCAACTTGCGTTGTTACTTTCATCTCTACCAAGCATCCATCAGGATCAAAATTCCATTGGTTATAGATGATGTCTAGACCAAGTTCAGCGAGCTTGAAAGCAAGTAGCTTTTCTAAAGCTCTCTTCTTTACAGTCACACCCACCCTAGTCACTAGGGTGGGATACATCGCTGCTTTCTTGCAGTCGGCATCCCATTCCCCATCAACAATGCTTATTTGTCAGGCTAGCTCCAATGCCAGAGTTCTGTTAGTTAAATATGCAGGGAGCCTCAAGGGCTCTCCTCTGAAACCATGTGTCCTGACAAAGGTAAAATTGGTTTCGAAGAACCAGTCGGTGGGAGGGCTACTTTTTGTCATCCAGTCTTTCTGGTGATTTGCAATCTAGGAGTGTTTGCTTGGCGGGTTAGGTCAAAGAGTGCCAGAGTTAAAAACTGGTCAGAGAATGAATAATAATCAGAAGAAGCAGATAGGACATGAGTCCATGTAGATACTAGGATGGTCTTTGTAGGGTCAGACTCATCTGCCACGTCCAAATCAATGAAAGACCAAAAGAAATTAGCATTCTGGTGCAATATCTAATGGACCAGGAGAGAAGAATACCTGAAAGAAGATTGGTTGAAGAATTCCATCAATTGAGTATGCATGGCATTGGCAAAGATGTTTGTGAAATCTATTTTGAACTCCTCCTTCTATTTCCTCAAACGGAAACCTAAAGCTAGTTGGAATTCTTCGACTCTAAAGCCATTGTCCATGCCAAAGATGAAAGAAAGCATAAAAAATACATCTTACATTTTGGGATATCATAAGCTCATGAGTGCAAGGGACATTGACAAGGTGTCGCTGTACCTCATCATTTAATCTATTTTCAGATGTCAAAAACTAGGGCTGTGTCCACGGCTGTCTGCAACTAGGGATTCTACAGTTGCCAGTTCATAGCTAATGCTAACAGTCTCTATAATTTGGAAGGAAATTAATCTATCTACTTTGCTAAATAAATTTAAGGAATGCTGAAATTGATTTAAATAGGAAATGTACTCAAAGCATTTTTTAAAACAGAACATGCATCTATCTATTAAAAACAGTGAATACTTTCATGAAAAGCTAAAACAATAAAAAAGTCTACTAGCCTCCTGCCTTAGTGGTGAGAGTGGGCCCTTGCTCCACACCCTTGGGGCTGAAGGCTACAGAAGGAAATCAGCACAAAGAAAGATGATCACAACTTAGATTCAATCCAATTCATCCACTCTGTATTCATGAAAATATTTCTAGCACAGAACTGAGATCTCCGAGAGTCAGAATAAATCAATCATTGTCTATATCTTGTACTGTTTCTGAGAGTATATATAAAAATGAGTGATGATATATCACTAAACTTATCTACCAGTCTTTCTATGAGATGACACCATCTCTTTATTGTTCTTAACTATCTAACTATGAAAAATAACCATGCGATAAAGGTAGACTTGAGTGGAACAGAAGTCCACTTAGAAGTCTAAGTTTAAGTCTTAATACACTTGGGCATCAAAGCCTGAAAATAAGGATATTGGATTAGTTCAATTCGTAACTCATGCAAAATCTTTGAAAAGATAAAACTTCAGCAGTTTAACTAATAGTTGACCCTTCACCATTCAGGTGATGATTTGAGTGAAGTGAGGGGTATTAAGATCACTGTTGAGAGTGTCTAGTCGGCAGCTCTGCTAGAAATATGCCGTGCTCTTAGGAGGCACCAAAGATAGTTGTTCCTGTCTATAGCTCTAGAGATATGTTTGTAGCTTCTTGTTCAGCTCCGGAGATACTCTAGACTCTCACAGAGCTTCGGAGAGGCATTCATCATATCTTCAAAACTTCAGGTGTCATGGTTCTTTGGTATTGTCTCCAGAGATCATTGAAGACGATCTCTGGAGATGCACAAAATCACTGTTCTTGGCATCTACACCTGTTGATTCAAAAAAGAGAGAGAAGTTCTACATTTTTCCATCAATTCCACGCACATTAGTCACTCAATTAGAAATTCTAATCTTAAGTAATCCATCTTAATTAATCATAAAATAGAACAATCTTGCTAACTTATTTGGGTGCAGACACTAGGAAAGATGAACTCAAAAAGGGGAAAAAGAGAGGCAAAAGGATGTATTTCATGAGTGCAATTTGGCACTCATCATTCCCCCCATACCTAAGGTTTGGCAGGTCCTCCTGCATCTCACACTTTGGATTTATTTTGGTGAAGTAGCCTGTCAGTCAGTCTATAATCCTAGAGATAGGTTGGCCAAGTGGTTCTGTTGGTGTTACCATTTCCTCTGTATTCTTCAACCTACTTCAACCAGTCTTTCAACTTTTCATCTTCTATCTGTTCTACCCAGACAGGGAGTGGTTCAATTATTAGAGGGGACCTGAACTGTCCACCTATCCATTCCTGCTTGTGAGTATCCATCAGTTTGGATATCAACTTTGCCTTTCTCATGAATAATCTCAGGTTTGCAGGGGTGACCACCTCTCTAAGTTTCTGTTCTGGGGTCAAAATATTCCATCTCCTCTTTGCTATAGCAAGTACTGAATTTGCTGAATTGACCATAAAAAGACCAAAGTCAATGGAGCATTCCTGCAAACTTTTCAGATATAATGGCAACATTCTAGTTGCATTGTAAGGATGATAGATAAGGGCCCTAAATTGGGTCCGAAGAGCAAAGGATTGGGACATTCTTTTCTGATGAAGAGATCTATTTTCAAATCCTTCTGAAGATGATCTTCCATCCTTTCATTCCAGATTTGGTGGTTTCTCAATAGGGACATGAATGCCTTAAGCTGGCATTCTCCCACAAAGTGATTAAGAATGAAGACTATATCATTAATACAGAACCCATGTAGGTATAATTCACATAGGAAGTTTTTGTCCTCATCATTACTTCTGGTGTAAGCTGCCATGAATCCTTCTGTTGTTTCGGTATCCTCAGTTAGGTCAGACAGGACTAAGGAGAGTTTCCTTTGCAGTACCCTTTCCTATAAGAATATTGAATAGCTGGCACTTGGAGGCCGGCAGGATAGAATTTCTGAGGAAAGGGAGGCCATTTTAATGATTTTGCCTTCCAAAGTTGTTATTCTTTCTGTTCTGGCAGTGACTACCCTTTGTAACTACAACATCAGCTTGGAGGCCTCAAATTCTCTACACCTTTTCTCCCAATGAAACAGGGCTTTGGGAATGTCAATGGGGAATGGACCCACATAGGTATCTGTTTGGATTTCCTGCTCATTGGTTGCCCTTGGCCCAGACAATTCTTGAATATATTCTTCTTGGTCATCCAGTCTATTATTGGCCCAAGTTAACTGTTTATCCTGGATTTGTACCTTCTAAATCAATGCCACCATTATTATGAGGCCGTTGTCTCTGGCCATGGTGAGCTCAGAAACCTTCTGTGCTGCTTCTTTCTCTTTTTCCTCCACTAATTTGGCTGCCTCACATTTCTGTGCCTCCAATTTTGCCTCTTTCTCCTGGATGATTTTATCCTTGCTTTGGAGATCTGTTTGGATATTTGCAATGGTTTGTTTCAGCTCCATCTCCACCTCTACTCTGACCTTCTTGAGGTCAGAAATAATCAAATTCTTTCCCCAGAGCAATCTTTTTAAATTTTCAATTTCTTCCATCAATTGTTGTTCTGTTGAAATTTCTACATCCTCTTGGTCAGAGGGATGAGATAGAGTTTCTGCTTCTGTTTATATGGCTGTTGGCTGATCATCAAGGTTGTCCATGGCCATCTACCCTACTCTGCCTAATGTATCCATTTGCCATGTTCCTCCTTCTTTAGTCTTCCTGTCCTGAGGATCCTCTACTGCTGTTGGCACTGATGAAGGCCCAGCTTTATCCTCACATGTTCTCAATTCCAGGAGTGCCTCAGCGAGCACGGCAGTATCCTTCTCAGCTTGTGAGAGCGATATCTTCCTTTTGCTCCTCCGAAGCAAAGGTGGGGCAGGTGCCTCTGGAGCAGGTCTCTCTTCCTCAAAATCTGAGGAAATAGTAAAAGTTTGTATGTTTCCTGTCTCCGGAGCACATGGTGATGTTGAAACTGGACTTGACTCCATATGAACAGATGGCGCAGGAGAAATTTCACTTTGCTTCCTCTTCCTGACCAGAGGGATCTCATTTGAATCATGGGATGGTTCTTTAGCCCACCACTTTTCCTCAATTCCCTGTCCTGACCTTCCCTCTGCTAATTCCTTAGGCCAAGATTCCTCAGGTAGAGTCATCTTTCTCCTAACTGACTGAGTCATGTATAGGGTTTGTGTAGGAGCAGGTTCTATGATTTGTTTGCTTTTCCTCCTTTTGTCATGAACAGGGGCTGCAGATGAAGTGGCCTCCTGCAAGGGTGACTTCCCTTTGTGAATAGCTGTGGAGGAGGCTGAAGGCTCAATTTCCTCATCTTGGTGAGAAGGAGAACTCTCATCTTCTGGTTGTGTTATCTCTAGTTCTCTGACCTGGGGGCTCTGCTCAAGAAAGTTTTGCAATAGTTCTTCTCCATTGGCCTGAGATAGGAAGTGGTGCTTGACTACCAGAAAGATGAGGCCATGATGTTTCATGGGTCCCTTATTCTGCTGATATTTCTCTATAGTTGCCCTGATGGTAGAATACAGGAAATTGGGGATATTTATGCTATACTCAGGGTGTCTATTTCCATGTCTGAGAAAAATCAACATTTTCATGATTGGCTCTAGAACTATAGAGAATTGGCCATCACAAGTGAAGTATTTCATTAACCAGGTGGCAATAGATGCCCAAGGGTTTGGGAGTGTGGACCTCAAAATTCCTTTGACTTCATTTTTATTCAAATGTAATTGAATAGCAGGTTCACCACAAACAGAAAAATTTCTAATCAAATTAGTGTATAAGGTTTTCAAGTGGTAGAACCTCTCACCTTGTTCAGGAAGTCCAGAAATGTGGCTGATAATTGTTGAGGAGAAATTGATTTGGATTCCTCTCACAGTCATCTGGTTGTCTCTTAAATTTTTGAGGAATTCATCCACAATATCCTCCTGAAACCCTTCGAATTTGTCTAGGAAATATAACCATCCAGCAGCCCTTAAAATGTTTGCTGCAGCTGCATCCCTCAGAAGACCCACAGTATTTTCTAGCTCAGACTTCTTCTTGACTCCCATTGCTAAATTAATTTCACCTTCTATGCTTATTCTTTTACCTCCCCAATCTACAGTCTATCTTTTCCTCTTATCTCAGTGGGCTTCAGAGTATTGTTCAAATTGCTCTGTATACTCTGGAGAACTGTTCAATTTGTTCTGTAGCTCTGGAAATCTGTTTAATTTACCCTATGCTTTAGTCTATTCTGGAAGTTTGAGTGAGGGATGTTATGTTTTTTAGTTTAGGCTTATGTAGATGGGTTAGAGGACCAAGGCAGTCATAAATCTAGCAGACTGACAGGGCACTCTAGAGATAAGGTGGCATTAAGGCACAGATGGCAGCATGCACGAATGTGAAGAAGGAAATGATGGCGAAAGGACGTGTCATCGTGGTGGTACCCAAAATAGAAAGACAAGACAGTTACTAATAATGATTAATTAAAGATAGATTTACCTGGATCAATTTTAATGATGAGGCGATGTACTTGGGAGAGATGCTGCATCATTTTGGAAACTGCACGCGTCGTGGCAATTGAGCAGCGGCCTGAGATGATGTCCACTTCCCTTTTGTATGTGACCTGCAATCATTGCGTTGAGTGGTTCAAAAATCCATGCCCTTTGGTGATGTCAGCGCCAGCTTGTGGATACTCCTGCAAATGATTATTATTCTAATTTAATTATTCTTTGTGATAAAGTAGAGGATGAGTCATGATGACCTCATCCTATGATTTGTCTACTTTACCACCTGGAGAGGTGGGTCCCTCCCTTATTATGGAGACTGACGGCATTATTGACAGAGCGCCAGAGGTACTCCTAATTGGAAAGCGCCGGAGGTGCTCCTAATTGGAAAGCGCCAGAGGTGCTTCAGTTTGATAAGCACCGGAGATACATTGGGCCAACTTTTGGCAACTGATCATATCTGGAGCTTAATTATTTCAACTGTCCTGAAGAAGGGAACCACCATTTTACTGGTTTTCAACTCCCTTGGTCGAGAAAGACAACCATTTGCTAGTTTCCATCTTTCTTCATTTTTTTTTTATTATTGTTGTTTTTTTTTAGAAGGCAGCCAATTGCTGGTTTTCAACCTTCATTTTTTTTTAAATTAATTAATCCAACACTGTGACAAAGGAGGTATCCCCTATATCAAAACACAAATTATTCAGAAACTCTTCTTTAGTAGATGGTCTTTTGTAGAGCCTGATTCGATGACCATTGACTAGAAATGTGTCTGTGTTCCCATCAATAGGTTGCAATAATACAGTTCCATTTTCAAACACGTCCTTTATTTGATAAGGACCCAGCCAGTGAGTCTGCAATTTCTCCTTGAATTCTTTGAATTTAGAATGATAATGAAGAACCCAATCACCTTGTTGAAATGTCCTCCTCTTGATGTGTTGGTCATGCCATTGCTTCCTCTGGTATTGAACCAGTTCTGTTTGCTAAATGGCTTCTGTCTGAATCTCATCCAACTCGTTGAGCTAAAGAATTCTATTCTGCTGAATTATAGACAATGGCAGACCAACATCCATTACAGTTTTAAGTGTCTGGAGTTCAAATTCTATAGATAATATAGGCTTTTTCCCATAAACCAATTCATATGGTGAGAACTTTGTTGTGGACTTCCAAGTGGTATTGTAAGCCCAAACTGCTTCAAGTAATCTACTAGCCCAATCTTTTCTGTTCATTGCCACTATCCTTGTCAGAATATTCTCAAGTTCCCTATTAGTCACTTCTACCTGCACATTTGCTTGAGGATGGTAAGGTGAAAATTTCATGTGCTTGACTTGGTATAAATCTATGAATGCCTTGATTAGCTGTGAAGTAAACTGAGGTCCTCTGTCTGAAACTATTGATCTTGGGGCTCCAAATCTTAAGAAAATTTTATTGTAGAGGAAATCAACAACTTTTTCTTCTCTTACAAACTGTAATGCTTGAACCTCAGCCCACTTAGTAACATAGTCTATGCACACTAGAATATACTCCTTGCTTGATGATGGTGGTGAAATTGGTCCCACAAAGTCTAGACCCCATTGCTCAAACGGTTCCATCATGACTTGAGGATGTAGCAGCATTTCCTGGGTAAAGGTTGGTTGCCCCATTCTTTGGCACTGATCACAGTGCTACACATACTTCTTTGTATCTTTATGAAGAGAAGGCCAATAGTAACCAGCTCCAAGAATCTTGTGGACTGTTCGGTGGAAAGATTAATGGCCACCAAATGGTTCATCATGACATGCTCTCAACACATCAAAAGTCTCATCAGCCTTTAAACACCTGCGTAGAATGAAATTAGGACCACATTTAAATAGTAAACCATTCAACCATTTGTAAGATAAACTTTCTTTAACTAAACGTTTTCTTTGTTTTGAAGTGAAATGGGATGGATACAAGCCTATAGCTAAAAGATTAGCTATGTCAGCAAACTAAGGTACAGTAGAGGATATGGCAAAAAGATGCTCATCTGGGAACTTGTCCTCCACTGGTTGGTCTTCTCCTCCTGTATGCAATCTTGATAGAAAATCAACAACCAAATTAAACTTTCCTAGATTATCAACTATGGTAATGTCAAATTCCTACAATAGCAATAACCACCTGATGATCTTTGCACCTACTACTGGTTTATTCATTAGGTACTTGATGGCTGCATGATCAGTGTGTACAAATATCTTACATCCAGTGATATAATGCCTGAATTTGTTTATAGCATAGATGACTGCCAAGAATTCTTTTTCAGTTGTTGTGTAATTTCTTTCTATAGAGGTAAGGTTTTTGCTGATGTAATAAATGGCATGCATACTTTCTCCTTCCTCCTTTTGTCCTAAAACTGCCTGAATGGATTCATTTGAAGCATCAGTCTGTATGTGAAATGGTAAAGTCCAATTAGGTCCTCTTAAGATTGGTGTGACAGTAAGCTTTTCCTTCAAGGTTTCAAATGCTGATTGACATTCTTCTGTCCACAGAAATTCTGTGTCTTTGCTAAGTAGGGTAAACAGGGGGGCAGCTATTCTGCAGAAATTTTCTATGAACCTCCTCTAATAGCCTGCATAACCCAGAAAACTTCTGACGTCAGTTTGATTTTTGGGTGAAGGCAACTGTGTGATTACTTCTATCTTGTTCTGATCACTTTGATCCCTTTCTCTAAAATATGGTGTCCCAAAATAATTCCTTCCTCCACCATCATAAAACACTTTTCATGGCTAAGGGACAACTGATTTTTCTCACAGCATTTTAGTACTTTTTCAAGGTTTGTGAGAGCTTCCTCAAAGTTATCCCCATACACAGTAAAGTCATTCATGTAGACCTCCATGCATTCATTAGCCAGTTCGGCAAAAATAGCTAGAACCAGTCTCTGAAATGTAGCTGGGGCATTGCATAGCCCAAAGGGAAGAACTTTGTAAGCAAAAGTTCCCCAAGAGCATGTGAAGGTGGTTTTTTCTTGGTCTTCAGGTGCTACTTGAATTTGATTATATCCACTGAATCCATCTAGAAAAGAAAAATACTTTCTCCCAGCAAGGTTGTCCAGAACTTGGTCAATAAATGGTAAGGGAAAGTAGTCCTTTTTTATGGCCTTGTTGAGTTCTCTATAATCAATACACACCCTCCATTTTCCATTCTTTTTAGGCACAATTACAAGGGGTGAGACCCATTAACTATCTGAGATTGGATATATGAACCCTACCTAGAGTAATTTTTCTATTTTAGTTTTGACAATGTCCTTTAAAGCAGGATTCAATCTTCTTTGTGGTTGCCTGACAGGTTTAATATCCTCAGTGTATATATGATGGGTACAGATCTCAAGAGGTATGCCTTTCATATCTTGCTATTCCCAGGCAAAAGAGGCTGAGTGGGAGACCAAAAGCTGGATAAGTTTTTCTTCCTGATTTGTTGTTAACTGATTATTTATATTAAGTGTTTTCCCTGGCAGAATCATGACCTGTTTTGTTCCATAGATGTGGTTAATCCATACATTGGAGTCATGGTATTGAGAGGAAAAGAATGTGCAAGTAACATGTGAAAGGTGGCTAAGTCCCTGTAAAAGGTTTCCCCACAAGGAATAATGTTGGCAAGGGTACAATGAGAAGAAATAAGAAGTTCTCTCTGAGGATTTTGGGCGAGTTCCATCACATCTTTATTGATTAGGATGTGAGTGAAGTCTTCCGTTGTATCATAGTATACTTCTTCTTCTAATTCTCCTAGATGTTCCTTAATGGTTACCATAGCTAATGTGGCACTGTTGTCATTGTTCTCTAGCTCATCCACCCATACTCTTCCTGTGTAATGCATTGATGGTTTAGCTGGAGGATACAAAGATATTTTCTTTAGATCTATCCCATTAGAAATGACCATATCTCTAGTTCGACAATCAATAGATGCTACTGCAATAGCTAGCCATGGTCTTCCTAAAATTAGTGGATAAGCATTTCTCTGGTTTCTAGGTTCTAGTATTAAGAAGTCCACTGGGAATTCCCATGAATCTATCACAACAGGTACATCAGTGATTACTCCTTTTGAATAGCTACTGACTAATCAGCAAGTTGAAGAATTGTAGTTGTGGATTGGATACCTGATAGAGCTAACTTGTCCATTGTATGAACTGTCATCACATTAATTGCTACTCCTAAATCAACCAGAACATTTAAAATTTCTACCCCTGAGATGAAAACAGTTATGACAGGATTTCCAGGGTCTCCATATTTTGGGAGGAGAATTTCTCCCATCAATAGATCCACTACTTTTCCTTCCACCTGTATTGTAGAGGGAAAGTTTTTCTTTCTGCTCTGCGTTTTGATACAATACTGTTTAATGAACTGATTTAGTTCCGGTACATCTCTGATTGTCTGGAGAAGAGGAATTTCAATGTTTAGCTACTTGATTTCTTGTAAAAGTTCTGATTCTAGGTTGGTTTGGATTTGTTTTTGTAGAATCTTTCTCTGGGGAGCATTCTGTTTAAGCTGTTCTGGGTATGGTGCTAGCTTTTCCATCTCTGGAGCATCTCTGGAGCTCTTGTCAGAATTGTGTTCAAGACTGTTCTCTAGAGCCGGTCTCTTGGGAGTAACTTCGAAGTTGTCTATGGCTGATTTTTTTAGCACTTTTTCGTTAGTCATCTGCTCTGGGGGTTGATTGGATGGGTTTTCAGGTTCCTCATCATTAATTACTTCAACTATAGTTGGAGGAGATGGTCTTGGGAATGCTTTCCCAGAATGCAGATGGAGATTATTTGAATATATAGCATTAATTCCAGCTAGATTTTCTTGCTCTGTCATGTAGATAGCTGCTCCCTGTTTATTCCGTGGGTTTGGTATAGGCTGAGCTGGTAAAGGTGGTTGACTAACTGTTCATTTTACGTTTGACCTTGTGTGTTGGAGGGTCCAGTTAGTAAAGCCTTCTGTTGAGGTCAGAAACGTCTAGGTTGTCCCTGGTATTGTTGATTATATCCCTGTTGAGAACCCCATTGAGGTTGCATGTTTTGTGATCCAAACTGTGGTGGCCACTGTTGATTTCCCCAAGGCTGATTTTGCCAATTTTGGTTTTGCCAGTTTTGGTTTTGCCAATGTTGACTTGGCCAATCCTGCTATCCCCAAGGAGGATTATTTTGAGGGCCATGCCAAGTTGGATTCCACTAATTATTTCCCCAATTAGAAGGACCCCTATAAGAAGGCTGGTTTGGATACTGATTATAAGGGAAATTTCTAGTTTGTTTTTGTCCCACATAGTTCAACTCCTCTTCTATTACAACATTCTTTTTACTCAATCTTTTCAAGGCTGGAAGTTGACTACACTGACTGGTGGGATGTTCCCTATCACAGATCTGACAAATCTTTGATTTGTCCAAGGGGCATTCTCTCAACAGGTGTTTGTTCCTACACCTAGGACAATAGATGGAGAGTGGTTTAGTTGCTCTGTTTTGATCAGTTGTTCCAGTTTTTGCTTGAATCCCATCCAATGTGGTATTTAGTTGGACCAGAATGTCTATTTTTAGATTTACAATTTCCTCCATCAACTGTCCTATTTCATTCTTCCCTTTAAAAGTTTTGGATGACCTCACTCCATTTTGGGTTCTGGAATAGTTCCTGCAGAGTTCCTCTATATTAGGTATTTCCATTTTGTTAATGTTCCCTTTTCCCATTAGGTCCAGTGCCTGTTTTGATTCTTTATCCAATCCTTTTATAAACAGGGTTCTGGCCAAGGAATGATCCACTGGATTTCCATACCTTCTCAAGGCAAAATTAAACCTATCCACATAGTCTTCTAAGGATTCTTCCTCCCCCTACCTAATTTTAAACAATTCTTCATTTTTATTACTGGATCTGCAATAATCTTGATATTTTTCCAAAAACTCTATTTCCATTTGATCCCAAGAATGGATAGAATTCTGGGGTAAACCCATAAACCATCTCATCACAGAATCTTTCAGGGTTGAAGGGAACAATTTGAGTTTCTGGTTATCTGATCCATAATCATAAGTTTGGTAGACTACTTTGAATTCAAACAAGAACTGATCTGGATCCTCATAAGAAAGTCCTCTAAAATTTGGCAGGTGTGCTGGTGAGATATTCTTCATAGGAGCATTGTGTCCAGCAGCCAAGACAATAGGATAAGAGAAGGTTCTTGGACCCTGATTTTCCTCTTCCCCATGATTATCATTTTCCATGTTTAGTACTGGTTCTTCTTCCTGAGGCTCTAGGAAATTAGGTTCTACTAAAGGATCTGCCTGAAACTTTTGTTTGTAATTCTTGGATATAATTGGCAAGTGGAATGTCTAGAGGATCTAAGGGATTGTTGTTTTGAGATGCAGGTTCCAAATTAGGATCTAGGTTTCCTTCCTCAACAAGATTTTGTACCACCCCACTACTTTCCCCTATGGTGTGTTGTTGGGGTGTCTGCTTAATATATCTTCCTTTTAGATCTCTAGCTCTAACCATACAAATCTACCCTAAAAATTGTTTTAACTCAGTTTCCCTAATTAACACAAGATTGTCCCTGACAACGGTGCCAAAAATGACAAGGTGTCGCTGTACCTCATCATTTAATCTGTTTTCAGATGTCAAAAACCAGGGCCGTGTCCATGGCTGTTTGCAACTAGGGATTCTATAGTTGCCAGTTCATAGCTAATCCTAACAGTCTCTACAATTTGGAAGGAAATTAATCTATCTGCTTTGCTAAATAAATTTAAGGAATGCTAAAATTGATTTAAATAGGAAATGTACTCAAAGCATTTTTTAAAACAAAACATGCATCTATCTATTAAAAATAGTGAATACTTTCATGAAAAGATAAAATAATAAAATAGTGTACTAGCCTCCTGCCTTAGTGGTGAGAGTGGGCCCTTGCTCCGCACCCTTGGGGCTAAAGGCTACAGAAGGAAATCAGCACAAAGAAAGATGATCACAACTTAGATTCAATCCAATTCATCCACTCTGTATTCATGAAAATATTGCTAGCACAAAACTGAGATCTCCGAGAGTCAGAATAAATCAATCATTGTCTATATCTTCTACTATTTCTGAGAGTATATATAAAAATGAGTGATGATATATCACTAAACTTATCTACCAGTCTTTCTATTAGATGACACCATCTTTTTATTGTTCTTAACTGTCTAACTATGAAAAATAACCATGCGATAAAGGTAGACTTGAGTGGAACAGAAGTCCACTCAGAAGTCTAAGTTTAAGTCTTAATACACTTGGGCATCAAAGCCCTGAAAATAAGGATATTGGATTAGTTCAATTTGTAACTCATGCAAAATCTTTGAAAAGATAAAACTTTAGCAGTTTAACTAATAGTTGACCCTTCACCACTCAAGTGATGATTTGAGTGAAGTGAGGGGTATTAAGATCGCTGTTGAGAGTTTCTGGTCAGCAGCTCTGCTAGAAATACACCCTGCTCTTAGGAGGCACCAGAGATAGCTGTTCCTGTCTGCAACTCCGGAGATATGTTTGTAGCTTCTTGTTCAGCTCTGAAGATACTCCAGACTCTCGCAGAGCTTCAGAGACGCATTCCTCATATCTTCAAAACTTTAGGTGTCATGGCTCTTTGGTATTGTCTTTAGAGATCATTGAAGACGATCTCCGGAGATGCACAAAATCGTTGTTCCTGGCATCTACACCTATTGATTCAAAAAAGAGAGAAGTTCTGCATTTTTCCATCAATTCCACGCACATTAGTCACTCAATCAGAAATTCTAATCTTAAGTAATCCATCTTAATTAATCATAAAATAGAACGATCTTGCTAACTTATTTGGGTGCAAACACTAGGAAAGATGAACTCAGAAAGGGGAAAAAGAGAGGCAAAATGATGTATTTCATGAGTGCAATTTGGCACTCATCAGACATGTTTGGCATGGTTGTATCTTCTCTTTCTCAGCCGAGCTCTTGATTGAGAAACTTTAGCTGGTCCTCCTTCCATCCCAGTTGAACTCCATCTTTTTCTAATCACATATTTCTACTGGTGGGTTGGAAGGAACACGTAGTATATCCCAAATGGTCTGGGCACTCACAATAACCTTAAGAATATGACTGGAAATGATCCCGGTGTCTGAATCATACACTCGCACATAGGTGTCTACCAATTCAGGGCAAGGGTAGACTGTTGGGACCATAAACTAAGGGAGACCACAACTCCATAATCAGAAACCTAATGAGTCATAATCTCTTTTTGTTTCCTTGGCCAACATCCTCCCATGGGCGCCTGTGCAGAGACTACTTGAGCTACTGTGCAATCTGGGATCATAGATTTCATCTGCATAATCTACTACAAGAAGTGCATCTCTGGACTTTCCTCTAGGTAGAATTGTTGTATTTGGTAGTTGCAGCTTTGGAGGTACAGGAATGGAAGCATATGATTTGCTCTTTGAAACATCAAGGAAGAAGCCTGCAGCTCCTACCTCGACGCTGGAAGATGCAACAAGAGGATCCATAATCACAAAACCTCTTCTTGAAACCCTACAGCATTTGGTGAATCACAACACAGCGAATGATTGACACTCTACTCCAACACACACACCTAGTGTTCGAAAACTCCTAAAAATTCTACAAAGACCTTGCTATGCACTTTGAACACACCACTGCACTAAAAATTTGACACTTCTGCTTTGGATTACTTCAATTGCTAAAAACTACAAATGCTTGGAATGTTGTGAATGGGCTAAGGGAGAAGCATTTAACTGCCAATGCTTAATGCATTCATGTGAATTAAATTCAGTTTCCCTCAGGATGTGCGGATTCATAATGGGTAGGTAAGACATGACTTGTAACGTCATCTTTTTGGGGAACACGAAGTTGAGAGCATAGAGTGAAAGGACATGTGGCATGTTGCATTAAGTAGCCCAAAAGTGGCATGTGGGACATCTCTCGAGGAAACCCAGTTGGCTACAATTGAGTAGGCAAGACACCTAGTAGAAGGACAAAAGTAGGTGCACAAGGCACTTATTGGAAGGAAACACACGTCAAAAGAAAAAAGTAAACTATTTACAGAGGAAACCGAAAGAAGAGCAACATTAATTGAAATGCTTGAGATGGATCCCGTTCACCAAAATTCCGAGGGCATTTCCCTCCAAATCTTCAAGTTCAAATGCATTGCTCTCTTTACATTTAATGACCCGGAAGGGGCCCTTCCACAGCGAATCAAACTTGGTATGTTGTCATGGCTCGGCGGCTCGTTCATCATATATTAGGATCAAATTCCCTTCATGAAAACTTGGATATGATGTCTTTTTGTTGAACCATCTTTTGACTATTTTTTTGCAACCGATTAGGGCATTGTGAGCATTTTCTTTGGCTTCTTGTATATTGAGCAATTCTACTAGTCTAATTTCCATAGCGTCATTTTCTTCAGTTTCCAGAGATTTAATCAACTGTAATGCTGGGATTTCTAGAGAAATTGGTAGCACTACCTCCTTCCCATAGACTAACTCATATGGAGACATCTTTAAGACTTGCTTAGGAGCAATTCAGCCGGCCCAGAGTGTCATCTGCAAATGTCTATGTCATTCTCTCTGGTGATGTGAGCCTATCTGTTTAATCAGTCTGATCAAATTCTTGTTCATAGACTCCGCTAGCCCATTGCCTTGCGGATAGTAGTTAGAAGAAGCTTTGAGAAAGATCCCATTATTGAATGTGAAGTTTGATATTTTAGAACTAGAAAAGCTCTTGCATTATCTAAAATGATGGTTTTGGGGGGACCGAAATGTGCCACTAAGTCTTCTAGGAAGTTGAAGATCTCATTTTTTGTGGTATTTTTCAGCGGAACTGCTTCTGACCACCTGGTGAAGTAATATGTTGCTGTCATGATCCATTTATGACCAGAACTAGACGCTGGCTTGATCATCCCAATAAAATCTAAACCCCACTGAGTGAAAGGTTCATCTACCATGATCAGGCTTAATGGCATGGCTGAATTCCTTTGTTTACTGACAAAGAATTGACATTCTCAATATTTCTCGGCATGATTATGACAATCTGAGAACATAGTCGACCAATAATATCCTATGCACATGATTTTGATTGCGGTTGTTTTTGCTGAGAAATGACCACTCGTGGGGCTGCTGTGAAACTCGTGTAGGATCCTGATTGCTTGTAGATCATTTATGCATTAGAGGAAAACTTCATCAAAGTTCCTTTTGAACAAGACTTCTTCAATTAAGGCATACCTAGTTCCCTCTAATCTATAGAATCTCTTTTTGTGAGAAGGGAGGCCGTCAGGGTACCTACCTGTTTCCATGAATCAGATTCTACCTGTAACCCATGATTGTTCTGATTCAGATTGATTGATCAGGACCTTCTTTGGAATTTCTTCTTCGGTTGGGGATTCAACTATGTGTGCTAGGTATTTACATATTCATTTCCCTTGAATCACTTTGGTGGGTCTAACCTCCATATCATATTCTAGAATCTTTGTGATCCAATTTGATCTCTTATCAATGATTTCTCCTTCCACGATATATTCTTGGACACTTGAATGTGCAACATAAATCATCACCTTGCCTCCCGCAGTAAGGTGTCTGAATTTCTGCAGACCCTTCACTATGGAAAATGCTTGCTTTTCCACAAAATTATATTTAGCCTCATATTCATGCAAGGTCTTTGAATGGAAGGGCTCCCCTTTCATCTCTACATCTTTCTACATTAGTACTAAAGCAATACTATGTTTAACACTGTAAACATACATAATGAAGTCTTTTTAAAAGTCAGGATTAACTAACACTAGAACTAAATAAATTGCCTTTTTGATATCTGCAAAAGCTACTCTACCCTCAGGAGTCCACTTGAAAGTTTGATCCTTTTTCAACATGAGGGTGATCGGTCTAACTAGCCTAGAGAAATCAGATATGAATCTACTGATGAAATTAATCTTTCCAAGGAAAGATTGGACTCCCTTCTTGTTCACAGGCAAGGGCAACCCCTTGATAGCTTGCACTCTTTCGGGGTCTATAGAGATCCCTTCTTTAGACACCACATATCTAAGGAGTTTCCCTTGTGAAACTTTGAACACACATTTTTTGGGGTTTAAAGATACCCCGAACTCCTGACATCTCTGTAAAATTTTCTCCAAGTGATCAAAATGATCCTCCTTTAACTTAGAGAAGACTGTTAGGTCATCTAGGTAAATGAGTATAACACATTGATGAGAGATCTGAAGGTGATGTCCATTGCTCGTTGGAAGGTAGCTCCAGTGTTTAAAAGGCTAAAGAGCATTTTAGCATATGCAAAGGTTCCCCATTTGGTGGTGAATGTGGTTTTGTGTTGGTCCTCCTCCTTTACCCAGACCTGGTTATACCTAGAGAAGCCATCTAATAGAGAAAACATTTCAGAACCTGCTACAGTTTGTAAAATTTGTTCCATGGAAGGAAACGAGTAATGATCCTTCAAGGATGCCCTATTCATTTCTCTAAAGTCTACACACAACCTAATATCTCTATTTTTCTTTTGGACTGGAACCAGGTTGGATACCCAGGTAGAATGCTTGATTGGATATATTATCTTTGAATCAACAAACTTCTTTAGCTCTTGAGCCATCAAAGACTCTATCCTAGGATTGACTGGCCTCTTCTTTTGTTGAATAGGTTTGGCCCTTTCAACTAGATCAATGGTATGTTGGATTAAATTGAGATCATATCCCTTGAGATCATCATAAGACCATGCCACTACTCTGTCATATTTGCCACAAAAATATATCAACTTTTCTTTATCTCTTTGACAAATGTCTTTCCCAACTCTCAGATTCATGCCACCTCCAATATCAAGATCAACATAATCGCCCTTATCTGCAACAAACTTTCTCTTGTCGTTCTTGACGTCATCACAATCAAAAAAAATTTTAACGTGATCAAACCTTTTGGAAGCTTATTGGTTCTGAGCTGAATGATCTGGTCTTCATAGGCTTCTTCGACTTTTGGGTGCAGTTATTCCGTAAACTCGCAAGATTGTTGGATAAACGGGGCAATCTAGTCATCACTCTCAAAAATTTGCCATATTTAATCATTTTTAGGGATCATTGGTCTCACAATTACCCGTACTAAATGCTTATTGTCTCAGAGGTCTCTAACCACGTCAAACCATGATCCAATTATGGCCAATCTATTGGCATCTATGTTTCGAGAGTCGAAACCACTTGAATATTGAAGGCCTCAAAACCTTTGATCAGGTCCCATACTCTATGGCAGTAGGATCACATTTGCACATTTTTTGTCACTGAAGTCCCTCTTACTTGTTTAATTACCATTTTGGAGTCGCCAAAAATGCTCAACTATTTCACCTCCATCTGCTCTTCTAGACCGAGGCCTTGGACTAGGCCTTCATACTCAGCCTCATTGTTAGTGTAGGTGAATTGGAAGCAGAAAGCCCATAGATTCTCTTCCCCGATGGGAGATACTAGCCAGATGCTGGCTCCTAAACCATTCTTGCATCTTGCACCATCAAAGTGTAGAGTCCACAAATTGGAATGAACACTGAGATTTCCATCATGCTTATCTTTGCTTTTGGTGATGTTAGGAGTGATTTGATCTTCATCATAGATTACATAGGTCCCAAGGCCGGTAACATGGTAATTGTTGAAGGGGTCCTCTTGCATGAAGGTATTGATCAGGGTTTCTTCTTCTTCACTTCTTTCCCCTGTCACTTCTTCATCTTCCAGGAGTTCCACTCGATGCATTTCATTCTGAGAGAAGGATGTATGGGCAGCCTCAAAGTTTATCATGGCTTGATCAGCTATATGCTTCGTGTGTAGCAGTTCAGATAGCACTTTCATTGTAGAGCCATATTTGGTCCCTAAGATCAGATGTGACCAATCAAGAGACATATAACCTCCAATTTTGCAGTAAAATCACTGGATAAGCATATGCCAACAATAGGGGAAATGTCTATTACGACTACTTCCTAAGACACTGTGATACTAGGGCATGAGAATAGGATCATTGGGAGTTCTTTGATTATACCTAGAGTCTAAACCATCTTTCCATCAAGCTACATAACTCCTTTATTTAAAAGTTCATATTGTAATTTTAGTGCCTCAGCTATCTGTTTAGGCATGATTGTAGTGCTAGCACCTGAGTCCATCATGGAATTATGCAACAACTTGTTTCCTATAATTAGAGTTAGGTAAAAGGGAGTAGGTTTTGACTTACCTATTTCCTTCTTCGCTTTCTCTTCTCTTGAATTTGTGAAAGTTGCGGTCGCTTGTTTTGACACGTCTCGTGTTCTGATAATTGGCTCTTTATCTTTTGTTTGAGTGCTTTCCATAGTTTTCATTGTTTGCATAGGCATTTCACCTCCTAAATCTTCTCGTAGCAGAGACTTCTACTCTGGGATGGCCAAAATGTCCCATAGAGATATATTGACGAGGGCCTTTTTAATTGTTCAACTACATTGAGTGATCCTAGAGGTTGAAACTTCAGATCCTTTGACCTGTAGGAGAATGCTTCTTTTGGCTTTTGGAAGGGTTGGGTCACCACTGGGGGACTGGAACTCTTTTCAAAAAGTGGTCTAGGTTGTTGTTCCTAAGGTATAGGCTCGCCAATGAGTCTTCTCTTAGAACGGGTGTTAATCAAATTGAACCTCTGAGATTCTTGATGGGAGGATCCCATTTGCAAACATTGCATCCTCTTCTTCCATCTAGGAGAAAAGAGCATGATCCAGGGCAATTTCCCCCTCTTGTTCCAAGGACATTCCTTTGACCTGAGCTACTAGCGCAACACTTTCTACACCTGGGGATTGGTAAGAATAAATCCCTGCGTCTGGTGCAAACCCCTGGCTCCATTGCTCCACCACCTTCTGCTGTAGGTTGCCTCTAGGGTAGTTGTGAGGCATGTGTAGTGCATTGCAAGGAAAGCACCATGCATTGTCCTCATTCACCACATTGTTATGGCCTACCATTAGCTCACGACTCTAATTTGGAGTTATAGCCTGTAGTGGAATCAAGACCAGTATTATCTGGTTTTGGGTTTGAGCTTGATTATACAGGTGTGAACCTTCTTGACAGCAATTGTGCTAAAAAGGGGGTCTTTTGCCTTGATAGTTTTAATAAGGGGGCTTCAGGGGCACCACCTGTTGCCTTTTATGGTTGATTATCTCATTCAAAAAATTCTGCAACAAGGGTTTCATGTCGTTCATCTCCGCAGTTAGTGAAGATGAAGCAGGGGCATTTGTCTGCGTACCAGGGTACACATACATGGAAGGTGGTGCAACAGACGTACTTAGAGAAGTGTCATCTAGGGACTGAGGTGATATGTCAGGGAATACTAGCATAGGCAGCTACGGCACCAACTTTCTGGTGTCTATTAGGTTGTTTTCCACTCTAACAGCTAGATCATAAGCATCTAGGAGTGTTTGTCCTCCCATGACTGAATCATCACAGCTATGTCTGAGTTGAAAGATTTTAAGTAGAAGACAAATGCCATATCCAACAGGCACTGTGCTGCTATCAGGATTCTTTTCCAGGTCTTATGAAATCTAGTGTTGAAATCAGAGACCATCTCCTGTGGTGCTCTCTTAATAGTTATTAGCTCTTGCTACAAGAAAGATCAGTCTCCTTTCTTTGTAAAACATGTAAAGAAATGGTCTCTTAGCTGATCCCAGGTAGTGATAGAATTAGTGGGCAACAATCTGTACCAATCTTGGGCTTTACTTTTAAAAGCAGTAGCAAGTAGCCTGAGTGTCACATTTTGTTATGTGACATGGTGAACTATGCAGACATCAGCTACATCTTGAAGATGTTCCGCAAGGGTTTTAGAACCTTCTCTGACAAACTTAGGGAGTACCTTTAAATCATTGGCTTGGCTTGTTGCAAGTATGTGCTAACTAGTGTTGTCATTGATGTCAACATGTTTGTGTTGTCATTGGTGCCAACTATATCTTTTGGTATTGTTGTTTGTTGATTGATTGAGTTGACAAGTCAAGAGCACTGTCTGAGTATTTTGCTCCGCATTTTCTCTGTATTAAAGATTGGAGTATGAGATTTGGATATGATTTAGAAAAGTGTTTGAAGATGCTAGATCTAGAATTTGGTGGTCTGGATCATTGTGCAAAAAAAGTTATATTCACCAGTTTGAAGACTGTGCCTAGCAATGTTTGCAGAATGACAGGGAGATAGTATTTTGCTCCACATTTCTCTGTAGATTGGATTTTGGTCTCGCGGTTCTGGACTTAAGATTATAAGGTCCTAATCTATCTTCATTCCAAAGGATTTGTGATTTGGTGCTCTGAAAAGCAAGTTATTGATTAGCAGAGTTTGACAGTGTCTGTTGAGAAGCAGTCTGAGATATGTCTTCAAGTGATATTTGTTGTCTTCAAGTGAGATCTATTGCATTTGGATTTGTCATCTCCCAAGTGATTTTATGTTGTTTGTGGATGTGTCTAGAATGTATTAAAGGCATGTGCTTGATCCGCAAGCTACAATGAAGTTCTTGGAAGCATGCATCTAAGTGTTCTTGATGTGTGCACTAGTTCCGGTCGACTTGGTTACTTACACTTGTTGTAGAGGTGATTCATAGACCAAAGAAGCATGTCCAAGCATGTGAAGTTGTATTTGGGTCCAAGCTAAGCCATGAAGCATTCCTCTTTCATTCATTTGGTCCGTAAGTTTGTTTAGGTCTAGTCCTAATTTGATATTTGTATGTATGCCGACCTTGGAGATAGTTCCAATGGTTGTAGATTGTAATGCCGACCTTGATGTACATTCCAAGGTTGATGATTGGTATAAGTGTATGTAATGAATTCGTGAATGAGGTGACAAGTTGCGAAGATAAAGTGTGAGTTGTAAAAGTAGAGCAGAGTAGAGGAGATATTGTGCTTCATTGGAACTAAACTCAGGCATGGTGTAGATGCTACTATATTAGTTCATCCTATAAGTGATCCAACCCCGGTAGTGAGCCAACTCCGGTAGTGAGCCACCCTTTGGCGGTAGCCTTTCATTTGGGCAATGAGCCCTGGGCAGTGAGCCCCTTTAGAAGTGAGCATCTTTTGATATTCAGTATTATTACTACATTCTTTTGTGAGCTAACACTCACCATGGTTTTTCCTTTTTAGGGTTTTCCATGTAAAATTATGGCGTTCATGTGTGTATGGTGTTGATGTGTTCATGTTTTGATTCTGCTATTCATGTTTAATATTCATGACAGAATAAGAAATTAAATTAAGTGAATGTGAAAGTGATTTTGGTTAAAGAATTTAAAGTTTTGATACAACTGATTCACCCCCCCTCTTAGTTGTCTTGTGCCTTTCAACAATTGGTATCAGAGTAAGGTTCCTTGGAAGAAAGCCTAACAGCTTAAGGTAGATCTGGGATGGCACACAAGAAAGACATTCCTCAGTTTGATGGATCTGACTATGCCCATTGGAAGGTATGAATGCAAAGTTATCTTATTTCTATTGGTTATAATGTGTGGACAATAGTTAAAGATAAGTACAATGTACTTGAACATGGTCCAAAGACTGATGAAGAGATTAAGGATTATGAGACTATTCACAAAGCTAAAAATGCTCTATTAAATGCCTTGTCTAACACTGAAATGGTGAAAGTTTTGGATCTGGAAACTGCTCATGAGATCTGAGACAAATTGAAAAACATCTATGAAGGTGATGCATTTGTCAAGAAGGCTAAGTTGCAGAACTTGAAGACCACATTTGAAACCATGCGAATGTTTGAAGATGAGAACATAACAAATTACATACAAAAGATTGATGAAGTTGTCAGCAGCATCAAGGGTCTTGGTGGAAAGTTAGAAGATGAGGATGTTGTAGATAAGATACTCAGAACTCTTCCCAAATCTTATAGTCACAAGGTATCCTCCATTGAAGAATTGTTTGATATGGGCAAGCTTTCAAAAGATCAATTGCTTGGTAAACTGACTGCTTTTGAGATGAGAGAATTTGGTTCTACTGATGGCCCTGTGAAAACTGAGTCTACCTTTAAGGCCAAGGAAGAAAAGACTGCTAGATTAGATAAATATGCTGTGGAATCAAATGAAGAAGACTTTGTAGAACTTGAGGCAAAATTTGCAAGCAGAATAAAAAGAGGCAATAAAGGAAAGTTCAAAGGTAAGTTACCTTTTAAATGTTTCAATTGTGGTAAAATTGGTCACTATGCTTGAAGATGTCCTGATAGAGCTTTGAAGTTCAAAAACAATGAAGATAAAAGAAAGATAGAAAGAAAGAGTTATTATGTTAGAAATGATGATGGTGTAATTGATGATGAACCTAATTTTGATGATGGTATAAATAGTAGTGAATGCTTGTTTATTGCACTTAGAGAAGAAATTGTTTCTGCTAATCTTGCAAGCTGTGTGAAGGAAGAAAGTCCAGGAGAGTTGTCTACATTCCATGCTGAAAAGGAAGATGAATGGATCATTGACAATGGATGTTCAAATCATATGACAAGAGATAAGAGTAAGTTTGTTAAGTTTGAAAAGTATGATGGAGGACTAGTCAGGTTTGGTGATGATGCAACTAGTAAGATTTGTGGAAAAGGATCAATTACCTTTGATGGAAAGCATAATACAAATGATGTTCTTTATGTCAAGAGCTTAAAGCATAATCTTCTAAGTGTTGGACAAATGTGTGACAAAGGGTATAATCTTGTGTTCAAGGACAATGGGTGTGAGATAAGGAAAAGCTCCAGAACCTTAATTGCTGCTCGTAAGAAGACTCATGGTAATGTCTGTCATTTGAAAGGTACTGGAAATTATTGTTTGTTGACCAAGACAGATGAAAGTTGGCTATGGCATAGGAGAATGTGTCACATTAACTTTAATAATCTGGTGAGAATAAGCATTGTTCAAGCTGTAAGAGACCTACCTAAGATTGTGAAGCCCACCAATGTTATATGCAAAGAATGTTAGTTTGGGAAGATGACAAAGACTACTT
Organism: Cunninghamia lanceolata; assembly: GCA_027924645.1. Lineage (NCBI taxonomy): Eukaryota > Viridiplantae > Streptophyta > Pinopsida > Cupressales > Cupressaceae > Cunninghamia > Cunninghamia lanceolata. The sequence goes on along the minus strand of BSBN01000847.1, from coordinate 4,658,821 downwards.
TCAAGAGCAAAGAACAATCCTCTACCGGTTTGCTGGAGTTGGTGCATATAGACCTGTGTGGTCCTACAAGAACAAGAAGTCTGCAAGGTGAAAGGTATTTCATGCTTCTTATTGACGATTTTTCAAGAATGACTTGGGTTATTTTCCTTAGAGAGAAAGTAGAAGCACTAGATAAGTTCAAAGCATTCAAAGCTATGGTTGAAAATGAATTGGATTTGGGAATCAAATGCTTAAGGTCTGATAGAGGTGGTGAGTTTACTTCAAGTGAGTTTAATAATTTTTGTGAAGAACATGGAATAAAGAGACATTTGTCTACCCCCAGACTCTTCAACAAAATGGAGTAGTTGAAAGGAAGAATAGAACTGTTTAAGAAGCTGCCAGAACAATGATCAAGGAAGCAGACCTACTGGAAGTATATTGGAAAGAAGCAATACACACTACTATCTACATTTAGAATAGAGTACAAATCAGAGCAGAAACAAAGACACTTTATGAGTTGTGGTATGGTAGAACTCCTACTGTCAAATACTTCAAAAATTTTGGAAGAAAATGCTACATCAGAAGAGATGAAGAATTAGGAAAGTTTGATGCTAGATGTGATGAAGTCATATTCCTTGGGTACTCTACTAAGAGCAAGGCCTACCAGTGCTATAACAAAAGACTGAGAAAGATCACTGAAAGTGCAAATGTGAAAGTAGATGAAGATACTCAACCATATGGATATGAGTCAGATGAATCTGCTGACACATAAAAGATTGAAAAAGGTAGAAAAAAGGAAGTTTAGATTGAAGTACAAGCTGCTCTGGAAGAAGAAGAAGTTTAAACTGAAGCTCTAGTAAGAACTCCTAAAACTCCTAGGTATGTGCAAAGAGATCATTCTGAAGATCAGATTATTGGTGACAAAAGGAAAGATGTGATGACATGAAGTAGGACTATTGAAGAACAAGTAAATCTCTGTCTACTTTCAAAGGTGGAACCTAAAATAGTAACTGAAGCATGCAATGATGAGCATTGGGTTAAGGCAATGGAAGAAGAATTACTGCAAATTGAGAAGAATAAGACTTGGGAACTTGTCTCCCAACCTACAAACAAGAATGTGATTGGAACAAAGTGAGTTTTCTAGAACAAACTGAATGAAGTTGGAGAAGTTGTGAGTGACAAGGCAAGACTTGTGTGTAAAGGATACTCACAAGTGGAAGGAACTGACTATGAAGAGACCTATGCTCCGGTGGCAAGAATGGAAGTTATTAGACTATTTTTGACATTTACAGTATATAAAATTTTGAAGGTATATCAGATAAATGTAAAATCTGCCTTCCTAAATGGTGAGTTAGAAGAAGAGGTCTACATAGAGAAACCAGATGGGTTCTAGTTATCAAACAAAATGAACATGGTATGCAAGTTGAAGAAGGCTTTGTATGGATTGAAGAAAGCTCCCAGATCTTGGTATGCAAGACTAGATAAGTATCTGTTGCAGTACGGTTTTAGTAAAGGGTCAGCAGATAGTAATTTGTATATCAAGGTAAGCAAAGATCAAATCCTGATTATTGAAGTCTATGTAGATGATATCATATTTGGTGAAAATGAAGAGATGTGCAAGAATTTGAGATGTCTATGTGTGGTGAGATGAACTTCTTTCTTGGACTGCAAATCAATCAGATAGATAAAGGCATTTTCATTTCTTAATCAAAGTATGTTAGGGAATTGTTGAAGAAGTTTGGAATGGAGGACTCTAAATCGGTATGCATTCCTATGCTTACTGGTTGTAAACTAAGAAAGAATGATGAATCTCCTAAGACTGATCAAAGAAAGTACATATCAATGATTGGAAGACTGTTGTACCTGACTGCTACCAGACTAGATATCATGCATGTAGTCTATCTTGTGGCTAGATTTTAATCAGATCCTAGAGAATCACATGTGATGGTAGTAAAGAGGATATTTAGGTATTTGAAGGACACTCATGATCATGGCTTGTGGTATCCTAAGAACAATGATATTTCTTTAAGTGCCTATACAGATGCAGATTGGGTTGGATGTGCTAATGACAGGAAAAACACAAGTGGAGGTTCATTCTTCCTTGGAGATAGGGCAGTAGCCTGGCATAGAAAGAAACAAGAATCAGTCTCCTTGTCTACTGTAGAAGTAGAATATATTGTCATAGTATCATTATGCACTCAGGTGCTATGGATGAAATAGACCTTGAAGGATATCAAAGTTGAGTATGATGGGCCAATCCCTATTCTTTGTGATAACACAAGTGCCATAAATATTTCAAAGAATCCGGTGATGAATTCAAAGACAAAGCACATTTCAATTAAGTATCACTTTTTGAGAGAGAAAGTTGTAGAGAATGAGGTGAAGCTTGAGTATGTGCCCACGAAAGATCAAGTTGCTAATATATTCACTAAGGCTCATCCAAAAGACACATTTGAGTATCTCTGGGAGAAATTAGGGGTTATTGCCCCTCCTTCCTTGAACTAGATGCATAAGAAGATGCATCAATCTAGTGTTCTTCAAAGTACATTTCTCCTTTTTGGATTGATGTTGGAGGCTACCTCTCAGGGGGAACGGGTAGTGGTTTGAGATGATTATTGCATTCAGGGGGAGTAAAGAATGATTTCAGACTGATCAAAGCAGTAGTGTGCAAGTATGTGAAGTAGAAGAGATGTGATACCCTTTTCCATTGATGTCAAAGGGGGAGAGAGATCATGTGAAAAACTTAGGGGGAGAAAGAGTTCAGATGTGTAAAAAGAAAGGGGGAGTCTTGATGCAGAAGTGTGTCTTGATGGAGGAACATGTTATTCAATTTTTCACATCAGATGTTGCCATCAATGACAAAGGGGAAGATTGTTGCAAGTATGTACTAACTAGTGTTTTCATTGATGTCAACATGTTTGTGTTGTCATTGGTGCCAATTGTATCTTTTGGTATTGTTGTTTGTTGATTGATTGAGTTGACAAGTCAAGAACACTGTTTGAGTATTTTGTTCTGCATTTTCTCTATATTAAAGACCAGAGTATGAGATTTGGATATGATTTAGAAAAGTGTTTTAAGATGTTAAATCTAGAATTTGGTGGTCCAGATTGCTGTGCAGAAAAAATTTATATTCACCAGTTTGAAGACTATGCCTAGCAATGTTTGCATAATGACATGGAGATAGTATTTTGCTCTGCATTTCTCCGCAGGTTGGATTTTGGTCTTGCAGTTCTAGACTTAAGATTATAAGGTCCTTAGCTATCTTCATTCCAAATGATTTATGATTTGGTGCTCTGGAAAGCAAGTTATTGATTAGAAGAGTTTGACAGTGTCTGTTTAGAAGCAGTCTGAGATATGCCTTCAAGTAATATTTGTTGTCTTCAAGTGAGATCTGTTGCGGTTGGATTTGTCAGCTCCCAAGTGATTTTATGTTGTTCATGGATGTCTCCAAAATGTATTAAAGGTGTGTGCTTGATCCAAAATCTACAATGAAGTTCTTGGAAGCATGCATCTAAGTGTTTTTGATGTGTGCACTAGTTCTGGCCCACCTGGTTATTTACACTTGTTGCGGAGGTGATTCATGGATTATAGAAGCATATCTAAGCACGTGAAGATGTATTTGGGTCTAACCTAAGCCATGAAGCATTCCTCTTTCACTCATTTGGTCTACAAATTTGTTTAGGTCTAGTCCTAATTTGATTTTTGTATGTATGCCGACCTTGAAGATAGTTCCAATGGTTGTAGATTGTAATGCCGACCTTGATGTACATTCCAAGGTTGATGATTGGTATAAATGTATGTAATGAATTCATGAATGAGGTGACAATTTATGAAGATGCGAAGATAAAGTGTGAGTTGTAAAAGCAGAGTAGAGCATAGGAGATATTGCGCTTCAATGGAACTGAACTCAGGCATGGTGTAGATGCTACTATATCAGTTCATCCTGGTAGTGAGCCAACCCTCGGTAGTGAGCCTTTCATTTGGGTAGTGAGCCCTCGGTAATGAGCCCCTTTAGTAGTGAGCCTCTTTTGGTATTCAGTATTGTTACTACATTAATTTGTGAGCTAACACTCATCATGGTTTTTCCCTTTTTAGGGTTTTCCATGTAAAAACCTGGTGTTCATGTGTGTATGGTGTTGATGTGTTCATGTTTTGATTATGCTATTCATGTTTAATTTTCACGACAGAATAAGGAATTAAATTAAGTGAATGTGAAAGTGATTTTGGTTAAAGAAGTTAAAGTTTTGATACAACTGATTCACCCCCCCTCTCAGTTGTCTTATGCCTTTCAATAGGGCTAGGGTCCCATACTGCGGGAGGAACCAAAGGGATGAGCAGGCTACCATTATTCCACCGGACAAAATTTCTAGGTAGCCGAATGGTCATGCCTACCTGTGTTGGTGGCACTTGACCTTGGGTCTGAGTTTGAGCCTGAGTCGCTCTGCCTTTCACAATCTTTTATCTTCCCACAACCACCAATGGTGGTGCAGTAGACGTACTCAAAGATTTTTCTACTGATGACCTTGTAACAGGCCTTCGTCTCATAAACTAGATTCTAGACCAATATAAGAGTAGGTCCCACCAGGCGTGCCAAAAAAGAACTATTGAACTCTAAAATTGGTAGCAAGAGATACCGCCTATGGGAAGTTCTGCAAATGGGGGACTGGGATGCGCTCTACAAAACAACCTCCAAGATTTTAGAAGCTATCTCTTTGGAAGTCACTAGGATAGAGAAAAGGGGAAGAAGAGAACTAATGAAACAAAACCTACATTAAGGCGATACGCCGAAACTGAGATAGTTCATTCACCAAAACAACATAGTATGATTTCATTTTTATTAATTCTGAAGAAGTTTGAAAGAGTATTAAAACATGATTCAAAACTTCCTTATCATCACATAAACTAAAACTATAAAAGATAAAAATGCAACAACAAATGATCGTAACAATCCTTTAACAAACACAAAGCGATATATTTAGTAGTTTTAACAAAACATAACACAGCATTGAGGAAAGTATTTGCACAATTGATGTATCAGATCTCTATTCACAGTTCAAAATGCTAAGGTCTCAGAAATTGTATTACAATCAAAATAACTACTAGGATTTCAAAAATTATCCCCTTCTAAAAGTGATGAATCCCCTACAAAACAACAATTTCCCCTCTTATAAAAAACCATTGGGAGAGAGAGAAGCACTGAAAAGATTCCCCCCGAGCTAGCAAGACACCCATCATGGTTGCCATTGCAATGGCCATCTAAAAAACAAAAGCGTGCTCACCTTATCCAACTACTAGTGCCACCTATAGAAAATGCTAGAAATACATCAAGAAAAGGGGCATGCAGCATGAATATAATAAAACACATTGCAACTCTGCATGCACCTGTTAGTAGTCCACCAAGAAAAGGGACCAATAGAGAATCGAGAAGGCCCCTAAGTGCTTGGAAATACTCTAGCCTGCACTTGATGAACACATGGCATATTTTGCTAGCTCCATGCGTTGCCAAAAGAAAGCCAAACAAGGGGGATACATGCCACGATGGCGCAACTCAGAGAGATCCTTGCCCCTACTTCAGATAGGAAATGCACCATGGTGACACGTGGCGTTGTTCGCAGACTGTAAAAGATGTAAAGAAAAACCTAGATCCTCCGAAAAGAAACTACCCAGAGGTGCTGCTATGTGGCACCCCCACGCAAGATTAAAACAAAAAAAGCTCCATGAACATTAGAAAGTGCACTGTGTAAACACGTGGTGCGATCCACCAACAACATAGTCTAGGAAATCTTTGGGGCTGCGAAAAGAAAGAGCAAAATTGTAAGCCGCTAAAAAAGAAGTGAACAGTAAGGTTACTAGAGATAGAACACAAAGCCATTACATTCCACTGCACTTTGATTTTTGGCTTTGTTGTTTGAAAGATAAGTTCATATGGTTAGTATATATGCTTAGTTTAGGTTTCAAATGTTTTGGATCACAACAAATGTTTCTGGAAGTTATAGTGTGAAGACTATGTTGTTACACTCTGAAGGTTCAGTCAGATGATTGGTTGAATGCTTGTGTCAGCAAGTGGAAGCATGGACCTAAAAGGGGAGTTTATGGGAAGTCTTTCTAGGTCCCATAGTGTTCATTACTTGATCCCCATGCTGATATTTCACCTCTCTGGTACCACATTGTGTCTGGATTTAGTGAATGATTGGCTAGGTGTTTGTAAAGATGACCTGGTGTATATGTGAGCTTGCGCCATGTGTTTGGAAGTGTACTCCAGCATAGAAATGTGTGTAAAGCAAATTGAGCCCAGTAGATGTTACACATATGGTTCCTATGCCAAAGGGGGAGATTGTTACACATATGGTTTTGAAGGTTGTCATTGATGTCAACACTATCATGGATGTGTGATGGTGTTCAAGGTTGGATGTCATGTCCTATCCAACAGAGAAGATACAGTTCATGTTTAAATATCATGTCCTATCTAGTAGAGAAGATATAGTTCATGGTTGGATGTCATGTTGAATATAATGAGGTTATTGAAGTTCATGGTTGTATGTTATGCCTTGATCAATGCAGAGTTGAGTATGAAGTTATATTAAGAGGGAAATTAGAAGCATCAAGAAGACATATTAAGATATGAATTAGGACCATCAAGAAGATACAATAATATGGGAATTAGCACTAAGATGATCAGATGTGTTGCTGATGTTGGGAAGATGTTAATGATGTCAAAGCATGTATGTTCAAAGGTTCATGGTGTTTAGATTACCGAAAGAATGTTTTGCAGTTAACAGTTTGAAGACAGTGTTGGTTCTAAAGAAGACATTTACTATACGGCAATGGTTGGCTCTACATTCCTCCACAATTACAATTATGGCTATGCAGTTCTAGAACTGTGTTCAGGGTACAATGAAGGTGATAATTCTAAATTTTTAGATCATTTGTCCTTCCGCTGTGAAAGTTATGCATGATAGAGTATCGGCATGTGTTCTGGAAAAACAAGGTGGTGTTGAAGGCATGTTGGAATGTTCCACATTCCTCCGGATGTGAATATTTTCCATTGTGGTTTTGTGGACATGTTTATAGATGTGCATTACATGCTTCCTTATAGTTTCAAGTTTCTTGGTGGTCCACAATCTCAACTTTTCAATGACAGTATGTTGCAGTGTGTTTCAGATGACTTGTTCTCAAAGCTCATGGTTGAAGTTGTGCGGTACAAAATCTTTGATGTGCGGAGGTAAAGGAGTGTTTGGAGATACTGTATGAGTCTTGTAGACTCATATGGAAGATTTTCATGGATATCTTTCTTGTTTCTAGTACCACACAAGGTTTTCAAGTTGTTGTGGTTGTTATGCTTCAAGTTTCATGCCTTTGCTTAAGGATGTCCTATTTTCAAATGAGCAGAGTGTGAGGATGTAATTCCTTGCTGTTTGATGTTGTGAAGGATGTTTTGGACCTAGTTAAGCAAGTGTTGATGTCTGCAAGACAAGGGTCTTCTGCAGGTGTAGCATGTGGTCTTGTTTAGGACTTGTCCTCTACACGTTTCATGTTGTGTGTTGTTTGGATGACTTGTAAATGTATTTTTCATGTTGTCTTTGGCCGAAAAGAAATGTAATCAATATAATATCATGTATAAATAATAAATCAAACTAATTTAGGTGAAGTGTGATTGCAATGTAATTGATAATGTTCGCAAGTAAGATAAGGAGCCGAATGAATGCATTATGATGTGCGACTGAAGGAGAAAGAGAAGAAGTTGTAGATGTTATCCTGATTCGTCTTGAAGACATATATGTGATAGTGATCAAGTGTAGAGTGTGCCTAACTGATCTGATCATCGGAAGGAAGTGTGAAGATGCAGATTTGCAATCATCAAAGGTGTGAGCTTCATTGTCAAATTTTCAGGCAGTAGAGAGACTGTCATACTGTAATCCTTTTTTGTTCTTAATTCAGAGAGTAGTAGCTTCCTTGGTAGTGACCCTAAAACAAAGTATTAAAGGAGTAGTAGCTTCCTTGGGAGTAACCCTAAATCATTTTTTTCAGGGAGTAGTAGCTTCTTTGGGTTGTAGCCCTAAAACAAAGTTTTTATTTTGAGCTTCATATATTGTGAGTTAATCCTCATCATGGTTTTTCCCTTCTTGGGTTTTCCACATATATCTGGTGTTATGTGTTGATGAGTATTGTGTTGATCTTTCATGTTTATGTTAATTTTGTAATGCTTAAGTTTTAATCTTATCTAGATAAGTTGAAGTTTTTTTAGATATTGATTCACCCCCCCTCTCAGTATCCTGGTGTGTTCAACAATTGGTATCAGAGCCAAGTTCCTCTAAAGGAAGATTAACCATTTGAGGAACGTTCGGGATTGCACTTAATGGATCCAGCAAGATACCTAGATTTTATGGAAGAAATTATGCTTTTTGGAAGCTAAGGATGGAAGCCTATATCAATTCTCTAGGGTGCTGTGTTTGGGAATCTATTAAGACTGATTACACTATTCCTGCTACTACTCCTACAGACTTAGAGGAAGTTAAGAAGTATGATAACAATGCTAAGGAAAAGTTTGCTATCATGAGCGGGTTAGTTGATTCAAAACATTCAATGGTAATGAGTTGTAGTTCTGCTAAAGAAGTTTGGGTTAAACTTGGAACCATTTATGAAGGAGATAAGAAAGTAAAGCAAGCAAAGATCTAAATCTTCAAAAGCAAATTTGAGACCCTAAAAATGATAGACGCTGAAGACATTGCTGGATATATGCTCCAGGTGAATGAAGTGGTCAATGGCATCAAAGGTCTTGGTGGCAAAGTTGAAGAGGATGAAATTGTGAAGAAGGTTCTAAGATATCTTCCCAAATCTTACAATCATAAGGTATCTCCTATTGAGGAGAATGCAGACTTGGATACATACACTATAGACAAATTGTTTGGTAACCTTATTGCTTTTGAAATGAGAGAGTTTGATAGTGATGCTCCAAAGAAAGAAGCAACTTTCAAAGTCAGTATGAAGACAAAGGATGAAATTGTTGATGAAGATGAGAGCTCCGATGAAGTTGAAGCAAATTTTGTGAGAAGATTGAAGAAAGGAACTAGAAAATACAAAGGTAAGTTACCTTTCAAATGTTTTAATTGTGGAAAGGTTGGTCACTTTGCTTCTAAATATCCTTTTAAAGAATCAAGGGGTAGTAACAAGAGAGACAAGTTCAAAAGAAGTTTGTATTCCATAGAGAGCAGTTGTTCTTCAGAAGATGAGGATCATGATGAAACACTTTTAATGGCCTTGAGTGTTGGTGACAAAAAGGATGATGTTGGAAAATGTGACAAGATAGATGCCTTGGAAATAGACCAAAGTAATGATAGATCAATGGTTGTATGGACTACCTTTCATGCAAGAGAAGAAGCCAAGGCCTGGGTAATTAATAGTGGTTGCTCAAATCATATGATTGGTGACAAGGAGAAGTTTATCAGCCTTGAAAAGTGGGATGGTGGAGCTATCAAGTTTGGTGGTGATGAGTCAACACAAATCTATGGAAAGGGTGTTATAACTATTGATGGGAAGAATAGGAAGAAGGAGATATGATATTTATAGTTGCAGTATATGTTGATGACATCATCTTTGGTGGAGATGATGATATGTGTAAGAGGTTTGCAGAAGAGATGCAAAAAGAGTTTGAGATGTCTATGATTGGTGAGATGTCTTTCTTCCTTGGACTTCAAATTACTCAGCTAGATGGTGGTATCTTTATTTCTCAAGCTAAGTATGTCAAAGAGTTGTTGAAGAATTTTGGTATGGAGGATTCAAAACCAGTGAGTACTCCCATGGTCACTAGATGTCACTTGAGCAAGGATGATGAGTCTCTAGAGGTGGATCATACTTCCTATAGATCTATGATTGAAGGATTGTTGTACCTAACTGCTTCTAGACCTGATATTATGCATGCAGTATGTGTGGTTGCTAGATATCAAGCCAAAACCAAGCAAACATATGAGAAGGTAGTGAAAAGGATATTCAGATACTTGAAAGGAACTCCAGATTATGGCTTATGGTATCTAGGAGGTAATGACTTTGATTTGAATGCCTACACTAATGTTGATTGGACTGGTTGTGTTGATGATAGAAGAAGTACAAGTGGTGGTGCTTTCTTTTTAGGAAGCAGATTGGTTTCATGGAAGAGCAAGAAGCAAGATTCAATGTCCTTATCAACTATAGAGGTAGAGTACATTGTAGCATCTTCCTGTTGTACACAAGTATTGTGGATGAAGCAAACCCTAAAGGATATCAAGGTATTGTATGATAAGCCTATTCCTATTTTGTGTCATAATACAAGTGCTATCAATATTTCTAAGAATCCAGTGATGCATTCTAGAACCAAGCATATAGCAATCAGGTATCACTTTTTGAGAGTGAAGGTTGTAAATAAGGAAGTAAAGTTGTAATATGTTCCAATAAAGGATCAAATTGTAGATATTTTCACAAAGGCTCTTTCAAAGGATAATTTTGATGATCTCTGGTAGAGGTTAGGGGTAATTGCCCCTCCTTCTTGCTAGATGCATAGAGGTGCATCTGTCCAGGGGGAGTTCATGTAATATCTTTTTCCTGGACTGATAGTGGCTACCTCTTAGGGGGAGCAGGTAGTGGTTACTGATGATAGGGGGAGTCTATTTATTGCAAGAAGTTATGCCCTAAGAGAGGAGAAGTTGCCCTTTGTCCTTGATGTCAAAGGGGGAGAATGTGCAGGTATGTGTTGCCATCATTGCCAAAGGGGGAGATTGTTACACATATGGTTCCTAAGGTTGTCATTGATATCAACATTGTCACAAGGTTGTCATTGATGTCAACACTATCATGGATGTGTGATGGTGTTCATGGTTGGATGTCATGTCCTATCTAGCAGAGAAGATATAGTTCATAGTTGGATGTCATGTTGAATATAATAAGGTTACTGAAGTTCATGGTTGGATGGCATGCCTTGCTCAATGCAGAGTTGAGTATGAAGTTATATTAAGAGGGGAATTAGAAGCATCAAGAAGACATATTAAGATATGAATTAGGGGCATCAAGAAGATACATTAATATGGGAATTAGAAGCACTAAGATGATCATATGTGTTGCTGATGTTGGGAAGATGTTAATGGTGTTAAATCATGTATGTTCCAAGGTTCATGGTGTTCGGATTACTCGAAGAATGTTTTGCAGCTGACAGTTTGAAGACAGTGTTGGTTCTAAAGAAGAGATTTACTATACGGAAATGTTTGGCTCTGCATTCCTTCACAATTGTAGTTATGGCTATGCGGTTCTAGAGCTATGTTTAGGGTACAGTGAAGGTAATAATTCCAAAGTTTTAAATCATTTATCCTTCCGTTGTGAAAGTTATGCATGATAGAGTATCGACATGTGTTCTAGCAGAACAAGGTGGAGTTGAAGGCCTGTTGGAATGTTCCATATTCCTCTGGATGTGAATGTTTTCCATTGTGGTTTCTTGGACATGTTTATAGATGTGTATTACATGTTTCCTTACAGTTTCAAGTTTCTTGGTGGTCTGCAAGCTTAGTTTTTCAATGACAGTATGTTGCAGTGTGTTTGGGATGACTTGTTGTTCTCAAAGCTCATGGTTGAAGATGTGCGGTACAAAATCTTTGATGTGCGGAGGTAAAAGAGTGTTTGGAGATGATGTATAAGTCCTATAGACTCATTTGGAAGAGTTTCATGAAGATCTTTCTTGTTTCCAGTACCGCACAAGGTTTTCAAGTTGTTGTGGCCATTATGCTTCAAGTTTCATATGTCTTTGCTTAAGGCTATCCTATTTTCAAATGAGCAAAGTGTGCGAATGTAATTCCTTGTTGCTTAATGATGTGAAGGATGTTTTGGACATGGTTAAACAAGTTTTGATGTCCACAAGGCATGGGTCTTCTATTGGTGTAGCGTGTGGTCTTGTTTAGGACTTGTCCTCTACATGTTTCATGTTGTGTGTTGTCTGGCCGACTTGTAAATGTATTTTTCATGTTGTCTTTAGCTGAAAAGCAATGTAATCAATATAATATCATGTATAAATAGTAAATCAAACCGAGTTAGGTAAAGTGTGATTGCAATGTAATTGATAAGGTTCGCAAGTAAGATAAGGAGCAAAATGAATGCATTATGATGTGCAATTGAAGGAGAAAGAGTAGAAGTTGTAGATGTTATCCTGATTCATCTTGAAGACAAATATGTGATAGTGATCAAGTGTAGAGTGTACCTAACTGATCTGATGATCAAAAGGAAGTGTGAAGAGGTAGATTTGCAATCATCAAAGGTGTGAGCTTCATTGTTAGTTTTTCAGATAATAGAGAGACTGTCATACTGTAATCCTTTTTGTTCTCAATTCAGGGAGTAGTAGGTTCCTTGGGAGTGACCCTAAAACAAAGTATTCATGGAGTAGTATCTTCCTTGGGAGTGACCCTAAATCAAAGTTTTCAGGGAGTAGTAGCTTCCTTGGGTTGTAGCCCTAAAAAAGTTATTATTTTGAGCTTCATATATTGTGAGTTAATCCTCACTGTGGTTTTTCCCTTCTTAGGTTTTCAATGTATATATGGTGTTATGTGTTGATGAGTATTGTGTTGATCTTTCATGTTTATGTTAATGTTGTAATGCTTAAGTTTTAATCTACTCTGGAGAAGTTGAAGTTTGTTTAGATGCTGATTCACCCCCATCTCAGTATCCTGGTGTGTTCAAATGTAGGTCCTTTGGTATGAACTACATGGAAATATTTCTCTCCACAAATGAATTAGAGCCGACATGTAAGACCGGTTGTACGTTTCATGTTACACGATAGCCTAAGGCCGACAAAGATGAAGTTTTAAAAACCTACGTAGGGTATATATGGAGGATCAAATATTGTTAAGGGTGTGTGCAAATATAAGCATAGAATCAAATGAGAGACAAGTAACTCTATAAGTAATAATGCATGATCTATAGTAGAGTTAGTTTTGAGGAGGTACTTGAGCTATCAAAATTAGTCAAATAATCAAGAGGATATCAGAGACGATAGTGCAAAGATGTCTGAGTGATCTGAACAAGTTAAGGGTGTCAAAGTGTTAGGAGAGTTATTATTGCAAAGGTAATTGGGCCATTTGTCAAGAATCTTATAACAAAGGTTGGTGCCTCATTTGTAAGTGTTGTAACACTTAAGGGAGTTGGTGTTTCCTTTAGGTTGGTGCCCATAAAATCTTGTTTCAGGGAGTTGGTGCTTCCTTTGGGTTAGTGCCTTAAAACATTGTATCAAGGAGTTGAATCTTCCTTTGAGTTGGTGCTCATAAATTATTGTAATAGGGGGTTGGTGTCTCCTTTGAGTTGGTGCCCATAAAATTCATTGTAAACTTCATTTTATTTGTGAGGCTAGATTTGGACAGTAGATCCAAGCAGCTGGATCACCATGGTTTTTCCCATCTTGGGTTTCAACGTAAATCTGGTGTTCTGTGTGTGAATATTCTTTTGCTTTATGTGGATTTAATTGTTTGCATTGGATTGAAAATATCTAAGAGGAAATAATTTGAAGATATACTGATTCACCCCCCCTCTCAGTATATTTGTGTGCTCAACAATTGGTATCAGAGTTAGGTTCCTTGATATAGTTTAACAACTGAAGGTAGATCTTGGACTGGAACACATGGAAGGACATGAAGGATCAATGTCAAATAGGGCACCACTTTTTGATGGATCAAACTATACATTCTGGAGTATAAGAATGGAATCTTATTTGACCTCATTAGGGTTTGATTTTTGGCAATCAGTTGTGGATGGATACACCGCTCCGTAAACTCCTCTAAATCAGGCTGAGAAGAAAGCATGTGAGAATAATGTCAAAGCCAAGAACATAATTTTGAGTGGACTGACCAATACTGAATTTGTTAAAGTGATGCACTGCAAGTTTGCTAAGGACATCTGGAATAAGCTTCATAATATTTATGAAGGAGATGACAAGGTAAAGCAAGCTAAACTACAAACATATAGAGGAAAGTTTGAGAGTTTGAAAATGAAAGAAGAAAGCATTGATGATTACTTGTTACAAATGGATGAAGTTGTCAATGCAATCAGAGGGATAGGTGAAGAAGTAAAAGATTCAGTGATCATGAAAAAGGTTTTGAGATCTCTTCCTCATAGATTTGATTCAAAAGTTTCTTCTATTGAAGAAGCCAGATATCTTGAAAAATTCACCATGGATGAATTGTTTGGTTCTCTCACTGCCTATGAGATGAGAAATGATACCAAAGATACTTCCAAAAAGGAAGCTAATTTCAAAGCCTCAAAGAAAGAAGGAACTTCAGGTCCACGTAGTGAGTTTGAGGAAGAAGAAGCAAACTTTGTGAGAAAGCTAAAGAAGGGTTCATGCAAGTATAGAGGTAAGTTACCCTTCAAATGTTTTAACTATGGTAAAATTGGTCATTATGCATCTAAATGTCCCTTTGGAGAAAATTAAAATAGCAACAAGGTTTTTAAAAGGAACAACTTCAAAAAGAATATCCTCTCTAAATAGGACCATAGCTCCTCAGAAGAAGCAGATCACTATTCATCAGATGATGATAGGGAAGAATCCCTATTCATGGCTATGGGAGTCCTTGATAATTTAGACAACACTATTGATGAAGAGGAATGTGAAGTTGATCTTGAAGGTGAATTCATTTATGGTCTTGAAGACTTGAAATGTGTAAGGAAAGAGAACAAAGAACAAAAAGCCCAAATTGAAGCCAATACAAATGAATGTTTGAAACTTGAGGAAGAGATTGTTTCACTCAGAAGAGAATTGGAGAAAGTATATGATCAGCTAGACAAAAGTATCAAGTGTGGACAAAGGCCTAGAAATACGGATGGCATTGAAGAAGTAGATTTCATTCTAGTCATGTCTCAAAGAAGAAGAAGATATGGAAGACCTTTTCGTGCAAGGCAGACCTTCATAAATAAGTTCAATCATGCATTTTTTGGTTAATGCTTTATTTGCAATGAATTGGTCATAAGGCTATTGAGTGCAAGTCTTGGGTGAATAGAAGAAATTTTGTGAGTAGGAATCCTCTTGCCTCCCTAGTTGATTTAAATGTGATGTGTCATACCTGCAATAATTTTGGACACATAACAAGATATTGCAAAGTGGTTTGGCATAGTCAAAAAATCAGATGGTAGATATTAATAAGCAAGACAAGGAGACTGATACATCCAAGAGATAAGAAATAAATAAAGAGGTGGAAAATTCAATGATTGTTTGAACAACATTTCATGCCCAAGGGTAAACAAACCCTTGGGTGATAGACAATGGATGTTCAAGCCACATGACAAGTAATAAAAGCAAATTCATCAACCTTGTAAAGTGGAATGGTGGATCAGTCAAGTTTGGAGATAATACAACAACAAAAAATTGTGGAAAGGGCACCATAAGTATTGATGGAAGATCTAAAATAGAAGATGTTCTATATGTAGAAGGTCTTAAGCACAATCTTCTCAGTGTTAGTCAGATGTGCAACAAAGATACAATCTTATATTTCATGCACAAGGATGTGAAATCAGAAGAGCAAATACTAGTAAGCTGGAAGCAGAAGCTAGAAGGACAGAGAGTAACCTATACAACCTAAGTGGTGTTAATGGAGGGAACTATCTTCTAGGAAAGACAAATGAATGTTGGCTATGGTGCAAAAGGATGAGACACATCAATTTTGACAATCTTGTGAAAAGCAGCTCCATACAAGCAGTAAGAAACATGCCAAAGATTGCCAAGCCTGCAAGTACCTTATGTAAAGAATGTCAAATTGGGAAGTAGACAAGGACAAGGTTCAAGAACAAGGAGTATTTTTCTACAAAGCCATTGGAACTGATTCATGTTGATCTGTGTGGTCCTACCAAAACAAAGAGTCTCCAAGGTGAGAGGTATTTTATGTTGCTTATTGATGATTACTCTAGGATGACATGGGTTACATTTTTGAAAGAGAAATTAGAAGCTTTCATTAGGTTCAAGATTTTCAAGTCTATGTTTGAAATGAAATGAATTCTAACTTTATTGTAAGATAATTAAATAGTTAATTTATTAAATAAATAATTAAATAGTTAAGATATTAAATAAATAATTAAATAAGATTAAGTATGAATGTAAATTTAAATAAGCTTCAATTACACTCTTATAAATTTAATCTTTCTTTGCAAAACATTTTAATTAATCAAAAAAATTATTTGAATTTTAAATTGAATCAAATGTTAAAAGTGAAAAGAGATTGAAATTTATTACGATTTAATTTGATGTTGTCTTATATTTATTAGTTATAAATTTATTTTAGACAATCAACTTTCTTGTATGTCAACTAGGGTGAAAGATTGATAGATTCAAGGTGACAAATGCTCTTGTGAGAGATTCATAACTTCAATTAATTGATCATAATTTGAATAGATGAACTAGTTGCCAATTATTTTATAAGTCTAATTAAGGAATATTTAAACAAATTCATATAGTAGTTTTAACAAGATTAAGAAAAGTAATTCATTGGTTTGTGAACAAAGTGAATTCCTCATCACCACAAACTTTGTGGGTCCTCTTGTGTGATACAACATACACATCATTGTGTGTATATGCTATGACATTGCGAGTGCATGTTGTGCTACCATGTGTAGTGTGGTGAAGTTATAGTAGAGTTGTTATCTTAAGAAAAAAACTTGGTGTTAGTGTTCATGCTCATGAGCAAGTGTGGGCATGACATAGTGTGTGTTTTCTAGAACAAATGCACATGCATTTCTATATCAATAGAGGAAGACACATATGTTGGTTCCATTAGAAGAGAGTTTTAGGAGAGGATCAAATGTATATACATTTCTTTACCATGCTTACAATTCTTGATAAGTGACATACACTTTCATAGCATTAATTGAATATATTTGCCTTTAGTTTCAAACTAAAGAAGTGTAAATAGATGACATACCCAAGGTCATCAATCTATTGAAAATGGGCTAGTTGATGAAAAGCATTCCCATCATTCTGAAACTCTATTGCAACACTCTCTGGACCATGCATCAAGAGGTACTCCAAAAGAACTAATTTGTTTTGAAAGTACTTCTCCACATATTCATATAAAAAACACTCAACCTAGAAAAATAAAAATTGTCTCATTTGGGCTACAACAACATATATCTAGCTGGATTCATTGTCATGTAATAAGAAAATCAAGTTTTCTTAGGGCTACATGAAAATCTCCATTGGATTTTCTATTCATCCATCAAAAAAGAAAATTTGTTTCAAAAAACCCAAGTAGTGAATATCATGCGCTTTCACCTTTTTCCATAGTTAAAAGACATATCTGTGATTAGTGAAATTAAAATGTGATGAAGAATGCAAAAATAAAAGCATAAACAAGCATTATACCTCACTATGATCCACCAATCCAAGATAGGGTGGTAGAAGCATGCACCCAAGAACTCCTAGATATACCCTAGATAATGGATTCAATATGAAATGTTCAATCAAACGCAACTCACAAGCTAGCTCAAGAGAATTTTTGGCATGATAACTCTACTTAAAAATTGGATGATAAAATGGCTTAAAGGATGTTGTATTTATACGCATTTTGGAGAGATTTTGATCCAATGGTTGAGATTGATTTGGGAGATCAATGGTGGATGATGAAAGTGATGTGGAGGGCTAGGAATAAAGATGAATTTTGGGAAAGGGGTGAATTAAATGAGGTTGGGTGAGATGGATTATTTGTGAATTAAAAATTCACATGGGGAAGGGTAAAATGAATTTAAAATTTATTTGGGGAAGAGTGGATATTAATGCTTATAACATGTGTAAGAGGTTTTAATGAGGGTTATGACACGTGTATAAAAAATTGATTTATATGAGATATATTTCAATTTTTTATTTGTGGGATGTGGGGAGGAGTGTTAATCTAGGTTTGACTTAATTAGGGTGATTATCCTAATTAATACGGCTGGAAAAAATTAGGGAATGGGTTAGTGAGGTGTTTAGATTAATTAAATAAGGTTTTATTTAATTAATCCTAGGTCTAGGGTCATGTAGGTTAGGCTAGGTAATTAAATAATAGATATTTAACTAACTAGGGTAGGGATAGGTTGATTAATAGGCTGAATTAATTAGATAAACATGATTTACATAATTAATTAGATTTAGTGAAAAAGGGGAATTAACCAAATAAATATTGCATATTTATTTAATCAATTGGCTAAGGTTGAACTATTGAATTAATTAAATTAATCCAATTGTAGGGGATAAAATGATGAGAAATTAGGTGATGAAGGGATAATTAATTAAATAAAAATTTAATTAATTGATTAGAAGGGAAATTGGTATGTTTAGGGATGTCAGGAGTCGGTTTGATGGTGAAGACATTTTTAGGTGTCTACATTTGCCCCTCTTTGATGTGGCTTCAGGTCCTAGCAGGGAAGTGGCATCAGGACCTAGCAGGGAAGTGGCGTTAGGTCAAAGAAAAATATGCCCCAACTGCCGGGAAGGAATGAAATGAGTGAGGGATGCCCCCTCGAGAGGTCGGCGAAAAAATAAAAATTTTGCCTAGCGAGCTCTCAAAAGGACGAGATGGGGGGGAAATTTGGATAGGGGAGAGAAAATGAAGTTGATAGGAAGAAAAATGGTTGTGATCTGTACCCTGGGGAAGAAAAATTGCATGGAGGGATGACATGGCTTACTATAATTAGAAGAGTGGGCCATAAGAGTGCCATACTTATACACCTATAGCCACTTAGAAGAAGGAGAGAAGAGGAGATAGCAGAGCGTAATCCGATGTTCCCATGATACAGGCACATTTCTAAGTGCTTTCATCCATATGGGAGGTCACCACAAGCTAGACTACAAGTAGGCCCTAACCCTAGCTTTGTCATTTTTTGTTTTTATCACATTTTTTATGTCGAGAAATAGGATTTTAGGGTTTTAGCACTATCAGGATGTCCCCTAGCACAAAAGGGGCACGAATTAGCGCCATCCTCTGGATTGGCACTATCCGCTTGGGATAGGAAAGGGTCAGATTGGCGCCAAAATGTCACGTTTTGGTGCAATTGTTTGTTTTAGTGTCATATTGCGCAAGGTTAGGTTTTGGTGGATTAGTGCCAAAAGGGGGCTAGGGTAGCGCTATCTTCTAGATTAGCACAAAGTTCAAGAATAACGCTATCTTTTAGATTAGTGCTAAATTGGGGATTGGCACGATCATCTGAATCAACGCAATCGGGAAAAGTGGTACAATCCCTTGGATTGGCGCTAAAAGGGAATGTGGTGCAATATTAGGAAATGGTGCAAAAGCTCCGCGCAATGGCGCTATATGTTGTTTTAGCACCATATGGAGGTTTGGTAGCACCATCTATAAAGTTGGTGCAAAAGGGAAGAATATTGGCGCCAAAATTGATTTGGCTGCCAACAAAAGAAATTTGATATGACAAGTTTGGTTTTGGAAGAATAGGTAGGTTTCTAACAAACATTTGTGGATGCAGGATATGAGATCTTTTATCATGTACTCGCGGGAGCGTCGTGTTCCTGTAGTTATGGAGTTGTTTGATGCTTTTGATGATGCTACCCCTGGTTGGCTAGCGGAGCTAGGGCTTCTGACACCTCCATCAATGCCAGTGCTACGAGATCATAGAGCTCTGATGATGGCTCTCCTAGAGTGTTATTGCCCTGAGACATGTTCATTCCTACTTCCTACGGGCAAGATTACTATTACACTTGAGGATGTTTATCGCATCCTCAAGATACCCATTCATGGGCAGCGAGTGATATACGACACGAGGAGGGGGCAGAGGGCTCTACTCAGAGTTTTTACTTGTGATTGGATAGTGTTGGTATCAGAGCATTAGGAGATGAGTTATGAGGGGACTCTGTTAGCGGGTGCAGATCATTTCTCATTATTCCTATGTGCATTGATTGGTGGCGTCGTGATGCCGGATTGGCAGGGGAGAGGCTTTCCAATTGGATGGGGGAAGGTTATTGAGGGGATGGTTCGGCATGGGATAGTTTATGCCTGGGGACCCTGTATGCTAACATAGCTATACCATGAGATGCATATAGTTGTTTATCATTGCGATTCATTGCTATCAACCAGAGTCACTTTGCTTCATGTGTGGGCTTGGGAGCATATTGCAGTTACCAGGCCAAGGTGTGGATATTATCGCTGACCATTTGAGGCCAATGTGTTTTGTATCAGGATGCAAAGTACACATACACAGGTCCGGTTCGATATTGGCAACGAGTTTTGGATGATGTGATTTGGGTTACTTGGTGACCCTATATCAACGTGGAGCCATGGCCAGATGACGATGTTCATATGCCTTACACATTTCAGTAGTGGTACTTGATGGGTCAAGGCAACCATACTATAGACATGTATCTGTCGTCGTGGGTCATGCGGAAGTTTGGACTACGGCAGGATGTTCCACAGCCTATGGTGATATTTACACGGACTCCTTGAGATGCACATTTGTGGCCCCCAGGCATACAACCACAGGTTTCTATAGGAGATTTTGCAATGTTGGTGCCATTGAGGTGGGATTGGAGGAGTGAGGTCACAGATGTAGGTACCATCCCTGCATACGAGACTTGGTGGCAGATGTGGCAGCTTACGTAGTTTACAGATTTGACAGAGGATGTAGTCATGGCGGATGAGGCTATAGCTGTGGGGAATGAGGAGAGTGGGTTAGAGGGAGATTCAGAGGCTTATGGAGGGGATGAGATCATTGAGGATTACATTGTGGAGGAGAAGGTAGAGGTCGGGGATGATGAGGATCTGATTAGTGTTATGGCAGTCGTAGCAGCTGGGCAGGTAGGTGTTGGAGGAGGGGGACAGGCAGGTGGTGGTCAGCAGTTGCCCCAGCAACAGGTACAACAACAGGTGCTTGTATAGTAGGTACCTGTAGAGCAAGTACAGATAGGAGAGGTGCCGAGGCAGAGGGCACCTCAGCAGCAGGGGTCTAGGCAGCAGAGGTAGAGAGCTGATAGGAAGCTTATGCCCCCACCATAGGTACCACTTCAGTAGGGGCAGGTACTTGTAGCAGCACAGCAGGTATCTGGATCAGAGGTAGGGTTATGGGGGCGGGTGGAGGTTCGGGGCCATGAGAGCGTTCATCCCGTCGATGGCCTCGGAGTGTAGATGAGGAGGAGCTAGAAACCCTACAGGGACAGGTTGCCAGCCTGGAGGAGACTTTACAAAGCCAGGATGCTGATCTAGTGCAGTTATGAGGCATGGATGCATTACTAGATGAGACAGACAGACATATGAGTGTGCTATAGGCACAGTTGAGACAAGCACAAGGTGAGATAGTGACCCTAACAGGTGAGAGGGATGGAGATAGGGCTCAGAGGCAGGTGACAGAGGCCAAAGCTCAGCAGGTAGAGGTGAGGGCTCAGTAGGCAAAGGGGTTGGTAGCCAGCCTACAGGGAGTTGTGGCAGGGACTGGCATGGGCCCTGTATTGACCATGATGCAGACACAGATTACTCAGTTACAAGCACAGGTCCTGGATCAGAGTTGACGGGTTGATTATTATCACGTTGCTTATTGTTCAGTTGTTCCTAAGGGTCAGAGGATCTTGAGTTTTAGCCAGCAGAGTGGATCTCGAAGGTCTAGGTCCCACAGATCTCAGTCCATCCAGTTAGTGCAGCAACTGATGGGCCCTCCCTTATAGGTACCACAGCAACATTAGGTATAGCCATGGCCACAGCCACGGCCAGGATCCCCTACTAAGTCTGGCAGAGGTTCATCAATCCAAGGCTGACATATATGTGTTACATTTTTTGAGCCTTTTGAGGCCTATTGTTATCATGACTTTGTATTATTTTGAGTAATGTACATGATGATTATGATGATGTATTATGACACTTGATGATCTATGATACTGATGATTTATACATTTATGATGTGTTATGTATGGATGCATGCTTATGTTTCATGATGATGATTATGTTTATGGATGCATTATGTGTATGTTTATGGATGCCATGCAGTTATAGATTATATGTATATGTGATGATGATGTGATGATTTTATGAGATGTTATGGATGTACTACTAATGTTATGTGATGGATATAATGTTATGATTTGCATATGATGGATGTTTAGTTAGATGGATGCAGAATGTGAATTATTTGCTCTTATGATTAGATGGATGCAAAATGTGAATTATTTGCCCTTATGATTGGATGGATGGAGAATGTGAATAATTTGCTCTACAGTTTGTGTGATCAATCATATTATAACAGGTACTAAATCAATACCTTCCATGTGTTATTAGTTATGTTGTGCCTTGAACACACACCCCATTTTGAAAAATAGGGACCCCCATTTCCAAATTTGGTCTAGAGTGTCAAGTGAGTTTTTCACCTCCTAAGTAGTCAAGTGGCCAAAGTGTACTTTCTACCATGATAGAAATATGATGTTTAAAAATCATTCCAAAAGTCTGCTAAGTCAAGATCTTTACATTTCTCCCAGTTGGTTTGATAGTCCTTTTGCACTAAATCTGGTCCTAACTGATCTTTGCGGTAAATCGCCCTCCAACCGACCTCTATGCTATAAACCTTCATCACCGACTTTGGTGCTATTTTTCCTCTCGACAGACCTTAGCACTAAAATCAATTGTTACCGACCTTGTGCTACATTGCTTGTCATCCGATCTAGTCGGAGGATGCTGAAATCCCTGTTGGTTCAAGGAATCTCAAAACCCCACAAAATGCATATGACTGAGCCTATTGTCACAACGCTAAAAGTGTTCTCCTCTGACCAAGTCCGACGCACTTTGAATTCCCGCCAAGTCGGAGCCTATTAAAAGTCGCGCAAAACCCTAAATCTGCCGGACCTCCCGACTGACACCGCGTAAGGAATTTTCAAAAGGAGAAGTGTTTGATAAAATGTGATAATGACTGCAAATGACAAATGATGATGTTTTACATGTTTTAAATGGGATTTTTGCAGTTTTGAAATGTTTATTACATGCATTAATTCTGAATTGTTTAAAGTTAGATTATAAAATGGATGTAATGGTGGTAAATGTCAGATTTCTATTCTTGTAAAGAGCATGTTAGTAACTTAGCAGATCCATTATAGATTCATTGGTTGAGAGTCTAGTGATCCACTTGATAATCATAAAACTTAAACTTAGGAGTTAGTGAAAATCTTTTAAGGTATCAAGCTTATAAGGTCTAGTCATGCAGGTTAGATGATTGCATGAACTCAAACCATGAGGTACGAATTCAAAGGCACCCCCCTGAGACAAAGATTCATACTGGATGGAGTGATGTAGGAGATACAGATCTAGGGCACATAGACCTAGATGACTTCAAATTAAGAACCTTTGGTCCAAATCCAACCCCAAGGGCAAAGAAAGTGAAAGATAGGGGATTCCACAAGCTGCTGCCTTCCCTACATTTGTTTAGTGTGTTGAACTCATACTCACCTATGCAGATAGATATGATATCGTGACCAGAACAATCCAAACTACCAATGGAGACATCTTAGCTGACTTGAGTCCACCCTCCTTGGTTGAAACTTTTGACATCCCATGGCACACAGTAATGACCATGCCAAATAAGGAAGAATCAGAGGCCACATACAATAAGGATGAAAGTGGATATAGAAAACATATGAATGAAAATTGGGCAAAGAGCAGAAGGTCTACCATGAGCAAATTCCCTAAAGTACTGTACATAAGTGATTTTCATGATGAAATTGGGGATTTGGTAACTTTTCTGAGTAGAATTTATGGATTGCCTACAACATCAACTTTTGAAGGGTGTATGTTTGTCATAGTTGAAGAGATACTGAAAGAAACTAAGTTCCAATAGTCACAGATTCTTAGTGATAACATTCATGAAGCTTTTAGCAACTTCAAAGAGAAAAGGTTCTTTAGGTGGACATCCTATGTTGTTTATGCTTTGGCAAGAAGAAACCATTATGTTGGGTTGTCTAAAATAGGAGAAGTTGGAAATGATGAGCAGACCCAAGTCAAAGTATATGAATGCTATCCACAATGCACATCATCTCAATCTCTGATGCATTTTAAAAGGGTGAATGATGCTTTCACAATGTATATAGCAAGATTGTTTCAAGGTAACACAACCTTGAGGATTTTCGCATAAGCTATGAATGAAGTAACCAAATATGGGAGGTGGTACATCCAGTTTGAGAAGTTCACATATCTACGGGTACAAGGTTTCACTGGGATAGCTTACAAACTCCCTAGATATCCTGATGATAAGACAGTGCTCTTGGAATTATCTAGGCAATTGATCCCTTGTGTTGAAAAACTCAAGCACTTACATAGAACCAATGTACAATTTCCCATTCAGTTTGGCAAGGGGAATTATGTGTGTCCTTCATTTAGCTGAACATTTAGATAAAGAACTTCAACTTCTCAACCTCCACTACTACAATGCCAGGGATCACTTTGATCCAAATAAAGTGATGGAGAAGTTTGTTAGCAAAAAGTTGTTCCCCAAGATGCATATAGAAGACTTTTGGGCCAACTGTAGAGATGATTACGAAGTCATGAAGAAATCCCACTCAAGGTTATCTTTGGCTTTTATAAGGAAATTTCACATCATTGAGGTACCAGACCAATTGGATGATGAGAATGTCATGGTCAGAGGAACTTGGGAGGCTCAATACCGCCAACCAATCCCTTTGCCTAATTGGGCCAATGCTGAAGAGAGTTCTCTTGATATCATAATGAAAGAGCCTATTACACTAAGCAAGGCATGGGTGAGAGGTCAAGTGGCTACCTTGGAAAGACAAGGGGTGTAACTCACATATACTGCATCGGAATCAGATAAAGAATACGGAGGGGAAGATGATGAACCAATAAACATGACAGATGAGGTAGAGCCAATTCAAAAGAAGAAATCTGACAGTGAAGAGCATGTACCATTAGCAGAGAAGGCTAAGGCACAAAAGAATAAGAAAACTTCTTTAAAACCACCTAAGAAAGATCGGCCTCCTTCTGCTAGGACATGAGCTTTGAAGAAAAGGGACGCACCTAGTAGCTCTGGAGAGGGTTCTAAGATCAAGAAAGTCAAGATGAAGAATGTCAGTAAGGATGTGGAAACTTTTGCTACAACTCATGATGATACAAGTTTGCCAACTTCCCCTTCTCCCTCTGCTCTAGATGTGAATAGAGTTGTTCTCTCCTCAATAGCTGTTGTTGTTGCATCTACTTCTATTGCTTCTGCTACTACATCTATGACCTTGGCTACCATTGTTCAGGAAACTACCTCTACTACTACTTCATGTTCTACTATTGTGTCAATTGTTTCTTGCTCATTGCCAGTATCTTCTAGCACCCCTAGCAGTCCCATTTCCTCTATTGTTGCCACATCATGTTCCTCTACCGCTACCACACCTTTACCTTCCATCTATTCCACTCCATTATCTACCTCTGCGACATTACCTCACATTTCTACAATCCTTTCACCTTCTCTTCCTTTACCCTCACTATCTATTTCTTCGCTCATCATCATTTCCTCTGCCTTGCCAACCTCTTCCATCTCACCAACTTTGGGGTCAGCCAAGCTTGCCAATTTGACACAAATGAGCTTGCCTTTTGTTGCACTACCCATATCCTCTACCATTCCTATCTCTTAGATACCTAAGGATCAAAATTCAACCCCTTTGGTTGTGCCACTTCTACCAGGAATTGACAAGGTATGTGCAGAATTGACTTTACAAGAGCCAGAAACATAAACATTGATTGAATCAGATAAAGACATATTTGCTGAGGCAAGTAATGAAATCCCAAATGAATCCTTGGCTGAAGCAGTTAGTGTTGAAGTGATTGATGTATCTGACAGTCCTCCAGAGAAGGGTCAAACAGAAGAAGTCTTCAAATCAGCTCAGGAGAATATAATGGTAAATTGGAGAAATCTGGCTGATGAAGAAGATAAGGATTTGAATAAAGATAAGGGGTCAGAGCAAGAGAAAGGGTCACTTGAAGAGCCTACCAAAACTGACAGTGAGACTATCACTGAACTAAGTAAGCCCTCTTCTTCAGCACCTGAGTGGTTACAAAACACAGTGGAATATCCCGAGCTACGAGTAGAAATAATGCAATTAGATTTGAGCACAATCTTATCACAGGCTCAAAGGCCCAAGAAGCAATAGAAAGAAAAGGTATAATCAAGAATCTATTAGGATGAGACAGGATCTAGGATTGCTAAAATCACAGTCCCACCGGCCAACCTAAGTAGAGAACAAGTAAGAGTTGAGGACTACGTTATCTCAACAGTTGATTTGGCACCAACCACCCATGCTCAAAGAGTTGATGAGTTTAAGGGGTCTGTCACATCAATCCTTGAGCAGTTGGATAAAGATGAGTTATCAAAGAAAGAATTGAAATAGTAGAATGAGGAACTTTAGACTTGTCGTCAGTTCTTGATTAAACCAGTTGATGCTGGTGGGGATATAAGGACAGTGCCTACCTTCCTATCCATAGATGAAATGGCAAAGCTCGGTGAGGTAAGAACCATGTCACAAGGTACTCAAAAGTGGTTAATTAGAGTATGTGAAAAAGGATGTGAAACCATTGATGTTGCTACCCATGCACATAAGAAATTAGTTGAGCTTCATGAGAAATGGAAAAACCTATGGGAGGAGTGTGACTCTTTTGATGAATATTATTCTCATATGTTTCCTCGAGTCAAGAGTATCAAAGGTTTGCCTTTACAGACCTTAGTGGTTAAGAGCATTCTAACTGGTGACAAGTTATCAAAGGCTATTGAGTGGTACCAATAGCTAAAATTGAGAAAAGAAACCTTTGAGAACATAAAAGAAGCTTATAAGCCAACAGATGAAGAAATTTAGGCATTAATCTATGATATTAATGATTCTTTAAGGGATTGCATAGAAGAAGCTTACAATGACTATGCACCTTATGATGTTGAAAAATGCAAAAACAAATTGCATAAAGTTATTTTTGAGAATACTAAGTTAGATATGGAGGGCAAGTTGGATAAAGCTAGTGACCTCAAGGCTGAATTCAATGCATTCCACAAAGCAGGGGCAGAAATAGAAAAGATATACAATAGGTTCAGTCAAGAGCTGGAGATGTTTGAATATCGATTTAGCCATCTAAAGAATCTGGATCCCTTGGAGATCAATTCAGCACTTGAAGCATGGCTCAACTATTGCAACAAGTTGGCATAAGAAGACAAAATTAATTTGGATGAAGAACCTTGATATATTTTGATTATTTTAAGATGTAATCCCATCATTGATGTAAATTGCTATATTTAGAGCAATATGTGATGCTATTTTGTCTTTATTAGGCATTAAAAATGATCCTTTCTATATATATTAAGTTGGGTAGTCAAAATGTCTTGATTGAATGTATCTGGGGGTTGTTTTTTGTCTTTTTCATAAGAGACAAAATGTATTCCAGGATTTGCTATGAGCTGTTGCAAATGCATTTATTGGTGTGATCTGGACCGTCGGTGGTGAGTTAATCTCCATCGTTCACTGAAAAACTCAGTATGCTACTTTCCTATATAAAGGGCTACCATTTCCACTATTGGTAAGAAAGAATTTGACGCCGAATTGTTGACATTCTGCCATTTGAAGTAATACAAAGCATGTTTCTGTAGTTGTTCTAAGAATTTGTGTTTGTGTTTCTTACTTGGTTTTCATGGTTTGCTTCTTGCTCTCCCATAATTAGTTAGTAGTGCTTTTATAATGTTCATGGTTTGCTGAAAGTATTTGATGAACACTCTATGTCCATACTTTTAGTTATTTGCTGATGGTAGATAATTGTGCAAGGTTAGTCTGGGATGATCAGATGTGCTTAAGTTCAATTACATTTCAAGAGTTAAATTACGCTATCTATTAGGTATTTAATGAATGAATGTAGTCTAAAAATCCTTCGATTTCCATTGAAGATAGCACCATTTTCTACAGTGCTGTAACATCAATTTTAAGTTTGGTAACTCAGAAAACTGGTTAAAATTCAAAGTGTTTGTCTACTTAAAGTGATCTATACATTATAAATGTTACTTAGGATTTCTCTAAAACCCTAACCTCTTTTGCATTTTCTTTAAAAACCATTGTTAGATTAGAATTTCTAGCAGCATATTACATCATTTTATCATCTGAAATCATAAAGGGTTTATATGTGTTTGCTGTTCCAACTTGAGGATCTATAGATTGCATGTAAGACCCCTTGTAGGCATAGCTAGAACATTCCAACTAAGAGATTCCAAGTGAGCTAAGACCTAGTTGTATTATCCTTGGAGTAGTCTTACCTAGGGTAGGATACTTTTCAAGAGAGGTGTGAAACCAACAATCACACTTGCGTTGTTGTGTGCTAAAATACTCATCAACAGAATTGGCACTAGAAGGTGGGCTACAAAGAACTATTTCCCTCTACAAAATCAGCAAGTCTGGGGACTCGACAAAGACATACCAGATCCAACTCAGTTGGAGAAGAGTTGTTGTCTCTGACAGAATTCAGATGAACAAGAAGGGATCAAGGGATACCAAGGGGACCATGAGCTTAGTCAGCCCCAAGGAACGTAGCTGTAGCACCTTTCAATCCTCTGATCATGGCCTTTTTGTAGGAAATAACCAGTCCCCATTTCAGTTCAATGATTACCATAACATGCCCAAAAACCCTAACAAGTTCTGTTCCAAATTCAGGGTGAATGATCCAGACAGAACCGTAGATGAGCATATCAGAATATTTGAAAGCAACATGTTTATGCTGCAAGTACAATATGAGGATGTGATATGTAGGTTGTTCCCTTATTCCTTGCAAGATGAAGCTTATTATTGGTTTGCTAACCTCCCTGTAGCATCCATAAACTCATGGCTGAACTTGAAGAACACATTTCTAGATCATTTTTGAATGCCCATCACCCCAGCTGATCTTTATCAGTCTTTTGTGGAGATTCGTCGAGGTGAGGGTGAGATGATAAGTTCTTTTAACAATAGATTTTAGAAAGCTTTCAGTCATTTGCAAGCTCCTTATGCCATAGGGCAAGCTGCAGCCTTGCCAATCTATTATGCATCTCTGGACAAACTTACATCCATGTTTGCATGAAGAGCCAATCTAATTCCCACTACTTTAGCTCAAGCATACTCCACAGCTATCACTGTAAGTACTCAACTGGGACAAACAACCACTAGTCCACTAAATCACATAGGTCCTATAGCCATGCCTAATCAAATACCTATTATTAATCAAGCCTTGGCCAACCATACCCCAGTGATGAATCCAATTCCTAACTCAGCTGCAACACAAGCTTTAGTAGTCCATCCGGGAAACCCAGTAGCTGAAATGCCTCCTGCACAAATGCCTTTCCTATAGTCTTTAGAGGCAGCTAAGGCTAAAGAAGATAGAGATGATATCATAGAATTAGTTGAGCAAATGAAGAAGCTCACTATAGAAGCTACCCACCTTAGAAATCAAAATGCTTATCTTTAGCAGAGAGGTCAAAATCAGAACTCATTCCAAAATTAGAATCAGTCTCAAAGTCAAGGCCAAATTAGTACCAAAACCAAAAATTTTAGCAACGATCAAATTGGTCTTGGAACACAAGACCCAATAATGGAGGGGTTCCATCACCCTTGGAGAATCAGAACAATGGTACTAGACCTCTTGGTTGTGTGATGTTAGCTGAAGCAACTTTGTCTACATGGTGCAAACTGCATAATACGAATGCTCATTTTGAGCTAGATTGTCCAGAATTTCAGATAGCATCCAGTATCTTCCAGATGGAGATTCAGAATGTTGAGACTCAGGAGAATCCACCAACAGGGTATGAAATTGTTCCTTCTCAAAGGTATGACACTGCTCTAGTACTTGATAGTTATACATTTCCATTTCAAGATGATAATCAGCCTGAGGAAGAAGAGTTTGAAGAGGTCAATGCTTATCAATAATATAATAAAACCCCTTATAACCTGAGAAGTAGTAAATGTAAGGGTCCTTTTACCACCTCCATTCCCACGAATAGCTATCAAATTCCACCAGACCCAAAAGCTTCTAATAATCCTGAACCCCCAAAAGTCACACATCAGCCAGTATATCAGGGAGCTGCTATTGAAAGTTCTCAACGGTCTGACATAGTAAAAATGGGGCAGTATGTTGCTGAAGAGCTTAAGAAGATGAAGGTTAGCCTTTCTATTTATGAACTACTTAAAATACCTAAGGTTAGAACATCTTTGTGCTAGGATCAAAATCGACTATATACAGAAAGAAACTGTTACCACAGATAACATTGATAAGGGGAAGGAAAGAGTGCATGTGACTGATGTGGAGCAAAAGATGACACTATACAAGGATAAGAGGGAGAGCCCCCCTTTCCTCTTAACACTTAGGATATTCAACAGGAACCTTCACAACTGTTTGGTAGACTCCGGTGCTTCCACTAATGTAATGTCGTTATCAGTCTGTAACACACTCGGTCTTACTCCGACCAAGTATTCTAGGAAGGTGACACAACTAGACAAGACTGAGGTGAATGTAGTAGGTTAGTTGAATAGGATACATATGCAGCTAGCTTCTGATCCAAGAGTACAGTAGTATATAGACATCCAAGTGGTAGATATCCCAGAATAGTATGGTATGCTCTTGAGTAAGGACTGGTCCAAAACTTTGAATGGTTACATGGCAACCGACTTTTCTCACATGTGGTTGCCATGGAAGGGATTAGAAAACTAGATATGCATTGAAAGAGAACCAAAGATGAAACATATGATTATAGAGTACAACTAGCCCAACGAGATTTTGTTTTCAAAAGTTGATTTGGGGGTTTATCTTTCTCATGTCAATCAAATAGAGGAGATTCTTATGCTAAGCTGCAATAGATTTCCTAACCCTCCACTTGTAGAAAGACCAGAAAGTATAGAAGCATATGTTTAATCAGATTCAAGAAACTCCTTAGAAGAAGATGAACTCGGGATATTCGAAGGATTCCGTGATTTCGTAGCCAAATTCGTAAGGGATCAAACTGATGTTGGAAAGCAAATTCAAATGGAGGAGTTATTACTGCCCAATTAGTGCCGCATACATGATGCATCACATTTTGAGTTTACCTACTAGCTTTGTCAAGAGGTAGTAGAACAAGTGCATAGACAACTGAAAATTCCCATCATTCTGAAGGAGGCACCAGTTGTTAAAAAGAAGGAAGAACCTGAGCCTCATCCTGACAAGAAAAAATCAGCAAAACAGGGTGAAAGCAGTAAAGATTTCCGCCTATGGACATTAAGGTTTGATGGATAAAGATGTAGACAAGGATCTAGAGCAGGTGTTGAGTTAATTAGTCCTACTAGAAGCTCATATCTAGCATCAAATAGACTACAATTTCCATGCAGGAACAATGTAACTGAGTATGAAGCATTGGTGCAAGGATTGTTGCTGGCACTCCAGAAGAAAGTCAGAATTCTTTAGGTGTTTGGGGATTCAGAGTTAGTAGTGAAACAAGTAAGGAAGCAGTATTCATGTAATGATAAAAGGTTGAATAGGTACACAAATAGAGTCTAGGATTTGATAGAATGCTTTGATGGTTTTAATATCCAACTAATCCCTAAAAGGCAAAACCATGTCGCAGATGCTTTGGCTCAAACAACAAGTACATTAGAGCTGACATCCATGGCAAGATTGAAGAAATTCTTTGTTGAATTTGTTGTCATCCCGTCAGTACTAGATAATGTAACAAATTTTCAAGTCTTTGAGGATGACTAGCACATAATAAACTTTCTTACTTCGTCTGATGTTTCACTCTCAAATAATAGATGAAGAAGAGATGGAACCTGTCAAAATGGATTTAGGAGTACTAAATCTGAAAACAAATATAATTCCATGGGGAATGGTAGAGTTGGAAAGACTGTTTGATTCAGACAATTTAGGATCCCAAAGGAAAGAAGGAGAATCTCCTAGAGGGCAGTGTGATCCGATTAATCTGGGGACAAAAGAAGATATTAAGAATGTGTTCATCGGGAAGGCTAGTACTGAAGAAGAGAAGATAGGCATCATTCATGCATTAAGAGACTACCATGAGGTAATAGAATGGAGCTATGAAGACCTCAAGACATACAACACGTCAATCATCACACACACCATCCCGTTGAAGCCAGGAGTGAAGCCATTCAAACAAAGATAGTGGCCAGTGAATGCCCTATTAGAACCACTAATTTTCAAAGAAGTGTAGAAATTGTTATCAGCAAGAATAATATTTCTTGTCAGGCATTCCGCTTGGGTAGCAAATCTGGTCCCAGTCTAAAAGAAAAATGGTGAAATCAGACTGTGTGTTGACTTTCAAAACTTAAATCAGGCATCTGAGAAGGACAATTACCCACTTCCATCATTAGATGAAGTATTACAGATTGTTAATGGATCCTAGATAATTTCCTTCTTGGATGGATATTCTGGTTACAACTAGGTAATGGTTGACTACAAAGATAGATTGAAGACATCTTTCACATGTGAATGGGGCATCTATGCATATCGTCGAATGCCATTTGGTCTAATAAATGTTGGTGCCACTTTTCAACAAGCGATGGACGTTGCTTTCAAAGGACTAGTTAGAAAGTGTATCATTATCTACATGGATGACCTCACGGTATTCTCAAAGAGGTGAGAAGATCATGTGGTAGATTTGAGAAAAGTATTGTAGCGATGCAAAGATTACGATATATCACTCAATCCAAAGAAGTGTATCTTTGGAGTGACTAAAGGGAAGTTGTTGGGGCATGTGATATCTGAGCAGGGTATATCTATCGACCCAGACTGAATACAAGAAATACTCAAAATACCCCCCCAACCAGCAAAAAGGAACTCAAGTCATATTTTGGTAAGATCAACTTTGTATGCAAGTTCATTATGGGTTTTGCTGAAATAGTTCGACCTCTTAATGCTATGTCAAAAAAGGATGCTAAAATGGATTGGACTCTCGAAGCTAAATCTGCCTTTGCTAAAATTAAACAAGCCATTGCTAATGCACTTGTATTGGTAAGTCCAGATTATACTTTACCATTTCAGATTTACTCATTTGCATCCGAGCACACGTGTGCTGCAATGTTGACACAGAAAAGATTCGTTGATGATGAAAGACCCATTGCCTTCATGAGTACTTCGTTAAAAGACGTAGAGTTAAGATATCCTAACATGAAAAAACAAGCTTACACATTGGTAAAAGTAATCAAGAAGTTCTGTCACTACATCCTAAGGAGTCAAGTAATTGCCATAGTCCCAGATGTAGTAGTTAAAGCACTATTGATGCCAAGTGAATTGGGAGAAAGAAGAGGAAAATGGGTCACCATCCTGCAAGAGTTCTATATAGATATTCAACCCATGAAGTTGGTAAGAGGTCAGGTACTGACCAGAACAATGGTTGAGGTAGGGAAAGGTTTAGTATCTCAGCAGTACCTGTTAGAAGATGTTTCAAAGGATGAATGGTACAGAGATATCATATTTTATCTGCTCAATCAATGTTGTCCACCACAGCTGAATTTGGTTCAAAGAAGAGTGCTTAGACTGAAGAGTAATAGCTATATGATAAAATGATCAGTTCTTTACAAGAAGAATCACAAGGGAATCTATCTGAGATGTTTGGACAAGTCAAAAGTGGATCAGGTGTTAACCAATTTTCATGAGAAATTTGGGATAGGTCATGGATCAGCTCACTCAACTGCTAATTAGATTCTTCATGCTAGCTATTATGGCCTACCTTGTTCAAAGATGCGCATTCACATGTAAGAACATGTCATATCTGTCATACCGCTGCACACAGAGAGAGACACGCTGCCATGCCCTTGCAACCAGTGGTGGAGGTATGGCCATTTGCTCAGTGGGGCCTCAACTTCATCAGTATGATCAATCCATCCTCCTCTGCAGGCCACAGGTATATTCTAACCGCTACTGACTACTACACCCGATGGTCTGAGGCAATGGCTTGTAAACAATGCACCACAGAGGTAGTTATTGAATTTGTTGAAAAGCACATTGTCACTAGGTTTGGATGTCCTTTTTCTTTAGTCTGTGATAATGGTCCTGCCTTTTTATCATTGCATTTTTCTAACTGGGCATTTGATTATGGAATCAATCTCAAGTTCTCATCTAATTACTATCCACAAGGGAATGGGGTAGCTGAGTCAATGAACAAAAATCTGCTTGAAGTCATTAAGAAATTGTTAGACAAAAACCCTAGGGACTGGCACACTCAACTTAAATTTGCCTTATGGGCTGATAGAATTCGACACAAAGCTACCTTGGGCACATTGCCCTATCATTTGGTCTATGGGATTGAGCCTATCTTTCCTATTCACTTGAGGATTCCTGTACTGCAATTCATGCAAGACTATCTTGAAACTAACGACCAATTGTCTTCCCAATTAGCCCAGTTGCTGCACCTTGAAGAGAAACATGACATTGCCATAGAAAACTTTGCTAAACACTAGGGTCTAGCGAAATGATGGTTCGATAAGAGAGCCAAAGTCAAAGCCTTCCGCATTTCTGATTTAGTCCTGTATTGGGACAAAGCCCATGAGAAGAAAGGAGAACATAGCAAGTTTAATAAACTTTGGTTAGGTCCGTATCAGATTTATGAGATCCTTGGTGACAACACATATCGACTCAAGAGCCTTACTGGTTAGGAGCTCCCATTGCCCGTCAATGGCCAATTCCTAAAGCACTACTTCTAGGCTTGAGAGGCAATCATGCCTCATCCTAGCGTACATAGTTAGGTTGTTTGTCTGCTTTGGTTAGAGTAGGTTTCTGATTAGATTAGATTTGCTTTCCTGCTTTTGCTTTCCATAGTTGTTAGATGTTTTTGCTTAGATTAGTTGTCCTCTTGGTTTTGCATTGCTCATTGCACTTGCTTTTGCGCAGGGTCTTTGTTTCTAGAGTGTGGTGGCAGGAATGCGGACCTGCAAATGCTTCTTAGTTGGGTGGATAATCTAAAGTCTTTCTTTGAGAAACTGAGGTTCCGCTTAAGTCTCACCATGGGCTTCGTTGTTATGCTAAGGGCTATGATGTATGTCCATGGAAAATGAGTCATTAGTTGGTGTGCCTAAAGTATTTTCTAACCATATATCTCTCACAATTTAAGTGATCCTGAAGTAACTAAGCAAGTTTGAGTGATCTTGTGTTCAGTGAAAGGGTTGGATTCCCATTCTACCACATGCACTATTAATCTAGAAGAGATAGAAGGTGGCACTAAGTGCTGCTAGCCTACATTGGGTAAAAATAAAAGGTGTTTTTCAACACCAGACCCATTACAGTGCTTCAAAAAGAGATTATCCATTGAAAATTTTCATATTCAAAAGAGTATTGTCTCAAGATTAGCAGTATCAATTATCATTGCATCAGCAATACTACTGGAAGAATCATTATTTGCTTCTCTCAAAGCTCATCATATTTTAGCATTCAAGCATTTTTGGTGGTAGAATGATCCTAACTTCATAGCTTACCACGAAGGATCTCGGATGAACTTAGTCGCTAAAGGGTGGGAATGAATGCAACTGCACACACTCAGGTTTTCAGGATGTGGATGGTTGCACTAGTTAGTGGTCTTTGATTCTTTGGTAAGGATATCATGCTTTTTTGTATAATATGTGGGAAACATAGAGATTCTGGGTTTGAACTGAAACTTTATCATTGAAATGCTCTGGAGCATTTTCCTGCAGAGTCACCATTTGTTGTACCTTGCACACATGCCCCATTTCAAAAAATAGGGACCCCCTTTTCCAAATTTGGTCTAGAGTGTCAAGTGAGTTTTTCACCTCCTAAGTAGTCAAGTGGCCAAAGTGTACTTTCTACCATGATAGAAATTTGATGTTGAAAAATTATTCCAAAAGTCTGCTAAGTCAAGATCTTTACATTTCTCCCAGTTGGTCTGATAGTCCTTTTGCGCTAAATCTGGTCCTAACTAACCTTTGCACTAAATTGCTCTCCAACCAACCTCTACACTATAAACCTTCATCACTGACTTTGGCATTATTTTTCCTCCTGACGGACCTTAGTGCTAAAATCAATTGTTACCGACCTTGTGCTACATTGCTTGTCATCCGATCAGGTCAGAGGATGCTAAAATCCCCACTGGTCCGAGGAATCTCAAAACCCCACAAAATGCATATGACTGAGCCTATTGTCATAGCGCTAAAAGTGTTCTCCTCCAATCAAGTTCGACGCACTTTAAATTCCCGCAAAGTCGTAGCCTATTAAAAGTCATGCAAAACCCTAAATATGTCGGACCTCCCGACTGACACTGCATACATTTCACATTAATGGCGATTTATCCAGGGGCAATAAAAGGGTGATTTCGCATCATTTGAACTCATGTTCTGCATTTCAACGAAGATTTTAGAGACCCCTCTATAGCTTAACAAGCATTTCTGCTGCGTTGCCCTCAGAATCGATTGAGCGACCTATTCTTGCCTGTGCACCCTGAACTCAACTCGCCTCAGCCATACTAGGTAGGGTTCCAACTTGCCTTTAGGGTTTCCTTTTCATGCGGTTAGGGTTTCATGTTTAATTCAAGCACGTTTTATTTTTAAGCAATGAATTTGGGCATAAAGCCTAGGGTTTTATACCTAAAATTGTTCATTTTTCTCAAAGACCCTAGTTTTAAACCTTCAATGAAAACATAGTTTTGATCACCATAGGCAAAATGGAAAAACTCGCCAGATTTAACAAATTTTGAACACATTGAATCTATCCTAAAACTGGTTAAACAACTTAGTTTGTACCAGAATGGCATCCGACTGACCTCCAAAACCTTGATCCATCTAGTTGGTCGGTGGTCGTGAAATTTCATGCCAAAGTTTCAAACAAGTTAGCACTGAAAACCTCCTTCTTCGACTCCACACTATTTTTTTATTTAATTGATCTAGTCGGTGAGATCCAAAAGCCCAACAAAGTATCGAAAACAATTTTTATGCCAAAATTACCTTGCGCTGACTTTCCACTAAAAGACCCTCTCTCTGAGTTTTGGTTTGAGGACTAAGAAACCCGCCAGTGGACAGCAACCAAAACCTCCGCTGACAATGAAAGATTGATTTTGCACCGAAACTAAATTCATGCTAAAATATGCTATCACCGACTTAGTCGACAGACTTTAAAACTTGCGCAAGGTCCAACAAGAACTAATCCCGCGCAAAAGCGATGAAAACTATCCCAATGGTCTTGCGCTAAGTTTTCAACTGACGAACTAAATGAACATCTTGAGTCGGTACCCTCTAAAATTCGCGCAAGTCGGTGGATCATGAAACCCACGCAAAATGTTGAAAACGCATAAACGCTGAAAGACAGTTAGTCAGATGGACCCGATTTCCCCACTGAGGTTGGTTGAGCTCAAAAGTAGTGCTTTCTTGTCTGTAGGTTGGTTGACCCTAAAATCAGCGCAATTTGAGCAAAATGATTATTTTTAAGGAATTTTCAAAAGGAGAAGTGTCTGATAAAATGTTATAATGACTGCAAATGACAAATGATGATTTTTTACATTTTTTAAATGGGATTTTTGCAGTTTTGAAATGTTTATTACATGCATTAATGCTGAATTGTTTAAAGTTAGATTATAAAATGGATGTAATGGTGGTAAATGTCAAATTTCTATTCTTTTAAAGAGCATGTTAGTAATTTAGCAGATCCATTATAGATTCATTGGTTGAGAGTCTAGTGATCCACTTGATAGTCATAAAACTTAAACTTAGGAGTTAGTGAAAATATTTTAAGGTATCAAGCTTATAAGGTCTAGTCCTGCAGGTTAGATGACTGCACGAGCTCAAACCATGAGGTACAAATTCAAAGTCATTCTCCCTGAGACAAAGATTCATATTGGATGGAGTGATGTAGGAGATATAGATCTAGGGCACATAGACCTAGATGACTTCGGATTAAGAACCTTTGGTCCAAATCCAACACCAAGGGCAAAGAAAGTGAAAGATAGTGGGATTGTACAAGCTGATGCCTTCCCTACATCTGTTCAGTGTGTTGAAACCATAGTCACCTGTGCACATAGATATGATATCATGACTAGAACAATCTAAACTACCAATGGAGACATCTTAGCTGACTTGAGTCCACCCTCCTTGGCTAAAACTTTTGACATCCCATGGCACACAATAATGACCATGCCAAATAAGGCAGAATCAGAGGCCACATACAATAAGGATGAAAGTGGATGTAGAAAACATATATATGAAAATTGGGCAAAGAGCAAAAGGTCTTCCATGAGCAAATTCCCTCAAGTACTATACAAAAGTGATTTTCATGATGAAATTGGGGATTTGGTAACTTTTCTGAGTAGAATTTATGGATTGCCTACAACATAAACTTTTGAAGGGTGGATGTTTGTCATAGTTGAAGAGATACTGAAAGAAACTAAGTTCCACTGGTCACAAATTCTCAGTGATAACATTCATGAAGCTTTCAACAACTTCAAAGAGAAAAGGTTCTTTAGGTGGACATCCTATGTTGTTTATGCTTTGGCAAGAAGAAACCATTATGTTGGGTTGTCTAAAATAGGAGAAGTTGGAAATGATGAGCAGACCCAAGTCAAAGTATATGAATGTTATCCACAACTCACATCATCTCAATCTCTAATGCATTTTACTATGATGCTCTCACAATGTATATAGAAAGATTGTTGCAAGGTAACACAGCCTTGAGGATTTCCGCATAAGTTATGAATGAAGTAACCAAATATGGGAGGTGGTACATCCAGTTTGCGAAGTTCACATATCTAAGGGTACAAGGTTTCACTGGGATAGCTTACAGACTCCCTAGATATCCTAATGATAAGACAATGCTCTTGGAATTATCTAGGCAATTGATCCCTTATGCTAAGAAACTCAAGCACTTGCATAGAACCAATGTACAATTTCCCATTCAGTTTGGCAAAGGGAATTATGTGTGTCCTTCATTGGCATCAACTGAACATTCAGATAAAGAACTTCAACTTCTCAACCTCCACTACTACAATGCTAGGGATCACTTTGATCCAAATAAAGTGATGGAGAAGTTTGTTACCAAAAAGTTGTTCCACAAGATGCATATAGAAGACTTTTCGGACAACTATATGGATGATTACGAAGTC
The DNA here is from genome assembly GCA_027924645.1 of Cunninghamia lanceolata. Classification (NCBI taxonomy): domain Eukaryota; kingdom Viridiplantae; phylum Streptophyta; class Pinopsida; order Cupressales; family Cupressaceae; genus Cunninghamia; species Cunninghamia lanceolata. Next base: position 4,619,821 of record BSBN01000847.1, on the reverse strand, counting down.
ATGAAGAAAGTCCTCTCAAGGTTATCTTTGGCTTTTATAAGGAAATTTCACGTCATTGCGGTACCAGACCAATTGGAGGATGATGAGAATGCCATGGTCAGAGGAACTTGGGAGGCTCAATACCGCCAACCAATCCCTTTGCCTAATTGGGCCAATGCTGAAGAGAGTTATCTTGATATCATAATGAAAGAGCCTATTAGACTAAGCAAGGCATGGGTGAGAGGTCAGGTGGCTGCCCTGGAAAGACAAGGGGTGCAACTCACATATACTGCACCAGAATCAGATAAAGAATCTGTAGGGGAAGATGATAAACCAATAAACATAACAGATGAGGCAGAGCCAGTTTAAAAGTAGAAATCTGACAGTGAAGAGCATGTACCATTAGCGGAGAAGGCTAAGGCACAAAAGAATAAGAAAATTTATGTAAAACCACCTAAGAAAGATCAGCCTCCTTCTGCTAGGACACGAGCTTTGAAGAAAAGGGACGCACCCAGTAGCTCTGGAGAGGGTTCTAAGATCAAGAAAGTCAAGGTGAAGAATGTCAGTAAGGATACTTTTCAAGAGAGGTGTGAAACCAGCAATCACACCTGCGTTGCTGTGTGCTAAAACACTCATCAACAAGTTAGATTTCCACAAGCATGTAATAACATCAGGATTTATGATAATGACAGATTATGGAGATTATGTGTTTTATCTATGTGATGTATGCATGTTTCGACTATGCATTATAATGTGAATATGTAATGCAAATAAATGCTCAGATTAATAAACATTTATTATGGATGCAAAATGAAATGAAATGGAAATATATGCTTATCTTAATAAACATATATGATGGATGCAACTGAAAATGTGTAATGGAATGAACATGAAATCATCATCATTAACTCTGCATGCTTCTCATATGCATGTAATACAAAGCAACAACTACCCTACGCTCATCACTTTAATTGTTTTGTTTTTCAGGAAAGTTGTATCTTTTGTATGATTAGGGTGAAATGGTGGATGCAATGATTAGTGGTTTGATGTAGTGATCAAGTCATGACACAGGTGATATTTTTGTACAACCCTAGATGATGGGGCTTGGTGGTAGGGGGGATAGGTAGGGAGGGGAAATGGTTTATGGACTGGGTAAGGTTAGGACTGGTTATGGTTAGATTGGGGAAGGGAAGTGGGGGAAATAAGGGAATTGTTAGGTCATGATACACCACATCATTGAGGGGGTTTTTGTTTTGGTTTAGGATGTGTTAGGTGGGAATAAGTGGGATAGGTGGGGTTAGTTAGAAGATTGGGGGAGGGGAATAGATGGGGGTTCAAATAGGTGGGGGGGTAAAAATCTAGGCTAAGATGATATGGTTGGATGAGTGATAGGAAGATGATTTGAGCTAGCAATAGTAGTTGCATAAATTTAATTGAGAGTATTTCTTAGTTTATTATAGCAATATAGGATATACTTCACAAAGGTATGAAATGACCTAGGTGATGATGTATATATCCTACAATTTCATGGACTAGACCCACAAATAATAGGTTGATGTCATGCATGCCCAAGGTAGTATAACCTTGCCTAGCCGAGGAAGGGGACTCATAGCCATGAGTGCTCATAGTACATATAAGGTATTAATGCCTGTATATGCAAATGAGGCACATCATGCTAGAACTGACCTAGGCTTCAAGATATGAATACTATTCTTGGAGTACTGAAACCAACCCACAAGCACAGCATATAGAAACAATGACCATGTCTACTCTAGGTGTTGTTCGCCACTGACCATGATATGATGAGATCAGGATAGCTTTGGAAATAGCCTAGAGTGAGACAAGAAGATAGAAATCAATAAGCAAAAAGACCAACAAAAAGATACAAATAGCTATTGTGTGCTCTTTCCAAGATAAGTGTTGATAAGATGGCAGATTCTTGTCCATTGCAGGAATGATATATCCTAGGACGCGAATCAGTTGGATGTTGTTGGGTGATTTTTGAAAGGTGGGCAAAAGTATAGTCAAGCCATGTGTTGGATTATAGTTGGTATGTTGATTGATGATTTTTGTGTGAGGCACAATGTTTCAAGCGTATACTTAGCATGTGTATCACTTGTTGGATCTAGAAAGCTCAGTAAATAGGGACCATCCAAATGGGTTGGATAGGTGTATCTTATGTACCTGAGTACTGGATACTTCCTTCGTATTCCAGACTGTCTACATACCCTGTGTCCCCGAGATCAAGGTACTTTCAAGATGCGAGTGAGATGAATATGTAGTTCTGGCAAGACTTGATGATGTGGGAATGGTTTAGGGTGGATGTTTGAGGATGAAGTGATGATGATTTCAGGTGATCATGATGGTGTCATGGAAGTGGATTTGGAAATTTTATGGATTTTTGGTTTTTCTTATGTTTTTTGGGTTTTTCTGATTTTCTATTGTTTTTTGGATTTTTGAGTTTTTTTTATGTTTTTGGATTTTTTCTTATTTTCTATTTTTTTTGGATTTTTGAGTTTTTTTTTTATGTTTTTGGATTTTTTTTTATTTTCTATTGTTTTTGGATTTTTTAGTCTTTTTGATGTTTTTGGATTTTTCTATTTTTTTCTATACATAAGGGAGTTTACAAGGATCTTTGCATCATGGACTAGCCTTTGGTGGGATGATGCGAGGTGGGTGATGGATGTTTCCGAATTCCAAGCCATGGAAGGTGTTTTTGGTATGGAGTGTTGTGATGGAAAGAGAACTTATTAGATGGTAGAACTAGCTGCTACAGATGGCACTTGAAACAGGTTTTCACCATGGTACCAATCCAAGGTGTCACCGAAGTGATTTTCACCATTAGACGTCTTTATTGCACTCGGGTTTTTCTTGATTTTTTGATTTTTTTGGATTTGTTTTTGCATTTTTTGATTTTTTTTGTATTTTTTGCTTGGGATACTCGATGGGTTATGCATAGGACTTTTTCAGATGCAGAATGTTCATAGACTCATCCAGAGGCTGCCCCTCAGGTGTTGCAAGCTGATATGCTCCCGATCCATAGCTAGCTGTGATGACGTAGGGCCCTAACCAATTGGGTTCAAATTTTCCTTTCTTAGGGCGTTCCTATAGATTCTTCTAGTTTTCGATGAGGACAAAGTCACCTACTTCAAACTTACAGTTCTTGATTTTCTTGTTGTAGCTTCTTCTCAAGCGGTTTTGGTAAGCCTGTAGATGGTTAAGTGCATCCAGTCTTTTCTCATCTAGTAATTCTAGCTCATGCAGCCTTGCAACTTGGTATTCCTCATCAGTGATTATGTTTTGCAAAGATACTCTTAAGGATGGGAGCTCAACCTCAATAGGTAAAATGGCTTTGGATTCGAATATGAGGGAATACAGAGTGACTCCTATGGGTGTACAGATGCTTGTGCAATAGGCCCATAGGTTGAGACTGAGCTGAAGGTGCCAGTCACGGCTAGCTTCATTAACCGTCTTTTTTAGAATATGGAGGATCGTTTTATTTGAATCTTTTGCTTGACCATTACATTGGTGGTAGTATGGAGTTGAGAAGTGGTGTTGGATTTGGAATTTCTCACACAGGGAATGGGGGATGTCGTAACGACATATGATGTAATGGAGGATGAACTTAGATATTTGTGTTCCAGTAGTAAAAGTGAGTGGTATTGCTTCCACCCACTTAGTGAAGTATTCGGTAGCAATGATGATGAATTTATGGCCATTGGATGAGGGTGGATGGATTTTCCCTACGACATTGAGCCCCCACTGTGAGAAGGGCCACATAGTCATAATTGGCTACAATTCTTATGATGATGGATGAATGAGATCTCCATGTTGTTGACATGGCAAACACTTCTTTACAAACTGGTAGGCATCTCGTTCCATGGTTGGCCAATAGTATTGGTTCTTGTGATCTTCTTAGCTAGAGTAGGTCCACTTGAATGTGCCCCACAAATGCCTTCATATACCTCTTGCAAGGCCACTTCAACTTCCCTAGAGTCTAAACATTGTAAGAGTGCACCATCAAGACTCTTTTTGTATAGGGTGTCTCCTACAAGGATGAAGCGGGAGGCTCAGCGGATAAAGCTTTTTTGTTGCGAGGCGGATAAGTTATGGGGAATGATGTTATCGTGGAGGTACATATAAGTTTCTTGATACCATGGAGATAAGGGACCAATGATTTCACACACTAGCTCTAATTGGGGAACATCATATGTTGGAATAGGGAGTTCTTCGATCAAGAACTCGCATTTCTTGCTATCCTTCTTCATATCAACCAGGGATCTGATTGTTGCCATGGCATCTGCAACTTTGTTGTTTAGCCTTCATATTTGTTCAAAGTGAATATCATCAAAATAGTCTTTGAATTCATCAACCATCTTTTTGTAAGGTAGAATTTTGTCATCCTTACTTTTGTACTCATTGTTTACTTGCCGAATGACCAGTTGGGAGTCACCATATACTGTAAACTTCTCAATTTTCCACTTGATTTCCATTTAGAGACCTGTGATGAGGGCCTCATACTCTGCCATGTTGTTGGTACATGGAAATGCAATTTTGAATGATTTAGGGATGGTGTCACCTTGAGGGGTAACAAACAAGATGCCTTCCCCCGAGCCTCTGTGTGTATGACCAATCGAAATACATTTTCCATGTTCCTACTGTTGGTGCTATTGTCAATATGGCTTCATCAAGGAACTTTGCGAGTGTAGGATGTTCTAAGGGAATAGGTGCTTCAACCAATTGATCGACAATGACCTGTCCTTTGATATCCTTTCTCTCTATGTATTCAATGTCAAATTCACTAAGGATCATGACCCATTTTGCCATTCTTCTAGTAAGAGCAGCTCTGTTTAGTAGATATTTTAGCGGATCAATCTTGGCGATGAGATTAGTTTTGTGATTGAGAATGTAGTGTCTTAATTTTTGTGAAGTAAAGACCATGGCTAGACACACTCGTTCAATGGGGTGTAGTTTAGCTCATAGGTTACCCAGGTGTAGCTAATATAATATATAGCTCTTTCCTTCCCTTGTTCATTGTGTTGTGCCAACAAGGCCCCTATAGTGGTTTCAGTTGCTGAGATGTATAAAAGGAGAGGCTCTCCTTGCCTTGGCAGAGTAAGAACAGGGGGATTAGCCAAATACTATTTTAACTAGTCAAAGGCAGCCTGACACTGATTGTCCTAGACAAAAGCTGTATTCTTTCTAAGCAGGTGCTGAAAAGGTTGACACTTATTGGCAAGCTGATCAATAAACCGACGGATGGACTAGAGCTTCCCTTGTAGACTTCGTAGTTGTTTCAGTGTCTTTGGAGGAGGCATCTCTGTGATGGCTTTGACTTTAACAAGATCTACCTCAATTCCTCTTCTAGAGACTATGTATCCCAAAAGCTTTCCTGAGGTAACCCCAAAAACATGTTTCTTTTGATTTAGCCGTACATTATATTGCTCTAGCCTATCGAAGATCTTTGCTAGTACGTCCAAGTGTTCCTCTCTTGTCTTTGATTTCCCTAGCAAGTCATCCACATAATATTCCATGATGTGGTGGAAAAGGTCATGGAAGATGATAGTCATAGCACGTTGATAAGTAGCTCCTACATTTTTCAGGTCAAATGGCATCACTACCCAATAGTATGTCTCCCACAGGCAGATGAAAGAAGTCTTATGCTGGTCTTCTTCTACAATTTTGATCTGATTGTACCCTAAAAATCTATCCATTAGTGACAGCATCTCATGTCCTGTGGTGAGGTCCACTATGATGTCAATGTTAGGTAGGGGGAAGTCATCCTTAGGGCATGCTTTGTTGAGATCTTAGAAGTCAGTACAACATCAAATGTGACCATCAGGCTTTGCCACCAGTACTAGATTAGAGACCCATTCTGGATAATCTATTGGTCAGATGAACCCCACATCCAAGAGTTTCTTCAGTTCTGCTTTAACCAAGAGTGCAACTTGAGGATTCATCTTTCTTAGCTTCTACTTTACAGGTTTCGCATCAGGTCGCACTATGAGATGATGAACAACCAAGGCAGGATCTAGCCCTAGCATATTTGCATAGGTCCATGCAAAGTTGCGGCTTCTTTGTTTGAAGAAGGCTAAGAAATTCTCTTGTTCTGTTGCAGTGAGGGATTCTGCTCTGAAGGTGATTTTTGGCGATTCTTCTGTCCCAAGATTCATCTCTTGTGATGGTTCTACCAGGATCACTGATCTATCAGGATATACTTTCTCTATTTCGGGAAGGCCCATGCTTCCATCTTCTGGTGCCTCATGGAGGTTTTCACCAGAAGATATGTCCTTTATTTTTACTTTTTCCTTTTCTAAAAGTGCCACGGAGTGGTTTTCACTAGGGGACGTTGTTTTTATTCTTATGTTTTTGCAACTAGAAGCATGGGTGGTCTTGCTGAAATAGGTAGATGTGTCAAGTTCCATTATGTAGCCAGCTTTGTGATCTCCCAGGGGGAAATGATCTCTGACCCCCATCATCTCTGCTATGGCTTCACCATTTTGTGCTACATCAAAGACATGAGGTCCTCATTGGTCCCAATCGATGAGGTTGGGGTATACAAGGGGTAGGTCGTTGGATGCGGAGGCTAAGGTGGTCATGGTGCAGATGGTGCATATGGAGGATTCGAAGAATTCTGTGAAGTCACTAAAGGAGTCTTGATGGCCTACTTCATTGATGTTATCGACTTTAGGGCAAACCGTAGCGACCTCAGCTAAGATAAACTCACCACTAGTGAGGATACGTTGTCGTTGACCATACCCTAACTCTTGAGTGTAGGGATTCCTTGTTGCTTGAACTAGTTCTATGATCCCTTGTTCATGAAGGCCAATACTGCCTTGTCCTTTGTAGCCCATATTTTTGATGATTTCTGACCCTTTGCCATAGATTTCAGATGGTATGGTAGGGGCTTCTTGTTCTATTTCTTCATCTTTTTACAGCCATGATGATATGTCTTCCAGCATGTCTTGATCAAGAAGGTACTTCTTTTCAAAGGTCAGGGATGGCTTGCTTTTGATAACCACTGTAGAGACTTCTCCTTCTTTTGGGGCACTGAACATATTAGGATTGGGTAATGTCCCTACACAAAAGGTACCGTGTGGGTCATATTCTCCACATCCCATGTCACTTATCTTGATCTTGACCTCAGGTGGCGGAGGTGCTTGAGATGAAGTGGTAGCAATGTTGGCGGGGTCAATGTATGAAGTGGATGTTGTAGGATTGGTTCGAGAGGTGTTCTTCATGATAGCCTTGTTGTATGGATAAAAAGTGTGATCATGTCCTTCCAAGAAACTACAATATTGGAGGGGGTGGGGATTGGCATAGATAGTTACTTCCGTGCAATTATGAGGGAATTTTAGACATTGATGGAATGTGGAGGGGATGGCTTGCATGGCATGGATCCATGGTTGACCGAGAAGAATGTTGTAGGGGAGGTCGAGATCAAGAACTTGACATTTGTTTTCTAATATCTTTTGCCCTACTTGGATGGGGAGTTTGATAATACCCTCGGATAGTCTCTTAGTGCCATCATTCCCTTAATGGTTATGCATTCACTAGCGTCTACAACCACATCTGAGTATCCCAAGTGTTTTAACAATTTTAGAGTGCACAGGTTTAAGCTAGAGCCACCATCTATTAAGACTCTTTTGATGATATGCTTGTGGACACGGACTTCAATATGTAAGGCGTCATTATGTAGGTTATCAGAGGTGGGAAGATCCTTTTTCTGAAAAAGTGAGATGATGAGGTGAGGCGATATGGCCCACCATGGCTTGGAATTGATCCACATTCAGGTTGGTGGGAACTTGGGTTTCCATTAGAGCCTTTTCAAGGACTTCTTTGTGGAGAGGTAACGTATGAAGCAGCTCAAGAATAGAGATCTGTGCAGCGGTCTTTCCTAGATATTCCAAGAAGTTGTATTTATTGGTTGGCGATGGGCGAAGGGATGGATGATTTGGTTGAGGGTTTGATGTGGATGGAGGCATCTGGTTGGTGGTAGGGGTTGTGCAGATGGATACACGATCTCAATGGGTTGTGACAGCACAATCGAATGCTTGAGCCCGAATGGTGATTGTATTGATATAGTTGGATGATGGTTCTATTCGACCTATGACAGAATCATAGGAAGCGGGAGGTGGAGTGATATTGTAGGTTTGATTAGAAGATGAGGCTTTTCCTTTGTTGTGATTAGGTAGCAGATCCTTGTAAGCTCCCAAATTGGCATTGGGCGATGGTTGCGGGGTTTGCTCGAGATTGACTTTCTTTTGATCTATGAGGTCTTGTATACAATGTTTTAATTTCATGCAATTAGATGTCTTATGGTCCACAATGCGGTGGTAGTCACAATAGTCATTTTCATTATACCACATGACTTTGAGTTGATTTTCTTGGTGGGGCTTAATAGGCGGGAGAGTCGTTAAACCATCTTTTAGACATCTATCAAGAATATCCTCGAGTGGTTCCGCTAAGGGTGTAATTGTCTCCGCGGTTTATTTTGCTTAGGTTGACCTTTGGGAATATTTACATTGGTGGTGTATGTACTTGGGGGTGCTTGGTTTTGCACATTTTGGATGGCCTTCACATCGGTGATGCCGTCATTGATGGTATTTTTGTTCTTTCCCCAAAAGCGTGATTTCTCATTTGATTGCGTGTTGTTGTTGCTTGTATTGGGGACGTTTATGTTGACCTTGTTGTTGTTGTTGTTGTTATAGGGCTTGTTGTCATATAGTTTGATCGAACCCATGGCAATAAGGGCTCTCTCGATGGTAGTACCCTTGTCAATGACTTCTTCAAAGGTAGATGCACAAAGGATTTGTAGATGGAACCCCATTTCTTGATTAAGCTTGGCCACGAACATGGTGACTAATTATTTTTTGGGGATTGGCCAAGGGAGTTTTCTTGCTAAGCCTCTCCACCTTTGCAAGAATGAAGTGAAGGATTCTCCTCTCTTTTGTTTGGTGTTGCAAAGGTCCATCATGGATATCTCGTGTTCAAAATTATAGGAGAAGTGGTTGACAAATTTTTTCGCGAGCTCAGGGAAAGACCTAATTCCCGAGGGAAGGTGTGCAAACCATTCAACGGCTTGACCATCGAGGCTTCTAGGGAAATGTCTCATTAGATATGTGTCCTCGTTTGAGACTTCGAGGCAAGCAAGGTAAAACTCCCTAAGGTGATCCCTAGGGTCCCCCTTTCCCTTATTTTTGTCAAATTTTGGTGTTTCAAAGTTTTTGGGAAAAGGAGGCACATATAGTGTTTGATCAAATGGGTAGGGACAAATATCCTCGAAAGAATAATGTTTGCGCTTCCTCCAGTTTGCAAATCATTTACCTTTTGGATCAATGTTTGTACCATACTTGTTAGGTCCGAGGTTGGCAGTGGTTGTGGGATGTAGGTTTGTTGGTTGATGAGATGTTGGAGGTTTGGCGGGATTTGGTGTTGGTTTGTTTGGTTTTGGTAGGTGAGGTTTTGATTTTGGGGCATGATGTTTTGGTTTTGTGGGATGGTGTTTTGGTTAAGTTGCGTAAGATATTGTTGGTAAGCATGGATTTGTTGGAGGATGTGAGGTGGCAATTGGGGATTGGGATTATGTTGTGTTGATGATACTACGGGATTTTGGACATATGTGAAAATGGATGGGTTGACATTGGATGGGTTGAGCGTGTTGTGAGGTGGTTGTAAGAATTGCTTCGTGTACACAATAGTGTGCGGGTTAAGTGGAGGTACATTTGTGGAGGAACTTGTGTGCGTGGGGTTGCTTTGGATGCCCAAAGTGATTTGAGGAATAGAAGGGTTCACATTTGTTATGGTGGTGGAAGTGACAATGGGATGGGAGATGGTAGGATTGGAGATATTAGATGTGGTTGATACATTAGTGAGAGTTGTGGATGTGGTAACGTTAGAATTTATGGGGGTGGTAGATGCGGAGACATTAGAACTTGTGGGAGTGGTAGATATGGCGGGAGTAGGGGTTTGAGAGATGGTAGGTTGGGTGTTTGATGTATATGGTTGGGAGGATGTCATGGGATTGTTGTTAGATGTGGATGGTTGGGATGATGTTGTGTTGTGGGGTGGTTGGGCACCAATTTTGAGGAGGTAATCAAGATATCTATTTGGATCCGCTAATAGAACTTTATCAAGCATATCCATGTTGTCGGGATCTTGTGTAAAGTTCAAGATATCTTGATCTTCTTGGCTCATGATAGAGGTGTTTTGGATGGGTGGTTGTGGTTGTTGTATGTAGAAGAAGGGGTTTTCATTGGGACCACATGACGGGATTTGAAAGACTAAGGGTATGTTGTACACTTGTTGACTAATTGGTATATTGTTTTCGTTGGTTTGGGGCATCCCTATGCCCATGTAGTGTCCAAAGTTGGCCATCTCTTGGTTTTTCTTGTGTTGAGATCTTGTTATGGGCATGCAAGGAGATAGGTTTTGGTTGTGAGGTGAATGAAGATGGAGACCTTAGAGAATTTGGTTTGATTTATTAGACCCAAAGAGGATGTGGTAATGGAATGGGATAAAGATTTAGGTATAAGAGAGCACACTCCCTATAATCTAAATCTAAAGATGAAAGGAGATTATGGTGTGATAATAGGTCTTAACCTTTGGGAGATAAATCTAAAAAAGGTGCAAAACCTAGAGGAGATGGGTATCAATGAGGTTGATTTTCTCAAAATTTTGGACCAAAAGAGATGGAGAATAGATTGGATTCTTTTGAAGATGAATTGATGAGAGAGATTTTGATATTGATTTTGGAGGATGTTTCAACTAAGGAAGACCTTAGGTGATCTAGATGTTTTGATATGATAGATTTAGATGAAGAAGGATTTTGTAATCAACAAATGAGCTCAAGTAGGATCTAGATTTTAGGTGTTGTACAATGTATGTTTTCTCTTTGTTTGGGGTAGACTTATGACCTTACACAAAGAGGGATGATTATTCTACTTGAAGGTAGACTAATGACCAATCAAGCAAAATAAGGTGTGAAGGATGAAACCTAGATTCAACTTTAGCTCAAGATTTATTTTTTGGATGTTGGTTGATGTCTTTGATTGGTACTTGGATTTAGAGATTTTGGGTGTGTTTTTGATGGAGGAAGCAAATGGATTTGTAGAAAGATGTTTGCTTGGTCCAAAAGTACGCACAAATCGAGGAGGATGAGAAGCTATGGAAATGAGTGGATTATGATTAGGCTCAAAGGTATGACAAAGGGTCCAATGGTGATAATGATTAATTCTCTAAGATCAAAATGGAGGTATGATTGGGAAATTTTGGATTGAAATGGATGTGGTTTTGACAAGTTTCAAAAATGTGGTTATGGATTATGGGTGAGCAGGTCCTAAAGATATCAAAATAGCTTTCTAAAGTTTTAGGCAAATCAGTTTGTAAATAGCACCAAAACTCAAGGAAATGACACCAAGACAAATAGAAATAGCGCTAAAACAGGTCAGTGTTGGTCAATGCTTTGGAAAAAGGTTAATTTTTTATGGCAAATTTGGATTTTTTAGATGTGATGGTTGATCAAATGTTGAAATGGGATCTTAAATGTTGTTTTTTTTCTTGGCAAGCTTGTTTGCAAACACTTCAAGCACAATAGAACACAATAGCCAAAGATTTGTTTGTGAAATGATGTAAATATTTTAACAAGCACTTTGCACAACCTAAGGCGAGGATAGGACAATACTTGTTGAGTTCCCACTTGGTTTCCTAGCTGTGCCTACTTGTGGTGTATAGCTCCAGGAACTTGGGGCACGGGCTCCCCCTTACAGCGCACACACTTCTCAGGCACACCAAGTTCCAAGTCCCCAAGGCTCGTAAACCTTGAGATACTTTGCTATCTCTTCCACAAGCCGCGAAAATGTGGGATGGCTATCATATTTCTCTTGCATCAACAAGTAGAGGGTTTTGGGCTACTAAAAAATTAGTTCGTAGTGGGGGTACATCTGGAGGATTAGCACCTTACGAGCATCTAAAAAACCACTTAAGGTTCTAACTAGCTCTACTAGGAGTTTCAGATACACAAAGGTACTACTTCCTTTCAAGCTAGCATTGTATGGTAAGCGCTCATACCAATTAGACTTGGCTTTCACCTTATCCTTAATTTACCTATAGCAGACTGAATGAAAGTACCGCTTGGGGTCGCCAATGAGTTCTCCGTATGGATGTGTCTCAAGGGTAGGCCCACTTTCTAGAAAAAATGAGGATAGAACCATTTCTCTTCACCCAAGATCCTTTTGAAGGCGAGGGGAGAGGATACTTTGATTCTAACTCATGGGTAACAAACTGTGCAAGTGCACCAAGCACGGTAAACACTCTCTAATGTTCTTTTTAATCCCAAATTGAAATATGCCTAAGTTTGTTTGCAAGCACTTGTTAATTTTAGAGCACCAAAATCAAATGTTTTCTATCCTAGGGCACACAAAGGGTTCTTTTTAGGTACACCAAATGAAATATTTTGTTTGTTGTTTGTTTGACAAGCCAATGATTGATTTTAGTGCACCAATTGAAGTGTTTTCTACACTAACATGCAAGGGTTCTTTATATGAGCACCAAATGAAATGTTTATCTAATCTAAGAAAAACCCTGCAAAAAATGTTAGTGATTTCAGAAAAATGGTCTTGGATAGACGATGATGACCTACAAAACAAATAGAAGAACCTGCACATAACCCAATGTTAGCACAAAAAATAGTGATAAAATAGACAATAAATGGTGTCGCTTTGACCTGAAATGGCATTGTTGTCAAAACCCCAGACAGAACCTAACTACCCTAGAAAATAGCACTACAATGAATATAGATTGCGTCGATTACAGAGATTGCACTATAATGGTTATAAATTGCGCTTAATACAAAAATTGCGCTATTACAGATAAATATAGCGCTAATACTAAGGATAGTGCTATTATAGACTAATATAGTGCTAATTGATGTAGAGGTGTCAGGTCTCCAAAGGTAATTTAACAAGATCAAAAGATTTGAAACAATAATGGCTTGTGGGCTTCAATCAATATGACTTCACTAGTCTTCCCTTTGCCTTAAACTCCACCAAAGGGCCCAAACTTGGGTTCCAAATTCTCAGATGAAATATTGCACCTTCTAGGGTCTCAACCTACCCCAACCAACAAGATTCAACAGGTTTCACAAACCAATTTGATTGGTTCTTGATAACTCCTCTTGACTAGGCCTAATCCTAGTAGCCCTGTTCAGTGACTAACTTGCACTTTTCTCCAAAATTTCCCAAAGCACTTCCAAACCTAATGACTGATCTAGATACCCTTTATCAAGTTCTATAACATATCCCAAACTCAGGTATTGTTGTTTTGGACCAACCTTGACTGTCCTAACACTCTGCTATCTTCCTACAAGGCCTAATCCGCCCACTTTACAAAGGAACCCTATGAAATAATTGTCCCACTCACTCCAAACCTTGAAATAGTCTTAGGAGAGGATCTAAAACAAAGGATTTTCTAGGTTTCAGACCATGATTTGCTCATTTAATGTTTGAAATACAAAACCCCCATTTCTAGGCCCCAAAACCTAGGGCTTGCTAGTTCTCCCACTTCCAGACCTCATTCAAAGGTCTAACACCATGTCCTTGACCATATTAAACAATAGAAAACATAAACCATCACCTTGTGAAGGCTGAACTCCTGCTGCTATAACTATGCCACCATTTCAATGCTCTTTCACAAGTAATCCCTGACTTCAAATGGTGATCACCTCCCCCTTTTTGCATTCCTCTTGCTTTTCCAAGTTGTAAATCATATAGTACATTTTAATGAGGACCTATTCCATGAGAATCAGGATCCTACATCCATGGAAAGGTCCTATGAGGCATTGAAACCTCTCAAAATGTACAGGATAGCCTGTTGTTCCTTATGACAGTCAATACAAACAACAATAAAACTGATCCAAAAACCTTCTCAGAGCATAGAAACAAGTCTATTACTATTCAATGAAGGTTTTAAAACATTTTCCAACCACCACAGATCAAAAGACCAATAGAAAATAAGAAGAAAATGCAAGAGAAAACTAAATTTTACTGTTCTTTTCAATCTGCCGTACAAACAGGCCTCCAAAAATGCTTCCCCCTCACATCTCACACCTTGAACAGGCTTATATAACCTCTCCCTAACTTCTAAAACCAATTCCCATCAGTTAGGTATGGTTAAACTTTCAAAAACTAATCAAAAAGGCTTTTCCCGCCTAAATGCATAATTCAGAAATTTGAATTTAAAACTTTGGTTTAAAGGATTTCTACCTTATTTAATGAACTCCTACCTTATTAATTCACGATGTATGATCTTGTTAGGTTCATTATACTTTCTTACTGGTCTTAGACACCTCTATTTGACTCTAGGGGCACTATTGGCCCAACTTACATCATTTTTGGTCCTAGGGTCCTTACCAGGACCCTCAGGACATCTAACTATTACATCATTTTGAATATTACAACATGCCATAATTGGTTGTAAGGTGTCCCAATTGACTTGATTTGTTCCATAGGTTCCTTCCATGGTCATTTTTGTCTTCTTTCTCCAAGGTATTCTTTTAGGTGCTCTTGCACCACTAATACTAAGGATAGCGCTAAAATGACCCTAGAAAAGTGCTAATGTGCAGAAGTCTGAACTGTCTGACTGACTGAGGATGATAACGTTGTCCTGGGTGTCGATGGCGCTGATACAAGGCTAAAGTGGTCGAAGCTGCAAAACAAAAGTTCTCTCAACCAAATAGGGGGTTAGATTGCATCAAAGGGCTCTTGTTAGTCTTGTTAGGTGTCCAAAAGATGAAATATAGCAATGAAACAACCTATTGAATAAAACCAAAACCTTGTTAGGTGTCCCACCGAGTGTGCCAATGTGATTAGTGAAATCAAAATGAGATGAAGAACGTAAAAATAAAAGCATAAACAAGCATTATACCTCACTATGATCCACCAATCCAGTGGTAGAATCATGCACCCAAGAGCTCCTAGATATGCCCTAGATAATGGATTCAATGTGAGATGCTCAATCTAATGCAACTCAGAAGCTAGCTCAAGAGATTTTTTGGCATGATAACTCTACTTAGAAATTGGATGATAAAATAGCCTGGAGGATGTTTTATTTATAGGCATTTTGGAGAGATTTTGATCCAATGGTTGAGATTGATTTGGGAGATCAATGGTGGAGGATGAAAGTGATGTGGAGGGCCTAGATTTCATCTTGGAGGATGGAGGGCTAGGAATAAAGATGAATTTTTAATTCATCTTGGGAAAGGGGTGAATTAAATGAGGTTGGGTGAGATGGATTATTTGTGAATTAAAAATTCACATGGGGAAAAGTAAAATAAATTTAAAATTCATTTGGGGAAGAGTGGATATTAATGCTTATGACATGTGTAAGAGGTTTTAATGAGGGTTATGACACGTGTATAAAAAATTGATTTATATGAGATATATTTCAATTTTTTATTTGTGGGATGTGGGGAGGAGTGTTAATCTAGGTTTGACCATATTAATTAGGGTGATTGTCCTAATTAATATGGCTGGAAAAAATTAGGGAATGAGTTAGTGAGGTGTTTAGATTAATTAAATAAGGTTTTGTTTAATTAATCCTAGGTCTAGGGTCATGTAGGTTAGGCTAGGTAATTAAATAATAGATATTTAATTAACTAGGGTAGGGATAGGTTGATTGATAGTCTGAATTACTTAGATAAACATGATTTACCTAATTAATTGGATTTAATGAAAAGGGGGAATTAACCAAATAAATATTGCATATTTATTTAATCAATTGGCTAAGGTTGAACTATTGAATTAATTAAATTAATCCAATTGCAGGGGATAAAATGATGAGAAATTAGGTGATGAAGGGATAATTAATTAAATAAAAATTTAATTAATTGATTATAAGGGAAATTGGTATGTTTAAGGATTTCAGGAGTCGGTTTGATGGTGAAGACATTTTTAGGTGTCTACAATATCCAACTTATGACTTTAAATACCTAATCATGTAACTGAGAGGAAGGAACAACACTATAAAAGATTGAAAGTCAAGAGGCTCATTGTCTGACAAAATTGAGCATGCAAATTTTAAGACTACCTAATTGTTCAAAGTGGATTTCAATTCTAGCATCAAGCCCCCAAAGTAAATAAATAATAATTAAACAAAGATTTATGTAGAAAAATGTGGCTAGTTAATACTTTCTAAGTTTTTGTTGTTATAATTTTTATAGCTAATTTTAACAATTAAAATCAATTGGAGTTTTTAATTTAACTCAATTTAACACGAGGTGTCTACTTTAAGAGGAATAGTTTGGATATGAGGTAATTACTTTTGTCAACATTTTTTATAACTGATAAATTAAGTCATTTTTATTTTGTGACTTTATTGTAAGATAATTAAATAGTTAAGATATTAAATAAATAATTAAATGAGATTAAGTATGAATGCAAATTTAAATAAGCCATTTTTATTTTGTGACTTTATTGTAAGATAATTAAATAGTTAAGTTATTAAATAAATAATTAAATCAGATTAAGTATGAATGCAAATTTAAATAAGCCCCAATTACACTCTTGTAAATTTAATCTTTCTTTGCAAAACATTTTAATTCATCAAAAAAAATTATTTGAATTTTAAATCGAATCAAAATGTTAAAAGTGAAAAGAGATTGAAAATTATTACAATTTAATTAGAAATAATTGAATAGTGTTGTCTTATATTTATTAGTTATAGCTTTATTTTAGATATTTGACTTTCTTGTATGTCAGCTAGGTTGAAAGATTGATAGACCCAAGGTGACAAATGCTCTTGTGAGAACTTGATAACTTCGATCAATTGATCATCGTTTGAATAGATGAACTAGTTGCCAATAATTTTATAAGTCTAATTAAAAAATATTTAAAAAAATTCATATAGTAGTTTTAACAAGATTAAGAAAATCAATTCATTGGTTTGTGAACAAAGTGAATTCCTCATCACTACAAACTTTGTGGGTCCTTCTCTCGTGCGATGCAGCATACACATCATTGTGTATATACTACAACATTGAAAGTGCACATTGTACTACCATGTGTACTGTGGTGGAGACATAGTAGAGTTGTTATTTTAAGAAAAAAAATTGGTGTTAGTGTTCATGCCCACGAGCAAGTGTGGGCACATGACATATTGTGTGTTTTCCAAAACAAATGCACATGCATTTCTATATCGATAGAGAAAGACAAATATGCTAACCATTAGAAGAGAGTTTTAAGAGAGGGTCAAATGTATATACATTTCTTTACCATAGTTACAATTCTTAATAAGTGACATACACTTTCATCACATTAATGGATTATATTTGCCTTTAGTTTCATACTAAAGAAGCGAAAATAGATGACATACCCAAGGTCATAAATATATTGAAAATGGGCTAGTTTATGAAAAGTATTCTCATCATTTTGAAACTTTGTTGCAACACTTTCTAGACCATGCATCAAGAGGTACTCCAAAAGAACTAATATTTTGAAAGTACTTCTCCACATATATATATATAAAACACTCAACCTAGAAAAAGAAAAATTATCTCATTTAGGCTACAACAACATATCTAGTTGGAAGGATGGCCATTTAAGCTACAACATTTCTACAACAACAAAATAAGGTGGTTCGAGGCTTGGTTTTTACTTTTGCTTCAATGATTATGGCTTCTTTGATTGATAAGTTGTATAAGTTTATTTTACATCCCAATAAGGCTGATTGGTATGAGGATGTGGAGTTCGTCGGTGATGTCAACATGAGGATGAGTCAGCATGATGACTGGAAGGATGGCCAGGTGAGGTAGACCTTGAAGTATGTTTCCCTAGTGATGTTATGTAGTAATGATTGTTGCAAGTATGTGCCTAATCGGTGTTGTCATTGATGTCAACATATCCGTGTTGTCATTGATGTCAACTGTACTCCTATCTTGTTGCTTTCTTGTAATGAGTAAGATGCTTTGTATTTACTTATGTAAGTAATCTTGATGTTGAGGATATTGAGAAAATTAGCTTCTCTGATAGAAACAGTGAGTTGCAATGGAAACAGTGTATTACATACAGAAGAACAGTTCAAAAGATTGCTCCGCATTTCCTGTAGGATGAATATCTTTGTCTATGGTTTTGGAAGTTATTTAGAAGTCCATCTAAAGATGCTATGTTCCAAGTTTGAGCCTTCGGTATGAAGAATTGAGTGAGTTATGTTCACCAGAGTGAAAACAACTTTTTCTGTATGTTTGGCAAAGACAGGGAGAAAGTATTATGCTTCACATTCCTCCACATTGAAGTATTTTGATCTACAATTCTAGAGTTAAGTCTGAGATGATGTTAAGTACTTTCAACTCCAATGGTTCGTGATATGGTGGTCTGCAAGCTATCCTTTCTTTATGACAGTGGCTGACAGTGTTGTTCTTGTGCTCCGGTTTGAAGAGTCTTCTTTCAACAGAGTGGTTAGAGATCGTGCGATTGTTCCTGGTGATTACAATGTGCTTGTGGATGTCTCCTGATCATGTTCCTACCTTTGGATTGGACCACAAAGAGAAGTTTAGATTGTGAAAGAAGAATGTTCTTAGAAGACCTAGTGTTAACTCCAGTCTTGGCCAACTTGGTTGATTTCACTATTTGCGGAGATTCATTAAAGATTGTAGAAGCATGTTATGGCGTGGAGGATTGTGTTTGAGTCCCAGCTAAGGCGTGGCATGATCATCATACTTCTCTACATCTTTCCTTAGCTAAATTTTGTAATAGGTCTAGACCTATTTGTGTGTATGTTTTGTAATGCCGACCTTGGAGAATGTTCCAATGGTTGATGAATGTAATGCCGACCTTGATGTACATTCTAAGGTTGATGAGTTGTATAAAAGCATGTAATAGAGTTGCAAAAAAGGTGTGTGTATGCGAATATGAAGAGATAAGTGAAGGTCTGAAAGAGAAGAGCAGAGAAGTTATATTGTGCTTCAATGGAACTAAATCCTGGCATGGAGTAGATGCTACTTAATCAGTTCACCACTTTGGCAGTGAGCCACCCCTTGGCAGTGAGCCACCCTTTGGTAGTGAGCTGTTCTTTACAGTGAGCAATTTGGGCAATGAGTCCTATAGGCAGTGAGCCTCTATTTTTCAGTATTGTTATAACGCATATATTTCTGTGGGATAATACCCACCGTGGTTTTTCCCTTTTAGGGTTTTCCACATAAAAATATGGTGTCTACTATGTTGGATGTGTGATTGTGATTAAGTTTATGGTTTCATGCTTTCATGGTTAAATCCAATTATAAGTAATTAAGTTGTCGATGGTTTGATATTCATATGAAGCTAAGATTTTGTGACAACTGATTCATCCCCCCTCTCAATTGTCCAGTGTATTTCAACAATTGGTATTAGAGTAAGGTTCCTCAATGGTAAGCTTAACAGCTTGAGGTAGATCCAAGATGTCTTACAAAAAGGAGGCTCTGCATTTTGATGGGATGAATTATGCAACTTGGAAGATTCACATGAAAAGCCATCTTCTTTGTATTGGTTATAAAGTATGGCAAGTGACATAGACTGAATATACCATGCCCGAGAAAAGTCTGACAACTGAAGATGAAGTCAAAGAATATGAGGTAAATATAAAAGCCAGAGATGCTCTACTAGGTGCATTGTCTGACTCTGATTTAATAAAGGTCATGGATTATGAGTATTCTAAAGAAGTTTGGGATAAGTTGAGTAATCTGTATGAAGGAGATGATTCTGTAAAGAGTACCAAATTGTAGGGATTGAAAACTAAATGTGAAGCTCTTAAAATGGGAGAAGATGAAAACATAACATCCTTCATGCAAAAGGTTGATGAACTTGTTACTAGAATCAAAGGTATGGGAGGAATTGTTGATGAAACTGAAGTTGTGATGAAAATTCTTATGTCATTACCTAAATCCTATGTTCACAAGGTAGCTACAATTGAAGAAATAATGATTGTGAAAAAGATTAATAAGGATCAGTTGCTTGGTAAGATTACTGCATTTGAAATGAGAGAGTTTGGTGATGCTCTACCAAAAGTAGAAACTTCTTTCAAAGTCAGTACTTCAGAAAAGATCTCCAGAGCAGAAAAGTACAAGGTAGAACTTGATGATGAGCTTGATGAAATTGAAGCCAACTTTGTTGACAGACTGCAAAGAGGTTCTGGTAAGTTCAAAGGCAAATTACCTTTCAAATGATTCTCATGTGTTAAAGTAGGTCATTATGCTTCCAGATGTCCTAAAAGAATTGAAAGCAATAGAAAAAGATTTGAGAACAGGCCTAGAGCTCCAAAGAAATGCTACTATGTTAGAGATTTTGATGATGAAGGTGTGACTGATGATGAATTTGATGATGCTAGTACTAGTGCAAATGAATGCTTGTTTATTTCTATTAAAGAAGAACCTATGTCTACTAATCTTGTGAGCTGTGTGAAGGAAGAAAAACTAGTGGAAGAAAGTGCTTTGGTTGTTTAGGTTGAGGAAGACAAGGATGAATGGATTATTGATAGCAAATGTTCACATCACATGACCGGTGACAAAAGTAATTTTGTAATTTTGGAAAAATACGATGGAGGACTTGTTAGGTTTGGAGACAATGCAGCTGGTGAGATTTGTGGAAACTGATCTATTTCATTTGATGGAAAGCATAACACTGACAATGTTCTCTATGTGAAGGGTTTAAAGCATAATCTTTTGAGTGTTGGTCAGATGTGTGACAAAGGTTATGATCTGAGATTCAAAGACAATGGATGCAAGATAATGGAAAGCTTTGGAACTATGATTGCTACTAGTAAGAAGACCAGAGGTAACATCTATCAATTAAGAGGAACTAATGATTACTGTTTATTTGCCCAAGCAGATGAAAGTTGGTTGTGAAATAGAAGGTTATGTCATATAATTTTTGATAATCTGGTAAAGATAAGTTTAGGTCAGATTGTAAGAGACTTACCATGACTTGTGAAACCTTCCAATACTATTTGCAAGGAATGTCAGTTGAGGAAGCAGACAAGAACAAGTTTCAAGAATAAAGAGCAATTTTCTGCCAGTTTGTTGGATCTAGTTCATACATATCTATGTGGTCCTGCAAGGATAAGAAGTTTGCAGGGTGACAGGTACTTCATGTTTCTTATTGATGATTATTCTAGAATGACTTGGGTTACTTTTCTAAGAGACAAATCAGAAGCCCTAGAGAAGTTCAAATCCTTCAAAGCAATGGTCAACAATGAAATAGAACTAAAAATCAAATGCTTGAGGTCTGATAGAGGAGGTGAGTTCACATCAAATGAATTCAACATTTTCTATGAAGAACAAGGAATAAAAAATTAGTTGTCTGCACCTAGAACTCCTCGGCAAAATGGAGTTGTGGAAAGGAAGAACATGATAGTTCAAGAAGCTGTCAGAACAATGATGAAGGAATCTTCCTTGGATACTCTACCAAGAGTAAGGCCTATTGGTGCTACAACAAAAGGTTGAAAAAGATTGTGCAGAGTGCAAATGTGAAGGTGGATGAAGGAAAAAGAAAAACATCATATCATAGTGGCTATGAGTCAGATGAACCTTCTGATATAACTTATGAAGAAAAAGTTGAACAAGAAGACAATTAAAGTGAAGAAGAAAAGGCTCTAGAAATTGCTAAGACTCCCAGGTATGTAAGAATCAATCACTCTAAAGATCAAATTATTGGAGACAAAGAGAAAGGAGTACTAACAAGGAAAAGAGCTGCAGAAGAACAAGTGAATTATTGTTTGCTCTCTACAGTTGAACCAAAAACTATGAATGAAGCCTGCAATGATGAAAATTGGGTTAAGGCAATGGAAGAAGAACTAATACAGATAGAGAAGAATGAAACTTGGGAATTAGTTCCTAGACCTGCTGAAAAAAATGTTATTGGAACCAAATGGGTCTTCAGGAATAAGCTGAATGAAAATGGAGAAGTTGTAAGGAATAAAGCAAGGCTTGTGTGCAAAGGATATTCTCAAATTGAAGGGATAGATTTTGAAGAGACTTTTACTCTAGTAGCTCAGATTGAAGCAATCAGAATCTTTCTGGCATTTGTAGCTCTCAGAGATTTCAAAGTGTATCAGATGGATGTGAAGTCTGCATTCCTGAATGGGGAGTTAGAAGAGGAAGTCTACATTGAGCAACCGGAAGGATTCCAACTATCAAATCAAGGTGATATGGTATGCAGGTTGAAGAAAGCATTATATGGACTTAAGCAAGCTCCCAGCGCATGGTATGCAAGGTTGGATAAATACTTATTGCAATTAGGATTCAGTAAAGGCACTGCTAACATGAATCTTTATTTCAAGATTAATGATGATCAAATTTTGATTATTGAAGTTGTTGTTGATGATATCATCTTTGGTGGAAATGAAGGTATGTGTATGAAATTTGCTGGTGAAATGCAGAAAGAGTTTGAGATGTCTATGTTTGGTGAGATGAATTTCTTTTTGGGTCTGCAAATCAATCAATTAGATAAAGGAATCTTCATATCCTAGTCTAAGTATGTGAAAGAGTTGTTAAAGAAGTTTGGGATGGAAGACTCTAAACCGGTATGTACTCCCATGGTGACTGGCTACAACTTGAGCAAAACTGATGAATCACCCAAGACTGATCAGAAAAAGTACAGATCCATGATTAGAGGATTACTTTATCTAACTCAAACCAGACCTGATATTATGCATGTAGTTTGTCTTGTTGCAAGATTTCAAGCTGATCCAAGAGAATCACATGTGATGGCAGTAAAGAGAATCCTGAGGTATTTAAAAGGCACTCTGGATCATGGCTTATGGTATCCAAAGGATAATGATTTTACTCTTAGTGCTTATACAGATGTTGATTGGGCAGGAGATGTTGATGACAGAAAAAGTACAAGTGGAGGTGCTCTCTTTTTGGGAAATAGATTGGTTTCATGGTTGAGCAAGAAGAAAGATTCAATCTCTTTATCAACAGCAGAAGCAGAGTATATTGCAGCAGCATGTTGTTGTACTCAAGTGTTATGGATGAAGTAGACTTTGAAGGATATAAGAGTTGTTTATGAAGATCCAATTGCAATCTTGTGTGACAATACAAGTGCCATAAATATTTCCAAGAATCCAGTGATGCACTCAAGAACAAAGCATATATCTATAAGGTATCACTTTTTGAGGGAAAAAGTGACAGAGAATGATGTTAAGTTGGAATATGTGTCCACAAAGGATCAGATTGCAGATATTTTCACTAAGCCTTTGCCTAAAAATTCTTTTGAGTATCTCAGGAAAAAATTAGGGGTCATTACCCCTCCATGTCTGAACTAAGATGCAAAGGAATGCATTAGTCTAGTAGAGCCCAAAGATTCACTCTTTGATCTAGATTGATGTTCTGAGAGCTACCTCTCAGGGGGAGTAGCTGAATGATGACAAAAGAGTTGGTTGTAGAAGTTCAAATTTGATCAGAGCAGCAGAGTGCAATTATGCACCCTTTGCCATTCATGTCAAAGGGGGAGAGAAATCATGTGAAAAACTTAGAAAAGAAAAGAGTGCAGATGTGTAAAGAGAAAGGGGGAGAATCATGTCTTGATGGTCTTTACATTTTTTCACATCATATGTTTCCATCAATGACAAAGGGGGAGATTGTTGCAAGTATGTGCCTAATCGGTGTTGTCATTGATGTCAACATATATGTGTTGTCATTGATGTCAACTGTACTCATATCTTGTTGCTTTCTTGTAATGAGTAAGATGCTTTATATTTACTTATGTAAGTAATCTTGATGTTGAGGATAATGAGAAAATTAGCTTCTCCGATAGAAACAATGAGTTGCAGTGGAAACAATGTATTGCATACAGAAGAACAATCCAAGAGATTGCTTTGCATTTCCTGTAGGATGAATATCTTTGTCTACGGATTGGAAGTTGTTTATGTTACATCCCCAATTTTGGCTTTGCTTTACTTTTACTTTTTACTAGGACATAAGTAAATTCATTATGATATTTAGATTAATGACAAGGAAAAATATGGATTTTATTGAATGTCATTTATTGAAATTATAGGAATGATTATGTTAATATCGATTTAATATCTGTTTTAAGAGATTTGATTTATTAGAAGAATTAATTGAATAATGATGCACCGATCACTTGCATTGTTTGATGATAAACAAAACAGGATTATAGGCTATCAAATGACTCTCAGAGAAAAGAGAGAGAGAGTATCTTTCCAGAAGAGAGATATAGACCTCAGGTTACGAGTGGTTTATTTGCCCAACTGAGTTACAAGTGTTTATCCAAAATGTGAACCAATGTGTCGTAAGAGGTAAGCTTTGTCTTGTCAGTTTGCTTCTAAATCTAATTGACAGATTGTCGATATTGTTTTCTAAAACTCACTAAGTCAGTATTAAGTCGTCTTAGTCATTAATAATGTTAACGACATCGTTTGAGCTTGATTTATAACTATTTACGTTCAACGTAAATATTATGACATTATTTTCGTAAAATGTGTTGATAACTGAGAAGGGGGGTGAATCAGTTATCCTAAACTTGCTTCCAATTCAAACACTTAAATCCACTTTGTTATTCAATAGCATAGCAATTTATCATTCATGAAAGCATAAAGCATAAACACCAGAGCAGATACACATCAACACATGAGATACCAAGATTTTGACGTGGAAAACCCAGTTAAGGGAAAAACCACGGGTTGACTAACCCAAGGATTATTCTCTGTTAGAAGAATAAGAAAAATAGATGGCACATGCCAATTAGGGCTCACTACTCGAGCACACTGCTCACAAGAGGTACACTACCTACAAGAGACACACTGTCTACAAAGTAACAAGTATCACAAACTTGAACTGGAGATTGACATCTTTACCATGCCTGGATCAGTTCCATTAAGCCCAAAAACTCCTACTCTGCCTTTCGCTCTTCTTCTTTGCTATGCCACACTCATCCACACACTTCACGCTTTGGAATGACTTCACAATCCTTTATTTATACAAGGCATCGACTTAGGAACAATCATCTAAGTCGGCAAACACTTTTATATCATCCAGAAGACTGTAATACATCCGGTCAGCCTGTCTCAGGAAGAACACCAACAACCGGTGGTCTTTACATCAAATCCACACTCTAACTTCAATGCGAACTGCCAATAGGAATTGTACATGATCCAAGGATCACCAAAACCTTTCTTGAGTCACCAACAACATCCGCACTTTATCAGCTTCCTGAAATTCTTCTCTTCTTCATCTGGAACATCAAGAACATAGTCTGTCATCACTGTCACAATGAAAACGGTGCTTCTGGACCTCCAAACCATGAACAAATCTAGTTGTCACTTCACACGGACTTCTTCAACACTCCCTCCAATCTGCAGACTGAGAAAATGCAATTCTGAAGCTCACCGGACCAATCTGTGACACTCTATCATCACTGAACATCTACCGGAACTGGTTCTACTGGAGCAGTCATAACTTCTTCAGATCGTTATGCGAACCTCTAAAAACTTGACTGGATCATCTCAATACTCATATCTGCAAACCCTTTAAACCGCATCCTCTGATCTTCATCTTATCTTGGACTTTTACCTTACTGTCATCACTTTTCTTCACTATTCCTAATTGAGACTAGTTTCCTCAATATCCTAAGTACACAGCTCATCCAATCCTTCTCATTAATGCAGTATGAGTATGTTGACATCAATGACAACACTGGTTATCCTCATACTTGCAACAATCTCCCCCTTTGTCATTGATGGAAACATATGATGTGAAAAACCATCAAGACAAGAACTTCTCCTTTCTATCACAACTCCCCCTATCAGAAGCAACTCTTCACATGTCTTCTCTTTCTTTACTGCTCCCCCTTTGATCATCAACCACTTGTTTTTCACATGTCTTCTCTCCCCCTTTGACATCAATGGCAAAGGGCTCATACTTGCAACTTTAACACATCAGAATCATACCAGCTGCTCCCCTTGAGTAGCAGCTCCCCATCACCAATCTGGATCACAAGATATGACTGTGATATCCACCAGACTGATGCACATCAGTGCATCCTAGTTCATCACCGGAGGGGCAATAACCCCTAACTTCTCCCTGAGAAACTCAAGAGTCCTTGGGAAGAGGTTTAGTAAAGATATCTGCAATCTGATCCTTAGAGGGCACAAACTCTAGTCTAACTTCATCCTTGTTCACTTGCTCTCTCAGAAAGTGAAACTTGATAGATATATGCTTAGTCTTAGAGTGCAACACCGGATTCTTAGAAATATTTATTGCACTTGAATTATCACAGAAAATTGTGATAGGCTCCTCATACTCCATTTTAATATCTCTTAGCATCTGCTTCATCCATAAAACTTGAGTGCAACTACCTGCTGCTGCAATGTATTCTACTTCAGTTGTAGACAGAGATATTGCATCTTGTTTCTTGCTTAGCCAAGAAACCAATCTCTTTCCCAAAAAGAATGCTCCACCACTGGTACTCTTCCGGTCATCCACATCTCTTGCCCAATCTGCATCTGTGTATGCATGAAGAGAGAAATCATGATCTCTAGGATACCACAAACCATACTCCACTGTCCCTTTTAGATATCTAAAAATTCTCTTGATTGCCATGACATGAGATTCTCTGGGATCAGCCTGGAATCTAGCAACAAGACTAACAGCTTGCATAATATCTGGTCTAGTTTGAGTGAGATACAGCAATTCACCAATCATTGATCTGTACTTTGTCTGGTCTGCCTTAGGAGAGTCATCATCTTTGCTCAACTTGCATCCGGTTGCCATGGGAGTATTCATTGGCTTTGAATCTTCCATCCCAAATTTTCTCAACAATTCTTTCACATATTTGGTCTGAGAAATGAAGATCCCTTTCTTTGTTTGAGTAATTTGTAGACCCAAGAAGAAATTCATTTCACCAAGCATAGACATTTTAAACTCACTTTTCATTTGATTTGCAAAGGTTTTACACATGCTATCTTTCCCTCCAAAGATGATATCATCAACAAATACTTCAACAATCAAGATGTTTTCATGATCAATTTTAAAATATAAGTTACTGTCAATAGTACCTTTGTTGAAACCAATCTGCACAAGATGCTTATCTAATCTTTCATACCAAGCTCTTGGGGCTTGCTTCAATCCATATAGTGCTTTCTTCAACTTGCATACCATATCACCATGATCAGACAATTGAAATCCATCTGGTTGCTCAATGTATACTTCTTCTTCCAAATCACCATTTAGGAAGGCAAACTTGACATCCATCTGATATACCTTGAAGTCTTTGAAGGCAGCAAATGCAAGAAATAATCTAACTGCTTCAATTCTTGCCACCGAAGCAAAGGTTTCTTCAAAATCAATTCCTTCTATTTGAGAGTAGCCTTTGCAGACCAATCTGGCTTTGTTTCTGATTACCTCACCAACTTCATTTAGTTTGTTCCAGAAGACCCATTTGGTTCCAATCACATTCTTGTTTCTAGGTCTGGGAACAAGATCCCAAGTGTGATTTTTCTCAATTTGCATCAGCTCTTCCTCCATTGCTTTGGTCTAGTTTTCATCATTGCAGGCTTCATTTATTGTCTTAGGTTCAATCTTTGAAATCAGACAATATTCATCTGAATTTTGAGCAATTGTCCTTCTAGTTTGCACACCTTTGCTTTTGTCACCTATGATCTGATCTTCAGAGTGGTTCAGTCTTACATACCTTGAAACTTTGGGAGTTTCTTGCACTTCTATTTCTTGATCAGGCTCATTCAGACCTATCTCTTCTTCTTGATTTATCGGATCAGTCTGAATCTGACTTTAAGAAGAGGATTGAGCTCCTTGAACCAGAGTACCATTCTGACCATCTTCATCATATTCATAAAACCTTGAGGGCTTCTCAATTCCTTCATCAACCTTCACATTTGTACTTTCTATCATCTTTCTCAATCTCTTATTGTAACACCGGTATGCTTTGCTTTGAGTGGAGTAACCCAAGAAAATTCCTTCATCACTTCTAGCATCAAACTTTCCTAGATCTTCATCTCTTTTAATGTAACATTTGCTACCAAATACTCTGAAATATCTCACAGTAGGAGTGATGCCAAACCAAAGTTCATAAGGAATCTTACCGGTATTGCTTCTGATTTGAACTCGATTGAGAGTATAGACTGCAGTGCTAACAGCTTCTCTCCAAAACATTTGGGGAACATTTGCTTCCATCATCATTGTCCTGGATGCTCTGGTTCTTTCTCTCTACTACTCCATTCTGCTGTGGAGTCCTAGGAGTAGACAACTGTCTCTTTATACCATGCTTCTCACAAAAATCTATGAATTCACTGGATGTGAATTCACCACCTCTATCATACCTCAAACATTTCAGTTTTAATCTGGTTTGATTCTCTACCATAGCCTTGAAGATTTTGAACTTCTCAAAAGCTTTTGATTTATCTTTTAAAAAGGTAACCCACATCATCCAGAAATAATCATCAATCAGTAACATGAAGTATCTATCACCTTGCATACTCTTGATTCTTGTCGGACCACATAGATTAGTATGAACTAATTCCAATAATCTGGTAGAGGACTGATCCTTGCTTTTGAATGAGACTCTGCTCTGTTTACCTAGCTGACATTCTTTGCACAAACTATTTGTAGGTTTTACCAATTTTGGAAGATCTCTTACAGCCTGAGTATTGCTTACCTCGATGATATTATCAAAATTTACATGACACATCCTTCTATGCCATAGCCAACTCTGATCAACTTGAACAAACATACAACTTTTATTAGTACCAACTAGATGAAAGATATTACCTTTTGTTTGAGTACCGGATGCAATCTCAGTTCCGGAGCTTTCAAAGATCCTGCATCTT
Source organism: Cunninghamia lanceolata (assembly GCA_027924645.1). NCBI lineage: Eukaryota > Viridiplantae > Streptophyta > Pinopsida > Cupressales > Cupressaceae > Cunninghamia > Cunninghamia lanceolata. Next base: position 4,591,012 of record BSBN01000847.1, on the reverse strand, counting down.
CCATTCTTGAACTAGAGATCATAACCTTTGTCCACCAGCTATCCAACACTGAGAAGATTGTGCTTCAATCCTTCAACATACAGTACATTACTGGTTTTGTTCTTTCCATCAAAAGAAATAGTTCCCCTACCTCTGATTCTACCAGCAGAATTATCACCAAACTTTACCATTCATCCTTCATACCTTTCCAAATCTAAGAACTTGTTCTTGTCACCTGTCATATGGTGAGAGCATCCATTGTCAATAACTCAATCATCCTTTTCTTCAACTTGGGCAGCCAAAGCTCTTTCTACAACCTTATGATTGACAGATTCAGAGGACATTGGATCTTCTTCCTTGATGGCAATAAACACCCATTCATTTCCAGATTTGTTTCCTATCTCTGATTCATCATCTGTTATTCCTTCATTATCATCTTCTTCATGAAGAAGTTCCAGTTTAATCCAGATCTCATAGGCAGTTGGTAGGTCAATAACATTTGAGAGCTCTGAGTCAGTTAAAGCGCTTAGAAGAGCCTCTTTGGTTTGCAGATTGTTTTCAGCATCTGTGATTTCATTTAGGGTTGTCGGACCACCCTGTGGAGGTACATATGCTTTTGTGACCATGGACAAGTACGCCTTTCCCATACACTCTAAGTGACATTTCATGCAACCTTTCCAAAGAAAGAAGTTGGTTCCATCAAACTTCAGACTATCCTTCTTGTATGACGACATCCTGGATCTCCTCAAGCGGTTAAGCTCCTTTTAGAGGAATTTGGCTTTGATACCAATTGTTGATAACTGAGAGGGGGGGTGAATCAGTTATCCTAAACTTGCTTCCAATTCAAAACCTTAAATCCACTTTGTTATTCAATAGCATAGCAATTTATCATTCATGAAAGCATAAAGCATAAACACCAGAGCAGATACACATCAACACATGAGAAACCAAGATTTTGACGTGGAAAACCTGGTTAAGGGAAAAACCACGGGGTGATTAAACCAAGGATTATTCTATGTTAGAAGAATAAGAAAAATAGATGGCACATGCCAATTAGGGCTCACTACCTGAGCACACTTCTCACAAGAGGCACACGCCTACAAGAGACACATTGTCTACAAAGTAACAAGTATCACAAACTTGAACTGGAGATTGACATCTTTACCATGCCTGGATCAGTTCCATTAAGCCCAAAAACTCATGCTCTACCTTTCACTCTTTTTCTTCGCTATGCCACACTCATCCACACACTTCACGCTTTGGAATGACTTCACAATCCTTTATTTATACAAGGCATCGACTTAGGAACAATCATCTAAGTCGGCAAACACTTTTATATCATCCGAAAGACATGTAATACATCCGATCGACCTGTCTCAGGAAGAACACCAACAACCAATGGTCTTTATATCAAATCCACACTCTAACTTCAATGCGGACCGCCAATAGGAATTGTACATGATCCAAGGATCACCAAAACCTTTCCTGAGTCACCAACAACATCCGCACTTTATCAGCTTCCTGAAATTCTTCTCTTCTTCATCTGGAACATCAAGAACGCAGTCTGTCATCACTGTCACAATGAAAACGGTGCTTCCAGACCTCCAAACCATGAACAAATCTAGTTGTCACTTCACACGGACTTCTTCAACACTCCCTCCAATCCGCAGACTGAGAAAATGCAATTCTGGAGCTCACCGGACCAATCTGTGACACTCTGTCATCACTGAACATCTGCCGGAACCGGCTAGAGCAGTCATAACTTCTTCAGATCGTTATGCGGACCTCTAAAAACTTGACTGGATCATCTCAATACTCATATCTGCAAACCCTTTAAACCGCATCCTCTGATCTTCATCTTATCTTGGACTTTTACCTTACTGTCATCACTTTTCTTCAATGTTCCTAATTGAGACTAGTTTCCTCAATGTCCTCAGTACACAGCTCATCCAATCCTTCTCATTAATGCAGTATGAGTATGTTGACATCAATGACAACACTAGTTATCCTCATACTTGCAACAAAATGATTATCTAATACTATTATTAAGATATTCAATGTGTTATAACGATTCGTAAACGTTAAGACGTTTCTGTTGAAGTTATTATTATGTGATTATTGTCGACGGATTATGATGGGGAGACAAGCTCGACCCAATCACAATATCTATGAACCATGGTTTAATAATACCTTAATATTGAATAAACCATATCTATTTTTATGTAATGGGCAATATTATGAGAATTATAGTTGATGTAATCAATATAATTATTATTGATGTATTCAATATATATATAGATGCTTTGGCATCGAATGAGGATATTACCTCATATTAAGTCGATGGGTAAATGTTTGAGTAAGCCGAAGGATTATTTATAGGTAAGTCTTTATTAGTGTTAGTGGTCGATCAACCCACTCATGGGTAGCATTTAAATCAAGTTTTGTTTTAGATGATGTGTTGACCATGGCTAAGAAGGTGGACTATGGTTTTAACCGCCACAACGGATGATCCTGTGAGCGATAAATTCTCACTGTCATGAGGGAATACACGCATAAATATTGGTCTTCTGTTATGAATTAACCACCTTAGACTGTGTAACTTTGTTTAAAGTTTGTTGCTGAGCATAGAGGAGGCAGGGAATAAGGCAACTCTATAGGATTCATGCCACCCTCATTATGACTATTGATTCAATGAGCCGTGGTAGTTATTTATATTAGAGTTTTTAGAACTTAAAACACACAGAGACGCACGAGGAAGAGAAGAGTTAGGGAATAGAAGTTTGTAGCTGTGACAGAAGCAGGAATAGATAATCTAAGTGGTGTCGACCTTGTGACTATTTGCACATCACAGCCAGCTTAAGATTGCATACTTCCAAGTATTCCTCAGTTGCATGTATTATTTAACCATTCGATTGGTAATCTAAACTGTGCTATGTTATAATATAGAATGATTAAATGAGTTCATTGGTAAGGTTTAAACCATCTGAGCTTAAGGGTAATAGTCAAAAACTGTTTAGTAGCAACTTAGGAAAGAACAAAACATTCTTAAGTAAACTCTATTGAAGTCGATGAAGACAACAACGTCATTTTATTTGTTTGATATTTGGTCATATCAGTAAGTATACTGTTATAGTAAACTGAGTCGACCGTCTTCTTGGTAATTCTAAAACCGTTGATCATACTAAATCAGAGAATGATAGATAAATGAATATCTTAGAAGGAGAATGCTATAAGTTTTCATAAGCTTGATTAAATAGTCTTCTTAGTAAATTAAGTTTGGATTAAGCCAATAAGGAGTTTGGTAATAACCATACGATTGATTCTCAAATAGATGAACCATGCTCAGTACTCTCATTTTGAACCATATAGAAATGGGGTTATAATGAGTTAACATTTTTGTCTTGTATAGGTTATATACATAGATGCATAGCGGATAATGTTATTTAAACCAAGAGTTTTAGATTCATAAAAACTGTTAGAAAACCTTTGTATCATATTAATGGTAGTAACTATAGATATTTTGGAAGATGGAAAAGGTTATTATGAGAATTCCATTTAAGTCTAATTGTCTTTGTTATTCATGAAAAGATCCAATTCATTGGAGTAGGTTAAGTATTCTTGAGAATGTTCTTGAAGGAATATTTATACTAGGGTATGTTTTATTTATAAACATTATCAAAATTGTTGTATTGTTATATCGTATTAACAAGGGATATTAGGGTAACCCTAGAGTCGACTACCAACCAACTGAATGGTTAAGTCATATAGGCTTACTTAAGTCAAAGTATTATTATTGTGACTCATAGATTCAACTATTACATGAATAGGGTTGGAAAGAGATTTAAACTGCGAGAATATGACAGTATTCAAGTCGAGTAGGGGTGGGTGAACATAACGACTACGTTCATTATGAACGAGATTGATATTTAAAAACTTTGGCCAAAGTAATGCATTTGTTTTCTGCATGCATTGTTGGTTCACTGTATTCGGATTGCTCATTCTATCAGAAATCATACTTAGCTAGAGGGTATCTAGGGTTGTATGGTTGATAGAGTTGAGTAGAATACAACACTATGTACTTGGAAATAGGCAAATTACCACTAGTCACCTTTGGTCTATATTCCTCGTGAAGGGTAGGGCCACTTTCTATGTGGAAGATGTGTGGGAGATCGTTGGTCTGTGGTTGGAGGTTAATCACTAGAAAGATGCTCTCTCTCCAAGCAGGAAACATGCCAGGACTTGTGATAAAGATGTCAGATATTTAGATGCAGTATTGATTCCAAATATGTAAATGAAATGGTTTTACATTTGTAACTTTGTAAATGAAAAGACAATATGGATATATTGTATTTGTAAAAAAAAAGAAAGAAATCCTGTAATTGCAAATACTTGATCATTTGTTATATAAAAGAAAAAATTTCTTTATCTCATTTTCACTTTGTTGAATTACTTAATGGTAAATCTTCTAGTTTTTCTATGTATTTGAACGTGGATGTTACATATGGTATCAGAGCTACCAGGTTCAACACTAGGGCTTATGAGACCACTATGCTTTCCTGTAGTCAACATTATACGATTAGCTAATGTTTGAAAATTTCTGTGCCAGGTTGGTACATTTTAAGAAGACAGCAAGAAATTCTATTAATGTGAGCCAACGTTTCCTAAAAGCTAAAAGAGAACGTGAGGCCATTATCAAAACATTTGAGGGAACCAATGATGAGAGTGACATTTGGTTGAGTTATACTAAAACTCTGGCAACTGCCTTAACTCGAATTAAGCGAGTGAGAAGGGAAGATAAAGAAAGAGTTAAGATCACTGCCAAAATCATAGAATATATGTCGGATGAGGAAACAACTATGGTTAGGCGAGATCCCCGCATACCCTCAACTATTAAGATCATAGAAATTAGGTCTGATAGTGAGTCAGAGGGTTATACACCTCAGGATTATGCATTTGGAAATGAGTCTAAGGGATATACACCTCTTGAGCATGACTTTTGAAGTCATTTCTTGTATAAAGAAGAAAACTCCTTACTTTTGAAATGAAATAAATAAAAAGAGTTGTTTTTGTGCCAAACTATTGTTTAAATTGAGTATTATGTTTAGATTTAATGGGTTACATTATAATCTTGAACTAATGGACAACTCAATATTCTCAGGTGTGAGAAATCGATAAACATGGTGCGGACAAGAACTAACCAAGGAGAAACTGAAGAGGGAAATCACCCACCAAATAATAAGCTGGACCAAATCATAACCATGTTAGAGGAAACCAAGAAAAGATTGGGTGATTTGGAAAAGAAGGTGGATGATAAAGGGAATATTGAGGGAGGAGGTGAAAACTCTCATGGTGAAAGCGGAGAAAATCATGAAGATCAAAGTAAGAGTACTGAACCTCATAAAGACGCTGGGGATAGATTGACCTTGGAGCTCTCAAAGGATATGAAGAAGGTTGTTCCACCAAAATTTGATGGGATAGAAACCAGGGATGTTGCAGAAGCTTGGTTAACAGAAATGGAAAAGTACTTTGAGATAACAAATTACTCGGAGGTGACTAAGGTAGTTTGGGGAGCATTCCAACTAGCAGGAGAAGCATCCACTTGGTGGATGAATAAAAAGATGGAATTGAATTTGATCTCTCTAAGGGTTGTTGGTTTTAGGATAGACAACTGAGAGGGGGGGTGAATCAGTTGTCACAAAAACTTTCTTTTCTTTAAACACTTAAATCCTTCTTATATAATAATGATTCAATCATGGAAGCACAATGCAATAACTCAAGAGCAAAAACACATTAACACATATGACACCAAGATTTTAACGTGGAAAACCCGGTTAAGGGAAAAACCACGGGGTGACTAACCCAAGATTGTATTCTCTGTTAAAAGAATAAGAAGAACAAAATGGCACTTGCCAATTAGGACTCACTGCCTGAGCACACTGCTCACAACAGGCCCACTACCTACAGGAGACACACTATCTACATAATAATATAAATATTACATACTTGAACTGGAGATTAGCATCTTCACCATGCTTGAGACAATTTCATTTAAGCTTGAGATAGTTTCATTTAAGCTCAACACTTCTGCTATGCTTTTCACTCTTCTCCTCTCTACCACTTTTTCATCTCAACCAAGGATACTTTGAAATGACTTCACAAATCTTATTTATACAAGACATCAACTTTGGGATAATCATCAAAGTTGGCACAACATACTTTATTTTATTATAGAGCAGTTACAAAAATATAATTTGATTTGTTACAAAGACTTCATGTGTATCACCACACTGTCAGCCACACATATCTAGGATTTCAATCTTCTTTGTGGAACATGCCATGCTACGCATAACATCTTCAAGATCATCTGCAAGATGTGTAAAACATCCGGTCGGCCATGATTAGGAAGAACACCATCACCCGAGAGTAAATCTTCAATTACGAGCTCAATCTTCAATGCGGACTGCCAACACGAACTGGACACAATCTAGAGACCCCCACAAGCTTGCCTGAATCACCAAGAACATCCACACCACTTCTGCTTACTAAAATCATTCGCAATCTTCATCTGGAACCTCAAGAACACAGTCTATCATCATTGTCACATTAGAATAAATGCTTGTGGACCTCCAGACCATGAACCAATTGAGTTCTCAATTCACATTGGCTTCCTAAACATTCCACCAAATCCGCAGAACAAGATATTGCATTTCTGGATCTCACCAGACCTATTTGTGTCACTCTGTCACCTCTGAATAGCTGCCAAAACCAGTTTTATTCATATGGCCATAACTTCTCCAAATCTTCATGTGGACCTCTCAAATATTGACTAGATCATCTTTAGACACATATCTACAAACCCTTTGATGCACATTCCCCGATCTTCATCTAGCTGGGATCTTCACTTCATAGAGCTTCACTGTCTTCACTATTTCTGATAGGACTAATTTTCTCAATATACTCAGCACACAGCTCATCCAATCCTTGACATCAATGCAACAGGAGTATGCTGACATCAATGACAACACCGATTAGGCCCATACTTGCAACAAGGGTAACCTGGAATGAGTTCGTGGAACTCTTTCGTAAAAGATGATTACCACAACTCTATTTTGATCAGAAACTGACTGATTTTCAGATTCTTCGAGAAGGAGATATGACAGTGGTAGAATATGGAGAAAAATTCACTCGACTCCTGAAATATGTTCCACAGTATCAAAAGGATGAGAGATTCAAGATCAAAAAATTCATCATGGGCTTAAATGCTCAAATAGGTGGTGAAGTGGATGTACATGGTCCTACAACAATGGATCAAGTGTATGAGAAGGTGATCAAGCAAGAGCAAAAGTTGAAATCCATCTCAGCTTATCGTGATAGAAGCCGCAAGAGGTTTAATGGAACTCCTAACAATCAACCCTGCAAAAAAAGATATGAAAAGAGTTACGATAATAAGAGAAAAGATAAAGGACCTCAGAAGAGCAAAGGTGGATTTGGCAATGAGAAGAAGAATGACAACTATAAAAGAAATGATGATAACTACGGGAAGACTTCAGATAAGAAAGGACCCATTGGAGGATGCTTTACTTGTGGGGGCGACCATTATGCAAATCGTTGCCCTAACAAGAATTAAAATGGACAACAAAAAGGTACTGCACTACCTACTCAACAAGAAGCATTCCAGCAAAGGATTCATGCAACTCTTGACAATCATCAAGCAGAGTATAAAATCACACCCATAGAGATGACAGGTACTTTGTTTGAGGTTCCTATATCTGTTTTGATTGATACAGGAGCCACAGAAAACTTTGTTTCTCCTAGAATTTTGAATTAAATTTCTAGAAAATCTGGTTACATGTCCAAACCTTGGTCAGTAGAATATGCTAACCAATCTAAGGCTCAGGTAGAGCAATGTTTGTTTGAAGCCAAAGTTGACCTTCCTAGTTTCTCAACTAAAGTAAATCTGTATGTAGCTCCCTTAGGTTCCTATGATGTGATCATAGGAATGGATTGGTTATGGAAATATAGAGCTAAGGTTGACTATTTTTTGAAAATAGTTGAATGCTTAGATGATTTGGGAAATCTGACCCAATTCCAAGGGATTCAAAGAGAAGTTAAAATTAGAACTATCTCTACTAAGCAATTAAAAAGGGCCAGAAGGAAAGGTTGTCAGTTGTTTGCAATTAAAATGGAACAAGTGGAGGAAGGGGTAGGAAACCCTACTTTATCTTTTGGGGAAAAGTATCCTTTTCTTTGGGAATTTCAAGATGTGTTTCCAGAAGAACTACCAGGATTGCCTCCAAAAGGGTTTTTGATTTTTCTATTGATATTAAACCAGGATCTGAGCCTATATCAAAAGTACCCTATTGTATGACGACAACTGAGTTAATGGAATTGAAAGCACAATTACAAGAATTATTGGCAAAAGGTTTAATCAAACCCAATGTTTCACCTTGGGGTGCTCCGGTTATTTTTGTTAAGAAGAAGGATGGAACCCTTCATTTGTGTATAGATTATTGTATGCTTAATAAAACAATGGTAAAGAACAAATATCCTTTGCCACGTATTGATGATATTTTTTATCAGATGAGTGAAGCTATTGTGTTTTCAAAGATTGATTTATGATCAAGATATCATCAGTTAAGACTGAAAGGTGAAGATATTCATAAGACAGCTTTTAGAACTAGATATGGACATTATGAGTTCACAGTGTTGCCATTTGGTTTGACAAATGCACCTGCCGCATTTATGAATCTCATGAATAGTATATTCAGAGATTGTTTGGATAAATTTGTTTTAGTTTTTCTAGATGATATACTCATTTATTCTAAGAATGAGGAAGAACATCATCGGCACCTACAAACAATTCTGCAAAGGTTAAGAGAACATAAGTTATATGGGAAGCTATCTAAGTGCACATTCTTTCAGAAGGAAGTTCAATACCTAGGTCATATTATATCAGCTAATTGAATGTCTGTTGATCTTGCAAAAATTCCAGCTATCCTGGATTGGCCTATACCGACCAATGTACATGAGGTGCGTAGTTTCATGGACCTGGTAGGATATTATAGAAAGTTTGTTCTAAACTTCTCCAGTATTGCTAGTCCAATCACTTCCCTGCAGAGGAAAGGGAAGAGATTTGAATGGATAGACAAATGTCAGGAAGCATTTGAGCTCTTAAAAGAAAAGTTAACTATAGCTCCGATCTTGAAAGTTCCTGACCCCGAAGGACAATTTGAGGTAATCACAGATGCCTCGAGAGAAGGATTAGGAGGAGTGCTTATGCAAGAAGGAAGAGTCATAGCATATGAGTCAAGGAAATTGAAATCCTATGAGAAAAATTATGCACCGCATGATCTAGAATTGACAGCAGTAATTCATGCCTTACAAATGTGGAGACATTATTTGTTGGGAAAGAATTTTGTACTTAAATCAGACCATCAAAGTCTTAAGTGTATTTTCTCTCAACCACATTTGAATGCACGACAAAGGAGATGGTTAGAATTGATATCTGACTATGACTTTGAGATAAACTACATCAAAGGGAAAGAGAATAGAGTAGCTGATGCTTTGAGCCGTAGAAGACATATAGCTTTTATTATTTCTATTCATGGAAAATTTAAGGATTTGGTATTGCAAAATTTGTCAGGTGATGAGTTTTATAAGCAGGTTAATCAAGCTTTGAAAGATAATCCTAAAGATCTAAGATATGATGGTTTTCTGCTTGAGTCAGATGGGCTATTGAGGTATAAAGATAGAATCTATGTGCCTGATTCAGCTGGATTAAGGGACTTGGTATGGAAAGAAGTTCATACAGCATCGTATTCAGGACATCCAGGAGTAATTAAACTTCTAGTGGATGTTAAACCTCTTTATTTCTGGAAAGGAATGAAGAATGATGCTGCAATATTTGTAGCAAGCTGTTTGGGATGTTTAAGGGTAAAGGCCGAGCATCATCACCCCACAGGATTGTTATATCCACATGATGTACCAGAGTGGAAATGGCAAGTTATTAGCATGGATTTTGTTCAAGGACTTCCTATGTCAAGGAATCGACATGATGCCATTTTGGTGGTAGTTGATAAACTTACAAAGGTAGCACATTTTATACTAGGGAATTTGACTGATGGAGCACTGGTGTTAGCTCATAAATTTGTGCAAGAGGTATTTAGATTGCATGGTTTCCCTGAAAAGATTATCTCAGATAGAAATGTGTGTGTAACGTGAAGGTTTTGGCAAACGTTGTTTTCTGCGCTAGGGACTAAACTTAATGTAAGTACAGCTTACCATCTTAAAACCGATGGGCAAACTGAGAGAGTTAACCAAGTATTGGAAGATTTGTTGCATATGTATTGTATGGATCAGCAATATAAGTGGGAGGAATACTTACCACTTGTGGAATTTGCTTACAACAATTCCTATCATTTCGCTATTAAGATGGCGCCATTCAAAGCATTGTATGGAAGAAGATGTTGAACTCCTATAAGCTAAGATATGCTAGAGGATAGGATTAGCATCAGGCCAGAAATGCTAGCTGAAATGGAAGAGAAAGTTAAGCTAATCAGAAAAAGATTGGTAGAAGCCAATGATAGGCAAAAGAGCTATGCAGATGCAAAACGTGTTCCAAGGCAATTATCCACTGGAGAAAAAGTCCTTTTGAGGGTTAAACCTCAGAAAAGTTCTATTAAGTTTGGGAAGTCCTCTAAGCTAGTCCCTTGATATGTGGGACCCTTTGAAGTGCTTGAAGTAGTCAATCCGGTTGCTTACAGAATTGCTCTACCTACAGTCTTATCTAGAATGCACAATGTGTTTCATGTGTCATATTTGAAGAAATATGTTGCAGGAAATAATCATATTTTGACTTGGAATTCTTTACAGATGCAAGACCCAGGGGTGGTCACGATCGAGCCACTCAAGGTGTTAGAAATGCACAAGCTCCGCTTGCGTAACAGAGAGGTCTTGCAATGCAAGGTCCAATGGGACCAGTATGCTGAGGAAAATGCTACATGGGAGGATTACCATGAATTTTATCAAAAAATTCCTCATTTATTTTATAATGTTACCAGTTGAAGATAATGAACTTGTTTCTTTTTTTTGATACTTTTAAATACCTTATATCATTGAGGACGATGAATCTTTAGGGGAAGGATATGTTACATCCCCAATTTTGGCTTTGCTTTACTTTTACTTTTTATTGGGACATAAGTAAATTCATTATGATATTTAGATTAATGACAAGGAAAAATATGGATTTTATTGAAATTATAGGAATGATTATGTTAATATCGATTTAATATCTATTTTAAGAGATTTGATTTATTAGATGAATTAATTGAATAATGATGCACTGATCACTTGCATTGTTTGATGACAAGAGAAACAGGATTACAGGCTATCAAATGACTCTCAGAGAAAAGAGAGAGAGTATCTTTCACGAAGAGAGATATAGACCTCCGATTACGAGTGGTTTATTTGCCCAACTGAGTTACACGTGTTTATCAAAAATGTGAACCAATGTGTCGTAAGAGGTAAGCTTTCTCTTGTCAGTTTGCTTTTAAACCTAATCAACAGATAGTCAATATTGTTTTCTAAAACTCACTAAGTCGGTATTAAGTCATCTTAGTCGTTAATAATGTTAACGACGTCGTTTGAGCTTGATTTATAACTATTTACATACAACGTAAATATTACGATGTTGTTGTAAAATGATTATCTAATACTATTATTAAGATATTCAATGTGTTATAACGATTCGTAAATGTTAAGACGTTTCTGTTGAAGTTATTATTATGTGATTATTGTCGACGGATTATGATGGGGAGACAAGCTCGACCCAATCACAATATCCGTGAACCATGGTTTAATAATACCTTAATATTGAATAAACCATATCTATTTTTATGTAATGGGCGATATTATAAGAATTATAGTTGATGTAATCAATATAATTATTATTGATGTATTCAATATATATATAGATGCTTGGGCATCGAATGAGGATATTACCTCATATTAAGTCGATGGGTAAATGTTTGAGTAAGCCGAAGGATTATTTATAGGTAAGTCTTTATTAGTGTTAGTGGTCGATCAACCCACTCATGGGTAGCATTTAAATCAAGTTTTGTCTTAGATGATGTGTTGACCATGGCTAAGAAGGTGGACTGTGGTTTTAACCGCCACAACGGACGATCCTGTGAGCAATAAATTCTCACTGTCATGAGGGAATATGCGCATAAATATTGGTCTTCTGTTATGAATTAACCACCTTAGACTGTGTAACTTTGTTTAAAGTTTGTTGCTGAGCATAGAGGAGGCAGGGAATAAAGCGACTCTGTAGGAGTCATGCCACCCTCATTATGACTATCGATTCAATGAGTCGTGGTAGTTATTTATATTAGAGTTTTTAGAACTTAAAACACACAGAGACGCACGGGGAAGAGAAGAGTTAGGGAATAGAAGTTTGTAGTTGTGATAGAAGCATGAATAGATAATTTGAGTGGCGTCGACCTTGTGACTATTTGCACATCACAACTAGCTTAAGATTGCATACTTCTAGGTATTCCTCAGTTGCATGTATTATTTAACCATTCGATTGGTAATCTAAACCGTGCTATGTTATAATATAGAATGATTAAATGAGTTCGTTGGTAAGGTTTAAACCATCTAAGCTTAAGGGTAATAGTCAAAAACTATTTAGTAGCAACTTAGGAAAGAACATAACATTCTTAAGTAAACTCTATTGAAGTCAATGAAGACAACAACATTATTTTATTTGTTTGATATTTGGTCATATCAGTAAGTATACTGTTATAGTAAACTGAGTCGACCGTCTTCTTGGTAATTCTAAAACCGTTGATCATACTAAATCAGAGAATGATAGATAAATGAATATCTTAGAAGGAGAATGCTATAAGTTGTCATAAGCTTGATTAAATAGTCTTCTTAGTAAATTAAGTTTGGATTAAGCCAATAAGGAGTTTGGTAATAACCATACGATTGACTCTCGAATGGATGAACCATGCACAATACTCTCATTTTAAACCATATAGAAATGGGGTTATAATGAGTTAACATTTTTGTCTTGTATAGGTTATATACATAGATGCATAGCAGATAATGTTATTTAAACCAAGAGTTTTAGATTCATAAAAACTGTTAGAAAACCTTTATATCAGATCAATGGTAGTAACTTATAGAAATTTTGGAAGATGGAAAAGGTTATTATGAGAATTCCATTTAAGTCTAATTGTCTTTGTTATTCATGAAAAGATCCAATTCATTGGAGTAGGTTAAGTATTCTTGAGAATGTTCTTGAAGGAATATTTATACATAGGGTATGTTTGTTTATAAACATTATCAAAATTGTTGTATTGTTATATTGTATTAACAAGGGATATTAGGGTAACCCTAGAGTCGACTACCAACCAACTAAATGGTTAAGTCATATAGACTTACTTAAGTCAGTATTATTATTGTGACTCATAGATTCAACTATTACAAGAATAGGGTTGGAAAGAGATTTAAACTGCGAGAATATGACAGTATCCAAGTTGAGTAGGGGTGGGTGAACATAACGACTATGTTCATTATGAATGAGATTGATATTTAAAAACTTTGGCCAAAGTAATGCATTTGTTTTCTGCATGCATTATCGGTTCACTGTATTCGGATTGCTCATTCTATCAAAAATCATACTTAGCTAGAGGGTATCTAGGGTTGTATGGTTGATAGAGTTGAGTAGAATACAACACTATGTACTTGGAAATAGGCAAATTACCACTAGTCACCTTTGGTCTATATTCCTCGTGAAGGGTAAGGCCACTTCCTACGTGGAAGATGTGTGGGAGACCGTCGGTCTGTGGTTGCAGGTTAATCACTGGAAAGATGCTCTCTCTCCAAGCAGGAAACATGCCAGGACTTGTGATAAAGATTTCAGATATTTAGATGCAGTATTGATTCCAAATATGTAAATGAAATGGGTTTACATTTGTAACTTTGTAAATGAAAAGACAATATGGATATATTTTATTTGTAAAAAAAAAGAAAGAAATCCTGTAATTGCAAATACTTGATCATTTGTTATATAAAAGAAAAAATTTCTCTATCTCATTTTCACCTTGTTGAATTACTTAATGGTAAATCTTCTAGTTTTTCTATGTATTCGAACATGAATGTTATAGTTTAGAAGTCCATCTGAAGATGCTATATTCTGATTTTGAGCCTCCGGTATGAAGAATTGAGTGAGTTATGTTTACCAGAGTGAAAACAACTTTTTCTGTATGTTTGGCAAAGACAGGGAAAAAGTATTATGCTTCGCATTCCTCCGCATTGAAGTATTTTGATCTGCGGTTCTACAGTTAAGTCTGAGATTATGTTAAGTGCTTTCAACTCCAATGGTTCATGATCTAGTGGTCCGCAAGCTATCCTTTCTTTATGACAGTGGCTGACAGTGTTGTTCTTATGCTTTGATTTGAAGAATCTTCTTGACAGAGTGGTTAGAGATTGTGCGGCTGTTCCTGGTGATTACAATGTGCTTGTGGATGTCTCCTGATCATGTTCCTACCTTTGGATTGGTCCACAAAGAGAAGTTTGGATTGTGAAAGAAGAATGTTCTTAGAAGACCTAGTGTTAACTCCAGTCTTGGTCAACTTGGTTGATTTCACTATTTGTGAAGATTCATTGAAGATTGTAGAAGCATGTTGTGGCATGGAGGATTGCATTTGAGTCCCAACTAAGGCGTGGCATGTTCATCATACTTCTCTACATATTTCCTTAGCTAAATTTTGTAATAGGTCTAGACCTATTTGTGTGTATGTTTTGCAATGCTGACCTTAGAGAATGTTCCAATGGTTGATGAATGTAATGCCGACCTTGATGTACATTCCAAGGTTGATGAATTGTATAAAATCATATAATAGAGTTGCGAAAAAGGTGTGTGTATGTGAATATGAAGAGATAAGTGCGAAGGTGTGAAAGAGTAGAGCAGAGAAGTTATATTGTGCTTCAATGGAACTGAATTGTGGCATGGAGTAGATGATACTTAATCAGTTCACCACTTTGGCAGTGAGCCACCCCTTGGCAGTGAGCCACCCTTTGGTAGTGAGTCATTCTTTGCAGTGAGCAATTTGGGCAGTGAGCCTTGTAAGCAGTGAACCTCTATTTTTCGGTATTGTTATAACTCATATTTCTGTGGGCTAACACCTAGCATGGTTTTTCCCTTTTAGGTTTTTCCACGTAAAAATTTGGTGTCTACTGTGTTGGATGTGTGATTGTGATTAAGTTTATGGTTTCATGCTTTCATGGTTAAATCTGATTATAAGTAATTAAGTTGTTGATGGTTTGATATTCATATGAAGCTAAGTTTTTGTGACAACTGATTCACCCCCCTCTCAGTTGTCCAATGTATTTCAACAATGATTACTATTTCAAAATGAATACTCATTCGAGCATGAGAAAATCGAAGAACAACTATCAAAATCACACATTTGGTATGTGGGATTTGGAAGGTACCACGAATTACTATAATGGTGTGTGAAATCAACCCAACATTATAGTTGGAAGTGGAATTGTTGGGTTATTTTTCGTAAGTGGAAGTCTTATACAACAAAATTTTATTATTATATTACTGTTATACGTTGTTTCATTCTAAGTCTATCTGTTATAGACTACTTGCAATGGGGGGTGATATGGTCCACACAAAACCTAGGTCTTGTGAGGAATTGAAAAAGGATAGCACTATCTGGTATATCTGCAATGAAAGGGGCATTGCGTCATTTTTAGAGTGTCTGAACGGTTATGACAAAAACCTCTCAATTCAATTTTCCAAATCCTAGAATCAAAGAGATGTCCAACTGGGGGTGTTGGGTTTGAAGTCAATGAATATGTTATCAATCAAGCTACTGGTATGAAATGCAAAGGAAAAAAAGTGAAGACAGTAAGGTCCAGGACACTGAGAGCATGGACATTTTCTTCAAAGAGGGAGAAGAACCTATCAAATACCAAAATGGATTTGAGTGTGAAAATCTTCCAAAGCCGTGGGATAAGGTATGTTGGGTTCTCATTAAGTATTTTACCCTTGAAGGCCATTTTAAATGTTATTTTCGTTACCATTTTGCGTTGATGAACCACTTTCATCATAAAATTCTAATGAGCTTACCTTTCTTTTTGTTATCTTCTCTTGAGAATTACATCAAGGAAGCTAAAGTTTTTACTCTAAAAACCCCAGTAAGCCTATCATTCCTCTCCATCAAGGCTTAATTATGCACCTCTATCACTTACACCTTGCTCTTTACCCACCCAAACCCATCAAAGTCAGCATTGTGGAGAATTCCCCTCCTTGTAACCCTATGGATAAGGGTAAGAAACCCCTCACTGTAGCTAGGACTTCTTCTCCCCAATCTAAAAGTAAAGTGAAGGTGAGTGTTTATCAACATGAGGTTGTTGAGGTTGAACCCTTAGAGAAACCCATGGATAGAGCTAAGAAGGATGATACTAGCTAGCTTAAGAAAACTGTGTTGAAGACTAAGCCTTCCCTGAAGCAAGTTAAGTCTACCCCCAATACTCTTGTTAGTAAATACAAAACCCATGACGAGGCAGTGGAGGGGTTGTGTTCTCTAAAACACAGTTCCCTAGATAAACAGGGTGACAATAAGGTTACTGTTAAGAGAAATCTTGAAGGGAGCATTAACAAAAGTGTGGGTAAAAAAGCCAAAGGTAGTCATGATGTTGCTGGGGAGAAAGGTGAAGAGGCTATGAGTCAATTTGTTGGTATGGCCTTGTTTACTCCCAAGGAAAATATTAATTCCCAAATGGATGATCAGGAGGAAGTTGGGGCTTCTCATAAGTAGGAGAAGAAAGGTAAGAGAATTAGAAGATCTACCAAGTTGGCTAGGATGCGGCCTCCCAATTTAAAAGATATTGAAATTTAAAGTGATTCAGGCAAGAGGAGGGTAACACAGAGGAAGAAGGGAAGAAGGAGGACGATGAATCTTTAGGGGAAGGATAAGTTACATCCCCAATTTTGGCTTTGCTTTACTTTTACTTTTTACTAGGACATAAGTAAATTCATTATGATATTTAGATTAATGACAAGGAAAAATATGGATTTTATTGAATGTCATTTATTGAAATTATAGGAATGATTATGTTAATATCAATTTAATATCTATTTTAAGAGATTTGATTTATTAGATGAATTAATTGAATAATGATGCACTAATCACTTGCATTGTTTAATGACAAGAGAAACAGGATTACAAGCTATCAAATGACTCTCGAAGAAAAGAGAGAGAGAGTATCTTTCCAGAAGGGAGATATAGACCTCAGGTTACGAGTGGTATATTTGCCCAACTGAGTTACAAGTGTTTATCAAAAATGTGAACCAATGTGTTGTAAGAGGTAAGCTTTGTCTTGTCAGTTTGCTTTTAAACCTAATCGATAGATAGTCAATATTGTTTTCTAAAACGCACTAAGTCGGTATTAAGTCATCTTAGTTGTTAATAACGTTAACGATGTCGTTTGAGATTGATTTATAACTATTTACATACAACATAAATATTACGACGTTGTTGTAAAATGATTATCTAATACTATTATTAAGATATTCGATGTGTTATAATGATTCGTAAACGTTAAGACGTTTTCGTTGAAGTTATTATTATGTGATTATTGTCAACAGATTATGATGGGGAGACAAGCTCAACCCAATCACAATATTCGTGAACCATGGTTTAATAATACCTTAATATTGAATAAACCATATCTATTTTTATGTAATGGGCGATATTATGAGAATTATAGTTGTTGTAATCAATATAATTATTATTGATGTATTCAATATATATATAGATTCTTTGGCATCGAATGAGGATATTACCTCATATTGAGTCGATGGGTAAATGTTTGAGTAAGTCGAAGGCTTATTTATAGGTAAGTCTTTATTAGTGTTAGTGGTCGATCAACCCACTCATGGGCAACATTTAAATCAAGTTTTGTTTTAGATGATGTGTCGACCATGGATAAGAAGGTGGACTGTGGTTTTAACCGCCACAACAAACAAGCCTGTGATTGATAAATTCTCACTATCATGAGGGGATACGCACATAAATATTGTTCTTCTGTTATGAATTAACCACATTAGACTGTGTAACTTTGTTTAAAGTTTTTTGCTGAGCATAGAAGAGGCAAGGAATAAAGCAACTCTATAGGAGTTGTGCCACCCTCATTATGACTATCAATTCAATGAGCCGTGGTAGTTATTTATATTAGAGTTTTTAGAACTTAAAACACATAGAGATGCACGGGGAAGAGAAGAGTTAGGGAATAGAAGTTTGTAGCTGTGATAGAAGTAGGAATAGATAATCTGAGTGGTGTCGACCTTGTGACTATTTGCACATCACAGCCAGCTTAAGATTGCATACTTCTAGGTATTCCTCAGTTGCATGTATTATTTAACCATTCGATTGGTAATCTAAACTGTGCTATGTTATAATATAGAATGATTAAATGAGTTTGCTGGTAAGGTTTAAACCATCTGAGCTTAAGGGTAATAGTCAAAAACTGTTTAGTAGCAACTTAGGAAAGAGCAGAACATTCTTAAGTAAACTCTATTGAAGTCGATGAAGACAACAACATTATTTTATTTGTTCAATATTTGGTCATATCAGTAAGTATACTATTATAGTAAACTGAGTCGACCGTCTTCTTGGTAATTCTAAAACTGTTGATCATACTAAATCAGAGAATGATAGATAAATGAATATCTTAGAAGGAGAATGCTATAAGTTGTCATAAGCTTGATTAAATAGTCTTCTTAGTAAATTAAGTTTGGATTAAGCTAATAAGGAGTTTGGTAATAACCATACAATTGATTCTCGAATGGATGAACCATGCACAATACTCTCATTTTAAACCATATAGAAATGGGGTTATAATGAGTTAACATTTATGTCTTGTATAGGTTATATACATAGATGCATAGCGGATAATGTTATTTAAACCAAGAGTTTTAGATTCATAAAAACTGTTAGAAAACCTTTATATCAGATCAATGGTAGTAACTTATAGATATTTTGGAAGATGGAAAAGGTTATTATGAGAATTCCATTTAAGTGTAATTGTCTTTGTTATTCATGAAAAGATTCAATTCATTGGAGTAGGTTAAGTATTCCTGAGAATGTTCTTGAAGGAATATTTATACTTAGGGTATGTTTGTTTATAAACATTATCAAAATTGTTGTATTGTTATATTGTATTAACAAGGGATATTAGGGTAACCCTAGAGTCGACTACCAACCAACTAAATGGTTAAGTCATATAGACTTACTCAAGTCAAAGTATTATTATTGTGAATCATAGATTCAACTATTACAAGAATAGGGTTTTAAAGAGATTTAAACTGCGAGAATATGACAGTATCCAAGTCGAGTAGGGGTGGGTGAACATAATGACTATGTTCATTATGAACAAGATTGATATTTAAAAACTTTGGCCAAAGTAATGCATTTGTTTTCTGCATACATTATCGGTTCACTGTATTCGGATTGCTCATTCTATCAGAAATCATACTTAGCTAGAGGGTATCTAGGGTTGTATGGTTGATAGAATTGAGTATAATACAACACTATGTACTTGGAAATAGGCAAATTACCACTGGTCACCTTTGGTCTATATTCCTCATGAAGGGTAGGGCCACTTCCTATGTGGAAGATGTGTGGGAGACCGTCGGTTTGTGGTTGGAGGTTAATCACTGGAAAGATGCTCTCTCTCCAAGCAGGAAACATGCCAGGACTTTTGATAAAGATGTTAGATATTCAGATGCAGTATTGATTCCAAGTATGTAAATGAGATGGTTTTACATTTGTAACTTTGTAAATGAAAAGACAATATGGATATATTGTATTTGTAAAAAAAAGAAAGAAATCTTGTAATTGCAAATACTTGATCATTTCTTATATAAAAGAAAAATTTTCTCTCTCATTTTCACCTTGTTGAATTACTTAATGGTAAATCTTCTAGTTTTTCTATGTATTCAAACATGGATGTTACAATTTAGAAGTCCATCTGAAGATGCTATGTTCCAATTTTGAGCCTCCGGTATGAAGAATTGAGTGAGTTATGTTCACCAGAGTGAAAACAGCTTTTTCTATATGTTTGGGAAAGACAGGGAGAAAGTATTATGCTTCGCATTCCTCTGCATTGAAGTATTTTGATCTGCGGTTCTAGAGTTAAGTCTGAGATTATGCTAAGTGCTTTCAACTCCAATGGTTCATGATCTAGCGGTCCGCAAGCTATCCTTTCTTTATGACAGTGGCTGACAGTGTTGTTCTTATGCTTTGATTTGAAGAATCTTCTTGACAGAGTGGTTAGAGATCGTGCGGTTGTTCTTGGTGATTACAATGTGCTTATGGATGTCTCTTGATCGTGTTCCTACCTTTGGATTGGTCTGCAAAGAGAAGTTGGGATCGTGAAAGAAGAATGTTCTTAGAAGACCTAGTGTTAACTCCAATCTTGGTCAACTTGGTTGATTTCACTATTTGTGAAGATTCATTGAAGATTGTAGAAGCGTGTTGTGGCGTGGAGGATTGCATTTGAGTTCTAGCTAAGGCGTGGCATGTTCATCATACTTCTCTACATATTTCCTTAGCTAAATTTTGTAATAGGTCTAGACCTATTTATGTGTATGTTTTGTAATTCTGACCTTGGAGAATGTTCCAATGGTTGATGAATGTAATGCTGACATTGATGTACATTCCAAGGTTGATGAATTGTATAAAATCATATAATAGAGTTGCGAAAAAAGTGTGTGTATGCGAATATGAAGAGCTAAGTGCGAAGGTGTGAAAGAGTAGAGCAGAGAATTTATATTGTGCTTCAATGGAACTAAATCGTGGCATGGAGTAGATGCTACTTAATTAGTTCACCACTTTGGCAGTGAGTCACCCCTTGGCAATGAGCCACCCTTTGGCAGTGAGTCGTTCTTTGCAGTGAGCAATTTGGGTAGTGAGCCTTGTCAGCAGTGAATCTCTATTTTTCGGTATTGGTATAACTCATATATTTCTGTGGGCTAACACCCACCGTGGTTTTTCCCTTTTAGGGTTTTCCACGTAAAAATCTGGTGTCTACTATGTTGGATGTGTGATTGTGATTAAGTTTATGGTTTCATGCTTTCGTGGTTAAATCTGATTATAAGTAATTAAGTTGTTGATGGTTTGATATTCATATGAAGCTAAGTTTTTGTGACAACTGATTCACCCCCCCTCTCAGTTGTCCAATGTATTTCAACAATGATTACTATTTCAAAATGAATACTCATTTGAGCATGAGAAAATTGAAGAACAACTATCAAAATCACACATTTGGTATGTGGTATTTGGAAGGTACCATGAATTACTATAATGGTGTGTGAAATCAGCCCAACATTATAGTTGGAAGTGGAATTGTTGGGTTATTTTTCGTAAGTGGGAAGTCTTATACAACAAAATTTTATTATTATATTATTGTTATGCGTTGTTTCATTCTAAGTCTATTTGTTATAGACTACTTGCAATGGGGGGTGATATGGTCCACACAAAACCTAGATCTTGTGAGGAAGTGAAAAAGGATAGCATTATCTGGTATATCTGCAATGAAAGGGGCATTGCGTCGTTTTTAGAGTGTCTGAACGGTTATGACAAAAACCTCTTAATTCAATTTTCCAAATTCTAGAATCATAGAGATGTCCAACTGGGGGTGTTGGGTTTGAAGTCAACGAATATGTTATCAGCCAAGCTATTGGTATGAAATGCAAAGGAAAAAAAGTGAGAAGACAGTAAGGTCCAGGACACTGAGAGCATGGACATTTTCTTCAAAGAGGGAGAAGAACCTATCAAATACCAAAATGGATTTTAGTGTGAAAATCTTCCAAAGCTGTGGGATAAGGTATGCTAGGTTCTCATGAAGTATTTTACCCTTGAAGGCCATTTTAAATGTTGTTTTTGTTACTATTTTGCGTTGATGAACCACTTTCATCATAAAATTCTGATGAGCTTACCTTTATTTTTGTTATCTTCTCTTGAGAAATCCATCAAGGAAGCCAAAGTTTTTACTCTAAAAACCCCAGTAAGCCTATCATTCCTCTCCATCAAGGCTTAATTATGCACCTCTATCACTTACACCTTGCTCTTTGCCCACCCAAACCCATCAAAGTCAGCATTGTGGAGAATTCTCCTCCTTGTAACCCTATGGATAAGGGTAAGAAACCCCTCACTCTAGCTAGGACCTCTTCTCCCCTATCTAAAAGTGAAGAGAAGGTGATTTTTTATCAACATGAGGTTGTTGAGGTTGAACCCTTAGAGAAACCCATGGATAGAGCTGAGAAGGATGATACTAGTCGGCTTAAGAAAACTGTGTTGAAGACTAAGCCTTTCTTGAAGCAAGTTAAGTCTACCCCCAATACTCTTGTTAGTAAATACAAGACCCATGATGAGGTGGTGGAGGGGTTGTATTCTCTAAAACATAGTTCCCTAGATAAACAGGGTGACAATAAGGTTACTGTTAAGAGAAGTCTTGAAGGGGGCATTAACAAAAGTGTGGGTAAAAAAGCCAAAGGTAATCATGATGTTGCCGGGGAGAAAGGTGAAGAGGCTATGAGTCAAATTGTTGGTATGGCCTTGTTTACTCCCAAGGAAAATATTAATTCCCAAATGGATGATCAGGAGGAAGTTGGGGCTGCTAATAAGTAGGAGAAGAAAGGTAAGAGAATTAGAAGATCTACCAAGTTGGCTAGGATGTGGCCTCCCAATTTAAAAGATATTGAAATTTAAAGTGATTTGAGCAAGAGGAGGGTAGCACAGAGGAAGAAGGGAAGAATGATGTTACTCCTAAAACTTCTCATCTATTGGGTAAAGGCAACAGTTTGTTTGAGATGAATAGGTTTCTGATACTGAGAAGGCATATTCCCCCTAGGCCCCTACTATTGATCAACAGGGTTGTGAGATATGTGTTTAGACCTCTAAGGATTTGGCTATGTTGAAGGCCAAATTTGAGGAGATGGACAATAACATGAAGATCATGACCAGGTTCAGCACTAAAATCATAAACAGGTCTGCAACAACGCTCTCTATTCTACAGGATTTGGAGCTGAAGAAACATGGTATAGCCACTGAGAATGTGGTTAATTATGATGATGTATGTATAAATTCTTCATTGAGGATTGGGGAAAGTTGTTCCCTTAGTCTTTATTCTGTTGTGTGTCCATTTCTGGGTCTGTTGTTTTTTATTAAGATGGTTTTGGACTTTTTGTTGTTTATGAACTGTTAATGTGTTGTTAAGGTGTTGTTTCTAGCCAGTCTTGGGCCTATTTTGTTTATCCCTAGGGGTTGTTTTTGTATAGGGATCAAGATCCTTGTTTCCTTCTTACTTAATCAAAAACATATCTAGCTAGATTCATTGTCATGTAATAAAAAAAGCAAGTTTTCTCAAGGTTGCATGAAAATCTCCATTGGATTTTCTATTCATCCATAATAAAGAAAATTTATTTAAAAAAACCCAAGTAGTGAATATCATGTGCTTTCATCTTTTTCCATAGTTAAAAGACATATCCAACTTATGGTTTTAAATACCTAATCATGTAACTGAGAGGAAGGAACAACACCATAAAAGATTGAAAGTCAAGAGGCTCGTTGTCTAACAAAATTGAACACACATTTTTTAAGACTGCCTAATTGTTCAAAGTGGATTTCAGTTCTAGCGTCAAGCCCCCAATTTTTTTAATGAAATGTCCAAAATTTCCATTTGGGTTTTTATTTTTCCATCCTTGATCTAAATGCATCCAAATAATGAATTATTTGTTTTTTTGGCCTTGTTCTTCAAGGACTCTATGAATACAAGATTTAATATTTTTAAGGATATGTTCTCTATTTTATTATATGTTAGATCATTCTTACCTCTTATGTAAAATCTTAACAATTCTCCAATAGTTGTCTACTTTAAATGTAGTTTAATAAATTGCATCCATTGTACTGGTCTCTGTCCTCCATGGGTCATTGTTGGTTGCTTCCTTTGTCATCTTGGATATAGAAAAATACAAATAACTCTCCACTATCAAATCTGAATGGTTGTAGAAATGTATTTTTAATCTAAATTAAACCAAAATTCCAAATGAAAAAGTGATTTGAATATTCATCATATTGAATCTAATAAATGGTAAAAGCTCAAATTAAGAAAAATCACAAATATAAAAAAATTATAAAATCTAAGTTGAAATTGAAATGTTATTAACATGACTGACAACTTCGGGATATAACGAGACCTTAATAGGTCTTACAATTCATGTTAAATGACATCAGTTGGAGCAAGCCTAGATATTTTTAACTTCTCTCAAAAAAATGAAGCTTGTTTCTTCAATTGAGCAAGATGCCAACTACCCGTTATAGATATGAACCTAAACTACACACTGTTATAAGTCATATAGACTTGTGTCTCAAAATAAGATATGAGCTACAAGGCTTCACAAATACAAATGATAAAGATTGTGATGAACATAATCTAAGCTACAATATTGTTGCAAAATTTGACATGTTAAGAGAGGATGATAATATGGATTGACACAAAAATATGTACTTTTCAAATTATTTTTTAAATTTATCATAAACAAAACAAATGAAATTTAGTATGTAAAAGTCAGAATCGTGTTTTTCCCATGAAAGGATGGGAACAAATATATAGTAAATCCTACAATAGAAATTAATAATTTGTTATTGAGAGATTTGCAGGTTAGAAATGTATCTTATATAACATGTTATCATTAATTGTTCAGTTCCACATAAGGAATAGTGCAAAGGAGACCATAACAATTGGGAAAGGAAAGACAATCTCTTTTCCAGTCGCAATTATTAAGTCATCATAACTCTCAGTATCAAAGCCTACGGAAATACAAAATTAAAAGGGGTATACATTAACAGCACCCAACCTCTCCCTTACATAAAGTCATTATGAAGCCACTAAAAATATTCTAAACATTGACTTATAAGATATATTCATCAAGTAAATGTGTGTTTTTTTTTTTCTCAAGTATGATATATATTGATGACGTCGATTAAAAAACATTTAGAGTGGCATTTTCAACAATTGAGTGTATAAGGATCTGAGGTTAGTGAGATATTTTGATGACACGGACAAAGAACATTCAGAGTGGTTTTCCTGGCAAATTCTAGACCTAAGTGAATATGGATCTGAGTTAGGAAATATACTGCTCGTGTTTTTTTCTTTTTATATTCCTTCTTTTTACGTTTATTTAGCCAACACTGTATAAATGATTGAGCTTCAACCCCCTATAGATTCATCTATGAGCAACACCAACAAAGTAAAGCAAATATATAGACATTATTATTAAACAAAAATAATTAGGTTTGAATATCTTGGCAAACATTCAATTAGTGAAGATGAGAGCACAAGGGTGTGAATCAGATAACCCTGGCTTAAATCTTCGTATACGAAGTAATCAAAATGAACTCCCATCTTGCAGATCTGAAGCTAATTAAGGAATTATAAGGTACATAATTTCACCTAAACCACTTAAACCCAACATATTAACATTGGAAGTAGGGAAAATTACATTGCTTAATTTTAAAGAGATGATTTTCCAAAGTGCCTCGGGGCATAAATTCATACACAAGGATCCTCTGATCATCTTCTATGCAATACTCAATGAGTTTGACCAGATTGTGATGGACAAGGTCACTAAGAAAGTTAGCTTCTGCCTATACATTGAAGTAAGAAAACCAAATTTGCCATTTATATGAAGCTACAAGCCTACAAGTATAAGACTAAAAAATTATGTGCTTAATAAACTTCAATGAATGCATTCTAAACCATTTCATCCTTGAACAAAGCTTATACAAGCTATTCTTTGTGACCCTACAGTCCATCATGGTTGAGCATTTTTACTACCACCATGAGACCCGTAACAGGATTGACAGGAGCAGTACCATTCTCTTCTATCCATCCTTTGAAAACATAGTCAAATCAACCTTCACCAAGAAGAATTTCTGGTCTAAAGTTTCTAATGGCATATTTTAATTATTTGTGCAGCCATAGAAATTAAAAAAGAGGCAACTACTTCTCGTTTCTTGTTGAAATTTAATAAAAAACTCCATTTTGAATGTGAGAGGAAAGTAAATAACCCATACTAATATCCATAGGTTATGGGAAACAAGTAGATGGGACAAGAAAGTTACAGATATGCCATGAATGCTTGAGTAGTTTTAGTACCCAACAAAGATGAATGATTGACAACTCAACAATCAATCTGTCGAGAAGTGCAATGCACTGTAAACTTGAAATCTGGTGATCATACTCGTACTAGTGACACATCTACTAGTATGTTCTAGGAACCCTTCACAAGTAAAAATTAAATAAGGCAATGACCTTGAACACTAGAGCAATAAACTGACTTTTGGACGCAAGCCTCCATCTAAGATATCTCTAGTGTAATGAATTAAGCAGGCCCTCTTAATCATTTTACCTAGTTGAATCTAGTAAATTTTCATGGAATCACTTGAAAATAAAATAAAATTTTGACAGACATTGTAGAAAGACAAAAATAAATAAAAATAAAAATAAAAATTACAAATGGCTTGTTGCAGAGGATTCATGACAGCTTGTCACCATCCCATCTTAACTCCCTCATCAGTTTGAACAAATAAAGTATTAAGGCTTGATTGTCAGAAGTATTCATAAAACTGATAACCTTAAAATGTTTCTAAGAATGTGGGTCATATTAATCATTAGTATATCATTCACACACATACCATATACTGCAAAAATCCAAAAAAATAAACTCAAAAACAACAGTGCTTTAGTTTTAAAATACAAGTGTAACTAAATGGATATTAAGACAAACCGTACACACAAACTCTTATATGCAGAGAAAAGGAAATCTCAGGTATCTTGTGGATTGGAGTAGAGTTATAGCTAGATAAATTCTTTCAAACCTCCAATAGAGATCCATTTCAACCGCTAAGTATAAAATTTCAAAAATGTTGTTTTGCGAAACAAGGCTTGAGCAAAGCCCTTGCTCCTTTTGATACCTGCAAACAATTCGCTAGAAGAACCATGCTACACATTTTAGCCAAACCCACCTGCCCTTGTTGCCATAAAATTGCTCTTGCTCTGTGCAATTATGAATGACTGTATAGCTAAAACAAAGATCCATGTTATGATAAAATGAATCTGTCAACTACTTACTGTTCAAATTTACTACACGACGTCTGGAGAGAATGAGATCTCATTATTCCAAGTTCCTTCTTCACCTAGCAAAATCAAGCATTACCTAGATACAGATCAGTCTCTAGATTGAAAAAGGTCAAACCTAATTAGCCCCAATTGTACCCCTATTACATTCAATCTCTATGTCTGTTTGTATGGACACATAACAGAATCCTTTTTTGTGAAGACTTTTGGAGTCTAATTATACATTAAAAATCCCTATTAACCTCAATATTTATACCTTATTGTCGAATACAAACTAGTCTCTATATCACTTTGACCCAAATATTTTCTTTCATCAAACTTTGCAAAGCTTGAATTAATTATCCTAATCTTCCCTCTTCTACTTCAATTTCATACCTGATTGTCAAAAATAGACTAGCCTCACTATATCAACTTGACCTAGATTTTTTATAATTGAACTTGTAAGAGTTTGAATCTAATTAAATTATCCCTTACTGGCTCTAATTACCC
Organism: Cunninghamia lanceolata; assembly: GCA_027924645.1. Classification (NCBI taxonomy): domain Eukaryota; kingdom Viridiplantae; phylum Streptophyta; class Pinopsida; order Cupressales; family Cupressaceae; genus Cunninghamia; species Cunninghamia lanceolata. Next base: position 4,563,319 of record BSBN01000847.1, on the reverse strand, counting down.
TGGAACTTCATATCTAATTCTCAAATATACATACCAGTCTCTATTTCAATCTGCCTAACGATAATTTTATCAAACTTCCAAGGGTTCGAATCTTGATTGGCCCAAATTACATACTAGTCTCTGTATCCAACTTTTGATAAGTTTTGTCAAAAGTTTTGTAAGGCTCAGAATCAAATTAACCCCAACCACCCTTATTTATCCCATCCTTAGAACCTGTTAGTGAGCGTTGAAGGAAGAAGCCAAGAAAGAAGAAAGAGAATGAAACTAAAATATAGAATGAACCAAAAAAAAAAGTTAGAAAAAAAAAATAGGGCACACTTAAAGTTAGGCAACAATACTTTAAAAAATTACTTGTTCAAATTTGCAGCAGTGTGATTGCATACAGTGAGACCTACACAAAAGAATGTCAATGTTATTTCCAAACAAAGGTATTTGAACTCTTATCATCAAAGTTAATTGATACATGTACAAGCCCAGCTCTTATGTATACATGTAAAACAAAACCCTGCCACGTATTCCAACATGCAGAAAACATTAGTAACATGCTTACTTTTCAAATTGTCCTAATTTTTATTGAACACAAATTTTCCAATTTTTAAATAAATTGAAAATAGGCAATGCCAATAAGTTAAAAAAGCCAAACAATCAATAAGAAATTTAAGATCTATTAATTTTATCTGCACAAAAATTGTATCAAAAATCAAAACCTCATTATAAGAACAAATTTTTCTCATGTGTACAACCAACCAAACCAACAATCAATAAGAAATTTAAGATCTATTAATTTTCTCTGCACAAAAATTATAACAAAAATCAAAACCTTATTATAAGGACAAACTTTTCTCATGTGCACACCAAAGAGGCAGAGAAAAAATTGCTAATTGAAATAATAGTAACCCTGCCATAGGTAAGGATTAACAACAAAGTACTTATGAAGTAAACAAAATCTAAAACAATACTTCTATGGACCAATGCATGATGTCCAATAATAGCAAATTTATTGTACCATCTCCTAGAAGAGTCATTATACAAAGCCCACTTTGCATTCAATTTCTTCCCAACCTCCATGGAAGTTCAACAAGTTTGTCATTTAAATACTATAATTTAATATCCAACTAAGGAAGGAATGTAAACTATCTAATTTTATCCCAAACTTGGGAATAAAAATCTAAGGATAAGTGTGGATATTATTTCTTAAATGAAGAGGAAAGAATAAATCACATTTTCCTCTAAATAGGAATTTAATAAAGTAGTTTCCACTAGATAATCTGGTGGCACATGCAAGGGGTTTATTCCTATATTACATCAAATTGATTTATAGGTTTTGAATAGATAGAATTGGACATGAAGAAAACTAATTCATTAACCACAACATGTTTGATTGAATCTTAGACTTTCTAGATATAGTAAAACACTATAAATCTAGATGGTAGTACATAAATATTTCCAAATCTTTGTTAGGGAGTTCCAAGGATTGAACCTTTGAAGCTTAAAAGACAAGAAGCTACTTAGTCCCCCTATAAAACTATTTAAAGTTCAATTTTGGTGGAGCCTCTCGAACAATCCAAGGAAATCAAGAGCTAGATGTATGATCATATATCACAATGAAATATGGTTGTGGCTGCTTCGAAAAAACATAAAGCACAAATAATGAGGTAGAAGCTTTAGCCACCACCCTAACTATCTAATTAACCTTTCTTAGAGGAGTGAGGAAAATCAACTTGTAAGGTGACTTTCAAATAATTATAAATGCACTGAAGTAGGGAAGAATCTAGAATTAGAAGATTGGAAACATTTTGTTCCAATTATGGGCAAATTTGAATCAATTTGAGGGGTAATAATCCACTGCTCTCGTGAGATAAGTCTACCGGTTGTTTGATTAGAAATTTCTAGTGAAGAACTAAAGATTGCAAATGATTTAAGTGCATGGGAGTACTAACCAATGCATGGGAATAGACATGCAAAACCAACCCCTCGACACTGGGTGGAGTGAGGGCACAACTTAATTGACATGACATGCCACACATGATATTCACACGACTCACATAATATCTCAGTTAAGATACTTAATTCCACGACACTTGAAGCGTAACAATCAGAGGCCTCACACATTATCCACAAGGATATTTAAATGGAAACGAGTCTCAACTCAACACATCATCCGTGCCTACCTTTTGCTTATGATGGAGCCAGTTTTTTCCTCCACTCTTTGCATAGGGAGATGACCTTTTCGTGGGCCAGTTCACAATGGTATTGGTAGGCTTTAATCTTTATTAGTTCCTGGTGCTTTTATTAGTTCTGTTATGCAGATGTTTTCGCACTTCCCAACCTCTGTTGGGTTTTCAATTTTTTGCAGATTGTCAGAAAAGGTATCTCCAACTACGGAGAGAGGTGGTGTTGTTTCACCAAATGCAATGAACAGTTGTCTATTATTTGCTCTACCAGGAAGCTTCTTCATAGATACATGGATTTGTATGCAAAAATGTCCTTCTGTACTCGAAGCAGACACAAATCATGTGCAGCAGGCACTGCAGTGCAAAATACAAAAATTCACTGTAGTATAGAGTATAGAAACTGACTTACTATTATTTATAGTATGATGAAAACAGCCATTAGTCATTCAAAAAACAAATTGTTTCCACAAAGAAATTTTCAAAATGGTACCTCTCTATAGTCCTCCATAAAATTGGTGGTATAAAATCATAAAGTATTTACATTAGATTTTATTGTCCACTATAATGAGAGAAAATGAATTTTAGTCAAATTAACCAGAAACAATGTTTATATTTACGTAATGCTTGTCGGAATTAGGTGGGTCACACATCTTGCAAATCTTAATATTTGAAATATTTATTTACTATGCATACACATATCTTGTTCTTCCCACTTGGAGTGGTACTATGTGTCACTTGTATGAATTTTGATAATTTTGTATTTATCAGTTAATGTCATGGAAGTTGCTAAATGCAACTATGACAAATTGTAAAGTGTGTAAGAGTTGTTAGAATGCAAAGAGCTTGTAAAAAAGAAGTCACCATTGGAAACTTGACAAGCATGATTTTAGGAGATTTTTGGAAGCGTGATTTTAAGAGTCAAAAGTGGAATGCCATATTTGGAGAGTTAGTTATGATTTAACAAGTATTGAAACTCATATAACTTGAGTGCTTGAAGAGTCATTTGTGTGATGAGAGTTTGTAAGTACAAAGATGCTCTCGAAATGCTATCGGAATTATTCTATATTTGAATGATAATGTATTACTCCTGTAAAGACTTGCATTGCAAGTGTGTTGTAATCCTCCTTAATTTGATAATACATTGTGTAGGTTTTAGAGTGTGGGGTTTTTCTCCCAAAAGGATTTTCCTCCCAAAAGGGTTTTCTCCATGTAAATTCATAGTGTTATGGTTTCATTGATTTTGTTTATGTTGTTTCATATATGTTTCTAGAAATCTTTGTAATAGTTGAATTGAAATTTGGATAACCCTCCTTTCAAGATTAGTGTAGGAAGCATTTTCGCACACCTTTGCTTCTTTACAAGTGGTATCAAAGCCTGACTAGTTTTGGTTCTATTTGTTGAGTACAAGATTTTTTGAGTTAATCAAGGTTTGTGTAGGAGCTTGTGCATAATATTTCGTGTTTTGTATTGCAGGATAGTAGAGGTGGCGAGCACATCTGGGAGAATTGAGGTAGAGAAGTTTTCTAGCACAAATTTTGAGATTAGGTGGAAGTTGAAGATGGAAGATCTGTTGATTGATTGGGATCTATGGGATGTAGTGGATAATAATGTCCAAAGGCCTACGAATAGAAAAGCTAAAGGTCTCATAAGACTGTGTCTTGTAGACTCAATTCTGATAAATGTCCACAAAGAACCCACTTCGAAGAAGCTATGGAAGAAGTTGGGTGAGATATACCAAGCCTAAGACTACTTTCCAAAAAAAAAGATAGTTTCCTCTTCAGTGGATGGTCATGGTTTTTGGGTACCCAAGGGTGCTCTATTTGCTAAATCAAAGTTGCTTACAAATAAAACTATGTTATGGCACCAGAGACTTGGCCACATAGGAGAGAAGGGATTAGAGAGCTTGAAAATCAATCTCTAATAACCCAAGAAAAGTAACAACTAAGTCTCCCCAGTAGATTCACCAATATGTTGGTTCTTCTTCTTGCAATCCCTCAACTCTAAGATATTTTCCAAAACATCTAGACACAAGGATCAGAATAATCTAGACAGAGAGAAAAAACCTATGAACAAGTTGAGGATGAAGAAAAACCAACAAACAAGAGGGTGGATAAACCTCCTATGCACTTTGAGCCTTGCCAAGCTCGGGAGGGTATTCCCAGAGGTCTTTGAAGGATAAAACAATAGGGAAGATCTCTAATTAAGGAAACTAGGTTAAACGATGTATTACTATATGATAAATTGGTCCATAATCCTTGTAAATGCACTCATTGGTGGTTTCTCATAACACCATTAACCTAGAAAAATATAGTATGCACAGGTCCTCTAAAGATTGGCATCAGTTGCAAGTTAACATAGGGTTTGACAAGATTTAGTATACTGAACCTTGTGCATAGTGGAGGATAAATAACTTACACATAATTTATAAGCATTGTGAAGATGATTTTCATTTTAGAGATGTGCAAGGTCAACTACATACATACATAAGACTGGTGCCTAATCCTGCAGCAACAGAGTCATATTTGGACAAAACCCGTAATGATAAGAAAAATCATAATTTCAACTAGATTCAATTGATTAGGTTTCTACCTTACAAAAACATCGAACCTTCAACTGCCCTCCTATTCTCAAAATTATACCCATTCTTAGTTATTCACAGCAAAGCTTAAATGTCTCAAATATCAGCCACAAAAGTGTGCATACTCAATTAGCTAAGTATAACACTATTAACATATTCCTTGAATACAAACTAAAAAGGACATGACATAAAGAATAGCAAATGTAAACCGGGTAGAAATGCCTTGAATTCCCTGAAACATTCAACTAGTCATGGAGACATAATATAAAGATGACAATAAAAGTATGGTCTTATATTGATTTATTGAAAGATTTGTAGTCATTATAGAAAATTGTCACAAACAGACCTACTCATACATGAACAAGACATTCAATACATTACAATTTGGAAGAAAACCCAAATTGATTCCAATACCCCAGACCTTGCCTGAAAGTATGTTCAAGAACCAACCCTTACAATGACCTAGAAAATGTGATTTATATCAAATAAAGCAACCTAGATTGAATCTAGAAATGACACATGGCATTAGATGAGCCCCCTAATTCTGCAACTAAATGGGCATAAAGAATATGCCACAGAATCCTTTAAACTTCTCTAATATTTGAGTAAACTAAAAATGGCTTTCACATTACATTTCTTGTGCAACTTCTTACCCCTGTGGTAAAAATAATTTTCCAATCTAATTCTCACCTTGTAAGTAAAAACTTTGACCCTCAAACACTTACCTCTTGGAAGACAAATAAAACCCATCTCATATCAGGCATTCTACCTCTCAAAATTCCTCGCATTCCTTCCCGCAATTAACCAAACATTTTGTCAAACAATTTTTATGCACCCATTCTACCTTCATATTTTGTTCGCATTTGCATTCATTATATTTTTGCCTTGTTAATTTGCAAAGGTGCAAACATTAAGAGGTTGCACACCCTTCTCCATATTCTCTCGAGCTTTCGGCATTCACTTAATTCATTAGGAAAAATCTCTATTTCAAACACCTTGTTGATTTTTATGCAATATTTTAAAGGCATTTTGTTAAACAGTTTACCTCAATTTACCTTATTGAATAAAACTTCATCTACAACATCTTGATCCCAAATATTTCATAATCTAAATGTTTCATAATCCATGACTTCAACAATAACTAGAGTTTCACATCTGCCTGGGCATTTTTTCATATGCCTCAATGTTTTTCTTTTGTGCAAGGTGTTTTTCACATCTGTCAGGGTGTTTAAAAACTTGCTTGAGCGTTTTAAACATCTATAGATCATTTTTTGTGGTGTTGGGGGCATTTTTGAAATGTTAGAGGCGTTTTTGCAATGCTAGAAGCATTTTAAACAGCTGTAAGGCATTTTGCAGATGCCTAAGCATTTCTGGATGTGAAATGACCATAAAAATGCAGCAAATAACTTAAAAACGACCCCAAAGGCCTCCTCCATGGGGCAGCTTGTTGTTTCATTGTATACTATCCCTGCATCGCATTTTTGAGTTGGGAAGCAACTTAAAGTTGGTAATGATGTGATGGGAAGCTTTATTTGTCATCAAAACAATACATATGTTGAGCTAGATGCCTTATGGGCGGTTTAAAACAATTGAAATAGTTCACTTTTCACCTCACGTGAAAAAAAACAATAAAGTTATTTGTTTTAAACTCTTTAATTCTTTTCCATCGCATGGAAAATGCCCATCACAAACTCTTGTTTCAAATATTCTCTCCACGTGCAATGGTGCGATGGGAAGAGGCAAACAAAGGTTTAATTTTTTCTTGCCTATTTCCTTAATTAAGCTCATTTGGTATTAAAAATATTGCAATAAAGCAATAAATTTAATTATAATTCCCATATTAAAACAATAAAGAATTGTTTTAATTTTTTACTTTTAATTTTAATTGTCAGTGATTAAACAATTAATTGTGAAAAGATGAAATTTGCACAACAAGCACAAATGATGTCTAGAAGGCATGAAAATTTGCAAAGAGCATTAATAATCATCAAGAATCATTATGCATTTGTCAGAATTGATTAACCGCAAAATTTCTAGGAATCCCTTTGCAATGGGACTAACCCACATACAATTTTAAAAAAAATATTAAATTCGGGCTCAAATCTTACTTGGTCACCTCAGAATAAGAATTGGGAGGATTTTATGCATTACCAAGACCTTCTACCAAATGGATTTCAAATATGAGTTCTGGATTGAGAGATTTTAAGGCTAGAAGTTTTCGGGCGTACCTGCCACTCTGAGGCCTATAAAGACAATTCGTCGCCAATCTGAAGGTCATTCTACTTAAGAAACTAAGCACAAAAACAAGTGCCAACAAATAACTTTATACTCACCATCCATTGTAGAGAGTCCATATGCACCAAATCCATAAATAGAGGTGATGATGTAGGGGCCCAACCAATTCAAACTGAATTTTTCTGTTATACCTAAAGGAGCATTTGTAACATGCCATCTCATATTACTCTGAATTTACATACACAATTTACTAAGAAAGTAAATGAACATGAAAAACATGAGTGAATTTTTATATCATTTGCATAATTACAAAGAAATTAAAAAACATATCTTTTTTGAAAAATTTCAACCTTGAAATACAATATATTCAAAGATAAATCATAGTGAAAACATTTCACTTTACATTTACAAATATGTTGCACTTGGCAAAAGAATAATTTTACATCATAAGTCAATCATATGTCATAACATAAAGAATAACATAAGGAATATTGTCTCTAGAATCTTGATATCTGTTACTCAAGTCTCAGTGAGCCTTCTACTACAGAGGGAGAGCATCATCCGAGTGCTTTACCTCCAACCACAGACCGACAGTCCCCTGCACACCTTCCTTCCTAGAAGTGGCCCTACCCTTCATGAAGAGTATAGACATAAAGAACCAACAAGTTGCCATCTAATTCCTAGTGTTGTGTCCTACGTAACACAATTGACCATACGACTCTAGACAATCTTCTACCTAAGTATGATCATTCTGACAGGTTACGCCATCTGGACACTATGAACCGACTAATGCATGCAGAGACAAATGCATCACTTTGGCCAAAGTTTCTATATAAATAGACATTTGTAATAAACGTAGTCATGTGTTCACACACCTCTAACTCGACTTGGAAACTATCTCATCCTATAGTTTTGACTTGTTTGTCTGGTAACTCTAGACATGAATAGTCTTGACTAAACTCAAATCCTAGTAAACCTGACTTAGAATTTAATCCTTAATCTAGGATATATATAATGTGTAAGTTTAAATGATTTTAACTCTTCAGAGTCCCTAGTTTCATTCTTGCAAATATCAGGGTCTATGACTCCCTGTCATTCTACTCAAAGACTCAAAAAGATTAAGCACTCTTGTGCTATATGTCAAGTTCTCGACTCTATCAAAAAATCTTTTAATTTAATAAAAGTACAACTTAGACTCATTTCTTAATTTATACTGTCTTAATCTATGGTTTTCTCGACTAAAACAAAGTCATAACTGACTTGAGAGTTTTAATTTTTCTAAACCCTTCTGGTCGATTTTAGGGTTTTTAACTTCTCTACCCAAAAAATTATAATATCAAAAACTCTTGTTATCTAAAGATAGGAATGCATATTAATATAATATCCTCTAGTCTTCTTTAGACCACTTAGACACTATTCAAATTCTTGTTTCTTATAAAACATAGAATACAAATATACTATCATTAACATAATCATTCTTGACTAAGGTCAATCTTATCATCCAAATAGGTTTGATTTTACGATAATCACAGGGTAAGTGCAAGAAGATGAGTATAGATTTCACGGAAGTCTCTCGTGGATGGAAAATGTCGCTTGGAACGGGTACCCATTTTGAAAATAACGGGTGCTTGTTTAGGAACAGGAGCTCGAGATGGGCTCCCATTTAGGATTGGACACCTGAAGCCAAAAGGGCACCTGTTATGGAACGGGTGCTCGTAAATGGAACGAGTACCCATTTACAAAAAGTATATAGTTTTTTTAAAAATAGGCATGTGGCTTCATTTTAACAACTATAGGCCACGAAAAAGTAGAGAAGACGATGCCAAGAACGGGTACCCGTGTCGGCTGACTCCACCACCCATCTCCAGAACATCCCCGCCTCCTCCAGATCAGTTATCAACTGTCCCAAGTTGGTTGCCCATCATTTTTTGTTGTTTTTCATTTTTTTTTTGTTTTGTTTTTGTTGTTTTTTATTGATTTTCACAATGTTAACTGTATATGTTAAACCCTAAATTGAAAACAAGTGCTAAACCCTAATTCATAAACTATAAACCCTAATTCATAAACTAGGGTTTTATCAACATCCTAACAAAGTTCATTTCACCATCATCAAATGTTAACACCGCCTCAATGGTTATATGACCTAGAAGGATTGTCACATCTTGCAAATCTAATCTCTTGTCCTTGCTATGGACTATTATGCATGAACATCCAGAGTCCAATTGTCACTAGAAGAAAAGTACCATAGGACTACCACAATAAGGATATAGTTGTGTTGTTCACATTAAGAGAGGGCAATCATCCTAAACTAAGAAGAGAAGAAAATTAACAATCAAGATCTACTATCATTAATGATTGTCATGAGCATGTTAATGGACAATTAGTTGTCATCTTAGTCATAACACTATCCTATTATTTACACAAAATAACCTATAGCAATGATCTATGATATAGTCATTGAAGAACCTATCTTAATCCTATAGTCAAGGACAATCCCATCGCACCACTAGATCGACCCCTTCCAAGGGACAAGAATTTCAACCATATAATGGAAAGACAATGATATGTATCCTACAAACACAATCATTTGGTCATGTTGTAATCTTCTCTCCAAACTATGCAGAATCTGAATGGTGTTTGGATGAGCTCCGTTTGGTCATACAAAAACCATTTGTAAAATTCAACATGTAAATCACACACATGGGAAAAGGGATAAAATGGGAACATGTAAGTTTAGTAAGGAGTGGCCTATTCTAAAACCTAAATGACTTATTAAACCTAAACCTAAAACCTTGAAGTCACTTTATTATGTTTAAATCTTTAATTTAAACATATCCACCTATATATAATATTTGTAGAGTTATGGCCACATGAGAATCCCTCCATGAACTAGTGTTTGATAGAACTTCTAGGGTTTCTTTTTATATAGGCTTAACAATAAACCTTTAGGAATGATATTTCAAAATCATTTGAAATTGTCTATATAGGACCTTGAACTAGTTATACACTGTAGGCCTATTCTTCTAGTCTTCATGGCTTTCAATGTTCCTGATGAGTCTCATATTCCTAATTTAACCATTTGTAAAACTCTTTTCATGAAGCTAAAAACCTATAAATTAGACACGACATGACCAAGTAATATCTTTTTGTAGACCTAACCTAAATGACTTATTAAACCTAAACCTAAAACCTAGAAGTCACTTTATTATGTTTAAATCTTTAATTAAAACTTATCCATCTATCTATGACAGTTTGAGGCTTAACAAAGGGGTAAAGGGGACAACAACATTGGAAAAAAATTAAAATAATGTTGAGTGTACATAGGATGGGTTCAAAGATTGAATAAAATAAAACACTTAGGAAGGATAAATGTGGATTAGGAACAAAATAGGAAATGGTAACATGGCTAGATGGAATGACATTTAGGCTATACAATAAACTTTTAGGAATGATATTTCAAAATAATTAGAAATTGTCTATATAGACCTGGAACTAGCTATACACTATAGGCCTAAATTCTTCTAGTCTTCATGGCTTTCAGTGTTCCTGATGAGTCTCATAGTCCTAATTTAATCATTTGTAAAACTCTTTTCATTCAAAGCTAAAAACCTACAAATTAGACACAACAGGACCCTAATATCTTTTTGTAGACCTAACCTAAATGACTTATTAAACCTAAACCTAAAACCTAGAAGTCAGTTTATTATGTTTAAATCTTTAATTAAAACATATCCATCTATCTATGACAACTTGAGAATTAACAAAGGGGACAACAACAATGGAAAAAATAAAATAATGTTGAGTACATAGGACATGGGTTCAAAGATTGAATAAAATAAAACACTTAGGAAGGATAAACATGGATTAGGAACAAAATAGGAAATGGTAACTGTTGGCAAGAGACACTGTTCTGATGAAGGATTGCATGTTGTCATTGATGGTAACAAGGAAAAGTGTTTTCACTAGCATGACAAAGAGACATTACTCTAGAAGACCAACTTGGTTTGGCAACAAGGCACAAAAGTATTATGGTCTGGAAGGCTAAAATGACTATGGACAGTATACAGAGCAAGTGACAGAGATTGGGTCAGTATGCCTCTGTGGTAGAAGATCATTATATGCGGTTTAGGTATGTTGTTCATAGCTATTTGATGATGTTATGTTCCAATGATCAAGACCTAACCTCCTCTGGAAGTCATACTATGAAATGTCTAAGTTTGGGTGAACAAAACTAAGACAGAAACGGTGCACAGTACCTAAGAAAAAGGGTCCGCATTTCTCCGCAGTTGCATATTTTGTCTTGCAGTTCTAGAGGTATGCTAAGAGGTCAAGAATGAATATTGGTGATGAATCCTTGAGTCTCTTGTGGTCCACAGTGAGAGTTTTGATGTGACAGATAAATTGGGTCAAACATGTTCTTAAGAGACAAGCCAACATGCAGTTAGATCTTTATGCGGAGAAAGTATATTGCTTGAATAGTAAATCTAAGTGGTTGTATGTTTGGTGCCGACTTGTATGAAGATTATTCAATGATTGTTTGGGTCCACATTACTGTTTGTACACATGATCAAGCCAACAAGGTAGAATACATTGTATACACGCTTCATGTCTGGCTTGTCGACCTGATTATGAGATGAATCTTGTTGCGGGTATAAATACTTGATGGATTTAGGTATTGAGGGAAGTATGGTGTGTGGTGTAATATGCAAATTCGAAGTGTGAAGGATTATGAGCAGAGTGCAAAGCAGAGAAAGAAAAATAGAGTACATGTAGTTGAGTTGAGAAGCAGGGCATAATAGATGAAGACCTTTGAATCTGTATATTGAGCCTTCAATGGAACTGTGATCCAACATATGGTAGATGCATTTACAACAATTCATCTCCTGGCAGTGAGCCAATCCTTCGTCTATCTTCTTTTCTCTTAGCAGTGAGCCTTTGTGCAGTGAGCACTTCTTCATAGGGCAGTGAACCATGGGCAGTGAGCCCTAAGGAAGTGACCCTTCTTGTAATTTGGTATTATACTATCATAATATATTGTCAGCTAACATTCACCATGGTTTTTCCCTTTTGGGGTTTTCCACGTAAAAATCCTAGTGTCTATGTGTTATGTCTTTATGATTGATGTTCTTATGCTTACTCTACTTTCATGTTATTGATTCTGGAAATTGGATAATAAATTTGTTAAGAAGTGGTTTGCAGAATACTAATTCACCCCCCCTCTTAGTATTCCTTATATTCAACAATTGGTATCAAAGCAAGGTTCCTTGGAAAAAACCTAACAACTTGAGGAAGATCTAGGAGAGTTCACTCATGGTAGCCAGAAGACTTGGAAATTATTCATATAATAGACACCAAATTTCCACAGTCCATAATATAATGAAAATGAGTGCTTCAGGATTATACTATGTGAGTTTTTTCCCTCAACGTTTCGGATCACACTCCATGATCCATCATCAGGAGAAAAGAGAAGAGAACAAGAGAAGAGAAGTAGCCATGATTTCTACTTATCTTCTCTTGCTCTCTTCTCTTTTCTCCTGATGATGGATCATGGAGTGTGATCTGAAACGTTGAGGGAAAAAAATCACACACAGTATAATCCTGAAGCACTCATTTTCATTAAATTATTCATATGAAAACAATGTTGAACTGGACGCTGCTCTTATTGATCTTAAAAAGTCTGAAGCAGAAATTAGGGATCTGAAGGATAACATACAAGAAGCTGATGAATGTATTCTAAAGCTGAAAGAACAAGTCATGAAATTCAAAGAAAAATACAAAGGTGTTAGTGAACAATTGATATCAGCAAATGAGACCCTGGATGATTTGAAAGTAGAAGTTATAGAAAGAGCTAAAGCAGAAGAAGAATATGTGAAACTAGAAAAAGAAGTTGTGAGCCTAAAAATAGACTTGGAAAAAGCTAAGAGCTATGAAGAAAAGTTCAAGATAAGTTCTGCAAAACTTGATGAGATGATTGCTAGTCAAAAGAGTTCCGATGACAAGCAAGGCTTGGGATTTGAGAAAGGAGAAAGTTCAAAATTAGGTCAAGCAAACACTGAGTTAAAGAAAAACAAAGGCAACCAGTTCAAGAATCAAAGAAGAAGACCTAGAAGACCTCTGGTCAGATAGCCAAATGCTCAAAGGTACCCATCTTTCAATGGTCATTATTTTAATTGCAATAAGTTTGGACATAAAGCTACTCAGTGTAGGAGTAGAATAAATCATAATGATCCATCATTCTCTGGTTAATGTTTCAACTGCAAGAAAATTGGTCATAGATCAAATGAATGCAGAAGTTTGGTAAGAAATGGGTTTTACAATGCAAAGAATACTCAACCATTCAATGGAAAGTGTTTTGCTTGCAATAGATTTGGACACATGGCTAATCAATGTAGATCAAGGATGAATTCATTCAGAGGAAGGAATCAAGGATAGGGAAGTATTGCGTGATATAATTGCAACAAACTTGGTCATATGGCAAAATTTTGCAGAAGCAAGAATGTCAAAAGAAACTGTTATGCTGAAAAAAGGAAAACAGAGCAGAGGAATGATAAGGGAAAGGAAAAAGCTGATCCGGTTGAAACTAAGAAAGAAATGGGCAAGATCTGGATCAAGAAAGATGTGATTGAAGTCAAGGATGGATCCGCACTAGCATCTGGTGCAGATACTTCCTCTGGGAAGTAAATTTGTGAGCTCTGGCTCAGGGGGAGCTACAATGAAAATCTTAATCCCCTAGCTAGATTGTCAGTGTTGGAATCCAGCATGAAGATATATTGAAAAGATGCATATGACAAATCTTTTGAAAGAAATTATGTTTGACAACTTTTTAATTTAAGGGCATTTATGACGACTAGGTCATCCTTGCGGAGGATAAAAAGTGGCTCATTTGACATATAATTCACTTTGTATTCCACCATTCAAGCATCTAGGAAATTAAAAGCAAGAATCCAAGTGCCTGCAGAGTTTTCCAAAGAAATTCAAATCAGGTCAATTTCAATGAAGAAAAACCCTAATTTGGCGGAAAAGGTATTTACAGCTTGAAAATCCTTCTGTGTTGTTTAAATTATTCTGGAAGATGTTTACTCCCCAATTAATCGAGATAACTGAAAAACCCCACCCCAAGTTCAAGAGACATTTCTTCAAACCACCAGAAAATAATTTTGTAGGGGCATTCTCAATTACTCCTCATGGAATTATGCAAATGGAAGATGTTAGGGCATATATTCATATCAACTTAGAGGAATATGATCACATGAATCTTGGCAAATTATACCTGGATGAACTAACTACTATTGATGTTGAGTTGAAAGATGAATATAAAGTTCTAGGAGAAAAGAAATAGGACACTTGGTTGGATTTTCCTGCGATCCCTAACTATACATGGGTTAAGTTCATTCTAAGAAGAATTCATGATGAGTTTTTGTGGCTTGATGAACCATATATGATAACTAAAGAAGCTATCAAAACTATAACTGGCATGAGTTCCTCTGGGAAGATTCCAGGTGAAAAGAAAATTAAGAACAATTTAGTAATGCAGCTAACAGGAGCCAAATTTGATAAGAAAGCTCTCACAGTAAATGATATTAAGGATCTGATTTTTAGATTTGCATAAATGATTATTGGATACAAAGTATACTTCTCCCACTTGGAAAATTCTATGTCTACACCAGCTATATACATAGCTTATGACATGGTCAAAAATAACACGGATTATAACCTATGTCAATTGCTCCGGAGTGAATTAATGGAGAACCTAAAAAGAACAAAAGAGACAAATTATCCCTTCAAATATGGAACTTTGATTACCTGTATACTCTTATACTTCCTAAGAGAGCTACCTGGCTTGGGAAGCATTGTCTGGCTTGATCACACACCAGTAGCAACTCAAATAAGAAATCACCTACAGAGTTTGGGAAATGTAGGCAAACAGAATGAAATTTTATGGGGATACTTCATGAACTTTCAAAAGAGAATGTTATGTAGAGTCTGGATACCTAAAAAGGTAGTGATGAAATATGAAAATGACATTGTATTCATGGTAAACAAAGACAAATGCTTCATGGAAGCTGTGGAACCAAGAACTGCATGGGTCCCTCCATTAGGGTATGAAGTTGCAGAAGATAGCCTAACTAAATTAGTTGATGAACTACTAAATAAACCAAAAGATCTTAAAGAAGACAGGTTTGGAACATTCAAAGAATTATCTATGGAATATGAGCATTCAGAGAAAATTTCTAATGAACAAACAAGCAAGACAAAAACCAAAGATGAAGAGTCAATACCCTTAAATGCTCCGGTGAAATGGAAGTCAAACACTCCGGAAAGAAAAGGTGAGAAAGCTAAAAAGGAAAAACATGTATCTAGCCCCAAGAAAAGAACAAGCATCTCATCCAATACAGAAGCCACTACCAAAGTAGAGAAAGACAATCCAATAGAAGAAAAGAAAAGAAGGAAAGTTACACATAGTGATGAATATGCGGCAAGAGACACTGCTGTAGATGAAATTTTAATTGACTATGATAGGAAGTTTTTGGAAAAACAACAAAGTGTACAGATTCCAGATTCACCCAAGACTCTACAAGGACCAATAAATCTGGCTTCTATGTCTCCTGTGGAGAAATTCAAACTAGTATCAATCGTGCATGCTAAGGCTTAGGAAGAAATGTTGAGAACATATATATAGGACAATGAACTCATTGACGAGACATCAGGTATTCTAGAGAAGCTAATGCCCTCATACCATAAAGATACATCAGTATCATCAACTGCTCATATCAAAGGTCTAATAAATTCTATAAGTACTCACTTTGAATCCTTTGAAAAATTTGTTGATATTAAGGTTAAAAAGGAATATGAAGATAAAAGATTAGCAGTATCAAAAACCAAGTTAGACAGTGACAAAATTATGTTAGAAAGCAACATTAAGAATATGATAAATGCAATCAAGGAAATACGTGATATATGCAAATTTTATCTGTCTTGGCCTAAAACCACTAAGGAAATAGATGAAAAAGTCAAAATCTTGGAGCTTCATCTCACAAATATTTCTGAGACCTTTGATCCAGCAATTGACTCAATCAACTGCATAGAAACACAAGTTGAAAATATTCAGAATAACATAAGTAGTCTGCTCAGCTTAAAAACAAAATGTGTTTGCTGAGAAGGATATTGAGCTTAAAATTTGAGATCATGGAAAATCTTGCAGTAGAAGCACATGTAGCTTCACAAATTGACACACCCTCTAATGTGCAAAAGGCAAAAAAACCAGTCTTTTTGATAAACAGTCACATTCAAATTTTGGAAAGAGCCAAGAAAAGGTGGGATGAAGAGATTGCACAATTAAAAATTGTGTATAAGGATACCTTTCACCTACAACTAATTAAGTTGAAGACTGTATGTACATATGCAGCAGAGTATGATAGATTTGTAGTTTTGACACAATTTTGAATTTTTGTACAAACACCTTTGCCATTGATGTCAAAGGGGGATAAGAAGACTAGTGAAAAATGGGCAAACATCTAAGGGAGAGAATGAATACAGAGTAAGGGGAGTAGACACAAACATTTTTCACTAAGTGTTGCCATCAATGCCAAAGGGGGAGATTGTTGGCAAGAGACATTGTTCTAATGAAGGATTGCATGTTGTCATTGATGGCAACAAGGCAAAGTGTTTTCACTAGCATGACAAAGAGACATTACTCCCGAAGACCAACTTGGTTTGGCAACAAGGCACAAAAGTATTCTGGTCTAGAAGTCTAAAATGACTATGGATAGTATACAGAGCAAGTGACAAATATTGGGTTAGTATGCCTCTGCGGTAGAAGATCATTATATGCGGTTCAGGTATGTTGTTCATATCTATTTGATGATGTTATGTTCCAATGATCAAGACCTAACTTCCTTTGGAAGTCATACTATGAAATGTCTAAGTCTGGGTGAACATAACTAAGATAGAAACAGTGCACAGTGCTTGAGAAAAAGGGTCTACATTTCTCTGTAGTTGCATATTTTGTCTTGTGGTTCTGGAGGTATGCTAAGAGGTCAAGAATGAAAGTTGGTTATGAATCCTTGAGTCTCTTGTGGTCCATAGTGAGAGTTTTAATGTGACAGATAAATTGGGTCAAACACATTCTTAAGAGACAAGTCGACAAGCAATTAGATCTTTATGCGGAGAAAGTATATTGCTTGAATAGTAAATCTAAGTGGTTGTATGTTTGGTGCCGACTTGTATGAAGATTATTCAATGATTGTTTGGGTTTGCATTACTGTTTGTACACTTGATCAAGCTGACAAGGTAGAATACATTGTATACACGCTTCATGTCTGGCTTGCTGACCTGATTATGAGATGAATCTTGTTGCGGGTATAAATACTTGATGGATTAAGGTATTGAGGGAAGTGTGGTGTGTGGTGTAATGTGCAAATTCAAAGTGTGAAGGATTATGAGCAGGGTGCAGAGAAGAGAAAGAATAATAGAGTACATATAGTTGAGTTGAGAAGCAGGGCAGAATAGATGAAGACCTTTGAACCTGTATATTGAGCCTTCAATGGAACTGTGATCCAACATATGGTAGATGCATTTACAACAGTTCATCTCCTGGCAGTGAGTCAATCCTTCTTCTATCTTCTTTTCTCTTAGTAGTGAGCCTTTGTGCAGTGAGCACTTCTTCATAGGGTAGTGAGCCTCCTTGTAATTCGGTATTGTGATATCATAATATATTGTGAGCTAACACTCACCGTGGTTTTTCCCTTTTTGGATTTTCCACGTAAAAATCCCAGTGTCCATGTGTTATGTCTTTATGGTTGCTATTCTTATGTTTACTCTGCTTTCATGTTATTGATTCTAGAAATTGGATTAATAAATTTGTTGAGAAGTGGTTTTGTAGAATATTGATTCACCCCCCCTCTCAGTATTCCTTATACTCAACAATAACATGGCTATGGAATGACATTTAGGCTATACAATAAACTTTTAGGAATGATATATTTCAAAATCAGTTGAAATTGTCTATATAGACCTCAAGAATTAGTTATACACTATAAGCCTTTTCTTCTAATCTTCATGGCTTTCAATGTTCTTGATGAGTCTCATAGTCCTAATTTAACCATTTGTGAAACTATTTTCATGAAGCTAAAAACCTACAAATTAGACACGACATGACCCTAATATCTTTTTGTAGACCTTTAACCTAAATGACTTATTAAACCTAAACTTAAAACCTAGAAGTCACTTTATTATGTTTAAATCTTTAATTTAAACATATCCATCTATCTATAACAACTTGAGGCTTAACAAAGGGGCAAAGGGAACAACAACAATGGAAAAAATAAAATAATGTTGAGTACATAGGACATGGGTTCAAAGATTGAATAAAATAAAACACTTAGGAATTCTCTTTATGTACATTTATCACCTCTCACTTAGTAGAGGGATTGGAGATTTTTTTCCTATTAGGAATTCTATTAATAGGGATGGGATGTCTTGTCACTTGTGTTTGTGTCAATTGTCTTGTATGAATTAGAAGGTAAAGTATAATACTCTTGTGCATTCATGTGTGTTAAAGAATTAGTTGAATTGACACTACTTTTATAGGGAGTTTATATTATCATTTTTTAAATATGAGTAAGTGCAATTTAGGCCACTAAAGAATTTTAATGATCTCTTAGTGTTTTTTTGAGGTACTAGCATGGTTGTTACAATTGTTAATAATGCTTATGATGGTTGTAGTATTGATTATTGATGGTAATCATGTTGTTGATTATGTTGAGGATCATCTTGCTGATTGAGTTTATTCTAAAGATTGGAGCTTTGAGGAGAAAAAAATAATTGGTTGAAAAGAATTTGAGAAAATGGGATAGATATGTAATATAGTTAAAAAGAATGGTTAAAGTATTGTTGTTTTTATGTTGTATTGTTTTGAGAAGAAAGAATCAAAGTTTTTTAAGGCTTGATAAAATAGTAACAAGAGAAGGAAGTGATGCATTTTTTGAAGAATTGAGTCAACAAGCAAGGAGGTGAGAAGAGGATAGATTCTACATATTTTAGTTCATTTATTAGTAGAGGGTACTATGGGACCCAATTAATATTTTGAGTAAATAGTATTGACATTTATTTATGACGTGGAGTATGTATTTGTTCTCAAGTACATGGTGACCACTAAGGATTTGGCTATTGTCACATGATTAGAGGGCAACATCATAGCCTAATTTATTTTTAAATGAGAGAAAATTAGGAAGGGAATACGTGGAGCCATTTAGATCTCAATATTGATTCTTTTATGTATTCTTTGATAAGTGTCCATGGAGGTGATGTGAAGCTACACTATGGTTTGTGACCACTATTTTGCAACAAGAAGTGCAATCTACTAGAACATGACTCTTCAAGAAAATACTGAGGCATATTTAGGGTTGGGGTTTTAGATGAGACTTTCTTGGTGCTTTCCAATTGGAGACTTCTTCAATCACATTGATTCATCTAAATATGAATATGATAGGTTAGTTGGGGTGTTGGAGAGGGCACTATTGAGGATGACTTTTGAGAGTTTGTCTGAAAGGATATTTGAAGTCATGTTTATTTCTAGAGGGTTGACTTTAGTTTTTTGTGATGATTGCGGTAGTTTCAGGCTTGTCACCTTATAAACTAAGATTGAGATCATGATGTATTGACCAAATGATTTTATGATCATGTTTGGACATAAGGTCTTATTACAAATCAATTTTGATTTTTTTGTTTTAGATTGCGTTATATTTTGAGAGTATGCATGTTGCTTGTGTGATTCATTGATTGACTTTGTGTTCAATTATCATTCAAGTCCAACATTTTAACTTCTTTGGAAGAAATTTTCCCAATGATTTATCTTTGGCATGTTTTTTGGGTGCTATAATTTTTGGACATTTTTGTAACTTGGGGTGATCGACTTGTTTTTAAAATTCATAAGTTTCTTTAGCATTGAAATTCATCATCAATACTTCATTAGATTCTCTATGATATCTCTCTTTTGGAGGATAAGTGAGTATGAATACCTTAATTTTTCCTTTGAGTTAATAAGACCGTCTTTTCTCTCATATGTGGACTGGAGTTAGCTTTAATTCTTTGTTGAAGAATCAAGATGTCAATTCCATTTATTTATGGAGAGCAAAGGTTTGGTTTTGGTTGGATCATGTCCCAGTACTTGGTCATGAATGGATTAGTAATTTCTTTCCATTTTTTAAGTAGAGTATAAATGAGCATTGATTGGGGCATTAGCATGTCAAATTTAGTTAGTGAGTGAACAACTGTTCTTTTAAATTGCCCATCTCTTGTTATGGGATTTTTTCAATATTTTAGAGAGATGTCATTTATGGTAAACTAAATTTATTTGAGGATGCACTCTAAGTGTATGGATACTTCTATATAGGATTCTTCTGTAGATAAGGATGAGACCCCAATTCCATAATGGAGTATTCTTCAATTATTGTTTTGGGCTATTAGAAGTTGTCATTAGGGAGGATGTTGATATCTCTCCTTTTCTGGAAGGTTTGACTTGAATGCTACTTTAGTTGCAAACCCAAAGTTATGTTTGAAGGGGGATGCTAAATAGTAGAAAGCCTATATTTTGTTGGATTCTTTTGAATTGCTAATATTGTAACATGTCATTGAATTATGTGTATTTCTTGCATGTATTAATAAGTCTACATGTGTAATCTATATATAACACCTCCAACTTTATGAATCAAGAATTCATTTATTCATATTTTGTTTTATATTATAAAGTAAATTTTCTTTTTAGTATTTACATATTGATGTTCTCATGTATACTTATAGTGTATAATTATAGAATTTAATATTTGATTGATTATGGAATTGTGTCATAAATCTTATAAAAAAGAGGATGGTAAATGTTTCATGTAATTCAAAAAAATGTAGAGATGCATAATTGTAGTATTGGAAGATCACTAAGGTTATATTCAAACTACATGTCATACTATTGGATTGCTCTATGGGTGTGAAATTTGGCTTGGAATCATACTATATTAAATTGGAGAAGTATAGAGAAAAATCAAAAGGAGTAAATAAAGGAAACTTTAAAATCAAAACATGCATCTCATACGGGGTTTTATTAACAAAGGCACACGTCTTTCCTTTGGAGATGCTAGCAATAATTTGTTTAATAGGTTGTTTGAAGAGAACAAATGTCATGGATGAAAAAAAAGAAAAAGTGTTAAGTGGTCTTTGGTCTATGGGTGAAGTTGAATGACTCACAAAGAGTCCACGAGGGATAAAGTCTTGTTGAGTGCAAGGTCTTTTACTCTTTAAAGGGATGAGGCTTGGATTATGCCCTAATGAGTTTTGCAAAATGGATACCCCTTAGTCCTTAGCTCTTAGCTGACATAAATCAAAATCAGTTATGAGAAGAAAATGATTTAGAGTGGAGTTTTTTTTTTTTTTTTTTTTTTAAAAACTAAGGAGAAAATGTCAGATTGCCAATACTTCTATTTCACTAAATTCAAACCTCAAGGCTTTTACTCTTTAAAGGGACGAGGTTGGGATTGTGCCCTAATGAGTTTTGCAAAATGGATACCCCTTAGTCCTTAGCTCTTAGCTGACATAAATCAAAATCAATTATGAGAAGAAAATGATTAAGAGTGAGGTTTTTTTTTTTAAACTAAGGAGAAAATGTCAGATTGCCAATACTACTATTTCATTAAATTCAAACCTCATTTAGGCAACGGGCTCTTCATCTACTCGTGAAATTGAATGGTTCTGAATGAACCCACCAGGGATCAAGTCTTGTTAAGTGTAAGGCTCCAACACCATAAGCGATGAAGTTGGGATCGTGTCGTGGATGACTTTGACGAAATGGATAGGGTAGCTAAACAATTATGTGGGTTTGATATAAAACCCCCAAACCAAAAAAAATCATTTAGAAAAAAACAAAAAACAAAAACCCTATTTATAGATAGAAATCAAAGAGGAAGAAAATGATGATTATACGTAGATCAGATTTGCTTGTTTATCTATGACAATGGAGTGAACAACATTATTTTTACTCCAACACCAGGGTAATTGCAACCAGTTTACTAATTCTATTCAACATCTGCAACAGCTATATTGATGGAGGAGCATGAATAAAAAAATCCTAAACCAGTGCAACACTGCGCTTATCAGAATCTCAAAATCCCATCTTATTATTGAAGCATGGAAACAGAGCAGCTATTTCTTTGTTCCGAACCTGGTTAGTGTTACTTGTATTTGTCTTCATGCATCAACAATGGCTGCAAGTGAATTTAAAAACCGAAACGTGATTTCATCAAATAAATTGATTACAGAATATGCTAGAAATGGGAGAATAGACTATTCCCGCCATGTGTTTGATAAAATGACAGATCGAGATGTGGTGTCCTGGACTGCTATGGTTACGGGATATGTTCAAAATGGAAGACTGGATTACGCACGACAAATGTTTGACAAAATGCCTTTCAGAAATGTGGTTTCATGGAATACAATGATTGCCGGGTATGCCAAGTATGGGAAATTGAATGACGCTCGCTTGCTTTTCGATGATATGCCTGAGCGGAATGTGGTTTCTTGGACTTCCATGATTGTCGGATATGCCAGAAACGGGCGGATGCAGGATGCACGGCAAATGTTTGACGAAATGCCTGAACGAAATATATTTTCGTGGAATGCAATGGTTACAGGGTATGCCAAGTATGGGAGAATAGAAGATGCACAGGATCTGTTTGACAAAATGCATGAACGAAATGTGGTCTCATGGAATGCTATGATTACAGGATACTCTGAGAATGGGAAAATAGAGGAAGCAGTCGAGCTGTTTGACAAAATGCCTGAACGAAGTGACGTCACTTGGACTGCAATGATCACAGGGTATATACAGAATGGGTTTGAAGAAAAGGCCCTCGATCTCTTTTCTCAAATGGTAGTGGCAGGCATCAAGCCAAACAAATCGACTTTCACCTGTGTTTTCAACGCCTGCGCCAGGCTGGGAGTTTCAGAGAAGGGTGCTCAAATCCATGGCTATATTATCAAAATAGGTTTTGCATCGGATGTTTGTGTTGAAAATGCCCTTGTTACCATGTATGGCAAATTCAGTGTTGATGATGCAAGAAAGGCTTTTGACATGATGCCTGAGAGAGATGTTATTTCTTGGAATACAATGATGGCAAGTTATACCAAGCATGGAAGGTTGCTTGATGCTCACTGCTTGTTTGATGGAATGCCTCAAAAGGATGTGGTCTCATGGACTGTGATGATTGCTGGATATTGTCAGAATGGTCATGCCGAGGAGTCGGTTAAATTATTTTCTGAAATGAAAAGGGTAGGTGTGAGGCCAAACCGGGCCACCCTCTTGAGCATTCTTAGTGCTTGTTCCAATCTTGCTGCGCTGCAGCAGGGGAAACAAATCCATGCCAATACTATCAAAACAGAGTATAATTGTGACGTCTTCTTGGGAAATGCCCTTGTTACCTTATACTCCAAATGTGGAAGTATAGACACTGCATACCAAGTGTTTGACGAAATGACTGAACGAGATGTGATATCCTGGACTGCAATCATTGTAGGATTTGCTCAGCATGGTAGAGGTCACAAGGCCATTGAACTCTTTGAGTTAATGGGAGACTGCGGTATAAAGCCTAATCACGTGACTTTTGTTGGTGTGTTGACTGCCTGTAGCCATTGCTGCCTGTTGAATGAAGGGTGGCGGTACTTTTATTCAATGAGCTCTAGTCATGGCCTTACACCAGGAGTGGATCATTATGCATGTATGGTTGATCTCCTTGGTCGATTGGGATTACTAAATGAAGCAGAGGCTTTCATCAGGACAATGCCATTGGAGCCTGACCCTGTTATATGGAAGGCCTTGCTTGGTGGTTGCAGAATCCATGGGAATTTAGAAGTAGGTGAACGTGTGGCAAAACACCTTTTTATACTAGAACCTGAGAATCCAGCAGCATATGTTCTACTATCAAATATATATGCCATGACTGGTCGGTGGAGTGAAGTAGCCAAAGTGAGATTCATGATGGGAAACAGAGGGATTCAAAAAGTGGCAGGATGCAGCTGGATTGAAATAAAGAACAAGGTGCATACCTTCACAGTAAGAGACATAGCTCATCTGCAGATAGATGGGATTCAAGCAAGCCTGGATGAATTGACGGAAGTTGGGTATCTACCAGAAAAGATTTTTGGACTAAACTATCTTGAGTTGGAAGACAAGTAACCTATTTTCTACCATCATAGCGAGAAGCTGACTATTGCATGTGGGTTTATTCGCAAACCCTTTGGAACAGCTGTGCAAATAGTTAAATTCCTGATCATGTGTGACTGCCAAGTTTGGCATTATATTCATTTCCAAAATTGTTTGGTCAGGGATGCAGGCCCTTTCCATCATTTCTTTGGAGGCATTTGTTCTTGCAGGGATTATTGGTGATGGTAGGTGAAGCATTGTGCCCTTGGCTATATTTATTTGGGAATTTTGATAATCTCGTGGGGACTTACTGTTAAACTCTTGCGCCGGTTCAACACACTGGATGTTTGATCTTATTTTTCAGTGGTATGGCTATTTTAGTTTTGAAAATCTGATAATCTCTTGGTAAGTTAAACCCTTCTCCTTTCCATCACACTGGGTGTATGACGAACAGCACAAATGGAAAGTAAAAAATATGGGTATATGTCTTTATGTATGCATATACATGTCAGCTGCAAAAAGAAAGGACCTCTCCAATCTTTGATAAATCAATGGGAAATATAGGGATTTGCTCTATTTATGACTTGAAGCTGGAAAAAGAGCAAAATATGCTGTGCCATCATCATGAGAAGCTTTTTATTATTGCATTTGGGCTCATTAACAAACCCTTGGAACCAGCTCATTGCTATTGATAAGGTAACCAAATCCAGAATACGCCTGTTATTCACTAGGTTTTGTATTAACATTGATGTTGATAAGGTGCTTCCCTCTTTGACCATCTGATCCTCTTAGCTGGGTGATTCGGTGCAACAAATCATGTATGAGGATTCCTGGTGTTTTGTCGCCATTGCCACAACCCTGGCCATGCTACTGCTGGGTGTAGGATCTCTTGAGGAAGGCAAAGTTACAAGATGCCTAAGGATCAGATGGAGCCTTCTCTACTGTAGGTTTCGATCGAGGTTCTCCTAGGGCGTAAAGAACAGGTGGTTGGTCCTCTTGCAGACTTGACCAATTCAGATGGTGGTACTCTTGTTTTGGAGAGTGGGTTTCTTCCTAATGAGAGAAGATTGGAGGGGATTTGTGAGGAGAAGGTGCCTGTAAGGGAGGGCCTCGATGGGGATTATGTCCTCAGCCTGTCTCTTGGGGTACAGCATTCGCCCTCCAGGATGGCCTGTAATAAGGTAAATAGGAAGATGGTTCAAGCTAAGAAGCATTCTAGGGGCCACTTGCTCCCCTCGGATTCAGGCTTGGCACTTAAAGGTGGGAACTATGCCAGAAAGGATCTAGGTTCGTTTGAGTCAAAGGATAAGGCTGATGGTAGGAAACAGAGTTCCTTGAAATGGATTGGTTGCAAGCTGCCTTGAGTTGATAGTCTGCTGTTGTTTTTGGGCAGTTATGTTTGTTATTCCTTGCCCCTGCTGGTGGGGTGCTGCTGGTTTGCTGTTATGGCCGACTTTACGTTGTCTGTTCACTGATGTTGTTCCATGTTGAAGTAATGGCATCTTTTCTATATTTTTATTGGTCAAAAGTATTTACCCATAATAAAAAAACAAAAACCCTTGGAACACCCATTTGATAATATGCTGTTGGCACTGCTTCCAAAATTGTTTGGATAAAACATGTAGTTGGAGATTATGCTCTTGTTTCCATCATTCAAATTATGGCATTTGTCCTAGTTGGAAGTATTGGTTGTATTGGCACAACCAGGCCATCCCGTGTTACTTGTTTCCGTCATTCAAATTATGGCATTTGTCCTAGTTGGAAGTATTGGTTGTATTGGCACAACCAGGCCATCCTGGGTTACTGTGTTTAGAAATTTTTATAATCTCCCAACAAGTCGAGCATTTCTGCCATTCTTTCTTATTAGGAAGAAAAATTTGAACTAATTTCCACAATAAAAAAACACTAATACCTTAACTACTTAATCTCAACCCCTTAAATTTTACCTAGTGGTTTAATCATTTTAAAAAGGATCTCAAAGCTCCAGAATTTTAGATGGTTTGAATTTGCAATGGCGGCAGACCACGTTCTCCTAAAAAAAGGTCAATGGAGGTGAAGGTGGACTATGTAAATGGCCATAGAATGATAGGTGACAGAACAGCCAAAAGCGAGAAGCCTGTGAACTTTTTATCATCTTCCATGTCTAAATAAAGTATTATATGGTTTTCTATCCAATTCTTGCCAAAATTGAAGTCAAATTTGCATCCGAATATCTCAACTTATACTGTAAGAGTTCGCAATTTAAAACGAGAATTTGAAGTTACCAAGATTTGTATGCTGGGATTTCAAACAGTAGTAAATTATCTTCTTTTAATAAGGAAATAAAAAGAACATCATATCAATAATAAAACTCAGTGTGAACTATCTTCTTTTAAATATTTGTAATTGACTATGCAGATAATTTATAGTTTTTTAACAATTTACATGTGTTGTTTATGTTTGAGACCTAACTATGCAGATAAAATTATTCAGCAAACCTTCTTTAGGATTTTGTGCTGTTACAGGTATTATCTCTACACTATTCAACAAACTTCTCTTTAATCAACTATTTATCTGCAGAACAACATTAGGCAATGTTACTATTGTGAACAATTTAAAATTTCTCCCTTGATTTTGTATACAGCGATATTGCATTCTCCAATTTACGAAGGTTTAGTATTATTGCATCGCTATAGTGTATTCAAGAATTTTATTTCTAATCCCTTCTCTTTCTTTTCCTTACATTTGTAGAATTTGAAACATATATTTGTCAATTGAAATTGGCAATATTTAAATATTTTTTATAGTGATCTTAAGTTATTAAAATTAAGTAATTTACGGTGTGTTCTATAGTCCACAAGAATTTTCAACTTGCATTTAATCTTACAAAAAACTTACTTCTTTGGAGCAATGACATCCTTGTTGATTGAAAATGCAATTGAATTGATCAGAAATAGAGACTTTAGCATACTTCTGCATGTCTAAGTAATGGATACTAAAAAAACTTGGAATTACAAGCAGCCTATCAAATTATCGATACACAATTATCCTCTCTGATGAAGTGCATAAGCAAATAGCTACATTTTTGGACAAGTTTAATGACTACATAATTTCATAGACGCTTCAGAGGGGTTTGATAGTGCATTTGACATGATACACTTGTAGTAGTATTGTTCACTAAAGGTAAGAGAACAACTTACAAGAGCTTTCTTAAACATAAGATTCTTACTCTCAACTATTAAAGTGTGCTAATAACATCACTATTTACTTGTTCTCCTTATATAGGTGCATTATAATCTCACAACTACAAATTGTTTATGGATATCATTACATCATTGGTCAGCCCAACTTCCTCTTCAAAGAACAAGAGCAAGACTGATTCGAAAAATGGGATTTGGTTTTTGCACTTCACGACAGAAATACCTTAATATGTTTGCATATTTGTATTCCAATCAAAAAATTATATAAGCTCAAAAAAATGACGAGGTCATATGCAAAAGTTATGGTTTCCAAAAGATGGAGGATAAGAAGAGCATCCAAGAGAAGTGGATGCCCCACTTTGTCTTTTCCTATTTTATCTTTTTTCATCACTTTCCAAGAGGAGAGGAAAGGTCACATGTCACAACAAGGAGAATAAATGATGAACTATGTCTCTTCCATTTCCAAAGGGGAGATGAAAAGTCACATATCTCTTCATTTCCTAATGTGTTGAAAATCTATATATATGGATGTAAGCTTGGGGTTCAAGCAATGGGTGGAGTTTGTAGTCTTGTATATCTAGTTTCAGGGGCTATATTGTGAGCATTGTTCCCATATTTTGGTTGTAGTGAGGCCATTTGGATTGCTTAAGTGAGTGTGACTAACATTTTGGTGAAGTTTTTACCCACAAGTGGTTTCTCCATGTTATTTTTTGTATCTCCATTAGTATGGTAAGTCTTGTTGATTTCTTCTTCTTAATTGCAACTTGATTTTATACAAGAATCATCCAGTTTTATTGCTCCCATAATTTACTCTATCTAATTTCCATAAGTTGTAACTACACATGAGCAATATCCTCCCTAGTTTATAGATTGGGTGGTATCAAAGTCCATTTTTTTCTTTTGGGAAAGGGGAATTGAAGCCAATCTTTCTTTTGCGAAAGGTGGTATTAGAGCTTACCTCTTTCCTTGTAGAGTTTGTTGTGGTGAATAGGTGGGTACACAACATAGAGCAAGTGGAAAAGGTCATTTCCTCATTGAGAGATATTTATATCCTAAAGAGAACCATAAGCATGGATAGAGGTGCATCAAGCCTTGAACAAGAAGCACTGTTCCTCAAGCTTGAGGCAATTATTGCCAGATGTCTCAATTGGTGGAGACTGCAACATGTCATATGGAGACTCTAATGCAAAAATTATGCTCATTGGAGAAAAAGGGGACAACCTATTCCAAAGAATAGGAAATTTTCCAAGGCAAATTGAGTCTTCCAAGTAAGCCTCGAGATGAAAGCAAGATAATTGAGATCCCATACTTTGAAGGAGATGGGGATTTCCTAGAATAATGACTAGAGCAATTGGAGGTATTTTTTAGTTTTCATTCTCTTAAATTGGAAGAAAAGATTTCCTTTACTAAGTTACAACTAACAACTTTGTATTGGTTCGAAAATCTATTAATTTTTGTTGTTGTTGGAAAACTTGCTCATATCAAATCTTGGGGTTCTTTTAAGAAATTGTTTAGGAGATAATTTTGAAAGGAAGCTAGGTGTGCAGAAATCGTTTCCTACACTACTATAATGAGGGGAGGAGAGTGCAAATTCAAATTTATCCTTACAATTACAGCAATGTTAAACCACTAACAGAGATATTGCAGCAAACACATAAACAAGAAAGTAAGACGGAAGAAGAGAGACAAGATATACGTGGGGAAAACCCTTATCGGGTGAAAAATCCCACTCTCGAAAACCTGCACAATGTATTATCAAAACTGAAATGGTTTACAATACACTTGCAATGCAAGCTCTCAGGAGTATTCGACACTCGTATCTAGAGACAAACTGACAGCATAATAGTACCTGTCAAACCTGTAATACATCTCCTCCTCAAAGCACCTGTTTATATAGAAAATACAAGGCAAAATTGCCTCTATCTTGGAATGAGCGCCCAACTTGGCCTTATGGCCCAAAACCCACACCTATGGACACTTGGTCAACATTGTAAGATGTTTCTGACACTTGTCCACACACCCCATCCCAAAGAGGTCACCTATTTCCAAAATGGGCTATGACAGATGCTCTTATGACTCTTACGACCGTCATAGAATCTGTTATAGCAGTTACAACTTACAGTTGTAAGAGAATCTATCATTCATAGGCTATAAATAGCATATTCTCTTACAACATGTCATAGTCCACCTTGGGGTGCCCAAAGATGCATTTTTCAAAGATACTCTTCGACACATGTCTTCACCTGTCATAGAATCTTCTATTTTCAACTCTTATATGTCATAACTTCGTCATAGGAATCTGTCATGACCATTTCAGTCAATATTCCCTTACACAACATCCAAGATGCCGACACATGGCAAAATATTCCTACCACAAAGTGGGATGCCTATCTCCTCATGTGAGGACAAAATTACAAGTTGTCATCTTCCATGTAGGATGACACATCACCGTGCCACATCCCACAAGATGACAATATGAATTTACAACATAGGCAATAAATAAATAAATACAATGAAAATAATACAAGGAATTACCAAGGTTGAGACACCTTAATTCCCAACAAATTTAACCCTAGATATTATTAAGGGGATAAGTGTATGGAGGAAGACAAAGCAAGTTCTTGTAGCCCTTCATTGTCCTCAAAGACAAGTGGAGCAAAGGTCAAAAACAAAAAGACAAAGAAGGAAAAATCAAAACCTGTTAGACATTGTGGCCATTGTAGGAAAGATGGTTATGAAGAGTCCCTTTGTTGGAAGTTGCATTTAGAGAAAAACCCTCACAAAAATGGTAGGAGTGGCAAGAAATCTTTACATATCCCTATTAAGTATAAAGAGGTTAAAGAGATAGATTGCACTTCAAGTTTAGATTCTAAGTTTTGTTACCCTACTTTTAAGCATATTTCTTCTCCATGTTCAAGCAATATATTTGTAAATCATATGGATAGTTGGAGACAAATGAATACCAAGTTCTAGTTCAGTGTTGTTTTGTTGTGCAATTTCATATAGCATACATGTTGTCAATTGGGGAAACCTTCTTCCCTTTTTACATTGAGTTCATAGTTTTGGGGGACCAAAAGCTCACTAATTGGGGAGGTGTGATCTAAAAAATAGAATTGATTTTTATACTTCATAATAGAAAACCTTAATATGTTTTCATATTTGTATTCCTCTCAAAAAATTATGTAAGTTCAAAAAATGGCATGTCATTTCAAGGTCGTATGTAAAAGTTATGGTTTCAAAAGATGGAGGATAAGAAGAGCATCCAAGATAAGTGGATGCCCCACTTTGTCTTTTCCAATTTGATTGTTTTTTGTCACTTTCCAAGAGAATAATATTGTCCTACTTTGTCTTTTCTATCACGGAGAGGTGAAATGTCATAAAAGGGAGAAGAAAAGATGCACTGCGTCTTTTCCATTTCCAGACAAGAGATGAAAGGTCACATATGTCTCTTCATTTCCTAAGGTTTTGAAACTCTATATCTGTGGATGTAAGCTTGGGGTTCATGTGATGGATGAAGTCTATAAAACCTTGTATCTCTAGTTTTGAGAACTATTTGCAAGAATTGTTCTCATATTTTGGTTGTATTGATGCCATATGGAGTACTTAAGTGAGTGTGACTCACATTTTGGTGGAATTTTTACCACAAGGGATTTCTTAATGTTATTTCTCGTGTCTCTTTTGTTATGGTAATTCTCTTTGATTTCTTGTTTTTAATTGTAATATGATGTTGTGCAAGAATTGTCCAATTTAATTGCTCTCATAATTTACTCTTTCTAATTTATATAAGTTGGTGACTACATATGAGAAATATCCTCCATAGTTTATGGATCAAAGACTTGCAACAAGGTACTTGATCTTTAAACACTCCTCTAGTAATATAGAACAAGAATGACATATCAATTGAGCCATTTTGTCAAAGATTGTTGTTTGCAAGAAATGGATCTCTGAAAAGGAGGAATCATTTCAACCATTATTCCTATTAAAAGGTTGAATCATTTTGAAACAAAGTGGATGATTAAATGTTGTGTAACTATCAACAACGAAATCCATTAGTTCAATACAAAAAGAGGACATGGATAAGTGTTAGCTTTGACATCATAGATAGTGAATGCATTGAAATTTGTGTCACTTGTTTCAATGAAATTGTAGGATCTTCATTACAAAAAAATCAAGTTAGGGTGTGCACATGCTCTTTGGTGGAACTCTTAGGGATGAAAATAAGTTTTACAATATTTTAAATAGCCATGTGGAAATTTATTTAGACTATGACTCTAATCTTTGCTTCAGTGAAGATGACCCCTCAATTCTAGCACACAATTCTACTTCACATTGATTAATGAGATTGTAAATAAGAAAAATTCTCTTGTTGATGTCAACAGAATTGTTTTGTCCATAGATCCAAACTCTGCAATAAAAATAAGATATGAGATTGAGGTTCTTATTGAGGAACATCAACATACAAGATATGTCCACATTTTCTATCAATGTCATTCTATAGGAGGAATGTCTTAAGAATGAAGGAGAACAATTTCAAGATATGTACCAATTGCAATGCCTAATTGTGTTAGCAATTAAAGATGATTGTATTACTAAATATAATGGAAAGGTGATGAGAACACTAGAAATGACTCAATTTCATAAAAACCTTGATATACATAAAACACAACTCAAATCAAGGTTTGAAAAAGGAAAATAATGTTTCTTAACTATCAGCAAACCATGTGGAAGTAGCTACAACTCTTGCAAGAATGATGTTTAGCACTATCTTTAAACACACTACGAACATGACAACCTTTGAAAATCATTATAAAAGCCACCATAAATTTTATCAAGTCCAATGCATTATGTTATCCAACTTGTCCTCTTACGTCAGAAGGAAAACAATGTTAGAAAAGAACCCTACAAAATGAGGATGGACATGGTACTATCAAAAGTATTAGGCCACGTTCAAAGACTACATTATAGATATGTACTTCCAAGTAAGGCTATAAGATCATATAGGGACTACATAAGCTATTGCTTTCAAAGAGCTAAGAACCAACCTCATAGGTATGTCCGCAAAAGACATGTATATGTTGCAAGTCAATTGTGAGGAAGATATAACTTGTGAGGATGTCATCAACGATTTGATTTTCAAGAAAGGTCTCTCCACACTATCAACCAGATGTGTAGAGACATTGAGAAATATATTTGTATCCACTCTTCACCATTAATATACAAAGTATTAGTTGTAAATATTAATAATGTAATTCATAAATAACTCTCTCAAGAATAGATACTCAAAGATTGTTATATTTTTACAAAACATATATGTTTTGGGAAATGACAACCATGTTTCTTATCATAACATATATTTCCATGCATGATCCAATGAAAACAAAATTCTATATCATGAAAAAATAGAAGTGTATGCATTTTCAAATATTACATTATATTCTAGTTACTCAATGTTATCTTATTGTAAATACATGAATTGCCAAACACTACTTGTAGTTGTTTCTTCATGTTTTTAATTACCTTTATGGATTACCTTCACAACCATTCCTCATCATGAGCACAACAAATAGTACAAGCAACACCAACATTGCACCAAAAAGAAAAGATAAGAAAGAAATACTCAAAACTCAAACTACGATCCTTATGGATAAAGCTATGTCTCTTGAAACAGAGGCTTAAAATTTAAATAGGTTGCATTCCCATTTCCACAAGGCCACATACATAGATTTGGCACATACTCTAGAGGACATTTTAAAATAGAGCATATTAAAGACAAGGTTGAAGAGGTGGCATATATGTAATATTTGGGTATGGAGATAGCCACCCAAGATCTAAAGGCCTAATGAAAAGCACAAAGAACTCAAAAGATTACTATGACAATAATAAACTATATTCCTATTAAGGATGCAAATAGAACGTGTGTTATAGTATAATTAGAACCCTTGGTTATATAGGCCAAGGTGAGACATACGAAAGCATAAGATTATGACATGTGTCTTAATCTTATGACTTGAGACAAAGTAAAAATACCCTAAGAAATCCTTAAGTAAGCTAAGTAACTAGGTGTGAAAAGGACCCAGGAGTGAACCTAGTTAGGGAAATAACCCTGTTAACACCAACACCCCCTTAAGTGCAACTTACGGGGAAAGAGAAAACATGAAAAGATGCAATGGTGTGTCTCACTACAAGGCTTGATGAGGTACCCATGTACAAATGAATCTCTCACAAATGAAGAAAAGGAGAAATACCCATAGGAAAAAAATCCTCTCTAAAAGAGAGAGGACATAAGATTCTCTCCAAAGTATGAGAAGGATAAAACCCCTTGTGAGGAAAAAGTCCCCCCATAAGAGAGAAGAAGAGATACCATGCAACCCCTCTCAATGTATAATCTCTTGCTCTGATGGTAGATGTTTGACAATGAATGCTAAAGATAATCCAAAACTGTCAAACAATATTTCTCCCCTTAGGAAGAAACAAAGCCAAAGATGAATGCAAGATATCTTCTCATTCCTAAAAGGAATATGAGGGAAAAAACAAAAAATATATGATGTCTCTGAAATTTCTCAAGTGCCCTCATGTCGATGTTGAAGGGTGCCAAAATCAAATTAGGGGTCATAGGCCAAACTAAAGAGTGTGATAATCTAGAACCTAGTAGAAACTGATGTAGAACAAGATCCAAAGATGAAGATGAGTCCTTCGAATACTATCAAGGATCTCCGAATTAATGCTAAAATATGATAAATGTCAATAAGATGAATCAAGTAGAATGCAAGATTCAGGTGTAGTAAGCATGGATATATGGTTCTCACCATAGGTAAGACAACTGGATTGATGAGTAACTAGTATGCTTGCAAAAGTTGTCCACATAAATGGTGATTGAGTTTAAATTGTCAACTCATGAGTATCTATAAAATCTATCATTATGGAAGCATATATCGATGGAGAAAGAATAGGAGGGTCTAAATGTACCCTCATAACATCTAAAGAAGGTAATGCAACTTCATATGAGCTATCATCAAAGAGAAGATGAATTTCTTGAATGGTGTCCTCCAAATTTGCAAGATGGGACTTACAAAACAAACCTAAAATGTATGTCAAGTACTCATACCAAGTAGTTGTATCTAGAAGATGATGCATATGATCCTATTGCAATGAATCACTAGAAGCTCCATCCTAAGCATCAATAGGATTTGAAGAAGTAGGAGAGGAGGATATGGAATATCAGCATGTCTCTAGAACCTCAATTAATGAAAGAACACCAAGATTCAAATGACCATATTATATCTCCTCAAAAGTGTTCACACTAGATGCCTAAGTGTGTACATCATTTGAAGGAACATCCAGAGAAAAATGAGAGAAGGTGTACACTCAAGATTGATGATCTACCTCTCAAACTACAACAATATTTTTTCTATGCAAATCCCAAACAACCACATAATCTAGTGTGAACTCAAAACTCTTCCCTACCCCACCATGTGTGATCTAATAGATAGAAAGGATATTGGTTGACAATGAAGGCACATAAAGAACACAATTGAATGATCCTTCATCCATGTCAATAGACCCTTTTCTACAAACACACATTTATGTGTTGTTAGCCATCAAGATATGTGGGGATGAACAAGTCTCAAATGGAGATAACATACTCTGTGATGAAGTCATATGATGTGAATCTATAGAATCAATGATCCATCTCTCTAACTTAAAATCTATAACTACAAGTAATTTCCCCTTCTATCTCTCTAACTTTGAAGATGAACCCCTTGAAGATAAATTGGCCTTCTATAGAAGATGCTTCAACTCAAAATTTGTTTTGAATAATATTGATGGTCATCATGTCTTAGTTTCTTGCAATATACACATTTGGGCTTCTCCTACTTAAATGATTCCCCTTTGTTAGAAGGGGATTGAGAGTTTGTTTTTGAAGTAGAAGATGGATGTACTCTATATTTTTGTGGCTTATGTTTTGATTGCTTCTATTTATTATTAGGGTTATGAGACCCCTTCTTACTTTGTGGTTGACTAGCCACCTAAGCTTATGATTTAGATGGCTTGATAATACCCCTTGTGATTAATTTTTCTTATTCAAGCATCAACATTTCTGAAAATGACTCAAATGATGGCATAGCATAGGCCTTTCCCATAGTCAACCAATGAGTTTGAAAACTAGAAACAAATGTTGCATATTTAGAAGGAAGCTTGCCTAACAAATTGAAGACCAATTGTACATCCTTCTTCTCAATACCACATTCTTTGAGTTGTGCTCTTAATTCATTGACTTTAGTTATTGATGTAAGAACATCCATAGGCATCACGCCTGTAAAAATGGATTTGTTGTTTAGTTCTACTATTTATTAGTTTGTTAGTCTATGGTTGATAGTCAGTGGTAGACAAGGTTAGCACATTTCACCATATTAAGAGATCGGATCTTGCGGTTAAGTTCTTTTTGTGGTTTATGGATTGCATGCTAAAGTTTTAGGAGATTTGGATGAGTAGAAGAATGCAAATTGGTTTGTGAGTGTCTACAGGTTGACAGTTATGCATAGTTGGGATAATTTCTATTTGTAGAGGTTTATTTGGAGTTTGTGACAATAGAGGAATATTTATGTGGTTTTAATTAACCATTGGGGATGTATGTGGTGTACTATATTGAGGTTCTCCACCATTTTACCATTTAAATTTGTAAGTTTGTTATTTTTTGCTGGTGACACATTTCATGTGGTTTTGGGGTTTGTGCAATCTTGTGGCCAACACATATCATTCTGGAAACTAGAGGATGCTATATATACTTGGTTGTGAGTGTTTGAAAGTAAGCAAAGAAGACAAAATGAGGTAGGAGCATAGAGAGTGAGTTTCAAGTAGCAAGGGGTGAGGTCAGAGAGGTTGAGTGAAGGAACAAGGAGTATGATGTGGGGTACAAT
This sequence comes from Cunninghamia lanceolata, assembly GCA_027924645.1. NCBI lineage: Eukaryota > Viridiplantae > Streptophyta > Pinopsida > Cupressales > Cupressaceae > Cunninghamia > Cunninghamia lanceolata. The sequence continues at coordinate 4,527,050 of BSBN01000847.1, read as the reverse complement.
CTAAGGAAGCATATAGGAAGTTAGTGGATGTCATTACAATAAAGTGGTGGTGAAATTTTGAATTTATATTGTATTTGAATCATCATTGTGTATCCCATGCAACAGGTTTTAGAAGTGGTTCCATAATTTAGTTGTTTTGTGCATGTAAGAAGCCATTGTGGCAACTATCCATTTATGAATCTTAATTTTAATCAAATGGTTGCAGCTTGGCATGTAAGAGGGCCCATTGCGGTAAAATGTGAAGTTGTAAACATAGTGATAATCATGCAAGCTTATATAAATGAGAATACTATTTTTTTTGTGAGATCTCTGTTGTTTGCAGTTGTTTGTGTGTGTTTTTGTGTTGGTTGCATGACTGGACAATCCTTCATTGGACCCTCCTACTATGACTAGATTAAGGGGTATTAGAGTGAAGATTGGATTGTGGGAAGAGTGTTGGAGTGTGGGTGTGGATGTGAGTGCACCTAGTTGATGCAATTTTTTCAAGAATGAGTTTGATTAACATTTGAGTTGTGGTAGTCTAGGGAGGTTTGTATACAAAATGTTAACTATGAGGTAGTTTACAAGGGGCAATTGTGGGCAGATCACCAACCTAAGGATAGGTTTCATTAGGTCAAGATGCCATTGAAGAGGGGCTGAAGTATTATCAATGTTATAGGAAAAATGGAGAAGATGTATGAGATGTTGAAGGCCATGTAGAACTGGATGGATGTCCTAGAGCAAGACTGGTGGAGATACCCTAACCCTAGGGCCAAGGAGACTGATGAAGAGCAGGAAGAAAATCCTATAGAATCAAGTGGAAGTGAAGAGGACAAGGAAGAGAGCATGTTGAAGGCCATAACCAACATTGGAAAGAGGACTAGAGTGGATGTATTTCAAACTATTTTGGGAATCTAGATTCAGAGGAGTTGATAGACTACATTTGATCAAGAGGAGCATTTTGACTATGAGGATATTGTAGACTTGGGTAGTGTGAATTTTGTGAAGACCAAGATAAAACGTCATGCAGCGATATGGTGGATGGGAGTTCAATTATAGAGGAAAAGAAGACGCAAGTCAATCATTACAAAGTGGGATCAAATGGTGGAAAAGTTGAAATCCAAGTTCATTCTAATGAATTACTAGTTGGAGCTATTGAAGGAGTTGCATAATTTGGAACAAAGAAACATGATTGTGAAGGAATACATTGAGGAGTACTACCAGCTAACAATTATGTCAAGGAATAATGAAGGAGATGAGAAAGTGGTGAAGTATGCCAATGGATTGAGGGAATCCATCTATTACATCCCTAATTTTTCACTATGTTTTACTTTTTACTTGCACATAATTAGTAGATGATTATGCATTATTTAATGATTTGATGTTAAGTGAAAATGTCAGGACAAATCAATGATATCATAAGTTAATATTTATATGATTAGAATCTAGACATGTGATTATATGATGTCATGATTATTTATTCATAAGGTTTATGGAATGATTAATGATACACTAATCCCAGTTTGGTGATTGCAAGTTGTATTCAGGAAATAGGGTTTCCACCCTCTGAGAAAAGAGAGGGAGAGCATCATCAGAGAGAAGTGAATAGATGTATGGAAAGGTACAGGTTGTTTCCATCTTAGTGTTTTACTTGTACAGTTTAGTGAACCCTCGTCGAGTTGGGTAAGTTGTGCTTGACCCATTTGGTCTAAGTTGATTTCGACTCGACAGATGTTGATCTGTCATCACGATCTCTTAGTGTAGATTTTTGTCAAGATTTAAGTCAGGAAAATTTGACCGTCGACAAGGATTGGTCGATAATCATTAATTCTTGTGTGATTGAAGATAGATTATACTCAAGAGAGAATATATATATATATAGGGCAAAAAATCAGATTTAGCGTTGAAAACAACAAACTACTAAACCCTATCAAGCACCATGAAGCACAACTTAGTATGAAAATGCAAACAAAAATCACATGCAAACCAAATTCAAACTAATGTTGATTAACCTCCATGGCTCTTCTCAATCGTGCATAGGCATGCAGATTTTGAAGGGTCGATTGTAGAGGAATGTTGATTGCTCAGAATTTTGGCAGCATAACGGTATGCAAGGATACAACATGATGAAAATGACTTGTGAAAGCCTTCCTTTATAGAAAAGGCTTGATTTGAATCAACGAATGAGATTGGTTAGGGTTTCAATGATATGAATGGTCAAGATTGGTTAGGGTTTTCCCATTCCAAGAGGTTGTAGCAATGCGACAAGTGTCTGATGGAGGATAAAGAGAATCTAATTCAAATATTTATTTGAATTAGTTTGTCATGTGAAGGCATATTAAGTGGAAGATGGAGATAGGCAACATGTGTCGCAATGTGGTGAGAGGTGAGGGAATAATTCAAATTTTTAATTTGAATTATGTGAGACATGTGAAGGGGTATTATTAACTAAACAAATGGGATTTATTTAGTTAATTGGAATGTGATTAAGTTGGAATAAGAGTGGGATGACCTAGGACCTAGGGCAAAACATTACAAGGTCATGTCGACTAGGTGTTGTGTCGAGACATGGACAAATTTTAGTGTCTACATTTTGCCCCTCTTTGAGATGATGTTCAAGATGATGCGATTTATGTCGAGTAACATCATTTCAAAGAAGCTAAGGAAAAGGATGATGAAATGGGATGATGATGCCCCCTCTCATCATCCCTCGAGAGGATAGGCAAGTTGGACAAACACGGGTAGGCTCTTGAAATGAAAATGAATTGGTTAAGGAAGAAAGGTAAGGGAATGGCTAGAAGAAGTGAAGGATGTGTTATTCTACAAATGAAGGTGAGCAACCATGGTGTTTGATTTAGCACTAGACATTATACACCAAGGTATAAGGACCAAGGTGACGATGTGTCTCGTGCCCCAGCATAATACAACCTTGTCTAGATACAAGATATGAATATTAGCTGGGTTGGATTCGGATGTGACTCAAATGCAAGTTGAAAATGATAACACACACAAGCAAGCAAACATGCACAAATGATACAAAAATAAGCAAGGTATTGCCCCTGTCAAGCTGTAAACCATTGATTAAGTGATTGATGTGTCTAGTTTTAGGAATGAAACATGTCATCTAAGACGCCTTCTCTGGTTTCGACAATGCAACATCCCGTCTAAGACAATTGATTGGATTGATTGACACTAGTGTTGTTGGTCATACGAGCAACACCAGGATTTGATTATGATTGATAGATTTGGTTTACGTCAAGATTAGGATCAAGACCATTGAATGTGATTGGATAATTTGGCCTGATTGATTGACTTGATTGGGATGGATTGATAATGACTTGCATTTGATTTATTGGATTGGAATGATTTGATTTGAAGAAGTGATTTGAATTGATTGATTGATGAAATGATGGAGTTGATTAGAAGTGATTTGAAGGATTGATGATGATGTGATTTGATTGGAAGAAGTGAATTGATTGGATAAGTGGATTGAAATGATTGATTTGAATTGATGTGAAGGATTGTTTTGATGAATGAATTGATTGAATGATTGGAAGAAATGAATTGATTGACTTGATTTGAAGAAGTGAATTGATGTGATGATAAGGATGATGAGTTGGATGAGATGTTTAGAATTTTTGGAATGAGGGATGGCTAGGAGAATCTACTCCCCTTTCTCTTTGTTTTTGCAACTGTGTCTCTACAAGACTTGTGAAGTGTGGGATGCCATGGAGATGTCAATGCAAGGTGATGAGGCCCAGACTATGATAGAGGCTAATGGTTATTAGTCTTTGAAAAGTCTAGCTCCAAGAGGGTACTCTCGTCTACTAATGACCTTTCAAAGCACAAATTGGTTTTATCGAAACCTTGAGGTATGGAAGAGATGATTGATTAGAGTGAACCCATCAGTTTCAGAATTCACTTGTGAAGATGGACTTAAACTAGATGTGGAGTATTAAGCCCAAGTTGTGATTGATTTGAAAAAGATGTCAAGGTTTCTTGGTCCAAATTTGTACTTGTGATACAATCAAGCTTCGATAGTTTCTCCCTATGTTTCAACCTTAGGAAGACTATGTTTGGGAACCTCTATAGATGTCGAGGGCTGAATGGTAATGAAATGTTGCGATGAAGCGTGATCATAAAGGAATGGAATTGGATATGTAATGGGTGGCTTTGACACAGTTGTAATCGGATTCGAAAGGGAGAGTAGATACTCAAAGTTTTCCCTATGGTCATGGTGAATGATTAGGATGAAATTGATTAGATCGGAATGAATGGTTAGGAGATGATTAGAATGCGATCAATTGGATTAGGATGATGATGTGTAGTGATGAGATGAAGATGATTTGGATGGATTGGGATGAGAATGATTAGAAGAATGATTAGGAAGAAGTTGATTGGATTATGAATGAGGATGTGTAATGATTTGGAATGGATTAGGATGGTGATTGGATGATGTGGTTAGGAGATACTATTAGGATAATGTGGAATGGTAAGATGAAATTGATTGGATTTAAATGGGATTGATGTGGAATTTGATAAGATGAATTGAATGATGTGACTTGATTTTATGGATGATTTGATTTGATGCTTTGGAAGAATTGAGTGGAATGGATGAGTTGGATAGATTTTATTGCTTGGATTTTGGTAAATATTTGATTTTTTTGTATTTTTGATGATATTTTGATATTTTTGGGATTTTGAGATTATTTGGATGTTTTTGGATTTTTGACATGTTGTAATTTTTTTTGTGTTTTTGGAATGCTCTGATTTTTTTTGTGTTTTTGAAAATATTTGATTTTTTTTTTGGATTTTTGGGAATATTTGATTTTTTTATGTTTTTGAAAATATTTTGGTTTTTTTGTATTTTGAAGATATTTGATTTTTTTGGATTTTTGGAAAGTTGTGATTTTTTTGTATTTTTGAGATGTTTTGGGGATGTCAATGGATGACAATTTAGATAGCCTTTTGTGCTAGATACCAATGACAAGGGGGAACCAAGTCTAGGTGTAAGGGAACGAATGTAGGATGGATAGATAAACGGATAGGCGAAGTGGAATGAATGGATGTATGCATAAGAGAACAAGGATGTGATCTCAAGGGCTATGTCGCATAGGAATAACGTGCCCCATTCTCGGTGCAAGGCTTGGGATTTGAAATGACAAAGCTTATGATGATATGATAATGTTAGGATCGTTTGGAAAAGATAAGTTATGTCAAGAGATACCCCAAGGCATGTTTCAACATTTTGCCCCCATGTCTTTATCAAGATCAAAAGAGGAAGGGAGGATGAATGGATGTGATATGATGGGCATGCGGGTGTATGAATAAGGATGGTAAGGTGGAAAATGATAGGAAGATGAGACAATGTGCCCCCAAGTGTAAGTGGCATAGAAGATCAACTTTTTTGATTTTTTGAATTAGATAAGGGGATATGGACGAGGACTCAAGTGTCTAGTGCCATGAAGGTGCTAGTCCCAAAGGTATGTTGCATGGATCATGTCAACTGTGCTCATCGATGTTGGTAAGAAGATTGCATGGAAGTGAGATGGATTAGGTGGATAGTGAATTATGCAATGAATGATTGTGGATTATGATGTAGATTATGTAGAGAACGAAAGTGGATTATGATGTGGATTATGTGGGATTTATGTAAGGATGGATGAAATGTCTATGCCAAAGCATAGACCATAGGGAGATGATAAGGCAAGTATGTAGGGTAATGATTGAATGATGGGGTGATGGAGGTGTGAAAGGGAATCATGACCAACAGTTGCACACACTGTATTAAACATGGAAGCTTTTGAGTAGATGGAGGTGTAGGAAGCAATGACGATGTTTGCTTAATGGATGGGTGATTGAGTGACTTGGGAACCCACATAGACTTAGTATTTGTATGATTTTTGCTTTTCATGTGGGGTGGAGGAATTTGATATTTTTGAATGGAATGGATGGAAGAGGATGGTTGGGATTTTTGAGATGTGGATGCCTCATTTGACTTGCTTGTTTTTTTTGCTTAGGTACCCCTATCATTTTAGTTTTTGACTTTGCTTTTGGAGGTATGGGCTTGGATGGATTTTTGAACGTACCTTGCTTTAAATTTTTGGATTGATGTCCTAAGGCATTAGGATCCTTAGGACTTTTGAATTTATGAATGGAGGCATCCGAATGTTTGTTTTTGAATCCCATGTGGCGGGTGGAATGAGTGGAAGCTCTATGTTTGGACAATGTGTGCATTTGGTGGTCATGATGAGGATATTTAGGATATTTATGAATGATTGGTGTTGGAAGCAATGGTGGCAAAGTGGATGGAGGGAATTTAGGAGTTGGAAGAAATGGAGGCAAATTGGATGGTGGCAAGTGTATGGTCACATGTTTTTAGCATTTGTAAGATGATGGGGGTGGAATGACAACGTATGTTTTAGGAATATGATGGGATGTGTGATGGAAAGTGGTTGACTTAGGATGAGTGGACGAAGTACCAACATCATTAGATTGTTGACCTTGGGGTGTGTAGCCAAGGCCATATGAGTGAGGGGGAACATTGACATGGATAGGCTCCAAAATTCCTTATTTATGAAGGCCTAAGCCTTTACCTTGGTAATTCATGTTTTGGAGCATGCAATTGACTATGGGACTTGGTGTAGTTATCTGTTTTGGATTGTCCAAAATCTCCTACTGAGGTGGAGGACATGATGAAAGTTCCTTATGCTAGTGTTGTTGGCAGCTTGATGTATGCTATGGTCTGTACAAGACGAGACATTGCCCAAGAAGTGGGAGTCCTTAGTCGATTTATGGCTAATCCTAGATGGATACATTGAGATGCATTAAAGAGAGTGTAAATATTTGTAGGGTACTTCCGAGTATTCCCTATGTTATCATGGTTATCCTACAAGACCTAGGCATTCTGTGAGTATTCGTGGATCTGTGGATTTAGATTGGGCTGGAGATATTGATAACATAATATCCACTAGTGGTTATATTTTTACTATGTTCGGTGGTGCAGTTAATTGGATGAGTAAGCGACAAGTTGTCATCGCTTTGTCCTCTACAGAAGCAAAGTACATGGCAGCAACTCATGCTTGTAAGGAAACCATTTGGCTTAAGAGATTGTGTTTTGACATTAGTTTTGATGCATGGAAGATTACCATTTGTTGTGATAGTTAGAGCGCCATATGTTTGGTAAAGAATCCTACTTTCCATGCAAGGAGAAAGCTTATTGATGTCTAGTACCATTTTGTCCGTGACATGGTAGAGGATGGGAAGGTGAATTTGAAGAAAGTTGACACTTTGACAAATGTTGCAGATTCCTTGACAAAGCTTGTGAGCACGGAGAAGTTCAGATGGTGTTTGAAGTCTATGGGTCTTTTGGCCCCTAGCAATTAGTCCCTGATTATCTATTGGCTCTTGAAAGGTGTTCGACAAGTGGAAGAATGTTGGGAATTAAGGTGTTTCAACTTTTGCAAGTTCCTAATGTTGTATTATTTATTTGTCTAATTATTTAATTAAGTGTGTAGAATTATTATCTTGTGGTAGTGACACAATGAGGTGTCACTCTACAGTGAAGGTGACATGGATGCATACTTGACATTACATGTGGATTTGGGCATCCCATTTTGTGGTAGGAGCATCTTTCCATGTGTCGGCATCTTTTGGGTGTTGTGAGAGGTTTATAACATGTAAGAACTATGACAGATCCCATGGCATTGTAAGAGCCGAAAATAGAAGGGATGAAACAAGTGTCATTTGCATGTATGACACTATAAGAGGCATATTTGAATTAGCCCATTTTGGGGTGCCTATGTTTGGGATATGACAGGTTGTAAGAGAATCGGTTATTCATAGTCAGTTATGACAAATTCTCTTACAGCTGTAAGTGTTGTCATATATGATAGATTTTATGATGATGTAAGAGCATCTGTCATTACCTATTTTGGGCAAATTTGGGGTGCCCAAGTATGGAGGATTGTAAGAGGTGTAAGGGAATATTGTACAAGTGTCATAGGAGTCAAACATGTGTTGGGAAAGTGTGCCACATGGATTTGGACTCCCACCTCTTGTTTCTTGTTCTAGAAGCTTCCTCCATGCTTGTATCTCTCTATAAATAAGATGCTTGTTGGAGTAGTTTGTATGGTTGATTTGCAGGTGTTGTTATGTTGGAATTACTCCAAATATGTGTTGGTGAACTCCTAAAAGAGCTTGGCTCTACAATTGTAGTGTAACCATTATTTGATTATTGAATAATACATTGGGTTGTGCTTTGGAGTGTGGGTTTTTTACCTGAAAAAGTTTTCCCCACGTACATTTTGTGTTATGGTATTGTTGTTTTGATTTATGTTCTGTATCTTCTTCTATGTTAACTATAAAAGATTAAAAATTTGCGTAACTCTCCCCTCATTAGTTCGGTGTAGGAAGCTAATTCGCATACCTTGCTTCCTTTACACACACACACACACACACATCTAATGCAAGGTAGAATTATGGTATGTTGTGTTCATGGTTAAGAGATGAAAATGTGAGATTCTATATCAACCTAAGGTGAAGTCTTTGTGAATATGATGAAATACTTCTATTTGGAATGGAACTGGTGAACCCTATGGTTATCTAGGCTTTTAATGCTTTTTTTTTGCAACTCTTAGGTGCCTTAAACCTAGGTATACTAGAAAAAAAAAGTCACGCTAAAAATAATAAATCATCTAATTAGGACCTAAATTTGATGATTGTAAGTCAATATTTAGTTATTTTTATTGTAAAATACAATTAAAATTTTAGAAAAACTATATTACATAAAAGGGAGAATTTTGAACATACCATTAATAGTGAAATATATGTCTGACCTATGATATACCTTTTAAAAATAAAATATATTTTATTTGAAAGACAATCTAAATAAATAGGTTCGACCGTCAAATTTAGGCAAACTACTCGACCAACTTTTTGCCATTTAGAGTCAAAATCTCTTGGGCACCAACTTTGAAACCAACCTCATATAGTACAAAAAAATTGAAATATTAACCACGTTTCCTTTTTTTGGTAACGCGTAACGTTGACGGAAAAATGTTTTTTAAGAAAAGTCGTAACCTTGACGGGAAAAAGTTGAAAAATAAAAACATCCGTAACGTTGACGGGAAAAATCAGTGATACAGTTATATCCAGAAGCATGAAGCGTTCTGTATTATGGAGAAAAAAATGAAGTTTCCGGATGATGACAATGCACATTGCACGCTATTCAAGTCAGTACGAGGCCGTAGACATTACCTATGAAATGAACTGACAATTAGAACGCGCGAGAATTTAAACAATCGACAGAGAAACCTCCAGATGTCCCCAAAATTGACCCACTATTTTCTCCTCAAAATTTGAACAAGATTAACAAAGGAAAGACCGATCGACACAAAGACGGCTGTGCCTCTGCGGTTTTTCCTCTGTCAGAAACCCTGTTTTATCAGAAACCCTAGTTTACCTGGTTTGTAGCTGATTTAGAAGAAAATGTCCCAAATTTATCCGCAATCGGAAGATTTATCCAGGCAAGCTGTTGTGGATCAGCAATTTTGCTGTGCAACGGCCACGACATTGACGGTGTGGAACAAATCTCTGCTATTTTCAGGCGAGGGTTTCACCGTGTTTGATTCCAATGGAGATCTCCTCTTCAGAGTGGATACTTATGCCCTAGCTAACAACGATCTTATTCTCATGGACGCACAGGGCAAGCCGCTTCTCACACTGTGCCGTAAGGTATACACACCATTCCTTGCTACATTTTCTTCTGAGTACTTCTCTTATATAATTGACAGTTGGTCGCATGGCTTTCTTTGTAGCTTCCCAGTCTTCACCAGAGATGGGAAGGCTATCTTGGAGATAAGTTGGACGGACAAAAACCCCTCTTTACTGTGAGAAAATCGTCGATTTTACCATCGAAAGAGTGCGTCCAAGTATTCATGAATTGCGGTTTTTTTTGGAAACCCTGCGCGGATTATGAAATTGAGGGCTCTTTCTCACAGCGCTCCTGCACTATTTTCACAAACGCCCCTCGCATGGCTGCTGCAGAGGTGTGTGGGCGGCGGATTTTTTTTTTTTTTTGAAAGTTTTGTGCTGTCTTTTTGCAAGGATGGTTTTGATCTTCTGGTGAATGTGTTTTTCCACAGGTGAAACGCAAGTGCGGCGGCGCGGGAACTATGCTGGGTAGAGATGTTTTCAGTCTGTGTATTGAGCGCGGATTTGATCAGGCTTTCATTATGGGTTTGATTCTTGTGCTGGAACAGATGTTCCCTGGTGACAGTGAGCTTCCCCTTGTGAAAATGGTGGTGGACGAGATGAGATCATCACACAGAGCCAAATACCATCCGGAGGAGACAACCGCATCACCTTCCTCCGGGTAGACTAATGAATTTCACACGTGCCCCAGTTCTGTATTTGTACAGGACCTAACAATTGCTGAGTTATGGAAATATCTTTGATGTTAGATCTGTTTTTTCACTGGTCATGTACTAATTTCATTCTCTCTTGACAAGATTTGATTCTCGGTGGGCTCATTCAGAACTTTTTGGGTCCTTGAGAAATGGTGTTTTTTAATATTTCATAGATTTTTTCAGAACCTTTGGATTGGTACAAATCATGTTTTTTAATATTTCATAGATTTTATTATATTTATTAGTTTTTCAATTTTTTTGATATTTTAAAGATATTATAGTTTCATTCTTCTTTAGTTAAATAATGATAAGTTGATTAAAAAAATGAAATTAATTTGTGGGATTAAAAAATATAATGAAAAATAAAGATAAGGGAATGTAAATATAACTATTTAACAAATTATTATGGTAGTTTATATGGGGAAAGTGTGATGGTAAAAGTTCCATAACTAGTGGCACTTTTTCTTTATGTAATGACAATGTACAAGTGGCACGATTCATGTTGAAAGTTGGTACATTATTCAAGCTTTACATATGTCTATCTTCATTCATTCTTAGGGACCAATTCTAATCTTCAATTTTACCCATTTCCTACCTAGATTCAAATCCACAATTTGAGCAAGTAAGCTATAAGGCAATTGTGCAATTTGCAAAAATGAACCTAAAGATTTTTTATTTTAAATTCAAATTTGGGGTGAGCCTAACCCTTCCTACTAGTTTTGTTATGTGTTGACTAGCATTCAAGATAACACATATTGCTTTATGAGAACATTTATTATTAATTACTTGCTTGCATCAACACCCAGAGCATTCTCTACATGTCTCTACATGATGCTTATTATTTTTAATCCTCAATCTAAGAGTTTGACCAAGGAAACATGCCCCATGCCTAACAAACTCTTAAAAGGTGTTCCTAAACACCACAAATCAAGCAATACAAATCACATGCATTAGGGTGAACCAAAGAGCAAACATCAAAGTTTAATAGAGATCCAATATGTATGCACACCAAACTTCAAATTTGTGGGTTTTTCAAAGGGCCTTTGGTCTACTGGTGAAGTTGAGAGGTTCTGAATGAGCCCACTAGGGATCAAGTCTTGCTGAGTGCAAGGCCCTTGACACCATAAGGGATGAGGTCGAGATCGTGCCCTAGGGGAATTTGGCGGAATGGATACCCCTCAGTCCTTGGCTCTCAGACAAAGAGGTTCAACTAAGACTTATGCTCCCATATTGGGTAGCAAAAACGATCTTGTGGATGATCTCCATAAAAAAACAAAAAAAAAAAAGAAAAAATCTTGTAGATGATCTCCATTAAAAAAAAAAGAAAAAAAGAAAAAAAGATCTTGTGGATGATCTCCATTAATTAAAAAAAAAAAAAAAAAAAGATCTTGTAGATGATCTCCATTAAAAATAAAACTAAAAAATTGTGAATCTTAACTAGATTCACTCATGTAAATCACTCTTAGAGTCGTCAAATGATCCATAATAATAGACAATGAATTTACATAAAACAAAGCCTTCATTCCTAGTTTTCTTATACTAATTAATCATTTTAAACCTCTATCATGCCTATATCAAATTTATAAATAAATATCTGATATTTATTTATTCCATTTCTACATTTTATTCCAAATCTATTTTTTAACCAATAATCTTAAAATAATTATCTAATTATTATTGTTTAATTACACTACCTCAAAATTTTATATAAACAAAGATTTTTTTAATCATTTTTCTTAAAATAATATATATGTGACCACCATGACTAATATTTATATCTAGAAGAAGATTTCCATTAGAACAAGTCACATTAAAAAAACAACAAATCACCTAATAAGACACAACCACCCTACCAACTGTGTTTCATTTATAATTAAAATCTCTTGGATAACTGCCTTTAAACCACCCTGACATGGAATACAAATAATTTAACTTTAGCCCATTGGAGGATGTGGCTCCCTGTAAATCATCCACTGGTTCGAAAAAAGTGCCATTTCCATTTACAAGGTGATTAAATCATGTCTAGGGCTGATAACCCTCCACTCTACTCCAAAAACAGTGAGGAGAGGCCCACACGGTACAGATGCAATCGCCCCACGATTGGTACGTGTGAAGATTTCAACAAGTGACAGACAAACGACATACCCCACAAAAAAATTGACTCGACACTTGTACACGAGGAAAAGACTGATCCGCAATGACTGCTAAATCGAGAAAAAGAAAGATCTGCCTCTACGGTTTTACCCTTTTAGAAACCCTAGTTTGCCTGGTTTGTAGCCGAGTTTGAAGAAAATGTCTCAAATATATCCGCAATTGGAAAATTTTTCCGTGCAAGCTGTTGTGAATCGACAATTTTGCCGTGCGACGGCGACCACATTGACTGTTTGGAACAAATCTTTGCTATTTTCTGGCGAAGGGGGCGGATTTACTGTGTTTGATTCCAATGGAGATCTTCTCTTCAGAGTGGATACCTATGCCCTATCTAACAATCAGCTTACTCTAATGGATGCTCAGGGCAAGCCGCTTCTCACACTGCGCCGCAAGGTAAAACACACCATTACTGCATTTTGTTCTGCAAATTTCTGTTCTTTAAGTGTGATAGTATGGTTGCAAACTTTGCTCTGCAGCTTCCCAGTCTTCACCAGAGATGGGAAGGGTTTCTTGGAGATAATTTGGATGGCCAAAAACCCCTCTTTACTGTGAGAAAGGCGTCGATTTTACCAATGAAAGAATCCGTCCAAGTATTCATGAATTGTGGCTTTTTCTGGAAACCCTGTTCGGATTACGAAATCGAGGGCTCCTTCTCACAGCGCTGCTGCACTATTTTCACAAACGCCCCTCGCATGGCCGCTGCAGAGGTGTGTGATATGCGTCGCCTCGAGTTTTTTTGGGGTTTTTTTTCTGCACTGGATTTGCAAGAATGGGTTTTTCTTTTGAATCTTGTGGTGAATGTATTGTTGGTCAGGTAAAACGCAAGTGCGGCAGCGGGGGAACTTTGCTGGGTAAAGATGTTTTCAGTCTGTGTATTGAGCGCGGATTTGATCAGGCTTTCATGATGGGGTTGATTATTGTGCTGGAGCAGATGTTTCCTGGTGATAGTGAGCTTCCTCTTGTGAAAATGGTGGTGGATGAGTTGAGATTATCACACAAACAGAAACTCCACCCGGATGAGGATGAGATAAGCGTTTCGCCCTCTTCTGGGTAGATCACTTCAACCTGTGCAATGAATTTTACATATGCCCTTGCCCTGTATTTGTGCACAACCTCACAATTGGTCGGTTGTGGAATTTTTTTCATTGATGTACCTGCTATTTCATTCTCAGCTTCGACATTCGAAGATGATTTGTACTAATTTCATTTTCAGTTTTGAAGTTCTTTGATGGTGTGTACTACATACTTCCATTTTCAGTTCTAATATTCCTTGTTTTCAGTTGTTTTTTTAAATGAAGTTGGGATTCGAACTCTGCACATGTGCTGTACAAATTGGACTGCGTCGCTACACCGCTACATCAAACGCCCATCAGCTTTGACTGCAAAATTTAATATTATTGGGTGTTGAACTAATTTCGTTTTCAGATTTAATAATCTTGTAATGAGATTGTTCTAATTTTTGTATAAAACTTGTTTCTCCCTCGGATTCCTCTGTCCGACTGCGCAGAATCTTGAATCTGTTGTCGTGGAATGCAAATGGAGATAAGAAGGCAATCTATAACCTCAGATTCGATTCAATCCTGTATGCGCGAAGCCGAATTTGGTTGCAATTTCGATGTAATTAAAACACTATTTTTATAATTTCTTAAGATACTTCATTTATTTGGCCATTTCATATTATTAGCTGTGCGACTTTGTTACATCTATGTGGTGTCCTGCATGTTACTTCAATTAATGAAGTCCCCCTAGCTCTTAGAATTGGGATAACTAAAGATGGTTTCATTGTTTTGAAGTTGGCGTAAAAAATAAACTTCTTCTAAACTTAATTTAGGTAAAAAAAGAATGATTATAAATTAATTTAAATTAAATTAAAAAAAGTTGGAAATGATAAATTAGATAATTATATTTATTATTTTGGAAAAGTAAATGTGAAAAAAGATGATGTTACTTACTTTGATGATTGGAGAATGTGTGTTTTGATGAAGATTTTAAATTCTATTTGTTATTCATATAGAAAGATGATTTCTCTATGAGTGAAAATTTCTCTCTGAGTGAAAATTTCTCTATTAGTGAAATGCCTAGGATCTTGCATTGAATTTGTGTTCTATTTGGGATCAAGTCTACGACTACTAATCCATCCTTTGAGTTTGGATTCAGCCCTACGCAATGTGTATCTCTACTCTATTGTTTGTTTTGTTGATTGTGTATCTCTACTCTATTGTTCGCTTTGTGGACTTTCATCTACTTTGCTTATCTTTGATATCTAAGAATTGGTGGTACTTAGAAATACCTTGAAAGGTTGGTTGCGTCCTAAGGAGATGTGTTGTCTTAGGGCAACCCCTAGTAATGTGTGTAAAGACCGAAGACAATAGGCAAGGGCCCTAGAATGACGTTTACATGTTTGTTGCTCTTTTTAATGGATCTAATCTAAATGGTTTGGTATTGATTGCTCTTCTAATAATCTAAGATGAGAGAGGATATTTGAAGGATCCAAAGATGATAAATGAATGCCTTTGAATACTAGCTCATGGCATCAAATTTCACAAAACATGTACTTAGTTGGCTCAAGGTGAGAAAATAAAGTGGAATTGCATTTGAATTTTAGAAAGATAGTGGTCAAGTTTGCAACCCAAGGTTGACTGCTATTTGAGAAATGACCTTGGATGGGGAAATGGATAAATCTAGGTGATTAAGAACTATATTTAAGTAGGTGTATGGATAAGTGTAATAAATGCTTGGATAAGATGAATGTATTGGAGTATGTGTTTATAAGAATAAGGTGGGGTCTAAATATGTCAGGGTATGTACATATAAGAATGGTTAAAGGTTAGGGGAATGAGACCAACTTTACACAAGATTGTACCATTTGTTGATATGTATATGTATCAAAACATTTCCTCAAAATGGGCACAAAACTAAATGGGAAATGGTATGGGTATGCAAATTTTACCATTAGACTAAAATTAATTTGTGGGATTAAAAAAGAATAATGAAAAATAAGGAACATGGAGTGCAAACATACCTCTAGTAAATTTAAAAGATACTAAAAATAAAAGAACATGCACTATGAAAACAAATCACATCTTTCAATATTAAATCTTATCATATACTCTTTAGCAATATTTCACATATCTTATTATGGTTTCATTCTAGTAAATTTAAAAGAGAATATAAATAAAAGGACATGTACCATGAAAACAAATCACATCTTTCAATATTAGATTTTGTTAGATTTATTTGTTGTTTGTTATGATTAAACTCTTTATCAATATTTCACATATGTTATTATGGGTTCATTGTTCTTTAGTTAAATAATGATAAGTCCACTAAAGGTTGGAAAATTGGTTTGTAGGATTCAAAAAGTATAATAAAAAATAAGGAATAGAGAGTGTAAACATAACTCTTATGAGTTCTCACAGTAGTTTACATGCAAGTCAAAGTGGAGGCATGTTGCACTTTCCCCCTTCATTTTGGACTCACTTTGATCAAGTTATTCCTTATGTAATGACAAGCATACAAGTGGCATGATTTTTGTGGAAAGCTAGCTCACAATCCAAGAGGTATGTGCAGCCTTCATGATTTAGTCATTTGCAATGGTATAAATGCTTGGCCAAACTCGGGAAACTTCACGTGTCATACTTATAATGGGCAAAGCATGGTAGACTATGTCATTTGCTCACAAAAGGCTATTCTAAAGGTAAAAGAGTTGGAGATTGGGTGTTGTCCTGTTGAAATGAAATTTGATCATAGCCCAATATATGTAAAGTTTAGCATGCAAAAAAGTGACTAGCAGGAGGTTAATCTTCAAATACGGAAGAAAAAAGAATTTCAAGGCAAGATTCGCTTAAATCACGGGAATCAAGACATTTTTAAAAATATGATCGATAAGCAGCTACAAAAGGGTAATGATATTGGTTGTCCTGGAATAATTGGCATCGAGCACTTGACGAACATTATTCATAAGGCTTTATCAGCGTGCAAAAGAACGAAAGCTAGAAGAGCCATCAAAAACAATTTTCCTGCGAATCCTTGGTATGATGATGAATGTAAAGCAGCAAAGAGATCGCTGAAGTTATCCGGAAAAGAAAAAGCAAATAAAAAGATATATGAAAAACTAGTGAGGTCAAAAAAAGAAGAGTACCTGGAAGTCAGGAAAAAAGCACTGATTTCTCTTGGAAAAGATAATCCAAGAGGCTTTTGGAGGGAATTGCAGCAGACTAGAATAACAGTTCAGAACAATATCACTGATACACAATGGCTGCAATATGCTAAAACATTGTACGAAAGAGACCAAGACAGAACTTCTCCTCTGTTAATCAACACGAGCGCCAAGTTGTTCTCCACAAAGGATGTCCTAGAAGGAATCAAAAAGTTAGCAATGGGCAAAGCTAAAGATATAGATGGGTTACAGGCAGAGTACTTGAAGTGGGGCTCGGAAGCCTTAGTGCCACATATCAAAAGAATTTTCAACAGGGTGATCCAGCATGGTTTCCCTACTATCTGAACCACAAGTGTGGTCATCCTCTCCACAAGAACGGGGATGCTAACAACCCTTCAAACTATCGCACTATTATGATCAACCTCCTCTTTGGAAAACTCTTTGGAAGCATGGTAGAATGAAGAATAAGCACTTGGGTAGAAAAGGAAGGCAAGAGGGTGAAAGGGCAAGCGGGCTTCAGAGCAAAGCACTCCACGATTGATCATGGTGTTACTCTTAGACATTTGATTGAAAAAATCTGGGACAAGCAGGGGGAAGAAGCTTTTTGCTGCTTTGTTGACTTTAAAAAGGCCTTTGACACGGTGCCTAGAAGTAAGCTTTGGGACAGAATGGAGGAGTTGGGTATACCGAAGGAGTATAGAGCAATGGTGCATAGACTATATGAATAGGTGCAGGCCAAGATAAAAACTAAAGATGGTATGTCAGAGTGTTTTGGGAGCGACATCGGTGTCAAGCAAGGGTGTCCTTTGTCCCCAACTTTGTTTGGGCTTTACATAGACAAATTAGAGGAATGGCTTGACAAACGGGGAGGAGAAGGGGTGCACTTGGCCACTTATGTGGTCAAGCTATTGTTATATGTAGATGATCTTACACTAATGGCCAAAACTGCACATAGCCTGCAGGAGCACCTGAGGGCTCTTGAGTCTTTCTGTCAGGAGGTGGGAATGGAAGTGAACATCAGCAAAACAAAAGTCATGATCTTCACCTTGAGAAGGACTAAGAAGCAAATAAATTTTGAGTTCGAGGGTAGCCCCCTTCAGGTGGTAAAGGAATACAAGTACCTGGGTCTTGATTTTTGTAGCAATCTCAGTTGGGAGACTTGTAGGACAAAAAGAATTCAAGGAGGACGGAAAGCATTGTACATGCATCAAAATAGATGTAGATCTGCGGAACTCTGGGACTGGAAATCAAAGCATAAACTCTTTGCGCTGTTGGTTGTATCGGTGGTTTTGTATGGCTGCGAAGTTTGGGGTAGCAACACATCGACTTTGAAATGGAGGCAAATAGAAAGATTACAAAAACATCTAATCACAAGCAGCTTTAAAATAAAAAGTTCAGTTCCATATGAGATTATCCTGGTTGAAGCGGGTGCTTATCCTATTGAGGCAATGGCGATAACCAGGCTTTTGGGGTATCTAAAGAGAATTGAGAGCATGGGGGGGCATCGTTGGCCCAAAGTTGCAGCGGAGGAAAAGATTACTAGAAGGAAGAATACGTGGATGCAACAAAATGCCAAGTGGCTGCACAAGTGGGGCATCAACATTCAAGAATGCCCAAGATCAAATGTGGAAATCAAAAAGTTTGTGAGAGGGAAAGTCAAAGCTGCCATGTGGTCTCAACAACTCGGGCGAAAAAGAGAATACTATGTCATTCATTTTAACCCCACATGTGATCACGATCAAAAGTGTTATATCATGGTGGATATCAAGTGGAAATATAAAATGTTATTGGCCTAGCTCAGAACTAGCTCACACCATCTTAGGTGTGAAACGGGAAGATGGAAGACACCCAAAGAAGAGTGGACGGATAGGATTTGCTGTCTTTGTTCATTAGGGTTAGTGGAAACAGAATGGCATTACATCATGGAGTGCAAAGCCTATGAGGACATTTGTTTCAAATTTAGGGATGTCTTGAATGTTGTTTCTTTAGTGGCCTTGTTTGTTGAAACAAAGATTGTGAGAGTGGTTGATTTTTTGGATAGAATCCATAGAAGAAGATTAACTACCATCAAGGAGATTGAGAGTAGCAGTCAGGTTTAAATGGCGGCCTGTTTGTGGGGTCTCCTGCTTTTCTGGGTCCCATAGACTGTTTCGGTCTCGTGGACGTCATTAAAAACTTTCATTTCATTTCAATCTAGCCTTACTTGTTTCCATCTATATTCACTCTTAGAAACTAGTCCTAATCCTTAGTTTTACCCATTTCCTAACTAGGTTCAAATATGTGATTTGCACAAGTGAGCTAGGGTAGTTGTGTGATTTATAGGAATAAACCAAGAACTTTGAAATTTAAAATTCAAATTTGGGGGCAAACTAACCATACGTACTAGTCATTATGCCGTGAGTTGAAGTAAGAAACATTTCACTTAATGGCTGACCTCATTTAATTTTGATAAGAGCATTCAAGATAACATTCATTCACATTATTAGAGCATTTATTATTGCATTACTTGGTTGCATCAACGTCTAAGGCATCCTCTACATAAATGCTTGTTTTCAATCCTTGTTCATAGTCGTCAGTCTATTTAGGGGTTTGACCAAAGAAGAATACTCATTGCCTAACAAACTCCACAACGGTGATCCTTAGTCCACAAATAAAATAATAAGTCACATGCATTCAAGCGAGCCAAAAGCAAACATTAGAGTTTAGCAAAGATCAAACATGCGCACCAAACTTCAAATTCTTGGGTCTAGGTCACATCTTAGTCACAGTTCACTTACACAATTGCAGAAGTGGCCATAACAACAAAAAGTAAGTTTACATATTCTAAGGCATTCATCCTACCATTATCAATTTTCCTACATACTAAAAAAATATTTTCAAATATATTTGCAAAGTATTTATATTAAATTTAAACAAAATACATTTATTTATTTTTTACATTTATTTCAAAATTTTATTTTTAGCTTCCTATATTATTGTTAGCCTTCTATCCTAAATTTGTTTCAAATCATTTTCAAGTCACCAAAAATTAATAATGTGAAAAATCAAATCTTCCAACAAATCAATTCTTGATGGTCATGTCGTTGAAAATCAATAATGTGAAAAATCAAATCAAATCTTCTAGGTGTAAAAATAACAAATCATAATTAGTACATCGAAGTTACTAATATCATTATTTTCTTATTGGAGAAACCCTAAGTTACTAATATCATTATTTTCTCATTGGGGAAACCCTCGTACCTCTTAAAGATGCAAGTGCTAATAAATAATTTCTCTCTCAACTATTAATCCCAATAATTATTATATTTTAATAACTTTACTGAAAATTTTATAGAAATGAGATTTTCTTCTTCCTTTCAAAATTAACAACATTAAAGAATCATTTTTCTTAAAAAATTAAAATTTTATTTGTCCTTTCAACATAAAAGAATCATTTTTCTAAAAAATAATTAAATGAAACAACCTAGAATAATATTTAAGTTACAAAATTCTAAGTCACATTAAAAAACAAATAAATCATCTAACACCACAACAATCCTACCTACTTTTTGTGCCTTTTATAGTTAAAATCTCCTGGATTACTACTTTAAAACTAACCTGACAGTATTTAATATAAATAAATTAACTTCCACCCATGTTCTTTTATTGCAGGACCTGGCTCCATGTAAAAAAAATCATTGGTCTGAAAAGAAAAAAAATCATTTTGCAGTCATAATAATTGATGACGACTATATGCTTAATCCTAAAAAAAAAAGTTATAGTACGGGCCCTAGACATCACATAAGCAATGGCCCAACGAAGAGTGCGTGCGTGAATTTAAAAAATTGACAGATCTACCATCAAAACGCACCAAAAATTGACCTGATTCTATTCCAATAAAAAAAATTGACCCGATTCTTCTCCCCAGACTGGAAAAAAAATATCAAGAGGGAAGAAACCGATCAGAGAGGATTTGGTACTGAATCGAGAAAAGACGTTTGCGCCTTTGCAGTTTTACCCTCTTTGAAACCCTTGTTTGTCTGGTTTTTGTAGCTGATCTGGAAGAAGATGCCCCTAATATTTCCGCAGCTCCAAGATTTATCTGTGCAAACTGTTGTGGATCAAGAATTTTGCTGTGATTCGGCCACTACATTGACGGTTTGGAACAAATCTCTGCTCTTTTCTGGCGAGGGTTTCACCGTGTTTGATTCCAATGGAGATCTACTCTTCAGAGTGGACACTTATGCCCTTGCTTCCAATCATCTTATTCTCATGAATGCTCAGGGCAAACCGCTTCTCACACTGCGTCGCAAGGTTTACACATCATTTCTACAATTTTGTTCTGCATATATTTTTATTATTTGCATATCTTAGGGCAAACGGCTTCTCACTGCACTGCAAAATATACATATCATTTCTACAATTTTGTTCTGCAATTATTTTTATTATTTGCATATCTTAGAGCAAACTGCTTCACACACTGCGCTGCAAAGTATACACATAATTTCTAGGATTTTGTTGTGCATATATTTTTATTATTTGCATATCTTAGGGCAAACGGCTTCTCACTGCACTGCAAAGTATACACATCATTTCTACAATTTTGTTCTGCAAATATTTTTATTATTTGCATATCTTAGAGCACTGCAAAGTATACACATCATTTCTACAATTTTATTCTGCAAATATTTTTATTATTTGCATATCTTAAAGCAAACTGCTTCTCACACTGTGCGCAAGGTATACACATCATTTCTACAATTTTGTTCTGCATATATTTTTATTATTTGCATTTCTTACAATTTTGTTCTGCATATATTTTTATTATTTGCATTTCTTACAATTTTGTTCTGCATATATTTTTATTATTTACATTTCTTAGGGCAAACTGCTTCTCACTGTACGGCAAAGTATACACATCTTTTCTACAATTTTGTTCTGCATACATTTTTATTATTTGCATATCTTAAAGGCAAACCGCTTCTCACTGCACTGCAAAGTATACACATCATTAATTTTGCTCTGCAAATATTTTTATTATTTGCATATTTTAGGGCAAATCGCTTCTCACTGTGCTGCAAAGTATACACAGCATTTCTACACTTTGTTCTGCATATATTTTTATTATTTGTCTTAAGTATATACATCATTTCTACATTTTGTTCTCCATATATTTTTATTATCTGATTCATAAACCTATGATTGCATATCTTCCTTTGCAGCTTCCCAGTTTACACCACAGATGGGAAGGCTATCTTGGAGATAAGTTGGAAGGTCAAGAACCCCTCTTTACTGTGATGAAGTCGTCGATATTGCCAACGAAACAGTGCGTCCAAGTATTTATGAATTGCGGCTTCTTTTGGAAACCCTGCTCGGATTATGAGATCGAAGGCTCCTTTACAGAGCGCTGCTGCACCATTTTCACAAACGCTCCCCGCACGGCTGCTGCAGAGGTAGGCAATAGTTTTTTTTGGTTTATAAAAAGTTAATGTCTTTATTTTCTGTACTGTCTTTGCAAAAGATTTTTTTTTTTTAGTTTGATCTTGTGGCGAAAGTATTTTTGTGCAGGTGAAACGCAAGAGCGGCTGCCCGGGGACGATGCTGGGTAGAGATGTTTTCAGTCTGTGTATTGAGCCTGGTTTCGATCAGGCTTTCATTATGGGTTTGATCGTCGTATTAGAACAGATCTCACTGGCGACAATGAGTTTCGTCTTGTGAAATGATAAAAAAAAAGACTCCACCCGGATGAGATAACCGCAGACCAGTCCAATGAAGAATTTGACATCTCTCTCCCGGCCTTTGTCAAGGCTGCCTGCCGCCCAATTCAAAAGAGCAAGGCACTTTTCTCTATATTTTTTCTGTATTCGTGCGGTCTAACAATTGTTCGGTAGTGGAAATCATTGATGTTATTTATATTAATTTCATTCTTACATCTAATGTTCTTTCATGTTCAGTCTCAACGTTTGATATATACCTATATATATTTTTACAGTTTACTAATTTCATTTTCAGTTTTGATTTTTTATGTGTATTAAATTCATTTTCAGTGATGTTCTTTGATGTGGTACAGATTATGTTCTTACATGTTCAGCCTCAAAGTTTGATATGTATATATATATTTTTACAGTTTACTAATTTCATTTTCAGTTTTGATTTTTTTATGTGTATTAAATTCATTTCCAGCACGATGTTCTTTGATGTGGTACAGATTTCATTTTCAGTTTTGATATTTTTTGATGTGTATTAAATTCATTTTCAGTGATGTTCTTGGATGTGGTATATATTTCATTTTCAGTTTTGATTTTTTTGATGTGTATTAAATTCATTTTCAGTAATGTTCCTTGATGTGGTACAGATTTCATTTTCAGTTTTGTTTTTTTATATGGTGTTAGTTTGATTTTTAATGTGATGATCTTTGATGTGGTATATATTGTTTTAATGTCTCTATTAAACTTATTTCTTCTTGTAATTTTTTTGTTTTACTATAGAGAATTTGTATCTTTTATGTGAAATGCAAATTGAGATGAATAATCAATTTATGTCTTCAGATTCAATTAAATAGTCATTGTGAAGTCAATTTTAAATAAGATTTAATATATTTAAAATAAAAATATTCTAATTTCTAATATATTTCTTTTATTTAGCCATTTCATACTAAGAAACTTTGAGTCCATCTCTTTTATTCATATTCCTATGGAGTGGGATGTTGTTCTAATTGTTTGGCTAAATGGGCCTTGATGTTGATCAGAACTGAAATATCAGAGAATGGGGGTCCCATCCTTAGTAATTTTTGAAGCTCCTTTATAATGACTTGGCTTGATAGTTCTGGTCTATTTTTATTGGTATTTTGTGCTTTGATGGTTTAGTGGTTTCCTTTGGTTCCTAGAGGTGGTGGGATTGTAAAAAAACCTCCTTGAATTTTTATTCTATGGACTCTAGTGACAACTATTGCTGTTTGGAAATCCTTATATAATTTTCTCCTGTTTCTTAATTAATATATTTATCCTTTTTGCTTCCCTCAAAATACATTTATTTAAAAAATATTAAGAGATATCTGTCTCAAAGTATTTATATTGAATTTATTTATCCTAGATAACAACTTTATTATAGGATTCTCTCCTATCTTTAAATAGATGTATTTAATATATCTATACTAATTTTATTACATAATCTATAGTTTATGTAACTTTGATTCTACTTTTTGGAAAACCATCATTTATTATTAAAAAATAATATTGATTTAAACTATTAATGTTATACTTGACAAATAAATATGTAAATAAATAGATTAAAAAAAGAGAATTATTTTATTAAATGTTATTTTATATAGTTAAGAGTTAATTTGTTTCAGGGAAAATTACTTACATATACACAAAAAAGACATCCAAATGGAAACAACCATCAAGACATATACTAAAAGAGGAACCCAATGGGGGCACCTACAGTACCACCCAAAATTACAAACATTCAAGCATAAACCTCTATCCAGAGTGCCATCCTTCCTATCTAGCAAACCAGTCCTATTCTTCTTGATCATCACAAAGAAGCTGAAGAACCTGTTGTACTTTGGTCTGAGCTAAATTTCCCATATCCACAACATGCCAACTACCTATTTCTTCAAAGGCCCATTTAGCCAAACAATCAACCACTTTGTTCCATTCCTTGGGAACATGAACAAAGGAAATTATATCAAAGTTTGTGGCTAGATGAAGAATTTGTTTAGAAATCAAATCCAATCTCTAGGAGGAATCCTACAAATTTCTCTTATTCAACAAGGAAACAAGGATCATAGAATCCATTTCATAAACTACCTTCCTCCAATCCAATTCGCAAGCTCTCTCCAAAGCCTTTAGAATAGCCCAAGCCTCCATCTAATTATTTGAATGCAAACCCATGCAAATGAAGAAAAACTAAACCGATCCTATCCCGACCAACTCCACCAGTCCCTACTGCACTTAGGTTGCCGGAGCAGAATCATTAGTATTTAATCTTATAAAAACCCCTAGGAGGAGGACACCACTTACCAGACCTATTCACCTTCCTGTAAGGTTGCACTCTATGGCTAGGTTGAACCTATAAGGTAGTGGGAAGGGAAAGCTCCAAGATATTTGCCACCCAAACATCTCATGAATAAATTAAAAAATATTTTATTTACTACATACACAAATAAACATAAATTTTTATTTTTACTAAACAATTATTTTTTAGTTATTTATTTTATTTTTATTTATAGAACTATTTTATTTTTTCTATAATTTATATTTATTATAAAAAAATAATTTGTGATTGAGATTTTTTTATTTAATATATGTTTTGTTAGATTAAATTTTAAATAGATAAAAAAATAATAAATAAATATTTATTTATTTATAAGATACATTATTTTACTTTAGAACTATTTTATTTATTATATATTTAAAAATTATGGTGTCTTTACTCTATTTTACTATAGAGTTAGTTTATTTCTTAGATTTAGAAAAAAAAATTAAAGCTATTTTAAAAATCTCATGTCTGTATTTAAAAAATAAATATAGGCTCTAAATAGTTTTTGTTTAACATAGTCATGCCAAACCATAGATTAGGGATGTAATAAATCTATAATATTTATAAAGGTGGAATAATTAGAATTAGTTTTATTGTCTTTTAGTTAGATAATTATAAGTTTACTAAAGGTTAAACTTAATTTTTATGATGGAAAAGTATAATGGAAAATAACAAATTCTAGCAAATTCAAAAGAGAATTAAAAAAAGGACATGCATTATGAAAAAGTATAAATGATTTTTTCATATTTCATAGATCTTATCATATTTATTAGTTTGTCATGATTATACTCTCTATTGATATTTCACAAATCTTATTATGGTTTCATTGTCCTTTAGTTAGATAATGATAAGCGCACTAAACGCTAAAATTAATTTGTGAAGTATTTCAAAAATAAGAAACTCTAGCAAATTCAAAAGAAAATTTGAAAAAAGGACGTGCACCATGAAAACACAAATCATATCTTTCCATATTTCAAGATCTTATCATATTTATTAGTTTGTCATAATTAAACTCTCTATTCATATTTCACAAATCCTATTAAAGTTCCATTGTCCTTTAGTAAGACAATGATAAGTCTAGTAAGGAGCAAAATTACTTGTAAAATATAATTAAAAAATAAGGAACTCTAACAAATTCAAAAGAGAACTTTAGAAATATGGATGTGCACTATGAAAACAAATCTTATCTATCAATATTTTACGAATCTTATCATATTTATTAGTCTTCATGATTAAACTTTTTACTCATGTTTCACAAATCTTATTATGATTTCATTGTTCTTTAGTCAGTCTACAATGATAAATCCACTAAAGGCCAAAATTAATTTGTGGGATTGAAAAAATATAATGAAAAAAAAGAAATTCTAACAAATTTAAAAGAGAATTAAAAAGAAAAGGACACACCATAAAAATACAAATCACATTTTCTCATATTTCACATATTATATTATTTTATTATGAATAAACTCTCTATTAATATTTCACAAACCTTACCATAATTTCATTGTCTTTTAATTAAATAATATTAAGTCCACTAAAATCAAAATTAAAACACATATACAATTAAAACAAATAATATTTTTCAAAATTTCACAGATCTTATCAATCTGTCACTATTAAACTCTCTAGATGTTAAATAAAATTTATATGAAGGTAACAATGAATCTATTTGTCCTGCTAAAATACTCATCTTGACATTCAGTTTTAGCAAGTTACACTGTACAAGTTTATAAAAGGATTTAGAAAAGCATTAGGGGCAATGACTCTACTGCGTTGTTAAATGAGGTAAACAAATCTATAGAAGTGACAGCATCTTTAACCATATCTCTCATTGTGGCTGATGCTTAAAGTTTCTTCCAGCAAGACACGCAACTCTAAAGTATAAAGCAAATGCTACAGACCAGAAGTATATTTTGTCTATTTAGTCCAGTACAAGTAGATAATGAAAAGAAGGCGCTGTAGATGATGGTGTATTTAAACAGTAATAACTTTCCGTGTATGTTGGCCAAAGAGCTACCATCAGTCTTTTAGGATGGCTTTAAGGGTTGAGCTAGATGGGAGTGGGTCTCACACGTACAAAGGATCTCACATGTAAACAATTAGTGTATTGATTACAACGTACTAGTTGTTTACTGAAACGACTTTAAAAACTAATTTTAATAAAAACAGCTTCAAAACATTAATTTTGATTTATAAACCTTTTATGTCTACTTCAAAACTCCCATCCAAAAATATATTAGTGCTCACATATAATCAAGCAGGTGAATAGCACGGAAAAATATAACTAACTTCAAATATTCAAAGAAACATTCAAGAGTCCATACACATTTTTTCTTAACAGAGATGGAATAAATATTTGTTGAATAGATAACTTTTAATAAAAATCATCACAATAAAATACATAAAAGTCAATGGAGATGGTAAATTAAAACATTGTTTAAAACAACATAAAAAGTCTATTTTGTTTTAAAAATTGAATATTTAAGGTTGCATCTTTTAGAAATATTTTCGTATACTAGTATGATAATAGTTTTAAAATCCAACAAATTTGCAATTGTATATATAAAATTGGAAATATCTAAGATTACATTTATTAGAAATATTTTCATATATTAATATAATAATGGTTTTAAAAACCAACAAATTTAGAGAGAAAGATATTTTATTAAATATTCCATTCTTAATAGATTGATAGGATAATAATTTTTTAAGTTCAAAAATTTCAATTAAAATTTTATCGTGAACTCTATATATTTAATTTTTACATTTACATTATATATTATTTAATTTTATATCTTTAAAAAGTTGTAGATAAAATATATAAAAGTGGATGATGGTGTTGGTAAATTAAAACATTGTTTAAAACTGCATAAAAAGTCCATTTTTGCTTTAAAAATTACAATTATATATATATATATATATATATATATATGATAATGATTTTAAAAACCAATAAATTTAGAGGGAAAAATATTTTATTAAATATTTCATTCTTAATAAATTGATAATAATTTTTGAAGTTCAAAAATTTCAATTAAATTTTTTTTGTGAATTCTATATGTTTAATTTTTACATTTATATTATATATTGTTTAATTTTATATCTTTAAAAAGTTGTAGATATAATTTGTGAAAGGCAGTTTTATATATTATATTAATTTTTATAACTTTTTTATCTATTATTTAAAAATGTTAAATAATATTAGAGAACTAATCATGACTTCTTGTCGTACATGATTATTTATTTATCTTTTTGTTTTATAGTTAATTTATATTTATAAAATATGTAAATTTGTAAATTATTTTATTTTTAATTATATATTTAATAAGAGATTATTGACATTTAATTAGATGGAAAATAAATTAAATTGTATAGAATCTATTGGCACATGTTTTAGAATTGACAATTTTGGCTTTAATTTACTTCTTGTTGTTTTCATCATTTTTTGGTTTCAGTTGATTCGTGATAATTTAAAGGCATATGCTAAGCTCAAAATCATGCTCCTCCATGTATTCATGCATGCCTTGTGTTTTACTGAGCTTCAAAAGTGTACCATGGTGGCTCCCTCGTGTTGACTATGCGTATTTAAGGGGTGCCCCTATGCCTTGGCCAAGCTCTTATTTTACATTCATGATGGCATGCTTTTGTGTGTCTATGTCTTTCCATAGCTCGTACCCTTTAATTATATTTTGTCCTTGACTTGGTATTGCCAATGGGTTATGACTTAAGTGGTGATCTTTGAACTTAAATCTTATTGACAATCAACTCAGCGAAGGGTCAAAGAGCAGTGGGGAGTCAATTCAACTGGTGACTTTTCACTCCTCACTACCCACTATATGGGCTACATCAGGGCTAGGATTGGTTGAGGTCAATGTGCTAGCAATTGGTGGTTGGATTGCAATAGGGGAAAGCACTTTATTGAAGAGACTGGCACTGTAAGCCATGTGTTGCTTTCCTATTACATCAAAAGGAAAGGCCCTGTTACGAAATTATTTTTGCATAGTTTGATTTTACCTATTGCTTGATATCCATCCAATCTTTCTCCCCACATGCATTTGTTGTCCAATGATATGTGTGTAGTTAGTCAAAATAGCTCTCATTCACCAATGATATTGTCTTATCTACACCAAAATGTCTTGCTAAACCACATTTATGATTTTCCTTAATCTAATTTTCTCTCATGGAGCTTCCTGGAATACACAATTGATTGCCCTTAAATAACATATCATTTTGAACTAAGTAATCCAACCACTTACTTTAATCCATACTTACCGATTCATACATGCTTTGCATGCCTTCATAAAATCAAGATCAATCTCATACAAATACTTCAATTCTTCAAACACAACCACTTCTACTCTCATCTTTGTTAGAAAATTTTCGGTATGTGTAGGATCATCGCGGGCCAAATAGTGGCAATGGAAAAAAAATCGCGTCTTTACTTAGCCAAATTCGCGAATTGGCCAACTTTGACTTTCATAGGCATGTTAAAAATATCCATTTTGTGGTTTAAAAAACCATTTTTATAGTTCCAGGAAATGGATATCCATTTTTGGAAAACAAATATCCGTTTCTTGGAACTATAAAAATGGTTTTTTTAAAAAATCTTTTCATTGTTTTTTAAATCTTTTTATTGGTGTGTGTCATGGTATGATGTCTCAAGGAATGGGAAGAAAGGATGGTGGTTCATAAGATAATATGAAGAATGATGGTAGAGTGAATTGGCATTGTGGTAATTGTAGCATGTCATGGGGTGAATCATGCGTTAATACAGGTTGTGGAATGAGAAAGGGTGGTATGGGAGGAACCTCCTGTAATAATATAATGAAAATGCACAAAATAACAGAAATAGCAGAAACACAAAAGGAATTTATTGATCGCAGGCCACTTGAAGGGGGCAACCTCCTTTGAGTAAGCTCAATACAATAAATTTGTGGATCCCTTCATTAGCCTCAACATGTACTTATATACTAAGTCTAATCTAAACAACTATTACTTCCCATGAATGTGGGATAATACAATATGCTCACGGGATGACTTACAAAGCATATGCGTCCAAATGTAATATACCAACAAAGTAAAGAGAAGGGTTAAACATGGGTTCCTAACATCCTCTCCCTCTTAGAAAAGCTTTGTCCTCAAAGCTTAAGATGTAGAAATTGTTGCTGAATCTAAAGGAGTGGTTCCCATGTAGCATTTTCTGGTTGAATTCTATGCCACTGAATTAAGACCTCTGTAATGGATCAGGAGCGAAGCTGACGAGTGCGTCTGTCGAGGATTGCCTCCGGCTCCAAAATGATGGATCCTTCGTTATCCAGTTCTGGTAAAATAGTTTGTGCTCTGATGTTGGTGCCAAGAACTTTCTTTAGACGAGAGACACGAAATACTAGATGAACGCGGGAAGGAGGAAACTCCAATTTATAAGCAATTGACCCAATCTTTTGAAGAACCTTATATGGCCCATAGAACTTCAGAGCTAGCTTATGACGCCCTTTGAGTTTTAGGGATGATTGGTTGTATGGCTGTAGACAAAGAAAAACCATATCACCTACTTGAAAAGTGCTCTCAGAACGGTGTTGATCAGCTTGTTGTTTCATTCAATTTCTTGCCATATGAAGATTGTCCTGCAAGATGTGAAGAATCTGATCTCGGGTTCAGAGAACCGTGTCGACTGCCTAAACTGGTGAATTGCTGGGGATGTATGGAAGGAGCACTGGCGGTGCCTGACCATAGACTACTTCATATAGAGTCATTTTAGATGCAATGTGGTAGGAGGTATTGTACCACCATTCAACGAGAGGGAGCCACTTTGCCCATTGATGCTGTTGTTCTGAGGTGAAGCAACGAAGATAAGTTTCTAAACATTTGTTGATAATTTCAGTCTAACAATATGTTTGTGGGTGATACCCTGAACTCATCTTCAGTTTGGTGCCAATGTGTCGAAATAGTTCTGTCCAAAAATGACTGGTGAAAGTTGCATCACGATCTAAGACAATGGAAGAAGGGATGCCATGAAGACGGAAGATCTGGTCCATGAAAATTTGTGTGACTGAGGAGGCTATATAGGGATGGGTGAGGGTATAAAAATAACTATATTTGGAGAGGCGATCAACCACAACCAAGATCACTATCTTTCCTCCAGATTTAGGGAGCCCCTCAATGAAATCCATAGAAATATCTGTCCAAATTTGTGTAGGGATGGGCAAGGGTTCAAGTATCCAGGAAGGAGTGTCGTTTCACCCTTGTTACGTTGGCAGGTATCACATTCAGCCACCATCTATTGAATTGCTCTTTTTCATTCCCTTCCAAAAGAAGTTACTCCATGCCCAATCATAAGTTTTGAGGAACCTAGAGAGCCCTGCCGATGGACAAGTATGGAGTTCATAGAAGACAGCCGGTTGAAGATCTATGCTCTGGGGAAGCACCAGACGACCCTTATATCGCAGAGAAGCACCATCCCAAGAGTAATGCGGTACAACAGAGGGGTTAGAGACCAACTGTTGAATGATTTGAGATAATGAAGAGTCATTGACATAGCCCTGCTGGACAGATTCCAACCAATTTGGAATAGGCATAGAAATAGCTGAAAGGGAAGCCTGGTCATCAAATGTGCGAGAAAGAGCATCCACCGCAATATTGTCCTTATCCTTCTTGAAAGTGATCTCATAGTCATAACCCATGAGTTTGCTGACCCATTTCTGTTGTGCTGGGGAGGAGACCCGTTGTTCCAAGAAATATTTCAGGTTCTGGTGATCAGTTTTGATGCAAAAATGATTCCCTAATAAGTATGGCTGCCACTTATGTACTGCATACAAAATAGCCATAATAAGAAAATTAATAATATGAAAAATAAAATCAAATCTTTTAACAAATCAAATCTTCATGATGTAAAAATAACAAATCATAATTAATACATCTAAGTTACTAATATCATTATTTTCTTATTAGGGAAACCCTAAGTTACTAATATCATTATTTTCTTATTGGAGAAACCCTAAGTTACTAATATCATTATTTTCTTATTGGGGAAACCCTTGTATCTCTTAAAAATGCAAATGCTAGTAAATAATTTCTCTCTCAACTATTAATCCTAATAATTATTATATTTTAATGACTTTACTGAAAATTTTATAGAAATGAGATTTTATTCTTCCTTTCAAAATTAACAACATTAAAAAATCATTTTTCTTAAAAAATTAAAATTTTATTTATGCTTTCAACATAAAAGAATCATTTTTCTAAAAACTAATTAAATGAAACAACCTAGAATAATATTTAAGTTACAAAATTCTAAGTCACATTTAAAAAAAAAAAAAATCCAACACCACAACAATCCTACCTACTTTTTGTGCCTTTTATAGTTAAAATCTCCTGGATTACTATAAAACTAACGTGACAGTATTTAATATAAATAAATTAACTTCCACCCATGTTCTTTTATTGCAGGACCTGGCTCCATGTAAAAAAAATCATTGGTCTGAAAAGAAAAAAAATCATTTTGCAGTCATAATAATTGATGACGACTATATACTTAATCCAAAAAAAAAAGTTATAATACGGGCCCTAGACATCACATAAGCAATGGCCCAACGAAGAGTACGTGCGTGAATTTAAAAAATTGACAGATCTACCATCAAAACGCACCAAAAATTGACCTGATTCTATTCCAATAAAAAAAATTGACCCGATTCTTCTCCCCAGACTGGAAAAAAAATATCAAGAGGGAAGAAACCGATCAGAGAGGATTAGGTACTGAATCGAGAAAAGAAGTTTGTGCCTTTGCAGTTTTCCCCTCGTAGAAACCCTTGTTTGTCTGGTTATTTTAGCTGATTTGGAAGAAAATGCCCCTAATATTTCCGCAGCTCCAAGATTTATCTGTGCAAACTGTTGTGGATCAAGAATTTTGCTGTGATTCGGCCACTACATTGACGGTTTGGAACAAATCTCTGCTCTTTGCTGGTGAGGGTTTCACCGTCTTTGATTCCAATGGAGATCTACTCTTCAGAGTGGATACTTATGCCCTTGCTTCCAATCACCTTATTCTCATGAATGCTCAGGGTAAACCGCTTCTCACACTGCGCCGCAAGGTATACATATCATTTCTACAGAACAAAGTTTTATTCTGCATATATATTTGCATATTTTAAGGCAAACCTTCTCACACTGCGGGACGAGGTATACACATCATTTCTACAGTTTTGTTCTGCATATATATTTTTATTATTTGCATACTTAAGGCAAATCGCTTCTCACACTGTGCTCCAAAGTATACACATCATATCTACAATTTTATTCTTTGCATATCTTAGGGCAAATCGCTTCTCACTGCTCTGCCTAGTATCACATCATTTCTAAATTTTGTTCTGCAAATATTTTTATTATTTGCATATCTTATGACAAATCGCTTCTCACTACACTGCATACACATCATTTCTATAATTTTCTATAATTTTCTATAATTTTTTTTTTCATATATTTTTATTATTTGCATATCCTAAGGCAAACGGCTTCTCACTGCGCTGCAGAGTATACACATCATTTCTACAATTTTGTTCTGCAAATATTTTTATTATTTGCATATCTTATGGCAAATTGCTTCTCACTGCGTTGCAAAGTATACACATCATTTTCATAATTTTCTATAATTTTGTTATAATTTTGTTCTGCATATATTTTTATTGTTTGCATATCCTAGGGCTTCTCACTGCCCTGCAAAGTATACACATCTTTTCTACAATTTTGTTCCCCCTCACATAAACAGCCAGTGAGTTGTAACTCACCGCTGTATGGGTGGTCGATTAGGAGTATACACATCTTTTCTACAATTTTGTTCCGCCTCACATAAACAGCCGGTGAGTTGTAACTCACTGCTGTATGGATGGTCGATTAGGAGCTTCAGTCGACAAAACATAATACCTCAATTGACGGCAAATTTCGACCTGCACACATTTTGACCTGTCAGTACTGCATTTTTCGACTGTTTATGGGGGGCCGTACGAACGTCGACCAGCCGGTCCCTTACAAGCACGGGCTGGTTAAGACGTTCCATTTTGTTCTGCATATATTTTTATTATTTGCATATCTTAAAGCAAACGAGCGCAAAAAGCATACACATCATTTCTACATTTTGTTTTGCATATAGTTTTATTATCTGATTCATAAACCTATGATTGCATATCTTCCTTTGCAGCTTCCCAGTTTACACCACAGATGGGAAGGCTATCTTGGAGATAAGTTGGAAGGTCAAGAACCTCTCTTCACTGTGATGAAGTCGTCGATATTGCCAACGAAACAGTGTGTCCAAGTATTTATGAATTGCGGCTTCTTTTGGAAACCCTGCTCGGATTATGAGATCGAAGGCTCCTTCACAGAGCGCTGTTGCACCATTTTCACAAACGCTCCCCGCATGGCTGCTGCAGAGGTAGGCAATAGTTTTTTTTGGTTTTATAAAAAGTTAATATCTTTATTTTCTGTACTGTCCTTAGAATAGTTTTTTTGCTTTTTTTAAGATCTTCTGGCCAAAGGATTTTTGGGCTGTTCTTAAATATCATCCACTTCAATAGTCAAAGATTAATTTGGACCAATAAAAATAGGACATATATTTAACCACTTTTTGTTGTGAATGAGGTGTAAAATTGGTATTGAGTGTTTGACCATTGAAGTGGATGATATTTAAGTAGAGTGGGATTTTTGTGCAGGTGAGACGCAAGAGCGGCTGCCCGGGGACGATGCTGGGTAGAGATGTTTTCAGTCTGTGTATTGAGCCTGGTTTCGATCAGGCTTTCATTATGGGTTTGATCGTCGTACTAGAACAGATCTCACTGGCGACAATGAGTTTCGTCTTGTGAAAAAAAAAAAAAAAAGACTCCACCCGGATGAGATAACCGCAGACCAGTGCAAACCGTCCAATGAAGAATTTCACGTCTCTCCCGGCCTTTGTCAAGGCAGCCTGCCGCCCAAGCCAAAAGAGCAAGCTACTTTTCTCTATATTTTCTGTATTCGTGCGGTCTAACAATTGTTCGGTAGTGGAAATCATTGATGTTATTTATATTAATTTCATTCTTACATCTAATGTTCTTTCATGTTCAGTCTCAACGTTTGATGTATACCTATATATATTTTTACAGTTTACTAATTTCATTTTCAGTTTTGATTTTTATGTGTATTAAATTTATTTTTAGTGATGTTCTTTGATGTGGTACAGATTATGTTCTTTCATGTTCAGTCTCAGTCTCAAAGTTTGATATGTATATATTTTTTTTACAGTTTACTAATTTCATTTTCAGTTTTGATTTTTTTGTATATTAAATTCATTTCCAATACCATGTTCTTTTTGATGTGGTACAGATTTCATTTTCAGTTTTGATTTTTTTGATGTGTATTAAATTCATTTTCAGTGATGTTATTTGATGTGGTACAGATTTCATTTTCAGTTTTGATTTTTTTGATATGGTGTTCCTTTGATTTTTAATGTGATGTTCTTTGATGTGGTATAGATTGTTTTAATGTCTCTATTAAACTTATTTCTTCTTGTAATATTTTTGTTTTACTATGGAGAATTTGTGTCTCTTATTGTGGAATGCAAATTGAGATGAATAATCAATTTATGTCTTTAGATTCAATTAAATAGTAATTGTGAAGCCCATTTTTAAATAACATTTGATATAAGTAAAATAAAAACACACAAGTTGTTCTCTCCCTCTCTATTGCATGTTGTGGCAAAAGTCTATTTCTTTCCTTAAAAATTGAATAAACTAGCCTTCACTAAAGGAGGTCAAATTATTGAATGTTATAAGGTGTAGCTTCATTCCTAAGATCTTAGAGTTATTTGAGCTACTTGAGGTAACTTTTGAGTTGAAATAATTGAAATTAGTTTTATTGTTATTTAGTTAGACAATGATTAACATGGATTCCATGGTTTTAGTCTCCCTTTGAATAATGGGAAGTCTCATAAGTCTTCTTGGAGGTTGACTTATTTTGTGAAGCATATTCTTCACCTTTCAAGAAATTTGGAGTCCATTTTTTTTATTCATATTCCTATGGAGTGGGATGTTGTTGCTAATTGTTTGGCTAAATGGGCCTATGATGTTGAGAACTGAAATATCAGAGAATGGGGGTCCCATTCTTGATAATTTTTGAAGCTCCTTTGTAATGACTTTGGCTTGATAGTTCTGGTCTATGTTTATTGGTATTTTGTGCTTTGATGGTTTAGTGGTTTCCTTTGGTTCCTAGAGGTGGTGGGACATCCTGATTTTTGCTAAAATCACATATTTTTAAAAAATATATTGATTTAAACCTTGAAAAGTTCCATTTAAAAGATTTTAATTGAAGAGGGTTTGATCAAACCTCCTTAGATTCAAACCCCCTTGGATAGAACTCCGCTAGTT
This sequence comes from Cunninghamia lanceolata, assembly GCA_027924645.1. Lineage (NCBI taxonomy): Eukaryota > Viridiplantae > Streptophyta > Pinopsida > Cupressales > Cupressaceae > Cunninghamia > Cunninghamia lanceolata. The sequence goes on along the minus strand of BSBN01000847.1, from coordinate 4,490,943 downwards.
TTAAACCATACCTATAATGGAGTCTCCTCTACACCTATCAAAATGATGATAAAAAACTACTTTTGATTTACCTTTTGGGGATCAAATGAATTCATTTAAAATTTATGTTTTGTAAGTATGTAGTCCTTATTATAAGCTTCCCAAAAAGTATAATTTTAAATATATTTAATTTGATTATTATATTTATTTTTTATTTCTTGTGAATGTAGGTTTTTTACCAAACATCAAGTTCTCTTTTTACACACATGGAAAATAAGTAAATTAGTGAAAAAAATTATGAAAAATATCTATGCCCTACGTATTGATGTCCTTGTTTCAACAAAAAGAAAATTAATTTTCGATACATACCGAAAAAGTTATGTTTTACGGAATACGCCTATGTCTAAATTATAATTGGTTTGACTTCAAAACTTAATTAAAAAAATATATTCAAAAAAATATTATGAAATCAAATGCATGTCCTATATATTGGTGTTACCAATCTAAATTCAAAAGAATCAGAATTTTATTATTTGTAGAAAAAAAGTTATGTACTACGGAATACACATCACTTTAAAAAAATGTTTACTATTAAAAACTAATTATCAAAGGAGACGCAAATTTTTTTACAATTTAATTCTAATTTTTTTAAAAAAATATATTTAGAATCTACAAACAAAATCTTACAAATCACTAGTTCGCATTATCTTCAAATTCCAAACGGTTTAGCGGCTATAGGTGTCAGAAAGTGAAGATTAGGACTTTAGTGACAACTGTTATTGTTTCTTAATTAATATATTTATCCTTTTTACCTCCCTTAAAATACATTTATTTAAAAAATATTAAGAGATATCTGTCTCAAGGTATTTATATTGAATTTATTTATCCTAGATAACAAATTTAATATAGGATTCTCTCCTATCTTTAGATAGATGTTTTAATAGGGTAAGTGCACAAAGATGGGGGGCCAAAAAGTGGCCAAATTCTTAAAACTTTTTAAAAAGCCATAATGCGAGTGCGTTATAACGAACTCGCGTTATAGCGTGCTCGCGTTATGGCTTGGTGTTGCCGATCCTTTGGCTCAGCAACACAAAACCATAACGCGCTCGCGCTATAATGCGAGCGCGGTATAACGCTAGCATAACTCACTCGCGTTATAACGCGAGCGTGTTATTGTTTTCTTTGCATTTTTTTCTTTTTTGCAAAAGTTTGCCCAATGTTTAAGGGTCGAGGGTTTAATGGTTGAAGGATTAGGGTTTAAGGCATACTATTGAGGGTAGAGGGTTTAGGGTTGAAGGTTTAAGGGATGAGGGTTGAGGATTTAGGGATGACAGTTAAGGGATTAGGGTTTAAGGTATAGTGTCGAGGGTAGAGGGTTTAGGGTTTAAGGTTTAAGGGTTGAGGGGTGAGGCTTTAGGGATAGGGTTTAGGATTTAAGTTTTAAGGGTTGAGGATTTAGGGATAGGGTTTAGGGTTTAAGGTTAAATGAGAGACCTAGATGGCTAAGGACAGATGGAGAGGTAGACAAGGAGTGACTAAGAAACTTAGAGAGGGGAGAGGTAGAGGTGAAGGGGAGATAGAAGTGAGAGATAGAGAGGTGAGGGGAGAGGTATAATAAAATGAGAGAGTGAAGTTGACAACTTGAGGGAAAGATGGGTAAGGAGGAGGGAGACAGGTGGAGAGGAAGGGAAATATCTAGAGAGACCTGAGAGATATACAAGTGAGAGACCTACAACCTAGGGAGAGAGGGGTGAGAGAGATAGAGGAGAGATGGGAGTGAGGCAGATAGGGGAGGAGAGGGGTGGATAAGGGTTGAGGGTTTAAGGGTCAAGGGTTGAGGGTTTAAGGGTTGAGGTATTAAGGGTCTAAGGGTTGAGGGATTAGGGTTTAAGGTATAGTTTCGAGGGTTGGGATTAGGGTTTTAAGGTATTGTGTCGAGGGTTGAGGGATTAGGGTTCAACCCTCGACACTATACCTTAAACCCTAATCCCTCAACCCTTAGACCCTTAATACCTCAACCCTTAAACCCTCAACCCTTAAACCCTAAACCCTTGACCCTTAAACCCTAAAGCCTTAAACCCTTAACCCTTATCCACCCCTCTCCTCCCCTATCTGGCTCACCCCCATCTCTCCCCTATCTCTCTCACCCCTCTCTCCCTAGGTTGTAGGTCTCTCACTTTTATATCTCTCAGGGCTCTCTAGATATTTCCCTTCCTCTCCACTTCTCTCCCTCCTCCTTACCCATCTTTCCCTCAAGTTGTCAACTTCACCCTCTCATTTTATTCTCTCTCCCCTCACCTCTCTATCTCTCACCTCTATCTCCCACTCACCTCTCTACCTCTCCCCTCTCTAGGTTTCTTAGTCATTCCTTGTCTGCCTCTTCATCTGTCCTTAGTCATCTAGGTGTCTCACTTAACCTAAACACTAAACCCTATCCCTAAAGCCTCAACCCTCAACCCTTAAACCTTATATCCTAAACCCTATCCCTAAACCCTCTACCCTCAACACTATACCTTATACCCTAATCCCTTAACCCTCAGCCCTAAAGCCTCAACCTTCAACCCTTAAACCTTCAACCATAAACCTTGTCTCTAACCCTCTACACTCGACACTATGCCTTAAACCCTAATCCCTCAACTCTTAAACCCTTAATCCCTCAAACCTTAAACCCTTAAACCCTATATACCCTTTACACTTAACCTTGGACACTCAACCTTGAACATTATCCCTCAACCTTTAAACCTCTACCCTATACCCTATACCCTACACCCTAATCCCTTAACTCTCAATCCTCAACCCTAATCCCTCAACCCTCAACCCTAATTTTGGTTTTCTTCCATTGATTCAACATTATTGTTGTTTTCTTCATCAGAAACCAATTCATTCAGCAAATTGCTGCCCATTGGTTGACTTGAACTGGATATTCTGTTAGAAAAAGGGCATCTTTTATTTGTATCAATGTTGGTATTCATAAGCTGAAGAGCATTGATATTTTTCACACACCCTGTTCTTTGAAATATCTTAACCTTAAAATATGACTTGGATATGTACTTGAACATAGCAAAATATCCAATCTCCAACCCATGATGATTCACAAAATTTTCCCAACACTGCCTAAATTCTAGTTTATTTATTGTATACCCTCAACCCTAATCACTCATCCCTAAACCCTAAATGCTATCCCTATTCCTGAACCCTCAACTCTCAACATTAAACCCTAATCCATCAACCCTAAACCCTAATTGCTCAACCCTCAACCCTCAACACTATCCCTAAACCCTCAACCCTAAACCCTATCCCTAAACCCTAAATCTATGTTTCTTGTTGTCCACCCCACACTTAGGGGGAGGTATATTGTTATGAAATAGGCAAATAATCTCCCATTGTTTATTGGCTCATGTTTTGTCCTGCTATAGATTGATCCATTAATATTTGTGCCTATCTCACCTTCGATCGCACCTTTACAATATCTCACCTCTAGTTCCATTAGCTCATGTTCTATATCTCACTTATCTCTCCCCCTCACCTCTCTACCTTTCCCCTCTCTATGTCTCTCAGTCGTTCCTTGTCTACCTCAACCCTATCCCTAAACCCTCGACCCTCAACCCTATCTCTAAACCCTCGACCCTCGAACCTCAACCCTCAATGTCAAAACCTAATCCCTCAACCCTTAACTTTGATCCCTCGACCCTTAACCCTATCCCTAAACCCTAAACCCTAAAGCCTCAACCCTCAACCCTCAACGTCAAATCCTAATCCCTCAATCCTTCACTCTAATCCCTCAACCCTAAACCCTCAACACTATACCTTAAATCTTAATCCCTCAACCCTCAACCCTAATCCGTCATCCCTCAACTCTAATCCCTCATCCCTAAACCCTAAACGCTATCCCTATTCCTAGACCCTCAATGGGCTCGATACTATACCTTAAACCCTAATCCCTTATCCCTAAACCCTCCAACCCTATCCCTAATCCTTATACCCTTGACACTCTACTTTAACCCTAATCCCTCAACCCTTAACCCTATCTCGAAACCCTTAACCCTCAAACCTCAATGTACTCAACCCTCAACGTCAAACCCTAATCCCTCAACCCTTAACTCTAATCCCTCGACCCTCAATCCTATCCCTAAACCCTAAACCCTGAAGCCTCAACCCTCAACGTCAAATCCTAATCCGCCAACCCTTCACTCTAATCCCTCAACCCTCAACCCTATCCCTAAACCCTCAACACTATACCTTAAACCCTAATCCCTCATCCCTCAACCCTAAACCTTATCCCTAAACCCTAATCCCTCAACCCTCAACCCTAATCCATCATCCCTCAACTCTAATCCCTCATCCCTAAACCCTAAATGCTATCCCTATTCCTAGACCCTCAACAAGGTCGATACTATACCTTAAACCCTAATCCCTTATCCCTAAACCCTCTAACCTTATCCCTAATCCATATACCCTCGACACTCTACTTTAACCCTAATCCCTCGACCGTCAATCCTATTCTGAAACCCTTAACCCTCAAACCTTAATGTACTCAACCCTCAACGTCAAACCCTAATCCCTCAACCCTTAACTCTGATCCCTCGACCCTTAACCCTTAAAACTTGAACCCTAAACCCTAAACCCTCAACCCTCAACCCTCAACTCTTAACATTAAACCCTAATTCATCAACCCTAAACCCTAATCCCTCAAACCTAAACCCTATCCCTAAACCATCAACCCTCAACACTATACCTTAAATCCTAATCCCTATCGCTCAACCCTTAACCCTTAAAACTTAAACCTTATCCCTACACCCTCAACACTTGACACTATATCTTAAGCCTTAAATCCTCATCCCTAAAGCCTCAACCCTTAATCCTTAAACCTTCAACCCTAAACCCTATCCCTAATCCCTCTACCCTCGACACTCTAACCCTAACCTTGACATTAAATGCTAATTCGTCAACCCTAAACCCTAATCCTAAACCCTCAACCCTCAACACTATACTTTAAACCCTAATGCCTCAACCCTCAACCCTAATCCATCATCCCTCAACTCTAATCCCTCATCCCTAAACCCTAAATTCTATCCCTATTCCTAAACCCTCAACAGATTCGATACTATACCTTAAACCCTAATCCCTTATCCCTAAACCCTCCAACCCTATCCCTAATCCTTACACCCTCCACACTCTACTTTAACCCTAATCCCTTGAACCTCAACCCTATCCCTAAACCCTTAACCCTCGAACCTCAACCCTCAACCCTCGACGTCAAACCCTAATCCCTCAACCCTTAACTCTAATCCCTCAACTCTCAACCCTAACCCTAAACCCTAAACCCTCAACCCTCAACGTCAAATCCTAATCCCTCAACCCTAAACCCTCAACACTATACCTTAAACCCTAATCCCTCAACCCTAACCCTAAACCTTGTCCCTAAACCCTAATCACTCAACCCTCAACCCTAATCCATCATCCGTCATCCCTCAACTCTAATCCCTCATCCCTAAACCCTAAACGCTATCTCTATTCCTAGACCCTCAACAGGCTCGATACTATACCTTAAACTCTAATCCCTCTACCCTCGACACTCTTATTTAACCCTAATTCCTTGACCATTAACCCTATCCCTCAACCTCAACCCTCAACCCTCAACCCTCAACACTTAACCCTCAACTCTAAACATTAAACCCTAATTCATCAACCCTAAACCCTAATCCCTGAAACCTAAACCCTATCCCTAAACCATCAACCCTCAACACTATACCTTAAACCCTAATCCCTATCCCTTAACCCTTAAAACTTAAACCCTATCCCTATACCCTCAACACTTGACACTATATCTTAAGCCTTAAACCCTCATCCCTAAAGCCTCAACCCTCAATCCTTAAACCTTCAACCCTTAGCCCTATCCCTAATCCCTCTACCCTCGACACTCTAACCCTAACCTTGACATTAAACACTAATCTGTCAACCCTAAACCCTAATCTGTCAACCCTAAACCCTAAACCCTCAACACTATACCTTAAACCTTAATCCATCAACCCTAAAACCAATCCATCAACCCTCAACCCTAAACACTATTAATAAACCCTCAACCCTAATCCCTCAACCCTCAACCCTAATCCCTCATCCCTAAACCCTAAACTCTATCCCTTTTCCTAAACCCTCAACCCTCGACACTATACCTTAAACCCTAATCCCTAATCCCTAAACCCTAAACACTATCCCTTAACCCTAACCCTTAAAAATTAAACCCTAAAAACTATCCATAAACCCTCGACGCTCAACACTATATTTTAAACCCCAATCCCTTAACCCTCAGCCCTAAAGCCTCAACCCTCAATCGTTAAACCTTCAACCCTAAACCCTATCCCTAATCCCTCTACCCTCAACACTCTACTTTAACCATAATCCCTTGACCATCAACCCTATCCCTAAACCCTCAACCCTCAACCCTCAACTCTCAACATTAAACCCTAATCCGTCAACCTTAAACCCTAATCTGTTAACCCTAAACCCTAATCCCTCAACCCTAAACCCTATCCCTAAATCCTCAACCCTCAACACTATAGCTTAAACCATAATCCCTCAACCCTAAACCCTAATCCCTCAACCCTCAACCCTAAACCTTACCCCTAAACCCAACAAAACTACTTTGCCTTATGTTAGGTTGTTAAACCCATCATTTTTGACACTCCTCTTAAAGATATTTGAGTTGCAAGAATATGTTAGAAAAATGGCTATGAACTTTCTAATGTTAGTAATGTTATATGGCATGTTTTTCTGGCCCATCTAGGGTTCATTATACCAAGAGGTGTACACACTATGAGAAAAGTTTTGCGTATGGTACATCCACAGTGAGTAATTAACAGTTGAAATCAGAAGGATGATCATTATGAGAAAAGCTTTGCATTGGGGTACATCTATGTTTCTTGCTGTCCACCCCACACTTAGGAGAGGTATATTGTTATGGAATAGGCAAATAATCGCCCATTGTTTACTGGCTCTATCCACAAGAACTACTAAACTATACCTTAAACCCTAATCCCTCAACCCTAAACTTTCAACCCTAAACCCTATCCCTAATCCCTCTACCCTCAACACTCTACCTTAACCCTAATCCCTCGACCTTTAACCCTAAACACTATCCCTAAAGCCTCAACCCTAAACCCTAATCCCTCAAGGTCCTAAACTCTAATCCCTTATCCCTAAACTCTAAATCCTATCCCTAAATGCTCAACCCTTAACCTTAAACCTTAATCACTCAATCCTTATCCACCCCTCTCCTCCCCTATCTGGCTCACTTCCATCTCTACCCTCGACACTATACATACATACATATAGGCATGCATAGATACATACGTACATTCTGGCATACATACATACATACATACATATAGGCATACATACATACATGATTAATAGCCTTAAACAAAAAAAATAAGTTGAACATAACACGCTCGCGTTATTTAAAACATGAAAAATAGCACAAACTTTTGTGGAAAAGGAAAAATGCAAAGAAAAGACTAACGCGAGCACGTTATAACACGAGCGCGTTATAACGGGCTCACGTTATGTCTTGCTTCGAGAATCCCGAGCCTTGGGCTTGGGATTTGCTTTGGATTTCCAACCCAAAGGCTTGGAGTGCCTTTTGAACAGTAACAAATGTGTTTTTCCATATTCTTCAAGATTTTACATAATTTCGTTTGTGCTAGCCCTCAGATTTGCATGTGTTTCAAGGTCAAACAAATCAAACACCTGGGTAATGTTAGGCTTTCTCTCAGCTATCTAACGATGTAATTTTTTTCACATTTTAACAATGTTAAGCCTTTCATCTTTAATTTCTTTTGTTTGTGTGTCCGTTTTTGGGCAAAAACCATTGTTTGGTCTTTTTTTATTGTAAATTAACTATTTATTGAAATTTAAAAAAAAAACATATTTAGAAACTAGACTCCATTCTACAAATATTAAAAAAAGAAAAAAATGATTTTCGATTAGTTTTCAAAATTTATAGGGGTAGCACGGCCAAAATTCTATTTTTTAGGATGTGTCCACTTTGAAAATTAGTAAAAAATTAAATATTCATCAAACAATTATCAGAAAAATTGGGCATAAACTACATGCTATTAGCTAATTTCTCACCAAAGCAATTTTAAAAATACCAAAAAAAAGTTGACATTTTGAGGGAGCCACAAAACATGCCATGTTATTTTTTTTGACAGAAACAACACCAATTTCCGTGGCTCCCTCTTTTCAACCCCTTAATCTATGCCATTTAAAAAAAATATTAGTTTAGAAAGTAGACTCGGAGCACTACGAACATTGTTTTGGTTACATCTCCAAATTTTGAGTTTAACTATGCTCAATTTCTCATCCAAGGCCAGTATTTCCTGATTTAAAAAAAAAAGTGGCCACTTAAGACCCCTTTTTGGCCCCCCATCTTCCTGCACTTACCCAATATATCTATACTAATTTTATTACATTATCTATAGTTTATGTAACTTTGATTCTACTTTTTGGAAAACCATCATTTATTATTAAAAAATAATATTGATTTAAACTATTAATGTTACACTTGACAAATAAATATGCAAATAGATAGATTAAAAAAAGAGAATTATTTTATTAAATGTTATTTTATATAGTTAAGAGTTAATTTGTTTCAGGGAAAGTTACTTACAAATACACAAAAAAGACTCCCAAATGGAAACAACCATCAAGACATACACTAAAAGAGGAACCCAATGGGGGCACCTGCAGTACCACCCAAAATTACAAACATTCAAGCATAAACCTCTATCCAGAGTGTCAACTTTCCTATCTAGCAAACCAGTCCTAATCTTATTGATCATCGTGAAGAAGCTGAAGAACCTATTGTAGTTTGGTCAAAGCTAAATTTCCCATATCCACAACATGCCAACTACCCATTTCTTCAGAGGCCCATTTAGCCAAACAATCAACCACTTTGTTCCATTCCTTGGGAATATGAACAAAGGAAATTATATCAAAGTTTGTGGCTAGATGATGAATTTGTTTAGCAATCAAAGCCAATCTCTAGGAGGAATCCTACAAATTTCTCTTATTCAACAAGGAAACAAGGATCATAGAATCCTTTTCACAAACTACCTTCCTCCAATCCAATTCACAAGCTCTCTCCAAAGCCTTTAGAATAGCCCAAGCCTCCATCTGATTATTTGAATGCAAGCCCATGCAAATGAAGAAGAAAAACTAAACCGATCCTCCACTATCTCGACTAACTCCACCAGTCCCTATTGCACCCGAGTTGCCCCGAGTAGAACCATTAGTATTTAATCTTATAAAAACCCCTAGGAGAAGGACACCACTTACGAGACCTATTCACCTTCCTGGAAGGTTGCACTCTATGGCTAGGTTGAACCTATAAGGCAGTGGGAAGGGAAAGCTCCAAGAGATAATCTTATAAAAACCCCTAGGAGGAGGACACCACTTACGAGACCTATTCACCTTCCTGGAAGGTTGCACTCTATGGCTAGGTTGAACCTATAAGGCACTGGGAAGGGAAAGCTCCAAGAGATTTGCCACCTGAACATCTCATGAATAAATTCAAAAATATTTTATTTACTACATACACAAATAAACATAAATTTTAATTTTTACTAAACAATTATTTTTTAGTTATTTATTTTATTTTTATTTATAGAACTATTTTATTTTTTCTATAATTTATATTTATTATAAAAAAATAATTTGTGATTGAGATTTTTTTATTTAATATATGTTTTGTTAGATTAAATTTTAAATAGATAAAAATAATAATAAATAAATATTTATCTATTTATAAGATACATTATTATTTTACTTTAGAACTATTTTATTTATTATATATTTAAAAATTATGGTGTCTTTACTCTATTTTACTATAGAGTTAGTTTATTTATTAGATTTAGAAAAAAAAATTAAAGCTATTTTAAAAATCTCATGTCTGTATTTAAAAAATAAATATGGGCTCTAAATAGTTTTTGTTTAACATAGTCATGCCAAACCATAGATTAGGGATGTAATAAATCTATAATATTTATAAAGGTGGTTCTCTTTTAGTTGGATAATTATAAGTTTACTAAAGGTTAAAATTAATTTCTAGGATGGAAAAGTATAATGGAAAATAACAAATTCTAGAAAATTCAAAAGAGAATTATAAAAAAGGACATGCATTATGAAAGTATACATGATATTTTTTCATATTTCATAGATCTTATCATATTTATTAGTTTGTCATGATTATACTCTCTATTGATATTTCACAAATCTTATTATGTTTTCATTGTCTTTTAGTTAGATAATGATAAGCCCACTAAATGCTAAAATTAATTTGTGAAGTATTTCAAAAATAAGGAATTCTACCGAATTTAAAAGAAAATTTGAAAAAAAAGACATGCACCATGAAAACACAAATCATATCTTTCCATATTTTAAGATCTTATCATATTTATTAGTTTGTCATAATTGAACTCTCTATTCATATTTCACAAATCCTATTATAGTTCGATTGTCCTTTAGTAAGATAATGATAAGTCTACTAAGGCCAAAATTAGTTGTAAAATATAATTAAAAAATAAGGAACTCTAAAAAATTCAAAAAGAGTACTTTAGAAAAATGGATGTGCACTATGAAAACAAATCTTATCTATCAATATTTTACGAATCTTATCATATTTATTAGTCTTCATGATTAAACTTTTTACCCATGTTTCACAAATCTTATTATGATTTCATTGTTCTTTAGTCAGTCTACAATGATAAATTAATTTGTGGGATAATGAAAAGAAGACGCTATAGATGATGGTGTATTTAAACAGTAATAACTTTCCGTGTATGTTGGCCAAAGAGCTACCATCAGTCTTTTAGGATGGCTTTAAGGGTTGAGGTAACGTACTAATTGTTTACTGAAACGACTTTAAAAACTAATTTTAATAAAAAACAGTTTCAAAACATCAATTCTGATTTATAAACCTTTTATGTCTACTTCAAAACTCACATCCAAAAATATGTTAGTGTATAATCAAGCAGGTGAATAGCACGGAAAAATATAACTAACTTCAAATATTCAAAGAAACATTCGAGAGTCCATACACATTTTTTCTTAACAAAGATGGAATAAATATTTGTTGAATAGATAACTTTTAATAAAAATTATCACAATAAAATACATAAAAGGCAATGGAGATGGTAAATTAAAATATTGTTTAAAACTTCATAAAAAGTTCATTTTGTTTTAAAAATTGTAATTGTATATATAAAATTGGAAATATTTAAAGTTGCATCTTTTAGAAATATTTTCATATACTAATATGATAATGGTTTTAAAAACCAACAAAAGTGCAATTATATATATAAAATTAGAAATATCTAAGATTGCATCTATTAGAAATATTTTCATATACTAATATAATAATGGTTTTAAAAACCAACAAATTTAGAGATAAAGATATTTTATTAAATATTCCATTCTTAATAGATTGATAGGATAATAATTTTTTAAGTTCAAAATTTTCAATTAAAATTTTATTGTGAACTCTATATATTTAATTTTTACATTTACATTATATATTATTTAATTTTATATCTTTAATAAGTTGTAGATAAAATATATAAAAGTGGATGATGGAGTTGGTAAATTAAAACATTGTTTAAAACTGCATAAAAAGTCATTTTTGCTTTAAAAATTACAATTCTATATATATATATATATATATTGGAAATATCTAAAGTTTATATTTATTACAAATATATTAGAAATATCTTCATATACTAATATGATAATGATTTTAAAAACCAACAAATTTAGAGGGAAAAATATTTTATTCTTAATAAATTGATATGATAATAATTTTTGAAGTTCAAAAATTTCAATTAAAATTTTATTGTGAATTCTATATGTTTAATTTTTACATTTATATTATATATTGTTTAATTTTATATCTTTAAAAAGTTGTAGATATAATTTGTGAAAGGCAGTTTTATATATTATATTAATTTTTATAACTTTTTTATCTATTATTTAAAAATGTTAAATAATGTTAGAGAAATAATCATGACTTCTTGCCGCACATGATTATTTATTTATCTTTTTGTTTTATAGTTAATTTATATAACAATTTATATTTATAAAATATGTAAATTTGTAAATTATTTTATTTTTAATTATATTTTTAATAAGAGATTATTGACATTTAATTAGATGGAAAAAAAATTAAATTGTATAAAATCTATTGGCACATGTTTTAGAATTGACAATTTTTTGGTTTTGATTTACCTATTGTTTTCATCATTTTTTGGTTTCAATTGATTCGTGATAATTTAAAGGCATATGATGAGCTCAAAATCATGCTCCTCCATGTATTCATGCATGCCTTGTGTTTTACTGAGCTTCAAAAGTGTACCATGGTGGCTCCCTCGTGTTGACCATGCATATTTAAGGGGTGCCCCTATGCCTTGGCCAAGCTCTATTTTACATTCGTGATGGCATGCTTTTGTGTGTCTATGTCTTTCCATAGCTCGTACCCTTTAATTATATTTTGTCCTTGACTTGGTATTGCCAATGGGTTATGACTTAAGTGGTGATCTTTGAACTTAAAGCTTACTGACAACCAACTCAATGAAGGGTCAAAGAGCAGTGGGGAATCAATTCAACTGGTGACTTTTCACTCCTCACTACCCACTATATGGGCTACATCATGAGTATATGAGGTGGCACCTTTGTTAGAAATGAGGTGGGGATTTTGTGTTTAAGTCCTAGGCTTGGATTGGTTGAGGTCAATGTGCTAGCAATTGGTGGTTGGATTGCAATAGGGGAAAGCACTTTATTGAAGAGACTGGCATTGTAAGCCATGTGTTGCTTTCCTATTACATCAAAAGGAAAGGCCCTATTAGGTAATTATTTTTGCATAGTTTGATTTTACCTATTGCATGATATCCATCCAATCTTTCTCCCCACATGCATTTGTTGTCCAATGATATGTGTGTAGTCAATTAAAATAGCTCTCATTCACCAATGACATTGTCTTATCTACACCAAAATGTCTTGCTAAACCACATTTATGATTTTCCTTAATCTAATTTTCTCTCATGGAGCTTCCTGGAATACACAATTGATTGCCCTTAAATAACATCTCATTTTGAACTGAGTAATCCAACCACTTACTTTAATCCATACTTACCGATTCATACATGCTTTGAATGCCTTCATAAAATCAAGATCAATCTCATACAAATACTTCAATTCTTCAAACACGACCACTTCTACTCTCATCTTTGTTAGAAAATTTTGGGTATGTGCAAGATCATCGCCGGCCAAACAACGACAATGGAAAAAAATCGCATCTTTACTTAGCCAAATTCATGAATTAGCCAACTTTGACTTTCATAGGCATGTTAAAAATATTCGTTTTGTGGTTTAAAAAACTATTTTTATAGTTCCAGGAAATGGATATCACGGATATCCGTTTCTGGAAAATGGATATGTTGGATTAGGTTTGGGCAACTGAGAGGGGGGGTGAATCAGTTGATACTTATTTAACCTTTTTCTTCCTTTAATCAACTTATTAACAAATTAATGAAATAAGCATTTTAGCATCACATAAGCAGAAAAATAAATAACACACTTGACACCAAGATTTTGATGTGGAAACCCAGTTAAGGGAAAAACCATGGTGGGGGTTAACCCACAAAAATTAATACTCTGTTAAAAGTATTTTACAAATGGGAATGCATATGCATTCGGGCTCACTACTCAAATGAAGGCTCACTGCCTAGGAAAGTATTACAAGAGGATTACAGAAATTTGAACTGATTAATAGCATATGCCTATGCATGAATCTCAGTTCCAGTTAAGTATAAAAACTAATCTTACACATTTCATCTTTCCTCTGCTCTTCTTACTAATCTGCCTTCATTTGCTCCTTGAATTTCTGCTCTTTTTTGCATACACCTTCTTCGCACACCATCACAAAATATCCACAATCATCAGCTATATATATCCTTATCTTGAATTGCAACCACTTGCTAGTCGGCAACTACAACACTTTGAACTTTTTAAGAACGGTCTATTCTGTCGGCTAGATCCATACACCAATATTGATGCGTACCAAAAATAACACATGTAGATCATCATACATGTCAGCCACTAACATTCTATCTCATACGCAACTCATCAAAACACTCCTATTGGGTCCGCACAAGAATTACCATGAGTCCGCCTGTTCTTCATTGAACTGTTCTGTCATAATAGGACGCAGTATTCAGATGCTCATAACTTCTGATCCCATTACCATCGAAGGCTAAAAAATTGGATTTAGATTGTTCTGGTGTCTCTCTACACTCCTTTAGATCTGCAACACATAATGATTAAATGGAGAGATTTGCTGACCAAAATACTGTACTTTGCTATATGCTCTGTTTCGGGCTCCTAGACTTAGATGGATTATCATTCTGACTTTCGGTATGATCATATACTAAATTGCGGATGTGTGGAATAATCTTAGTTGCCATCAATGACAACACCTATTAATGCTATGTAGTGTCTCTTGCCAACAATCTCCCCCTTTGGCATTGATGGCAACACTTAGTGAAAAATGACTAAGTGTCTTTGAGCAACTCCCCCTTTGTTTGTACATTTGTGCACTTCACTTATTCCGGTGCTCCCCCTTTATTGAATACATCATTTTTCACTACCCTTCACTTCCCCTTTGACATCAATGGCAAAGGGTGGGATCCACAAAACAAAATTCTCTCGATTTTCTCTATACATTGCCGCATATGTACAAGTAACCATCAAGTTCCATTCACATGGACTTGAGGATGTCTGCAAAATTGGTTTTTAATTGGGCAAGTTCGGAGGCCCAAGCATTCTTTATTCCATCCAAAATTGAAATGTACCCACTTAGCAAAAATGCATATTCTTTTGCCTTTGCCAGATCTGGAGGATCACTTGCCTGAAGTACATTATGAGCTTCGGATAAGGCATTGTGCATGGATTCCAATTTGGGAGCAATCAATCCCCTAAGTTCACACATCCTCTTGATAGTGTTTCTTTTCTCTTTTACAAGTGCCTTTATTTTGTCTATCAAGCTAATAACTTGACATTCCTGGCTTATAGGAGAGACAGTTAAAGTATCAAAATTTTGAGATAGAACTGATATTTTTTGTTCTTTTTCTTTTATCTTCTTCTCAGTATCTTTATTTACTTTAGACCAAGATAGACAAAACTTATATATATCTCCTCCATCATTTAGAGCATTCTGAATGCTCTTTATGCTAATGCCTAAGATCAACCTATCATTCCCTATCAGTTTCTTGACTTGGTTGAACTTCTTATTCAAGAACTCTTTTTGAACTTTTGTCTCTGCAAACTTTTCAATAGATTCAAAATATGAACTTACTGAACTTACAAGATTTTTTAGATGACCGGAGGGAGAATCACTTTGATTCTTTTGATAGATTGACATTAATTTCTCTAGAACTCTGGTTGCTAGCCCCAGCAACTCATTGTCCTCTAAGTGGGATTTTATCAACTTTTCTTTGGCTTTCACTTGGGTGAAAGATGTTATTTTCATCAATTGTAATGGAGAGAGCGCATCCGGATTGGTTAGTCCTTGGAGTATTTCGGGCTCATCAAACTCAATCACTTCCTTTTCAAGAGGGCCTTTTACTGCATCTGCAGTGTCTCTTGCTACATTTTCTGAACCATTCTTTTGATCATTAGATTTTTTTACATTTGCTTTAGGTGCTTCAACATTTGCACCATCTTCTTCTGCTTTGTCTTCCTTTCCTTTTTCCTCCTCTCTCTCTGTATTCTTCTTCTCTGTGTTCTCTTCTGAGGGACTTATTTCTATTTGTTCACCACTTGCTACTTGATCTGGAGGACTTTGTGTGGTAGCAATATCCTTTTCCTTCCCAGAGTGATCAGGTGGAGTAGTTATCTTTGCATCAATTATTCTATCTATAATTTCTATGTCCTCCTGATTGACTTGTTCCTCTTTCTGAACTTCTCTAATATTTAGATTTGATGAGTCAAGTTCTAGAGGATCTAGAGTAATACTTTGGTCATTAATTCTTTTGTCAGTTTCTTCTTTTGGAGGTTTTTGTTCCTGATCAGAAGGATTGTCTTCTTCAACTTGCTTTTCTAAAACAATGTACTATTTATTTTTGTTTAAAGGCTTTCTCAGAATTTCCTCTGTTTCCTTTACAATTTCTTCAGTCTCACCAAGCATTAGTTTGTTCATCTGGACTTTGCTTCTGAATTCATCTTTGACTTCTCTAAGGATTTCATCTGCTTCTTTTTTGGTCATCCCAGGGCACAAAGAGGAGAGAACATATTCTTTGAGTTCTATATCTTTTTCTTTAGCTGCTTCTTTCCTCATTTCCATTACTTTCCTCAAACTTTTAAGAAGTTCTTGTAAGATTTCCAACAAGGCTTTATTGAATTTATTCAGATATATGATAATGGCATCTTCTAAAATTTTCTTATTTGCTTGATCAAGGTTATCATAGTAAACTTTGATAGGTTTTAAATTTCCATGAACAGTGACTGTTTTCACAATTTCATTAATAGTCATGGCAACCTTACTAGATACTTGCTTTTTACTATCCCTCATGCTTCCAGACAGTTGATTTTCAGAAGTCTTTGAAGTTTTGATCTTCTTAGATCTTATTTCTTTCACTTCTTCATTTGTTTCTGTCTCCTCATCATCTTGTGTGCTCTTGAGGGTTCTTGTTGCCTTGGTTTTCTTTCTTTTCCCTCTTTCACCAGATGGAGTGGCTTCCGGCTTCTTAGTGGAAGTGGTCTTGAGAGGCTCAGTAGGAGTTGCAAAGCTCCTTGTCTTCCTTGGGGCTTCTGGGGGAACTACAGGCTCACTTTTTGCCTGTTCCATGCTCTTCTTTATCTTTTCAATCCTTTGTCTGTTTTCTTTCACTACTTCTTTTATAATCCCAATGCTTTCTGCATACATCTCCACTTGCTTGTGTACCTTTCTTTTTGTTTCCAGCTGTCTAAGTTCCACATGCAGCTTTAAGCTTAGTTCCTTGTATGTTCTGAACCTTGCAACAGAGGTGTCTTTAGGTTCGCTTAGGAGATGTTGAGCATACATGTCCAGAATTTCCTCATCCACTTCATAGCCCATTGGCATTATCCATACTGTCCTTGGTTTTATAGATTCCATCAAACATTTATCTGTGTCTACCATAAAACATATTTCATTTTCATATTTTTCAACAATTGAACTAGGAATTCTTTCCCTTGCATGCATCAAGTTCTAGAAGTTTTTTAAGTAACCCTAGAAAGCAGTCTTTTGTGTTTGGGTATCGCCAAGACTGTGTAGATGATCCCTAATTTGCCATGCCACTAGCCTGTCTGATGTCCATTGTATACCCAAAACTCCCGGCACTTCATTCATGAAGTATAAGAATATACATATCACCAAGGAACCATACTTGAGGGAATTTTTCTTGTCCTTTTTGATTTTGTTCAGATTTTCTATTAGTTGGCTTTGTAGTAGCTCACACAAATCATAATCCACATTTTCATTTATCATCTGATATGCGGCATAAATAGCTATTCCAGAACTGGGTTCTCCCTGCTGGAGTGGTAAATCTTATACCCAACTACCATCGAGGCAAACTTAACATCTGGATCAGTGATGTCATTGATAGTCATAGCTCTTCTGTCAAATTTTTCTCCGGTTGCATCAATTACTGTTTGATTTTTCATAGCTTTAAGCATGGGTTGCCCATCGGTTGCATTCAGTCTAGTCACGATTTGGATTATATCTTTTGTGATCTTGAACGGCTTCAATAACCACATAAACTCGTCATGTATCCGACTCAATACATATCTAACCCATTCACTTTCATCAAAAGATAGAAATTCAATAACTTGTATGAAGTGTTTGCTCTCTAGGGTTTTATATTCTGGTTTCAATTGGTGACTGTCATTCTTCAAGCGGTTTTCAAATAAATGTAGTAGTTTTAGATTTCCAAATTCCTCTATACTGCAGTGAATGTAAGCCCTAATATCTTCGACATGTAAAACCCCATACGGAACTCTAGAAAAAGCACCTAGCGGCTCAACCTCTACATATTTGAATGGATGCTTCTTGAATTGGGATGAGGTCTCTCAGTAACATCTACCACTAGAGGTGTAGCCATTTGTAGAAATTGAGAACTCAAAAGATTTCATAGAAAACAAAAAATACCTTGCTACACAGATTAGGGTTTTTGCTTGGAAATCCTTTTCTCGCTTCCAACTCTTTAGAATTCTCATCTCTAAGCTTGTCCAATTATTTCTTCTTGATTTCTCTTGATACAAAGTGTTTGAAATGAGGAGTGAATGACCCTTTTAAGCTTTGCATTACCTAATTTTCCTTTGTAATAAATGCCTTGCCCTAGCACATCTGGTTGTTTTGTTTTGAGTAGTTTTTCACGTATTGCTCTGTAATTTGCCATATCCATCTCTTTTCTTTCAGAAAACTTTCCACATGGTCTGAAATAGTCTAAGATCTCTTTTCTTACTATGCCAAATCTAGGCACTTACTTACTGGCTAGGGGAATTTGATTTGTAATGCCGCTCCCCCTGAGCCAAGGCTTCCATCTTAATTCCCAGAGGAATTATTAGCACTGGATTACGGTGCGGATCCATTGCTATCGTTCATAATGGCTTTCCTGACCCATATCTTGTTTGATTCATCCTGAGTCTCATTTGTATCAATTTTCTCCTTACCTTTGTCTTGTCTTTGTCCATCCAGTTTTCTGTTTACCGGACCTCTTCTTCTATTGTCTTTACTTCTGCAGAGTCTTGCAATATGACCAGATTTATTGTAGTTATAGCATACAACATTTCTTTTCTTATAGGCCTAATTTTCTCTTGATCTGCACTGATTAGCCATATGTCCAAACCTATTGCAAACAAAGTAGTAAGCATTGAAAGAATTGCTAGTTCTTTTCTTATTAGGATTATTCATTGTCATACTTCTACATTCATTTGATCTACGACCATACCTGTTACACTTGAAGCATTGTCTGGAGAAGGATGGACCTCTTTGATTTATTCTTCTTCTACACTGAGTAGCTCTGTGACCAAATTTGTTGTAGTTGAAACAATTTCCATTGAATGATGGATATCTTTAAGCATTTGGCTATCTCACTGGTGGTTTTCTAGATTTGTTTCTGCCATTCTTAGATTGAAAATTTCTCTGTCTGAATCCGGAGCTTTCACCTTTCTCAAATCCAAGACCATGCTTGTCATCAGCTCTTTTTTGTCCTTCAAGTAGTGCTTCAAGTTTTGCTGAACTTATTTTGAACTTCTCCTTATATTCATTTGCAATATCTAGGTCATGTCTAAGAGTGACTAATTGCCTTTCAAGTTCTCTCTCATTGTCTCTACTTTCTTGTAGATCAAACTCTAGATGGCTAGCTATTCCATCCAATTTGCAACATTCTTTAGATCTTTCTTTTAGTTTTTGTTTCAGATCTTCTTCAATTTTCTTCCTATCTTCACTTTCTTTGGTTTGCCTCATCACCCCATATTCCATTTCAATTTTCAAGACAACTTCTTTTGAGAGCTTCTCACATTCCTTTGTTTTTTCTTCCAAAGCTTCATTCAAGCCATTTTCTTTAGGTAAACTAGATAGCTGCAGAAGTAACTCCTTTTTTCTTTGCAAGGATTTCTTTAATTTATCTTTTAACATTTCAATGGTGTCATCAACATCTTTAAGTTCACCTCTCAGATTACTAATTTGTATTCTAGATTGAGAAAGCTCTTCTAGGGATGACTAAAGATCTCTTAATGAACCCATTGGAAACTTTTTCCAAGATCTTTTCCTTAAGCTATTAGGCTTCTTTAAGGAACCTCTCTCTAATTCCAATTGTTGGATTAGGTCTGGTCAACTAAGCGGGGGGGGATGAATCAGTTGATACTTATTTAACCTTTTTCTTCCTTTAATCAACTTATTAACAAATTAATGAAATAAGCATTTTAGCATCACATACTTGCAGAAACATAAATAACACACTTGACACCAAGATTTTGACATGGAAACCCAATTAAGGGAAAAACCACGGTGGGGGTTAACTCACGAAAATTAATACTCTATTAAAAGTATTTTACAAATGAGAATGCACATGCATTCGGGCTCACTACTCAAAATGAAGTCTCATTGCCTAGGAAAGTATTACAAGAGAATTACAGAAATTTGAACTGATTAATAGCATTTGCCTATGCATGAATCTCAGTTCCAGTTAAGTATAAAAACTGATCTTAGGATAAGTGTAGGAAGATGGGGGGCCAAAAGGGGGTCTTAAGTGGTCACTTTTCTTCTGAAATCAAGAAATACTGGCCTTGGATGAGAAATTGACAATAGTTACACTCAAAATTTGGAGATGCAACCAAAACAATGTTCGTAGTGCTCCGAGTCTACTTTCTAAACTACTATTTTTTTTTTAAAATGGCATAGATTAAGGGGTTCAAAAGAGGGAGCCACAGAAATTGGTGTTGTTTCTGTCAAAAAAACATAACATAGCAGTTTTGTGGCTCCCTCAAAATGTCAACTTTTTTTTGGTATTTTTAAAATCGCTTTGGTGAGAAATTAGCTAATAGCATATAGTTTATGCCTGATTTTTCTGATAATTGTTTGTTGAATATTTTATTTTTTACTAATTTTCAAAGTGGACACATCCTAAAAAATAGAATTTTGGCCGTGCTACCCCTATAAATTTTGAAAACTAATCGAAAATCATTTTTTTCTTTTTTTAATATTTGTAGAATGGAGTCTAGTTTTTAAATATGTAATTTTTTTAAAATTTCAATAAATAGTTAATTTACAATAAAAACAGACCAAACAATGGTTTTTGCCCAAAAATGGACACACAAACAAAAGAAATTAAAGATGAAAGGCTTAACATTGTTAAAATGTGAAAAAAATTACATCGTCAGATTGCTGAGAGAAAGCCTAACATCACCCAGGTGTTCGATTTGTTTGACCTTGAAACACGTGCAAATCTGAGGGTTAGCACAAATGAAATTATGTAAAATCTTGAAGAATATGGAAAAACACGTTTGTTACTATTCAAAAGGCACTCCAAGCCTTTGGGTTGGAAATCCAAGACAAATCCCAAGCCCAAGGCTTGGGATTCCCAAAGCAAGACATAACACACTCACGTTATAACGCACTTGCGTTATTCTTTTCTTTGCATTTTTCCTTTTCCACAAAAGTTTGTGCTATTTTTCATGTTTTAAATAACGCGAGCGCGTTATGTTCAATTTAATTTTTTTTATGTTTAAGGCTATTAATCATGTATGTATGTATGTATATATGTATGTATGTATGTATGTATGTATGCCTATATGTATGTATGTATCTATGTATGCCTATATGTATGTATGTATAGTGTCGAGGGTAGAGATGGGAGTGAGCTAAATAGGGGAGGAGAGGGGTGGATAAGGATTGAGTGATTAAGGTTTAATGTTAAGGGTTGAGTATTTAGGGATAGGATTTAGAGTTTAGGGATAAGGGATTAGAGTTTAGGACCTTGAGGGATTAGGGTTTAGGGTTGAGGCTTTAGGGATAGTGTTTAGGGTTAAGGGTCGAGGGATTAGGGTTAAGGTAGAGTGTTGAGGGTAGAGGGATTAGGGATAGGGTTTAGGGTTGAGGGATTAGGGTTTAAGGTATAGTTTAGTAGTTCTTGTGGATAGAGCCAGTAAACAATTGGAGATTATTTGCCTGTTTCATAACAATATACCTCCCCTAAGTGCGGGGTGGACAGCAAGAAACAAAGATGTACCCCAATGCAAAGCTTTTCTCATAATGATCATCCTTTTGATTTCAACTGTTAATTACTCAATGTGGATGTACCATACGCAAATCTTTTCTCATAGTGTGTACACCTCTTGGCATAATGAACCCTAGATGGGCCAGAAAAACATGCCATATAACATTACTAACATTAAAAAAGTTCATAGCCATTTTTCTGACATATTCTTGCAACTCAAATATCTTTAAGAGAAGAGTGTCAAAAATGATGGGTTTAACAACCTAACATAAGGCAAAGTAGTTTTGTTGGGTTTAGGGATAGGGTTTAGGGTTTAGGGTTGAGGGATTATGGTTTAAGGTATAGTGTTGAGGGTTGAGGGTTTAGGGATAGGGTTGATGGTCAAGGGATTAGGGTTAAAGTAGAGTGTTGAGGGTAGAGGGATTAGGGATAGGGTTTAGGGTTGAAGGTTTAACAATTGAGGGTTGAGGCTTTAGGGCTGAGGGTTAAGGGATTGGGGTTTAAAATATAGTGTTGAGCATCGAGGGTTTATGGATAGTTTTTAGGGTTTAATTTTTAAGGGTTAAGGGTTGAGGGATAGTGTTTAGGGTTTAGGGATAAGGGATTAGGGTTTAAGGTATAGTGTCGAGGGTTAAGGGTTTAGGAATAGGGATAGAGTTTAAGGTATAGTGTTAAGGGTTGAGGGTTTATTAATAGTGTTTAGGGTTGAGGGTTGATGGATTAGGTTTTAGGGTTGATGGATTAGGGTTTAACGTATAGTGTTGAGGGTTGAGAGTTTAGGGTTGATAAATTAGGGTTTAGGGTTGACGGATTAGTGTTTAATGTCAAGGTTAGGGTTAGAGTGTCAAGGATAGAGGGATTAGGGATAGGGCTAAGGGTTGAAGGTTTAAGAATTGAGGGTTGAGGCTTTAGGGATGAGGGTTTAAGGCTTAAGATATAGTGTCAAGTGTTGAGGGTATAGGGATAGGGTTTAAGTTTTAAGGGTTAAGAGATAGGGATTAGGGTTTAAGGTATAGTGTTGAGGGTTGATGGTTTAGGGATAGGGTTTAGGTTTCAGGGATTAGGGTTTAGGGTTGATGAATTAGGGTTTAATGTTTAGAGTTGAGGGTTGAGGGTTGAGGGTTGAGGTTGAGGGATAGGGTTAGTGGTCAAGGGATTAGGGTTAAATAAGAGTGTTGAGGGTAGAGGGATTAGGGTTTAAGGTACATTATCGAGCCTATTGAGGGTCTAGGAATAGGGATAACATTTAGGGTTTAGGGATGAGGGATTAGAGTTGAGGGATGACAGATGACGGATTAGGGTTGAGGGTTGAGGGATTAGGGTTTAGGGACAAGGTTTAGGGTTAGGGTTGAGGGATTAGGGTTTAAGGTATAGTGTTGAGGGTTTAGGGTTGAGGGATTAGAGTGAAGGGTTGAGGGATTAGGATTTGACGTTGAGGGTTGAGGGTTTAGGGTTTAGGGTTTAGGGTTAGGGTTGAGAGTTGAGGGATCAGAGTTAAGGGTTGAGGGATTAGGGTTTGACGTCGAGGGTTGAGGGTTGAGGTTTGAGGGTCAAGGGTTTAGGGATAGGGTTAAGGTTCAAGGGATTAGGGTTAAAGTAGAGTGTGGAGGGTGTAAGGATTAGGGATAGGGTTAGAGGGTTTAGGGATAAGGGATTAAGGTTTAAGGTATAGTATCGAGTCTGTTGAGGGTTTAAGAATAGGGATAGCATTTAGAGTTTAGGGATGAGGGATTAGAGTTGAGGGATGATGGATTAGGGTTGAGGGTTGAGGGATTAGGGTTTAAGGTATAGTGTTGAGGGTTGAGGGTTTAGGATTAGGGTTTAGGGTTGATGAATTAGCATTTAATGTCGAGGTTAGGGTTAGAGTGTCGAGGGTAGAGGGATTAGGGATAGGGTTTAGGGTTGAAGGTTTAAGGATTGAGGGTTGAGGCTTTAGGGATGAGGATTTAAGGCTTAAAATATAGTGTCAAGTGTTGAGGGTGTAGGGATAGGGTTTAAGTTTTAAGGGTTAAGGGTTGAGGGATAGGGATTAGGGTTTAAGGTATAGTGTTGAGGGTTGATGGTTGATGGTTTAGGGATAGGGTTTAGGTTTGAGGGATTAGGGTTTAGGGTTGATGAATTAGGGTTTAATGTTAAGAGTTGAGGGTTGAGGGTTGACAGTTTAGGGTTGACGGTTCAAGTTTTAAGGGTTAAGGGTCAAGGGATCAGAGTTAAGGGTTGAGGGATTAGGGTTTGACATTAAGGGTTGAGTACATTGAGGTTTGATGGTTAAGGGTTTTGGGATAGGATTGACGGTCGAGGGATTAGGGTTAAAATAGAGTGTCAAGGGTATACAGATTAGGGATAAGGTTAGAGGGTTTAGGGATAAGGGATTAGGGTTTAAGGTATAGTATCGAGCCTGTTGAGGGTCTAGGAATAGGGATAGCATTTAGGGTTTAGGGATGAGGGATTAGAGTTGAGAGATGATGGATTAGGGTTGAGGGTTGAGGGATTAGGGTTTAGGGATAAGGTTTAGGGTTGAGGGTTGAGGGATTAGGGTTTAAGGTATAGTGTTGAGGGTTTAGGGATAGGGTTTAGGGTTGAGGGATTAGAGTGAAGGGTTGACGAATTAGGATTTGACGTTGAGGGTTAAGGCTTCAGGGTTTAGGGTTTAGGGATAGGATTGAGGGTCGAGGGATTAGAGTTAAGGGTTGAGGGATTAGGGTTTGACGTTGAGGGTTGAGTACATTGAGGTTTGAGGGTTAAGGGTTTCGAGATAGGGTTGAGGGTCGAGGGATTAGGGTTAAAGTAGAGTGTCAAGGGTATAAGGATTAGGGATAGGGTTGGAGGGTTTAGGGATAAGGGATTAGGGTTTAAGGTATAGTATCGAGCCCATTGAGGGTCTAGGAATAGGGATAGCATTTAGGGTTTAGGGATGAGGGATTAGAGTTGAGGGATGACGGATTAGGGTTGAGGGTTGAGGGATTAGGGTTTAAGGTATAGTGTTGAGGGTTTAGGGCTGAGGGATTAGAGTGAAGGATTGAGGGATTAGGATTTGATGTTGAGGATTGAGGGTTGAGGCTTTAGGGTTTAGGGTTTAGGGATAGGGTTAAGGGTCGAGGGATCAAAGTTAAGGGTTGAGGGATTAGGTTTTGACGTTGAGGGTTGAGGTTCGAGGGTCGAGGGTTTAGGGATAGGGTTGAGGTAGACAAGAAACAACTGAGAGACATAGAGAGGGGAGAGGTAGAGAGGTGAGGGGGAGAGATAAGTGAGATATAGAACATGAGCTAATGGAACTAGAGGTGAGCTATTGTAAAGGTGTGATCGAAGGTGAGATAGGCACAAATATTAATGGATCAATCTATAGTAGGACAAAACGTGAGCCAGTAAACAATGGGAGATTATTTGCCTATTTTATAACAATATACCTCCCCCTAAGTGTGGGGTGGACAACAAGAAACATAGATTTAGGGTTTAGGGATAGGGTTTAGGGTTCAGGGTTCAGGGATAGGGTTTAGGGTTCAGGGTTTAGGGATAGTGTTGAGGGTTGAGGGTTTAGGGTTGAGCAATTAGGGTTTAGGGTTGATGGATTAGGGTTTAATGTTGAGAGTTGAGGGTTTAGGAATAGGGATAGCATTTAGGGTTTAGGGATGAGTGATTAGGGTTGAGGGTATACAATAAATAAACTAGAATTTAGGCAGGGTTGGGAAAATTTTGTGAATCATCATGGGTTGGAGATTGGAGATTTTGCTATGTTCAAGTACATATCCAAGTCATATTTTAAGGTTAAGATATTTCAAAGAACAGGGTGTGTGAAAAATATCAATGCTCTTCAGCTTATGAATACCAACATTGATACAAATAAAAGATGCCCTTTTTCTAATAGAATATGCAGTTCAAGTCAATCAATGGGTAGCAAGTTGCTGAATGAATTGGTTTCTGATGGGGAAAACAACAATGATGTTGAATCAATGGAAGAAAATCAAAATTAGGGTTGAGGGTTGAGGGATTAGGGTTGAGGATTGAGAGTTGAGGGATTAGGGTGTAGGGTATAGGGTACAGGGTAGAGGTTTGAAGGTTGAGGGATAATGTTCAAGGTTGAGTGTCCAAGGTTAAGTGTAAAGGGTATATAGGGTTTAAGGGTTTAAGGTTTGAGGGATTAAGGGTTTAAGAGTTGAGGGATTAGGGTTTAAGGCATAGTGTCAAGTGTAGAGGGTTTAGAGACAAGGTTTATGGTTGAAGGTTTAAGGGTTGAAGGTTGAGGCTTTAGGGCTGAGGGTTAAGGGATTAGGGTATAAGGTATAGTGTTGAGGGTAGAGGGTTTAGGGATAGGGTTTAGGATATAAGGTTTAAGGGTTGAGGGTTGAGGCTTTAGGGATAGGGTTTAGTGTTTAGGTTAAGTGAGACACCTAGATGACTAAGGACAGATGAAGAGACAGACAAGGAATGACTGAGAAACCTAGAGAGGGGAGAGGTAGAGAGGTGAGTGGGAGATAGAGGTGAGAGATAGAGAGGTGAGGGGAGAGATAGAATAAAATGAGAGGGTGAAGTTGACAACTTGAGGCAAAGATGGGTAAGGAGGAGGGAGAGAGGTGGAGAGGAAGGGAAATATCTAGAGAGCCCTGAGAGATATAAAATTGAGAGACCTACAACCTAGGGAGAGAGGGGTGAGAGAGATAGGGGAGAGATGGGGGGTGAGGCAGATAGGGGAGGAGAGGGGTGGATAAGGGTTAAGGGTTTAAGGGTCAAGGGTTTAGGGTTTAAGGGTTGAGGGTTTAAGGGTTGAGGTATTAAGGGTCTAAGGGTTGAGGGATTAGGGTTCAACCCTCGACACTATACCTTAAACCCTTAGACCCTTAATACCTCAAACCCTCGACACAATACCTTAAAACCCTAATCCCTCAACCTTGGGGTTTAAGGTATAGTGTCAAGGGTTGAGGGATTAGGCTTCAACCCTCGACACTATACCTTAAACCCTAATCCCTCAACCCTTAGACCCTTAAACCCTCAACCCTTAAACCCTCAACCCTTATCCACCCCTCTCCTCCCCTATCTGCCTCACTCCCATCTCTCCTCTATCTCTCTCACCCCTCTCTCTGTAGGTTGTAGGTCTCTCACTTGTATATCTCTTAGGGCTCTCTAGATATTTCCCTTCCTCTCCACCTGTCTCCCTCCTCCTTACCCATCTTTTCCTCAAGTTGTCAACTTCACTCTCTCATTTTATTCTATCTCTCCCCTCACCTCTCTATCTCTCACTTCTATCTCCCCCTCACCTTTACCTCTCCCCTCTCTAAGTTTCTTAGTCAGTCCTTGTCATCCTCTCCATCTGTCCTTAGCCATCTAGGTCTCTCATTTAACCTTAAACCCTAAACCCTATCCCTAAATCCATAACCCTTAAAACTTAAATCCTAAACCCTATCCCTAAACCCTCAACCCTCGACACTATAACTTAAACCCTAAACCCTACCCCTAAAGCCTCACCCCTCAACCCTTAAACCTTAAACCTTAATCCCTCTACCCTCGACACTATACCTTAAACCCTAATCCCTTAACTGTCATCCCTAAATCCTCAACCCTGATCCCTTAAACCTTCAACCCTAAACCCTCTACCCTCGATAGTATGCCTTAAACCCTAATCCTTCAACCATTAAACCCTCAACCCTTAAACATTGGGCAAACTTTTGCAAAAAAGGAAAAAATGCAAAGAAAACAATAATGCTCTCGCATTATAATGCGAGTGAGTTATGCTAGCATTATAACGTGCTCACGTTATAGCGCGAGCGCGTTATGGTTTTGTGTTGCCGAGCCAAAGGATTGGCAACACCAAGCCATAATGCAAGCATGCCATAACACGAGCATGCTATAACGCGAGCGCACTATAACGTGAGCACGCTATAACGTGAGCGCGTTATAACATGCTCGCGTTATGGCTTTTTAAAAAGTTTTAAGAATTTGGCCACTTTTTGGCCCCCCATCTTTGTGCACTTACCCCTTACACATTTCATCTTTGCTCTGCTCTTCTTACTGATCTGCCTTCATTTGCTCCTTGAATTTTTGCTCTTTTCCACATACACCTTCTTCACACACCAAAAAATATCCACAATCATTGGCTATATATATCCTTATCTTGAATTGCAATCACTTGCTAGTCAGCAACTACAACACTTTGAACTTTTTAAGAAAGATCTATTCTGTCGGCTAGATCCATACACCAATATTGATGCGTACCAAAAATAACACATGTAGATCATCATACATGTCAGCCACTAACATTCTATCTCATACACAGTTCATCAAAACACTCCTATTGGGTCCACACAAGAATTAACATGAGTCTGCCTATTCTTCATTGAACTATTCTATCATAATAGGACCCGGTATTCAGATGCTCATAACTTCTGATCCCATTACCACCGGAGGCTAAAAACTTGGATTTAGATTATTCTGGTGTCTCTCTACACTCCTTCAAATCTGCAACACAATGATTAATTGGAGAGATCTTTTGACCAAAATACTGGACTCTGCTATATGCTTTGTTTCGGGCTCCTGGACTTAGATTATCATTCTAACATCCGGTATGATCAGATATTGCACTGTGGATGTTTGGAACAATCTTAGTTACCATCAATGACAACACCTATCAATGATATGCAGTGTCTCTTGCCAACAGGATATCCATTTCTTAGAACTGTAAAAATGGTTTTTTTTTAAATCTTTTCATTGGTGTGTGTCATGGTATGATGTCTCAAGGAATGGGAAGAAAGGATGGTGATTCATAAGATAATATGAAGAATGATGGTAGAGTGAATTGGCATTGTGGTAACTGTAGCATGTCATGAGGTGAATCATGCGTTAATACAAGTTGTGGAATGAGAAAGGGTGGTATGGGTATGGTTGAATTGAGTAATGAGGTGATTTAATTGGTGATGACCTAGGTGAAGTGATGGGTAAGGTGTCTTATGTGGGATTGCTAGAAAGTGTGATTGGTAATGGTGGGGATAGCTAAATGTCATCTTCTAAGGGTTCAAAGGTGAGGAATGTGTAAGATGGGGATATGGGATAATCCATGGTTTAATGATTATTCAAGCGAGACTCCTTAAAATGATTATCAATGATGGTGTCGATAGGGGGAATGGAGTCTATGAATGTAGGTGTGGAAATGTGAGCTATGACATAGTGATTGTATTGGATGAATAATAGAAAGTAGGGGCACTTGTCTAGTGATGGAAGGAGCCACATGATCAAATGATGTTTGGGGAAGGGCTTTTCTTAGGAAAGTAAGGATTTGGGTGAGGGTCTAGGGTTTGGTGGAGAAGAATTTATGGAAAATTTGGAGGTCATTAAAATTGACATGAATAGAAGAAGTACAAGACATTGCTAAGGATAAATGGTAGGCTCAAAATAGGATAACTAGGACTATGATGATGAAGATGGAAAGAAAAGTCAACAACAATAGTATGATATAGGGATAGGATTAGAGAAAAAAGAGTACTACAACTAGCAAGAGGAAAGTGAGGACATAATGCAAAGTTAAATGGCATAAACTCTCTTGGAAGGCTAAGAATGGACCATAAGATTATATCCCCTTCATTGAGCTCTCCTAATGATTAAATATTTAATCAATTTTGAAAAATAAAAGATGCTTTCTTTTTGTCAAAAGATGCTTTCTTTTACTTTCTAAAAAATAATACATGTTAACAATCTTGCAAGTTTATGAAAAAAGTTGAGTTAAATTGAGTTAAAATATTATTAAAATATAATTAAAATATTAAAATTTTTATAGCAAGTTGGAGTGAGAGAATGAACTTTCTTTTATTTTCTTAAACTTTACTTTCTTTTATTTTTTAATTAATTAATTTATAATAGTCATAATAGAAACAAAAAGTAAAAAGTAAAAAAACTAAATTAGTCTTAAAAAAAGAAAGTTCATTCTCCATTAATTAGTTAATTTATAATATTTATAATAGAAACAAAAAGTAAAAAGCAAAAAAACTTAAAAAGATTAAAGTAGACTCTAAAAAATAAAAGAAAGTTCATTCTCCAAATTTAGTTTATTATAAAATAAATAATACATATTAATATATTACTATATGTGTATATACATTAATATAAAAAAATTTAAAAAGTAATAATTGTAATTATTAATTTTTATTTATGTTTATTATAAAATAAATTAAATAATTAAATAATATATATTAATGTATGTGTATATTAATATAAAAAAATTAAAGTAATTACGAATTTTAAAATTTTTTATTATAATAAAATAAATGAATAAATATTATATATCAAAGTAAGTATTTATATATATTAATGTATAAATTCAAAAATAGTAGTTGTGACATTTTAATTTTTATGTATGTTTATTGTAGAATAAAATAAATGAATAAATTATATATATAAAGGAGTAATTAGAAATTTTTAATTTTTATTTATTTTTATATACAACAATAGTATTTATAAAAAAATATTTTAATTTATTTTATATGCAGTTGCGAATTTTTTAATTTTTATTTATTTACTTGGCAACTTTTTTAATATATATAATACAAAAATTAAAAAATTAAAAAACCATCTTTATATTTTGTATTAAAAAGTTTTAAAAAAAATCTAATTAAAGAGTTAAAAAAAATCTAATTAAAAGTTTTTTAAAAAATTAGAAACATTTATTTATATAACTCAACTTAAAAAAATCTAATTCAAAATAAAAAATAAATTTTTAGAACATTTTTTCTATAACTCAACTTCAAAAAACAAAAAAAATAGAAACATTTATTTCATATAACTCAACTTTAAAATAAAATAACTTGGGTTAGACTTTGAGTGTTTTTAGTTATTGTCTTTTTTAATTTTGAGAGAACATGAGAGGAATCTTTTGCAACAATATAATGAAAATGCATGAAATAACATAAATAGTAGAAACACACAGGCCACTTCGAGGGGGCAACCTCCTTTGAGTAAGCTCAATACAATAAATTCATGGATACCTTCATTGGCCTCAACACGTACTTATATACTAAGTCTAATCTAAACAACTATTACTTCCCATGAATGTGGGATAATACAATATGCTCATGGGACGACTTACAAAGCATATGCATCCAAATGTAATATACTAACAAAGTAAAGAGAAGGGTTAAACACGGGTTCCTAACATCCTCTCCCTCTTAGAAAAGCTTTGTCCTCAGAGCTTAAGATGTAGAAATTGTTGCTGAATATGAAGGAGTGGTTCCCATGTAGCATCCTCTGGTTGCATTCCGTGCCACTGAATTAAGACCTCTATGATGGATCGGGAGCGAAGTTGACGAGTGCATTTGTTGAGGATTGCCTCTAGCTCCAAAATGATGGATCCTTCGTTATCCAGTTCTGGTAAAATAGTTTGTGCTTTGATGTTGGTGCCAAGAACTTTCTTTAGACAAGAGACGTGTAACATCCATGTTCTATAAACCTAGTAAAACCAAAAAATTTACCATAAAGTAATTTAACAAAGTAAAAATGAGATAGAGAATTTTTTTTTTCTTTTATTCATCATATAATCAAGTACTACAATTTCAAGATTTCTTTTTTTACAAAATACAATAAACCCATATTGCCTTTTCATTTACAATGTTTACAAATGTAAAACCATTACATATACAAATTTGGAATAAATACTACATTTGAATATCTGACATCTTTATCACAAGTCTTGACATGTTTCCTACTTGGAGAGAGAGCATCTTTCTAGTGATTTACCTCCAACCACAGACTGGCGGTCTCCCACACTTCTTCCACATTGGAAGTGGCCCTACCCTTCATGAGGAATATAGACCTTAGGTGACTAGTGGTAATTTTCCTTTTCTAAGTACATAGTGTTGTATTCTACTCAATTCTATCAACCATACAACCCTAGATACCCTCTAGCTAAGTATGATTTCCGATAGGATGAACAATCTGAATACAGTGAACTGACAATGCATGCAGAAAATAAATGCATTACTTTGGCCAAAGTTTTTAATATCAATATTGTTCATAATGAACATAGTCGTTGTGTTCACCCACCCCTACTCGACTTGGATATTGCTATATTCTCACAGTTTTATTCTTATACCAATTTCTAATCATGTAATGGTTTAATCCACGAGTCATAATAATAATATCTTTAGACCTTACTAAGTCCTGTTAGACTTAGGGCAGACAATTGAGAGGGTGGGTGAATCAGTTGTACAAAACTTTCTTCAATTAAACACTTAACTTCACTTTACAATTCAGTAGCATAATAATAAATCAATCCTGAAAACATAATGCAATGAATCAAGAGCATAAACACATCAACACATGAGACACCAAGATTTTGACATGAAAAACCTGGTTAAGGGAAAAACCACGGGGTGATTAACCTAAGATTGTATTCTCTGTTAGAAGAATAGAAAGAACAAAATGGCACATGCCAATTAGGGCTCACTGCCCGAGCACACTGCTCACAAGGGGCCCACTGCCTACAGGAGACACACTGTCTACAAAGAAATAAGTATCACCTACTTGAACTAGAAAATAGCATCTTCACCATGCTTGAATCAGTTCCATTTAAGCCCAATACTTCTGCTCTGCCTTTCGCTCTCCTCCTTGCTACCACACTCATCTCCACAACGACAACTTTGAAATGACTTCACAATCCCTTATTTATACAAGACATCAACTTAGGAATGGTCATCTAAGTCGGCAAACATCAACAAGAACATCTGTAGGATGTGTAACTCATCCGGTCGGCTAGTCTCAGAAAGAACACCATCATCCGGAGGTTATTCTTCAATGCAAGCTCCAACTTCAATGCAGACCACCAACATGAACTAGACATGATCCAAAGACCTCCACAAGCTTGCCTGAATCACCAAGAACATCCATACTTCATCTGCTTACTGAAATCCATCTCCCCTTCATCTGGAACCTCAAGAACACAGTTTATTGTTACTGTCACAAAGGAATAGAGGCTTGCCGACCTTCAAACCATGAACCAATCTAGTTGACACTTGACAAAGACTTCCTCAACACTCCCTCAAATCCATAGAACAGGACAATGCAATTCTGGATCTCATCAGACTTGTCTGTATCACTCTGTCATCTCTGAACACCTACTGGAACCGGTTTTACTTGAGCCACCACACCTTCTTCAGATCTTCATGCGGACCTTGAAATCTCTATTGGACCACTTTAAGACACATATCTACAAACCCTTTAATCTGCATCCTCTGATCCTCATCCTATCTTGGACTTTTGCCTTACTGTCATCATTGTTCTTCACTGTTCCTGATTGAGACTAATTTTCTCAATATCCTTAGCTCATAGCTCATCCAATCCTTATTATTAATGCAATAGGAGTATGTTGACACCAATGACAACACCAGTTAGGCCCATACTTGCAACAATCTCCCCCTTTGTCATTGATGGCAACATATGATGTGAAAAACTATTTTAACCATCAAGACAAGAACTTCTTCTCACTGTCACAACTCCCCCTATCAGCAACAACCATTCACATGTCTTCTCTCCCTTTACTGCTCCCCCTTTGATCAGAAACCACTTGTTTTTTACATGTCTTCTCTCCCCCTTTGACATTAATGGCAAAGGGCACATACTTGCAATTCCACCACTTCAGAATCATACCTGCTGCTCCCCCTAAGTAGCAGCTCCCCATCATCAATCCGGACCACAAGATAGGACTGTGATATCCACTGGACTGATGCACATTAGTGCTCCTTAGTTCATCACCAGAGGGGTAATAACCCCTAACTTCTCCTTGAGATACTCAAAAGAATCCTTAGGTAGAGGTTTAGTAAAGATGTCTACAATCTGATCCTTAGAAGGTACAAACTCCAATTTGACTTCATTCTTGATCACTTACTCTCTCAAAAAGTGAAACTTGATGGATATGTGTTTAGTCTTTGAATGCAACACCAGATTCTTAGATATATTTATTGCACTTGAGTTGTCACAGAAGATTGTGATAGATTCCTCATACTCTACTTTGATATCTCTTAGCATCTGCTTCATCCACAAAACTTGAGTGCAACTACCTACTGCTGCAATATATTCTGCTTCAATTGTTGATAGAGATATTGCCTCTTGTTTCTTTCTTAGCCAAGAAACCAATCTCTTCCCCAAAAAGAATGCTCCACCATTGATACTCTTCTGGTCATCCACATCTCCTGCCCAATCCGCATCTGTATATGCATGAAGAGAGAAATCATGATCTCTAGGATACCACAAATCATACTCAACTGTCCCTTTTAGATATCTAAAAATCCTCTTGATTGCCATGACATGAGATTCTCTAGGATCAACCTAGAATCTAGCAACAAGACCAACAGCCTGCATAATGTCTGGTCTAGTTTGAGTAAGATACAACAGTCCTCCAATCATTGACCTATACTTTTTCTGATCAGCCTTGGGAGAGTCATCATCCTTGCTCAACTTACATCCAGTTGCCATGGGAGTATTCATTGGCTTTGAATCTTCCATCCCAAATTTTTTCAACATTTCTTTCACATATTTGGTCTATGAAATGAAGATTCCTTTCTTTGTTTGAGTGATTTGCAGACCCAAGAAGAAATTCATTTCACCAAGCATAGACATCTCAAACTCACTTTTCATTTGATTTGCAAAAATCTTACACATACTATCTCTTCCACCAAAAATGATATCATCAACAAACACTTCAACAATCAAGATGTTTTCATGATCAATTTTGAAATATAAGTTATTGTTAGCAGTACCTTTATTGAAACCAATCTTCAAAAGATGTTTGTCCAATCTTTCATACCAGGCTGTTGGGGCTTGCTTCAATCCATACATCACCTTCTTCAACTTGCAGACCATCTCACCATGATCAGACAATTGAAATCCATCCGATTGCTCTATATACACTTCTTCTTCCAAGTCACCGTTTAGGAAGGCAGACTTGACATCCATCTGATATACCTTGAAATCCTTAAAGGCAACAAAAGCAAGAAATAATCTGTCTGCTTCAATTCTTTCCACCAGAGCAAAAGTTTCCTCAAAATCAACTCCTTCTATTTGAGAGTAACCCTTGTAGACCAATCTGGCTTTATTTCTGATTACTTCACCAACTTCATTCAGTTTGTTCTGGAAGACCCATTTTGTTCCAATCACATTCTTGTTTCTAGGTCTGGGAACAAGATCCCAAGTGTGATTTTTCTCAATTTGCATCAGTTCTTCCTCCATTGCTTTAGTCCAGTTTTCATCATTGCAAGCTTCATTCACTGTCTTAGGTTCAATCTTTGGAATCAGACAATACTCTTCTGAATCTTGAGTAATCCTTCTTGTTTGTACACCTTTGCTTTTATCACCTATGATTTGATCTTCAGAGTGGTTTAGTCTTACATACCTAGGAACTTTGGGAGATTCTTGCATTTCTGCTTCTTGATTAGGCTCATTAAAACTCATCTCTTCTTCCTGATTTACCGGATCAATTTAAATCTAACTTTTAGAAGAGGCTTGGGCTCCTTGAGTCAGAACACCATTCTGATCATCTTCATCACATTCATAAAACCTTGAGGGTTTTTCAATTCCTTCATCAACCTTCACATTTATACTTTCTATAATCTTTCTCAGTCTCTTGTTATAGCACCGGTATGCTTTGCTTTGAGTAGAGTAACCCAAGAATATTCCTTCATCACTTCTGGCATCAAACTTCCCTAGATCTTCATCTCTTTTGATGTAACATTTGCTGCCAAAGACTTTGAAATACCTTACAGTATGAGTAATGCCAAACCAGAGTTCATAAGGAGTCTTACCAGTATTGATTCTGATTTGAACTCGATTAAGAGTATAGACTGCAGTGCTTACTGCTTCTCTCCAATAGATCTAAGGAACATTTGCTTCCATCATCATGGTCCTAGATGCTTCCTGGATGGTTTGGTTCTTTCTTTCCACTACTTCATTCTACTATGGAGTCCTAGGAGCAGACAACTATCTCTTTATTCCATGCTTCTCACATAATTCTATGAAATCACCGGATGTGAATTCTCCACCTCTATCAAACCTCAGACATTTCAATTTTAATCCGATTTCATTCTCTACCAAAGCCTTGAATATTTTGAATTTCTCAAGAGCTTCTAATTTCTCTTTCAGAAAGGTTACCCACATCATCCAAGAATAGTCATCAATTAGTAACATGAAGTATCTGTCACCTTGCACACTCTTGATTCTTGCCAGACCACAAGGATCAGTATGAACTAAGTCCAATAATCTGGTAGAGGACAGTTCCTTACTCTTGAATGTGATTCTGCTCAACCTACCCAACTGACATTCTTTGCACAACCTATTAGTAGGTTTCACCAATTTTGGAAGATCTCTTACAGCCTGAGTATTGCTTATCTTGATGATATTATCAAAATTCACATGACACATCCTCCTATGCCATAACCAACTCTGATCAACTTGAACAAATAAACAACTTTTACTAGTACCAACCAAATGAAAGATATTACCTTTTGTTTGAGTACAGGATGTAATCTCTGTTCCAGAACTTTCAAAGATCTTGCATTTTCCATTCTTGAATCAGAGATCATAGCCTTTGTCCACCAATTGTCCAACACTGAGAAGATTGTGCTTCAAACCTTCAACATATAGTACATTACCGATTTTGTTCCTTCTATCAAAAGAAATAGTTCCTCTTCCTCTGATTCTACGAGAAGAATTATCACCAAACTTTACCACTCCTCCTTCATACCTCTCCAAATATATGAACTTATTTTTGTCACATGTCATATGGTGAGAGCATCCACTGTCAATGACCCAATCATCCTTCTCTTCAACTTGGGCAGCCAGAGCTCTTTCCAAAGTCTTATGATTGACAGATATAGAGGACATTGGATCTTCTTCCTTGATGGCAATGAACACCCATTCATTTCCGGATTTGTTTCCTATCTCTGATTCATCATCTGTTACTCCTTCATTATCATCTTCCTCATGAACATAGTAACAGTTCTTTTGGAACCTTGATCTGTTAGGATTTGGCCTTGAAAATCTTTCTGGACACCTTGAGGCAAAATGACCAATCTTATTGCAATTAAAACACTTAAGAGGTAATTTTCCTTCATACTTATCGGATCCTCTTGGTAGCCTTTTTGCAATAAGGGCTTCAAGTTGAGCAGTTTCTATTTCTTCTTCTTCTAGGTCTTTTCTTGCTTTTTCATACCATGATAGTTTCCTTGAAGACTTCTCTCCTGGATCAAACCTTTGTTTACCTTTAACAGAGGCACTGGCTTTGAATGTAGATTCAGTCTTGGGGGGGTCATCTCCAAACTCTATCATTTCAAATGCAGCCAATTTGCTAGCCAATTGATCTCTTGTGATAGTTGTATGGGCTCTGAATTCTTCAATGGCAGTAACCTTGATTTTGTAAGAAGCAGGTAGGGATCTAAGAATTTTTCCAACAATCTCATTTTCATCCAGGACTCCACCAACATTTCTAATTCCACAAACAATCTCATTTACTCTTGGCATAAAAGTAGTAATATTTTCATCATCTCTCATCTTCAGATTTTCAAATTTCCCTTTCAAACTCTTTAACCTTGCACTTTTAACATACTTGTCTCCTTCATGCAAAAGTTCCAGTTTTTGCTAGATCTCAAAAGTAGTTGGTAGGTCAATAACATTTGAGAACTCTAAATCAGATAGTGTGCTTAGAAGAGCCTCTATAGTCTGCAGATTATTTTTAGCATCTGTGATTTCATTTTGGGTTTTCAGACTACCCTGTGGAGGTGTATATTGTGTTGTAGCCATGGTCTAGTACACCATTCCCATACATTGCAAGTGACATTTCATGCGACCTTTCCAAAGATTAAAATTGGTTCCATCAAACTTCAAACTATCCTTCTTGTAAGACAACATCGTGGATCTCCTCAAGCAGTTAAGCTCTTTTTAGAGGAACTTGGCTCTGATACCAATTGTTAGACTTAGGGCAGACAACTAAGAGGGGGGGTGAATCAGTTGTACAAAAATTTCTTCAATTAAACACTTAACTTCACTTTGCAATTTAGCAACATAATAATAAATCAATCGTGGAAACATAATGCAATGAATCAAGAGCATAAACATATCAACACATGAGACACCAAGATTTTGACATGAAAAACCTGGTTAAGGGAGAAACCACAGGGTGATTAACCCAAGATTGTATTCTTTGTTAGAAGAATAGAAAGAACAAAATGGCACATGCCAATTAGGGCTCACTGCCCGCGCACACTGCTCACAAGAGGCCCACTGCCTACAGGAGACACAATGTCTACAAAGAAATAAGAATCACCTACTTGAACTAGAAAATATCATCTTCACCATGCTTGAATCAGTTCCATTTAAGCCCAATACTTCTGCATTGCCTTTCGCTCTCCTCTTTGCTACCACACTGTCATCTCTACAAGGACAACTTTGAAATGACTTCGCAATCCCTTATTTATACAAGACATCAACTTAGGAATGATCATCTAAGTCGGCAAACACCAACAAGAACATCCGCAGGATGTGTAACTCATTCGGTCAGCCAGTCTCAGAAAGAACACCATCATCCGGAGGTTATTCTTTAGTGCGAGCTCTAACTTCAATGTGGACCACCAACATGAACTAGACATGATCTAAAGACCTCCACAAGCTTGCCTGAATCACCAAGAACATCCATACTTCATCTTCTTACTGAAATCCATCTTCCCTTCATCCGGAACCTCAAGAACATAGTATGTCATTAAGTTGTCACAAAGGAATAGATGCTTGCCGACCTTCAAACCACAAACCAATCTAGTTGACACTCCACAAAGACTTCCTCAATACTCCCTCAAATCTGTAGAACAGGACAATGCAATTTCGGATCTCACCGGACCTGTCTGTATCACTCTGTCATCTCTGAACACCTACCAGAACCGGTTTTACTTTAGCTGCCACACCTTCTTCAGATCTTCATGCGGACCTTTGAAATCTCTACTAGACCACCTTAAGACACATATCTACAAACCCTTTAATCCGCATCCTCTAATCCTCATCCTATCTTGGACTTTTGCCTTACTGTCATCACTGTTCCTAATTGAGACTAATTTTCTCAATATCCTCAGCTCACAGCTCATCCAATCCTTATTATTAATACAATAGGAGTATGTTGACATCAATGACAACACCAGTTAGGCCCATACTTGCAACAAGTCCCTTATGACAAAACTATATAGTTGGTTCATAATCAGCTCTAGGTTATCTAATTGTCCCATGACTAATTTAATAATGCTATATAACCTTATCTCTTTGCTAGGCAACCTAGATTCATAAATGATTTATGACCAATTCAACCAAAGAGTAAGAACACTATAGTTCTTTTTAAATAATATTAACCCTTGTCCAATACCTTTACTAATTTAATAAAGTAAAACATACCCAATATGCCTTTCCTACAAGGTCATCCCTTAGTAGAATAAGTCTATTCCATTGTATTGGATCTTCTCTAGAATAACGTGAATAATGAATACAATATATACATCAATGAATTCTGATAAGAACCTTATTTTATTTCCCATAGTAACTCTAAGTTATTCTCGTTTGATGTGTTACAATAGTTTTACTAAAGATTCCTATGAATCTAGTTTCTAAGAATGGATAACAATTTCTATTATATATATATATAGTCTAAACAAGACAATTTATTAAATCACTATTATCTCAATACTATACGGCTCTAGTTGATAGTATAATAACAAAGTTCATTCTTCTCTATAATACTTGAAAGTCCTATTGTTTTGTTAACTCACCATCATTCTATTGATCGTTTACCAACTCAATCAAATGATTATCTATTATCAATGTATATGACAACTTAACCCAATTTATACCATGAAGAACGTTCTATTCTTCATTTCAAGCATTAGATATAATAATGGTTTCTCATATATCTAAGTGGTCAAATTAATTAATTATATCATGTACTCACTAGTACTACCATAGTCGACTTTATAGTTGCATTCTATTTCTCGTTCAAACAGAGATAGAACAACTTAATTTTCTCAATAGATAACTATGTCTCTTCCCTCGTTGAGTCTACTAATTATCAACTATCACGCACATAATATAAATCAAGCGAACACATGCAGTTGCCACAAATATAATTCCTAAGATATCCTATTCGATTTCCTTTATTGTTATCAAATAATCGATTGAGGAATACCTGAAAGTAATGGTTTCTTGTATTGATAGAGGTATGTAAATATTACACAGGCCGACACCTTATCTGAGCGTACTTCCTCACGCCTCCAGTCATATCACTATTCTACAATGCATTTTGTTTTTACTCTATTCCCTTACATTCTCATCTTGTACTCTATTTCTATCTATTTCTCTACTACCACTCAAAGTTGAGTCATTTTCCTCCTATTAAAGTGGACTGGGCATGACTCCTATAGAGTCGCTCTCCATTTGTCCCATAACTGTAAATCAGTTGCAACATTGATTGCATAATAACAGTCTTAAGAGACTTAGTCCAAACTGCAAGTCAATTTCTTAGGAAAATGAACACATGTCAATAGAGATAGCCGCCTATAGACTCATTCGGTTGGGCGGTTAAACTTATATAGTCATCCTCATTAGGATGAAGTCGATGCTCTTTTTAAAAACAAAACTGATCTTTAATGATCTTGTTATGAGTGGTTCAACTGACTTCTTTCACTAATGAAGGCTTACTAATAAATAGCCTACGTTTTCATCACTACTTTAGATGCACTTAAGAAGTATTATCCTCTTACTATGTTAAGACATTTGTATATATTTGCTTACATCAATATACATATGGTTATAGTTTAATCAATACGATAATAATATTTAAACAAGGAAATACAAATAATGTGATTGGTTTGAGCTTGTCTCCCCATCACAATCCATCGACATCATTCACATATTCTTAACTTGACTATATCATCTTAATGTTAAGAATCATTTATAATATGTCAAGTAACTTAATAATATTATGACAACCATTTTATGACAATAACGTCGTAATATTTATGTTAAACATAAATAGTCATAAATCAAACTCAAATGACATTGTTAACGTCATTAACAACTAAGATGACTTAATATAACTTAGAAAGATTTGAAAACAATATTGACTACTCGTCGATTAAGTTTAGAAGTAACTGACAAGACAAGGCTCACCTCTTATGACACATTGGTTCACATTTTCATTATACACATATAACTCGGTTTGGCAAATAAGCCACTCGTAACCTGAGGTCTATATTTCTCTCTTGGAAAGATACTCTCTCTTTTCTCTGAGAGTCATCTGATAACCTGAAATCCTATTTCACTTTTCACCAAACAATATGTGATCAGTGCATCATTATTCAATTAATTCAACTAATAAATCAAATCTTGTAATACATATATTAAATCGATAATAACATAATCATTCCTATGATTTCAATAAATGGCATTCAATAAAATCCATGTTTTTCCTTGTCATTAATCTAAACATCACAACAAATTTACTTATGTCCATGTAAAAAAGTAAAAGTATAGCAAGACAAAATTTGGGGATGTAACAACATGAAATATTGGATGAACACAGGGAAGAAACTCTAATTTATAAGCAACGGACCCAATCTTCTGAAGAACCTTATATGGCCCATAGAACTTCAGAGCTAGCTTATGATGCCCTTTGAGTTTTAGGGATGATTGCTTGTATGGATGTAGATGAAGAAAAACCATATCACCTACTTGAAAAGTGCACTCAGAATGGTGTTGATCAGCTTGTTGTTTCATTCAATTTCTTGTCATGTGAAGATTATCCTGTAGGATGTGAAGAATCTGATCCTGGGTTCAGAGAATCATGTCGACTGCCTAAACTGGTGAACTGCTGGGGGTGTATGGAAGGAGCACTGGTGGTGCCTAACCATAGACTTCTTCATATGGAGTCATTTTCGATGCAGTGTGGTAGGAGATATTGTACTACCATTCAATGAGAGGGAGCCACTTTGCCCACTAATGCTATTGTTCTGAGGTGAAGCAACGAAAATAAGTTTCCAAAATTTTGTTGATAATTTCAGTCTGACCATCTGTTTGTGGGTGATACCCCAAACTCATCTTTAGTTTGGTGCCAGTGTGTCGAAATAGTTCTGTCCAAAAATGACTGGTGAAAGTTGCATCACGAACTGAGACAATGGAAGAAGGGATGCCATGAAGACGGAAGATCTAGTCCTTGAAAATTTGTGTGACTGAGGAGGCTATATAGGGATGGCTGAGGGCACAAAAATGACTATATTTGGAGAGGTGATCAACCACAACCAAGATCACTGTCTTTCCTCTAGATTTAGGGAGCCCCTCAATGAAATCCATAGAAATATCTGTCCAAATCTGTGTAGGGATGGGCAAGGGTTTAAGCAATCTAGGAAGGAGTGTCGTTTCACCCTTGTTGCATTGGCAGGTATCACATTTAGCCACTATCTGTTGAATTGCTCTTTTCATTCCCTTCCAAAAGAAGTTACACCGTGCCCACTCATAAGTTTTGAGGAACATAGAGAGCCCTGTTGATGGAGAAGCATGGAGTTCATAGAAGATAGCCTGCTGAAGATCTGTGCTCTAGGGAAGCACCAGATGACCCTTGTATAGTAGAGAAGCACCATCCCAAGAGTAATGCAGTACAACAGAGGGGTTAGTAGCCAACTGTTGATTGATTTGAGATAATGAAGAGTCATTGACATAGCCCTGCTGGACAGATTTCAACCAATTTGGAATAGGCATAGAAATAGCTGAAAGGGAAGCTTGGTCATCAAATGTGTGAGAAAGAGCATCCGCCACAATATTGTCCTTACCCTTCTTGTAAGTGATCTCATAGTAATTGTTCTAGGAGATATTTTAGACTCTGGTGATCAGTCTTGATGCAAAAATGATTCCCTAGTAGGTATGGCCGCCACTTCTATACTACATGCAAAATAGCCATCATTTACTTCTCATATGTAGAGAGTACTAAATTCTTCCCAGAAAGGGCTTTGTTGGTGAATGCAATGGGATGTTCTTCTTGAAGGAGAACAACACCAATTCCATTGTCGCAAGCATCACTCTCAATGGTGAAGGTCTTGGAAAAATCTGGCATAGCTAGAACATGTGTAGTACACATAGCTTGTTTCAATTTTTCAAATGCACACTCAACAACATGTGTCTAGATAAAAGTATCATTTTTAACATAGTTGTTAATGGAGCTGCAATCTTCTCGTAATCCTTGAAAAACTTGCGATAGTAGCCAGTTAGCCCCAAAAAATCACGAAGGCTCTTGAGTGTCTGAGGATGCGGCCAAATTTTCATGGCATCTATTTTTGTAGGATCCACTCGAACCCCTTGGGATAAAACAATATGCCCGAGAAACTACACTTCCTCCTAGCCAAAAACACATTTAGACTATTTTGCATAAAGATGATGATCAGAGAGAAGTTGGAGTATGAGATCCAGATGTTGGAGATGCTCAGCCCATGTTTTACTATAGATGAGGATATCATCAAAGCAGACCAAAATGAATTTCCGCAGGTAGGGCTGAAATATTTTATTCATCAATGCCTGGAATGTTGAAGGAGCATTAGTGAGGCCAAAGGGCATGACCAAAAACTCATAGTGGCCATCATGCATGTGGAAAGCTGTTTTAGGGATATCATCCTCATGAAACTGAATTTGGTGATACCTAGAACGAAGATCCAACTTGGAGAAAAAATGAGTGCCATGAAG
This sequence comes from Cunninghamia lanceolata, assembly GCA_027924645.1. NCBI lineage: Eukaryota > Viridiplantae > Streptophyta > Pinopsida > Cupressales > Cupressaceae > Cunninghamia > Cunninghamia lanceolata. Next base: position 4,447,456 of record BSBN01000847.1, on the reverse strand, counting down.
CTCATCAACAACAAGAATTAGAAACTTATGCTTGATGGTGATGTGATTAAGTGCTCGAAAGTCAATGCAAAGGCACCATGACCCATCTTTTTTCTAACAAGAAGGACTGATGAAGAAAAGGAACTAGTACTAGGGCAAATAATACCTTGCTTCAATAAGTCTCGAACAAGCATCTCAATCTCTATCTTTTGGTGAAATGGGTAGCGGGAGGGCCTGATGTTGGGAGGAACGCTTCCAAGAAGGAGTTGAATATGGTGGTCCTTTGATCGTGAAGGTGGCAATCCCATTGGTTCGGCAAATACACATGCATACCTATCCAAAATTAGTTGTAGATCCTAAGGAGTAGTGGAGACCGCTGATGGTTGCATCTGAATGGAATGGAGCTGAGCGATGACACCATGTGAGTTCTTAAGAAGCTTTTCCATGTGATGTGAACTTATGATGCTGAGACCCCGGTTGTAAGCCCTTCAATGTGTGTTTTTGCTCATTGTCTAAAAACTGCATTCAAAGTTCATCAAAATCCCATAAGATGGGTCTAAGTGTGCGTAACAATTGGGTGCCCAAAACCACATCACATCCACCTAAGGGTAAGGAAAACATGTTGAAGCGCAGGTTATAATCTCCCATAGAGATACGCACATTGCGACACTTCCCTTTGCAAGGTAATGTGCCCCCATTGGCAATCATGACTTCAAAGCTGGAGCAAGGATGGACAAAACAATTAGCCTGTTTGGCGATCTGAGGGTCAATGAAGTTATGAGTGCTACTAGAATCAATGAGTATTGTAAGAGGGAGCTTCTTTAAATAACCCTTGACTCGCATGGTTTGTGGGGTGGTGACTCCTGCTAAAACATGGAGAGAGATCTTTGGGTGGTCTTCCTAAGAAGCAGGGTCAATAAGCGGCTACTGAGTGTCAACCTAATCATCCACTATATCCTAAGCATCTGCATAAACTTTAGTTTCAGGCAGAGAATCCACATCCAAGAGATAGAGCTTTTGCTCAACACATCTATGTCCCCGAGTGAATTTCTCATCACAATTATAACAAAGCCTTTTTTCTCTACGTGCTCACATCTCTGCTTTAGTCAAATGCTTGATAAGAGTTTTTTAGGAGCTGGCGTTATTTGAGGTCGTTGGGAAGCCGTATTTCTGAATGGAACAAAATTGGATTTGGATTGCTGTTGAGCTATGATCTTGTCCTCCGCCAACTTTGCCAACCCTAGGGCTTCCATCATTGTGCTAGGATGGAACATTTTAACCTTAGAGCAAATTGCATCCTTCAAACCACTGACAAAACAACTCCTGAAGAATTCATCAGACAATCCCTCTGTGTGATTGGCCAATTTTTCAAATTCTGTCTGATATTCTCTCACAATACCTGTTTGGCGCAGTTTAATGAGTGCTCCTGTGAAGTCATCAAAAGCACTAGGGCCAAATCGTTGCAAAAATCTATCCATTTTGGCTATTCACGAGCCTTGATGTACCAATAGAACTATTGAAGGGCTTCAAGTTCCAAATGAAAGGATGCAAGTGGGACTTTGTTGACATCAAAAGTATTATGCAGACTAAAATATTGTTTTGCTCGGTATATCCATCCAGTCAGATCATCACCATTGAAGCAAGGAAAATCAAGCTTCGGCCCATGAAAATTGTTGGAAGAAGAAAACCTAGTGTTTGTAGCAGACTCTGGTTGCCGTCTATTATTCATGGTTGAATGCTAAAGATTGAGGCCGAGAATTTTTTCATCCAAATCTTGGAGTTTGGTGTTGAGGGCTGCAAGTTCATCCTCCATGTTTTTTGCTCCTGCGCAGGTGACAACCATAACCAGGATTTTTTTTGGGAATGGGTAGAAAAACAAAAACGGAAACTTTTTTAGTAAAGGAAAATTTGGATTTGGGAAAAACTCTGATGGGTTATTGGGGTTTGACTAGGTTTTGGACACTTTCTGAGGGAAAAGGGAGCAAAAAATGGGGATTTTAGAAGTGGGGTGAAAGAATGGGAAAATTTGTCCAAGAGAGACAAAGGAGTAGAAATATGAAATGAACACTGCAGAAAAATTTGAAGGCTATTGGGTGAGAATCAAAGTTATGGCAAACCCTAAAAATAGACAAATGTGGGATTTCTGGCTTCAATAAGTGGAATTTGGGATAGGGTTCTCAAGGAAGGAAATATGTAGAATGAAATTTCAGGGGTTCCAGTGAATTTTGAGAGGAAACAAAGCTAAAACAAGGAAGATATGGCAAAAAAACAATTTTTTTTACTTTTACAAACTACTCTAGACAGATGGATTCAATCTGTGATTTGTTGGTTGTCAATAGATCTGGGCCCCAAGTATGTTTGGCTTCCTAAAGGTTCAGGGGAGTCACTCGGCCACTTATGTTATCTAACAACTTGCATATTGGGGCAGTACCCCTCACTCCATAGCTCAGGTAAAACTAATAACTGCTTTGCCACAAACGACAACTCTTGGTTTACCTCACAGATGGGAACTAGTCAATCAAGTAGGGGCCGTTGCCATTTTCGCTACTTCGGGGTTCCTGTGGTACTCCTCACAATGAGTTTTAGGGCTATGCCTAGGCATTTCCCACAGTTAAGTGGATAAGGATATTCCCTAATCTGAACCTGTAATTGAAATGAACAATACAGATGTGAAAAAGAAAGAACTACTGCAAAAATCACAGCACCTGGAGGCCACTGTGAAAAAAAAAATTCTGCAGAAATTCCACCCAGCGAGCCCAAGAAAAGGCTCTGATACTAGATGAGAGGAACCTCCTACAACAATATAATGAAAATACACGAAATAATAGAAATAGCAGAAACATAGAAGGAATTTATTGATCGCAGGCCAGTTCGAGGGGGCAACCTCCTTTGAGCAAGCTCAATACAATAAATTCATGGATGCCTTCATTGGCCTCAACATGTACTTATATACTAAGTATAATCTAAACAACTATTACTCCCCATGAATGTGGGATAATACAATATGATCACGAGATGACTTACAAAGCATATGCGTCCAAATTTAATATACTAACAAAGTAAAGAGAAGGGTTAAACACGGGTTCCTAATAGAACATGTGCATATTTTAATGAAATATATATTTTTAATTTATTTAAAATCTTAATTTTATTTTTTCAAATAGGAGAGATTTTGGGGGTGGAAAAACCTTATGACTATAAGAAGATTGAACTAGTTGGATCTGTTAGGCTCACCAAATGAAAGAACCTTAAAGGTTAACCTTAATTAGGTAAGGTTATTTTTGAGTGTGGTTGCTTGTGCAACAATGTGTAAATTAATGTTACCTAAGGATAAATCTAACTATGCTAACATTTTAATATCCATGAGAGCTAGGACTAACAATTATACTCAAAACTTGACAAACAATACAACTTGGACACATGTAGGACTTGCAAAATGGAAAAGAATAAGTATTAAATGTGGAAAACAATGAAAAAGTGATATTCGTTACACCTATGTAGAGAAGTGGTCTTTGTGAAAGATGCTTAGAATTATGCTCTATATCTATTTGTGAAGTTTGGAGGTGATTGGACCTAAAGGATATGACCACCATATGCAAAATAGCCTACCTAATGGGTATGTGCATGGAGAGAGAGAGAGAGAGAGAGAGAGAGAGAGAGAGAGAGAGAGAGAGAGAGAGAGAGAGAGAGAGAGAGAGAGAGAGAGAGAGTCCTAGTTTTCTTGTTTTCATTTCCTTCATCGATAAGGGAGAGGGAGAGATAGGGAGATATAGGAATGATAGGGGGAGAGAGGCAAGAGAAAGATACAAGGAGAGATAGCTAGGTAGAGAGAGATAGAGAAGACATAGGGGAGAGATAGGGAGATAGAGAGTGAGCGAGATATCCAAAGAGATAGAGAGATAGAGGAATGATAGGGGAGAGAGAGGCAAGAGATAGGGAGAGATAGATAGGTAGAGAGAGGAGATAGATTGGGAGAGATAGAGGAGATAGAGGGAGAGATAGGGAGATAGAGAGTGAGTGAGATGTTCAGAGAGATAAAGAGAGAGATTGAGAGGGAAACAGATGATAGAGAGAGGGAGATAAGGGAGAGATACTTGGAGAGAGAGGTTTAGGGTTGCTCAGGATTAGGGTTTAGGGGTTGTGGGTTAGGGATTAGGGGAATTATTTAGGGTTGAGGGATTTAGAGAGAGAGAGAGAGACTTCTTTTGACATGCAACCGTAAACCCTAAATAATGCCCCTAAACCCTAAACTTGAGCAACCCTAGAAACCTCTAAACCTTAAATAATGCCCCTAAACCCTAACCCATAAATCATAAACCCTAAATAATGCCCCTAAGCACTAACCCCAAACCCCTAAACCCTAAACCCCTAAATCCTAAACCCCAAACCCCTAAACCCTAAACACTAAACCCAAGCAACCCTAAACCTCTATCTCCCTATCTCTATTATTCCTCTACCTCTCAATCTCTCTCCCTATGTCTCTGGCCATCTCCCTATTGGTCCTCTCTCTCTAAACACTAAACCCTAAAACTCTAAACCCTAACCCTATTGGGAATTAAGGTGTCTCAACCTTGGTAATTCCTTGTATCATTTTCATTGTATTTATTTATTTATTTCCTATGTTGTAAATTAAATTGTAAATTCATATTGTCATCTTGTGGGATGTGGCATGGTGATGTGTCATCCTACATGGAAGATGACAACTTGTAATTTTGTCCTCACATGCGGAGATAGGCATCCCACTTTGTGGTAGGAATATTTTGCCATGTGTCAGTATCTTGGATGTTGTGTAAGGGAATATTGACCGTAATGGTCATGACAGATTCCTATGACAAAGTTATGAGATCTAAGAGTCAGAAATAGGAGATTCTATAATTTGTGAAGACATGTGTTGAAGAGCATCTTTGAAAAAGGCATCTTTGGGCACCCCAAGGTGGACTATGACATGTTGTAAGAGAATATGCTATTTATAACCTATGTATGACAGATTCTCTTACAGCTGTAAGTTGTAACTGCTATGACAGATTCTATGATGGTCATAATGTTGCAAGTATGGGCCTAAATGGTGTTGTCATTGATGTCAAAATACTCCTATTGCATTAATGATAAGGATTGGATGAGCTGTGTACTGAGGATATTGAGAAAATTAGTCTCAATCAGGAACAATGAAGAATAGTGATGACAGTAATATAAAAGTCCAAGATAGGATGAAGATCAGAGGATGTAGTTTAAAGGGTTTGTATATATGTGTCTTAGGGTGGTCCAATAGAGATTTTAGAGGTCCGCATGAAGATCTGAAGAAGTTGTGGCCGCTCAAGTAAAACCAGTTTCGGTAGGTGTTCAGAGGTGACAGAGTGATACAGAAAGGTCTGGTGAGATCTGGAAATGCATTATCCTGTTCTGCGGATTTGAGGGAGTGTTGAGGAAGTCTTTGTGAAGTGTCAACTCAATTGGTTCATGGTTTTAAGGTCCGTAAGCATCTAGTCTTTTGTGATAGTGATGACATACTATGTTCTTGAAGTTTCAGTTGAAGGAGAGAAGAATTTCAGTAAGCAGATGAAGTGTGGATGTTCTTGGTGATTTAGGAAAGCTTGTGGAGGTCTCTAGATCATGTCCAGTTCATGTTGGTGGTCCGCATTGGAGTTGGAGCTCGCAATTGAAGAACTACTTTTGGATGATGGTGTTCTTCCTGAGACTGGCCGACTGGATGAGTTACACATCCTACAGATGTTCTTGTAGTTGTTTGCCGACTTAGATGATTATTCCTAAGTTGCTGTCTTATATAAATAAGGGATTGTAAAGTCATTTCTAGGTGTGTCTTGTGGAGATGTGAGTGTGGTAGCGAGGAGGAGACCGAAAGGCAGAGCAGAAGTATTGGACTTAAATGGAATTGATTCAAGCATGGTGAAGATGCTATTCTCCAGTTCATGTATGTGATACTTATTATTTTGTAGACAGTGTGTCTCTTGTAGGAAGTGAGCCTCTTGTGAGCAGTGTGCTCAAGCAGTGAGCCCTAATTGGCATGTGCCATTTTGTTCTTTCTATTCTTCTAACAGAGAATGCAATCTTGGGTTAATCACCCTATGGTTTTTCCCTTAACTGGGTTTTCCACGTCAAAATCTTGGTGTCTCATGTGTTAATGTGTTTCTGCTCTTGATTCATTGCATTAAATTTCCATGATTGATTTATTATTATGCTGCTAAATTACAAAGTGGAGTTAAGTGTTTAATTGAAAAAAAAGTTTTGTACAACTGATTCACCCCCCTCTCAGTTGTCTGCCCTAAATCTAACAATTGGTATCAGAGACAAGTTCCTCTAAAAGAAGCTTAACCACTTGAGGAGATCCAGGATGTCATCCTACAAGAAGGATAGTTTGAGGTTTGATGGAACCAATTTTAATATTTGGAAAAGTCACATTAAATGTCACTTGCAATGTATGGGAATGACGTACTAGAACATGGCCTCAACGAAGTATACTCCTCCACAAGGTGGTCCGAAAGCCCCAAATGAAATCACAGATGCTGAAAACAATCTGCGAACTATTAAAGCTCTTCTAAGCACATTATCTGATTCAAAGCTTTCTAATGTTGTTGACCTACCAACTACTTTTGAGATTTGGGAAAAACTGGAACTTCTACATGAAGGAGACAAGTATGTTAAATGTGCAAGGCTACGGAGTCTGAAAGGGAAATTTGAAAACCTGAAGATGAGAGAAGATGAAAATATCTCTACTTTTATGCCAAGGGTAAATGAGCTTATTTGTGGAATTATAAATGCTGGTGGAGACTTGGATGAAAATGAGATTGTTGGCAAAATTCTCAGATCCCTTCCTGCTTCTTATAAAATCAAGGTTGCTGCCATTGAAGAATTCGGAGCCCATACAACTGTCACAAGAGATCAATTGGATGGTAAATTGGCCGCATTTGAAATGACTGAGCTTGGAGATGCCCCTCCCAAGACTGAAACTGCATTCAAAGCCAATGCCTCTGTAAAAGGTAAACAAAGGTTTGATCTGGGAGAAAACTCTTCAAGGAAACTATCATGATATGAAAAAGAAAGAAAAGACCTAGAAGAAGAAGAAGCTAAAACTACTCATCTTGAAGCCCTTATTGCAAAAAGACTGCCAAGAGGATCTGGTAAGTATGAAAGGAAATTGCCTTTTAAGTGTTTTAATTGCAATAAGATTGGTCATTTTGCCTCAAGGTGTCTGGAAAGATTTTCAAGGCAAAATCCTAACAAGCCAAGGTTCCAAAAGAACTGTTACTATGGACATGAAGATGATGATAATGAAGGAGTAACAAATGATAAATCAGAGATAGGAAACAAATCTGGAAATGAATGGGTGTTCATTGCCAGCAAGGAAGAAGATCAAATGTCCTCTGTATTTGTCAATCATAAGTCTGTGGAAAGAGCTCTGGCTGCCCAAGTTGAAGAGAATGATGATTGGGTCATTGACAGTGGATGTTCTCACCATATGACAGGTGACAAAAATAAGTTCATAGATTTGGAGAGGTATGAAGGAGGAGTGGTAAAGTTTGGTGATAATTCTGCTGGTAGAATCAGAGGTAGAGGAACTATTTCTTTTGATGGAAGAAATAAAACTGGTAATGTACTGTATGTTGAAGGTTTGAAGCACAATCTTCTCAGTGTTGGACAGTTTGTGGACAAAGACTATGATCTCTGATTCAAGAATGGAAAATACAAGATCTTTGAAAGTTTCAGAACATAGATTGCATCCGATACTCAAACAAAAGGTAATATCTTCCATTTGGTTGGTACTGGTAAAAGTTGCTTATTTTTTCAAGTTGATTAGAGTTGGTTATGGCATAGGAGGATGTGTCATGAATTTTGATAACATCATCAAGATAAGTAACACTCAGGTTGTAAGAGATCTTCCAAAATTGGTGAAACCTACTAATAGCTTGTGTAAAGAATGTCAGTTGGGTAAGCTGACCAGAATCACATTCAAGAGTAAGGAACTATCCTCTACTGGATTATTGGAATTAGTTCATACTGATCTTTGTAGTCCAGCAAGAATCAGGAGTGTGCAAGGTGATAGATACTTCATGTTACTAATTTATGACTATTCCCAGATGATGTGGGTAACCTTTCTGAAAGAGAAATCAGAAGCTCTTGAGAAGTTCAAAATATTCAATGCGATGGTAGAGAATGAAACTAGATTAAAATTGAAATGTTTGAGGTCTGATAGAGGTGGAGAATTTACATCCGGTGAGTTCATAGAATTCTGTGAGAAGCATGGAATAAAGAGACAATTGTCTGCTCCTAGGACTCCACAGTAGAATGGAGTTGTGGAAAGAAAGAACCAGACCACCCAGGAAGCATCTAGGACCATGATGATGGAAGAAAATGTTCCTCAGATCTATTGGAGAGAAGCTATCAGCACTGCAGTCTATACTCTCAATCGAGTTCAAATCAGAAGCAATACCGGTAAGACTCCTTATGAACTTTGGTTTGGCATCACTCCTACTGTGAGGTATTTTAGAGTTTTTGGTAGCAAATGTTAACATTAAAAGAGATGAAGATCTAGGAAAGTTTGATGCTAGAAGTGATGATGGAATATTCTTGGGTTACTCTACTCAAAGCAAAGCATACCAGTGCTATAACAAGAGATTGAAAAAAATGATAGAAAGTACAAATGTGAAGGTTGATGAAGGAATTGAAAAACCCTCAAGGTTTTATGAATATGATGAAGATGATCAGAATGGTGTTCTGATTCAAGGAACCCAAGCCTCCTCTGAAGTTCAGATTCAAACTGATCCAGTAAATCAGGAAGAAGAGATGAATCTTAATGAGCCTGATCAAGAATCAGAAGTGCAAGAAATTCCCAAAGTTCCTAGATATGTAAGACTGAACCACTTTGAAGATTAGATCATAGGTGATAAAAGCAAAGGTGTACAAACAAGAAGGAGAATTGCTCAAGATTCAAATGAGTATTGTCTGATTTCAAAGATTGAACCTAAAACATTGAATGAAGCTTGCAATGATGAAAACTGGACTAAAGCAATGGAGGAAGAGCTGATGCAAATTGAGAAAAATCACAGTTGGGATCTTGTTCCCAGACCTAAAAACAAGAATGTGATTGGAACAAAGTGGGTCTTCTGGAACAAACTGAATGAAGTTGGTGAAGTAATCATAAATAAAGCCAGATTGGTCTGCAAGGGTTACTCTCAAATAGAAGGAATTGATTTTGAAGAAACTTTTGCTCCGGTGGCAAGAATTGAAGCAGTCAGATTATTTCTTGCTTTTGCTGCTTTCAAGGACTTCAAGGTTTATCAGATGGATGTCAAGTCTGCCTTCCTGAATGGTGACTTGGAAGAAGAAGTATACATTGAGAAACCAGATGAATTTCAATTGTCTGATCATGGTGATAGAATCTGCAAGTTGAAGAAAGCACTGTATGCACTAAAGCAAGCCCCAAAAGCCTAGTATGAAAGATTGGATAAGCATCTTTTGAAGATTGGTTTCAACAAAGGTACTGCTGATAGTAATTTGTATTTCAAAATTGATCATGAAAACATCTTGATTGTTGAAGTGTTTGTTGATGATATCATTTTTGGAGGAAGAGATAGTATGTGTAAAACCTTTGCAAATCAAATGAAAAGTGAATTTGAGATGTCCATGCTTGGGGAAATGAATTTCTTCTTGGGTCTACAAATCACTCAAACAAATAAAGGAATCTTCATTTCTCAGGCCAAATATGTGAAAGAATTGTTGAAGAAATTTGGGATGGAAGATTCAAAACCAATGAATACTCCCATGGCAACCAGATGTAAATTGGGCAAAGATGATGACTCTCCTAAGATTGACTAGAAAAAGTACAGGTCAATGATTGGTGGATTGGTGTATCTCACTCAAACTAGACCTGACATTATGAATGTTGTTGGTCTTGTTGCTATATTTCAAGCTAATCCTAGAGAATCTCATGTCATGGCAATCAAGAGGATTTTTAGATATCTAAAAGGGATAGTTGAGTATGGATTGTGGTATTCGAGAGATCATGATTTTTCTCTTCATGAATATACAGATGTTGATTGGGCAGGAGATGTGGATGACCAGAAGAGTACCAGTGGTAGAGTATTCTTTTTGGGGAAGAGGTTGGTTTCTTGGATGAGCAAGAAATAAGAGGCAATATCTCTGTCAACTGCAGAAGTAGAGTATATTGCAGCAACAGGTAGTTGCACTCAAGTTTTGTGGATGAAGCAAATGCTAAGAGACATAAGAGTAGAGTATGAGGAACCTATCACAATCTTCTGTGATAATTCAAGTGCAATAAACATATCTAAGAATCTGGTGTTGCATTCAAAGACTAAACATATATCCATCAAGTTTCACTTTTTGAGAGAGCAAGTGAATAAGAATTAAGTCAGATTGGAGTTTGTGCCTTCCAAGGATCAGATTGCAGACATCTTTACTAAACCTCTACCTAAGGACTCTTTTGAGTATCTCAGGGAGAAGTTAGGGGTTATTTCCGCTTCGGTGATGAACTAAGGTGCACTGGAGTGCATTAGTCTAGTAGATATCATAGTCATATCTTGTGGTCCGGATTGATGATAGGGAGCTGCCACTCAGGGGGAGCAGCTGGTATGATTCTGAAGTGTTGGAGTTGCAAGTATGAACCCTTTGCCATTGATGTCAAAGGGGGAGAGAAGACATGTGAAAAACAAGTGGATGTTGATCAAAGGGGGAGCAGTAAAAGAAAAGAAGACATGTGAATGGTTGTTGTTGATAGGGGGAGTTATGTCAGTAAGAAAAAGTTCTTGTCTTGATGGTCAAAACAGTTTTTCACATCATATGTTGCCATCAATGACAAAGGGGAAGATTGTTGCAAGTATGGACCTAACTGGTGTTGTCATTGATGTCAACATATTCCTATTGCATTAATGATAAGGATTGGATGAGCTATGTGCTGACGATATTGAGAAAATTACTCTCAATCAGGAACAGTGAAGAACAGTGATGACAGTAAAATAAAAGTCCAAGATAGGATGAAGATCATAGGATACGGTTTAAAGGGTTTGTATATATGTGTCTTAAGGTGGTCTAGTAGAGATTTCAGAGGTCCACATGAAGATCTAAAGAAGTTGTGGCCGCTCAAGTAAAACCAGTTCCGGTAGGTGTTCAGAGGTGACAGAGTGATACAGAAAGGTCCGGTGAGATCTAGAAATGCATTATCCTGTTCTGCGGATCTGAGGGAGTGTTGAGGAATCTTTGTGAAGTGTCAACTCAATTGGTTCATGGTTTGAAGGTCCGCAAGAATCTATTCTTTTGTGACAGTGATGACAGACTGTGTTCTTGAAGTTCTAGTTGAAGGAGAGAAGGATTTCAGTAGGCAGATGAAGTGTGTATGTTCTTGGTGATTTAGGAATGCTTGTGGAGGTCTTTAGATCATGTCCAATTCATGTTGCTGGTCCGCATTAGAGTTGGATCTCGCAATTGAAGAACTACTTCAAGATGTCTTGTATAAATAAGGGATTGTAAAGTCATTTCTAGGTGTGTCTTGTGGAGATGTGAGTGTGGTAGCAAGGAGGAGACCGAAAGGCAGAGCAGAAGTATTGGAATTAAATGGAACTGATTCAAGCATGGTGAAGATGCTATTCTCTAGTTCATGTATGTGATACTTATTATTTTGTAGATAGTGTGTCTTTTGTAGGAAGTAAGCCTCTTGTGAGCAGTGTGCTCGGGTAGTGAGCCCTAATTAGCATGTACCATTTTCTTCTTTGTATTCTTCTAACAAAGAATACAATCTTGGGTTAATCACCCCATGGTTTTTCCCTTAACTGGGTTTTCCACGTCAAAATCTTGGTGTCTCATGTGTTAATGTGTTTCTGCTCTTGATTCATTGCATTAATTTTCCATGATTGATTTATTATTATGCTGCTAAATTACAAAGTGGAGTTAAGTGTTTAATAGCAAGAAAAGTTTTGTACAAATGATTCACCCCCCCTCTCAGTTGTCTGCCCTAAATCTAACACATAAGAGTTGTAAGAGCTACTGTGATAGCCCAATTTGGAAATAGGTGACCTCTTTGGGATGGGGTGTGTGGACAAGTGTCAGAAGCATCTTACAATGTTGACCAAGTGTCCATAGGCATGGGTTTTTGGCCATGAGGCTAAGTTGGACGCCCATTCCAAGATAGAGGCAATTTTGCCTTATATTTTCTATATAAACAGGTGCTTGGAGGAGGAGATGCATTATAGGTTTGACAGGTACTGTTATGCTGCCAGTTTGTCTCCAGATATGAGTGTCGAAGACTCCTGAGAGCTTGCATTGCAAGTGTATTGTAAACTATTTCAGTTTTGTTAATACATTGTCTAGGTTTTGGAGTGTGGGGTTTTTCACCCGATAAGGGGTTTTCACCCGATAAGGGTTTTCCCCACGTATATCTTGTGTCTCTCTTCTTGTGTCTCACTTTCTTGTTTATGTGTTTGCTACATTATCTCTATTATCTCTATTAGTGGGTTTAACATTGCTGTAATAGTAATCATAAAATTGAATTTGCACTCTCCTCCCCTCATTAGATTAGTGTAGGAAGCGATTTCCGCACACCTAGCTTCCTTTCAGTTGGTATCATAGCTTGGCTAGTTTTGGTCCTAGCTGCTGGGTAGGGGTTTTTGAGCTAATCTTAGGTTGAGTGGGAGTGTTGTGAAGAGTATTCTATATCTTGTTGTAGCAAGGAGATGGCAACCACATCCAGAAGGTTAGAGGTTGAGAAATTCAATGGCACTAATTTTGAGTTGTTAAAATTGAAGATGGAGGACCTACTTGTTTATCGTGACCTATGCGAAATGATATCTGGTGTAAAACTTGCAACAATGCAACAAGCTGATTGGGATCTCAAAGATCAGAAGGCTAAGGGTCTCATAAGACTCTGTTTAGCTGACTCTGTCCTGTTGAATGTCCATGAGGAGAAGACAATGAAATATCTTTGGAAGAAGTTGGGTGATGTTTATCAGGCCAAGTCCTTGGTAAACAAACTTTTTCTGAAAAAGAAGTTGTTTGCTCTGAAGATGGAAGATGGAGGATCTGTTGTAGATCACATGAATGCTTTCAACATGATCATTGCATAGTTGACATCTATGGGTGTGAAAATGGAGGAGGAGGATCGATGCATGACCCTACTTTGTTCTTTTCTAGATTCATGGGATCATCTTGTAATGGCTATTGGAAGCACCACTACCACCTTCAAGATGGAAGATATGGTATCTTTGTTGTTATCTAAAGAGATGCAGAGAAAGTCTTCTGAGGTAGCCAAAGAGGCTCTTGCGGTTAGTGGAAGACCCAAAGAGAAAGAGAAGAAGAAGGACAAGAAAGGTGAAAAGGGTAGATCCAAATTCTGTGGGAGATCCAAATCTCCTAGAAAGTCCAAGGCTCTTTATTAGAACTAAGGTAAAAATGGGCATTTCTTAAAGGAATGCAAAGAGGAGAAGAAAAAGAAGAAGAAAGCTCCTAATTCAGATTCTATCAAGTCACAAGATGATGGTGATGCCTTCATCGCAACCCTGGCCACCCATGTATCTGATGATGTGTGGTTGATTGATTCTGGTGCATCATTCCACATGACCTCACATCAAGACTGGTTCACAAAGTATGAAGAGTTTGACGATGGAAGAGTGTACCTAGGTGACGACTCTCATCTAAAGATTGTTGGTCATGGAAGAGTCTCAATCCGATTCCCCTATGGACAAGTGAAGGGGATCATTAGAGTTACGCACATTCTAGGCCTTGCATGAAACCTACTTCCTATAAGTATGTTGAATGATGTAGGTGTGCATGTTGTCTTATTGAAGGATGGATGCAAGATGACTAGAGGATCTATGGTGCTTGCGAAGGGTACTCAGAGAGGTACTCTGTTTCAGTTGGAGGCATGCACTTCATAGTGTAATAGTTCTTCTGACTCAAAGAAATGAGCTGCAGTCACTTCATTCCCACCATCTGAATGAGCAATGAAGAAATCTATTGTAACTAGTTCTGATTGTAGTGCACGTGCTATGGAAGCTAAGCTTCCCGCTGAAAAGACTATGTTATGGCATTTGAGATATGGCCACATTGGTGAGAAGGGTCTGCGTACCCTAAAAAATAAAAACCTCATTGAGGGGTTAAATGATTGTAATCGCGAGCTTGACTATTGCGAACATTGCATTTATGGAAAGCAAAACCATGTTCAGTTTTACTCTAGTTCTCATAAGTCTTTTGGTGTATTGGATCTTATTCATTCTGATGTGTTTGGTCCTGTTAATGTTCCTTTGATTTCATCTGTATATTTTGTATCTTTCATAGATGATTACAGTAGAAGGACATGGGTTTATTTTATCAGAAGAAAGATTGAAGTCTTTAGTCAGTTTAAGAAGTTTAAAGCCTTTTCTGAAAATTAGACTAGTAAAAAGATTAAGTGTTTGATAACTGACAATGGTGGTGAGTTTTGTTCGACATAGTTTGATAAGTTCTACAATGAGCAAGGGATTGAAAGGCATAAGACAACTCCATATACCCCGCAAAAAAATGGAGTTGTAGAGAGGATGAATAGGACACTGATGGAGAAGGCTAGGAGTATGCTTAGTGGAGCAAGCCTCAAACAAAAGTTTTGGGCTGGAACTGTTGCCACTATTTTCTATTTGGTAAATAGATCTCCTGCATTAGCTCTTGTTGGTAAGACACCTATGGAGGTGTGGTTTGGTAAGAAGCCTTTAGTTAGACATCTTCATGTTTTTGGTTGTGAAGAATATGCACATGTGCCTAGGGAGAAATGGTCTAAACTAGAGAAGAAGGCTGTTAAATGTATTTTTATTGGCTATGGTGTCGGTGTGAAAGGATACAAGATTTCAGATTCGGTGGCTAAAAAAGTGGTGTATAAAAGAAGTGTTATCTTTAGAGAGCTAACACCTTCTTCCATTGTTCTACATCTAGAACAGATAGAAAAGAAAGAGGATGTAGTTTAGTTTCCTTCTACCCCTAAGAAGACTGAACAGACAGACCTTGTGAGACCTGATGATGAGGAGAGCTCTAGTAGCTCTGAAAGCTCAGAAGAAGAAGCATAACCTCAACCTCAGCAATTGAGGAGGTCTACATGAACAAGAAAGCAACCTGATAGGTTTGGTTATTCATTACTTGATTCTAGTTGTGCTTTTGATTTACTTGCTAACACTGATGAACCTAGAATTGTGTCAAAGGCTATGGGTATGAAAGATACAGGTTCCTAGAAGGAGGCCATGGAAGATGAGATGGCTTCTTTGGAAAAGAATAAAACATGGGACTTGGTGCCTTTGCTTGATGGACGGAAACTCGTTGGATGCAAATGGGTGTTCAAGAAGAATTTGGTGCAGAAGGTAGTTTTTTAAAGTACAAGGCCAGATTGGTTGCGAAGGGGTATTCACAAGTGGAGGGAATTGATTATGGTGAAATTTTCTCTCCCGTTGCAAAGATGACATCCATTAGATTTCTGTTATCTCTTGTAGCTTCTTATGACTTAGAGGTAGAACAGATGGATGCGAAGACAACTTTCCTTTATAGTGATTTGGAGGACGAAATCTGCATGTGATAGCCAGAACATTACATAGTGAAGGGTAAAGAAAATTTGGTTTGCAAATTGAAAAAGTCTTTGTATGGTTTGAAGCAGTCTCCTAGGATGTGGTACTTGAAGTTTGATGCCTTTGTGTTGTCAATTGGATTTGTGAGATCAAAACCAGATCACTGTGTGTATTATAATTTTGATGGTGATCATATTCTCATTGTTGCATTATATGTTGATGATATGTTGATGATTGGGAAGGGTAAGAATATGATTTCTGATTTTAAGTCTCAGTTGGCAACACAGTTTGAAATGAAAGATTTAGGGGCAGCCAGGTACATTCTAGGAATGGAAATTAGAAGAGACGGAACTAACAGAAAACTTTGGTTAAGCCAGAGTAAGTATGTGAAGACCGTGTTGGATAGGTTCAGCATGGCAGATTGTAGACCATTGTGTGTTCTTATTTCATTGGGGACAAATTTATCTATTAGTGATTGTCCAAAATCTCCTAGTGAGGTGGACATGAGTAGAGTACCTTATGCTAGTGTTGTTGGCAGTTTGATGTATGCCATGGTCTGCACATGACCAGACATTGCCCAAGTAGTGGGAATCCTTAGTCAATTTATGGCTAATCTTGGATGGTTACATTGGGATGCAGTTAAGTGAGTGTTCAGATATTTGAGGGGTACTTCCAAGTATTCTATTTGCTATCATGGCAATGCTACAGGACCTTAACATTTAGTTTGTATTTGTGGATTTGTGGATTCTAATTGGGTAGGTGACATTGACAGCATGAGATCCACCAGTGCATATGTGTTCACAATGTTTGGTGGTGCAATTAGTTGGATGAGTAAGCGACAACCTGTGGTTGCCTTGTCCACTACAGAAGCTAAGTATATGGCTGCAATTCATGCTTGTAAGGAATCCATTTGGCGTAAGAGATTGTGTTCAGATATTGGTGTTGATGCAAGATAGATTATGATTTGTTGTGATAGTCAGAGTGTGATTTGCCTTGCAAAGAATCCAACTTTCCATGCCAGAAAAAAGCATATTGATGTACAGTTTCACTTCATATGAAACATGGTAGAGGATGGGAAGGTAAATTTGGAGAAGGTAGATACTTTGAAGAATGGTGTAGATGCATTGACAAAGCTAGTGGGCACAGAGAAGTTCAGATGGTGTTCGGAGTCTATGGGCCTCTCGACCTATAGAAGTTAAATCCTGTTAATTCTATTGGCTCTTGCAAGGTGTTAGACAAGTGGGAGAATGTTGGGAATTAAAGTGTCTCAACCTTGGTAATTCCTTGTATCATTTTCATTGTATTTATTGCCTATGTTGTAAAATAAATTGTAAATTCATGTTGTCATCTTGTGTGATGTGGCACGATGATGTGTCATCCTACATGGAAGATGACAACTTGTAATTTTGTCCTCACATGAGGAGATAGGCATCCCACTTTGTGATAGGAACATTTTGCCATGTGTTGGCATCTTGGATGTTGTGTAAGGGAATATTGACCGTAACGGTCAAGACAGATTCCTATGACGAAGTTATGATATGTAAGAGTTAGAAATAGGAGATTCTATGACAGGTGAAGACATGTGTCGAAGAGCTTCTTTGAAAAAGGCATCTTTGAGTGCCCCAATGTGGACTATGACATGTTGTAAGAGAATATGCTATTTATAGTCTGTGTATGACAAATTCTCTTACAACTGTAAGTTGTAACTGCTATGAAATATTCTATGACAGTCGTAAGAGTCGTAACAGCATCTGTGATAGCCCATTTTGGAAATAGGTGACCTCTTTGGGATGGGGTGTGTGGACAAGTGTCAAAAGTATCTTACAATGTTGACCAAGTGTCCATAGGGATGGGTTTTTGGCCATGAGGCCAAGTTGGACGCCCATTCTAAGATAGAGGCAATTTTGCCTTGTATTTTCTATATAAACAGGTGCTTGGAGGAGGAGATGCATTATAGGTTTGACAGGTACTGTTATGCTATAGTTTGTCTCCAGATATGAGTGTCGAAGACTCCTAAGAGCTTGCATTGCATGTGTATTGTAAACCATTTTAGTTTTGTTAATAAATTGTCTAAGTTTTGGAGTGTGGGGTTTTTCACCCGATAAGGGTTTTCCCACGTATATCTTGTGTCTCTCTTCTTCTGTCTCACTTTCTTGTTTATGTGTTTGCTACAATATCTCTATTATCATTGTTAGTTGGTTTAACATTGCTGTAATAGTAAGGATAAAATTGAATTTGCACTCTCCTCTTCTCATTAGATTAGTGTAGGAAGTGATTTCCGCACACCTAGCTTTCTTTCAGTTGGTATCAGAGCCTGGCCAGTTTTGGTCCTAGCTGCTGGGTAGGGGTTTTTGAGCTAATCTTAGGTTGAGTGAGAGTGTTGTGAAGAGTATTCTATATCTTTTTGTAGCAAGGAGATGGCAACCACATCCAGAAGGTTAGAGGTTGAGAAATTCAATGGCACTAATTTTGAGTTGTGGAAATTGAAGATGGAGGATCTACTTGTTTATTGTGACCTATGGGAAATGATATCCGGTGTAAAACCTCCAGCAATGCAACAAGCTAATTGGGATCTCAAAGATCAGAAGGCTAAGGGTCTCATAAGACTCTGTTTAGCTTACTCTATCCTATTGAATGTCCATGAGGAGAAGACAACAAAAGATCTTTGGAAGAAGTTGGGTGATGTTTATCAAGCCAAGTCCTTGGTAAACAAACTTTTTCTGAAAAAGAAGTTGTTTGCTCTGAAGATGGAAGATGGAGGATCTGTTGTAGATCACATGAATGCTTTCAACATGATCATTGCATAGTTGACATCTATGGGTGTGAAAATTGAGGAGGAGGATCGATGCATGACCCTACTTTGTTCTTTTCTAGATTCGTGGGATCATCTTGTAATGGCTATTGGAAGCACCACTACCACCTTCAAGATGGAAGATATGGTATCTTTGTTGTTATCTGAAGAGATGCAGAGAAAGTCTTCTGAGGCAGCCAAAGAGGCTCTTGCGGTTAGTGGAAGACCCAAAGAGAAAGAGAAGAAGAAGGACAAGAAAGGTGAAAAGGGTAGATCCAAATTCTATGGGAGATCCAAATCTCCTAGAAAGTCCAAGACTCTTTATTAGAACTATGGTAAAACTGGGCATTTCTTAAAGGAATGCAAAGAGGAGAAGAAAAAGAAGAAGAAAGCTCATAATTTAGATTCTGACAAGTCACAAGATGATGGTGATGCCTTCATCGCAGCCCTGGCCACCCATGCATATGATGATGTGTGGTTGATTAATTTTGGTGTATCATTCCACATGACCTCACATCGAGACTGGTTCACAAAGTATGAAGAGTTCGATGGTGTAAGAGTGTACCTAGGTGATGACTCTCATCTAAAGATTGTTGGTCATGGAAGAGTCTCAATCTGATTCCCTGATGGACGAGTGAAGGCGATCATTGGAGTTATGCACATTCTAGGCCTTGCATGAAACCTACTTTCTGTAAGTATGTTGAATGATGCAGGTGTGTAGGTTGTCTTTTTGAAGGATGGGTGTAAGATGACTAGAGGATCTATGGTGCTTGCGAAGGGTACTTAGAGAGGTAATCTGTTTCAGCTGGAGGCATGCACTTCACAGTGCAATAGTTCTTCTGACTCAAATAAATGAGTTGCAGTCACTTCATTCCCACCATCTGAACGAGCAATGAAGAAATCTGTTGTAACTAGTTCTGATGGTAGTGCACATGCTATGGAAGATAAGCTTTCTGCTCAAAAGACTATGTTGTGGCATTTGAGATATGGCCACATTGGTGAGAAGGGTCTACGTACCCTAAAAAATAAAAACCTTGTTGAGGGGTTAAATGATTGTAATCTTGAGCTTAACTGTTGCAAACATTGCATTTATGGAAAGCAAAACCATGTTCAGTTTTACTTTAGTTCTCACAAGTCTTCTGGTATATTGGATCTTATTCATTCCGATGTGTTTGGTCCTGTTAATGTTCCTTCAATTTCAAAATCTGTATATTTTGTATCTTTCATAGATGATTACAGTAGAAGGACATGGGTTTATTTTATCAAAAGAAAGACTGAAGTCTTTAGTCGGTTTAAGGAGTTTAAAGGCTTTGCTAAAAATTAGACTAGTAAAAAGATTAAGTGTTTGAGAATTGACAATGGTGGTGAGTTTTGTTCGACAGAGTTTGATAAGTTCTGCAATGAGCAAGTGATTGAAAGGCATAAGACAACTCCATATACCCAGCAGAAAAATGGAGTTGCAAAGAGGATGAATAGGACACTGATGGAGAAGGCTAGGAGTATGATTAGTGGAGCAAGCCTTGAACAAAAGTTTTGGGCTGAAGCTGTTGCCACTACTTGCTATCTGGTAAACAGATCTCCTACATCAGTTCTTGTTGGTAAGACACCTATGGAGGTGTGGTCAGGTAAGAAGCCTTCAGTTATACATCTTCATGTTTTTGGTTGTGAAGTATATGCACATGTGCCTAGGGAGAAATGGTCTAAACTAGAGAATAAGGCTGTTAAATGTATTTTCTTTGGCTATGGTGTCAGTGTGAAAGGATACAAGCTTTGGGATTCGGTGGCTAAAAAAGTGGTCTATAGAAGAAGTGTTATCTTTAGAGAGATAACATGTTCTTCCATTGTTCTGCATCCAGAACAGATAGAAAATAAAGAGGATGCAGTTTAGTTTCCTTCTACCCCTAAGAAGATTGAACAGACAAACCCTGTGAGACCTGATGATGAGGAGAGCTCTAGTAGCTTTGAAAGCTCTGAAGAAGAAGCATAACCTCAACCTCAACCATTGAAGAGGTCTACACAAATAAGAAAGCAACCTGATAGGTTTGGTTATTTATTACTTGATTCTAGTTGTGCTTTTGATTTACTTGCTAACACTGATGAACCTAGAACTATATCAAAGGCTATGGGTATGAAAGATGCAGGTTCCTGGAAGGAGGCCCTGGAAGATGAGATGGCTTCTTTGGAAAAGAATAAAACATGGGACTTGGTGCCTTTGCCTAATGGACGGAAACCCGTTGGATGCAAATGGGTGTTTAAGATGAAATTTGGTGTAGATGGTAGTTTTTAAAAGTACAAGGCTAGATTGGTTGCGAAGGGGTATTCACAAGTGGAGGGAATTGATTATGGTGAAATTTTCTCTCCCGTTGAAAAGATGACATCCACTAGATTTCTGTTATCTCTTGCAGCTACTTATGACTTAGAGGTAGAACAGATGGATGTGAAGACAACTTTCCTTCATGGTGATTTGGAGGAAGAAATCGACATGTCACACCCAGAGCATTACATTGTGAAAGGTAAAGAAAATTTGGTTTGCAAATTGAAAAAGTCTTTGTATGGTTTGAAGTAGTCTCCTAGGATGTGGTACTTGGAGTTTGATGCCATTGTGTTGTCAATTGGATTTGTGATATCAAAACCAAATCACTGTGTGTATTATAATTTTGATGGTGATCGTATTCTCATTGTTGCATTATATGTTGATGATATGTTGATGATTGGGAAGGGTAAGAATATGATTTCTGATTTTAAGTCTTAGTTGGCAACATAGTTTGAAATGAAAGATTTAGGGGCAGCCAGGTATATTCTAGGAATGGAAATCAGAAGAGACAAAACTAACAGAAAACTTTGGTTAAGCCAGAGTAAGTATGCGAAGACTGTGTTGGATAGGTTCAACATGGCAGATTGTAGACCATTGTGTGTTCTTGTTTCATTAGGGACAAAGTTATCTATTAGTGACTGTCCAAAATTTACTAGTGAAGTGGAGGACATGAGCAGAGTACCTTATGCTAGTGTTGTTGGTAGTTTGATGTATGCCATGGTTTGCACATGACCAGACATTGCCCAAGCAGTGGGAGTCCTTAGTCGATTTATGGCTAATCCTTGATGGGTACATTGGGATGCAGTTAAGTGAGTGTTCAGATATTTGAGGGGTACTTCCAAGTATTCTATTTGTTATCATGGTAATGCTACATGACCTTAACATTTAGTTTGTATTCGTGGATTTGTGGATTCTAATTGGGTAGGTGACATTGATAGCATGAGATCCACCAGTGCATATGTGTTCACAATGTTTGGTGGTGCAGTTAGTTGGATGAGTAAGCGACAACCTGTGGTTTCTTTGTCCACTATAGAAGCTAAGTATATGGCTGCAACTCATGCTTGTAAGGAAGCTATTTGGCTTAAGAGATTGTGTTCAGATATTGGTGTTGATGTAAGAAAGATTATGATTTGTTGTGACAGTCAAAGTGTGATTTGCCTTGCAAAGAATCCAACTTTCCATGCCAGAACAAAGCATATTGATGTACAGTTTCACTTCGTATGAAACATGGTAGAGGATGGGAAGGTAAATTTAGAGAAGGTAGATACTTTGAAGAATGTTGCAGATGCATTGACAAAGCTAGTGGGCACAGAGAAGTTCAAATGGTGTTCGGAGTCTATGGGCCTCTCGACCTATAGCAGTTAAATCCTGTTAATTCTATTAGCTCTTACAAGGTGTTAGACAAGTGGGAGAATGTTGGGAATTAAGGTGTCTCAACCTTGGTAATTCCTTGTATCATTTTCATTGTATTTATTTATTTATTGCCTATGTTGTAAATTAAATTATAAATTCATATTGTCATCTTGTGGGATGTGGCACGGTGATGTGTCATCCTACATGGAAGATGACAACTTGTAATTTTGTCCTCACATGAGGAGATAGGCATCCCACTTTGTGATAGGAATATTTTGCCATGTGTCGGCATCTTGGATGTTGTGTAAGGGAATATTGACCGTAATGGTCATGATAGATTCTTATGACGAAGTTATGACATGTAAGAGTCAGAAATAGGAGATTCTATGACAGATGAAGACATGTGTCGAAGAGCTTCTTTGAAAAAGCTATCTTTGGGTGCCCCAAGGTGGACTATGATATGTTGTAAGAGAATATGCTATTTATAGCCTGTGTATGACAAATTCTCTTACATCTGTAAGATGTAACTACTATGACATATTCTATGATGGTCGTGAGAGTCGTAAGAGCATCTGTGATAGCCCATTTTGGAAATAGGTGACCTCTTTGGGATGAGATGTGTGGACAAGTGTCAGAAGCATCTTACAATGTTGACCAAGTGTCCATAGGCATGGGTTTTTGGCCATGAGGCCAAGTTGGATGCCCATTCCATGATAGAGTCAATTTTGCCTTATATTTTTTATATAAACAGGTGCTTGGAGGAGGAGATGTATTATAGGTTTGACAGGTACTGTTATGCTACTAGTTTGTCTCCAGATATGAGTGTCGAAGACTCTTGAGAGCTTGCATTGCAAGTGTATTGTGAAAATTTTTTAGTTTTGTTAATACATTGTGCAGGTTTTGGAGTGTGGGGTTTTTCACTCGATAATGGTTTTCCCCATGTATATCTTGTGTCTCTCTTCTTCTATCTCACTTTCTTGTTTATGTGCTTGCTACAATATCTTGTGTCTCTCTTCTTCTATCTCACTTTCTTGTTTATGTGTTTGCTACAATATCTTTGTTATCTCTGTTAGTGGGTTTAACATTGCTATAATAGTAAGGATAAAATTGAATTTGCACTCTCCTCCCCTCATTAGATTAGTGTAGGAAGTGATTTCCGCACACGTAGCTTCCTTTCAAACCCCTAAATCCCTAAACCCTAAACCCTAAATAATGCCCCTAAACCTTAATCCCTAACCCCTAAACCCTAAATCCAATCAATTCTAAACATCCATCTCCTTATCTCTCCCCTATCGCCCTATCTCTATCATCCCTCTACCTCTTAATCTCTCTCCCTATGTCCCTGGCCTTGTGCCTCACTCTCTATATCCCTATCTCTCTCCTCGGTCTCCTCTATATCTCCCTATCATTCCTCTCTCTCTATAAACCCTAAACCCTAAACCTCTAAAACTAAACCCCTAACCCCTAAACAATAAACCCTAAACACTAAATAATGCCCCTAAACCCTAACCCCTAACCCCTAAACTTGAGAAACTCTAAACCCCAAACCCTAAACCCAAGTAACCCTAAACCTCAATCTCCCTATCTCCCCCTATCTCTCTATCACCTTTGTCCCTCTACCTCTCAATCTCTCTCCCTTTGTCTTTGGCCATGTTCCTCACACTCTATCTCTCTATCTCTCCCATCGGTCTCCTCTATATCTCCTTATTGGTCCTCTATCTCTCTCTAAACCATAAACCCTAAACCTCTAAACCTTAACCACTAACCCCAAAACCATAAACCCTAAACCCTAAATAATGCCCCTAAACCCAAGCAACCCTAAACCTCTATCTCCCTATCTCTCCCTATCTCTATCTTCCATGTACCTCTCAATCTCTCTCTCTCTCTCTCTCTATGTCTTTGGACATGTCTCTCACTCTCTATCTCCCTATCTCTCCCCTCTATCTCCTCTGTCTCTCCAAATCTCTATCAGTCCCCTCTCTCTATCTCTCTTTAAACCCTAAACCCCAAACCCCTAAACCCTAAACCTGAGAAACCCTAAACCCTAAATAATTCCAACTCATAAACCCTAAATAATGTCCCTAAACCCTGACCACTAACCCCAAGAAAATCTCTCTCTCTCTCTCTCTCCTAGTTTCTTGTTTTCATTTCCCTCATTGATAAGGGAGAAGGAGAGATATAAGGGAGAGATAGGGAGATATAGGAATGATAGGGGGAGAGAGGCAAAAGATAGAGCTATAGGAAGAGATAGCTAGGTAGAGAGAGATAGAGAGGAGACAAATAGGGAGAGATAGAGGAGACAAATAGGGAGAGATAGAGGAGACAAAGGGGAGAGATAGGGAGATAGAGAGTGAGTGAGATGTCCAGAGAGATAGGGATATAGAGGAATGATAGAGGAGAGAGAGGAATGAGATAGGGAGAGATAGATAGGTAGAGAGAGAGAGGAGATAGATTGGGATAGATAGAGGAGATAGAGGGAGAAATAGGGAGATAGAGAGTGAGTGAGATGTTTAGAGAGATATAGAGTGATTGAGAGATGGAGGGATGATAGAGAGAGTGAGATAAGGGAGAGATAGGGAGATAGAGGTTTAGGGTTGCTTAGGTTTAGGGTTTAGTGGTTATGGATTAGGGGTTAGGGATTATGGGCATTATTTAGGGTTGAAAATAATGCCCCCAAATAATGCCTAAATAATGCCCCTAAACCCTAAACCCATGCAACCAAAAATCACTAAACCTCCCTAAACCCTAAACTCTAACCCCTAACCCCTAAACCATAAACCCTAAATAATGCCCCTAATCCCTAAGCTCTAAACCCTAAACCTGGGAAACAATAAACCCCTAAATCCTAAACCCTAAACCCCCAAACCCTAAACACTAAACCCAAGCAACCCTAAACCTCTATCTCCCTATCTCCCCATCTCTATCATTCCTCTGCCTTTCAATCTCTCTCCCTATGTCTCTAGCCATGTCCCTCACTCTCCATATCCCTATCTCTCCCTATATCTCTGCCATGTCCCTCACTCTCTATATCTCCCTATTGGTCCTCTCTCTCTAAACACTAAACCCTAAACCTCTAAACCTTAACCCTTAAACCCTAAACCCTAAATAATGCCCCTAAACCTTAACCCCTAACCCCTAAACCCTAAACCTGAGAAACCCTAAACCCCTATCTCCCTATCTCTCCCTTATCTCCCTATCTGTATCATCCCTCTACCTCTCAATCCTTCTCCCTATCTCTGTGGACATCTCACTCACTCTCTATCTCCCTGTCTCTCCCCTCTGTCTCCTCTATCTCTCCCTATCTATCTCCTCTCTCTCTCTCTCTCTATCTAGATATCTCCAAACCTTAGCAACCCTAAACCCCTAAACCCTATATCCAAGAAACACTAAACCTTTATCTCCCTATCTCTCCCTTATCTCCCTATCTCTATCATCCCTCTAGCTCTCAATCTCTCTCCCTATGTCCCTGGCCATGTGCCTCACTCTATATCTCCCTATCATTCCTCTCTCTCTATAAACCCTAAACCTCTAAGCCTAAACTCCTAAACCCTAAACAGTAAATCCTAAACCCTAAATAATGCCCCTAAACCCTAACCCCTAAACCATAGAAACCCTAAACTCCAAAACCCTAAAACCCAAACCCCTAAACCCAAGTAACCCTAAACCTCTATCTCCATATCTCTCCCCTATCTCCCTATTGCCTTTGTTCCTCTACCTCTCAATCTCTCTCACTATATCTCTGGCCATGTCCATCACTCTCTATCTCCCTATCTCTCCCCTCGGTCTCCTCTATATCTCCTTATTGGTCCTCTATCTCTCTCTAAACCCTAAACTCTAAAGCTCTAAACCTTAACCCCTAACCCCAAAACTATAAACCCTAAACCTCTAAAACTTAACCCCTATGTTGGTGAAAAATCATATTTCACTTTTACATAAGTTAATTAGGGAGATTCTTTTTAGGATAATGTTTCATTTCTCATACTAGGGAGATTTATGGTGGGTGACCTAAGCTTTCCTTTCCCACTTTGTCCCTATTTGGCAAGTGGTTATCTTTTAGGAATGTTAGTTGTCTTTCTTTTTAGTGCTTGAGACATTTATGGCATGTATCATCATCTGCCATTTTTGTCTCTCTCCCACTTTAGCAAGTGGTTGCCTATTTATGTAACTCCACTATTGTGAATAAAGTAGTGCACATATTCGAATGCATTTGGCTTGTGCATTATCCTCTTGCAGCTCTCTCTTGTAGAAGTTTTCCTATAGATGATCCTAGCTCCTGCGAGTCCTTGTGTGAGTCTAACATGGTATTAGAGCCAGTTTTCCAATGCTTTTTCGTTTGCCAATTTTTGAGTCCGTATGCTCAAGTTATGGCCTCTAGAAGAAAACTAACTTTTTAGGCCTGCACATGAGCACGACACAAAAATCAAGGTAGATTCAGAGATTAAAGTAGCATGGAAATCAAGGTAGACAAAAATCCAGTGGCAAAGAAATCAAGGCAAGTTCAAAAATTTTTGGCACGTAAATTGAGACAACTCAAAAATCAAAATATGCTCAAAAAATTTTTGGCATGGAAATCGAGGCAATTGTACAAAAATTTAGGTACAAAAATCTAGGCATCTGTATAGAATTTTGGCATAGCAATTGAGGCAACCATACATATTTTTTCTGCAAACAAAAAATCAAACCCCCAAAAAAATGCCGAAATTGTTTTTTGTCACCAAAAATAGTGCCTTATATAAAAATAAGGGTTTTGACACCTTCTGAGTGCAACTGTGAGGTCTGTTTTGCTCCAAGATGCACATATTATCTACTCATGGATAAATTTGAGAAGAAACTAACAAATTTGGAGATCTAATACCATGTTAGAGTCACACAAGGACTCACAGGAGCCAGAATCATCTGCAGTAAAACTTCTACAAGAGAGAGCTACAAGAGGATAATGCACAAGACAAATGCATTTGAATATGTGTG
The DNA here is from genome assembly GCA_027924645.1 of Cunninghamia lanceolata. NCBI lineage: Eukaryota > Viridiplantae > Streptophyta > Pinopsida > Cupressales > Cupressaceae > Cunninghamia > Cunninghamia lanceolata. The sequence goes on along the minus strand of BSBN01000847.1, from coordinate 4,420,506 downwards.
CTACTTTATTCACAATACTAGAGTTACATAAATAGGCAACCACTTGCTAAAGTGGGAGAGAGACAAAAATGGCAGATGATGATACATGCTATAAATGTCTCTAGCACTAAAAAGAAAGACAACTAACCTTCCTAAAAGATAACCACTTGCCAAATAGGGACAAAGTGGGAAAGAAAAGCTTAGGTCACCCACCATAAATCTCTCTAGTATGAGAAAGGAAACATTATCCTAAAAAGAATCTCCAATATTGAGATCACATCTTCTTCATCACCTGTTGCTACTTTAGAATTCAGTGTTGCATCATCATTGGCTTCTAGTAATTCTATGCAGCAGGTCAATATTAGTCTTTCAGATCCATCTCATTGGGACTTTTATCTTGCAGACATATCATCCTTGTTTGTGGGGTCTCACATTGCTGATTTGGATGACACATTTGAGGGTTTATCTCTCTTGTTTGATGCTATCTCAGGTGGCTTCGCACCACCACCTTCATCTACTATGTTTCCTAATGCAGTTCAGATCATATCCTCTCCTGGTTCTTCTCTAATTGGGTAGAAAATTTCTATTTTGGAGAAGACATATTTTCCCAGTATGAGGTCACTTGAGTTGCATTCAAAGGCACACATTTCGATATGGGTTCCCTATTCATCCAAGATGTGGGAATGGCTTCTACATTCACCAGTGGATTTGTTTCTTCTGAAAGGGAGAAATGTTGTTTGCAGGTAGTGGATTGGATTCTGTCTTCAAGATCTCTTCATTGGTTCCGGAGCTTCTTCTTGGAGGGGATTCATATTCTCTATTCGCTCTCTCTTATGGGGGGCACTCATGATTGTACTCTTGTGATGGATTCATTCAATGGGGGATCTTAGTGTCCTTCCATCATATATTCTTATACTTTCTTTTTTGTTTTTTCTCTCTTTTGGAGAGGAGTTTTCTCCCACTGGGTTTTTCTCCTTTTCTTCAACTTATGAGAGATTCTTGTTGTTCATGGGTACCTAACATGGCTTTGTTGCTGGGACCCATCTTTCTTTCTTTCTTTTTAGCTTGTGTAATCTCCCTAAGTTGCACTTATGGGGGGGTGTTGGTGAAAAATCATATTTCACTTTTACATAAGTTAATTAGGGAGATTCTTTTTAGGATAATGTTTACTTTCTCATACTGGAGAGATTTATGGTGGGTGACCTAAGCTTTCCTTTCCCACTTTGTCCCTATTTGGCAAGTGGTTATCTTTTAGGAAGGTTAGTTGTCTTTCTTTTTAGTGCTTGAGACATTTATGACATGTATCATCATTTGCCATTTTTGTCTCTCTCCCACTTTAGCAAGTGGTATCCTATTTATGTAACTCCAGTATTGTGAATAAAGTAGCCCACATATTTGAATGCATTTGTCTTGTGCATTATCATCTTGTAACTCTCTCTTGTAGAAGTTTTCCTCCATATGATCCTGGTTCCTACGAGTCCTTGTGTGACTCTAACACCCTAACCCCACAACCATAAACCCTAAACCCAAGCAACCCTAAACCTCTATCTCCCTATCTCTATCATCCCTCTACCTCTCAATCTCTCTCTATGTCTCTCACTCTCTATCTCCCAATCTCTCCCCTCTATCTCCTTTATCTCTCCCAATCTCTATCAATCCCCTCTCTCTATCTCTCTTTAAACCCTAAACCCGAGTAACCCTAAACCCCTAAACCCTAAACTTGAGCAATGCTAAAATCATAAACCCTAAACAATGCCCCTAAACCCTGAACCATAACCCCAAGCATATCTCTCTCTCTCTCAAAACCCTAAATAATGCCCCTAAACCCTAACCCCTAACCCCTAACCCGGAAACCCGAACAACCCTAAACCTCTATCTCCCTATCTCTCCCTTATCTCCCTATCTCTCTGGACATCTTACTCACTCTCTATCTTCATATCTCTCCCCTCTATCTCCTCTATCTCTCCATATCTATCTCCTCTCTCTCTATCTAGCTATCTCTTGACTCTCTCTCCCCTATCATTCCTCTATCTCCCTATCTCTCCCCTCTATCTCTCCCTCTCCCTTATTGATGAATGAAATGAAAACAAGAAAACTTGGACTCTCTTTCTATCTCTCTTTCTCTCCTAGGGAAATTGGAAAGGAAAAGAAAAACTAGGAAAGCTAGGAAAATGATTTAACTAGGAGGTAGATAGGTCAGAGAGAGAGAGAGAGATATCCGAAAAAGTAGAAGTGTAGACTCAAGGTGCACTTTTGCCAACTTAAATATTATCTTAACATTCCTAAAGTCTTACATGATTAAAAGTAATGTTAATCTATTTGGTGGAAAAGTGGAACCTTTGCAAAGTTGTAGATGGAAAACATGACTCCACTTCCTAAAATCTCGTAAGTATATAAATGAAGGTTTTGGAAACAATTATGCATTAGCAATGCAAAATCCTAATGCACTCATCCACAAACTTGTAAATTGCAGTGAAGTTCAACATCCCCATGCCTCATAAAGTTCGACAACGTTCATTTACCAAAAGACCAACTATTATGTGTAGACTTTTCTTATGTTTACATACATTTCAAAAAAGAACTTACAAAGTGCCAACATTACAATGCATAACATTATGAAATTTATTGAAAAAGTTTAAAAAACCTTCAAACAAATGTAGTCGACTTGTATATAGCCAAACTCCGTGATCTTTTCTACTATCTTATTTACTTACACCAAAGGAATGATACATGGGAATCCATCAAAAGAATAATGATAGGGGAATTCTTATCAAATATTATATTTGGTAACTTTCTAGTAAATATATAAAAACTATGGAAACATAGACAAGGCATTGCTAACTATTTGATAGAATACCAAAAAAATGTGATTTCATAGACTAACATGATTATAGGAAATGCATAAAATGGATCTAAAAATGGACATTACAATGTTGTTATCAATGCTCTTTACAAAACTCAGAGAAGAGACAATCTTTTTCGATCATAGATGAAATTAGATGCAATGGTCATAAGAATATGGCGGGATATCAATAGACCACCTTTTTAGCATTTTACACAAAGCTAAAGATGAATTCTTATGACCATTGCAGGATATCGATAGATCACCTTTAGAGAGAGAGAGGGAGCAAAACGTATATCTGTTTTCTTCGCTTTTGCCTTTGTATGTAGGCTTGGGACTATCATAGTTGACTTTCCCTGAATTCTAACATTTTTATAAGTTTCACTCTCTTCTTCAAACTTCACCCTTTGTGCTAACGACTTTTTTTTATGCAAAATTGATAAAACGAAAAGGGTTTATAGAGGAAATTGTCAGCTTTCTAAAAATATAAGATTTGTTTGGTTATCATTTTATTAAATAATTATTAATAATTTTCTATATAGTGTGTGTCTGAAATCTTGCTGGACACACTGATTAAAAAACATCCATAACTTTCAAACCGTTTCACCTTTTTGAGATCCAAAAGCTGTGTCACACTCTATGCCTTTCTAGCTATATGTTAAAAAAATTGAATTTCAATTTTTTTTTATCGAGTTAGGTTGGCTGGAAAATTACTTTTTAGTTTTTAAAAAAGGTCACAATAAAAAAATCATAGCTATTTATTTTATTGGAATTTTAAAAAAAAATATGCATCACATCTGAGCATGAGTCCTCTACTTATTTTGAAAGTTTCAATTTTTTTTTTTTGCTCATAGTTAGGTTGGCTGGAATGACACCCACTTTTTATTTTTTCTAAAAAATTTAATAGTTCTTCATTGAAATATTCATTTTTCACTAAGTAAATTTAGTTTTTTTTTTAAATAGTAGCCCATAAACTAGATTCAATTCTCTACAAATTTCATTCTTACATCTTTTTCAAACTGTGTAGGTAATCCATTAAAATTTTCACATGAACTTGATTAAGTCTGATTTTTTATATTTTCATTGCCACTTAGAGGCATAGTTTGGCCCATCATGATCCTGCACTTACCCTTTTGTCTCCTACTCGACACATCTGCCCCTCTATTTGATTTTTCACTTCTATGCTTTAACACAAAGGTATAAATTTACATGAACTGAATCCAACTCATATGTCTTTGATTCAACTTTCCTTGAATGTTCAAATATTGCAATGCTTGATGATCAATGTACAACACAAACTCCTTTGGCAACAAGTAATGCCTCCACTTCTTCAATGCTTGAATTATGGCATAAAATTCTTAATCATAGACTGAATATATTTTATTGCATCATTAAATTTCTCACTAAGGTAAGCTATTGGTCTACCTTCTTGGTTCAACGCTACACCTATTGAATTTCTTCTTGCATCACAGTCCACCTAAAACACCTTTCTAAAATCTAGTAGTGCTAGTATTGGTTGTTCTGTTCTTGATGTCCATTTGAAATCCTTGTCTCCCATCATTGTCTTGATGTATACTGGCGCGCAAATACCATTGAAATTTCTAATGAACTTTCTATAGAAACTTGCCAAACCATGGAAAGATCTTACCTCTCCAACATTTACTGGTGTAGGCCACTCCACAATTTCTCTAGCTTTCTCTAAACCCATCTTCAGTCCTTCAACTAATATTACAAATCCCAAGTATACCAATTCATTCTTCATGAAACTATACTTCTTTATATTAATCAACAACTTTTCTTCCCTCAACTTCTACAATACTAGTCTAATATGTCCTAGGTGTTCTTCCTTAGTCTTACTAAAAATCAAAATATCATCCAGGCAAACAATCACAAACTTACCCAAAAATTACTTTAGAACCTCAGTCATTAGCCTCATGAATGTACTTGGTGTGTTGGTTAACCCAAAGGGCATAACCAACCATTCATACAACCTTTCATTAGTCTTGAATGCAATTTTCCAATCGTCCCCTTCTGTAATTCTAATCTGGTGATAGCTTCTCTTCAAATTTATCTTGGTGAAATACTTTGCTCCACTCAAGCAATCCATTGTGTCATCCATTCTTGGCAATGGGAACCTGTATTTTATAATGATCTTATTTACTACTCTAGAATATGTACACATTCTCCACTCACTATCCTTCTTAGGTGCTAATACTATAGGTATTACAAATAGACTTAAACCCTCTCTGATCAAACCTTTTCTCACCAACTCTTGCACTTGTTAGTTTGACTCCTCATTTTCTATTGGTATCATCTTATACATAGCCTTATTTAGAAAAATTCACCCTAGAATTAGATCCATATGATGACTGATACTCCTTATTGGTGGTAATCCCTCTAGCATGTTGTCTCATATGATGTCCTTTTATGATGCAACAAGAATGACTTCCCTATTCAGCACACACAAATTACAAATACCAAGCACACATAATTACAAAGACAACACAGTTCTGCCTCAAAATAATGAAGATTGTAACACAGTTCAGATTTATTCTATTAAAAAAAAACTAAAATTAGATTTATAATTCAAGCCTTCAATGGCCTATCTCACTCAGACATTCCAACTACCCTTTCTATATTTCCTTGTGCAAGTCCTCAATCAATTCCTTTACTTAAATGCCTTCACTGATTATTGTTTATTGACAATAGTATTTCTTCATTCTCTGGTAGCGAATAACTATACATGTCTTCTAGTTTTTTGTTAAACCAAACTCTATCCCAGTCTCTAGTTTAACCATCGATCCTCTTCTCATACTATGCAGCTGCCTCCTACACTCCTTAGGCAGTGAACTTCAATTTTTCTCTAGTTATATCTTTTTTCATGGCTGCCAACCGATATCAACCATTATTTTATTACCTTCTATCCCCTCCTAGAGCAACTATCCTACTAGAAAACCATTGACATCTATATCGATTCGTTCCAATATGAATTGATGAGTCTTGAATATCAAACGCCATCTCATGTGTGTGGAAGTGTTCCCCTCCCAATTGACATCATCCTATGCAGAATATAAGGCGTCGCCTCCCAAATTTGATGCATATAGTTTTCTATTTCCTTTTTTTATTTCTCCCATGTTCCTTACTAGGCTGAGCCTTTTCTTTTCCTGGCCGCTACAAATTCCTTGTTTTTTATATTTTTATCTACTAAGGTAGCATCTCATTTTGGTAAGATATTATTTTTTTCCTTTTATGAGCCTCAACAAAGGCCATTCAACTTCTAACTTTCACACAATTGGTGGCAAAATCCCATGCACCACAGTTACAATCCATAGACTTTTCAAATTCTATTATGAGGTTTGTCTTGACTGGTCAAAATCATACGCTGATTGGAAAGACTTAGACATTTGTTTCATTTTTGTTTATATTCATAGTACCTTCAAACTGAGTATTTATAGTTTTTACTGTCCCATTCCATGCTAAAACCATCGAGACTCTCTTTGTTATGGTCTTTCATCAACAATAACAACAATTTCCTTTTTCATAATGATAGAGACAAATCACCTTTATTTGCAACATCTGAACAAACATAGTGACAACGTGATCAAACATCATCAAGCCACACAAGAGTAAAGATGAACACATATTTTCTCATTGAATGTCATGCTGCTTCTAATGTCAAGAGAAGCCAACTAAAATAGAAAAATGAAAATGAAATGTTTTTGGGCGATGTAGGATTGCCTATTCACCTGAGATGCTCCTGCATCAAACACCCCAGGTAAATAAATGTTTCTGAGTTAGAGAGCTTAGGAACATTGAGATGTGCACAAGACTATAATCCCATGCTTTTTTTTAATCCAAATCTGCTCCTTGTCCATGGGAGATTTCCTTCTACCATCCTTCCATCCTTCTCCATTCTTCACACTCAAGTAGTCAGCCCCATATGTGCTGAGTTGAATTTTTGAATTACTTCTTGCTATTAGTTCACCTTGCTATCCTCTAAATACCTTTGGACTTATATTTCTTTCCTCTTTATGGTGCTGTTGTAAGAACTTGAAGTCCAATCTGTTGTTTTCTTTGGAAACCTGCCCTTTGAATGTCTTCATATCTTGGTGTCCAACCTCTTCCTATTTCTCTATTCGCTGCTTCTTAACACTACAACAAACAATAGAGTTGGACCTTTTTATTTCCTTCACTTTCTCCCTGAGAGAATTCAACATATACTTCTAACCATCCTTCTGAATGGTGTACACATTCTTCTTTCCATCATAAATGGCCTCCCTATCAAATTTCCATGGTCTACCCAACAACATATGACAAGCACTCATAGGTATCACATCATACAACACGTTATCTTTGTAAGAACCAATATGAAAAGTAACCAAACACTACTCACTCACAGTCATCTCATGCCCTTCTTGCAACCATGAAATCCTATACAGATTAGGGTGCTTACATTTTTTTAAACCTAGCTTATCTACCATTTCCTCATAAACTAGGTTATCTGTACTGCCACTATCCACTATAACTTTACAACACTTACCTCCATATTTGCACATAGTTTGAAAGAGACTCCTTTGTTGATATGGCTCTTCCTTTGCCACCTACAGGTTCACCGACACTCTCCTCATCATGAGAGATTCACCATCCTCAGGATCTTCACCTTTCATAGATGCAACACTCTCTGTATCCTCCTATGCCAAATGGTTTCTTGTTGTACTCCTCTTACTACCTTCTTGTATTTGAGGACATTCATAAGCACGATGTCTAACTTCTCCACACTGGTAACATTTTCCCATAAAACCTCTGCTGCTGCTACCACACCCTCTTACTGGTATATCTTTTGCCTTCATATTGTAGCCCATTTCCTGGCTTGATCTAGGCTTGGATTCTTTTTCAATTTGGTTTCCTTTGTTGCTACTTGCCTCTCCCTTCTCAGTTGCAAATCTTCCCTGACTTTTAGAATTGCTTATTTGCTTTCTCATTACCTTCCCTTCTGCCTTCAACGCATATTGGTAAGCTTCTTCTACTGAAGTCAACTTCACCATGATCATCTCATCCTTAATGTTATACTGTAAGCCATTCACATACCTAGCTATCTTCTCCTTGTCAACCTCATGTCTCCCTGACCGAATGGATAACTTGTAAAACTCTTCCGTGTAATCTTTTACACTCATATCTTTCTGTTTCAAGTTTTTCACTGTTTGAATAATTCCATTTCATAATTGCCAAGAATAAATTTACATTTCAATCTTGTCACCATCTAACTCCACCTTGTTATCCTGGGATCTCCATCAACAACTCGCTCTCTTTGCAATCCCTTCCACCATAACGCAGCATGTCCCTTCAAATTTGTTTGAATTATCTTAACCCTATGAGGGTCTTTAATGTCTTCCAATTCAAAATATTCTTCCAGTTCACCTATCCAATCAATTGACTCTTATGGATTCAATGTTCTAGAAAAATTAGGCACATCCACCTTGTTACTTTTAGCAATTTTTGCAAGAGCCCTCAAAAATCTATCTTCTTCAGCTTCCTCAAGCTGTTCTTCTTCTTTACCTTATTCTTTTTCTTCCACTTCACTTTCTTCTTCATTCTCAGCATCTTTGGCATTACCAATAGCCATTCTCACATCATTTTTGATATCGTTTCTTAGGTCTTCCCTCATCAACACTCAAAAGGGTTCCAATACTTCCTTGATTCTGGGCATTCCCCTATGTGGCGGCATCCTCTTTTTTTTTAAACCAATGGTTTCAAGCTCTTTGCTATTCAGGACTTTCTTCCTTACCTACAATGGCCCACAAACCTCCTCTTCAACTATTTCCACTTCCCCTTCCACAGGTCCTGGTGTATCCTTTACATGCTCAAGAAACCCACTCTGATACCAATTGATGCAACAAGAATGACTTCCCTAATCAGCACACACAAATTACAAATCCCAAGCACACAGAATTATAAATACAACACAGTTCTGCCTCAAAATAATTAAGATTGTAACATAGTTTAGATTTATTCTATTCAAAAACAAAACTAAAATCAGATTTCTAATTCAAGCCTTCAATGGCCTATCTCAATCAGACATTCCAACTACCCCTTCTTTGTTTCCTCATGCAAGTTCTCAATCAATTCCTTTACTTAAATGCCTTCACTGATTATTGTTTATTGACAATAGTATTTCTTCATTCTCTAACAACGAGTAACTATACATGTTTTCTAGTTTTCTGTTAAACCAAACTCTGTCCCAGTCTCTAGTTTAACCATCGATCCTCTTCTCATACTATGAAGCCACCTCCTACACTCCTTAGACAGTGAACTTCATTTATTCTCCAATTATATCTTTTGTCATAGCCGCCAACCGATATCAACCATTATTTTATTATCTTCTATCCCCTCGTGGAGCAGCTCTTCTACCAGAAAACCATCAACCATCTATATTGATTCATTCCAATCTGAATTAAATATTCTTGAATATCAAACACCATCCCATGTGTATGGAAGTGTTCCCCTCCCAATTGCCATCGTCCTATGCAGAATATGAGGTGTTGCCTCCCAAATTCAATGCATATGGTTTTCTATTCCTTTATTTTTTCTTTCTCCCCTATTCCTTACCAGGCCGAGCCTTTTCTTTTCCTGGCCGCTACAAATTCCTTGTTTTTTATATTTTTATCTACCAAGGCAGTGTCTTGTTTTGGTCAGATATATTTTTTTTCCTTTTATGAGCCTCAACAAAGGCCATTCAACTTCTAACTTTCACATAGTTGGTGCCAAAATCCCATGCACCACAGTTGCAATCCATAGACTTTTCAAATTTTGTTATGAAGTTTGTCTTGACTGGTCAAAATCATACGCTGATTAGAAAGACTTAGACATTTGTTTCATTTTCTTTTATATTCATAGTACCTTCAAACTTAGTATTCATAGCTGTTATCGTCCCATTCCATGCTAAAACCATCAAGACTCTCTTTGTTACGGTCTTTCATCAACAACAAAAATTTCTTTTTTCATAATGACGGAGACAAATCACCTTTATTTGCAACATCTGAGCAAACATAGTGACAATGTGATCAAACATCATCAAGCCACAAAAGAGTAAAGATGCACACATATTTTCTCATTGAATGTCATGTTGCTTCCAATGTCAAGAGAAGCCAACTAAAACAGAAAAATGAAAATGAAATGTGCTTGGGTGATGTAGGATTGCATGTTCACCCAAGATGCTCCTGCATCATTTTATTCTTTCAATAATTCTAAAATTTCAAGTCGTATGGTGATACCTGTTATGGTTGCAATGCTGCATACTTTAGTAACTAATGCAAAACACATGTTTTCATGTCTCAAAACTTCTAAGAACTTCCTTTCATCTACTAAACAAATTCTAGTGCTACTACAGATTTGTCCTTCTCTTTCTTTTGGTGTGACCAAACCTAGTGCTTTTACTATTCATTATTAGATTATTTATTATTTGCCCTCCCATCATGCACAACACTTTTGTTGAATTGTCATGATCTTCCCAACAACAAATGATACACATCCATTGGCATCATATCACATAAAACCTCATCATGGTATGAACCTATCTTGAATTTGATCCAACATTATTCTTGTACTTACACTTTATGTTCCTTTTGTAACCAAGAAATTTTATATGGTTTAGGATGTTCTAGCCTTTCCAGCTTAATCTTTTCAACCATCTTTTTAGACACAAATTATCTATACTACCACTATCTATAACAACTTTGTGACACTTACCTCCTAATTTGCATATTGTTTTGAACAGATTCTTCCTTTATATTGGTTTTTCCTCATAATCATGTTTTAACAGATCTCTTCTTGTAGCAAGTGACTCTCCTAGATCTCTGGTTCATCTTGAAAACTTCTTGACCTAGGTAAATGCAATAAGATGAGTCCACTTTTTGTGGAAGTCATGCAGGAAAAAAAATTGATACAAACGGGTGCCTGTTTTGAAAATAATGGGTACCCATTTAGGAAAGAGGACCTGAGGCTAAAATAAAATTGGTACTTGTTTTAGTTCGGGCTATCATTCCTAAACGAGTGCCCATTAGTAACAGACACCCATTTAGGAACATGCACCCATTTCAAAAAGTTAAAATTGGGTCGATAATAGATGTAATTGAAATGGGTTCCCATTTCAAAATGGGTACCCATTCTATTTTAAAATGGGTATCCATTCTATTTTAAAACAAGGACCCTTTCTTTTTAGTATGTGTTCCATTATTTTAGAATAAGTGCCCGTCTCTAAGCAAGTATGCATTCCACAATATTTAAATTTTGAAACCTGCTACTTTACTTTGGTTTTAGGCTTGGAAAAGGCTTGAAAACCCAACTCTTAGCCTTGGGCTTGCAAGTACAAGGCCATGTTAACAACAAGAGAAAAAATTGACTTTACCAATATGGCTGACGATTTTTCTTAGATTTTTAGACCAGATTAAAACCCATTAAAGATCACAATGTCTAGTTTCCAAATATGTATTTATTTTTACTATTGGACACGTTTTTCAATTTATTAATTAATTTTTAAACAAAAAGATTCATAAATTTGAAATGACATACATTACTATTTTTTAATAGCTTTTTATTTTGAAACTTAAAAAAATCTATATATCTGACCAATCTAGACATCATTCTCTACATGATGATTTTTTTTTTTAATTTTATGATTAGTTTATCTCAAATTATGTTGGTCGTACATGAGGGGTTTTAAAGAACACAAATTAGGGCCAGAAAAAATTAATTTAAAAAATATTTATCAAAAAATTACAAAAAAATATCCTGACCAAACTTCAACATAATATGCATATTTCCACATAAGGAATTAGAAAAATACTTTCATTTAGGTCAAATTATGTTGGTTGTACACATGCATGCTTTGGCCTAAAATAGGGGAGTTTTAAAAAGCCATTTTTTATACATCCTATACAAAATCAACTTTTATCATTTGGGTATTAGAATAAATTACATATTTGAAAACTAGAAACAAAATCCTACATTCAATAGCCACCCACATAAAATTAATGAACAATGGTATACTTATTTTGTAATAGACAAGAAATTTCATGTAATCTTTTGCATTTAAGTCTTATGCATGTAGGCCCTCTCCCAAGGCATGTTTAAAAAACTATGAAATTCACTAAACACTTAAAAAGAGAAATGGGGAACCATTAAACTATTGATACCATATTCAGTATCTTTTGTAAACCATTTTATATAAATCAAATAACTTACTTGTACCCAAAACAATTAGAAATCTTGAGCATTATTTTGTATACTAGTCACTCTTCTTTTTCATATACATAATCATCAATTGACTGACATGTTAATAGTAATATCTACTAAATTATTCCTTTCATCTATAAATGCAAATATAACAATCAACTACCCTATCAATAGTCTCATTTATGAAATACCATTTGGTGCAGGAGCACCAAGACATCTAGGTTTTGTTTGATCTTCTAGTAGTTTGTTTGGTTTAATAAGGTCCTTGAGACCATTTCAATGATGTAATAAGGCTTGAAAGCCATGCTTGTAATGGACTATGTCTGAATGTCTAAAAACAAAACTATTGTCATGTGGTAGGTCCTAAGAAGGACAATCATATTGTATTAGGTAGTCATGTGTTTCCTTAAGTTTATAGCCTTCCTAAAGTGTGTAGGAGGCAATCTTTGTGGTTAGAAGCATGTCAAGGTTAGAATGTATGTTAGAACCTAGTCCAAGGTTAACTAAATGTTAGAGAGCATCTTTCTAAACATAAAAACAGTCGGTAAGAGGACAGTTTCTAAAACAGAAATTGTTGCTGTAATTAAAAATCAAGAGGAAGTTCAATGGTTGGGGCAATTTTCATCGACCCCAACCACTCCAAACAACTTCATGAAATGTAGGAGGCTTATTTGAAGCCAAAGAGGATTCATTGTTATCAGACATCTGGTGGTTTTGTAAGAAATAACAAAAAAATCTCTGTTTTCCTGCCTTTTCTGCATTTTTCTGAGTTCTTGTGCATTTGAGCCCATACCATTGTATAGTGCGGCCCTATTATAGAATGTTGAATATTTAAGAGTGTAGTGTGATGAGTTAACTAACAAATAGGACAAGTTTGGATCCATGATATTGAGGAGGAGGCATTATATGACCATTGGACTATAAACTATTTTTTTTGAATTGTTGTTCCTTTCAAAAATTCGCTGTTCTTCTGCATGCTCCGTACCTGTACAACCGAGTGGTGATTGGTGTTTGTGATGGATAGTTAGGTTGGTGAGTGACCTTCCATTTGTAAGTGGTTTGGGCTTTTGACATTCTTATATATTCCTGTATCTCTCTTTTCTCTGCAAGTGGGTTTGAAAACCTAAGGGTTTTTCTGAGTAGCCCGATGGGTTTTTCTTCATTCCACTAATCTTTTCTATTTGTGATCAGTGGAATGGAATGTATAATAGTTAGGGCAGAGGTTTGTGAAGGTTGTAGAGGTAGGAGAATGGTTTAGGGTGAGTTTACCTTGTTGATGACTCTGCAAAAGACCATGTGTTGAGACTTGGTGAAGGACAACAATAGATAGGTGATGACCACTAACTATGGAAGTGGAGATGTTATGAAGTATCAGTCTTTATCAATGGTGCATGATGCTTTGGATCTAACAATGATCCTGTGACAAGAGGTAGGAAGAGACCTTTCTGAGAAACCAGTCAATTTACCTTATGCTGTCCCTGACAGTCCTCTTGGAGATAGTCACTACAAAGAAGGTAATAAGTTTGTTTGGGCATGTTAATGATTTGTCAAGGAAGACATTGATGTTTGGTATGTTACTAATTTGACACCTTCTATGAGATTGGTTTGTGTTGATGGAGATAATCCCAAGGAGGATATTGTGACTGTCTTTCCAATGAGCAGTAGTGTTGTGACAGTCTATGAGACTACTGTCCTGCAGACCCTGTACAGTGGGTTGGTTGGTATCTTAGACTAATTTAGGAGTCTGGTGAGATGTGTCCTAAAGTCCCCTCACTCTTGTGTCTTGAACATGCATAGTGTTGTGTTAAACCCTACATTATGAGAATCTTGATTTCTGTCAGAGACAGTGAACATTGAGAGAGACCTTTCATTGAAATCTTGAAGACTGTTGTCCTGCTGTCCTAGATGCTCTGCATCACCATTCACTTAAACTTGTATGCATATTTGAGTCCTCTATGATACTCATATAAAAATTCATCAAATGTATATAGCAAGATACAACAATCATACAAATCATTATCACTCGCATATAACCATATATGATATTCATATATATACTATGACAACCATTTACACTATAACAGTAACATGCTCTATAATAGACATATGAACCTATATCATAGTTATAATTCATATACCATTGTCATTTAAATATTTACTATACATATATAATCATATGTAACAATCTTATAAACAATTACTAGATATATAAATAATCACATGCAAATAGTCACATATACCATGAAAACCATACATAGATTGCAATTTAAATACTTAAACACAGCCTTTCATTTTAGCTACATGGTGAGAATTTTACCATTAGAATAGTCAAGGAGCATTGAGTATGGATTAGTTAGGTCTATTTATAAAATGTGTGTGCGTGTAATTTAATAATTTCTAAATTAAAGATGAATTCATACTCATTAGAAAACTTTTGAGAAAAAACTCTTAATTTAGAGAATTTATTAATTGAATAGAGTTTACAATACCATAAAGCTAGCAATAGCTCTAGCCCATACAAATATCAAATAAAAGAATAACTCTACCTATGCCCTATTTCAGGGTTTCACTTTTCTTCACAATAATAAAAGCAATAGTTTCTCCAATACTTCAAAAGCCATGCATTTAGATTTAATAAAACCCAATATATGTATTTTAATAAAAAAATCACCTAAGTCACACATGACCTATTGACAAAGTAAATCCTTCAATAGAAAAACATAGCAATAAACCTTAAATGTAAACAATAAACTAAAAAATTCATATCCCATTAATTTCAAGCTACAAGCCCAAACTTGATAAGCCAAATCACTATAGCTACTTCACACTGTCTTGTCTCCTTCCCAACAACCATTATCTTCAAACTAACATCCAAATATTTCATAATACATGTTACCCACCTCATAGGAAAAGTACAATAATGATGCCATTAAACCACTCCAACAAGACTCAAAAAACTTAGAGTTCTCATCTGTCACATGTGGCCATACTCATAGGTAAGTGAAATTGTTGACCAACAACATCCCAAAATGCTAAGAACTTAGGGCTTTACCTAGTTCAACCCTACATTCCAATGTAGTGGTAATCATCACTAATGCAAAGTACAAGTTACTTAATGCACTAGTAGGACTAGCTAGATAGGTTTGCAACCACCTTCTTCCTCTTTTAATTTTTGTTTTTAAAATTCTTCTCTTTTTGAATGTTTATCCCACAAAGTTCTAAATAAGATTCAATATATACATTCAATATGTTTAGGTAAACATTATTATGCCTTTATGTAAAGTACTAATGACACCCAACTTAGTTATAAGAACACAAATTTAACAAGTATACAAAAAGTAAAGCATGCAAAGACACATATAGCCTAAAATAGTTTTATCACCAAGTAGAATAAAATAGATGAATGTAGGAATCAAAGACCAACAAAAAAATGAATGAACATAATCCAAATAGACATTGACAATGTTCATAGAATTTTAAGATGAGACAACAACTAAATCAAGCACTTGAGAAAGAAGATGATAGAAATATCATACTTATTCAATCACAACAAATATCACAAACAACATCACAATTATCACAACAACAAACTAAATTACCTATCTACATAGGAGTCAAAACTTTATCAAGCTCAGTGTTATGTTGATGTGAAGGGGTCCTTCCTCATGATGGTTTCCCTCACTAAGCATGAACCTCCTACAAAACCAAAGGAGTCAAACAATAAAGTAATCCAAGATGGTATAAGTATAAAATCAATATCAAAAGAATCATATACAAATCTAAGTGTTAAAATCAAATATCCAAATATCACTCACAACTATCAAATAGTCATGAATAACATCCATCTATCACAAATAAGATTTATCTATGAAACAATAGTATTTCTAATAATTTGTAAAAGTCACTTAAAATACAAATGCATCAAATCTTAATACTTTCCTAGATGATTTAAAAAATTTATGAGCTAAGATATTAAATATTAAATTGTCCAAAAATAGGGTGTTACAAACTTTGACTTATCCTTCATCAAGTGGATTTGTGCACTTTGTTTTACAAAGTATGATAGTAAAGGTAATCCATTGCTTCATCTAAGGACCATCCAAGCTGTATGATTCACTTATTTTCATGAGGATCAATTATTTTCCAAATTATTTCTAGGAAACTTGAGTGGCCATACATTCACATGGTTTTATTAATTAGCACATGATTCTAACACTTCCCTTGTGGACTTGGCTAGTTATTTCTTGAAACATTTTCATTATAATTATGAACCTAAGACATTGGTTCTTAACCTCATATAATGCAAGAATAAGAAGAAGGTGAAGAAATAGTTAAGGATTACATATTATGATTTCAAATGTTAGTTTCTAACATGAGTTATATCTTAGATGATGATGAACCTCAAAATATATTTATGAATGGTTTACTTCCAATCTTTAAGAGGCAATTCTATTACATTCCACATCATTCATTTTCAAATTTATGTACAGCTTTATGCAATTGTGAGCATGCTTTATTAAACATATCTCTTTCATATCAATGTATTTATAGCACTTTCTCACATACTAATAATGGGGGAAATAAGAGTGTACCTAATGACGATCATTATGCACAAATCAAACCAAAGACATTTAGAGAATTCAATACATTGGAGGATCCTACACGTGTTTTTTTAGAACAAATTTTGAAATGCAATCTTATTACTTTACCTCTGGTTAAGCCAATGGATATGTCTATGCCAACACCACAAAGGGATCAATATTTGTGTGCTTATCATCATATACATGTACATTCTATGGATAGATGTATCAAACTAAAACATCAAATTTAAGATCTTATAAACAAAAAGATGATACAATTTTATGATAATCATATTAACTTGCATGATGAGGATCTTTCTAATCATTGTTGATCACAACACACCATATTATAGCTAGGGCAAATTTTATTACTTATATATCATCACTTATCTTTCTTACTACTTGCCACATTTTTTCATTTTCATTTATGTGTCTATGTTCCTAGTTAGTATGTGGATGACACAAAAACATCTTTAGTGATGAATGTTGACATAAGGAACTTTAAACGTGTGTTGTGTTGTTCATGTCATTTCTTTCTTGTGTGTCCTTACACATTGACCTTTGATTTATTCCATGTTTATTGTGCACATCATATCATCATTTCACCTTATATTTTATGATTTTTTCTTTTTTACCTATTCTCATTTCACATTCTATATTTGGATTATAATACTTTTGTTCCCCACTTCGGGGGCATCTTTCTTATCTTATTTTCACATTTAGCATCTATACTTCCTCATATATCATGTTTTAATTTTTCATGCTTGCTTATGATTGCTTGTTTGCTTCTACATATGTGTAATATTTTATGGGAATTTGGTAGAGAAATGTTTATTAGGTGATTACATTTAATGTAAGTATTCCTAAATAACATTTATAAGACTCTAACTTATAAGGTTTAGCCTTATAAATTATTTATATGGCATTAGTTATATTAAGTTAGGGGTAAATTTATAAAGGCTAACTTTATAAATAATTAATTAATTTAATAATCAAAAGGTTATAAGGTGAAGGTAATGAACTAAACACCAAGCCCTCGTATTACCTTAAATAAAGACAATCATATTAAAAACATATCTCACAATGTGAATATATGGCATATACATTTGTATGTGCAAGAGACAAAACTATATGTGAAGTGTATTTAAGATTACATTGTATATGCATGAGAGGTTGTTATGGAAAGAAGGAAGTAAATAAGATATAATGAAAACTAGCTTCTTGATATATTTGTTTATACAAACATCATTGTAAGTTTCCTTAATAACAAATGATTTTTAATGGGGTTTCTTACTTGTAAGGATTTTCTCCATGTAGGGTAAGTGCAAGAAGATGTGAGGCCAAAAAGGGGTCTTATGTGGCCACTTTTTTTCTAAAATCAGGAAATACTGACCTTGGATGAGAAATTGAGCATAGTTACACTCAAAATTTTAAGATGCAACAAAAACAATGTTCGTAGTGCTCCAAGTCTACTTTCTAAAATACTATTGTTTAAAAAAAAGGTATAGATTAAGGGGTTAAAAAAAGGGAGCCACAAAAATTGGTGTTGTTTCTATTTAAAAAACATAACATAGCTTGTTTTGTGGTCCCTCGAAAGGTTAAATTTTTTTTGGTATTTTTAAAATCACTTTGGTGAGAAATTAGCTAACATGTAGTTTATGCTCGATTTTCGTGATAATTTTTTAATGAATATTTGATTTTTTACTAATTTTCAAAGTAGACACATCCTAAAAAATAGAATTTTGGTCGTGCTACCCCTGTAAATTTTGAAAACTAATTGAAAATTAGTATTTTTTTAATATGTGTAGAATGGAGTCTAGTTTATAAAAATGTAATTTATTTGAAATTTCAATGAACGGTTAATTTATAATGAAAAAAAAGACCAAACACTAGTTTTTGCCCAAAAACAGACACACAAATAAAAGAAATTAAAGATGAAAGGCTTAACATTGTCAAAATGTGAAAAAAATTACATTGTTAAATAGCTAAGAAAAAGCCTAACATTACCCAGGTGTTCGATTTGTTCAACCTTGAAACACATGTAAATTTGAGGGTTAGCACGAATGAAATTATGTGAAATCCTGTAGAATATGCAAAAACATGTCTTTAGACGTTGGGAAGGCACTCCAATCCTTTGGGTTGGAAATCCAAAGCAAATCCCAAGCCTAAGTCTTGGGATTCTTAAAGCAAAATATAATGTGAGTGCGTTATAACGCGCTCGCATTATGTTTTGCATTTTTTTTCTTTTTTGCAAGTTTGCCCAATGTTTGCCTAGTTCGACATAACGCGAGCGCATTATAACATGCTTGTGTGATGTCTCCCTTTGAATGATTTATGTTCAAGTTTCTTAAGTATGGTTGATGTATGTATATATGTATACATGTATGCTTGTATGTATGTATGGTTGTATGTATGTATGTACATGTATGCATGCTTGTATGTATGCATATATGTATGCATGTTTGTATGTATGTATGTACATGTATGTATGTATGCCTGTATGTATGTATGTATGTATGCCTATATGTATGTAAGGGTTTTAGGTTTAGGGTATATAAGGACCTGAGCCCGTATAGTTTTTAGGGTTGAGAGTTGAGGGATTAGGGCTTAAGTAGTAGGTAGAGGGTAGAGGGTAGAGGGTAGAGGGTAGAAGGTAGAGGGTTAACTTTGAGGGATAATATTTTAGCTTGTTGAGTGTATAAGATTAAGTGTGTAAGGCATGGGTATTAGGGTTTAGGATATTAGCTTTAGGGTTTATGATATGGATTGAGGATATATAAGGCATAGGGTGACTTGGGTTGAGAGTGTATGGTTTAAGTTTTAAGTATAGGGTTGAGGCACAATATTTAGGGTTTAGGGTATAGGTGAGGTTATAGGGTATAGGGATGAGGGTTTGTGGGTGTAGGCTTAAGGGTTTAAGGTATAGGGTTGAGGATTGAGGGATTAGGGCTTAAGTATATGGTTGAAGGTATAGGGTAGAGGGTTGAGAGTTTATAGTTGAGGGATAATGTTCAAGGTTGAGTGTCTAAGATATAGGGTTTAGGGTTTAAGGTTGACCGTATAAGGCATATGGATGAGGATTGAGGTTTAGGGCATAAGTATAGGGTTGAGGGTATAGGGTGTAGGATAGAGGTTTGAAGGTTGAGGGACAATGTTCAAGGTTGAGTGTCCAAGGTTAATTGTATAGCGTATAGAGTTTAAGGGTTTAAGGTTTAAGGGTATCTAGGGGTTGAGAGTTTAGGGTTTAAGGGTTTAAGGTTTGAGGGTTTAAGGGTTTAAGAGTTGAGGGATTAGGGTTTAAGGCATAGTGTCGAGGGTAGAGGGATTAGGGATAGGGTTTAGGGTTGAAGGTTTAAGGATTGAGGATTGAGGCTCTAAGGATGAGGGTTAAGGGATTAGGGTTTAAGGTATAGTGTCGAGGGTAGAGGGTTTAGGGATAGGTTTTAGGGTTAAGGGTGAATGGATTAGGGTTTAAGGTATAGTATTGAGGGTTGAGGCTTTAGGGATAGGGTTTAGAATTTAAGGTTTAGGACGGATGGAGAGGCAGACAAGGAGTGACTGAGAGACGTAGAGAGGGGAGAGGTAGAGAGGTAAGGGGGAGGTGGCAAAGGTCAGAGATAGAGAGGTGAGGGGAGAGATATAATAAAATGAGAGAGTGAAGTTGACAAATTGATGGAAAGATGGGTAAGGAGGATGGAGAGAGGTGGAGAGGAAGGGAAATATATAGAGAGCCGTGAGAGATATACAAGTGAGCGACCTACAACCTAGGGAGAGAGGGGTGAGAGATGGGGGTGAGGCAGATAGGGGAGGAGAGGGGTGGATAAGGGTTGAGGGTTTAAGGGTCAAGGGTTGAGGGTTTAAGGGTTGAGGTATTAAGGGTTTAAGAGTTGAGGGATTAGGGTTTAGGGTTGAGGGATTAGTGTTTAAGGTATAGTGTTGAGGGTTGAGGGTCTAGGGATAGGGTTTAGGATTTAAGGTTTAAGTGTTGAGGGTTGAGGCTTTAGGGATAAGGTTTAGGGTTTAGGGATAAGGGATTATGATTTCAGGTATAGTGTTGAGGGTCAAGGGTTTAGGGATAGGGTTTAAGATTTAAGGTTTAAGGGTTGAGGCTTTAGGGATAAGTGAGAGACCTAGATGGCTAAGGGTTGAGAGATAGGGGAAAGATGGGGTGAGGCAGATAGGGGAGGGGAGGGGTGGATAAGGGTTGAGGGTTTAAATCTTTAGGGTTGAGGAATTAGGGTTTAAGGTATCTAGTGTTGAGGGTTGAGGGTTTAGGGATAGGGTTTAGGGATTAGGGTTTAAGGTATAGTGTTTAGGGTTGAGGGTTTAAGATTTAAGGTCCAAGGGTTGAGGGTTGAGGCTTTAGGGATAGGGTTTAGGGATAAGGGATTACGGTTTAAGGTATAGTGTCGAGGGTTGAGGGTTTAGGGAAAGGGTTTAGGGTTTAAGGTTTAAGGGTTGAGGGTTGAGGCTTTAGGGATAAGGGTTTAGGGTTTAGGGATAAGGGATTAGAGTTTAAGATATAGTGTTGAGGGTTGAGGGTTTTGGAATAGGGTTTAGGATTTAAGGTCTAACGGTTGATGGTTGAGGCTTTAGGGATAGGGTTTAGGGTTTAGGGATAAGGGATTAAGGTTTAAGGTATAGTGTCAAGGGTTGAGGGTTTAGGCATAGGGTTTATGATTTAAGGTTTAAGGGTTGAGGGTTGAGGCTTTAGGGATAGGGTTTAGGGTTTAGGGATAAGGGATTAGGGTTGAGGGATTAGGGTTTAGGGTATAGTGTTGAGGGTTGAGGGTTGAGGGATAGGGTTTAGGATTTAAAGTTTAAGGGTTGAGGGTTGAAGCTTTAGGGATAGGGTTTAGGGTTTAGGGATAAGGGATTAGGGTTTAGGGTTGAGGGATTAGGTTTTAGGGTTGAGGGATTAGGGTTTGAGGGATAGTGTTGAGGGTTTAGTGATAGGGTTTAGGATTTAAGGTTTAAGGACCTTAAGGGTTGAGGCTTTAGGGATAGGGTTTAGAGTTTAGGGATAAGGGATTAGGGTTTAGGGTTGAAGTATTAGGGTTTAGGGTTGAGGGATTAGGGTTTAGGGTATAGTGTTGAGGGTTTAGGATTTAAGGTTTAAGGGTTGAGAATTGAGTCTTTAGGGATAGGGTTTAGGGTTTAGTGATAAGGGATTAGGGTTTAGGGTTGAGGGATTAGGGTTTAGGGTCAAGGGATTAGGGTTTGAGGTATAGTGTTGAGGGTTGAGGGTTTAGGGATAGGGTTTTGGATTTAAGGTTTAAGGACCTTGAGGGTTAAGGCTTTAAGGATAGGGTTTAGGGTTTAGTGATAAGGGATTAAGGTTTAAGGTATAGTGTCAAGGGTTGAGGGTTTATGCATAGGGTTTATGATTTAAGGTTTAAGGGTTGAGGGTTGAGGCTTTAGGGATAGGATTTAGGGTTTAGGGATAAGGGATTAGGGTTTAGGGTTGAGGGATCAGGGTTTAGGTTTGAGGTATAGTGTTGAGGGTTGAGGGTTTAGGGATAGTGTTTACGATTTAAGGTTTAAGAACCTTTAGGGTTGAGGCTTTAGGGATAGGGTTTAGGGTTTAGGGATAAGGGATTAGGGTTTAAGGTATAGTGTCGAGGGTTTAGGGTTTATGCATAGGGTTTATGATTTAAGGTTTAAGGGTTAAGGGTTAAGACTTTAGGGGTAGGGTTTGGGGTTTATGGTTAATGGATTAGGGTTTAGGGTTTAAGGTATAGTGTTGAGGGTTTAGGGATTAGGGCTTAGGGTATAGTGTTGAGGGTTTAGAGATAGGGTTTAGGATTTAAGGTTTAAGGGTTGAGGGTTGAGGCTTTAGGGATGGGGTTTAGGGTTTAGGAATAAGGGATTAGGGTTTAGGGTTGAGGGATTAGGGTTTGAGGTATAGTGTTGAGGGTTGAGGGTTTAGGGATAGGGTTTAGGTTTTAAGGTTTAAGGACCTCGAGGGTTGAGGCTTTAGGGATAGGGTTTAGGGTTTAGGGATAAGGGATTAGGGTTTAAGGTATAGTGTCGAGGGTTGAGGGTTTAGGCATAGGGTTTATGATTTAAGGTTTAAGGGTTGAGGGTTAAGGCTTTAGGGTTAGGGTTTAGGGTTTAGGGATAAGGGATTAGGGTTTAGGGTTGAGGGATTAGGGTTTAAGGTATAGTATGAAGGGTTGAGGGTTTATGGATAGGGTTTAAGATTTAAGGTTTAAGGGTTGAGGGTTGAGGCTTGAGGGATAGGGTTTAGGGTTGAGGGTTGAGGGATTAGGGTTTAGGGTTAAGGGATTAGAGTTTGAGGTTGGGGGATTAGGGTTTGAGGTATAGTGTTGAGGGTTGAGGGTTTAGGGATAGGATTTAGGGATTAGGGTTTGCAGTATAGTGATGAGGGTTCATGGTTTAGGGATAGAGTTTAGGATTTAAGGTTTAAGGGTTGAGGGTTGAGGCTTTAGGGATAGGGTTTAGGGTTTAGGGATAAGGAATTAGGGTTTAGGGTTAAGGGATTAGGGTTTAGGGTTAAGGGATTAGGGTTGAGGGATAGGCTTTAGGGTTTAGGGATAAGGGATTAGGGTTTAGGGTTTAGGGAAAGATAGAAGAAATACATGAGAGAGTGAAAAATATAGAGTTTTGTATAGCAAGCTAAAACATGAGTGCATTTTTTCTTTCTATTGAAATGGTAAAAAGGCTAGGATACTTGTGATCTAGACCTAGATGCTCTGTTTTCTTCTGGTTATGCACATGTTTCGACAACAAAAAGATTTTTCATGTTGTTGGGAAGTGCGCATGCACATGCACATATCAATGTAGGGCATGTCTATGTAGTTATTGTAGATGAAGACAATGAGGAGGGAACAGATTGTTACTTGTGTCATTATGTTGAGGTCAAAAAGAAATTGGAGGCCCTAGTTATAGATGGAGAAAACATCGAATACCCTATAGGATCGGTGGTTGTTACTGGAACATGGCTTAGAAGGTACCCACATAAGAGTGTTAATGTTTGGCTGTATCCAAGCTTTGATACACATTAGAAGATTCTTCATTACTTGAAGCTTGCCATGGCATCCAATGTTCATTTGATACAATATCAGGGTAGACCTTTGAACAAGACCTTGTGGAAGGTGCGTGAGTTTAACCATGAGGCAATACTTGACACAATAAAGAGTAGAGCAAACCCAGATGGTTGGTTGGATTAATTTGTAAGTATGCATAAAACTTTCCTAGATGGTTACTTGTACTTTGTTTTGTATATAAATAGTAGTATGAATTGCTTCCCTCCAGTATACATCCGGTAGGTTTGCTTCTCTTACCATTGTCCTTGTAGTTTCTTGTACTAGATTTTATGTTCATGACATTATGTATATGATAGTTTATATTAAATATTTAATATGATGATCAATTATCATTACAGGAATTTGGTTTTACACGTGCCAATTGCATTTTCTTGAAATTTTATAAATCATTTTCAAATAATCCATTTTTGCATATATTGCCATCATTGCATTCTGTGGGACTATGCATTTCTTTGAGGCATCATTTGCGTTTGGTTGAAATTTACTTTTGTGCATTTGCTTGAGAGTTTTTAAAGCCTTATGAAAAATCCATTTCATGCATATCTTGCAATCATTGCATTCCATGAGACAACATTTCTGTGAGGCATTGTGTCAAATAGTTCATGTTCATTATATATGCTTCTACACTTTGTATACATGTCTTGCAAGGTTCTTGTGAAACATGAACACACCATCCTGAAGCATGAAAGGCATGCGAGCTCTGTGAATGAAGGCATCTTGTGAAGACCAAACCATGAAACATGAACACCATAATTGAGCATTGTGATCCTTTAACAACAACACCAACAGGGATATGATCAACACCTCCTGACCTTTTGACATCAATGACAAACAACTTTCAATTCATTGTACTGGTGATATCCCTTAAGAGACCAAAGTGCAAAAAGGCACAATCTTTGACAAGTTGTTACTCAAAAACTGTGTCACTTAGAAAATTTCATCTGAGGCTACGGGATCATGTAGGCTCTCTCTAAAATAACCTCTCTCAGTTTTTTATATCTCTAGGACATTTTCCTGTGGTGAAAGTTTTTTTGCTACTCCAAAAATAGTTAGATGCATGTAGTGTAAAGTTGCAAAGGGGTGTAACTTTCGTTCTGCACCTCGTGCAGCCAAATCAATAGTTCCAATGCATTTGTATGGGTATGTTTAGGCTAGGTGTGGTCTTGTTTCCCACACAAACATTTTGAAACAGTCCGAGCTACATTGCACCAGTGATATCCCTTAAGAGACCAAAGTGCAAAAAGGCAGCAATCTTTGACGAGCTATTACTCAGAAACCGTGTCACTTAGAAACATTCCATTTAAGGCTACAGGATCATGTAGGGTCCCTCTATAATAACCTCTCTTAATTTTTTATATCTCTGAGGTGTTTTCCCATGGTGAGTTTTTATGCTGCTCCAAAAAATGGTCAGATGCATGCAGTGTAAAGTTGCAAATGGGTGTAACTTTCGTTCTGCTCCTCGTGCGGCCAAATTGAAAGTTTGAAAACATCTAGATGGGTATGTTTAGGCTAGGCATGGTCCTATTTCACACCTAAAAATGCCGAAACAGTCCAAGCTGCATTATACCGGCGATATCCCTTAAGAGACCAAAGTGTAAAAAGGCAACAATCTTTGATGAGCTATTACTTAGAAATATTTTGTCTAAAGCTACTAATCACATAGAACCCCTCTACAATAACCTTTCTCAGTTTTTGATATCTCTGAGGAATTTGTCCATGGTGAAAGATTTTTGGCTGCTCCAAAAATCGTCAGAAGCATGTAGTGTAAAGTTGCAAGGTAGGCTACTTTTTGTTTTGTTCTTCATGGGGCCAAACCGTTAGCGCCAACATGTCCAGTTGGGCACATATATGTTACACATGGTCATTGCCCTTCATTATAAAAGGGTCATAGTCTTTCCTATTCGAAGGGTCACAACTTTTTGCCTTTGAAATGTCATCAGTATTCGTGAGAACATAAAGATAATACTTTCTACAAATGTTCTCCATGCATTATCATCCTTTTTATTTCTCACCCCAATAAATTGGGTTGCTTTCAACATCAATGCATCAACCATTCATGTAGCACTTCACATACTACTAAAAGACATTAGCCCTCTTAAGGGTCAAGCTCTTTCAACTTATCAAGAAAGCATTATTTCGTTTATTACATTCATATTGAGGAAATGAGCTTCATTAGACTAAGGCTATTAGAATGAATTGATAGTAGGTTGCTTGAGGAATTCTTTAGTGGTTTTTCTATTCTTCTTGTTGGGGACCTAAGATAATTGTGATTTGTAAGGGACATCCCAATGTATGTTACATCATTATATGAGACAAAACTTTGGAGAAGCTTCCAAAAAATTATCCAATTGGATAAATTTTATCAACAATATGAGGATGAACCTTCCCTTTTCTTGAAGTTCACAAAATCTGTACAAATGTCAAGAATATCAAGGCAACATTGATAGATTGGAAACCCCTCATGTCACACACCAATACATGTATTTCTACAAATAAACAAGATACAATTATTTCATAAATACATTTTCTTATAACAAATGATTTGGTTGTAATACATAGCAAATGCTAAAAATAAATGGCCACACTAGTTGCATGATGCATTGTCAAGAAAATCCTAATATGTAATACAATTGGACTTTAAATATTTGAAGTAAACCATCTACAAATATCCATTGAAGCGTGGATTTATAATGCAAATATGGACACCACCATCAACAAAAATAATTTTTATTAACCAAATATCCATATAGGCATACATCAATATATTTCGATCTAAGTATAACATATATACAAAATAGCCATATAGGCTTACAAGAATGCCATATAGGCATACAATGTCAACTATATGCAATAAAAAATATATGTCCACAAATGCCATATAGGCATACAACAAAGGAAACAAATAAAAAGTCTTTCCCCTATGCCTGGTGAAGAGAATAGATCACGGACAACCTTTGATCTTTGAGAGGATGGAGATGCATATGAGGGTGGTCTACTATGAACCTGAGGGTTGCTCCTCCTATTTAGTTGTTCATGGATCTATAGCTGTTACAATAAAAAGTATAGACATTAATATATATAAATTACATTATAAAAATGAAACATTTAACAAAATAATCACTTATCGCTACCAGAAAATGTCTCCTCATTTGCCTCAGTACCAAGATTAGGCTATGGTGATGTCATGTCCTATAAAACCCATCTAGATAGAAATTAAACTTCAAATCGATAATCATTTGATTTTTTAAAAATAAACAACTATAACAACAAATGTAATTTGAAATTTAATAATCTACCTCATACCCCCATCAAAGGCATGGAGCTATGAATTATAGAGGACACACTGTATATCAAAAAATTTGGATTTATAAATGGAAATGATCAAACAATTGAAATGCATAACCTAAACCCAAATAATTCAATACCTCGAAGATGCAAAATGAGCTTGATTGATTGATCGCTTTGTTGTGTTGATTGCTCGATTCCGCAGCATAACGTTGATAAGGAGATAGATGATGGATGCAAAGGCTCTAATGATATTTCAACAGCATGTGGATACTTGAGGATTAATGCCCTTTTAGAAAATTTGACAGAATAAGGGTGCTTAAGGCTCAATGCATTGCTAATGGCTTGTGAGGGGGTTGATTTATAGGAAAGGCTTGGTTCCAATGGATGGCTAGGATCAATTAGGGCTTTAGGTGAAATGGATGGATAGGATTAAGTTAGGTTTCCTTACACATCAAGAAATTGTAGTCATATGACATGTGGCAAAGGAGGATGAGGCTTAGGTGTGCTTGTGTAGATAAATACTAAAATTAGGTCCCATTAGTTGTGCATGTGAAAGATAAAAGTTGTAACACATGATTGACTAGACAAGTGTTGGAATGTGATGAAAGATGAGTGTTTAATTCAAATAAAATATTTGAATTAGTTGGGATATGAGTTGGATATTAATTAAATAAATAAAATTTATTTAATTAATTGAGAAGTTGAATAGGATGAGATAAGATATGATGTGGAAATTAATTAAATAAATAAAATTTATTTAATTAATTGGGATGGGGATAAGATAAATGGGATTATGCATGTGAAATTAATTAAATAAATAAAATTTATGTAATTAATTGGCTAAGTAGGATGAGGATGGGATTGAATGGGATTTTAATTAAATAAATAAAATTTATTTAATTAATTGGCTAATGGATAAATGGGATTAAGAGTGGGATTTAGGACAAAAATGGCTTATGATGTTTAGGATAATGTTTTAACAAGGTGTTGTAGGACATGGACAAAGTTGGGACAAATTTGGGTGTCTACATTTTGCCCCTCTTTGAGATGATGTTTGAGATGATAAGATTTGTGTCGAGTAACATCATTTCAAAGAAGCCAAGGTATGGATAGAGGAAAATGATAGTGATGATGGAAAGATATGATGAGGATGATGATGGTGGAAAGATAGGATGAAATGGGATGATGATGCCCCCTCGAGAGGTTAGGCGGGTTGGACAAACACGGGTAGGCTCTCGAAAAGAAATGGCTTGGCTGCAAAAAGAAAGATAAGGGGATAGATAGAAGAAATGATGATGCGTTATGCTGCAATGAAGGTGAGCAACCATGATGTTTGATATAGCACTAGACGTTATGCACTAAGGTATAAGGACCAGGGTGACGATGTGTCTTGTGCCCCAGCGTAATACAACCTTGTCTAACATATGAGGAAGAAAACTTAGAGCATTGAAGTCCTACTACACAAAAGGTATGATATGACCTTAGATGCAAAGGATAGTGCAAAAAGCTATTCCAACATACACAAGATATGAATATTAGCTGGAATGATATAGATGTGATACAAATGCAAGATAAAAAGATAACACACACAAGCAAGCAAGCAAGCAAGCAAACACAAATGATTCAAAAACAAACAAGGTATTGCCCCTGTCAAGCTGTAAACCAATCATTAATTGCTGATTGTTGATAGTTGAGAGTGTTGTCATTGCAGGGAAAGCTATATCCCTAGATCAACACAAGGTTGTTTGCTGAGTTGGTTGGCTAGTTGATTGATTGATTTGGCTTACAACAAGGCTAGGATCAAGACCATTGATTGCGATTGGATAATTTGGCTTGATTGATTAACTTGATTGGTATGGATTAAGGATGGGCTTGCATTTGGATCTTTGCTTGGAATGACTTGAAGATGATGAAATGATGGATGATTAGATTGATATGATTTGATTTGATGAATGGATGATTAGATGATATGTGGGGGATTGAGCTACTTTTGATTTGTTGGAGTGGCTGGATTTGTTCCGATTGGAGTTGATGTGATTGAGTTGATTTGTTTTGGTGTTGATGTTGATGATTGATAGGATTTATTTTGATGGTTGGATTGATGTGCTTTGAGTTGATTTTCTTTGGTGTTAATGCTGATGATTGATAGAATTTTTTGTGATGGTTGGCTTGATGTGCTTTGGTTGTGATGGTTGCTATTGCTGGGTTGATTGTTTTGATGATTGGATTTGTTTAGAATGATGATAGTGATGGTGTGATGATAAGAGTGTCCACTCAATCTAAGTATAAGCAAGTGTTCTCAGTATGCTCAAAGGATGTAAAACAAATAAGGTTATTGCCCTTGTCAAATCATAAACCAATATTTGATTGTTTGATTGATGATGATAGTGTTGTCATTGCAGGGAAAGCTATATCCCTAGATCAATACAAGGATGTGGGAATGCAATATCCCATTGATGATGATTGATTGGGCTCATGACAAGATTAGGATCAAAAACTTGTTGATTTGATTGGATAATGTTCCTTGATTGATTAGCTTGCTTCATATGGATTAATGTGACTTGGATTTAAGATCATTGCTTAGATTGATTTGATTGATATGACTAGAAGAAGTGATTGATTGAAATGGATGAATGAATGTTATTGATAAGAAGAATTGATGATGATAATTTTGATTTTGATTGATGTTGATGGAGTGGATTGTTTTGGATGATGATTGAATTGATCTTATTGCTTAGATTTTTTGTTGGATATTTGATTTTTTTGGATTTTTTGACATATTTGATTTTTTTTTGTAGTTTTTGAAATGTTTTGGGATGTCAATGGATTTACAATTTAGGTAGCTGTTGTGCTAGATACCAATGACAAGGGAAAACCAAGTCTAGGTGCAAGGGATGGATAAAAGAATGGGCTCATAGTAAATGTGATGGCAAGATCATGATAGATGGATAGATAAAGGGATAGGCCATATAAGGGATGGATAAATGCCTCATGATAAATGGATAGGTAAGCTATAGTGGAAAGCTCATGATAAACAAATGGGGATAAGCTATAAGATGGAAAGCTCATGATAAGGATATGCCATAGTGGATGGATCATAAGGGAGCTAGGATGTGATCTCCAAAGGCTATGTTGCATAAGAGGAAATTGCCCCATTCTAGGTGGTAATGCTTAGGATTTTACATGACAAAGTTCATGACCATGGGATGACACGATAGGTTTTACATGACAAGGTGTATGATAGGTGGATAATGATAAGATTGATTGATTAGGAAGGTATGAGGTATACCAAGAGATATCCAAAGCATGTTTCAAGATTTTACCCCTATGTCTTCATCAAAATCAAAAGGCGAGAGGATGGATAAATGGGTTCAATAGGATAAGCATGTTTATGTAATGGCTAAGGATGGTAGAATAGAATGGTATATGATAGGTTGGAAATGGATAGGATTGAAAATGATATAATGGGATAGATAGTTTGGAAATGGATAGGTTGGATGAGACAATGTGCCCCCAAGTGTAAGTGACATAGAAGATCAACCTACACATGACGCCTGTTTGCCAGGTTTTCATCATGGTACTTATCCAAGGCGCCTGTTTACCAGGTTTTCACCATTGGATGAAGGGATTTCTCTTTACTATTTTGACTTTTTTCTTTTTCTTTTATTTTCTTTATTTTCCTTTTTTTTTTTTTTTTCTTTTAGATGCGTTGACAATTACACATGGCGCCTGTTTGCCAGGTTTTCACCATGGTAATGGATAGGAGGGACTCAAGTGTTTAGTGCTATGAGAGATGATATTGTCCCTTTAGAGATGGATGTCGTCCTTGCATGGACCATGTTGTTATGCTCATAGATGTTGGTAAGGGAGATATGGATGGGAGATGGATAAGGTAGATAGTGGATTATGAAGGGAATGATGGTAGGGTAGGCTAGTCGCTTATGATGTGGATTTATATAGGCTTATGGAATGAAGATGGATGAAAAGTTTATGTCAAAGTATGGACCATAGGGATTGCATGGGGGAGATATGTAGGATAATGGAGGGAAGATGGGGAGATGTAGTTATGTGGCGGTGCTGCGGAGTGGAAGGGAACCATGACCAACGGCTGCACACACCGTGATAAACATTGAAGCTTTTGATGAGATGGTGGTGTAGGAAGCAATGGGGATGTTTGCTTGGGAGATGGTTGATGAAGTGATTTAAGAACCCACATAGATTTAGTATTTTTAGTGCTTTTGCTTTGCTTGTGGGATTGTTGAAGGGAATGGAAGTTTTGGGTGGAAATAGGTTCTTGGATGGATATAGGTGGTTGGGATTCTTGAGAGGTGGATGAGGATGCCTCATTTGACTTGCTAGATTTTTGCTTAGGAACCCAAACCATTTTGCTTTTGGGCTTTGCTTTTGGAGGGATGGGCTTAGATGGCTGCTTAGATGAGCTTTTCTTTGAGTTTGATTCTTTATGTCCTAAGGTATGAAGACCTTTAGGATTTTTGGTAGGATTTTTAGCTTTATAGGTAGAGGCATCAAAATTTTTGCTTTTGAATCCCATGGCGTGGGTGGAGTGGATGAAATGATTGGAAGTTTTATGCTTAGGCGATGTGTGCTTTTGTTGGCCATGATTAGGGATGTAAGGATACTTATGAATGATAGGTATGTTAGGTGTTGGAAGTAATGGTGGCAAGGTGGATGGAGGGATATTTGGAGTTGGTAAAAGTGGAGGCAAGGTGGATGGCGGAAGGTGTATGGTCACATGCTTTTGACATTTATAGGATGATGGAGATGGAATGGCTACATATGTTTTGGGTATATGATGGGGGGTGTGATGGAAAGTGGTAGGTTTAGGATGCATGAAAGGATTACCAACATCTTGGCCTTGTTTACCTTGGGGTGTGTATCCAAGGCCATATGAGCATGGAGGGATTTTGACATGGTTTGGCTCCAAAATACCTTGTTCATAAAGGCCTAGACCTTTGCTTTGGTAGTTCATGTTTTGGAGTATGCGATGGACAATGGGACTAGGTGTGCTGTAAACATTAGACTTGAGCTCATTATTGGATGAAGAAGGTGAAGTGGATAAAGGTCGTTGTTGTCCTAAGGAAGAACATTCATGGACAAAGGTGGTAAAACCAATAGGACATGATAGTGGACTTGAAATGGAATCGATGGTCAATGTGAAAGGAGGATCATTAGGATCTTGCTTATGTTCATGTTGATCCAAGTTATTGGTATGATCTTTTATGCTTACGTGGGGGACAAGTGTCTCATCATGACAAGTTGATGTTTGCTCATTATGGATAGGGCTAGATGGTAGATAACTAGGAGCAATGTGGATATCTTGGTCATGGATAGATATAGGATTATGGATAGGATCAAGGTGCTCATGGATGGCTTCTTCATAGGTATCATCTTGATCATAAAGAAGGTAAATGTTATGGATGGGTTGCATGGAAGTGTTTTGATCTTGAGTTGGACTAGGGCTTAATGTTTCCACATGTTTAAGATTATGCTCTTGACATACCTCTTGACTTTGGATGGAAGTGGAAGGTTCTTGAGTGGACTTGATAGGCTCTTGATAGTTATCAACATGAAGGCATGATGGCTCTTGACTTAGGCTTGTGGTTGGAGACTCTTGAATAGACTTGTTGGCTTGTAGGTCACATGATGGGCTTAAAGGGTTAGGTATGTTAATGGAAGCCTCTTGAAGAGGCTCAAGGATATGTGAACCACATGATGAGATTATAGGATTGGACATAACCTTTGGAAGTTCATTGGTAGGCTCATGAATTAGTGTTTGACATGGAGGTAGTTTATTCCTAGCTAGTAGCCAATGGATCACATCCTTTGCAAGTGTATGGGTGGATGGAAAATATAATGGATGTATGATAATGGTAGTTGGTGTTGGATTAGGATTAGGACTAGGATTAGGTTGAGACCTAATTGGATTGGATGGATTAGGATTTGGACTAGATGGGGGTGATGATGTGGCACGATTTCCCATTATAGGTGGGTACACCTTGTAAACAATTGAGATAAATATTGGACATTGATTTGTATTATGGCCTTTTGTCCTATGGTATGCACAATAATCATGTTCATCATATGGACTTTCTTCACATGGTTTGACTTTAGGAAGTTCAATGAGTTTTGCTTCAAGCATCCTTTGTAAAACTCTCTCAGCCGCATCCTTTGGTGAACGATTAGAATGACATGGTGAGGAAGGTAATGAAGGGCTTGGTGGTTTGGAAGGTAAAGGGATCAATGGACTATGATTGGGATCACATGGTGGTGTTGGGATAGGATTAGTTGACTCATGTGATGGCATGTGATTGGATGGTGGTGGCCACTCTAGATTGGTATCTCCCTTGTCAAAGGTTATTAGATCTTGCATAGGATAACTTGGGCATGTTTGCTTTATGTACAAGGGGCCATTGGGATTTTGATATGATTTTTGTTGGAAAGGTGGATTTAGATCTATCAATGGTGCTTGGTGGTCTTGTTGAAAAGGTGTATTTGGACTTACTTGATTTATGTACAAAGAGCCATTGGGACTTGGATGTTGTTCTTGTAATATCACTTGATGGCTTTGTGGATGGGCTTGGTAGTGCATTGGAATGATGGCATGAGGGATTGGATAAGCTTGAGGTGGAGGTTGATAGGTTGATGTGGCATTGACTTGGTGGATAGGTGGATTAAGTTGATAGGAAGTGGATGGATATGACATGTGGCTATAAGGTGGATTAGGTTGATAGGAAGTGGCTAAGGATTGTTGTACTTGTCGAGCTTGACTAGTGGCTAAAAGGTGTTGGACTTGGGCTATGGAGTGTTGTAGTTGAAGTGATTGGCTTGCGTGGGGTTGAGCTTTTTGGATGAAGAATTGTAATATTTCAATGGCGTTTTGGTTTAGGGGTTGTAATCCTTGATAAAGATTTTAGAGGAATCTTTGGAATTTGATTTCTAGGTCCTCTAGTGTAGACATGTTGTCACCACATGTTTGTCTTAAGTCCTTTTAGCAAGTGCTTGCTTAGGGATTTGGATGATGATGTGGAATGTTTAGATGATGTGTTTAGATTGATTTGTTTATGTGTTTGGGTGTTTAGAG
Source organism: Cunninghamia lanceolata (assembly GCA_027924645.1). NCBI lineage: Eukaryota > Viridiplantae > Streptophyta > Pinopsida > Cupressales > Cupressaceae > Cunninghamia > Cunninghamia lanceolata. The sequence goes on along the minus strand of BSBN01000847.1, from coordinate 4,386,414 downwards.
CTTGATATGGCAATATTCAAACAAATGATTATGCATATACACACATGAATCACTCACGCAAGACACATAAGCAAGTTGTTGACTTTGAAAATGAAATGTGATGATTATGCAAGCACATATGGAAGACACATCAACAAGCCTAATGTGTAGTCAAGTGGGTATAGCCAATTAGGTCTTAGGCTATCTATTGCACAAGGTTGACTATGGAATTGAAAGTGAAATCATGCCACACAGCCAGGAGAAAGGGGTAACCCACCCTTCACCTTCACTTCCCAAAGGTATAAAGTTCTTTGGGGCTTAGCCAAGAGTGACAAGATTCCAACTCCCAATGAGGGTGTCTTTCGATTCAGCCTCGATTGAGGTCGTCCCTTGGAGTGGTGTGTCTCCAAGCAGGCCTCCTAAGAAGGGTATGACAAAAGCAAACCAAGTGAGCTGTCACTTGATTCACACTCGCAGTTGTTAATTTCCCCTTAGAAACTTGAAATGTGTAACAAACAGTTCAAGCACTTGTTCTTTTTAGACCCAAATCTAAATGTGATGGAAGACAATGGTTTGTTTTAGCCCAATTTTTTGATATGAATTTGCAAACAATTGTTTATTTTAAAGCCCAAATCCAAGTGTGATGACAAACAAGTTGTTTGTTTTATGCCCAAAATCTAAATGTGTGATCAAATAATGATTAGAGATGAGAGATTAGAATGAGTGCACCTCATAAAAATTGCTTTCCAAGTTGCTATTATGATTGATCCAAATGTTGCTCCAGCTCCTTTGATTCACTTACAAGTCACTGCAAAAAATAAAATGTGATTTGGTTTGCTAGATTGGAAGATATGATTTTTTTTTCTACAAGTCGCGCGTCAAAAATTTCTGAAAAATTAGAATCGCAGGGTCAACTTCAAATCGCCATAACTCTTTGAATACTGAACCAAATCTTTAATGTAACCACTTTTCGGAAAGCTCTCGAAGTCCTCTTTCCAATGAATCTAAGATCTCCTTTTTACAGGACCTGTGTAAAACAAAAAACCCTCTGCAACAGATCTGGTCATAAATTTAAAAAATCAGCAAAAAGTTGCGCGTCAAAAATTTCTGAAAAATTAGAATCGCAGGGTCAACTTCAAATCGTCATAACTCTTTGAATACTGAGCCAAATCTTTAATGTAACCACTTTTCGGAAAGCTCTCGAAGTCCTCTTTCCAACGAATCTAAGATCTCTTTTTTTCAGGACCTGTGCAAAATAAAAAAACTCTCTGCAACAAATCTGGTCATAAATTAAAAAAATCAGCAAAAAGTCGCGCGTCGAAAATTTCTGAAAAATTAGAATCGTAGGGTCAACTTCAAATCGTCATAACTCTTTGAATACTGAGCCAAATCTTTATTGTAACCACTTTTCGGAAAGCTCTCGAAGTCCTCTTTCCAATGAATCTAAGATCTCCTTTTTACAAGACCTGTGTAAAACAAAAAACCCTCTGCAACAGATCTGGTCATAAATTAAAAAAAATCAGCAATATAAAATATCTTCAACCTACAAATCAAAGTGCATAAACCTACAAAAATGAATGATTGACGCTCCAAGAAATCTGATCTTCACAAAAACAACTCAAACAAGAGGGTTAATCAGGGACGTGAGTCCCACCGGGCGTGCCAAAATGTATGTTAGGGTAAAATTGCAAATCAGGGCAAATGAATAAACAGCAATGATAAAAACCCTAGCAATGCACAATGAAGCACAAGACAACATGAAAATTAAAATAACAAATGTAAATGCAAACCGATCTCCATGCTATGCTCGATTTATCTCCATTGCTCTTCTCCACCTCGCATGAGCATGCAAGATTTTGAAGGATTGTTGTTGGAAGAATGTTGGGTGCTCACTTCTGCAGCATAACATTAAGATGAAGATGCTAGAATGAAGGATGCAAAGGCTCTAATGATATTTCAACAGCATGTGGATACTTGAGGATCAATGCATGCTAATGATAATTTGGCAGAATAATGTTACTTGAAGCTCAATGCATTGCTAATGGCTTGTGAGGGGGTTGATTTATAGGAAAGGCTTGGTTCCAATGGATGGCTAGGATCAATTAGGGCTTTAGGTGAAATGGATGGATAGGATTAAGTTAGGTTTCCTTGCACATCAAGAAATTGTAGTCATATGACATGTGGCAAAGGAGGATGAGGCTTAGGTGTGCTTGTGTAGATAAATACTAAAATTAGGTCCCATTAGTTGTGCATGTGAAAGATAAAAGTTGTAACACATGATTGACTAGACAAGTGTTGGAATGTGATGAAAGATGAGTGTTTAATTCAAATAAAATATTTGAATTAGTTGGGATACGAGTTGGATATTAATTAAATAAATAAAATTTATTTAATTAATTGAGAAGTTGAATAGGATGAGATAAGATATGATGTGGAAATTAATTAAATAAATAAAATTTATTTAATTAATTGGGATGGGGATAAGATAAATGGGATTATGCATGTGAAATTAATTAAATAAATAAAATTTATGTAATTAATTGGCTAAGTAGGATGAGGATGGGATTGAATGAGATTTTAATTAAATAAATAAAATTTATTTAATTAATTGGCTAATGGATAAATGGGATTAAGAGTGGGATTTAGGACAAAAATGGCTTATGATGTTTAGGATAATGTTTTAACAAGGTGTTGTAGGACATGGACAAAGTTGGGACAAATTTGGGTGTCTACACACACCATGCTCCATTGCCCTATGAACTTTAGGAGGTGTCTCCGCAGCCTACATCATCTGAAAAATAAAACAACATTATTCAATTATGAAAACTAGAACAGTGATGCAAGTCATGGCTCCTAACATACACACACGTTCACCTAAACATGGAAGTACACACAATAAAGCACACAAGTCATGTATGCATATATACAAATTAGACGAAGATTCATGACTATTGTGTGGTATAAGGGTCAATAAAGGAGAGACCATAGTAGCATCAAATTTTAGGTTTAAGAAGTCATAGAGAGAGTGAAGGTGTTAGTTTAGGTTTAGGTTGATGGTAGGGTAGGGTAGGGTTGTGGAGTAATATAAGCATGACTTGCTAAATTGTTTTAAAAAAATTTAAAAAAATAGTAGGATGAGAGATTCCACCTATTACTAAAAGTGATAAAAACTTTGACTATATGGAAAGGACTCCAACCAAGCAGATAAATGTAAAAGGGCTCCATATAAATACATAACATGATCTAACTCTACAAATAACATGTTAAAGGTATCCAACTATGGAGAATGTACTTTGTCTAGATATTGTAATGAAGCTTTGTACTGTACCAAAAAAAGATATTCATTGTCACCAATGCATCACTATGATACAACTAGACACATAATACCCATTCTTCACCACCAATTCCCATAGTAAAGTCTTGGGTATGGGCATCAAAAACATCACAACCAAGAGTTTAATCTATTGATCTAGCTTCTTGGGTTGAGAACTATGAATTTTGGAGGTAACAATCATTGAAATTGTAAATAAGTTCTTGCTTATTTTGGATAGGGAAGATAGGATCAACTCCCTTATAGATAGAAATTAGAACCCTACTAGGCTCCAAGTATGTAAAGTATATTATATGAGGGAACTTTGATCATTTCAACGGTTAAGGGGTCCGTAGAAAAGGTGGTTGTGTATTTAAAGAGGTGTTTTATATTTCCCTTAAGAAGAATAAAGGAGCCATGAGCATTTGTATGATATCAATACCTTGGAAATATGGTGGTATGTTTAGTTAGGGTAAGGGGTTGCGCTACTTTTGTTAGATTCAAGACAGACAACTGAGAAGGGGGGTGAATCAGTTGTCCCAAAACTTTCTCTTATTAAACACTTAAATCCTTCTTGTAATTTAGCAGCATAATAATAAATCAATCATGGAAACATAATGTAACAATTCAAGAATAGAAACACATTAACACATATGACACCAAGATTTTAACGTGGAAAACCTGTTTAAGGGAAAAACCACGGGGTGACTAACCCAAGATTGCATTCTCTATTAAAAGAATAAGAAGAACAAAGTGGCACATGCCAATTAGGGCTCACTGCCTGAGCACATTGCTCATAAGAGGCCCACTACCTACAAGAGACACACTGTCTACAGAATAATAAATATTACATACTTGAACTAAAGAATAGCATCTTCACCATGCTTGAGTTAGTTCCATTTAAGCTCAATACTTCTACTTTGCCTTTTGCTCTGCTCCTCTCTACCACACTCTCATCTCCACCAAGATACCTTTGAAATGACTTCACAACTTCTTATTTATACAAGACATCGACTTTGGGATAATCATCAAAGTCAGCAAACTTTACAAAGAAAATACATAAATACAACTTGACTTATTACAAAAGACTTCATGCGGATCACCAAACTATTAGCTACATAGATCTGAGACTTCAATATTCTTTGAGGAACATGCCATGCTTCACAGAACATCTTCAAGATCATCCGGTCGGCCAAGTTTAGGAAGAACATCATCATCTAGAAGTAATCCTTCAATTACGAGCTCAATCTTCAATGCGGACCACCAACACAAACTGGACATAATCCAAAGACCTCCACAAGCTTTCCTGAATCACCAAGAACATCCACACTACTTCTAATTACTGAAATCATTCTCTCCTTCATCTGGAACCTCAAGAACATAGTCTGTCATCATTATCATATTGGAATAGATTCTTGCAGACCTCCAGACAATGAACCAATTGAGTTGTCAATACACATTGACTTCCTAAACACTCCACCAAATCTACAGAACAAGATATTGCATTTCCAGATCTCACCAGACCTATTTGTGTCACTTTGTCACCTCTAAACATCTGCCAAAACAAGTTTTACTCATATGGCCATAACTTCTTTAAATCTACATGCGGACCTCTCAAATCTTTACTAGATCTCCTTTAGACACATATCTACAAACCCTTTGATGTGCAACCTCTGATCTTCATCTTAGCTGGGATCTTTACATCACTATCTTCATTATTCTTCTTAATTCCTGATAGGACTAATTTTCTCAATATCCTCAGCATACAACTCATCCAATCCTTGACATCAATGCAATAGGAGTATGTTGACATCAATGACAACACCGGTTATGCCCATACTTGCAACAATCTCCCCCTTTGTCATTGATGGCAACATATGATGTGAAAAACTATTTTAACCATAAAGATAAGAACTTCTCCTCACTGACTGTTATAACTCCCCCTATCAACAACAACCATTCACATGTCTTCTCTTTCTTTATTGCTCCCCCTTTGATAAACAATCACTTTTTGTTTTTCACATGTCTTCTCTCCCCCTTTGACATCAATAGCAAAGGGTACATACTTGCATCAATTAGAATCATACCATCTACTCCCCATGAGTAGCAGCTTCCCATCATCAATCTAGACCATAAGATATAATTGTGAGATCCACCGGACTGATGCACATCAGTGCACCCTAATTTAGAATCAGAGGGGTAATAACCCCTAACTTCTCCTTGAGATACTCAAAAGAGTCCTTAGGTAGAGGTTTAATAAAAATGTTTGCAATCTGATCCTTGGAGGGCACAAACTCCAATCCAACTTCATTCTTGTTCACCTGCTCTCTCAAAAAATGAAACTTGATGGATATATGTTTTGTCTTTGAATGCAACACTAGATTTTTTGATATATTTATTACACTTGAATTATAACAGAAGATTTTGATAGGTTCCTCATACTCCACTCTAATGTCTCTTAGCATTTGCTTCATCCACAATACTTGAGTGCAACTACCTACTTCTGCAATATATTATGCTTCTGTAGTGGACAGAGATATTGTCTCTTGTTTCTTGCTCAGCCAAGAAACCAATCTTTAACCCAAAAAGAATGCTCCACCACTGGTACTCTTCTGGTCATCCACATCTCTTGCCCAATCTGCATCTATATATGCATGAAGAGAGAAATCATGATCTCTAGGATACCATAAACCATACTCAACTATCCCTTTTAGATATCTAAGAATCCTCTTGATTGTAATGACATGAGATTCTCTAGGATCAACTTGGAATCTAGCAACAAGACCAACAACATTCATAATGTCAGGTCTAGTTTGAGTAAGATACAATAGTCCTCCAATCATTGACCTGTACTTTTTCTGATCAACCTTAGGAGAGTCATCATCTTTGCTCAATTTACATCCAGTTGCCATAGGAGTATTCATTGGTTTTGAGTCTTCCATCCCAAATTTCTTCAACAATTCTTTCACATATTTGGTCTATGAAATGAAGATTCCTTTCTTTGTTTGAATGATTTGCAAACCCAAGAAGAAATTCATTTCCCCAAACATGGACATCTCAAATTCACTTTTCATTTGATTTGCAAAAGTTTTGCACATACTATCTCTTCCTCCAAAAATGATATCATCAAAAAATACTTCAACAATCAAGATATTTTCATGATCAATTTTGAAGTACAAGTTACTGTCAGTAGTACCTTTTTTGAAACCAATCTTCAAAAGATGCTTATCCAGTCTTTCATACTAGGCTCTTGGGGCTTGTTTGAGTCCATACAATGCTTTCTTCAACTTGCAGACCATATAACCATGAACAGACAATTGGAATCCATCCAGTTGCTCAATGTAAACTTCTTCTTCCAAGTCACCATTCAGAAAGGCAGACTTGACATCCATCTGATATACTTTGAAGTCCTTGAAGGCAGCAAAGGCAAGAAATAATCTGACTGCTTCAATTCTTTCCACTAGAGCAAAAGTTTCTTCAAAATCAATTCCTTCTACTTGGGAATAACCCTTGTAGACCAATCTGGCTTTATTTCTGACTACTTCACCATCTTCATTTAATTTATGCTAGAAGACCTATTTGGTTCCAATCACATTTTTATTTCTAGGTCTGGGAACAAGATCCCAAGTGTGATTTTTCTCAATTTGCATCAGCTCTTCATTGCTTTGGTCCATCTTTCATCATTGTATGCTTCATTCACTGTCTTTGGTTCAATCTTTGAAATTAGACAATACTTTTCTAAGTCTTGAGCAATCTTTCTTCTTGTCTGAACACCTTTGCTTTTATCACCTATGATCTAATCTTTAGAGTGATTTAGTCTTACATACCTAGGAATTTTGGGAATTTCTTACACTTCTATTTCTTGAACTGGTTCATTCAAACTTATCTCTTCTTCTTGATTCATCAGATCAGTCTGGATCTGAATTTCAGAAGGGGCTTGGACTTCTTGGACCAAAACATCATTCTGATCATCTTCATCAAATTCATAAAACCTTGAGGGTTTTTCAATACCTTCATCAACCTTCACATTTGTACTTTCTATAATCTTAATCTCTTGTTATAACACCGGTATGCTTTGCTTTGAGTAGAATAACCCAAGAATATTCCTTCATCACTTCTAGCATCAAATTTGCCAAGGTCTTCATCTCTTTTAATATAACATTTGCTACCAAAGACTCTGCAATACTTCACAGTGGGAGTGATGCCAAACCATAGTTCATAAAGGGTCTTACCATAATTGCTTCTGATTTGTACTTGACTAAGAGTATAGACAGCAGTGCTTACAATTTCTCTCCAATATATCTGACGAACATTTGCTTCCATCATCATGGTTCTAGATGCTTCCTGGATGGTCTGGTTCTTTCTCTCCACTACTCCATTCTGCTATGGAATCCTTGGAGCAGACAACTATCTTTTTATCCCATGTTTCTCATAGAATTCTATGAACTCCCTGAATGTGAATTCTCCACTTCTGTTAGACCTAAGACATTTTATGTTTAATCCGATTTCATTCTCTACCATAGCCTTGAATATTTTGAATTTCTTAAGAACCTCAGATTTCTCTTTTAGAAAATTCACCCACATCATCCGGGAGTGGTCATCAATTAATAACATGAAGTATTTATCACCTTGCAAACTCCTGATTCTTGTCAGACCACATAGATCAGTATGTATTAAGTCCAACAATCCGGTAGAAGATTGTTCCTTACTTTTGAATGTGACTCTGTTTTGCTTACCCAACTGACATTCTTTGAACAAACTATTAGTAGGTTTCACCAGTCTTGGAAGATCTCTTATAGCCTGAGGATTGCTTATCTTGATGATATTATCAAAATTCACATGACACATTCTCCTATACCACAACCAACTCTGATCAATTTAAACAAATAAACAACTTTTACCAGTACCAACCAAGTGGAAGATATTACCTTTTGTTTGAGTACCAGATGCAATCTCTGTTTTAGAACTTTCAAAGATCTTACATTTTCCATTTTTGAATTAGAGATCATAGCCTTTGTCCACCAACTATCCAACATTGAGAAGATTGTTCTTCAGACCTTCAACATACAATACATTACTAGTTTTGTTCTTTCCATCAAAACAAATAGTTCCTCTACCTCTGATCTTGCCAGCAGAATTATCACCAAATTTTACCACTCATCCTTCATATCTTTCCAAAGCTATGAACTTATTTTTGTCACCTGTCTTATGGTGGGAGCATCCACTGTCAATGACCTAATCATCCTTTTCTTCAACTTGAGCAGCCATAGCTCTTTCTACCATTTTATGATTGACATATTTAGAGGGTATTGGATCTTCTTCCTTGATGGAAATAAACACCCATTCACTTCTGGATTTGTTTCTTGTCTCTAATTCATCATCTGTTATTCCTTCATCATCATCATCTTCATGAACATAGTAACATTTCTTTTGGAATCTTGATCTGTTAGGATTTGCCCTTGAAAATCTTTCCAGACACCTTGAGGCAAAATGACCAATCCTATTGCAGTTGAAACATGTGAAGGGCAATTTTCCTTCATACTTACCGGATCCTCTTGACAGTCTTTTTGCAATAAGGGCTTCAAGTTGAGCAGCTTTTGCTTCATCTTCTTCCAAATCTTTTCTTGCTTTTTCATACCATGATAGTTTCTTTGAGGAGTTCTCTCTCGGATCAAACTTTTGTTTGCCTTTTACAGAGGCACTAGCTTTGAATGCAGATTCAGTCTTGGGGGGTGTATCTCCAAACTCAGCCAATTCAAATGTAGCTAATTTTCCAACCAATTGATCTCTTGTGATGTTTGAAAAAGATTTGAATTCTTCAATAGGAGCAACCTTGTATTTGTAAGAAGGAGGTAGGGATTTAAGAACTTTGGCAACAATCTCATCTTCATCCAAGATTCCACTAGCACACCTAACAAACAAGCTCATTTACTTTTGGCATAAATGTAGTGATATTTTCATCTTCAGTCATCTTCAGGTTTTTAAATTTTCCTTTTAGACTCTGTAGCTTGGCACATTTAACATACTTGTCTCCTTCATGCAGAAGTTCCAGTTTTTCTCAAATCTCATATGTAGTTTGTAGATCTATAACATTTGTTAGCTCTAAATCAGATAAGGCACTTAGTAGAGCTTCTTTAGCCCAAATATTATTTTTAGCATCTCTAATTTCATCTATGGTTCTCGGACCATTATGTGGAGGAACATACTTCTTTGAAGCCATGATCCAATATTGCATTCCCATACATTGCAAGTGACATTCCATGCGGCTATTCCAAAGAGTGTAATTGGTTCCATCAAACCTCAGACTATCCTTCTTGTAGGAAGACATCCTGGATCTCCTCAAGTGGTTAAGCTCTTTTAGAGGAACTTAGCTCTGATACCAATTGTTAGATTCAAGACAGATAACTGAGAGGGGGGGTGAATCGTTGTCCCAAAACTTTCTCTTATTAAACACTTAAATCATTCTTGTAATTCAGTAGCATAATAATAAATCAATCATGGAAACATAATGTAACAATTCAAGAGAAGAAATGCATTAACACATATGACACCAAGCTTTTAACGTGGAAAACCCAGTTAAGGGAAAAACCATGGGGTGACTAACCCAAGATTGTATTCTCTATTAAAAGAATAAGAAGAACAAAATGGCACGTGTCAATTAGGGCTCACTGCCCGAGCACACTGCTCACAAGAGGCCCACTGCCTACGGGAGACACATTGTCTACAGAATAATAAATATTACATACTTGAACTAAAGAATAGCATCTTCACCATGCTTGAGTCAATTCCATTTAAGCTCAATCCTTCTGCTCTACCTTTCACTCTGCTCCTCTCTACCACACTCTCATCTCCCCCAAGATGCCTTTGAAATGAATTCACAACTTCTTATTTATACAAGACATCAACTTTGGGATAATCATCGAAGTCAACAAACTTTATAGAGAAAATACACAAATACAACTTGACTTATTACAAAAGACTTCATGCGGATCACCACACTATCAGCTACACAAATCTAAGACTTCAATCTTCTTTGAGGAACACGTCATGCTTCGCACAACATCTTCAAGATCATTCGCAAGATGTGTAAGTCATCTGGTCAACCAAGTTTAGGAAGAACATCATCATTCGAAAGTAATCCTTCAATTACAAGCTCAATCTTCAATGCGGACCACCAACATAAACTAGACATAATCCAAAGACCTCCACAAGCTTGCCTGAATCACCAAGAACATCCACACTACTTTTGATAACTGAAATCATTCTCTCCTTCATCCAAAACCTCAAGAACATAGTCTGTCATTACTGTCATATTGGAATAGATGCTTACGGACCTCCAGACAATGAACCAATTGAGTTGTCAATTCACATTGACTTCCTAAACACTCCACCAAATCTGAAGAACAAGATATTGTATTTCTGGATCTCACTGGACCTATTTGTGTCACTTTGTCACCTCTGAACATCTACCAGAACCGGTTTTACTCATATGGCCATAACTTCTTCAAATGTTCATGTGGACCTCTCAAATTTTTACTGGATCTCCTTTAGACACATATCTACAAACCCTTTGATGCGCAACCTCTAATCTTCATCTTAGCTAGGATCTTTACCTCATTGTCTTCACTGTTCTTCTCTATTCTTGATAGGACTAATTTTCTCAATATCCTCAGTATACAACTCATCCAATCCTTGACATCAATGCAATAGTAGTATGTTGACATCAATGACAACACCGGTTAGGCCCATACTTGGAACAACTTTAACCCTAAGGTTTTATAGAGTCTTGTGCTTTTTGGTCTATTGATATTGATTAAGTTGTAGATATTAATGTTGGTTAGGTTGATTAGTTTAAACATAGTGTTATTAATAAAAAAAATATTAAATTTTAAGCTTTAGTGGGTTGAAAGTTTTTAAAATTTTGAAGTGAGGAGTTTGATAATTTTAAGAAAAGTTCATGGTTCACTTAAGAGGTTAGAAATTAACAAAAGAAAATACTAGGTTGTAGATGTTGAAATGGTTCTATTTTATTAGAAAATATATTAGTTCATGAAAAATTGTTTAGTTTAGGTGTTGAAATAGTCATGGTTTATTGATGTTTAGACATAAATTACATGGACCTTTATTCGAGTGCAAGTTTGTAATAATCATGGTTCATTGGTGAAGTTATCAACCTATTAAGCAATTATTAAATTATAGGCTCAAAACAATGGTGGTTCATTGGTGAAGATATTTGTGTCAAAATAGTCAAGTTTCATTTATAAACATATCAAACTAACGAAACATTATCAGGTTGGAATGGAAATGGTCATGGTCCATTGTTAGAATATATTAGGCTCATGATTCAAGATTCGAGTACCACCTCTTTGCAGCACAGAATGCCTCTTTTTTTACTCTATCTCTAGGTTTTCCATCTCATGTGGCAGATTTTTGAATTTCACTTTTGATTCTCATGCATTCTAGATGGTGAACTCTCGTGGCTCTTCAACTAGTTGTGAACTCGTGTGAAGATTTGGCTCTCTTGGTGATATACTATAGCTCTTTCTTATGCTTCCTCAAATCTCCATTGCTATTGTGCTCTTTTGGTACATGTTTATGTGAGTTCTTGGAGGATTTTGTGCTCTCTTTCATCTCAAAGAATATAGTAGTATTAAATGAAGGGTCCTCATTAGACTTAGGTGGGTTAGATGTAGGATCAAAAGTAGGGATGGAAGAAATTGAGCCAATAGGATTGACATAGTTTGTAGGGGAATGGGTTAGTGTAGATTTGAAGATTTTGGTTTGGGGTGACTTGTTGCCCCCATAATTAATACCTAAAACCTAGATGATGTTGGAGTCAATCATATGCTATATAAGATGTCATAGGCTCGTGCCTCTCTCTGGTGTCATGTCCTGGGGTCTAATTGGTGGTAATTGGATGAGTTTATTAGAGAGAATTTATTGAAGAATAGTGTGGAGGGGATCAACAAGCTTTGGAGACATGTATGGAAAATGTGGTAGCACAGACAAGGTAGTGAGCTGTTTGAAAAGATGCCTCAAAGAAATGTGGTCTCATGGCACGATGTCCTTGTCTATGCATCTGCTTGTCATGGCATTCCATGAGGCCACATTTCTTTGAGGCATTTTTTCAAATAACTATATTGTAATTGAAATTTTGTCATCTATCAACATCTAGTTATTAGTTATGCAATGTCTAGTAATGCTTTGAGTTTGAAAGATGTGCAATGCAATGTAATCAATGATATGAATATAAAACACAAAAATCTAGTAAGTACAATTCATTAGTTAAACTGTTCATTTTTTTACCTGAGTGAAGCTTTGAACTCCACCACCACTGGTAGGTGTTGCTGTGAAATCTCCAAGATTAACCTATTCAACATCCAAAATTAGATATTAAAATACCATTCATATAACAATGCTATTCACATGTAATATTTATAGTACCCCGACAGTAGATGTCATAGTGTAATATGCAGGTGGAGAACCGCTGAAAACTACATCAACACTATGACCCTAAAACTTCATTAAAATCATCAAACTAAATTAGTTAATCTTGCAATTCAAAAATGAAATTTAATAAATTAAATTTAATGAACTTGCTAAGATTTAACTGAGTATCAAGGCTAAAAGTCTCACTTAGGAGGGCATCTGTCATCACCATCTGCTCAGCTACAGATGTAGCCTACACACCTACATCCCGACTATCCCTGGGGTCATAACCACATGCTGACCACAAGCCTGACAAGTATGGGGTGGAGCCCTACTCCTCGAACTCTCCCCTGATCCATGTTGTGTTACAGGACTGGCATGCTCTATGATGCTTTGGGTCAAGGCACTAATGGACTAAAGTGTCTCAACCTCAGCACTCTCCTTAACAATGGAAGAGATAGACACGTGCTTGTGGGCTGGACTAGTGAGTGCTCATCACCGGCCACTATGGGTCAACACGTGCCCCTAGTCTATCCTGTGTTGACCCCCACCTCTACACTAGAAGTCCCACATATCAAAATAGTTTAGCACTTTATTTTTGACAAACTCGTAGTAGAGTTTACTCAAAAAGTATTGTGGGACCTCATTATTGTTGCATGGAGGATGGTCAAAAACCATCCACCACCTCTGCCCAAAATTGTCCCTTATCACTTGGTTGTTGCACCAATGGATAGGGAACCTCTTACATGTAAGGGGTAGAGGTTGATTTGTTCGTGGGTCTGTGAAAATGGAACACAAGTCCAATTTTGTAATTTGTTTGTTTTTAACTTGTTCATAGGACAACTTGTCTACATAGAACTCTCTAAATTCTCTCCTCTTTTCTGACCAACTAGAGATTTGCTTTCTAATTGAATCTACATTTGATAACATAGATTCAAGAGATTGAGAAAGTGCGGATCTATGTGAGGTTGAAGTTGCATGATCTTTCAACCTTCCAATTATGTCCTCAATTTGTTTTTTATTGTTTTCAATTTGCCCCATTATATTTTCTTGTGTTCCAAGGGCATATTGAGGAATGAATAGAGGTGTTTGTTGTTGGGGTTGTTCTTCAGCAAGTATTTGTTCTTCAGGTGATGGAGGATTTTGAGGATTTTTAGGAGGAGGTGCATTATCAATTCCTATAAATTAAAGAAATTTATATCAAAAAACTACTTAAACCTACCTATTTAGCAACAAATTCGCACAAGAAAGAAAATAAAACTTGCTCCTTCATCCTCCCCGATGTCGTGGTAGCATTTTGATGATAAATTGGTGATAGATTGCTGACAATATGCCCTTCGATAACGTGAGTGCGCTCTCCTTTATCTGCAAGCCACAAGTTTGCTATGAAATGTAATGAAACAATGAAATGAAATGTAGGTTTTTTTTAAAAATAGTAGAGCATAATGCGTTCGCATTATAACGCGTGTGCGTTATGGATTGGTGTTGCCGAGCCTTAGGCTTGACATCACCAAGCCATAACATGAGTGTGTTATAATGTGCTCACATTATGGCTTAGATTTTTTTTTTAAAAAAGTTGGCCACTTTTTGGCCCCCCAACGTTTTTTACCCTTCTTGTACATATTATGTAATGTATTATCTGTATTTCATTTATTTTCTATTTTATGCATAATGATTAGTTGCCTAAGATCTTAATTTTTAACATTTTATCAAAGCCAATTAGGTTATGCTAATCATTTACTATATGCGAATTCAATTTATTTATTTATTTATTTTTCATCATGATTTAATATCTAAATTACTTGAATAATCATGGCTAGACTAAGTTGACAACAATGGTTCTAAGATATGTGAAGGTGGATAAATAATTAGTTGGATATTTTCAATTTTGCAGATATTGACAACTTCCTTACTTCGGGTGAAATTTTTTTATTTCTTTAAGATAATATAAAGATCAATGTCAATAGGGTGCAACTAAACAAAATTGAATTGAGACTCTTTGTAAAAAAATGAAGTAGGCCATTTTGGGCATAATCTAGACTATCTTAAATATTGTGAAATCAATAGTAACATGTGTTGAGTCTCAAAAATGTAGGACCTCTCCTCTAGCATCACAACTAAAAATGATACAAGGGGAACAAGGTATCTCATGTAGAGAGAGTGATACATCCACAAGGAGGATGTGGTTTTTTGGGCCAATGGATAGGATTAGGGAGAATTATCTTCTACTTTAGGCTCCATAGAACCTAGGGGGTATTCCCTTGAGATCTTGAAATGTAATTAGGATTGGAATGGAGATTTGGCCACCATGCCCTAATGGTAGTTAGAAGCAAGCCTACTAGACCTCACAAACAATAGATATGTACAAGCTTGCATATGCACCTAAATATGTAAAATGAATTATATCACATAAGGTGAGTCCCCTTAACATTTCATACTACATATGAATCTTGTATCTCATCAACACAATCCTCTAGAGATTTATTTGGCACTAGCTTGCTATAGGTGTTCATTATTGAAGCTACGAGTTACAAAGATGAGCAAAACTCTGACATACATGAACCTCTAATCATTTCATTCAGGTGTGAATCTCTTAGGTTATTGCAAAGGTAATAATGTTGATTCATGTAGGCAAGCAAGGAAGGAAACTAAACTATAGAAAAAAGGAAAAATGCTTCAAATGAAAATTATTGAAGTCTAAGCCAACCTAAATGGCATCAAATCCATTGAGAAATAGAGTGATAACATGGAAGTAAGGAAAATATCCATATCTAGAGCTACAATTATATCATTAAAATAACAAAATTCTACACATCATACATACTTAATCATCTATCTCAAAATAACAACATTCCACATGTAAAGGAGGGAGAACATTACAAGAGCTACGTAATGCTTTATAATGTTGTTACATTAATCAACACTTTGTTACATTAGGTTAGAAAATGTTTCAAAAGAGGATCCACATCTAGGTTCAAGCATCCTCGTGAAATGTTATAGTATACCAGTATGACAATGCAATCACCCAACCCAACTATAACCATAAAAACAACATTAACCTCTTACAAACACTACGGATTCATCATTTGATGCCATAGAATATGCCTTCAGTAGCCAAGGAAGAGAAAATGGCTTAGAGACCAACACATTTTACATCCTATAGTTGTGTATTTATGTATTTTAGAATCATGTCCCTCTATAGCCTGTCACATTTCATGAAAATCCTCTACTAGCAATGTGATCAATATGCCACTCATCTTGTTGCAACAATATTACCCTTAGATCCAGTACTTGATGATCTAGGGTAGCTAGAAAATCCTTCCCACACATAGAAAGTAGCCTTGATACCTATTTGTATACCTACAACAACTAGAGTATACATTAATGATGTTGAGGTGCCCATACTTGTTTTTAGTCTTAGCACTTGGCCTTGTATGTGGATCTGCAATAGATAGGATCTCAACTACAACATTGATGGTGATTGTTGACTCATCCCTTGCATTCTCCGCAAAAACATACTCCCTAGACATAAAAGTTTTTTAAAATTTTACAACCTTTGACATATGGCCAAAACATAGGGGAAATAAATGAACAACATCAAGTATGTGTTTGACCAAAGGGGGCCCATTAAAGATTTCTCAAATTGGTTATAAATGATGAGAAAAATAGGGCTAAGACAACAAGGGAGAATCAAATTTAGACAAATTTGTAAAATTAAATTAGGTCCCAATATTGGCTCTAGTTCGAGATGCATGTCTCTTGTAGGCACAATGAGAATTCAACTATCTCCACAAGTAGACCAAAAGGAAAAAAAGGCATAAGGAGGAAGGGCATACCAAACAAACCAATATGCACAAGACAAGACATAAAAATGAAGTATGTACAAAAAATGAAGTATGTACAAGATAGCGTACAACTAGTGACATGAAGGCACAAATGACATAGACATTCTACCACTACAATAAAAAACTTCAAAGTACTTGCAGGTTAGACCCTACAAAAATGATCCATGGCATAAGGCTATGGATAAAGTATACAAACCACTTTCCTTCATCAAGGAGTTGATCTCCCTCAGACTGAAAGTGTATTCACCACCCAGCTGCAACAAATGACATCCTTTACATGCATGCATCAATTTGTGAACAATGTCTAGAATGTGAAGACAAACCCGAACATCAAATTCATCACTACAATGTACTCACTAATAGTAGGTGCCTGATTCTTGCCATCTCATCCTACCATACATTTTCACATATGTTCATGACACCAAGAGGTGAATGTTATTAAAATTTAGGTCAACAATAGAAATGAAATATATTGATGAAAGAAAACCTTCACCATCCATGGTTACAACAATACTATGCTTGCTTACCTTCCTATGTGAGTTAAGGGAAAAAGAAAACCTTTACAATTCACATGGAAAAGAAAAAACATGCCTGATTACTCTACTAATTTGCATAAAGAAGAACTTCTTCATGTAGGTTAGATTGAAAAGATTCAATCTTAGGCATACTTCTATGTGAGGCTACAACATGCTAGAACTTAGGCATACACATACCTTGCTACTCATTCATATCAATATCTGACACAAAGGACTCAACCTCTAGTGAAACATAAGCACCCCCAAGGGTTGGCACATTGCTCATTTCAAAGTGAAAAGCTTCATAATCATTAATATTTCTACCAAGTTCCTAGACATTAGATCACCAACATGCATTATCAAATTGAGACACTTCATAAGAAGGACCAAATCCTTCAAGTTGTCTATCTATTTTGGGCTCATTTTGGCAACTTTTTGTGTCACATTCACTATTGAAATTACATTGCTATCATCTTACCTCTTCTTCCTCGTTCACTCTAACAACATTTTCCTATAGTGTTCTTGAAGCACAATAAACATGGGGAAGACAACACATCTTGCACCAAAGAAATAGGCTCTCATATGCATCGACATTATCACCATCATCACAACCATCAAGGGCAAGGTATTCAAACTAAAAATCAATATCTACACTATCACTTACCTCAACAATCTTATCACTAAGTGCAAGCATCTTCATATCATTCTCATGTAGACAAACATCTACAAAAAGGTCAGCATCAATAGCCTCATCCTCATTAACAACAACAAAGGAGGAGAATATATCAAACAAGAAACTAGTTTCATGTTCATCCTTGACATGACACGAGTCACAGTTGTCATAATCATCCTCATAAATTGATTCACTTGGTTTCTCACCTATGCACACAAACTCCTCTATGTCCATTGGGAAATCATAAAGTACAATGCTACATACATCAACTTCAAGAGCGATCCAACTTGCATATCAATGTCATCATATCTAGAAGGTGACTCATTCAATTGAAGGTAATTGCACATGTTGGCCTCATTATCTACACAACGGTCATAAGATGTTGCATCATACTTATCCACCTCCTCAATATTAAGAGAAGTAATATCAATTTCATATGAAGCCTCAATAGCATTTGCCCACAATAGGATATGGTCTAGAGCCTTAGGTTTGAACTTAGTTGGACAAAGGCTAGCCCTAGGATGAATGCATCACAAAGTAAATCAATGCATTTATTCTCATTTGGCGTGTAATAGTTGAGTATGCAAGACAAAGTAGACATAAATATTTGACAAAAAATTGGAATCAAATCACCCTCTTGCCTTTTGATGCTTGCAATTACATGGACATGAGAGAAAGGATCAACACCAAGTGCACACCACTCACCAAAGGCTGCAATTAAACTATCCCAAGAAGAAAAATAGTAGTCTAAAAAACTACATAACCATTTCTTTGAATCTTCATTAAGAGATTTAGAAAAAAAAATATCATCCACATATCATCATCTACATAATGATACGTGTTCATAAAATTGAAAAATTCTTGTGCATGTGCTTCCCCTTGAGATAAATCTAGTCCCTCAACCTAGGAAATTGTAGGTAAATCTCATGTGTCATACATTAAAAATCATAATTTACCCATGACAAGTCCAATTTCTCATATGCATCAACAAGGGGAATATTAGGAAGTCTAATTATTTGAGACTTGGTGACATGGTTCTTCAAAAATGTAGGCTGGGATTTGGATTGCAAACAAGGCTCAAGTAACTTGATTTGATTTTTATTTTCTTTTTGCTACCTAATAAGCTCATTGTGATTGTGTATGGATGCTTGGTTTTGGGGTAGGATAGCATAAGATGTAGATATGTTTGAATAGAAAGGAGAGGTATCTTCATACGAGTCATAGGAATCTACTTCATTGTAGTTTCTAGGGATTGAGACACAAGAAGGTACATGTGAAGGCGTAACCCTAGAGTTATCATTATTTAGCTAGTAAGCCATGACTAGAATGTTCTATTATGCAAGTCAAAAAATTGATCTTATAACTATATGTTTCTGTACCATGAAAGAAACTTTGTCTTAAGAGGAAGGAAGAAAATTCTTGTGTACCTTTGTTACAAACTGCTGCAAACTTGGGATATATTCTTGATGCATTGACAATAAATAGGTTGCAACAACAATTAAACTTTGTTCTTGACAACAGAGTCAGCACCTCTTTCAAAAGAGAAAATCCTAATAGTGTGAATCACCAAGGAATAAATATTTTTTTTGGTTCTCTCACCAACAAGGTCTTCAATATTCTCATCGCCTAGCATAAGATCAATCTAAATTTTCCCCAACAAAGTCACCATTTTGTTGGATCTCAAAAATGTAGGACCTCTCCTCTAGCATCACAACCCAATGTGAGACAAGGGGAACAAGGTATGTTAGGAAGAGATAGTGATACATCCACAAGGAGGAGGTGGTTTTTGGGCAACACATAGGATTAGGGAAAATCCTCTTCTTCTTCAGGCTTTATAGAACCTAGGGGGTATTCCCTCAAGGCTTTGAAATGGAATTAGGATTGGAAGAAGGCTTTGGATACCATGCCCTAATGGTAGTCAAAAACAAGCCTACTAGACCTCACAAACAATAGATATGGACAAGATTGCATATGCACTTAAAGATGTAAAATACATTATACCATATAAGGTGAGTCCCCTTAACATTTCATACTACATATCCATCTTTTATCTCATCAACATAGCCCTTTAGATATTTATTTGACACTAGCTTGTTGTAGGTATTTATTATTGAAGCTATGGGTTGTAAAGATGAGAAGAACTCTTTCATACACAAACCTATAATCATTTCATTCAAGTGTGAATCTCTTAGGTTATGGAAAAATTAATAATGTCAATTCATGCATACAAGCAAGGCAGTAAACTAAACTATAATAGAAAAGGGAAATGCTTCAAATAAAAATAATTGAAGTCTAAGCCAACTTGATTGGTGTGAAATCCATTAGGCAACAGAGTGATATCATGTAAGAAAGGAAAATATCCATATAGAGCTATAATTGTATCATTAAAACATGAGAGCTCTACACATTTTACACACTTAATTATCCATCTCAAAACAACAACATTCCACATGCAAAAGAGGCAGACCATTACAAATAACTATGCGATGATTTATAATGCTATTATATTAATCAACAGGCTATTACATCAAGCTAACAAATGTGGAAAAAGAGGATACATAATTAAGTTCAAACATCCTCCTAAAATGTTACAGTCTACCATGGAGACATATGATAGTATAGTCACCTAGCCCAACTATAGCCATATAAATGATGTTAACCCCTTACAAACACTATAAATTCATCATTTGATGCCCTAGAATTGATGCAGGAGCATCTGGGTCCACAAGTGATCCTACATCACCCAAAAAAAATTTAGGTTTGATTTTTAGTTTAATTCAATTTTTTGTTTCTGTTGATTTTTGGTAGTTTCTTCAAGAGACTTTCATGGTTCAAGTTAATTTGAGGCATTAGAATCATTTCTGAATGAGGTGACAATTTGTTTCGAGTCTATTTAGCTTCTTTGGTTCAGTGACAGGCCGTCAATTTATATGTAGCAAATTGTCACATATTTGCATCTCACAACCAAGAAACATTTTTAGGTCTGACAATATTTCTTGTTGTGCTATTTGTTGACTCAACTGAGTCATCAAGGAGGCAGGGTCCATGTTTTGGGATTTAGTGAAAGGACGCAACAAAGCCATTGATTCTAGAAGTGTTCGAATGATACCAAGTGGTTAAACCTCGCAACTCCTAATGATTGTAGTCCTAACAACATTAAATTGAAGTGACATTGAGACATGTGGCACTAAGTCACATTGTGGTTGGATCCTCCCATGTTCTATCGAATGTAAAGAATCAGTGGTTCCCCATGACACTTGGCACCTCTGTGCACATTTGAAGGTAAGTCTAACAACCATAAATAGAAGTGTCATTGAGACACATGGCTTTGAGTCACATCACTGGTAGGTCCCTTCTATGTTCATAAAGCAGAGGCATCTTTAGAACCATCCAATCAAGGGTTTCATCCAATGGCTGCACATCTCAAGAGATTCATAGGAGATGTTGAAGAGTGTCACAATTGTGCATAGTTTTAGAAATACAACACTAAAACATGATTTTTAATGTGTTTGTTATGGAGTAAAAAGTGTACACTAGCATTTTACACCTAGTTTGGCACCTGGGTGGACCTAAAACATGTAATTCTTGATCTTGATGCACAAAACCTAGAAAATAACGACTTATCCCAAAAGTTGTGGGGCTAAAAGACCAGGGCACCCAAGCACCTTGGGCCCTCCTTTAGCTTGAACCTAAATTGGTGGCATGTGAGATTAAGACATCTTAAATGATTCCTCATGTTGGTGCTATTTGGTTTATTCATTATTGGTGAGCAGGAATGCATATATAAGCAAGTTAGTTTATTCATTTGAACATTTAAGCAATCTAGGCACTTTTGCACTCTCTCTTCTTCTATCTCATGCTCTTTATTCTTCTCTAAAGCTCTCTATGGTGGATTATTGTTGTTGCACCAACTTATTGAAGGTCTTGTGAAGATATTTGTACTTCTATGGGCTACACCAACTTCTTGAGTCAATTTGTGATGTCTCTTCAAGCAAGCTAGGGTTTCCATGCTCATGGTGACTCCTCTCCTTTATGCTTTCTTACAACATTCTATTCTACTTTAGATTTGCCTTTGCCCTACTAGGGCACACACTCTTTGAGATCTCATCATTTCTATTTTGGAGGTGGAAACACCATTCATGGAGCTTGACTTAGCAAAGCTCCTAAATAGCACCCAAGCATTTTCCTTCTTGCATGTGTGCAAGTAGCATCCAGAAGAATCTACAGAAAATAAGTTACAAGAAGCAGGAACATAGAAGGGAGAAGACATAGAAAAATTCACTCTTCTAAACCCTAATTAGGGTCTAGGGTGTCCAAGCACTCTAGTCCTTTGGGCTCTCGAATCTGGATCCAGGTTCTAGTACTCTCTAATCCTCACTGTGGTGTTAGATTTCTGATATCTATTTTTGACAGTCTGTTATGAGTAGATCTTTGTGTTGAACACCCAAGGTACTGAGAGGGGGGTGAATTAGTACTTTATTAAAATTCTTACTTATTGAACTAATAATCCATTTAATGGATGAAATAACAAAGCAAATTAAACATAGAACAAACAACCAAAATCCATCACACGAACACCAGGATTTTTATGTTGAAAAACCATGGTGAGTGTTAGCTCACAATATATTGTGTAGGATCAATACTAAATTACAATAAAGGCTCACTGCCTTAGGGCTCACTATCCAAAAGAAGTGCTCACTGCAAGAAGGTTCGCTGCCTAGAGAAAGAAAGAAGAAAGGAGATGGCTCACTGCAAAAAATGAACTGCTTTGATTGCATCTACATATGCATGATCGCAGCTCCAATGAATGCTCAAAATACTATCTCAAAACTCTTCATCTTTGATTGCTCTATTTCACTATTCTGCTCTTACATTAGACACGGTCTCTCTTCTTCTGTTCTAGTCTCCTACTTTGCACTTTCACATATTCCACACATATATATTCCAAAAACTCTACACAAACACCGAATTCAATCTCATATTTATATCTACAACAAAAAAACTTCATACTAGGTCAGCCAGATAATGTGTACCGTGTAGTCATACATTACATACTTTGTTGGCCAAATTCATTCTCCAAAATCTATAGCGGACCCAAACAATATTTGAAACACCTTCTCACATGTCGGCCTCAACTATTTCACCACTTAGAATTAAGTTTCAAACACCAAAACTTACTGCTCACACATCATACTGTCATGTCAGTCTTATCCACAGACTGCCCATTGAATCAATTCAACTGTCAGATAACATCTTCCACTACAAACCACAAGACTTGCTCAAATCCATATCAGAGACTCCTCACATGTCATAGATCACACCTCTAGAACCACAGAGTAAAATATTGTTTTGCAGTAGAATGCAGACCACTGGAATACATACCCTGTCACATTCAAACTGCACCATACTAAGTAGCAATACTTAGGCATTCATAACTGACTCTTCGGTGGAACTTAGACCTTGCAACTCTTGATTTGGGTACTTCAAACATATGTTTACAACACCTCAAAACTACATAACAATATATGTAATAAAAGATGAATGAGGACCAATTCCATTAAGTGTTCTGTTATAATTTCCTCTGTTCACTGCACTGCCAGACTTAGACTTCTTGAAGATGAACTTTCAGTACTCATCAAAGACTGAAATCTTGGACAATTGATCATCTGAGGACTATGAACAACATACCTAATCCGCATGATATGATATTCTACCGCGGACCAATGTCATTTATTATACTGCTACTTTGTCGCTATCTCCTATATACTGCTAATACTTAGCCAAAATAGGTAAGTCTTCTTCTCTGGACCAAACCACTATTCCAATCTTGTTTCTTTGCTTGTTGCCATCAATGACAACATATTCAAACATCATACACAAGTTGCCAACAATCTCCCCCTTTGGCATTGATGGCAACACTTGATGTGAAAAACTTGTTACAACTCCCCCTATCTCTTTATAAACTGCTCCCCCTGTCTTCATGCTTCTTTTATTATTTTTCACTTGCTTCATTTCTTCTCCCCCTTTGACATCAATGGCAAAGGTGTATGATACAAGGATATGTACAAGTTGCCAAAAACCTTTTTTCTACTCTACCACATATATACAAGTGATGTAAAAAATGCTTACTGTTGTTGTTGTTCTGGGAGAATATATTTATAGATTGTCTTTAGTTGCACCATCTGTTCATCCCAATTGGTCTTGGCATCACTCAAAATTAGTGTGTCCATTAATCTAGGATACCAAATCTTCTGATTTCTTTACTGTGTCAGGAGCTTCAAAAATTTGCCTTGTCTTGTCTGCTACTGTTATTAATTTGGTTAGAGAAGCAATTTTGAAACTTGCTGCCTCCCTGAGTTGACTCATTCTATGCTTTATGATTCTTTCTGGGTCTGCAACTTACTATATTAGAATGAATGGTTTCCACTTGTGCCCTTTGATGGCCAATAGAATCTTTTTCCAAGTCATAAGTTATGGATACCTTCATTATTTGTGCTTCCCATTTATCTATTTTATCTTTTATATCCTTAGTCTTAACTAGCCATGTGAGACAAAATTGATACAATTCACTAGCTTCTTTGAGGGCTAACTGTGCATATTCTATACTTTTATCTAACAAAATTTTGTCTTGAGAAACCTTATCATTTAGCTCTACTAATCTCTTGCTATCTATTTCAGCTCTTACCCTTTTATCAATAGCTTTCTCAAATGATTCAAAATGGGAATTCATAGACTCTATAAGCTTTTCCATCTGCTCTGTGGGAGAGAGTGTTCTATCTTTCTAAACTCCAAGCATAATCTTTTCAAAGATGTTTATTGCTTCACCAAGTAGCTCACTGTCTTTCATGTGAGATTTTATTATTTCTTCTTGAGCAGTTGCTTGGAACATTGTTCCCACTTTAAATTTCTGTAAGGGAGACATAGTGGTCAAGTATATTTGTCCTTGCAGTAAATCTGATGTGTCTACACTTTTAGCTTCTTTTTACTTCAACAGAAATTCCCTTAATGAATCAGCAGTGTCTCTTTTTATCTCTTCACCATGAGACACAACAGCGTCTTGTCTTTCCGAAGGGAGATTTTGACTATGTTCTTGTTCATTTATTTCTGGCTCCAGAGTAGGAACATCCATCATTTGTTCATCTGTCTCTTCTCTTTGCACATTTTGTTCTTCAGAGTCATTTTCTTCCAGTGTTGCCTCTTCTTCCTCAAATTTCTTTTCTTCCTCTACCTCTCTCTTTTCTTCAGTTTGTTTAGAGTTTACTGGAGGGGTAACTATGCTTTGATCCACATTTATCTCCAGAACTGTGTTATCCTCACCAATATTTTGTTCTTCCTCATCAGTATCAACAATGGTTGAAATTTGTAACTCATGTAACACCTTTAGCGTTATCTCCTCTGTCTCTTTGACCAGTTTCTCTATTTCACCAGACATTAGAGCATTGCCTCTTTTCATGGTTCTGAATTCTTCACTTAGCCTTTTGGTGACTAGTGTCCTTTCCTCAGAGGTGATATTTGGATAGAATTTTAACAAGACATATTATTTGATCTCAACATCTTTGGCCATTGCTCCTTCTTTCCTTGCTGACATTATACTGGCCAAACTGTCTAGTAACTCATCTATTATTTCAATCAATGTTTTGTAGAACATATCTAAGTATCTTACAATCGCAATTTCAATAGTTACCTTGTCTGCATCTGATCTTTCACCATACATGTCAACAATAGGTTTTAGGGTACCATGTTGAGCAAATGCATTGACAATTGTTTCCAAGAAAAGCGTTGCTTCACTTTCAGTCTTTTCATCTTCCTTCCTTTTCTTGGACTTTTCTGAGGGCTTCTTCTTGCCATATGGGGTTTCCTCTGTTCTTGCCCATTTTAATTCAATCTCCTTGTGCTAGTGTAGGTTTTTTATTCCTTATTATAAGTTTTTTCCTACACATTTATTTAAGCTTGCTTAGGTTAATAAAGCATGTCTTATTATGTGAGTGGTTGCGAGGTGTCATCTTCCTACATGTGAGCATCCATTAGCTATCTTGGGAAGATACTTTGCTATCTTTAGTCCGATAGATGGCTGCTCCTCATTGGTTGGTGTTGCCACCTCCTCCCTCTCTCTGGTCTATATAAGCATGCTACCTAGCTTATATTTTCATTCGATATTGAAGATAGTTATCTGATGCTATTTTTCCATTTGAGCATTTCACATCAATCTCATGGTATCGTTGTTATTGTTTTTTGTATTTACAACTTATGTTTCTAACTCTTTCAATTGATTCTGGGTTATAATCTATTTTACAAATTTTACATGGTATCAGAGCAAGTTTTGTAAGGTTAGATTCTTTGTAGAGATCTTGTAAAATACCGTATGCTCTTCTCTTGCATTTTTCGAACGATCTGGAGAATCAGAAAGGATTTATGAAGATCCGGTAAATCTTGATTTGCTCAAATCTGTCAATTGACTTGCATATTTGGTGTTTTAATCAGTATTGCAGGTTGTAGCATGCCTTTGCTTGACTTAGGTAGCTGATTCTACCTTTGCATGCCATTTTTTGGTTGCTGGGGTCATTTTTTGTGACTGAAGGCATCTGGTTTACACTAGATCTACATCTTCTATACATCAACAAGAAAAATGCCTTCTAGGTTTTGTTCGCAGCATAGAAAAACCATCTGGGTATCTTTTAGTTTTTGCATGCAGATTGTATATTTTGCAAAACCAAACTTGCAAAGCTACAATAGACCCCCTCTCCGTTGGCAGTTGCAGATTTGAATGCAATTTTCAAATGCTCCGTTCTTGCTCATACGGACTCCGTTTCTCACGAAATGTTTTTTGATCTTAGCTATTTTTTCGTGCTCTATGCACTAGTGCAGTCATTTTTTGATTTTAGTGTAGAAATTTTTTAGAAATTGTAGATTCTCAGTTGGGACACTACGTAGTCCTCGTTTTGGGAACTCCGAAGAGGCATAACTTTTTCATAAAACCTCGGATAGAGGCGATTCTTTTTTTGAAAGTGGATGTTTTTTCATGTAGTTTGTAGTGGTGTTGTTTATTTTACTAGGTATTGGCCCTAAGTATTATTTTCAGCATATGCTCTTTTTGAGGATCTGTAATAGCATTGAGATCAAGTCCACTCAGTATTTCTTGCTGGTGGAAATTGTAAATGTACTAAATATAAAGTGCCAAATCAAATTTTCTTGGGGGGGCTCTTTGATTGAGTGGAAAAGGGGGGGTGTCTTATGTATTCTTGCATCTTTTCTTTCCTCACAACAACAACAATCTAATTCTGCATTAAGATGGATCAATTAACAGTGCCTGTTCTAACTCCCTACAACTACTATGAGTGGAAGTCCAAGATGACTATCCAACTTAAGAAGTTAGGACTATATAGAGTAACAATAGGTCTAGAAACTGAACCAACCTTAATTGCAGAAAGGCCTAAATTTCATAACAAGCTAGATGAAGCTTTTGGAACTCTATGCATGTCTATATCTCTTGATCTTCTTTTTCATGTTGAATCTTCTACAACACCAAATGATGTATGGACTATTTTAGAAAATCTCTTTGGTAAACAAGATGAATTAAGGGGACATCAATTGGAGAATGAGCTAATAGGGTTAAATCCATGTAATTTTGATACAATACAAGACTTCTTCACAAAGCTAAAGGCCATTAGATTATAGTTGAAGCAATGTGGGATTAAAAAGAAAGACCCTCAATTGATCTTAAGTATTCTTTCTAAGCTTGGTCCTAACTACTCAGTGTTTGTTTCTACATTTTATGCCACCAAAAGTGCTCTTGGGACTACCTACAAAATGTCTTCTTTAGATGAATTTGTTGCTGAACTCACTAAAGAACAGGATAAATTAGTTCACATGGGCACTATTAAGCCTTATAAGTCTCATGCCTTGGCTGCAAATCAGGGCACTAAAGATCAGAAAGGCAATGGAAAGCAAAACAAGAAACAAAAGGATCAAGGAGAGAAGAAACGAGGTCCAAAACAAGCTGCAAACAATGCAGCTCCTGAGTCTTCCTCTAAAGACAACATGTCTAAAAAGGAGAAGACAAAGTGTGCCTTCTGTAAGAAACCTGGTCACGATGAGCATAAGTGTTTGAAAAATTTAAATAGCTCATCTCACTTATCTTCTTGAGAAGAATAATATCAAAGTGCCAGATTCAGCTAAGGAAGATTCTTCACAATCTTCAAAGGACATAAAAAATAGTAAGGGGACAAGGCCCTTGTTGCAGTTGCTACACCACCAGATAGTTGGGTAATTGACTCAAGTGCTTCTCACCACATGGCTAATACAAAGGAAAGTTTCTCATCCTTGGACTCATGTTCTGTGCCTGATATTCTTATGGGTAATGATACACCAGAGGAAGTTCTTGGGAGAGGGTCTGTTGACATTGGTGATGGGACATTCCATGATGTACTTTGTGTGCCTTCTTTGTCAACTAATCTCTTATCTGTCTACCAGATCACCCATACAGGTTCCAGCAAGAGAGTTGAATTTACACCTGACTCAGTGGTTATCAGTGATCTGTACGGTGGGTCTACAGTTGCTGTAGGAAAAGTTGATAACCATTCTTGGCTCTATCACTTTTCTCATTTTGTTCTTGATTCTCCTTCACTTGCTTTGCTCACTCACTCAGATGAGGTGAGTCATTTGTGGCATCAGCGGTTTGGCCACTTGAACTATCGCTACTTGTAGCAGCTCAGTCAGCATGACATGGTTACATGGTTGCCTTTTATTCGATTCTCTGATGGAGTTTGTCAAGGTTGCATTCTTGGCAAGCATCCTGAAGAAAAATTTGACAAAGGCAAAGCACGGAGAGC
The DNA here is from genome assembly GCA_027924645.1 of Cunninghamia lanceolata. Lineage (NCBI taxonomy): Eukaryota > Viridiplantae > Streptophyta > Pinopsida > Cupressales > Cupressaceae > Cunninghamia > Cunninghamia lanceolata. The sequence goes on along the minus strand of BSBN01000847.1, from coordinate 4,357,834 downwards.
CACACAGCTCTTGGAGTTAGTACACAGTGATTTGGCTGGTCCATTTCAACATCCTTCATTCAGCAGAGCTAGATATGTATTGACCTTCATTGATGATCTTTCCTGATACACCTTTGTATACTTTCTCAAACAAAACTCTGAAGTCTTTGAGTCTTTTCAAGACTTTAAAGCTTTTGTAGAGAAATAATTTGGGAAGGTTGTCAAGATTCTACACACCGATAATGGTGGGGAATATGTCAACCAAAGGTTTGAGCAGTTTTGTGCCTTAGAGGGCATTGATCTTCAGCACACAGTTCCCTACAGTCCATAGCAAAATGGAGTTACAGAACGAAAGAATCAGTCATTGAAGGAAATGGCCAATTGCATGATTCACTCCAAATCATTGGCACCTTAGTATTGGGCAGAGGCCATCAACTGTGCGTGTTATATCCAGAACCGGGTTCCTCACCTAGCTGTGAAGGGGGTAACTCCTTTTCAAGCTTGGACCGGTTAGAAACCCATAGTCAAGCACTTCCAAGTATTTGGGTCTCCTGCATGGACCCACATTCCAACAGAGAAACGCAAGGCTATGGATCCGCAGAGTAGGCCTTGCATATTTGTTGGCTATCTAGATGGTGTCAAAGGCTATAGGCTACTCCACCCTACCACACATGAGCTCTTTATTGAGAGGAGTGTTCGGTTTGAGGAGGATACTTCTTCTACCATTTCTCCATCTTTCATTCCCATGGAGACATTGCGACTTCATGATGATAGTTCTTTTGAGGACCTTAATCCTCCTGAGGAGTCTTCTTCCTCCACTTCAGATGGTGATGATGAGGGTTCATCTTCCTCCTCTCTTAGTTATCATTCAAAGGATGCTGATTCTCCTGCCACTGGGCCTCTTTGGGCTCGTCAGACTTTGGAGTCAGCAGGTGATTGGGTTGGTGATCCTTCAGATGCGAGAAGAACAAGGTCACAATTCAAGCAGGCTCCTCATCTCTTCTTTGCTTTAGCTTCTGATCCACAGTCCTTCAGGGAAGCTTATGGTGTCCCTGAGTGGGATGCTGCTATGCAGGAAGAGTTCAGTTCCTTGGAAAGGAACCATACATGGGATTTAGTCCCACTTCCGAAGGGAAGAAAACTTGTTTGATGCAAGTGGGTCTATCAAAAAAAAATTGCTACAAATGGGTCGGTTGATAAACATAAGGCTCGCTTGGTCACAAAAGGATTCTCCCAAGTTCCTGGGATTGACTACTCTGAGACTTTTGCACTGGTTGCCAAGATGAATTCAATCTGACTTGTCCTTGCCATTGCTGCAGTCCATCACTGGGAAGTTCATCAGATGGATGTGAAGAGTGCTTTTCTTCACGGTGACCTTTAGGAGGATATATATATGGAGCAGCCACAAGGGTTTGTCCAAGATCCTTCACTTGTCTGCCGACTTCGAAAGTCTCTCTATGGCCTTAAACAGGCCCCTTGAGCCTGGTATGCCAAGATGGACTCCTTTCTTCTATCAGTTGGGTTTGTTGCAAGTATGGGTTTAATCGGTGTTGTCATTGATGTCAACATACTCATGTTGCATTAATGAGAGATTGAAAGAGCTGAACACTGAGGATATTGAGTAAATTAGTCTTAGTCAGGAATAGTGAAGAACAGTGACGACAGTAAGGCAAAAGCTCAAGACAGGTTGAGGATTAGAAGATGCGGATTAAAGGGTTTGTGGATATGAGTCTTAAGATGTTCCAGTTAAGATTTCAGAGGTCCACATGAAGATATGAAGAAGTTGTGATTGATCAAGTAGAACCGGTTCTGGGAGATGTTCAGAAGTGACAGAGCATTATAGAAAGGTCCGGTGGGATCTGGAAATACATTATCCTATTCTGCAGATCGAAAGGAGTGTTGGGAAAGTCCTTATGATGTGTAATCTCTATTTTATCATGGTTTGAAGGTTTGAAAGCATCCACTCCTTTGTAACAATAATGGCAGACCGTGTTCTTAAGGTTCCGGAAGCAGGAGAGAGAGATTTCAGTAAGTAGAGGAAGTGCAGATGTTTCTGGTGATTTAGGAAAGCTTGTGGAGATCCTTGGATCATGTTCAGTTCGCGTTGTCGGTCCGCATTAGAGTTGGAGCCCAGAATTGAAGAAATACTTCCAGATGAAGGTGTTCTTACTTAGGCCGGCCGACCGGATGAGTTATTCCTCTTGCGGATGTTCTTGTGGATGTGTGCCGACTTAGATGTTTGTTCCTAAGTCGATGTCATGTATAAATAAGGGATTGTGAAGTCATTTCAAGGTGTGACTTGTGGAGATCAGAGTGTGGTAGCAAGGAGAAGAGCGAAAAATAGAGTAGAAGGTTTGGGCTTAAATGGAACTGACTCAAGCATGGTGAAGATGCTATCTTCCAGTTCAAGTATGTGATAATCATTCTTTTGTAGACAGTGTGTCTCTTGTAGGTAGTGAGCCTCTTGTGAGCAATGTGCTCAAGCAGTGAGCCCTAATTGGCATGTGCCATTTTGTTCCTTCTATTCTTCTAACAGAGAATACAATTTTGGGTTAATCACCCCATGGTTTTTCCCTTAACCAGGTTTTCCACGTCAAAATCTTGGTGTCTCTTGTGTTAATGTGTTATCTGTTCTTGATTAAATGCATTAAGTTTATTGTTTGATTTATTGTTATCCTGCCAAGTAGATTTAAGTGTTGAAAGTAAAGAAAGTTTTGGACAACTGATTCACCCCCCCTCTCAGTTGTCTGCTCTAAATCTAACAATTGGTATAAGAGCTGAGTTCCTCTAAGAGGAGCTTAACCACTTGAGGAGATCTGGGATGTCGTCCTACAAGAAGGATAGTCTGAAGTTTGATGGAACTAACTTTGCTCTTTGGGAAGGTCGCATGGAATGTCACTTGCAGTGTATGGGATTTGCGTACTGGTCTAAGGTTAAAAAGGCCTATGTACCTCCACAGGGTGGTTCGACAACCCTAAATGAAATCACGGATGCTGAAAACAATCTGCGGACCAAAGAGGCTCTATTAAGCACACTATCTGATTCAGAACTCTCAAATGTTATTGATCTACCAACTACCTTTGAGATCTGGAATAAACTAGAACTTTTGCATGAAGGAGATCAGTTTGTCAAATGTGCAAGGTTACAAAGTCTAAAACGGAAATTTGAAAAATTAAAGATGAGAAATGATGAAAATATTACCACCTTCATGCCAGGAGTAAATGAGCTGGTTTGTGGAATCAGAAATGCAGGTGGAACCCTGAGTGAAGATGAGATTGTTGGCAAAGTTCTCATATCCCTTCCTGATTCTTATAAAATGAAGGCTTTTGCAATTGAAGAATTCAGAGCTCACACAACAGTTACAAGAGATCAATTGATTGGTAAGTTGGCTGCTTTTGAAATGGCTGAGTTTGGAGATGATCCCCCAAATACTGAATCTACATTCAAAGCCAGTACCTCTATAAAAGGGAAACAAAGATTTGATCTGGGAGAAAACTCTTCAAGGAACCTATCATGGTATGAAAAAACAAGAAAAGACTTGGAAGAAGAAGAAGCTGAAACTTCTCATCTTGAAGCTCTTATTGCTAAGAGACCGCCAAGAGGATCCGGTAAGTATGAAGGAAAATTACCTTTTAAGTGTTTTAACTGCAATAAAATTGGTCATTTTGCCTCAAGATGTCCGGAAAGATTTTCAAGACCTAATCCTAATAGACCAAGGTTTCAAAAGAATTGTTACTATGTTCATGAAGGAGATGATAATGAAGAAGTAACAGATGATGAATCAAAGACAGGAAACAAATCCGGTAATGAATGGGTGTTTATTGCCATCAAAGAAGAGGAACCTATATTCTCTGTATCTATCAATCATAAAGTTGAAGAAAGAGCTCTGGCTGCCCAAGTTGAAACAAAGGATGATTGGGTCATTGACAGTGGATGCTCTCACCATATGACAGGTGACAAGAATAAGTTCTTAAAGTTGGAAAAGTATGAAGGAGGAATTGTAAAGTTTGGAGACAATTCTGCTGGCAGAATCAGAGGTAGAGGAACTATTTCTCTTGATGGAAAGAACAAAACCGGTAATGTATTGTATGTTGAAAGTTTAAAGCACAATCTTTTTAGTGTTGGACAGCTAGTGGACAAGGGCTATGATCTCAGATTCAGGAATGGAAAGTGCAAGATCTTTGAAAGTTCTGGAACAAAGATTGCATCCGGTACTCAAACTAAAGGTAATATCTTCCACTTGGTTGGTACTACTAAAAGTTGCTTATTTGCTCAAATTGATCAGAGTTGGTTATGGCATAGGAGGATGTGTCATGTGAATTTTGATAATATCATCAAGATAAGCAATACTCAGGCTGTAAGAGATCTTCCAAAATTAGTGAAACCTACTAATAGCTTGTGCAAAGAATGTCAGTTGGGGAAATTGAGCAAAGTCACATTCAAAAGTAAGGAATTTTCTTCTACCGGACTGTTGGACTTAGTTCATACTGACCTTTGTGGTCTAGCAAGAGTTAGGAGTATCCAAGGTGATAGGTACTTCATGTTGCTAATTGATGACCATTCCTAGATGATGTGGGTAACTTTTCTAAAAGAAAAATTAGACGCACTTGAGAAATTCAAAATATTCAAGGCCATGGTGGAGAATGAAACAGATTAAAATTGAAATGTCTGAGCTCTGATAGAGGTGGAGAATTCACATCCGGTGAGTTCATAGACTTCTGTGAAAAACATGGAATAAAGAGACAGTTGTCTGCCCCTAGAACTCCACAGCAGAATGGAGTAGTTGAGAGAAAGAACCAGACCATCCAGGAAGCATCCAGGACCATGATGATGGAAGCAAATGTTCCTCGGATCTATTGGAGAGAAGCTATCAGCACTGCAGTCTACACTCTCAATCGAGTTCAAATCAGAAACAATACCAATAAGACTCCTTATGAACTTTGGTTTGGCATTACTCCCACTGTGAGATATTTTAGAGTTTTTGGTAGCAAATGTTACATTAAAAGGGATGAAGATCTAGGAAAGTTTGATGCTAGAAGTGATGAAGGAATATTCTTGGGTTACTCTACTCAAAGTAAAGCATACCGGTGTTACAACAAGAGACTGAGAAAGATTGTAGAAAGTGTAAATGTGAAGGTGGATGAAGAAGTTGAAAGACCCTCAAGAATTCATGAGTATGATGAAGACAATCAGAATGATGTTCAGATTTAAAGTATCCAAGCCTCTTCTAAGAAACAAAGACAAGTTGATCCGGTAAATCAGGAAGAAGAGATAAATCTCAATGAGACTGATCAAGAGCTAGTGGTGCAAGAAACTCCCAAAGTTCCAAGGTATGTAACTCTAAACCATTCTGAAGATCAAATCATAGGTGACAAAAGCAAAGGAGTGCAAACAAGGAGGAGAATTGCTCAAAATTCAGATGAGTATTGTCTAATTTCTAAGATTGAACCTAAGACAGTGAATGAAACTTGCAATGATGAGAATTGGTCAAAAGCAATGGAGGAAGAACTAATGCAAATTGAGAAAAATCACACTTGGGATCTTGTTCCCAGACCTAGAAACAAGAATGTGATTGGAACCAAATGGGTCTTCTGGAACAAACTGAATGAAGCTGGTGAAGTAATCAGAAATAAAGCTAGATTGGTCTGCAAGGGTTACTCTCAGATTGAAGGAGTTGATTTTGAAGAGACTTTTGCTCCGGTGGCAAGAATTGAAGCAGTCAGATTATTTCTTGCATTTGCTACCTTCAAGGATTTCAAGGTGTATCAGATGGATGTCAAATCTGCCTTCCTAAATGGTAATTTGGAAGAAGAAGTGTACATTGAGCAACCGGATGGATTTCAATTGTCTGATCATGGTGACATGGTCTACAAATTGAAAAAGGCACTATATGGACTGAAGCAAGCCCCAAGAGCCTGGTATGAAAGATTGGATAAGCATCTCTTAAAGATTGGTTTCAACAAAGGTATTGCTTCTGGTATGAAAGATTAGATAAGCATCTCTTAAAGATTGGTTTCAACAAAGGTACTGCTGACAGTAACTTGTATTTCAAAATTGATCATGAAAATATCTTAATTGTTGAAGTATTTGTTGATGATATCATTTTTGGAGGAAGAAATAGTATGTGTAAAACTTTTGCAAGTCAAATGAAAAGTGAGTTTGAGATGTCCATGCTTGGAGAAATGAATTTCTTTTTGGGCCTACAAATTACTCAAACAAAGAAAGGAATCTTCATTTCTTAGTCAAAATATGTGAAAGAATTGTTGAGGAAATTTGGGATGGAAGACTCAAAGCCAATGAACACTCCAATGGCAACCAGATGCAAGTTGAGCAAAGATGATGACTCTCCCAAGGTTGATCAGATAAAGTATAGGTCAATGATTGGAGGATTGCTGTATCTCACTCAAACTAGACCATACATTATGCAGGCTGTTGGTCTTGTTGCTAGATTCCAAGCTGATCCTAGAGAATCTCATGTTATGGCAATCAAGAGGATTTTTAGATATCTAAAGGGGACAGTTGAGTATGGGTTGTGGTATCCTAAAGATCATGATTTCTCTCTTCATGCATATACAGATGCTAATTGGGTAGGATATGTGAATGATCGGAAGAGTACCAGTGGTGGAGCATTCTTTTAGGAAAGAGATTGGTTTCTTGGCTAAGCAAGAAACAAGAGGCAATATCCCTGTCTACAACTAAAGTAGAATACATTGCAGCAGCAGGTAGTTGCACTCAAGTTTTGTGGATGAAGCAGATGCTAAGAGATATTAAAGTAGAGTATGAGGAGCCCATCACAATTTTTTGTGATAATTCAAGTGCAATAAATATTTCTAAGAATCCGGTGTTGCATTCTAAGACTAAGCATATATCTATCAAACTTCACTTTCTGAGAGAGCAATTGAACAAGGATGAAGTCAGACTAGAGTATGTGCCCTCTAAGGATCAGATTGCAGATATCTTCACTAAACCTCTTCCCAAGGACTCTTTTGAGTATCTCAGGGAGAAGTTAGGGGTTATTGCCCCTCTGGTGGTGAACTAAGATGCACTGATGTGCATCAATCTAGTGGTTATCATAGTCATAATCTTGTGATCTAGATTGATGATGGGGAGCTGCTACTCAGGGGGAGCAGCAGGTGTGATTCTGAAGTTGCAAGTATGCGCCCTTTGCCATTGATGTCAAAGGGGGAGAGAAGATATGTGAAAAACAAGTGGTTGATGACCAAAGGGGGAGTAGTACAAGAAGAGAAGACATGTGAATAGTTGTTGTTGATAGGGGTAGTTGTGACAGTAAGGAGAAGTTCTTATCTTGATGGTTTTTCACATCATATGTTGCCATCAATGACAAAGAAGGAGATTGTTGCAAGTATGGGTTTAACCGGTGTTGTCATTGATGTCAACATACTCATGTTGCATTAATGAGAGATTGAAAGAGCTAAACACTGAGGATATTGAGTAAATTAGTCTCAGTCAGGAACAGTGAAGAACAGTGACGACAGCAAGGCAAAAGCTCAAGACAGGTTGAGGATCAGAAGATGCAGATTAAAGGGTTTGTGGATATGAGTCTTAAGATGTTCTAGTAAAGATTTCAGAGGTCCGTATGAAGATATGAAGAATTTGTGATCGATCAAGTAGAACTAGTTTTGGGAGATGTTCAGAAGTGATAGAGCGTTACAGAAAGGTCCGATAGGATCTAGAAATACATTATCCTATTCTACAGATCGGAAGGAGTGTTGGGGAAATCCTTATGATGTGTAATCTTTATTTTATCATGGTTTGAAGGTTGGAAGCATCCACTCCTTTGTAACGGTAATGACAGACTATGTTCTTGAGGTTCTAGAAGTAGGAGAGAGATTTTAGTAAGTAGAGGAAGTACGGATGTTCCTGGTGATTCAAGAAAGCTTGTGGAGATCCTTGGATCATGTTTAGTTTGCATTATCGGTCCACATTAGAGTTGGAGCCCAGAATTGAAGAAATACTTCCGGATGAAGGTGTTCTTACTTAGGCCAGCCAACCAGATGAGTTATTCATCTTGCAGATGTTCTTGTGGATGTGTGTCGACTTAGATGTTTGTTCCTAAGTTGATGTCATGTATAAATAAGGGATAGCGAAGTCATTTCAAGGTGTGACTTGTGGAGATCAGAGTGTGGTAGCAAGGAGAAGAGTGAAAAACAGAGTAGAAGGTTTAGGCTTAAATGGAACTGACCCAAGCATGGTGAAGATGCTATCTTCCAGTTCAAGTATGTGATAATCATTCTTTTGTAGACAGTGTGTCTCTTGTAGGCAGTGAGCCTCTTGTGAGCAGTGTGCTTGGGTAGTGAGCCCTAATTGGCAGGTGCCATTTTGTTCCTTCTATTCTTCTAACAAAGAATACAATCTTGGGTTAATCACCTCAAGTTTTTCCCTTAACCAGGTTTTCCACGTCAAAATCTTGGTGTCTCTTGTGTTAATGTGTTATCTGCTCTTGATTAAATGCATTAAGTTTATTGTTTGATTTATTGTTATCCTGCCAAGTGGATTTAAGTGTTGAAAGTAAAGAAAGTTTTGGACAACTGATTCACCCCCCTCTCAGTTGTCTGCTCTAAATCTAACAGGGTTCACTCAGTGCCATTCTAATCTGAACATCTACATTTTACAGCAGGATGATACTCTCACTTTCCTTGTTCTCTATGTTGATGACTTGCTGATTACAAGGAGTTCCTCATCCACCATCAAGGCAGTGAAAACTGCCCTTCATGATCATTTTATGATGTCTGACTTGGGTCTTCTTCACTATTTCTTGGGCATTGAGATTACACAGTCTTCGGTTGGTATATTTCTTTCTCAACCCAAGTATGCTCTTGATATGCTCTCCAGATTTCGCATGGCTGATTGTAAGCCTACGTCGACTCCCTTTCTGTCAAGAGTCAAACTTGAGGCTTCTTGTTCTTCACCTTTGGTAGATGCTACCTTGTATCGCCAATTGGTTGGGAGTCTCATATACTTGACTCACACGAGGCCTGATATTTCATATGCCGTGGGCTTGGTCTCTAGGTTCATGTAGGAGCCACATGAGCTGCATTGGAAAGCAGCTAAGAGGATTCTTCACTATGTACAGGGCACTCACAGTTATGGGATTCATTATGCAGCAGGCGTGGATATTGACTTGGTGGGATATACAGATTCAGATTGGGCAAGCGATTCTCAGGATCGCAAGTCTACTTCAGGGTATTGTTTCTTTCTTGGTTCTAGTCTGATTTCTTGGTCGAGCAAGAAGCAGTCTGCTATTGCTCTTTCATCTACATAGGCTGAGTATCGAGGAGCAGTTAATGCTACTATTGAAGCCATTTGGCTTCAACACATTCTCACTAAGTTTGGTATTTCCTTCAGGAAGACTACGATCATCTTTTGTGACAACCAGAGTGCTATTCAGATCTCTCACAATCCAGTCCATCATCAGTGAACCAAACACATTGAGATTCATATGCACTACATTTGGGAGCTGATTCATGCGTAGGTTCTTGATCTTCAATATTGTCTGACATCATATCAAACAGCTGACATCTTCACCAAACCCTTCACTGAGAGCAAGTTCATTCATTTGCGAGCTTTGCTTGGGGTGCGGTAGGTGTCCTCCTTTTAGGGGGCTTCTTAGCTCCTTCTTTCTCTCTCTATTCAAGGGATGTACTCTCTTTTGTGGGGGGGGCTACTTCTCTTTTGGGGGGGAATTCATTGTACATGGGTACCTCATTAGGCTTGATTTGCCGGGACCCATCTCTTTACCCACCTAAGCTATGCTTAAGGGGGGGTGTTAGTGTAGGTTTTTTATTCCTTATTATAAGGTTTTTCCTACACATTTATTTAAGCTTGCTTAGGTTAATAAAGCATGTCTTATTATGTGAGTGGTTGCGAGGTATCACCTTCCTACATGTGAGCATCCATTAGCTATCTTGGGAAGATACTTTGCTATCTTTAGTCTGATAGATGGTTGCTCCTCATTGGTCGGTGTTGCCACCTCCTCCCTCTCTCTAGTCTATATAAGCATGCTACCTAGCTTGTATTTTCATTTGATATTGGAGATAGTTATCTGATGTTATTTTTCCATTCAAGCATTTCACATCAATCTCATGGTATCGTTGTTATTGTTTTTTGCATTTACAACTTATGTTTCTAACTCTTTCAATTGATTCTGGGTTATAATCTATTTTACGGATTTTAACACCTTGTTTATCCCTACTTTTTCTCCTTCCTCATTTTCATCCAGGCTTACATATACTCTTTTTGTAGCCTTTGTTTTCTTTCTTGTCTTCTTCTCAGGTATCTCCTTTTCAACACTTGCAACCTTTGTTTCTATAGTAGAGGGTCTAAAACTCTTTGTAGCAGGTGTAGAGGTGGATGCTCTTGTTCTTCTTGTAGGGCTAGATGTAGGCTTCTATTTTTTAGTTTTCTCCTCTTCCTTCTTCTCCAGTGCTTTTGATGTTCGCCCTTCCAGAGCACTTGTAGCCCTTGATACCTCTGCTTTTGCTCTTACTTTGCTTATTTCCTCATTTGTAAACCCATGGTTCTTGGCAAATTCCTCAGCCATTTTCCTTGCATTCTTCTTTATTTTTGGTTCTTTGTACTTGAGATGCATTTTGAGGGAAAGTTCCTCATAATTCCCAAACCTTTCTTCCTTGGGATCCCTAGGTTTGCTCAACATTAGATCTGCCAAACCAATCAGGACTTCTTTTGTCACCTCATAACCCATAGGTGGGACCTAAACTATTCTAGGTTCAACAACCTCCATGAGGCTTTTGTCCTTATCTACCATGAACACTATTTCCTTCTCATACTTCTTTACAACATTTTCAGATATTCGGGCCCTATTTTGCATTTTCTTTTGAAAATTCTTGAAATATCCCCATAAGGATGCATTTTTTTGGTCCACATTTCCCAAACTGCTCAAGTGATTTCTAATTTGTGTAGCTATAGGTGCATGATCAAGCCAACCAATGTTCCCCATGCTAGGTAGCTCTCTCAGGAAGTAGAAGAATAGACAAGTGATCAAAGTTCCATATTTGAAAGGATATTTTGTTTCCTTTGTTCTTTTCAAATTCTCCATTAGTTCACCCCAGAGCAATTCACATAGGTCATAATTTGTGTACTTTTGACCATGTCATATGTTGTGTATATAGCAATTACAGAAACATAATTCTCCTTGTTGGAGAAGTACACTTTGTATCCAATGACCATTGATGAAAACCTGACTGCTGGATCCTCAATGTAATTTATGGTGAGAGCTCTCTTATCAAATTTAGCTCATGTCAACTACATTACCACATTGTTCTTCATTTTCTTCAAAGCCAAAACCTTTTTGGTGGAGCATTTACCAGTTACAACCTTGATGACTTCTTTTTTTATCATGTATGGTTCATCAAGCCACAGAAACTCATCATGAACCCAGTTCAAGATGTACCTAAACCAGGCATCATTCGAGATCATGGGAAAATATGACCAGGTATCTAATTTCTTCTCATTCAAAACTTTGTATTCTTCTTTCAATACAACATTAACAATAGTTAGTTCATCCAAGTACAATTTTCCTAGTTTCATGTGATCATATTTCCATAGGTTAGTATGAATGTATTCCCTAATATCTTCCGTATACATAACACTGTATGGAACTTCAAAAAATGTGCCAATCAGATCAGTCAATGTTGATTTAAAAGGATGTTTCTTGAATTTAGGGTGGGGCCTTTCAGTAATCTCAACTACTTGAGGGATATTCATCTTTCCAATTTCAACACAAAGAATTTTTTGAGAGAGATAACGATAAATACCTTTTGCCTCTGTTAGGGTTTCTTCGCCAGATGCTTGAATTTTCCCTATCTTGCTTCTCATGTCTCTTTAGTCACTTGAAGGTTTGAAATCAAAATGAATCTCTTATATTCTCTTTTCATTAGGATTTAATCACATTAAATGCTTCATTCAAAAAGATGTCAAACCCTTTCTCTGTTGTTCCCAATCAATCAAGATTGCTCTGCAATTTACCACATTAGCTTCTTTTCCACCTGAATCTTCTTTGTAAGCTCTGTCATTCAGTCTTATACCCTTATCTCTTTGTGCTAGATATCAGCACCATAATTCTGGCTGGGGGAGTAGGATTTTGCATTAAGCTCCCCCTGAGCTAGAGCTCTCAATTTACTTCCAGGAGGAATTGTCTGCACCAGTGATTACTACAGATCCATCCTTGACCTCATATACCTCCTTCTTAACCCATATTTGATTCATCTCTTTCTTGATCTCTACTAGATCTGCCTTTTGTATCAGTTTCTTTATTTTAGCTTGATTATCCTTCTTCACATTCCTGCTTCTGCAGAATCTTACAAAGTGTCCAGGCCTATTGCAATTGAAACATACAACATTTCTCTATCCATTGTTCCTTTCATTCATCCTTGATTTGCATTGCTTAGCCTTGTGACCATATCTATTGAATGTAAAACAGTTCCCACTAAAAGATTGAACATTCCTTCTATTGTCATAATTGTTCCTAATCTAACTTCTGCATTCACTAGCTCTATGACCAAACCTCTTGCAGTTAAAGCAGTTACCTTTGAGAGTTTGAACATTCCTTCTATTGTTATAATTATTCCTTATCTAACTTTTGCATTCATTAGCTTTGTGACCTACTTTGTTGTAAGTGAAACACTGACCGAAGAATGATGGAACATTTTGATTCACTCTGCTCCTACACTGAGTAGCCTTATAACCAAATTTATTGCATGTATTACAATAACCATTGAAAGAAGGGTACCTTTGAGAATTTGGTTGCCTTACCGATGGTCTTCTAGGTCTATTCCTTTGATTCTGGATTTGTTTGCCTTGTCCTTCTTGATTTTAGCATTCTTTTCTTGATCGGTTTTGGAACTTTCACCTTTCTCAAATCCCAACCCTTCTTTGCCATTAGGACTCTTCTAACTGTTAAGCATTTCATCCAATTTTATAGAGCTTATTTTGAATTTTTCTTCATAACTCTTTGCTTTTTCCAAATCATACTCCAAGTTCCCAACTTCCTTTTCTAGCTTGGCATATTCTTCTAATTTATCTTTCACAAGTTGATTTAGATCTTCTTCTGCTTTTTCTCTTTTCACAACCTCCACTTTCAGATCATTCAAGGTCTCATTTGCTGATATTAGTTTCTCATTATCCTCCTTGTATTTTACTTTGAATCTCTTGAATTTCTCCCATAATTTCTTGATACACTCATCTGCTTCCTTGACATTATCTTTCAGATCCTTATTTTCCAATTCAACCTTTTCAAGGTCTTCAATGACAACCCTTAATTCGTCTTCATTACTGTAGTTTCAAATGAATCAATTTCTTTAGGAGGAGTAGAAAACCTTCTCCCTGCCATGTGTTCACTTTCCAAGATCTTCCTCAAGTTGTTAGACTTCTTCCAAGGAACCAAGCTCTGATACCAATTGTTGAACACCCAAAGTAATGAGAGGGGATGGGGTGAATCAATACTTTATTAAACTTCTTACTTATTGAACTAATAATCCATTTACTACATGCAATAAAAAAGAAAATTAAACATAGAACAAACAACTAAAATCCATCACACATGAACACCAAGATTTTTACATGGAAAACCCAAAACTGGGAAAAACCACAGTGAGTGTTAGCTCACAATATATTATGTAGGATCAATACCAAATTACAATAAAGGCTCACTGCCTAGAGAAAGAAAGAAGAAAGGAGATGGCTCACTACAAAAAATGAACTGCTCTGATTGCATCTACATATGCATGATTGCAACTCCAATGAATTCTCAAAATACTGTCTCAAAACTCTTCATCTTTGACTGCTCTATTTCACTGTTCTGCTCTTACATTAGACAAGGTCTCTCTTCTTCTGCTCTAGTCACCTACCCTTCAATTTCACATATTCCACACATATAAATTCCAAAAACTCTACACAAACACTTAATTCAATCTCATATTTATATCTGCAACAAAAAAAAACTTCATACTTGGTCGGCCAAATAATGTGTACTATGTAGTCATACATTACATACTTTGTCGGCCAAATTCATTCTTTAAAATCTATAGCGGACCCAAACAATATTTGAAACACCTTCTCACATGTTAGCCTCAAATATTTCACCACTTAGAATTAAGTTTCAAACACCAAAACTTATCACACACACACCATACTATCATGTCAGTCTTATCCACAGACTGCTCACTAGATTAGTTCAACTGTTAGACAACATCTTCCACTGCAGACCACAAGACTTGCTCAAATCCATATTACAGACTCCTCACATGTCGTAGATCACACCTCTAGAACCATAGAGCAAAATATTGTTTTGTGGTGGAATGCGTACCATTGGAATACATACCCTGTCACATTCAAACTGCACCATACTGAGTAGTGATACTTAGGCATTCATAATTGACTCTCCAGTGGAACTCAGACCTTGCAACTCTAAATTTGGGTACTTCAAACATATGTTTACAACACCTCAAAACTGCATAACAATATATGTAATAGCGGAGGAATGCAGACCAATTTAGTTAAGTGTTTTGTTATAATTTCCTCTGTTCACTGCACTGCAGGACTTAGACTTCTTGAAGATGAACTTCTGATACTCATTAAAGACTAAAATATTGGACAATTGATCATTTGAGGACTGTGAACAACATATCTGACCCACATGATATGATCTTCTACTGCGGACCAATGTCATCCATTATACTCCTGCTTTGTCGCTATCTCCTATATACTGCTAACACTTAGCCAAAATAGCTAAGTCTTCTTCTCTGGACCAAACCACTATTCCAATCTTGTTTCTTTGCTTGTTTCCATCAATGACAACATCTTCAGACATCATACACAAGTTGCCAACACTTTGTCAGCTAGGGTTTGATATTTTGCCCTAGTTTGCTTGGTTAGATTTGGTTGGATTTAGTTGAAAATCCTCTATACAACATGTTGGGTCTCAAAAATGCAGGTTGTGGGTTCTAAGGGGATGCCAAGCCCTATGGTCAAACCCACAACGTTTTTGAACCAATGACTGGAGTTTGATCTTAACGATCAACTTCTCCCTGCGCTTTAGGTCCTGCTACAACCTAGGTGGGTGAACCTTTGATTATCAAAGCAGGTTGTATGATTAAATCGATGTCGATTTGTTGCTAGTTTATCTGATTACACCGGCATGCTTGTAAATCAAATAAGATATTATAAACTAAATTCTAAAGAAAGCAAATGATCTAATCTAAATTCTAACAGAAATAAATAACAGATAATATGAAATGAATCTAAACTATAACAATAAAACAATGTAAAGATTTTAATTATAAGATAAATCAGTAGTTAGACTGGTGCTTTGTCTGGTTGGGCAACGGAGTCAGGATATCAACAACGAATACTTGTATCAGGTAATAATTCAATCTGAATGGCACATACAATAGTTTGCAACTTGTACAAACGTGCAAAGTAGAAATTATTAATTCATTCTTAGTAATCCAAAGGATATAATTGAATTAAATGCAAACATAAAAAGGATTTTAATCTTTCCGGAAAGAACCAATTTAGATTTGCAAATTAACAAATTAGATCAACTATGGAGACAAATTAATAACCTAATCAATTAATCGTACTTAATAATCCACTCAATATTTTAAGATTACTATAATTGATGAGAAAGGATTTAATTCTCTGAGAAACCAATCTAATCAATTATACTGAATTATCAACTGTAATCAGACAATTTAAACCTATCCTTGACACATTTAAATTGAATAATCGAAAAATGAATGATATGGAGATAATTAAATTGATTGAATAAAAACGACAAACAGATGATACCGTCACAACGTATCTCAAATTTGAATCCTCCAATGTTGCTTCAGAGCATATCATGCACCATAACTTGTCTCGAAATGAAATTGCATATAAACTTGCATCAGATATCCAAAATGTTTCAACTTGTCTGTGTAAAGAATCTCTATTCCTAATTTAATTCTAACCCTATTCTCAGTCTGTTCTAACTTGAATCTAACTCCTTATTCCGGGTCCTGGGATCTCTATTTAAAGAGATGCAACAAGCCTCAGACCCGTTACAACATTCATGACGGTTGATAATTGGTTGAACCAACCATTAGAACCGACCTTATTGACTACATAAATTTAAATAACTTGATTTAAAAGACTTAATGATCATCTCAGGCTGAAAATTAATCTTTAATCTTCCCGAGCCGCTTCATTTAACCGCCGATCAAAAACTGCTTCAACATGACCAAAATCCTGCATAGAAAACAAAATATTCATTAGATAAGCAATATATAACATATAATTTGCATTGAAGTGAGCCTTGGACCTGTGGCGTGCGGTAACGTTTCCTTATCTCCGTTGTATATTTGCTCGCATTTTTTAGGGTTGCTACCCTTCCCATAGAAATCCCGTATGTCTTTTATTTATGTTGAATGCATTTGGCAGAAAATAAAATATTCGATATTAACTTTGATTATAGTATCACAATAAAATAATTATTTTATTTCTTCTTTAGCCATCAATTATTATTTTATCATTTTCTTGTATACATTTTTCATACTTGTAGTGAAAATAATTACCCTTAATTAGGGTTTGACAATAACCATCATAAAAATAATAATTATTATTCCTATTTACCTTCCCTTAATTATTATTGTTCATTTGTATTAATCCGCATATCTTTTCATTTATGTTAGTCAAAATTAATTTACTTGAGTGAAAAGAATTAATGCTGCTTGGTGAGAATTAATTTATTTATTAAATTAATTCCTTCATTACCTTAATTCCAGATGAACAATATCAAAATCTTTCCTTGCATCGGTTAAACCTTCCGAAAAATAATTCCTATGATTTGAAAATAATTTCCATTTTGATCTTTAAAATCTGTACTTGTTATATTTATTCGGATAAAACAATTCCTCATTTTATTTTTACCTTTTGTGAAATCTGCCTTAACTTATCTCAATGTTAGATTTTCAAAACATTTCATTTTCAAATTATACAAAATGCTATGTCCCGTTATGTACTCAAATTTCAATGATATTAAATACTTCTCCCAACTTCTGTTGTTCCCAATAAAATCTTGAAAGGCCAACCTCTACTATTTTATTTGGATTAGGTTTAAAAATTAGATGCCATTTTTTGGATAAAAATGAACAGTAATTATATGACAACTCCTCTCAACCTTGAAATCCTTAAATTCATGCCAATGCCGCCTTTCGAGAGTAGTAATTTCGAGAAACTTCCAACATTGGTTCTTCAAAAATTATTCAAATAGCAATCTCCCTCAAATCAAACAAAGGATATTTGAAATCTGAGTTATAAGCTACAAAAACGTTAATCTCAAAAATGTATTTTAGTTGTGTATCAAATCCTTCAGAGAAACCTTCTCCTTTCCACCAATACCACAAATGTTATCACCTCCCACTTTTTGCCATCTAGGCTGATTTACAGACTTCCCCTGAAAGGCATCCATTTGCTCCATTTGCCGGAGTAGCAATTGCACTCGAAGGCCACTTCTCCAATTTCTTTCATCATTGAGCTCTGCAACAGCTTTCTTTGCTGAACATTTCTCCGATGCTGATGTTGGAGCATGTTTATTCTGCCCTTGGGTTGAAGACTTCTTAGGCATTTCATTTCTTGGAATAGGCAAAGACAGATCAAGAAATGGCTCATGCATGACGGAAGAAAAGCCACATACACAGTATCGATCGGTGCTGGAAAGCTGACCACCAAAGATATTATCTACAAATGTCAATGTATCAGAATGTCTATTCCTCTCATTTGTGTGCACACTTCGTCGGGAATTGTCTGCTAGATCACTATTCATTATCACTTTCACCTAGAGATTTATAATGTTGTTTGCGTTGAAGATTACTTTCATTTGATTCCTCTGTCTTTAAGCTGTCCAACAAATACTTCAACAATTCATGGCTATCTTGTTGCTGGAATCCCCTAAAACGAGGAGCCTTAGCACAAATAGCATTGAAAATAGAACCTGGGCTGATGACTCCCTTACCACTAATAGAAGGCATCCTGCTTAGTGCATATGACTCGTCTGTGTTGTTTCTATGTGTTCAAAGACAAAGCTGAAAGTCATTTCTATATTTCATAAGCAGTTCATTATTGTTTTCATTTATACACATAATTTGCTGTCGTCATTGGCCCTGGTCTTGCCCATGATGGTATATGACAGTTTAGGGACATCATATGTGATCAACGGCAGTACACACACTAAAAATGAACTAAGACAAGGTTAATGCTCATCTGAAATAAAATTTAGAGTGGAACTGGCTTTATTGTATGCTACATGTGCTCGTTGATTGCCTTTTAAAATATGCAGTTGTCCATTGGGATCTTTTCAGTGATGTATCTATGCATTATTTAATACATTTGATGAATATTTTTGTAATGCAGTAAATATCAATCTGATATTTAAATTAATTAATAAGTAGATTCTTTCTGAACAGGTACATCTTGTCAGCTAGGTTTTGAGTGCCATTCAACCTAACATACCGAATTGATCTAGGTAATTCAATTTGTAGCAAATTTGGAATGGTTGCATTGTAGTTCGTACTGTCAAACAGGCTTTTAAGTGGAGAATTACAAATCTTAGAAATGTCAAAAGTTGACATGATCTTTAAGAGATCGCTATAAATTTTGTAACATTTTTTGAGAGAACGTGCTTCATCTAGTGCAAACTTAGCATTCATAATGAGACCCTCAGCTCGTCAGTTCTTTTTTCTAATAGTTGGAGGATAATAAATCTCAAACCTGTCATCAACATCACTAGGCAAATCTACCTCAATCATCTAGCTCTTGTAAATGGAGGTTAGATGGTTTGCCACGAGAGATTGACTGGCATGTTTGGTATGACAAGAAAATATAACAGCTAACCAAAGCAAGCCATATATTCTTGTCGTGCTCATGTTTCAAATGGTAGATAGAATTGTCCAAAACCCTAAGGTTGATATTCGCTGCACTGTGCTATCTATTTGGGAGCTACTTGTCTCTATTGAATTACAATACAGGATTTCCAAAGTAGCAGCCTGTAGAGCACCAACAAGCATATGCAAAAAACACTATCAAACTAGATATGTTACATCCCTGTTTCACTTACATAAAACATTGTCCGTAGTAGGTATTACAGAGACTAGCCCAAAGATCTTTGTCCACTCATCCTCTGCCTTTTCGATAGGATGCTTTGTGTGAATTTGAATCTCTAGCTTACCCTCCTTGGCTAAATCAATTAATAGTGAAAGGTCATCTTGGATGCTTGAAACAAATAACGGCACAAGTTGCTGTTTGGGTAGAGTCACTTCACATAAGAAACTCACAGATAATGATGTTAGATAATGAAGTCTAGGGACGCATATACATTCCCGTATTTCCACGGGACCAATGTGTATTTCTAGTTATCCTTTAGACCCTAAGATTGTCGCTCACAAAAGGGCACATTACTACAATAAATGTTACGTAAAAGTTTTCTGCAAAAACCCGACTCCTCGAATGAGGCATGTCCTCCCTAACATTATTAGAAAAGGGGAATTTAGTTCATTTGGAAATCTCACTGGTACAGCATGGAATAGTATTGCTAATGATACTATTTCATAAAGATTGGCATTAAAAGAACGTAAGTTATGGATTATCCTATAGAGAACCTTCAACACTAGAATTGTGCAAGCATTACGGTTTGAAGCATTTGCCAAGAAAGTAATGTAAACCACATTGTTTGATGCTTTTGCTGTATTAAATAAACAGGGCTTAAGCAGGAGAATTTAGCCAATTTAGATCCACTCTTTTTGTATCTCACTGAGTCGTCCTTGGTTTCCATGCAAATGAATAACTTCTATCCAAAACAAGCTAGAAAGAAAATTTGATAATACCAAAACATTGTAAAAATAGATATTCCCAAAATCAAGCAAAATGTGATGGTACTTACCTGTGACTATAAGTAAATTACTATTTACTGGGACTCAAATTGTCTCTATGCACTTCCTACCAAGCGAATTGTATGCAACCAAAACTTGTGTTGTTGGTAAGATTTGCCTCCGATTTTGGACAATAGCTTATATTTAACAAAGAACACTGTTGAAACCCTGTTGCTGAGTTTCCACATTGAGAATTTAATGTTGAGTTTGTCAAACAAGCAAGAGCAGAATTCACCATTTCTTCAACCTTAGAAGCTCCAATGAATAAGCGTTTGGCATAATCATTTGTCGTATGTTGTTGTACAGTTCCAGAAACAGCATTATGATGTTGTGCAATGGCTAAAGCATCTCCAAGAAATGTTGTATTTTGACCAAGTCTATTTCTTCCAACAAGAAATTCAAGTTGTCTCGCAGCCAAGTAGTATCCACTCAGCATTCGAACATATCCTTTAAGAGCCTGCCTACTTGTAAAATATCCAGTCCAATAAGCATTTTCAATGTCTACATACGGGAAAAAGTCATCAAGTTTAAGAGGCCATGATTCATTTGCTGCATGCTTCAAATCAGCATATATAGCTGGCGTTGAGTATAGAGCATTAACACACCCATCCTTGTTTACATAATGAATAAGCCTGTCCATTTCTTTAAACTAAGAATTTGCATATTGATATTTGAAATCACTCCCCATGGTCCACATAATATGATGAGTAACGTTTGCCTGTATTATTGCTGCATTCACAAAATCATTAACTTGTTCTTGAACATTGTAATCAAAAAGTAGGAGATCATCCTAAACAGGAATTGCCAATGGGGCTCATAGGATTTGTATCAAAATATTTGTTGTTTGCTCATTAGAACAAGGCCATTATAAATTAGATTCTTAAACGGTGATTTATCAAACAAAGTTATTGATAATGTCATCAGAGTATAAAACCATCCACGGTTCTGATCAAAACCTTCTTCTTGCTGATGAGCTCAAAAGGTCAAGCACTAGACAGAGAAATGCAACCCCTAGCTGTCCCAGAAATTTTGCATTTAGTCGAGTAAACTGATCTTGAAGTACATACAAGGTAAGCATATTTTGAAAAAATTGACTGATAATTTCCAGTTCCAACACAACAAAGGGACAAAACCCCTATAGTTTGTCTCTCCTTCTTGGGTAGAAGCCAAGCTCAGTTTGTATTCAACTATTAATAGAAGAGGGTTTGACCTAGTTAACCTTGTTAGGCCAAGTCTCTCTTTTCTACATAACATTTTGGTGAACTTGACTCTTCTTGCACTTTGGCATCCTTCTTGCTTCAGATCTAAGTTGTTTTCTTCCATAGATCTGATTAGATTTGAGTTCATTGTTCATTTTGTTTACCTACATAGCTGAATTGTGTATAGTTTCAAAACTAGGGTTTGCAAAAACCTTGCATTTCTAGGAAATCTAGTTAATCTCCAACCTAGGGTTTGTAGATTAGTGTGTTGTTTCAAATCTTGTTACTTTTTTGGGTTGATTAAAGGGATTTAATTTTCTATACCTTATCATCCTTTCTGTTTTAGAACATTATTGCATCCTTGCATGTGGAATTTGGAAAATAAGTATTTCATTTTAGATCTTGAAAAAAACATATTTGTTACCTTGTTTACATTACATAAGGTTAGATCATCATAGTATGAATTAAATTTTTTATTTTTCATCAAATCTGATTGGTATTAGAGTAATTAGTCATTTCATAATCATGCATCTTGTATTTGAATCTCTTGTTCGCTAGAGTTTGTCAAAAAAATTGTATTTTTGGAAAATCTAGTCAGATTTAAAACCTAGGGTTTGTAATTAAGATCTTGTTTTAGATTTTTCTGCTATCATTTACATTTCAAATCTGATCTTGCATTTCTTTAGCATGTCATAAATATCATTTTTTTTTCAAAAAAAATTCTTGCATTGAAAAATAGTGGTTTAGGGAGTAAGTATTTAAAATCTAGGGTTATGTTAGTAAACCCTAGCTAGTCTTGCATTTAGTGCATCTTCATCAAAACAAAGTTATGTAAATATTTGTTGCGTTCAAGTGGATACATTATTTAGGCACTTCTTTTGCACATACTACACATCCTATATTTACAAGACTTATTCGTTGTGGTTACCGAGAATATCACATTTTTGGAAGACCCCACTTCTCTTGCAATTGTAGGTCTTTGATTACAATCTTATTTTCATACTGGTGGTACTTCGTTAATGAATATATATCTAATTGTACATTTTTATCCCATATTATATTCTCATATAGAAGACAAGACATTTGATTATGGGTGCTCCTTGTTCATCTTTGGAATCTTTGTATGTATACATTATATATTTTGAATTTTTTTTCTAAATTCATTAATATACATCCTTATGTCTTAAATCACATAGCATCCATGTATGATATTGACATTTCTAAATGTCCTATATATGAAATCCTTTGTTATATATCTTATTTTGATGGCTTCAAAACTCTCATGAGTATGTATCCTTCAATATTAGAAGATCTCATCTCCATGAATTGTCATGAGAAAGATGATCGTGATGGTTCTTCTTCTACTACAAATACCATTGACATCATCTCTAAGGAATATGATGGTGACTTATCTTTGCCTACTTTACCCTATGCTTTGGATCCCTCTCCCAAAAATGAAGACATTTTGGTGTAAGAGGATGAGATCATTGACACATTCCTTAACATTACTTTACCTTCTCTTCATTTTAATTTCTCTTCTAGAGATGAGGCATTAAAGATGACATTGAGCATACTACTTATATTTCTACCATAGTGTTGATGATGACATAGTACATGAGGTTTCTATGGCTCATCCTATGGATCTTCTACCTTTGATTGAATGTTCAAGTACCGTGGATGTCACTAAGTATGTGAAGACCCCTGATCTTCCTCCTTTGATTGAATGTTCAAGTACCTTGGATATCACTAAGGATGTAAAGACCCTTGATATTTCTCCTTTGGTTGCATGTTCAAACCCCTTGGACATCACTAAAGATACCATCATCAACAATTTTATTAAAAACAATTTACCCTCCCTTCATTCCATTGCTCTCCCTTCAAAAGATGAAGCATTAGTGGATGAAGTGTGGTCCCTCACATTAAATCCCCTAGGAATGGATGTTGAGCTTACTCAAGAGGAAAACAATGTCAATTCAATCATCATTAATAGACTTATTCCGCCACTAAAGGGATAGTGAATAAGTGCAATTCACCTCTTTTCTCTAAACTGGTGATTGCGGTTCAAGGTGATCCAACACCACCTCGACCCCCAGGTTACATTCTCAATCATGTAAAACAAATTACTCAAAAAAATCAAGGTGTTCAAAATGTGTTGCGACAACCTCATAATAATGCATTTGCTCACACATACAACACTAGTAATAATAAGCCAAGTAAGTAAGCATCGAGTGTGCCCATTTCTCTTCCACCTTCTCAGCCTATCCTTCCTCAAGCACCTCATCTTCCTCCACATATTGGCAAAGAATATGATCTTGTCGAGCAGCTCCGCGCTACTCCAGCGAAGATCTCCCTATGGGATTTAATACAAACATCGCCTACATACCATGGAATGCTCCACGAGGCTATACAAAAGGTAGTTGTTCTACCTTTTGTTAGACCGAATGATGTAGCATCTTTGTTTAGTTGTATGCATTCAATAACATCAGATATATCATTTCAACAACATGAATTACCTCCCATAGATGTGGAAGACCAATATGAACCTCTTATGATATTCATCATCATGAATAAAATGAGGGTGAGATGCACTAAGATTGATGGTGGATCATGTCTTAATGTTTGTGGCATAGACATGTTAAATAAACTCCATATTGATACATCTCTTATCAAACCAAATAAACTCAACGTTCATGGCTTTGATAATGTTGGTAAACAATCACTAGGTACAATCACCTTAGATGTTAAGGTTGGACCTGTGACATTGCCTACCCTTATCCATGTCATGCCTAATTCTCTTTCATACAATCTTCTTCTTGGTAGATCATGGATTCATGCCATGGAGGCAGTCCCATCTACCCTTCATCGTTCAATAAAATTCATTTTCAAAAACAAACCTTGTACAATTAAATTTGATTCATCTCAAGAAAATTGCTTGCAAATGGAAGCGATACAGCAAACTCCTTTAAATGGATTGATCCCTTCTTTAACACTACCCTCCGTTGCTAACAACAGTATTGGTTAGGATAGTGTCGGTCCTTCGAATGCATTTTTCAGTGACGATTGGGGTTTGTTAGATTTTACACCTTCCTTTGCAGAAGTCTCACCCTCACACCCAAAATCTTGAAGGTAAATGAAATTTCTTCAACACAATTCTCTACTCCTACAAAGATTAAACTCAAGATTAATGACGATGGAACCTTTAAAATTGATGACGATCCACTTTCTACAGAAATGGTGGCCATTTGTGATAAAGTATCATCTAATTCTAATACATGTCTTGGTAATGACTAGGTCTCTTTAGATTTTAACCCCCATGGGATTCTTGAAACACAGATTTACCCTCCTCACCATGATCAAATGTATGATCCTTCTACTTCTTCTTTCAACAAAGATAGTCATATATGACCTCTCCTCTTCCTTCGAATTCAGAGATTATGGGCATGGATTCAAAATTCTTTCTAAACTTGGTTGCAATGGAAATGGTTTAGGATGCAAAGAACAAGGAATTACAGAACCTATGGAACCAACACCGCACTTGTCTAAAGTAGGTTTATGTTTTTGACCTTCTCCTACGTTCTCTCCACCATGTTCACAACAACGAGGGTTGCTTCCTACTCCACCTATATCTTCTCTTCTATTTCAATAAGAGTGTATGTTGCTAAGTCTACTCAAAGACCGCTTAATCACTCTTCCTCCTCCAACACACAAAAAGATTCAACAAATAATCATTCAACACCTCATTATTGTGCATATCATTAAGCGCTTGGCCATTCCACTAAGGAATGTTGAGTCTTGGGTGACAAAATTCAACAACTTCAAACAAGGTTTGGCTCTAGCACTCCTCACCACGCTTGATGTAGTCCCTAGAGCACCTTGTCCTCAATCCATTTTATAATAATCAAGTTGGGGGAGGATAATTTATTATAGGCCAACTCTCAAGAGTGGTCCCTTCTTCTCATTTGTGTTATGTGTGTACGTATTGTTATCCCCGTATTGTGATGTTTTGTTGATTTTTAGTTCTCCCTTGACACCCTTGTTAGCACAAGGGTACAAGGGGAAGGATCGCATTGTATCATTCCTCTATATGTATCTTCATTCTTCTCTATGTTGTGATGTACAATTTTGTTATTCTTCTTGGATGATTTAACATCCTTTCATGATTCAATTTATATGTACTCTCATGTGATCCTTCTTCCATCATCTTCATATCTATGTGACACCTTGTTGCAATGCTCAGCATCATACCATGACTTCACAAGCTAATGTGTATCATGCCTGTAAACATTGCTTTGGTTTGCTCATCCTGGGGGCAACGCCTTGTCACAATGTAGCTTTTGAGAACACATACCATTTGGGCATGTGCTTTTTGAAAGCTCTCATGCCTATTTTATATTTCTTCCTCACTCTACCTTAAAGGCAATTGCTCCCTAGTGGAGTTAGAAATCACTTTACGGTGGGGGCATACATCATACTATGAGCCTTACTCTCATTTTTCTATCAAAACACTTGTTGATTACTTTTTGGAAAGGATTGTGGTACACTTAGAAACAAGGTCTTGAGTCTATCTTGTTGAAGGTCTTGGCATGTTTGGAAGAAGGGTTGCACCACCAACTAGAGTTTGGTAGTAAGGTCGCTTCACCTTATTATTCGGCAAGGCTTCATGTGAATCCTCTTGAGGGAGGTGGATTGTGTATTTCCTTGAGTGGAAACACTTCTCTTTGGATAGATTATGTGTATGATGTGTTTGTACCCTCTTGTGCTTCTCATTTATAACTAACCCCTTAGCATTCTTCTTATTGCATCTTGGGGATGATGCATGGTGATTGAGACAACTTTTTAGATTGAGGTCTCGTTTGTCATGTTGACTTGAGGTCTTATGTTATGTGCTTTTTGTGATTGACATATGGTACGTGTATTCTCCTTATATATTCTTATTCTCTATATGATCTTCACGCCTCATGTGTGCCTCGCATGTATTCTCTCTATGTGTTCCTTATGTATATCTCTTGAGTGCTTTGCATGTGTTCCACGTGTGTTTCATGTGTATTCTATGTATACTTTATGCCTTATGTGTATGCTTTGTGTCAAGCATATATAATTTTTGAATTGCATGTATGCATTGTGATTTCTCAAGTGTATGCATTGTGTATGTCTTGTCCGATCTCATGTTTTCTCAGTGCTTCATATATAAGTGAATTATGTCATGTGTCTTATGTGTATGCCAATCATCAGACTCCTAGAATCCTAAACTTGGGGGCTTGATCACCCCTCAATTTTGGTGACATTCTATGGTTTATATGTTTATTATGTTTGAAATTTGTCTTCTCCATACTTTAGTGTGAGTTCAAATGTAAGCCTATACCCATGCTAAAGTGGGGGCTAAATGCTATGGAGTAAAATGTGTACACTAGCATTTTACACCTAGTTTGGCACCTGGGTGGACCTAAAACATGTAATTCTTGATCCCGAAGCACAAAATGCAGAAAAAAAAACTATAAGGAGAGGCTATAGACACTTAAAATTATTTATCCTAAAAGTTGTGGGGCTAAAGGACCAATGCGCCCAAGCGCCTTGGGCCCTCCTTTAGCTTGAACCTAAATTGGTGGCATGTCGGATTAAGACATCTTAAATGGTTCCTCATGTCGACCCCATTTGGTTTTATTCATTATTGGTGAGCGGAATGCATATATAAGCGAGTTAGTTCATTCATTTGAACATCTAAGCAATCTAAGAACTCTTGCACTCTCTCTTCTCTCTCATGCTCTCTATTCTTCTCTAAAGCTCTCTATGGTGGATTATTGTTGTTGCACTAACTTATTGTAGGTCTTGTGAAGATCTCTCTACTTCTATGGGCTCCACCAACTTCTTGAGTCAAGTTGTGACACCTCTTCAAGCAAGCTAGGGTTTCCATGCTCATGGTGACTCCTCTCCTTTATGCTTTCTTACAACATTCTATTCTACTTCATAATTGCCTTTGTCCTCCTAGGGCACACACTCTTTGAGATCTCATCATTGCTATTGTGGAGGTGGAAGCACCATTCATAGAGATTGACTTAGGCAAGCTCCTGAATAGAACCCAATTATTTTCTTTCTTGCATGTGTGCAGGTAGCATCCTGAAGAATCTGTAGAAAACAAGTTACAAGAAGTAAGAGCACAGAAGGGTGAAGACATGGAAAAATTCACATTCTACCAAACCCTTATCAGGGTCTAGGGCACCAAAGTGCTGTGGTCCTTTGAGCTCCTGAATCTGGATCCAAGTTCTAATATGCCCTATGATCCTTGCTATGGTGTTAGATTTATGATGTCTGTTTCTGACAGTTTATTATGAGTAGATCTTTGTTAGCTAGGGTTTGATATTTTGCCCTAGTTTGCTTGGTTAGATTTGGTTGGATTTGGTTGAAACTCCTCTATACAACAAAGGGACAAAACAACTATAGTTTGGCTCTCCTTCTTGGGTAGAAGCCAAGCTCAGTTTGTGTTCCAATGTTAATAGAAGAGGGTTTGACCTAGTTAACCTTGTTATGCTAAATCTTTCTTTTCTACATAACAACATTATTGGTCAATACCACGTGAGTCATTAAAGTGGGCCCAAATACATACAAAAGGAATTTTTGAGGCTGAATAAAGAGAGATACACATGGTGTTCCGTGCTACTTTTCATCGATGCCTTCCTAACACCTTCATGATGAAGCACCATGGAGACACATGTCAAAGGATACCTTTTTGGTAGAAACATTTTGAACCCTCTGATCTTCATTGAGGGATCCAACGATTGACGCAATGCAAAGAAAATCTAATAAACACATGGTAAGAAGACATCTATCAACATTCTGCAACTCTTCAAGGAATTAAATTTGACACCTCCGAGGTGATGCACCTTTGCCCCATGTAGTGGGAAGGGATCTTCTTTCAAGGAGTCTTTAGACCATCGGATCAAGAGCTTCATCTAACGGTTAATATAGATTCAACTAGCAATGTTTCAATTTAACCATCGTCGGTTAATTTCTTTTGACCCGAGATATAAAAGGAATGGTGTTGTATTTTGTGGGGGTTAGTTTGGAGAAGAAAGGTTTTGATCTTTGAAGAGACTACTGACTGAATTGATTGTACTCCTATGTTGTTGTAATAATCATTGGTTTTGAAACATAATAAAATACTTTGAGTTTGTTGTGATTGTGAATATTGTTGTCTCGACTATTAGATTTTGGTAGTTTGATAAGACTCCTGTGTCTAGACTACATCAAGAATATGCCTTCAGCATCTTGGGCAGAGAAAATGGGTTAGAGACCAACCTATTTTACATCCTATAGTTATGTATTTATGCATTTCAGAATCGTGTCCCTTTGTAGCCCATTAGGGTTCATGAAATTCCTCTATCAATAATGTGATCAATGTGCCACTCATCTCGTTGTAGTAAAATCAGCCTTGGATCTAGTACCTAACAATTTGGGGAAGCTAGAAAATCTTTCTTGTGTGTATAGAGTTGCCTTGATACCTGTTTGTTTACCTTCAATAGCTAAAGCATGCCTTAATGATGTTGAGGCACCCATACTTGATTTTGTTCTCACCACTTAGCCTTGCACATGGATCTATGATGGATAGACTCTCAACTGCAACATTGGTGGTGATTGTGTTGGAAACAAGGTAGATAACTAAGAGGGGAGGGTGAATCAATTATCTCAAAAATTTCCTTGACTTTCTTTTCTTTTGTTATCTTAGTAATCAGTGTTGCACCAAAACATGAAAGCATATGTAATCATAAGAATAGAAATAAAGTCAACACACATAACACAAAAAATTTTACATGGAAACCCTGTTAAGGGAAAAACCATGGGGTGACTAACCCAAGATTGTATTCTCTATTAAAAGAATAAAGAAGTACAAAATGGTACTTGCCAATTAGGGCTCACTGCCTGAGCACACTGCTCACAAGAGGCACACTGCCTACAAGAGACTCACTGTCTACAGAACTTACAGAAGATAATCAAGTGTTTGAATTGATGAGAAGCATCTACAAATGCAAGAGTTCAGTTCCGGTTAGGCACAATACACTAATTTGAAGCACTTCATTCTTCCTCTATTTAATGTTGTTCCTCTATTACATACTGGACTTGAATTGCAGGTCTCCCACTTATCCCTGCTTTTCTTCACACTTTATTTCATTGCTTGTTCACTATACACTTTTACATGCTGAAATCTATCTTGTAAATATATCCGCATTAAGGATTTTTATCAACTTCCTAATCGGCATCAAGAACACTGCAAGTAATTAATCTGTCGGCTGAATCCATGCTTGATTTGTGATGTGTATCAAAAACATAGGCATAGAAGTCATTAATCATTTGGCTAACAATGTATAATCCCACAAATTGGTTGATCAACACCTTTTACTCATCCAGATTGAACTCTGATACTCTATCGGTCAGTTCTTCCTCTGTCTGCTCTGCCTGACTGGAACCCAACACTTAGATGCTCATATCTTTTCCTTGATTTATCACTAGAGGCTAAATCTCTGGAGTACAATAGTCATGGTACCCCTCTTGACTTTCCCAAGTCTGCAACTTACTGAGTTGGACCATCTGAGAGATCCTAACCTGGTTGTCAGACCTTGTTACATACTCTGTTCTTATTCGCCGAACCAAAATGTTCTTCAATCTGACTTCCGGTATAGGCATACTATGTACTGCGGATGTGTGGGATAGACTTTGTTGCCATCAATGACAACACTTATGAAGCCACAGTGTTTCTTGCCAACAATCTCCCCCTTTGGCATTGATGGCAACACTTAGTGAGAAATGGCTAAGTGTCACTATAACTCCCCCTTGGTTGATGCTCTGTCTTTTGCACTATTTTACCAGAGCTCCCCCTTAGTTGGATTCTGCATGTTTCACTACTCCTCACTCCCCCTTTGACATCAATGGCAAAGGGCAGGATCCGCATACCAAAATTTGCAAAAATTGTCTTATATATGGCCGCATAAGTATATATATATATGTTATACTTACATATACTTAAGTATATCTGTAAAAGTGGCCTTCAACTGTACAAACTCTATGGCCCAACTTTGCTTCATCCTATCCAAAATGGAGATGTGACTACTCAACAAAAATGCATATACTTCTGCCCTTCTTAAATCTGTCGGATCACTAGTCCGGGCTGTGGTCTGAGCATCTATCAAGGCCTCATGCATTGTCTCTAGCTTAGGGATAATTATCCCTCTGAGTTCACCCATTCTATTTATTATGTTCTTCTTTTCTTTGTCCAGCCTCTTTATTTCATTTATGATGACAATAGCCTGGCATTCTTGATTCATTAAAGAGGTAGTAAGGGGATCAAATATCTGAGATAAACTTGATAGTTTTTCTTCTTGTTCTTTCACTTTCTTCTCAATGTCCTTTGTCACTTTGGGCCAAGATAAATAGAATTTGTATACATGTCCCCACCATCTTTAAGAGCATTTTCAAGGCTCTTTATTCCAATGTCTAGGGTCCTCCTATCATTAGCAATCAATCCTTGCACTTCAGTGAATCTTTTTCCTAGAAACTCCTTCCGGACCTTTGCTTTTGTTGATTTCTCTAGAGATTCAAAATGAGTGCTAATAGAATTTACCAAAGTTTTCAAGTTACCGGATGGTGAGGCTGAAGGATCCTTTTGGAAGGATGGCATGATCTTCTCCAGCATCCTGGATGTAATCTCCAATAGTTCACAGTCTTCCATGTGAGATTTCAGTAGTTTTTCTTTTGCTTTGGCTTGAGAAAAAGATGCTATTTTCATTGTCTAAACCAGGGAGAGAGAGTCAAATTCAGTGGCCCTTGAAATAGCTCAGGTTCATCTATCTCCATCATTTCTCTG
The DNA here is from genome assembly GCA_027924645.1 of Cunninghamia lanceolata. NCBI lineage: Eukaryota > Viridiplantae > Streptophyta > Pinopsida > Cupressales > Cupressaceae > Cunninghamia > Cunninghamia lanceolata. The sequence continues at coordinate 4,326,860 of BSBN01000847.1, read as the reverse complement.
TTTAGGAAGTTCTTCACTGCCTCTGCAGTGTCTCTTGCCGGTGATTGAGTCTTCTTTTCTTTTGGGATATCAGAACAATCATCATTAGTCTTTTCTTCTTGTTCTTCTTCTTTTCCCTTACCTCCTCTTCTTGACTCACTTTCTCCTCTTTTCTACCTTCTCCTTCAGCTTCAGAATTTGGAATGTCTGCAATGGGATCTAGAGGAGAGATGTCACCTGTGTTTACTGCTTCATGAGCTTCCTCTTCCAGAACAGAGGAATCTAAGTCCTTAGGCTTCTCTTCATCTATTTTCTTTGATCCTACTATATCCTTGTCAGAAGATTCTTCATTGATTACATTTAATCCTTCAACATCCATGGTAGAAGGTTCTTCAACTGTTTTCTCTATAATAGGAAGATTGAATATTTTCAAAGCATTCCAGAGGATATCTTTTGTTTCACTTGCTACTTGGTTAGTTTCTCCAAGAATAAGTTTATTCATTCTTGCCTTACGCCGGAACTCATCCTTATAATCCTTAAAAATCATGTCCATTTGTTTTGGAGTGATAGAAGGATAAAGTTGAATCATTATTTGTTCTTGAATCTCTAGGTCTTTTGCCTTTGCATTCTCTTTTCTCAGTTCAAGTACCTTTTCTTGACTCTTAGGAATTAATGATATAATTTCAATGAAAGCTTTATTGTAAATGTTCAGGTACCTGATAGTAGCTTCTTCCAAAATCCTCTTGTCAGTATCACTGTATTCATCATAGAACTCTATTACTGGTTGCAGGTTCCCATCCACAGTAACTGCCTTGATGATGTCATCAATGGAAAGAGTGGGCTTTTCAACAAATTCCTCTACCTTTCCTTCCTTATTTTTACTAGTAGAGAATTCCCTGGATGTTTTCTTCTTCTTCATTTTCTTGATTTCCTTATCAGATTATGTTTCTTCATCATCTTTAAGGCTTGTATATGACCTTGTGGCTTTGGTCTTCATCCTCTTTTCCATTTTTCCAGATGTCTTGAATTCCAGTTTGGTAGCCTTTGAGCTTTTAGGAGTGGCAAGTGCAGAGCTCTTGGAAGATCTAGTCCAGGAGGAGGCTTGTACTGGAACGTCTCCTTTCTTTGCTTCTTGTTTCTCTTTCTCAGCCTTCTCCATTTTCTCTGTATTTGCATCTACTGCCTCTTTTGATAAGCCAAATCTTTTGGCAATTTCTTCAACTTCCCTTCTTACTTTCCTCTTTATCTCCAGTTGTCTTAACTCAACATGTATTTTTACACTTAGTTCTTGAAAGGTGCCAAACCTTTCTGCTTCGGTGTCCTTAGGTTGGCTCAACAGGTGTTGAATATGTAGCTTCAGGATTTTTTCATCGACCTCGTATCCCATGGGCATTATCCACATAGTTCTTGGCTCAACTACCTCCATTAGGCATTGGTCAGTGTCAATTATGAAGCACACTGTGTCCTTGTATTTCTCAACTATGGATTGTGGTATTCTCTCTTTGGCTTGCATTATGCTTTGGAAGTTCTTGAAGTACCCCCAGAGAGCTATGTTTTGGGCTTGAGCATCACCAAGTCCATACATGTAATCTCTGATCTGAATTGCAACTGGTTTGTCATTTTACCAAACCCAACCACTGGATCTAGGTAGCTCATTCATGTAATAAAAGAACAAACACAGTATTAGACAACCATATTTGAAGGAATTATTCTTATCCTTTTTGATCTTCTACAGATTTTCCAACAGTTGATTTAGAAGAAGCTCACATAGATCATAGTCTGCATCTTCCCTCAACATTTGATATGTTGCATAGATTGATGTGCTAGAAACAGAATTCTCCCTACTCGAATGATAGATCTTGTATCTGATTATCATTAAGGCAAACTTGAGATCTAGATCTGTGATGTCATCTATGGTCATTGCTCTTTTGTCAAATTTGGATCTGGTGGCTTCAGTTACTGTTTGGTTTTTCACATATTTAAGTGCAAGTAACCCACTAGATGAATGTAATTCGGTTACTGCCCTGATGGCATCTTTAGTTATATTGAAGGGCCTCATTAGCCACATGAAATTATAATGCATCCTACTTAGAACATACCGGACCCAATCATCTTTTGCAAAACATGGAAAATGTATGTAGTGTCTGAAGTGTTTATCTCAAAGGGCCTTGAATTCAGGTTCAAGTTCAAAATTTTCATCTATTAGTTGTTTGTGATAATTATCCATCAATTTTGAGTCTCCAAATTCCTCAATGTTGGCATGGATATAAACCCTAACATCTTCTACATGCAATACTCCGTGCAGAATGCTAGAAAATGCGCCCAAAGGATCAACCTCTAGAGATTTATAGGGGTGTTTCTTGAATTTAGGACGTGGCACATCAAAGATCTTGATAACCATTGGAGTAGCCATTTTGCAAGAGATTCAAAGAGATATTTTTAGAATGGAACTACCTTTTCACGCTTTAGGGTTTGAAATAGGAGCCAGTACAAATCGCTGGTTGAATTCATTTTTCAATTGATCTTGTAGAATCTTTGTTGCAGAGATCTTCTTTTCTTCTTCGCGAGTGCAAGTGTACAAATAATGAGTGAAAGTACCATTTTATCCTTGTGCAAACCCTAATTTCCTTTTGTAATAAATGTACAATTTAGGTTATCCGATTTCCCTGTTTTGAGAGAGATCTTCTTGAATCACTGCGTTGAACTTAGAATCATTGTCAGTGAGGATTGACAATGAATCTTCTTTTCTTCAATCATGCCATAGGTCTGTAGATCAAATCATTTCAATTCTGAATCATACCGGATCTGTCTGAAATTTTGCTTCACTGGATGATTGTCGGAACTGAATTAACTTAAGCAGTTATAAGTCTTACAAAACTCCATGCGGATCTTTCACATTTTGACTAAAGATTATTTGGAGGATTTTCTGAGAACCTTTTAATCCGCAACATTCCATGTGTCGAATCTGGGCACTAGTTGACTGGTTGGGGGAATTTGTTTTTCTCTGTGACTCCCCCTGAGCCAGAGCTCACCTTTTTAGGTACCGGAAGGAATATCAACACTGGATTTCGGTGCGGATCCATCCCCAATATTTTTTGTACTCTTCTTTACCCAAATCTTGCTCATCTCCTTTTGAACTTCATCCACATTCACTTTGCCTTTGCCCTTATCTTACTTCTGATTATGTTGCACTAGACCTTTTCTACCCTGATTTCTACTTCTGCAGAATTTGGCAATATGACCGAATCTATTGCAATTGTAACAAACAACATTTCTTTGCTTATTTGATTGATATCCTCTTGATCTACATTGATTAGCCATATGTCCCATTCTATTGCATGTAAAGCATCTACCATTGAATAAATTATTTATTTGCATATTTTTGCATTCGTGAGATTTGTGACCATACCTTTTGCAGTTGAAACATTGTCCAAAGAAGGATGGATTATTCTAATTCATTCTCCTCTTGCACTAAGTTGTTTTATGACCGAAATTGTTACAATTGAAACAATATCCATTGAAAGATGGATATCTTTGAGCATTTGGTTGCTTTACCAGAGGTCTTCTAGGCCCATTTCTTTGATTTCTTGATCCAAAGTTCTTCTGACTGGATCTGAAGCTTTCACCTTTCTCATATTCCAAGCCACGCTTATCATCTACCCTCTTTTGGCTTTCAAGAAGAACTTCAAGTTAGGCTGAGCTTATCTTGAATTTATCTTTGTATTCATTTGCTGCTTGAAGATCTTGTTTAAGAGTGTCTAACTAATTCTCAAGTTGTTCTTCATTGTCTCTAGCTTCTTTAAGATCAGATTCAAGATGCCTGATTATTCTGTCCATTTTGTGGGAGTCCTCTGTTTTCTCCTTGAGGGATTGTTTTAGATTATCTTCAATCTTTCTTTTTTCTTCAATTTCTTGGGTGAAACTCATAACCCCTAATTCCATTTCATGCCTCACCATAATGACTTCTTTTGACAGCTTCTCACATAGCTTATTTTTCTCATCCAGATCTTCATCAGTATCATTGACTTCACTCTGATTGGCTAATTTTTGAAGTAGTTCCTTTCTCTTTTTCACAGAGATACTAAGTTTTTCTTTTAGCTCATTTATGAAATCATCAGCTTGTTTGAGTCTTTCTCTCAAATTATTAACTTCCGAGTGGGATTGTTCAAGATCATCTAGGGCAGACTGAAGTTTTTCCTTCATACCATATACATCCATTAAGATTCCCAGATCTTCCTCAAGCTGTTAGGCTTTGTTCAAGGAACTTGGCTCTGATACCAATTGTTGGAAACAAGGCAGATAACTGAGAGGGGGGGTGAATCAGTTATCTCAAAAATTTCCTTGACTTTCTTTCTTTTGTTATCTTAGTAATCAGTGTTGTACCAAAACATGAAAGCATATGTAATCATAAGAATAGAAATAAAGTCAACACACATAACACAAAAAAATTTACGTGGAAACCTTGTTAAGGGAAAAACCACGGGGTGACTAACCCAAGATTGTATTCTCTGTTAAAAGAATAAAGAAGTACAAAATGACACTTGCCAATTAGGGCTCACTGCCTAAGCATACTGCTCACAAGAGGCACACTGCCTACAAGAGACTCACTATCTATAGAACTTATAGAAGATAATCAAGTATTTGAACTGATGAAAAGCATCTACAAATGCAAGAGTTCAGTTCTGGTTAGGCACAATACACTAATTTGATGCACTTCATTCTTCTTCTATTTAATGATGTTGCTCTGTTACATACCGAACTTGAATTGCATCTCTCCCACTTATCCCTACTTTTCTTCGCACTTTATTTCATTACTTGTTCACTACACACTTTTACATGCTGAAATCTATCTTGTATATATATCTGCATCAAGGATTTTTATCAACTTCGTAGTCGGCATCAAGAACACTGCAAGTAATTAGTCTGTCAGCTGAATCTATGCTTGATTTGTGATGCATATAAAAAACATAGGCATAGAAGTCATTAATCATGTCGGCCAACAATGTATAATCCCACAAATTGATTGATCAACACCTTTTACTCATTCGGATTGAACTCTGATACTCTGCTTGACTGGAACCCAACACTTAGATGCTTATATATTTTCCTTGATTTATCACTGGAGGCTAAATCTCTGGAGTACAGTAGTCATGGTACCCCTCTTGACTTTCCCAAGTCCACAACTTACTGAGTTGCACCATCTGAGAGATCCGGACCTGATTGTCGGACCTTGTTACATACTCTGTTCTTGTTCACCGGACCAAAACATTCTTCAATTTGACTTCCGGTATAGGCATACTATGTACTGCAGATGTGTGGGATAGACTTTGTTGCCATCAATGACAACACTTATGAAGCTACACAGTGTCTCTTGCCAACAGATTGTTAACTCATCCCCTACATTCTCCATTGAAACACACTCCCCAAACACAGAAGCTTTTTTAAATTTTACAACCTCAAAACATAAGGGAAGGAAATGAACAACATCAAATATAAATTTGATCAAAGGGGGCCTATTAAAGATTTCTCAAATTAGTTTATAAATGATGAGAAAAATAGGGCTAAGACAACAAGGGATCACTAGACCTAACAAATTTGCAAAATTAAATTGGGTCCCAACAGCTTGAAAACAAATCCAGAAACATTAGAGCTCGAGGCATTCAATCTCTTTAGGATATATCCCAACATGGCTACTAGATTTCAATGCCATGTTGGCACCCTTCAAACATGTGCACCTACATTTTAGTGGTGCGCAATCCTTCAATTCTCTACACCAAGCTTACTGTGTATTGCTTTCCATCCTGGCCAGCCAAACACCTATGTGCCATTTCAACCCTTCAATGCCATTCAACCATACCAGGCATGGCTTCCATGTATTGCTATTGCCATACAAATATAACAATGCGACATAGTCATACTACATGCTTGTGCTATTCAACACAACTTTATACCAGGGTGTCCTCCCTTTTGTCTCTATGCAAGCTTCCTATATGGCTGCACCAATCTACTACTAGCTTGTGTAATTCAATATTTTAATTGGCTTCTATGTCTTATCTCTGCTCCCAGCCAGTTGGTGGGATCCCCTAAGATGCCACACTAGTATTATTGGATTCAAAATCAAATGCAGGTTGGGCTCTTTTATATTGCAGGAGGTGATGTAGCAAGGGAGGTGTTAGGGTTCCTTAAGTTGCAAGGATGGTATCTGAAAGATGTGAGCATTGTGCAACAAGTGTTGCAGGAGATGGAACAATACCCCTAGACATGGATTTGAAATCAATGGAAAAATTTGTTAAGGGCAAACTCCTAGACATGGATTTGAAATCAATTGGTAACAAGTGCTTACTATGCAACACCTATTGCATCTTCACGGTCCAAAGGTTTTGCAGGGAGGATGTTGGGAATGATTGTGCAATTTAGGTTTATGCATGCCAACTACATTTGCTTGAAAGTTTTTAAAACCTTTTCAACAAATCCATTTTGTACATATCCTGCAATCATTGCAGTCCATAGGAGCACATCTCTTTGAGGCATTTTGTCAATCAGTTTATATGCCTTGTCTATGCTTCCACATTTTGTGCTGGGAGTATGTTGGCAAATGTGAACTTATCTCAAATCAGAGAATTGTTTATTGCATATAGTGAAACTTGGAATAGAGGAGTCACTCATGCCAGATGATGCATTGGTGGCAATGCCTAGTTGGGGTCATGAGACCAATACATGACTTGAAACTACAGTCTATTCAAGATGTTCTTTTTGAATTTCTTCCTTCTATGGGAAGTCAAGATAATTGTTTTTGCATCCTTTAGACCGGGTTCTAATCTAAGGTTGCCACTTCCAGTGAAAATTGTTGGCTTTGTAGGTGCAACATAACAACTAAAGTTTCATCTCTTTTGTGGCCTTTTAAGAAAAAAGGTTTGTAGATTTATTGTCATCATGAATCATGTACAAAAAAATTGTTTCCCATAAAGATTTTGCTAAGTCCTCCATTTTTATTTGCTAATGGATACTTAACAACTAATAAATACTCCAAGAGCAGAAGTTGCATTATAGTGTATCAGACCATGAGAATCTATAAGTAACAACTATAAGACATAGTAATAGGGTTTGTTGGGATTTAGATGTTCATTAAGTATGTTGATCAGTCAAAGAGTGCATTCATTAGTCCCATTTTGCTTGATGTAAACAGCTCATTTTCAATTCCCTCTCAATCTGACATTCTTATCATGCCTCAAAGGATTTATTTTGAATTTTATGTAATATCAATACTTAATATTTGGAGGCACCTTGATAGCTTTTTTAGTTTCTTGTACACACATTTTGTGTGTAATGTTTTAGAGAAGGTTTAAAGGAGCTCTTATCAAAGCAATACAAAACTTTTATCAAGAATTTTTTTTGTCTAATGTTTTAGAGGAGGTTTAAAGGAGTTCTTATCAAAGCAATAAGAAACTCTTTATCATGTCATACAAGAAAATTAAAAAAAGAAAAGAGGATCTATTGTCCCTTTATGCCATTTTTAAGTGCATCTTTTTAAATATTTAAATCATTGGTTTAAAACAAATTCATAGTTTTAGTATCCCTTCACTTTTTTAAGTACATACAAAGAAATTGGATTTGAATTCTATTATGATGTTGTAGTCCTTTGTAACTAGTACTTTCTTTTGGTTTCTTCTTATTAGTAAATAGATATTTGATCAATGAAATAAAAGTGTTATTCTTGTCCTTTTGCGATTTGAGATTGGAGGAAATTGGTCTGATGTAGTTGATTTCTTAGCTCTATCATGAGTTTCATGAATTTGGAACCTCTTAAAATTGCAACCAAAATCACTATGTTGACTAGTGCGCTAGAAATTTAACATCTTCTTCATTTTTGTCATCCTCTTTAATTTGGTAATGGTGGGCTAATTTCTTATTATGTTTTGAAACCAAAGCCAATATCTACTTGTAATTTTTTTGGCATATTGGTAATGACATGATAGCTACCCAACCTAATTACCTACAAAATAACAATTTCACAATGGAAAATATTAGTCTTAAATTTCCATCTATGTCTTAGTTTGGAGAAGAACTCTCTTTTTTTTTAATATTATAAGTATGCTATGTTACATGGAATAAACCATCAAATACAGAACTAAAATGTTAATGGAATTCCATTCAACATGGATTGTACTTGCAATGAGGAGAGAATGTCTATCTAAATGTATAGCTAGCTACCTCATTAGGTATGTGAATATTCATTGGAATATAATCAATGATATTTCATGAAATTACAAAATGAATTAAAAAACCATGATATCATTTTAATCAATTGTTTGCCAACTCATGTTATCGAGACTTCCCATGTTATTGAATCCATTAGAAGTATTTATTAATCCCATCCTTATTGATATCTTTCCAAATCAAATGCCCTTGAGGAAATAATTAAAATCCAACAATTTTTTTGACTCATGGTAACATATATATATATATATTCTTTTCTTTATTTTTTATCATATTGTTAAGTACCATATAAAAGAACAAATTAGGTATGACAGATAAATATAAGGCAATGTTAGATAATAATTTAAATAAACAATTCATAGTAACACAATTTTTTTCTATTTAAAAGTATGGTTATGCATGTATTAAATATTAGTATCAATATGAGCAAGTAAGTTGTTATTGCAACCTTTGAATTGAATTTTTAAGTTTCTCAAAGTACTTCAAAAGTCTCACAATGCTCTTGAAGGCTCAATTTGAGCAATTGACTTATAAATCTTGCATGGAATATCCTAGGTGGAATCCTTAATCATTAATTCTATAGATAAAATGTAATTATAATTGAAATCTTCAATTTTTAAGTATTTATTTGGAATAGTGGTTTGGAATTTAGTGACATTAAGGCCCTAACAAATGGACATTGTAATGGGTGCTTGTTGCCCTAAGAAATTGTCTAGGGAGCAAGCCTAGAAAGGATAGCTGACATGTTACTAAGAGAATTTTATATGACTCATTGACTATATATTTAGTAGCATGACTCTTTACTACTTGAAGAAGCATGGAAATTTATATCTACTTTGATTGTGAAAATCTCATGCCTTAATGATCTACTATTAAAGTGAACTTCAATAATTTATATAAGTCAACTAGGGTATTCTTCATCATTTTTTGGGAATATCTATATTACAAGATTGTCACTCTTTTATGGTATCTCAAGCCAAATATGCACATAATTTGCTTAAAATTTTGTATGACATATTGTAAACCTACTACTATACCTATTCAAGTAGGAATCAAAGTAGATCCTAAAGGTTCATGTGAAAAGACCAATTCTACTATGTATCGACATTTGGTAAAAAAAAAATTGATTCACCTTATTATTTCAAGGCCTATTATCACCTATGAAGTAGGTATTACATCTAGATTTATGTAGGATCCTTATATGGATCATTGAAAATGGTTAAAGGAACATTAAAAGTAAATTTAAGGTATACTATTAATAATTTTTATTATTCTCACACCAAGAGTAAAAATGTATTTAGTTATTGTGATTCTAAATATACTAGTTGTCGTATTGTTAGGAAATACACTTTATGATATATCTTCAAAATATGGTATAGGTGTTATCACATGGATGGACTAATACTTAAAAACAACCTACTATGGCTCCATCTACAAAGGTTGAATATAGAAGGGCAATAGAATTGGCAAAGGAATCAATGTGGCTTATGAGGTTATTGATGAGCTTCATATGGGTACTAATGAAAGTATCACTTTATTATGAGATAGGTAAAAGTTGTACTACTCTTGCCAAAGACTCATGTTCAACATCAAAGAACAAAGTACATTGAAGATTATGTGAACTTCATTCAAGAAAAATTTCTCAATAATGAAATTACTCTCCAATCTATTAGATTAATTATTAGGTTGCAAATATAATATGATCATGGTGGCCTAGGCTTAAACCCCAACAACCACTAAACAAAACCTCTAGATGCAATGCCTCCATTAAAATGTTTGGCCTCAATGATTTTCCATTAAGGGGTAGTGTTCATGACAATGACACCTCCTAGTGGCTAACTCTACATGTAAGACCTAAGGACACTTATAAGACCTTCAAGAATTGGATAAGACTTAAAGGCACATTTAAGACCTATAAGCATTTTACATGCTTTATATGTAAGATCTATGGGAACTATGTATCTCTTCCTCTAGATTCCTTCTTCCATTTGTACAAAGCATTGTATGTAAGACCTATAAGCATTATTATCGTAACAAGAACCTGGGGGCTATTTTGAGGAGAGTTGAGCTCCATTAAGAAACTTTATAAGACCTCTTTTATACATCACTATAAGGAAACTAGTATCTAAATTATGATGTAAGAGGTTTATCATGTAGTCCAAAATGCACGATCTTCATCTTGGCATATATTTTATCCTTGTGACATGTTTTTCAAAGAAGTATTGCATTATTGAGTAGCTTTGTCTTTTAAAATAAAAATTGACAACATGAACCCCAATAAACATTAAGAGGTAGTGTTAGAGAATAATATTTATTAGGAGATTGCATTTAATGTAAGTACTCCTAAATAACATTTATAATACTCTAACTTATAATTTTAATCCTTATAAAATATTTATATGACATTAGTCACATTAAGTTAGGGGTAAATTTATAAAGTTTAACTATATAAATAATTAATTAATTTAATAACCAAAAGATTATAAGGTGAAAGGTTATGACCTAAACACCAACCCCTTAGATTACCTTAAATATAGGAAATCACATTAAAAATATACCTCACAACGTGAATATATGGTATATGCATTTGTATGTGCAAGGCAAAACTATATGTGAGGTATATTTAAGAATGCATTGTATATGCATCAGAGGTTGTTATGGATTTGAAGGAAGGGAAGAATATATTATGAAAACTAGATTCTTGATATGTTTATTTATACAAATATTATTGTAAGTTTCTTCAATAATGAATGATAGTTATTGGGACTTTTAACCTGTAAGTGTTTTCCACATGTACATACTATGTAATGTAATATCTCTATACATTTTGCAACTCTCATTCCATATATTTGATATTTTATATAATGATTAGTTACCTAAGATCTTAATTTTTAATAAAATCTAATCAAAGAGCAAAAGTCTAAAGATTTAGGTGAGAAGAATATTACAATAGCAAAAAAGATATAGTGACAACAATGAGTGTTGCAATATGTAATAAAATATGCTATTCCAATAAAGAGGGAACATATTGTAAGCAAGTAAATTTGAAATATGAATGCAAGACCCAAATCAAAAGATCTAAATGGGTGTGTACAAAAAGAATTAATTTTCATTAAGTAACATATTACCTGGTTCAACTAGATCTAAAATATAGTCAAAGTCAATTGATGATTCCGTGTGCATGAGTTGTAGTGCTCCTAGAAGCTAATACATCTGAAATGGGCTTAAAGATCTAGCACACCATTCATTGACCCATTCTTTTGACTCACACTCATTCCAAGAAAAATCCATACATGATGAACAAAAACACACCATCTACCTTGAATAAATAGTCCATGAAGCTACATTTGAGCTTCTAAAAGAGTGGGACTCACTCAATCCTATCACTATACAAAAATCTTCATATTTTGCAATGTTGTCTTCTTCTATCAACCAAGAAAATCTACGAACTATAAACTTACCTTCATTACATGGACCTGTTATAGAGTTTTGCACCATTCGACGATGGATGCTGCATCTATCAACTTTTTACTATCCTTGTACTTCAACTCTTCTTGTGCTAAGGCTCTTTTAATATATGCTCCAACATCATCATGCTCCCCTTTCCATGCCTAGCCTCAAAAAAATTCCATATATGTTGAACACCATTGAATATATGCATCCTACTCAACCAATAGAACATTCGTGAATTCTTAAATTGTGATGCACAATTATCTGACCATACAATATGTTGATCAAACATGATGTTCTTGCTACTCAAATAGCCATAGAACATCTTAAAGTAACCTTGCACAAACTCTGTAGAATGTGTGTGATCATCACTAATATAAAAATGATACTCCCTCAATATCTTTCTATCTTCCTCTATACTGTCAGGTGCATGAATGAATGCTATATGCACAAATATAACAACTTGAGTGGATTTGTAGTATTGTGATTGAACCTCATTCTGTGGTTGTAGTGTATAATTCTCTATAAAGTCTACAATTGAAACGATTGTACAAAGAGGAAATGTGTCCTTGCATAACTTGAATTGCAAGTCCAACCATCAAGCTTTGTGTTTATGCCTTGCATACTCATAAACTATCTTTTTCTCAAAAAATAGGCATAAATGCAGATATTGGTATTTCTTCACTCACCAATTCACAACTTTTTGCTTATTTACCATCTTTTAGACTGTATGTCACTGTCTTATATTTCCCAAGAGGTACTAATTCATTTCCAATTGCATGTGCATTCTCCATGTGTACACAAGTTCTCAAACCTTGCAAACCATCACAACTATCACATTTTCCATCCAAACATGATGTCTTATAAAACATTTGTCCATCTACTATTCCAAAAAAATGCTTGAAATGAAATCTTTTACTGATTTAGGTGGATCCTTTATCATACACTCCTACAAAACATCGGTAGTATGCAAAGATACACATATTTGTCAATAAACATCATAATGCATAGAAAATTTATTTGACAAAATTGTCATACAAACAATTGAAAAATAAATATTAAAATCTGATCTATGTGCCTTATTTATTGATCCAAGAACTATTCAGCCATTGCATGGGAGTTGCAAAATATTTCCTATTCATTGGTGCCAACACCAAGGAATAGATCAAAAATTTTGGGATATGTGGGGGGTGGTTTTTTATGATCTATCATGCAACAATAATGAGTTGTCACAGTATTTATTGAGGAAACTTTATTGCGAGTTCATCCTCAATGAAATTCTAAATTATTTTGACATGTAAGATTTCCAAGGTAGAGGCAAAGGCTCTACATAGGATAGGGAAGGGGTACATCATGCCTAGGACTGTCCACTCGATCCTATCACTGTACAAAAATCTTCATATTTTGCAATGTTGTCTTCTTCTATCTGATGCAGAGGCATCCACACTATAACCTTCGCATATAGCATGGATGTCTGCAGCCCAACCTCATCATCATCATCTTCGCCATCATCATCATATTCCGCTTTACACTGTCCGCATCATCATCATATTTCGGACAATCACAATCATCCTCCTGTCGACTACTGTTCACCTCCTCCGCCTGTCGCCTATCATCATCATGATACTCAACGGGCGCAAACATCCTCCTGTTGCACTGTTCATCGGGCGTCAAACACTAGCAGCATCATCATGATATGCGACACCACCTTCAACACTCTCTTCGTCAGCAAGATATCAAATATCCGGTTGCTCCAAATATCCTGATGACGATCACCTTCAGCACCTTCCCTTCGATGCTCCGCTAGCCGATGACACAAGCAACAGCATCATGATCTGCTTTATCCGGTTCTCTCGAAACCTCCTGATGATGTTAATACAACCTTCTGCCGATACCCAAGCACTTAACAACGGTAGGATAAACTCGCATAGGGGGATATCTCAATATCCTGATGACGATGACGTCATATCCTGATGACGATGACGTCACCCAATATCCTGATGACCTCTTCAACACTTAGTCAAAAAAAACCGAACTTTCACTCCCGCATCTATTAGCGATATGCGGATGATGGGCTCTCCCGAGAGATGATCCTGATGCCGATACGCTCCTCCTCGGCTCCTCCTGATGGTGATCACCCTGACGCACTTGCACTTCATGCACTCGAAAACATCATGCTCTCCTCCACTTATCCGGATGACGATATCCGAACTGACTGCAGGATATTTGCAGAAATATCCTGATGATGCCGTCTTGACCAATTTCTAGCCTTAGCAAAATTTCACTTCGCCAATCCTCCAGGGATGACCCGATCCAACCTCAGGGTGATCTTCCAACTCAAACTTATCAACTTGACCTAGCACATACCCATGCTAGGGTCTTCAACATCTGTCGACCGCGATCCTGCACACCTGCATGCAAACAAACAAACTAACTACTAACCTACTGTACATCGCCATTCCACCGATCAGACGGATCAACCGGTGGAATGGATCAGCAAATCCATACAGCCACCAAACCAGCAAATCGATCAAGAATTGGAATTCAACAGAGGATGAACAATAACAGGATCTCTTTATTCGATTTCAAAAGATGTAAATACAATATACTGCTTCTCACACAGCACACTCGAACTCCTCTGCTTAATGCAATACTATACTGCTGATCGATGATCTACAATCAACCGATCCGCCTGCTTAAATAGATTTTCCTACGAGTACTACTGACCCGACTCCAAGCGGTTGGGAACTCTCCAAGCGGCTGGGAGAGCCAACCGGACCCTACAGCATGACAGCTGTTATAACCAACTAACTAAAAATAGCAAAAGCCTGGTCAGCATGATCTTATCATGATCAGCGTGACCTTATTACATGCATTTGGTCTTAACAGACCTTCTTGGAAACATAAACAAGACCTAAACTACTAACTGCCTCATGAAGGCCAGCTATCAGGTAGGTGCCTCTGCACCACTATCAACCAAAAAAAATATGAACTGTAGACTTACCTACATTACCTGGACCCATTATAGAGTTTTGCACCATTTGATGATGGATGTTGCATCTGTCAACTTTGTACTGTCCTTGTACATCAACTCTTCTCGTGCTAAGGCTCTTTTAATACATGCTCCAACATCATCATGCTCCCCTTTTACATGCCTAGCCTCAAAGAAATTCCATATATGTTGAACACCATTGAATATATGCATCCTACTCAACTAATAGAACATTCATGAATTCATAAATTATGATGCACAATTATTTGACCGTATGATATGCTGATCAAACATGATGTTCTTGCTACTCAAATGACCATAGAATATCTAAAAGCAACCTTGCACAAACTCTGTAAAATGTGTGTGATCATCACTAATATAAAAATGATACTCCCTCAATATCTTTCTATCTTCCTCTATATTGTTAGGTGCATGAATGAATGCTATATGCACAAATATAGAAACCTGAGTGGAGTTGTAGTATTCTGATTGAACCTCATTCTATGGTTGTAGTGTATAATTCTCTGCAAAGTCTACAATTGAAATGATCGTACAAAGAGGAAATATGTCCTTGCATAACTTGAATTGCAAGTCCAACCATTGATCTTTGTGTGTATGCCTTGCATACTCATAAACTATCTTTTCTAAAAAAATAGGTATAAATGCAGATACTGGTATTTCTTCACTCACCAATTCACAACTTTTTGCTTCTTTACCATCTTTTAGACTATATGTCATTGTCTTATATTTCCCAAAAGGTACTAATTCATTTCCAATTGCATGTGCATTCTCCATGTGTACACAAGTTCTCAAACCTAGCAAACCATCACAACTATCACATTTTCCATCCAAACATGATGTCTTATAAAACATTTATCCATCTACTATTCCACAAAAATGCTTGAAATGAAATCTCTTACCAATTTAGGTGGATCCTCTATCATACGCTCCTACAAAACATCGTTAGTATGCAAAGATACACATATTTGTCGATAAACATCATAATGCATAGAAACTTCCATGTGAACTCTACAACAAGTTGTGCATTTGTGATTTATTTTGACATAAAAAGGTTTTGCCATTTCAAAATACCTTTGACTAGTTTGAATTTGAGGATAAGTAGCTACAAATTTAGAGAAAAATTGTGTTTGAGTCATATCTAAAAAATGCTTTGAATGTGGCTCACGGTTTTGACAACCAATTCTCCTTCTTACAACATCCCTTTGATTAGGAGATACTCTTGTGTTATTTCTCTAAAACTCCTCAATTAGGGATTTTAAGGCTTCAACTATGGCTTTATCTTTCCATGGGAGTCTACTAGAAAATGCCCATAGTTCATTGTGATGATAGGGGTAAATCATAAAACAAACAACAACATAAATTGCACACAGAAAATAGGAATGCTCTTTTATTGATTTGGATAACACATTACATTACAGAAGCTCAAATACAATCAAAGGATGAATCCTCCATAGGCTGCAACACATTACAACTTCCTATCTCCAGACTCTGGAACCTTCTACCTTTTGTAGCCTCAAATCCACTAGGGTTTCTATTTTCTTGACTCTACACTTTCCCCCTTCTCTACTACTAACAAGGGTTCCCAAAATGGTCATAAATAACCCTTTTGGTGGTCTCCAGCCAAAATTTTGAAATTTGCAACTCCCTCCAAAAATAGGTCAATTTATGGGAAGCATAACTTTTGATCTGTGTGTCTGATTGGCGAACCGTTTGAAGTGCTAGAAAGCTTGTGAAGTGAACTATGACACCAAAAATTCATAAATGGATTTCTATAAACTTTTTGGGGCATTATGGGACGTTTAAATACCTCAAATCTGATTTGAAACTTTTCCAGGGACCTCACAAAATTAAAACTTTAATATCTTGAAATCCAGACATGATCTTGAGCTGAAATTTACCAAGAATGCTTATTTGACTATTCCAAAGCTTTGGGGAAAATTTCAGGCTCAACCACTTCTTCGATATAGGGTTACTAAAAATAGTAAATTCTGGTATTCTTAGCCCTATTGGAAATTTTGAAGGTTCTGAATCATTATTCAAGCAAATGGGTATCTTGAGAAGTGACCTTTTTTGGGGTGATGCAAGATTGCACTTACATCATTTTTTGGGGTGATGCAATATTGCCCTTACACCACTGGATGCTCCTGCATCAGACACCCAGGGTAATTTGAGAAGTGACCTTGTCACATCTCAAGTGTTTGAAGAAAACCCCAAATGGTCAACCTCTACCTTAGACAACCAGGAAGAATCTTCAACAGGCCTTCCTTTCCACTTCACCAGGTATTCTTCATATTACCTATTCTGAGTACTTCTTCCCACATGGCTATCCAAGATCTCTTCTATCTCCTCCTTTGAAGTAGATGCCATAATACTCCACTATTCTTCTGTGGGTCCATCCTCTGTTCCACCTTCATGATACTCTGTTAAATTAGTAATGTTGAACACAGGGGAAATTTTTATCCCACTCGGCAACTCTACCTCATATGCATTTCCTGAATCATTCTTCTTTAGAATCATGCTTCTTCAAAATCATGCATGGTCCAATTTTTTTCATTTTTAACTTATTATATCTTCCAACTAGAAACCTCTCTTTTCTCAAGTGAACCATGAATTCATCTCCTACTTGGAATTCCTTATATCTCCTCTTCTAATCTGCCTTAGCCTTGTACTAATTATTCATCTTATTAATGTGCTTTCTCACCTCTTCATGCAAATTCTTCATCTTCGACACTTATCTTTTCTCCCTTGTCCATATTCCTTAACTCTGAAGCATTTCTTGGACTACTCCCATATACAATCTAGAATGGTGATTTCCTTGTACTCCTATTGACAGAATTGTTGTAAGCAAATTCTGCCTGTGGGAAAATCAAATCCCATCCCTTGGGCTTACCTCCTACTCAGCATCGTAGCAGGTTACCCAAACTCCTATTCACCACTTCTGTCTGTCCATCAGTTTGTGGATGGTGTGCAGAACTAAAATTTAAATTTGTTTTCAACTTCTTCCACAATGTCCTCTAGAAATAACCAACAAGCTTGGTATCTCGATCTTAAACTATGCTCTTAGGTAGAACATGTAGTCTCACCACCTCCCTAAAAAATAACTCTACAATATGAACAACATCATTATTCTTCTTACAAGGAATAAAATATGCCATCTTCAAGAATCTGTCCACCACCACAAAAATGGAATCATGTCCTCTCTGTGTCCTTAGTAAACCAAGAATAAAATCCATACTAATATCATCCCATGGCCTCTCTGTTATAGGTAATGGCTGATATAGCTCTATATTCTAACTTGTTCCTTTTGCCATCTGACACACTTTGCAAATCTGTACAAATTTCCTCACATCTTGCTACAATTGTGGCCAATAATAATGCTCATTAACAATAGCAATGGTCTTATCTTGACCAAAGTGTCCAACTAATCCACCACTATGCTTCTCTTTAATCAGGTTATCTCTCATGGGACTCCTTGGAATGCACAACTGGCTTCCTCTAAACAACATGTCATCTTGGATTATGAAATCCAACCATTTTATCCTATCTAAAGTAACAAGTTCCAAACAAGCTTTCCAAGCCTCTATAAAATCTCTATCTTTGGAATACAAACTTCTGAGCTCATCAAACCCAACAACCTCTATCTTCATTTTTGTCAACAAATTTTACCTTCTACTCAAGGCATCTACAACTCTGTTGGGCTTCCCATTCTTGTGCTTCAAAACAAATGTATAAATCTGCAAAAACTTGACCCATTTTAAGTGCCTTTGATTTAACTTTCCTTGACTATTAAGATATTGCAAAGCCTGATGATCAATATATAAAACAAACTCTTTCGGCAACAAATAATGTCTCTATTTCTTCAAAGCCTGAACTATAATATAAAACTCCTGATCATAAACATAATACTTTTTCTTGGCATCATTAAGCTTCTCACTGAAATAGGCAATGGGCTTACTTTCTTGACTCAAAACAACTCCTATAACACTGCCACTAGCATCACAATCTACTTGAAATACCTTATTGAAATATGGAAGTGCCAAAACAGGTTGCTCTGTGACTTTCTGCTTCAATGTATCAAAACTCTTGTTTGCTCCTGTAGTCCATTTAAACTCTTTTCTAATCCCTCTCATTGTCTTAGTTAGGGGTACACAAATGCTACTAAAATTTATGATAAATTTTATGTAAAAACTTGCCAAACCATGAAAAGATCGTACCTCTATAGCACTCCTTGGCATTGGCCATTCGATGATAGTCCTTACTTTTTCTGGGTCCATCTTAAGACCTTCCTCTAAGACAACAAATCCTAGGTATACCAACTCCTTTGCAAAACTACATTTCTTTAGATTAATCAACAACTTCTCCTCCCTCAACTTCTCTAAAACTCTTCTGATATGCATCAGATGCTCCTCCCAAGTCTTACTAAAAATAAAAATATCATATAAATAAACAATAACAAACTTTCCTAAAAACTCTTTTAATACGTCATTCATGAGCCGCATGAATGTGCTCGGTGCATTGGTTAGCCCAAATGGCATGACTGACCAATCATACAAACCTTCCTTTGTCTTGAAGGCTATCTTCCATTCATCTCCTTCTCTGACTCAAATCTGGTGATATCCACTCTTTAGATCAATCTTCGTAAAGTACTTGGCTCCACTCAAATAATCCATTATGTCATCCATTTTGGGCAATGGAAATCTGTACTTGATCATGATCTTGTTGATGGCTTGAGAATCTGTACACATTCTCCACTCTCCATCTTTCTTCGGTGCTAGTATTGCAGGTACCACACATGGACTTAGGCTCTCCCTTATTAGTCCCTTCCTTAACAACTTGTGAACTTGTCTATTTAGCTCTTCATTCTCTGCAGGAGTCATTCTATGGGCTACCGTATTCAGAAAACTAGCTGGACTGGTAGTAAATCCATTTGGTGACTTATCTTCCTCATCGGTGGTAAACCTTCTAGTACATTATCAGAGACAATGCTCTAAAATTCTTCCAATAGATTTGATACTTCTGCTGGTACATCTTCACATTTCTCCTAGTTGATCTTAGGAATCAACGTAAAGAAATGATGCTCATTCTTCATACCCTCCAAAAATTTCCTACCATCTACCAAGCAAATTCTGGCAGTACTACATACCTTTTCTTCCACCTCCTTCAAGGGTTTCAACTTATGATGAACTCCATCCTTTGTCAAAGAAAAGGTATTTGCATGGCCATCATGGACAACACACCTATCATATTGCCAAACCTTCCCAATAGAATATGACATGCATCCATCAGTATGATGTCACACATCACCTCATCATGGTAGTCACCAATCTTGAACTTGACTAAACATTGCTCATTGACCAAAGCTCTAGGGTCCTTCTGCAACCATGCAATCTGATATGGACGTGGATGCTTTCTTCTTGTCAACTTCAACTTGTTAACCATCTCCTCTAAAACAAGATTTTCAGTGCTTCCATTGTCAATAATAATATCACAACACTTACCTCACATTTGCACCTTGTGTGGAATAAACTCTTCCTTTGATCTGGTTCTTTCTCCCCTTTCAGAATCTTCAGAATTCTCAGACTGTGCATCTTCATCTACATGTGCAACTCGTGCATTACCTTTAGGTCTTCTATTTGTCCTTCCTTGATGTTGTAGACACTCGTATGCTTGATGTCCTTCTTCGCCACATTGGAAATAGGTTCCTCTAAAACCCCCTCTTCCAGGTCCTTGCCTAGGTCGGCCTTTTCCTCTTCCTCTTTTCTCACCATTATTTTGGTCATGAGGGCGGTAGGCATTATCTCCTCTCTAATTTCGATTGGTGCCAGTTTCTTCACTTTTCTTTGGATTTTCAGTTCAACCTCCATAGGATCTTCCACCAGTCCTTCTACCTTGATCTCTTCCCCTTTGCTTGATTTCGAATCTTTTATTCAACTTTTCTTCCACCTTTAAGGAAACAAGGTATGCATCTTCTATGGTGGTCATTCTGACCAGGCTCAACTCCTCTTGAATACTTGGCCTCAACCCATTAATGTAACAAGCTACCTTCTCCTTGTTAGCCTCTACATGGCCTATCCTGATAGTAATCTTATAAAAATCTTATGTATACTCCTTAACAGACTTTTTACCTTGCTTCAATCCTTGAAGCTTCTTTAACAACTCCAACTCATAGTCCACAGGAATGAACTGCTTCTTTAGTTTATCCACCATCTGATCCCATCTGGTAATCTTTCATTTTCCTCTTCTATTTCTCTCTAACTAGACCTCCTTCCACCAAATACTAACATGGCCTTTCAACTTTATTTTTGTAAACTTGACCCGTTTTAGATCTTCGACATCTTCATACTTGAAATATTCTTCCATCATTGATCCAATCAATAAGCTCCTTTGGGTTCAGACTCCTAGAATAGGTAGAGACTTCAATCCTAGGTGTCTTTCCAATCTTTGAAATGGCCCTCAACAACCTAAATTTTGCAAGATCTCTTGCAACTTCTTGTTCTTCCTCAGATAGCTCTTCTTCAGCTTCATCTTTGCTTTCTTCTCTTGTTCTCGGCTAAAACACTCTTAGCAACTCCTCTTGCAATGCATTGATTTGCCTTTGCAAGGCTTTAAAACCCTCTTCCATCAAAGCATTTCTCCCACATAGTTTCTTTGTGGAGGCATTTTGATCTTTGCAACAAACCCACAACCTCAGGTCCTAGTGCAAACTACCTCACAGTCGGCGATCTGTCTACACACTCAAGAACCCTTGCTCTGACACCACTTGATGAAGGGGGTAAATCATAAAACACACAACAACAAAAATTGCACACAAAAAAGATGAATGTTCTTTTATTGATTTGGAAAATAGATTACATTACAGAAGCTCAAATACAATCAGAGGATGAATCCTCCATAGGCTGCATCATATTACAGCTTCCTATCTCCAAACTCTGGAACCTTCTACCTTCTATAGCCTCAAATCTGCTATGGTTTCTATTTTTCCACCTTTTCTTGACTCTACACTTTCCCCCTTCTCTACTACTTCCAAGGGTTCCCAAAATGGTCATAAATAACCCTTTTGGCAGCCTCTAGCCAAAATTTTAAAATTTGCAACTCCCTCCAAAAATAGGTCAACTTCTGGGAAGCATAACTTTTGATCGGGATGTCCAATTGATAGTTTGAAGCGTCAAAAAGCTCACGAAGTGAAATACAACACTAGAAATCTATAAATGGATTTTTGTAAACTTTTTTGGGTGTTATGGGATGTTTAAGTACCTCAAATATGATTTCAGAACTTTTCTGGGGACGTCACAAAATTGAAACTTTAATATCTTGAAATCCAAATATGATCTTGAGCTGAAATTTACCAAGAATGCTTATTTGACTATTTTAAAGCTTTGGGGAAATTTTTGGGCTCAACTACTTCTCTGATATAGGGTTACTAAAAATAGTAAATTCTAGTATTCTTAGCCCTGTTGGAAACTTTGAAGGTTCTGAATCATTATTCAAGCAAATGGGTATCTGAAAACACAAATTTTGAAAATAAATGAAAACAAATCATCATTTTTTTGGGGTGATGCAAGATTGCCCTTACACCACTAGATGCTCCTGCATCACATTGCTATTCGGGTTCTCAATTCTTTCACGCCCTCCAACGGCTTTCATCAATGTTTTTCTATTTATCTTTAGTGCTTGACTTGTTTTTATTATCAAGTGAGATTTCTTTGTTTGATTGCTCACAATAGTTGATGTAATGACACGCCATGTAGCATTACTATCTTTGGTGTCTGAGGTGAAACCAATGCTTTGATATGCATTGATTAAATTTCTTACAATAGATTTTTCACTATTACCACTTGATGTTCTTAGGCTAAGAATCTTCATGATTGGCCTAAACTTAAGATTTTTCATCATCTTAACAAACAATTGACATCTTCTGGTTTCACTTATGTTTTGAAAATATAGTTTCCATATCTTATTTACATTTCTTCTACAAGTATGTTTGGGAATCTTATCAACCATTGGTTTTAGAATATTCTCATCAATTTCAATAAAAAACTTAGGCTTTTTATGAAAAATTATAGGAGGTGTTCTCAATGGAAAACTTGAATCACAAGATAAATTTTGGTCACTCAACACTTGATCAATTGGTGTATCATCTATATTCACATTTTCAAATGCATCATCATTTTCAATTGGTGATTTTACATTTTCTGCAATATCAATTTGATATGGCAAAGATGGCATACCTTCAACTCCCACATTCAATTTCTTACTTGCATGAAGTTTTTTCGTTCATTCCCTTTGTTTCTCCAAATCTTTCTCTCTCTTGGATGCTTCATCATCCAATTCAATCGGCAAATATAGTTGACCTTCATTTGTAGAGTTCAATTTATTATTGTCATGAATTTGTTTCATTAGTTCTCTTTTCTTTGCATTCTCAGCTTCACACTCCTCCAGTGTTAAAGTTTTTGGTCATTTCCTTGGCATTATATTAAATTCTATATCAATCTAAAACAATGGTCAAAAGAACACAAAAATATCTGATAATTTATCAAATTATAATACAAAACATGCACAATTATAATGTTTTTTGTCAATGTAAGACAAAACTAGTTAATTTGTTCAATCATGTGTTACAATCCCTCAAAACATGAAAAAATAATTTCCAATATCAAATTTGAATTTAAAACATGTAACTGGAATCTTGTGATTGAAACAAGAACAAAAAGTGCCCCAATTTTGTCAACCAATTATTGGAGAACCTCAATAGAATCAAAAGTCTCTTTCAATGTTAGAAAAAGCGCAGAACGGGGAATAAAACATAGCATGTGCACCGAAAATCACATGATATGCCTTTTTGCAAGTTGTTAGTCATCATTTTAGCTAGTTTAAAATGTGCTCGTGTTATAACGTGAGCGCATTTTAAACTAGTTAAAATTATGACTAGCATCCTCTCTTCTACTCTGTCACAAACTCTTTTTCTCTCTTTCTCTCTTCTACTCTCTCCAAACTCTCTTTCTCTTTCCCTTCAAAAAACTATGAAGGTTTTGTAAAGGAACTACTTCCTATGCTTCATGGGTTCTAGTGGTTCTTGGTAAGCATTAATAGATAGTATAGAACTACTTCTATGATCCCAAGAGGAACATTAGCCTTTATGGAACAACTCATTAGCACATGCCAAGAAGTCATGGATGGGGAAACTTAGGTAAGGGAGCAGAGTTCTAATTTAGGGGTACTTACTGATTGGGGTACTCATAGCTCAATTATAGTTTCTACAAAACCAACCCTTGTAAGACAAGTTTTAGGCCATATGGCACTTGCTTCTCCTTACAACTCTAGAGATGATTGGTTGTGTTTTTGTTGGTGTTGCCTCTAGATTTAGAGTCAAAGGATGGTTCCTTGCATTTTTAAGGACCCAACCAAGAAGTCATTACACTTGAGCTTCAACCTCTTGGATTGTGACTAGAATGATTTGTTCCAAAATTTATAAATAGAATAGAAGATGTGACCAAAGGGGTATATATTCAATTATTGGTTACATAATATAAGGGATGAGACATCCCTTCAAAATGAACTAGGTCATAGGAAACTTTCACGTGAACTAGTTTTGTTATACCTAGTTGTGCTTTCCAAGACTAGTACTTGGTGTGAAGCCTATACCATGATGTGTACATTAGAGGCATATTTTTCTTGAAGTTCCTTAGAAATCAACTATTATTGGTTTATGTTTATGCCCCTACCTTGATTGTGCCTCATGCATAGTTAGTAAGTGTGATGTTGCATGCCCAGATCTCGTAGGTGTCTCTAGTGCATTGATGTGTAGAGTTGAGATCCCTTATTCTTCTTTTTCTTTGGCCTACTAATCAAAGAGGTGATTGATCTCTTCATCCATCACATGTTCATAGATAAGAGTCATTACTATTTGATTCTGCACTAGTAACACCACCATGCTTGAATATTTGTATTAGATCATGTCACCGTTTCCTTAGCTCAATCTTCTTGGTGTGAAGCTTATGATCAAATTTATGGCCCAAGTTGTAGTCTTCATTCATATTGTATAAGTGGAAGAAGTAATCCTCTAAAAGAGGATTCTCTTTTATTGATTGGATCACAAGAATGACTTCTATCTTGTTTTCACATCTAGTGATCATAGTTGCTAAGGTTAGTCTTGGAAATTGGAGCATCTTCATAAGGTTGTGGAGAGATTTGATTTCTAGTTGGATTTAGTTCAAGGAAAACTCTTTCCCACCTTGATATTGGAATTTTCCTATGAATCATTTCTCTATAAATCACCATTCAATCCTAAGGAGAGATTGGAGAGCAGGTCCTAGAAGAAATAACTATATAGTTACATTTCAACACAAGTGAAAGGAGGAAATTGATATTAGACTCCTGAAAATCATAAACTTCTTAATGTTGGTGCCAAACTCATGGTCTAGAATGTCATTCTATCACATAATATCTATTGTAACTATGCATGTAGAACATCAAATAGGTAATCAAGTTATGGTCCAAGAGAATCCCTAGATTCAAATCTCCATGTGGTTGGTGAAATAGAACTTGCATTTACTAGGAGGGACAATGCAACCTTGTATCTACATGGGAGAGTCTCTTTCTATCTATCCTCTATCTCTCTATCATTCCTCTATCTATCTGTCTGTTTCTATCTTTCTCCCTCTATTTATCTCTCTATCAATATCTCTCCCTCTAGATATATCTCTCCCCATCCCTCTACCTCTCAATCTCTCTCCCTATGTCTCTGGACATCTCTTCATCTCTTTCCCTATCTCTATCTCTCCCAATATCCCTATCTCTAATCTATTCTTCTCTACCTCTCTCTCTATATCTATATATTTCCCTCACTCTCTATCTCCCTATCTCTCCCCTCTATCTATCTCTATCTCTATCTCCCTCTTTATCTATATTTCTCCCTCTATAGATCTCTTCATCTATCTCTCTATCTGCCCCTCGTTCTATATTTTTCCTCTCTCTATCTTTATATATATCTCCCTCTCCCCTCCTCTTTCTATGTCTCCCTCTCTCTAACTATATATCTCTATGAGCTCTCTCTCTATATCTATATCTCCCTTTAGCTCTTTATTTCTCTATCCTACCTCTCTCTAACTCTATCTACCTCTCTATCTTTATATCACTCTCCCTCTCTATCTCTCTCTCTATCAACCCCTTAGCACATGAGATATATATATATATATAGAGAGAGAGAGAGAGAGAAAGAGAGAGAGAGAGAGATTTTAAAAATGTATTTTCAACAAAAGTTAGAAAACTCAACCAAATATCATGCATGCACTCCATCAGGTTTACACATTTTTCAATACATCAATATAAAAAAATTCTAGGATAACTTCAAGATTTTTATTATCTTTCTAACCATGTATTTTTCAAAAATATGATAACATTAAGGTTTCCATCTTCAATTTATTTTGCTAATTTATTCTTTTTTTTTCCAGAAAACCTATGACTAGTATTTATGGTGTCATTTTTTACACATTTATCAAAATTTGAAAAAATTACATTTTTAGATTCTAGACTCAATTTTGTACACGTTGATTTTTTTAAATTTTTGATTAGTTTAAAAAAAAATAGGGGGGAGTGCACTCAAATTTTTATTTTTCAGGATGTGTCCACTTTGAAAATCATAAAAAGTCATATATTCATTAAAAAATTAACAGAAAAATTAGGCATAAACTACATGGTGTTAGCTAATTTTCCACTGAAGCAATTTGTCAAATACTTTTAAAAAGTCAACATTTTAGGGGGAGCACACCAGACACTATGTTATATTTTTCTGACAAAAATAGGAGCACTTTGTGTGCTCCCCCTATTTGAACCTCTTAATCTCCACCATTTTTAGAAAAAAATAGTAGTTTAGAAACTAGATTCCGAGCACTACAAAACTTGTTCTTATCACATCTTCTAATTTTGAGAGTGGCTATCTTCCATTTCTCATCCAAGATTAATTTTTACTGATTTCAAAAAAAAGTGGCCACTTTTGAGCCCCTTTTGGTCCCCCATTTCCATGCACTTACCCTAGTTTCCATTCCCTTAGTTTGTTTGTAGGCTCATTTTAGCCCTTACATTAGCCTTTTACCTTCCCATGGTGCTTAAGCTTTTTTTCTTGTGTTATCTTTTTGTCAAATCAGTTGTCACTTTTGTGTTAGTCATGTGATGTTCCAGTGTCACCATTTTTTAGCCCAAACTATCTGAACACTAGCTCTTAGCACGGATGTCAGCGCGACGTGCTAGTGTCCCATGATAGTTTTATGTTTGCTGGTCATTTCTGAGTGTCTTTCCACTTGCCGCATTTCACAGGTCAGAGGTAATGGCTCGAGATGATTCGAAATGGTCTGTCAACCTCTTCCTCTTCCCTCCTCTGTCTTTTTGAATGAATCTTTCACTTTGGAAATAGTATTAGCTCTCTCTTGTAACCGACTTGCATTCTACAACACTCTTAAGCTCTTCAGCTCTCACACAACTCTCCACAACTTGATTTCCAGCTCCTTTGTATTCTTGGCTTCTTCAAGCCTCTATAGGTGATATTGTTATTATTTTATTTCATGTATTTATTTTTGTTGTGCCCTTGAGCACCTTGGGATTCTCACATCCCTTCTATTTCCTTCATTATAGTTTTCACTATTTGTACAATCACAACTCTTACAATTCCCAATCACATTTGGGTTATAGGAGCATTCACACACTTTTATATCTACTTTTCTATTGGCTACTGTGGAGGTCGAAAGACCAAAGTAGGGGTTTGATAGAGGTGAACCCTCAAACAACCCCAACTATTTTTCTCATTTTGTGTTATGCAAGTTGAAGAAGAAGATTCAAACACATAGGATTTTGTTTATTTATCCTCTTTCATCTTGTCATTCTATTTCTTTATTATCTTTCAATTAAATGCAATATTTTGTTGATTTCTTAGTGTATTGTGTTATTGGGCACTTATTCTGGTATTGTATGTTGTCTAGATGAGGTTACAGACCTAAACTTGGCTATATAGTATAAACTCCTATTGTTCTACTGCCATACAGATGATAGCATGATGTGCAGATGTCCCCACAACGCACTCGCATCCAGGGCCAAGACTCTCCTCTTTTGGTGACAATTCTTCTTTTCTTCCTCTTTCCTACTCTATAATTTGTACTTCTATTTTTAGTAAGTTCATGTTTTTCGTTCTAGCTTATATGAGTATGGTGTAGAAAGTAGAGATATCTATTTTTCTATATTACATTTTGTTGAGCCTATCTTTTTAAATTTAAAGGACGTTTTTTTTCATTCCTTTTAAATTTTTTCAAGAGCGAATAAAAAAACAATTCAGCGTGCTGCTTTGAACCCCAACCTTCGGTTGGATTTGTCAATACCTTTCTTAACTTTCTCCTATTTTTCTAAATCAACATGTTCTCTTCTTTTCTTACATCACGTTCCAATTTTTTTCAAAAGGTCTGTGAGAGTGATGTTCCATTCCATGCATGTGATGGTGACTTAGCCCTTCTTATTGCACTCTAATCTTTTGATCTCTCCTAAAATTCCTCATACTTATAAGGATATTTTGGTGCAAGAGGATGAAATCATTGATACTTTTATTAACATCACTTTACCTTCTCTTTATTTCAATGCTCTCCCTTCTAGAGATGAAGCATTAGTAAATAAAGAGTCTAACCTCACATCGGATACCCCATGGATAGATGTTGAGCATTCTACTTCTATATCTTCTCCTACATCGTGTCTTTCTCAAGGAGATAATAATGCTAATTCAATCATTATTAATAGACTTATCCCACCTACTAAGGGGATGTTGGATAAGTGCATTAATGTTCAAAATCATTATTCATCTCCTAAAATGATTGTGCATAGGGCACCTAATCTGCCCCTGCTCTCTCATCCTGTGATCACTATTCAGGGAATTCCTGACAATCCTTGACCTTCAAATCACTTTTTAGAAATTGAAAAGTCTATAACTCAAAACATGTCTACGACTCCTCACATGTAAAATACATGTCAAAATAGATAGGTTACTCATGTCCATGTTTCCATTCCTCCACCACATCCTATTCTTCCTATGACTCCCCATCTTACTCAAAAGCCTATCGATGAGTATAATCTTGTTGAGAAGCTCCGAGCTACTCCTGCCAAGATCTCTCTTTGGGAGCTCGTTCAAACTTCACCAACATATCATGGCATGCTCTAAGAAGCTTTACAGAAGATCCTAGTAGCATCTTCTGCTAGGCTGAATGATGTAGTTTCCTTACTTGATTACATATACACAAATTCCATAGATATAAAATTCCAGCAATATGAGTTACCATCTCTAGAGGTTCAAAAGAAAAATGATCCTATTCTCATTAAATTGTTGGAATTGATTCTTTTAAAGTCAAGCGTACCCTTATTGACAATGGTTTAGGTCTCAACATTTGTATTGTAGACCTATTAAACTGTATTAATATTGATATGTCTTGTATCTCCCCTTCTAATCTTTCTATTCATGGTTGATAACGTTGGTAGACAAACACTAGGCACAATCATGTTACCTATTGAATTGGGCCCTGTCACTTTGCCTACCCTCATTCATGTCATGCCCGATGCGTTATCCTATAATCTCCTCCTCGGTAGACCATGGATCCATGCCATGGGTGCGGTTCTATCTACCTTGCATGGTTCAATAAAATTTATTTTTTGAAAATAAGACTTATACGATCAAAGTTGATCTAGATCCTATGCAGTATTATAAGAAAACATATTCGGTGACCCAACCTGATACTTCCCCTATTCTCCAGAATCTCATTCCTTCTTCTTTTGTCAAAGATGATTCCCCATCCTTAACTCCTACTCAAGAAGCTAACAATGGTGTTGATTCATCCTTAAATACATGGCCTAGTGATGATTGGGGCTCCTTAAAATTCACCACTATGGACCTGGTGAATATAAGGTTAACAAGGATTTGAATTCTGATATTAGAATTGATCAATCTTCTCATGTGAGTTTTTCTATTGTTTGTCCTCCAACATGTGCATACACATCTCATTTCGACAAGGCTAGTGATGTTGATTCTCCTCCTCTTTCTGATTTAGAGACATGTTACGGGCTCAGATACAAAATTCTTTCTAAACATGGATACAATGGAAATGGTCTAGGGTGCATGGAACAAGGAGTTAAGGTCCCTATGGAACCTACACTGTAGTTACCTTCTACAATGGGTTTAGGTTACTGACCTTCTCCTCTGTCTACATCCCCTCCATTATCTGAGATCTCTATGGTTTCTTCTTTTCAGATACTAAACCTTTCACCACAATAGTAATGGTTGCTTCCTATTCTACCTTCTTCTCATCTATCTAAACAAGAGTGTATTTTTCTGAGGCTTCTAAAAGCTCTTTTGATCACTCTTCCTCCTCCTAAAAGTAAAAATTTCTCATGACATATTCAACCAACACTTTCTTTTTATGCATATCATTTAGTGCTTGGCCATCCCACTAGTGAATGTCAAGCCTTAAAGGACAAAATACAACTTCTTAACACGGGTGTTCTCACTCTTTCAGTTGTTGAAGCACCTGTCTCTTCTACATGATAAGTGATATTGAGATTCACCTCTATCCTATTCATTGTTCTTCCTCTATTTTCTCATGAGACTATTGTGTTGCTACCTACTATGTGGAACTTGTAGCTTTCTCTATTTGCTTATTGCCATTCATGGTTGTACAATTTCACATGCAACCATACTTTATTTTTGGTAACAACACAATATTCTTTTTTATGGTTTTCCTCACTCATATTTTGGGGAGCAAAGACAACTTGTTCTAGGGGTGTGCATTCTTTATATGGATCTCCCCTTCTCTTTCTTACCCTCTTCTTTACCTTAAAATATTTGCATATTATATATGCTAATATTTTAAGGGGGGCATAAACTCTTCTCACATGTGCATCCATACATGCATCTTGTTGTATTTGCAGCCTTTGAGGTGTAGCTTATTAATTCATCCTTATTGTGGCATTATTTATTTTACACTCCCCAAAGCATCCAGCCTCTATAGTGTTGGTGTTTGATAAGCTCCCTAAGGCTTTAGTTTTTTATACACTCCCTAAGGCATTGGTTCTTACACTCCCTAAGGTGTTGGTAGCATGTGAGCCACCTAGCATAATACAACTTGTTGGCTTGTGTGCTTCATATGACCTACCTTTTAACACCGATGGTCACCTAGCATAACACAACTTGCTAGTATGTGATCTATGAGGGTATTGTGATATGCATGACCCCTAGCAATAGAGCAAGCTAGCGTTTGACTCATGTAATCTTCTTCGCTCGTATTGATTGCTTCCCTATCTATCTATATGTTTTATCTCATTGAAGTAATAGATCGACTCATTACATTCTTCTATCTACTTATGAATTCCTCTATTTGTTAGTTTTCTTTATTTTTGTTGCATTTTGGGGACATTGTGTGGTATTGTATTGAGACAACCTTGCACATTGAGGTCTCTTTCACTTTGCTGACTCAAAATTTTTATTTGCTTGCTATGTGTTGTTTATGTTTATATATATGATTGTGATGTTTTGACATAGTGGTTTTGCAGGTTTATGCTCTAACACTATTGTCTCACAGGCTTTTGTTGTTAACATATTTGTTTTGTAGGTTCTCAGCCTAGGGGCTTGATTCCTTTGCTCAAAGAGCTCTGCTTCCTCTATAGTATCCTTTTGGTGTTGTGATGTTATTTACTTTCAGTACTATCCTTTTACTTTAGAATGCATATTTACATAGTGTCATAAGCCCACTAAAGTGGGGGCTAAATGTAACATTGTAAATTGCATACCCTTGCAATTTCACACTATGTTTTGGTCTTCCATTAGTGTTCATTCCCTTTGTTTGTAGGCTCATTTTATCCCTTGCATTATCCTTTTACCTTCCCATGGTGCTTAAGCTTTATTTCTTGTGTTATCTTTTTGTCAAATCAATTGTCACTTTTGTGTTAGTCATGAGATGTTCTAGTGTCTTGCCATTTTTGAGCCCAAACTATTTGGACACTAGCACTTAGCACGGATGTCTGCATGATGTGCTAGCATCCCATGATAGGTTTGTGTTTGCTAGTTGTTTCTGGGTATCTTTCCACTTGTTACATTTTGTGGGTCAGAGGTAATGGCTCGGGACGATTCAAAATGGTCCATCATCCTCTTGTTCCCTCCTCCTCTCTTTTTGAATGAATCTTTCGCTTTGGCAATCTTCTTGGCTCTCTCTTGCAACTAGCTTGCATTCTACAACACTTTCAATCTCTTCATCTCTCACACAAGTTTCCATACTTAGCTTTTCCAGCTCCTTTGTCTTCTTGGCTTCTTCAAGCCTCTACAAGTGATATTGTTATTGTTTTATTTCATGTATTTCTTTTTGTTGTGCCCTTGAGCACCTTGAGATTCTCACATCCCTTCTATTTACTTTATTATAGTTTTCACCATTTGCACAATTATAGAGCTCTTACCATTCCTAGTCACATTTGGGATAGGAGCATTCACATACTTTTATATCTACTTTTCTATTGGCTATTGTGGAGGTTGAAAGACCAAGGCAAGGGTTTGACTGATGCAAACCCCCAAACAACCCCAACTATTTTTCCCATTTTGTATTATGCATGTTGAAGAAGAAGATTTGAACACATGGAAGTTTATTTATTTCTCCTCTTTCATCTTGTCATTCAATTTCTTCATTATCTTTCAATTAAATGCAATATTTTGTTGATTTCTTAGTGTACTGTGTTGTTGGGCACTTATTCTAGTAGTGTATGTTGTCCAAATGAGGTTACAAACCTGAAATTGACTATATAGTACAAACTCCTACTATTTTGTTGATGTACAGACGACAATGCGATGCACAAACATCTCCACGACGTTCTGGTGTCTGAGGCTGAGACTCTTCTCTTTTGGTGACAAATTTTTCTTTTCTTCCTCTTTCCTACTCTGTAATTTGTTTTTGAAATTTGTACTTCTATTTTTAGTAAGTTCATATTTTTCATTCTAGCTTATATGAGTGTGGTGTAGAAAGTAGAGGTATATATTTTTCTATATTATAGTTAGAAACACAAAAGGTGATCAATTGTCAAACAATCATATGGAATTTCTCAAAAGAATAAAAGTAATCATTTGATGGCACTAAAAATGTATAGATAACAATGGATAAGATAGTTTATGGGACTAAATTCATGAGAATTTGTCTTTTGCTATCTATTATTGTGTTTTTCATATTAAACATAATGTGTGTGTTTTATAACATGTATGTGTTTACTTTCCTTTTTCTTGGGAATTACCAAACCTTAGGCTTAGATTTGGCTTGGATATCCCGGTAAGCTTGAATTTGCTTATTGCATGTTCAAATCCATGTTTTGTAAAACATATTAAAAACCATACAAATATTGAGCATGCTCTCCATTAGGTTTTCATATTTTAAGACATTATTCCAAAAAACACTAGTATAATGCCAAGCTCCATCTTAGCTTTCTAACCATCTATTTTTTCTAAAATATAAATATATTAAGGTTTAGATATTTAATTACTTTTACTTGTGTCCTCATTTTTCATCAAAAACATATGTATTCATATTTTTTTCTATGTAATTTTTTATCGCTCATCTAAATTTGAAAAAAGTATACTTTCACATTCTACATTTTATTCTATACACGTTGAAAAAAACTATCTTTGACTCTAAGTTTTCTCAAAATTAAGGGGAGCACACTCAGTTTTTCATTTTTAAGATATGTCCACTTTACAATTAGTAAAAAATAACATATTCATCAAAAAATAGAAAAAAGAACTTATAATACATGATCTTAACTAACTTTCCACCAAACTAATTTGTAAAATAATTAGAAAAACTCAAAAATTAGGAGGGAGCTATGTTATATTTATTAGTGAAAAAATAACCATTTGTGTGCTCCCAAAATTTAGCCCTCTTAATCTACACCATTTTAAAAAAATTAATAGTTTAAAAACTAGATTCCAAGCACTAGTATTCTTGTCTTTATCATATTGGCAAGTTTTGACCATAGGTACATGTCAAATTACTCATTGAAGTTTATTTTTTGTTAATTTGAAAAAGGTGGCCACTTTTAACCCTTTTTACATATGTTAGTCAATAAATGTAACAAAACCTAAACTTTTATTAGGTTTATTAAATAAAGTTTATTTAATAAATTTTGAAAATTTCAATGTTGGCATTTTTTATTAATAATGAAAGTATGTTAAATTTGGTAAGATATATGATAGTGGTGTTTGTAATACATATTAAAAAATTATATATTTAAATATTTACAATTAAAATTTAGTCTATAAACTTTGAAATTAGGACTATTAAATAAAATTTGGTGATATTATTTTGAATGTAAATACCAAGTAAACAAATTATATATACAAGTAAACAAGATTTTTAGCAGTCCAAAATAAAATGTTACAATATTTTAATATATTTTTCTCTAAGTTTTATTTGATTGTATTTTATGCTTAATAAAATTAATAGTTTTCAAGCTAAGCACTTTTATTGAGAAGAGACCAGGATTGTGGAGGCATTTAACTCGATAAAAGAAATATGAAAATACTTCGTAAATTAAAGAAAGGTCAAATTTTACATCGGTAACAATTTCAAGGAAGCACTTTATTACGAGGCACTCTCCATGAATTAAATATATGGAAGACAAAGTAATAACAACCAATAACCTGCAGA
The DNA here is from genome assembly GCA_027924645.1 of Cunninghamia lanceolata. Classification (NCBI taxonomy): domain Eukaryota; kingdom Viridiplantae; phylum Streptophyta; class Pinopsida; order Cupressales; family Cupressaceae; genus Cunninghamia; species Cunninghamia lanceolata. The sequence goes on along the minus strand of BSBN01000847.1, from coordinate 4,292,504 downwards.
AAAGGGGTTTTCAGGGTCCTTCTATTTGCTTCCTTTGCAATGGTGGGGAGGAGTGTCAGGCCCATTTGTTCTTTTAGTGTCCATTGGCCCACGAGATTTGGCATCTTTGGTGGGGTGCTTGGAAGCAGGCCCATGTGCATGCTTCTTCTTTGGTTGATTTTTGGAGAAGTTTGGGGAGGCCCCTGGCTAAGGCTTCTTGTTTGCAGGTGGCTTAGAATATTGGTCCTTTTATTTTGTGGCATCTTTGGCAGGAAAGAAATCAGAGGATCTTTCAAGGGAAGAAGTTAGAGGTTTAGCAGGTATGGCAGAGGATTCTTAGTATGCTTCTGGTGACCTTAGGAGCTAAGTGTGATCTCACTACTAAGTTATACATTGAGGAGTTGTAGGTGGCACAAAATTTGAGTTAAGTTGTTGGAGGCTTAGGCTCTTCCTGGTCCAGGAAAAGGGGACATTCTGAGAGTAAGATTCAGAGATATCGAAGGTGGTCCCCTCCACCTCCATGTATTTTTAAGATTACTACAGATGGCTCTTCCAGGGGGAATCCTGGTCATGTTGGGATTGGGGGATTAGGTAGGGATAACTTTTGTACTGTCCTTTTTTTCTTCTCTATCTATAAGGGGAAACAAACTAATAATTTTATGGAGGCTCTAGCTATTCTCTATGCTTTGGAAAAAGGGTGTGCGTTGGGATGGCATAGGGTTATCTATGAGTCTTATTCTCAGATTGTGATTAATCTGTTGAATGAGCAAGTGGTGGTTGGTGTGCAATGGCAGTTAGCTTCTGTGATTCGATAGATTCTTCAGTTGAGTTACTCGTTGGACTTTGTTTCTTTTGTCCACGTTCCTCGGGAATGGAACCGTGTGGTTGATTGCTTGGCTAAGTGGGCTTCGAAGTAGGTGAGGAATTGGAATGTTAGTGGTTGGGACATGTTGTCCCATGATGGTGTTGAAAATTTGGAAAGATTGATTTTAGAGGATATGGATGGTTAGCTGAGGTCCTTACTTGGGGCCTTGGGGTTGGGCATCTTTCCCTGGTTTTGGGTTGGATGGTTATGACCCGATGGTTCTTTTTTCTGGTTTTCTATTATTTCTGGGGGCGGTTGCTCTCCTAGTTTTGTACTTGTGGTTTCTTTATTAATAAATTTTTATCCCTCTTTTAAAAAAAATAACAACAATCAAAATATTGACTCCAATAGTTGAACATAGACCAATAGTGGAAAGGACCTTGTAGTTAAGCATAAACCAATAATTTTGATAGGATATGTTGAGATTTCTATCAATTCTCTTAATAAGTCATAAGTGACTAAAAAGCCATAGCATGGATCAACGTGAAAGGGAAAATAAATAGGTTCATTTTAATTTAGTTGAAATAAATTAGGGATAAATAAATAAAATAACTTAAGATATTCAATTAATTTTAGAATTTAATAATTTAGGAATGATAATATTATTGAAAAAAGTGAAAATATGACACTTAGTTTTAAATTTGATGATGATTTCATGTGATAAATGTTTTCAATTAGTCAAAGTCATGAGCTGAACACCTATGTACCAATAAAAAAATTCACTCTAGTTCACTTATATGCCCATAGAATTAATCTTAATGCCTATGGATCTAAACCCTATTCATGGTTATGAACTCTACATGCAAAAATGATCTACACAAAAACTAGTGTTTGGAATGTATTTGCCTCAAGATGTCTACAATTTATGTTTGAAAAGGAGTGTTATTGATAAACATCATTTAGGATTTTGTTAGGCTAGGATTGTTCTCCTTTGGTTGAACCTAGGTTATTGATTCAATGGTTCAATGAAAATGATTAAAGACAACAAGAAAACATGTACTGATGCCTAGTATGCTAAGGAAAGTTGATGATGCAATGTTAAAGGTCTATGTTGCTCTTAATGTGATAATGCAATTCAAAATACAAGCTTTCTTGATTCATGGAAATGAATTATGGTTTCTCCTTAAATACAACACCCCATCACACACATTAAAAAATTTCACACTTAAGTCAACAAATAAGGGATATTTGGAGGGTGTTGGCTTGGGCCCATAATTTAAATTCAAATTTGCAAGTTCTAGGATCATTTATGCACTCACAAAACTAAATTGGGTAGTTCTGCACTCATAGATTTGGCCCAAGATAATCATGGATAAATTGGGAGTCAAGACTCGTCCCTCGAGATGTGTGTAGATAGAATCAAATTGGGTTTAGGTTATTTGACAACTTTTATACTAAAGCATGCCTCTTGTACACTAGTCATTGGCTTAGGGACAATAGGTTATTAAAAGGGGCTAAAAATGAAGGGAAATAGTGTGGGGTATGCAATTTTCACCATTATAAGTAAAAAAAAGTTAATCATAAGATGACACATAGATCTTATAATAGTTTGATCTCTAAAAAAAGTATATTATCTAAAATATTAAAATAAATTGATTTAAAAAGTATTTTTCTTCAATTAAATACACCAAACAAAATTTAATCATATAAAATAATCTTATGGATATAGTTTTCCTTTCATATAGATTAGTAGATGTTATTAGTCCATGTTGTAATAAGGTAAAATAACCATCCATAAGTTAGTTCCTATTATTAACTATATCTTTTAACTAATCAAAAGCAGACATAGTTTGTCTACTTTTTCTTTTTAATGTTGAAAGTAAGGCCTAAATTTGATGGTTGACCTTACCCGTCAAGCAAATTTTTTATGACAGTTATCTATTCAATGGTGCCCTTAAAATACTATGACATAATTTAGTATAAGTAAATTTATAGATAAACCAAATATATATATCATCATAATCCTATATAATTTTTTACAGTTTGTCCAAAATCTATCCTTTCATGTGATATGGTCTTTTTAAAATTATACCTAAATACAGCTATACAACCATCAAATTTAGGCCCTTCTTGAAAGAGTAAAAGATGTTTATTTTTAATTAAAAATGACAAAAATATGATTTATCTAAAAAAAATTGAGGTCTTATTTCTCCCTACACATAACTTAAGAAAATTATTATTAAATTATTTCATTACAAAGCATGAGAAAGTTATAAGTGTCCAACCTTTTCTATTTTTGAAATTATATAAATTTTTATGTTATTTTCAACATTATTTCAATAAAAAATAAAATTAATGTTATGAAAGATAAATATCTAATGTTATAATTATCCTAATTAGATTACTTTATTATAAAATATGAGAATAATAACAAGTGTCTTAACATCTTCTATCTTGAAATTGATATAAAGTTTTATGTCATTTTTAATAATATTTGAATAAAAATAAATCTAATGCTATGACTATTTTAATTTTATTAGATAATCACTAAAGAAACCATTCTCTCCCCACTGGGACATTATAGTTGATTGCATCTAAAACTATAGAGGGGCTAGGAACTATAATGGAAGCAGGCAAGTTGTGATGGAGTGAGTAGATAACAAAAACTTCTTAATTATAACCAGAGGTGTAATCTACAATGGCAGTAAGTGTAGAAGCTGTTGATGTTTGTGTAGCTTCAGGAGTTTATGATCTGTAGGCATTGGATCAAGTGATGCAACCCTACCACAAAGATGCCTCCTCCCGTAATACATATGCAATATCAAATCAAGGTATGAAGTAAGAAACAATTCCATAGCCACCTTATCTGATATGAAATTAACATGGTATCATAGCAGTGTTGATTCTGTGCCCTATTCTTTGGTAGTAATAATGATTGTAGGTCATGCTCAAAATGGTTACCTTAAAGAAGTTGTTGCACTATTTCATGGAATGTCAAGCCCAGATGTGGTTTCCTGGACTGCGATTATAGCAGGGCATGCACAAAATGGTTATGGCGAAGAGTCATTGAATTTTTTTGAAGGAAATGCAAAAGACAAACCTAAAACCAGATGGTTTTATCATGGCTACTGTTCTCGATGTATGTGCCAACTTAGCAGCACTTGAATCAGGGAAGCAGTTCCATGCGCATATCATTGTAAGTGGATTTGAGAAGGATGTTGTTGTGGGTAGTGCACTTGTTGGTATGTATGCCAAATCTAGTGTCGTAGAGGATGCGTGCCAAATGTTTGACAATATGCATGAATGGAATGTGGTTTCCTGGAATTCAATAATAATAGGTTGTGCCGAGCATGGGAAAGGGAAAGAGTCTCTGTAACTATTTGAACAAATGGTGCAGGCTAGCATGAAACCCAATGAGGTTAGCTTTGTTGGTGTGCTCTCTACATGCAGCCACGTTGACTTGGTTGATGAAGGTCGCTGCTATTTTGATTCTATGGTTTGTGATCATGGCATCATTCCAAATGTATCACACTACACCTGTATGATTGATTGTCCGGGACGTGCTGAGCGTTTAGATGAGGCAGAGAAGCTTATAAATGGAATGCTAGTTGAACCTGATGCTTATGTCTGGGAGCCTTTCTTGGAGCATGTCGAATCCATAACAATATGGAACTAGCAATTAATGTGGTAGAACACCTTCTTGACATGGAATTCAAGGCAGGGATCTTGCGAGGGGTTGTGAAGTCTGGGACTCATAGCTAAGAGGGAGAGCCAGTGTCTGGTACATTGGGTGCATCAAGTATGATAGGGTCAGAAATGGTGCTAAGGAAAGCAATCCAACTCAAGTACATTTTCACTGATGATCAGACGGCTGATATTCTCACCAAGCTTGTTGCCAGAGTGAAGTTTGCATATTTTTAGGACAAGCTTGGAGTAGTGGAGAATGTTGCCCTTGCTAAGAGGGAGACTCGGCATCAGTGATCTTTGCTATAATGCATATTTCACTGAGACAAAGAAATATGAGGTGAAAGCCCTTGTAGTGTATATTTCTCTGAGACAGAGAAATATGAGGTGAAAGCCCTTGAAGCGTATATTTTTCTGAGATGGAGAAATATGAGGTGAAAGCCCTTGTAGTGTATATTTCTCTAAGACGAAGAAATATGAGGTGATAGCCCTTGTAGTGTATATTTCTCTGAGACAGAGAAATATGAGGTGTGAGCCCTTGTTCATCTCTGAGACTGAGATGGGATGTCATGTTCAGAGACTCCATGACAACATCACGTTGAGAGACTCCGTGACAACATCACGTTGAGAGACCCCGTGATGAATCCTTTGTACTTGTGTTTTTTCCACACATGGGAGTAGCCATGGTGGACGCCATGTTGAGAGACTCCATTATGACATCACGTTGAGAGACTCTGTGATGGGCACTTGTGCACATGTTTTCTTCCACACATGGGAGTAGCCATGGTGGACATCATGTTGAGTGACTCCATGATGATATCATGTTGAGAAACTCCGTGATGAACTATTTCACAAATGGGTGGAGCCATTGTGGATGTCATGTTGAGAGACTCCATGACATGGATATCTGGAAGGATACCTCCCTAGCTAAGATGGAGTGTTGATGTTTGTGTAGCTTCGGGAGGTTACGATCTATAGGCATTGGATGAAGTGATGCAACCCTACCACAAAGATGCCTCCTCCCGTAATACATATGCAAGATCAAATCAAGGTATGAAGTAAGAAACAATTCCATAGCCACCTTATCTGATCTGAAATTAACAACAAGTAGAAGAAACTCATATAGTGATTATAAAAGAATAGTTGAAAGAAAAACTATTTAAAACCTACATATATTAACAATAAAAAAACTAAAACTATAAAATTAAAGCTAGGGAGTTTGGAAAAATTGTGAGATGAGGCTTCATTGGATGGGCTTATCAGCTAATTCTCTCAGGTGATGAAGAGGGTACTCGAGGAGAGATTCAACCCCATGACCATGAAAGAAATGATGGACAAGATGGAGGCAGAGATAGGCTTCATTGGAGGAGCAACTTTCTGCCTTGAGCTGGAAAAACTTTCTGCCTTGTAGACAGCAAACACTGAGTGCCGCAGTAGCCACCACCGCCAAAGCAGCCCACTAGCTCATGCACCCATTTTTTTCCTGGATCTTTTATAGTCTGCATTTTCCATCTCTTGTCTTATCCCATTATTATTGCATAATCAACTGGTTTATAAGCAAGTTTATCATATTCTTAAATGTCATCCACTTCAATAGTTAAAGATCAATTTTGGCTAATAAAAATACTATAAATATTTATCATTTTTTGTTGTGAATGAGGTGTAAAATTGCTATTAACTGTTTGATCATTGAAGTGGATGATATTTAAGTAAAGGGCTACAGTGACCCAGGCAATGTGGTTCCACTACTGCTTACATATGGATTGAATTGTAGGATGATTAAATATATTGTCTTCAAAATGAATTTTCTAGATATGATATTTTTGCATTTGAAGTAAATAAATTAAAATCTTTGGAAGAGTTTGTATAATTTTTTGGAGTATATTAGTTATATTATTCAAATAAAAATCAAGTGAACAATATAGATAAAATAAAATAATTCTTAAGTAAAAATTAAAATTTATGTGTCCATTTATGCATGTGGTAAATAAAATAGTTCTAAAGTAAAATAAAATAACTTTCAAGTATTTCTTTGCATTTTTTAGACAGATATATTTAAGATATGTATACTAGTATAAATTTGACTATCATCTACATGTTAAACATTCATTATTGTATATACATTAGAAACCTAATAACAAATTAGTATAGATATTTTAGATATATCTATTTAAAAGATGTTAGAGATACCAATCTCAAGGAATCTAAGGTGTGTCACAAATTTAATATAGATATTTCAAGATAGATATCTATGGCATTTTTTAGATAGATGTATTTAAGATATCTATGTTAGTTATCAATACTAATAGCATTAGTCAACAAATTAAACACTTGTTAACAAACTAAGCACATTCCAATGACTATTCTTAAATATCATCGAGTTCAATGGCTAAAAGTAAACCCTTACCAATAAGACAACTATTTATCATTATTTAATGTGAATAAGTTGTAAAATTACTATGGTTATTTGATGATTGAACTAGACCATTTAAGTAGGCCTTTCAAACAAATACACATCTATTTTCTTTCTTTTTCAACTATTATTTTTTAATTCTTAAAATATATTAAATATATTGTACATAATTTTTATTTGAGATACAATATGTTAATATTAAATCAAATAATTTACAAATATTAACAAATTAATTATTTGTCATATATATTACAAAGCTCTTAATGGTGCAATGTGGTGGTGAGTTCACTTGGTTGCGGTGATCACCACCAGGTTTCAAACCCCTGCTAGGCCAAAGAGCTCGCAGGCCTTGTGTCTTCATTGGTTGTCGTGCTCGCAGGATATGTGTCTTCATGGATCCTTTGCTAGGCCAACAAGCTCATGGGTTTGAACTGGGGTAATAATGCCTAGGCAATGATGCCTTGGGGACTGAGACCCCCCAATAGTGGTATCGGTGATAAAGTAATGGGAAGAGATCCCCTGTAAGGATGAGGCCCACCAGCCTTGGGGATTGAGACCCCCCAGTAGTGGTCTCCGTGATAAAGCAATGGGAAGAGATCCCCCTTAAGGATGAGACCCCCCAGTAGTGGTCTTTGTGATAAAGCAATTGGAAAGAGATCCCCATAAGAGTCTCTAGGCTTGGAACAGGCTTAAAAAAATATATTACAAACCATAAAAATCTTTTTATTGAGGTTGAAAACATCTAAATATGGAACAGATAAAAAGATGGTACAATAACGATGGGACAGTTTGGTGGTAGCTGCCCAGCGAACCGACAGTTTCATGCGTTCAAACCTGTGCAAATTGTCAGAGCTGGATACGATCTACAGTCCAGAAAAGATGAAGTTGGAATCCAAGAAAAGACATGAGAAAAATGTTGAGTATGATGGTTGTGTACCAAACCGACAATTAGAAAACGTCACAGCTGGATACAATCTACACAGAAGAAAAGAAAAGATGGACAGGGAATCCATCTTTAACGTTTTTCACAGATTGAAGTTTGAACAGGTCTAGATTGTCGGTTTCCTGGGCAATCATCATCCTCCAATTTTTTTTTTAACCAGTTTCGCCGAACTATCCAACTCACTGTTGTGCCCACCTTTTTATTTGTCCTTTATATTTAGATTCTTTCCATCTTCCAACTCACCTATGATGTTGAAGGTCTAATAAGCTTCACAAATATCTCAAACTGCATTAACTTTGCCTGCTCTATGAGACAGAAGTGTACGTTTTGGATAGGTTCAGATTCTTCTGGAATTATTGGAAATTGATTCACTTTGGGACATAAAGAGTAAAGAGTACTCCTGTAACTGTTACACAAAAGAAAGAATACAGTAAGCCGGGAATATCAAGTGTTAAATATGAGATAGAATTAAAGTGTATCAGAATTAAAGTGTATCATTTCATGTTATATAATGTGATTTCTTATTATTCAAAGAAAGAAGTGAGGGTGTGGATTATATTTGAGGCCATGTTTTTTAACATTTTATATCAGTAGTTTTAATGGTATTACTATAATGGTTAGATAGTAATAGTAATTTTATATTTCATTTATATGAAAAAGTGGTAGATAATTGTTTTATTTTATTGGTTAATATTTATATTTGACAATTGAATTGAATGATGTTTAAGAATAGTCCCTCTCTAATAAATGATAGTGTTGAATATCTTTCAAAAGAAAAACAGGTCTAGTATTTTTGGTTCTCATATACCATGAGAATCATTAAGAAGTTGTGTGAAGGTTGAAAGACATGTTGAAATGGTTAAGTAATGATAGGTTTTGTTCTAGATTCAATTCGTGTCGAGTTTGAATCAATTCTAGATAAGGTGAAGCAATAAAGACAAAAAAAAAGAGGTGTGAATCTATAAAGAGGTAGAAGAACTAAATTTTGATCTAATAGTAGTGTAAATTTTCATTAAGGTTAATCTAGGCTAATTCAATAGAATGCAAACAACTCAACACAAATTAATTTAAATTAATTAATGATAGTATGTGGGTTAGTGTTTTCTAATATTAAATGTTAAATTATGAAAAGTAAATGTGATGGATAAATGTACTTAGCTCTATGATTGAAACATGTACGTCTTTAATAAATATTGTGGATTCTGTTTGAGACTTATTTGAAAAGGTGATCTCTTTGTTAGTGAAATGTTTCAAGACCTATGATGACTTTGTGCTCTATCTGGGATCAAGTCTATAGGTCTAGGTCAAGTATGTGATTGCAAATTCATCCTCTGCATTTGGATTTGACCCTACATAGTGTGTGTCTTTGCTCTATTATTTGCTTGGTTAGCTCTGAAGTCTTATGATATCTATTGGTTGTCACTATTTAAAAATACTTTGAAAGGCCTACCATTGTGTTGCAAGGAGACATGTTCTCCTAATCGACCCTTGGAAATATGTGTAAAATAATCTAGAAGACAACAAGTAGGGGCCCTAGAATGTTTTATGTAGACTTATTACTCCTTATAGTGTGCCAAATCTAGATATTTCATTATAGATTACTCCTTTAATGCTCTAGAATGAGAGAAGATGCTTTAGAGATGAGAGATATATGATAAATGAATGCTAACATATTCCTTTAGATACTAACACATAGTAACAAATTTTACAAAATGTGTACTTCATTGTCTCATTGTGGGAAAATATAGGGGGTCGGTCAACAAAAAATTGAATTTGAATTTTAGAAAGGAAGGGGTCAAGTCCACAACTGCAAGGTCAACCCCACAATCACAAAAATGCCCCTAGGTGGAGAAATGGTCAAATTTGGATGGATAATGGCAGTATCTATGTAGGTGTATGGATAAGTGTAATAAATGTGTGGATAAGATGAATGGGTAGGTGCAAAAGGTTGGGGGGCCAAAACATGGCCAATTTTTTTAAAAAAAACTTCTAAGATATAACGGAGCGCGTTATAACGCGCTCACGTTATGGTTTAGTATTTTTTTAAAAATGTGTTTGTGCTCATTTGTCCATTTCATTTTCTCTGCACCCGCAGCTTGCAAACCCAAGGAGCGCACTCACATTATTGGAGACAAGTTTCGACACCAAATTCTCACTGATTCATAGGCAAAATGCCTCCACGACATCAGGGAGGCCAAAGGAGTGAGTTGTATTTGTTTTTTGTGTGAATTTGTTTCTAAATAGGTAGGTTTAAGTTGATTTTTGATGTAAATTTTCTTAATTGACAGGAATTGATAATGCACCTCCTCCTCCTCCTGAAAATCCACAAAATCTTGAATCACCTGAACAGAAAATAGCTGCTGAAGAGCAACCCCAACAACAAACACCTCCATTGATTCCTCAATATGCCCCTGGAACACAAGAAAATATAATGGGGCAAATTGAAAATAATAAAAACAAATTGAGGACATAATTGGAAGGTTGAAAGATTCTGCAACTTTAAGCTCACATAGATCCACGCTTGCTTAATCTCTTGAATCTATGTTATCAAATGTAGATTCAATTAGCAAGCAAATCTCTAATTGGTTAGAAAAGAGGAGAGAATTTAGAGAGTTCTATGCAGACAAGGTGTCCTATGAACAAATTAAAAAATTAGACTTGTGTTCCATTTTCATAGACCCACGAACAAATCAACCTCTACCCCTTGCGTGCAAGAGGTTCCCTATCCATTGGTGCAACAACCAAGCAATAAGGGATAATTTTGGGCAGAGGTGGTGGATGGTTTTTTACCATCCTCCATACAACAATAATGAGGTCCCGCAATCCTTTTTGAGGAAACTCTACTGCGAGTTTGTCAAAAATAAAGTGCCAAACTATTTTGATATGTGGGACTTCCAGGGTAGAGGTGGGGGGTTAGCACAGGATAGACCAGGGGCACATGTTGACCCACAACGACCAGTGAAACGAGCACTCGCCAAATCAACCCACAAGCACGTGTATATCCCTTCCATTATGAAAGAGAGTGCTAAGATCGAGACACTTCAATCCATTAGTTCCTTGACCCAGAGCATCATAGAGCATGCCAATTCTACAACATAGTGTGGGTTGGGGGTGAGTTTGAGGAGTAGGGTTCCACCCCATACTTATCAGGTTTGTGGGTCAGCATGTGGTTATGACCCCATGGATAGTCAGGACATAGGTGCGCAGGCTACATCTGCAACTAAGCATATGGTGATGACAGATTTCCTCCTGAGTGAGACTTTCAACCTTGATACTCAGGTAAATGTTAGCAAGTTCATTGAATTTAATTTATTAAATTTTATTTTTGAAATGCAAGATTAACTAATTTAGTTTGATGATTTTAATGAAATTTCAGGGTCATAACATTGATGCAGTTTTTAGTGGTTCTCCACCTACATATTACACTACGACATCTACTGTCGGGGTATGTAACTAGTAAACAATTATAAATATTGCTTGTGAATAGCATTGTTATATGAATGGTATTCTAATATTTGATTTCTGATGTTGAATAGGTTAATCTTGGAGATTTCACAGTAACACCTACCAGTGGTGGTGGAGTTCAAAGCTTCACTTAGCTAATAAAATAAACAACTTAACTAATGAATTATACTTACTAGATTTTTGTATTTTATATTCATATTGTTGATTACATTGCATTGCACATCTTTCAAACTCAAAGCATTAGTAGACATTGCATAACTAATAACTAGATGTTGATAGATGACAAAATTTTAATTACAATATAGTTATTTGAAAAAATACCTCAAAGAAATGTGGTCTCATGGAATGCCATGGCAAGAATATGCATAGACAAGGACATCACCATGAGACCACATTTCTTTGAGGCATCTTTTCAAATAGCTCACTGCCTTGTCTATGCTACCACATTTTCCATACATGTCTACCAAAGCTTGTTGATCCCCTCCACACTATTCTTCAACAAATTCTCTCTAATAAACTCATCCAATTACGTCCAATTAGACCCCAGGACATGACACCAAAGAGGGGCATGAGCCTATGACATCTTATATAGCATATGATTGACTCGAACATCATCTAGGTTTTAGGTATTAATTATGGAGGCAACAAGTCACCCCTAACCAAAATCTTCAAATCTACACTAACCCATTCCCCTACAAACTATGTCAATCCTATTGGCTAAATTTCTTCCATCCCTACTTCTGATCCTACATCTAACCCACCTAAGTCTAATGAGGACCCTTCATTTAATACTACTATATTATTTGAGATGAAAGCACAAAATCCTCCAAGAACTCACATAAACATGTACCAAAAGAGCACTACCAAAAGAGCACAACAGCGATAGAGACTTGAGGAAGCATAAGAAAGAGCCATAGTATATCACCAAGAGAGCCAAATCTTCACAAGAGTTCACAACTAGTTGAAGAGCCAAGAGAGTTCACCATAGAATGCATGAGAATCAAAAGTGAAATTCAAAAATCCACCACATGAGATGAAAAAACTAGAGATAGAGTCAAAACAGAGACATTATGAGCTGCAAAGAGGTGTTACTAGAATCTTGAATCATGATCCTAATATATTCTAACAATGGACCATGACCATTTCCATTCCTACAACCTAATAATGTTTCATTAGTTTGATATGTTTATAAATGAAACTTGACTATTTTGACACAAATATCTTCACCAATGAACCACCATTATTTCAAGCCTATAATTTAATAATTGATTAATAGGTTGATAACTTCACTAATGAACCATGATTATTACAAACTTACATGCTAATAAAGGTCCACACAATTTATGTCTAAATATCAATAAACCATGACTATTTCAACACCTAAACTAAACAATTTTTCATGAACTAATATATTTTCCAATAAAATAGAACCATTTCAACATCTACAACCTAGTATTTTCTTTTGCTAATTTTTAACTTCTTATGGGAACAATGAACTTTTCTTAAAATTATCAAACTCCTCACTTCAATATTTTAAAAACTTTCAACCCACTAAAGCTTAAAATTTAATTTTTTTTTATCAATAACACTGTGTTTAAACCAATCAACCTAACCAACATTAATATCTACAACTTAATAATCAATATCAATAGACCAAAAAGCACAAGACTCTATAAAACCTTAGGGTTAAAGTAGCACAACCCCTTACCCTAACTAAACATACCACCATATTTCCAAGGTGTTGATATCATACAAATGCTCATGGCTCCTTTATTCTTCTTAAGGGCAAAGTAAAACACCTCTTTAAATACACAACCACCTTTTCTATGGACCCCTTAACCTTTGAAATGATCAACGTTCCCTCATATAATATACTTTACATACTTGGAGCCTAGTAGGGTTCTAATTTATATCCATAAGGGAGTCGATCCTATCTTCTGTATCCAAAATAAGAAAGAACTTATTTACAATTTTAATGATTGTTACCTCCAACATTCATAGTTCTCAACCCAAAAATCTAGATCAATAGATTAAACTCTTGGTTGTGATGTTTTTGATGCCCATACCCAAGACTTTACTATGGGAATTGATAGTGAAGAATGTGTATTATGTGTCTAGTTGTATCATAGTGATGCATTGGTGACAATGAATATCTTTTTTTGGTACAATACAAAGCTTCATTGTAACAATATCTAGACAAAGTACATTCTTCATATTTGGATACCTTTAACATGTTATTTGTAGAGTTAGATCATGTTATGTATTTAGATGGAGCCCTTTTACATTTATCTGGTTGGTTGGAGTCCTTTCCGCATAGTCAAAGTTTTGATCACTTTGAGTATAATTTAGGTGAACATGACTTGTGTGCTTTATTGTGAACATGAATTGTATGCTTTATTGTGTGTACTTCCATGTTTAGGTGAATGTGTGTGTATGTTAGGAGCCATGACTTGCATCACTATTCTAGTTTTCGTAATTGAATAATGTTGTTTTATTTTCAGATGATGTAGGTTGCGGAGACACCTGCCGAAGTTCATAGGGCAATGAAGGATGATGTGTCCTCTGCGATTCATAGCTCCATGCCTTTGACGGGGGTATGAGGTAGATTAGTAAATTTTAAAATACATTCATTGTTATAGTTGTATATTTTTTTAAAATTAAATGATTATTGATTTGAAGTTTAATTTCTATATGTATGGTTTCTATAAGACATGACATCGCCACAGCCTAATCCTGGTACTGAGGCAAATGAGAAGACAAATTTTCTTGTAGCGGTAAGTGATTATTTTGTTAAATGTTTCATTTTTTATAATGTAATTTCTATATATTAATGTTTATACTTTTTATTGTAACAGCTACAGATCCATGAACAGCTAAATAGGAGGAGCAACCCTCGGGTTCGTAGTAGACCACCCTCATACACGTCTCCATCCCCTCGAAGATCAAAGGCTACCTGTGATCTATTCTCTTTACCAGACAGAGGGGAATGACTTTTTATTGGGTTCCTTTGTTGTGTGCCTATATGGCATTTGTGGACATATATTTTGTATTGCATATAGTTGACATTGTATGCCTATATGGGATTCTTGTAAGCCTATATGGCTATTTTGTATATATGTTATACTTATATCGACAGATATTGATGTATGCCTATATGGATATTTGGTTAATACAAATCATTTTTGTTGATGGTGTCCATATTTGCATTATAAATCCACACTTCAATGTATATTTGTAGATGGTTTACTTCAAATATTTAAAGTCCAATTGTATTACATAGTAGGATTTTTTAAAATTCAATCCTCTTTATGGCTCTCATAATCCACATAACACACAAAGCTAATCCTTTGAAGGCACTCAACAAAAGAGTCATTTAAAACACAAGATTGTATATTAAAGTCATTAAAACTTAGGTTGTGTGTGGTGAATTTAATACAGTGGAAGTGACATCAAACAAGTATGGTAATTTCTCCCCATGTAATAGACAACTAGTGAGATGGAAGCTTAGTCCTAAATGCACAATAGATTGGGGCTTTCTTATCTCAATATTGTATGATGTCACAATCACTCTCCATGGTATATGTGGAATAATCTCTACTTAGAATATCTAAGGGTTTTCAAAGGTCTTGAATGACCATTTATGACATGTTTACTAGAATTTGGAGCCACATCCTCCTCATTAGAGTAGCTAGATTGAATGGTGAAATAATACTATCAAGCATACATGCCACTTTATTCACATTTACGGGTGCTAGTTGGTGCATGTTCACTATTGTTCATACAAGGTCACCACCATAAAGCTCTATCATGTAACTTCTGAGTTTAAATAACAACTATTGAAATAGCAACAAATGAAATAATGCTTTCTTGATAAGTTGAAAGAGCTTGACCCTTAAGAGGGCTAATGTCTTTTACTAGTATGTGAAGTGCTACATGAATGGTTGATGCATTGATGTTGAAATCAACCCAATTTATTGGGGTGAGAAATAGAAAGGATGATAATGCATGGAGAACATTTGCAGAAAGTGTTATCTTGATGTTCTCACGAATATTGATGACATTTCAAAGGCGAAAAGTTGTGACCCTTTGAATAGGAAAGACTATGACCCTTTTATAATGAAGGGTAGTGACCATGCTTAGCGTATATGTTCCCAACTAGACGTTTTGTCACTAGTGGTTTGACCCCACAAAGAATAAAACAAAAAGTAGCGTACCTTACAACTTTACACTACATGCTTCTGACAATTTTTGGAGCAGCAGAAAATCTTTCACCACGGGCAAATTCCTTAGAGATATTAAAAAAATTAGAGAGGTTATTGTAGAGGGGTTCTATGTGATCATGTAGCCTCAGATGAAATATTTCTAAGTGACACAGTTTCTGAGTAACATCTCGTCAAAGATTTCTACCTTTTTTCACTTTGGTCTTTAATGGATATCACCGATACAATGTAGCTCGGACTGTTTCAGCATGTTTGAGTATGAAATAGGACCATGCCTAGCCTAAACGTACCCATCCAGACATGTTGGAAGTATTGGTTTGGCCACATGAGGAGCAAAACAAAAGTTACACCCCTTTGCAACTTTACACTGCATGCATCTGACCATTTTTGGAGCAATAGAAAAACTTTCACCATGGGCCAACGCCTTAGAGATATAAAAAATTGAGAGAGGTTATTGTAGAGGGACCCTATGTGATCCTATAGCCTTAGACAAAATGTTTATAAGTGACACAGTTTCTGAGTAACAGCTCATCAAAGATTGCTACTTTTTTGCACTTTGGTCTCTTAAGGGATATCATCGGTACAATGTAGCTTGACATGTTTGGGTACGAAACAAGACCATGCCTAGCCTAAACATACCCATCCAGATGCATTGGAACTGTCTGTTTGGCTACACTAGGAGCAGAAGTAAAGTTACACCCATTTGTAACTTTACACTGCATGCATCTGACCATTTTTGGAGCAGCAGAAAAACTTTCACCATGGGCAAATGCCTTAGAGATATAAAAAACTGAGAGAGGTTATTGTAGAGGGACCCTACATGATCCCATAGCTTTAGACATAATGTTGCTAAGTGACACAATTTTTGAGTAACAGCTCATCAAATATTGTTACCTTTTTGCACTTTGGTCTCTTAAGGGATATCACTGGTACAATGTGTTGAAAGTTGTTTGTCATTGATGTCAAAAGGTCAGGAGGTGTTGAACATATCCCTGTTGGTGTTGTTTTCAAAGAATTAGGATGCTTATTTATAGTGTTCATGTTTCATGGTATGGTCTTCACAAGATGCTTTCATTCATAGAGCTCATATGCCTTTCATGCTTCAGGATGCTGTGTTCATGTTTCACAAGAACCCTGCAAGACATTTATGCAAAGTGTGCAAGCATATAGAATGAACATGAACTATTTGATATGATGCCTCAAAGAAATATCATCTCATGGAATGCAATGATTGCAAGATATGCACGAAATGGATTTTTCATAAGGCTTTAAGAACTCTTAAGCAAATGCACAAAAGTAAATTTCAACCAAATGCAAATTTTGGCACGTCTAAAACCAAATTGCACAACCTTATCCAACTTCCTCCTTGCCTATGCTAGAATGGGATATGGGGAACATGGTGTGGACAACCATCAAAGCATAAATGATATAGGAATTTTGTCACATGTATTGTATTTGCAGCTGCCCTTGTAGACATGTATGGAAAGTGTGGAAGCATAGACAAGGCTCGTGAACTGTTTGAAATGATGCCTCAAAGAAATGTACAGTCCCATAGAATGCAGTGATTGCAAGATATACACAAAATGGATTATTTGAAAATGATTTATAAACTTTCAAGCAAATGCAATTGGCACATGTAAAACCAAATTCCTGTAATGATAATTGATCATCATATTAAATATTTAATAGAAACTATCATGAACATAACATCTAGTTTATATACAAAGCCATATAGGAATATATACAAAAATATACTTCGGTAACATACAAAAGTATATATACAAAGCCATCTAGGCATACAAAAAATGTCCCAAAAACTAGTTTCCTATGGATGTTTATGAAATAATCAGCAACCCTTGCTTGACCATGAAGATGGAGAGACAATATATGACTCATCCTCTCTCTACCATTGAGTAGACCTCTTCGACAAAAGTTCATCCAGCTCCCCCTGTTAATACAATCAAACAATATGCACATTAATATAGAAAATATATGAAATATATATCACATATGTAATCGATCACTTCATGCCACTCGATGATCACTCTCCATCATCTTGTCTCTCTCTTCATCCATAGTTGGATGGGCTGGAGTTGTGACCTCCTGTGAGAAGCATCAAGAAACAAAATTGACTAAACATAAATATCATTTATGTACATCAAATGACATGAGATACAATAAGAAATACAAAATTATGATATTTTCATGTTATTGGCTCATACCTCGGTCAAAGGATAGGAATCCTCAGTAGAATGGAGTGGTTGAAAGAAAGAATAGGACTGTCTAAGAAGCTACAAGGACAATGGTAAGAGAAGCAAACCTACCAAATGTATACTGGAGGGAAACAATTCATACTACTATTTATATACGAAACAAAGTACAAGTAACCATCTAGGAAAGTTTTATGTATACTTACAAATTAATCCAATGAACCATCTGAGTCTGCTCTACTCTTTATTATGTCAAGTATTGCCTCATGGTCAGACTCACACACCTTCCACAAGGTCTTGTTCAAAGGTCTACCCTGAAATTGTATCAAATAAACATTGGATGCCACGACAAGATTCGAGTAATGAAGAATCTTCCAATACGTGTCAAAGTCCTAAAACAACCAAAAATTAACACTCTTATGTGGGTACCTTCTAAGCCATGTTCCAGTAACAACCACTAAGTCTATAGGGTATTCGATGTTTTCTCCATTTGTAACTGGGGCCTCCAATTTCTTTTTGGCCTCAACACAATGACACAAGTAATATTTTGTTCCCTCTTCATTATCTTCATCTGCAATAACTACATAAACATGCCCTACATTGATATATGTAGCAAATTAGATGAAATTAGTCAACATTACTAAAACACCACAAAGTAAGATAACATTAGGAATTTCAAAAACTATGCAAGTAGATATATTACCTGGTTGAACTAGATCTAATATGTGGTCAAAGTCAACCGATGATTCCATTTGTGTTAGTTCTAGTGCCGTCAGGGGCCGATACATGTCAAATGGGCTAAGATATCTTAACTTCCATTCATCAACCCACTCCTTTGACTCACACTCATTCCAGGATTGAATTGTACATGAAGAACAAAAGAATGCCATCTTTTGCGTATGAATACTCCATGAACCTGCAATTGAGCTTCTGAAAGAGTGTAGCTCACTTGATCCTGTCAATGTACAATAATCCTCATATGGTGCAATGTTAGTATCATCTATCAACCAAAAAAATCTATGAACTAAATACTTACCTTCATTACCTGGACCCATCGAAGCATTACACCACTCGACGATTGATTTTGCATCTGTCAACTTTGCATTGTCTTTATACTTTAACTCTTCTCGTACTATGGCTCTTTTGATACATGCTCCTACACCATCATGCTCCCCCTTTCCATGCCCAGCCTCACAAAAGTTATACATATGTTGAACACCTGTAATATTATGCCTCCTTCTTAGCCAATAGAAATTCTGCAAGTTCTTGAATTGTGATGCACATTTATCTGACCATATGATATGCTGACTAAATGATATGCCCCTTCTAGCTAAATCATTGTAGAATACTTGAAAGAAACCTTGCACAAACTCTGTAGAATGCATGCGTTCATCACTAATATAAAAATGATACTCCCTTATGATCTTTATGTCATCCTCTGTACTATCATTCGCATGAATGAATACGATGTGCACAAATATAGAAACCTGTGTGGAGTTGTAATATTGTGATTGCACCTCATGCTGTGGCTGTAGACTGTAGTTCTCTACAAAGTTGATGACTGAAACAATGCTACCAAGTGGAAATGTGTCCTTTCATAACTTGAATTGCAACTCCAACCATCGAACTCTATGGGTATGCCTTGCATACTCATACATAGATACTGTCATGAAATGTAGACATAAACTGATATATAAGAATCTTTTGAATAACTAAATCACACCTCTTTGCTTCTTTACTAGCTTTTGTATTGTAGGCTAGGGTTTTATACTTTCCAAACTCTACTAGTTTATTTTCAACTGTGTAACACCCCGCCAAGTAACCCAGAGGATAAGACAACTAAGCTTACAAAAAGGACAAAATTTTCTTATTTTTAAATGACAGAAATAACAACAATCATATATTTATTCATAACATTTACATTAAGCTTTATCCTCTAGGGTTCCATGGCTACATTACTAATGAATTAAAATAAGATCTAACCAACATTATGAATTAACCAACAACCATAGTTCATTCTAAATCTAATTACATCAATTGAATAGACACATACATTTCCATATTATAACATCAAATAAGTAATCATTAAGGTCATGTCTAAAGGATTACAACTACATATACAATTCCCTTTACATGAGAGTACATAATTACATATTGTTACGATATCTCTATTCTGATTACATTGGAGTACATACATCAAGACAATAGTACATGAATCTACAATACAAGGACATAAATATATGTCTCGTCGAGCTAGATCAAGATCTGAAATCAGCTACTTGCAATACATCCTTCTCGCACATGATAGAAGCAAGGAAACCAATGGAGATAAAAGCACAACCACCCAACCATGTGGAACCCTAAGGTCCACCCCCCGTGCTAGGAGATAACAATAAGGTCCCACTATAGCAAACAGTCAAAAAGATAATAGACTAACAGGTGGAAGGACTACACAAGACTTCAATACAATAGGGATCAAATATGAACATCATAAGCAACTCAAACATCACTTACACACTTAACTGTACTTCCAGAAGCACTCACACAATTGATGGAGGAAATACAACTAGGGAGTGCTAGATTGCATTAGGGAGGAGTGCCATCACATAGCTTGTCATGGGTTGTCCTGATAGGTCTTCCTAAGCCCCAACCCCCATCCTGAGTTGTCCTGGAAGCCTCTCCCGACCCCCGGCCCCCATACAAACTCATGCGGAACCAACATACCTTTCATGAGGACAAGGTAGTTGATCTTTCCATTCCAAGCCTTCTCATCTCATCTCAAGCCTAAACGAGCACTTGAGCCATGAGTGAGGCATACTTTATCTTGATTAATGTGAATTTTACCCTTTCCTGCTAACTCATAATTAAGGTTATCACTAGATTAAAGAACCCTACAATGGGTTATCCTGGACACCTCTTTGGGTTCTAGCCCCCATTGAGAGCCACTCCCCCTTCTTGCAACTAGTAAACCCTATACAAAGCAAGGCATTAACCATCTTGCGCGATTATCATTAACACATAAATCTGTAAACAAAGCAAGGCATTAATCATCTTGCACATTTATCATAAGCACATAACACGGAGCAAGACATTATCCATCTTGCATAGTCAACATAATCACATGAATAGGTACACTGAGCAAGGCATAAACCATCTTGCACATATATCATACCAACATGAATAGGAGATAATATTTCAAGAATGCATTTCATTCAACTCACATGATGCACACATAGCCAGCCCCCACACAATCACACCCTCGTAGGCCTCTAGAAACCATTTCCCTAAATGACACAAACACTTGACACCATTAAAACACAATGGTCACACATCACATTCACTTTCCAATGCACATCATAAACCAAGATCCCACAAATGCAACATATGATCTGATATACTAATAATGGGTCTTAAAGAATGCAACATTAATTCCAATCATGGTCAATCATCCAACAAACATAAAGTGAATCTATCTCAACAATGTAGAATAATATTATTCTAACTACTAGTAGCAGTTACTAATATGATCAAATGATATAAGTGCCATAAGTAACAATATTTAATCCATTCCTATGCTATTGGCAATAGACAATATTAAGAGTCTTACTTAGATTAATTGCAAGGTTAAAATTTAGTAGTTGAAAGTCATGGACTATTATCAACGAGTCATCATTGAATGATTTCTAATTAAACCCCAAAATTGATACTTCTACCTTAAATTAGAACTAGGTTGATTCTATTCCCTTCAAACACAATAAGTCTCAAAAATTATCATCCTATTTAATTCATTTTTCTTTTACCATAATCTAATTTTCAGATAAAAGATATAACTTAATAAACGTTATGTTATTTCTAATGCATATAATAGAATATAATTCAATTCCAACATAAACATTTTCATAATCACTACCCCATGTATGATTTCCAAAATCTTTTAAGTTATGTTTCTATTATTAAATCCAGATTAGACTATATTGCTAATTTCAAATCCTAAGAAAAGAACTTAAAAACAAGAATAGGTCTTCAAATAACAAAATATCATGTTCAAAGGCACTAAAATAAACCACTAAGAAAGAAACATACTAATATGATCGATTAAGATATGCAAGAACAGATACTATATTAGAAAGAATATAAATATAGAATGTTTTGATAATGATAAGAGATTCTGAAAAGGAAATGCTCTAGTAGACATATATGCAAAAGTGAGAGCACAGACAAAGTGCATTAAATGTTTAGCAAATTGCCTCAAAGAGATGTCAAATTATGAAATGCAATGATTAAAGGATATGCACAGAATGGATTTGTAGATTTAATAACAACAACAAAGATGTCATA
Organism: Cunninghamia lanceolata; assembly: GCA_027924645.1. Classification (NCBI taxonomy): domain Eukaryota; kingdom Viridiplantae; phylum Streptophyta; class Pinopsida; order Cupressales; family Cupressaceae; genus Cunninghamia; species Cunninghamia lanceolata. The sequence continues at coordinate 4,270,447 of BSBN01000847.1, read as the reverse complement.
GGAATGTCTAGTGATGCAACTAACTATTTTAACAGAGATGAAATAGGTGAGAGGTAGACAATCACAAGATATTCATATCTCCAAAATGTCAAACTGGGTAAGGCTAATTTTTGGATATTATTTAGATAACTAGGTAATGCACCATCTATAAAAATTCTAAAGGAACCCAGTTCCTAAAAATAAAGTTATGGCTGACACAATAGACTGCTAAAACAGAGATGAAATGAGTGAGAGGTAGACAGTCACAAAATATTCATATTTCCAAAACAAAAAACTAGGTAAAACTAATTTTCATATATGATTTAGATAACTAGGTCATGCATCATATATAAAAATTTTAGAAGAACCCAGTTCATAAAAGTAAAGTTATGGCTAATGTAACAGATTGTAAAAATAGAAATGAAATTGGTGAGAGATAGACAGTCACAAAATATTCATATCTCTAAAATGACACACTGGGTAAGGCTGATTTGTTGAAATGATTTAGATAACTAGGTCGTGCACTATGTATAAAAAATTTAGAGAAACCCAGTTCGTAAAAATAAAGTTATGACTAATGCAAAAAACTTGGTTCAGAATATGTAGAAAAGAATTCACAGAATAACATAAAGCTTGCATATTACAAATTCATTTCACTAAATCTAATGCAACAAGAAATTAGATTTATATCTGAGTCCATACTTGGAATATTACTTCTATTACATCTTCACAAAGTTCCCAGCTCTCATCCATTTTCCCCCCAAGTCTTTTCTACTGGAAGCTATAGTTTATGGTGCCAAAAGAAAAATGAAAACTTCTTGAGAGAGATCCTCAAAACATAAAACATATTCTGCTATTTGAAATGCACGCTTCTTCCCCCAAATTATGTCTTGAGATTTCAAAAATAATGTTGAGCATGCATAACCACCCCCATCATTTCTTCTAGAAGATTCTCCTTATTAAAGGCAATAAATTTCACCTTTATTACTTTCTTACAATTTGCTATTTTTAACCATACAATAATTTCTCTCTGATTTTATCTATTTTAGAATTTGCTATATATATATAAGTTTTTATGACAACTCATAAATATTATAAATTTATTTTTATTGCCACTAACAAAACATTTACTTGTTTATAAAATATTTTCATTTTAATTTTATCAATTATATTCCCGTTTTAATAACACTTTATTTTCCTCATTATAATTATTATTATTTATTGACCTTAGATTACAATATAATATAATTTCCCATAACTTAAATTTGCATAAAAGCATCTATATTTATTTATTTATCAAAAGTGCCTTCTTAACTTACTAATTTTAATTTAATGCAACAATTAATTAAAGCATTAATCAGACAATTCCAAACAAAATAACCCAAATGCCAAACAATACCTGACACTATGCACGATCAAAAAGCATGACCACATCGACAGCGACTGACTATTATGCCCATACAGACAACACTGATTGGGTGTAAAACTGGATACTCATCCTTTTTAAGGATGATGGCTAACTAGGGGACCACATGTTATCTCCAATCAACAATTCCATTGGTTTTAAGGCATGCTCAAACCTGTCAATTCAGGTGGAGTCGATGCTTGATACCTGCAACCTGCAACACACAACACGGTCTATGCACAAGTATAATAAATATCAAATGGTCACAGAGTAAAAGAGAATCACAACGTCGTCGGATGCTCACGAATGAGTGGTACAACGTTGTCTCTTTTCACACCACCCAATAATCAAATCATCCTATAATACAAAATCATTTGCATAAAAATCAATTCTAACTTATGACAATCATAGTAAGATCAACATCATAATCACCTGAATATAAAACAATGTCAAAGCATATGAATTATCAGTGTCGCAACAAGGATTATCAATAAAACATGTTGTCATATGAAACCACACATGAGGATAATAAGAAATATCACCAACATGAATGTAGCATCTACCAACATCATATAATATACAACATCAACTGTCTAACATACCCTAAATATTCCTATTATTTTACCTTCATTTTCATGCTCCTTAGCTAGACTATCTGCACATCCAAGATGAGAATGGAGGGGCACTACAAACTACATGTGTGCTTTCCATATGTTTACATATTGGCATACGTTGTAAGCCACTGCAAAGCTGACATGTGCCATCCAAGCACAATTTCCTATAGAATATTTGACCTTCCTCTCTTTCACATAAAATAGTTAATATGAAGTCTCTTGAAGATGGTGGTGGGGCATGTATGCCACAATCCTGCAAAACATTGTTAGTATGCAAATCTAAACATATAGACCAATAAACATCAAAATGGTTAGAAAATTCAATATGTAATCTACAACAAGAAGTAGTGCATGTGTGATTTATTTTGACATAGAAAGATTTTAGCATTTCAAAATATATTTGAGAAATTTTAATTTGAGGATACATCTCTAAAATTTTACCAAAAAATTGTGTTTGAGTCATATCCAAAAAATGCTTTGGATGTGGCTCACTATTTCGACTACCGATTCTCCTTCTTACCACATCCCTTTGATTTGGAGATAACCTTGTGTAATTCTTCCAAAAGTCTTCAATTAGTGATCTCAATGCTTCAACATTTGGTTTATCGTTTTGTGGTAGTCTCCCTGAGAACGCCCATAATTCATTGGCATCAGTGTCCTTGATTCTTTGGCATCTTCCAATGGCTCTTGATAAAAAATTTCTATTAATTCTCAATGCTTGACTCGTCTTTCTAATGAGATGAGCTTTCCTCGTTTAATTACTTACTATTGTCGATGTAATGACACGTCGTGTGACATTACTATTTTTTGTGTGTGAGGTGTTACCCACACTCACATATGCACTCATTAGATTCTTGACAATAGATTTTTCACTTGAAGTCTCTGATGTTCTCAACCCAAGAATCTTCATAAAGGACCTATACTTTATACTTCACATCATTTCAATGAATAGTTGACATCTTGCAGTCTCATTTAACTTTTCAAAAAACACTCTCCAAATCTTATGAGCATATCTTCTACAAGTGCTTTTTGGAATCTTACCTTCCATTTGCTACAAAATATTCTCATCAATATCAATCAAATACTTTGGCTTTCTATGCAAAATTCTAGGTGGTGTTAAGAAAGGTAAATTCATCTCAACCTTAGGAATTTCATCAATATTTAAATGAGATGGGCTAGATGGCATACCTTTGATCGAAGATGGAATAGATGACATACCTTGAGGTTGAGGTGGGAATGATGGCATACCTCCTTCCTCACATGTGAGTGATGATGTACTCTCAACTTGAGATGCGGTAGATGGTGTCCCTCCATCTTGACTTGTGGTAGAGGATGTGTTTCCAATTGCAGTATTCAAATCTCTCATAGCACAAAGATTGTCGTAGAGGACGTGTTTCCAATTGAGGTATCCAACATACAAGGTTCCAGAGGCCATAAATTCTAAGATTGAGTGGATACAAATCTACTTAGATAATATGTGCACAGGCGGTCTCATGAAGTGATGTGCGAGTGGGATGTAGGTGAGTGTAATGGGGTTTCAGTTTTTATGTGTGTAATGAAATTGCAACAAATAGATATTAGTTTTTGTGCTAGAATAATAAAGAACTATTCAAATACCTCTTTTTTAAAAAGAAGATTTCCTCCATGGCCTTGGATCGATTCCTCAAAAGGCAATTCTTTTGTTTTTTGTTCGCACTCCCCTTCAGCTCACCTCAAATCTTGCAATTTGATATGCTCGCCTAAGTTATTTTTTAAACCCTTTTCACAGAGAACAACCGAAGAGTTAGAAAATTTCCTGGCATGAATTTTTTTACGACGTGAGACAATTCCGAGCACTATAATGCTCATATATAAAATCCTATCGACTAATAATAATATATATTATACAATAATATAGATATTATAATATATATTATATAATATTATATTATAAAATAATATAATTATTATATTATAATATTATATTTATATTATATTATTAATATTATAATATATTTAATAATATCTAATAATATTATATTATATTATATTTAATAGTATGGGCACCAAATTTAATTTTCATTTCATTTTGGTGCCGAACTCCATTTCATTTTTGTGCTTCTCGTTGAAACCCTAAACAAAAAGCATAGGTACTTGGAGTCATATTAGAGGCATCTGGGCTAGGCTGCTACATTTGTGGATCCTATCAGGGAAGGGATTAACATGGCAGCCATGGATGAGGCTGCATTGCTCTTGTTTAGTGGAGGGGAGACTAGGAAAGAAGCTGGTCCTCCTAGCGAGGCACAAAGTTACTGGAATGTTGCAGACAACCACCAATGGTTTGGTATGTTCTAATTTCTCATTTTCTAGGACTTAAATTTAGGATCTTGTAATAACCTCTATATAACTTAAGGATATTTCACTTCCTATTGGTTAGAAATTATGTATCATTTAAAATGTTTCATCACACAATTCTTCACAAACAGTAGTCGATTTGAATGCCACAACTTAGAATTTATTTGTGAATTGATTTTGAAATCTAATTACAGTCATGAGTAGGCGCAATATAAGTCAGGTACAAAATTTCAAACAGAGTTAAATGCAATCAAATCCTTTTATAGAACATGTAATCAAACTAACAACAAATGGGATTCACTAGGTCTGACCACTTAGTTAGGCTTTCTACACAAATTTTGACTTAAACAATTTGCCCTCCTACCCAGCTAACTTCTTCCAATGTTGGCATTTCTGATGGTTGGCAGCCTTGGCGAGTGAGGTCACAATAAGTACTGGTTGGCTTAATAGGGTGTGACCAAACAACTGTGTGTGGTATTGGATGAGTGAGTGTTGTTGTATCTGGGCATCAAACCTACTTATGATCTAGTTCCAAACCCCTATTGCACCCTGCGCATGCTAATTCCACTACAGATCGCTTTAGATTTGCTTCATAAATACACTTGTAGATGATATTCTACTATGGTAGGGTTAACTCCAATTAGAGACTGGTGATATCTGTATTGGTTAGGGATGATTTATAACCTGTCATGACCAAAATAGTCACATTTTGAATGAGTTTCATTTATTGCCCATTCAATTTTCTTAAACATGATCGATTCATGTTCAGTACAGTGATCCCATTTTAGATACTCTTGCATATGTTGAATGGTTGAAGGAAGATGCTCAATTTAAGCACATACTTGTCCAGACGTCACCTTCTTCAACTCATTCTTTTCCAAGATTGAAATTGTTGCATAAATCTTCACTAGTGCAAGCAATCTATACTTCATTATTTTATCATGTTTCTTTTGCCTTCTTTTGGTTTTATAGATGGCAAGATTAATTAGGTCACAGAAAGACATTTTTTTTGTTTAAATGCCCTAGCTTTAAAAAATTTATACTGTAGACTCAAGTCTCTATTATGATATGTTCATTAAATTATTCCATTGATTTCAAGCATATTGTCAATACTGCTCATTTTTTTTTTAATTTCCTAACTTGATTGTTATACAGTAATAACTTCCTGGAAACTCCATTTTACATTCATGAATTTAGTGTATCTTGAACTAATAACAAAGGAGTGTGCATCATATAGACTTTTGGTTTGACTCGTGCAGGCTTCCTTCTAAACACCTTTAACTCCTTGTGCAGGCTTCCTTCTAAACATCTTGTCCCATAAATCCCCTACAGATCTATGTGACTCTATATGTTAGAATAAAACTAGCCCAAAACTTATGGACTTGTGTATGGTCTTTGCATTCTACCAACTATTTTGGACAAGGTCTCTAGATCTCCCTAAAGCCATATGAACCTACTTTAACACTGCTTGCAAACCTTAAATGACTTCGATAGGGTTTCCAAATAGTCTAATAGAGCTTGAAAGATATGCATATTTATAGAGTATGTGTAGGGCCACATAAGATTCTTCATAATGATATATACATAAATAAACTATCCACAACTATGTAGACCTTCAAAATCATTGGACATTCTTAAACAACATTTGATAAAGCTACTACTATTCTCAGATGGTTGCTAGATATCTTATGATTGTGTAGACCTTGTAGAAGATGTTGATACCACCAAATGCATAAGCAGATCTTATGTAAGTGATGACCCCTAAGAATATTTACAATAACTTGCCAGGCCTATCTATGTTGTTCCAAAATAGTGATACAGGGGTCATCTTGGACTACTTCAATACCTCCTATAGGAGGCAGTGAGGGTCTAAGGTCTCTTGAGACATTCCATACTCCTTGAATATCATTAGGGTTTTTGAAACTTATGTGTGCTTCTTTAGACTTCATTCTTCAAACCCTAACCGTTACTCCATTATCCTTCATGACTCAGGCATATCTGAATGATTTCATACAAATATATGACACTATAAAAGTCTTCAAGATCCTTACCTTGTTATATAGATTTAGTCACTGCTTGACAAGGCTTTTTGTGTTATCACAAAACCTGTAGGGGTACACATTGGTTTGGGTTATTACCCTAACCTACATACCACTGTATAATTCTCTTCATGACTATTTAGGCTATGCATACTTGAAATCTATTTCCTAATCTGTATATTGCATCATTAGAGTATTCAATAGACTTATTCAATACCTCTCTCAACTGTATAATGTAGTGAAACTACTCAGTGTCCTTATTGACATGCTTGGACATGAATGGAGTCTCCAACAAAGGCTCATACTATCTTTAATCTATAAAAATATGAACTTATACATAGACTTTTTGCCCTCTATCTGAAATGCTTACTATTCTAGGCCCTTTAGACTATGCAAATTCTTTAATGCAGAATACAGACCTTGTAAAAGATTTGATAGGTTTTGACAAATGTTACTATACAAATTCCTTCAAACTCTTCTTAAATACCATTCAATACCAATAGATGCCTCTTCTCTGTTCATGTGGAAACCTTAGGGTCTTGGAGCTATTTTATGCATTTCTCTTTACAAGATTAAGCCTGCAAAACTAGAAAATACATTCCTAAAAGGACTTCTCCTACTAGCCTTAATCCAAAAACCTAAAGTATGATCCGCATTGGAGGGGTAGTGACTAGGAGGTCTGGGGTTTTTCCTTAATTGCAGCAAGTCAAGTATGATTGTAACAAATGTGGCACCGTTTTAGGACCTTTCTTTCAAAACTCCTATTCTGAAGTGAAAGTAGGCTCTTGTCCTGAGTGCTAATCGAAGGGTCCATTCACAATTAACAAGAACAGGTTAGATATTTCTATTGAAATGTAGGAATGCTGAACCTTTTCTCTGATTTAATATTGCATGGCATTGATCAGTTTTAAGATAAAAGGGTGATTGTGAGAAGCTACATGATTGTACATTCATAGTGAATTGAATTAGTTGGTTTGTAGTTAAAAGGATGAATTTGAGCAACTGCACGACTATGCAATGGGTTGATTAAGAAATGATAATTTATTAGGTGGACATCTTGTTGCATCTGTTATCCTCAAAACTGTGATTATCATAGAGAGTGATGTTTGTTTTGTTCAAATGTCATTGAGAAATTCACATTATATATAGACGCATGGTTGTTCAATATGTTTCTAAGGATAATACGTTGACCATGTGTTGTTTTGTTTTAAGGGCCATTTCTTTTCTTTGAAAGCTACTCATAAATCTACTTCTATTTACACCTACCAATTGTATTTTCTTGAAAGTTTCTAAGGCCTTTTCAACAAATCCATTTTGTGCAATCCTGCAATCATTGCATTCCATGAGATGACATCTCTTTGAGGCATTCTGTCAAATAGTTTGTGTGCATTGTCTCTGCTTCCACATCTTTCATATATGTCTATTAGAGCATTTCCAACTATAATATCTGACAAAAATCTGCCTTCTATTATCCAACTACATACAAGGATCTTTTTAATTCCTCTATCTTTCATCATCTCCTAACCATTTGAACCTCACCCTAGCTACCCACTTCTGCATATATGTTTGAGAGAAGAACATAAGTCGTAGCATTTTTAGGATCCAAATCAAAGAGTACCATTGATGTAAATACTCCTAAGCCTATATTCATATGTGATTTACAAGCACCAAGAAAACACATTCACACAACCACCACAGGTTTTTAGGTTGTCCTCAAGATAGTCAGCATGGGCAAGAAGGTCAACTATGCAGACATAATGATCGACTGTAGGAGTAATGCAATAAGGGTTACTCATGTTATTGATGTATGTACAACCCTCATCCACTAAACCTAAATAGTTGCATGCACATAGAACACAAGCAAAGATTAAAATGTTAGGATATGCTCTAGAGTGATTCATTAATTCAAAGATTTTGAGAGCATCCTTGCAAAATCCATTTTGTGCATATCCTGCAATCATGGCATTCCATGAGACCACATTTCTTTGAGGTACTTTGTCAAACAGGTCACGTGCCTTGTCTATACTTCCACATTTTGCATACATGTCTACCAGAGCATTTCCAACTATAATTTCTAACAAAAATCCCCCTTCCATTATGCTTTGATGGATGTCCATACCCTGTTCCAAAGCTCCCATTTTGGCACAGATAGGGAGGATGTTGGCAAAGGTTGTGGAATTTGGCTTTAGACATGCCAATTGCATTTGCTTGAAAGTTTCTAAAGCCTTTTCAAAAAATCTATTCTATCCATATCCTGTAATCATGGCATTCCACGAGACCACATTTATTTCAGGCATGTTTTCAAATAGTTCACGTGCCTTCTCTGTGCTTCCATATTTTGCATACATGTCTACCAGGGCAGTTGCAACTACAACAAATGATAGAATTCCTCTATCCTTCATGCTTTGATGGATGTCCATACCCTATTCCAAAGCTCCCATTTTGGCATAGGCAGGGAGTATGCTAGCAAAGGTTGTCGAATTTGGCTTTACACCTACTACTTGCATTTGCTTGAAAGTTTCTAAATCCTTTTCAACAAATCCATTTTGTGCATATCCCACAACCATTGCATTCCATGAGATGACATCTCTTTGAGGCATTCTATCAAATAGTTCACATGCCTTGTGAATGCTTCCACATTTTGCATACATGTCTACCACAAGGTGGTTGTTGGGCCTTCGCGGTGATGCAGGGAACTCCCCGCATCACCGCGAAGGCCCAACAACCACCTTGCGGTGTTGCGGTGAAGCCTGGTACAATTTCTTATCAGCATTGGAGGATACTGGAAACCATCTCTCAGGGGAAGTCTGTGTTTGTGATCGGGTCTGCAGGCACTAGTAAGAGTTACTTGATGAACAACCAAGAACAAATACAGAGGAAAGAGATGCATACTTAACATTCCTTGGCCTCCAAGATCGATTATAGCTATGGCCAAAGGAGATATCATCTACCTCTACCAAATTAATGGTAAGTGGAAATCAATAGAGCCAAAGTCATGCACTCAACAAATACACCAATGACCTTTACCTGCAAGAGCGACATCAAAGAAGATCGATGAAAGGTAGAAAATCTATACTAGTGGGGCCACACTTAGCCGATCCATAGAAACATGTCAAAATGTGCCAACTATAGTTGTTATGCTACAAAAGGCTCCATGGTGAGGAGATGCATGGCCAATGAAAATGTCTCATGTATTTGCATAGATTCATAAATTATTCCCTTGCATACTCATGGTATGTGAACATTCCCCTTTTAAATGTAACTTTGGTACCATTTGGAAATATTTTGTCAGTGGTAGAGAATATTACTAAGAAAGCACAATAATGCCATTTGAATTTGCCATTTGTAGGCAGTCCTTTGTTCACCCAGATGATGTAGTTACAAGAGATGTAAGTCTTTTATATGAGACTACAATCCATGTGTTTGTTCTTTGTTCATTTAATTTTTCAATGCATTTTCTTTGTGCATCTTATTTGGTTTCAATCTAGTTTGATATCTGAATTTCTGACTTTTCTTGAGTGCCAGATTGTTGTCAAACTAAATAGTCCAAGAGGATCTCATTTTCATCGTGCAGGACCAAGAAAAAAGGTATGTCTCTTTGATGAAAATAGATTTCAAAGTTAAATTTCAAGTTTGCCCAACTTGAATATGTGATGCTGATTTTTCGTAACAGGTCTATTTTAAACCAAATGAAGTGTGTGCTTGTATAGTAACATGGGGAGGTCTATGCCCAAGGCTTAACACTACATATGCATTTCTTCTTGAATATCAGACCTGTATAAATGAACTATGGAGTTTGACTATCAAACCTGTATATGCATTTCTTCTTGAATACTTTCATAATATATGCCTATATTGCTGTAAAATTCCTTATCATCCCACTTTGTTTTTCATATTTCAAAGTTTCATTAATCTTTTAAAAATATTAACAAATTTTGAGTTTTTTTATTGTGGACAGGTACAAAGCAAGGAGAAAATGCAAAACCAGTGCCTTCTAGATGCATTTACAACCAACCCCATGTGCAACAATGGCATCATTGAAGACATGCATTCACACCGATGGCTTTGTAGCTTTAGTTTTAGTTTTTTTTCAATTTTAAAGGCATAATAAATTAGTAGTTTGCATATTGCAGAAAGATTCTGTCTTGAAAACTCTATATATAGAGTTCTTTGTAACATATTTTATATACAGTGAATTATTTTCCAGCATTGTTGTTTCAATCCTTTGAGCAGATTTGTTGATAAACGAGTTCTTTGTAACATATCTTATATACAGTTTGAATATATAGTGAATTATTTTCCAGCATTTGTTGTTTCAATCCTTTGAGCAAATTTGTTGAAGTTTATCAACAAAAAATGGCATAGTTGGTGTTTATCATGTACTAGTTGTTTATATATGACCAGTTGACAGAAAAATATTGATTAAAATGACCAAATATACTACCAATGGACGGAAATCAGTGACTAAATAAATGGCTAAATATACTACCAATTGACAGCAATTAATGATTACAATGACTAAATAAATTTAATCGTGAGATAAATGACTGGCAATAAACTATCAATGGTCACGTGACAAAATATACTACCAAATTAATGACTAAATATACAACCAAATTTATGACTAAGTATACTACCAAATTAATGACTAAATATACTACCAAATTAATGACTAAAATTTGTTTGGTCATAAATTTGGTCACGAGATAAATGATCGGCAATAAACTACCAATGGTCACGTGACCAAACTACTGATCACATGACCAATTTTTGGTAGTTTTTTTAGTCATTTATTTCTATTTTTCTACTAGTGTAATATTGGGATTGCACCTCATGCTGTGGCTGTAGACTGTAGTTCTCTACAAAGTCAACGACTGAAACAATGATACCAAGTGGAAATATGTCCTTGCATAAATTGAATTGCAAGTCCAACCATTGAACTCTATGGGTGTGCTTTGCATACTCATACACTATACTGTCATGAAATGTAGATATAAAATGATACACTAGAATCTTTTGAATAATCAAATCACACCTCTTTGCTTCTTTACCATCTTTTGTATTGTAGGCCATTGTTTTATACTTGTCAAAATCTACTAATTTGTTTCTAACCGCATGTGTGCTTTCCATATGTTCACATATTGGCATATGTTTCAAGCCACCGTAACGCTGACATGTGCCATCCAAGCATAATTTCCTATAGAATATTTGACCTTTCTCTCTTTCAAATAAAATTGTTGATATGAAGTCTCTTGAAGATGTTGGTGGGGCATGTATGCCACAATCCTACAAAATATTGTTAGTATGCAAATCTAAACATATAGACCAATAAACATCAAATGGTTAGAAAAATTAATATGTAATCTAAAACAAAAAGTAGTGCATGTGTGATTTATTTTGACATAGAAAGGTTTTAGCATTTCAAAATATCTTTTACAAATTTTAATTTGAGGATACATCTCTAGAAATTTAGCAAAAAGTTGTGTTTGAGTTGTATCAAAAAAATTCTTTGGATGTGGCTCACAATTTCGACTACCAATTCTCTTTCTTACCACATCCCTTTGATTCTGAGAATGCCCATAATTCATTGGCATCGATGTCCTTGATTCTTTGGCACCTTCAAATGGCTCTTGATAAAGTTTTTCTATTAATTCTCAATGCTTGACTCATCTTTCTAATGAGATGAGCTTTCCTCGTTTGATTACTTACTATTATCAATGTAATGACACGTCATGTGACATTACTATCTTTTGTGTGTGAGGTGTTACCCACACTCTCATATGCACTCATTAGATTCTTGACAATAGATTTTTCACCTGAAGCCTCCAATGTTCTCAACCCAAGAATCTTCATGATTGACGTATACTTTATACTTCGCATAATTTCAACGAATAGTTGACATCTTGCAGTCTCATTTAACTTTTCAAAGAACACTCTCCAAATCTTATGAGCATATCTTCTACAAGTGTGTTTTAGAATCTTACCTTCCATTAGCTACAAAATATTCTCATCAATATCAATCAAATAATTTGGCTTTCTATGTAAAATTCTAGGTGGTGTTCTCAATGGTAAATTCATCTCAACATTAGGAATTTCATCAATATTTAAATGAGATGGGCTAGATGGCATACCTTCGATCAGAGATGGAATAGATGACATACCTTGAGGTTGAGGTGGGAATGATGGCGTACCTCCTTCCTCACAAGTGAGTAATGATGTACTCTCAACTTGAGATGTGGTAGATGGTGTCTCTCCATCTTGACTTGAGGTAGAGGGCGTGTCTCCAACTACAGTATTCAAATCTCTCATAGCATGAAGTTTTTGCATTTGTTCCCTTTGTGCCACCAACACCATATCTCTTGTTGATGTTTGAGGTTCCTCTTCAATTAGCATGTCTTTGACAATCATGTCCAATTGCCTCTTCTCATGAAGTTCCCTCATAGCTGCTACTATCTTTGCATTCTTAGCTTCTTTCTCTTCCTGTGTTGGTTTAATCCTTGATTGTTTCCTCGGCATGATGGAGAATTTATCTATAGCATGATAAATTAGTTCCTAAGAAATGAATATGGTTCCAAATTTTAGGTCTGCTGCCCTCAACATTTCTAGCACTTCCCAACTTTCCTTGCAGTCAAAGAAGAGTTTTCAATCACTTGGTGGAGGATTTTTTAGCCTATTACCATTGTTGAAGTGTTCTCAGCTAGTCAAAGAAGAGTTTTCAATTCACTTTTAAAGAGATCTTGCTAAAATTCAAGGTTAAATCACTTTGCATAAGAGGCCCTATAAATTGGTGCTAATTTTATGTCCATAAGATATCAACATTGCAGGTGCATACTCAACTAAGTAGTAGATTTTATGGTAAAATTTTAGGTGGACAAAGAGCCCCATATAGCACCCTACAACCATCAAACCAATTCGTGGGTTGGAATATAGATATTCATTTAAGATATATGCCTCATTAATTTTATGCATCTTTGAATGCACTTATAAATTCCCCTTCCAAATTCATGGTCAAATTGTGACCATTTTTTATCTTTCAAGCCCTATAAATCAATTCCATTATGATGTTTTTGGGGCTCTTAGAGTTGATCATGGTGAGTGTACTAATCTTCCCTATGCCAACTTAACTTCTCATTTCAGCTTTAAGTTAGGGTGTGTAATGCAAGTATTGACATTAATTGTAAAGTGTGATATTTTCTAAAAATTAAGGCACTGAATTTTTTTATGGTGGTTTCAAATTGGTTAGTTGAGTAGTGGTTGTTGGGGGTGGTTCTTGTGGCTTATTATTAGGTGGATAGGTGTAATCTCTCTTAAGTCTAATGAAGGTAGACCTCACGACTCTTTTAGGAAATGTGTAATGTCAAACAATAAACTATCTTTAATTTTTAATTGCTCCTATCTGGCTGCCTTAAAGTTTGTCAAAGATATCTAAGGAAGGGGTGTGGATGATGAGTGCATTGAGACTTAAAGCATATATTAGAAGTGATTTTGTGGAAAATCTAGCTACTTTCACCCCTTTAATGAAATGGTGGTTAAGACTTCTTAAGTTTGTACTCCCAAGCCACTTTGAAGGTATGTGTTTAGTACCACTAGAAAATATCTTCACAAGTAAGAGCTTGGCTTTGGTTGTATGGAAATTTTTTACATTTTTCTATTTCTTTGGTTGGTAGCTATGTTTGTTTAATAGTTGTCAAATCATTATTAGATATTCTATGGTTGTCTTGACTAGTTTATGTTGAAGAGGAGTGTATTGTAATCCCATTTTTTTACTTTTTAAATTTGAATAAATGAACTCAGTTTTGCAGCTAAGATGCTATGTTCCTATTGATCATTTTGATAAATTCATGTTTTGGATTGATGATATCTTTCATGAGCAGCTACAAGTCTACAGGTATAAAGAAGAAATTCAAAGCAATAGAAATTTACAGCTGTTTGGGAAGAAATTTAGAGCTCAGGTTGCAAATTCCCTATTAGACATGTATGAAAAATGTGGAAGCATAGACAAGGCACATGAACTATAAACACAAAATATAAACACAATTGATATAAACACAAAATATATAAACCATAAAAGTGATATAAACATGTATTCAATGAGGCATGATAAAGTAATTCAACTATAATTAAGGAAAATGTAACTTAGAACATGTGTAAAGACTTGAAATACCTAAAAAATGGAGATTCGAATGGAGAGAGTACTCAATTGTGTAGTCTATTTTCTTCTTGCATCAAACTCCTCAACAATTTGAGTTTTTCACCACTTGCTTCCTTTTCAACGTTTAATTGAATAACACTCAAATAAAATTACTAACAACAATACAATTAACCAATGTATAATGTTAAATTCCTACAATTCAATTACAATTAACATGCAAGACTACAAAAATTGAAAATTGGATTGATATATATCAAATTCGATGTGAGAACTATGTTATTTCCTCCTTAAGTTTGCAAACAAGAAAAAGGTGGTGGAAAGTTCATGCAAAGGTGGTAGAATGTGAAAAATGTTCATGTGCACTTCTCAACAGCATGACAAAAAAAAATTTTGGGTCAGAACACGTGCATAACTAGAAGAAAATAGAGCATGTGGGCCTGGATCACGGGTTTCCTAATCTTTTTACCATTTCAATAGAAAGAAAAATGTGCTCCCGTTATAATGCAAGTGCGTTATGGCTTGATATACAAAACTCTATATTATTCACTCTCTCATGTATTTCTTCTATCTCTCCCTTAACCCTAAACCCTAATCCCTTATCCCTAAACCCTAAACCCTATCCCTCAACCCTAAACCCTAATCCCTTATCCCTAAAGCCTATCCCTAAAGCCTCAACCCTTAAACCTCAAATCCTAAACCCTATCCGTAAAACCTCAACCCTCAACCCTTAAACCTTAAATCTTAAACCCTATCCCTAAACCCTCAACCCTCAACACTATACCTCAAACCCTAATCTCTCAAACCTAAACCCTAATCCCTCAACCCTAAGCCCTAATCCCTTAGCCCTAAACCCTAATCCCTTATCGCTAAACCCTAAACCATATCCCTAAAGCCTCAACCCTCAACCCTTAAACCTTAAATCCTGAACCCTATCCCTAAACCCTTAACCCTTAACATTATACCACAAAACCTAATCCCTCAACCCTAAACCCTATCCCTAAAGTCTCAACCCTCAACCCTTAAACCTTAAATTCTAAACCCTATCCCTAAACCCTCAACCCTCAACATTATACCTCAAACCCTAAACCCTCAACCCTAAACCCTATCCCTAAACCCTTAACCTCAACACTATACCTCAAACCCTAATACCTTAACCCTAAACCCTAATCCCTCAACCCTAAACCCTATCCCTAAAGCCTCAACCCTCAACCCTTAAACCTTAAATCCTAAACCCTATCCCTAAACCCTCAACACTATACCTCAAACCCTAATCCCTCAACCATAAACCCTCAACACTATACCTCAAACCCTAATCTCTCAACCCTAAACCCTAATCCCTTATTCTTAAACCTTAAACCTTGTCCCTAAAGCCTCAAACCTCAACCCTTAAACCTTAAATCCTAAACCCTATCCCTAAACACTCAACCCTCAACACTATACCTCAAACCCTAATCCCTCAACCCTAAACCCTAAACCCTA
The DNA here is from genome assembly GCA_027924645.1 of Cunninghamia lanceolata. Classification (NCBI taxonomy): domain Eukaryota; kingdom Viridiplantae; phylum Streptophyta; class Pinopsida; order Cupressales; family Cupressaceae; genus Cunninghamia; species Cunninghamia lanceolata. The sequence continues at coordinate 4,254,445 of BSBN01000847.1, read as the reverse complement.
TCCCTAAAGCCTCAACCCTCAAAACTTAAACCTTAAATCCTAAACCCTATTCCTAAACCCTCAACCCTCAACACTATACCTCAAACCCTAATCCCTCAACCCTAAACCCTATCCATAAACCCTCAACACCATATCTCAAACTCTAATCCCTCAACCCTAAACCCTATCCCTAAATCCTCAACCCTCAACACTATACCTCAAACCCTAATCCCTCATCCCTTAACCCTAATCCCTTATCCTTAAACCCTATCCCTAAATCCTCAACCCTCAACCCTTAACTTTAAATCCCAAACCCTATCCCTAAACTCTCAACCCTCAACACTATACCTCAAACCCTAATCCCTCAACCCTAAACCCTAATCCCTCAACCCTTAACCCTAAACCCTATCCCTAAAGCCTCAACCCTCAACACTTAAACCTTAAATCCTAAACCCTATCCCTAAACCCCCAACCATCAACACTATACCTCAAACCCTAATCCCTCAACCCTAAACCCTATCCTTAAACCCTTAACACTATACCTCAAACTCTAATCCCTCAACCCTAAACCATATCCCTAAATCGTCAACCCTCAACACTATACCTCAAACCCTAATCCATCAACCCTAAACCCTATCCCTAAAGCCTCAACCCTCAACCCTCAACCCTTAAACCTTAAATCCTAAACCATATCCCTAAACCCTCAACCCTCAACACTATACCTCAAACCCTAATCCCTTAACCCTAAACCCTAATCCCTCAACCCTAAACCCTAATCCCTTAACCCTAAACCCTAATCCCTCAACCCTAAACCCTAAACCCTATCCCTAAATCCTCAACCCTCAACACTTAAACCTTAAATCCTAAACCCTCAACACTATACCTCAAACCCTAATCCCTCAACCCTAAACCCTATCCCTAAACCCTCAACCTTAAACCCTATCCCTAAATCCTCAACCCTCAACACTATACCTCAAACCCTAATCCCTTAACCCTAAACCCTAATCCCTTATCTGTAAACCCTAAATCATATCCCTTAAGCCTCAAACCTCAACCCTTAAACCTTAAATCCTAATCCTTATCCCTAAACCCTCAACACTATACCTCAAACCCTAATCCCTCAACCCTAAACCCTAATCCCTCAATCCTAAACCCTAAACCCTATCCCTAAAGCCTCAACCCTCAACAATTAAACCTTAAATCCTAAACCCTATCCCTAAACCCTCAACCCTCAACACTACACATCAAACCCTAATCCCTCAACCCTAAACCCTATCCCTAAAGCCTCAACCATCAACACTATACCTCAAACCCTAATCCATTAACCCTCAACCCTACACCCTAATCCCTTATCCCTAAACCCTAAACCCTATCCCTAAAGCCTCAACCCTCAACCCTTAAACCTTAAACCCTAATCCATCAACCCTAAACCCTAAACCCTATCCCTAAAGCCTCAACCCTCAAACCTTAAAAATTAAATCATTAACCCTATGCCTAAACCCTCAACCCTCGACACTATACCTTAAACCCTAATCCATCCTTAAACCCTAAACCCTATCCCTAAAGCCTTGATCCTCAAGGTCCTTAAACCTTAAATCCTAAACCCTATCCCTAAACCCTCAACCCTCAACACTATACCTCAAACACTAATCCTTCAACCCTAAACCCTAATCCCTTAACCCTAAACCCTAATCCCTTATTCCTAAACCCTAAACCCTATCCCTAAAGCCTCAACCCTCAACCCTTAAACCTTAAATCCTAAATCCTATCCCTAAACCATCAACCCTCAACACTATACCCTAAACCCTAATCCCTCAACCCTAAACCCTAATCCCTTATCCCTAAACCCTAAACCCTATCCCTAAAGCCTCAACCCTCAACCCTTAAACCTTAAATCATAAGCCTTATGCCTAAACCCTCAACCCTCGACACTATACCTTAAACCCTAATCCCTTATCCCTAAACCCCAAACTCTATCTCTAAAGCCTCAACCCTTGACCCTTAGACCTTAAATCCTAGACCCTATTCCTAAACCCTCAACCCTCGACACTATACCTTAAACCCTAATCCCTTATCCCTAAACCCTAAACCCTAAACCCTATCCCTAAAGCCTCAATCCTCAAACCTTAAACCTTAAATCATAAACCCTATGCCTAAACCCTCAACCCTCGACACTATACCTTAAACCCTGATCCCTTATCCCTAAACTCTATCCCTAAAGCCTTGATCCTCAAGGTCCTTAAACCTTAAATCCTAAACCCTCAACCCTCAATACTATACCTTAAACCCTAATCCTTCAACTCTAAACCCTAATCCCCAAACCCTAAACCCTAATCCCTTATCCCTAAACCCTAAACCCTTTCCCTAAAGCCTCAACCCTCAACCCTTAAACCTTAAATCCTAAACCCTATCCCTAAACCATCAACCCTCAACACTATACCCTAAACCCTAATCCCTCAACCCTAAACCCTAATCCCTTATCCCTAAACCCTAAACCCTATCCCTAAACCCTCAACCCTCAACCCTTAAACCTTAAATCATAAGCCCCATGCCTAAACCCTCAACCCTCGACACTATACCTTAAACCCTAATCCCTTATCCCTAAACCCTAAACTCTATCCCTAAAGCCTCAACCCTCGACCCTTAGACCTTAAATCCTAAACCCTATTCCTAAACCCTCAACCCTCGACACTATACCTTAAACCCTAATCCCTTATCCCTAAACTCTAAACCCTTATCCCTAAAGCCTCAACCCTCAACCCTTAAACCTTAAATCCTAAGCACTATCCCTAAACCCTCAACCCTCGACACTATACCTTAAACTGTAATCCCTTATCCCTAAACCCTATCCCTAAAGCCTCAACCCTTAGACCCTAAATCCTAAACCCTCAACCCTAGACACTATACCTTAAACCCTAATCCATTATCCCTAAACCCTATCCCTAAAGCCTCAACCCTCAACCCTTAAACCTTAAATCCTAAACCCTATCCCTAAACCATAAACCCTCAACACTATACCTTAAACCCTAATCCCTCAACCCTAAACCCTAATCCCTCAATCCTAAAGCTTTAAACCATCAATCATTTTCCACCCCTCTCCTCCCATATCTGCCTCACCCCATATCTCCCCTATCTCTCAACCCTTAGCCATCTAGGTCTCTCACTTATCCCTAAAGCCTCAACCCTCAACCCTTAAACCTTAAATCCTAAACCCTATCCCTAAATCCTCAATCCTCAACACTATACCTTAAACCCTAATCCCTTCACCCTTAACTCTAAACCCTATCCCTAAAGCCCAACCCTCAACCCTTAAACCTTAAACCCTAAACCCTATCCCTAAACCCTCTACCCTCGACACTATACCTTAAACCCTAATCCCTTAACCCTTAACCTTAAATCCTCAACCCTTAATCCTTAAACCTTCAACCCTAAACCCTATCCCTAATCCCTCTACCCTCAACACTGTGCCTTAAACCCTAATCCATCAACCCTTAAACCCTTAATCCCTCAAACCTTAAACCCTAAACTCTCAATCCCTAGATACCCTTAAACCCTTAAAACCTATACCCTATACACTTAACCTTGGACACTCAACCTTGAACATTATCCCTCAACCTTCAAACCTCTACCCTATACCCTATACCCTCAACCCTATACTTATGCCCTAAATCCTCAACCCTCATCCATATGCCTTATACCATCAATGTTAAACCCTAAACCCTATATCTTAGACACTCAACCTTTGAACATTATCCCTCAACTATAAACTCTCAACCCTCAACCCTATACCCTCAACCATATACTTAAGCCCTAATCCCTCAATCCTCAACCCTATACCTTAAACCCTGAAGCCTACACCCACAAACCCTCATCCCTATACCCTATAAACTCACCCTTATACCCTGAACCCTGAATATTGTGCCTCAACCCTATACTTAAAACCAAAACCATACACTCTCAACCCAAGTCGCCCTATTCCTTATATACCCTCAATCTATATCATAAACCCTAAACCCAATATCCTAAACCCTAATCCCCATGCCTTACACACTTAATCTTATACACTCAACAAGCTGAATATTATCCCTCAACTGTAACCCTCAACCCTCTACCCTCTGCCCTCTACCCTCTACCCTCTACCTATTACTTAATCCCTAATCCCTCAACCCTCAACCCTATACCTTAAACCCTAAACCTAAAAAACTCAATCCTCAACCCTAAAAACTATACAGGCTCAGGTCCTTATATACCCTAAACCCAAAACCCTTACATACATACATACATACATACATACATACATACAAACATGCATACATATCTACATACATACAAGCATGCATACATGTACATACATACATACAACCATACATACATACATACATACATACAACCATACATATCTACATACATCAAACATACTTAAGAAACTTGAACAAAATCATTCAAAAGGAGAAATAACACTAGCGTGTTATAACCCGCTCGCATTATGTCAAACTGGGCAAACATCGGGCAAACTTGCAAAAAAGAAAAAAATGCAAAACATAATGCGTGCGCATTATAACACACTCGCATTATGTTTTGTGCTTGGGATTTTCTTTTAATTTCCAACCCAAAGGCTTGGAGTGCCTTCCCAACATCCAAAGATGTGTTTTTGCATATTCTATAGGATTTCACATAATTTTGTTCGTGCTAACCCTCAGATTTGTACGTGTTTCAAGGTCAAACAAATCAAACACCTAGGTAATGTTAGGCTTTCTCTTAGCTATTTAACGATGTAATTTTTTTTACATTTTGACAATGTTAAGCTTTTCATCTTTAATTTATTTTGGTTGTGTGTCCGTTTTTGGGCAAAAACTAGTGTTTGGTATTTTTTTATTATAAATTAACTGTTCATTGAAATTTCAAATAAATCACGTTTTTATAAACTAGACTCCATTTTACACATATTAAAAAAAAAAATTTAATTAGTTTTCAAAATTTATAGGGGTGACATGACCAAAATTCTATTTTTTAGGATGTGTCCATTTTGAAAATTAGTAAAAAAATCAAATATTTGTTAAAAAATTATCAGAAAAATTGGGCATAAACTACATACTATTAGCTAATTTCTCACCAAAGCGGTTTTAAAAATACCAAAAAAAAAGTTAACCTTTTGAGGGAGCCACAAAACATGCTATATTATGTTTTTTTGATAGAAACAACACCAATTTATGTGGCTCCCTTTTTTGAACCCCTTAATCTATACCATTTTTTTAAAAAATAGTAGTTTAGAAAATAGACTCGGAGCACTATGAACATTGTTTTTGTTGCATCTTAAAATTTTGAGTTTAACTATGCTCAATTTCTCATCGAAGGCCAGTATTTCCTAATTTTAGAAAAAAAGTGGCCACTTAAGACCCCTTTTTGGTCCCCCATCTTCCTACACTTGCTTGAATGTACCGAAGTATGTACATATAATGATAAGGTGGGGGATAGATGTATGAGAATTTGCATGTATAAGGATGGGAAAATGCTACGGGAATGAGGTCAACTTCATACAAGATTGTTGGCATTTGTGTACATGTATCAAAACACTTCCTCAAAATGGGCATAAAATGAAATGGGAAATAACATGGATATTCAAATTTCACCATTACATTTTGCCCTTACTTTGAGGTGCATGTGAATCCTAAAATGATTCCTCATGTATCTCAAAGAATGTAGCACTCACAAACATGGATGTAAAGTAAATATTCAAATATTTGAGGATACGAAAAGGGGTCCATATGAAGTAATGGACCCTACAAGATGTGATTATGTAGGTTTGTCCTTCAATATGTGATCTCCATGGGAACCTACAAAATAAAGGAAAATCATTCAATGAGTAGCTTATGTCTCACAAGTAAAAATTTGGTACAAAATAGGAGCTTGTTAATATCTAGGAAATAGCAAAACAATAAATGAGTAAAGTTAGAGTAAAGTTAGGAAAAAATATCTTGTTCAAAAAAATGATAATATTGTGTTTGGCGCAATGGCCATGGGATGACAAGGCATGTGGAGCACATGGCATGTCATGTAATGATGATTCATTTGGTCATGAGGATGAGTCTATATAGCACCTACCACTCCTTGAAAGCTCAACATAGAAATGTTGGTGATAATATATGTCCCCTTAAATTGGTTGTATCCATAGGATGCAAGGAATTAAAGGAGAAGGAAAACCATGCCTAAAAGTAAATGTAATCTAGAGATGTTAGAACATAATGTTATTTGGAGTTGAATACCCTTATAACATTTATATATTGTTTTAATATAAGGTTATAAAACCTTATGTTTATTAGAAGCTTTATAAATTATATATCATTTAATAATTAATAGCCTAATAACTATTTGATTATTAATTATTTACAAATGGTTGTCTTGAATAGGTGTGACTAATACCCCTTCAAGTATTTTTCCACCCCTTCTATATTTAAGGAGATTCCCTCTCATTGAGAGGTAAGTATATTTTTGGAGATTTATAGTGAATTCTATCACTATGCACATGAGGTATTATTGATCATGTGGAAGTGAGGAAAAGTGTATCCCTAGGTTCTGTCTATAATTTTATAGACATGTTTATAAGTGTTTTATAATAAAATGATTCTTTATGGGGATTTTTTACCTAGAAGGTTTTTCCCCATGTATATGTTGTGTAATGTGTTAAATTTATTCTTCTATAATTATCATTTTATATTTTATTTATAATGATTAGTATCCTAAGATCCTAATTTCTAACAAGAGATAAGCATGTAAGTATGAAATTATGTAAAGTAATAGCAATAATGAATATGTCGTGTAATAATTATGTAAATATAAAACATGGTAAGCACATGTGGGCTAGAGATGGCACCAAAAAAGTAAGGTTGCCCCCGACATAGACAATGTAAATGGTGATGTGGCCCTCAATGGATAGAACATTCATTTACATATGTAGGTTGCTATAGCGGCATATGCCCCCAATGTGGCATCCAAGAGCATGTGTATACAATGGTATACACAAGTGGTTTATGCATGGAAATGGGAGGCCAAAAGGGGGTCAAAATTGGCCACTTTCTTCCTGAAATCAGTAAAAATTAATCTTGGATGAGAAATTCAAGATACCCACACTTAAAAATTGAAGATGTGATAAGAACAAGATAAGTAGTCATCATAATCTAGTTTCTAAACCACTATTTTTTAATGGTGAAGATTAAGAGCGTCAAATAGGGGGAGCACACAAAATGGTCATATTTTTTTTAGAAAAATATAACATAGCATCAAGTGTGCTCCCCCTAATATGTTGACCTTTTTAAGTATTTTACAATCCCTTTGGTGAAAAGTTAGCTAACAAACTTAGTTTATGCCTAATTTTTTGTTAATTTTTAATGAATATATGATTTTTTTTACTAATTTTCAAAGTGGACACATCCATCCCAATAAAGGGAAAGTACACTAAGTAGAAATCATAAGGTGGCACTTCTTGAGTGCTAGCTCATACGGAAGTCATAATTGGTTGGCTGGCATTTCCTTTCAAGTCTAATGATGTGAGGTGGTGATGTTGTGTCTTAATTGGCATTCATGATGGTGGAATCTCATACTTTCCTTAATTTCCTTCGCTAGCTCTCAGTTTCTTGATGGCTGCGTTTGGAGATTGCGGTGGCTTGGTGGAGGGGGTTGAGGGTGGTGGCTTAGGTAGCAGCGACAAGGGAAAGCAGTTGGATATAATGCCACCTAGAAGGCTGATTGCTCAGAGATTTGGCAGGAAGATAGTGGGAGGAAGTATGAGACAGAAGTAATTGGTGAGGAAGCAGTTGAAGAAGTTGTCTATGGAGGAGGTGATGGTTGGTTTTCTCAAGGTTATTGAAGGGGAGATAAAGAATCCCATTTTGTGGGAATGGTTGGGTAGGCTACTAAAATTAGTTAAGGAGGTTGATGGTAAGGAGGGGGTTAACGTGCATGAGGCTATGGACCACTTGCTGCTGGATCCAGGAATGTCGTAGGGGAGATGGAACGTGTTTGGGGCTGCTCAATCTTTGATGGTGGAGACTATGTTGTCTATTACTGTAGCCTCATTTCTCACTCATGTGGATTTGATCGAGGCCTCAAACTAGAATGCTAAGAATTAGGATGTGGTGATCGGTCATATGCATGACATACTACTGGGTGTAGTGGAAACTAGGAAGATGGTGGAGGAAATAGCTTTGAAGCTTGATGTTCCTATGCAGGCTTGTGCTCGGCTCATATATTCATGTGCTTGTGACGAGGAGAGTGATGTGGTGGAGCTATATGGAAAAGAAGATAAGTAGTTGATATGTGTTGTTTGTTTTTGTCTATTTTGTTTCATTTCTGGCTAGACTGTGGAGAGCAAGCTGATGTAATTTGCCCCTCTTGTGGAGTTAAATGGTTCTAGTTGTTTCTGTTAATGTTGGATGTTAATGACAGTTGAGCTTGGCCCTCTTTTTGATGGGTCCCTAGTCCCTTACCAGGGTTATATTATAAAAAAAAAGGTGGACACATCCTAAAAACAATTGAGCATGCTCCCCCCTTAATTTTGAAAAAAGTAATCAAAATTCAAAAAAATTGAATGTGTATAAAATGAAATCTAGGATGTAAAAATGTAATTTATTTCAAATTCGGATGAGTGGATCAAAAATGACACAAAAAAACTATACATAGATAATTAGCAAAAAATGAAGACACTAGTAAAATAAATTGAAGATGGAAACCTTAATGTATTCAAATTTCACAAAAATTATATTATTGGAAACTTGCTAGTGTTTTCATTGATGTCAACCTCTAGTAGGTAATTCACTTGGTTTCCAAGTGCTTTTGAGAAAAATTGAATAAAAAGGTGTACAGTGTGACAGAGGTATGTTCAATGATCTGCTCCGTATTTCTTCATAGTTGAATATATGATTGTACATGGTTTGGAAGTGTTGATCAAATGTGTTTAGAGGTGTTAAATCTAGAGTTTCAGGTTCTGGATTGAGCGGTAGTAGAAGATGTGTTTGATAGAGTGTTTGACTATGAAGAAGGTTGTATGAGAGAAATGAGAATGTTCTGCATTTCTCTGGGTTAAGGTCTCCTATCTTGCGGATCTAGGAAAGTGCTTATATTATCTATATCTACTTTCCCTTGAAGTTTCTAGTGTTGGGGTGCTCCGCAAGTTTAGTTCTTGTGTTGGTATTTAGTAGCAGTATATCCTGATGTGCAAAGTGAAGACATTCTTTAATTCAGGTGGTTTCAATAGTATTGCAGAAGATTTTGATGGTGTTGAATATTCTAGGAAGGTGTGTGAATGTTGTGGAGTCTCTCTCTTTGGTCCGCATGATGTTTTTGGACTTGAAGAAGCATGGATGTGGTCATTAGCTCAGATTTGGCCGACCTGGCTTACTAGCACCATTTGTGGAGGTACTTCATGGATTGTGGATGTAATGAGAAGCATGGTGATATAGATTTGGGTCCTAGTTAATCCTTGGTATGGTCCACTTTCACTTCTTTCCATTGTGGAAGTGTTTAGTTCTGACCTACTTGGTGTTGCATGTTTGAGGTGCACACGCTTCATTAGGGCTGAACTAATTGAGATAGGTCTTGGTTGTAGATGGTATAAATTCAAGATGAAGTTGAGTGGAGCAAGGTAGAGAAAATGATGTGAATGTGAATCAAGGGTAGTGAGTTGTGAACGAGCTTAAATGCTTATGACTCTGAAATGCAGTGAACAGAAGGTGTCTACATTTTAGTGTGCTTGAAGTTACTAGAGGCAGTGAGCCAAAGGTTGCGGATGGAAAGAAGTTGCAGAGGTGGATTTCTCCTATTGCTTTGAGATAGTGAATCTCTCTGTAACAATCTTCTTCTTTCTTCTCTCTTTTGGGCAGTGAGCCTTTCTTTTGGCGGTGAGCCTTTCTTTTATGTAGTGAGCCTATTTGTTTTTGGTGTTGCTATTCATATATATGTGAGCTAATCCTCACCATGGTTTTTCCCTTCTTGGGTTTTCCACGTAAATCTAGTGTTCTTATGTCCTTGAATGTGTTTGTATTGATGCTTCATATGTTTACATTCTGCTAATGCATAATAACAGGTTGATGTTTGGAATTGCTTTGAGAGTTTAATGTTTTAATACACAACTGATTCACCCCCCCTCAGTTGTCCTGTGCATTCTAAATATTGGTATCAGAGCTAAGTTCCCTAAAGAATCTTAACCACTTGGGGTAGATTTGGATGGCGCACAGGAAAGGTATGGAGGTTCTAGTGTTTGATGGAACAAATTATGCTTTTTGAAAGACCAGGATGGAAAGCTTTCTTGTTTCACTAGGATATGCTATATGGAAGATAATTGACAAAAAGTATATTATACCTCCTAATGGTCCAAAGGATGAAGATGAGATTAAATAATATGAGAACAATGGCAAGGCAAGAAGTGCTCTTTTGAACAGTCTTTCTGATTCTAAATTAGTAAAGGTAATGAGCTATAAAATTGCACATGAGATCTAGAAGAAGTTGGAAAGTATCTATGAAGGAGATGGTAAGGTCAAGCAAGCAAAGATGTAGAATTTGAAGGCCAAGTTTGAAACCCTAAAGATGTCAGAGGATGAAAATATTGCAAGCTACATGCAGAGATTGGATGAAGTTGTCAACTCCATCAATGGTCTTGGTGGAAAGCTAGAGGAAAGTGAAGTGGTAAAGAAGGTGTTAGCACTCATTTTGACCTGGGGGTTGTTTTTTCATGTTTAGGGGGTTTCTTCATTTGAACCCTATATCTTCTTGCCCATTTTCCTAAGTGTTGGACCTCCTCGGCATTTTTCAGCTGCAGCATCATATTTTCTTCGAGGAGGAAGTCATCATCATCATGTTTGCTTCGATGGTGGTTAGCATCTCATGTTTTCTGTCGACTTGTTTTTCATCAGGATCATCATATTTCAATATCGGGTGATGTTTTGATATCATCCTGATCCTGCTAATGAGCTACAGTGTGCCCTGATTTGCTTGCGGGGGTGTTTTTTTCAAGTATCCGGTGATCTTCCAATTATCACCTTGCCCTTTTATGATGATGATGTCACCCCGATCTTCTGAAGGGGTTATTCTCTGAGTTGTTCGACCTGACTTGTTTTTTCTTAAGGGTCGTCATCATCATCATCATATTGCCAGTTATCACTGTGTTGCTTGCGAGGGTCATCATATTTTCTGCCTGCATGATATTTCGCCGGGGTGATATTTTTATCATCGGGTGATCTTGGTTATGATCATCCTGATGATGTTGTTGAAGAGTTCTAAGTATGACCCGATATTCACTGGGGTCATCATATTTTGAACGTCAGGATGATCTTAGTCAATATCATCCTGATGTTGTTGTATCACTTCATGTTCGTTGTTTTATCATCCTGATGATGCTGACGTCATTCTTATGTCAGGGTGATATCTATTTCTCTGCCTATCTGCATCATGATATTTCTGAAGGGAGATATCCGCCTGTCGGCTTCGTGCATTATCTAGTGGGGGTGATCTTTTCAAATATCTGGCATATTCATCTATCACCCCAATCTTATAGTGGAGCTACAGTGCAGCATGATATTTGTGCATCAGGATGATATTTCCAAATATCCGGTTATCTTTCGAATATCATCCTAATGTCGATATGATGATGACGTCATCCGGATATGAGGAGGTGCGCAGTAGGCAGATATGCTGATGACATCAGCAGGATATGACGATGACGTCATCAGGATGTTCATCGGCCAGACTTTTGGTATCGGCTAAGCAGGAGGATCTTCCTCCGATGGATCAGGTTGTGCCGATGAAGGCGATTATCATGCAGGTTATATTGCGATATGATGCTGACGTCAGGGTGATATTTCAAGCGACAGGATATCATGCTGTTGGAGGATAATGGTGAAGTCTTATACTAGTGTCGTCAGGAGCAAAAGCACCGACATTATATATGCTCGTGGCCTAGTATATAAAGTGTTGAAAAGGTCGCCGCGGGGTGCATGTGGGATAATTGATATCCTGCATATTTGAAATATCATGACGATGAATCTTGGCGGGAAATGGTTGCGATGCACAGTTTGACGTTTTCTCAAGGCCGCGGGTTGGTGCGCCATTAATGGCGAAGGTTGCAGAGGTATGGACGGATCTGGTACCCGATTGAAGGTGTACATCAATGGACAGTGGCGCAGGGCTCGAGATTTCTTCCTGTCTCCTCCCCTACCTACTGCATTCATGTTTGGGCGCCAATCTGGTAATGCGTTGAGCACCATTTTTCTGATACTGTGTATCTGGCAGGATTTTTGGTCAACCATGTAATTAATTGCTGTGGTACACTACCTGGCTGTTATAAGCAGGAAATGTTACTCATTTTTGGTTGTTGAAAGTTGAAGATTTTTGGCTCTGTAATTCAAAACAAGCTGATCTGGTTGCTCTGTACAGCTAAACCTGTGAGTCTATGTATCTCTTGTTGTATGTTTTGGCACGAACCCACTGATTTCATGATTAATCTTATATGAGAAATGCTATCTTAGCATGTGTTTTGTTAATTCTGTCTCCAGTATTGCATGTATTCTTCTTCTGAATCTGGATATTTGGGTAATGTTTAGATTCTAGAGCATAGAATTCCTTTGTTGAATGTCTGATCTTTTAACTTCTGCTCAAGGGGTAGATTAAACTATTTTCAGGTTGAACATTGGGAAGGGTATACTGCAGTAGGGATGCCATAAGTAGAGATAACTTAACACTCTGTATTGGGAGATATCTGTAAGGCAGGTATCACATATATTCCCCTGAAATCCAATTTTAGCTGTTCATGCTGATCATTCACAGGTGTATGTCTACTGACTCCAGGCCCTGGATAGGCACCAATCTTGCTTTATGTTTGTGTTACAACCATGTCCAGCTTTGCATCCAAACTTAAAATCAAAATCTAAATCTAAAACAATCTTTAGGACATTAGAATTAGTTTTAGGATCCTCAGTCCTCTGTCTACAACTGCAAATAGGCCCAAAGCTAGCCCCTTTGCTCTTATCTTTCAGTTTTGGTCTACTTACAGGAGGACTTATCTGCTTTCTGTCAGCATCCCAGCCTTGTATGCATATCCTCATGGATGTTGAGTAGGGAATACCCCCCTAGGTCTTGCAGAGCCTAAAGAAGAAGAGGAGATAAAATACAGAGTCTATCTCCTACACTGTTGGCCCCCTGGCCCAGAGATCCTGTTGATCACTGATGGCTACCTTGTAGGGAAATCTGGGAATAAGCATCCAGTCTGGGAAAAAGCCAACAGAAGGTACTAAGAACTCTTCCAAAAACTTACTAAAGTTTCTACTATTGAATAAACTCAAGATTTGGATCAATATTCTAGGGATCAAATGTTTGGTACTCTAACTACTTTTGAGATAAGAGAATTTGATCAAGATGATTCAAGAAAATAAATTTCTTTTAAGGCTAGCAAGACAGAAAAGAATGTTGAATCAGATCCAAATGACTTTGATGAAGTGGAAGAAAATTTTGTAAGTAGATTGAAAAAGGGTTCTAGAAAATACAGAGGTAAGTTACCTTTCAAATGCTTTAACTGTGGAAAGATAGGTCATTATGCTTCAAAATGTTTGATCAAAATTTCAAATGACAAATATAAGGACAACAAATGTAAATTATTCAGGAGAAGTTATTATGTTAAGGAAGATGATAGCATATTTGATGATGAGTCTAACTATCTAGATGATGAAAGTAATGAATGCTTGTTTATGGATTTGAATGATGGAACTAATTTTGAAAGAGGTATGAAGGAAATTGCTCCAAAAATAGAGGACAATATCAAAGGAGCTTTGGTAACTGCTTTTCATGCAAGAGAAGAGAAAAACCACTGGTTGATTGATAGTGGGTGTTCAAATCATATTACTGGTGATAAGAATAAGTTTGTGAAGCTTGAGAAGTATGATGGAGGTTTTGTTAAATTTGGAGATGATGCATCTGCTAAGATCTATGGAAAAGGTTCAATCAGTTTTGATGGTAACCACAATACAAATGATTTCCTTCATGTCAAGGGTCTCCGGCATAATCTTCTAATTGTAGAACAAATGTGTAGTAGAGGATATAAACTTATATTTCAGGATGGTGGATGTGAAATCATAAAAGAAAACTCTAGATCTCTGGTTGTTACAAGAACTAGGACAAAAGGAAATGTATATCAGCTCAAAGGTGCTAATGGTATGTGCTTCATGACTCAAACTAATGAATGTTGGCTATGGCATAGAAGAATGTGACATCAATTTTGACAATCTAGTGACAATCAACTCTACTCAAGTTGTGAGGGATCTGCCAAGAATTACAAATCTTATCAATGCAACCTGCAAGGAATGTCAGATTGGGAAGCAAACAAGGAAGAATTTCAAGATCAAAGAATATTCTACCACCAAACCTCTGATGTTGGTGCATACAGATCTGTGTGGACCTACAAGAGTAGGAATCTTTCAAGGTGAGGTATTTCATGTTGTTGATTGATGATTACTTTAGAATGACTTTGGTAACTTTTCTCAAAGAAAAATCAAAATCTCTAGATAAGTTTAAAGCATTTAAAATTATGGTTGAAAATAAAATTGATCTAAAAGTTAAGTGTTTGAATTTTGACAGAGGTGGTGAGTTCACCTCCAATGAGTTTAACAGCTTTTGTGAAGATCATGAAATAAAGAGGCATTTGTCAACCCCTAGGACTCCACAGCATAATGGAGTTGTGGAAAGAAAGAATAGGATAGTTCAGGAAGTAGAAAGGACAATTTTGAAAGGACCCAACAAATCTACCGAATATCTATTGGAGAGAAGTTATTCACACTGCAACCTACATACAAAATAGAGTGCAAGCAAGAGTTAACAGTTCAAATACTCTATATGAGCTATGGTATGGAAGAACTCCTACTGTAAAATATTTTAGAGTGTTTGGAAGCAAGTGCTACATTAGGAGAGATGAAGAAAACTTGGGAATGTTTGATACAAGATCAAATGAAGGAATCTTCCTTGGATATTCCACAAAGAGCAAGGCTTACAAGTGTTACAACAAGAGACTAAAGAAGCTAGTTGAAAGTGCAAATGTCAAAGTGGATGAGGAACCACATCAAAGCTCAGTACTGATAGAAGGATATGAATCTGATGAGCCCCCTTGCAGAGAAGAAGAAAGAGAAGAAGAGAAGGAAAAGAAGAAGCTAGTTGATGAAGAAGAGGCTCCAGAAAGGATTCCTAAGACCCCCAAGTATGTGCAAAAGAATCATTCTAAAGATCAAATAATTGGAGATAAGAACAAAGGTGTATTAACAAGAATAAATATTGCTATGGCAGGTGAATAGGTAAATTTGTGCTTATTGTCTAAAATAGAACCCAAAATAGTGACTGAAGCATGCGAAGATGAGTACTGGATCAAGGCTATGGAAGAAGAATTGATGTAGATTGAGAAGAATCAGACTTGGGAAGTTGTCCCAAGACCAACAAACAAAAATGTGATAGGAACTAAATGGGTCTTCTGGAACAAATTGAATGAGAATGGAGAAGTAGTCAGAAATAAGGCTAGGCTTTCATGTAAAGGCTACTCACAAGTGGAAGGAATAGATTATGATGAAACATTTGCTCCAGTGGCAAGATTGGAGGCCATTAGAATGTTCTTGGCCTTTGCAGCTCATAAGGACTTCAAATTCTATTAGATGCATGTAAAATCTGCATACTTGAATGGAGAATTGGAAGAGGAAGTATACATTGAACAACTAGAAGGCTTTCAGTTATCAAACGATCCAAATATGGTCTACATATTGAAGAAGGCATTGTATGGACTCAAACAGGCTGCTAGAGCTTGGTATGCAAGGATGGATAGGTACCTGTTGTAGCAAGGTTTCAAAAAGGGCACTACAAATAGAAATTTGTATTTCAAAGTTGAAGAAAATCAAATCTTGATTGTGGAGGTATATGTTGATGATATAATCTTTGGAGGAAATGAAGGTATGTGAAAGAGATTTGTAGAAGAGATGCAAAAAGAGTTTGAAATCTCAATGTGTGGGGAAATGAATTTCTTCCTTGGGTTACAAATCAGTCAATTAGAAAAAGGTATTTTCATTTCAAAGTTAAAGTATGCTAAGTAAATGTTGAATAAGTTTGGAATGGAAGACTCCAAACCGGTGTGTACTCCCATGACCACTGGTTGTAAGTTAAGAAAAGATGATGAATCTCCTAAGGCTGATTAGAGCAAGTACAGATCAATGATTGGTGGATTGTTATACCTGACTGCTACTAGACCAGATATCATGCATGTAGTTTGCCTTGTGGCTAGATTTCAAGCAAATCCTAGAGAGTCACATGTTTCAGCAATAAAGAGGATATTCAAATACTTGAAAGGCACTCTGGAGTTTGGCCTACGGTATCTCAAGGATACTAATTTCTCCTTGAGTGCATATACAAATGTAGATTGGGTAGGATGTACAAATGATAGAAGAAGTACAAGTGGTGGTGCTTTCTTTCTAGGAAGCAGACTTGTCTCATGGTTAAATAAGAAGCAAGACTCAGTGTCATTATCTACTATAGAGGCAGAGTACATTGCAACAGCATCTTGTTGCACATGAGTGTTATGGATGAAACAGACATTAAAGGATATCAAAGTGTCATATGATGAACCTATTCCTATTTTATGTGATAATACAAGTGCTATCAACATTTCAAAGAATCCAAAAATGCATTTAAGGATAAAGAATATTTTAATCTAGTATCACTTCCTAAGAGAGAAGGTTGCAGAGAATGAGGTGAAATTGGAGTATGTGCCTACCAAGGATCAAGTTGCAGACATCTTTACAAATGCTCTTCCTAAGGATACTTTTGAGTATCTCCGGCAAAAGTTAGGGGTTATTTTCCCTCCTCTTAACTAGATGCATAAGTGTGTGCATCTGTCCAGGAAGCATTTCAAGATACATTTTTGGTTCTAGACTGATGTTGAAGGCTACCTCTCAAGGGGAGTAGGTAGTAATACTATTGGTTGGTGTAGTCAAATGGAGCATATCTTATGACCCTAAGGGGGAGTGTACAGAAAAGTGAGTGTAATGGAGATAGAGAAGATACTTGTTGATGTTGTAATTGTTTCCCTTTTCCATTGATGTCAAAGGGGGAGAGAGTTAAAGTGGCTAAAAAATCATTGTGCAGGAAAGTGTGTGAAGAGTAAGAGTTGCTCTAGTCAGGGGGAGTACTACTGAGTTGTTGACTGATTGCTTTAGGTTTTGATGGTTTTTTAAAGTTGGTGTTTCCATCAATGACAAAGGAGGAGATTGTTGGAAACTTGCTGGTATTGTAATTGATGTCAACCTCTACCAGGTAATTCACTTGGTTTCCAAGTGCTTTTGAGAAAATTTGAATAAAAAGGCGTGCAGCGTGACAAAGGTATGTTTAGTGATCTACTCCGTATTTCTTCATAATTGAAGACATGAATGTACATGGTTTGGAAGTGTTGATCAGAGGTGTTCAGATGTGTTATATCTAGAGTTTCAGGTACTAGATTGAGTAGCAGTAGAAGATGTGTTTGACAGAGTGTTTGACTATGAAGAAGGTTGTCTGGGAGAAATGAGAATGCTCCACATTTCTTCGCATTAAGGTATCCTATCTTACAGATCTGAGAAAGTGCTTATATTATCTATATCTACCTTCCCTTGATGTTTCTAGTGTTGGGGTGCTCCGCAAGTTCAGTTCTTATGTTGGTGTTCAGTAGCAGTGTATCATGATGTGCAAAGTGAAGACATTCTTTATTTTAGGTGGTTTCTGCAGTATTGGAGAAGATTTTTATGATGTTGAATATTCTAGGAAGGTATGTGAATGTTATGGAGGGTCTCTCTTTGGTCTGCATGATGTTTTTGGACTTAGAGAAGCATGGATGTGATCATTAGCTTAGATTTGGCCAACCTAGCTTACTAGTACCATTTGCAGAGGTACTTTGTGGATTGTGGATGTAATGAGAAGCATCGTGATATAGATTTGGGTCCTAGTTAACCATTGGTATGGTCCACTTTCACTTCTTTCCACCGCGGAAGTGTTTAGTGCTGACATAATTGGTGTTGCACGTTTAAGGTGCACACGCTTCATTAGGACCAACCTAATTGAGATAGGTCTTGGTTGTAGATGGTATAAATGCAAGATGAAGTTGAGTGGAGCAAGGTAGAAAAGATGATGTGAATGTGAATAAAGGGTAGTGAGTTATGTGCGAGCTTAAATGCTTATGACTCTGGAATGTAGTGAGCAAAAGGTGTCTACATTTCAGTGTGCCTGAAGTTGTTTGATGTAGTGAGCCAAAGGTTGCGGATAGCAAGAAGTGGTAGAGGTGGATTTCTCCTATTGCTTTGAGATAGTGAATCTCTCTATAATAGTCTTCTTCGTTCTTCTCTCTTTTAGGCAGTGAGCCCCTGGCAGTGAGCCTTTCTTTTGGCAATGAGCCCTTGGTAGTCAGTCTAGTTATTTTTTGTGTTGCTATTCATATATATGTGAGCTAATTATCACCGTGCTTTTTCCCTTCTTAGGTTTTCCACATAAATCTAGTGTTCTTATGTGGTGCAGGGGCACCCATAACTCTTCATGTCTTCAAGGGGTCAAAAGTTAACATTTTGTTTTATTTTGGTATTTTCATGTAATAAGGTCTTCTAAGACCATTCTTGTGCGTTGGAGTCTAATTTGAGTCATTAGGTGTAAGTTGGAGTTTAGAGGAATATGAAAAGTCTCAATGTTGCACAAAGAAGGAATATGAAAAGACACAAGTGTAAATGAAGGAATTAGAATGGTTATAGTTGAAAAATCAATTGTAAATGGTTGGTACATGTTTAAATAACCTTGGGAAGGTTGAAACCAAGTGTGGTGGTTACATTTTTGAAGTGAAATCAATAAAAGACATCCTTATTTCTACATTTCTAAATGTTAAATTATTGTTCCAGAGCTTGGTACAGATTATTACGGTATTTGTATGACCTTCATGTGGTATGGTAGGAAAGATAATTGAATCTACTTTCTATTTCTTTTTGTTGCACTCAATTTCATTGTGTTTTGAGCAAATTATGTCTATTTTACTAAAACAGGTTTGAAACCCTGTGGGCCTAATTTGAGGGAAAATAGTCCAAATTTGAGGGTTTCCGTACAAAATAACCTACCCTGATTTTGAAATATATTAAACAAGGGCCAAATGGGTATTTGAATCAAGTTTTCTTTCTTGGAGATCAGTTTTGAATTGAAAGTTATGGCTAAAAAACACGAAGTGCTGCACCACCTTAAGTCTAGTCAAGAAGTAGGATAGTCCACTTTTGAAGGGTTATGTACAAAGGGACCACCCTTGAGATTTTGATATGTTGTTAAATGTCCAAATGGATATCTATAACTATGTTCACTTTTCTAATATCAAGGAGAATGAGGCCTAATGAAGGAAAACCCATCATAGGATGTTTAAATGAGTGAAAGATTGGTTGATTGAGATTAGTTTGAGTTGTCTATCCCTGCTCTATATCAAATTGGTATCAGAGCCTAAAAGGTCTGGGAAAAGAAGTTGAGAGCCCAAAGATCTGGGCAAGATAAGTTTTTTTGGAGTTTGTGTATTGTCTTTTTGTAGGTTGAAGGGAGAACCTGGATGGCAAGAGACTAGGTAATGAGGGAAAAGAAGGAAACCTAGGTGAGGTATCACAAAGACAAGAAGAAGCAACATGAAAGAGACTTTCTTGAGATAGAAGAATGGAAATGTTGAGAAAATTAGTCCGTGGAGACTTGCAGAGTAAGGAGATACCAAGCAAGGAACCAATGATGAGAAAAGAGAGAAGTACGATAAAGAAGAAGGATGAAAAGGTAAAGCAAATTGATATTGAGCAAGAGATAATAGACTTGAGGCAAACCTTGGAGCAAATGGAAAAAGTTTAAAAAAGAAGGGATCTTGAGATACAACAGTTACTTGAGAAAGTAAAACAAGAAAGTGGTTGGCATTTACCAATAAGAAAGCAGGTAAAGTGGCCCATCAAGAAGATCATTTAGAAGTGAAGAATGCAAGTGAGGATAGCAGAACCTGACATTGGAGAGTCTTTGTTGATGATAGAAGAGCAAAAGCCATTTGAGGAAGAGGAAAAATGTAAAGAAGATGGGTCCATTGAGACTCAAGATTTTATTTATAACACTATTTGTGAGTATGTGTTTACAGGTGCAGCAGATGAATATGAAGATGGAAAAGAGTCTAAAGAAGGAAGCGAGGTGCATATAGTGTATGAAAATTGTTATACAATATAGCACACTGTGGTGAAGAAGATGTTGCCAAAACAATTGAGGTAATGGTTGTATTTTTTTTATGTTATGGATGATGAATGTGCTGACATATTTTATTCCAATGATGAAGATGAAGACATAGATGGTGGGACTAAGGCATATGAATGAAAACTTGAGTTTTGGTACCTTGAAGCTGAGAAAATGCCAAGTAAGAGGCGATACAAGAAGAAGAAGAAAAAATATCCAAGGAAAGTTGCAGAAATGAAGGACAAGTTGTGAAAGAATTGGAAGACTAGGAAGAAAGAGAAGACTTGCACTCAAGTGGACTTGAGTTTTTCTTTCCCTTGGGAGTATGGTGCAGGGGCACCCATAACTCTTCATGTCTTCAAGGGGTAAAAAGTTAACATTTTAGTTTATTTTGGTATTTTCATGTAATAAGGTCTTCTAAAACAATTCTTGTGTGTTGGAGTCTAATTTGAGTCATTAGGTGTAAGTTGGAGTCTAGAGGAATATGAAAAGTCTCAATGTTGCACAAAGAAGGAATATGAAAAGACACAAGTGTAAATGAAGGAATTAGAATAGTTGTAGTTGAAAAATTAGTTGTAAATGGTTGGTACATGTTTAGATAACTTTGGGAAGGTTGAAACCAAGTGTGGTGGTTACATTTTTGAAGTGAAATCAATAAAAGACATCCTTGTTTCTGCATTTCTGAATGTTAAATTATTCTTTCAGAGCTTGGTATGGATAAGTATAGCATTTGTACAACCTACATGTGGTATGGTTAGAAATATAATTGAATCTACTTTCTAATTCTTTTTGTTGTATTCAATTTCATTGTGTTTTGAGCAAGTTATGTTCATTTTACTAAAATAGGTTTGAAACCCTAGTAGGCCTAATTTGAGGGTTTCTATACAAAATAACCTACCCTAATTTTGAGATATGTTAAATAATGGCCAAATGAGTATTTGAATCAAGTTTTCTTTCTTGGAGATCAGTTCTGGATTGAAAGTTATTGCCAAAAAATACGAATTGTTGCACCACCTTAAGTCTAGTCAAGAAGTAGGACAGTCCACTTTTGAAGGGTTCTGTACAAAGGAACCACCCCTAAGATTTTTATATGTTGTTAAATGTCCAAATGGGTATCTGTAATTGTGTTCACTTTTCTTATATCATATATGTATGAAAAGTTATGAAGGAAAAACTAGTTTGGAAGGGCTACAAGGAGAATGAAGACTACTGAAGGAAAACCCATCATAGAATGTTTAAATGATTGAAAGATTGGTTGATTGAGATTAGTTTGAGTTGTCTATCCCTTCTCTACATCAAATTGGTAGCAGAGCCTAAAAGGTCTCAGAAAAGAAGTTGAGAGCCCAAAGATCTGGGCAAGATAATTTTTTTAGAGTTTGTGTATTATGTTTTAAAGGTTGAAGGGAGAACCAGGATGCCAAGAGACTAGGTAGCGAGGGAAAAGAAGGAAAACTAGGTAAGGTATCATGAAGACAAAAAAAGTAAAGTGAAAGAGACTTGCTTGAGAAAGAAGAATGGACATGTTGAGAAGATTAGTCCGTGGAGACTTGTAGAGTAAGGAGATACCAAGAAAGGAACCAATGATGAGAAAAAAGAGAAGTAAGATAAAAAAGGATGAGAAGTAAAGAAAATTGATATTGAGCAAGAGATAATAGACTTGAGGCAAGCCTTGGAACAAATGGATAAAGTTCAAAAAAGAAGGGATCTTGAGATACAACAGTTGCTTGAGAAAGCAAAACAAGAAAGTGGTTGGCATTTACCAATAAGGAAGCAGGTAAAGTGGCCCATCAAGAAGATCATTTAGAACTGAATAATGCAAGAGAGGATAGAAGAACTAGACATTGGAGAGTCTTTGTTGATGATGGTAGAGCAAAAGCCATCTGAGGAAGAGGAAAAATGTAAAGAAAATGGGTCCATTGAGACTCAAGATTTTATTTCTAACACTATTTGTGAGTATGTGTTTACAGGTGCAGTAGATAAATATGAAGATGGAAAAGAGTCTAAAGAAGGAAACAAAGTGCATATAGTGTATGAAAATTGTTATACAAATATAGCACACTATGGTGAAGAAGATGTTGCCAAAATAATCGATGTAATGGTTGCATTTTCTAATTTTATGGATGATGACTGTGTTGCCATATTGTATTCCAATGATGAAGATGAAGACATAGATAGTGTTACTGAGGCATATGAACGAGAAATTGAGTTTTGGTACCTTGAAGTTGAGAAGATGCTAAGTAAAAGGTGGTACAAGAAGAAAAAGAAAAAAGATCCAGGGAAAGTTGCAGAAATGAAGGACAAGTTGTGGAAGAATTGGAAGACTAGGAAGAAAGAGAAGACCTGCACTCAAGTGGACTTGAGTTTTTCTTTCCCTTGGGAGTATGGTGCAAGGACACCCATAACTCTTCATGTCTTCAAGGGGTCAAAAGTTAATATTTTATGTTATTTTGGTATTTTTATGTAATAAGGTCTTCTAAGACCATTCTTGTGTGTTGGAGTCTAATTTGAGTCATCAAGTGTAAGTTGGAGTCTAGAGGAATATGAAAAGTCTCAATGTTGCACAAAGAAGGAATATGAAAAGACACAACTGTAAATGAAGGACTTAGAATGGTTGTAGTTGGAAAATCAATAAATGGTTGGTACATGTTTAAATAACCTTGGGAATGTCAAAACCATGTGTGGTGGTTACATTTTTGAAGTGAAATCAATAAAAGACATCCTTGTTTCTACAATTCTGAATATTAAATTATTGTTTCAGAGCTTGGTACGAATCAATATGGCATTTGTATAACCTGCATGTGGTATGGTTGGAAAGATAATTTAATCTACTTTCTACTACTTTTTATTGCACTCAATTTAATTGTGTTTTGAGAAAGTTATGTCCATTTTACTAAAACAGGTCTAAAACCATGGTAGGCCTAATTTGAAAAAAAATAGTCCAAATTTGAGGGTTTCCGTACAAAATAACCTACCCTAATTTTGAGATATTATTAAATAAGGGCCAAATGAGTATTTGAATCAAGTTTAATTTCTTGGAGATCAGTTCTGGGTTGAAAGTTATGGCCAAAAAACATGAATTACTACACCACCTTAAGTCCAGTCAAGAAGTAAGACAATCCACTTTTGAAGGGTTCCATACAAAGGGACCACACTTGAAATTTTGATATGTTGTTAAATGTCCAAATGGGTATCTGTAACTATGTTCACTTTTTTGATATCATATATGTACGAAAAATTATGAAGGAAGAACCAGTTTTGAAGGGCTACAAGGAGAATGAGGCCTAATGAAGGAAAACCCATCATAGGATGTTTAAATGATTGAAAGATTGGTTGATTGAGATTAGTTTGATTTGTCTATCCCTTCTCTACATTATTATGTGTTTGAATGTGTTTGCATTGATGCTTCATATGTTTACATTCTACTAATGCATAATAAGAGGTTGATGTTTGTAATTGCCTTGAGGGTTTATTGTTTTAATACATAACTGATTCACCCCCCCTCTCAGTTGTCTTGTGCATTCTAAAAATTAGAAATGTAATAGAGAACTTGACATTTTCGTGGCACTTTTTCAAAATAACATCTAAAAATGTACAAACTTGATGGACAACATGCTTGACAATTGCTTATTTTTGTATGTTTTATACAAAACATGTATTTGGGTGTGTGACGTGCAGGTTCAACCCTTTGGGTTGGATGTATAACGTAAATCCAAAGCAAGATATGATGCATGCACATTATGAAATTCTTATAGAATGCGAGTGCATTATAACGCACATGCATTTTAATTTGCATAGAAAAATAGAGTAATGGTATGCAAAAAGAAGAACCCCGTCATTTTAGATCCACATGCTCTATTTTTCCATGTGATCTACATACGCTATGACATGCAATCACACTTTTCATTGTTTTGAGGAATTACAATCATTGTTTGACTAAACTAACTCATTTTTTGTCTTGTATTGACGTAGAAGATTCTAATTGCATGTTTTTATTTGAATTTGATATTATGAATCATTATTTTCATATTTTGATGAATTTAAATCATTGTTTGAAAAAACTAGCTGGTTTTTTTATTTGCATTGACATAAAACATTTTGATTGCATGTTTTTTGTTTGAACTTGATAAATTGTCAATCATTATTTTCTTTATTTAAACAAGTTAGATTGATATAGAATTCAATATCATGCCAAGGAAACAAGAAAAATACAAACATTGAAGGAATGTGAAGCTACAAATGTGAAGAAAAGAAAATGGATAAGACAACTTCTTGAAAATAATAAATTAAACTCTAAAGTTGAAGATATACCATCTTTGTCAATTCAATTAGATCCTAAAGCATCCATTGGAACCATGAAATAGAATAATTTATAGAAACAAAGGCAATGAATGCAAAGCTTTGTGCAATTAAGAAATTGAACCCCACAGTTGAAGGTACATCACCTTTTCTATCTCAATTTGATATTTTAGTAAATCCTCAAACACCAATTGAATCAATAAAAAATGAAACAATCAATAATGATTCAATTTCAAATATAAATTTAGATGTTACACCAATTGATCAACCTATTGAAAACACACAAAATTTATCAAATGATGAAGATGAACAAAATTTGTGTAATGAACAAAATCTATCTAATGAATCAAGTTTACCATTGAGAACACCACCTAGAATTTTACGTAAAAAAATGTTTTTAATTAAAATTGATGAGAACATTCTAAAACTAATGAGTGATAAGATTCCCAAACATATAAACTAATGAGCGATAAGATTCCCAAACATACTTGTAAAAAAAGTGCTAATAAAATATGGACAATATTTTTAAACAACTTAAATGAAATAGGGAGATGTCAATTATTTATTTAAATGATGAAAATTTTTAATTTTAAAACCACCATGAAGATCCTTGGTCTAAGAACTTCAAATATTGATAGTGAAAAAATATCATAAAAAATCTAATAATGCTTATCAAACAGTGGGTTTGACCTCATGCACCAAAGATAGTAATGCTACACAATGTGAAATTACCTCAACTATAGTAAGTAATCAAACAAAGAAATTTTTCTTAATAAGGAAAACAAGTAGAACACTAAAAAAATAGAAAAACACTAATGAAATTTAGTGGGAGGTGTGAAAGAGTTGAGGACCCAAATAACAATGAACTATGGGCATTCTTTGGTAGACTCTTATGGAAAGATAAATTCATAGTATCACAAGAGTATCACCTAATCAAGGAGATGTAAAAAGTAGAATTGGTTGTCAAAACCATGAGTCACATCCAAAACATTTTTTGGCTATGACTTAAACATATTTTTTCTCCAAATTTGTAGAGATTTATCCTCAAATAAAAAACTAGTCAAAGGTATTTTGAAATAGCAGAACCTTTTTATGTTTTTTAAAATAAATCACACATACACTACTTGTTGTAGGGTCCATATTGAATTTTCTATGCATTATGATGTTTTTCAACATATATGTGTTAATTTGAATACTAACAATATTTTGTAGAAGTGTATGATACAAACTTCACCTAGATCAATAAGAGATTTCATTTCAAACATTTTTTGTGAAAGATTAGATGGACAATTTTTTTAAAAAAATCACGTTTAAATGGAACATGTGATAATTGTGGTGGTTTGCAACGTTTAATAAGCTGTGTACACACAAATAATACACATGTAATTGGAAATGAACTAGAATAAGTTTTAGAAAATATAAGTCAATGGCATACACTTTAAAGGATGGTAAAGAAGTCTAGAGGTGTGAATTAGTGAGTGAAGAAATAAGAGTATCAAAATTTATGGCTATCTTTCGAGAAAAGATAGTGTATGAGTATGCAAGACATACACATAGAGCTCGATGGTTGGAAATAAAGTTTAAGTTATGCAAGGGCACATTTCCCATTCATACCATCATGTCAATTGTAGATTTTGTAGAGAATTATATACTACAACCATAGAATGAGGTTCAATCACAGTACTACAATTCCACTTAGGTTGCTATGTTTATGCGTAAACATTTATTCATACACCAGATAGTACAGAAGAAGATGGAAAGATCTTAAAGGAGTATCATTTTTATATTAGTGATGATTGCACACATTCTACAAAGTTTGTGCAAGGTTGCTTTAACATGTTTTATGGTAATTTGAGTAGTAGGAGAATCATATTTGATCGTCATATCATATGATTAGATAATTGTGCATCACAATTCAAGAACTCATGAATGTTCTACTAGTTGAATAGGATACATATGATGAGTGGCATTTAGCATATATGAAATTTCTCTGAGGTTGGGCATGGAAAAGGGGAGAATGATGGTGCAAAAGCATGTATTAAAAGATCCTTAGCATGCGAAGAGTTGAAGTACAAAGATAGTGTGAAGTTGATAGATGTAGAATCCTTTGTCAAATGGTGAAACTCTACAATAGATCTAGGTAATGAAGGTAAGTCTAAAATTCATAGATTTTTTTGGTTGGTAAAAGAAGCTAACATTGCAAAATATGAATATTATTGTAAAGTGATAGGATTGAGTAAGTTCCACTCCTTTAGAATCTCAAATGCAGGTTCATGGACTATTCATATGAGGTGGGTGGCATGCTTTTGTTCTTCCTATATAGACTTTTCTTGGAATGAGTGTGAGTCAAAAGAGTGGGTTGATGAATGGTGTTCTAAAACTGTAATCCCACTTGAGACTATTGACTTCTAGGAGCACTACAACTCATAGAGATGGAACTATCAGTTATTTCTGACTATATTTCAGATCTAGTTCAACTAGGTATTCTAGATGCATGCATTATTTAATTAAAATTAATGTTTCTATTTTATGTAGTATTTTTGTATCATTTATTAAATTAATATTTTTTGTACAATTCAATGCAAGGTATGTTTATGCAATTATTACAAATGAAGATAATGAAGAAGGAACAAATTATTATTTGTGTCATTGTGTTGAGGCAAAAAGGAAATTGACAGCCCCTATCATAGATGGAGAAGACATTGAGTATCCTATAAGGTTAGTGATTATTAATGGAATGTAGCTTACAAGGTACCTAATGAAGAAGTATGATGTGTGATTATTCAAGGACTTTGACACACATAGTATTTAGTTCTTCATTATTCTAACCTTGTTGTCGCATCAAATGTTCAATTGATCAAATATGAGGTAGACCATTGAGTAAGAACTTGTAAAAAGTTTGTGAGTCTAATCATGAAGCAATACTTGACACCATAAAGAGTAGAGTGGATCTGCATGGTTCATTAGATTGAATTGGTAGAATGACACATAATTTATATAGTATTTAAGTATATTATGAAGTTATTTTTATTATTTGAGTACATTTTCCTTTTCTTTTATTTATTTGTTTCTACTAATGCTATTAAAGTAGGTTAGTGGTGCCAAACAAGCTTCCATCTTCTCATGGTTAGTTTTGTTAGTAGAGAATTTCATATTCTTGAAGTGAAGAGAAGCTTTAAGAACTAACAATAAACTCATAATTTGTATAACAATTAGCAACAAACTTACTATGCAAAGCAATTAGAATTTAACAATAATTTCATACTCTCTCTCTTCCTCTCTCCCTCTCTCTCTATCTCTATTTATCTCTTTCTCTTTCTACATCTCTCTTTCTCTCCCCTCCCTCTCTTTCTCTATCCCCCTCCCACTCTTCAAAGTTGCAACCCTTGGTCTCATTGTAGTCTCCTCTATGACTTATGTTCTACCTCATATGAGTTCAATCACAACTATATATAGTTTAGTGCAACCTAGATCAAGAAACAATGCTTCATATCCTCTCCTAAATGAGCTACACCAAACATCCATCATCTAACTACAAGGCAATTCTATGTTCCTCATGTGTACCATGACTAACTCCTATTAGTAAGTATTTCCTCTATTGTACTCCCATGTATCAACTTTGTTTCTATAATTCTTCACCTCTAACTACTTTTGAAATAAGTTTTTACACTCTATATCACAACATTCACTCCTTCAAATATCTAGTAAATTATCAACACTATTAGCACCTATACTAGATAGCAATAATGTTCTTCCTCTAGATCCATACTCTAAGTTTTTAGTTTGTCAGGATATAAATCTATTCACAACTCTTGTCATATTCTTGCAAATCTATTTTCAACTATAAAGTTAAGACTTTTACTTATTTGTGACTGTGACAAACTAGGGACACATTCCATAGAAAGTAGTGCTTTTGTATTTAGATGAATACAAATCTTGTATGTATGCAAACTAAGATGAAAAATCTTCATCTATGGATGTTTCTTGAATGACTCTTCACTAATACAGTTACTCTACTTTTAGTAAGATAAGAAAAGTATGGTTGGAAGAGAAAAGAGAATAAGAATATTTTGCAAACAAGAATATAACTTTTCAATATTGTTAGTAAATACAAACTATGTAATGTTCCTATGATGACACAATTTGATCTAAATGTTCACTTCAATGCTCAAAATGTTTTTTAGACAACCAATGTTCATTTCCCAAGTTAATTTTTTATGATTGACTAAAGCATTAACACTCCATAAAATCTAAACAAAAAGTAGTCGACTACTGGTATGATGTGTTTCTGATTGTAAAATTGAGTTTTTTCTTAGTTTGATGCTTAATATGAAATGAAAAGCATGTAACAAGTGTTTATCCATTTTAAATACTAAATTATATTTCTTGAGAGTGCAAACAAGTCGATCATAGACTGGAACAACAAATGCAATAGTTAAAACAATTCTTGGAAAGGTTTCCACAAAGTGGAAATATGAAAATAGGGTTGTATGATATTTCCCAGGTGATGGCAAGGCTTTAGACACCCTAGGTAAGATAATAATGACCAATGTGAGTGGATTTTAGACTTGAGGAATGTAATAGAGCTATTAGGAAGGTTTGGCAATGAAATAACATGACTAAAAGGTGAATAGTATAGGGCTCAATATGACTATAGCAATGTGGAACAATAATTAGAAAATGATGATAGATAACCTATAAGGGAAAGAATTGGCACAATTAGGCATGGGAAAATGAGGCTAGTGGAAATAAAAGCTCGATAGGCAAGCAAAGATGTTAATATGGGGTTTCTAATGGTCCTAGAGACTGTTAAGACAAAATAGTAGGATTGAGCTAGAGAAAGAGGGAGGGAGAAAGAGAGAGAGAGTTTAAAACTTAAGGTTTAAGGTTCACTAATTAGGGAAAGAGAGAGAGGAAGAGATAGAGTTTGTTAAAGTAACAAGACCATTTTTATAGGGTTCATGTTCAAATTTAGTTGTTTATCTATATGGTTAAATGCTAAGGTTCATTTTTTAGGTTTATAGTTTAAGTTTCACATATTGAAGGTTTAACTTTTAATGTTTATTGTTTATAATTCATGATTTGTGTGTGTGTGTGTGAGAGAGAGAGAGAGAGAGAGTTTAAAAGATAAGGTTTAGGGTTTATAAGGTTAAGGAATGAGAGAGAGGGGGGGAGGAAGAGAGTTAGGGGAGAGGGAGAGGGAGAGGGAGAGGGAGAGAGCTTCTTAAAGTGATGACACCATTTTTATAGGGTTCACATTCAAATTTAGTTTTTTATCTATAGGATTAAATGCTAAGGTTCATTATTTAGGTTTTATGGTTTAAGTTTCACATACTAAAGGTTTAACTTTCAATTTTTAGTGTTTATAATTCATTTAGGGAGAGGGAGGGAGAGAGAGACAGGTATGGATCCTTTCAATGCTCTAGTTTCATTCAATTAAAGGATACGAGGAGTGATATTTTGTATTCCATACCTTATGGCACCAAACTAACAATTCTAACACATTTGGGTCATCAGGTTACTACTACTAGAGGTGTATTTTTATGCCCAAGCATCACAATCCTTCATAGCTACATTAGACTAGTAAAGTCTCTTAAGAGCCCTAAGACCAAAAAAGTGTCAAATTTGGCACGATTCTTCTCCCAAATGTTGCACCTATGAATGTCCTATTTCAACCTATAGATGTATGTAATGTCAACCTATAAATGCAAGTACAAACACAATAACAACAAAGTACTGCTCTGCAACACAATGAATGCCTTGAATCACTTTAACATAAGCTTGTAGATCAAAATGCCCATCTAGTTTCCATCTAGTTTTCAAATGATAACCTAAACATGCTTATATATGCAACTACAAAGATTCCCACTAAGAATTTCATAATTCAAACCTGAGATCACTAGTACATAAACAACAATATATGATTAAAAAAACTACTAAAAATTGCTTATAAATGACTAAACATGGTCATATGACCATTAGTAGTTTATTGCCAGTCATTTATTGTGTGACTGAATTGATGACTAAACCATTTTTAGTCATTTATTGGTTGTTTTGATTGATCAGTTTGGTAGTATATTTAGTCATTAATTTAGTCATTGATTGTTGTAAATTGGTCACTTATTTAGTCACTTTTTATTCACTGATATATTTAGTTGTTAATTTAGTCATTGATTATTGTTAACTGGTCACTTATTTAGTCATTTTTATTCTTTGATTTCCTTCCATTGGTAGTTTATTTAATCATTTATTTTAATCATCATTTTGATCAATTTGGTAGTTTATTTAATTATTTGTGTTCACTAATTTCTGTCAAATGGTAGTATATTGATACATTGTTTATTAAACATCATATCACTAGTTGCAAAGAGAAACACAATTCTTGAAAAAGGAATATTGTTGTCATTATTAATTTGAAAAGAGTTGTTGTTACATAAAACCTCTTGAAAAAGAGGTACAAGGCAACTATTGTTGTTGCAAAAGAAGCAAGAAATAAAGAATAAAAGTCCTCTGAGAAGACCTTAAATAGAGAAGCCTTCAAACAAAAAACTTTCCATGAAGAGAAGGCTACAATTCCTTGTAATCTCTTACAAACACCTTGTAATCTTTGTCAACATATCATAACAAGTCCATATTCTACCTTCTATAATTCACAGTCAAAACTACTTCTCTCAAAACCTTATGTCACCATGGTTTAAACCTCAATGAAGCCTTAATTGCAATCTTGACTATGCAAGGTTTGGATTTCACTGCCTTGCTATTTGCTGCCATCTTTATACATTGCAAACTTTACCTTGAAAGCATTTGAAACCTCCAATGTATACCTCAGTTCAAAAATCCCATAATAAGACTAATACATAGCAAGAAGTCATTGTCTCAAAACCTTTAAGATTGCAAAGTATCAAGTGAAACAAGGAACACACTAGGCACATCTAAGATTCCTCTCAAGGTCTAACAAAATAGATGAAAAGCCAAGAAACAAAACACAATTACTAAGAATATATTATGCATTTGAGACTTGACTGCCACCTATGCAAAAATTGCACTTGAGACTATCCTCCTTGATCACTGTCTTTACAACCCTACTGCTTATGTGCTCTTTATTGTCATTGATAATTAGCTTCTACATCTCCCTCTCATTTCTTTGAAGTGTATATTCATAGCCAGCAGTTACATTCTCTTAGCATAGTCACTTCAAACTGTTGTCACTTGTTAAAATGAATACTCTTGAATAGGATTTCTCTTCTTTGTAAACTATCCCATGAAATGAAGCTACATTCACTGTAAGAGAATTGTATTTTATCCATACTGTCCCTCAAGATGCAAGATCCATTGTTATTATAGGGATGTCCTAAATCTACCCCAGCTCACTGTCCTCTTTCGTAGTGTATTCATTACCTTTTTCACTGTGTTGCGCTTTCAACAAGGAGCTTGACACCATATTTATTGCATTTAATACCTTTGCCTCCCTATGTATAAGATCATGTTTGTATTTCTTTTCACAGTAACCACTGTGACTGCCTATTCATCCATGTATTTTGCTATCTCCAAGTCTTCGCACATAGAAGTGCCTAAATGCATTATCACGGTTTCCTCTTTTTGTATACTCTCACTCTTTGAAAACACCATCTTATATTCATATGCACTCTAATATTGAAGCATACACAAAAGACAGAACCTTTAGCTTCTACCCCATACAAATATTAAATGCTTCATATTCAAATGAGCCAAAATACTAAAACATTGTTAACTCAAGGACCACTAGCACACCAAAAGTTCTAATATGCAGTGTATAGGTTATCCATCGAGTGACTACCACTAATTTAAAACCCTATCCATGTCTGCATAAAAAACCTATACCATCTGATAACAAATAACACTTGACATGCATTCATTAAAGGTGCCTCATTGTCATGATCTAGATAAAAACACAAACCCATAAAAGGTAGCATAACACTTTTACACACACAACGCCCATGTCTTTGTCCAGTTAACACAAAAATCTACCACATAAGGCTGAGATCAAAAGTCTGAACCATGCAAGATATTTGAACTATGATTTGCCATGGATTTGACTATCTTTTTCAATCATGCATTTGATATCCTTTTTCATAGACTTGCAGACTACCACTTGATAAGCCTTCCAACAACCTCAATGACCGTCCTATTATAGGGATTTGAATAAGGACTGAAACTATCCTCAACATCAACCATAAATTGTCTGCCAAAGCTATTTACAACCAATCACTTGATTCACCAAGACAAAGCCATGAAACCAGGTTACCAAAGCATTATACCTTCAACAAGAAATTAGAACTGCTCCTATTTATGCATTCAAAATGATGAAATTCTACCTCCAAGCATAAGGGCACACTTGAACTTGTGTTTGGCACTATCGACTCTATTTGACCACCTCTTGACAAGCTAC
The DNA here is from genome assembly GCA_027924645.1 of Cunninghamia lanceolata. Lineage (NCBI taxonomy): Eukaryota > Viridiplantae > Streptophyta > Pinopsida > Cupressales > Cupressaceae > Cunninghamia > Cunninghamia lanceolata. The sequence goes on along the minus strand of BSBN01000847.1, from coordinate 4,221,489 downwards.
TAACTGCCTCTCAAACAGTATGTTTGACAATGTTTATCTATGGCTACATTTGAGCTACAATTGATGACTGTGTAAAAATAGTCCTTCTACCCTTTGGAATTTTTTGTTAGAATATATGGTTATTTGAATCATCATATAGGTGACTATTATTTGGAGATAATATGCACTAGTCACTGCACAGTCTAGGGTTTAAATGAAGACAAGTCTTCATATATTATGGTTGTAATTCCTCTTAACCACTGCCCCATTGCAATATTGAACCCTTGATGGTACTATCAACAGCCTTGTCATGAATGGTACAACCTTACCCATGACTGTTATCAAATATGCAAACCCTTCATAGGTCATTAGTATGTAACCCATCACAGATAGCTTTCACTATGCCCTTGGAACCTTGGAAATCCTCCCAAGCCATGAGATTGTCAACCACTCAAGTCACTGCCTCATTATTCATTAATAGTTATCTTCTTATTCATATGACTCTGAATTGTCTTGTTGACAAGATTTTGAGAGGACTCTTAGATAAAGCTTGGAAAACCCTAGATGAAACTTTCAACATTTTGAATGTACCCTGCTAATACAAAAAGAAAACTTTTAATTCATGTAACAAGTAAACAAACACAACTTTTGAAATGAAGCCTGGCATAAGAAGATTTTCTCAACAACATTGAACAAATTAAATTGAGAAACATATAGAATTCAACTAACAAAAAGAACCATCTATGTATTCCATTACAACTAAATTTATTGAGCAGTAGCATGGCATGTTCTTAGTTGTTCCTGCTCTGAAGGAACCTACAAATAGCACAAAGAAGATTTTTAGGATGTTGCAATTTCCAATATAAAATTTTTGAAATAGAGAGCAATCAAACATAAGAAAGTTCTTTGTCTTTTCAGCATCATAGAAGTATGACTCTCTAGTTACACGTTCCACCTCCTTGATTTGCCTAGTTTTGGCTACTGCTTCAATGTATTTGAAGTGAATGTCAGGATCCTCACTGCCAATGACATTGAAAATATAGTTTACCATATAAGTACAAGGTTCCCAAGCTACTACAAAATTACCTCCTCAAATAGATCAATGAATATCAGTGACAATCCAAAGTCAAATCACCTGGAGCTCAAATATGCTTATAACATACAATTAATCGGTGCTTATTATTCCAAGATTACAAGGGTATAATATGTGGAATGGCTAACAATACCTCCATTAGAGTAGTTGGAGTTGACTATTCTTATATCGAGTAAAGAGTCAAATAGCTATCAAATTACTAATGCTCAACACCTGCAAGATTTGGCACTAAACATTTGAGATACAAGCATAGTGAGTAGATAGGAAAATACAAGCTTTTAATTCAATAATTGCCAAATATATTTCCTATGATAGGACTACCAGACAAACATGTCATGCTTGACTCAGTTAGCAGAGTGTAAGATACATTATATCCCCCATATTTCAAAACTGCTACTTTGCATACCATTGATTTCCCACTCACCCCATATTCTCTCATCTGGAATAACATCCCTCAAAGTAATGCAAGTGTTAAAAGCTCTAAAAGCACAAAAATATTTTGTCAAATTTGGCTAACATAACTTACTCATTGTTTAAACTTCAACTTTGGCCTAATAAGAATAAGCAAATCTTCACAAAGCTTAAGGAACCCCAAAAACACATTCAGTTGCACATGGTATCTCAAAAGAAAAAGAAAATTAGGACCCTAACAACAAAGTGTGGCAAATGTGCCCTAAAGCACTCGAACACAATTCATTACAAATACATTATAATGGAAGAATGGATAAAGTCAATGCACCTAGAGTGCAATTCCTTTAACATCTCTCTAAAAAAGAAAGAAAAATCTCTACATCTCTTGCCTGTAATTTATTTGGTTTTTCTCTCGTACATTGAAATTAAATCTGCAACATGATGGCACCAGATGTGTGCATGTTACTAGGATATGAACCAAAGGAAAATAACCAACATGTCCCCAGTAGTTGTGTTGTCTAAGGAAATCCAGCAAGGGCTACATGCTTTCTTTATCACATAATAGTATCAAGGACAAGTGTTGATTCAAAAATTAAACTCCGCTACCGATGGAAGATGGTCGTGTTGGACGAGGAAACGATGCATTAAAGGGATCTAAGTCTAGCTCCAACACATAGTTTTCCTTAACTTTGCAAAAAAGGATAGCAACCATTACTTGCTCATTTAGATGAAAAGAGAAATGGTTGTGCATCTACCAACATATGATAAAGCATGTAAAATGTAAACAAGCATGTTAGCACCCCATCTAGCTAGCATTGCCATGACAAATTCATAGTATTTGTAATGCCCCGCCATGAAACTTTAGAGAACAACACATTTATGCTATATGCAACAGGATAATTTTTTTCTTTTTAAAGATAGAAATAACAAAGTAATATTAACACATCATTTAAACTAATGACTTGTCCTCTAAGATAACATGGTTGCATTACTTGACAAAACAATTAACATAATCTAACACACATCATGAATTAGCATCAGTAACTCATTGTAAACCTAATGTACTAAATCAATAAACATTTACATTTACATATCATCATATAAGTATTCATCAGGATCTAGTACATAGTCACAATTTCTCCTGACATATGAATACAACATTACATTGTTACATTATCATCTTCTGAATACATATGAATACATACATTATGAATAATCTGATACACAGGATAACACATGAGCATAATAACTGTCTCCATAAACAAGTACACGATCTAAATCTGCTAGAGGAGTTACCACCTTCTTGTACACGAACAAGGCAAGGAGAAACCAATGGGGATAAAGCACATCCACCCGACCATGTGGAACCCTAAGGTCCACCCCCCGTGCTAGGAGATAACATAAGGTCCCAAAACATCATACAGTCAGGTAGACAATTGCCTAATAGGAACAAAGGCTGAACAAGACTCCATTACAACACATGATAAGACCACAAGCAACTCAAAATCACTTCCAGAGGCAACACACGATGAATGGGGAGAGTACAACTAGGGAATGCTAGGCTGCAGTAGGAAGAGTGTCATCGCATAGTCCTGACATGGGTTATCCTGACAGCCTCTCACTAGGCGTCGGCCCCCATCTATGGTTATCCTGACAACCTCTCACTAGGTGCCGGCCCCATAGGGTGACACATGTGGAATCAACCTTCCTTTCGTGAGGACAAGGAAGTTGATCTTGCCATCCAGGCCTTCTCTACCCATCCTTAGTCTAAATGAGCACTACAGGCATGGGAGAGGAAATCCAACTATCTTGTTAATGTGTAATTTACCCTTTCCCCCCAGTTCATTTTTAGGTTTTCACTTAATGAACAACTTTCAATGGGTTATCCTGATAGCCACTTTGGGCACCGGCCCCACATTGAAAGCCACTCCCCTACTTGCATCTAGAAACCCTAACCATCAAGCAAGACACTCACTATCATATTGATAAGTATACATAAACAATGCAAGGCATTTACCTTCTTGCATACAAAACATAATCACAATGACCAACCTGTACATCATTGTCCCAAAACTTTCCGTTGATCAATCGCAATAACCATAACAACACATATCCCGAGCAAGGTATGGGTCATCTTGCTCGCAAATCTCAAACATGAACAAAATAGTTTCTCATTACAATTTCCAAGATCTCCCCATTACAATACTAAACACAAGCTCGATATCAACACATATGTGAAGGAGGTTTAACCCCATCATAATATATTCACAACATAGTATGTACATCATCTCACATTATTGTTTACCAAGACCCACATACATAGACAAAAGACATCATGTTCTTGCAACATCTTCATTTCAAGACACCTATGAACAGAATACATGCCATCAAATCATATTACCTTATGCCTCTGGAACCTAAACTTGACAATTTACACATAGACCAACTCACATGAAAATTTTGCTTGCAATAAGCAATTTCAAATAATCAACTCATTAACAACATAAATTCTTCTTACTAGAGCAATTCTATTTAATCAAATTAGCAACTGGATTCAAGTTATATCTCCACCAAGAATTTCATAAAACCTAGGTCTAGTTAAATTAATATTAATTCTATCTATTATATTAATCACTCATTAATTACATATAACCGTCAAGCTAACAATGCATAGATAATATTAATTACAAATACTTATAAATTAAATGCTAATTACAACATTTATAATCCAAACCCATCTATCATATTTCTACTAACAAAACCATTATAATTATGTTTAAGAAACCATCATTCAATAACTAATAAATGCATAATTTATAAACATGCCTATCTTAACTGATAGCCCAATTGATAGTTGTTAGTAAGATATTCCACAATATGCATTTTATCTTTAACACACACACATAAACCCCTTATTGTCACCTTACTAATGCATTAAAACATAAGGCCAACTATCAATCCAATTAAAACACATTTTCCATACAAACGATAGGTTCACTGCTAACCCAAAATCAAGTAAAACATTACCTCATTTCACTAGTTTTCCTATGTAATAATTTATCTGATAAAGTTCTATTCCATTTACTTACATAAATAGTGAATTAAGAAACTTAGCTCATTAAAGAGGATACATTATATATAATGCATTCATGTTATTGACAAAAGAAAACATAATATATTTAATTCCAATTAAAGTATTTCTTATACTAAAACCCTAATATAATATATATATGTTATTATCCAATGAGACACATTCTTTATGTAGTCACAAAGCACATAAAGGTATATAATTAATTAATTAATTTATAAAACTAATTATCAATATATATATATATATATATATATAACAACTTCAAGCTAATTAAATTAATATAAAAGTGTAATATAATGTCTATAAGAATTACATATCTATTTGAAATAATCAAATCACTTTAGTTTAACTAATTCCACCAATAACTACTTATAATAAGGATATAAGATCATAATACATATAAGGGTTTACTACAATTCCCATAAGATGCAAGCCTAAAAGACCAAGTTTCCATCTAAGTTTAACGTAAGCATATTGACATATTTAATATTTTCCTTGCCTATGCAATAAGTAATGATAAATCATCCAATGGTGATCTTTACCATTATGGCATAATATTAATCCACTAATCAAGAGAAAAGTTCTATCTTTAACCTTGGTTAACTATTCTTAAATAAAATACCTAAAGAAAGTTGTCTTCATAAATCCTAAACATGAGTCATACTAGAATTATTATTAAGGACTTAAGAACGTATAAGAGCTCTTCCTTCATAGAGTCAAACATGAAATTCACTTATGCCTTAAAGTTTAAACTACATCTTTTCATCAACAACAAGTGTAAAAATAAGCAGAGATAGGGAGATAACACATAAGAGATATACTATATTTTGCATTAGATTCAAGACCTAATCCCGTAACTCATCTCCACCTATTAAACGACTTTGTAAGGAATGAACATATATGAAGCTCTCAAGTTGTTATCATGAAATACATTGATTGTAGGATACACTAAAAATTGGTACGTGGAGAGGGCTTTAAGAATTTTCAAGCAAAAGCTTTTGGAAAGTGTATGACCAGACTTCGTAACATTTGCTAGCATCCTATGTACCTATGCACAAATGGAACTTTGGAACAACGTATCAATGTCCAAAGAGGATAAATGATAGAGGCATTTTGTCAGATGTCTAGCTGCAACTACCCTAGCAGACATGCATGCAAAATTTGGAAGCATAGACAATGCACGTGACTGTTTGACATAATACTATGAAGATTTGAACAACCAAGGAACAAGACGCCCAAAATATAAATTGACTAAATGAAGAGCTAATAAGATGTTTAATACAATCTACTATAAGAATTGGATCCTGAAGAATCTATGCAAAAGTGGGCAGTTTTATATGATCCAAAGTCCATATTTATTTGAGACCTTAATGCACATAAGAAAAACATTTCCATCTAGATCTAATAGAAGGCAGAAGTAAGGAATACTCTAATGGACAAGGTACTTGAATTGTTTGACAAGGTTCAAAGATACTTACGTACATAAAGAACATCATTAGTTTATCTATTAGAGGATATGAACAAACTAACAGATCCTTAGCAAGATGACTTCGTAACCCCTTTTAAAAATAGATAAAAACCATCGTTCCTAAGATCCAACACCAACATTTAGCAATTATAAGATTATATAGAAATCTTAATACTAATATATAGATAACATATGATTATGTGCAAACCTTAATGCCAATATATATGGTGATTACTATCTTATAATTATAGGAAGATCTAATATAAAAATCAAAAATATAATTCATGCTATGATGATCTAGGTTTATGACATGCAAATAAGGCAACAAATATGTTTCTTTCAAGATTTACATTGAAATGTTTGCTTTTCCAATTTCACAAGCAACAACCCTTAGAAAAACAACCTTTACATTTAATAAATAAAGGATACATATAATATTTAGAACATACAATACTTACATTTAACCAATAAAGAAAAACATATAATATTTATATTTAATCAATAAAGAAAAACATATAAAATTTACATTTAATCAATAAAGAAAAACATATAATATTTATATTTAATTAATAAAGAAAACATGGTACCTCAATCGCAATATCCCACTAATGGTAGAATCCTTGAATGAGAATCATAAAATGAGCAAGTCACCCCCACTCCATGAAGAGTTTTTAAAGAGAAGGAAAGAGTAACTTCCTACCCAAAACTAACTCAACCACCCAACTAATTCAACCAACCACCTTCCCATTTTCGTCACTTTTGTAAGTGGGGCTTAAAGGAGGGTCTAAAAACTTTTTAAAATATTATAAATGACAAAAATAAACTTTTTACCTATGCACCTTGGACATAAGACAATTTTCCAAACATAAAATACAACTTAGACCTCTTAAAAACACTTAAAAATCATTTTAAAAGTTACAAGGTTAAATCCCACACAAGAACATAATCATTTTATCACATAAAACTAAAAATAATATTTCTTAACATCATGGCCAATAGACCTTAGGGCCCCATGCCTAGGTCAGACATCACACAGAAAGACATAAAGTGGCTAAATGACCACCATCATCCATTGACATAATAATTCTACATGTACACTCAACAAGAAGTGTTAGTACAATATATATCCAAAATATATCCATCATAAATAACATATTATCACAAATCCATTAGTAACCATAGTGTAACGCTGAATCAATACACTCTTGATCCAATTGTTAGGCTTCGTCAATTGGATGATAGGATTGTCTCCTCTCTACTCTAGGGTCTGGTTAGTGCGTTTACTAGTGTTCAGTGACCTTCCCTTAATTAAATCAATTTAATAGTGGTAATAAAATAATTCATATTCAAACAACTTTAAATAATTATTTGAACTAGATAATTATCAATTACCAATTTAATCTTATTAAATATTAATAATAATAATAAGAATATTATATGACCTTATTAAATATTAAAGTGGGTCAAATATTAGTATGACTATATAATGAAATATAGGCATACAACATAACCCACTGAGTAGGACAGCCATTAAAAGCCAAATCAAACATGTTCACAAGCCAGGGCCAAACACGCACTTAACCAACAGGCTCCATCAAATATCAATCAGTTGCAAGACCTAACATACTGACAGAACTGACAGGTTGAACTAGACATGTCATGCATCTTGATCGAGGATGATGACTTGAGATGTGGGACCTTAAGTTATCTCCGGAATAACTTATCCATTGGGTTTAGGGCACGCTCAGACCTGTTAATTCAGGTGGAGTCGATGCCTGATACCTGCATCCTGCAACAAATGACACAGTCAAACATATATAGACACACAAAAGCTGACACTAGGTGAAAAAGGAATCACAACATCGCAGGGCACTCGCAAGCGAGTGATGCGACATCATCCTTTCCACATCATATCAATCTAGGTTAGATAACACATAATCATAACCAAATCGAATCTACCTCATTATCTGAACAAAACCATATATTGAACATATAGGTGCATGAAATTGAATAAGTCTCAGAAGTACCATCATAACAAATAAATCTAATAGAATTAGTCCATGAGATCCATTATAACATATAGCAATTGTAGTAAGATCAACATCTTAATCATTGGAATGCAAAACAATGTCAAAGCCTTACCTTAATTATTCCTATTATTTTACCTTCATATTCATGCGCCTTGATCAGTTCACCTGTACATCCAAGGTGGGAATGGAGGCGCACTATAGAACTTATAAGTTGTCACAGGACCCAAAGTTCTATTGACCTGCATGTAAGAGAAATACAAATGTAGGAGGGTTTGAACCTAAACTACTTGATGTCAACCTTGGGTGCACTCACCTAGACTCCTTAGAATTAGTTATTAGAAATATAGTTCCAGTCACTCTATTAAAAGATCTATTAACAGTATGCCAATCCCATTGGCCACACCTAAATTAAAAAATCTACTACTAAAACCCTGCTCTAATCACAACTAAAGCAATGAGAACCACAAACCAAAATGAAAATGATTGATCCAGATCTATTTTTGTGGTAATTATCCTACACAAACATCCCATGGTGGAAAAGAACAAGTGTAATTTGCCTAATTATAATGCAAATGTAGTTTTCTAAAGTTGGTCATTCTTATTGGATTGGTGAAAATAGAGAAATGATTACAACTTTTTGCTTCAATATTTCTTTAGAATTCTATAAAATATCTTATTCAAATAGAAATAAATGCCTCTGTCAAATCATTAACTTGTCACCAAAGTATGTTATTGTATGAATGGAGATTGACATATAGAGCAGCAGAAAAAGAAAATAACAAAAGAAAGATAAGTACAACACATATCGTTACCAGAAGGGTCTAGAAGCTCTTTTAGATCTGAGGTGTATATAATGGGTATCACTGCAACATCGCACGGTTTGTTGTTGGGCATTGCGGTGATGCGGTGAATTTGATGAAATGACTATGACTCTTCAGTTCATTAGCAACATGACTATCATAGTTTGCATCTGCAATACATCTATACCTCTTTTGAAGAATTAATCACCAAAGCCTTTATAAAAACTTCTACACAAAATTCAATAATGAAGAATTTATGCACAAATCCTCTTTTAAATGATGCACAAAGCCTCCACCGCAACACCGCATGGTTTGTTGCTGGGCCTTGCGGTAATGTGGGTTGAGGCCCAGCAACAAATCGTGTGGTGTTGCAATGGAGGCTTTATGCATCATTCAAAAGAGGATTTGTGCATAAATTCTTCATTATTGAATTTTGTGCAGAAGTTTTTGTGAAGGCTTTGGTGATAAATTCTTCAGAAGAGGTATAGATGTATTGCAGATGCAAACTATGACAGTCAAGTTGCTAATGAACTGAAGAGTCATAGTCACTTCATCAAAAGACACTTGACCAAATTCTAATGCACTCACATTACACATGATGAAGATTCTATGATAACCGTAGCATGCATCATGAAGGAGAGTACAGTTATAAGCAAAACCTTTTTGGCTATAGGTAGTGAAGGTATGAAGATGAAAGGATAGTCACCCAAAGGATTGAAATGATAGTCTAAAAGCATGAAGATAAGGTAACTTTCTATGATGACTATCACAAAGGGATCAACATAAGTTTTAAAACCACAACCAACTAAGGAGGATTTCCATAAAGGTCATTGATGAAGGAAGGTAGAAAAGGACAGTCTTATCCATGAGTATTTGAGACCTTGACAAAGGTAGTGATAAATATAATTGAGGATAGTCAAATTAAATAGTCAAGGTTTTAAATAAAGACAGTCTTAATGACTGTCATGAGGAGTAAGGATAGTCTTTGACTGTAATAAATATAATCATCATTCACCAAAACCTAGGACATGTTAAATCAAGAAATGAGGCAAATCATATAAACAAAGGGTAAAGTCTTGAATGGACAGTTGAAAAGAGGAAATATAGTGACAGTCAAGGGTTCAATGGCTAGTGAATATGACTAAGGGACAGTCAAGGTTAGGATATAAGAGATGACTACCACCTAATCTCTAACTCAAGGCCATGGAATGACCATAGTGCCAATCATAATCCTAACAAGGTTACTAAGGTAGAGTAACATGAAGACTTCATCAAATAAAAATGACCACCAAGAATGGCAGTCAAGAACAATCCTCTCATCTGAATGATAATAAAGAGGAGTCTAGAAGGTAGTGAGCCATGTTAAGATGCATAAAAAAAGCTTTCAAAACATGACATTACAAAGAGGGAGAGTGGTCCCAATTGGATACCTACAAACCTTAACCATGGACATATGAATCTTTTTACTTTCGTTGGAAAGTCTTACTTTAATTAATTTTATTGCCTGTGTGCTTTGTGCTAGAAGGTATAGATGTATCGTAGTTGACAAGCTATATGAAAAAGACCTCAAGTCAACAGTCTATTAAAGAGATTCTTTGCACTAGACGACAAAGTTTTGATCAAAGGTATAAATTAAAGACAAACAACAAGGTGAGGACAGTTTAGAGTTATTATAGATATAGATAGTGGAAGTTGCTATGAAGAAGATGGTGAGTTTTATCATGAAGTCCAAGGGAATAAATGAGAAGTGATGGTCACCATTAAGCTATGTATCTACTGCTTCGAGCTTTGTATGGTGGGAGGCTATGTATCTGCACCTGCCTCCGCAATATAGAATAGTAGGTGGGACCTATCTCTACTACTAGTGAATCTTACCTTGTCATTGGTGGTGCTTGATACACCGAATCTACTGCTGGATCCACCACTCAATCAACAGCTCAATCTAGATCAAGATAAACTGATGCTTATACCCCTGTTTCTAGATCGACGGGAGAGTTGGATCGATTGCTCACCATAACACCGCACGGTGGTTATTGGGCCTTCACGGTGATATGGGGAAAGCTTTCTCCCCGTATCACTGCGAAGGCCCAACAACCACCGTGCGGTGTTGTGGCGACCCTCCCCGCATCACCGTGAAGGCGCAACAACCACCGTGTGGTGTTGTGATGGTCCATTAGATAAGTCCACATATTTAACCTTAGGTAAGTCCATTAGATAGGTGACAGACTGACATTGAATAGATCTTCATGTTTAAGAAATAAATGCCAAAATGAACAATTAGATCACTCTAGGCTTCTTGGTAAATTGAGACGACTTTGGCCAAACTACAATCTAAGTAAGATCTTTTATTGAAACATAGTCAACTTTCTAGCAGTTATATCTTGACACAAGGAAGATCCTTATTGAAGCCACTCCACTTGGGTGTTCTTGCATGCTATGAACACATTCATATTAAATAAGCTTGAAGGCTTGTAGACATATTTATGCTGACACAACCTGAAGGATTTCTGTTGATATTGTGCATGCTTGTTGGGTAAATTTGACATCATATTCCCTTTATATTGAGCCCATTTGATACAATAGCCTGTTTTGTAATATAATTATTTTATAGGTAAGTTGGAAATATTTGATAACTATATGCAGATCATATTGAGCCATGCAAGTAGCCAATGATAATGAAACTGTGTTAGAAACATACTTTGATGTAATTTTTGTATAATGGAAGGTTTCTTCTAAGTACTTGTTAGTCTTGTTTTGCAAGTCATTTCCAAATATTCAAAAATAACAATACCATTTGGTTTCTAATTTCAAACTTAAATATAACACGACTTACATAAATAAGTTATTACTCATTAATGTTTTGTTGGATAAGTATTTAATAATTAAGAGAGTCAATAGCATTTCATTTGTTAACATTTAAAAGTGTGAATTTAATGTTTGAAGCTTAATTTTTGTTTAACCTGATTACAGAGGAAGTGTTTCTAGACACACGACCACTAATTAGGTCTATTGTAGATGGCTACAATGTTTGCATTTTTGCATATTGTCAAACTGGATCTAGAAAGACCTTCACAATGGTATTTCTACTTACTTCTTTTCCATAATGTTTCAGCTCTAGTGATTAGGAGATTCCTTGGTATGTGTTAATTGTCTAAGGTCATTTGTTTCTATGCATAGAAGTTTATTGTAAGAATTCTTTATTTTTATTAGAATTTTCTCTCTATGGTCTTGATTTTTGCCATTGTTGTCACTTGTCTACAACCAAACTGGTCCGAATTCATGATCTGAGGAACACTGGGGGTTAATTACAAAGGAATAAATGATCTTTTTCAAATTTCACAAAAAAGAAGACAGTTGTTTAGATATGAAGTCGGTGTCCAAATGATTCAAATATATAATGAGCAAGTCGTGATCTACTTTTAAATGATGGGTCACAGAAAAGATATCCTCTCATGCATTATTGTTCACAAATGTGCCAATCAAACTTTAGTTGGTAAATTAGATAATTTTTCTGCAGTACAGTGTATTTTAATTGGGTGTTCTTTTCTTTATCTTGGTTCCTAATGGTTGTTGCTTTTACAATTCCTATCATGACTACCACCTTTCTAATTTCACTTAAAAGGCAAATTTTTTTAGTACTTTCCCTTTTATTTTGTGTGTTCTCATCTTGATTATTATCCTTTTCTTTATTGTTGTGTCCATTAACTATGCCTAAGAAATGTCAGCATTTTTTATATTTTTGTTGGCATATACTTGTTATCTTTGACTTACCTACACTTGGGATCCAAAGCATATCTTAGCACAGTGGACACAGTGTTCCTGATGCTAGCATGGTTCAAGTTGAGTCAATAGAAGAAGCTCTAGATTTGATGAAAATTGGTCAGAGCAAACTTCTCTGAATAGGATACTTTCTATATTGATTTCATAGCTCAAGAATTATGCGGCTACTAATTTTTTACTTGTATCAAAGCCTAAGGTTTGATCTTCTAGTATTTTTGGAAGTTCTTAAGCTTTCATAGCCTGAAAATGCAATAAAGATGAGGTTGCACATTAAATAATACATCTTTAACAACATTCTACAATACACATACATCACATATAGAAGAACACTTTTTAAAGCACACCATTTAAGATTGTAACACTATATGGTTTCTATGGATATTTCTGTTAACTTAGTTAAAGAATAGATGGTGCGTGGATGACCTGGAGGATTGTATGCCAAACTGAATGAGTCTCCTTGATGTTCTTTACAAGGTTTCTTTTTGCCAACCTGGCTTTATCAAAAAAACTAAATGGGAAACTTAATATAGAAAACATGGTGGCCATAACCCAGAAGTACACAACACTTAGGAAGCAATTCTGGATAAGACATGCAATTACAACCACTTTTTGATGGTTCAGAAGTTACTTTAAAATTACCTATAATCAGTAGTGGGCTATTTTCATTTGTAGACTTAACATGCACATCTATCTGATTTTATGATATGCATCTTCTCCTAATAATACAAAAGGGAATCACCCTTACTTGAGAGATTGTGAATTGATTGCAATATCAAGGGAGACCTATGATGTACATAATGATTTATATTGCAGAAAAAGAGCTTCCGTTCCCACTTCAGTTACAATCCCAACGAATTCATGCCTGTGAAGAAAAGTTATATTAATTTTTTGTATCAACAACCACACAGATGTGCAAATATAGTGCAGACAACAAAAAAATACAGAGGGTAAAAATAATACAAAAAGGGAATCACTCTTACCTAAGAGATTGTGAATTGATTGCAATATCAAGGGAGACCTATGATGTACATAATGATTTATATTGCAGAAAAAGAGCTTTTACACAACACCATTCTCTAGATTGGTACATGTTTGCACAGTCCATGGTGAAACCTTGTCACCCTTTATACCATTGTCATGAATTCCTTGAAAACATTATTTAATTATGACTTTTATATTGCCTTCAAGAAATTGTTTGTGCTCTATTGATTTATAGCTCTTCATACAACACTATGATATCTCCTTTGATGCCACTATCATATAACATATTTTATACCACTGTCATTGGTCTTCTCTCAAATTCAAACCTTACTCTTTTCACACTTTCACTCATAGGTTTTGAGTCAGGGGAGTCAAGTCTAGAATGTAACATTACTATTCCTATGTTTGCAATAAGAGAATATTATCATTTGAAACTAAAATCACTGTCACACCTCATTATTGATCTATTCCCTTTTTCAACAGTCATATGGTTGTGATATGCTTCTTCGCTATGATGACTAATTGTTGCATGATAATGTAGACTATCACCGTGTTTGTGTCACAGGGCATTTGACTGTATTATTAGATCATGTGTATTCTTATGGTCTCACAAACTCTAGGAAATAACCTAAGACCCTTAGATTGCCTTAATACTCTCCTCTAACCTACCATGCTCTAATAGTCTCTTACATTGTCCTTTATCGCCAACCATATACTTGTAGACTACTTTTAGAAGCTTTTTTACTGTCCTCTTTTATATTTTCCATAGGCTGTAACTCATCCATTAGCATCTTGAAATTTTAAAACAAGATGCTTAACACTTCTATCATGATTGTAAGTGTGATTGTGTAGGCTATCTTGTGACCTGCACAGGTGAGCTATGGATTATTTATCATATATCCTTCATGCACACTTGTCATACAGTCCCTAACTTATAATTGTCATCTGCAACATTTCTATGACAGAAAACCTTAAGGCCTAATTCAAGACAGTGTCTCATAAAAATCCTTATATACTACCTTCTACTCACACTCACAATGTGGAGATAGAAATCACTTACATACTTCTATGCCAAAGAATATGCTCTTGTTCACAATAATCTTAGGATTCACTTATATTTCCAAAAATCTCATTAAATCTCTTAGAGACACCACTCTTTAAACAACATTGCCATGAAAGGCTTGTCATACTACTCTTTGTCATTTGGTTTGACATGTCATTATACATTGCCTTCATATTCTCCATTCATTGTTTTTCATGAGAGAAATATTTTGTGAGTCCTCAATGAAACATCACATACCTATGACTTCCCTTGTGACTGTCATGAAATTCATTCATATTATCTTCACAAACCATTTACTTGAGTTATTGTCTTTTGACTTGATAACAATGACTTCTTTTTTACCTTGTCTAACAAGGTTTAACATGGAAAACCTCTATAGATTTTGATGAAGGTGCTAGGGTTTAATAGACCTAAGATCTTATCACTATTCATAGCTTTTAATATTCATAGAGACAAAATCTACCATGGAAAACAATGAAAAATAACTCATTTTTTATAAGTAGTAATTTGTGTTTTTCACATATTCATTTGAGAAATTAATATTCAAATGTCAATTTTAATTGGGTGTTCCTACTGCATAGCTTTGTAACATTTGCATCTAGTATCCCTACATTAGGAAGCTTATGCAAATATGAAATTCATGAAGAGATAGTGAATAGAAAAACACAGTCATAGTGTTATCTTTAATAGGTACAAGCCTGTGTTAAGGAAGGCAGTGAGCAGTTTTTGTCAAAGGATGGTGGGATAGCACTTAGAGATGCTTGGTCAAGAGGCAAAACATGACAGTCCTTAAGGGATAGATTGAGCAGTAGCAACCTCAAAATTACAAACTTATCCTTCAATCCCTACAATCATGTTCTAAAATTACATGGAAAATAGGTACATTTCTTCATTTAAATGACAAAAACACAAATCTTATCTAATATATTCAGTAGATCAAATATAGAGCACCAAGAAAAACTAATTAAAGGTAAACTTTAATTGTACTACCTGAATAAAATCAGAAATAGATAAAGGTTGTTTCAAACCCAATCAGTTTATATTTGAATGTATTAGAGGATGCGGAAATATGGGAGCATGAAAAGAAAAATGTCTAGAATTTTATGTGAATCTACAAATAGAATATGTATATTGGAGGCAATGTAAACCCCTAAATCCTTGATAATCTAAGCAAGGAATTTTTTTGCAATGTTATTGAGTTGGCTGCTTGGTCACCTAGTATATTGATTGTTCAGGGATATACACACCATTATATAAAGGATGTCTTATGTGGTAGAGATAGCCTCTACATATTGATAGCTGATATGTTTCAATATGTATTCATTCATATAAACTTACGTACATGCATATATACACTCTATTAGATATCTTTTCTTTTAGGATTAACCACTTGGAATATTTAATACTCAAGTGATTCTTTCAATGAGCTATCATTGTTACAATCATCCCTTTATATATAGAAATCTACACATTTTTACATGCATATATGTGTCTATGTGTATATGCATACAAACACACAAGTACATGTATACACATAAACATGGATATACAAATGTATGTATATATGTATAGAGTAAATTATATATGCAAATCTCTCTCAATCACCATTATATGGGCATTTGCATCAAGTCAAAAATTGTTGAATTAGGTATTTACTTGTATGTACCCCATATGTTGTTGGTGCAGGGTTGGGACATGCCTTGATTATAGAGCATGCTCCCTAGATTTGGGGACATTTAAAATATTATTTTTCCTAAACATAAAGCAAAGCAAAAAATACTAAGCAAACCTAGATACGAACAATTTGCAGCCATTGAAGACACATTTTGCATTATTTTCTCTTTATATTTTCAAGTACCAATACATTGACTTGGAAAGTAGCTACACATTTAGACACATTTATGCATCTCTCTATGGTTCAATGTTCCATTGAGCCCTCCAATTCTATTTTCTGGTGATGTAGGGGAGAGGGAGTATGTGGAAATCTAAAAAGTGAATGCCTAGAAACTCCCCTAAAATGCAAGGAATATAATTTGAATAGGAAATTACCATGGGAATGGGGAGTACGTGATTGGGCCAAGAGGATGAGAAAAAGGGAAATGCAAAACAAAGTGATGATTGACAAGTTTTGTACAAGGAATAGCTATATTAATATATATGAACAATAAAATGCTCTTTTATAGCTATATAAAAATTAAACTTCTAATTAACAAGTAGTGCAGCAATATTTATTTCATGAATTCACTATGAATTCTAGTTGACCAATAAGCACACCAGAAGATTCTAACTTAGTATGGTGATCCTCATATCATAAAACCATAAATATGTCAAACAAGACCCAATTTATATCACCAACATTGAAAATAACCATGTGAGAGGAAAACTCATCTTGAAGGAAGATAAAACTGATGGAAACCATGGTTGGAGGTAGAAGCAGGCCCTAAGTCCATATCAAAGTGTAGGCGTTGAAGAATTAACATCATCATTATCACTAAATGAGGCAAATAAATTTTGATAATGCCCATAGAAATTAAGCTTAGATCGAAGGGCCTGGTGTGACAATCTTGTGGGAGTGCAATTAAATTTTCTTGGGAGCTTTTATCACAACTACCAAAAATTAGAGAGGAAGTTAGCAATGAGCATTTGTTTCAATCTCTTGGAGTATGGATAGGAGTGAGGAGAAGTTGTATGTTTGTGAAGAACATCATATGTACTGCTTTAAACAAAAAAGATGACATTTTAAACAAAAACCCTTACATTTGGAAGCTTTATAGGGCTTCTCAATATAAGCTCAAAAAACACCAAAATACGGGAAGAAGTCTGCACTAAGTCAGACTACATTACCGATATTCTTGTGTCCTAAAGTTATACTTGCCTAAGAAGTCCTCTATTCTCCATCAAACATCTGCAAAAAGGCTCAAGCTTCAAACCCTAATCCTCTTCATACATGGCAAACTCATTCATTAATGAGCATCTAGTGAGAACAAGATGAAGGATTTTTTGTACTAAAGATATCAGTTCGAGCTTACATTCCTTTGTGAGGCTCTCGGCTCTCAAACTAAAGAAAGGATAGTGAAGGAAATATTTGCATCCCACCAATAATTTCCCAATTGTAGCAATGGAGAGGAAATGATTAGCATGCCACCAATAATTTTTCAATTCAAAATATTTTTTTTAATTACCCACTTTATTTGTGTGACTAACTATTTAGTCATTTTTATTTGTATGACTAAATAATTTTTTAGTTGACAATCAAGTTAGTCATTTATTTACTCATTTATAGTTGGGTTGTAAAAAATTAGTAGAATTTTTTAGTTGTTGTGACTAAAAGTTTTAGTCACGTAGTCATTTATTTGCCAAATTCTACTAGTGGATGTCGGCATAGGACCCAAATAACGGTCATAAAACTGACATTTAAATTTAGGGCAGACCCAAAATAGGGCAAGACTAGGGCGTTAGCACCCAAGTCCACCCTACTATTTTTGTTCAAGAATCATCAAACTATAACCCCTAGGTCCTATTTGCCATAAGACTTCAGGGTTTTCTCATCGAGAGTTAAAATTATCATGCAAGATGCTCTAAATGCATTCTAAAGACCCGGGAGCTCAACCTTAAGAGGGAAAAGCCCCCAAGGGGACATTTTTTGACATAACAGGTATTATTCCCACTTGTATTGTTGATCCATGCAATACATTCCTAATAGATCCTCTACCACCTAATTTACTCTTTATGTCTACCTATATATGTTTAGATGATAGGCAGTGCTAAAATTTAGAGTTGTGGGGTTGTACCCAAAGGCTAACTATAATGTTGTCCAAAACCTTAATGTCATTAGATCATATATCTATCAAATATGATCTTTTTTGGTACTCCAAGAAGTCTAAAAATTTCTTTTATGAATATTATTTCTAAGGTAGGGGAATTGTCCTTTAGATTACCTATTATAAAGTGATCAACATCATGCTTAAAAGACATTAATGGTAGGCCTTGTAAAAATCCATACTTATGGTTTGTTATTTATAGTCAGAAATGTCATGTGGATAAGATAAACTATCTAGATGCACATGCATGGACTTGACCCATTGACACTCCAAACATCACACTACAAAGTTTGCTACCTCTCTCATCATTCCTAGCCAAAAATATAATGACCTAAGATTTAATAATTGTTGGGAAAAAGGTGTTGTTCACCTTGCATAACATTAATTAATTTAATTATGTAAAATAAATATTCTTTTGTGGTGCATCTTAAGTGATGTGTTCAGCCACATTAAATATTTATTTGTTATCACTTGTAAAAGTTGTATTTAATATTGGGAGACATAAGGCAAATATTTATTATTTGTGTAAAATAATAAATATTGGGGTCAATGGTTTTGTGCTCATGGTTTTGAGTCATATTGTTTTATCCAATACCACAAGTTGTGTTTGTGTGAGCTTAAGTCTATAAAAGCAAGCACATGGGTAGTGGTTAGGGTTGGCTCTTATTTTATAGGCTGTGTGAGAGGCTATCATTGTATTGAGTTTTCTCTTGTGAGTGCACATTGCAAAGCATGGCATGGGATGCGTAGATTCATGCTTGGATACATGGAGGTTGTAGTAGAGGAGCTTGATGTTTCAGAGGTGTTCATGGAGACTCTGTGAGTGTATTGTAATTTCTTTTTGTTGAATAATACATTGAGTATGGATGCTTTTGGAGGCTGGGTTTTTCCCCTCAATGAGGGTTTTCCCAAGGTATATATTGTGTTATCTTGTTGATTGCCTATTGATCTTTGCATTATGGTAAATCTGTAAGATTGTATGCATCATTATCTCCTTTGGGTAATGTGGAATTGGTTTGATCTACCTATATAGTCCTAACAAGTGGTATCAGAGCTTTAAGTCTTTTTCATGGCTTACATATACTTACAAGTTGCTTGTATGTGCTTGCATGTGATGTATCCATACATTTATGGTTCTAGGTGTTTTCACATAACCATGTTTTGGTATAACCCTTGTGTGTGTAGATCGGGTGCAAAATGGAAGCCATGGAAATACATGGAAGGATTGAGGGCATTACAAGGTTTTGTGCAGGTTGTATTACAGATTGGGAGTTCTAGGTATTAGAGATTTGTTGTGTATGTTGCAAATCTAATGACTGAAAAATCATGGTTGAAGAGGGTTTTCTTGGTTTGCTTGATGAGGATTTTGAGAAGGAATTTTCACAAATGACCTCCTGGGACAAAACGGACCTTGCCATTAAGTCCAGGAGGCCCGAGAGGTGAAGATTCATATAAAATTTGCCTATGTTTGGTCACAGGAGAAAAAAGTAAAAATATTTGCCCCTAGGTACGCCATATGGATTTTTGTTTGCAGAGGCAAATTTTCTTAGAAAAAATGAAAATCCTACATTGTCTATAGTTTGGAAAATTTTTCATTAAAAAAAATTAAACTATAGTGGAAAAATCAAAAAGCAAGATAAACAAAAAACAAAAAAAAAATCGAAAAGTGGCAAGGGGTACGTAGACCCCCCATACCACGACCCTGCGCCTGTGTCTGTGCACAGCATGGCGGGCTGTTGACCTTGCTGGCTGGCGTGGCCATGGCCTGTGGCCCTTAGGCCCCTAGTCTGGTGTCAATCTGGTAGGCCAAGCCCTGGCCGACGGCCGGAAACCTTCTCCAGGCCGGCAGTAGGAGCCCCACTGGGCACTATAATTTTTTTTTGCAGCAGTCAAAATTTAATGACAGCAGCCGGTAAATATTTAGCTAGCATTTAAACTTTCATAAAATATAATTTGGACCCCAAACAAAATATTAAACCCCTTTGAAATTCAATTTTGGAGTCCATGACAATTAAAGCAAAATTTAGAAAACTTGTGAAATCTACCAATCAAAGATGACGTCAACCCTACGCCACATCAGCACAGTGGACCCACTTATGCCTAGTTAGCATGATGATGTCAGTGATGACATCATGCTTACATCAATAGTACAGATAGGGTCCCATGGGGCCATTTTTAGCCATGGGAGGGTATTTTTTCTCGGGAGGCATAACTTTTGCCCACAGTGTTGGTTTTTCAACTTCTTATAGGCGTCGGAAAGGTCTCTTCAAGAACTACATAGTGATGCAAGTTTGGTTGTCATATTGTTCTGTTTGTATCAGAATTTGGTGCCTAAAGCCAAACATTGCTCTGGTACCATTTTATGCTCATAACTTTTGCATACGGAATCAGATTTTCAATTTTGGATAGGCGTTGGAGAGCTATTGTTGTGTACTACAGAATGGATCGTGTACTTTTTTAGTTTGGTGTGCAGAGAGAGTTTGGTACTTGTTTGGTCACTTGTGGGAGCCAGATATTTAGGGTGCGATTTTGAGAGCATTCTGATGGATTTTTTGACACAAACTTGTGGGAGTGCATGTTGCTATGTGACCATCAACATGGTATAGCAAGTTTTCATATTTGTGCTTCTAGTTACAAGTTTACATGTGTTTTCAGAGTTTGAGCTTTGATGGAGACAGTTACACAGGTCATCTTATGGTTTGAGGACATGATTGATATACGTGTGAGACTTGGAGTCTCATTTCAGTGGGAGTTGAGTACAGGTACAGTGATGATGATTATGGTGTCATGGATATGCAAGTACACTTTTGCATTGACACAACATGATCATGTATGCAATTGATAGGTATGGGCTATAATGTTTGATTCATGATTATAGGTGGTGTTGTGGTGTAGTTTTAGGGGATTGATCTTATCTCCTGGATGCTTGGTAGTTCCTTGACGATGGTTACTTGTGTTGTGGACTTGTTTGGCAAATCGAATCTAGCATTGATTTGGTGTTTGTCTTGGAGTCTATAGGTTTTCTTCTTTGATATCTCAGTTTGCAAGTTACTAATGTGATGATGAGTTTGCATATTACATATGTTTTAGATCTTTGAGTTATGTAGTTTTGTAGATTAGCTACCCCTTGGCTACAATGAGATGACTCGTATGTGGACTGTCTTTATCCACGAGATTGATTCAGTGTTTATGCAAACTTTGTTAGTTGGCCTTGTTTGTAGTCATGTGTACATTGGTATGTAGTATTGAGATAAGAGGATGGATGATTAGAGTGCTTGGATAGTCAGTTATTGGGACTTATAGCATGTATATCATGATATCATGGATAGCTTGGATACATGGTTTTATGTGAGCTTTTGACAGTGATGGTTTTATCTTCTTAGTTTGGAGATCATGATTTTACTTTACCTTTTGGGAGTTGTTGTTACAGTAGGATTTCTTGATTGTGTTGAGGCCATGGATAATCTTCATTTAGAAGATTGT
Source organism: Cunninghamia lanceolata (assembly GCA_027924645.1). Lineage (NCBI taxonomy): Eukaryota > Viridiplantae > Streptophyta > Pinopsida > Cupressales > Cupressaceae > Cunninghamia > Cunninghamia lanceolata. The sequence goes on along the minus strand of BSBN01000847.1, from coordinate 4,199,489 downwards.
TACTTTGTTGCCATCTATAGCTCAGTGTCACGATTCGATGGGAGCTTTGGCAGCGATATGGATTCATCATTAGTGATGGATGATCTTCTTCAGTGGTTGTGGGTGTCTTGGAGAGGCTCTTGGATTATGATTCATGTTTCAGTGAGAGTACTTTGACATCCTAAGTTCTATCATTAGTAGATGGTTATCTTCATGTTGTTGGAGGTTTTGTCATCCTTGTTTACCATGGTGGACTCTTGGAGTCTTTGGTTGAGGTGCCAATTTATGACTTGTCAGTTTGACATGTTTATCCTTTGTTTAGAGATGTTGGTATTGTGTCATGATTTACTCTTGATACCAGTTTTGAGTATTGACATGATACAGGTTCTCTTGAGAAAAGATGAGTGCATTGATGCATGTGATCTTCTAGAAGGAGATGGTTAGATCATGAGGTCATGATGGGTTCCTTGTACATGTGCAGTTGGAGCTTTGACTTTGGTCTTGTATGGTTCTCTTGAGACAAGATGTGTGCATTGATGCGTGTGATCTCCTTGGAGGAGATTTTAGATCATGTTGTCATGATTGGATTCTTGATTCTGTAGTAGGAGCATTGGCAGTGATCTTGTATGGTTCTCTTAGTACTGATTACATTGATCATGTGCTTGGGAGCTTCATGATAGTGCAATGTTGCATTTGGAGTTTAGCATGGATTGATCATGAAGGTACTCTTGGATACTTGGAGACTTAGGTGAGGCTCGAGTTCTCTTTAGATTATAGACACTTGTTGAGACAGTTACTCATTGGAGATTTTAGCAGATAGACCAAGGAGCCTACACCTAGATATGGATGTGAGTTCATTATGGACCTAGAGGAGATTGTTCTTGGAGAGTTTTTTGTGACTTGGTGCATCCTGAACGGGAATTCTCATTCCCCACTCTTGGTCTACTCGAAAGTACATCATCTATAAGGTATTGCCCATCCTTTTAGATGCATTTTGCTTTATTTTTGTATCTTCTCATGGTTATGGATCTTGAGCTATGGTTATTGGTTTTGGAAGGTTCATTTGAGGGACATTAGCATGGTTATCTCTTTGTTCATATGGTTTGATTTATGATTTCCATTATGAGGAGTTTAGGAGATGTGATTGGGCTTATTCCTGGTTATGGAATAATTATGAGTTTGATGTACTTTGATTAGAGAGGCTTACATCCATGTTAGTTACATGGTATATATGTTAATTTGATCTATGAGATTGAATGATTGGGTGTTGTTAAGGATTTTCATTTTGGGTCATAAAGGAGATCATACTTGACACAGATTTGTACTTTGAGGTGTTGGTAAGACATTATGATTTATAGGTTTTCTCTCTTTGTCTTGTGGCTACTTCCTGGAGGATCATGTTGATATGGTTGGACTTGGGATAGTTATGGTGACATGTTGTGAGAGAGTATGCAGTGATTTATCTTGCATGTGTGGATCATTATGATTGTTCTTGATACTACATTGGCTTGTTGATGAGCCACACCTCAGTTTGAGTGTTGATTGGTAGACTTGGTATGTCTTGGATCTATTTTCAGATTTGACATTACCCATGGAGTGGGAGCTCCTGGATGAATGGTTTCTTCATTGACAGGTTTTATACATGGAGTTTATTAGTGTAGTATATGGGTTTGATATGTTGTTGGCATGAGTTTATTGATGTTGTTGATACCTATGAGGTATGGATAGTTGGATGTATTATCATATGTTGTGGTGCTATTTCCAGTCATGTGGGTTTTTTTTACCTTTGATATCTACTTGGATACTTTGTTATCACTTGGATTTGATGCTTGTATTCATTGGATTGGTGCATCTTCACCTAGGCACGTTCCTTTTCTTCCATAGGTGGCATGTTGGAGGATGGGAGGAGTTCTTGCTTGAGATGGTGGTTACTTTGTTTTTATTGTAGGTATCTTGATGGAGAATGAGAGCATGTTGGAGATTCATGTGGTTTCATGTTTACCTATAATGATGTATTGAACATTGATTGACCCTTATGCAAAGTATACAACAAGTGGGAGAATGTTGGGAAAAAGGTGTTGTTCACCTTTCATAACATTAATTAATTTAATTACGTAAAATAAATATTCTTTTGTGGTGCATCTTAAGTGATGTGTTTAGCCACATTAAATATTTATTTGTTATCACTTGTAAAACTTTTATTTAATACTGGGAGACATAAGGAAAATATTTATTATTTGTGTAAAATAATAAATATTCGGGTGAATGGTTTTGTACTCATGGTTTTGAGTCACATTGTTTTTATCCAATATCACAAGTTGTATTTGTGTGAGCTTAAGTCTATAAAAGCAAGCACATGGTTAGTGGTTAGGGTTGTCTCTTATGTTACAGGTTGTGTGAGAGGCTATCATTGTATTGAGTTTTCTCTTGTGAGTGCACATTGTAAAGCATGGCATGGGATGTGTGGATTCATGCTTGGATGTATGGAGGTTGTAGTAGAGGAGCTTGATGTTTTAAAGGTGTTCATGGAGACTCTATGAGTGTATTGTAATTTCTTGTTGTTGAATAATGCATTGAGTATGGATGCTTTTGGAGGCTAGGTTTTTTCCCTCAATGAGGGATTTCCTAGGGTATATCTTGAGTTATCTTGTTGATTGTCTATTGATCTTTGCATTATGGTAAATCTGTAAGATTGTATGCATCATTATCTCCTTTCGGTTATGTCGAATTGGTTTGATCTACCTGCATATTCCTAACAATAATATCTTATTTACTCTTTAATGTCTAGAATAAAAAATCATTATGAGCTTCTTGCATCGCCTTGGTTCTTAAGTCCCCACTATGTTAATTTACATTCTATCTCTAAAATATAACAAACCATCATCTTCTAAATGGTATCCTTGAAATTTAAATAATTATGTATTCCCTTCCAAGGCTTCTTGCACCTTCTAGTAATGTGGATCACCTAACAAGTTGTCTAATACTTGTTGCCTAAATGGTATTCTTACAACTGGCATTATTATAATATGACTACACCGACATGATATGCCTACACCTATTCAGCACACGAATAGCTAGATTATCTTTTCCTTTAATATATTTTGTTTCAAATGCATACTATAATAATAGAAATTACATACCCTTCAACTTCTTTTACTATGGTTTTGTACTTATTTTAGTGTTCACTAGGACCTCATTTAACCTTGTTTAGCCTATAAATTTCTCCCCAATGATCACAAAGACATGAAATCATATTTTCCCATCCTATCTTGATCCCCTTAGTCTCTCCTAAAATTAAGCCCTCTAGCATTAAAATACATGGGCATTATTGCCTATGCCCCTTGACCCATGGGGCTAGTTTAATGAGTTTTTCAAAAAATTAATTCTTAGCTCATTTATGATCCACCTATCACATCCTCAACATTGACTTACCCTAAAACTTAGTAAAAACCTATAAATAGATGGCTCTTCATCCACTTCTCATAACATGAATCCACTTTTTACAAAGCTTGCTTGTACAATCATTCTCTTTCCATTCATCCATTATTGTGGATGCTCATCAAGGAGAATATGATAAATCTTCTTCATTGAAGATCTTACACTTTGGATTAGTCATTCTCTCTTTTTTAAATCCCTTTTTGTTGATAGATTTTCTCTTTTCCCCCTAGTTACTTTCTATCTATTTTCTCTTCATCCCAAGCCCTTAGAATCCCAATTCGTATGCCCAAATTTGCATACACCCTATCTAGTATCCCCTCTTTCCATCCTCTATCCATAAATAACCTTATCATTTTCCTTTTAATCATCCTTATCCATCTCCTTGTTCATCACTCTTGTTGCACACACCACCTAGAATTTTAGTTTGTTTGCCCGCCATTGTTGCACTCTACCATCCTTACCTAGGTTTGTATATAACCATTTTCCTATTTCCAATGTATATTTTTTTGGAATTACCCATAAGGGGGATAACTCAAGTAGGATCCCCTTTAACACTTTATTTTACAAGGTTTTCTAGTTTATAAGTGTTTTTGTATGGATTTGGAGGAAGTGATAGGAGATAAAAATATATTACAAGACCTAACAAAGCTTCCCCAAAAATTGTAGAGTATTTTGACCCAATGCATGCCCCTCATGGTACATATGCTCCCCTTGGAATTCTCCTTAAGTGGTGCACCTAGTTCTATTGATTTTTCCTCCAAAGTTTCCCTAAAACTTCTCACAATCATCCTTAATCCATTTTTAGCTTTCAGATCTAGTTTATCATAAATGTAGTTGTTCCTTTTTGTTTGTTTTCTATTCATTCTCCTAGTCTTATTTGTATACTTAAACCCACTTATTTCTATTGTTTCTCTCTATTTGTTGTGAACAAGGTCAAGTGACAAGAATTTCCAAGCTTAAGAACACCTCAAAAAGCATCCATTTTAGTTTCAAAACTTTTTGACAAGGTGTCAGACTTGCCCCCTAGGTACATTTATAATACCCTACACATATGGTAATACATCTACTCCCCCTTGCATAGTTGACCACACCCTTTTGTCACTGGATGCCTCCTAGATCTCCCAAATTCACCAAGCAACTTCCTTTGGTCTTTTACAACCCTTTTTCACTCCTAAAATCAATTTTTGATAGGTACATGAGTCCCTTCTTCTCATTTAAATTTCAATAGGCATTTGATTATTTGTGTTTCTAGTCTTAACTCCTTGTATTTACTTCTCATAGATTATATATGAAAATTGTAAGTATGAATCCTTAATATTTGCTTAATTTGAACTAGTTTGTACATTTAAAAGAATACTATCATAAAACCTAATTATCCTCTTTAGATAGTTCATTTTTCCTATTGCATGGGGTTAGACTATGAAGATGACATCCCTTCAAAAGTAAAAGTATGCACAAATCAAATCAAAGTAAAGTAATAAAACCCCAATCTGTACTGCATATCACCTCTTATTATCATTCCTATCACCTCATGCCTTATCACTATTCTATCTCATATCCACACTTATTATTTCTACTACCATTGCACTCCTATAAACTTTGGAGCATTGTATTATTTGTTCCCCTAGTCTTAGACAACTACATATTTCCTACTTTTTCATCCCTTGGTGTTATCTTTCTTCTCTCCCTTAGAGAAATTTACCTCATCGGTACATAGTAGGATTAGGTGTGTTATTCACCTTGCAAGTCCTAGTTGAATAATGTTGTAATCTAGGTTAAGGGTTATATTGCTGTATTATTTTATGTGTGTATCTCCAAAGATCATGGAATGGGTGAAATAAGATGCCTATGTGTGAGTTAGAGGAACATGTGGAGTGGAATATTATTCTAGATGCTTGGAAATATTGTTTGTAAGGTGTATAATGTTGGAGGTTACATTGTAAGGTATCATTAGACACTTGGCATGAAGTGCAAGGGAATCTATGACATTTTATGATATTGTAAGATGTGTAAGAAGCATCTATGACATTGTAATATTTGTAAGAAAGCATCTATGATGATGTGTAAGAAGTTGGTTATCTTTTTTAGACTTGGTTAGTTGTTATTTTGTCCTATAGTGGGTTGTTTTTATCCTCTAATAAAGTTGGTTGACCAAGTTAGTGGAATGGCATAAGAACCCTCTAGAAAGATGCTTGTAACTCCTAGACACGTGTCATGAGGTCTCTTACCATTTTGACCACTTAGCTCATGGTTTTGAGTTGATGGTTTATAATACTGCTTGGTGGTTTTGTGCCTTGCTTGACCTATAAAATCAAGCACGTGGTTAGTAGTATGGAGTAGCATTGGAGCAAGGAGGTGTTACTAAAATGTGACTAGATTTCCATTATGGATATTGTATGGTATAATTTTTTTTGTTTGTTATTCATTATAATATGTAATATGTTTATGGACGTTTGGTTGCATGTGTGAGATGTGAAAGGTTTCCAAAGAAGAAAGATATTGTGTGTTATTTTCTAGACTGAAGAACATGGTGTTAGAGATGGGTGTTGATCTTCATGCTATTGAAACTAGTTCTTTTTATTGTAACCTTATTTTTGTTAAATAATACAAGGGTTTCATGGTGTTTTGAGGGTGTGTTTTTTATATGAAAGGGTTTTCCCCATGTAACTCTTGTGTCCTTTCTTGGTGGATGTTCTTTCTTATTTATCTTCTCTTCTTTTCTCTCATTTTGTTTTCTCCTAAAATTACATTTTACGATCTATTATGATACTAATTTTTTCTAGATCTATAAACTATACAAATCTCTTCCTAATAGTAATGGCATAAAAGAGCCATATTTCCCAACATTTGGTATCAAATCTTGATTTTTAATTATGGGTATTCCTCCATTTTGATTCTTTGAGCCTCACAAAGATTATGGGAATATGTAGGAAGGAATGGGATGATTTTAATGCTTGATGGAATGAGAGTTTTTGTGCTTGATCTCATTTCTAATAAATGGTGGCATACACTTGCAGAATGGCAAATGAAGAAGTCTAAAGAATGTTTATCACTATACCTAGAAAAACTCTAGATCACATGTAATGGGAGTTTTAGGTAGTGATGTGAATCTATCTATTTGTGGCATGGTCTTCTTGTTGGTAATTTTGGTTGTGTTGCTAACTTTTTTGTGAAGCTTATTTTAGTTTGAATATGGTTTCATTCCAATTACAACTATGAAAATTTTTAATTTGATCACCATTGTGAACTTTGCTTATTATAATCACTAACTAGTTGATTATGTGAAAAGGGGGATGCCTTTCTTGGAATGTGTGGTTTGTGGTTGTAGAGAAAGCATATTGGTTAATGGTGAAAATTAGATCTACAATTGGAAATAATAAATAAATTTTTCAAGAGTTAAAATGAACAATATATGGTTACTCTCTTTAGTTTTGGGTTATTGGAATATGTAAACAAAATATAATGAAACCATATTTTATGTAAAGCTCAACTTTTTATTTGAAGGGTCTATATTGGTAGAAGATTTTTGTGCATAGACATGACTACATGGTGGATGGATACATGTTATGGTTGGTCATTTAATACATCTTAGTGTACATAGATTAACCTTCATTGTGTGCTCACTTGATTTTGGGTGGTTTACATGCTTGCCTAGCTAGTCATATTTTGTGGCTTGATAGGGAAGAGTTTCTCTATATGAATATACTAAATACTTTATGAGAGAGATGTGTAAATGGTTGAAATTGCTTGTTTTGGTAGTTTTGGAATTCACATTAAAGTTTGGAAGCAAAAATGGGGTTGCTTGGTTGAGAAGTTGCACAGGAGGAAATCCTATTGCATGGGTTTTATGTAATAAGTGGTGCTAACTTTTAGGGTGATCTTTCTTATAGAATTAAGTCAAAGGAGAAATAATAACATGGTATATTGGTGACAAGTAAGTGATGATATTTTTAAGGTTACTTAACTATATAAGAAAGGATGATCAGAGACTATTCATTGCATGGTAGTTTGCAGTGGATGAAAGGTTTGGTTGCAAGATTTTGTAGCTAATGCAAGAATGCCTGGTTTTGTTATTATTCTTGGTGTATTATCTTTAGTGTTTTTGATATTATAAGTCAGAAAAAACCAGGGGTCGAACCCTTACAACAGAAGCCCAAAAAGGAACAGCAAAGGCTCAAGAAGAAAAAGAACCACCAAACCCAACAACAACATAAACATCATTAACAATCGATAAACATAAGAAAGTAAAAACAATAGTCTAACAATAGATAAACAGAAAACAAGTAAACAAAGCTAGGGAGAAACATCCTCCCAGCCTTTAGCCAGAAATTCATAAATCTTATCAAACTCTTTAACTTTCTCTTCATCCACTCCATAGGCAAGGGTGTCGTGTTCCTGCAACAGAGACAAGTTGAGCATAGTCGTGCAGCATAACATACTACTGATAAAGCATCTCATAGATTAGACCTTTTGCTCCAGGGATTCCACACGGCCTCTGAGAACATCAATTTCATCCTCCTGACCATCACCTTCTTCAGCCTCCTCCACAGTCACCCTCTCCTCCTCTTGAGCATTATCATCAGGTCCAACATCCCCTCCATCAGTATCCTCATCCTGCATCTCCTTATCCTTCGCCCCTTTAGTCCCCTCTGAGATCTCTTGAACCTCAATGTCATCACCTTTAGACTTCTCCTCTCCTTGAGTAGAAGACCCAGAGCCACTTTTAGAGTAGTCAATTAGTTTAGCCTGAGGGGCTGGTTTGCTAGCAATTCTTCTAGACCTTCTAACCCCTGATGAGTAGCACTCATTCTTAGCTTTGACCACAGTTTTAGCTTTAACTTTTGTTAGTGGCCCCTTACTATCACTATTTTGATTCTTGTGGGCCTCCATTATATCCTCAACTTCAGTAACCTCCATTGTAGACAACATCTCCTTCAATTTATGTTTCCTCCCTTTCACACTTCCTTTAGAGGTAGGAGAATGCATAACCTTTGCAGTATTCTCCTCCAGGGTTTCAGAAAAGGAAACCCCTTTTAGTTTCTAATTGTTGGGGGTAGAATTATAGGGCTCCTCAGAAGATATAGCAGCACTGAGGGGGTATCCACAAGGATTTCAACAATAGTGGGTTGAATTGGTTGCGGCAGGTCTAAGGCAAGATGAAACTTATATAGATGATGGATAAGGCCTTGATGAAGGGGAACTGGACACTTTGAGGGATTCTTATCCAATTTAGCTTTCACATGGTGGACAGAGTTTTCCAAAGAGGACATCAAATAAAAAGGAAAGCTAATAAGAGCATTTCTCCTAAAATTATTAAGCAGGGGAAGATGATAATTATAAAACCTGGTAAAACACCCTTCTAGGCTGAAATATTTCATCAGAAGGTAGCACATCTCATCCCATGGCTCTAGGAGCTTTGCATGATCCAACTGTCCTTGATAAGGGACAAGTTCCTCCCCCTCACCCAAAAAAAGCTTCTGATTGTGGTGGTCAGCCACCTTAGCCTTTCTCTTCAATTTTGTTCCTTTCATAGAAAGGCCATTAGCCATCGCAATGAATTCCTTAGAAATTTCAAACCCTATCTTGCCAATTTTAACTCTGTTGTTATCCCACGACAGGGCACGCTGCATAGAAAGGTTTTCGTCATGACCATTAAGGCATTCAAGGAAAGGAATAATGCCTTCTTCTTTACAATAGTGCCACACAACAGCATTATCCTTGAATTCACTGCAAGAGATGGGTTCAATGCAAATTTTGTCCCCCCCATGATCGCCTTTTCTTCAAACCCACAGAGCATAGGATAATAGCACTTATGAAAATCATTGTGTCTTCTTCTTTCTTCAAAGTACCTGCGAGTATTAACTCTATAGGCATAAAGAATCAAGAATATGAAATAAATGCGGAAATTATTTAGCATCCTTAAGTCATTATTACTTAGATACGCCACCTCATTCTCTAACTGCTACAAGTCCTTCCCATGCTCCAAAATCATACAATTAAACTTCCTATCAACATCAAACAACCAAGTCAACTTATCACTGGAGATCATCAGTGCCGAATTGGCATCTATCAGAAAAGTACGCTTCATCATAATTGCAATGTCCTTTATCAGCCATCTTGTCTTACCACAAGAGATCGGCTGTGCCAAGTTGGCATTCCCAATGTGATGTGGCATCATTGGAAAATCATATCTTTTTAATTAACTCCCCTATAGCACGAGGGATATTATTGCATTGGCGCCAACATCACCAATTTTCAAATTGCTGACCATGATTAGCAAGTGCATCAGCAACTTCATTCCCCTCTCTGTAAATGTGAGAGAAATCTACATGGGTAATACTCTAAATAAGAATTTGAATATCAAAAATGATATCCTTAAGTCTCCACCCACACACCAAAACCTTGGTAACAACATCAATTACAAATTTAGAGCCACCCTCTATATGCAAATTTTGAATAACCAATGTGATTGCCAATTTGATACCCCATAAAAGTGTTGAGGCCTCGGCAAAGTTATTACTTTGAAGACCTAATCCTCCAGCATAGGCAGCAACAAAATCCCCTTTGTCATTCCTGATAACCCCACCACCACTAGCCTTACCATCAAATTTTGAAGCTCCATCAAAATTTAATTTGAGCTAACCAGACTTCGGGGGGGTCCGTCTAGTATTTAATCTCATGACTTGCTTGGAATTGTCAAAAGCAGAGATTTGATTAAGTATCCCTCAATTAGCAACCATACTTTCCTCTTGTTGGGTGAGAGGTTTGTCAACAGTTTTGACATGAGAATTGGTAACACTTTCAATAAGGTTCTTAGAGAAAGACTGGTAAACTTGAGAACAATCTTTGACAAAATCTCTAAAAATTATGTTATTCATTTCCTTCCACAGTGTCCAACCAATAAAGGGAAGGATTTGGTTCCAAAGCTCCACTAACTAGGGTTGGGAAAATGTAGGAACCCAGTTCGTAATGACTTCCTTAATATCTTTATTGCAGACCCACTGTAATCCAAAGTTCAGAAACACTCTACTCCATTATTCTTTGGCAAACTCACAATGCAGAATCAAATGAGGAACAGTTTCCTCTTCCTTGAGGCACAAAACACATCTATTAACCAGAGAAAAAACCCTTCTTTGAAGATTATCTTGAGTTAAAATCTTATTATGGGCCACAGTCCACTAGAACATATTAACTTTAGGAATAAGATTGTGGTTCCAAACTTTCCTCCAAATCTCATCATATGATCTTCTGAAATCAGCAAATGGTAAGCAGATTTGACAGAGAAGAGACCTCTTTTATCTACAGTCCAAAGTAACTCATCTGATCTAGGAAAGAGAGGAATTCTGGATCTCAACAACATCTACTGAATAGAATTCATTCAAGAGATAAGCTCAGGATGATTGGTACAACACTCAAGAAGGTTTTTCCAATGTCTAACTCCATTCCCTTGTTGGATATACTGACAAACTTTAGTACCAAAATAATGTTTGGCAATCTTAGTAATAACCTCATTACCCTCTTGGATAGAAAGGGCCTTGTCATCCACCCATGGATCCTCCAAAAAAATTATGAGGTTACCATCCCCCAGTTTCCACTTTAACCCCTTTTTTATTAGACTTCTAGATTTGATCATTTTGTTCCAAATCACTGACCCCTGAGGGAGACCCTCCTGATAAAGGAAGTTATAATTATCAGCACCCTGTAAATACTTAGCTTGCATAATTATCCCCCATTCTTTATTATTACTGATAAGATTCCAATTGATTTTGGATAATAAGGCTTTGTTCAAATTTTTTATAGCTCTGATATTCAGACCACCATGAGTTTTGGAAAGGCAGACCCTCTCCCATTTGACCAGGGACATTCTCTTCTTCTCTTCCAGACATGTCCATAAGAAAATTCTTTAGATTTGTTCCAGTTTGTCAGCTATATACTTGGGCATTTTAAATAGAGAGAGAAAGTAAGTGGGAATACCTTGAAGAGAGGCCCGAAGAAGTTGCAATTTACCAGCACTACTCAGAAGTTTACCTTTCTAGCCAATCAACTTATTTTGAGTTCTTTCCAAAATACTATTCTAGAAACTCAGAGTAACTTCCTTGACAATTAAAGGAAGTCCAAGGTAGATTGAAGGAAGATCAACAGCTGCACATCCAAGGATGTTAATAATTTTCCTCTGTAGGTCTCCTAGAGTGTTGAAGAAATAAACATTACTCTTATGGAAGTTGATGTGTTGACCAGAAGCCTTGGCATAATCATTGAGGATATTTCTCCAACTACGGGCTTCCAAGACTAAAGAAATGCTAAAAAGGATGGTATCATCCACAAACTGTTGAACAGACATAGGTGGGAGAGAAGAAGCTGGTTTGATCCCCACAATTTCCCTAGAAAGAACCTTAGAATGAACACATCTTCCCAGAGCCTCAGCCAACATGATAAAGAGATAGGGGGAAAGAGGATCTCCCTATCTAATACCTCTAGTGGGAGAGAAAAACCATTGAGGAATCCCATTGACAAGAACCGAGAACTTAGCAGTGGTAACAACTTCCCGGATAAGGAGGGACACTTTCTCATTGAAACCAAACTTCTAAATAACTTTAAATAGAAATTGCCAGGAGACTCTATCATAAGATTTAGATATATCAAGTTTCAGCACCATACCTAGGATCTGGCTTTTCGCCATTGAGTTGATAGTGTCATGAGTGGCTAAAATAGCATCCAATATCTGTCTTCCAGGAACAAAACCTTTTTGAGAAGGGGAAATGATTTTGTCCAGAAGGGATTGGAATCTAAACACAAGTAGTTTGGTACATAACTTATAAATGGTGTTGCACAGACTTATAGGTTTGAAATCAGCAAGCAACTCAGGGTTGGGCTTCTTAGGGACAAGAACAATAAAATTATTGTTAATCTATTTTAGGAGTTTTCCTGTTCTAAAGAAGTCTCTGATAGCAGCTATAACATCATAGCCCACAATGTCCCAGAACTCTTGAAAGAATATAGGAGGGAATGTTGCAAGTATGGGCCTAACTGGTGTTTTCATTGATGTCAACATACTCTTGTTACATCGATGTCAAGGATTGGATGAGTTGTATGCTGAGGATATTGAGAAAATTAGTCCTATCAGGAACAGAGAAGAACAGTGAAGATAGTGAAGTAAAGATCCTAGCTAAGATGAAGATCAGAGCATGCGCATCAAAGGGTTTGTAGATATGTGTCTAAAGGTGATCCAGTAAAGATTTGAGAGGTCCGCATGAAGTTTTGAAGAAGTTATGGCCATATGAGTAAAACTAGTTCTAGCAAATGTTCAAAGGTGATAGAGTGACACAAATAGGTCCGGTGAGATCCAGAAATGCAATATCTTGTTCTGCGGATTTGGTGGAGTGTTTAGGAAGTCAATGTGAATTGACAACTCAATTGGTTTGTGGTCTGGAGGTCCGCAAGCATCTATTCCAATATGACAATGATGACAGACTGTGTTCTTGAGGTTCTGGATGAAGGAGAGAATGATTTCAACAAGCAGAAGTAGTGTGGATGTTCATGGTGATTCAGGAAAGCTTGTGGAGGTCTCTAGATTGTGGCCAATTCATTTTGGTGGTCCACATTGAAGATTGAGCTCATAATTGAAGAATTACTTCCGAATAATGATGTTCTTCCTAAACTTGGCCGACCAGATGATTTACACTTCTTGCAGATGATCTTGAATATGTTCTGCGAAGCATGGCATGTTCCTAAAAGAAGATTGAAGTCCCAAATCTATGTAGCCGACAGTGTGGTGATTCGTATGAAGTCTTTTGTAATTAGTCAAGTTGTATTTGTGTATTTGCTCTGTAAGGTATGCCAACTTTGATGACTATCCCAAAGTTGATGTCTTGTATAAATAAGAGTTGTGAAGTCATTTCAAAGGCATCTTGGCGAGGATGAGAGTGTGGTAGAGAGGAGGAAAGTGAAAGGCAGAGTAGAAGTGTTGGCCTTAAAAGGAACTGACTCAAGCATGATGAAGATGCTATTCTTAGTTCAAGTATGTAATATTTATCATTATGTAGACAATGTGTCTCCTGTAGGCTTTGGACCTCTTGTGAGCAGTGTGCTTGGGCAGTGAGACCTAATTGGCATGTGGCATTTTGTTCTTCTTATTCTTTTAATAGAGAATACAATCTTGGGTTAGTCACCCCATGGTTTTTCCCTTAACTAGGTTTTCCACGTTCAAATCTTGGTGTCATATGTGTTAATGTGTTTCTGCTCTTGATTTGTTGCATTGTGTTTCCATGATTGATTTATTATTATGCTATTGAAATACAAGAAGGGTTTAAGTGGTTAATAAGAGAAAGTTTTGGGACAACTGATTCACCCCCCCTCTCAGTTGTCTATCTTGAAACTAACAAGGAAATCATCAGGGCCTGGGGCTTTAAAGGGTCCCATAGAGAATAAAACTCCCTGAACCTCTTCCTCTGAAATAGGTTTCAGAATTTCAACATTATCCTCCTCTATAATCAGGTAAGGAATATTATTGAGGAGCTGATCCATTATCCACCTATTATCAGCATTGACATCTTGTTCTGACAACAAGTTCTGAAAGAAATTAGCTACATGATTACCAATCTCATTGTCATCAGTGATTACAATACCATCTTCCACACACAATTTAGAAATAGTATTAGATTTCTTGTGTTTCATAGCTAAGAGGTGAAAAAAAGCAATATTGTGATCCCCTTCTCTGAGCCACTGAACTCTAGATTTCTGTTTCTAGAAGATTTCCTCTCTATTCATAAGGTTCTTCCATTCAGTAATTAAGTTGTTTTCAAATTGGGTAGTATCCTCGGTAGAATCCCCTTGAGCTATTCTGGTTTGAATGTCAGCCAATTTTCCAGAGATGATCTTCTTCTGTGCAAACGCATTCCCAAAACTATACTTATTCCATCCACGAAACTCTTGTTTAATTTGCAAGAGCTTCTTAACCAATCTAAACATAGGGGTACCTTGGACCGGGACTTGCCACCATCTAGCCAGAAGACTTCTAAAATCCTGGTGTTTAATCCACATTGCTTCAAATATGAAAGGGAAAAGACCCTCCTTCTCTGATCAACCCAGCTAAGGAGAATAGGATTATGATCTGAAACAATCCTAGGAATGGCTGAAAGACTGAGGTTACAACTCAATATCCAAAAGCCCAAAAGTATTGGTAAATTCAGCTAAATCAAGCATACTATTAGAGTAGTCAAGGATGCCTCTAGATTTCTCAGTCCAATGAGAATTAGGGGAAGAGGAGAGGTGAGCAAAGAAGTCCTTCCACAAAGTTTTCCGCAACACCCTAGTGTTGGGGTCATAAATATTGACCAAAGTCCAATGGAAAGAGGGAAAAGAAAAATTAACCATAAGACAATGCTTATTAAAGAAGGTAAGCATTCCTCCAAAGCTGACTTTATTCCACATCATAGCAATACCCCTAGAGGCACCAACAGCAAGACTAAAACAAAAAGAAGCATTAGGCCAGATTTTATCAGCAATCATTTTGAAATTTTCCTCTGACATTTTAACCTCCTGAAATAGGAGAATTTCAATTTTATGATCTAAAATACAATTCTTGACTTCAAATTGCTTTGAAGGGCTGTTGAGACCCCTCATATTCCATGACAAGATCCTCATTTAAAAATTTTTTGGGAGTGACCCTCTAGTGTCTTTTGTTTACCACTGGAAATCTCCCTAGTTGCCTCCCTTTGTCTTGTTTCACTTAAGGATGGCCTTCCTAACTTAGGATCTATTCCAACATCAGCAGACTTCTTGGGCTTACAACCCTTCTTCTTTAGAGTAATCCATTCATCTTGGTCGCTGCTTTTTCCACTGGGACCCACTCCAATGGGTGGAATTGGGTCAATATTCTATTTCGGGGTTAACCTTTCCTTACTAGGGTCTGCATGCTGCATTTCAAGTCCTTACTCCAGAGTAGAAAGGGGTTAGACTCTGTCTTGGAGAGGGTTGAGAGCTCTAAAGAGAACTTGTGTCTCAATTTTACTGCTTGAACCTCATGATTCAAAGTTGTTCTTCATTAAACCTTTCATGAATTCATTGGGTTCAATGGTTCAATGAACTATTCTAGTGTTGAGTGTTCGATGAACTATTCAAGTGTTGAGTTCAATGGTTCATTGAACCATTCATGAGCTCAATTGGTTCAAGGTTCAACAGGTTCAAGGTTCATCTCTATGACTTAGTTCTATCGGCAGGATTTCGAAGACGTTGAACCATCCGTGAGTTCAGTGGGTTCAAGGTTCAACGAGTTCAAGGTTCATCGCTAACTATATTGGCAAGAAATTGTTCATCGGAACAATGGAAAGTGTTTGAACCAATGGCGAAGGTCTGTTCGATGAAGGGTGTTAAACTTGAGGATCGCGGAGACTATATAGTATCAGTGAAGGAAACAACACGATCACTGATGGAGCAGGTTAGGCTGATGGGTCTTTGGTTTAGCATCATCGGCAACAAAATTGCCGACGATAGTATGACTGAGTGTTTGGAAATATAAACTACAGAGCTATCTGCAACCCAGTACATGTGGGATTAAACACCTCACGGGAATGTGAACAGTTACGACTATTGGAGACAGCTGTTACGCGACGGTTGGGACATCGGTGCTGAGTAAGTTGAAACGTGTAGTTAGGGCAGAAGTGAAAATGGTTTCTTGCTCTTGAAAACTGTGGTTTATATACAGATTTGGTGAGCTTGTCATGATAAGAGGAAGAGATTCGATTATACAGTTTATTCTGTAAATATACAGAGGAAATAAATAGTTTAGTATAATTGTAGAGAATCATTACCTGAGCAACAGAGAGCTGGGATCTTTATTGTAACTATTTAGTTTACCGTAATAAAGATAGCTTCTATTGTGGTGGTGGATTTTTTACTTGAAAAGGTTTTCCCACGTAAATCTAGTGTCATTCTCTATATCTTGTTTTATTTTTCTGTATTTTTCTGGTGTATTCATCTGTTGTTTTAATTTAAAAGTTACCTAGTTGCATTATCCCCTTTGAATTAACATTAGGGAAGCTGTATTCCACACCTCTGCTTTCCTTACAAGTGGTATCAGAGCTTGGCCAGTTGTGTTATCCTTGTTGGTAGGTTGGGTTTTTTGTGTTAGTTCTGTGAGTGGGAGTTTTGTAGAGGTCTTTTTTGTTAAATAAGATGGCAAGTACATCGGCAAAGATAGACATTGAAAAGTTCAATGGCACAAACTTTGAGTTGTGGAAACTTAAAGTTGAAGATATGCTGGTCGATAGAGATCTTTGGGTTGCTGTGTCTGCACCTAAACCTGCAGCCATGAAGCAAGAAGATTGGGACCTAGCTGATAGGAAAGCCAGAGGACTGATAAGATTAAGTTTAATGGATTCTGTTCTATTGAACGTTCATGAAGAGACAACTGCAAACCTTTTGTGGAAAAAGTTAGGAGATATTTATCAGGGCCAGTCCTTGGTAAATAAGCTTTTCCTTAGAAAGAAGTTGTACTCTCTGAAGATGGATGAAGGAGCATCCGTAGCAGACCATTTGAACTCATTTAATTTGATTGTTGCATAGTTGACGTCTGTAAGTGTAAAAATAGAAGAGGAGGACCGCGGTATGCTTCTGTTGTGTTCTTTACCTGACTCATGGGATCATCTTGTGATGGCTATTGGAAGTACAACAACCACATTTAAAATAGAAACTATTGTTGCCTCGTCTAAAGAGATGCGGAGGAAGTCTTCTGGTATGGCCAAAGAGGCTCTGTCTGTTTGAGGTAGATCAAAGGAAAGAGGCAAGAAGAAGGACAATAAGTCTAAGTCCAAATCAGAGGGGAAATCAAAATCCCCTAGCAAGAAGTCCAAGGTGAAGTGCTAGAATTGTGGGCAGAAAGATCACATCAAGAAAGACTGTAAAGAGGAAAAAAAGAAGAACTTCTCTGACTCTGAGTCTTCACAAAGTGATGCTGATGCCTTCATTGTTGCTTTGGTAACGCCTGCATTTGAAGATGTTTGGCTGGTGGATTCAAGAGCATCTTTTCATATGACATCTCACAGAGTGTGGTTCAAAAAGTATGAACCGTATGCTGGTGGGAAGGTGTTCTTGGCAAGTGATTCAACACTGGAAATTGTTGGCCAAGGATGAGTTAGAATCCAGTTCGCAGATGGCAGAATAAAGGGAATGAATGGAGTGCTACACATACCAGGTCTGGCTCGAAATTTACTTTCTGTTAGTAAGCTTAATGATGTTGGAGTGTAAGTTACTTTTGTGAATGGTGGTTGTAAGATGACTAGAGGTTCTATTGTACTAGCTAAGGGTGAACGCATTAGAACTTTGTATAGGTCAGATGCTAAACCAGTGTGCTGTAATAGTGTCTCTGCAAAATCTGAAAAAGCTACTATTATAACACATGATGCAAACTCTATGGAAGTTAAACTTCCTATAGAGAAAACAATGCTCTGGCATCATAGACTTGGTCACATAGGTGAAAATGGTTTAAAAACTTTGAAAAACAAAACTCTGGTAGATGGACTGATTGATTGTAATCTGGAGTTTGATTTCTGCGAACATTGTATATATGGAAAACAGAACCATGTTTCATTGTATTCTAGTTCTCATAAATCTTCTGGTGTTCTGGACTATGTGCATTCTGATGTTTTTGGTCTAGTTGATGTTCCATCTTTATCTAAATCAAGATACTATGTATCATTCATTGATGATTATTCAAGGAGGGCATTTGTATATTTTTTGAAAAATAAATTAGAAGTGTTCAATCAGTTTAAAGAACTTAAAACTCTTGTGGAAAATCAGACTGGTAGAAAATTAAAATGCTTGAGAACAGATAACGGTGGTGAATATTGCAATGCAGATTCTGATAAGTATTGTGTAGATCATGGAATTAAAAGGCATAAAACTACACCTTATACTCCATAGCAAAATGGAGTTGCTGAAAGGTTAAATTGATCGTTGATGGAGAAAGCAAGAAGTATGTTAAGTTATGCTAGTCTTGAACAAAGGTTCTGGGCTGAGGCAGTTGCTACAGCTTGTTACTTGCTGAACCGTTCTCCTACTTCAACATTGGTTGATAAAACACCTATGGAAGCATGGTCTGGTAAGAAGCCCTCTCTAAGGCATATTCGAGCCTTTGGCTGTGAGGCATATGCTCAGATTCCTGAGGTAAAAAGATCTAAGTTGGATAACAAGGTAGTTAAATGTATCTTTATTGGCTATGGTGTCGGCGTTAAAGGATACAAGCTTTGGAATCCTGAAACTGAAAAGGTAATTTACAACAGAAATGTTATTTTCAAAGAGCTGAAACCTTTGGTTATTAATCCTCAGCCAAAAAAGACAGAAGAGAAGAAAGAAAAGAGTGTTGTGCATATTCCTTTGACCCCTATAAAAGAGGAACAACAAGCACCAAGTGTAGATGGTTCAGATGTCAGTTCGAGCAGCTCCGAAGATTCAAATCCAAAGCAAGAACCTAAACCTACTCCTCAGCCTGTGAGGAGGTCTACACGTGAAAGAAGACAACCAGATAGGTATGGATTTTTAGTACTTGATTCAAGTTGTGCCTATGCTTTACTTACTGATACTGATGAACCTAGGACTATGAAAGAAGCTATTAGTTTACCTGATTCAGATTCTTGGTTGGAAGCCATGGATAGTGAAATGACATCATTAGAGAAGAATGGAACCTGGGATCTAGTTCCCTTGCCTGAAGGTAGAAAACCTGTGGGCTGTAAGTGGGTATTTAAAAGGAAATATGGTCCAGATGGTAGTGTTGATAAGTACAAGGCAAGATTGGTTGCTAAGGGGTATTCCCAAAAGGAAGGTATTGATTATGGAGAAATTTTTTCTCCTGTAGCTAAGCTGACATCCATTAGATTTCTTTTGTCACTTGCAGCAGCGTATGACTTTGAAATTGAGCAGATGGATGTGACGACAACATTTCTTCATGGGGACCTTGAAGAAGAAATTTATATGTCCCAGCCAGAGCATTTTGTGGAAAAAGGTAAAGAACATTTGGTATGTAAACTTAAGAAGTCTCTTTATGGTTTGAAACAGTCTCCCAGAATGTGGTATCAGAAATTTGATACGTATGTTTTATCTTTGGGATATGTGAGATCTAAATCTGATCACTATGTCTATTATAAAACTGATGGTGATCAGATTCTTATAATTGCACTGTATGTGGATGACATGTTGTTCATTGGCAATGGTAAGGGAATGATCTCAGAATTAAAATCTCAGTTGTCCTTGAAATTTGGAATGAAGAATCTAGGGGCAGCTAAGTACATTTTGGGAATGGAAATCAAAAGGGATAGGTCTAAGAGAAAGCTTTGGCTCAATCAGAGCAAGTATATTACCAATGTTCTTGAGAAATTTAATATGTTTGATTCCAAATAGTTAGTTGTTCCAGTTATGCAGGGAACGAAACTATCTATTGAAGATTGTCCAGAATCTTTGAGTGAAATTGACGACGTGAAAAAAGTGCCTTATGCAAGTGTTGTTGGCAGTTTAATGTACGCAATGGTTTGTACGAGGCCAGACATTGCCCAAGTAGTGGGAGTTTTGAGCCGGTTTATGGCAAATCCTGGTAGATCACATTGGGATGCTGTGAAAAGAGTTATGAGGTATTTGAAGGGAACTTCTAATTATGCTATTTGCTATCATAGAAACTCAGTTGGATCTCAAAGGTCTATTAGCATTCAAGGTTATGTTGATTCTGACTAGGTAGGGGACATTGACAGTAGAAGATCCACCAGTGGATATGTATTCATGTTACATGGCGGTGCTATCAGTTGGATGAGCAAGCGGCAAGCTGTAGTCGCTTTGTCCACAACAGAGGCAGAGTACATGGTAGCTACTCGTGCATGTCAAGAAGCCGTTTGGTTGAAAAGGTTATGTTCTGATGTTGGTTTTAATGCAGGGCAAATACAAATTCATTCTGATAGTCAAAGTGCGATATGTTTGGCGAAGAACCCTACTTTCCATGCTAGGACAAAACATATTGATGTCCAATATCACTTTGTTCGTGATATGGTGGAAGACAGGAAGGTGAAGCTGGAAAAAGTTGACACTCTAAAAAATGTTGCTGATGCCTTAAATAAACCAGTGAGCACGGCCAAGTTCAAATGGTGTTCAGATGAAATGGGTCTACGGGCTTATAGTTCTCAATAATCGAAAGAAGACTAAGAGGTAGCAGTAATATCTTCAACAAGTGGGAGCTTGAAGAGAACTTGTGTCTTAATTTTACTGCTTGAACCTCATGATTCAAAGTTGTTCTTCGTTGAACCTTTCATGAGTTCATTGGGTTTAATGGTTCGATGAACTGTTCTAGTGTTGAGTGTTCAATGAACTGTTCAAGTGTTGAGTTCAATGGTTCATTAAACCATTCATGAGTTCAATTTGTTCAAGGTTCAACGGGTTCAAGGTTCATCTCTATGACTCAATTCTATCAGCGGGATTTCGAAGATGTTGAACCATCCATGAGTTTAGTGGGTTTAAGGTTCAACGGGTTCAAGGTTCATCGCTAACTATATCGGCAAGAAATTGTTCATCAGAACAATGGAAAGTGTTTGAACCGATGGCGAAGGTCTGTCTAATGAAGGGTGGTGAACTTGAGGATCGCGGAGACTATATAGTATCGGTGAAGGAAACAATGCGATCACCGATGGAGCAGGTTAGGTCGATGGGTCTCTGGTTTAGCATCGTTGGCAACAAAATTGCCAATGATAGTATGACCGAGTGTTTGGCAATATAAACTGCAGAGCTGTCTGCAACCCAGTACATGTGGGATTTAACATCTCACGAGAATGTGAACAGTTATGACTATTGGATAGTTGTTATGTGACGGTTGGGACAGCGGTGCTAAGTAAGTTGAAACGTGTAGTTAGGGAAGAAGAGAAAACGATTTCTTGCTCTTGAAAACTGTGGTTTATATACAGATTTGGTGAGCTTGTCATGATAAGAGGAAGAGATTCGATTATACAGTTTATTCTGTAAATATACAGAGGAAATAAATAGTTTAGTATAATTGTAGAGAATCGTTACCTGAGCAACAGAGAGCTGGGATCTTTATTGTAACTATTCAGTTTACCGTAATAAAGATAGCTTCTATTGTGGTGGTGGGTTTTTTACCTGAAAAGGTTTTCCCACATAAATCTGGTGTCATTCTCTATATCTTGTTTTGTTTTTCTATATTTTTCTAGTGTATTCATCTATTTTTTTAATTTAAAAGTTACCTAGTTGCATTATCCCCTTTGAATTAACATTAGGGAAGTTGTATTCCGCACCTCTGCTTTCCTTACAAGCTCATCCCTCCAATATTAATAACAACCTCTGGAATGTTATCTGGAGGGGGTGGAGGGTCTAAAGTCACACTTTGAGCCTCATTATTATCTTTAGTGTTTTGGATGTGTTCTGGTTAAATTGATGGCATTGATTTAGGGTTACTACATATTGGAATCATTTGTTTAATGATGATATAGTAACAAATGTAGTTTTTGTGAGTAGATGCCACCATTGGAAGAAAATTAAAAGTGTCTTCTTGAGGATAATATGTGCATGCATGAAGTATTATGTAGACTAATATTATGATAGATACTAGTGAGAGGCACATGGTGTCATAAGAAATCACTATTTTGTGTTTGGTTAACTTCCTAATTCTAGTTTTATAGATTTCATTTAAATATTTATGGTTTATTTAGATCTATGGATATAAGTGTTCTAGATCTTGAAAATCCTTGACATAGAAGAAAGAATTTGGGATAAGTTTGGTTGTGAGGAAATATGATTGTGTCTTGCTAATTTAGTATTCCCATGGTATCTCAAATTGTGTTGAGGTGTTTACAGTTTTAGCCATCTTATAGTGGACATATGATGGACCTACATGTCCTCAGTGGACTTTTAGTAATTGGTGGACTTTTAGCCATCTTGTAGTGGACATTTGATGGACCTACATGTCCTCAGTGGACTTTTAGTAATTGGTTTTTTGTTGGTTGTTTTCTTCTTTTAGTTGAGTTATATCTATTAGATATTCACTATACATATGAGAAGCTCCATATCACATATCATTGTAGGAGTTTTTTACAAGAATATAGTTGATTGTTATAGTTTTTCTTCATGGTTTAGAGATGGTGGTTCTCATTTCCTTTTGGTAACTCCTAGTAAGTAGTATATGGATTTATTTGATTGTGTTAGGTCCATGTGTGATCTTCAAATTTTAGATGTATGTTTTATCATGATGCCTTGGTTAGCTCTAATATAACTTTCAATGGGAATGTAGGCAATGATATGGATTTCATTTACTAAATGATATTAGTAACATGGATAACTCTTGTTTACTATTGTTTACATGAAATGGTAGCTGGGACACTTAAATGATTTATGACTAGGGGATGCTTTGACTTCATATTTAGTGAAATTACTGACAACTTTTGGCCATGTTGAGCATTATTGTGCAGTTGAAGCTCTTGGTTGTAATTTGTTTCCTTGTTTTAAGAAGTTGTTTCTATTGATGTCATGTGATGATCCCAAATAGTACTTTGGACTATTGGTATAGTATAGCAGGACTGTTGTCATCTATTGGTTTTAGACAAATGTGAGATCATGTGGTTATGATTGTGTTCCTAGAATCTGCATTGATCCTACAATAGGAACCTAGACTATAACTTTTATGTTTGTTATTTCTTGATTTGATGCATTGGTTACTTTGCTTGGGTATAATTGATTGATGCATATTTGCATGTGAAGTTGTATCATCATAGAGGTAGTGATTTTGTATTTTTTTCACTTAGAGATAAGTGTATCTCCAAGAGTGGAGATTTGAAATCAAGTTGCCATGTTTTTGAGTTCTTGGAGTCTACAATAGCTTTCTAGAGAGAGCCTTGGTATTGATTTTAATATTTTATGTTCCTTAGGTTAGTACATTGATCACTTTGCTTTGATAGACTCTTATAGTATAGGTGTTGCATGCAGAGTTGTGTCGGTAAAAGGTGATTAGTTTTGTATAGGGATGGAATGGACTATGATGCCTTGTTTTTACTATAGATTGTAAGTGGGACTCTAGACATACATAGTTTCTTGCATATTTCTACTAGTTGTAGATAAAATTTTCCATTTATGATGTTATTTTATGATCACTTTGATTATGTACTTATGGTGTTAGTAGATTTACAAGTTGTATTACAATGGAATAAGGTGATCAAATGCCTTTTTTATCTATCAGGTTTATGTCAGATATGTTTACTATTTTATGGATTTGAACTCCATGGGCATTTTTTGGTTTGATATATGGAAAGTCATGTTTATTAAAGATTAATCTTCATGATTTCTTGAATATGTGCAAGTTTTGTATGGTGAACGTAATTTTATCGAGCTCTATGTGCTCTTGTTATGTAAATATCAAGTGGGAGAATGTTAGGATTAAGTTTTCTATTCACCTTGCAAGTCCTAGATGAACAATGTTGTAATCCAAGTTAAGATTATATTGTTGTAAATATTATTTTATGTGCACCTCCAAAGGTGCATGAAATAGGACACCCATATGGGAGTTGGTGGCACATGTGGAGTGGAATATTCTTCTAAACACTTGGCAATATTATTTGTAAGAAGCATAATGTTAGAGGTTGCATTATAAGGCATCACTAGAAACTTGGCATTAAGAAGGGAATCTATGACAATTGATGACATTATAATATATGTAAGAAGCATCTATGACATTGTAAGATAAGTAAGAAAGCATCCATTACAATGTGTAAGAAGTTTATCTTTTTGGACTTGTGATGAAGGGGCTAAATCATAAAACACACAACAATTGAAATTGAACACAGAGAATAGAACTTGCTTTTATTGATCTGGGCAACTCATTACATTACAGAAGCTTAATTACAATCAGAGGAATTAGTCCTCCACAGGCTGCAACACACTACAGCTACCATCACCAGGCTCTAGAATCTTTCGCCTTTTGTAACCCCCAAATTAGCTAAGGTTTTTGTTTTCCCACCTATTCTTAACTCTACACTTGCCCCCTTAACTCTACTACTTCCCAGGGTTCCCAAAAATGGTTATTAATAGCCTTTTTGGCAGCCAACAACCTAATTTCAAAGTTTGCATCTCCCTCCAAAAATAGGTCAACTTCCGGGAGCCATAACTTTTGATCCGGGTGTCTGATTGACGAACCGTTTTATGCGTCGGAAAGCTCACGGAGTGCTCTACATGCTAAGAACTCGCTCTGTTGGTTCTGGCCATTTTCAGGCCTGTACGGGGCCATTTAGTGCCTCAAACCTGGATTTGAATAATTTTCAGGCATTTTTCAGGAAATAGAAACTTTAATATCTTTCAGCTCGCAAATGATCTTTGTGTGATTCCTTCGCCAAAGGTCTTATATTTTCGTTATGTAACTTCCTGTAAATTTTGACTTCATTCCGTGCCCAAATGCAAACTTTCTAAAAATAGCAGGTTACTATTTTTAGCAGTTTGGAAAAACTGAAAGTTCTACATCATTATTCAGGTGATTATGGGACCAGAACCACAAATTTTGAGAAGAAATGGGAAGAACGTCAACAATTTTGAAACACATCTTTTTTTTTGGGTTATGCAAGATTGCGCTTACACCACTAGATGCTCCTGCATCAACTTGGGTAGTTACTATTTGTCCTTGAGTGAAGTTGGACAACCAACTTAGTGGAATGGGTCAAGAACCCTCTAGAAAGATGCTTGTAACTCCTAGACACATGTCATGAGGTCCCTTTCCATTTTGACCACTTAGATTATGGTTGAGTTATGGTTTGTGGTACTAATTTGTGGTTTTGTGCCTTTCTTGGTCTAAAAGCAAGAAAAATATTGGTAGTATGGAGTAGCATTAGAGCAAGGAGGTGTTGTTGAAATACTACTAGATTTCCACCACGGATGTTGGATGGTATAATATTGTTATTGTTTGTTCTTTATTGTAATATGTAATATGAATTATGAAATATGTCTATGGATGTTTGGTTACATGTGTGATATGTGATAGGTTTCTAGAGTAGGAAGATATTGCAAGTTGTGATATAGGTTAAAGAACAAGGTGTTAGAGATGGGCATTGATCTCCTTGATATTGAAACTAGTTTTGTCTATTGTAACGTTATTGTTGTTGAATAGTTCTATGGTGTTTGGAGGTTGGTTTTTTTATGTGAAAAGGTTTTCCCATGTATATTGTGTGTCCTTATTTCTTGGTGGATGTTCTTTCTTATTCTTATTCTTCTTCTCTTCTTTTATTTCATTCCAATTTCTCCTAAAAGTGGCTTTTACAAGTCATTATTGACAAGATGTCATTGAACCTTGTACTTTAACTTAATTTATCAATTTGTCAACCAGGGTAGTTTCCAAGGCTATTTGGAAAAGGAGGCTAGATATCTCAATGCAGTAGTGTTTAGGCTTTTAAATGAAAATACAAACAAATTTCTAAACTAAAAAGCATTAAAAATTAATCTAGGAAAGCATTTGAAAACTAAACTAATGAGCATAATAAATTTGACTATAAAAGCGAGAGCAATGTTAAACTAGAAAAGCATGTAAAACTCTAACTATGATAATGAACAGTAAACTGCAAACTTGATCTCTTAACATAGATTCACAGAACTTCACAACTTTGGAACTTCCCTTAACATGAAATGGAAATTACACATCTTATTTGCTTAACAAAATCACAATGCTATGGAACCTATAGGCTAACACATTCTACTTAGCACATCTTAATGATAGAGAATTCATGAAAATAATGATGGAATTTATTACTAACACACACAACACATAAATACAAATACTTATCTATGTTAATCCTTAAAGTGGATAGCTCTCCAAAATGTGCAGAAAGACTTGTAAATCTTTAAAGCATTCTTCAAAACATCAAAAAATTTATCACACAACACTTAGGAAATCATATAACTTAGAACTTTTGAAAAACTATTTTAGAATTTAGAATAGTCTATTATCTTTGTATATCTTTCAAATTATGGAACAATGCTATATATCTACTACTCTAAATTTATGCCCAAGATCTAGAAGCTAGAAGTTTTATACCTTTTCCACCTATAAAGTTTTTGACTAAAAAAATTAATTTTTTAAGAAGTCTTCTTTGATCAAACAACTTAAAGAAGTAAAGGCTATGAGTGGGAGCTCTCAAATACAGATGTCTTTGATAAAACAGAAGAATTGAGCATGCTATATGCAAGGAATAATAAATATAACTAAGACTTTTGCTAGTGTTGTCTAGGTCTCTTTCTAGAGTCTCTAACTTCCAGAGCTATATTCTAGGAGGACTCCTTCCTCCATAAAGTCTTCTTTCTCCCTACTATGAAACCATGTTTAACAAAAGTGGATCCTTTGCAACCACACTTTATTAGTTTAAGAGTTTGACTTAGTCAAAATGGAAAGTGAAGTATTTATACATCATTTTTAAATAAATAAATAATAATCTATCATATAAATCAAATAATATTGGCATGGTAAGATTAATTAGGCTATGGAAAAGGATCATTTGGGCTTGGTATGATGAGGGTAATTTTTACCTCATCAGTTATGCTACTCAATTTTTTATAGGTCTACAAACTACACAACTCTCTTCCTATGATTAATGGAGGAAATGGACCCTATTTCCCAACACTACCATCATCTTAATCTATCTCTTTGACATATATGTGTCCCTTATATGTCCTTGATCATTTTTCGTATACCTTTATCCATCTATCATACACATTTTATTTTTTTATTCCTCTTTACCCTATTCCTAGGGGCATCTTATCCTTTACCATTTCATCATATTATTCCCCTCATCTTATATTTCTAGATTATCCTATCATCCACTTTCTCTTTCATCATCTACCAATCCAAGGGATATTTTTTCTTCTCTTTATGTGGGAAAATGACCTAAATGTTCCCCTCCTTATCCATTCCTATCATCCTATCACTTGGGGGCATAAGCTAATTATTCCCCTTATTATTTTTCCTCCATTATCCTACCTTATCAAAATCCTTGGCATTTTCCCTTTCTCCTCTTACCATTTACATTAAATTGAATGTATCTACTTTATCTTATCATTTTATTGCCAATAAATTAAGGGAGGGATATATTCTATATCCTACTCTCTCTACATCATCATGACTACAACAGATGAGACATGACCTAGCCTAGACTTGGTCTCCTTACCAATCAAGTTGCTACCAAATAGCCATTGACAACATCATCACTTTTTATTTTTTGAGGGTGGTATGGCCCATGTTTACCTTTTACTTATGGCCTGGCCTAGCATTCTTTGGGTGGAAACCTCAAAGCCATTAGTTTGGGTGGCAACCTCAAATCTATTAGTATAGGTAGCAACCTCAAATCAATTAGAATGGGTGGTCTCCACATAACTGTCATCATTACCATTGATAATCATCATCAATGCATCATTGTTGGCCTATCCTAGCCTTACTTCACTGTGAACCTTATAGTTGTTATCATCATGAGCACTATCCTAGTTTACCTTTCCCAAAAAAATTGATCTTTACCATTGCCAAGGTACAGGTCTTTGTGAGCCCAATCGCTTATCATCTTGACTTTTCCTCTTGATCCCCTTGGATAGCTTTCCCAAAATGAAAATGTTCCCTCATGTCCCCTTGTGAAGTAAGGCCAACAATCTGTGTATTCATAGCTAGGTGATATGTTTCCATTATGTTATTATTTACATTATGCACCCTTATGTACATCTCTATGTTTTTATGTTTCCATGTTATGTTTTCTTATGTATGTCTTTAGGTATGCCTATGTTATGTTTCCATGCATAATATATTATGATATTTCTATTTCATATATATATATATATATATATATATATATATATATATATATATATATATATATATATATATATATATATATATATATATATATATATATATATATTTGTTGTTCAACTTTCATATGAATATAGTGACTACTTTCCTTGGATACAATGCAAGAACAAGTATACATACTTGAACAAAAGAACAATGATCTAAGATCCAATACTGGTATCCTTTCCTTTTTGTCTATCCTCTATATTTACATAATGATGTATGCTTACTGTAATTTATATTTTAGCATGCTTCTTCCTCTTTAGTGTTATCAACCTACTAAAGTGGGCGCAAAATGTAATAACAAAAATTGCATACCCTATAAATTTTCCTATGTTTTTGCACTCATTTTAGTGTTCACCTAGTATGTTTTTAGAGCCTCATTTAGCTCCATTTAGCCTATAACTTGCTCCTTGATGAACACAAAGACATGAAGTCACTTTTTCCCATTTGAACTTGATCTCCCCAGTCTCCTTGGAAAACTAATCCCTCTAGCATTAAAATTCATGCATGCCATTGCATGTATCCATTGACCAGTGTGATGCAAAGGGAAATTTCTCTCATACAAATCTGATCACAAACACACATAGAACACTATGCAAGAGGGAAGCAAATTAATTTGAAACACATAAAGATGGAAGAGAAATCTGCAACACTTATTTTATTTCAATAAAAAAAAACTTCATTACATAAACATGAAGCTTCTGAGCTTCCTGGAATCATACATGCAACACTTGCAACAAATAAATCTTCAGCATCCTCAACTCATTTCCCAACATCTGGGTCTCTCCTCCATTTTTCTTCTCCCAGCTCCAATAAAAACCTGTCCCTTATTCATTTCACCGTGCCCTCATTTCTCATAATTTCTTAAAATGGTTTCTGGGTTTCGTGCCTCTCCTTCCCAGATTTCTAGAACATATTTAATTTCTTAATTTGGATAAGATACGAGAAAGTTATTCTTGTTTTACCAAGACTAGGTCTCATTATTATGACCCCCCATTTTTGGAGTTACAAATTTTGGAATTACTAAAATAAAATTTGGGAGTTAAGTCCACCAACCTGGGCCATAAAGACCACTTACAAGATTCCTTACAATATGACGGTTACAATAAGAAGTACCATTAATTCCATGATTCTTGGTAGCCCCATTTATGACAAAATCAGTCCAATCCCACCAAATTACATTTACAATTTCACCCAAGGGAAATTACATTTGTTGCAAATAAAAATATAATTTTCTCAAACCTCCACCATTATTGAAAAAAAACCAAACAACTAAAAATTAAAATATTTTTGGTGATGCAAGATTGTCATTGACCGTGAATGCTCCTGCACCACAGTGGGGTTAGTTTTGACAAGTTTTACCACCAAAATTAATGCATGGGTAATTTATGACTACCTGCCATATCCTTGGCATTCACTTGCCCTAAAACTTAGTAAAAATCTATAATAAGATGCCTCTTCCTCCACTTCTCATAACATGAATCTACTTTGTGCAAAGCTTTATTATGCAATTGTTCTATTTCCATCCATCCATTCTTGTAAGTGTTCATCAAATAGAATAGGATAAATCTTCTTCATTGGAAATATTGTAATTTGGAGTCTTCTTTGTCTTTTGGGTTGATCCATTTTCTTGTTTCTAGTTTTTCCCTTTTCCTCCTAGTTGTTTTCTATCCATTTCCTTTCCATATAAAGCACTTGGAATTCCCATTATCATGCCCAAATCTACATACATCCTATCCATTATCCACTCTTTCTATCATCTATCCATCAAAACCACTAACATTGTCCTTTTGATCATATTTGTCCATCTCCTTGTTCATCACTCTTGTTACACACACTACCTAGACCTCGTTTTGTCCCCCTAGAGTTTTAATATGTTTGCCCACCATTGTTGCACTTTGTTATCCTTATCTAGGCCTATATACACACCATTTTCCTATTTCTAATGTGGATTTTTATTATAATACCAATAAGGGGTATGACTAAGCAATTCTCCCCTTTAAAATTTTTACTTTGTAGGGTTTTCTAGCTTGTAGGTATTTTTGTGTAGATTTGGAGGAACCAACATGAGATAAAAATGCATTATAGGGCCTAGAAAAGCTTCCATGAAAATTATAGTGTTTTAACATAATCCAAGTGTGCACTAGGAGCTATAGTACATATACTTGCCATGGCACACCCCTTAAGTGGTGCACCTAGTTCTATTGATTTTCTCTCCAAACTTCCCCCAAAACTTATCATAGTCATTCTTAGTCCATTTCATCTTTTAGATTCAGTTTATCACAAGTGTATTTGTTCCTTTTTTGTGTTTTTTGTTCATTTTCCTAGGTTTATTTGTGCACCTTTACCCACTTCTCTTTTTTTCTCTATGTTTGTTGTGAACATAGTCAAGTGATAGACATTTCTAGGCTCCAAAACACCTCAAAAAGCATCAATTTTAGTTTCAAAATTTTTTGACAAGGTGCCAAACTTGCCTTTTAGGTACATATGCACCTCCCTACATAGGTGGTAGAACATATGTGTCCCCCTTGCATAGCTAGTTTCTCCCCTTTGTAACAGAACACTTCCTAGACCTCCCAAATTCACTAGCTAATTTTCATTGGTCTTCTCCAACCCTTTTTCACTCACAAAATCCATTTTTATAGGTTCATGTGTTTCTTCTTCTCATTTACATTTCAATAGGTATTTGGTTATTTATGTTTCTAGTATTAGATGTTTACTTTCCATAGATCAAATCTTAAAGTTGTATTTTGAATGCTTGATATTTATCTAATTTTGAGCTAGCTTGTACAATCGAAAGAATACTATCTTAAAGACTAATTATCATCTTTAGATAGCTATTTTTGTTCTTTTTCATACTAAGAAATTCCAACCACCTTATTTTTAAATCATTTCAATTTGGTTGGGTAAAGATGTATTTCAATCTTAAGTGGTTAACATTAAGCTCAATTAAAGGCTTACCGAGAAGAAAATGTCACCATTTTTGTAAAGCATGAACTATGACAACAAGATCCAGGTTGTGTAGCATATAGCTCAATTCATAAGACTTCAATTTTTGGGACTCGTACTCCACAACTCCTCCATCATGCATTAAGACACCACCAAAACCATCCAAAAATGCATTGATTATAAGGACAAAATGACCATTAGATTATGGCACACTCAAGATAAGTGTAACATGGTTAGTTTCAGATTCAAGATTTCAAATTCATATTGACATTTATATCCACAAGCATGTTCCTCTTAAATTCTTGCAATTACATTATATAGTGTTTGTGATTCTAGAGAACCCCTCAACATATCTAATGTAATACCCAACTAATCCCATAAAATTTCTAACTTCAAGTACACTCTTAGGAAAATTCATTCCAAGATAGTTGAAATCTTTGATGGGTCTATTTCCATTCACTTAGCTGAAATAATGTGTCCAAGATAGTTCACCTCTTTTTGGAAGAATGTACACTTAGACAATTCTCCATATCATCAATGCTCTCTTGGCTTTTGCAACACTTTTTGCAAGTGTCTCTCTTCATTTTTGGAGTAGATAAGTATATCATCAAGGAATACAAGAACAAAAGAATCTAGATACCTATGGAAAAAATTATTTATCGAGTTCATAAGCATTGTTGGTGCATTAGTGGGACTAAAAGGTACCACAATGAACTCAGTGGCCATAGTGAGTTTAAAATGCTATTTTGTGAATATCCCCTTCTTTGATTTGAAGTAGATGATACCTTGATTGAAGGTTTATCTTTGAAAATACAGTTGACCCCTTCATTTGATCATGTAGATCATATATCCTTAGGAAAGGATATATGTTCTTGGTTGTGGCCTTATTAAGCATTATTTACTCTATACACAACCTCAAGGTTCGTCTTTTTTTCTTGATGAAGATAATGGGAGAGCCTCAAGGTAAAACATTGTGTTGGATGGGACATTTATCCAACATTTCCTACAAATGAGACTTCAACACAAAAAAATTAGCAGTGGTCATTCAGTAAGGAGCCTTGGATATAGGTTGAGTTCCTAACAACACTTTGATGTTGAAATTAAACTTCCTCTTGGGCAAAATCCCAAGTAATTCCTCAAAAAACATCTTGAAACTACTTAAGGAAAGGATATTCTTCAAATGTTAGGATTTTATCCTTCTCAACCTCATCTATATTAATCATATAAACTTGACATCCTTTTTGTTGTTCACTTTTCAATTGCATGGTTCTAATTTTTCTAAGGCTTATCAACCTTTGAATGTGTTAGAGTAAGACTCTAATGCCTACTTCATCTAGACATTCTATAGTTCTGGTAAAGCAATCTACTATGGACTTGTGATTATATAGAGAATTACTACCTAGGATGACATCATAGGATCTAAGAGAAGCTTCATATAAGTTCACATAGGTAGTAAATTTAGATAACATTAATTGAGCTTCAAAAAGGAATTTTTGAACCTAATGAATGTGATTATTTCCATAGACAACATCTTGTTTGTGCCTCATAAATTGTGTTGACCTTATTATCTTTCTCAAAGTTTGTAGTGAAATGAAGCTCTCAATAGATTTAATATTTATTAATACATTAAAAAGTTTACTAAGACACATATAACTTATCTCAATAGGTACCACCTAATGTTTGGTATGTTGGTTATGAACCACCACATAAATGTGGTGCAATGGTGAATGTGCTCTATTTGGACCATTTTAACTTTATTAATGGTTACTATTGGGATTTTATTAATGCTCATTTCTCCTAGGCCACATGACTACATAATTATTTTCACCACATATGAAGCATGAAACACTCGGTAGCACATCCATTTATACATTTATCCATCATTGAATTCATGGTTTTGTTGGCATTTGCATTAAAATTACCATTTGCATTGAGGTTCCTATTAGCATTAGGACCAAATTGTTTTCCTTTTCCATTCCCTTTTATTTCCTTGAAATTATTATTTCTAGAAAACTTCCCCAACCTCCAAAATCGTGTGATATTCAATTTAATCACCTTAAGCATTCTCTTAATCTTCTTGTAGTAGGATAAGTCTTACAACTTCAACTCATGCTTAAGAGAATTTTCAAATAATTTAATTATGGTTCTAGGACTATGCAGATCAACCTCTGCTCTAATTTGAATATTCAAAACCTAGAGTAAATTTATGGATCCTAAATCTTTCGTCTTTCTAATATCGTGGCACATACTTTAGCAATTGGGTAAACTTTTCCTAATACTAGGTCATTGGCATACCTCCTTATTTCAAGTTCTAGAAGTATATCATCTTTTGGTTATAAAAAACTCAAACAACCAATGTTTTTGAAAAAAAATAAGCATGTCCCGCATATTGTTTTGATGCATGAGACCATGTTCTCTCCTTTGACTCTCCCACCAAGTATTTGCCTCACCAATAAGATAGTAGGGTCCCCACTAAGCTTTCCAAGTCTCTAAACAATTCTAGAGCTCAAAGTATTCCTCCATCTGGATCAACCACATTTTTTTGCTTCATCTCCTAATTCAATTCCACTATACTTAGGATAAAACAACTTCTTCAAATCTTTGAACAATTTGAGAGTTATTTCATCTTCACCCCTTGCTCTGCTTCATAGTCTTCATTCATGTTATTTTACCTATCTCTATATGGATTTTGCTCCTCATTATTACTTTCATCTTGTTGTGCTCTCATCTCCTAGATCTCAGTAGTCCCCATCATGTCTTGTTGCTCAACTAACATTGATAGAGTTGCATTGAGAACCACCTAAGGGTCATTCCTATCAGTGTTAGGTACTTTAAAATTATGATTCGGTCCTTCATCAGGAGAACATTTTCTTCTTCTAGGTGTCATTATCCTAAAATATAAGTAAAGTACACTTAGTTCAATTATTCCTTACACATTAATTAAATCATAACATGCATATACATTTTAAGGCACATAAAAATTAAAGTCTTGGAAGAAAAACAAGACACTTTATTTATTGCGTCAAAAGTTACGTTCCACTAGGAAGCTAGTTATATATAGTATATCCTTCCTATTTTACATAGGTTATTATAGATTTAGTATTTCTTAACTTTCCATCCATCCCATCATCCTCATTCATCAACATGAGGTGAATTTCAAATGTTGGTTTTTCTCCTACACTCCTCTTTATCTAGTATATAGAATCTCATCACCAATGTTGTGCATCATGACAATTTTGGGATGCAAAGAATCTTATACTATTGATTGTCTCTTTGGATCAATTCAAACCAAAGAAAATTAGGTTGTTCTATAGTAGACTCACCATTAAGAGTCATATTTTCTTGAAACATGTGATACAATTTGCTTAACACAAGGATAAAAAGAGAGTTTTGTTTACTTATTAATTTCATGGTTACATAGGTTTGTCTTATTTATTCATAGTACAAGATGTAAATGCCCCAATCATGACTAGGATTCTTCTTTAGATTCCTCCTCATTAGAGGAGTTTCCTTTACTAGCTTGAGATAAGTTCAATCATAGATATTCTTCATGTGTTTCTTTGTCCATCTTTTTTGTGTTTTGACCACAACCAAAATGAAAATTCTTGATAGTTGATGAGTTCATTGCCTTTTCTTTGCTTAATGGCTCAACTATTTTGGTTTTCTATGTTGGTTTATTGCTTCACAACTTGAGTCATTTCAGGGTAGAGGTAAGGATCTCAATATTAGACAACCACATTGCCTCATCCTCTTTCTTGATTGGGAGAGATGATCCCTCCTAATGCTCCTTAGTCTTGGGTGGTACCAGCTTCCTAGTTCCCCTTATTCTCTTTTAGATTTTGCCTATTTTGTAAAATGGCTTAAATGAGATTATTTTACTAAAGTTTTAAAGTTTCCACATTGTTATCATGTAATGAGTCCTACACTAGTGTTGAACCTAGTGCTCTGATACCACATATCACAAACCACAATCTAGGGTTGTGAAAAGATAAATAAATTCATAGGAATTTTGTCTATATTTTTTTTACTTCAAATTTAAATTTAATTATGTGAGGTTATTAAATAGGTTTATGTATTGCATACATGATTTTGCATGTTGTTTAATTTTCATGAAACTCAGTATAGTATGGATTTAGACTAGATGTGCTTAACTAAGAGACATAACATCAAGTACACATCATTTGAACACAATAATCAATGACATGTATTTTAATTAACCTTTTATTAATTTCATCAAATCAAAAATAACATCAAAAAATAAAGTTTCTACTAATTATTTATTTCATTCAAGTAAACAAACATTTTACAAATGTCATTCAAGCTCCCACCCATGAAGATGTTTAAAACTACAAATATGAATATAGGAACAACAGTAAATATAGTGGTACAAATCAACAAAAACAACATGCACAATAATGATATTCTTTCACAAGTTTAGTAAAAGTCTATCAAGATGGAAGATCATCAAACAAAAGCTTTATGTATATCTTGTGGGTACATATCCATGGTTAGAATACAATCATATAATTCTTTCATTCAATAAAATCCAATATAATGATAGAAATTAGATTAACTAAATCACTATTCACATTACCAATTATACCTTCACTATTTTACCATGAGTAAATTTATTGATAAGAGCATATGAATAGTTGAAGAGGGGACAAATAACATCATGAAGGAACTTTTCCACCAACCACAAAGCCTAGATGGCTCCCCCATGCACCACCCAAACTAGTTGGGACCCTACTCTTCATAGATGAGGTTATGAATAAGAACCACATAGGGAGAAAGAAGAGGTAAACGATGTGGGAGACATTGTAACCAATATAAACATTGTCAAATAAATAAAATACCTTGCCCAATGATTTTATATACAAGGTACAAATGTACCATTCATATCTAATGGTCAAATAAATATCCCTAAATAGAGGTACTCCCTATGACATAGGACCTCTATGCAAAATTTAAGACATTAATAGTGCACCAATACTATTCAAACATGGAAAAATAGTCCCCAAAAAAATGGTTTTACAACATCTCCTAGTGGTAATGCAAACAAATACTAAATTGTATGTGGAAAAGTTGGTGGCAAGTGAGGAACAATGGGTTGTTAAACACACCAAGATACTGAGAGGGGGGGTGAATCAGTATCTAAACAAACTTCAACTTCTCTGGTCCATCAACACTTGCTTACCCAGGTCCAAAACATCCTCCACAACATCAAACATCAAGGAATTACATCT
Source organism: Cunninghamia lanceolata (assembly GCA_027924645.1). Taxonomy (NCBI): domain Eukaryota; kingdom Viridiplantae; phylum Streptophyta; class Pinopsida; order Cupressales; family Cupressaceae; genus Cunninghamia; species Cunninghamia lanceolata. Next base: position 4,163,030 of record BSBN01000847.1, on the reverse strand, counting down.
GCGCACTCTGCTCATTTGAAAATAGGACAGCCTTAAAGCAAAGACATGTGAAACTTGAAGAATAGCGGCCACAACAACTTGAAAATCTTGTGCGGTATTGGAAACAAGAAAGATCTTCATGAAACTTTTCTAGATGAGTCTACAGGACTCATACAACATCTCCAAACACTCCTTTACCTCTGCACACCAAAGATTTTGTGTTGCACATCTTCAACCATGAACTCTGAGAACAACAAGTCATCTAAAACACACTGCAACATACTGTCATTGAAAAATTGAGCTTGCAGACCACCAAGAAGCTTTAAACTGTAAAGAAGCATGAAATGCACATCCATAAACATGTCCACAAAACTGTAAAGGCAACCATTCACATCCGGAGGAATGTTGAGCATTCCAACAGGCCTTCAACACTACCTTATTCTGTTAAAACACATGTCGGTACTCTATCATGTATAACTTTCATAGCAGAAGGACAAATGGTCTGAAACTTTTGAATTATCACCTTCACTGCACCCTGAACATAGTTCCAGAACCGCATAGCCATAACTACTAATGTGGAGGAATGTGAAGCAATATCCTATACAGTCTTCAAAAGTAGTCATTTTGTAGCAGAAATTGTCACCAACTTCCGGAGGCCATACCTTCTTTGTATCAACACATGCATTCTTAGGAATAGTAGGAGAGATCATACAATATGCTTCAGGCCACCAATAACATCTTCTCAACATCAGCCACACATCTGATCATCTTAGTGCTTCTAATTCCTATATTAATGTATCTTCTCGATGCTTCTAATTCCTATCTCACTATGTCTTCTTGATGCTTCTAATTCCCATCTTAATATGTCTTCATAATCAATGCTGCATTGGTCAAGGCATGACATCCAACCATGAACTGTATCTTCTCTGCTAGATAGGACATGATATCCAACCATGAACTGTATCTTCTCTGCTGGATAGGACATGATATCCAACCATGAACTGTATCTTTTCTATTGAATCAACCATGAACACCATCACACATCCATGATAGTGTTGACATCAATGACAACCTTGTGACAACGTTGACATTAATGACAACCTTAGGAACCATATGTGTAACATGGGTCCCATAGAACCTCAACTTTCTCAAGTATTGACAATTCAATCATCTGTAGACTAGGTGCATGTGACTAACAATAATTGTTCTAACATCAAAAACTAGTGATTAGTATTGATTGCATTCTCATAACTAAAGGAATAGGGGCTCAGTCCTTGATCTTGCGTCATTATTATAGCTAAAGCAAGCTCTATCCCTATCCCAGCTAGTTGTTGAAATTGGAAGGTGGGCCTTTTATATAGTGGAGGGCCTACTCTCCCTGCAATATAATGATGGGGGTGGGACTAAGTTTTCAATTCCTAGGGGGAGGTTGTCATATGCTACTTAAATAAATAGAGAATAGTGCACTTCCCACTAGATCAATGTAGGGTGTGGTTACTCACCCATACTAACATCTATTTCATCCCAACTTGTTTCATCTGACCCCTCCACTGCTGTAACACCTATCATTCTTTGGATTAGGTGGTCTCCACATTAGTCATTTATACACATATAGGAAATCATACTAAACTATTGAACCCATTCATAAATCACCAAGATGCTAGTGTGGACATTTTTTCTACCAAATTCTTCTTTGAGGTAAATGGGATGATGGACCTGGACAAGTCTTGATTAAGCTCATCCAAGTGATTCTAAAGTAGGCACAGATTAAAGCTTCAACACATATACCTCATCTTTAGACCATTCAAGTTCCATGTATGGTGGTTTAACTTAACTTGCATCAAATGATAAGAAACCCTTCCCAAGGTTAATGTATCCTTAGACAATTTATAATTGGTTTCTATTGACTAAAACACAATAATAGCATTCATTAAATGAATGGAAAAGCATTAACAAGGTGTTATAGATAGTCCTCTTTTACAAGAAAGATAATTTTTTGATCTCTATGACAATCCCATTAACATAAGTATGACATAGAAGGTAGTTACTGTTGAATCGTAAAATGGGTACACTAGCATTTTACACTTAGTTTAGCTCCCAGTTGGACCCATTTTTGTTGCCTTTGTTAACACATATTTGAGAGCTCTAAATGATGAATATCTCGATCCCGACAAGTAAACCCAGCATAATCAACTTAGGACTAGACTAATCCTACATTAAAAGACACTTTTCAGAGTTTGTGGACCAAAAGTCTAGGGTGCCCGAGTGCCCTAGTCCTGATTAGGTACTTTGGTCCTACTTTGTGGTGTCATCTTAGGACACTCCTTTAGTTAGCATGTGTCAGCCTAAAGTTGTTTTATTTGCCAAAGGTGAGCAGGTCTACATATTTAAGTGTGTTTTGTAGTTCATTTTACACCTAACCGAATGGATGTGAAATTGCTCTCATGTGATGTTCTATGCTAAAGGATTCTTCATGTTTGGATTGTCTTCTACTTGTGAATTATATTGAAGTTGTTTTCAGGCTTTGAAAGAAGTTTGAAGCCCTCTTCATCACTCTCCTTTGTTGGTGTTAGGTCTTCATCAACTAAGATTGGATATCTTGTGGTTATTATCATCTTTTATCATTATCTATCATATTATTGCAAATCTGGTCTCTACCCTCCTAGGGCACACGCTCTTGGATCTTATCATTCATTGTAGTGGAGGTGGGAACATCAACATAGGGTTTGACTGAGGTGAACCCTTAAAACAACACAACCTTTTCCCTCTTTCTATGTGTACAGGTAAGGAGAACAGGTTTCGAATGCTAGTTTCCAGGAAGAAGGCAGTGCAGACAGATACAGATCTGATAATACCCAAAGTTTTGTCTAGCCCTAAAAGAGGACCAGGGTGCCCAAGCGCCCCTGTCCTGGGTATTTCTACTAAATTTTCTAGTTTTTGAATTACTCCCTCACCTCTGTTGTACTTGTTGATCTCTGAGATTCATTTCCTATAGTCTATTGTAGTCTGTTATTCATCATTTCATGGTTTAATCATAGTCTTGGCTTGCTTGTTTAGTTTTGCTTGAACTTGGTTGGTCCTTTTATATACAACAAGGGCAGAACCCATGTAGTTTGTCTCTCCTCCTTGGCTAGAATCCATGCTCAGTTTGTGTCCCAATGTTTTGTAGAAGAGGGAGAACTAGTTTAACTCTTTAGGCTTGTGATCTCTTTTCTACTTAACATTTTGGTGAACCCATAGTTTCTTGCACCTTGTGCTTCCTTCTTCTTTCATACCTGAGTTGTTTATCACTCTAGATCTAATTGGGAGTGAGATCTTTGGTTTCTTTGCATTCATACATAGTTAAATTTTGCATAATTTCAAACTAGGGTTTTTCAAAAATTTGCATGTATAGAAAATCTTGCTAGTTTTGACCCTAGGGTTTTTAGATTTGAAAGTTGTTTAGATATTGTTGCATTGATTAGAGCATTTACATTTGTTGTACCTTTTGTTAGTTTTTGTTTAAAAGCATTTTGCATTGTTGCATTTGAAAATTGAAAAAAAAATTGCATCTTGGATTTGAACATTGCATAGTTGTCATTTCGTTGCATTAAAAATTGTGTTTGAATTTAGCATTAGTATTGTTGTTATTCATTTAAATTGAATTTCATTAAGGATATACTATTGCTTCACTTAAAATAAAAATCAAATATTTCTTTTGCTACATCATCAATTTCTTCTATTTGTGCATCTTGGGTGTTATTAAGGCTTGTAGTCACTTTATGAGCTTTGTGACCTGGTGCCCTGATTCTAATACCTTTGTGTGAAGAAGTATTTGAATTATGGGTTCTAATGTTGATGTATTCGAATCTGAAATTCTTAATCAAATTACACAACTTCCTACTACACTTATATCCATGAAACATCAACTGCTCAAGAATCCATTGACATTGATGACCTTGTCGCTCATGTTCCTGAGGCCCAAATTTAAAACTTAGACACAGAGTTGGCTAAATTTCAGCAATTTGTGAGTGCGGAACATATAGCTGAGGAGGCCATCCCTATCATTGAGAGTCTTAGAGGGTTGTTGCTTGAGGGACAAGAGGGAGTAGAAGTCTTGCGTGGCCTAGCTCACATAGTGCATAACAACATTATGTCGGTAGCTAGTTGTGATGAAATCATAACAAATGTGACTTCTCCTAATCAAATAGGGACTCAAATGTCGATACCCATACCTTCACTCCTATGCCTACTTAGTCATCTACTACTCTTACCACTACTACACAACCGAGTAATAATTCTACCACATGTGTTGGGTTATCCACTGGGAATCTTGTTCACCATTATGGTGTCGTTCCTTATAATTACATAAATTATGCACCTAGTGTTACTCTACCTACATCTACACCACCTATCACATTTCAAAAGGCTACTCATACTCCATCACCTAGTCCTTCATTTCAATCCCTACCTGATTCCACTTCTGACCCCATCATAAACCAATTGTTGAGGAACATGACCTCCATGCAACAACAATTGGCTAGCATGAGTAATAGCCCATGTAAAACTAGTATCACAACACATTATCTCCGTAGCCCTTTATCCTATGCCATCCTAAGAACTCTTATGCCTGAGAAGTTTGAGACTCCGCACTTTGAGAAATATAATGGGAAGGGATACCCTAGAAACCATGTGGCATCTTTTACCACTGTGTAGTGATTTCTACTTTGAAGATGCAATCCTAGAAAAATGTTTTCCTAGGTCACTCAAGAACACAGTCTTGGATTGGTTGTGCACGCTTCCTCCTAATTCTATAACTACATTTTTGCAATTAGTTAATAAGTTCCTCGAGCACTTTCAGGTGAACATTGGATCTCAAGTCTCTTTGACAGACTTGGTTCATTGTAAACAAGGAACGAAGGAGAAAATAACTAATTTTATGGGGCGTTATCAAGCCCTCTTTTCACAAATCCAATATTCTATTCTGGATGCTGATGTTCAAAGAATCTTTATATGAAACTTACAACCTCACATCTGTGATAAGATATTGTTGATGCAGTATGATTCATTCAATCATCTTTGCATAGCTTTTTTTGATTATCAACTTTCAGTTAGTCAGTATGAGCACAATCCCTCATTGACTCCAGTTGATCAATCCGAAGGCTAATAATCATTATTTTAAAAGAAAAAACAAAAATTTCATTAAGATAAATAAAATTTCAGCATATGATATTATAAAACATATGGCGGTAGCATCATTCCTTGCTCCTGCCCCTTATAAACCAAAAATAAGCAATTTTACACCATTATCAAAATCTCCTCATTCTATCATGAGACAACTTTTACAAAACAATCTCATCAAGCTTCCACCTGTTAGACCTCTCGATCCAAGCAAGATGCAATCATCTTCCTTTGATGCAAAGGCCTTTTGTCAATTCCATTGCTACGTTGGCCATGACACCGAAAGATGTATGCATCTTAAACATGAAGTTCAAGACCTCATCGACTCTAATGTCATACAAGTTGCTGGTGTGAATGACAAAGGGAATAAATCAGTGGCAGCTCCTAATCAAAACCTTCAAATATATATTGATCATTTAACTTATCATGAATCTAATATGGCAAATATATCTCATGGCAAAGATTATGATGAAGATATTTACATGGTGGATGCTCGCCCTCATAAAAAACAAGAGGATTTGGAACCTACTCTATATTTTACTCCACATGATGCTACTATCGAAGCTCCTAATGGGCCTCTTTATATTACCATTTGAATCAATGATAAACCTATTCGGGGTGCTATAATAGATCCTATATGCATGGTGAATGTACTAACTGAAGAGTTCCTCTACATGCATGGTTTACATCAAGATAATGTATCGGAGGTGGCTATTAGAGCACACGATGGGTCTATCTATCCAACTCTTGGTGCTTTAACCCTTGAAGTTAAAAAGTTGGGCCAAGAGTCTTGGACATTCATTTTGTCATCATTCCCACATCGGATCTATTTCATGTGAAGTTGGGCTACTCGTGGCTTTGCTCCATGAAGGCGATCTCCTCTATGTTTCACAAATGCTTGAAGTTTCCATTTAAGGGACGGATGCATGTTGTACATCATAGTCAGTATCGCCCCTTTGCTCGAATTGGACGCTTTTCGCTTGACCACTTCTAGCCACAACCAGTAGGAGTCGCTCAAGAAAGAGATGATTTATTTTTCTTACCATATCAAAAATTTAAAGCAAAGAAGATAGTGGAGTTATCACTTAGTAACATTCCTCTTAGTGATGTTCTAGAACCTCCTCAATCTTTTGAGGCTCCAGCTGTAATTACTCTTGTACCACAGGTAGCGAATGAAGCTAAGCCTGAATTGAAGGTTATTCCCCATCCCTGAGCATCTAGTAAATATGCCAAGGTTCCCCCTTTGCCATCCCTTCAAGGACAATGAGCAAACCTTCGTGCACAAAACAAGGCTCCCCACAATCACAATATAACTTTTGTTACAGTCACCTCTACAAAGACTAGTGGTGATCAATCGGTTACGCGAGTTTTATTCCCAGAAGTTTCTCAACCACTTGAGGATGCTCCTATACTTCCGCCTACTTCACAAGTTGAGAAGGAAGAGAATCTGACAAGGGTCATTGTACCTTATCATTTAATCATATTTCTTTTGTCAAATCCAGGGCTATGTCCTTGGCTATCTGCAATTAGGAATCCTATAGTTTCCAGTCTTATCTAACTAACTCTAATGACTTCTACTGATTTAAAGGAACTGATCTATCTACTATGAAATGAATTCCAAGAATATTGAAAATAGAACTAAATAGTAAATTACTTAAAGCAAATCTATAAACTGAAACATGCATCTATCTATGAAAATAGTAAATATCATTTAAAACAAAATCTGAAACAACAAAACAATAGTACTAGCCTTCTGCCTTGGTGTTGAGAGTGGGCCCTTGCTCCACACCCTTAGGGTTGAAGACTAAAGTAAAGAATCAACACAAGAGAATGATATCACAACTTAATTTAGTCTAATTCCATCAACTTTGTATTTTGCAAAATATTAATATCAAAATGAGATTACAGAAATCAAAAGGAAAATAATTGCTCCCCTTTTTCTAATTCTTCTATAAGTATATATAAAATTAGTGATGAGATATTACTTATCCTATCTACCAGTTCTTATATGAGATGACATCCATCTCTTTATTATACCAGTTGTCTAGCTACAGAAAATAACCATGCAATAAAAATATCCACTCTAAATCTAAGTTTCAATCTTAATACATTTGGGCAGCGAGGCCCTGAAAATATGGATATTAAATCAGTTTTATCAGTAACTCATGCAAAAACTAAAAAGAGATAAAAACTCCCAGTAGTTAACTATAGATTGCCCTTAATCACTCAAGTGATGATTTGAGTAATATCAGGGGTATCATGATCACCACTGAAGTGTCTAACCCACAGTTGTTCTAGAAATCTGCCCTACTCTAAAGAGGCACCAAAGATGTATGTCTTTGTCTGTAGCTCCAGAGATATAATTGTGGCCTTCTTGCTTAGCTCCAGAGATGCTCCAGACTTCAGTCCAACTCCAGAGATGTTCTTCCTCTTTACTCCAAAACTTCTAATGTCGTGGTATTCTGATATTGTCTCCAGAGATCATTAGGACTACCTCCGGAGATGCACAAAATTGCCAACCTGAACATCTGCACCTATTGATTCAAAAAGAGAAGTTTTTTGCATATTTCCATCAATTCTATGCACATTAGTCCTTTAATCAAAAATCATGATCTTAAGTAATTCATCTCCTATTAATCATTATTTAGAACAATCTTGCTAGCCTATTCAGGTGTAGTCATCAAGAAGATGGAATCAAAAAGGAGAAAAAGAGAGGTAAAAAGATGTATTTCATGGGTGCTACCTGGCACTCACCATCCCCCCCATACCCAAGGTTTAGCAGGTCCTCCTGCTTCTCACAATCTGGACTTATTCTGGTGGAGTAGCCTGTCAGTCAAGCTATAGTCTTGTGCATAGGTAGTCCAAGTGGTGCGGTTGGTATTACTATTTCCCCTATACTGATCAACATGTTTCAACCACTCCTGCAACTTATCATCTTCCATCTGCTCAACCCAGACAGGTAGTGCTCAATTATGAGAGGGGGTCTGAAACACCCACCTATCCACTCTTGTTTATGTGTATCCGTCATTTTGGATATTAACCTTGCCTTCCTCATAAATAGCCTTAAGTTAGCAGGGGTTACCACTTCTCTCATTTTCTGCTCTAAAGTCAGAATGTTCCACCTTTTCTTTGCTATTGCAAGCACTGGACTAGCTAAACTATTCATAAAAAGATCAAAATCAATGGAGCACTCTTGCAGATTTTTCAGATACAATGGCAAAATTTTGTTCTGACTTTCAAGGTGATAGACATATGCCCTGAATTGGACCTCAAAAGAATAAGGGTTTGGACACTCATTTCTGATGAAAAGATTTGTTTATGTATCCTTCTTGAGGTGATCCTCCATTCACTCATTCCAAATCTAATGATTCCTCATCATTGACATGAATGCTTTGAGCTGGCATTCCCCCACAAAATAATTAAGAATGAAGGTCATATCGGCAACATAGAAACCATGCAGATATAATTCACACATGAAATTTTTGTCTTCATCAGAGCTCCTTGTATAAGCTTCCATGAACCCCTCTACTTTCTCTGTATTCTCAGTGAGATCAGACAAGATTAAAGATAACTTCCTCTGCAGGACTTTTTCCTGTAAAAATATAGCATAACTGGGACTTGGAGGCCTGCAAGATAGAATTTCAGAAGAAATGGAGGCCATCTAAATGACTTTTTCCTCCAGGGTTTCTACTCTTTTTATCATGGCAGTAACTGCCCTATGTAATTGCAACATAGGCTTAGAAGCCTCATATTCTCTACATCTCCTTTCCCAGTGGAACAGGGCCTTAGGAATATCAATGGGGATTGGACCCACATATCGATCTGTTTGTACCTCCTGTTCACTGGTTGCCCCTGGGCCAGCTAACTCATGAATATATTCTTCTTGATCATCTATTTTGTTATTGGCCCAAGTCAATTGCTTATCTTGGCTCTATATTTCCTCAATTAATGTTGCAATTATTATGAGGCCATTGTCTCTAGCCTTGGTAAGATCAGAAATACCTTGTACTGCCTCTATCTCCTTTCCCTTCATGATTTGAGCTATTTCAGTCTTCTGAGCTTCCAATTTTGTTTCCTTCTCCTGAATTATCTGGTTTTTGCTTTGGAGCTCTATTTCCAATTTTTCAATTACCTATTTTTGTTTCATCTCTATCTCCATTCTGACCTTCTTGAGATCAGTGATAATCTAATTTTTCCCCCATAGTAATCTTTTTAGATTATCAATTTCTTCCAACATTTACTGCTCTTTTGAAATCTCAATATCTTCTTGATCAGAGGAGAGAGAGTTCATGTTTCTTCTTCTATTTGTTGCACATCAGGATCTTCCATAGCCATCTGTCCTGCACTGTCAGCTGCACCCAATTGCTCTATTTCATCTTTCCCTGCAGCCTCCCTATCCTGAGGTTCTTCTTGGGTTTTCTCAGTTCTGCTGGCAATGATGAAGGCCCATCTTTCTCCTCAGAAGTTTTGAAACCTAGAAGCACTTCAGCTAGGAGAGCACAATCTTTCTTAGTTTGGGAGAGTTGTCTTTTCCTTTTGCTTCTCCATAGCATAGGTGGGGCAGGTGCGTCTAGAGCAAGTATCTCATCCTCAGAATCAAAGGAAATAGTAAAAGTCTGCCTGTGTTATGTCTCCAGAGTAGGAGATTGTTCTGAAGTTGGACTTGAACCCAAATGGACATATGGTTATAAGGAAACTTCTCTCTATCTTTTCTTTCTCACTAGAGGGATCTCATCAGAATCATGAGATGCTTCTTCAGCTCAATAGTGTATTCTAGAGTCAGCTTTCTTTGGGGTTCTCTTTGCTTTCTGCCATGACCTCTCCCCTATTAGTCCCTTAGGAGAAGACTCCTTAGCCAGAGTCATCTTCCTCCTGGTTGAGCAAGTCATGTATGGAGTTTGCTCAAGAGCAGGATCTTTAACTTCTTTCTCTTTCCTCTTCCTATCAGAAACAGTGGTAGCAGATGGTTGCCTCCAGTGAGGACTTTTTACCCTTTTAAACAGCTGGAGAGGAGGTTGAAGGTTTTGTCTCTTCTTCTTGCTGGGTAGAGGAACCCTCACCCTCTTCCTATGCCCTCTCTGGCTCTTTGTCCTAGAGTTTTTGTTTAAGAAATGTCTGCCATAATTCTTCCCCATCAGCTTGAGACAAAAAGTGGTGTTTAACTATCATAAAAATGAGGCCATGATGTTTCATAGGACCCTTGTTTTGTTGATACTTTTTTGCAATTGCCCTAATGGCAGAGTACAAAAATTTGGGAATATTTATGTTGAATTCAGGGTGTCCATTCCCATGCCTCAGAAAAATCAACATTTTCATTATTGGTCCTAGAACCTAAGGAAAATTGACCATCACATGTGAAATATTTCATCAACCATGTAGCTACAGATTGCCAAGGGTTTAGAAGTGAGGACCTAAGAATTCCTTTAACCTCATTTTTATTTAAATGCAATTGTATTGCAGTTTCACCTTCAATAGAGAAATTCCTAATCAAATCAGCATATAAAGTTTTCAGATGATAGAACCTCTCACCTTGTTTAGGCAACCCAGAAATATGACTGATAGTGGTTGCAGAGAGATTGATTTGAACTCCCCTTACAACTGTCTGATTGTCCCTTAGGTTTCTTAGGAACTCATCAACAATATCTTCTTGAAACCCTTCAAACTTTTCCAGAAACTCCAACCATCCTGCATTCCTCAAAATGTATGTTGTAGCATCATCTTACAAAAGACCTGTAGCACTTTCTGGCTCTGATTTCTTCTTAACCCCCATTTCTAAATTCCTTTCCTATCTCTATGCTTACAATTCTTCCTCACTCCATAGGCTCTTGAGAACTGTATCAGCTAACTCTATTCTTCAGGGTATTTTGCAGTTTTGAATGAGGATTATTATGTCAATTTGTTTAACGGCTTAGGCTTATGGAAAAAGAACCTAAAATTGGTTAGAGTGCTTATGCGGTCATAATTGAAGCAGAGTGATGGGACACTCCGTAGGTATGGTGACAGTACAACAAAGATGGCGGCATGCATGAATTTGGGAAGGAAAATAATGGCAGGAGGACGTGTCATAATGACGGCACCCAAAAATAGAAATGACAAGATAGTTGCTAATTAATGCCTAATTAAGAGAGAATTACCTAAACCATTCTTAATGATGAAGGCGCGATGTACTTAGCTGAGATGTTGCGGCATTAATGAGACTGGACGCGGCATGGCCCCTGAGCAAATTTTTGTGCCTTGAAATGACGTCAATCATCTTTATTGTCACGTAACCTGCATTCATTCCCGCAGAGTGGTTCAAGAATCTAAGTATCCAGGGTGACGTCAGCACAGTCCTTTGTTGGTACCCATGCAAAGGAGAGTAATGATTGCTCCCAGAATGCGTGTTGATTTCATTTTTGTCCCTACCATAAAGTGGAGGATGAGTCATGATGACCTCATCAAATGACATCTCTACTTTATGGCTTGGAGAGGTGGGTCCCCTCCCACTTATTATGGTTGTGAATAACTCTTTATTGGTGGAGCGCAAGAGGCGCTCCTAGTTTGCAAGCGCCGGAGGTGCTCCTAGTCTGTGAAGCACCAGAGGTACTCCTAGTTTGTGAGCGCCGGAGGTGTGTTTGAGTAACTCTCAACACCTGATCACCTCCGTAGCTTGATTATTCTTATCTAACATGAAGAAGGGAACTGCCATTTGCTAGTTTTCAATCCCCTTGGTCGAGAAAGATAACTATTTACTGGTTTTCCATCTTCCTCTTTTTTTTCTTTTTTTTTCAGAAGGCCGCCATTTGCTGGTTTTTAACCTTCTTTTTTGTCTTTTTTTTCTTTTTAGAAGGCAGCCATTTGCTGGTTTTCAACCTTTTTTTTTCAACTAGTCCAAAACTGTGACAGAGGACGTGTCCCCTGTATCAAAACACAAATCTTTGATGAACTCTTCTTTAGTGGATGGCCTTTTATGGAGTTTGATTTGATGGCCATTTACTAAAAAGGTGTTTGTGCTTCCATCAATAAGTTCCAACAGCACTGTTTCATTTTCAAAAACTTCCTTTATCTGATAAGGACCCATCCAATGAGTTTGTAGTTTTCCTTTGAACTCTATGAATTTAGAATCATAAAGAAGAACCCAATCACCTTGTTGAAATGTCCTCTTGATGTGTTGGTTATGCCATTATTTCCTTTGATACTGAACTAGTTCTGTTTACTGAATGGCTTCTATCTAGATTTCATCCAACTCATGGAGCTAAAAAATTCTATTATGTTGGGCTATGGACAATGGTAGACCAATATCCAATGCTGTTTTAAGTGTCTGGAGTTCAAATTCTATAGACAGAATAGGTTTTTTCCCATAAACTAATTCATATGGTGAGAACTTTGTTATGGACTTCCAAGTGGTATTGTAAGCCCAAACTACTTTAGGTAATCTGTTAGCCCAATCTTTTATGTTCATTGCCATTGTCCTTATCAGAATATTCTCAAGTTCCCTATTAGTCACCTCTACCTGCCCATTGGCTTGAGGATGGTAAGGTGAAGATTTTCTGTGCTTGACTTGATATAAATCTATGAATGCTTTGATTACCTGTGAAGTAAACTGAGGTCCTCTGTCTGAAACTATGGATCTTGGGGCTCAAAACCTCAAGAAAATTTTATTATAAAAGAAATCAGCAACTTTCTCTTCTTTGGTAAATTGCAATGCTTGAACCTCAACACATTTAGTCACATAGTCTATGCATACTAGGATATACTCATTGCCTGATGATGATGGAGAAATTGGTCCCACAAAGTCTAGACCCCATTGTTCAAATGGCTCCATCATCACTTGAGGATGCAGTAACATCTCCTGGGTGAAGGTTGGTTGTCCCATCCTTTGGCACTGGTCACACTATTGCACATACTTCTTAGTATCCTTATGAATAGAGGGCCAGTAGTAACCAGTGCCTAGGATCTTGTGGATACTTCTATGGGAAGAATAATGCCCACCAGATGGTTCATCATGACATGCTCTCAACACATCAAAAATTTCATCAGCTTTTAAACACCTGCATAAAATGAAATTAGGGCCACATTTAAATAGCAACCCATTTAACCATTTGTAAGATAAACTTTCCTTAACTAAGAATTTTTTCTATTTTGAGGTAAAATGGGATGGATACAAACCTGTAGCTAAAAGATTAGCTATGTCAGTGAACCAAGGTATAGTAGAGGAGATAGCAAAAAGATGTTCATCTAGAAACCTGTCCTCCACTGGCTAGTTTTCTCCTCTTGTATGCAATCTTAACAGAAAATCAGCAACCAAATTAAACTTGCCTGGATTATAAACTATGGTAATGTCAAATTCCTGCAATAGCAATAACCACCTAATGATCCTTGCACCCACTACTAGCTTATTCATTAGGTACTTGATGGCTACATGATCAATATGTACAAATATTTTATATCCAATGATATAATGCCTGAATTTGTTTATAGCATAGATGACTGCCAAGAATTATTTTTCAATTGTAGTGTAATTTCTTTCTATAGAGGTAAGGTTTTTGCTGATGTAATAAATGGCATGCATACTCTTTCCTTCCTCCTTTTGTCCTAAAACTGCCCCAATGGACTCATTTGAAGCATCAGTTTGTATGTGAAATGGTAAAGTCCAATTAGGTCCTCTTAAAATAGGTGTGACAGTAAGCTTCTTTTTTAGGGTTTCAAATGTTGATTGATAGTCTTCTGTCCATAGAAATTATGTCTTTGTTAAATAGAGTAAACAGGGGGGCAACTGTTCTACTAAAATTTTCTATGAATCTCCTATAGTAGCCTGCATGACCCAAAAAACTTCTAAAATCTATCTGATTTTTGGGTGAAGGTAACTGTCTGATCACTTCTATCTTGTTTTGATCCACTTTGATCCCATTTGCTGAAATGTGGTGTCCCAATACAATTCCTTCCTCCACTATCATGAAGCACTTTTCATGGCTCGGGGATAATTAATTTTTCTCCCAGCATGTCAATACTTTCTCAAGGTTTGTGAGAGCTTCTTCAAAGTTGTCCCCATACATAGTAAAGTCATCCATATAGACATCCATGCACTCATTAGCTAATTCAGCAAAAATGACTAAAATAAGCCTCTGAAATGTAGCTGGGGCATTACATAGTCCAAATGGAAGAACTTTGTAAGCAAAAGTTTCCCAAGAGCAGGTGAACATGGTTTTGTCCTGATCTTCAGGTGCTACTTGGATTTGGTTATACCCACTAAACCCATCTAGGAAAGAAAAATACTTTCTGCCAGCAAGGTTGTCCAACACTTGGTCAATGAATGGTAAGGGAAAGTAGTCCTTTTTTGTAGCTTTGTTTAGCTCCCTATAGTCAATACACACCCTCCATTTCCCATTCTTTTTAGGCATTATGACTAGGGGTGAGACCCATTGACTGTCTAAGATTGGATATATAAACCCTACTTGTAGTAATTTTTCTATTTCAGTCTTAACAATGTCTTTTAAAGTAGGATTCAATCTTCTCTGGGGTTGTCTAACAGGTTTGATATCCTCAATGTATATATGATGGGTATAGATCTCAGGAGGGATGCCCTTCATATCTTGGTATTCCTAAGCAAAAGTTGTTGAATGGGAAATCAAAAGTTGGATAAATTTTTCTTCTTTATTTGCTAGTAACTGAGTATTGATATTAAGTGTTTTCCCTGGTGAAATCATGACCTGTTTTGTGATTTGATCCATGGATGTAGTTAATCCATACATTGGAGTCATAGTATTGAGGGGACAAGAATGTGGAAGCAACATGTGGAACGTGGCTAAGTCTATGTAAAAGGTCTTCCCACAAGGAATGATATTTGCTTGGGTACAATGAGTAGAAGTGAGAAGTTTTCTCCTAGAATCTGGGGTGAACTCCATCACATCCTCATTGATTAAGATGTGGGTAATGTCTTCTATTATATCATAGTAGATTTCTTCTTCCAACTCTCCCAAATGTTCCTTAATGGTTACCATAGCTACTGAGGCACTGTTGTCCATGTTATTTGTCTCATCCACCCATACTCTTCCTGTATAATGTATCGATGGTTTAGCTGGAGGATACAGAGATATTTTCTTCAAATCTATCCCATTAGAAATGACAATATCCCTAGTTTGACAATCAATAGATGTTGTTGGTGTAGCCAGCCATGGTCTTCCTAATATCAGTGGATAAGCATTTCTCTGGTTTCTCGGTTCTAATATTAGGAAGTCTACTGGAAATTCCCATGATTCTATTACAACTGGAACATCAGTAATCACCCCTTTTAGAATAGCTACTGACTGGTCAACAAGTTGAAGGATTGTAGTCGTGGATTGGATACCTGTTAGGGCTAATTTGTCCATTGTATGAACTGTCATCACATTAATTGTTGCTCCCAAATCAACCAAAACATTTGAAATTTCTACCCCTCAGATGAAAATAGTTATGACAGGATTTTCAGGGACTCCATATTTTGGGAGGAGCATTTCTCCCATCAATAGATCTACTACTTTCCCTTCCACTTGAATTGTAGAAGGAAAGTTTTTCTTCCTACCCTGTGTTTTGACACAATGTTGTTTAATGAATTGATTCAGTTTTGGCACATCTCTGATTGCTTGGAGGAGTGGAATTTCAATGTTTAGTTGCCTAATTTCTTGTAAAAGTTCTGATTCCAGGGTAGATTGGATTGTTTTTGTAAGATCTTTTTCTGGGGAACATGTTTGAGTCATTCTGGGTATGGTGCTAGTTTTTCCATCTCCGGAGCTTTTATCAGAAGTGTGTCCAGGAATGTTCTTCAGAGTCGGCCATTTAGGAGGAACTCCAGAGTTATCCAAGGATGATTCTTTTAGCACTTTTTCGGTAGTAATCTCCTTTGAGAGTTGAGTGGATGAATCTTCAGGTTCCTCATCATTGGTTACTTCAACTATAGTTGGAGGAGACGGTCTTGGGAATACTTTCCCAGAACGCAGTTGGACATTATTTGGATATATAGCGTTAATACCAGCCATGTTTTCTTGTTTTATCATGTAAACAGTTACTCCCTGTTTATTTCATGGATTTGGTATAGGTTGAGCTAGTAAGGGTGGTTGGCTAACTAGCTCGTTTTGTGACTGACCTTGTGTGTTGGAGGGTCCAGTTAGTAATGTTTGTTGTTGAGGTTGGAAACACCTAGGTTGTCCCTGGTATTGTTGATTATATCCATGTTGAGGACCCCATTGAGGTTGAATGTTTTGTGATCCAAACTATGGTGGCCATTGTTGATGCCCCCAGTGCTGATTTTGCCAATTTTGGTTTTGCCAATGTTGATTTAGCCAATCTTGTTGTCCCTAAGGAGGATTATTTTGAGGCCCATGCCATGTTGGATTCCATTGATTATTTCCCCAATTAGAAGGACCCATGTAAGAAGGTTGGTTTGGATACTGATTATAAGGAAAATTTCTAGCATGTTTTTGTCCCACATAGTTCAATTCTTCTTCTATGATGGCATTCTTCTTACTCAACCTTTTTAAGGCTGGAAGTTGACTACATTGACTAATAGGATGTTCCCTGTCACAGATCTGACAAATCTCTTATTTTTCTAAAGGCCATTCTCTCAATAGATGTTTGTTTCTACACCTAGGACAATAGATGGAGAGTGGTTCAGTTGTTCTATTTTGATCAGTTGTTCTAGTTTTTGTATGAATCCCATCCAATGTGGTATTTAGCTGGACCAAAATATATGTTTTCAGATTTGCAATCTCTTCCATTAACTGTCTTATTTCATTCTTCCCTTTGAAGGTTTTGGATGATCTCACTCCATCTTGGGTTCTAGAATAGTTCCTGCAGAGTTCTTCTATAGCAGGTATATCCATTTTGTTGATATTTCTTTTTCTCATCAGATCCAGTGTCTATTTTGATTCTTTATCCAATCCTTTTACAAACAGGGTTTTGGCCAAAGAGTGATCTACTAGGTTGCCATACCTTCTCAAGGCGAAGTTAAATCTGTCCACATAGTCCTCTAAGGTCTCTTCCTCTCCTTGTTTAATTTTGAACAATTCCTCATTTTTATTACTGACTCTACAGTAATCTTGGTACTTTCCTAAAAAGTCTGTTTCCATCTGATCCCAAGAATGGATAGAGTTCTGGGGTAAACCCATAAACCATTTCATTGCAGAATCTTTCAGGGTTGAAGGGAACAGTTTTAGTTTTTGGTTATCTGATCCATAATCATAAGTTTGGCATACCACTTTGAATTCAAACAAAAACTGATCTGGATCCTCAAAAGAAAGACCTCTGAAATTTGGTAGGTGTGCTAGTGAAATATTTTTCATAGGAGCATTGTCTCCAGTAGCTAGAACAATGGGATATGAAAAGGTTCTTGGAGCCTAATTTTCCTCCTCTTCATGATTATCATGATTATCATCCATGTCTAGTACTGGTTCTTTTCTCTGAGGTTCTAGGAAATTAGGTTCTATCAAAGGATCTACCTAGAACTTTTGTTGTAATTCTTGGATATAATCAGCGAGTGGGAGATTTGGAGGATTTAAGGGATTATTGATTTGAGGTGCAGCTTCCAAGGTAGGTTCTAGGTTTCTTTCTTCAACAAGATCTTGTGCCACCCCACTGCTTTCTCCTATAGTTTGTTGATGGGGTGTCGTTTTATCTATCTTCCTTTTGAATCTCTAGCTCTAACCATACAGATCTATCCTTAAATTGTTTAGCTAAGTTTCCCTAATTAACACAACATCCCTGGCAATGGTGCCAAAAATGACAAGGGTCATTGTACCTTATCATTTAATCATATTTCTTTTGTCAAATTCAGGGCTGTATCCTTGGCTATCTGCAATTAGGAATAATATAGTTTCTAGTCTTATCTAACTAGCTCTAATGACTTCTACTGATTTATAGGAACTAATCTATCTACTATGAAATGAATTCCAAGAATATTAAAAACAGAATTGAACAGTAAATTACTTAAAGCAAATCTATAAACTAAAACATGCATCTATCTATCAAAATAGTAAATATCCTTTAAAGCAAAATCTGAAACAACAAAACAACAGTACTAGCCTTCTGCCTTGGTGGTGAGAGTGGGCCCTTGCTCCACACCCTTAGGGCTGAAGACTAAAGTAAAGAATCAGCACAAGAGAATGATATCACAACTTGATTCAATCCAATTCCATCAGCTTTGTATTTTGCAAAATATTAATATCAAAATGAGATTACAGAAATTAGAAGGAAAATAATCGCTCCCCTTTTCTAGTTCTTCTGTAAGTATATATAAAATTAGTGATGAGATATCACTTATCCTATCTACCATTTCTTCTATGAGATGACATCCATCTCTTTATTATACTAGCTATCTAGCTATGGAAAATAACCATGCAATAAAAATAGATTGAATGGAACAGAAGTCCACTCTAAATCTAAGTTTTAGTCTTAATACATTTGGGTAGTGAGGCCCTGAAAATATGGATATTAAATCAGTTTTATCAGTAACTCATGCAAAAACTAAAAAAGAGATAAAAACTCCCAGTAGTTAACTATAGATTGCCCTTAATCACTCAGGTGATGATTTGAGTAATATCAAGGGTATCATGATCACCACTGAAAGTGTCTGACTGACAGTTGTGATGGAAATATGCTATGCTCTAAAGAGGTGCCGGAGATGTATGTCTTTATCTGTAGCTCTGGAGATATAATTGTGGTCTTCTTGCTCAGCTCCGGAGATGCTTTTCCTCTTTACTCCAAAACTTCTGATGTTGTGGTATTCTGATATTGTCTCCAGAGATCATTAGGACTACCTCCGAAGATGCACAAAATTGCCAACCCGAACATCTGCACTTGTTGATTCATAAAGAGAAGTTTTTTTGCATATTTCCATCAATTCCATGCACATTAGTCCTTTAATCAGAAATCGTGATCTTAAGTAATTCATCTCCTATTAATCATTATTTAGAACAATCTTGCTATCCTATTCAGGTGCAGTCATAAAAAAAATGGAATCAGAAAGGAGAAAAAGAGAGGTAAAAAGATGTATTTCATGGGTGCTACCTGCCACTCATCAACATCCCACATTGAGGAACCCTTCCCCTATAGACTCCCAACCTTCAGTGGTTCCTCTTGTTTCTTCTAATGTTCCTAAAATAAAGGAAGAAAAGGAACCCACATTGGAAGATGCTACGGTTCCTCTTAAGAACATCACAAATAAAGCTAAGTGAAATAAGATTGCAAGAGAAAGAAAGAAGCGTTGTTGTGCTACGGCTCGTCTTTCCGTAGGAGAGGAAAATCTCCCTCCTCGCAAGCATTTATCACCAACAGACACCAAAGAGACAACTACTACTCTTGTGACTCCTGCAGAGAAAGAAGAAGCTTCACATGTCGCTATGGAGACTATTGTACTACATTTCAATAGCGATTCTGAAGATAATATAGGTATGGCTATTGTCCCCTATACCTCACATGCTATAGTTCCTCTCACATCTTGTCCTCCTTTTCAAACAGATGAGGAACTAGATTGGGAGGATGACTTGCTTTAGGTTGACTCGCACGTGAGATACCTCAATTTCTGTGTTATGTGTGTATGTGATCGTGTTTCCCCTGTGATGTGTTTCTTGATGATTTATTTGTGTTTATGTGTTGTTATTGTTGTAATTATTATTGTTGTGTTGTTAAGTTCCCTTTGGATGACCCTTGACACCCTTGTAGGTGCAAGGATACAAAGGGACCAAAATCTATTGTGACATTCTCACTATTTGTATTATCATTCTCATGTATGTTGTAATTTGTTGTGTCCTTTGGGGGACGATGCAAGGTGTAGAATGTTTCAACATTTCTCCCTTGTTGACCTAAGGAATGTTTACTTTAATTTCATGTGCTACTTCTTCCTTTGTCTCCATAGTTCTACCAGCTAGTAGATGATGCCAATTCCATATATATATATATGGTCTTGAGATGTCTCCTATATACAACCATTCATATACTGACAACTAGTAGATCCCTTTGTATTAATTAGTATAACTTGTCTATTCTTTTATGTTTTGATTTTGTGGCACCTTGTTGCTATGCTCAGCATCATACCATGACTACACAAGCCATTGTGTATCATGCTTATAGCATCGCCTCGGTTTGCATGTTGTGGGGGCAACCCCTTGGTGCGATGTAGTTCTTTGGAAATGCATATCTTATGGGCATGTGCTTCCAGAAAGCTCTCGTGCCTATTTGCACGATTTGTTCTACCTTAAAGCAATTGCTCCCTAATAGGAGTTAGCAATCACTTTAAGGTGGGGGCATGCATCGTGCTATGCTCTCTTTGGTTACACATTTTCTTGTTGGCGTGGAACTCACCTAGTGATTTGACAGTCCTCACTAGCCTGTGATGCTTCCTCTTGGGTCCATGAGCCACCTAGTGCAACGTAGTTGGCTAGCCCGTGCGCTTTATGTGACTTAGTGTGGTCACCTAACAATTCGGCAGTCCTTACTAGCGTGTGATCCACAGTGGCACTTCTTTTTACATGACCCTTAGAGATAGAGAAAGCTAGCGTCAGAGTCATGTGCCTTATGTGTTTGTTCTATGTGTATTCTTATGTTTGTTTATGGATTATGTTTTAAACTTATGTTTTCACGTGTCTTCACCAATGTTTTTCCATGTGTTCTCTATGTGTATTCATTGTGCCTTATGTGTATGCTTCGTGTTAAGCGTGTTTGCATTGTGTATTGTGTGTCTTCTGCATGTATTCTTATATATGCTTTTAGTGCTCCACATATGTGTGAATTAATGTTGCAATGTCTTGCGTGTTTTCTTTTTGCTTATGTGTTTGCAACCTTAGGATCCTGAGTTTGGGGGCTACTTGTAGTTCACAACTTGGTGGAATTATTTGGTCTTCTATGTTTGTGTGTTTTGTCCATCCTTTAGTATGAGTTCGAACATAAGTTCGTACCCACACTAAAGTGGGGGCTAAATGTTGAGTCGTAAAATGGGTACACTAGCATTTTACACTTAGTTTAGCTCTCGGTTGGACCTATTTTTGTTGTCTTTATTAATTAGGGCCTATTTTAACACATCTTTGATCTCTAAATGATGAATATCTTGATCCCAACAAGTAAACCCGGCATAATCAACTTAGGACTAGACTAAGCCTGTATTAAAAGATACTTTTCAGAGTTTGTGGACCAAAAGTCCAGGGCGCTAGGGTGCCCGAGCGCCCTGGTCCCAATTAGGTACTTTGGTCCCACTTTGTGGTGTCGGCTTAGGACACTCCTTTAGCTAGTATTTGTCAACCTAAAGTTGCTTTATTTACCAAAGGTGAGCAGGAATGCATATTTAATTGTGTGTTGTATTTCATTTTAGACCTAATCGGATGGATGCGAGTCATGTGATGTTCTATGCTAAAGGATTCTTCATGTTTGGATTGTCTTCTACTTGTGATTGCTATTGAAGTTGTTTGTAGGCTTTGAAGGAAGTTTGAATCCCTCTTCATCACTCTCCTTTGTTGGTGTTAGGTCTTCATCAACTAAGGTTGGATATATTATCATCATCTTTCATCATTATATATCATATTATTGTGGATCTAGCCTCTACCCTCCTAGGGCATGCACTGTTGGATCTTATCATTTGTTGTAGTGGAGGTGGGAACACCAACACAAGGTTTGACTAAGGCAAACCCTTAAAATAGCACAACCTTTTCCCTCTTTCCATGTGTGCAAGTAATGAGAACAGGTTTCGAAGGTTGGTTTCTGGGAAGAAGGCAGTATAGACAGATACAAATCTAATGATACCTAAACTTTTGTCTAACCCTAAAAGAGGACCAGGTCACCTGAGCACCCCTGTTCTGGGCATTTCTGCTACATTTTCCAAGTTCTGAATTACTCCCTTACCTCTATTGTACTTCTTGATCTCTGAGATTCATTCCCTGCAGTCTGTTGTAGTCTATTATTCATCATTTCATGGTTTAATCATAGTCTTGGCTTTCTTGTTTGGTTTTGGTTGAACTTGGTTAGGCCTTCTATATACAACAAAAGGGTAGAACCCCTCTCCTCCTTGGGTAGAATTCATGCTCGGTTTGTGCCCCAATGTTTTGTAGAAGAGGGATGAACTAGTTTAACTCTTTAGGCTTGTGATCTCTTTTCTACTTAGTAGTTACTTTATAAAAGAGCTTCCCTATGATGCCTATTATAGTCACTATAATTTTTTGATGACTGTGACAATCCCATTAACATAAGTACTCTACTACTTATAAAACATAACCACGAATTCTTAGGAATATCAAGCTTCTAATACATGGCTCAGAATCAATATGTACAACATTTTTTTATATATATCTTACAATCATCTTATTGGTTCCCAAATATGCAGCTCCACAATCCTAGAGTATTATCTTATCCTCAAGGAGAGGGACTCATCTTCAAGAGGATACGACATGGGCTCATTAACAAATTATGGAAGATTAAAGGCTAATTTTTGAGAGTGGGTGTTCTCTCCTTCACTTTGGGTTCAGCTAGACCTAGGAGGGTGTTCCTAAATGTGTCCTTAATAGGGCATCTAACTGATTAAGATGAATCATGATTGAAACAACAGCAGCTATTCCCAATGCATGTTTGAGCCCAATATTTGTCACTAGGCCAAAGACTAAGTAGTTGCCTATAAAATCTCTTATTAAGTTGATAACTACAACCTTGCATATGCACCTACAGATGATAGTAGTGTTATATCCCCACAATTGAATCCACTTACCATTTCATACACAAGTGCAAAGTGTAGGCATGCATAACATGATTGTCTAACAATCTTGAGGTCACTTAGAATGTTCCCTGAGTTGTAATACTAAATCATGAAAGCATGTAGAACCCTAATCTATTAAGAATAGAGGGGTGATATATAAAGGATGTTTGGCCTCTCACAAATCAAACTAGTGCCTACTCCATTGGGCAATAGAGTCACGACTTGCAAGGAAGAAGGATCTATACACCTACAAACCGTAAATGGAACCAAATATGTATATGCATACAAGTCAAAGACAACACTTCATGCAAATGGACATACTCAATAATCCATCTTAGTGCTACAATAAACCACATGGAACAAAGGAGAGACCATCACAAAATCTTTGCAATGAATTAAAAGTTATCACACATTCATCTAATCCATGTTACATTCATACCAGCAAATGTGGCAAAAGAGGATCCACAACTAGGTTCACGCACCCCCTAAATAATTACAAACTTACATAGAGACATACCATTTGCATGCCTTGCTTTCATTGAATATCCTTCCTATGGTTTATATAATACATCTCATCCCCTTATAAACCAAACTAGCATCACTTGATGCCCTAGAGCCAACTTGAGACACTTATAGTCAAGAAATTGGCTCAATGACTAACCCTCGTTCTATCTTACAAACATGTATATATAGTATTACATTCAATCTTGATGCCTAGGAAGGAGTGTAGGAGTGATCAACAAATTTGGAAGTCACCCATGTCTATTGCACTATCTTCACATCACATAGTTGTGCACTTGAAACCATGCCCCTTGCATCAACAACCATATGCCTCTTTACACAAACCATGCCTTTGAGAGGTCCACAAGTACTAAGAGGCATTTGAAAGTATTCCTTTGTCTAATCACATCCATTTGAAACCATTAATGGTGTCATGGGTTGTGCAAGGAGGTTGGTAGGGAATTTGGTAGATTTGCAAGAATTTGATGTTGAACTAGAGGTCAAACGTGGACATGTCTGTGGGAAGTTGGAAATTCGTCCATAAGTGTGGAGGGAAACAAGGAAATACAAGGAATTGGGAATTGGAAGGACAGAGGGAAGAGTGGAAGATGTCCACAAGTCCATGGGAGGTCTGTTAAAGTGAATTTGAAGGGGAGTGATGAAATGATGGTCATCTGGAAGCGAAGGATGTCTGGAAGTCAAAATAATACTGCAAGAATGGAAGAATATGAATGATTTGGGATATGGGAAAAATGTGGAAATGCAAGGGAAATCGAGACTTAGGAAACTATAGAAAAGTGGAACAAGTCCACATGAAACCTGCAAGTTGACAAGCAGTAGTGAAAGGTGAAACAGGCTTGCGAAAGTTCAAGTTGGAAGGGGAAGTCAAACTAAAAAAGAAGATGGAAGATGGGTAGTGGAATCCCTCAAAACATAATTCATTCAAATGTTCTAGGAAATGTGGGGTCCAATGTACATCCAAACTTTGGACTAAAAGGTTACAAATCCGAAAGTCTATGATAATTCTACAAACAACCACATCTATGAAAGTTCAATATTCACAAATAGTGTAAGGATCATTTGGAGATCTAGATTTTAGACCAAAATGGAAAAGTGGAAGAAGTCCATAAGAAATTTGCAAGTCTATAGGAAGAATGAAAATTGAAGGAAGCAAGAGAAAGAAGTTTGAAAGATTGGGAGGGAAGTCTGGACAATGGAAGAAGTCCACAAGTCTATGGAAAGTCCACAAAAGTGCAAAGATACAAAGGTGTGGAAAGAAAATGGAAAAGACAAAATGTGGAAGATGGCCAAAGTCCCTGGAAATTCTGCAAACCTGCAAAAATTTAGAAAATGAACACATACTCCCCAAACTTAGATTTTTTTTGGATTTTTTGCATTTTGGGTCCATGGCTTAAGTATAAGGGGAAGCAAAGCACTACACCAAGCATATAATTTGACCAAGGGGGCCATTGAATTAATTCTCATAGCGGTAATTAATGATGGTCGAGGTAGGCCAAAGCAGTAAAGGGGCACCAAACTTAAGCAAATCTTGAAGCCTATGAAAATGGTTCCCAACACATCCAAAGAGCATGCTTTGTGGGTGACTATGATAAGCAAACTCCCATTTCAATAATAGAAAACACAAACTTAATCAAAATGAATAGAGAAAAGATCATATGCAACTCTACATACTCATGTATATGCAGGTGACAAGTGCACAAACTCCCTTCCCATACTCCTTCACTATCCACTTTCCAAGTTTGCCAAACCCACTCAAGAGTTCTCAAAAATTCCAAGCTTAATGCTGACAACTTAAAACTATATTTCAAGAATAGATCCCTAGAAAGATATTATCTTCTCTATATCAAAACCTCATAAGACTCATGCTTTTCTAAAACTTCTCATTTTGTATTCTTCACATACCGCCTCTATATTCCATTCAATTAGGCTCTTAATGGAGCCACTACCCTGGATATTCTCACATGCCATAATGGAAGTCTAGTCTACTAGATTCCTATGGCATCCTTTGGGTTATGGTGGAGTGGTGGCTACCACCACATTATACCAACCATGGTATGGTGGGATGGATGCCACCACTCCACACTTCTGCTCAATGAAATCAAATGTCTACCCAATATGTAGTGTTATCAACCTCCTTCAAATGTTTAGCTAGGTTATTCTAAACCATACCTAACCTATTCATGACAACATCCTCCCTCATTCATGACACCATCATCCCTCATGATGTTCATCCTCCAATCAAGAATAAAGCACCTCACAACCACAACTCAACAAACTAATGAGTTAATAACCATCATAGAATTGAGGTATATAATTAATAATAAAATATTTATAAATAAATATTTAAATTAGCTCTAAATCAACTTAACATAATTAAATTCAAATCATAATCTCCTAACAATAATCTCAACATCCAAACATAGTTTCATCAAAATGCATATGAATGTCATAATCACATCAAAATTCCATTTAGTTTAAACTATTAATTATGGAGTTTATTGGGTTACTACAACTCATTCACCTGAGTATATTGAATTAGACTATCTACATATCCTAACCAAGGATCAAGGTCCTAAGTTCTCCTAGAAAATTTTCCTCTTTAACCTTATTGACAACATGCAGATTTTATAATTTTTATTTTCGCAGAGGTTCAAACCCTAATCGAGTTAGACATTACCAAAAATAACTATAGAGTTCTCTTATCAAGAATGCTTCTAGATGTTGACTATGTAAAAAAAAAATTAAAAAATGAACGTTTCAAATCACACTATATGATCCATGATTAGGATGAAGAGAATGAATGAAATACTTGTAGACTAATGCTTAGATTTTTACCAAAAAAATATAATAATAGAATTCTCTATTATTAAACATCTAGAATTCATATTCAAATTATGGGTTCACAACCCTTTCTAGGTTTATCGTACCCAAGACAATGATCAAATTGATTACCACCCACAAACATGATTGTATTCTTAAAAACATGTGACTCCATCAATGTATCTAATTTATCTTTGCATGCAATAGAATCCAAGGTGTAAGAGCAATCCGGCATTGCCCAAAAATATTTTCTTTCATGTTTGTTTCATTTTGTAGGTTCTTAAATTAAGTCGCAATCATCATATTCTTACTGGGGAAGTCAATTCATACTGCAAAGGCACATTCTTGCTTTAGTCACCATTTCAACACATTAGAATTATATATAGTAATCTTAATGTGCTATAACACCTATTGATCCTAGAGCCTCCAAATTGATGTTAGAGCTTCAAGCTGTCATATCCTAACATGCTACATCAATTCCAAGTGTTTTGGTTATTGGTTAATGTAATGTGACTTGTTAAATTTCTTAAGGAAAGCCTAATTGAGATGTGCACTAAACATTTGAATTTTGTGCCAACTTTTGAAGACATTCATAAGCTTATTGGTCACGGTAAGGTTCATGAATAGGACCACATTGATTTCCAAATGCTTACATCTCACCACGTTCATCTAAGGTGGATCCTTCTACACATTTCCATAGCTAATGTGCATTGAGCGTTGTACCACCTTATTGGTCGATGCATAGCATCTTGCTTGCACTTTGCTATAAAAGAAGAATCATTCTACATTGTGAAGGGGAGTTGATCACTAGCTCGTGAGAGTTTGGTAGTAGATTAAGAGTACTAAAGATCCAAGAGAGACATATATTACATATTAGTTCAAAAGGTTGTAATTGAATAATCGCACATTGATTGTACCTATAAGTCATTGTAATTGGAGACTAAGGTCCTATTTTGTTTTAATCCCTTGTGAGA
Organism: Cunninghamia lanceolata; assembly: GCA_027924645.1. Lineage (NCBI taxonomy): Eukaryota > Viridiplantae > Streptophyta > Pinopsida > Cupressales > Cupressaceae > Cunninghamia > Cunninghamia lanceolata. Next base: position 4,135,889 of record BSBN01000847.1, on the reverse strand, counting down.
AATTTTTTGGTGTAATTCAAACTATAAATCAATAAAAGATTTGTTCTATTCATTTGTTATGTTATATTCATTCCATTGAGTAAATCTATTTAGTGTTTGTTGTGTTGGTTGCATGGTTAAATAGTTCTTAAATGAACCCTTCATCCATGTTTGCACTAGGTGATATAAGAGAGTTTCAAATCTTGAAGAATAAAATTGATATAAAATATCTTCCAATATTATGTGTTGGGTAGAAGGTATCAAGGAAGTTTGCTTGTAAACAGATCCTTGAATTTGATGCAATTTACATCAAATCAAAAAATCAAGATGCCTCCACGAAGATGTGTGGAGGCCAAGGTATTGTTAACATTGCTAGAAAAATAAAAGAAATGTTTGAAATGGCAACAAATGTATAGATCCAATTGGATGTTGTTGAAGAGGATAGAAGGGGTCATAACCTTAGACATGATGAAAGTGATGAAGAAGAAAATGAAAGAAGAGATGTACCAAAGAATGCACCAGTTGTTGAACCAATTGTGGAAGAACAAGAACAAGATGATCCTGGTTAGGTAAAGATGTTGAAAGTCATTTCAAAAATTAGTAAGAGGCCTTAAACTAATATTGCTAGTTACTCTGGTAGTTTAAATCAGAAAGAACTGATAGATTGGATAATGATCTAGAAGAATTTTTTTGACTATGAGAAAAATTTAGATTCTAAAAGGATTAGGTTTGCTACGACAAAATTGTAGGGACATGTCGCATTATGGTGAAAAAAATAGGAGAGGTAAGAAATAGATAGAGAAATGGGATAGGATGTTGTCAAAGTTGAAAGGTAAATTTATACCTGCAAACTATTAGTTAGATATGTCGAAAAGATTACCAAATTTGAGGCAAATAGAAGAATGTAAAAAATCATATTGAGTTTTTTATTGAATGATAATTAGAGTTGGACATAGTGAAGCTAATCAAAAAAAGGTGGCAATATACATAAATAGATTGAGAGATTCCATCCAAGAAGAATTGAGCATGGTAAGATTACAAGCAGTTGAAGAAGCATACTAGTTTGCCCTAAAGGCAAGGGACATATTGAATAAAAAGTTTCAAATGAGATAAAATAAGAAAAGAGGAAGAGGCGGTAGGTTCTAGAGAGGAAGACACCAAAGTAGTAGTAGAGGACATTATAGTGAAGCTATTGAAGAAAAAGGAGGTGACAATTCATATCACCATGAGAGATCCAAAGGATACCCGCAAGGTAGAGGAAGATATGGTAGAAGTGATGAAAGATCGTTCAAAGGAACTTGTTTTAAGTGTGGAATAAAAGGACAGGGCATTTGAGTGACCCCAATCTCGTGAGAAGTTAAGGTAGAAGACTAAAAGGAAGCGCAAGTGCTACACACAAATGAAGGGTCGATTGAATCAACAAGCCAAATGAATGAACCAAAAAGAGGTGAAACATTGTTGATGAAGAGAGTTTTATTGGAAACATGATGGTGTAGATAAAGATGAGCTAGTGCAAAGAAGAAATATATTCAAAATAATATGTAAGACAAAAGATAAGTATTGTAAGGTCATCATTGATAGTAGCAGCATAGACAATCTAGTATGAAGTGAAATGGTTGATAAGGTGAAGTTGAAAAGAATAGAGCATCCTACTCCATGCAATTTTTTATGGTTGTAGAAAGAACATAATGTGTTGGGGAATGAGCAATGTATGGTTAAGTTCAAAATAGGTTCATATCATGATGAAGTATTATGTGATGTTATGTTGGTGGATATATGCCATTTGTTGTTAGGTATACCATGGAAATACGATAGAAAAATTATACACAGTGATAGGGAAAATACTTACCCTTTGATTAGAGATGGCGATGATTCCATTTAAAAAGAAGAAAAGGCAAGTATGTGGTAATGCCAAAGTATATTTGGCGAATGGTAGAAAGTTTCTATTACACAGGTAAATGGCAGAATGCTGGATGCTATTCACATAGAGCAAAGGCTTTTAAATAGGTTACAAGGAATTACAAAGAAAGCAAGTTTCTATATTTAGAAACTGCCAAAGACTGCCAGAGATCGACACACGATCTTGTCATAATTACATACTGTTACAAGAAACTGACCATTAACTAAAAATAGGAGATTCTAAGTATAAAAGAATATCTTAATACCCTCCCTTAATGGTCAACCTATTCACTACACCAAGAGACCCCCTAAATTTTACAAACTTGTCAGGACTAAGGGACTTGGTGAGAATATCAGCGGTCTGATCCTCAGTCGAAACATACAGCAACTGAACTGATCCGTCTTCAACCAACGATCTGATGAAGTGACAATGTGTCTCTACATGCTTGGTTCTTTCATGGAAGACTGGATTCTTGGCAAGTTTGAGAACTCCCTGATTGTCACAAAACAGGGGAGTCAGGCCTGCTTGAGATAGTCGCATATCTGCAAGCATCCAGCGAAGCCAAACTGCCTCACAAGCTGCCTTCACTGCACCTCGATACTCAGCTTCTGTGGAGGAGAGTGCGACAGCCTGTTGCTTCTTACTGGTCCATGTGACGGCACCGGATCCCAAACTGAACACATACCCAGAAGTTGATTTTCTATCATCAACTGAGCCTGCCCAATCTGAATCTGTGAAGCCTCTAAGGTTGGGATCAGAATTCCTTGTGTAAATAATTCCAAAGTCATGAGTGCCTTTCACGTACTGCAGCACATGCTTAGCCGCTACCCAATGAACAGCCTTAGGAGCTATCAAAAATCATGAAATGTAGCTGACTACAAAACTGATGTCAGGGCTAGTAGCAGTCAGGTAGATAAGACTACCTACTAGCTGTCTAAACAAAGACTCATCAACCACTGGTGAGGCAGACTTAGCAGACAACTTAAGTCCTTTTTCCATCGAGGTGGAGGCTGGTTTGCAGTCCTGCATTCGGAACCTATCCAAAAGACTACGAGCATACTTCGACTGAGAGATGAAGATGCTGGTCTGAGTTAGCCAAACCTCAACACCTAAACAATATTGTGAAAGTCCCAAATCTGTCATATCAAGGGATTTGCACAGGTCCTGTTTGATCTTATCGATCAGGTGTGCCGAGCTACCAATAATGAGCAAGTCATCCACATAGACAACGAGCAACAATATATCATTGCCAGTATGTTTGATGTACAAATTTGGGTCAGATGGACTCTGCTTAAAGCCATGATCTGTGAGGTACTTGTCGATTTTGATGTACCATGCTTTTTGAGCCTGCTTCAAGCCATAAAGTGCTTTGACCAGTCTACAGACTTTTTGTTCTTGTCCGGCAACCTTGAAAATAGGAGGCTGCGTCATATAGACTTCTTCCTGCAACTCACCATTGAGAAAGGCACTTTTGATGTCCATCTGATGGACTTTCCATCCAAACTGGGCTGCTAAGGCAAGGACGAGCCGTATGGTACTCATCTTGGTTGTAGGAGCAAAAGTCTCCTCATAGTCGATGCCTTCTTTATGTGAGAAACCCCGAGCAACAAGCCATGCTTTGTACTTGTCTAGGGTTCCGTTAGCCTTGTACCTAACTTTATACACCCATTTGCAGCTAATGGGTTTCTTCCTTGGAGGAAGGTCTGAAAGGACCCAGGTGTGGTTCTTCTTAAGGCTCTGGAGTTCTGATTCCATCGCTGTATCCCACTCTGGAAAACCTTTAGCCTCTGAATGAGTCTGAGGCTCATAGACACTGTGCAGGTTGGCCATGAGAGCAAAGTTTACTATATGTTGTTGTTTGCTCTTATTCTGGGAGGGTCTACCCTCAACAAGTTCATCATCATGAAGATTGGCAATCGTCTGAGACCACCATTTGGGGCGATGGGTAGATGGGCCAACGTCAGGTTTAGCAGGAGGTTCTGGAACAGGTGCAACAAGTAGAACAGGTGCATCATGTAGAACAGGTGCATCAGGAGGATACTCAGGATCATCCTCAGGGATGTCAAACTGAGAATCATCGAAATCTGAAGAATTATCAGCATCCCTCCCATAAGGTGGACCTAATGGAAGACGGACACCCAAGTCAAGAGCCTTCAAAAGCTGATCTTCGGATTGCTGCACAGAAGAGGGAGAGAAGAAGGGTCCCCGCTCTTCATCAAAAACCACATCACGACTGAAGATGAGACTGTCTGTCTCAATGTCAATGAGCCGATAGGCCTTGTGGTTATCACTGTATCCTGTGAACATTAATTTTTTACTCTTGGAGTCCAGTTTAGAGCGCTTGGCATCGGGAATCCAAACATAGGCAAGAGAGCCAAAAATTTTCAGATGACTGACCCGCGGCTTGCAGCCAATCCAGACTTCTTCTGGAGTTTTATCCTTAACTGCATAGGTCAGAGACCGGTTAAGAAGGTAAACTGTAGTGAAAACTGCTTCTGCCCAAAATTTCTTAGGAACACATTTGTGCTTCGTCATGGAACGGGCTAACTCAGTTATAGTGCGGTTGCGCCGCTCTACAACACTATTCTGTTGAGGAGTGTAGGGTGTGGTCAATTGGCGTTTAATGCCATGTGTATCACAGAAGTTGGAGAACGCATTTGAACAAAATTCCCCCCCATTATTTGACCTAAGAGTTACAATGGAACAACCAGACTCTTTTTCTACTAAGGCCTTAAACTTCTGAAAAATTGAAAACACATCTGATTTCTGTCTAAGAAAGTAAACCCACATTTTCCTACTGAAATCATCAACAAATAGTAAAAAGTATTTGCATCTAGTAACTGAAAGACTATTCATAGGGCCACAAACATCAACATGAACCAACTGAAGTACCTTGGATGCGCGCCAGGAGTCACCAGTCGGGAATGGCGTGCAGTGTTGTTTCCCAGCTCGACACGATCCGCAGACACCGAAGTTCTGAGTGTGAATCTCAAGGAGCCCATCTACCAAGTGCTGTCGGGAGAGCTGAGACAGGTAGTGCACATTCAGGTGCCCATACCGCTGATGCCAGAGACTGGTAACCGAAGAGTGTCGAGTTGCTAGGGCTGATTCAGGAGGACCATCTGAATCCACAAGTCGATAAAGACCATGGTCCTCAATGCCAACAGCTATAGTGCATTTAATTTCCCGGTCGATGATCGAGCACTTGTGAGCGCTGAACACCACATCAAGTTGTGGAGAGTGTTTCATGATCTAGCTGACTGAAAGCAAGTTAAGTTCCATACCAGGAACATAATATACATTGAGGAATATGATTTTCCTCCCACCAGACTGAAGCTGAACAATGCCCTTACCGGTAACTGTGTACACTTCTCCACCACCGAAGACCACTAAATCACTGAAAGGGGAGAGTTCTGTAAACCAGTCACGACAATGAGTGAAGTGACGCGAAGCACCTGAATCAATGTACCAAGCAGAGGATTTTGCATGGTCTGCAGGTCTTTTAGCCATGAAGGTGTAAAACGCAAACTCCTTCTGCTCAGTGTGCTCTGCACTGTTGGCCTTCTGCTGAGACCATCCCTACTTCTTCTGTTCAGAAGCGATACGTGCGCGACAATCTTTCTTGATGTGTCCAAACTTGTGACAGTAATTACACTGAATGTTCTTCTTACCGCTGTCCTGAGATGGCGCTGGCTGATGATTCTGCTGTGGAGGCTGACTTTTTCTTTTATTTTGAGCCTGAAACTTGGCTGCAAAAGCCTACTCTGAAGAGGACGAAGAAGCACTACTACCAAACTGTTGTTTCCAGCAATCCTGCTGCAAGAGGACAGTACAGAGTTCTGGAAACTTCAGATCAACATTAGCTGATTAATGTTGAGAGTCTCAATGAAATGTTCATAGGACTTAGGTAGACTTTTCAAAGTGATCACAACCAGGTCTTCTTCCTCCATTTTTCGACCAATAGCCTCCAGCTGATCTCTGATCTCCTGGATCTTGTTCAGGTGCGTCTACAAAGATGTCTTCTCATCCATCATGATAGAAAACAGTATATTTTTCAGGAAGAACGCACGGCTCTTGTCGGAGGTTTCATGCAAACCCTTCAGATGGTCCCAAATCTCCTTTGTTGTCTTTCCAACCAGAATCTGAGGTAGCTGATCATCTGTGACTGATAGCTTAATGAGCATGACTGCTTCACGGGTTTGTTCGTCAAACTTATCCCGATCTATACCTGTCGTTGTTGGACGAGTGGTAGTGCCTAGAATGATCTGAGCGAGGCAGCAATATTCAAAGATAGTCATCATTCGTTGCTTCCAAGTGTTGTAGTTGCGGCCGTTGAACTGTTGACTACCTTTCAACATAATATTGGACAAGCTCGCCATTCCACACGCTTTTCGAGGCACGAAAAATGATGAACAGAATTGGATGCGAACTAAAGTTCTGGACATAACACTGTAGGTACACCGAACAGAACTGAACTAACACAAATTTTGGAACAGGTACGCTGCACAAAAAAATAGTGCACGGAAAATGATGCACCCAAAAAAAAGGACGAAGACCCAGAAATCTGCTCGAAAAACCCACCAGGAATATGTCTTCGAAAAAAATTTCGTCAAATTTTTGAGGGTCAAAACCCTAGACGAAAAATTTTCATGCCCTAAGCACTCAGTAAATTTGAAAAACAAGTCTGCAAAAAAAAATCCAGCCTCACCAAAAAAAAAACAAGAACCAACCAAAGAGGCCAAAACAAATTCGAGATTCGAAAAAAACTTGAATAATTTCGAATGAAATTATGTTTTCGAAGTCGAAGCAAGCTCTGATACCATATTACACAGGTAAATGGCAGAATGTTGGATGCTATTCACATAGAGCAAAGGCTCTTAAATAGGTTACAAGTAATTACAAAGAAAGCAAGTTTCTATATTTAGAAACTGCCAAAGACTGCCAGAGATCGACACACGATCTTGTCATAATTACCTACCGTTACAAAAAACTGACCATTAACTAAAAATAGGAGATTCTAAGTATAAAAGAATATCTTAATAGTTTCTAAATGGTCTAAAGCATTAAAAGTTGTGTTTTCTATTGATGCCAAGAGTATACAGTAGCACAAATGAAGGAAAGGAGTCGCAAACAAAAAAATAGAATTGTTGATAGAATATAATGATATAGTATCAAACAAGATGCCACATGGATTAACAACAATGAAAAGCATCAGTCATCATATGGATTTGATTCTTGGAGCAAGTTTACCAAATAAAGTTGCACATAGAATGATGCCAACTAAAAATAAAGAGTTGAAAAGACAAGTGCAAGAGTTCTTGGAGGGTTTGATCAAAGAAAGTTTGAGTCCCTACAGTACCATTAGTATTAACACCAAAGAAAGTAGGTGAGTGGAGAATATGTACAAATTCAAGAACAATAAATAAGATCACAGTTAAATTTAGATTTTCATTGCCCGTGATGGACAATTTGATGGACTGATTAAGTGAAGTGAAATACTTCAACAAGATAGATTTGAAGAATGGTTATCACCAAATTAGAATAAGAGAATGAGATGAATGGAAGACAACATTTAAGATAAAAGAGGGTTTGTATGAGTGGTTTGGTTATGCCCTTTGGGTTGACTAATGCACCAAGCACATTTATGAGATTGATGAATGAGATTTTGAAGTCATATTTGGGTAAGTTTGTGATTGTTTATTTGGATGATACTATGATTTTCAAGAAGACTAAGGTGGAATACAAATTAGAATATCTCAAATCAGTATTGTAGAGACAAGGAGGAGAAATTGTTGATCAATATCAAAAAGTGTAGTTTCATGAAGAAAGAATTGGTGTATTTGGGATTTGTAATCATGGTAGATGATTTGAAGATAGACACAGAAAAGGTGAAAGTCATTGTTGACTAGCCTATACCAGAGAATATTTTAGAAGTTTTCATGGATTGGCTAGCTTTTATAAGGTTCATAAGAAATTTTAGTGGCATTTGTGCGCCAATAACTAAAACCATGAGACGAGGCAAAAGAAACTTTAAATGGATTGTAGGAGCAAGCAAAAGATTTGCATTATTGAAAAAGAAGGTTAATGAACAACCAATGTTAGCATTGCCAAACTTTGATATATTACAGGTTGATTGTGATGCAAGCAATAGCGCAATTGGAGTAGTATCGAGTCAAGAATGTAGACCAGTAGCATACTTGAGTGAAAATTCGAATGATGCAAAGAATATATTTAGCGTATAATCAAGAGCTTAATGTCATAATTCAAGTATTAAAAAAGTGAAGACATAATTTGTTAACTAAGGAGTTTGTATTGTATATAGATCATCAAGCATTACAATATTTGAAAAGCCAAGGTAGGTTGAACCAAGGATATGTAAGATGGGTTAAGTTTATGCAAAGTTATTCTTTGTATTGAAGCATAGAAATGGAAAGTAAAATAAAGCTGCTGATGCATTGAGTAGATGACAAAATTTGATGATTGAAATGAGAGTTGAAGTCGTTGGATTTGAAGAAATGAAGCATTTGTATAAAGTTGATGTTGATTTTGTTAAAGCATGTAAGGAATTTGTAAGTATGGATAGAACTAAGTGGTTCAATATGTTGTTCAAAAGAAGATAGTTATGTATTCGTAGAAGCTCAATGAGAGAATTTGAATTTTTTTTTAAATATAGTGGTTAATAGGTAAACATTTGGTGTTGACAAGATAGTAGCATTGGTAAGTGAAAACTATCATTGGTCGAAGATGCATAAGGATATAGAAAAGGTATGTTCAAGATTGCAAAATTCGTCGTGTTGCAAAAGGTAGTAATAAAAATGTTGAATTATATAAATCATTGTCAATTCTAGAGAAGTCTTGAGAGGACATTGATATGGATTTTGTATTAGGTGTCTGTGTGTGTGTGTGAAATCATTGTCAATTCTAGAGAAGTTTTGACAGGACATTGATATGGATTTTGCATTGCGTGTGTGCGCGCACGTGTGTGTGTGGGTGTGTGCATGGGTGTGTGCGTGTGTTTAGGTTGCGTGTGTGCGTGCATGCGTGTGTACAAAGATTACTTATTGTTTAGTTGAGAGCATTGATGTGGATTGTGGCTAGATCAAGATTAACTCCTGAACAACTTATTACAATAAAGCCCCACAACAACCCTTAATTACCATTTAGGTACTAACTAAAGGTCCACTTCCTTGCCACACTGGATCTTCATCTATCAATCATCCACTACGACTAATAAACCCAACCTATCCCATTCAGACTCAACATCCTTATCTCGATTTTATGATAGCTCCAACCAACCTCATGGGGTAGGCTTAACTTTATAAAATAGAAGGTCCTATATAGGGGATTATTAAACCCCCCACCCCCAAATTAGCAATTCATATTGTCTATCAAGGGCTTGCAAATAGTGCTCTTACATACATTTCATTCATTCATTTTGCTTTCTAAAGCTCTCAAAAGTCTTCTCCAAACAACCTTGGAGCAACAAGTGCTCATCTTCTACAATGGGTTCTTTTATCAATGCAACCAAGGCCAACTATCATATATATGTTGAGAATCCATATACATCCAAGAGATCACCTTTAATTGCTTCATTAAGGACTTATCTCACCTTGCCACCTTAGGGAAGGTCAATATGCCAAGATTCCATTTAGACAAAGACTTAGTTGTAAGCTTATTTCATTTTGGTTATCTATATTATTTAGTACATCTACATGGTTAGCCCTATTCTCTTGCAAGTTACTTTAGTTGTTCCCTGCATCTAGGGGAGCTATTTCTTCGATAGACTAGGGTCATAAAGTTGTATGTTCCTTCATAATCCTAAGCTCTATTTATGCAATTTAAATATTATGTAGATATGATTTTAATGTTTGGAATTACACTTGTACTATCCCCTCTTTCATTTCATATTTAGAAAATATTTAAGCTAAGTTGCATACAAAGACTAAATGAGATTATTGAGTCAATACAAATAGATGTAAAAAACAATAAAATACATTTTGTCCATTATTATAGGGGAGGAAACAAGGTCCTCCATAGCTTAGAAAATCAAAGGGTCGTCTCTAGTGGAAGTCGCCACAAATCTAAACAAGGACATAGAGAAGTTTGAGGGATTTGGATCATGGTTTTCAAGACTTTTGGACAGCAGAATTTTTTTATTGTTTATGAAAATCTCACGTTTGTGAATTACTACCAGCTTAAGCACCAAATGTTTCCTCCATATTTGGGTTGTGTTGTCGTCCAGCATTGGAGTATAGTGGCTACGGACATGGAGACGCTACAATTTTTTACCTTTCTATCCTTGCTCAAAGTATTTTCCTTTCACGAGTCAAATTTTCTACTTACTGTGATGTGAATGGGACTGATGAATCCATCAATATTTCCTTGTACTATTGTCAATGTTATTTCATTTGCACCCTTCTTTGCCGGCATCCACACCTTGTTTTACTTGGTTGTACACACTTCAAAAAAAAAATTCCTTTTTAAAACAGGACAAACATTTACCATTTTTGCATCTGCATGATGCCATAGAGGGATTGGATAGTTGTAGCTCTTGGCAGAAGGAAGTTCCAGTTCAAGTCATAACAAGAAATTTTACCACTTCCCAACTAAGAAGCATGTACGGGCTATACTCAATATTTTACTTTGGCAAGGGCACAGACATTTGCAGTCTCTTTCTTCCCTCTTCCACTTTGCTAACTCTGCATCTTCTATTTTATTGTTAGTCTCATTTGCTCTTTCACATTCGTCTTTAAAAGCTCTCCAATCTGTCATCAATTGTCTTCTCATTATATTGTTCCTGCAAGACATCAATTGGCTGCAATTTCTCATCTATTCATTGCAACTACAGGACATTGGTTCCCTACTCTTTTGAAGTCAATGGTGGAGTCTGTTGGTCAGTTATATTATTAATTGCATTATTGTTTCAGCCTTGTTTCCATCCCTAGAAGCTCTCCCATTAATATGGAGGCCTTCGTTGATTTTTGTCAATTTATGTGTGTCCTCTTTTATTGCTGCTCTTCCCCATTGTTGTCAAGATAATGCAGCCAATCTGCAAGGAGATCCAATACGCAAAAAACCTCATTCTTGTCTAAGGCTACAAGTATAAAAAGGTCTGCTGAGAGAAACACTGGTCAGGGAAAAATGCTTGCTATTAAGGGAGGGAAAATGTGAACGACATGGGATATCAAGTGCAGCAATCCATAAATCATCAACTTTGCAGCAGCTAAAAAATAAGGCAGTGTTCAAAACTTACAAGATAAAGTTTCAAAGATGTGAATAGACCAATATATCCCATGGGAACTAATCTAGATAAGCTTATGAGTGCCACTAAAGGCAAGGATTTTGGTGGAGAATGTAGCTGTAAAGGAAATGAGCATTCAAAACTAGAAGAGAATAAAATTCAATACGATGATTTTGGCCAAAGGAAAATGGAATTGTTCCAGTCATTTTGAGATCACGGCCATGACAAAGGGCTTCTTCTTGATCTCCTTCTTGTGCCATGAAGATTATGTTCAAACTCTATCAAAAGGCCTATGGTTTATGGGCAAGTCTAGGCTTTTCCTTAAGAGGTGAGCTCCAGGTTTTAATCCTGAGAAAGAGTGCATCAACAAAATTCCCGTTCAGGTGAAACATTCAGGGAGGCGGTCCTAAAAGGTATTGTTGCTTCGATTGGCCAGCTTAATGCCTTTGATCAAGTTACCATTTTGAGGAAACAGCTGTTGATTGCCAGATTTTGTCTTTGCAGACGTGGGTAAGGTGCTTTCCTCTTCTATTACCTTGTCTTCCAAATTGGAGGTTTGGGTGCAACATATTGTTTATGAGGGCTCCTCAATCATGTGCCAAAATTGCCATATGGTCAACCACTCCTCCATGAGTTGCATGGTTAACAATCACAAAAAACTAGGAAACGTCACATGGAGCCTAGTCACCCTCAGTGTGAAGTGGTGCCTCTTACAAATATTGGTGCTGTGAGGGTTGACTCCGATTTGCAGGTTTCAGAGTTAGATGGTAGTGATCATACTCCTACCGTCAAGGATAGATGCGAAGTTTCAGTATGATAATTCCAGCCCCCGTCCACTCCTAAGAGGGATAAAGGGCTCTTGAAGAAGAATGTGAGCCGTATTAATCTCTCTAAGGCTTCTTTTGTGGTGTTGTCAATTCCTACTGTTAGGAGTCCAGCTAGGATGGTTAGCAATCACAAAGCTCCTATGGTTGGAAACATTGAGAAATTGCAAATCTATCTAGAGCATTTCGGCTTTAAACCTCCTTGAGTATGTTGTTGGGATGTATCTTGCTCCTTTTCAGGAGTTGTCTATTCCTTGCTAGTTTGTTGTTGTTTTGTTAGCCTATGTGTTGAATGTTTCATGTTGTTCCTCGTGGTTGTCTGAATTTCTATGATGTCCCCTTATTGGTCTTTGTATTCCGATTCATAGCTGTGGTCAAAAGCGTTAACCCTTAGAAAAAATTATTTGAATTACCTATTTAGTATTTTTATTAGTATTTAAATTTAATAAGTTTAATATATATTATTAAAAAAATTATAATATTTAGGTATAAAATAATAAATTATATTGTAATAGATTTTTTATTTGCACAATATATATATACACTAAAATATAATAGCCATATCCATATTAGGGGGGGTCTTGAAAAATAGCCATATCCGTATATCCTTGTCCATGCAACGTTTTTTTTTATATTGCATATCGTTTACAAATATTCTGCTCCTATGAGTATCAACACAAGACCAATACAAGCTCTTTACGAGCAAACACACTAGAAATCACCTATGGAAGACCAAGAGTTAGAAATCCACTTTATCTAGAAACCACATCCACATTAGAAGCCAACTATGGAAGGCCAAGGGTCACAACTTAGAATTCCACATTAGATGTCCCTATGGGGATTTGAACTTGGATCTCCACAATGAGAACCCAATGTTTTTACCAATTAAGTTCAACCCCTTGGACGTGTCCATGCAACTCTGAAAACAATACAAAATAATATAACTCGGCTAAGCATGTCAAATCATATAATACCACTCTAGGAGTAGAAATCTTATCTAAAACAGCTCATGTAAACCGGTTTGATTTTGCATATAAGTTTAATGGTAAAGACACAGCTTTGACATCTTCAGCAGCTGAAAAAGCATGCAGACAAAAAGATGCTGCAACTTACCTCTCAACTACAACTATTCTATTGAAACACTGAAAGTTATATTTTGACAAATATTTTCTGTTTTCCACAAAAGATTTGTACAAAGTGCATTCAATTATTGTTTCCACAAGGAACTAGATGCAATAGCATTACCAACTATGAACTTGATACAACCTTTCTTCCTCATTTTTTGACTGTACAAACAAAATTGGTTTTAATTTATGACCTGTTGTGGCAACACTAAAACATCTTTGATAGATTTATTTTTCATTCAATATGCACAAATGCAGGCGCACATAGGGGAAAAAAATTTCCTGCAAAATGAAAACACAGCACTTGAGAACATGAAGAAAACCCAGGATACTAAAGTGAAATGAGTTGCTTGCAAAATCAATGATTACATGTTGAGGGAAACAATCTGGTGGCAAAGAACTTATGATGCCAAGAACTATTTATAAGCATACTCTCCAATTCGAAAGCGGCATTACAAATCCCGGATGCCTTCTGTTGATCATCGCTTCTGGGATAATGCATTGTATAGTTATGCTTGGAACTGGAAAAAGGACCTATCTTCACAAAGAAAAAGGGAAAAGTAAAAACATAAACCAATAGTTCAATTCACTGATCTACAGTCAAAGTATGATCCATAACTTTAATGGCTAATATTTGGTTGTTTGATTATATACCACTGATTTTTAAATTGAGTTAAATCATACACCTCTGAAAATAAACAAATCAAAATGCATACATGCATCACACTGCCAAATTCTGTGAAGCAAAATGAATGATGTGGCATCCAAAAGGTGTTATTATTGATCAGTAGGCACATGTTCATGAACTGTCAAATACACAGTTTTCATTTGGATTTAAACCTACTTGTCTCACTCCATGGATGACCACCAGGTTGTGTTCGTATTTTAGTCTTTGTGCTGCAATGGTCAAGAAGGATGCAGTATGAAAATCAATAAACTCGACAGAAAACCTCATTCCACAACCCATGCAACATTGGACCTGGGTATTGAATAGATTTCCAAATGCATGAAGAGCCAAGCTACCAAACGTAAAATTTAAATCAGCATTATGGCCTATTTATTCTGCTAATTTATATTGTTGTGACTATTTTAAAAATTTTCTTCCAAATACAAAATCATGTGACTCGGACTCAGGAACTACTTGGCACGCAGATGAAAACTGGGGAAAAAACACAAAAACTAAAAATGTGAATAAAATTTTCATATTTTCACATAAAGGGAGATTGCAATAAGTATAATTTATGGACAAAGTCAAATGAAATACTAAATAGTAATTAGTTAGACATTTAGCAAAATCTCAAAAAAAGGTTGTTTTGAGAATCCAATACCCCCCTTCCTATAGTTCTCCCGTACGTAGATGCATTCTGTTGAACAAGCTTGCAAAGTGATTTTTTAATTTGTTTCACAGGCGTTCAAGTCATCCTCTCAAGCTTTGTGAGTTTTAACTCACTCAACTCGCCAAGTTCTCATGAAACTCTTCAATATTTCCCAAAATCACCAAGTTCGGCTAAGCTTCTCTACAAGCTGAGTCACACTCATGAGTAATCAACCACTAAGCAAAAATACTGTAATGATGAGTTGAGAAGAGCTTCTGGATAAGACTCTGTATAAGTTTTATCCAGAAGCTCTTCTCAACTCATTACAAATTAATGGACTGTGGATGAATTATGTCTGTTAGTACTGTAATGATGTTCAAGCAGAACCTCTCTTCAAGTGATCAATTTGAGCAGATCTAGCATTTAGACATGTATACATCTTAAATGTGCATGTACACATCAAAAGACAAATATTCTTCAGCAGCTTAGCAACCCATCACTTATGAGGGAGATTATTCAAATAACAACATCAAGATATTACTATATTAGTAGTCAAACAACTACAGAACAAGGAATAGACAAAGCTACTATAAAATTGAAGGGAATGATTCACAAGCTGCCATCCAGTATTGACTATATCAAGTCTGCAGCCCTTATATGTGACCAAAATGCAAACAGCCAATTAATAGCATATAACTGTCAGCCTACAAATAACAGCCATTAGACTCCCCTGCTCAACTTGACAATTTTAAAAGCTTACAGGTAATATTTTATTCCATGGATAACCTTCAAGCCTTTTCTAAGAGGCACATCCCAAATGATCGCCACCAAAAAAAGAATTCACTCTGCAAACTAAAACTCAAGTAGCCTTTTGCACCAACACAACTACCAAATAAGCCTAGAGACATTACTGACATACAATTACTTTATCTGCTTCACTTGTTTGCTTTTTTGCTTGTATCAAACATGGATCAATGCTTAGAGATTTTCACAGGTTAACATTTCAAGTCATGTATCTGGATACAACAGTGTATAGTCCTTTTAATTATCCCATGTTTTGGGTCTACCTTCTGTCTAGACCCCTTAGAAGGGATACCTGGTCATATAATTGATCCAAGTATCCGTGAAGAGGGGTCTAGAAGGTGTACCCAAAATGTTGGAAAAAGATAAAGGACTATACACAATTGTATACAGATACATGACTTGAAAAGATGGATCAGTTTGTGTGTCCTACCAAGCATCTTATTTTCAATCTTCAATGTAAGCATAATTTGAGTTCAAGGTGGCGATAAATTTGTATTCTATTCTATGCAGCTGTGGCTTCAATTCTACAATCAAGGCTCCCTTTCTTCTAGTAATGAATCCTTTAGTAAATTTTGATTTAACTCTCTCAGCTGATCTTTATAAATTTACACATGCATGGTCATTGCACAGATGAAGTTTGTACCACTCTACATATTGACATTCTTAACATGGTTGTAATAGATGAAAACCTCCTGTCTCATACTTCTTGGTAAGCATGAGATTTGTACCACTCTGCATATTGACATTTTTAGCATTGCTGTAATATGTGACAACCTTTGTGTACTGTCCACAAACTTGGCATTTATATAGTTCTGGAAACCATAGACCTTCAATATATGGAAATTATCACAGAGAAATATAGAATAATATTGCGATGAATAGTTTACCATGGCACTTTACTATTTGAAATATAGTTCATATTTTGAGTAATTGCAATGGCAGTCATTCAGATGGCAAAGAATATGATGCAGTGTGGTTCACAGATGAGTCAAAGAAAACTCAGTTGAAGTTATCACAGAGGATGTCAGTAGAGAAAAAGTGCATTTGCCAAATAAGAGTAAGGTACACATGGTGAGGTTTACCATAAGATGAGAATGAACGAACCAGAAGGAAAGTCAAATCAGAGTGAAGACGTAATTCCAACAAGCATTGGCCAAATAGGTAAATATAATATGAAAAGCATACTTTCATGTCTGTTAGCCTCGTTTTGACACCACTAAATTTAAACATTTTGTGTCAAGTCGGCTAGCGTCATCATGTGTCAAACACCTTTATCAAGATGCTTTCAGTCGCAAAACGATAATGTCATTTGTTTCCCGCACCACTCATCGCAATTGCCCTTCTTGGAAATGTCACATTTGACTTGGTTCGTGTGGATTCATTGCATCAAACTTATGAAAGGTGTGCCAATTTGAAAGAAAACCATCCATCATTTCAGTTGAAAGCCTTCAAAATGATGGTGCAATGTGGCGAGTTACGGAAACAATTAAATCTCACAATCCGTAAGAGCTGGAATAAAATCATTTTACAGGGTTATTTCTAAGTCCATTTAACACAATTTGGCAAGTTTTCAGATCAAAACTCTTTCCGGGAGTCTTATGACGTTATTATTGACAATGTGGCCAAGTTTCAGATAGAAATATTATTCCAGTCAAAAGTTATGCATCGATCTTCGTTCGCCATGTTTGCAGGTTCACCGGAAAATTTTATAAGGTTTTCGTTAAGTAAATTATCGGGCTCAGAAATCTGTCGAAATTCCAGCATTTCACCTCTCTAGTTCAAGAAAATCAAATAACAGCCTGAAATCACTCTTCATCGGAGGTTTGGATGTTTGTTAGATTTTAAAATCTTTAAAGTTCTTTGTTGTCGGAGCTTTTTATGGTTCCTAGAACCCTCAAAACTCCCAACATTATCTTTGGCAGCATTTTTGAAGTTTAAAGAACTCTTTAAATGGTAACAATATCCTTTGTCGGAGTTTTAGAGGTTCCAAGAACCCCTTAAACCCCCGACAATTCATTATGGGCGTTGACCCCCCGACAGTTCATTATGGCGCTCAAACCCCCAACATACATTTTTGTTTCATGTTTTACTCACAATGTCGCCATTTTTATTACTACGTTGAACTTGTCGAAGGTTCCCTTGGTACAAGGAACCTCCCACAACGCCGACACATAATATGCGTTCAATGGTTCACGAATGCCCCTATTTAACAAATTTTTTACGCCCTCTTCACAGTTGCAGGGCCGCCATGAGCACACAATGTTGGAGCATTAACAAAGCACATGAACTGTTTTACAGAATCCCTTAAAGAAATGTGTTCACCGCCATAGTTGTAGGATACACATAGGATGGATCTATTGAGAAGGCTTTAGAAAGTCTCAAGCAAACGCAATACACAAGTGTAAAGTCACGCCCCACACTGGGGTAGATAGGGCGATCTGGGCCCTACTCTCCACTCTCTTGTAACTAGATCCGCCTTCACAGCTCTTGAACTAATCTACCTCCCAGAAGGTCCGTTGGGTAGGTGGGAACTATAGGGTGGCAGAAGAATGGTAGGGGCCTAACTATAGCCAAGGGTTTGCCCTACACTCCTCCCACCAACTTAATTGGAGGGAGGGGGTTGAGGCCCCGCAGTTCTATATGGGGTCGCGCCGAAAACATTGATTGTCCAATGGAGTTATGTCGAGCTCGACCGGTAGGCCTATCTAATGGAAACTTTGGAACAAGGTTGGCATCAATCAAAGCATAATGGAAAGGGGATTTTTGTTAGATATTATAGTTGCAATGCTCTATCTGGCATGAATGCAAAATATAGAGCATCGCCAAGGTATGTGGACCGTTTGGACAGTCATAAAATGCCATTGCCATCCATTATACATCTCAATCTTACAGCATTATGCAGAGAAAGGCAGCTAAGGAGAGCGCAACACATTCTGCCATCACACATCCTAGAGATTCCTCTACATATCTTCAATTATTGCAGATCTACATTCTCAAGGACGTACTGCCAACACGAGCCGAAATGGAAGCTTTGCAACAGGATATGGATATCCATCAAAACATAAGGGATCGAAGAGTTTCATCAGTGCACATATGCCAGCAAGACGTGGAAGCACATACAAGGAACATGAACTGTTTAACAAAACGCCTCATCTCATGGAACGTAAGGATTGCAGATCCGTTCAGAGGGCATTGGAAACCTTCAAGCAACTGTAAATGATTTGTTTAAGGCCTGGATTTGTACAATCTTCATACTAAGAAGCATGGAAGGCAAGAGCCAAGCAAAGGTTCGTATGCAAAGGATTGGTCTATGTGGGAGAAACGATGCAGAGAAGCTTTCTTTGCAAATGCAAACTATCTTAATACAATTCAGGTTCCATTTGAACATGTTGTAAAACACGTTTTGAAAGATCTCTGAACTATTACAAAAGAAGAATATCAAGTTCCTTCAACTGAAAAATGTAATCTTGGGACTATTGTATTTGTTGCAGTTCCATTTGTTACAGATGAAGTCAAATGCTTGCTGGACAAGATAGCTGATAGTGATTCACGTGCAAAGGTATTTCTCAAGGACAAGGATATCAAAAACACACTCAATAGTGCCCATATTACCCCACAAGAGTTCTCATGGTGTCACTTCAGTTGCTAGTTATGGTGTTTTTCATGGGAAGCAAGTTCCCACTAAATTTACAGCACTCTTGTTTTTGGATAAGCTAGCTGCATTGGAGGCTCAAATTCGTTGCATTAGTTCAGAACAGATATCTTCAAAGAATGAGTGGCCTCATGTGATGATTTGGACCGGAGCTAGTGCCACTCCTAAAGAGGCAAACACATTGCCCCAACTAGTTTCGCAAGGTCATGCGATTCATGTTGATTTCAAAGAGCCACTCTCATTGACAAGTAACCCTTGAGGGTAATGCTAATCCACAAACTACAAATCATGGAAGTGACAATGTCCTTAACAACTCTCAAAAGGAAGATGATTTGCAATCTTTTGGTAGTCTCAATCATTGAGGATATAGTAGGTTGAGTAAGATGAATGTTGGCATCGAGATAGACAGAGAAGAAAAACTAAGAAGATAGCCGAATTAGAGGTGTTATTCGTGAATAGCAGGATAACTGTACTAGAAGAAACCGCAATGGTATAGCCAGAATTCTCCTAACTAGATCTCTTGTTATTGCAAGTGGACTTACCAATATTATTTTGCAGTTGAAGACTGCTGTGCTTCGAGTACAGCAGAACACAAGTCCATGAACTCTGATCATGGAACTCTTGAGGGAACAGTAGAAATTATAGAAAGTGTTGTGAATTCTGATGGAGAAGGTAGGGATTGAAACCCTTAATAATCTGAAGCCCCCTTTGATTCCTCCTTCACAGATGAAGACACGCTACCAAACTTGAAAGCTGCAAACTCAGAAATGATCTTGACCAGACAGAAAACAAATTGTCATCTGTTAGAGAAAAGCTTAGTTTGACTGTCTTCTGAGGTAAAAGATTGGTTCAGCAATGAGATGCACTAAAACAATCATTGATAGACAAATCAATTGAGCTAGAAAAATGCCTGCAGGAATGACAAATGAAAACGATGCACCGCTTGTAGATGAAATGAAGACTTCTGAGCATGTAAAGGCATTGGAGTCAAAGTTAGTAGATGTTCGTGCAAAGATCCATGATTTACTTGACTCTTTGAAGCTCAAATGATGGTAATTTCAGAGTTTATGGTGCCAGATGAGGTTGGAAATCAAATATTGATGGGAGCAATTGCAAGCAAAAGGAATGTGCACTCACATTTGGTACATGCAAACTGTTCGACATAATGTCTTGACAACCAAATGGCTGTCAAACTTGCACAAAAACTCAACCTTCTATTATAAAGTCAACTTTATTAAGGTTTATAAAACATTTCTTTTAATGAGTCGAAAATATACGCTCATTAAAAAGACTTTGTAATATTTTAAACATTTTATAAAGTCTAGAAGCAAGTAGTTAAGAGTTAGTTATGGACTGGGGGTTATAAATACAATGATTTCCAATGGAAAGGGGAGGGGAGGGGAGGGGAGGGAAGAGGGGGGGAAGGGGGTTCTGGTTCTTTTTCTATGTTTCAGTCTGACTAAGAAACAAGGGACTTTTGTATCCTCTCATTTTAGCAGGGAGAAGAGAAAATCTATGTTTTCCTCTTTAAAAATCAATAAAGAGATAATACTGCTGTTTAGTGAGCCTGATTATTGTCTTCTTTATGCTGTTGTTCTTTCTTATGTTAGAATAACAATCATTATCTTTGAGATTCTCTGTTATATGATTGGAAATATTTGTTACCCTTCATCTTAAAATTGTTTTTGTGTAATCTGGGTTGATATAGAATAGTTTTTTCTCAATCTATGTGTTGTGAAACTATCAGGATTTGTTTTTTCTTAAGTTAGATCATTTCCCTGCATACAAAACCCTCTTTACACTATTTTTATCAAATAAATGTTTCATGGAGATAAATCTGGGAGTTTATCTCCAAGTTGATATTAAATACTTCTCTAGGGGAATCTGAAAGTTGTATCTTCTTATTAGTCGACCTAGGGTTTCCCTTTCTTTCAATCTTTTGTGTTTTAGTTTAAGTCACCTTTCCTGCTTTCTGATCAAAAACATACCCCGAAAAACCCCAAATTTTATTATATGAGGGAGCTGCCCCTCTCAATCGCAGAAGAAGATCGCTAACCCAATAGCAATCTCTCCAACTGTTGATACATTTGCCGCTGCCCGTTGGGCAAGTCAGGGCTAATTCCAAGGCAATAACTGCAGCAACAAATTTGTTTACCAACAATATCCAACAGATTATGTAATGTTAATGCAATTATTTGAGGTTTAGTTGCATGGTTGAAAACTGTTCATGGTCCAACATAAATAGATAGGCTAGTGTTGTATGGAATATGAGATACACACTTCCTAGCAGCCCCTACGGGGGACTGCCAAATCCCCTATCAACAAAGTTTAAGGTAAAAATACAATGGCTGATATCTATAAATCTTTGTTTTTTGTATTTGATGATCCATTAAAATATCAATTTTGTATTCCAGATTTCATGGCAAGATGTAGTCAGCTTCAGAAAGCATGTTGAACAGGGAAGACAAAGAAAATGACAAAAAAATGGAGGTTTCAAGCACTTTCAAAAACCGCTGGTTTCCAACAAACAGCAGTTTTGTAACCACTGAGGCAATTTCATCTCGACTTCTGAAATGGCTAAATGTGTGTCCCAAACGCTTCCAATTCCTCCTCTGTTGGACTTCCTGTGTCTTTTGATGTTCCTTATGGGTCTGAATAAACATGTTAGTCTATAAATCAAGCCCAAAAATGTGAAAGGAATCAATTGTTGGAAATCTAAGTTGTTCTAGAGGAATAAAAGAGAGTTCATAGTGAGCAATTGACTGTGTAGGCTAATCAGAACTGTAAGAGGTCTTAGGGACTGAATTCATAGTGATTCAGGCTGGTTGTAAGATTGTAATTTCCTTGAAGTTTGTGGATTTGAGTAATTGGCTCACATTTAGCAGGAGTTTTCTCCCACGTGTGGGTTTCTCCAGGATAAATCATGTGTCTTCATTTTGTGGGGAGTGTTTTGCTCTCATCTACATTTGCAAATTCAGTTTTATTGATTGGCAAGTATCCTGTGTTGATTTCCATTGAATAATTCGTTGTTGATGAGCTATTGTATGGAACTTCCATCTTAGCTTACAGATCAAGTAGTATCAAAGCAAGTTCTTTCCTTGTGGAAGTTGTTGTGACTCATATAGGTTAAAAACTTGGAGTCTGCAAAAATTTGGCAAGACTAAAATTTGACTCAGACTCGAGAGTCAACCAATCTTGGCAAATTTTCCAAATATTAAGAAACTCGTTTATTTACAAAATAATCTTAAAAAACATGCTTAAAACTGAATTTAGAGAAGTGAATACTAGTTTTCCATTCATTTATAGTTAAAAAAGAAGTTCAATACAATCATAGTGTCATATGATCATAAATTACAAATCCATATTAATATTTTTTAAATCTCTTGTATTAGTAAAACTTCAAGTCTCTTTGTGGGTGCCCTCAAAGCCGATGGTAATAATTCCTCTTGAAGAAGATATCTTCCTTAGACATATCAGGTATCGCATCCAATGAAGCCAATTGACGCCTCGCCTTCCACCTCCTCTTGTGCCACTACATCTATTGCCCATTCTGCTGCTGCTCTCTCAAGATCAGCAATCTCATATGTGGAAAAGATGGGCTCCACATCATCAGTGATCCAATCTGAATATAGGTTTGTCATCAAGGTCAATGGCTTCATGTGTGTCCCCTCCCTCCACCTTTTTGGTACACAGACAAAGGTTGTATGCAGAAAAACAAGGGCATTTAGGCATTTTGAGTCAACCTATTGCGTTTCTTGGTGTGAATGGCCTCAAATGTGCTCGTTCATTCCTAGAAGCACTACAGAGCTGGGATAAAATGTGGATGGTATTAGGTGTTTTTGCACCACAATCTTCCCACCACAAATCTGCAAGGACAAAATTTATAACTTTGTAACTTAATATACTAAAAGATAAACTAAAGTTTAAACTTATTAAACTAAAGCTTTAGTTAACATTGAATATAATTTTTTTTTTTCGTAGCTACAAAGTCGTCCTTCGAATGCATAGAGATGAAGAAACAACCTCCTTTCTATGGCCTTGTAAACCTGCAAATCGTCCAAAATCACGTCTCTAAGGTTTTCATCAAGGAACATCCTCTCTCTACATGTATTAGGCTATCCATGACCTACTCATCAACCCTGAAGGAATCAGAGAAGAAAAACTTCGGATTAAGTAGTAGGCTGCAACATGAATGTGTTGGTAGAGTTGTTTGTTCCACCTCTAATCAATTATGCAACAAATGGGTTCATATTTTTTGGTCTGACCCATAAAAATATTGTATTATCTCCTTGGCCTTGTCAATGGCTTCATATAGAAAACCCATGGGATTTTTCTCCCCATCCACCAACTGTCGAACCCTCACCAAAGGTTCTAACACCTAAAAGAAAACAATATATAAAATAAAAATTTGATTTAAATGACAAAAAAAAAAAGAGTAAACTAGAATCATAAAAACTTATTATGGAATATCAAGTTGATAATTTTGCAAGTTACCTTGAAAATCTTGTCCATGTGTTTGGCAAAAAGCTCATCAAAAATGGTCCTTGCTACCTCTCCCCCTTGGCCTTCTTTGAATAAAGAGAGTCCCCCCACCTAGTGCTCACAAACATCCACTTAAGAGATGGTAGTGAGGCTGCAATACTCTGCAAAGTGATGAAATTGATGGCAAACCATGTGACACCCAACTGCACAAGCTCCTTACTAGTGGTGTGCACTCCCATCAGATTAAGCAAAAGGGTGGTTGTAGATGTATTTTGTTATGTTTCTTGCATCCTCCACCATGGTTTTGACCCACCCAAGTTTGTCAATATATTCAAGGAGTAGATCAATGCAATAGGCGGCACAAGGGCTCCAAAAAATAGTAGGGTGCCTCACCTCTAGTAGCCTATCAGCTGCCACATATGCTATTGCATTGTCCATCATAACTTGGACAACATTCTCCACAACCACTTCCATTGCCACTTCATCCAACATATTACATAGTGTCTTGGCATTTTTTTGTTTCATTAGAGGCATTGTTAGTATGAACAAAAGAATGAGATGAGAGAAGAGGCATGATCTCTCAGGTAGAGATCTTGGCCTTATATTATTGAAGGATGTCTAAGAACAGACAACAGTTACAAAACTTATAATGACAACAGTTACATAAGAAGCAGTTACAAAAGAACTATTATAGACAAGTGTAATAGAAGTTACACTATTAATAAAAAATATTATTCTAATATACTAATACCTCCCCTTAATGATTAAACCAAAAGGATTTGGACGTTTAGTCATTAAATTACAATGTCTCCTAAGATTGAGATGTGCAAAAATGAAAAGAAATATTTGCACAACCAACCTTCATAATAGCAAACACTTGAGAAAGATATGCAAAAAGAACATAATGAACATGCTTTGTTGTGGAATTATCAATTGGTTTGCTTGTTCTCTAAGATGACAAATCTGATTTTGTAAAGTCATCTTTGTGCTCACCTTCAAAATACAATTGGGGGCTCCGAAGCACAAGCAGCAAATGTTGTGAAGACAAAGTCTCAATTGGAGACAAACTTGGTATAGGTTGATCCTCAGCTAGAATGGAGACGCCTTCACTTTTGCATTGTTGATCATAAGTGGAGAAGAACAACCCAATTGATGCACAAGAATACCCCATGTATTGGAAGGTACATCTGTCAATGGTGCCACAATACTAGCTTCTATATAGGCTTTTTCAAGTTTATGACCGGACTAAAGTTCCTCCGATGTAGCATGCAAAGTAGAGCCAGCAAGTTTGTACAAGTCTTTGTACACAAGGCTTGGCCTAATGCCTCAAGTAATTACTTTATTGTATTTTACATCAATTACAATGCACTCTATCCCATGAAATTGAACTAGAGCATTAGGATTTTTTGTAGTCTGACGAGTTGCAAAGTACTCGCGAGCTTTTTACTCACGCGAGCACCTGCAATGTTTACTCACAGAGATTCTAGCCGAGTTTTTGCCAGAACTCGTGGTGAGTACTCGCCAAAACTCGGTGAGTCCGTGCGAAAAACTTGCCGCGGCCTGTACACGCCCAAACCACAGAAAAAACACTGCAAAAACACGTTTTTTGGTCTTTAAAAGACCCGTTCGCCCCTCCTCACCACACACAATAGAAAACAAGCATTCTACAACAAATTGGGAAGAATTTGTAGGGGATTTGAAGAAGAAATTTCTGCTATTTCGGATTTAGATCGAGTGAGTTCAACTTTTTTTTTCTCTTTTTTTTCAAGCATTTAAATTTGTAAATCATTTATAATTGTTTTAGCATGTCAAATTCACATATTTTATTGGATTGAATTTGATTGAATGCATCTAAATTTGTGGATTGATTTTAATGTAAATGATTTATAGTGATTTTTTTTTCAATTTTATCAAATTTAGGGTTAGAAGATGATATTTTTATCAATTTTTCAGTTTTCAATTTAAATGTAAATGATTTAGGGTTAAATGATTACACTTAATTTTTTTAAATGAAAAATTATGTTCAACTTCAAATTGCTAAAAAAAAATTAATCACTGTTTTGTCGTTCTTATCGATATTGCAGGTTAATATATAACACAATGGCATCCGGCTCTGCATCTAGTTCTGACTCAGCAAGTGCAAGTCGTCCCATTGGAACTAGACCCGCTGGAAGCCGTGACCCTGCTTGGAAACATGGTGTAATGGGATCAATTGCAGGGTCTGTGATTTGTAACTATTGCCAAAAGAAGCTTAGCGGAGGCATCAATCACCTCATATACCATCTCACAGGCATTCCTTGCCGCGAAACCAAGCCGTGTGGAGAAGCCCTGGAAGAGGTGAAACGAGAGATGATTGCCCTTCTTGCAGCACTAGATGAAAAGAAATTGGAGAGGGCAAAGGCACAAGCAACCATACAAGAAGCCATTTCTCCTAATTTGTCAAGAGAATCTAATGTGGATACGAAAGGCATTGTGGGTTCTAGTCGTGGTCCACGCATACGTATCTCATCGACATCCATCTCAGCCTCAAGTAGCTCGAGTCAAGCTCAAACACAAGGGTATTTTGTGCCTAGAAATGTACCAAGAGCACAACCTTCATTGGAAGCTACAGGGTGGAACAAGGAGGTGCACAAAGAAGCAAATAAGGCATGTGCAAATTTTTGGTATTTCAACAACCTTCCCTTCAACGTGGCAAGGAGTCCATATTGGGAGTGTTTGGTGACAGCATTGACAGTTGCAGGGAAAGGGTACAAGGCTCCCCTTCCAAATCAGTTAAGTGGCAGGTTGCTCCAAGAGGCTATTGTAGATGCAAAACAAATTATGGAACATCAAAAGAAGCAATGGCGAAAGTTTGGATGCACAATTCTTTCAAATGGATAGACAGATGGAAGGAATTGTACCCTCGTCAACTTTTTAGTGGCTTCAAATGGTGAGTTGATTTTTTTGAAGTCAATTGATGTCTCCAACAAAATAAAGAATGTAGAAAATTTGAGATTGATGTTGGAGGAGGTTGTTTTAGAGGTGGGCATACAAAATGTTGTCCAAGTTGTTACTGACAATGCAATGGCAAATGTGGCAGCTGGAAGATTGCTTCAAGAGAGGCATCCAACACTTTTTTGGACCCCTTGTGCAGCTCATTGCCTTGACCTTCTTTCGGAGGACATAGGCAAAATTGATTGGGTGAGACCGATTGTAGAAGAAGCTAGAAATATAACAAAATATATCTATAATCACCCATGGGTTCTTAGCTTGATGAGAGTTCACACCAAGGGGAAAGAGCTTCTGCGATCGGGTGCTACAAGGTTTGCAACTAATTTTCTAACATTGCAAAGTATTTCCGGTTTATTGAATGCCTTGAAGCAGATGTTTGTGAGTCCAACATGGCTAGACTCAACTTATTCAAAGAAGGCCGATGGACAGAGGATCGCAAAAATAGTTTTTGTTGATGTTTTTGCGAAGCGAGCTCTAGAGATTGTCAAGGTATCTTTACACTTTCAATTGAATACTTTCTTTTTAAACTTTAAAAATATTTAGTTTCATTGTAAATTTGTAAGTACTAAGTTGTATCTTAAATTTGTTTGTACTTTGTTCTTTTTAGGTATCAGAGCCGCTAGTGAGGGTTTTGCCTTGCTCTATGTGAGCCATTATTTGCTCTCTGTGAGCCATTATTTGGAAGATATGCTCTGTGTGAGCTATTGAATGGTGATAAGGGAGCTACATTGTGAAAAAAGGGAGTTTTCTAAACTTCGATTACTCATAACTGTTGAATGTTATAACCAGTGTAACGAGACTCGCCCGGACTCCCCAAAACTTGGCGAGTCCGAGGCAAGGCAGCTTGGTCGAGTCTGGGGGACTCGGACCCGGACTCAGCCGATTTTTTCAAAAAATTCGCCAAACTCGCTGGACTAGGCGAGTCCCGATGGGAAGACTCGACCGCTTAGCAGGCCGTCAAAAAGTTTTTAAAAAAAACATAAAATGCTTGCTTCAATTTGTTGTTTTTTTAACTTATAGACCCTCCTCCACCCTAAAAGCAACATCATTTCATTTTGAAGCCAAAGGGGAAGGAGAAAAGAGAGTTGTGAGCAAAATTTAAAGTGCATTGTAGGGAAACCGGCAAGGAGGTAGAGCAAAAATCGATTGTTGAATCGTATTAGGGCAGCTTCGTAACTACTTTTGGTGCATCTAGAGGTGTCTACAAAGGATTGGAAGGAGCTCTCTATTGATTTCAAGCTAGATTTAAGAGGTAAGTTTGTATTTTGAAGGTTTTTTTGTGTTTTTTTAAACCAAAAATTGCATTTTTCTTTACATTTCATTTCTTCTTTCTATTTTATTTTAGTAGATCAAAGAAAGAACCCTAGGTGTTTTTATTTTTTTATTAAACCCTAGGTGTTTTTGTAAGCAAACCCTACATTTTTTTTATTACATTAATAATTATAAATCACAAATGTTAATTTTTTTTTGTATTTATAAATTTTATATGTTATTGCAGCAGTGTTGAGATTTTCAAATCATCTTTATCACAACGTCAAAAGACCCAGTTAGAAGGGACCCTTGTTGGAAACGTGCTGAAATTATGCCTGGCCAAAAAGAAGAAGTAAAATGTTTTTATTGCAAAACAATTTTTCGTGGAGGAGGCATTAATAGATTGAAATACCATCTTGCACAAATACTAGTCCATGATGCTACCCCATGCGGAGATGTGCCTCTTGAGGTTATACGAGAGGTGAAAGTGCAACTAGAAACATCTGAGCAAAAAAAAGAATTGAAAAGGAGGCAAATAGAGGAGATGGCAAGTGTTGGTGGTAGTGGAGAGTCTTCTTCCATGCCTCCATTTCGTCCTCCAGGTGTTGGGCTTGGTGGTGCTAGTGTTGGAAGTGGAACACCTGCTACTGGTACTGCTAGTGCCACTGCTAGCAGCAGTGTTATTGGGCCTAGAGTTCCTAAATCTAGGAATCTTGATTCATATATTTTGCCACGCACGACTCCAGGGTCCCAACTGTCGCTTGAGAGCATGGGTTGGAATAAGGACGTACATGATGTAGCTAGACATGCAATCGGAGACTTTTGGTACTATTCCACCATTCCATTCCATGCAGCCAGGTAATTCTTTTTTGTTTGATTGTTTTAAAATTTATAGCTTGATGTAATGTCCCCATTTTTTTAAGTGACTTAAAATTGTTTTAATTGTAAATTAATTTTATAAAGTATTTTTATTTGCTTTATAATATTAATATTTTATTAAAAATCACTTAAGTCAGCATAAAAGTGTTAAAAACAAACATTTAAAAAGTTCAAGTGCAAGCATAAACTTGCATTTAATAAAATTAGGCTAGGCCTAATTGATGTAAGGGTTTTAAAAGGGCTGTTGAGAGTCATTGTTGAGCATCTATCAATCTATGTGTGTCTTGGTTTTCTGATTAAGTATATGACTTAGGTTTTGTATTCAGTCAGTGTCAAAGAAGGTTTCTTGGCTTTTGCTGAATAATTGAGGTGAAATCATTTCAGATTTCATAATTGGGCTTCATTGTATTGGGTGTGGGTATTTTTGCTTGTATAATCGATATTTGGTCAGTGACCATTGTCGCTTGGGAATAAAGTCTTTTTGTAATCAACTTTGGAATAAGTGTATGCAAATCAGTGATTACCTCTCTGATTATTATCTATCTGAATATCTTATCTGCAGTGTTGAATCGATATATATATATATATATATATATATATATATATATATATATATATATATATATATATATATATATATATATATATATTTGTGGTGTTGAAGTTTACTCAGATTTCAGAATATATATCTGTTGTATATTTCAGATATTGTTTTGCAGGAGACAAGTTTTGACAGATTTGTGTGGTACCACCAAGTCTGAATACATATTTCTTTCCAGGCGTGGAATAGATATTGTGGGTTTCCCTGTTTGTATTTGCAATATCAGAATATAGTGGAAGGTGGGCCCGAATATCATATAAGGATCACACTTCATCAACTGAATAAGATGTATAAGCATAAGGAAGTCCTCTGTTGACCCAGCAAGCATTATAGATTCTTGAGAAGACATCATATTATCAGATCTGGCGAAGAATCCTTGGTAGCGAATTATGTTGGCTGATAGCAACTACACCATAGAAGTAAGCGACTAAGGAGGGAATAGCTTGAAGACCGATCGGTATGGAGGTGATTGCATAACACTGTTGACAAGGCCGAACTGGAGACCTTTAAGGAGTCTACGATCACACATACACGGGAAACATTGCTCCATCCCTGAAATCATGTGAAGACCCTAAAGAGAGCGCAGCCCATAAAGTGTTGAGAAGCAAGCATTAAAGCCATTAAGGAGTCGCAGTTGCAACTAATATTGCCCCGATCTAGTATACCAACTGATTTCACTTCATCTGATTGTATCGCTGCCTTCAGAGAATCGTGAAGTATTAAGGAAATGGTCTTTGATTAAAAATAAGTTTGTGGTTTAATTTAGAACTGTTGATAAACAAGAGATCGTGGTATTCTGTTTTGAGATACCGCTACAGGCTCAGGAGTTTGTTTGATATCAGAGATAGAGTTTTAAGGAGATGTATATCATTCCAACACATTATGACCAATCTGCATTTCTAAGGTGCAACAACATCATAGTTTTGGCGCAGACTTAGGTACGGCATAATATTGAAGATTTGATGAACATCAATCACAGTTATCGAGTTCATATTGGAAGGCAGTGATACATCATCTGAGGATTAGCAGATTTGAGTTGGCTCAATAGCTTGGAGAATCCCATCGTGGAGTTAAAGAGACTGAAGTCTGCCACTTTTCTGATAATGAGTTCCGTTGCCATTGTCTGAGTGTTGTAAAGATTCATCTGCAGCATACAGAGACAGAAAAACATTAGTGGATAGGAAACCAATCAGAACTGAGAAGGCCCTGTATGGTATCTGCAAGTTCTCTGGTATGACATCATTTGATTTGTAGAAGACTATGACAGTAATTCATGATTCTTTGTTGAAGAAATAAACAATCTTGAATATAATTAACTATCATAGTTCAAATCTTTAATTTGAACTTACCATCTGAGTTGTACAAGTGTGTGAAATATGGAATGGAAATGTCTATAATTAAAACTGCATGAGCAAACTTTGTAGACTGTCATATCTAGTAGCATACTCAGATAATCATTCAAACTACAAGATACAGAAATTATATCAGAATAGTACAGAGTTCAACAAATATCCAGTCAGGGATATTTCACTTGATTCTTTGTCTTTTGAATTTTCATATTTAGAGGTATGTCGAATTCAAATTTGAATTCTCCAGTTCACAATACTTAGTTTATTTAATTTATTTGTGACATGTGTTAGGTCTCCTTATTGGCAAAACATGGTTGACGCCATTACTGTTTGTGGGGCGGGGTTCAAAGCCCCTAGTGAAGATGACATAAAGGGCCCAATTTTGACACAAAAGGTGGCCGATGTAAAAGCCACAATAGAGGAGCAATGGTTGATATGGAGGACGAAGGATTGCACCATCATGACCGATGGTTGGACTGATAGAAGATATAGGACATTGCTAAATCTTCTTGTTTCTTCCTCAGGTGATTCTACTTCCTACAATGCATTGATTTAGTGATTAATATTTTTAATATATGCTTTATTGAATTATTGATTTTGTTTTTTTTTTTTTTCAGGTGGCACTGTATTCATCAAATCTATTGATGCTTCAGGACATGTTAAAAATGCCACATTCCTTTGTGAAGCTATAGAGGGAGTTATAGCTGAGGTGGGTGAAGAGAATGTGGTGCAAGTGGTGACGGATAATGCAGCAAATTATGTTGTTGCGGGTAGACTATTGATGGAGAGGTACCCATCATTATTTTGGACTCCATGTGCTGCCCATTGCCTTGACCTCACATTGGAGGATATTGACAAGATTCCATGGATCAAAACATGTGTGAAGATGGCAAGAAATATTTGTAAATTCATATACAATCACACATGGGTCCTCAACCTAATGAGGCAATTCACGCAGGAAAAGGAGTTGGCTCGTCCTGATTACAATCCTTGCTTCAATCAAGAAAAGCTTTGAGGCGCATGTTTGTTGATGAGGAGTGGACTTCCTCATCCTACGCTAAGACCAATGTAGGGGTTGAAGTAACAAATTGGATCTATGATGAGCGAGGTTTTTGGATACCTGTTGAGGAGATTGTAAAGGTAAATGAAAATCTAATTATAGTTATACATTATGTTTTAATTTTTATTCATATTTTTCTTTTATTTGCTTATTTTTGTTCACACTTAAGTTAATGTTTTACAATAATTGCAGATCACTGAGCCTCTAGTAGTTCTCCTACGAGTTGCTGATGG
This sequence comes from Cunninghamia lanceolata, assembly GCA_027924645.1. Classification (NCBI taxonomy): domain Eukaryota; kingdom Viridiplantae; phylum Streptophyta; class Pinopsida; order Cupressales; family Cupressaceae; genus Cunninghamia; species Cunninghamia lanceolata. Next base: position 4,104,203 of record BSBN01000847.1, on the reverse strand, counting down.
GGAGAAGCCCGCAATGGGCTACATATATGAGGGCATGGATAGGGTGGAGGCCATTAGATCCATCTATGGGGGAGTTGAGGATAAGTATCATCCCATTTGGGAGATCATTGATAGGAGATGGCACCACCAGCTTCACAAACCCCTACACGCAGCCGCTTATTACCTCAATCCAGCATTTCAATTCCGCCTTGATTTCAAGGCGGGTGAGGAGGTTTTGAGTGGGCTCTACACAGTGTTAGAGTGGATGTCGGCTAATTCAACACAGATAGTCCATGAGCTTGAGACCTTTAGAGTGGATGTCGGCTAATTCAACACAAATAGTCCATGAGCTTGAGACCTTTAGACTTGCACAAGGAGATCTCTTTTCTTGTGAGATGTGCAAAAACACTCGATCAACATTGCAGCCAGGTAAAATTATATTAAGGGCATAATTTAAGTTTAAAAATCTAATAAACTTTTCCTCTTTTTATATTATTATTAAATGTTGAAACTTAAAGTTGGATAATGAGATTGATTTTTTTCTTTTTCTCCTCTCAGATGCATGGTGCGATATGTTTGGTGCTAAGGTACCAAATCTTTAGAGGATTGCAATTCGAATATTGAGCCAACCATGCAATGCCTCGGGTTGTGAGCGCAATTGGAGTATGTTTAAGCACATACACTCCAAGAAGCGCAATAGATTGTCTGTGCAAAGGTTTAATGATCTAGTCTATGTTCATTACAACCTTCGTCTTTGCCACAGACAAATTTTGGGAACTAACACCACCCCCATCAGGCTAGAGGAGGTCGATCCACAATCTGATTGGATCACTGAGGCTGAGGATCCTATCTTTAGTGATGATGACCTCGATTGGGTTGACCAGGTGGATAGAGAGGCTAAGGCCGTAGCCATGGCAAAAGAGGAGGTTAGAGCACGAGCAGAGGCAGCAGACACATTGGATGTTGGTGTGGGTGGCACAGAGACAGAGGCAGATATTATGGTTGCATCATCATCCAAGACCTATCTTAGACGCCTTCATAGGAAGGGTGCACTTGCAGGCTCCTCTAAGCCATAGACTTCTAGTTTTTGTTTTTTAATATTTGTTTAGAACTTTTCATGCCATGGATTTCATATTCCATGAGTTTTGTATACATTTGACAATATTTATAATTTTATATATCTAAGTGTGTTATTTCCTTCAGCTACAATTTGCGTTTATAGTTTATACTTATGTGATTGATGTATACTTGTGTATGTGGTCAAATTAGCTTCTATTTGATGATGTTATTGTGTCTTTAAGGTATATTTATTAAAGGGTGCATGAAACAAGTTTTAAATCCTTAAAAATCTCTGAATTTCTTGGGTTTTTCAATTTGCCGAATCTTTGCCGAGTTTTTGCCAAGTCTAGGCACCGAGTCCGAGTCCGAGTCCAAAATCAGCTTGCCGAGTCCGAGTCTTGTAACTATAGTTATAACTGCATAAATTTCAAGGTCTATTTCTTTTGTGGTATATGTTGGAGCTCCATGTGGTTTGAGACCACCACATTCCCCTCCTCCCCTTAGGTGGCTCGTTTGAAGTCACGTAGTAATTGCGATGTTCAGTTTTGTGAGAAGATTTGAAATTTTTATTTTCTTATTTGTTTTAGAGAGCCGGCAGTTTGAAGATTTCTTAAGATATTTGGTTGTTTGTTGTCCTTTTGCCTCAAGGACTATTCTATTAAGGATTTTGGTTTGAACTATTGTTTTTCTGTTAATTAATTTGTTTTTATATGAATTTTTATTTATTGATTTTTTATTTTTATTTGAAATCTTTACTCATTGAAACTTCTGTATTTTGAGGTTTTATTGTTGCTGGCTTGAGTGAAGTAATGTGAATTGTGTAGATTGTCCTGGCAGGTTGTATAAGGGAGAAACACCTTGGGGAATGTATATTGTGAAATTGTGTAAGGTCTAATTTATGGCATTATGGTTATATTTGGCACTAATCATTTCAATCTCATTAAAAGTACATATATGAATGACACTGATACTTGTGATGTTAAATTGTAAGAGAATATATATTCAATGAATTGGATTATCAATAATTTATATTAATGCTTCTATGACAAGTAATGAAGAATTTTTTGTATAAGCATTGTTATGTTGGTTGGTTGCTCTGTGTGAGCTACAATTGCTCTGCGTGAGCTATAGTTGCTCTGTGTCAGCTATGATTGCTCAATGTGAGCTATAGTTGCTCTATGTGAGCTATGTTTGCTACATGTTGCTGGATCAATAGAGGAAGGTATATGGACAACCAAGGTAAGAAAATCAATTGTATTTCTATTTTATATGATTTCATGATTGAGATGAATGTATACAAGTAAATTTTGGAAAGAAATCTGTTCTGATATTATTGTATATTTGATTTGGCAAGACTAATGAATTTTTATGAATATTATTATGATAGTTGGTATTGGTGTTGTGATGGAAAGAATTGCTGGAGATATTGATTTTATTGTGAAAGAAAGTGAGATAAATTTATGATTTAGAATCTAGAAATGGAATTGTTTATCTGTTTAATATGTTGAACATCAAGAAAAGGTTTCTCTTTATTTGCTTGGAGGGTGGATTCGATTAAGTCGATCCTATGGTTGGGTGGTGAGCAAATCTGGTATGTTATCAATTTTTGTGATCAAATAAGCAAAATTGGATTGTCATTAATTCTGTGGTTACAGTTCATGTGAGCTGACTTGGTTGGATGTGTTGAATTTAGGAAATATTCATTTCTCCTGATGACTTCCAGAAGGAAGTCCATTCTTAGGAGGGGAGAATGTAAGGCATATGATATTTTATTGAGAATAATTAATTAATTTCATTGTTTTGAAATAATTACTATTATGATTTAATATTGTTTCAAAAAGGAAATCATATATAGTCATTTTCTGCTTCACCATTATTAAATGATTTCTATTTTGGGCCAAAGAAAAGTAGTAGCAAGTGGCAGTTTAATAAGAGAATCTTGGGGAGTTAATAAGTTTATAATATTTTTGAAAACCGCCTCTTTGTATTCTTAGGTAGACGCATCATATTAGATAGAGGTGTTAAATTTAGTGGTTTCACAATCTTGAATTGTCGGTTATAGATCCGTTCATTTTAATAATCTGTTTATATGGAGATTCCTAGTATTCTGGGGGGGTTGGCAGGTTGGAAGAATGGAGGACCTTCTTGTTTTTCATTCCCGGATCTATAGCTACACATCTTTGGCATGATCTTGAGATTGTACACTTCAATGCTGGAATCTGAATATTGCTATTTCTGGTTTGAGGTGGAGAGCTCTAAGTTAGGAATAATAGTTAGCTCTAGTGGGTGCTTCTTTATTTAATATGACTCTATGCAGAGCTACTGAGGCTTTTATTCCTCAAGAATTAAATGTGGAAGGCATCGGCTTCAGCAGCAATTTTTGTTGAATACATAGATCAGGTATTTGAATACACTTGAAAAAAATAGTTGTCGGGATTCTGGAATCAAGAGGTATTTAGACTCTCGGTTTGTATTTTATTCTCTATTTTGAATTGAAGAACTTTGATGCAAGGAGCACCACTTGTAACATACACCCCTCTGTATATGTTCTGCATTGCTTGATTTTTTGGTTTTTTTTTGTTTTCTATTGTTTAGGGTTTATGGGTTGTTTTGCATGTGTGTTTTTTGCATTGCATGTAGAATATATGAAGTAGATAGACAAACCCAAAAAATATACAACTATTTTGCAAAAACAAAAGACAACCTAGATCATTAAATACACTAAAACTAATTAAAATGAAATACCCACTTGAGAATCTTCAACTTGGTTTCATTGCCAAAACTGTACCAGCATACATGCCATAGAAATCACTCAGTTCTTGTACAAAATACAAAGAAGATGTAGGTGCCAATGGTTGCAGCTGGGAAAGGATTTCCAAACGCCAAGATTGAAGAGTGAAATGACTCCAAATCAACCAAAGACTGCAATCAGCAAGTACCCACGTCCCTTGTTGTAGTGTACGGCCTGCCTGGGTATTCAAACAGCAATGAACAGCTTCGAATCACCTCAGAAAATCTCTGTTTTGTAACAATATTATCTGCAGATCCCAATCGACCTCAAATAGCATGAAAACATTCTCAAAAACTTCACAAATCTGCAGTCATCAAAGAGTACGGCCTGCTGGGTGAGGGTACCCCTGTTCAAGAGGCTCTGCAACAGCAAATAAACTCTTCAGAAAACCTTGTTTCTGATCCCTCAAAACTGAAATATGATCTGCAATATTAAACTTCCCTAAAATTATTCATTTCTTCTTCAAATCTTCTCCAAATGCTTTCCTGAATGTACAAGTGAAGCCTCCGTGTGAAGCCTCCTCAAATCCCCTCCTAATGCACTCTTTCATACACAAGAGGCGAATCTGCAAAGGTTTTCGTCTTTGCAATTCGTTCTTTCAACCACAAAGCCAAGCATCAAACCCTCTAAATGGGCAACTCAAAGCAAGAGCAATATTCATTCACCATAGCATAAACAAATGAGACTTCATTTTGCTCTTTTATTCTCCTCACCTCCAACGCCCAAGATGAGAGGAAATTCTCATTTAATTTTTAATTTTAAAACAACCCCTTTATCCTTCATGAGGTGGGCGCTCCTCCCTAGGCACATAACTTTTTAAGTTACAACTTAATGTTATAAAGTTAAATTATAACATAACTTAAAGTCACCTCAAAATATATTATAAGTTAAATGTTTAATTTAACTTATATAAATCGATATAGCTCTAGAAGATTCAACTTCCTAAATCTCGTGCCCTGGCTCCTGCACTGCCCTGCTAAAAATGGAAATTGGCTCTGTCACGACTTACTATAAATAGTAAGTCCCTAAATTGACTCCCTGAACACTGTCGTTAGCCTATGTGAATCCTGTGATAGGCTAACCCTGACCTCCTGGAGTGATGAGCTAAGTGGGGGACATTACACCACTTATAGCTTTTATTTCTATAAGCTACTATATTTTGTCTCAAATTATTTATACGCTAGCTGCTAGGTGCTATTACACATTGATATGCATGGTATCCATACAACTCTTAAAGTACATAATTCATGTGAGTATGCAATGATCACCATGTTGTTTTTAATTTAATTGCATGTTTTTGAGGACTACGAAATAGATGCTTCTTTTCAGTCCGCCTATGCATGGAATGCCATAGATATATCTCAGGATAGCTCGGAAATTCCAAGAAAAGAAAACAACTTCTTTGTAAGTTCAAACACCTCTTTCCATTTAAAAATGACTCTTTGTTAACATGAACAGTTTACTGTTGTTTAGTCGGCTTCTTCAAAATAGAATTTGTCTGTGTGATATAAATCGGCGACTTACTAAAGGCACGACCTTAATAACTTTCTTTAAACAACATTTCTTTATCGCCTCTCCTTCTGTTATAACCATTATTATCTATGTCTAAACAACAATCTCTTAATGGTTGAGTTCTTATTTATTTGCCTGTGTCTCAGCCTTACATATATCTGCTACGTTGCCACTTTTTGCATACTTGTTTCCGGGGCACTTGTAACGGCTTCTTTTGATAGAATTGACCTTCTGTTATGCTAGCGTGGATGCCATTTAAAGCCCTAGTCCAGCAGTTGAATATCAACTTAGCATATTAGCATGAATATCGTCTGATGATCTAGATACTAAATATTAGTGCTCCCAATATATCCTTTGTGAATTTTGTTTCATATTGAAAAGACCTATGGTTGGAATGCTTTTGAAACCTTTCAACAAATCTATTTGGTGCAATTCCTTCTCGAGATGCCTTCTCTATAAGACATTCTATCAAATGGTCTGTGTGCCCTGTCGTTACACCTTCTAAACCATTTTGAGTGTATTTTATGATCATCACATTCAAACACTCTTGTGCTTTGTGAACTTTCATATCCTGCAGTCGTGGCATTTCATGAGATAGCCTATGCTTCCATATCCTGCATGCATATGCCGTATCAACTCTAGCAATGCGTCTGTCAATTCCTTTTGCTTGAAAGTTTTAAAAGCCTTTTTCAAACATATCCATTTTATGTGTATTCTGTAGAAAATGCATTAGATCCGTTTATCTAAGGCGTCATTTCCTTTTAGAATCATTTCAGATTTATAATGCCATTTTAGAAGTATTGTAGAGGCATCATTTGTAAAAGTATAAAGTTAAAATCTGTTTTGGATCTATGAGGAGGCTTCACACTTAGTCAAAAGATTTGTGAGGGTAGCAACGTGTTTCGTACAATGGTAAAAGCTTTTGTATTTAGTTCTGAAAATTGCTTTTTGAGGCATCTTCCATTTTAGCATAGAAGCCGAATACTTAAATAAAGTATGTCTTTTCTTCTAGATAACCGTAGAAATTAGAAAAGGTAGCTTTTTGTTATTATATATTTTCCTAACTTCTTTATAAAAGAGAGGAAGCTAGTCTAGAAAGAATATAAATAGTATAAGTTTTCTTTAAAATATTTTCCTTATCTTTAAAAGATTCCTCTCATAATTATAGAATGCTATATTGATCAGTAAAACAATAAAATAAGAATTCTAAATTAGTAAGAATATTATGGTTATTAATGTTGGAAGTATAAAAGTATTCTTAATTTTTTTCAGATTTATGGGAATATGTAATGGATAAAGTATTTTAATGCACAAGATTGGTAAAAATAGAAATATAATTTATTTGATTATTGTTAAGCCCGTTATTGGGATGGTTAAAGTAATTTTGTAATTTGAAAGTAGCTTTCCTTTTTGTTAGATTTGTCATAATATTTGCATGAGAATATCTATGGCAATATGCTTGCATCCTTTGATAGAGTATAGTAATGAATTCTAGAACTTGATTAGAAAGAAAGTGATTAGTATAATATTTATATTGACTTGGAATAAGAAAGATTCCTTATAATATCTCTACACTATTGGTGAGTTTTATGATCATTGTCATAGATAAAGAGGGTTGAGGTATTCTTTTGGATTAATGTGGATGTCATAGTGGTATATTCTTGAAGGTATAAAGCCATTATTAGTAGTCAGAAATCAGAAGGCAGATCAATGTTTGGTGTTGAATCTTTTCAGGAGGAGTTTTATTTCATTATTACATTAAAATAAACTTCATTTGATGCACTTACTAATAATTTTACGACTTTCTAGGCTAAGTGGGTCAGCTCAACAAATATTCACTTCGAAGCATTACATAGTCTTTTGGAGTGTAGGGTAGATATTTTTAACTGACAATGCCTTGGATGTTCTCTTATGTATTTAGTTGAGTGACTAATATTAGATGCATGTTGAAGGGTGTTATAATAAATTATGTGATTGTTTATGATCTCTTCTAGTAGTTAAATATATGAAGTATTGATGATTGAATGTATAAATTAGCAATGGAAATTAGTTTTGAATTATGGAATGTTATATTGTAAATCAATCATAATGTATTGTTGAGATTTGTATTCCGTAATAAAGTATTAATATCAGCATGTTTGGCATTGAAGGTGCAACAATTGAAGTCATAGATGATGAATCCCTTTTTATGCTCTAGAAAATATTATGAGATGAATTTGATCTCTTATGAGTTATTTTATCTAAGTCAACCTAAAGGTCGCAAGACGAGTGGTCCCGAACTACGAAGTCTCTACGCTATGCGTACGTAGGCAAGGCCATCAAGGATGAGCCCCCGAGACTTTAGGTCGGCCCTTAAGGCCTTAGGCTTGTCATTTATGATATTTATTCTGTTAATGCTATTTGAAATGTTTGTTGTTCAATTTAACGGATCTAATGTTTATAATGAATGTGCAGATCCAGGGTTGTTTGTGGTGCAGGTTACCGGAACTAAGAAAGCATCATTTCACATTGTGAAAGGATAATCTTAGACAATTATTGAAAATATGTATATTTAAATATGAAGCAGTTTAATTTGTATATTTGGATGATATTTATTTAAAAGAAGAAATTTTTTTTTCCCATAAACATGTTATACTTTTACAATCTTTCTGAATATTTTATTTATTATTATATTTAATTGGTATTTTTATGAGTGGGCATTACAAACAAGGCTAGACTCAACTTTTCAAAGAAGGCCGGTGGAGAGAGGATCGCAAAAATAGTTTTTGATGATGTTTTTGCGAAGAGAGCTCTAGAGATTGTCAAGGTATCTTTACACTTTCAATTGAATACTTTCTTTTTAAACTTTAAAAATATTTAGTTTCATTGTAAATTTGTAAGTACTAAGTTGTAACTTAAATTTGTTTGTACTTTGTATTTTTTAGGTATCAGAGCCGCTAGTGAGGGTTTTGCGCTTGGTGGATGGGCACCAAAACCCAATGGGATATATTTATGACGCCATGGATAGGGCCCAAGAGGCCATCCAAAATTACTATAGGGGGGATGCAAGTAGATTTGCCCCTATTTGGGAGATCATTGATCGGAGGTGGAACAATCAACTCCACCAACCCATTCATGCAGCAGGGTACTACCTCAACCCCAAATTTTTCTTCTCCGATAGCTTCTCAGGTGTTAGTGGGGAGGTTATGGAGGGCCTATCCACATGCATTATGAGGATGGTGCCTAAGATTGAGGAGAGAGACCTCATCATTTCTGAGTTGCAAAGTTATAAGCATAGTAGTGGGAAGCTCTTTTCTTCACCATTAGCTTTGCAAGGAAGATCCACTCAAACACCAAATAAGAAAAAGCTAAGTCTTATATCTTGCAAGTTACAAATTACAACTATTAATAGAATATTGTTTATTTACAAACTCTTGAATATCTTATTTGCAAATTCTTGGTGGGAAGATTAGGGTGGATATACCCCAAATTTGCAAAGGTTAGCCCTCTGAATTTTGTCTCAACCTTGTAGTGCTTCTAGTTGTGAACACAACTGGAGTTTGTTTGATGCCATTCACACGAAGAAGCGTAATAAATTGACTCAACAATGCCTCAATGATCTAGTCTTTGTGCAATACAACCTTTGGCTTCGCACAAGAAAGTTGGAAGACAAATCATAGCAGCCTATTGATTTGGATGAGATTGATCCCTACAATGACTAGATTGCGCAGGATGATGAGCCCTCCTTGTTTACAGAGGATGACATTGTCGATTTCGAGAGGCAAGGTATAAAGGATGTCGCTACAACAGAAGCCAGGGAGATTGGATGACATTGATATGGCTGAGGAGTCATTGCCATCTAGCAGCAAGGTGGATCCAGAACAGCAACAATCTTCTAGGCCAAGCAGTGAGCCACAACCGAGTGCGAGGACCATACCCTCTACCGCCCAATATTTCACTAGGTTGGGGAAAAGGAAATTGTAAAAACTTGTAGTATGTAATTAATGATGATGATTTTCAAAGACTATCATCATAAATTCATAATAGTTATCACTTATCAGTTACTAGCTAGCTATTGTATCCGGCTTCGCATGATGATGCGATTTTGTAATCCATATGTATTCAAGAATCAAATCAAATCTAATAGAAAACAGTTCCTCGTGGTTTCTTATACTCATTTGATATATTTTGTAATTGAATTTTGCAAAAAAAATGTGTTCTTAGAAATTTAAGTATTTTATAAGTTGCCGAGTACTCTTTGAGTCCGAGTTAGTGAACTATGGACGTTACTTTTGAAGGCAAATAAGAACAAACTAGTGATTTGCGGATCACAAAACAAGCCAAATACAAAAGCCCAAATTGCCTTAGAGAAGAAGAGGCAGGGCATCAATATATAGAGTTTCAGAAAGACAAGAGAGTTATGGCACACAACCACAATAACCAATAACTCAACCATAATACTAAATGCAAAACCTGAAAGTCAAGAAATGATAGCTACAAACTTAATGAGCCCAATGGGCATTACATAAAAGTCAATAAAGACTGTTGCACATGCTGAAGATATTGGTTGAAGATATTTGCTGTCATTCTCCCCCATAATGACCATTGGGAAGAACTTGGAGTAGATCTCTAAGTGTCTCAAACCTTTCACGAGCTAGAGGCTTCGTGAAAATATCTACTATCCGATCCTCTATACTGCAGTACACAATCTCGACCAATCCCTGTTGAACCAACTCTCTAATGAAGTGATGTTGAATCTCAATATGTTTGGTTCTACCATGAAACACTGGATTCTTCGTCATTCATATAGCACTCTTGTTGTCACAGTACAACAAAGTAGGTCCATTCTGTATCTGGTGCAAATCCTCCAATAGTCGTCTCAACCACACTGTTTGGCATACTGCAAATGTTGCGGCTTTATACTCTGCCTCCGTTGTAGAAAGTCATACAGTTGGTTCTTTCTTGGACTTCCAAGAGAATACTGCAAAACCAAGACTAAAAGCATAACCAGAAGTAGATTTCCGATCATTTATGGAACCTGCCCAATCTGAATCTGTAATATGTATAGCCAATCAACTTACTATCCTCTGAATGCTGAAATCCAAGGCCATAACTCAATGTCCCTCTGACATATCTAAGAATCCTCTTAGCTGCACTCCAATGCATTTGCTTCGGTTCTAACAAGAACCTAGATACCAAGCTCACTGCATATGTGATATCTGGTTGAGTAGTAGTTAACTAGATCAAACTACCAATCAACTGTCTGTATATAATGGGGTCCACTGGATCTGACACATCCAAGTTAGACAACTTAGGTCCAACTTCAATGGGTGTTGCAACTAGTTTGCAACTATTCATCTGAAATTTTTGTAGGATGTCTGAAGCATATTTTTTCTGAGACATGAATATTTCATCTTTGTTTTGCCATACTTCTATACCAAGAAAATAGTGCATTTGTCCCAAATCTATCATCTCAAATTCAACAACCATAGCTGCTCTAAACTCTACAAATAAAGTTGAATTGTTCCCGGTGTAGATAAGATCATCAACATAGAGAACTAAGAAAAAAAAATCCTTAGCCAAGATCTTAATATAAAGATTTGGATATGATTGACTTCTTAAGAAACCTTTCTGCTGTAGATATGAGTCTATCCTTGAATACCATGCTCTTGGTGCCTGCTTAAAACCATAAAAGGCCTTCTTTAATCTGTAAACATAATGTTCTTCAGAAGGTAATTCAAAACCTCTAGGTTGAGAAACATACACTTCCTCATCAATATATCCATTCAGAAATACACTCTTTACATACATTTGATAAACTATCCAACTCTGCTGAGCTGCCAAAGCCAAAACCAATCTGATAGTATCTATTTGTGCTACAGGTGCAAATGTTTCAGCGTAATCAATACCTTCCTATTAAGTATATCCCTTGGCTACCAATCTAGCCTTATGCTTATCAATGCTTCCATCACATTTATACTTAGTTTTATACACCCAATTTGTACCAACAATTTCCTTACCAAGAGGTAGTTGAACCAGATCCCATACGTCATTTCTTTCAATTGTTTCTATCTCACTATTCATTGCTTCAACCCACTCTTCTTTTTCTTGGGCTTATTCAAATGTTTGTGGCTCATTACTTTCCATGATTTGAGTCATCAAAGCATAATTCACTTTTGCTTGTGATCTTGTTGTCATTTTCTCAAAATTTGAATCCAACATAAGGGTTGATGGATGATTCTTTTTTGTCCTCCTTTGATATTTTTTATACTTTCTTGTTTCATTTTCTTCTTCTTCTCCTTCTTCAACTTCATCAATTATTATTTCTTTTCCTTTTGTTTCATTTTCCTTAGTATATTCTATTGCTTCATTGAATACCACATCTCTACTTATAACAAGCTTCTTTCCTATTGGGTCATACAACTTATATGCTTTATTTTCTGATCCATACCCAATAAAAATACATTTTAGGCCTTTATCATCTAGTTTAGACCTTTTTTCTTTTGGTATGTGTGCATAAGCAACACACCCAAATACTCTCAAATGTTCAACACTTGGCTTTATCCCAGACCATGCTTGTTTAGGAGTCATTCCTTTAACTGCTTTTGTAGGACTCCTATTGAGAAAATATACTATTGGGTATAATGTTTCTGCCCAAAACATCTTATCTAAATTCTTCTCTTTCATCATATTCCTTGCCATTTCAACAATCGTCCTATTCTTTCTTTTAGCAACTCCATTTTGTTGTGGAGTTAGGAAGTAGTGAACTCTCTCTTGATTCCATGATTTCTACAGAAATCTAGAAACTGATTTGATTTGTAGTCACCTCCATTATCTGACCTTATCACTTTGATGTACTTATCACTTTGTTTTTCAACCAACCTCATGAATTCTACAAATTTGTCAAACACTTCTGATTTTGAAACCAAACAATATACCCAAGTTTTTCTTGAGTAATCATCAATGAAGGTTAAAAAATACTTTGAATTATTCAAAGGTGTTTCCATAGGACCACACAAATCCGTATGGATTATCTCAAGATGCTTCTTAGCTCTACTGGATTTACCAATTGGAAAGCTAACTCTGTGTAGTTTGCCAACAACACATTCTGCACACACTTCTTTTGTATTTTCAATGAAAGGTAGACTCTCAACCATTGTTAATCTCAAGTAAAATTAACCCACTAAAATTGAGGTGGCCATATCTTTGATGCCAAATTCTACTTTCATTCATTGCACTAGATCTTAATGCTTGGTTTCCATAGGTGAAATGGAGAGGAAACATTCTATCACCTGTCATTTTTGCTCTTGCAACAACTGTATTTCTTTTTAACTTGTCTCTTATTATGCACTCTTTTTCATCAAATGTCACCTAATAATTTTGCTCTTAACATTTGTCCAATGGACAACAAATTCTTTTTGAGTGCTGGAACCAATAATGTTTCATTGATATGTTTTACCTCACCATATTCTGTTGCAACTGCAATAGTACCCTTGCCTTTGGTTCCATGAGCTTGGTTATCTCCTAATACCACTGTACTATGATGTTTTTCATCTAGTTTGATAAACAAATTTTCAAAGTAGGAGGTATTTTTTGCAGCATGTCAAATTATGATATTGTATTTCAGGGTTTAACTGCGTAGTTTTTGAGTCAAACACATGACCCATATTTCATGAGTAGTGGTTCACATGAACCCATCTCTCATGTTAATGAATGGTCCACTTAGCACTCATTGCATCTAGGTGATGCTCACAGGGGTGAAGCATTGGGACTTCCCGGGAGGTCACCCATCCCAGTACTACTCCGACTCAAGCGCGCTTAACCATGGAGTTTCCCCCAAGATCAAGCCCACTTAGCTTGCTGCCCCATTTGCAAAACCTTCAGCAAGTGTTGTGCCTTCTGAACCATTCATTATAGAGCCCCCTTAAGCTCATCAATTGATAAGTAGGAGGTATATTTTTTATTTTTTTTTGCAGCATGTCAAATTATGATATTGTATTTCAGGGTTTAACTGCGTAGTTTTTGAGTCAAACACATGATCCATATTTCATGAGTAGTGGTTCACATGAACCCATCTCTCATGTTAATGAATGGTCCACTTAGCACTCATTGCATCTAAGTGATGCTCACAGGGGTGAAGCATTGGGACTTTCCGGGAGGTCACCCATCCCAGTACTACTCCGACTCAAGCGCGCTTAACCATGGAGTTTCCCCCAAGATCAAGCCCACTTAGCTCGCTGCCCCATTTGCAAAACCTTCAGCAAGTGTTGTGCCTTATGAACCATACAATATCATAATTTGACATGCTGCAAAAAAATACCTCCTACTTATCAATTGATGAGCTACAAAAAAAATACCTCCTACTTATCAATTGATGAGCTTAAGGGGGCTCTATAATGAATGGTTCATAAGGCACAACACTTGCTGAAGGTTTTGCAAATGGGGCAGCAATCTAAGTGGGCTTGATCTTGGGGGAAACTCCATGGTTAAGCGCGCTTGAGTCGGAGTAGTACTGGGATGGGTGACCTCTCGGGAAGTCCCAATGCTTCACCCCTGTGAGTATCACCTAGATGCAATGAGTGCTAAGTGGACCATTCATTAACATGAGAGATGGGTTCATGTGAACCACTACTCATGAAATATGGGTCATGTGTTTGACTCAAAAACTACGCAGTTAAACCCTGAAATACAGTATCATAAACAAATTTTCATTAGATGCCATATGTGATGAACATCCAGAATCGATGTACCATACATTATTCTAACTAACATTTGTATTCAAACAAGAAATAAACAAATTTTGTTTATCTTCAATAGTATTGTGAGCATTTCTCTTTTCTGCTTCACCTTTTTTACTCCAACATTCTGATGCATAGTGTCCAAACTTGTTGCAATGAAAGCATTGGACATTTTTATCTCCCCCATTATTTCTACCTCTTCCTCTTGTTGTTCTTTTGAAGTTGCTACTTCTTCCTCTAAAACTATTACCTCTTCCTCTAGAATTGCTAGATTCACCTTTGTATTCATTTTTATTTTGATTCCTGAAGAATGTGTTCATTTTACCTCTTATACTTGCTTTAGAGGAAAATGCTAGTTCTAAATCTTCATTACTTTTCATCCTTTCTTCAGCAGTTAACAATATTCCACTTAGTTCATCTATTTGCATAGTTGTGAAATCTTTGGAAATCTCAATTGTAGAAACCACACCATCAAATTTAGAAACTAAACTCCCTAAAATTTTCTAAATGACATGCTTGTCATCCATAGTTTCCCCTAGAACTTTCATTTGACTAACTAGGCCTTCTACCTTTGTTAGAAATTCATTTACACTTTCACTATTGACCATTTTTACATTTTCAAAATTTTTCCTCATTGTCTGCAATTTTGCAGTTTGTGCACCTTGATAGGCATTAATGAGAATTTATCATGCTTGCTTAGAATTACTAGCACCACTTATCATAGGAAAAATTGCCTGATTAATTGTGCCTTGAACCAAAATTAAGGCTTCATTATCCTTCTTTACATTTACTTTGTATTCTCTCTTCTGTTGATCATTTATTAAATGTAGTTGTATTTAGTTCTACATACCCTTCTTGTACAATTTCCCACAAATCTTTGGATTTGAGTAGGGTTTGCATCCTAGTACACCAATATGTAAAATTGTCCCCTTCAAACACAGGAATTAGCATGTTAGACATAACATTACCTGCCATATTTGCCATAAGAGTAATGTGCACAATAACTCAACGGCTCAACGCAAAAAACCTAGAGAGACCTCTGCAAATGGATACTCTCTCTGTCCTTTCAAATAGGACCCACACCAAAATGATCTTTATATTATTTTGTCTTGGTAAATAAGTGTCGGTTTCAACCGATAATGCACTTAAATCCAAACAATTCCCTTATCACTTTTACAAGAACAAACTTCAAAAGGTTCAAAGTTAAAAACCTTCTAAACAAAATATCATTCCCATATTACATATCATTTCTAAAAAGACTTTTTTATGCATCTTTTTCCTTATAATAGATGAATGCAAAAAAAAATCTAAAAACCTTTTTCTAAACTTCAAAAAGTTCAATAATAAAAGGCTTTGACTAAAAAGAATTTTCACGTGGCTTAAAAGAAATACTTTTAGCCTCTTAAAATGGAGTGAAAATACTCACGGGTTCCTTTTTCTTTTAAATGAGGAATGAAAGACTTCAAAAAAATAAAACATAAAGTTTTAAAAGCCTTTAAAACAAAACGTGGAGATCTAAGTCTTCAAAATAAGAAATTTCTATAAGGAAAAAATAGACCATCAACGTTTTCACACGCCAATCTCCAGTTTTTAAAACTTTCAAACAGCTACTTGTAAAGAAATCTCTGCGTCCTTTTTCACTGTTTGCATGCCTCCTCCGTTCGGTCAACACGTCTCCTTCTGTTTGCATGGTCTGCACGCCTCTTTTACATAGCAATCTCAAACTTTCACGTTCCGTCACTTGGTCTCTTCGCACGGCAATATTTTTGCGTCACTTCAAACGCCTCCTCTATCCACGGATTGCACACAGTCCTCATGTATATCTGCTGCAGTCCTGTATATCTGCACTCACAAACATTAGTTAATGGAGCCAAAAAATCAAAATGACCTCCACTGAACTTCGGATTCAAGATCTCTAAACCAGATGGCTCTGATACCAGATGAAGGCAAATAAGAACAAACTAGTGATCTGCCGATCACAAAACAAGCCAAATACAAAAGCCCAAATTGCCCTAAAGAAGAAGAGGCGAGGCATCAATATATAGAGTTTCAGAAAGACATGGGAGTTATCGCACACAACCACAATGACCAATAACTCAACCATAATACTAAATGCAAAACCTAAAAGTCAAGAAATGATACCTAAAAACTTAATGAGCCCAATGGGCATTACATAAAGTCAATAAATATTGTTGCACATGCTAAAGATATTTGCTGTCAACTTTGACTAATTCAACCGTTAATCACAAGTTTTACTACCTGCGACTATAACTCTCATGATTGATATTTGACTACCCACAACTTCAAATTGTCTATAATCCACAATGTTGATTTGTCTGTGATTTTGTTATGTTTCTATAATTCACGTTTTTCAACAACTTCTCACACCCTCAACCTTTTCTTCCCGACTTCTTTCACGAGACTACACTTGGCTTTAATACCAATGTTAGTAGAACAAACAAATAAGATGAGAGAAGGGGCATCATTTCTCAGGTAGAGATCTCAACCTTATATTACTAAAGGATGTCTAAGAATAGACGACAGTTACAAAAGGTATAATGACAACGATTACAAAAGAACTATTATAGACATGTATAATAGAAGTTACTGTCAAAAATTCCAATCTAGATGACCAATTACCTAATGTTCAAAAACATTGAATTGATCACACATAACGGAAATTCAAACTGCGGAAATGAACACAAGTACACCTTCAAATCAGCTTTGCATTCCTTCAAAAGATTACAAAGAAACCTCCACAACTATTCAACTAACAACTGCACGGAATTATATCATTGTACTGAGTTACTAAACTTCTACCTTGCATCTATCTTTATACTATTCAGCTCAAAATCTAATCTTCCAGAAATAGCATTCTTATCTCTTAAAAGAAAGCAACCTTATCTCACGCAGGAAATGACTTGGAAGATAAGTCTAAATCATTAGTGCTTATCCACACTTTATTAGACTTAATTAACTAAATAAAAGATTTTCACTTTATCACTTAAGTGAATTGCAAAACAGAAATTACTTGAACTACTTGCACGTTCACATTGAACCCATGCAAAAGTTCTAAACTAAGCTAAAAAACTCAACAATTACATTATCACACTATTAATATTACTTTAATATAATAAAAGGCATTAATTGGATGCAAGTGTAATGTCCCCTTCTAGTGAATCCGAATTTTTCCGCAACCTTGCACAAATTTCAACTTACAAAGAGAACATTAGTATACAATTCTTCTTAGAAATCACATGTCTTTATTTATAAACATAAACCATTTGTTATCATAGATTGATTGCATTCATTTCATGATTCCCTAAAAGAGATTTACTTGGGCCTTTGTTAATCAAATCCTCCATCTTATGAGAGTGAATTCGTTAGGGTGCAATGCCAATGGTATAGGTCGTTCTTCCTTCGAGGGGTACTCTAGACCCAGGCCACTCTAGGACCTTCCTTTGACTCGGGGTTCTCTAGACCACTCAAGTCAAAAGACTACCTCTTGCTCCCTAAGGTACCATCTTGAGACAAGGGCTTGAAGGGGTGCTCTAGACCAATGAACCCGTACCTATCATTGGTTGATTGCCCGCCCCTAATCTTCCCTACTCCTCATAGTGGCGAGTTGATTAACATTATTGCCTTCCTCTATTTTAGGAATTCATGTCTTTTATGTGCTTATACTCTTTGTATTCATTTAACCTTTCCTTAGTTCATTATAATAAAAATGCACATAAATATTTCATACTCATTACATAATCTAACTAGACTGATTGCAATGTAAACAATTCATAATTTATAATGATTTCATGCTATCACAGTCAGCTTCATTGTTCACCATTTATCATGACATTTCACATGCTATCTTTATGATCTTATCAACATATACTTCTTATCTATAACTTATATACTATTCCTTAACACCATATGGGGTTGATAGGGTGTAACATGTTGTTGTTCATCTTAGGCTATGTTTGTCTCCCATCCTTATTCAAGAACTACTTGGTGTATTCATGAAGCTAAGGCATCCGTGAGGATTCTTGGTACTCTAGGTAGCCAAGACCAATACATCGCCTATGAATGATATACTAGACATGTCACCCTTCATTGATCCCATATGTGGTTAATGAATGGTATATAGATTACACAGTTAGTGAATATTACATATGACTGTCCATGAATTATATTGCTGTAAATAAATGCAGTGTTATACTGAACATTAATACAAGCAAGGGAAACAATGTACTGTCATACCTGTGGTATTATATAGTTCCTACTTAATAACCTTTTCATTTATATCTTACAAGTTATAAATTGAACAAGTAAATATAAATTCTTACAAATCATAAATTGAATAAGTAAATATAAATACTTACTTACCTGTTGTAGCTTTACCTGGGATTCCTTACCTATGCTGCCGTAATATAATTTTTATTGTATTGTTGTTGCCGTTTATATATTTTATAATATATATTTTCACACCCCTTTTACTGCTGATGTATATATCTTTCCTACTTATGACTCAGAAATATATACTCTTTTTTATATTTTCTCCTGATGATGTTTTACTTCTATCTCACAACCTTTATTTATTTCCCTTTCAAGGGATATGTTCAAAGAGGCACGTCTCTTATGCTTGGTGGTAAAAGACATACTTACCCTCTTATAATTTTTATTACTTTTTATTAATTCCCTTTCGTGGTAAGACTAGTTCTAACCATACATAACTCCCTTATCATAAGAGGATAGGTTAAAAGATGTTGATTTATATTATTATTTATTTATATTATATCATTATAATAAATGATATATTATTTATTTTATATTATTTATATTATATCATTGATATATGATTTATATTATATTATTGATATTTATATTACAATATAAGATAATAATAATAATAATATTTGTATTTATATTATATTATTTATATTTATATTACAATATAAGATAATAATAATAATAATATTTGTATTTATATTATTATATATATTTATAATATATTATTTATTTATGTGATTGTTGGTGTCAACCAACTTAATCGCTGCACTTATAAATATCCTCCTTCGGCCTCCCCTTAATCTTTTTAAAGTACATTATTTATATACTATATATAGTATAAATAAATATATTTGTTATTAAGTATAAATAATATTTTTGTCTTATTAGACTTTTATCTTTATATGATTTTATTTTGACTTTGACCTTTTGTTTAACCACTTTGCCTTATTCCAAATTACTTTACTTTCTAACTTTAATGGGTAAGACTCTTCATAATATTTATTTTTATATATAGTAATATATCTTATTAATTATTCACATAAATATTATATTAAAATATTTATATTTATAATATGTCTAGTTAATTAAATATATATATTTCATATATTTTATAATATTTAAATTATATTAAATTAATAATATTATTTATTAACTAATACATATTAATAATATATTTTAAATAAATATATTATATATTTAGTTTATATAAGGCTAACTTATTATTTAAATAAACAATTCAATAAATCATTATAGGGACATGACAGCAAGAACACCAAATGTCCACCTACATCCACAAGGAATGTAATTAGGGTGTAGTTTTTGCCATTTGTCCACCCATCAGACAAAATAGTGTATCCCTTTCTTTGCAAAATCCTCTTTTGTTCCTCCACCAAGACCTTCATCTATTTGACAGCATCATCCAATAATGGCCCACTCAAATCATAAGGGCTCGGTGACTTTAACACTTTCCCTGCTAATGTCAAAACAATGAAAATTGACTCCCAATAAGGGCTACTGAAAGATCCCTGATGGATCCCTTTGCTGAAATGAAGTGCTGTTGCTGAAATGAAGTGCTGTTTTTTGTGATTTAATTTGTTTTATGATTTTTATTATTTTTTTTTTTGTTTTCTTTCAGACTAGAGAGGAGATGCAGAAGGGGTTTCAGTTTTCTTGAGATGTGTATTTGCCAAGATGGCAAATAGAAATACATACAGCTGCAATCTCAAATAAAAATGGACTAAAAATAAATATTAACTGATAGAAAGATAACACATGAGAAATTGAGGCACATACCCATCAGATCTGTATTTTATATTCAACGGAAGCCTGGTTTGCAACCCTACTTGCATACAAAGGCAATATTGGCCTAGAAGAGGCTATACATGCAACTGAGAATGAAGGATCTGAAGAATTAAGCTGATTTAGCACTGCTGCAAGCTTAGATCTGCCATAACATGCCCTGGAATCTGTCCAATGATGCACAAATGAAGACCCAGAGTAGGCCTCCCACAAACAAGAACTGGGTTGTCGTCCAATTCACCAAAATCCTTGAGAGTTTTCGTTCCCAAGAGTCTGAATGCTGCTGCCCCCTTCCACAGAGTTCAGAGCTGCCATGAAGCTTCAAAAGTTATGCAAAAGATAGATCCAAACAGCACTTCAAAGTCACTTTATTCCTTTCCCAAAGTGGGCGTCCACTTTAGGGTTCCAAAAGGCATCCAAAATAAGAATCTTTAAAAGATTCTTTTATTAATGAAGTCTTCATAAGTTGGGCGCCCAAGTTGACGGCCCAACTTCATTATTAAAAGACCACTTTTTAAACACAACGTTGTGTCAACTAGGTGGGGGTCTTTTAATAACTTATTAATATAAAGTGACATGTTATTCACTTTATTTTATTTATTTTTATTAAATATTAAAGCCACACTTTAATATTCAATAATTATTCCAAATGCATCATCTGGCCATCCTGAACTGAGAACTGCTGTAGCCCACGCCACTGGTGATGTCGCCACGTGTCATGCCAACTGACAGTGCCTCCCTAAAATGTAGGGATACCTCCTAAAAAATAGGAATTTGACCAAAACTCCAAAAATGCTCCTGGAGGTCCCCTGATGCCTCCTGGTCAACTCTCGGTCAAACCCTAAAAAATAGGAACCCTTCCTAAAAAATAGGAAACTGTCACAAACTGACTGGAAAGGCCTGTAAAGCTCTGTGCCAAGCTACACTACCTCTGGATAGGTCCCCTAACCACTCTGTTGACCTACGGGAACCCGGATAATAGGTCAACTCTCATGTCTCTGCTAGACAGCGCTAAAGAGGGGACATGACAGCTACTCACAACCTAGAAGGGTATGTTAAAGTACCAAATATTGGCAATTGTCAACCTTACCTCATTATGCTTCTCTTGGTTCCATCCAATTCTTCAAAGACCAAAACCCAATGGGATATATTTATGAGGCCATGGATAGGACCAAAGAGGCCATCTAAAACTACTACAGGGGGGATGCAAGTAGATTTGCCCCTATTTGGGAGATCACTGATCGGAGGTGGAACAATCAACTCCACCAACCCATTCATGCAACAGGGTACTACCTCAACCCCAAATTTTTCTTCTCCGATAGCTTCTCAGGTGTTAGTGGGGAGGTTATGGAGGGCCTATCCACATGCATTATGAGGATGGTACCTGAGATTGAGGAGAGAGACCTCATCATGTCTGAGTTGCAAAGTTATAAGCATAGTAGTGGGAAGCTCTTTTCTTCACCATTAGTTGTGCGAGGAAGATCCACTCAGACACCAAGTAAGAAAAAGCTAAGTCTTATATCTTGCAAGTTATAAATTACAATTATTAATAGAATATTGTTTATTTACAAACTCTTGAATATCTTATTTGCAAATTCTTGGTGGGAAGATTGGAGTGGATATACCCCAAATTTGCAAAGGTTGGCCCTCCAAATTTTGTCTCAACCTTGTAGTGCTTCTGGTTGTGAACGCAACTGGAGTTTGTTTGATGCCATTCACACGATGAAGCGTAATAAATTGACTCAACAATGCCCCAATGATTTAGTCTTTGTGCAATACAACCTTCGGCTTCGTACAAGAAAGTTGGAAGACAAATCATAGCAGCCTATTGATTTGGATGAGATTGATCCCTACAATAAGTGGATTGCGCAGGATGATGGACCCTCCTTGTTTACAGAGGATGACATTGTCGATTTCGAGAGGCAAGGTATGGAGGATGTTGCTGCAGCAGAAGCAGGGGAGATTGGATTGTCATTGGATGACATTGATATGGCTGAGGAGTCATTGCCATCTACCAACAGGGTGGATCCAGAACTGTAACAATCTTCTAGGCTAGGCAGTGAGCCACAACAGAGTGTGAGGACCATACCTTCTACCGCCCAATATTTCACTAGGTTGGGGAAGAGGAAATTGTAAAAACTTGTAGTATGTAATTTATGATGATTTTCAAAGACAATCATCATAAATTCATAATAGTTATCACTTATCAGTTACTAGCTAGCTATTGTATCCAACTTCGCATGATGATGCGATTTTGTAATCCATATGTAATCAAGAATCAAATCCAATCTAGTAAAAAACAATTCCTCGTGGTTTCTTACACTCATTTGATATATTTTGTGATTGAATTTTGCAAAAAAATGTTTTTTCTTAGAAATTTAAGTATTTTTTAAGTTATTGAGTTTTTGCCGATTCGGAAATTTTGGGCTTGTCGAGTACTCTCCGAGTCCGAGTCAGTGAACTATGGACATTATTTTGACTAATTCAATTGTGAATCACAAGTTTTACTGCCTGCGACTAACTCTCGTGATTGATATTTGACTACCCACGACTTCAAATTGTCTATAATCCACAATGTTGATTTGCCTGTTATTTTGTTATGTTTCTACAATTCACATTTTTCAGCAACTTCTCACACCCTCAACCTTTTCTTCTCGACTTCTTTCACGAGACTACACTTGGCTTTAATACCAATGTTAGTAGAACAAACAAATGAGATGAGAGAAGGGGTGTCATTTCTCAGGTAGAGATATCAACCTTATATTACTAAAGGATGTCTAAGAATAGACGACAGTTACAAAAGGTATAATGACAACGGTTACAAAAGAACTATTATAGATGTGTAATAGGAGTTACTGTCAAAAATTCCAATCTAGATGACCAATTACCTAATGTTCAAAAACATTGAATTGATCACACATAACTGAAATTCAAACTGCGGAAATGAACACAAGTACACCTTCAAATCAGCTTTGCATTCCTTTGAAAGCTTACAAAGAAACCTCCACAACTATTCAACTAACAACTGCACGGAATTATATCATTGTACTGAGTTACTAAACTTCTGCCTTGCATCTATCTTTATACTATTCAGCTCAAAATCTAATCTTCCAGAAATAGCATTCTTATCTCTTAAAAGAAAGCAACCTTATCTCACGCAGGAAATGACTTGGAAGATAATTCTAAATCATTAGTGCTTATCCACACTTTATTAGACTTAATTAACTAAATAAAAGATTTTCACTTTATCACTTAAGTGAATTACAAAATAGAAATTACTCGAACTACTTGCACGTTCACACTGAACCTATGCAAAAGTTCTAAACTAAACTAAAAAACTCAACAATTACATTATCACACTATTAATATTACTTTAATATAATAAAAGGCATTAAATGGCTGCAAGAACACCAAATGTCCAACTAAAGCCACAAGGAATGTAATTAGGGTGTAGTTTTTGCCATATGTCCACCCATCAGACAAAATAGTGTAGCCCTTTCTTTGCAAAATCCTCTTTTGCTCCTCCACCAAGACCTTCATCTATCTGACAACATCATTCAACAATGGCCCACTCAAATCATAAGGGCTCAATGACTTTAACACTTTCCCTGCTAATATCAAAACAATGACAATTGACTCCCAATAAGGGCTACTCACAACCTAGAAGGGTATGTTAAAGTACCAAATATTGGCAATTGTCAACCTTACCTCATTATGCTTCTCTTGGTTCCATGCAATGCCTTCAAAGGAAGGTTAGGCACCAAGAGTGTTACACGGAACAAAGAAACTATGTACATCTAATTTTGATGGCTGACTAGAACTTCCTATGGTAGAAGATCCACTAATCCTTGGGCCAATGCAAGAGCTCACTACTTTGGTCTCAAGAGAAGAACCATTATAGATACCATTGCCACAACAATCCTTTTCTTTTCTATTTTTCTCTCCTCCTATGAGGAAATGAGAGCATTAACCTCTCATATAACATCAAGCTCCACTTTATTACAAAGTGAAACATCTCTTCCAAGGATCCATGCAATATGATATTTGAGGCAGTTGATGCCTTCTTGTCATCTTCATCTCAAAATAATTACACACTAATAGTCATGTTTGTCTCCCTAGGGTTCCATGCTTCCAAGCAGGGTCTCTAGGCTTGCCACCAACTCTGTTGCTTCCTGTGTCCCACGGGGACGCATCCCCTGCCCTGAGACCGTCGTCCCCATCCCCCCGTCCCTATTACCGTCCCCAAAATCAAACATACATTTTATAATGTTTAGAGAAAAAAACTTACAACTGGCAATGAAATATTGTCGTTATACTGCTGTCATGATTAAATTGTTGTTATACTATTGTCATGATTAAATTGTTGTTATATTTCTATCATGATTAAATTATACTACTCTCATGATTAAAGTTACTGCCATTATATTGCTATCATGACTAATTTTATTGTTGTTGTTAATATTTATTGTTGTTATTCAGCTTATTGTCTTATACTGTTGTCCATTAACTTGTAGAAATTTGAGTCTCTCTCTCTCTCTCTCTCTCTCTCTCTCTCTCTCTCTCTCTCTCTCTCTATATATATATATATATATATATATATATTTTGAAAAAATTCTATATATTGCCGTCCCCCCGCCATCCCCAAAAAATGGGCCTCAGACTGTTGAGACATAGACCAGCTAGGACCTTCCATACGCTGCTGGAGTGCTCTACCACTGAGCTACTGGCCCCTCTTAGACCAGTCCATCGTCGCTCCGGGTGTGCCTTATTTCCAACACCAACACAGATTGCCGTCCCCGAAACGTGTCCCCGTGGAACATATGTTGCTTCCCATTGCCATATCTCAAACAAAAAACAAGATTTGAAAACCTAGCATAAACCAAAAAAAAAATTATAAAATTAAAACCATAGCAGCTAGCTAAATAATAGAAAAAAATTAAAAATGGAATAATAAAACCCTAGAATGAGAGGGAAAACACAACAAAAATCTGAAAATAAAAACACAAGCAACGGACAATGTTACATAGCTTTCAAATGCTGCCAAAAAACACATCAAATCTGTTCAAGATGACACATAATCCATTGAAATCACCTACAATTTGTCACAAGGTTCATGTTCGTGTTCAAGTTTCATAAAGAAAACATTTGGAACAAGTTCGTCAACTAATAAAATTTGAAAAAAAAAATTGTGATTAAATTCAAATAATATAAATCTACAATTTTTATTTTTATTTAAATATATTATATTAAATTTAAAATTTAAATAAGTTTAAAAATATTAATATTTTAATAAATTGTAAAATCAAAATCTAACATAAATAAATTAAATATTAATAATAGTTTATAAATTATAATTTATAAATATTACTAAATGATTTTAATTTTTAAAAAATCTAGAACTAAGACATGAATGTTAGAACACACAGATTTACTGAGAGGGGGGGGTGAATCAGTATATACCAATTTTTACTTACAGCAACACAATCTTTTCACATCAAATAAATTATGAAAGAACTATGCAAACATAAGCACAATCACACATCCACACAAGAGACCATAACACCAGATTTACGTGGAAACCCAAGATGGGAAAAACCATAGTGACCAAGTTGCTTGGATCTACTATCCAAATCCAGCCTCACAAAATAGAATGACTTTTACAAAATCTTTATGAGCCCCAACTCAAAGGAAGCATCAAGTCCTTGTTACACAGATTTATGGGAAACAACCCAATGGAGCAACAACTCCCCTACAGCACTCCACTGCAACACAGATCAAATAAAGCAACAACTTCCTGATACAAAGCTTTATGGGCACCAACCCAAAGGAAGCGTCAACTCCCTAAAGTGCTACAACACTAACAAACTGAGGCGTCAACCTCTGCAACTTCTAAATTGATTACAAAGGAACAAAATACAGTCACCAATAAATTCTACACATCACCTCTGTGTGCTACTCCAGAATGATCTTCTTTTCATTTTCTTCGCACTCACCTCACACTCCCTGTATTCGCACTGATTTACTTTAATGCTCACTTGTACAAACATTCGCCTTCAGATATTCACTTCAATGTTCTCATACACACACACATAAACCTACCTCAAATGCAAAACTAATCTGATATATATATATATATATATCCATCTATACAATTCCAATTTCCATGTCAGCTTAACACACCCTCCAAAGTCGGCTTTGCAATTTTAGATCCAACGTGCATTGGAGCGGACCATCTTGAAATTCTGGGCTTTTAAAACAGGGCCCAGTTCATACATACTTAGGTCGACCCAAAAAATAGGTCTTGACCCAAAACTGGGAAACCCACACGCTACTGTAACGGTCCAATATTTAAATCTTCGAATTCACCAGCCATTAATCCATCTTACCAAGTCGGCCTCAAACTGGATATTTTTTTAATTTAAATATCTTAAGTCTTCATATCGTTATCATACCAGCTTATCTTCCAGCGCTTTATCTGCAAAAACTTACTTTCACAATCCTGCCCTTTGTCGCCTTTATTGGCAAAAAATTGCTTTCACAAACTTGCCCTCCAACGCCTTTATCGACAAAAACATCTTTCCACAAACCTTGGACAAAGAGGGCCTTTATCGGCAAATGTTACTTTTCACTAACCACAGCTTAATCACTTTTATCGGCAAAATCTTCCTTTTACAAACCATGGCCTTTGTTGCCTTTATCGGCAAAATTTCCCTTTTAACAACTTTCAACTCATTCCCTTTACTATCGGCAAAATCTTTTTTTCACAAACTTATACTTTAACGGCAAAACTTACTTTTCGCCAACCATCACTAAAAGATCTCCTTTATCAGCAAATATGTCAAACCATGAACTTTGACCTTTGAGCTCTTTGTCACCTAGTCAGCAGATCGGCGAAATGATGAATTCGCGAACTAGTTTGCAAAACAAAAGTTTTGCCGATAACTTAACCTTTGCACTCCAAACACTTCTTCTCCACGTCTTTGTCGGTGAATCGGCAAATTGGCGAACTTACGAACTCGCGAACCAAACTCTTTGCCAAGACTTCAACTTTTTCTTCTTCATCGCCCCACTTCTCCTTTGTCGGCGAATCGACGAAATGTGAAACCGGCAAACCAATTCGCAGACCAAACACTTTGCTGACCGAAGGTAGAAATCATTCATGCCTTAGATTTTTCTTTTTATTTGTCACCTTTTCATCAGCCAACTGGATATCGGTAAAATTCGCTATCGGCAAACTTGCAAGTTCGTGAACCGAACATTTTGCTGACTAAAGGCAGAACTCATGCCTTGGAAACTTTTTCTTCCTTTCTGCCTTAAAAGCTTTTCTTCATTTCATTTCTTCTCTGCCTTAGACCCAATTCTTCCTTTTGGTGACATCAATGACAACACTTCAAACAATCTCTTTTGACATCAATGACAATATTTCCGACAATAAATTTATTTTTTAAAAAACCTAAAAAACTAATACCTAAAACTAAAACTAAAAAGGCTTTTGAGGAGCCTTCCTTCTCGCTGATTTCCTCGTTATTTGATTTTTCTGCCAGGCCATCTGATTTTTATGTCAAGAAGACATCTCAACCTTCCGATCCTCCTCCATTATCAAGGGCTTCGAGTACTACTACTCCCTACGATCTAGACCTAAGACTACAACAAACTAGAAAGCATGGACTTTTCTTACTCTTTCTTACCATATTTACGATCCAATTCTACTATAGCAGAGAATCATTTGCAAAAGAAGAAGCGTAAGTCATCAAGATGGAGGATGGATTTTGGTCAGCCTCCTTAGTGTCCGTCTCCTCTCCTTTCGATCAAGAAGAAGCCTAAAAATCCATTTTTACCCATAAGGATGATTTTGAAGGCAAATTTTAACATTTTTTGGTTGTGTTAAAGTTTGGTGAATTTCAGATTTTTTGGTTGGAAATCATCTAACCCTGTGGCATAGCCCGCAAATGCACTAAATGTTGTCAATGTGTCAAAGGAGTGACAATTGAAAGAAGAAATTGTGAAAAACATTGGCTTTTGAATCTTTGATGTTTTCTTGACTGTTGATTGTCATTATGCGACTATGGACAAGTATTTCCCACAACTTGAGTTTTGGCGAGTAACTTGCTGAGAACTAGTTGACGAGTTTTTTAGGCAAGTTACTCGCCCAGAGGCTTCGCATCACAAGTTGGCAAGTTTTTGATCTATGGTTGTGAGTGATTTTCCAAGTTCATGCCTACAACAAGAGCAAGTGAGGAAGAGATGTTGCCTTATCAAAGAGACATTGAGTCCTGTAGTTAGAAAAGAGAACTAAGAAACATGGAAGAAGCAAGGTTCTTTAAGCTAAAAGACAATGTCACAAGTATTTCTCAATCCATGGAGACAATGAGAGGGATCATGGAGGCTCTCATGGAGAAGATATGCTCTTTAGAAGGCACCAAGAGAAAAGAGAAATCCCACTCCAATGAAGAAGAGTCTTCACATGGTGAATCAAGTCTACCAAGTTCAAGGCTGAGGCAAAGATGGAGATTCCATCATTTGAAGGAGATGTACATGCAGATAAGCTTGACCATTGGTTGGCTCAAGTAGAGGTATACTTTAGTATGCATTCTCTTACTTTGGAACAAAAAACTTCTTTTGCTAGATTGAGATTAGCAAAGCATGCTTTAACTTGGTTTGAAAGTCTCTTTTATTCTATCGCTTTAATAAAACAAGCTCCTATTAGTTCTTGGGATCAATCTAAGACATTGATTAAGAAGCAGTTTTACCCAATTTGTCATAAAGAGGAAAAATGTATGGACCAGCAATTTTTGAAACAGAAAGATGGACGTCGTGTGCAAGAATACATTAGAGAACTTCATATAGGAGCTATTGAAATGAAGAGAGATGTGCAAGAAGAGGAGGTGTTGATGAAACACATCAGAGGCCTTCATAGCCATCTTCGGAGGCCCCTATTTCTCTCTAAACCAATGGACATAGATGAAGCATGTGCACATGCTTACTACCTTTAAGTAGACAGTCCTACATCCTCTCCAAGGGTAAAAAGAGACAAGGCCAAACAACAAAGATAAATGCTTTTAGCACAAAGAAGAAATCTGCAAAACATTGTGATGCGGATGGTCATACAGATTCATCTTGTTAGAACCTACATCCAAAAAAATGCCCATATAACAAAGGTAAAGGGTAAGAAAAACTCTATGCCTACCATGCATGAAGAGAATATTGTAATTAATAAGGGTGAGGAAATTGAATGTAGTACAGGGGTGGATTCTAAAACTCCTTGCACTACAAAAAAGGTTAGTTTCAATTTGTTGGCACAAGAAGAAAGGGGGCATTCAAAATTGTTTAGCATTAAGATTCAAGTCAAGAATGTTAAAAGTTGATGTACTTTTCAAATCTTGTTCACAAGCTAACCTCATATCTCAAGATTTGGTTGAGAACTTGGTTTGGAAACTTACCAACACCCCAAACCTTATTCTTTGTATTAAAGAAGATGCTGATTTGCTTGTAAGTAGACAATGTAGATTGAAGTGTGCAATTGACCAAAAAAAATTTGATAAAGTGGTTGTGGATGTTTTTCCTTCAGATGTATGCGGAGTTGTGTTTGGCAGCCCCTATATGTTTGACAAAAAAGTTGTCTATTACCAGAGGGCAAACTAGTACTGCTTGATCAAAGGTGATAAGAGCTTCATATTGTTTGGTTACAAAAGCAAAAAGGAGTAGCCCAGTGCCCTGAATCTTCATGAGGGAAAGATGTTGAGTGGAAGCACTACGATCATTCCCTTGGAGAGAGAGAATGTTGATCAAGTTCCTTCAAGTTAAAGCTCTATGACATTTAAAAATCATTTGAACAGTGGGAGACAAAGACTTTCCAGATCTTGGTTGGAGTGGTGCACGGTGAGATGGCAGCCATGTCATCTATTGAGAGGAGCATCCCTCTTATTTTGAGTCTCTAAAATTTTTGGGAACCAAAAGCCCCCGTATAAAAGAGGTGTGATCTGTTAAAAGATCAGTTTTGAATTCCAGATTTTATGGCCAGATGTAATTCAGCATCAAAAGGAATGTTGAATAAGGAAGAGAGAGAAAATGGCAGAAAAATGGAGATTACAAGCTCTTTGTGCAAAACTGCCAGTTTCCAACAAGTGGCAGTTTGTAATCACCAGGGCAGTTTCATTTGGAGAAGCGATTGTTTTGCATTTGGCAGGGTGGTATCCTCTGGAGAAGCAGCGGTTTCACATTTGCCAGGGCAGTTTCATCCAAAAAAAGGCAATTTCATAATCACCTCCTAATGACAAGTGGTGATTTTGTCTTGACTTCTGAAATGGCCCAAATGTGTCCCAAACTCTTCCAAATCCTCCTTTCAACTTCCTGTGTGTTTTTATGTTCCTTATGTGTATGAATAAACATGTTAGTCTATAAATTAAAGCCAGAAATGTGGATGGGATCAATTTTTGGAGATCTAAATTGTTCTAGAGAAATTAAAGAGAGTTCATAGTGAGCAATTGACTGTGTAGGCTAATCAGAACTGTAAGAGGTCTTAGGGATTAGATTCATAGTGATTCAAGTTGGCTGTGTCCCCAAGTGGCCTAAGATTGTAATTGCCATGAAATTTGTCGATTTAAGTGGGTAAATGGCTCAGATTTTTGTCAAAGTTTTCTCCCGCACATGGGTTTCTCCAAGGTAAGTCCTTTGTCTTCATTTTAGGGTGATCGTTTTGCTCTCATTTACATTTGTGAATTTAGTTCGATTGAATGGCAAGTATGTAGTGTTGATTTCCATTGAATAAGCCATTGTTGATGAACTACCATATGGAACATCCATCTTAGTTTACAAATCAAGTGATATAATAGTATGTTTGTTGCATAAAGGATATATCATTCAATTATACTATGCATATGGTTTCCATTAAACTGAATCATTCGATAACAAATATGATGTTACAATGGATGCACAAGAGAAAATTCATTATGCATGTGAGTGCATAGATAATCATCTCACATAATGTCAAAAAGTGCAACTAACAACCTAAAGCACCTCATAGAACACAAAACCATTAAAGCATTGATTGATAGATATATATCAAAAAACTAAGCAGTAAATACATAAGGATCTAATCTAACTAAATAAGCATTAACACATGATTGGCTATGTAATGTCCCCATTTTTGGTCTAAGTGTATTTGGTTGAGCTAGGTGGGAAAAACGAATGTTGTCAAGGTTTGAAAAAAGAGAATATTGCTCAACTAAATAAAATAATATTAATTTTGGCTAAGTGGTATTTTATAATATTTTATAAAGCCAAAATAATGTTATTTTCAGTCAAGGCAAATTGAAGGATGGAAAGAATAAAAGTTGGATAATTTAAAGATTGAAATTGGAATATTGGAGGAGTCTATAAAATATAATATTATATTATATTTTATTATTTTATTCCAATGAAAAGTGGTGCCAAGGGAAAAAGAAGAAAAAAATAAAATAATAATAAATTATTATTTTATTGGCAAAATCAACGCCCAAGGAGAGAGAGGAAAAATAAAAATAAAAAATATATATTTCCCTAAGGAAATCAGCACCCAAGGAGAGAGGAGAAAAACAATTAAAAAATATTATTTTTATGCCAATAAAATCAGCGCCCAAGGGAGGATTAAAAAAATAATAAAAAATATATTATTATCCCAAGGAGAAAATTGACGCCTAGGGAGAAAAGGCAAAAACAATAATAAAATAATATTATTTTATTATTTCCAAGATGGGCGTCCAAAGTGGATTAGATGAAATCATTTAATAAAAATCAAATTAAAGATTTGATTTTGGTGGTGGATTTGAAAATTGCTTACATTTCGTCTAATTGGGTCTTCCTTGGAGAAAAGTATAAAAAGACGTCATTGGTATCATTTTTCATATCTTTTGCTTATGGTAAACTTTGCATTTTGCATATTGCTCTTGGCTGAAAGTGAATTTCAGTTGAATTAAGGTGGTGTTCCCTTGATATTTTGTGGTTTGGAGATGATCCCAATCCACCATGTGAGGTCAATTCATATGGAATTCAACATCGGGCTTTATTGGTGACTATTGATGGAGTTTTTGCTACATTTCCAGCTAGGGTTTGACAGAGATCTTGATTTTCAGCTAGCTATGGAGATTCATATTCAGATTTGAGTTGGATTTTGATATATTTTCATCAACAATTGCATTTAGAGGGTTTGTGTGGTGATCGCTTGGCAAAGGAGAAGAGTTTTTGGCACTTCCAATCATCCTTGCATGTCTGATTTTTGTAACAGCAGTCAATAACAATCATATCAGATTCAGATCAGAGGATAATTGAGCTTCATTTAATCATATTTGGCACTTAGGGTCAAATTGCACCACTTGAGCATGTTGGCACTTCATCTAGGAGATATAATTTTGATATTTTGGCATCATACAGGTTGTTGGGATTGCATATTAGACTGCTGATCAGTTACTACAGGGTATTTTCAGTCATCTTTTGTTGGGTACTTCATTGCCATTTGATAGAGTTTCATCTTCCATTCATTCGGCTAGGGTTTGGACATGTATTTTGACACTATTGGATGTAATTGAAGGTCTGAATTATAAATCAGACTTGATTGATTTTATTTTCCAGCCCTCATTGTTTGTAATCATCTTCCAAAATCAATAAAAAAGAAAGCCTGTCATTGTCAGGTATGTTCACTTGTGTTTTGTGTTGGTATTTGTTGCATTAGTAAGCTGATTATTTGATTTTCAGTCATCATATGGTGTTATTTTATTGTTATATTGGAACCTTTCCATCTACACTACTTTCCAAACATATTGTTGAAAACAGAATTTGAAAATCATAAGTGAATTGCAAGAAAACTAAATCAGAAAATTCAGATCAGCAAGGCAAAAAATCAGTTAGAACTAGTGAGGGTTCTTGCAGGCTCTAAGGACAAAATCAGGTTTTTCTCCATCTTACGTTTAACAGTATCATATCCACACCTCTCCAAACTTTCTGTTGAATTTGATAATTAATTCAAGCCACAAAGATCACCTGCAAAACCTAAGATTTACCTTCCACAAGAGAAAAAAGCAAAGAGGAATAATTTGCACAATAAAGATGAATTAATGAAATGGATTAAAGAATTACATGTGAGAACTTGCTTTTATATATGCAAGTTAGAGAAAAACCCTAATATGACTTAAAAATAACCTAAGACTAAAATTAGCCCTAAGTAAACTTCATAAAGTGTAATTAAATATTTAATTACACCAACACCCCCCCATAAGTGCAACTTAGGGAGAAATGAAAAACCATGCAACTAATGCAAGAATGATGGGTCCCGGCTACAAGGCCATTTTAGGTACCCATGAACAACAAGAATCTCTCATAAAGTGGAGAGAAAGAAGAAAAACCCAGTGGGAGAAAACTCCTCTCCAAAAGAGAGAAAAATACAACAAATACATGAACATGTGATGGAAGAAAGACTAACACTAAGTCCCCCCAAGAAGTGAATCCATCACAAAAGTACAATCAAGAATGCCCCCCCATAAGAGAGGAAGAAGAGAGAAGGTCTGATGACCCCCCCAGAAGTGAGAAGGATGAAACCCCATGCGAGGAAATGCTCCCTCCCAAAATAGAGATAAGAAGAGAGACCATGCAGCCGCTCCTCAAGATGACTCCTGCAGTGCTGGAACATGCTCGACACAGAATAAAGATGAAGACCCATGAACGTCGAACAACATTCCTCCCCTTGGGAAGAAATAGAACTGCAGATGTGTGCATAATGTCTTCCCATTCCGAATAGGAATATACAGGAAGAAGGATAAATGTCTCTGAATTCTGCACATAATCCAAAGACAATAATGATGCTCCTGAAAACTGCTCAAATGTCTCCAATCCACTGCCAAACTGTGACTGAAGAAGAGGAGGATGAAGAACAATCTCTAAAGCAGATGATGGTGATGCAACTCCATCGAAGCTGTCATCAAAGAGAAGACAAATGTCCTCAATGTGGTCCTCCAAATCTATAAGATAGGACTCTACAAACAAAGATGATATGTCTGCAAGATAGGAATCCCAATGAGGTGGATTAGGAAGACTAATATTGACCTGCTGCACAAAATCACTAGAAGCCAATGATGATGCAACACTAAACTCTGAAGTAGCAGTAGGTGATCGTGGAACAATGATCTCATCAGGAGGAGAAGCGATTAAAAGAAGCATTTCAAAGAGATGATGTGAGAAATGAGGACACATCTCTTTCTCATGTTGATTACTTCCACAATATTTGCAAGTAGATTTATGCTGATGGTAGAATCCCATCTCCTTAGATGATTATAGATCAAAGTATGCAAATAGATTATGCTGATAATACAAGTCTTTCAAAGCAAACAGAACCTTTCCAGGAGGCAGCATGTCCAAGATATCCAACAGAAACCATAAAATCGACAAACTAATTTAAAATATACCTGGGGTTGAATCTGTAAACATTATATAGGTGGCTGTGTAGAGCTCTCTGATACCTTTCCAACGCCTATTCGTTTTTAAAAAACGGAGATTCTAGGCGCAAGAACGGAGCTCGAAGGCCAAAAAAGATGCCTTAACTTCAAATAGCAATAAATTGTATCAATCAGAAATACCTGGAAAAAACACCTGCACCACTGGATTGTTCTCGGAACCAGCTTTCCAACGCCTATTTTTTTTCGAAAATCCAACTCCGTATGCTCAAGATATGCTCGATTTACCAAAACTGCTCCTTTAGGGCAAAGAGGCCCAAAAAAAGCACTATTGAAGCACCTGGGCGCCCATGTGACCAAGAGCTGAGTCTTTAGGGGCTGGCGGCTAGGGCAGTGGTCCCTCATATGACCAGGAGCTGAGTCTTTGGGGGCTGCTGCTTGGAAGCTAGGGACTGGTCCCCCATGCGACCAAGGGTTAAACCCAAAGGGCTAGCCCTCCAAAATAAAAAATTATTTTTTATTAAGAAATTAATAAAAAATTCAGCTGTCCCTGTGCACTGAAATCGAGATGGCACGAAAATCGAGGTGGCACAGAAATCGAGATGGCACACAAATCGAGGCAGTTCAAAAAAGATGGCACGCAAATCGAGGCAGCAGCTCTAAAATCAAAATCAGCTCAAATGGGAATGGCACGGAAATTGAGGTTGGCACAAAAATCAAGCGCCATACAGTCGTACGGATTTCACAAAATAAATTTTTTGAAACCCTAAAAAAAACACCCAGAAACTTTTTTTCAGCAAAATATAGAGTGCCTTATATGAAAATAGGGGTTTTTGGGCCTTCTGAACGCAATGGTGAGGTCGGTTTTGGCCAAAAATGCTCTGAAACTTCTATTTTTCTTCATTTAAAAAAAAACTCTTGAAACCTTCACAGATCTGGCTTCCCCAAACCAAATTCAGCCAAACAAAAGATAGATCTACCTTTTCCAGTTGCTCTGAATCCAATGGAATACTCCGTTTTACACACAAACACACCCAGTAAATGACTCTTGCTAAAAATTTTCTCCAAATTTGAGAAGGGGCTTGCAGATCCGCTCTGATACCATGTTGAATTTGATAATTAATTCAAGCCACAAAGATCAGCTACAAAACCTAAGATTTACCTTCCACAAGAGAAAAAAGCAAAGAGGAATAATTTGCACAATAAAGATGAATTAATGAAATGGATTAAAGAATTACATATGAGAACTTGCTTTTATATTTGCAAGTTAGAGAAAAACCCTAATATGACTTAAGAATAACCTAAGACTAAAATTAGCCCTAAGTAAACTTAATAAAGTGTAATTAAATATTTAATTACACCAACACTTTCACTATCATAACATTGATGAAAATGGCTTGGGATGAGGGTACAACTATCTCCCGGCAAGAGTTCAAATTTAGTTTCCTATGTTCCACAAAACTTAGTGCAAACAAGGAAGAGATATATAACAAGGTTCCACAGGGACCCATCCCCGGCCCTGAAACCAACATCCCCATCCCCAATGGTGTTTCCAATATGACAGGACGGCAGGGGATGGCCAACATCATTATACATCAGGAAACATCTACGAGATGGTTGTCCCAGGGACGTCTGAGATGTTCCTCGTCTGTCTTGGGGATGTCCAAGCATCTCAAATGGTTAAAAACAAATTTTGCCTATTTTTAAAAATATATATATTTGAGATTCATCTGTTTTCAGATCTCTGTAAGCCATAATTTCTATTATCATGGTTTCATGAGGTTGACATTGTGATTGGCTGTATCTCTCTTTGTTGGAGCTATGAAACAATGCATTATGAGCTTCTATAAGAAAAATCTGCTGTATAGATATAATGTTTGGCTACTATTAACTGTTACATGTTTGGTAATATGAATGCTGAGACTTTAAAATTTAAACATCCATAGATTCCATACTTTTCCAGCATATGACTATTTTGTCATGTTTAAGTTTCTATAAAGCATAATAAGTCACCTCTATGATTGCATATTCTCCTGGCAGTCGCTTTGTTCTTCAAACGAGATACCCATTATTGAAAATGAGTATGAGGGACTGATTTTATTATGAAATCCCGAAACATGATGATTTTACTAGTCAACTTCAAGTGATCTTTTGGAATGGCTAAACTGGTATATATAACTCTGTAAATGAACCTGCCAACTAGATTAGTTATTGGGTTTTTAATAAACTTAAACTTCGATGTCATGTACAGTTAAACTTGTAGGAATATGAGTGTTCCTATATATATATATATATATACTATCATCCCCTAAATGTGTCCAGCTGTCCCTGTCTCCAAAACACTGTGGAACATAGATATGTAACAAAACAAAATACCTTAGCTGATAAAAAATGCATTAAAACAGACATCCAGCATCTTCACTCTCATGCCAGTCTAGTCTGATTTGTAATGCTTAATGGTGTGCCATATAAGATCTAGTATGAGGTGCAGCAATCTCTTTGACATGGCATTGTTTCCTCTTTCAAAGTAATTGAAATTATTCTCTCTGAAATTCAAGAATTGTTAAATTCAGAAAAGCATATGGTTTGTCTATTTAACCAAGTTCACCTAAATTAGATTCCAATGATCATTATACACAAGACAAATACAGAAATAAAATATATATTTTACTCCAATGTGGGAACAACATAAGTTGTTTCCAAAAATAAGGGGAAAAAAGTTATACTGTTGTGGATTATCATTTCTTCTTAGGTAAAACCGTAGGACAACTGTAACATTTAACTGTATGTGTGTTTGCAATAAAGTTGTATTTCCAATTCATATACCATCTTTATGGATAAAGCTATTGCTATGAACACCTTGCAAATTAAAAATTTAAAAGCATAAGAGATTTCACTGAGATGAAAGTCCCCTCTTTGGTCACTACAACCAGTGACTATGCCAATCATGTTGACTTCAGTCTGGCAAGGTAAGCTACCACTAGGAATCTGCAGGGACAAGATGCAAATGGGATTAAGTATGACAGCCCATCCATCAAATACACTGCTCTATGTAGACTCAAGCTTCCTTGGAATGAATGCATCTATCCAATAATGTCAAAAGCTGGAAGAAGACCATGAATGATTAGATAAGCACCTTGTTTCTCTTATCTTATAACCTTGTCTATAATCTGTGCACATTTACTATTTAACTGAAAGGGTGTCAACCAGATGGTCTAAACTTTTTTGTCAATTGCTGTTACAGATTATATCCTCTATGTTTATATATCAGACTATGTCAATGCTTTTTGTATCCCATGAGTGGGTGTTTTGGCCTCTTGCACTTATCATACTAGTGATTGATAGGATAGGGGTGGGCAGAATTTGGGTTCTCACGGCTTCTTAGTGCACCCCGTCCTTTAGAGTTTTTCCACTGTTTCTGCTTTCTGAACCTGAGTCAGCCTTCTGTTCATGTTCACCCTCTCTTCGCATTTCTTCCACCTATCTTGTGCACTTCCACTGGTGTGGTCAACAAAATCACCGACACATGTCATCTCCTTATTTCCTTGGCAGAAATTTGAGGAAGGGGGAAATGGTTGGGAGTGAACAGGATTTACATGTATGTCCAGTTGCCAGTATGAACAATATATAAGGTACATTGAAAAACAATTCCTTTGTGGGCTTCTTCTGGTAGTGACCTAAAAAGCTACCTTTAACTTTACCTTAATGCAAGGTCAGATAATGCTTTGGTTCCAAACTCTATTTCAATTTTCAATGTGCCATGTACATTGGTGTTCTACCTGAAATAACCTAGATCAAGAAAGATAGAGTGTTCCAAGTACAAAAATAAGTAGCACAAGCTCAAATTTTTGCAAATGTCTCCCAGAATGATGAGCATAACTGAGATGTTCCTTGCCAATGCCCAAATCCCTATTGAAATAGGAGCATCCATGGCATTCCAACTGTCAATGTTCCAGAACTGAAAAGTTAGCCTAAGGAAAATACCCCTCACATGAGAATTTAATTCGACTCTTTAAGTTAATATGCATTTGTCCTTTTAAGCCACAAATATTCCCGTGGTCTCTAGGAACACTTAATGCTCCGTGAATTTCAGTATATATAGAATAAGGAACATACAGAGGGGCAAGGGAATGGAGGAAGTTGGGATGCAATTCCTTTCAATTTAATGAAACTTGATTTCAATGTGGAAGGTTATTTGTGCATGAAGAATTGCATTTGGTAGTAAATAACTTCTGTGTGACAACTCATTCGGACAAATTTTAAGCGACTCTCTTTTAATGGTAGCCAGCCAACAATTAAGAGCCAAGTATTCTATGTGAGAAGGATCAGAAACAAACAAACCATCCAAGCTGATACTCTATGGCTGCTTCGCCCTAATTAGAACTCAAACTTTGCTTTAGGTACCGAAGAGCTGACCGCAGCATGTCTTTAGATTTTCTATCTGGTATGCACCCAGCCATAACCATTTCCTTATAGACATTTGGAGCCTGCAAAAGAAGACAATGTAAAATTATTCATGACAGTGTTTGATAACATGATAATATAAGTAGTTTCATAGTCATCGCATTGATGGCCTATATTAATACTTTTTTCAAAAGAGAATATATTGATTAACAACGTAAAAACTCACTGAAGCAAGAGCAGAAATCCATCTTTTTTAAGTATTATCCTAACAAATATTAGAATTGCATTCGAACAATTCATGCTTCATTACACAAACCAAAAAAGTGAAGAAAGAAAAACAGACAATGCATGTCTTTTAAAAATACAGTCCCACCCTATATAGCTAACACTAGATTGAAAAAAACATTCCTCTGGCATGTAACCTGCCTCTACTAGAATAAGGTAGCTCAAGATCTATCTCATCAAACAGAACTGTGCCACCCACAACTTGTTATAGGAAAGCGTATAGAATGATTGATCCCTTTTACTGATTATAGGTATAGAGTTTATTTAAAATTTTCAGATTAGAATGAAACAAGATTGTATCAGTAAAGCCCAAAAGTGATGCTTAAAAGATTTGATATTTTTTTCTAACTTTCTTCTCCAAATGCATCCGATCCAACGTCGACCAATACTCCTTCTGTGTTAGCAGTCAACCCTAGCCCTTTCTGTTCTGTCTGGCTTGGAAAGAAAGAAGCCCTAGGGCCCACTATAGAGGATAGGGCTGTTTGTTCTCTTAGGTAGGAACCTAAAGGGAGCGCCCTACCTTATATCTGGGGCTTCACCCTCCCTGATTTTATGAACCCCTTATCTTTCCTAGGTATCACCAATTTTCTTAAAGCTATTAAATC
This sequence comes from Cunninghamia lanceolata, assembly GCA_027924645.1. NCBI lineage: Eukaryota > Viridiplantae > Streptophyta > Pinopsida > Cupressales > Cupressaceae > Cunninghamia > Cunninghamia lanceolata. The sequence goes on along the minus strand of BSBN01000847.1, from coordinate 4,064,347 downwards.
TCCATTGTTATTTTTTTTATTATCACCATAGTGATTCTCAGCACACCAAAAAAGTTTAAACACATCTGATGGTTGTGTAAATGTCTATGGCTTTACCAGAACCGAAAGATTCACATATAAAGCTTTGCAAGTACGCATTTTAGGTCTACATTTCACTAAATTAGACACCAGAGTAATCTGATGAAGTATAACAGTATTTGAAACAGAGCTTTAGCAAACAAAAATGACCAATTTTTTATTGTCAGTCCCTAATTGTTTGTAACTATAGTTTGCATTGGCAACCAACTTTCTCTTTTTGGCAGGATTGTCAATTGTATGTTTTGGGAGAATAGATGGACTTTGTGTTGTGTATTGTTAATGGCAATTTTATCATGGTTATGTAATGTAGTCATTAAACCATTTCCTGCTTACTTTCTTAAATTACTTAATTCCTTGACATATTTAATTATAAAAACTGAATTTTCAACAAAGTTTGTGATCCAGATTCTAGGTGGTCCAGAGGACAAACCAATCTTGAGAAAGGCGGGTTTATAGTTTATGCAAAGGAAAATAGGAGATTAGTAAACCAACACACAATTGAGATATGCAAGCGGAAGACTTTAGCAAATATGTATGCTAGTTCTATTCACAATCAAAAATGAAGAGGGTACAATAGATGTTACAGATAATGTAGCAAGGAATGAAAATTCCTATGACCAGAAAGGGGTGAACACATCAAACTATTTAGTTATTCATCTTCTATGAATGTGAAGAGATGAACGAATGTGTATGTTACATTACAGTCACAAACAAGAAGAGGAAGGTGTAATAGTTCATGTCCTAAACCATCGACCTTCCAACTGCCTATCAGTTTGAGATTCCTAACAGTCGGCATCCTGTTACCATGGATGAAGAAGTCCACATGTAATAGACCTGCTAATGACGTCAAGTGTGTGCAAGGTTATGCAAACTCATGCACGGTGGTGCACAATGAGGTAAAGGCCTATGCGAGTTCATGCACGATGGTGCGTGATGACACCACGTGTTGCATGCAAGGCACCAATGCTGCAAAAGAGAACACAAAAATTCCAAAGACTGTCAAGACACATGCAATGTTCCTAGAGACTTGCGCAGTTGCACACTGATCATTCGCCCTTTCTTGAGAAGCAATGGCCCCCATCGCATCTTTGGTGAGAGTTGTGGAAACTGAACATGAAGCTACTAAAGATTGTACTACTTTGCTTGATTTGCATATTGCCCTGCCTTAGCCACTCTAAATAGATGATGTGAACCTTGGTGAGTGTGTGTTGTGGTAGTTTGAATGGTCTTGTCTTGCACAACTGTGTGCAAGTGCTCATGATCCAAGTTTAAAGGATGTTGAGTTGATGCTTGCTCAAGAAGTGGAGGAAAATATAGCATGAGGAGTTCCACATTGAACACTATATGCAAACCCAAATATTGCAAGAGATCAAGAGCAATGTGCTCTCACTAGTTGCACATAGAATGGTGTATGGACCACAACGCAAAGGCTTCATCTTCCGGTGTGGACCCTTGGTTGCATTCCTTCTAAAGATGCAACCAAACTTTACTAAACTTGAAAGAGTAAGGTGTGCGGTGCATGCTGTGGCACTCTTTGTGTTTTTATTTGTTAGGAAAGGTGTCTCAACCTTGCATCCTAATATTAAGAACACAAAAAATGCAATTTCCAAGTTATAGAACAAGAAAACTCAATTTCCAAGCTATAGAGGTCATTTTTTGCCCTAATAAAATGTTGAAACGAGCCATAACCGAAGCAAGCAGGTTGTAACGACATGGAGCTCTTCGAACTCTTCATTATTTTAAAAAAGAGCTCAATCGGCTTCTTGGATCAAAGGTTATGGCCTACAGAAGTTGCATCTCCCACATCTATGACGCATAAGAGAGTTGTAAGAGGGAGTCACACTTGTTGACCAACTTGTAATGCATGTTATGACCAGTGTTACAAGACTTGTGAGTCCTGAGGTGGGTAGACCCAAACAAGGCCCAGGGACTCGTGACTCGAGTACCCAACCAATGCAGTCAGATTCGCTGGACTCAATGAGTCTTACTAGGAAGACTCGAACAAGTTAGTGAAAATTAGAAAAAAAAAAGAATAAAAATAAGAAAACGCTCAAACATAGAAGCATGAAAGTCAAGCATTTTTTGAAGGGTTTGGAGGACTCTTGAAAGTTGGTTAAAAGCGATAAAATTATGAAAAATGGCATGTGTCATGAAGGTCTATGTGGTCTCAAAAGATTTAATTTCGGCTTGGTTCCGAGGGTTCCACCCCTTGACCCTGACCTGTATCACTACAGGGAGCACACTAGGGCCGCTGCCCCCAAACCCCGTGATGGGCGCTGCCCCTTGACCCCACTAGGGGTATTTGTCCCAAACCCCCACTCTAGTTTAAAAAAGAAAAAAAAGAAAAATCATTTTGGGCCACGCTAGATGGAAAAGCAACATTTTTTTGTTCTTTCGATTTTTTTCCCAATTAAATCCCAAGCAATTGAATTACATTTGTACTTCTAATTTGTTGAGTCAATTCCTATCCTAAGTAATGCTCCTATGGTTGTAGTAGCATTTGCAAACTTGTCTGAGATACAAGCGCATCACTCCACATAGAGCTACCATTGCTGAGTTGAGTGATATAATCTCCTTTCCACCACAGTTCATGACTCCATATTGTGATTTTTGTTTTTGATGCCATGGATATCATAATCCATGAGTTTTATACACCTAAAACATTTGACAATATTTATATATTTAAAATGTTGTTTCCTTCAACGAAAAATCTGCTTTTATACTCGTGTGATCGATGTGCCCTTGTGTATGTGATCAAAGTAGCTTCTATTTGATTAGTTTATTGTGTCTTTAAAATTTATTTATTGAAGGGTGCATGTAAAAAGTTTTAAATCCTTAAAAATCTGTATATTTCATGTTTTTTTTCAATTTGTTGAGTCGAAGCATTGAGCCGGAGTCGAAGTCACAAATCAGCTTGCCAAGTCTGAGCCAAGTCCGAGTCTTGTAACACTGGTTATGACACGTCATAAGGCATCTCTAAATGGAGAAAATGGAGCCAAAATGGAGAACCCAAGTTGGTGAGTGGATGATGACAAGCTTATCACAAGTCAAAGGAATATGGTATTGTTAGCTTGTGGACTCATCTTGGGATTTGGGAATTGGATTTTTAACTATGGATTTGGGCACCACATTTTGGGCGGTTTTAGCTCATGGTTTCCTAATTCCCATTTGATGGTTTCATGTATTGCTTCTCCTATTTATTGCATGCTTGAGAAGGAGATTTCATAGTGCATTTTGTAGGTAGTGTTATGCTGCCAGAATTGCTCCAAATCTCTTGGTGATACTCCTATAAAGGCTTAGACTCTGCAAATGTATTGTAACCATTGATTACTGAATAATACATTGAGTTGCTTTGAAGAGTGGGGTTTTTCTCCCATAAGGGTTTTCCCAACATAAATCACTGTGTTATAGTATATTGTTTTTGTATTTATTTCCTTGTAACTGTATGATTAGTTTCAGTTTTTGTACATACCTCTTCTCATAGATTAATGTAGGAAGGGTATTCCACACCATTGCTTCCTTTCATTTGGTATCAGAGCCTAATCACCTCAAATTCTAGGTGTTAGGGACAGGGTTTTTTGTACTAATCTTGGATCGAGTGGAAGCTTGTGTAGAAGGAGATCTTGTTGTAGGAAAAATGGCAAGCACATCAAGGATAGAAATGGAGAAGTTCTCAAGCACAAACTTTGAGCTTTCAAAGCTCAAGATGGAGGATATGCTCATGGATAGAGATCTATGGGCTATAGTTTCCGTATCCAAACTTGTTTCTATGTCACAGAAAGATTGAGACAAAATACATAGGAAAGTGAAGGGCCTCATTAGGCTTCGTTTAGAAGACTCCATATTGTTGAATGTACATGAAGAAGCTATTGCTCAGCTCTCTAGAAGAAGTTGGGTGAGATTTATCATGCTAAGTCCCTAGTAAATAAACTTTTCCTGAGAAAGAAGTTATATAATCTCAAGATGGAGGATGGTGGTTTTGTGGCCGAGCACCTAAATGCTTTCAACATGATTATTACCGCAGTTGCACTCCATAGGAGTGAAGATGGAGGAGGATCATTGCATGACTTTGTTATGTACTTGCCAAACTCATGGGATCACTTGGTGATGGCAATCAGGAGTACTGCCTCTAAACTCAAAATGGATGAGGTAGTCACATCATTACTTTCAAAGGAGGTGGAGAAAAACTTTTGAATCAACCAAGGAGGCTCTAGTTGTTCGTGGAAGACCGAAAGAGAAAGGCAAGAAGAAGGACAAGAAAAGAGACAAGTCAAGATCCAAATCTCCTAGAAAGACCAAGGCTAAATGTTGGAATTGCAGCAAGCCTGGGCATTTCAGAAGAGACTGCAAGGAGGAGAAAATGAAAAAGAAGAATGGTTCAAATGATGAGTCTGAAAAGTCTTCTTAGGATGGATGATGCCTTTGTCGTGACCTTGGCAACACATGCATCAGAAGGTGCATGGTTGATAGGCTCTAAGGCTTCCTTCCATATGACCTCACATTGGGGTTTGTTTTTGAAGTACAAAGAACATGATGGCAAGGCGTATCTTGGAGATGACTCCACCTGAAGATTATTGGCCATGAAAAAGTCTTGATCCAATTCCTTGATGGATGTGTGAAGGGGATCAATGGTGTACTGCATAGCCCTAGTTTGGCATGGAACCTATTATCAATGAGCAAGCTTGATGATGTGGGTGGGCAAGTTGTTTTCTCTAATGGAGGGTGTAAGATGGTGCAAGGAGCTATGGTGCTCACTAAAGGTGTTCGTGTGGGCACATTGTTTCAGCTGGATGCATGCCCAGTTTAGTGCAATATTTCTTTTGTTCCTATAATGAAGAGATCTACATAATCTACACCTTCACCATTGGAACCAACAGCAAAGAGAAGTGTTGTATCTACTTCTGATGGTTGTGCTTTTTGGGTACCTAAGGGTGCTCTTGTTTTACAGGCCAAGCTACCTATGGAGAAAACAATGTTATGGCACCAAAGAATGGGCCATCTCAGTGAGAAGGATCTAAAGATCCTGAAAAATAAAAATCTTGTAGAGGATTTAAATGATTGTGCTATGGAGTTTGATTTCTATGAACATTGCATGTATGGGAAACATAACCGCATTCAGTTTTACTCGAGTTCTCACAAATCTTCTAGAGTGTTGGATCTAATTCATTTTGATGTTTTTGGTCTTGTAAGTGTTCCTTTGATTTCAAGATCTTTGTATTATGTATCTTTCATTGATGACTATTCTATAAGGACATGAGTATATTTCGTTAGAAGTAAATCTGAAGTCTTTAGTTGTTTTAGAGAGTTTAAGGCTCTCGGTAGAAAATCAAACTAGTAGAAAAATTAAGGCTTTGAGAATTGATGATAGCATTCAGTTTTGTTCAACAAATTTTGATAGATGCTGTAAGGAGGACAAGATAGAGAGACATAAGACAACTCCATATAATTGAGTTGCAGAGAGAATGAACAAGACGATGATGGAGAGGGCTAGGAGCTATGTCATGGGGTTCGCCGAATTTCGGCCATAAGATTCGAAATTCGGCGAACTTTTTAATAGCATATAAAATTCGTAATTACTAAAGGCGTCTTTTTTTTAAATAAAATATGTCACTAAGTCGTGATAAAGAAAATTAGCTTTTCATTTTCCCGAAGTAAACTCCCGCAACTCTCCTTCTGTGTAGTTGTTTTCTAACTTTCTCTGTTGCGTGAAGGGTAAACAACGACAAATGTGCAGGGGCGTCTGAAAGCTTCCAAACCGCAAAAGCTTCTTCGTCTCTTCTTCCAGCTTCAGGTTTCGCAAGTCGCAACCGGAAAAGTTACGGGCACCCGTTTTTGGGTGTTTTTAGGTTTTTTTTTAATATAAAGTTTAAACTTTAATGTATTACTGTATTTTGTTTTTATTTTATGATATATAATATATATTATATGATATATTATAAATAAATACAAAATAAAGTTTAATATATATTGTTTATATATAAAGTTTAATATATTGGTTTGTATTTTATGATATATTATATATAAATAAAAAATAAAAAATATTATATAATTTTTATGTGTTTTATAATAAACTTATTAATGCCAATAAGGGCATGGTTCGGTGGTTAAGTCGCTCGGTTGTAGTGGCGGCCACCAGAGTTCAAACCCCCGCTGGGCCAACGAGCTCACAAGCTTTACGCCTTTGCTGGGCCAACGAGCTCGCGGGTTTGAAGTGTTCTTGCTAAGGGATGAGGTCCCCCATGTTGTGGCCTCACCGGTTCATTGCTCCGGGCAAAAGCATTCGCGTGGAGCCGGAGGGCGTGTCGCACCAGCGTCACTAGTCACGTAAAAAAGTTTACCAAGCACATTATTAAAAAAATAATAATAATAATACACTTATTAATTTTTTTATTTTATTGTTTATTTATTTTAAGTTAAAATATAAATTTTAAAAAAATCAAATTTATGCTATGGCGAATTTAATCACGATTTTTTTTTCCAAATTTTTCCTTGCTGTATTCGAATTCGAATTCGAACCTTATGACTTAGGCTAGGAGTATGTTTAGTGGTGTTGGCTTAGAGCATACGTTCTAGGCAAAAGCGGTTACTATAGCTTGTAACCTAATTAACAAGTCTTCTATATGTGGGTAAGACGCCTATGGAGGCTTGGTCAAGTAAAAAGCCTTCATGACAACATCTTCGAGTTTTTGGTTGCAAGGCATATGCTCATGTGCCTACAAAGAAGCAGTCAAAATTGGAGAACAAGGCAATTAAGTGTATCATCATAGGCTATGGTGTTGGTGTGAAAGGTTACACACTTTGGGACATTGTAATCGAGGGAGTTATGTACAGCAAAAGTGTTGTTTTCAGATAATTTAAGCCTTCTACAATTTTGCAGCTAGAAGAGGATACGAAGAAAGATATGGTTCAGCTACCCCCAAAGACCAAAAATGTTGAACTAGAAGCTCGTGAAGGACCTGAAAAGGAGAGCTTAGATAGTTCAAACATTTCAAAAGAGGAGGTAGAACTTCTACCTCAACTCTTGAGGAGGTCAACTCGGCATAGACAGCAACTAGACAGATACACTCCTGATTGGAGATTGCTTTTTGTTTTGATTACTAACATAGATGAACCTATAACTGTGAAGGAGTCATTGCATATAGATGATTCTAAATCTTGGAGAGTGGCTATGGATGAGGAGATGGTTGCATTAAAGAAAAATCACACATGGGACTTAGTACCTTTGCCTGATGGACAAAAACCCATTAGTTGCAAATGGGCATTCAAAAGGAAGATTGGTTCTAATGGTAATGTTGAGAAGTACGAGCCTAGACTAGTTGCGAAGGGATATTCCCAAGTTGGGGGAATTGATTATGGTGAGATTTTTTCGATTTCTAAGTGTTAGCATTTTAATTCACACCTTTAAGTGTGACATAGAACGAAACATATATGCAGTAAAACCACTCTTCAAATTGTAAGGGGGAGCTCCCTGTAAACTAAAAACTAACTACTATGAACAATATGTATTTGTAATTACAAACTTTACAATGCTTTTAGGGTGATTTCACGTTCATACTAAATAAAATTTAGATGTGGATCTTTTGGATTTGCCTAATGTAAAAGGTCGAAACACTCTTTCAACACAAGGCAAAGGATTTTATACTTTTTTACTAACAAAAAATCCTAAGAATAGACATTTGCGTTGTCCAGCTAAATGCAGAGACTGAACAATACAAGTACACATTCAACTGAATAGGCTAATATATAAAAACACTATGGCTTTGGTAAAGTAAATGAAGGACTCGGTACAAAGCCACAATATCCAATTTCGAAAAGACCTGCAATACAAAGCTTGCAAATTTGGTAGAAGTTATTTAATTTACCTCAACACACAACAAAACATCTCAATAGACACTTAGAAGCAAGATAGGCATAATAAATCATATTGTGTGAATAAATATTGAATTTTCGATTAACAATCACAAATACTCGATGAACAATAATTTTAGCATAATGTAGGCATGAGAATTACTATTCCCCCATCCCTCCCACTAAGTGCAAAAAGACACATATTGTTTACAAAATTGCATAAAAATAAATGAAATAAATTAACTGCACTTCTAACCTAACTATGACCGCTTGCATGATCTGCAAGCTTTATTACAAAGTATTTGGTCTACTAACTCTAATGCAATTGCCCGTTCAACTGACATTTAAAGTATTACAATTATCTCTTAAAAGCTCTTGTTTTCTGCATGATGATGAGCTCTTTTTAACACAAACTTAAAATAGACTTATGGAAGGAAGCTCTGGATGATTCTGATTTGATGATGCTTTCCTTTGTTCTGACAAAATCTTGCAAACCCTTTGATGAGATTCTAAAACTCTTGACAGTTTATCAAACTTGATTTGAATCTGAAACACCTTGATGAAGCTCTGAAAATTCACTTTGACACTTCCATTTGTTGACGAAGTTTGGTAAACCTTTGAGATTTCTGAAAGTTTGATTATTTGATAAACACTTTGCATGAATCTGAACATCCTTTCATTGATTTTGTAGATCTTGCATCTAACCCTAATTAAAATCTATAAGCTTGAATACCATGAAAATCCTAGCATCTAAAAAGATTGAAGAACTGCCACTTTGTTTGATAATTTGTTGGCATATGCCTTAACACTTGCTTTAAATGATTATTGAAACTTAGGCAATCTGAAGCAACTTGAATGATTATGGTGACTGAAAATCAGTCATAAATCTTTACGTGTTCAGTAGAAAATTAAAATTAAAAAAAAAAACTAAGTTTGAAAATTGCAAACCCTTGCTTGAAAATGAAAGTGGACTATCTGAAAATGGAACAGACTTGCTAAAATCAAGATTTTAGATTAGAAATTTTGATGAAAACACTGTGTTGTAGGTGACTGAATTTTGATGAAGAACCTACTTAAGTCAAGTGCCTTTGATGAAACTTGTAGTATATCAATGAACACTGCTGCATAATACTGCTAAAAACACTCATCAAAAGACACAAACTATTGCTGATATAAAGAACATATCTGCTATAGACACCATCGCTCTGTTGTTTATTTTGACGTTTGCCTTGCTTAGGCACATTTCTGTTGTCAAGCACACACTTTTTCCTTTATTTGTTGTTGCAGCTTTAGACCTTTGGCTGACTAACATTGGAATAGAATATGATTTCCTTTGTTGATCTTCTTATGCTGGCGCGTTTTTCCCACTTTGACCGCATCTTTTCAAATGAAACAAATTGTGCTAAAAGTTGCGCCTACTTTATTTCCTTCTAGGTGCACTTTCTTTGTCTAGGCCACACTTTTATTAAAGATTACAAATTGTTCAATAAAGTGTGCCTGTTTTCAATAAAGATTACCGATTGCAGAGGGTAGAGACATAATCTGTCTCACAGAAACGCATGAGCATGAAGGTTGCAAGACTCCTAGGTTTGAAGGTTACACAAAGTTGGTGGTTTGGAACAAAGCTGCAAGCAATGGTAAAGGTTATGGGGGAATCATGGTCTTAGTGAAGGAAAAAGATGGGCGTTTCATTCAACTAGAAAGAGAAGATGCAAATAAACAGTATATTTGGTTCAAAATCTCAGAAAATGAAAATCACATAAGAATCGCAGCATGTTATTTTGCACCACAAGTTTTTAAAAAGTACAAAAATAATGGGCTAGACAGCAAGGACCCTTATGCAGCCTTGAAAAAAGATATTGCAGCATACTCGCAGCAAGGAGAAGTTATTTTGGTAGGGAATTTCAATGCTCAGACAGCAAATGAGCAAGCTAGTATTTTATGTTGCAAGGAGGATCACGATCCTATTTGGCTTTCAGAAGAAGAAAATCACCAATGGTCAAGACGTTCAAAAGATAACAAAGAGGGTAATCTTTTCGGGGAAGAGTTGCTTACTTTATGTGGAGCTTTTGACTTAATTATTTGCAATGGTATTGATAGAGGGAAGGATTCAGGAAATTTTACTTGCGATACATAAAATGGTGCAAGTGTTGTTGACTATGTAATTTGCTCGCAAAGCTTGATTGAAAAGATAGAGGAAGTTGCAATAGGGGAGCATATTTGGGACCTAAAATCAGATCATAACCCAATTTACTTAAAGCTGTTATGGCTTCAAAAAAAGCAACATGGGAGGAAAACTCATTGCCTTAGGCAACCACAATTGAAGGGCAGAATTCTTTTGACTCAAGAAAACAGTTTTATTTTCAAGGCAGCTATAGAAAGGTTTAGTAAGCAAGAGAAGTCTAGTTTCCAAGGTCTCAATAGTCATGATTTAACATGTGTTATCCAAAGAGCACTTGGGGAATGCAACAGAGCAAAAATAAAGAAAGCTAAAACAAATTGTTTTCCGGTTAATATGTGGTTTGATGAAGATTGCAAAAGGGCAAGAAAAGCTTTGAAAGAGTCTGGCAAGAAGAAGATAAATATAAAGGGGTACAAGCAGTGAAAGATCCCCAACCAATTCTATCTCAAATTTTCTGATTTTTTTGGATCTGCTGATTTGTTTGTTTTAATTTTTTTTATCTTTGACCAGTGAAGGTAAGTTGGTGTCTTTGCTTGTTTGCTGATTTGTTTGTCGTTTGAGTTTAAATGATTGTTTTGTTTTATGGCCAAATCATAAGGAAACCATAGAAAATGGAAGAGAACTATTGAATAAATAAAAAGACAACACTTGCAAATCAATAGGACCCTTTTAAACTGATTATATCAAGTCTGATTACAATTTCAAAGGTCTGATTTCCACTATATCAGACTATAACAGCAACCAAAAGACCTCTATGGGATGCAATATTAAACTATCCAAATGACAATCACATACCCAAGAGCCAATGCTTAATTTGTGAAACAATTAGTGGCTGAAATCCTAATTCCCAGCTAGGATTTGGCTGAGAATAACTCCCAAATCGAACGGCCAGTAGGTGAATGCACAAAAGTAAGGCTATATACTCATAAGAAGCCCATTCTGCAATTAGGTCCTGATAAACCACTGCTGCAACCTCTCCAACATGCAATATTACCCTGTAATGAAGTCCAATGATGCCCAAACGGAAACCCAAAGTAGATTTCCCTATATTGTGAACTGGGTTGTCGTCCAATCCACTGTCCTCCAAGGGGTTTCGTCCTCAAAAGAGCTACAATCTGCTGAAACCCTATCCAGAGCTCCAAACCTGCACTTAGTTTTGTAAAAATGAGAATAGAATCCTCAAAAATGAGCCCAATACCTTGTTTTATAGCCTCCACAACCTTTTTTCCATAAAAAACAATAAAATATTCCTTCCAAGAGGCCACTCCCACCTTGAGGGTCTTTTCTCATGAGAAGGGAAGTGTCACTTTTTAAAAACAACATTGTGCTACTAGGATGGGGGCACTTTTCACTATTCCTCTTCTAATTTTCTATTACTATTCCCTTTTCACTATTCCTCTTCTAATTTTTTGTTACTATTCACTTTTCACTATTCCATTAAAGCAAACCTTAATATTTTCAGTTCAACCCTTGGATTCATCAACTGACACCAAACTGAAGGGCTCGAAAGACTCCCAGCAAAGTTCCACCGCCCCTGGATAGGTCCCCTAACCACTCTGCTGACCTACGGGAACCCTGGTAATAGGCCAACCACTACTCATCTATGTGACGTCTAGGAAGAGGACATTACAAGCAGCTCGTAAAACAGAAAAAAGTTGAGTTCATGAACAAAAGAAGAGAAGAGCTAATTTATCTAGGAAAGAGTAACCCAAAGCTGTTCTAGAAGGAGCTTCAATCGAGAAAGGAACAAAGTGAAAATAGCATTTCAGCAATTCAATGGTTAAACTATGCAAGACAATTGTATGAGCAAGTTTTAGAGATTGAACCTCCTCCATTGATCAACATCTCAACAAAGCTTTTCACCTTGCAAGAGGTGGAGATGGGTATTAAAAAATTGGGTGTGGGTAAAGCTAAGGATTTGGTTGAGCTTCAAGCAGAGTATCTAAAATGGGGAGTGGGTACTCTTACACCTCGCATTATGATAATTTTTAACAAAATCATTCAGCAAGGGTTCCCTAAAGATTGGACAACCAGCCTAGCAATACCTCTTTTTAAAAGTGGTGACGTCAATAACCCTTCAAACTACAGGACCATTATGATCAATCCTTTGTTTGCAAAATTATTTGGTAGCATCGTGGAAAACAAAATCAGCAAGTGGGCAGAAGAAAAAGAAAAGCGTGCAAAAGGGCAAGCAGGTTTTAGGCCCAAGCATTCTACGGTTGATCATGGTATCACGTTAAGGCACATCATTGAAAAAGTTTGGGAGGAAAAGGGGGAAACCTTTTGTTGTTTTGTGGACTTCAAAAAGGCTTTTGCCACGGTTCCTAGAGATAAGCTATGGTGTAGGATGGAAGAACTTGGGATTCCTGCGCATCTTAGAGCGGCTGTCCATAGGCTCTATGAAGTGGTGAGAGTCAAAATCAGAACTTCAGCTGGCATTTCAAAGAGTTTTAGGAGTGATATTGGGGTCAAGCAAGGTTGCCCGCTCTCCACTACTCTTTTTGGTTTATATATTGACAAGTTGGAAGAGTGGCTTAGGGTACAAGGAGGTGATGGTGTCCTTTTGAGGGAATTTGTGATAAAGCTTCTTCTTTATGCTGATGACATCATTTTGAGTGCTAAGACGGCTCAAGGGTTGCAAAAGCACTTAGTTGTTCTAGAACACTTCTGCAGAACGGTGGGGATGCAAGTCAATACCAGTAAGACCAAGATCATGATCTTCTCCAACAAAAGAAAGAGGAACCGGCATAAGTTTTACTTTGAAGGCAATATTCTAGAAGAAGTTATAGAGTTTAAATACCTTGGGTTTGACTTCAACAACAAGCTTAGTTGAGAGAGTTGCAAAAAGAAGAGAACTTTGGGAGGGTGGAAAGCGTTATATGCTCTTCAAAATAGACGTAGAGAGGCAGAGTTATGGGATTGGAACACTACGCATGTTCTTTTTGGTCTTTTGGTGCTTCCGGTGGTACTTTATGGTTGTGAGTTGTGGGCTAGCAGTACTTCAAATTCAAAGTGGAAGCAAATTGAGAAAATTCAAAAGCGTTTAATCACAAGCAAGTTCAAAATAAAAGGTTCGGTTCCTTATGAAGCTATTGCTATGATGCGTCTAATAAGGTATTTAAAAAGAATTGAGCAAATGGAGGTAGGTAGATGGCCTAAAGTTGTGTTCAATGACACCATGGGTGAAAGAAAGAAGACTTGGATGAGGCAAAACAGCAAATGGATGAGCAAATGGAATATCTACTTGAATGCTTGCCCCACTAATAGAAAAGAGGTCAAAACTTTTGTCTTGGATAAGTTTCGCAAGCATTTATGGGGGAAAGTGCTTGGGAGGAATAAGAAATATTATATTGACGAATTCAACCCCGCTTGTGACCACCAACAAAAAGCGTACATAGGGGCTTGTATTTCGTGGAGAGCCAAGATCCTTATTGCTCAATTAAGAACTAACTCTCACCAACTCCGGTGTGAAACAGGACGGTGGAAAAAGCCTAAAGAAGCATGGGAAGAACGGGTGTGTATCTTTTGCAATACCAGGGTAGTCGAATCGGAAAAACAATTTATTATGGAGTGTGAGGCTTTCAAGGACATCAGGGACAAGTATTCCAGCAGTTTGACGACTCTTTCGTGGCATAGCTTATTCAACGAAGAGAATGTTGTGAAGTTTGGGAGCCTCCTCATCACTTTGAACAAGAAAAGGACAGAAGTGCAGAACACTAAAATAGCTAGGCTGGCGGTCCCATAGGCTATTTTTAGCCTCGTGGACTTTAAAAGCTATTCATTCATTCATTAAGCGTGCTTTTTAAAACTCCACCGCACTTTATAAAAAGACAAAGCAAGGTAAAATGCACGCCTGACTTTTGGCACGCTTTTCTCTTGTTAACTCCAGTTTTTCTTTTTTAGTTTTGATGCCAATTTGGACTGTCGTTGCTTTATCCTGAGAGTTGTGTTCTATTTTCAAAACTCGTTCCTTTAATTTCTGCTGACTGGACCTTCCTTTTGTCTTGGTCTGAATTTGTCCTCTTCTACTCCTCCTTTGCTACTCCTCCTTTGGCTGCGATTTTTTTATTGGATGCTGATTTTTATTACTTTGCTGCTTTCTTTTTATAAATGAGGTAAGTCTTTGGTGCGGCTGCCTTTTCATTCTTCCTTTCCATTTATATTTTTATTTTTGGTTATCTAATTTTTAAATTTTAACTTTTCAATTTTTTATAATATTAATTATTATTATTATTATTAAAAAATAATTTATATATTATTTTTTAATTTTTAAACAACGATAATAATTTTAAGAAAATTAATAATTAATAATTATTTAATTAAAAGTTAATAAATTAAAATTAAAATATACTAACAGTGAAAATATTACTAAATAATTAATAATTAATTAATAATTAAAATTTAATTATTATTAAGAAAAAATTTAATTAAAATTATTAACCGATAATCAATAATAATTATTAAATTATTAATTAATAATTAAAGTTAAAATCGACACACAAATTATGACCATTCAGCAACTCAACACTTTTTGGGTTTTGACACAACAATTTGCTTTTGCTGAAAAACAACTTTTTGACTACAACACAATTTGCAATTGGTCGAAAAATGACCTTTTTTTACTTCGATGTTCGACACACAAATAACTGATTTAGCGGCAACAAAGGAGCTTCTTGTAACACAATCAAGTTTCGGATTGGGTTCAACACTAAGCCAACATCCATTCGGTTCTTATTATATATTGCAGCAATCTTTGATCTTGAGATTGAGTAGATGGATGTGAAGATAGCTTTCTTCATGGTGATTTGGAGGAAGAGATCTACATTACACAACCAGAGCACTACATAGAGGTAAAAAATCTCTAGTTTGTAAGTTGAAAAAGTCAGTGTATGGCCTCAAACAGTGTCCTAGGATGTGGTAACAAAAGTTTGATTGTTTTATTTTGGGTTTGGGATTTCTTAGATCCAAATTTGATCATTGCATTTATTATAAGATGGACAGTGGTCAATTCCTTATTATCACACTCTACACCGATGATGTGTTGTTTTTTGGTAATAGTAAGGATGTGATTTGTAATTTGAAGTCTCAGCGTTCAACATAGTTTGAGATGGATTTAGGGGCTGCTAGATATATCTTAGGTATGGAAATCAGAAGAGACAGAGTGAACAGAAAGCTTTGGCTAGGCTAGAGCATGTATGTGAACTTTGTTGGAGAGATTTAGCATGATAGCTTGCAGACCATTGTGGTCCTATTTCAGAGGGAACAAAGTTATTTGTAGGGCAATGTCTGACTTCACCTAGTGAGATGGAGGACATGGCTCAAGTACCTTATGCTAGTGTTGTTGGGAGCTTGATGTATGCCATGATCTATACTAGACTAGACATTACCCAAGTAGTGAAAGTCCTTAGTCCTTTCAAGGCTAATCCTAGACAAATTCATTGGATTAAAAGGGTCTTCAAATATTTGTGGGGTACCTCCGAGTACTCTATTTGTTATCATGGTGATTCTACAAGGGATGAACACTCAGTAAAGATTCATGGATTTGTGGATTCAAACTGGGAAAGGGATGTTGACAGCAGGAGATCCACCAATGGTTATGTTTTCACTTTGTTTGGTGGTTGATTCAGTTGGATGAGCAAACTCCATGCTATAGTCGCTTTGTCCACTATACAGACGTTGAGTACATGGCAGCTACTCCTGCTTGTAAGGAAGCCATCTAGCTTAAGAGGTTGTGTTTAGATGTGGGGCAAAGTCAAAGAGCTATTACAGTTTAGTGTAACAATTAGAGATCCATCTATCTGGAAAAGAACCTGACCTTTCATGCGAGAACGAAGCATATTGATGTCTTGTACCACTTTGTTTGAGACATGGTAGAGGATGGGAGGGTGATGCTAGAGAAAGTTGACACTTTGCAAAATGTTGCAAATGCATTGATGAAGCTAGTAAGCACAAAGAAGTTTAGGTGGTGTTGAGAGTCTATAGGCCTCTCAACCCTTAGAATTAGTTGATAGTGTCGGTACTCCCTTTGCTCTAGCAAGGTGTTCGACAAGTACAAGAATGTTAGAAAAGGTGTCTCAACCTTGCATCCTGATGTTAAGAATGCATCATAATATTAAGAACCCAATAAATGCAATTTTGGGGCTATAGAACAGAAAAACTCAATTTTGGGGCTATAGAGGTCATTTTTTACCTTGAAAAAATGTTGAAACAGGCTGTAATCAAAGCAAGTTGGTTACAACATGGACCTCTTTGAGCTCTACAATTTTAAAAAACGGGGGGCTCAATCAGCTTCCTAGATCAAAAGTTGGGCATCCCAAGTCAAGGATTGAAGAACATGTATGACACATAAGAGAGTTGTAAGGAGTTACACTTGTTGACCAACTTATGACACATGTTATGACATGTCATAAGGCATCTTTGAATGAAGATAATCGAGCGCCCAAGTTGGTGAGTGGATTATGACAAGCTTATGGCAAGTGGAAGGAATATGCTAATTTTTAACCTATGGACTCATCTTGGGATGTGGGCATTAGATTTTTTAACTAGGGATTTGGGCACCACATTTTGGGTGGTTTTAGCTCATGGTTTCCTAATTACCATTTGATGGTTTCATGTATTGCTTCTCCTATTTATTGAGTGCTAGAGATGGAGGTTTCAAAGTGAGATTTGTAGGTATGTTATGCTGCCAGAATTGCTCCAAATCTCTTGTGGGAAATACTGGACTGTAAAGGCTGACTCTACAAGTGTATTCTAATCATTGATTACTAAATAATACATTGAATTACTTTGAAATGGGGTTTTCTCCCGTAAGGTTTTACCCCAAGTAAATCACTATGTTATGGTATATTTTTTTTGTGTTTATTTCCTTGTAACAACATGATTAATTTAATTTTTTGCATATACCTCCTCTCATAGATTAGTGTAGGAAGCGTATTCCACACCACTACTTCCTTTCACTATTGCTAGTGCAAGAGAATATGTTTAACATGTTGGTGAACACTTTGAATGCATTGCAAATTGCTACGCTCTTCTCATTCATGTATGCCTGACTACAAATGCAGTGGTGCACAATAGGATATGTCGAGGGGTGTTGTAGGCTAAAACCCAAGACATGTCTCAAAAAGACTATGCCTCTTAGAACTATGCAAAGCTTTGTTGAAGGCATGTTGGATGTATAGCAAGTTGTCATCCCAAGTGCATGGATGTAGATGCAGGATAGGTGCAAAAGTGTGTGATTCATCACCTCCGTCTAACCATATGTTTGTTGATGAAAGGTTGTGGACCAATTCAATTGTGTATCCAATCTCTCCTACAAGGATGTCCAAAATATGCTAACAAACCTTGGGTTGCAATTAGACACAACAGATGTAGGTAGCCCACAATGAACCCATACATGATTGAAGAAAAGACGTTCAATTTCCTGTACTGTGATGTTTTCCTTACAAGCAACCATGATGGGTATCTTTGAAAACCTGTCCACTACAACAAATACTGAATCATTCTAATGCTTTGTCATAGGGAGTCCACTCATAAAACCCATGTTGATAGATTCCCAAGGTCTTTGAGGAACTGCAAGAGGCGTGTAAAGCCTAAACTTCTTGTTTGTGGGCTTGGCAATGCAACAGGGAATGCAAGACTTGATATAGCGCTCAATGTCTACATGCATGTGAGGCCAATATAAGTGTTGTTGTAGCACTACTAGGGTCTTGGTAATGCTTAAGTCTCCAATTGTCTTGGCGTAGTGCGCTAGATGACTCATTGGAAATTTGTGCAAAACACAAAGATATTCAAGCTTGAAAAGCCTATCACTCAAATGAAATTCACCAACCTGTTTACCTTGTGCAAACACAACGTAGGTCTATGCAAATTCCTAATTTATTGAGTAGAGGTTCTCCCAATCTACGAAGTTGTGGACACACGAGTCCAACACTATGATGAGCACATGAACCAACAATCGATTGAGGCAATCTATTGCTTTATTGGCTTTTCCCTTCTTATGCTTTATCACTAGATGGAACTACTACAGGCATAGTTCACAAACATAGGGAAAACTCGGCAACTTAAAAAATACTTAAGTTTTTTAAAAGAACATAAATTTTATGCAAAATACAGCTACAAAATGTATCAAATGAGTTTGGCAAGGGTCGAAGGGCAATGTCCCTAGCGAGGTCAAGGGGCTACACCCCTCACAAGGATCTGGGAGCAGCATAAAAAACCATGTTTTTCAGTGTTTGAACCACTCCACATCGTGTCTTGCGTGTTTTCCAAATGGACTTGACGAGTAATCGCCAATTTTCCTTGTCACTACTTGTCAAAAACTAGACCATCTCACACATGTGAGTTTACCTTTAGAGTACTCATTTGGAAAAACAAAACTCACATGTACTTGACGACTCGACAAGTTTGCTAACTATGACTACAGGTATGTCATCCACTTCATGTGGTGCACATTTTGCAACTTGCTTTGTGTACAGAAATTAAAGTGGCTTATGATCAGAATGGATTATTTTCTCCTTACCCAGAATGTAATGTCACCACTACTTAACAACTTTAATAATGGCATACAATTGTGTCTCATAGGTGGAGTAGTGTTACACCATGTCATTGAATGTATCAAAATGGTAGGCTACTAGATGTCCATGTTGAGTGAGTACCACATCGAGTGCATTGTCAAATGCATCAATCTAAATCTCAAAGGGGTGCAAAATGTCAGGCATTGCCAAAATAGGCACTGTGCAGAGACACTATTTGCAATGCTTGTACTGTTGAGGAGTGATAATATCTTCCTACATACTACACGATGCAACATTGGATTGTTTTGATTCTCAGATCTCCTCTTCTATATAGCCCTTTGTATCACAGATCTGTTTGGGAGAATGATGAAGTTCGATGCCAAATTCAGGAGTTGATTGATCAAGGCAAGATTAGACCCAACTCCTCTCCATGTGGCAATCTAATACCCTTTGTCCCAAAAAAAGATGGCACATGGCACCTTTGCATTGACTATTGTGTACTTGACAAGATCATAGCGAAGAATTGGTAGCCCCTTTCACGCATCAATGATCTCTTAGACGAGCTCTGCAGTGCATAATTCTTCGTGAAGATCGACCTCAAGTCAGGATATCACTAGGTACCAATTCATCTCGAAGATATTTGGAAACATTCAAAACCAAGGAGGGACCATACACGAATGGATGGTTCTGCCCTTTGGCTTGACCAATGCACCAATGACATTCATACACTTGATGAACAATATCCTACAACCCTTCACCAACTACTTGGATGATATTCTTGTCTTTAACAAGACTTGGGAGGAGCATGTGGGGCACGTCTCATGCATCCTAGACATTTTTGGACAACACAAGTTGCAATCCAACTTCAACAAGTGTAACTTTGGCACAACGCAAATCTAGTAGCTTGGCTACATCATTGATCGCATAGGCATCCATGTAGATCCAAAGAAAATTAAGGTGAGTTGACATTGACCAACTCCATAGAACCTCACTAAATTGCGTAGCTTTATTGGACTTGCCAACTTCTACAACATTCATTTGGACCCCTACACAACTTCTATTTTCACTCCTCAAAGACATCCTTGTACTGTTGTAGTACCTTATCAAGTTGTTATGACAATGTTTGAATAATCTTGCATGTTGTAAATGCATGTGTACTTTCTTGTGCGAGTGTCTCAAGGCGAACCATGAGAAGCACAAACTTTTACTTGTGCAAATGATCTTGCGACATTGTTTGACAAATACTAAGGCTACTTTGGTTTTTAGCAAAGACTCATGAAGGTAGAAGTAGCGATCATAAACATGAATGGTCCATCATTATGGTTTCGTTTGATATACCCCATCTTTGTCATACACATATGGCCTCCCAAGTAGTATGTCACAAACTTCCAATAGCATGACATCACAAGTGATTGTCTTGCATGGGTTTAACTGCATACTTGAAAGTACATTGACATTTTACTTGAATATCCTTACCTTGCTACAACCATCCCAAAGAGTATGTTCTTGAATGTGCTTCAATAGAAAAACCTAGGCACTTGACAACATCTTGCACGACAATGTTCTTTTGGCTCCCCCTATTGATGATGGCATGCACTAGTTGTTTGTTGACCTAGCACTTCATACGGAATAGATGCTCGTGTTCCTCTAAAGTGTCAATTGTCACGACAGTTGTACTAAGACACTGTGCCTCCTGATCAATCTCCTCAAGCTACATGGGATCTAATGTGGTTTCCGCAATAAGAGATTGTTGTGCACAACATTCAACATCACTATGGGAACTCAAGCAATAGCAATGGCACCATTTATCACCCTGTTTCTTCTTGCCCTTGTCCTTACTTGACGTAAACAATGTCGTGGCTTTAGAGTTTTGTGCGAATGATTTTGAGTTTTATTGTTGCTTCTACACAAGGGGATTTTGCTTCTGTGCAAAGGGCTTGGAAGTTTTTCTTGTGTGAACTTGTTCTTGTGCAAGGAAAACTTCTACTTGAGCTTTGCTTTAGCTTCAATTTTTTATGCATTGCAAAATGCTTGCCCCAATGTCTCTGAAGTAAAATTCTCCATCTCTATGCAAATATAATGTAATAATCCACTTTATACTTGAGCACCTTGTGTTGCTTGGGAATGTTTTCATACATGTGCATAGAGTAGTTATGGAATTTGTTGGTGTAGTCTTCAACTAATTGCTCCTTATGCTAACATAACTACTGAAATTTTATATACTCATCCACATAGTGTTTGAGGGGGTAGTATTCCTCCGGTGAAGTGCTAACGAAGGAATCCCATGTCTGAATTGGATAATGATCCCTCTCACGTTGCATGCAAAGTGTATGCTACTGGTGGGAGATTGTGATGGACATCTTCAATGCTACAAAAGAAATCTTCTCTACATTTGTGAAGTGATTCGTTGAGAAATATGCTTCCAATTGTCACACCCAATTATCCAATGTTGTGGCATTAATTTTACTTTCAAAAGTTGGAATGCCTAGGATGACTTGTACGTCGAAAGGATTTTAGGGTTGCACGAGAACAACTTGTTTGGTGCATTGTGGCATAGGTGCAAGTTGGCACATAAGTTTGTGGGATTGTTTTAAAAGTCCTTGGCGCTATGCTTCCAAAGCATTGTTGATCACTCTTCTAACATCTAGAGACACTTCTGATGTTTTCTTTGCATTAGCCATTTTATTGTTGTTGTAACATTCGGCTAATAACTCAAAAGATGAACTGAGCAAACAGCCTTCCTTCTACTATTGTGCATGCATTTGTACTAACATGTGAGAAACACTGCTCTAACACCTATGATCCAGATCCCAGGTGGTTCAAGGGGCAAACCAATCTTGAGAAAGATAGGTTTACAAATTATGAAAAGGAAAACAGGAGATTAGTAAACCAACACACAATCAAGATATGCAAGCAGAATACTTTAGCAAATATGTATGCTACTTCTATTGACAATTAGAAATGAATAGGGTACAACAAATGTTATAGATAGTGTGGTAAGGAATGAGAATTAGTGTGACCTAAAAGGAGTGAATAGATCAAACTAGTTGCCTACAACTACTCAGTTATTCATCCTCGTGAACAAATGAAGGAATATGTATGTTACATTACAATTACAAACAAGAAAAGAATGGTGTAACAATTCACGTCCTAAACCACCGACATTCCAACTACCTATTGGTTTGAGATTCCTAACAATTGGCATTTCATTCCCATGGCCGAATAAGTCCGTGTGTAAAAAATCTGCCGTCGACACCAAGTGTGTGCGAAGTTATGCCAAGTCATGTATGGTGGCATGTGATGACGCAAAGACCTACACTGGTTCACATGCAGTGGCACGTGATGAAACATTGGGTGGAGTCATGCGGAGTGGCACGCATTGACACCATGCATTGTGCACAAGGCGCATGTGCTGTGACAGAGAGCAAGGGAGCTCCAAAGTGTCATGTCCCCTTTTCCAAATTAACATAATTAATAATATTATTTAAGTTGGACCCGATAATTGCAAATTTTAAGGGCACCTTAATAATATTATTATAATTAAAATTAAAGGTGTTTTTAAACACTAATAAAAAGTATTTTTAAATACTAATATTAAAATGAAAAGCATTTTTAAATGCTAAATAAAAGTATTATATCTTTTCACACCAATGCCTTCCCTTTCTGTCGATGCGATTCCTCATGGCTCCGGTAACCCCTTTCGTGTGTTGAGTGCTATTGGTGCGTCTACACTCAAGCCCTCCTTAGATACCATGCGGTTCGGTGTGGGGAGGCGCGATTCTACTCGCATGCCCACTATTCCTCAGCGTAACCCTAGCTCAAGCGATAGGGCTTCTTCAAGCGTTTCTCCCTGTAAGGTGACTCGGCTCAATACTGCCCCACTATGATGGTGATGGTGGGAAATCTGACTTTCCCAACCCTCCCCCCGATGCTCTCTCCCACGATGCCTCCTTGGCACATTGCAGCCCTGCTGATTCTGCTTCCGAAGGCCATAACTCTGTGCGTTGTCCTCTCACTCCGACAATCTGCATTCATTCCGGAGATCCGGATTAAGGGTTCCATCCATGACAAGGAAGAGTTTCTGCAAAACCACGCTCTCATATGCAAATTTGTTAATTTGTGGCCTAAATTGAGCGAGCTTCATGCTTGGATCACATCTACCTGGAAAGATGGTTTAGAGGAAGAGAATACTATTTTTCTCATGTGCAAAAGGTTTTTTCATACTTGAGTTTGATTCTTTCAAAGATAAGGAAAAGGTGTTGAAGACGGTCCATGGGTTTTCCAGGGGGATTTCCTTTGCATAAAGCCCCGATACCCCTCCTTTGATCCCCAAACAGAGGTCTTTTCTTCTGCTTTTCTCTGGGTTTGTTTACCCTATCTCCCTTTCCAATTTTGGGAGTTGGAGAGTTTGCAGGGCATTGGCAACAGTCTGGGGAAATATTTTTGTGCCTTAGAGGAGATAATTGATTATGAAAGCTCCACATGCGTGCAGATTTGCATGGAGATGGACCTTTCCAATGGCCTCCCTACTAAGATTCTCTTGAAGGTGGTTAAGCAAAACTGGCGACAACAAGTGGACTATGAAAGGATCACTTTCAGATGCAGATTGTGTTTCTCAACATAGCACACCTCCTCGCAGTGTCTGAAATCCAGAACCCAAGGTAATGGGAACTTTGCTTCTCAAGAAATGCCCACTTGGTGGATTGGTGCCAAGCCCCACCATTATGTTGTTCCTCCTCCAACGGAGTCGAGCTCCACAATGGCTCCAGCTTCTACGAACTTAATGCTTCATTCTTCTTCTTCACCCGCTATAGCCAAATGTCTTGATTCTTCCCCTCATGCTCCTCCTATGGAGCCTCAGACTGTTGCATCTACTGATGCTTCCAAGACCATGCTTGAGAATGAGGATTTTAGAGGGGTTGTTTGCTCTACCACTTCATCATCATCTATGGCTATTTCTAGAACGGAGGGGCATTTTCACATGGGTGACAACTCAAATGGCGGCAAGGAGCATGGATTACATTCCTCTCTAGATCAGAGTTGGACTGAAGTTAAGAAGAAGAAATCTCCCTCTATCAAGCCCACACATCATATGTCACTAAGATCTGCAAAGAAAGGAGAGAGCTCTCATGCTGGGTGATGGTTCTTTGCCAAGATTGAGTTAGATAAAGTAATTGTTTGTTTGCACCCTTGAATTCAGGGCTTCCATCTTTGGCAGTTTTTTAGAATAGTTCTGATGCACCCCTATTAGAGGGTTGATGCTCCTACCGTTTTTTGATCTTTTCTATAGAAGGGAGTGGACCCCTTGTCCACAACTTACCTTTAAAAAAATATAAATAAATAAATAAATAAAAGTATTTTTAAATACTTTCAAAAGTTTGGTCTCAAGGGCCCATTTTTTAGCACTATAAAAGGAGGCACCTATCTTCATTTGAGAATCATTATTCAAGTTATTCTTTTGCATCTAATTTTCAAATTTGAGCTATTTGTTCAATCTAGGGCATCCAAGAACGACAACCTTTGGTTTGTTCGGGGTTTGAGAGGACAAAAACCCTCTTGAATTCCACATTTGGGATCAAGGACGAAAACCCTTGTTTCCAATCTTAGGTGATTCCATCCAAGAATCACAATTGTGCTAATTTGTGGAGGATTTGGATTTTGTTGTAGTGTCGCTACAGTGTTTTTGCAAGCACATATTATCATTTCATTACCAAAGCACATTTGAAGGTTTATATATTAAGTTTCAGATTTTTGGTAGATTTTTGAGAATCATATAGAGCTGGATCTGAGTTGTTTCAGTAAACCCTAGCTGAGCACCACATTGGGAGGGAGACATTCAGTCATTTTGGATATTAGATCAATCATACCAGCTGTTGTTTGCATCATTTCAATCATCATTCGTCAAAATAGATCATATTTTGACATGTTGCAAATGTTTCCAAGAAAAATCTGATTTTTACTAGCATATTTTGACAATTTTGCGAGGGTTTTAAGGGCAGATCAGACTGCACCAGCCAATCGTGCATCTTCAGCTAGTCACAGTACCATCTAGGATTGCAAGAAAATTCATATAATATTATTTGTGGCAGTTTCCAGCAGGAAACACGGGTTTCTAGCATATTTTGAAATTTTTACAGCAATTTGTGCCTCAGTCCCAGATTGTACAGCAGCTGTGAGTGATTTAAAAAAATCAATAAAAATTCATTTTGTTGTTGTTTATCATCTCTGCACTTTCTAATCAGCATTTGCAATAAAATAGAATAAATTTTTGAGGGTTTTATAATGCCAGAACTGAGCATTTTATCCACCTAGGGTTTAGGGTTTGACAACATCAGCAAAATAAGGGTTTGAAAATTGTAATCAGTTTGTGTACATGCAGTTTGGATTGATTTTGTTTCATAAAATAAAAAAATATATAATAAAATATTGTATGTTTCCGATTGGGGACATTACAGTGGTATCAAAGATTTGATCTTGCCAGCCTGTAGGGTTAGATCTAATTTTTAATGCAGCATAACAAGAAATCTGAAAGAAAAATCTATGAAACCAATTGAGGGTATCCTAGAACAAATAAACAAAGAGATTAGAACGAATTTGGAAAGATCACGAGACACAATAGGACAAACTTGTAGAAGCTGCTACGGAGGAGAAAGGCAAGGAACAAAGGAAAGAGCCATTTCAATATCACTGAAGAAATGTTATGGACATGTACTGTGAGGAATACGAAGCTCTAAATCAAGCGGTCCGTAATGATTTGTCTTTGGGTGAATTCTATGATTTAAGAACAAAAAAGGGTTCTACGAGAAGAAGAAATCAACAAGAGCCAAAGAAAATGTTGTTGGAAAAAGTAAAGAGATTGGAAACAGAGGTCCAACAAGCTGTAGAGGAATCCGCCATGCAAGGGGAAGGTAAAGATCTTTTGTTAAAAGATGTTTTATTGGTTTCTGATGATTGCATGTGTCAACAAAATATGGATGAAATCAAGGCGGAGAGGGTTTCACTTGTTGGATGCAAAGAGTTCAAGTTGAAGGAACATGTGTCAAATCATGCACTATCTTTTGAACTTCCAAATGGAGAGCCATTGATTGATTTTCAGAGTAGCATGGTGAATGGATATGCATTTGAGGAGAATATTTTAGTTAACCCTAAGTCAAGAGTTTTGAGTCACAAAGATGGAGGTGTTGAGGATATCTCAACAATTTCTCTTTCGGCAAATGAGGGTGAGCATTTTGCTTGCAGCCTAAGGTATGAAAATACTGATCATATTTCAGATTTGTTGCTTCCTACTATGTCACTGCAAAATTCTTGTCATCATGCAAAGCATTCTAAGAAGGGTGATAGAGTAAAGGATACAACTTGCAACATAGGGCATGTAGATTCTTTCATTCAAGTTCAAGATTGTCTTTGCATATGGGATCCGAGTGATCTTTTGAAGGGCAAGGAGGATAGAGGCTTTGATATCACTATCGAATTCTTCATCGCTGGCATGTTGATAGAAAGGAAGATCATAAGGAATCATATAGGATATGTTATGCATTCTAACAAAGTTGTGAAGGATCAATGCTCACAATTCAGAGATCACTCCTTGGAGCTAAGTACCACACTTGAAAACAAGATTATAGGCGATGGTCAAATGGAGATAGTCACAACGGGATGCTTGATGCTAGATGATGGTAAGCAAAATAGATGTCATTTTGATGTTCAAGATTTTGTGACTAAGCATGGGATGGTGTTGTTGGATCAACCTACATACAGGTTTCCCCCTTTTGGATGGGTGATGGAGAATTCAAGAAGGCTGAAATACCACAAAATGGCTTCATCGTTCTAGAATCATGAGAGAAAAACAAATTGTCATCACTTTATGCAAAGACTTCTATATCATAGGTCTAGGAGGAATCAGTAAAATATTGGGTTTGCAATGGTTGCATCCTCTTGGAGAACTCACCATAGAGCTGAAATTCAAGGATGAAGAGAAAGAAGTAATACTTCAAGGTATAGTGAATGGAGTCCCAAGCATGGCTACAACATAAAGAAGGGAGGTATATTTTCTGATAAACCAAGTAGCTCAAACCACTCAATGCATAGAGACAATCAAGGGTGTATCCTTAGGTAAGATACTTCATTATGATAATGTTTGGTTTGTCTTGGATATATTCAATATTACTCTCCTAAGGTGGTCACCAAATGAGATATTTGCAAAATGGGGCTTTCTTGTTGGAAGTCACCAACTATACATGGTAGGGATAAGTGTTGGCTGCAAGAAACATGAACCCAGGGCCAATATAAATGTGGTTTCCAACTTTAGATCTGTTGTTCTCAATATCCCCAGCCTCTTCCATACTTTCTTTGCAGCCATAGAAGGGTTTTCAGTCACGTGGTGGAGGAGTTTTCAGCCCATCACCATTGTTGAAGTGTTTTCAGCTAGTGCAGAGTGGTTTCCAGCCTTTCCAACTTTAGATCTGTTGTTCTCAATATCCCCAGCCTCTTCCATACTTTCTTTGCAGCCATAGAAGGGTTTTCAGTCACGTGGTGGAGGAGTTTTCAGCCCATCACCATTGTTGAAGTGTTTTCAGCTAGTGCAGAGTGGTTTCCAGCCTTTACTCAATTTGGCAACCATGGTACTATATTCCTACTGATCATTTTGATAAATTCATGATTTGGATTAATGATATATGTCATGAGCAGCTACAAATCTGCAGGTATGGGGAAAATTTATTTGCTTGATGTTGTGTGCAGGAGGTCTCACCTATTGGGGTCACTAAGTGCAAGTATTCCAGCCTACACATTGCTGTTTGGAGAGGAATTATGAGCAACATATGATTGTTACAGCCATTTTCCAACCTACTCATTGCTGTTTAGAATGAACTTTCGAGCAACATATGACTGTTACAACCATTTTCCAACCCACATACAATCTAACCCATGCCATTTGTCAAAAAGGTACTACTTGGGGTGTCATGGTAAGAATCTTTGGAACAAAAGGTAATTATTATGACAACAATCTAGGAGAGATGAGCATAATTTTGAGCATGCCATGGTCACAGTCCAAAGAAAAGGAGGTGGTGTTTCAAGGCATCTTTCATATAGAGGAAGGCATTGACACAAAACAAAGGCACTTCAAGGATGTCAATGAGTTTGATGAAACAAGCTTAAAAATTCAGATTCATTTTCACAAGAATACAAACCAAGTATAAGAGGAAAAAGTGATGCTCACATTTTGCAACTATGTGTTGCCCCAAAATTTTGAACTTGAAATTTTTCAAATTTTAGTGCATTCTCCTATATGCCCCTGATACTGCCGAATCACAAAAACAATTAAATTTTAAAATTCATAACAGCTGGTGCGAAATCCTCTTGTAGGCTTGATCCTAACTCCATTTCACCCAGTCTAGCCAGCTTTCATGCCAAAATACCTTACCGTTTGTGAGAATTTTAGCTTCACTTTTTCCCGCCCATGATTCGCAGAGCAAAAATCTGACATCTATAATGCTGGAGCCAAAAAGCTTTCTGGGTTCTGCTCGGGGCGGTTCGATTACCTTACAGTTCAAATTTCGTAGAAAACGGGATTATTATGTGGAAGATATGAAGTTTTTAGCCTCTCACCTGAAACACAATTTCTAGGGAAATGAATAAAGGTGTTGTCGGGAAATTATTTCACATTATTTAATTAGTTTGAGGCAGCATAGGTACAAAAGGCTTCTTTAAATATTTCTCCTATGATTGGAAAATTATTAGAGATTGGAAAAGTTTCATTAAGGTCACTTTATTTCATGGGAGAATTTAAATTGGCCTCAAACTTTATGTGCCGGCATTTGGGAAAGTTCTAGAAATTAAGGAATGCCCAACTTTTCATTGTCGAGGGTTTGTTATAATTTTGAACTCATGGTAAACAAAGGTGAAATTTTATGAAGACTCAAGTCAATAAGTCGGGGAGTCGGGAGAACTTGGAACTCCCGAACTCTTAATTTTTGGTTTAAAAGTTCATAATAGCCCCGATCCCCTAACTCTCTTCAGTGTTGGCAGTCTTCAAAGTTTTTGAACTCTTAAACTTTCCCGTTTCCCGACCACCTCTTCTTGGCTTCTCTCTCGGGCTGGTACAAAAACAATGCGGAGAAATGGCAAATCCTCTAAGGTCTATGGTTTCAAAAGCTTTTATGCAAGTGCAATTTATGCTAAGTGGCCTATTGCAGAAATGATTAGGGTTTGGTGTTGGATAAGAAGGATAAGTTCAAGCAGGGTGGAATGGAGACTCTAGCGGCAAATAATTTGTTTCACCATTTATCATATGAGGGCATAGTGAATTTGGATGATCCTGTTGAACGATTTAAAGCTAAGTCAGAAGTTAGAGATGGTGTCTTAGTCAATACATTGGACGTGGACCTGAAGCAAGACTCTGGAATCTCAAAATGCATATCAGACACTACTCTCGTTGTGCATCAGTTAAAGAAATAGATGTTGTTTGGAAGCTCGTACAAAGAAAGGCTATAACATAATCTTGACGGGTGCTTCATTCATGGATACTAAGTTAGCATTTCAGAAATACTGTAGTGATGAAGCTAAAGAAGAGAGAAATCTTGTTGATAAACCCTTTAACGATAAAAATATCCTCATAGCTCTTCTAGAACGGCCGAATATGTTCATCCAGCATGGGCGGCTAGACAAAGCATAGCAACTATTTGACAAAATGCTTCGAAGCAACGCGGCCTCCATGGAATGTCAAATTAAATTTGTTCAAAGGTTTTAGAAACTTTTAAGTAAATTGCAATTGGCAGGTGTAGAACAAATTTCACAGTGTTTGCCAGTATCCTCCTTGACGACTCTCAATGAAAATAGGTTTATGTCAAGTATTATCATTGGAAATGCTCTGCCAGACATGTATGCAAAGTGTGAAAGCATAAACTCGACCCGCGAACAGTTTGAAGGAATGCCTTGAAGAACAAAGCCTTTTGATTGCAGATGTGCGATTTCAAACACAAATTGAGACATACAAAGCCTGTGCCCAATGACATTGTTTGCTTCTTTGTCAGTTAATCAGTCGGAATGAAATGGGCAATTTGAAGGATATTATGAACATAAGCTTGTTTTTATTGAAACATGAGGTGTTGTAGAAACAACCTTATTGTTGGATAACTACCATATGGCACGTGATGGTGGGCGAGATTTGTTCAACAGAAGGCTCCGTTTAAACGCCATCTCGTGCAATGCAGCGAATGCAACGCCAAATGAGTTCTTTGAACAAGTTTTAAAAGCTGTCAAAATATGTAGCCACCAGCTTAGCAAACATACATTTGAAGTTAGATATCACCGATTAGAAAGAAAAATCCAAGCGGAGTCAAACGGCACACATGGCGTCATGAAAGTCCTTATTGTCATTTATAGCCAGTGATGTTGTAGTCGCAGGAGAGATACAAATTGGATCTATCTAAAAAGGGGTTTGGAAACTTTGAGAGAGTCCATTGACAACATGCCCATTACCAGTTTTGCACAAAATGGGTCCATTGAAACGATTTAGAAACTCTCATGCAAATGCAATTGGCAGTTGTAACGTCATTATTGCCACACACCTCTACCATGTATGAAGTTAGAATTGGAAACGTTAGAAGTTGCAAATGTTGTCAGATACTATAGCTGGAAATAGCAGGGGCGAATCAGGTTGCAATGAGAATCGCATGCCTGCCCACATCCATATCGAAATAGCAACAATGTATTAAAAGGAAGATACCTGACAGATATCACAGTTGAAGATGCTTCAGTTTCATCAGAAGTATGTTTAGAAACTTTCGGTTGTAACATCAAATCCCGGAACTTTCGCCATCATCCTCTAATCCTCATAAAGATTGAATGTGCTGCTGAATCAACACCTAAGAATGAGGCTTGGTTGAAATCTTTCAGATTCTGATAATTTGTACACATATGGTTGGAGTAAGTACGTGCAGCTTGGACATGGTAACTATAAGGATTATCTCGTTCCATGTCGAGTGGAAGGTTTGAGAAATGCTCATATAACTCAAATTTTTGGGGGCTGGCGACATACAATGGCTCTTGATAAAGAAGGACAAGTATATGGTTGAGAATGAAACAAGGAAGTTGTTCAGATGTCATATGGATGGAGACATACAGTTGTGGTTACAGCTAGATATAATGTGTTCTCTTGAGGCAGAAATATAAGTGGCCAGTTAGGACATGGAGACATCAATGACGGAAATCTTCCTCAATTGATAGAGGCATTAAGTGTAGAACTTTGTGCAGTAAGAGAATGTGATTTCATGTGAATTTGAAGTTGTTGATATTAAAAGGTGTTCAAACTTGGATAGTGGTACAATGAGACTGGTCTATTTCTGCATATCATCCTTGGAAAAACAGAGTTTTAATCTCATCAATCGGCATTTGAACTCTCTCCAAAAGAATAGCAAGAGAGCAAGTATCAAATATTATAAAGCCTGAATGAAATGATGCTATTATTGAACAAATATACAAAAAGCGGGGACCACATTGCAAATCTTGAATAAAATCAAGAATTCAAAAAGGCTACCAAGAAACATTTATTCCAGGGGAAGAGGAAAGATTTTATTTTTCATTTAGAACTATATTTCAAGAAGCGGTTACGGAAACTGTAGAGTCTAATTGGGAAGGTTTATAAATATGTAATCTGTAGACATGGGTGGGACCTTTTTTTTCTCAACTATTTGGGAACAGGGGAGCAGCAGAGTTTTAATTTCAAGCACAGTTTACTATACAGTGATGTTGTAGGCTTTGAACTCACATTTTGTATTGGAGAAATAAGGAAGATATTTCTGAATCTGTGAATTTATGAATGTTTCCTTTGATTATATGTGTCCTGTGTGTCTCTGTAATCACTTTCCAATGCATTCTCCGTTATATCAAATTGTGTGGGTGTTTGTTTCTGAATCTTTGAATTCAAATTAATTCATCTGTTGAAAGGGGATATGCTGTTCATTTCTCTTCCTGGGTATTGTTCGTGAATGTGAAATAAATGGACTTTGCATCATTTGTTTGCATTCACTTCACTCTAAATTAGTCTTTCGCATCTATTTTCATAGCTTTGGGTAGATGTTAGTTTTGCCTTTTCTGCTTTCTGGTAAAAAGCATACCCTGTTTCATTCATTGCATATTTATCTAAGGTAGTTGTGCCTTGTAAAACAAGTAGAGAGCACTTGCAACCACCATTGCAAGTGACTCAACTGTTGGTTCGTTTGTCATTTGTGTGGGCAAGGGAGTATAAACTGAAGTGACAAATCTGTTAACCAACAGATTTTTGGCGACTCTACTGGGGATCGAATCGAAGTGCCGGTGTCTTCTTTTCTCAAAAATTTAAAGGTGCCTCCCCGAGGACGGAGGCTGGCGGCTCTATGATGTGGAAGTATTCAAAAGCATCCTATTCAAGCGAAGACCCCTGCTGATTTATTTTTCAGATTTATATGATGGCATTGATTTCTTCTCAGCCATGGGGAAATCATTTTGGACCTCTTTCTTTGCCACAATATTCACCATTGCCTGAAGGCTCAAGAAAGCAATTTCCAAAGTTCAGTGGAGAGGACTATCAAGATGCAGAAACCATATTCTAGCATTCATCGTTGCATGTGGAGTTTTGGGGGTAAGTGAAGAAAATGTTTTTGTTCGGTTATTTATTGAATCTCTTGTTGGGCCTATGGCAGATTGGTTTCATTATTTAGAAGATAAGTGTATTACTGATTGGGACTCTTTGAAGAATAAGTTTTTGGAAGATATAAAGGTCCCATCGATGAAGTTGCTCTGCTGTGTCAATTCTTCCATATACAAAAGAGAGGAGATGAATCCATCAGGAATTTTGTGGATAGATTCAACTGGCTGCTCAAAAAGATTCCTGCCTCCATTCAACCAAGTGAGCAACTTCAGCTTTGTACTTTTATTTCCTCTTTGCATCCTGTGTTCAATTTGAGTTGAAAAGGAGTAAAGTGAGTGATATTAAAATTGCTCAACAAGAGGCTGTGAAAATAGAAGATGACTTGATTTTGAGTGGTCTCTGGAAAACAAATCAAGTTGTAAATAATTTGAGTAGTGAACCTGTGAGGAAGTCTGTTATGCACAAACAAAGTTTTCACCCTGTGGGTTTCCTAAATACATAGCCTCCTCCTGCTAAATGTCTCAATCTCACTGTTTTTGATCCAAAGCACTTTTGTAGAGAAGAGGTGAGCAAGGTAGAAATTAAACCTCATGCTGATAGAAGAATGGAAGCTTTCTATTTCCATTATGAAGAAGATAATGTTGAACCCGTAAGTCCCTCATGTGATGTAGAAGATAAACAATCCTCCCATGGCACAAATTGTAGAGATGGTAGTGCAGATGATGTTGTTTGGGCTGCCTTGTCTATTGCAAAAAATGGAATCATTCACTTTTGCCAACGATGGAGAGCAACTTGAGGCTACACAACATGAAGACGAGGTATTGAACATCCTTTCTCTGGAATGCATGCAAGCTGAATATGAGGCCTTCACATTTCCCAAGCCAGATGATACTGAAATAAGGCTGCAAGAAGAGGTCAGAAATGATTCCATCTTTGAATCCTTTCATTTTAAAAATCTAAATGCCAAAATTTTTAAACAAAATCTAGAAGACGGTGTTAAAAGTAGCCATAATAGCTTTGTCGAAAGTGATCAAATGGACAAATGTGATGTGCCTCATATTGTGTGTATTCCAAATCGGTGCCTCAATGCACCTGAGGATGAATTTCTATGCGGAGAAGAGATCATTATATCTGATTTGCAAGTCATCGATGAGGATGATTTGGTGAGCCATGAAACTATCAATGAGGAGATCATTCCAGTTGGGGGTAATTTTCAGCCACATAAAGATACTGTTTGCAATTCAGATTTTCAATCTAACTCACTTCCAATTTTGCATAAGGTTGATGATTGGTCTTCCAATAATTTAAGTGGTTACTCTCAGGTAGGGGATATCAATTTGTCTGCTAAAGGGAACAATTATATGCAGAAATATCTTGAGGCAATCACTTCCACATATAAAGAAAGGTTTTGATCTCATGATTTTTGTATGGGATGTCCGATTCGGGGGCTGGTTTCTCCTTGTTTGAGAAATCAAGTGCAACATGATATCACACCTATGCAAAGCAATGCTGACATGAGTCGTTCAATTGCGGAGGTATATAATGAAGAGTGGCTTCTTGAGCATCAGATCATATCCAGGGAGTTTTTATATGATGCCATTCTTATCACTTTGATCATGGTGGTCGCCAGTTGGCAATTGGTTACTTGCGGTGTAAGATACCCAACTAATTCTACTAAAATTTTTCCTTAAACAAATTTACTTGCATTTCATTCATCAACTACTAAACAACTTATTGATGTATATCAAAGATAACAACTTGAATGATTCAAACTTGATGCTGGGTACTTATATTCTTAAATTGATTTGCAAATGCCTTATTACAATGACGATGCCTTCAAAGGCATGAATACATAGTCCTTATTCAACTTGATTACAAGAAAGGCCTTGATGCCTTGATGTCTACAATAACTTTTCAATTGATCAACTCTAATGGACTCGATGATGTCAACTGAATGTCAACACCTCACGATATCACAAGGGAGCATCACCTTGTTAGTTGAGGGAGCATCACCCCAACACTTGAAACTCGCAGGCCTCAAGATTACAAGCTAAATAGCTTTGCAGAGAGAATTTTGTCAAAAGATTAAGATACCAAATGAATGAGAGAGCTCCTCCTTTTATAGACCTTCCAAAAGGGAATGAAGGCACGTTTTCCAAGGAGCATATTCAGGGGAATATTCCTCTCGAAAACTCATCCTGAGTTGGCAATCTTATCCAGAGGCCCTGACACGGATCCAAATGCTATCCTTCTGACCAATGGGCATTCAGGTAGTTGTAACAACTTATCTCCTTCTAGAAACACTTAGGCGCAGATTTAGGGTTCTTCTGACTTGGGTGCCAAATTGAAGTGACCTCTTCATGAAGTTACGCCTTACCAAATTAGGTGCCAATTAGAGTTTACAGAGACTCTAGAGTGCTTCCAAGGTTAGGCGCCAAAACAAAAATCATTAAGGTGTTTGGAGTCTAAGCGCCAATCTAATGGTGTAGAGGCATGGAGATGCGCCTAGGGAAGTCTGATGATTCAATATGTTTTAAAACACTTATCAATCATTTCAACGAAGACTTTGGACTTGATTCAAGATTAAGCGCCCAAATAAGTTCTCTGGAATCTAGGCGCTCATTTCATGCATTATGAGTTCTAGGCGCCAGTTTGATGCTCAATCACAAGGAAAGTGCGCCCACACTACAAGTATCTTCTTCAAGATCTAGGCGCCAGTTGAAGGTGGTGAATGCCAAGAAGGGCGCTTTAGCAATAAGAAGTCTTTTGGAGTCTATCAAACACTTGACTTGCAATAAGATAACTTCCTCCCAAGTTAGGTGCTTCAATAAGATAAGTGCCAATTTGTCTAGGCGCAAACCCAAGCTTGTTGAGCATATACAAGGCGCCCAATCATTCCTTGGTGACTTCACAAGCTTCAAATGCTCATAACTGTTTAAGGAATGCCCAATGACCCTTCCTGATGATAGGCGCCAAAGTGAGGGTGGAACTACGCCTTAAGGGCATGAGGCGCTATCTAGAGTATGCTACTCCAAGGAAGTGCGCCTACTTGCTCAAGGTGATCAAAACACGCCAAAGACTTCAATGATCAATGCCCAACTTATGAAATGTCTTCCTTCATGCCCCAGAGAGATGATTATTCCTAGGCGCCAATATAGGTTAGAAATATCTCCAGAGTGCGCCTAATCTAATGAAGGAGGTTGATAGCTTCTACACTCTCCCTGGAACTAAAATTGCTTCAACTGAAGATCATCTTGTACCCATACATCATCAACTGTCAATCACAAGATCAATTCAATCTTAGGCGCTCTAGAGAGGTTGAACAGGCAAAAGATGGCGCCTAAAACCTTGTTTCAATATGCTTGAGTCCAAGGTAGACTCAATGGCGCCATAGAGTCTTTAGAGCTTCAAAAACATTCTGACTCTTTGAAAAATTCCTTCTACATGCTTGGGTGCCATTTCTAGTATCCGGAATGCACATCAAACCAAGGCGTTGATCCAGCTTCAAAGAGTAGGCGCATGTGTGAGGTGAAAGAGAAGATGAAGTGTGCCTAGTTGGGTTTGAAACTTCTCAAGATGGAAATGATGTCTTTGAGTGAAGGTATAACCTATTTGACAAACCTTAACTTCATTGATGATGCAAAACCCTCTTTACTCTACAATCTACCTTAAGGCGCCATTTCCTAGGTGAAAAAGACATGCTAGGGCGCCTCAAGTATCAAGGCGCATTTTGAAGGTTGTTTGCTCCAGTATGAGTGCCTAACATCCCTTAAACCCATCTCACACTCCCTCATGATGACCGAACCTTAGCATCGCCTCATTAAGGCGCTTTATCTAAAACAACTAATGTACTGTGTCTTATCTAGGCGCCACCTGAGGTTAGAAGTGAGACAAAGTGCGCCCTAACCCAGACTTAGCCAAATTTGGGTTTCTGACTTAGATCCTGTGAAACAAAAGATTAAGTTAGTCAAAAACCACTTCATTCCCTTATATTTTAGAATTAGCCTTCGGGAAAGAGGAATAGGCTAATCCATTCTTTACCTGATGATCAAGCCGGAAACGGGGACATGACATGCGGGCTTCTCATTCATCAACCGTTATTGTGTAGAGGCTGCTACTTCTCCTAGTCCATTAATGGATTTGCATAACCATTCTGGAGTCATCTGAGGTAGGGCCTTCCTGCCATGTACATATTAGGAGTTTTTGTTGTGCTAATAGCTTAGTTTCCTTTCCTGTTTTGTCCTGTTTTTGGCTTGCTCTGGCTCCTTTTCCCTTGCGCTCTCTGACTCTATTGCCCAATGGAAAAGGCACTGGTCTATGCTTGAGATTCTGGATTCCTTGCTTCGTCCTTTGCAGTCCTTGTCCCCAATTAGAGCCTGTTGTTGCCCCAAAATTTTGAACTTGAAAATTTTCAAATTTTAGTGCATTCTCCTATATGCCCCTGATCCTGCTGAATCACAAAAACAATTAAATTCGAAAATCCATAACAGCTGGTGCGAAATCCTCTTGTAGGCTTGATCCTAATTCCATTCCACCCAATCTGGCCAGCTTTCATGCCAAAATACCTTACTATTTGTGAGAATTTTAGCTTCACTTTTTCCGGCCCATGATTCGCAAACAGAGCAAAAATTTGACATCTATGATGTTGGAGCCAAAAAGGTTTCTGGGTTCTGCTCAGGACGGTTCAATTACCTTATAGTTCAAATTTCATAGAAAACAGGATTATTATGTGGAAGATATGAAGTTTTTAGCCTCTCACCCGAAACACGGTTTCTAGGGAAATGAATAAAGGTGTTGTTGGGAAATTATTTCACATTATTTAATTAGTTTGAAGCAGCATAGGTACGAAATACTTCTTTAAATATTTCTCCTATGATTGGAAAATTATTAGAGATTGGAAAAGTTTCATTAAGGTCACTTTATTTCATGGGAGAATTTAAATTGGCCTCAAACTTTATGTGCCGACATTTGGGAAAGTTCTAGAAATTAAGGAATGTCCAACTTTTCATTGTCGGGGGTTTGTTATAATTTTGAACTCATGGTAAACAAAGGTGAAATTTTAGGAAGACTTAAGTCAATAAGTCAAGAAGTCGGGAGGACTTGGAACTCCCAAACTCTTAATTTTTGCTTCAAAAGTTCTTAATAGCCCCGATCCCCCGACTCTATTCATTGTCAGGGGTCTTCAAGGTTTTTGAACTCTTAAACTTTCCTGTTTCCCGACCATCTCTTCTTGGCTTCTCTCTTGGGCTGGTACAGAAACAATGCAGAGAAATAGCAAATCCTCTCAGGTCTATGGTATCAAAAGCTTTTATGCAAGTGCAATTTATGCTAAGCAGCCTATTGCAAAAATGATTAGGGTTTGGTGTTGGATAAGAAGGATAAGTTCAAGCAGCGTGGAATGGAGACTCTAGCGGCAGATAATTTGTTTCACCATTTATCATATAAGGGCACAGTGAATTTGGATGATCCTGTTGAACGATTTAAACCTGAGTCAGAAGTTAGAGATGGCGTCTTAGTCAATACATTGGGCCTGGACCTAAAGCAAGACTCTGGAATCTCAAAATGCATATCAAACACTACTCTTGTTGTGCATCAGTTAAAGAAATAGATGTTGTTTGGAAGCTAGTACAAAGAAAGGCTATAACATAATCTTGACAGGTGCTTCATTCATGGATACTAAGTCAGCATTTCAAAAATACTGTAGTGATGAAGCTAAAGAAGGTAGAAATCTTGTTGATAAACCCCTTAACGGTAAAAATATCCTCATAGCTCCTCCAGAACGGCCGAATATGTTCATCCAGCATGGGCGGCTAGACAAAGCATAGCAACTATTTGACAAAATGCTTCAAAGCAACACGGCCTCCATGGAATGTCAAATTAAATTTGTTCAAAAGGTTTTAGAAACTTTTAAGTAAATTGCAATTGGCAGGTGTAGAACAAATTCCACAGCGTTTGCCAGAATCCTCCCTGACGGCTCTCGATGAAAATAGGTTTATGTCAAGTATTATCATTGGAAATACTCTACCAGACATGTATGCAAAGTGTGAAAGCATAAACTCGGCCCGCGAACTGTTTGAAGGAATGCCTTGAAGAACATAGCCTTTTGATTGTAGATGTGCGATTTCAAACACAAATTGAGACATACAAAGCCTGTGCCCCATGACATTGTTTGCTTCTTTGTCAGTTACTCAGTTGGAATGAAATGGGCAATTTGAAGGATATTATGAACATTAGCTTGTTTTTATTGAAACATGAGGTGTTGTAGAAACAACCTTATCATTGGATAACTACCGTATGGCACGTGATGGTGGGCGAGATTTGTTCAACAAAAGGCTCCGTTTAAACGCCATCTCGTGCAATGCAGCAAGTGCAATGCCAAATGAGTTCTTTGAACAAGTTTTAAAAGCTGTCAAAATATGTAGCCGCCAGCTTAGCAAACATACATTTGAAGTTAGATATCGTCGATTAGAAAGAAAAATCCAAGCAGAGTCAAACGGCGCACATGGCGTCATGAAAGTCCTTGTCATTTATAGCCAGTGATGTTGTAGTCACAGGAGAGACACAAATTGGATCTATCTAAAAAGGGGTTTGGAAACTTTGAGAGAGTCCATTGATAACATGCTCATTACCAGTTTTGCACAAAATGGGTCCATTGAAACAATTTAGAAACTCTCATGCAAATGCAATTGGCAGTTGTAACGTCATTATTGCCACACACCTCTACCATGTATGAAGTTAGAATTGGAAATGTTAGAAGTTGCAATGTTGTCAAATACTATAGCTGGAAATAGTAGGGGTGAATCAGGTTGCAATGAGAACTGCACGCCTGCCCACATCCATATCGAAATAGCAACAATGTATTAAAAGGAAGATTCCTGTCAGATATCACAGTTGAAGATGCTTCAGTTTCATCAGAAGTATGTTTAGAAACTTTCGGTTGTAACATCTAATCCCGGAACTTTCACCATCATCCTCTAATCCTCATAAAGATTGAATGTGCTGCTGAATCAACACCTGAGAATGAGGCTTGGTTGAAATCTTTCAGATTCTGATAATTTGTACACATATGGTTGGAGTAAGTATGTGCAGCTTGGACATGGTAACTATAAGGATTATCTCGTTCCATGGCGAGTGGAAGGTTTGAGAAATGCTCATATAACTCAAATTTCTGGGGGCTGGCGACATACAATGGCTCTTGATAAAGAAGGACAAGTATATGGTTGAGAATGAAACAAGGAAGTTGTTCAGATGTCATATGGATGGAGACATACAGTTGTGGTTACAGCTAGATATAATGTGTTCTCTTGAGGCAGAAATATAAGTGGCCAGTTAGGACATGGAGACATCAATGACGGAAATCTTCCTCAATTGATAGAGGCATTAAGTGTAGAACTTTGTGCGGTAAGAGAATGTGATTTCATGTGATTTTGAAGTTGTTGATATTAAAAGAAGGTGTTCAAACTTGGATAGTGGTACAATGAGACTGGTTTATTTCTGCATATCATCCTTGGAAAAACAGAGTTTTAATCTCATCAATCGACATTTGAACTCTCTCCAAGAGAATAGCAAGAGAGCAAGTATCAAATATTATAAAGCCCAAATGAAATGATGATATTATTGGACAAATATACAAAAAGCGGGGACCACATTGCAAATCATGAATAAAATCAAGAATTCAAAAAGGCTACCAAGAAACAGTCATTCCAGGGGAAGAGGAAAGATTTTATTTTTCATTTAAAACTATATTTCAAGAAGCGGTTATGGAAATTGTAGAGTCTAATTGGGAAGGCTTATAAATATGTAATTTGTAGACATGGGTGGGACCTTTTTTTTTTCCTCAGCTATTCGGGAACAGGGGAGCAACATAGTTTTTCTTTCAAGCACAGTTTACTGTACAGTGATGCTGTAGGCTTTGAACTCACATTTTGTATTGGAGAACTAAGGAAGATATTTCTGAATCTGCAAATTTATGAATGTTTCCTTTGATTATATGTGTCATGTGTGTCTCTGTAATCGCTTTCCAATGCATTCTCTGTTATATCAAATTGTGTGGGTGTTTATTTCTGAATCTTTGAATTCAAATTAATTCATCTGTTGAAAGGGGATATGTTGTTCATTTCTCTTCCTGGGTATTGTTCATGGATGTGAGATAAATGGACTTTGCATCATTTGTTTGCATTCACTTCATTCTAAATTAATCTTTCGCATCTATTTTCATAGCTTTGGGTAGATGTTAGTTTTGCCTTTTCTACTTTCTGGTAAAAAGCATACCCTGTTTCATTCATTGCATATTTATCGAAGATATCTGCGCCTTGTAAAACAAGTAGAGAGCACTTGCAACCACCATTGCAAGTGACTCAACTGTTGGTTCATTTGTCATTTGTGTGGGCAAGGAAGTATAAACTGAAGTGACAAATCTGTTAACCAACACTATGTTGCACAAGAAACAAGACAGACTGCTATCCACATAATGTCCAACTTTGGGTCTGCCCTCATCATCATTCCCAGCTATTACATTGCATCATTTGCAGCCACACAGGTATTGCCAGTTATGGGATTGACTAAAAAATACCATCCAAATTTAAAGAGAAATTGTGTTGAACATATTCTTCCTAGTGAAGAAGTTATGAGCACTACAAAAAGATCTCAAGGAGAAGTTCAAATCAATACCAAAGTAGTGCAGCATAAGCATGGTGGAGTAACTCCAAAGTAGATATTTGTGCAAGGGAGCACCAACAAAAACATGGAAGTAAATACATGTGGCAGTCTTGGGTCTTGTGGGAGTTTGTGAATATTTTCATGCATCGTCAAATCAAAAATGATCATCTTGTGAGACTCTTCGGGATCTCATCATGAGATTTTCGGAAGTTGATGTTGTGGATCATGCACACTTGTTGGCTAAATTGTTTCCTAAGTTGCAAAGGTTGCATACAATCGTTGTGGATAATGGAGTTAAGAGATATTGTACTTGTTAGCCCAAGTTGCTTCACTTGACAAGCATGGGATCCAGACTCTACGAGTGCATGGGAGTTCTCAAACATTGGGGATAAGGCATCCTTCGTCATCACATCAAGGAGGAGCCTATGGAGAGTTGGTCGCCTTCATTGCTTGATCCTAGTCAAAGATGGAGAGGTATAATCATGCATAGCATCACAGATCTCCCTAAGGTTTGCATTTATGATGT
Source organism: Cunninghamia lanceolata (assembly GCA_027924645.1). Lineage (NCBI taxonomy): Eukaryota > Viridiplantae > Streptophyta > Pinopsida > Cupressales > Cupressaceae > Cunninghamia > Cunninghamia lanceolata. The sequence goes on along the minus strand of BSBN01000847.1, from coordinate 4,022,918 downwards.
TGTGAGTCATGAGGTCAAGTTGTTTTTCAAAGAGGTGATAAAATTACATGAGTTGTACATTGGAGATGGTAGATCTTGCAACACCCTTTGGCAAGAGTTGTCTCACTTGACAGGTACAAGATCCAAATTATATGGGCATTACAGTTTATTCATGACATTGGCACGATGACACTCAAGTATTTGGGTTTGCATAATGTTCTTTGGCAGAAGATGCATCATCTAACAGGTATAGGATCTAGACTCTATGGACATTACAACATGATTCATCATTTGGGTTTGCAATTGCCTGTGGGCAAGCAATTCTGAGAAGGGTAGACTATCATGTCCTCTTTTTCGAATTAAAATAATTAATAATATTATTAGTTCCTGCCATAGGCAGGATTACTTATGCATCCATGTGATGCAATTTCTTTTGTCTATTTGACCAATCACTATAAAGTATTAAATTCATTTCACAAACATATTATAGTTCACAATTAATTTTCTTATTTAAAATTTTGATAAATGTCATTTATCTGTTTTTTTATTGGCTCATCCTGTGAATAGTAATTTGAAAAATAGAATTATTATTTAAATTTTATTATATTTTAAAACATTCAATAACTAACTTTATTAACACCTTCGATTGATATAAAATGATTTATCAATATCACTGTGTTGCTGACGTAGGGTCATATTAAATTTGATTAAATACCAAGTGCATAGAAAACAATACCAACAACATACTTGGAAGCCTACGTGGCAGTACGGCCCAAAACCATCAAAACAGTACGTTCAACCAGAGGATTCAGGATCTCCTCGCAGAGGGGTTTACCGGCACAGAATAGGCCTTTTACGTGGACTTGTATGCCGGCAAACCGCTTCAACGTGACCATGTATCATGTGTCATGTATCAAGTGCCCTTTAGTCTTCTGGACGTAAAGATACGTTGATTGGTGGATAATATAAAAAGGCAGGCCGTAATTGCATTTAATTAATTAGTAATTGGTTTAGGTAGGCCTCTGGTTTTGAATGTTTTAGAGGCAAGCGCCCGCAAATTCTCATATCAATTTTTAACAATTGTATATTCAACATTGCCTACAGGACATGAATCCTTGTGCAACTATCTATTTCTTCTCTTACACAAACCTAGGTAATAAAAATAAGGGATGTAGATTATAGCAATATTAAATTAATTTTAATATTAAATTATTTATAAGTAACTTATTAAATACTATTAAATCTATTAGTATATAAATAAATATATATACTAATATACATGATTTATAATATAACAATATAATAATTAATTATATAGAAAATAATAATATAATATTAATATAAATTTTCTAAGATTGATTTTAATTTGTTGTTTTGTAACTAATTATAAATTAATATTATAACTATATTATTATGTTTAATCATAGATTATTTTAATATTATTTAACATTTAGTTAACTATAGTATATACATATAATATTAATATGAAATATTAACCTAATACTTTGTTTAAATTCTTCTCATAATATACTAAAACAATCTATTGGCACCACTGTGTAAATGTCATATGGATATGCATGTCAGTGGTTTTGCATCTGGAGGACATCATTTTTTGCATTGGCTTGTTCAGGTATTATAAGGATCAACAAATTAAAATCAATCTTTACATTAATCAATTACAATGTCATTCATTTTATTCAACATTACAATGGCAGGAACCTAACGCAATGCGTCTCTTGTTTAAGTTGGGCCCAATAATTTCTAATTTTAAGGGCAACTTAATACTATTATTATAATTAAAATAAAAAGTGTTTTTAAACACTAGTACTAAAATAAAAATAAAAAGTATTTTAGATGCTAATATTAAAATAAAAGGCATTTTTAAATTCTAAATAAAATAAATAGAAGAATTTTTAAATACTTTTGGAAATTTGGTCTCAAGGGCCCATTTTTTAGCACTATAAAAGGAGGCGTCTATCTTCATTTGAGAATCACCATTCAAGTTATTCTTTTGCATCCAATTTTCAAATTTGAGCAGTTTGTTCAATCTAGGGCATCCAAGGACGAAAACTCTTGGTTTGTTCGAGGTTTGAGAGGACGAAAACTCTCTTGAATTCCACATTTGGGATCAAGAATGAAAACCTTTGTTTCCAATCTTGGGTGATTTCATCCAGGAATCACAATTGTGTTGATTTGTGGAGGATTTGGATTTCAAGTAATTCTGAGAAGGGTAGACTATCATGTCCTCTTTTTCAAATTAAAATAATTAATAATATTATTTAAGTTGGGCCCAATAATTACTAATTTTAAGGGCAACTTAATACTATTATTATAATTAAAATAAAAGATGTTTTTATACACTAGTACTAAAATAAAAATAAAAAGTATTTTAGATACTAATATTAAAAGAAAAGGCATTTTTAAATTCTAAATAAAATAAATAGAAGAATTTTTAAATACTTTCGGAAATTTGGTCTCAAGGGCCCATTTTTTAGCACTAAAAAAGGAGGCGTCTATCTTCATTTGAGAATCACCATTCAAGTTATTCTGTTGCATCTAATTTTCAAATTTGAGCAGTTTGTTCAATTTAGGGCATCCAAGGACGAAAACTCTTGGTTTGTTCAGGGTTTGAGAGGACGAAAACCCTCATGAATTCCACATTTGGGATCAACAACGAAAACCTTTGTTTCCAATCTTGGGTGATTCCATCCAGGAATCACATTCTCTTCTTTTCATCCTGATGATGGATCACGGAGTGTGATCCGAAACGTTGAGGCAAAAAAGCAACACAATTTTCCCAAAAGCACTACAATTCAATCACAATTGTGGAGGATTTGGATTTTGCTACAATGTTTTTTGCAAGCAAATATCATCATTTCATCGCCAAAGCACATTTGAAGGTTTATATATTGAGTTTCAAATTTTTGTTGGATTTTTTAGCATCATATAGAGCTGGACCTGAGTTGTTTTAGTCAACCCTAGCTGAGCACCACATTGTGAGGGAAAAATTCAGTCATTTTGGATATTACATCAGTCATACCAGCTGTTGTTCACATCATTTCAGTCATCATTCATCAGCAAAATGGAGAATAAATCATATTCTGACATGTTGCCAATATTCCAAAGACAAATCTGATTTTTACCAGAATATTTTGACAATTTTGCAAGGGTTTCAAGGGCAGATCAGACTTCACCAGCCAACCATACATCTTCAACCAGCCGCCATACCATATAGGGTTTCAAGAAAATTCATTAAAAATTATGTGGATGTTTCCAGCAGCAAATAGAGGTTTTTAGCATTTTTTGACATTTTTACAGCAGTTTGTGCCTTTGTCCCAGGCCATACAGTAGTTGTGAGTGATAAAAAAATAATAAAAAATTATTTTGTTGTTGTTTATCATCTCTCCACTTTCTGATCAACATTTGCAATAAAATAGAATAAATTTTAGAGGCTTTTATATTGCTGGAACTGTTGGTTTTTTCTTCTGAATCAGCATTAGGGTTTGCCACTTCTAATGCACAGGCAGATTCAGCCAACTAATACAGGAGGTTGCGTGAGCTCCTCCCCTTCACTTTTGGTTCTGCCGCACCAAGGGGGGTATCCCTATAACTCAAGATGTAACCTTGACTAGCTCAAAGATAGAAAGATCTAACTTGACAACAACAGGCAGAATACTCTCATGTATGGACCAAGATCTGTATGATAGATCACAAGGTGGGCAACGTTCTTGGACATATATGTCTGGTTAGGTATGAGAGCATGCAGGGGTTCCTACTTCTAATCCTACAACTAACAGGTGGAAGGATGAGATGGTTTGAAATAGTGTTTGGATGCAAACCTGGACCTGGTGTATAACCTCAACACAGAGCTAGATTGGTGCCTATCCAGGGCTTGGAGTCGGTAGACATACACCTGTGAATGATCAGCATGAATAGCTAAAACTAGATTTCAGGGGGATACACATGATACCTGCCTTACAGATATCTCCCAATACAGAGTGTTAAGCTGTCGATACTTATGGCATCCCTATTGCAGGAAGAAAGATACATGCAAAACTGGAGACAGAATCAGCATAACACATGCAAACATAACATTATTCATATAAGATTAACCATGAAATCAGTGGATTCATGCCAAAACGTACAACAGGAGATACATAAACTCACAAGTTTTGCTGCACAGAGCAACCAAAACCAGTTGTATCTTATTACAGAGCCAAAATGTCCAGTTTTCAACAACCTAAACAATGGTAACACAGTCTGCCTATATTGGCCAGAAAGTGTACCTCTAGCATTAATTACATGGTTGACCAAAAATCCCGCCAGATACACAGTATCAGAAAAATGGCGCTCAACGCATTACCAGATTGGCGCCCAAACATGAATGCAGTAGGTAGGGGAGGAGACAGGAAGAAACATCGAGCCCTGCGCCACTGTCCGTTGATGTACACCTTCAATCAGGTACCAAATCCGTCCATACCTCTGCAACCTTCGCCATTAATGCTCATCTACCTCGCAACCATCGGGAAAACATCAAACAGTGCATCGCAACCGTTTCCCGCCAAAATACCTCATCGTGATATTTGAAAATATGCAAGATCGAATTATCCCACATGCACCCCGCAGCAACCTCTTCAACACTTTATATACTAGGCCACGAGCATATATGATGTCGGTGCTTTTGCTCCCGATGACACTAGTATAAGCCTTCATCATCATCCTCCAACAGCATGATATCCTGTTGCTTGAAATATCACCCTGACGTCAGCATCATCATCGCAATATCACCTACATGATAATCGCCTTCATCGGCACAACCTGATGCATCGGAGGAAGATCCTCCTGCTTAGCCGATACCAAATGTCTGGCCGATGAACATCCTGATGACGTCACCGTCATATCCTGCTGACGTCATCAGCATATCTACCTATCGCGCACCTCCTCATATCCGGATGACGTCATCGTCATGTTTGCAAATATCGGGGGATCTCCACAAGATGATCAATGTTAGAAATATGACCCCCCCGGACCTTGATGACGTCCCCATACATCGGCATCAGGATGATATTCGGAAGATAACCGGATATTTGGAAATATCATCCTGATGCACACATATCATGCTGCACTGTAGCTCCACTATAAGATCGGGGTGATATATGAATATGTGACTGATATTTGAAATGATCACCCCCATTGGACAATGCATGAAGCCGACAGGCGAATATCTCCCTTCGGAAATATCATGATGCAGACAGGTAGAAAAACGGATATCACCCTGACATAAGAATGACGTCAGCATCATCAGGGTGATAAAACAACGAACATGAAGTGATAAAACAACATCAGGATGATCTTGACTAAGATCACCCGATGTTCAAATATGATGACCCCGATGAAGATCGGGTCATACTTAGGACTTTGCAGCAATCATCATCAGGATGATCTTAAGTAAGATCACCCGATGTTAGAATATCACCCCAGCGAAAGATCATGCTGACAGAAAATATGATGACCCTCGTAAGCAACATCAAGGTGATGTCTGGAAACATGATGATGATGACCTCCTCCAAAGAAAATATGATGCTGATGTTAAAACATGCTGAGGAGGCCCAAAGACTTAGAACTTTTTTGGATTTTTTGGGAAGGTGCCTGCATGAAAATTGCTAAAATAACCGACAGTGAATTCAGGCACCAACAGTGGCTCTGATTGGGGACGTGCAGGTGCAAGACTGCAGCGAGAACCCCAGATCTCTGGGATGCAGACCAGTCCCTTATCCATTGGGCACAGAGTCAAATACTACACCGACCTGCATCACCAAACACACTTGATGGCCTAAGGCCACCAAGAAAAGAAAAACATGTATCTCCCTTTGTCAAACACTTTGTTTTCATCTGCATACACTGGGTCAAGCTTGGAGATACTACAGAGATCCACCCACAAACAAATCTTGTCATCTGCATACTCAACCCTCTGATTTGGCTTGTCATTATCACCCCTGTGCAGATAACCTTCAACATCATGTGACATGTGGGTGCAGAATGTATCAAGCAATGCATACTCATATGGCATATAGCACTTGTCATCTATATTAGCAATATGCATTGCAACATGATCTCCTAGCTGGACTGAAAACTGAAAACACTCAAAGTCCACCATACAGCTAGGAAGATCAGAGCTCATTGTATCATATGCTGGCACATCAAAAGAAAAGCTTTCAAAATCACAATTGTGCACATCATGTACACAACAATCAGCAGCACCAGGCTGGAAAAGATCAGGCTCTGACACCTCTTTACAATCAGGCACATTTTTACAATCACTTACCTGATGTATGTTGTTTCCTCTTTCATCAGGATGAGAAATAGAATCCAAGTCAAAAACCATGTCAAGACCCTCACCATACTCAAATAGATCCTCATCACCATATGTGTCAAAAATGGGTGACCCAGGTGCATCAGTTTCATCATAGTATGCCATTTGTTCATGGGCAGCAGAGCATGCATCTTCATCACCAATGGATTCCGTTTGTGGAGGAGTATCAGCCTGTGTGTCATAAGCAAAACAGCCATCAATCAAAGAACAATCATGCTCTGCACTAGCACTTATTTCAATCTCTGACTGCTCTTCATGATCCTCATGTGTTTGAAAGGAAGGCAATGGGTCACACATGGGACTGCTTCTCTGTTTGCTTATATCTTCTCTGTCTTGAGTACAATACTCACAATTGTCTCCACAGGTCCATTCCAAAAATTGCTCATTGTTGTCCACAACCTCATTGTTGTTTTCATGGTCAGATGCCTCATCATTGCAATGGGAATCCTCATTAGTCCTTTCACTGGCATCCTCAACATTCATCTTTTCATCTTCACATGATGCCTTAATTATTTGGTCATTTGCAGCTTCACAACGATTTCTCACACCAAAGCCTGTGGACAGGGGTTTCAGCAGGTGCACATTTCTGATTTTTTCTATCTTTTCTATGAACTTGTATGCCATCTGCATACTTGTCACCTTGAAATCCCTCAGTATTGCACTAAAGCCCTCCTCAAAAGCTTCAAAGAATATGCCAACACAAGCTGAAATATCAGGTCTGAAACTTTTAGGGACATGTGAAAGGGCTACTGCAAACCTATGACTGAAATCAACACATGGCTCTTCATCTTGTTTTCTGATGTTCATCAATTCTGCAACAAGATCAGCAGGTTCTCTTGCGAATTCTTCCTTGAAACAGTCAGCAAGCTCATCCCAACAGGCAAAGGATCCTTTTGAAAAGCTCAAATACCAGTCTTTTGCTTTTGCATCAAAGGACCTAACAAAAAACCTCATCCACATATCCTCATCTCTAAATGAATGTTTTCCCATGAACTCATGAAAATTTTGAATATGTGCATTCCCATCACATACACTATGACCACTAAATCTGGGCATCTGACAGTATATCCTAGCAGGCATAGTTTCTACTTTATAATCAACCCATGACAAATCCAGTTGGTCATACAAAGGATCAAAAGCGCTGAGAAGAGGTTTAGCCTTCTGACTAGCAGACACAACAGGGTTACTGCTTTTTAACTGGGCCTGCTCAGCCTCTAAGAATATCAACCTATTTCTTATCTCTTCTATTCTTTTATCCAACATTTCACCGCTGAGTATGGGATAATTCATACTTGGATCCATAAAAATCTTACTCTTAGACATCCTTTCTCTGCCTAAGACCTAAGGCTTCCCCTGGCATCTAACTTATGCAGTAAAACAGCAAATATAAAGGGGAAGGAACAAGGTACCTTTTCTCATACAGATGTGGAAAAATGAACAACACATTTTTGTCACAACACACACATCAACTTTTCATGTGCACTTGAATTTTTTGCAGAGTCGCCACCTCTCCAGAGAGGACAAAATTTTACAGCAGCTGAAAGCTCAACAAATATGTTTCTGAGTTCATTCCACCAGCAGAGCAAAACTTCACCAGAGACTGCAGGATATCACTTTACATCAACATCCCCAGCAGAGTCGCCATTTTGTTGGTGACTCGGATGGGTCACAAATGTATTACTGGAGATGATTAGATATTACTTTTACTTCTCAATCCCCAGTGGAGTCGCCATTTTGTTGGTGACTCAAATGGGCCAAAGATATAACACTTTTTCATCAATTTTCTCCCCAGCGGAGTCGCCATTTTGTTGATTTTTTCTTCTGAATCAGCATTAGGATTTGCCACTTCTAATGCACAGGCAGATTCAGCCAACTAATACAGGAGGTTGCGTGAGCTCCTCCCCTTCACTTCTGGTTCTGCCGCACCAAGGGGGGTATCCCTATAACTCAAGATGTAACCTTGACTAGCTCAAAGATAGAAAGATCTAACTTGACAACAACAGGCAGAATACTCTTATGTATGGACCAAGATCTGTATGATAGATCACAAGGTGGGCAACGTTCTTGGACATATATGTCTGGTTAGGTATGAGAGCATGCAGGGGTTCCTACTTCTAATCCTACAACTAACAGGTGGAAGGATGAGATGGTTTGAAATGGTGTTTGGATGCAAACCTGGACCTGGTGTATAACCTCAACACAGAGCTAGATTGGTGCCTATCCAGGGCTTGGAGTCGGTAGACATACACCTGTGAATGATCAGCATGAATAGCTAAAACTAGATTTCAGGGGGATACACATGATACCTGCCTTACAGATATCTCCCAATACAGAGTGTTAAGCTGTCGATACTTATGGCATCCCTATTGCAGGAAGAAAGATACATGCAAAACTGGAGACAGAATCAACATAACACATGCAAACATAGCATTATTCATATAAGATTAACCATGAAATCAGTGGATTCATGCCAAAACGTACAACAGGAGATACATAAACTCACAAGTTTTGCTACACAGAGCAACCAAAACCAGTTGAATCTTATTACAGAGCCAAAATGTCCAGTTTTCAACAACCTAAACAATGGTAACACAGTCTGCCTATATTGGCCAGAAAGTGTACCTCTAGCATTAATTACATGGTTGACCAAAAATCCCGCCAGATACACAGTATCAGAAAAATGGCGCTCAACGCATTACCAGATTGGCGCCCAAACATGAATGCAGTAGGTAGGGGCGGAGACAGGAAGAAACATCGAGCCCTGCGCCACTGTCCGTTGATGTACACCTTCAATCGGGTACCAGATCCGTCCATACCTCTGCAACCTTCGCCATTAATGCTCATCTACCTCGCAACCATAGGGAAAACATCAAACAGTGCATCGCAACCGTTTCCCGCCAAAATACCTCATCGTGATATTTGAAAATATGCAGGATCGAATTATCCCACATGCACCCCGCAGCAACCTCTTCAACACTTTATATACTAGGCCACGAGCATATATGATGTCGGTGCTTTTGCTCCCGATGACACTAGTATAAGCCTTCATCATCATCCTCCAACAGCATGATATTCTGTTGCTTGAAATATCACCCTGACGTCAGCATCATCATCGCAATATCACCTACATGATAATCGCCTTCATCGGCACAACCTGATGCATCGGAGGAAGATCCTCCTGCTTAGCCGATACCAAATGTCTGGCCGATGAAAATCCTAATGACGTCACTGTCATATCCTGCTGACGTCATCAGCATATCTGCCTATCGCGCACCTCCTCATATCCAGATGACGTCATCGTCATGTTTGCAAATATCGGGGGATCTCCACAAGATGATCAGTGTTAGAAATATGACCCCCCGGACCTTGATGACGTCACCATACATCGGCATCAGGATGATATTCGGAAGATAACCGGATATTTGGAAATATCATCCTGATGCACACATATCATGCTGCACTGTAGCTCCACTATAAGATCGGGGTGATATATGAATATGTGACTGATATTTGAAATGATCACCTCCATTGGACAATGCATGAAGCCGATAGGCGAATATCTCCCTTCGGAAATATCATGATGCAGACAGGTAGAAAAACGGATATCACCCTGACATAAGAATGACGTCAGCATCATCAGGGTGATAAAACAACGAACATGAAGTGATAAAACAACATCAAGATGATCTTGACTAAGATCACCCGATGTTCAAATATGATGACCCCGATGAAGATCGGGTCATACTTAGGACTTTGCAGCAATCATCATCAGGATGATCTTAAGTAAGATCACCCGATGTTAGAATATCACCCCAGCGAAAGATCATGCTGACAGAAAATATGATGACCCTCGTAAGCAACATCAGGGTGATGTCTGGAAACATGATGATGATGACCTCCTCCAAAGAAAATATGATGCTGATGTTAAAACATGCTGAGGAGGCCCAAAGACTTAGAACTTTTTTGGATTTTTTGGGAAGGTGCCTGCATGAAAATTGCTAAAATAACCGACAGTGAATTCAGGCACCAACAGGAACTAAGCATTTTATCCACCTAGGGTTTAGGGTTTGATGACATCAGCAAAATAAGGGTTTGAAAATTATAATCAGTTTGTGTACTTGCAGTTTGAATTGATTTTGTTTCATAAAATCCAAAAACAATATAATAAAACATTGCATGTTTCCGTTTGGGGACATTACAGTGGTATCAAAGCTTTGATCTTGCCAGCCTGCAGAGTTATATCTAATTTTTAATGCAACATAACAGCAAATCAGAGAGAAAGATCTATGAATCCAATTGCAGATATCCTGGAGCATGCATAATTATTCAAAAGAAGTGCCCAAACATGTATTGATATCTAATAATTATTCAAGAAGTCTAATGTTATCTCCAGTTACCTGCCATCTGGACTACCTATATAACAAGATAGGATTACCAAAACGATTTTGAACCAAACAGTTACCTGACATATGGATTTTGAACCAAAGTAATATGTATGCTAGGAAAATCTGGCTAAAGATATAGAGATATATCTGACTATTTGCAAAAAGTGTTACAGAGTTAATTAAGAAAATGAATACCTCCAAGAGGAAACCTTGTGCATTTGTCGGTGCCTAATAACAAGTGGGAAAATATGTCCATAGATTTTCCTACTCAAGTACCTTAAACCCCAAACATTATTATCAAATTATAGCAGTTATGGGTAGACTAAGTAAAGAAGCAGTGAATGGTGAGCTAGAAGAAGGAGCTGAATACACGGCTGAAAGGAGAAAAGCAGATTTGCAAATTGCTGGTAAGATCAGATTCAGTCTCAAAATGAAAGGAGTACATAGTCAGAGGAAGGGAGCACCTTCAGAAGAGAATAAGGACAGAGTAGCAGAGGTAAGGACAGAGCAGCAGGATGATGGGAGCCAGTCAAAAGGCGAAATGTTTTGCCTACAAAGGGTTTTTCTCAAATCCCCCAGATCCAAGGCACCGGTCCCTGATATAAATTTGCACTTGCATTTGGAATAGGATTCTGCTGGGAGAAGAATTTACTAGACCTGCAAAAAAGCCTCTAATATCTTCCATGGTTGTGTCCCTGGCCATCCCACCATTCTGGAAACGCAGGTGGGGATGGGGGAATTAGTTTCAAAGGGGGGGACGCATCCCTGTGTAACATAGCAATTTTTCCTATTGTATGCAAGTATCTAGGCAGGATGATTGGCAAAACAAAAATCCTGCACTACTCTACAGATTAATAATATAACAGAAATAATTTAAGTATTCCCATTCTCATATGCCCCTTCTAAAGACACCTTTTCTCCAAGCTAGAACATTAAATCTGTAAAAGCTACTCATGATAACTATCTTGTGCAAAAGATTTTTTGACCTTCATGCTGCTGTATATGAGCTTATACGTTTGTGAAAAGTTCAAATATAAAGTAGCTCCCTCTTTCTCCAGAATGTACTTATTTAGTTAAGAAATAAGTACTATGCTAAAACTTAGTATGAAAGATGAACCGCCTAAGCTGAAACAATAAACAAAATATAATAACTTGTGTCTATATTTTATGTAAGAAAGAAAGAAAAATAACTGGGCATACCTGATCAGACTTCTTTGCCCTGATAAGTGCTTTCATTAAAGTCGTATATGTGACAACATCTGGTTTGATGCCCTTCAACCATGAAATATCATAGCAAACAAGCTGAATGAGCTTGAAGTTGAACCATCCTTTTAAAATAATTTGACTTGTATCCAAAGATAGAATGGCTCTAGAAGCAAATGACAAAAAAACAAGATATATAGACTTCATGCAAACCTGAGAAAAACTATATACATAAAGAAATACAACGAGAAAATTTCTAGTCCACCAAGCAAAGTGCAAAAGAAACCACATATACAGATGAAATATGGTGAAGCAAATAATAAGTTAAATAGATATTTACTTTCAGACAAGGCAGATACAGATAAGGAAGCATCCAAGAAACAATAATACTTTAATGATACACAAGGCTACAAAACCACAAGGTAAAGGCAATTGATGGATGACATACTCTTTTCTTCATATACTCAAACACCCAAAATGCCTCCAAATGTCTTCCAGCCACTGCAAATGCGTTTATCAATAAGTTAAGCATTAAAAGATTAGGCTCTACCCCCTCAGCTTCCATAACTGTAAAAGCATTCACAGCTTGTTCGCACATGCCCTATAAACAAGGTAAAAGCATATGTTAAGTATCGTATGGTCAATGATAAATTAACTAGACTCTAACCAACTTCCTAACAAATGAATTAGTGGTCAATAAGAAACAAACTAGACATCAACTAACTTTCCAACAAATGAACTTGAAAAGAATTAATTGAGTCCAAGTTTTAGTCCTTTTAATGTCTCAACAATTTTTATTAATCATGTAATGAGTATAGTTTGGGACTGCATTTGTATCTCTTCTTTGTGGATAATCTTTTGTCAAGATCCAAGTATACTGAAGGTAAAAGTCCCAGAGAATCTAATGAATACAATGCTCATGTGTGATACATTACTAGAATGCCTTTCCATCCTTGGGAAGTACACCACTATCAATTGGTGGCTTATTGTATATCTAATAAATCATGCAGCTAGTAGGCACACATTATAGAGGATATTAATATCCATATACACTCGTTAGTGCCAATCTCATCATGTGGCACAACTTTTGCCATTACTGCTTCCAAATCCCCTTACTGAGGCTAAAATTAGAATTTTAATATATATGGGCACTTGACTTTCGCATAAAATTAGAGCCTGACATTAGTGACTTCAAACCCCCTTTACCAGTGCTAAGATTTAAGATTTTATACCTGCCAAAACATGCATGATGATGGAGTTTGTGCCAAACCAGCCACAAGCTCGTACATTTCTGACCTATATTTGTCATCATGCAAACCTTCTGGACCTCCCTTTACAAGTAACCATTCATGAAGTATAGGTACAAGGCCCACATGTAGCACAGATATTACATATATGCCAAGCCAATGGATAAAGTGACAAGTAATAAGATTTTTACCATAACAAGTTTCTATGTTAATGACATAAAGGGCATTAAACAACTAGCTATGGGGTATAATTCTTATGATCATCATCATCCACTAAACCCTCCTATGAAGCATGCAAAATTTCATATCAACAACTCAACCATTTTCCAGAATGCATCCCTTAAGATCCTCCTTAGACAGGCTATTATAGTTCACAATAGTGCATTGATGAGATTACAATCAGATTTAAAACTATCCATAGAAGAAATACATATGTTATACTAGGAAAGAGTAATGTGCCAAATTATTTGCAGATTCAGGTGTTAATTCTTACCAAAATGATTTGATATTGTGGATAAGATGCCTCACATTACGTCCATGCTCTAGAGGACTACTTAAATCTCATTCCAACAAAAAGAAAACATTTTCACAAGAAAAACAAATGCAAGCTTTTTCCAGCGACCAATCACCTCCCAAACCTTGTAGAAGAAACCAGCAATGATTCCTATTGAACCCAGTAACACTCATGGGTTTCAATTTAAACCAATCATTTGGCACAACCACTATTTGGGTCCATATTTTGGGCATTGACACCCTATTGAATTAGTCAAAAAATCGCCACAATATCTCATCACAGATTCACAACCAAATGAAAATTTGAGGAAGGATAAAATCAAACCAGTTAAACATCGTTGCTAAAATTTACCCTCTATAAAGCCTACAATCGTGTATGTATCAGTGTCAAACCTTCTAGACATTGCTAGGGAAAAGTGTGGACATGTACGCACTATGCAAGGTATATATAGCAGCATAACACAAGGACCTGTGAATTTTTATAGGACAGACCTTGAGGTGATATTACAGTCCTAAACTGGTCTTTGAATCCCTTACACAGATCTCTTCAATCCTGTGTTCCACGGCGTTCCAGGGACAGGGACGGGGACGGGGACAGGGACAGGGGGACAGCAGGGGACGTGTTTCGGGGACGGCAGTCTGAGGGCCATTTTTTGGGGACAGCAGGGGGACAGTGATATATGAATTTTTCAATATATATATATGAATTTTTCAAAATATATTATATATAGAGAGAGAAAGAGAGAGATATGTCAATAATTGATAACAACAATATCAATATGTGAATAAATCATGACAGCAGTAGTATAACAACAGTATAAAGTAGTATAAAGTATAACGGTAGTATAACAGCAGTATAGACAGCATTAAAATTAATCATGAGATTCATGACAGCAGTATTAAAGCATTTCGTTGTTCAAATTCTAAAATTGAAGTTCAAAATTAAAGTTAAACTCAGTCTCAAACTTCAAATTACAACAATACATGCCTCATTCCTATTCTCGTAAAATGCCTTCGTGAAAAAGTTTGTGACTTGGACATTTGTGCTGCAATGGATCAACTCAATTGGTTAATTTGTTTATTCTGCACTTGTTCCTTGATATGGTGACAATGAACCTCTATATGCATTGTTCGGTAATGAATGACTAGACTTCCTAATAGTGCTCTGAAGGTATCAAGCTTTTTTAATATTAAAAGTGTGATTTTTCTTTTAAATGATGTTTTAAACTTTGGTTGGCATAGGGGATGTCTGGCCGTCTTGGGGATGGCCAGGCGTCCCCTAAACGTCCCTGGCCGTCTCGAGGACACCAGACGTCCCCTAAACGTTTTCCGTCATCCCCTAATTTGGGGACGCAGTTGGGGACGTTTCCTTTTTTTTGTTTTTTGGGGATGCCAAGGGGACGTCCCTTGCTGTGTACCCATCCCATAAACGCCATTGGGGACGGGGACGTACCTGTGAGGATCGAGGATGCGTCCTTGTGTATCCAAGATTCAGTCACCTTTCTAGGAAAGGAGGACGATCAACAAGTTCTCAAATAAGCCTTTAACTTCATATTAGACCTACACCAAAGCGTTAGAAGAATGATAGTATATTACATGAAGCACACATTGGAATGTGTGCACACTTACTTAACATTGGGTGGGGATATTATATTGGTTATAACTTACATTGTGTAACATACTTTATTAGACATAACCAATGTATAAGCCATTAATACATTAACCATGTCTAATACCACCCTCCCTTAATGACTAAATTGGAGAGTTTAAACACAAGTTACAACTCTCTTTTATAGATTTTTGTGAACAAAAGGGTTCTCCCTAGAAAAATTCCCACACACATAGAAGTTAAAATGGCAATTGTTCAGTTTAGATTCTATATTTGCAGAGCTCACCGTCGGTGGACACTACTTCAGTCGTGGTCCCGACTAGGTCGCTACAACGATTGCAGTCATGTTCGCCTCTATTTTCCTATCAATTTTTGTTTCTGAAACTACCTCTGTATCTAAATTCATTTTACTGTTCAAGTTTCTCTTTATTATACATTTTCTAGATCTAATATGGATCAAACATTTGTCAAAATCATCAAAATTTATAAAAGGTCTAATTTTTGTTTTGAGGACTATCTTGCCACAATTCAAATACTTAGCAATAGTGAGTATTTTACATAGTAACAAAAAACCGGAAAAAAACGTAGTTATACACGTTTAAACATACCTGCCCCTTGTTCGGTGTTGTTCTAACTCGGGTTGTCCCTTTTTTTCATTAAACCGGTCAAACCCCATCAAAACCAAGTTTAATGATTTTCGTTCTGATATTTGAGGGTTAAAAACGATGGCACTGTTTGTTGTTTTGTAGTTCTCATGTGCCACAAAAGGAAAGAACAACAAATATGATGGGTGGCAGATTCCACACTAGGGATAGGCAATGCCAAGTTCGAATGCACATAGCAATGGGAGAAGTTGAACAAGAGGCCATGGTGAAAGACCACACTAATAGTCAGAACTGTAATTCCAGTAGTCAAAAATTATAAAGTTTACCACATTTGTTTTAGGTTTCTAAGTAAATATGCAACGATAAGTTTATCATAATAACAATAACATTTACATTTTGTTGGAGGGTTTTATATCAAACCCACTAAATCGTTTAGCTACTAGATACGGGAGCACGAACCTTAGGCTAAAACCTCTTCGGCTGAGAGCCAAGGATTGAGGAGTATCCATTCTGCCAAACTTGCCCGAGGCACAATCCCGGCCTCATTCCTTATGGTGTCGAGGCCTTACACTCAGCAAGACTTGATCCCTAGTGGGCTCATTCAAAACCATTCAACTTCACCAATAGACTAAGGGCCCATTGACAACAATTACATTTTTGAAATATATTAAGTTTATAAAATGCATCTCTTTAGAGCATTTTTATAATTATTATAATTATTAATTATAATGCCCTTATAACATTATTAAAGTTTTTAATATTTTAGCTTTATATATTATCACATACATTTTACTTCTGTATAGATATTTATAAATTTATATTATACATTTATATATATTATATATAATAATATAATAATAATTTAGCTTTATATATATTTTTTTGATCTGTAAGAAAGTCTTTTTATTAAAACATAGAAAATAAGGAACAAAAGCCCAACCTAGCCAAGAATGAAGAAGAGAAGAGAGCCACAAAACTCTCAGGAGAAGAGGAAAAGCCTAAGAGAAACTAAAGAAAGAAAGAGAGGTACAGACCCCTGAAAGAGTCCAAAGAGAGTCCAATTACAAAACACACCAGGCCTTAAGCCTAGACCCAAAGAAAAAGAAACCTAGGCTTTTTTGCCATGCCGTGAAAGAAGAGCCTCCATAGACCATTGAGAGCCCTCTTCCACAGCATCCATTCCTTCAATACGGAGTTTCTCTGCATCTGATTTTCGTCCTTTCTTTTTCGTAGTCCCGCAATCAAGTTTGGATTTGCTACAATCCCTTTGGACAATCCAAAGAATCCGAGGGGGAGCCAGAACAAAATCCTGTTCGAAATGATCAAAATTCTCTCCTCCAGATCCTCTAAGAAAGGATAAGTGTCCTCCGAGTCGGAGCCTTCCTCCTAAGAGACAGGAAGGGAAACATCTGCATTATTGAAAACCGGGGCAGCAAGAGGAGGAGAGAAGGGCACAACAGGAGGGACGGGAACAGACCCAGGAACTGGGTTAGAGGAGAAGAACTTCCCATGATTCCGCCAAATGAAGTCAGCGTCAGGAACTCTAGACTTTTTCACCCATTTTTTGAGGTTGATATATCGTGTACCAATTAGACACTTAGCAGTGCAAGCCTCAACTTTATGTCCCAATTTGTTGCAGCAAAAACACCTAAAGGGAAGCCCCTAGAAATTCAAAAATTGTGTCCAAGTGCCCATAGATGAGTGTATTCGAATAGAATGAGAGAGTGGTTTGGAGATGTCCACCAAAGCACATACCCTGATATACCTGCGTGAAGGAACAACCTCCTCCGAATCAATCTTAACAAAAACACCCACCTGGTTGATCAGATTTTTAATGAGGTCAGAGGATCACATAACAAGAGGCAAATTGTAAAGCCTAATCCACATGGGGATGTTTGAAACCACGACTGTGGCAGGGTCAAAAAAAGGTTTCCAAGGGGATAGAGAAATGTCGGAGTTCCCAAAAAACCAAGGGCCATTTTGCACCACGAAATTGCAGTCCTCAATCGAGTTGAAGGAAAATAGGAAAAAACGAAAATCCAAAGGATCAACCACAGGGAGGGAGAGATTGTTCCAAGTGTGATGAGCGGCTTAGCCCAATCTAAAATTGAATCCAAGGATGGACGCCTGCACATGAACCTCAAAACTAAAGAGCGAGCACCAATATCAGCAGAGATCTCATTGATGCAATCGTCAGAAATGAGTAGGTCAGCTGGTTCATCGGTGAAGGCAACCTCTGCATTGCCAATAGAAAAAGAAGAGCCCTCAGAACGCTAAACATGCTCCAAATTGGGAGAAGTCGAAGGAGTCGTCGACACTTTGGGAGAAGGGCACGGGTTTGTCTGTCGTATCTGAGCCAAACAGAAGGCATTACATTCATGGTACAGATTTGCCCTATTTCTGCATTTTGCCAAGGATTCGGCAACCGGATCAAAGGGTTCAGCCACCGTCATTTGCTCCATGCCCTTCCCAGAACCCAGAGGGTCAAACCCCGTAGCAGGGGTTGCCACGCATGAGGGTTGATGTGAGAGGGAGCCAGCGGCAGACCAAAGAGAGTACCGGTTCCTCCCATCCCCCTCCTCCGTGCAACCAAGCCTCTTCTTGCCATACGCAGCTTTCTTGCCTCTGATCGCAACCTTGTTCCTCGCTCCTGACCGCAGCACCTTCTCACCAGCGCTCGCATCCACTCCAGTGTTAGCAACATCGCGAGGGGAAGCAGAGCCCTCGCACATTTCGCCGTGCCTTGTGAAAAAGAAAAAAAAAATTGGGGGTAAGCTCCCTCAATTGTTGATGCGGTAGAGGGCAACCCTGAAAGGTTTGAACCTGGATTGTTAGCACTACAGGCAAGAAGCCCCGCTATTTCACCACAGGATCTCCCCTAGGTAAGGTCCCTCAATTGTTGACGCGGTAGAGGGCAACCCCACGAGGTTTGAACCTGGGTTGTTGGCACTACAGGCAAGAAGCCCCACCATTTCACCACAAAGTTTCCCCAAATTTAGCTTTATATATTATATATTATAATATTTATTAAAAAAATGTGGCAATGTGCCTAGTTATAAAAAGCCATGGGTTTTTGTAATGTTAATGTACCCAATTGGCACTTAGCCAAGTCGTGAACAATTAGCCTATTCCTGAGTTCCCGTAGGCTATTTGGTATGGTTAGGGGACTCCATGTTTCTTGGAGAGCACAGGTTCAATTCTTTTTTATTCCTTTCTTTGGCATTGAGTTTAGTTGGTGTTTAGGATCACAATGATGCTTTCTGAAGCATTTTCAAGCTTCCGATTTTTTCTCCAAACTTCTTATAGTAAGTCACCCAATTGGCATCATTTTTCATCCCAAACCTCCAGGATCATGTTGGTATGGTTTATTTTACAATTCGCTTCAGTTTGGGATTTTTGGCAAGTTTGGTGGATTATTGAGCTATTTAATTATTGAATTCACTTAGGTTTTTTAAAGTTGAAAATATTTAATGATGACTTAAGTGTAATAGCTCATTGGAAAGGTAAAGTGATTTATTAACTGATTAGGCACATTAAAGTGAGCGCCTTGACATGGGAAAAGGGGGAATTATTGAAGTCAGTGAAAAGTTAATTATTTTGAATTTTCAAAAAGAAATATATTCCCATATAACCTAAAAGTGCCTATATAAGGAGATTGAGAGCTCATTGTTGGGGTTATGCTGAAGATTTCTTAATGTTATGCTGTCAGATTGAACCAACGAGTTCTTCCATTCCTTCTTGAGGACGAAAACCCTCTTGGAGAAGATCCATTTCGGTGGTGAAAGATCCTCCCTAGCTGATTGAGGTGGTTTCGCACAGAGATCACATTTGGACTAAAATGGAGATTGATGTTTACTAATCAAATTGTCTGATATTTTTGGTATGCATTTATGATCTTTTGGTGTGGTAATTTCAGTTATATTAATGCTGATATCTTTTGGAGTTTATAATGCAAACTATAGCAGGTCATGCAGCTGCAATGGCATCATATAATGCTCAGATGTCTAAAAAACCCTTAGTGCTAAATGATATAAGTGTTTAGAGCAGGATGCAAGGATTGAAGGGAATTTATATTGCAGATTAGGAGTGAATTTATTAGTTAGCACTGCAGATTTCTGGCTGTACCTGCTGGTGCAAGGCCGTACATGCTCGAGGAAGGGTGTGTGAACTCAGAAAGCAATCCGCCCCTATTTCATTGCAACAAAATGCTTGTTGTTGGCGCCAAGGATAGTAGAGGTGGTAAAAACCTGTTTGGGAGTGGGTTTTCATGGTGTGTGAAGGAGAGTTCAAAGTTTTAGGGCTGCTGTTATGATTTTACAGTGCTGCTACAGCAACTCAGACTTGCAACAGCAAAGATTATCAGTGGGTTCCAGTGCATTCAGACATACAGATATAGCTTTGGTGTGGTAAAACATTGTTGTTTTAGTTTGGGTTATTGATTCAAGCTTTCCATCATTTTCTGAGGTGAATTTAGATAGATTTCTTATGTTGCAGCAGTGATCAGATAGAAAAATCAGAATTAGTTGATGATATTGCAGCCTCTATTTCTCATTGTGATTATATTTCATAGTTGCAATATTTGGTGATTGTAACCCTTGGATGGCAGTACCGCCAGTGGAATTGTTTTCTCTCTTGTTCATGTTCTCACCCCACTAAATAAGTGGTTTCCATTGTAAAAGGCTTCCCGCTGAATAAGTGGATGTGCTTATGCTTTATTTTCAGTACTCCCATTGAATAAGTGGAAGTTGTTATTTGTTGCAACAGTATTTTATTTTGCTAAGTCTAAAGCACTTGTATGCTCTCACCTTGCCCATATCAGGGACTAGGTGATCAGAAGGGTGTGGAAGAATCTGACTGTTGCATTTCATTCACTAGTGTTGATTTTCAAAAAAAATTAGGGGTGTTATATTACAGTTTTTGCCTATAAACATTTGGAGTTTTTCTTTCTATGTTTTTATGAGTATTTAGCATCTTTTAATTTGTCATTTTTTTCCCATGTTTTTCCCATTTTAAACCCATGTAATTGAGTTCCATTTAAACTTTTGGGTTGCTGTGTCATTGGTGTGTATGTATAATGTGACTATGGTATTTTATGACTTCAAACATTGCAATTTTGGCTGGTTAATTTTGTGCTTTAGGCAAAACCACATTTTTTATTTGGCAATGATTGACAATCATTTTGACCTAGAGAAAATCAATTTTCAGAAATTTTTTGACTAAGAATTTCTAAATGAATTGACTTGACAGACAATAAAAAATCTCCTTTACATACTTAAATTACAGTTCAAGAAAATTCAATTCTGGATTATCAAATAATTTTGAATTTTAAATTCTGGGAAATTACTATTTATTTCTGTCCACCAATTTTCTGCGCTTTTCTGTGTCCTAAACACAAATTTTCTGCACTTTTTTGTGTCCTAGCCACCAATTTTATGCACAAATTTCATTGTGCTTTGTACTCTACTGTTTCTGTACTTTGCTCTTCCCTTTCTACATGCTGCTCTACCCCTGCATACTGCTTGCACTGCTCTTCCTCCTGTTTTTATTCTACCTGTGGGCAACCCTGTCAAACACTAGCAGTGATTTTCTGCTTTGAAATCCTAGCAGCAATTTTCTGATGCTATTCAAAGATCAAGAACTAGTCTAAATCTTGCTCCAACATACCCATCTAGGGCTTCCTCAATGCTCTAGACTGGTTCAGTCTCCAAAGCTCTGATTCCAAATGTTGGAAGAATGAAGGCACAAAGAATGAGAGAATACTCCGAGGCACACATTGAAACATGGTCGCACTTATTTATCATTAAGTGGGGAAGTTACTTTATGTAAGTTACTTTATTAGACATAATTAAGGTATAAGCCATTACTACATTATAAACCTCATGTCTAGCCTTAGTTCAGGTCCAACCTCATATCTAAATTTACTTAATGATGGTATAAACAAGACATGTTGATAAGCTACCTACCATCAATAAGGTGAATGAGATGGGGAGAACACCAAATAAAAATTACTGTTTTACTTTTTTTAAATGAGTGATGGGTAGAACACTGAGACAAAACTAGCTCTTTTGATAAGTGTACATGGAGTTAAGGGCCTCAAAACCATTGTAGTTTTAGGCAACACCCCTTTAAAAAATTTAATGTTTATCAAAACATCCACTAAAATTGTATTTATGATTCCTACATATTAATCTATTATGGAATTGTTTAAAAACTCCCCTAATAAGTAGACTGCTTGTGCCATGGATCGAAAACTCGCCGAAAACTCATCTGACCCGTGACTACTTGCGAGCTGCAAACTGGGCCAAGTAACTCATCCGTTTACTCACAGGTGAGTATCAGCAAGTTGCAGGGAGGAATGCCACGAGTATTTGACGAGTCAGAGTCTGCAACTCGACCCCGTGTTTGCAAATTGACCTGCACATGGAACACACTAAAAACGCAATATTTTCTCTTCTTAAGCCCTCCACACACTCACTTCTCACTCACACAGCAACCATTTGCCTTTGAGCTCTTCTTGTGACAATTTTAGGAAATTGTAGAAGCAAGATTTCAGAGATTTTCAAAGATCTCTTAGGTATGTTTTTTTTCTTAGTTTTTTTTCAAATTTTTTCTAATTTGTTTTACATTTCTAAATTTTTTCAAGCATTTAGAAATGTAATTTACATCTACATATGTATTTTACATGCATTTAAATTCATCTATGCTAGCTAGGATCCTGCACTTCTGAATTATTATTTTTTTCAAAGCCAAGTTCTGCATTTTTTTATTTTTTCAATGCTAGAGTTTGCAACAAATAAATTAGTTTTTTATTTTTTCAATTCAATGGTTTGCACTTTGTATCCAAGGGCATCAGAAAGTGGAAATGGAAGCCAAAGTGTTGGAAACAAGGATGCCACTTGAAAGCATGGCATACTAGGACCAACCTTGGAACTGGTCATTTGCAAATATTGTGGATTGTTAATGAATGGAGGCATCAATTGCCTCCAGTACCACGTTGCAAGGATTACTGGCTGCGATGTCAAACTTGTGTCTGAACATTGATGTCATATCCCCGCCTGATAAAGACAGAGATCATTCGATAATAAATCAAGAAGGAGTTTAATTAAATTAAAGACTTAATTTATGATGGAGGCCAACTTCCCTAAGATGAAATATGGCCGACTCATGTATGAAGCGCCCTATTTAATAGATGTTATGCGATTAAAAAATATGAAAAGTGTGAATTGTTCATAAAGGCATCGATTAAAAGAGAAAGAGGTGCAATTTGTTATGATAACTAGGGGTTGCGATCAGTCATACCACTTCATAAAAGACAAGTCCTTTGGGAAGGTATAAGAGGGAGATGATGAGAAGGTTTGAAAGCATCAATCAATCAAGGAACTATTATTGGGAATATAAAAGAAGCAGAATTAAATATAAGGGCAGAAAGGAATATATCAGCGGTGATATATTTTCAACTGTGAACAGCAGAGGTATTATTGATAACAGCAGAGATACATATATGAATCAAGAAATATTTATTTGAAGTATAAGAGCAGAAATAGATAAATAAGAAGAGCGGGCAGCATTAATTACAGAAGATATTGGTATTATCACAGCAGCACTGCCATATACAGTAACAGCAGGAATATATATTGCAACTAAACTTATCAAGAGGTACTTTATACTACCCATTTTACCCAATGAGTCATCACATTTGGAATGAATGTGAAAAGCAGCAATGGTCCCTTCATCAAGTTGGCCACCCCACGTTGGATGGACGGGTGTTTCTGCCACTTGTGGGCCAAGGGGGTAAATCATCCGGAATGGATGTACCCACCCTTGGGCTTGATTGAGAAGGACAGAGAAATGCATATTAAAGGACATGCGGTAGTACTAGTCCCTTCATCAAGTAGGCCACCCCAAGTTGGATGGACAGGTGTTTCTGCCACTTGTGGGCCAAGGGGGTAAATCATCCGGATGGATGTACCCGCCCTTGGGCTTGGTTGAAGAGGACAGACTCACAGCGCCCTATAGGCTTTCTCATAGAATTTCATTGTGTGGTTGACCATTGGGAATAACCTTGAAATGATTATATGTCTGCTTCGTGTATGATGTGTATACTTTGTGCTTGTTAATATTTGTATTGAACTCATTAATAATTATGCTATGATAGATGAACTTAATATGAATGATAGATGAATTTTAATATGAATAATGCCATGAACTGATTATTATCTAATTTATTGATCTTTAATATTTCTAATGTCCCTTTCTAGTGATTATTATTGTATGCAGGTAAAGAAATCAGGAATATCCAAAAAGGAGAAATTACAATTGAGCCAAAGGTTGTATAGGAGATGATTGTGTCCAAAGGTTGAGCCAAAGGTTGTACAAGCGATGGATGTGGCCCGCGCTTTGACAGAGAAAAAAAAAATGGGGAAGATGAAGATAACCGCAACCATAACAATAGTAATAAATCCCAACATGGCACAAGAATTAGAGGCAGAAACAGATACAAAGATTTTGGGCTCCTCCCCTAATCCATGAATTTGCAACACATCCACTTCATTGAGCTCCAAAAAAATGCAATCACAAAGATTTTTCATTCCATGGACCACGCCAAATTTGCAACCTTTGCTTTAAGGCATAGGTTGGAACAAGGAGATGCATGACATAATTGTTTGTACAAATTTTTGGTACTACAACACACCCTTCCATTCAACGTGCTAAGAAGCCCATATTGGTAGAAGGAGACACCTAGTCCACATGACGTAAGTGGGTCATTGCTAAAAAAACAGTGGCAAATACAGAGACAAATGTGGAAGAGCAAAAGAAATATTGGCACAAGAATGGATGAACAATACTATTAAATAAGTGGACAGATGGAAGGAATCACTCACTCGTCAACTTTCTAGTGGCTTTAAATTGTTAGATGGTATTCTTGAGGTCCATCAACACCTCTAACAAAGTAACGAATGTTGAGACTTAGTCAAATGTTCAAGGAGGTTGTCTTAGAAGTTGGTAAGGAAATGTGGTCCAAGTTGTGACAGATAATGCAACAACATATGTGGCAGCAAGGAAAATACTTGAGGAGAGGCACCCAACACTTTTTTTGAGCCATTGTGTTGCCCATTGCATTGATCACTTATTGGACATAGGCAAACTTGATTGGGTGAAATTCACAGTAGAAGATATCGGGAACATCACCAAGTACTTCTACAGTCACCCCAAGGTGCTTTGCTTGATGAGAGATCACACCAAGCAAGAGAGCTTGCATAAGTACGTACCGCATGGTTTGCAACTAACTTCATC
Organism: Cunninghamia lanceolata; assembly: GCA_027924645.1. Lineage (NCBI taxonomy): Eukaryota > Viridiplantae > Streptophyta > Pinopsida > Cupressales > Cupressaceae > Cunninghamia > Cunninghamia lanceolata. The sequence goes on along the minus strand of BSBN01000847.1, from coordinate 3,997,710 downwards.
ACCTTGCTAAGCATTTATGGTTTGCTAGCTTCTTTAAAGCAGGGATGTTTGTGAGCCAACAACGGATGATTCTTCTTAGTCAAAGAAGATGAATGGATGGAGGGTCAAGAAAACAATTTTTGATGATGTCTTCATGAAGAGTGCCAATGAGATCATCAAGTTAACTTCAAACTTCTATTTAAATTCATTTTTTATAAATTCTAATTACTAGATATTGTTCAATTTTATTGAGTTTTATTTTTAATTCCAACTTTAATTTGTTTGTAGATGTCAGAGCCTTTAGTCAGGGTTTTGCACTTGTTGGATGGGGAGCAAAATCCAATGGGTACCTACATGAGGCCATGGGCAAGGCCAAGGAGACCATCCAAAAGCATTACAAAGGAGATAGAAGAATATTCAAACACATTTGGAACATTATTAATCGAAGGTGGAACAATCAACTTCATCAACCCATTCATGTAGTGGTGTACTATCTCAACCCAAAAAATTTATACAAAGAGGACTTGATGGCTGCTGATGGGGAGTTTATGGAGGGCTTCACAACATGTATGGAAAGGATGATGCCTGAGGATGAGGTCAAGGACCAAATTATTGTAAAGTTGCAGCAATACAAGCATGTACAAGAGAGGTTGTTCTCTTCACCCCAAGCTGTCTAAGGGAGAACCACCAAAGCAGCAAGTAATGACAGATCTCAGTCTTCACTTCACTTCAAATCTTTAATGTGTGCAATTCATGCTTACTTACAAACATGTGAATGTCCTTTTTGTAGCTAATAGGTGGAAAGATTGAGTCGCAAAAACCCCAAATCTTTAAAAGCCACTAAATATATATTATTGATCAAGTAAATCATACAAAGCATAGACAAAGTAAAGGTATCTGATAAAAAAAAAACTCAGACGCTACAAAATTAATTTTCTGAAAAAATTATAGGAGACCATGGGCCTAGATTTAAACTTAGTGTAAGGGGCGACAACTGCCTCAGACAAAGTAAAGGTATCTGATAAAAGAAAACCTCAGACGCTACAAAATCAATTTTCCGAAAAAATTATAGGAGACCATGGACCTAGATTTAAACTTAGTGCAAGGGATGGCAACTGCCTCAAAAGGAGATAGAAAGGAAGATAAAATTTATAAATAAGTGGGATAAGATAGATTTCATTTGATGTCAGCCTTTTAGAATATTTGTTCTAACTTCTGGCTATTGATTTAGTCGCTTCTTCTCTTCCATTGGCAGATGACTACATACCTTATAGCAGTGATCAAATAATGTTGTCTTGTAGTTTTGGGGACACTGAGAAATGGAAAATAAATTCAGCCCTGGAAAGTAAAGTTGCATGACTCATGGAACTAGCAGTTCCAGAACAATCTAAATGAGGTTCATAACATAATTGTTCTAGGTATTAATTTAGTTGCTTCTATTGACAGATGACTACATGCCTTATGGCAGCTGTCAAAGAATGTTTTCTTGTAATTTTGGGGCTACTGAGAAATAAAAAATATATTTGGCCCAGGAAAGTAAAGTTGCATTACATGCCTTATAGCAGCGGTCAAAGAATGTTTTTTGTAGTTTTCGGACCGAGAAATGGAAAACATATTTGGCCCTGGAAAGTAAAGTTGCATAGCTTGTGGAACTAGGTGTTCCAGAACAATCTGAATGAGTTCCATAACATAGTTGTTCTGGGTATTGATTTAGTTGCTGCTTCTCTTCTAATGGCAGATGACTACATGCCTTATGGCAGTAGTCAAAAGAATGTTTTCTTGTAGTTTTGAGGCAACTGAGAAATGGAAAATAAAATTCGGCCCTGGTAAGTATAGTTGCATAGCTCGTGGACCTAGCAGTTCCAGAACAATCTGAATGAGTTCCATAACATACCTGTTGGGCATAAGCATTGGCTAAAGCACAATACACACTTGCCGAAGGCTTGAGACCTGCTATTTTCATAACTTCCAAGGTCTCTACAGCATCCTGAAATTTTCCAGCTTGGCCATAGATGTCCACTAGTGTTGTGTAAGTAACAATATTAGGCAGCAAACCCTCACTCTGCATTTTAGCGAGAGTGGTTTTGATTTGGTCCCATCGTCCCTGCTGCCCCAAAGATTTAAGCCTGATATTGTAAGTTTCAGGCCCGGGAGAACACCCATGTTCCTGCATGACCTGAAATATGTGCATTGCACGCTCATGTTGGCCAGCCCTGCAGTGACAGTCTATGAGGGTATTCCATGTGATGTCATTTGGTTCAATGCCCTCTGCCATCATTCTCTCGAATGCCTTCACTGCATGTTGCAGGTGGTTGTGCTTGCCAAACGTGTCAATGATCACATTATAGACATGTCTATCAAGAGAAATCCCAGCCTTCTTCATATCCTTGAGCAGCGGGAAAGCTTTCTGGCATTCGCCACAATCGCGAAAGATGGTCAAGAGTTTCGCATAAATGAAAGCATTGGGTTTAAGCTGAAGAGTCTCCATTTCCTCCATCACCGCTCGCGCACTCTCGAGGCGCCCGGCGCTGGCATATGCCCCCATTAGAAGACTGTAAGTCATCTCATTCGCCCTCACTCCATTCTTTTCCATTTCCGCTAAAATCGCCTCTGCTTCGTCCAAAGCACCCGCTTTCAAATACCCTTTTAGCAAAGCATTATAGGCTTTCACTCTCGGCCGAATCCCAGTCCCCTTCATTTCCTCAAAAACAGCGTCTGCTTCTGCTATTGTTCCACTCTGCCCCAAAGCAGATATAACATAAGTAAAAGTATTAATGCTCGGCCTCAACCCCTGCCCTTGCATTTTCGCCAAGAAAAACAAAGCCTGATGAGCATCCCCGGCCTTACTAGACGCATAGATTAAATCCTTGAACAATTTAGCATCCAATTCAATGCCGTCACTCTTGATATACTGGTACAATTTATTAATAACACAAGAATCTGCCTTTGCTCTGATTAAGGCCTGAATTAAGATACTATAATTGACAGCATCAGAATGCAGGCCCTGTAGTTTCATTCTAGCAAGCAAAGAGAGGGCTTTTTCACAGTGATCGTTCCGAGCACAGGCCTCAATGAGGGAATTGTATGTTACATATCCCAGAGTCTCATTGTTCTCCGCCACATTCAGGGCTTCCTCCAGTCTGCCCTCTTTGCTGAGCCCCTGAATTATCATGGAATACATTACCTCCTTCCCCTGGCTAGACCTACACAGCCTGTGCTTTTCTAACCATTTGAGCACTCGGGTGGCAGAGGCATAATCCCCCCATTTGCACAGCCCCTTCACCAATGAACGCCACACGCTCTCTGGCACTGCCCTGTATGCAGCTGCCATTTCTTCTTCCTTATCAAACAACTTCTCCTCTTTATCCCCTCTCTCCACATATTTCAGGAGCTTTCCCAACTTCCAGTTCCCGCTGCTCAGTCCCTCCCGCTTCACGGAGGTAGAAAAGGCCCCAACACAGCCATGACAACGGCGAGGAAATAGGATTCTGCCAGAGCTGTGAGTTAGAATTGATGGAGAAGGGAAGACTGGAGGTGAAATTGTAAGTGCCATCTTCACCTGAAGCTGCCCTGTATACACCACTTCACTACCATACACACTAATGTGACATTTCTATCCCAAATCGATGCTAACCAACGGAAATCCATACGGTAGGAAGCTCACAACCTAGTAGATATACTAGCTCAAATATCTTATTGTGCTATATTTTCTTTTTTAAATGGAAACAACTCCCTGCATAGATATTGGTATTTCCACTTCTTTTCAAGTGGATGGTGGATTACAATATTATTAACTAGCAATCGCACGAAATGTGTAATGGGCAGGGTGATAGGCATCTGAAATAAGTGTTGCTTTCTTATGTGGAGAAGAACAATAAGAGAATGAATATTGTATTGGGGTTACAAAAACAATGTAATGTACACAATTTGGAGGTGAGCGCTTTAGAGTGCACAAATGGATGCAAGTGCTATGAAAGCAAGGCTTCAAGTGCCATGAGATGAGTCTCCTCCCTTTTCTTGAGAGATATGTATGCATTGTCGTACGTGTGAACATATTGTTGGGAGGTAAAGGTAGGAGAAGAACAATAAGAAAAAATGAATATTATATTGGGTTTACAAATCCAATGCAATGTACACAATTTGGAGGTGAGCGCTTTAGAGTACACAAATGGATGTAAGCACTACGAAAGCAATTGCGACTTCAAGATCCATGAGACGAGCCTCCTCCCTTTTCTTGAGAGACATGTATTGTCTTACACATGAACATATTTTTGGAAGGTAAAGGTGGATAAGATGCACACATCTTGCAAGTGTCAAACACAAGAGACCACGGTGAAGAGCAAACCTTGCTGTTTGATGGGCTTGGTGTCTATCGTGGCCTTGTCAAGTGTAAGACCTTGGGATTTATGGATGGTCAAAGCCCATGCCATCTTCAAGGAGAGCTACCAACGATAACCACAAGTCACAGGAGTAACTAGGACCAGGCACGAGTCACGTGAATCCCAAGGTGGTCGTACATAGTTATTGAATGATCTACAAATGAACTTGCTCCACATAGTAACATAAATGAACCCTATAAGCATACCATATTTGCAACAATTGTAAACCCCATTATGACTTCCATCCTCAAAAAAGAACCATTGTGATATGTAATTTATGGAACATCTAGATTGCAGCAAGGATAAAAATAGGTATTCGCTAGAATAAATAAGGGAAACTCTAAATTATGTCCTTTGCAAGATGATTTTTTGTCACTTTTTAAACTAAGTTTAGGGCACAATAATTATTATAAAGAGATGCTTCGAAGAGAAATCTAAAGGGTCCACTAAAATACAATTAAAAACCTCTATCTAGGTTAAACAAACCAAAACCCCCAATGGCTACAAAACAATAAACTTTTCAAAGCTTGCAACAAATACCTAAATCCTTTAAAACATATAGCTATGAGTGAGAGAGATGCTCACCTTTGACATCCTATGAAGCTCAACATAAACAACTAATTGAAATAAACAACTACCTCCATGCCCCAACAATCGAGACCTTATCTTTTGCAAGCCATCACAAATAAAACATATTAGGTTTGGCATTTGAGAGGCCCGACTTCTTAGAGAAGTTCAAGGTTTTTGTAGGCAATCAAAATGCAGTATGGTAAAGTAATGTCAATACCACCTTTAAAACCAAAAAAATTCTCATTGTTTACAAAAAATAAAAATAAAGCAGGTTAGATTTGAGACTAATCTCATCTAGTATGCCAAAAATAAATATACCATTTATAGCCCCCTGTTTGGGCTCTCTTTTTATTGTCACATATTGAACCAAAATATATTAAAAGAGAGGCATAGCAAATTTCAAATGCTAGAAAGTGATTGCAAGACAAACCATATTGGTTTCAAAAAAATTAAAGTTCTATTGAAGACAAATATATGGACTTCCTAAAGAACTTTAAGTCTGAGTGTAAACCATAGCACCTTGTGGTATTTAGGAGTTTATACTAGGGATTAAACCCATGCGCAAGCTATGAAACATGCAAGGAATAATAGGGTAAAAGCAATGAGGTTGCATGTAAGTTGGGAACCTTTTGGTGGAGACTACACATATGACCTTGGCATCCAAATAGTTACAAATAATGAAAGGCATGTCATCTTTTCCAATTCAAATACATATTTCAAACCAACATTTCTACACACAAAAAGAAAGCATATATGTTAAGACAATAGGTTGTCCAAAAGTGAGAATTTGAAGGTATGAAGCACAAATTATGTACCAAATAATTGGAGGCCAACACTATGAGAAAATATCTCTAATCTAGAACTACAAAACTCTATCAAACCACATTAGTGCCAAAATCATGGATATAACCTGCAAATGAACTTGCTCCACAGAGTAAAAAAAATGAACCTATAAGCATACCATCTTTGCAATGATTGAAAACCTCATTATGACTTCCAACCTCAAACAAAACTAATGTGATACAATTTATGGAATATGCATATTGTAACAAGGATAAAAATAAGTATTCACTAGAATCAACAAGGCAAACTCTGAATTTCTATCCTTTGCAAGATGTTTTTTCGTGAATTTTCAAACTAAGTTTAGGTCACAATAAATATTATAAAGAGTTGCTTCAAGAGAAATCCTAAGGGTCTGTTGAAATACAATGAAAAACCTTTATCTAGGTTATACAAACCATAACCCCCCAATGGCTACAAAACAATAAACTCTTCAAAGTTACAACACTACCTAAATCCTTCGAAACATATACAGCTATGAGTGAAAGAGATACTCACCTTTGACATCCTATGAATCTCAACACAAACAACTAACTAAAATAAACAATTGCCTCCATGCTCCAACAATTGAGACCCTATCTTTTGCAAGCCATCACAAACAAAACATATTAGGTTTGGCATTTGAGAGGCCTAGCTTCCGGAAGAAGTTCTAGGTTTCCCTGAGCAATCAAAATGTGGTATGCTTAAGTAATGTCAACACCAACTTCAAACCCCCAAAAAATATTATAATTTAAAAAAATAAAAATAAAGCAGATGAGAGTTGAGACCAATTTTATCTAGATCCCAAAAATAAATATACCATCTACAACCTCCTTTCTTAGGCACTCTTTTTACCAAAAATACAATTAATAATTATTTTGGGTTTGTGGTGCAATATAATCAAGAGGGCGAACACAAAACACAAAACACTTTCAACCTCAAACTTTGCAATCACAATTACTTAGTTATATGCAAGGGTTCTACTTATACAACCTAAGTTGGCCTGTTGGTGAAAAACTTGCCCTCTTGAAATAAAGGTCACAAGTTCGAATCTTGCAAGGGGTAGGGTATGTATGCCTCATATTAGAAGCATAGTTAGGTGCCTCCTGCATACTGGGAGTATGAGGTAGTCTCATATATTATAAGCCACCTATAGACCTAGAATCAGGTCGCCCAACATTGTAGACTGTAAAAGGATCCATTTCCGTTAATAGCAATTTTATACCTCATACACAACAAAAAGTGGTAAATATTTGTCCTATTTTTATTGGTCAAAATTGATTTTTGACTGTTGAATTGGATGATGTTTAAAAACAACCATATGCAAGAAGGATTTGTGTTGAGAATTAAAAGACAATGTATGTGAAAAGCTGCCTAGCAAGTTGATTTTTATTTTGTTGGGTTTGAGCAAAAATATGCCTCCAAGTTTGGTTTTGTAGCTTTACAGAAGCCATCAACAAAACATTTAACTTGTATGTGGCCAATCTAGATCGGTAAGATCCAGATCAAAAACAGGACAAGACTTTACACCGAAGAACCTTACAACCCATTTCACACCATCAAGCAAAGTTTAAAGACCCGCTACTAGAAACACAGATGCAGATATTAAAACCTACAAATGACCTCATAGTAAAACAAACCCCCACCCCCAACAAGCCCTCAAAACTCATCTCTTCCAACTACCTTCAAACACTCTGCTGCCACCATCGTAATGTGAACCACCATTGCCATAGCCATCACCACCACTACCATAGGGTGACCCAGAACTATCATCGCCATATCTACCACCACCACCATATCTGCATTCAAATCTCTTGCAACCACCACCACCACTACAATAGCCAACACCTTCGCCGCTACTACTACCGCCACTGGACTGAGTCTAATTGAAGGTAATATTCCTCCCATCTAACTCTTTTCCTTTCAGGGTCTTGATCCTATCCATCATCGTGTGGTCATCACCGAAGGTCACGACGCTGAACCCACGAGACCTTCCAGTATCATGATCACTTGCAATCTATACAAATAAAAACTTAAATCATAAGGCCCCATACATACACTAAAGAACAAAAAGATAACCATTACCTCGCCAAACGGGTTGAAGATGTCATGAAGGTTGCGGTCATGAGTGACCCAACCAAGTGCACCGCAAGGAAAAGATTTTCACTATATCTGCCTACAATGAAATTAGTTTCTGCAAATGAGTCCCCCCATTTTGGTGAAAGTTGTTTTTCTTGACAAGCCTCGCCATTATGCACTTCAAAATCAACAACACAACACCACCTCCAATAAGCACGACCACTAGCATCACAAATACCCCTGCACTTCAAAACACAGGACAAGATTGACATTTTTAACATTACAGGAAATAGTGCATACAATTTGTACAACAACGCAAACTAGTTGCTTCAAATTTGTACCTATGGCAATGGGTAAAGTCTAAAACCTTCTTGTACAACAACGAGTGTCATCCTTAGTGCCATCTTCGTGGCCTTTGGCGCAGGAGCACTTGTACGAGCCCTTTGTATTTCGCATCTCCCTCCCTCTAATGAAGGGTAATAGTTATTCCAACCAGGATTGGAGCATTCATTGATATTTGTCAGGGTTGGAAACAAGATAAAAAAACTAAACTTGGAAAACATTCACTAGCTCCTCAAATCTTGAAGTAAATAAATCCACAGTACAAACACAATACTTATGCATCGGGTGCCATTGAAGTACCTGCCTCCATGAAAACCAACCTTGTAATTGCAAAGATAGCCCGATCCTAGGTCATTACACTCTGCCTTTGAAACACACTGGTATGAACCCTTTGCTTTAGTTGAGGCGCATGTATAATTTGGTGACCACCATAGCCATCACCCTTCGTTTCTACGATAATCTAGAGTAGTCTTGCCACAAAATTGACTGACTTAATGCCCCTGCATTTTGACGTGTCTAGCGTGGATCATTTTAATGCAAAAAATAAAGCTTCTCAATCTTGCATAAAAAGTTTTCTAATGACATTGTTCCTGTTTTGACGTGTGCGGCTAGGATCTTTCTAATGGTCATCCTTGTACCTAAAACAAAATTCCAAGAAACATACCATCATCCCCACTAGTTGAGCTACAACCCTTCGATAATTATACTTTATTTTGTACTTATGTACACACACATCAACATAATGATTCTGCATCTTAAATGCATCTATCTAAAAACAAAATCAATGTTGAGTTATTTTATTTAAAGAGTTATTTTATTTTATTTTAGAACTATTTAATAATTATTTTATTTATTTACATTGTTTGCTTTTCATTTTTTATTGAATAGTTTGGCCTAAGGGGGCCATACCATTATATTAACTGTAATAAAAATGGTTACAATTAACACTTGTAACTTTAGGAGTGCAAGGGATTCGCCGATAGGAAGTTCAAGGGAGCATTACGAAGATTGGGTTTCCTTCAGTTTTGTTTTTTATTTAATAAAAGGGGCAATACTCAACAGAAACACAAAATGCTTATAAATACTAAATACTAAAATTTGATTTGCAAGACAAAAACTTTTGATCATAGTATAATTTTATTATAAAACAACTCTTTGTCAGTTAGGTCAATTATTTAATAACTCAAGTGGCCCCAATTTGGTTACACTTCACAAGGGAACACATGGATATCATAAGAAAAAATAGTTGGCATTTTAAGTCTTCTCACAAATTGAATTTTGCATATTGCCTGCTATATTCAACAATAACAACAAAAAGTGAAAAAGACTTACAAAATCTTACTTTTCCCTTCTCTAGTAGTTCCCTTAAATCCTTGTGTTGTATGATAGATTTTCTTCATTAGAAATTCTGTGACGAAAAAGAATAAGAAGAATAAGAAAAGAAAAAGTGATTTGAACACTAAAGAGGATGAAGTAAAACAAGAGGAAAGCGAAGTTGCTGCTGACAGAAAGCATGAAACATTAGATGGAGGTGGCAACGTCACTGATAAACTTGAAAAGAAGAAAGCGAAAAAGGTGAAATTTTCTATTGAGCGGTTGGAAGGGGCGACCGCAAATGTTTATGGAATAATGAGCAGCATATCATTTGACACGCTTAAGTTGTCAGAGCTGACTCTTAATGCCATAAGGTACACGGGGTTAAATACGAGAGTTTTAATGTTTAGCTGCTATGCAATTAACATAACTGGACTGCAAACCCCAAACCTTAAACCCTAAATCCTATATACAAAGTAGAAGCAATCTTGGGGTGACTGACCTCACCCATAAGGTAGGGAAAGGCTGTATGGGTAAAAACATGAGAATTTTAATGTCTAGCTACCAGGCAATTACCAGAACTGAACTCTTAAGCCCAAATCATAAACGCTCACCAGCAAACAATGGATTTGAGAAAATATAGAAAATTTACAAAACAACAAACCAAATAACATACTCTAATCTACTACAGTTCTTCAAATTGTTGTTTGTCCAATTCTTCTGCATTTGTTCTTGTCATTGTAGTCAAGTGTATTTATATACACTCTCAGACGGTGATCTAGGACTATGACAGATATGAAATGAATGCATAATGCTTGCCACTGGTAACAATGCACACCATCCTGAGATTGATATGCTTCAAAAGTGAATCAAATCCATTTCAAAAGTATGTATCATTTCGTATCATAAAAATCCAACTGTTGGAGGAGAATGGAGGCTAGGCATCCCAGAAATTAATGCAAATCAATATAAAAAAGTCCCCAGATCTGATAACTAATTCGCTCACTTTTCTGGTGTTAATATGTGCTCCCTTTAGTTCACCTCAAATCTTGCAATTGGATATGCTCACATGAGTTATTTGCTTTCAACTGTTTTCCTTTTCCTTTGAAGAAACAAAAAATCCGGTGGGGGCATTTAAACGACATGAGACTTTTTGTGGCACGATTTTTCTGACATGCAAATGAGTTTATAAAATTTACAGGCATCATTTTTTAATCGGCGAGAAAAAATGGCATGAGACAAATTTTCGAGCACTACAATGCTCACATATAACTAACGAGTTTTTAGATTAGAAAATCTGCCATCCACTACCGATGTGAAGATTTTTACGGCGTGAGACAATTTCGAGCACTATGATGCTCACAACTAAAAGCCTATTGGCTAATTAGCTACTCCATGGATGGAGAGCTTTTACATCATAAATTCCCAAACTAGGAAGCAGACTATATTTTACTGCTAGCCTACAGGGCACATTTTCAGTAACTACTAAGCTTATGAACTGATTTTGTTTCGTACACCTACATACAAATTAAAAACCAATGTCCATCTCTTCTTCATTGCTACCATCCTTACTATCAAAGTTGAGGGCAAAGGACCAATCTATTCCCTACACTAAAGTGGCCCTCGTAATAGTCCTCAGGAAATCTATACCCAATTTGGCTTGGTGGCATCGAGCTTCTTCATTGTAACCCACAGTTGGTATCACAAAAGAAATCCATTGTCTCATAGTCAGCTTGAGAAATGGCCAGGCAACCTCACTTGGTTGAATGTCACTGTTAGGAATAGCATGCAGAAGATATCAATTAAATACATATAAAGATTAAATAGAGGAATGAAAAAATACACAGAAATAAAACAACGAGAGACAATTTTAATGTGGTTCACCCAAACTCAGGCTACATCCACAGAAACTCAACCATACAATGATTTTATTATCCATTGAAAAACATATTACAATCTCGTGAATTCCATCCCGCAACATACATCCCAGCCGCTTATAACAAGGTTTTTGGAAGCTTCTAGAATTAGGGTTTTACAAAGTCATTTTTCATTTGTCGGTTAACAAAAATTAACTACCAACCCCGAAGGTGCAAAAAAGGGGAAGAAATTACTGGATTACAGGTCTGACTGGTTTCTTATGTCCACCATTATCAATCATGAAGGCCAACAGAAACTGATGAGGAAATCAGTTTCTCCCGTGTAACTGCCTTTGTGAACATATCTGTAGGATTCTCACTTGTGTGAATTTTCTCCAGCTTCAACTGTCCATCCTCTAAAACTGACTGAATGAAGTGATATCTCAATTGTATGTGTTTGGTCTTTGAATGTGAGGCATATTTCTTTGCAAGATGTATGACAGTTTGGTTATCCGTCAACAAATAACTATTAGCCTGTGTATACCAAGGAAAATTTCATCATATAATAAATCAAGATAAAAACCCAGATACCTTCAAGAAATTTGATCAAAGTGATTAAAAACCACATGCAAGGAAAACAAAATCACTCAGATACTTTAATTCCTTGGTTCAATTATGATTTGTTGATTGCTCATGTTCACAACATAACCATGATAGGAGATTTGATGGATGAGAGGAAGATAGATTGATGATGGAAGATTGATGGATGAGGGAACAATTCGGCAGAGTGACAATGCTTAGAAAATTCATCCATGAGAATGGCATGAAAATGAGGGGTTTAAATAGACAAATATGAGAGAATGGAAAGATAAAGTTTCCATTTCACAAGTGACAATTGAATTGGAAAGTTGCCATGCAACTTGGGAGAGAAAGATGGAATGTGGATGAGTGATTTAGGAGATGGAATTGGTAAGTGGAAGAGATGAGTTGAGTCATCTCAAAAGATAAATAGAAGGTGAGAAAAATGAGTGGAGTGATGAGTGGAGATGAAAATGGAAGATGGAAGAGATGAGTTGAATGATCGAAATGGTAAGTAGATGAGTCATAATAAAATAATTTAAAAAAGTATTAAATTTATGAGGTATGTGGGAATTAAAATAAATAAATAAAATTATTTATTTATTTTAAGAGGAAAGGGGATAAAGTGATAAATTAAAATAAAATAAAATATTTGTTTTATTTAATTTAAGAGGAAAGGAGGGTTAAATAAATAAATAAAATTTATTTATTTAATAATGGTAGGGGATGGGTAAATAAAATAAATGTTGGGTTTATTTAATTTATTAGAGGAAGATGTTAGGTTAGGTGATGATATAGGTGCTTAGGGCAAAAATGCTACAAGATGCCTAGATGATATAACGTTGCGACAAGGTGGACATTTTTGGGTGTCTACATTTTGCCCCTCTTTGAGATGATGAGATTTGTGTCAAGTAACATCATTTCAAAGAAGCTAAGGTATAGATAGAAGAAAAAGATGATGATGCAAAGATAAGATAAGGATGGAATGATAGGATGATGATGCCCCCTCGAGAGGATAGGTGGGTTAAAAGAACATGGGTAGGCTCTCGAAATGGAATGAAATGGATTGGTCAAGGAAGAAAGATAAGGAAATGGGTAGAAGAAAAGGACATGTTATGCTGTAATGAAAGTGAGCAACCATATGTTTGATTTAGCACAAGACGTTATGCACCAGGGTATAAGGACCAAGGTGACGATGTGTCTGATGCCCCAGCATAATACAACCTTGTCTAGACACAAGATATGATTATTAGTTGGGAAGATACTGATGCAAATGCAAGATAAAAATGATAACACACACAAGCAAGCATGCACAAATGATTCAAAAATGAACAAGTTATCGCCCCTGTCAAGCTGTAAACCAATGATTGATTGTTAATTGATTGATGACGATGATAGTGTTGTCATGGCAGGGAACGATATATCCCTATATCAACACAAGGATGATGATGACTGATTGGTTAACAACTAACGATTGATTGGGTTTACAACAAGATTAGGATCAAGACCATTGATTGCGATTGGACAATTTGACAAGTTTGATTGACTTGATTCGTATGGATAAGGATGACTTGCATTTGAGTTTATTTCTTGGGTGAGATTGAAGAAGTGATTGGGAGAATTGCTTTGAAAGATTGATGAAGAAATGAAGATAGATGATAGAAGAAGATGATGAGAGAAGAAAGAGGAATATTGCCTGTACCTGAATCTAGGCACTTCCTTCGTACTCCAGAATGCCTACATACCCGTTTATCCATGGGATCAAGGCGCTTAATGATAGAGATGAGATGTAGTTCTGATTGGTGTTTTATTGATGATGAAGGTGATTGATTGGATTGATTGAGCTTTGCTTTGGTTTGGTTTGGATGATTGACTTTGATGATTTGAACTGATTGGAAGAATTGGATTTGGTGATTTTTTCAATATTTTTGGGGAATATTTAATTTTTTGTATTTTTTTAGGACGTTTTATGATTTTTTTTGGAATTTTTTAGGGCATTTTACGATTTTTAGGGATTTTTTAGGACTTTTTATGATTTTTATGGGTTTTTTTTGGACATTTTATAATTTTTTGGGATTTTTTAAGGGGTTTTTATGATTTTTTGGTATATTTTTAGGGCTTTTTATAATTTTTTGGATTTTTAAGGGCTTTTTATTATTTTTTTGGATTTTTTCAGGGCTTTTTATGATTTTTTTGATTTTTTCAGGGCTTTTTATGATTTTCTTTTTTTTTTAGGACATTTTTATGATTTTTTAATATTTTTTTAGGACATTTTTATGATTTTTTTGTGTTCTTTTAATGTTCGAGACGTCAATGGATTTATAATTTTGATAGCCTTTGTGCTGGATACCAATGACAAGGGAGGACCAAGTCTAGATGCGAGGAGGTAGGTAGGTAGGATTGGATTAGGATGAATGGATAAAAGGATGGGCGATAAGGGATGGGAAGGAAGACTCGTGATAAATGATTGGATAAGAGGATAGGTGACATCGGATGTATGCATAAGAGAGCTAGGATGTGATCCCAAAGACTATGTTGCATCAAAATAACATGTCCCATTCTAGGTGCAATACTTAGGATTTTTCATGACAAGGCTCAGGATGATAGGATAGTGATAGGGTTAGGCTGATGACAATGGGATTATGATAGGATGACAGGATGGATTGGTAGAGATGAGGTATATCAAGAGATAACCAGAGCATATTTCAACATTTTGCCCCCAATCTTCATCAAGATCAAAAGGAGGAAGGGAGGATGGATAGACTGCGATGGGATAGATATATGTAGGTGTAATGGATAAGGATAATAGGATGGTGGTATGATAAGATAGGATGGGAAATGATAGGTTGGATAAGATAATGTGCCCCCAAGTGTAGGTGACATAGAAGATCAAACTTACGCATGATGCCTATTTTCCAAGTTTTCATCATGGTACTTAACCAGGGTACTTATTTACCAGGGTTTCACTGTTGGACGAAGGGATTTCTCTTTACTTTTTTCATTTTTTAATATGTTGACTTTTTTTAAAACTTTTTGACTAGGATAGGTGGGATATGGACAAAAGGGACTCAAGTGTCTGTTTCTACGGTAGTCCTGCTAGATGGATGTCGTCGCAATGGACCATGTCAAAGTATGCTCATCAGATGTTGGTAAGGGCGATGACATGAACGTGATATGGAGAAGGTAGATAGCGGATTATGGTAGGTGCGATAATGGATCATGATGTGGATTATGAATGGAAGGATAGTGGATTGTAAAAGGTACAATAGTGGATCATGAAAGGTGCGATAGTGGATTATGATGTGGATTATGGCGTGGATTATGTAGGACTTGTGGATGGAAGGCTTATGCAAAAGCATGGACCATAGGGAAGTGATGAGGAAGATATGTAGGATAATGGATGAAAGATGGGGAGATGGAGGTATGTGGAAGTGTGGAACGGAGGGGAACCATGACCAACGACTGCACACACCATGATAAACGTTGAAGATTTTGATGGGATGGTGGGGTAGGAAGCAATGGTGTTATTTGCTTAGGAGATGGTCGATGGAGTGCTTTAGGGACCCACACAGACTTAGTATTTTTCAGATTTTTACTTTTCATGTGGGATGGAAGATTTTGCTACTTTTGGATGGAATAGATGGAAGGAGATGGTTGGGATTCGTGTGAGGTGGATGCCTCATTTGACTTGATGGCTTGTTGCTTAGGGACCCATACCCTTTTAGTTTTTGACTTTGCTTGTGGAGGTATGGGTTGGGATATATGTGGCTTTTGTGTAGCTTTTGAGATAATTGCTTGTTGCTTGGGGACCCACATTTTTTTCATTTTTGCTTTGAGGTGTGTGGGTGAAGGCAACTTTTGAGATGGATTTTGCTTTGAATTTTTGCTTTTGTGCCCTAAAGCATGAGGATTTGTAGGATCTTTTGCTTTATGAGTATAGGCATCCAAATTTTTATTTTTGAATCCCATGGGATGGATGGAAGGAGAGAAAGCTTCATGCTTAGACAATATGTGCGTTTGTTGGTCATGATTAGGATTTATAGAGGGCTTATGGATGGATGGATAAGGTGTTGGAAGTAGTGGAGGTAGGTTCGACGGAGGGATATTAAGAGTTGGAAGAAGCGGAGGCAAATTGGATGGTTGAAGGTGTATGGTCACAAGCTTTTGTGATTTGTAGGATGAGGGCAGAATGACAACATATGACTTAGGTGTATGATGGGATGTACGATGGAAAGTGGACTTAGGATGCATGGAGGAACTGCCAACAATGTTAGATTGTTGACCTTGAGGTGTGTATCCAAGGCCAAATAAGCGTGGAGGGACTTTGACATGGATGGGCTCCAAAACACCTTGTTGAAGAAGGCCTAGGCCTTTACCTTGATAGTTCATGTTTTGGAGGATGCGATGGACAATGGGACTAGGTGTAGGTGGAACACTAGTCATGAGCTCCTTATTGGATGGAGAAGGTGAGATAGTGGATCATGGTTGTTGGTGTTCTAAGGAGGAAGATTCATGGATAAAGGTGGATAGACTAATAAGACATGATGATGGAGTTGTGATAGGGTCGATAGTGGATGTGGAAGGATCATTACGATTTTGCTTGTGTTCCTGTAGATCCAAGGTATTGGTTTGATCTTCTATGCTTATTTCTTCTTGGGAGGCACATGTCTCATTATGAGAAGTAGATGTTGTCTCATTAGGGTTAGCTGGAGGATGAATAGGAGCAATTTGGATATCTTGTTCATGGATGGGTATGGGATTATGGATAAGATCAAGGTGCTCATGGATAGCTTCTTCATGGGTAAGTTCATCTTGATCATGGAAGAGGTAAATGTTATGGATGGGTTGCATGAGTGGAATGTAAGGGATTTGATCTTGACTCGGATTAGGGACTAATGTTTTCACATACTTAGGATCATGCTCTTGATAGACCTCTTGGGTTACTTGGATGGGAGGGGATGACTTTTGGATAGGCTTTTGCTCAACAACATAAGGGTATGATGGGTCTTGATGTAGACTCATGGGAGAAGTCTTTTCAATAAGCTCAATGGTTTGTGGATCACATGGTGGAGGTGGAGGAATAAGCAAGGTATTGGGAAATTCTCTTATAAGCTCATGAATGGGACTTTGATGACCTGGCAATGATTTATTCCTCGCTAATAGCCAATGGATCACATCCTCTGCAAGTGTATGGTTGAATGGACAATATAGTGGATGGACAATGTTAATGGTGGATGGTGTTGTAGGCTCATGATTGGGATTAGGTAGAAGACTAATTGGATTAGGGCTTATGAGATGGATAATGGGATTAGATGGGCTAGGACTTGGGTTAGATGGAAGGATACGGGGATTAGATGGATTGGTTTTATCTAACCCAATCTTACCATAATCTTTGAGGTTCTTGATCAATCTTTTGAATTGTTTACAAGTGGATATGAGATGGCCCTTACACCTATGGTATGCCCAATATTCATCATCTTTATACCAATGGGGTTTAAGGTAGATTTCTTCAAAGGATGTTATTGGTGGAAGCTCAATCAAATTTTCTTGGACCAATTGTTGTAAGGTCATCTCTAAGGGATCTTTTAGTGGAGGGTTTGATAGATTGGAAGGTTGACATGAAGGTGTTGGGGGAGGACTAGTTGACTCATGTATTGGCATGTGTTCGGACAATGATGGAGGATGCTCATAAGATGCTTTCTCTAGGTTGGTGTCTCCCTTGTCAAAGGCTATTAAGTCTTGTAGCATAGGCAGACTTAAGGATACTTGGTTTATGTACAAAGGGTCACTTAGACTTGAGTCAAAGGTTATTAAGTCTTGTTGCATAGGCGGACTTAAGTCTATTAGATCTTGTTACAAAAGTGGACTTGGGTTGACTTGAGTTATGTACAAAGAGCCACTCGGATTTGCATGTTCATGTTATGGGGGCCACTGATAGTCTTGTGAATGGGTTTGATGAAGAGATGACATGATAGGATGTGTAGGTTGAATGTGTTGGAAGTTGTGATGGTGTTGTGGTGTAGGGATCACATAGGATAATGGTTGTTGAGGGGTGGAATGATATGGATAAGGGTTGATATTAGAAGAAATGGGATAGGTTGGTGTGGGGGTAACATGATAGGTGGATGGATAGGGTTGATGTGATGATTAGATTTGGGATTGTTGGAATTGGCTTATGGCTTGAGTTGTGGGAATTGTTGGTGTTGTGGTGGCGTAGGGACTGGTTCCTTTCTATATAGCCACTCAAGGGTATCAAGCATTCTTAAGCTGCCATAAGGATCATTCTCATAGGTCTTGTTTGGGAATGTCATGTCCATGTTTAGAAGTGGTAGATGACGATATGAGGATGTGGGATGAATAAGATGTGATTTGGATAAGAAATGGATGAAGTTGACTGGGTAATGACTATGATGAAGTGATTAGGCTGAAATTAGAATGATGACTTGGCTAGGATGATTAGGATTAGAGGACGTGGATGATGTGGCTTAGAATATGTGTTAGGATGAAATTGTTTGAGATTGTTTTGTGACAAGGATTTTGGTTTCAACAACTTTTTTGGCAATTTTATGGCAATCAAACAAGATGGAAGACATTCATACACAAGCCATGCTCAATCATTACATCCTAAGGCTAGGCAAAGGCTATATTTGTTGGATCCCCTAGCTGTGCTTATTTAAAGCGGGTAGCTCCAGGATCTTGGTAGCACCGGCTCCTCTCCACGGCACTCACTTCTCACACATACCAAGATCCAGGTTTCCCAAGGCGCGTCCCCCCACCGAACCTTAGAATTGTCCCTACTACCTTTGCTAAGAACCACATGAGTTAGGGTGACTTCGAAGGTCCCACCTTATGCACCAACAAATATGGGTTTTTGGCCACTAAGACATGGTGTTTAGTTTGGGTTTCCATTCGGGTGGCTATACGTGCGACAGTGCCACTCTCCGTTATGGAGTCTCTTAGCCCAAAGAGGTTACACTCTATGGGGTTTTGGGGGAGGTTGGTTGTCGGTATAGCCGATCAGCACCCGTCGTTTGTGACTTTCGTCACAAACGTGTTATTTATATAGCGGATTGGAATGGTCTGGCTTTGACCTGTTTCCACTTGGGTTGTACCCTTCTCACACTGGGAAGGCAGGCCCTTTAGAGTTGGCAATGATTTCTCATGCACCTTGGATCCGTTGGTTAGGCAGGGGGAGAGGATACTTTCATTGCCAAATCAGGTTACAATCAGACTCAGCAAGCAAGCAAAGAAAAGAAAAGCAGGCACAATGAAGATAAATTGTTAATTTTAATGCCCAAAACCAAATGTGCCTATTCTAGTGATAAAAGATTATTCTTTGACCGCTCGGACCTACAAGAAACATGTGAGTAGTTTAAATCCACCTTTCTTTGACAAACGATTAGGACAAGCTGCACAAATAGATTGTTAGATGCCAAAAGGATTAGGTCAAAAGCTATGATCTGATAAAAACCTACAAATGATGATCTAGTGCAACCAAATAGATGGCAAAAATAGAAAGTTTAGACGATTCCATGCAATTTTTTAAAAAAATTGTTAAATTTTGATGTGTTTTGCTCAAAATATGATCAATTGAAGTTTGAAAGAATGGTCAGGTTTACCTGAGAAATTACCTGTCAAAATGGTGAAATTACCTAATGAGACCTACTCCATTGTGAAGTTCATCGAATTACCTTTCTGATGAGTGTTTGTTTGAAAAAAATTGATGTCGTATGCCCCTATTATGATGAAAAGAAAAATCTCCCCCTTAGACAAGTTTGAGAAGAAATAAGGTTGACCAGAGGTTGATTGAAGGTGGACTTTTGACTTTTTGATGTTCAATCTATTTTACTGCTAAAGTTTTACAAAGACTTTCTTGGTTATAGGTGCCTGTTTGCAAGGTTTTAAGTTTATGACTTAAGTTAAAATCCCAAACTCCCTTTTAAACAATTTGGGACCCCAAGCGTTAAGGCCTAAGAGCTCAAATCACAATGTCGACCATAGTATGAAAACCCTAAAGGGTTAAGTCAAAATGAAATGTTGATACCAAACATAGATCTGAATGACACTGAGGATAGAAAGGTGACCAAAGTTTTACCAGTCGACCTTAACGTTTTTAACACCCAACCATTGATACCGACCTTGGAATTTTCATCTTCTATAAACGCCAAATTTGAAGCTTTTTTAATGTTGACTAAAGTATCAATGCCAACTTAAGATTAAACCTACCAACTTTAAAGTTTGGATGACGATGACCTTAGGGTCTTTAAATGCTGACTTTGGGTTTACAATGCTGTTGACTATGGGATTATCCACGCCGACTGAAGGGTTTGGGACGCCGACTGAGATGTTTAGAGAAGAGGTCGGCCTTAAAGATGACAAGACATAGAAATAGGGGTTTCAACTATATTTAGGACTGCGACCGAGATCCTAAATTGTGGTTGAGAGGTGTTAAGTGTGGATAGGGTCGAGCAGATATAAGCCAAAAACAAACGGCTATTACAATGGGGTGTTGATAAAAGATGTCGACTTGGATAGAGATTTAGAGTCATTGGCCTCCGCAACACAAATTCAAACGGCAATGTGGCGACTGCAACACAATGAGTCAGGATGGTGTTGACAAGGCAGGCAAGGGAAGGCGACCTTTAAGCCATGCAATATTCAATAACACAGTCGACCTGCAACAATTACACATGCCAATAATAAGATTAAACCTACAAGAAATAACTAGAATCCCACAAGAGGAGACCAGGATGTTCGATATCAAAATTAGACCCCAATTGCATATCCGTACTATACAGATCAGTACAGTGGATGTAAAATAAAATAAAAATTCAAATTTTTACAAAAAAAATTGCAGTGACCAAGTATATGCAAATTTATAGTCAATTTTTATGGAAACGATGTCTTGAGCCTGATGGCAATGTCAGTTTTGCCCCAGAGATCACCTGTAGTAGATTCTTGCAAAAACTCACAAACGATGGTTAAAAAGGACAAATTTTTTATAATGAAAAACTTGCAAAAACTAATGATTCTATCCCACCGGGCGTGCCAGAATGTATACTGGGGAAAATTTCATTATTTAACAAATCAAGATAAAAACCTAGATACCTTCAAGAAATTTGATCAAAGTGATTAAAAACCACATGCAAGGAAAACAAAATCACTCAGATACTTTAATTCCTTGGTTCAATTATGATTTGTTGATTGCTCAAGTTCACAGCATAACCATGATAGGAGATTTGATGGATGAGAGGAAGATATATTGATGATGGAAGATTGATGGATGAGGGAACAATTCGGTAGAGTGACAATGCTTAGAAAATTCATCCATGAGAATGGCATGAAAATGAGGGGTTTAAATAGACAAATATGTTAGAATGGAAAGATAAAGTTTCCATTTCACAAGTGACAATTGAATTGGAAAGTTGCCATGCAACTTGGGAGAGAAAGATGGAATGTGAATGAGTGATTAAGGAGATGGAATTGGTAAGTGGAAGAGATGAGTTGAGTCATCTCAAAAGATAAATAGAAGGTGATAAAAATGAGTGGAGATGAAAATGGAAGATGGAAGAGATGAGTTGAGTGATCGAAATGGTAAGTAGATGAGTCATAATTAAATAATTTAAAGGTATGTGGGAATTAAAATAAATAAATAAAATTATTTATTTATTTTAAGAGGAAAGGGGATAAAGTGATAAATTAAAATAAAATATTTATTTTATTTTATTTAAGAGGAAAGGAGGGTTAAATAAATAAATAAAATTTATTTATTTAATAATGGTAGGGGATGGGTAAATTAAATAAATGTTGGGTTTATTTAATTTATTAGAGGAAGATGTTAGGTTAGGTAACGATATAGGTGCTTAGGGCAAAAATGCTACAAGATGCCTAGATGATATAATATTGTGACAAGGTGGACATTTTTGGGTGTCTACAGCCTGTAGTTTGCCCAATTCTTCTATGAAAGATTGAACCATATCATCTCCTTGCTTGCCTCTGTTGCAGCTACATACTCTACCTCCATGGTGGATAAAGAAACCACCTTTTGCAATTGTGAGATCCAACTCAATGTTATCCCACCTACAGTAAAGACATAACCTGTAATACTCTGTCTGGTATCAATATCCCCTTCCAAATCTGAGTCTACATAACCTGTTAAATTAGTATTAGAGCCCCCAAAAACATTAATGTTTATTGGATGTACCTCTCAAATACTTGAGAACCCATTTTACTGCATTCTAATGCTCCAATCTGGGATTACTCATATACCTGATTACAACTCCTTCAGCATGTGTAATATCTAGTCTCATGCATACCATGGTGTACATTAAACTTCCTACAGCTGAAGCATATGGTACCTTAGACATTTTGCCTTCCTTCTCTTGTGTCTTTGGACACATCTCCTTAGTCAATTTCAAATGACTGGGCAAAGTTGTGCTGACAACTTTTTTATTTTCCATATGGAATCTCTGCAACACCTTTTCAACATAATCAGTTTGAGATAGAGTCAATTTTTTGTTCTTCCTATCTCTGCAAATTCTCATACCAAGGATTTGCTTTGCTACCCCCAAATTCTTCATAGCAAATAATTTTACTAGTTGTTGTTTTAACTCACTTATGTGATCCATGTTAGACCTCGCTACAAACATGTCATCAACATATAAACATAAAATAATGTAGCTGTCATTATCCAATCTCTTAAAATAAACACAATAGTCAAAATTACACTGGTTGTAGCCTTGCTCAGCCATAAAACAATCAAATTTGAAATACCATTGTCGAGGTGCTTGTTTCAATCCATATAAAGTTTTCTTCAATCTGCACACCAATTTCTCCTTACCTTTGACCTCAAATCCTTGTGGTTGTTCCATATATATCTCCTCCTCCAAATCACCATAGAGAAAGGCAATTTTCACATCAAGTTGTTCCAAATGCAAATCTTTAATAGCCACAATACTTAAAACAGTATGAATAGAAGTCGTCTTAACAACTGAAGAAAAAATCTCAGCAAAATCAATGCCTTTTTTATGTGCAAATCCTTTTACAACTAACCTGGTTTTAAATCTATTCTTACCTCCATCTTTCTCTTTCAGCCTATAAACCCATTGATTTGGTAAAGCCTTTTTTTTTGCTACGTAATCTGAGATGTTAATATATTAATCAAAAAACTTGTTACAGTCCACAGCTCTTCCTTGGCTGGCAAAAGTTTGAAAACCATTCCTTCTACGCCTATAAACATTAACCATAGGACCACGCAGGGTCGAAGGAGTAGATAAGGAAACAGACACCAAGCCTATACTGAAGCCATTATTATTCGCTTCTACTTACTTACATTTTCCACAGACAAAAAGAGAGTCCTACTGTTATAATTCTATACAACTTAACTGGCAAACTCTGCCAATTTCCTCCTAAACTCTTCCATCCACTGGAAGTCCACGGTCTCCACCAGCCCCAACAGCCTTCTGATGAAATCTACTGCTGTCGATGCCTAGTCCTTCAACACGAACAAGTCAAGTCCTTTGACGTCCAATATGAATGGGTAGATTTTGATTACTGCCCCAGGGTCCGCCAAGAGTTTCCAGTCCGTGGGTCGAGGAACACCAACTCTCGGACGAGCATACTGTAGAGTCCTCCCTAGTTCGCCGAGATGCTCTAGATAGAACAGTGCCCGCATTAATGTTTCCGCCTCTGCCTTCGCCAACTCCATCTCCAACAGCATAGCCAGGACCCACGAGGAGATGTCCATATCCACACGGTAATGCTCTTCATTATCCAGGTAAGCCTTCCCCAGGATCAATTTCACTGCTTCCACCAGCAACCCATCTGAGTGTCGCAACATCCTCTGCAAGCGGAGGTCCGTTATGCCACCCAGGAAAGCCATTTGACGCTTGGAGCTGACAAGACGAATGGGAGTGTCCATCCCTCCACAACGTATGGCAAAGGCAGAGATAATCACTGCGAAGTGGGACAACATTTGATTGAGCGATGAAAAAATAAGCAGAACTCTGGAGACCTCCTTCTTTATTCACCTTTCGCCGAAGGATCTCGAAGGCATTCGATGAAATGATCTCCCTGTAGCAATCAATGTCCTTGCAGCGATCCCTTAACTGCCAACTCTGTTGGCTCGTGTCGTCGCAAATCGGCACTCTTGTAATGAGTGCCTCGGCCTTGCCACCCATGATGGTGTGGCAAGGCTCCCTCCCTTCCTCCCACGAGCCTTGCTCATCCAAGGGATCCTTTTAGAGGGAAAGTTTCTCTAATTATGATCCCGTCTGCCCCACAATTTGATAAACTATCTGCTTCAAGGTTTCCTTCCCATAGGATATGGTTGAATGTGACCCGATGAAAGCCTTCTATCAGCTCCAAAGCTTGATGCAGAATAGCTTGTAGCCTCCAATTGACTAACTTCTTAGTTCTCAATCCATTGATGACTAACATTGAATCCCCTTCGATTTCCAGGTTTCTGATATTAAGGTCCCTACACATCTGCACACCAAGGAATAACGCCTATAGTTCTGCTTCATTATTGGTGCCCCTTCTAAGAGGGATAGCTATCTTGCCCACCACTTCTCCTTTCACATTCCTAATGATACACCCTGCCCCTGACGGGCCTGGATTACCTCGCGAGGCACCATCAAAATTTAATTTTAACTACCCAATCTCTGGAGGAGACCATCTAATAGTCTCTCTGGCTTTTTTTGTACTGCTGTCTCCCTCTCCAATCTGAGAAGCCGGAGAGAGCCCCTTCCAACTTTTAACCATCTCGGCGTCCCAACAGGTAAAAAAGAGGTGAGCTGGGTCATGATCGGTGAGTCTGGAATTGACCACTTCTACTAACCTAGCTTCTATTTTATTAATGAGATTAAACCAAGGCATTTCTTTATCTTGAAATATTCTTCTGTTTCATTCTTTCCAAATTTCCCAAATCAGGATGGAAGGGGCTACAATCCACAGGCCTCCAAACATCGCTTTCTGCTGTAGTATGGGCCATGCTATCAGCTATTCCATCAGATTTCTGGAAGCAGCTGACTTCCACTAAAACTTGTTACACAACCACTCCTAAACTCTTCCTGTGAAGGGACAATGCAGGAACAAGTGATCTCTATTTTCCTCTGCTTTGCCACACAACGAACATCTCGATGGCCCCTTGAAGCCCATTCTTCTCAGCCTATCTGCTGTTAATGCCTTCCCCTGAGCAGCAATCCACAAAAACACACCTGCCATCGGAAGGCATTGTTTATGCCAACAGAGTTTAGTTGGATTCAAGCCTAAGATCTCATTCGAAACTGCTAAGGCTTAATATCCTTCCTTTACCGAGTATTCCCCAGAATCAGAGGCATTCCACCGTAGTTTATCCCTGCCTCTTCTGAACCTGATGTTGCGCTTGGACATCTCCTCTTCGAACCTAGAAGTCAGGTCATCCTCGAATCCCAACCCCTGGATACTTTTATAGGTGGGAGGGTCTCTGTTATCTTAAGGGATGGACAAATAATTGCAAACTCTATCTCCCCACTCATGTTTGGTGGCAATCATTATGGGGGCCAAATCTTCATACCTTGCTAGAGCCTGGGCCCCTTCCCAAGAGTCCTCCCAGAACCTTGCTTCCCGGCCATCCTTAATTTCCCAGGTAAGGTGATCTCAAATTAAATTTTTGCTCTTCTTAATGAAGTTCCAAATCTGAGAGTCGTCTGGTAACTATCTGGTAGAAAAAATACTAAGTTCTTCCCTGTCTAAGTATTTATTCTTGAACAACCTTACCCATTTGAGGTTGGGCTTATTATAAAATAACTAGGCCAACTTTGCCCCAAGAGCTAGATTTTGCCTTAACATGTCTTTCACCTCTGCCCCACCCCTTTTTTTTGGTTCACAAACTTGTTTCCACTTAACCAATGGAAATTTAAACTGCTCCGAAGGACCTTTCCAAAAGAAGTTCCTCATCAATTGGATAAGTTCCTTATAAATTTTGCTAGTCAAAGGCACACAGGACAGCATGTAGACAGGGATAGCTACTAGATCTATTTTGATGAGGGTCAATCTCCCTGCCCACGAAAGCCACTTGCTCTTCCACGATGTAAGTCTAGCCTTTATCCTTTCCAAAAGAGGGTCCCAA
This sequence comes from Cunninghamia lanceolata, assembly GCA_027924645.1. Lineage (NCBI taxonomy): Eukaryota > Viridiplantae > Streptophyta > Pinopsida > Cupressales > Cupressaceae > Cunninghamia > Cunninghamia lanceolata. The sequence goes on along the minus strand of BSBN01000847.1, from coordinate 3,971,683 downwards.
GAATTACCGGGGAGGATCCCTTTTACTAAGGGCAGCCCAAGATATTTACAAGGAAGGGATCCTTTCCCAAATGATAGAATTCGAAGGATTCTCTCTTCTCTGTCGGGAGGGGTATTAAAGAAAAACATCTCTGATTTTACTTGGCTGACTTCCTGCCCGGATGCTTTAGAGTAAGAGTCCAAAATCCTTTTGAACCTTAGCGCCTCCCCTTCCTGAGCCATTCCAAATAAGAGGGTATCATTAGCAAATTGTTGATGAGAGAATCTTGGCATATTTCCTGTGATTTGAATGCCTCTGATTAAACCTTCCTGACAGGCGTTTGACAAGAATCTTCCCAAAGCGTCAGCCATAATAATGAAAAGGAAGGGAGAAATAGGGTCTCCCTGCCTAAGTCCTCTTGAGGAGTTGAAGAAGCCTTCCGGCGAGCCATTTATAAGAACTAAGAACCTTGGACTTGAAATCCACTCAAACAACCAATTTATCCACTCTTGCTGAAATCCAAAGGCCTCTAAAACTTTGAACAGGAATCTCCAGTTTACTTTATCATAAGCCTTTCGAATGTCTAGTTTAACCAGCATAGAGGGAAATTTGTTCTTTTGAACCAAGTGAATAGCTTCTTGGGCAATAATTACCCCATCCAGAATAGATCTTTCCGGAACAAAACCCGTCTGCTCTTCAGCTATAATACCCGGGAGGATTTTTTTAATTCCGTTTGCAACTGCCTTAACCAGAATTTTGTATACCACATTACATAGTGAGATTGGTCTGAAGTCTTCGAAGGACTCTGGCTTGTCTCTCTTAGGTTTCAAAACAAGAAATGTGTTTCCAATCTCTTTCAGAACCTTCCCCTCCTTCCTAGCATCCTCATAAGCTGTTGTGAGATCTTTTCCAATAAAATTCCAACATTTTTGAAAGAACACTACTGGGAAACCATCAGGTCCAGGAGCCTTCTCTGGTCCAAGTTGAAATAGGGCCTCTCTGATTTCCTCTTCAGAAAATTTACTGTTTAGCATCAAATTTTGATCGTCAGATACTAGTTTCGGGATGAATCGTAAGATTCTTGTTGCCCCCGAAGGGCTGAGCCCTTGTCTTCATTCAAGAGGTTCTGAAAGAAATCAACTGCTGCTAATGCAATCTCCTTTGGGATGTCCATTACCCTACCCTCCTTAGTTTTGATAGATGAGATTCTGTTAATCTCTCTACGGACCTTTGTTGAATTGTGAAAAAATTTTGTGTTAGAATCTCCACCCTTCAACCAAACCTCCCTAGATTTCTGTCTCCAAAATACTTCTTCCTTTGCTAAGATGTCTTCAAGTTTACTCATCAGATCCTTTTCCTTAAGGAAAGAGTCGTTGTCCATGCCTTCTTTTATGATTTTCTCATTTAACAAATGAATATCTATTTCAACCTGTCTCTTGGTTTTGAAAATGTTCTTAAAGTGATCCTTGTTCCATTGTCTCGAGTTTGCTTTGATGAGTTTCAATTTGGTTACTATATTGAACAGACCAACTCCCATAGGATTGCAAGTCTTCCACCACTCCTCAATTAGGGGCAGAAATGAGGGGTCCTTTAACCACATATTTTCAAATTTAAAAGGGCATCTTATTGGTCTTCTCTCCCCTTGTATTTCTAGACTTATTGGGAAATGATCCGATCTTGATTCCAGAAGAATCTTGTTGTCCAGGCTGAAAGGGAAAAGGCTCAAATCTCCTTTAATAAAAAACCTGTCTAATTTTTCTGTAATGTTACAAAAGCCAAGTCTTCTATTGTTCCAAGTGTAGTTCCCGTTACCCAACTGTATTTCAATTAAATCATTTCTGTCAACAAAGGCTTCAAAATCCTTCTGTGATTGGAGTTTCCTTCCCACTCCACCTAACTTGTCTTTAGCTCTCAAGATAGCATTGAAGTCACCTCCCAGGAAAATATAATCCCATGACCTATCATTGCACAAATGGTCTAATTCTGCCCATAGCTCCTTTTTTAGCCTCTGAGAGTTGGGGCCATAAATATTAATCAGGAGAAAGCTTAAGTTTGAGGCCAAACTTCTTACTTTACTGGCAATCCATTCAAAACTTGAGGCTATTTCTTCTAGTAGTATAGACTGCGGCCTCCATAATGTCATCATACCCCCCGAGGGGCCTCTCGAGTTCACCTTAACCATCTTCCACTGCTTCAAGCTCTTGGCAAAAGATTGATTATCACTTTCATCTAGTTTAATTTCTTGAATCATGCAAATATCAGGTTGGATCAGCTTCAGTTTGTGCCGTAAGAGGCACTTCTTGTTAGAGGCATTCATGCCCCTAACATTCCAAGACAGGATTCTCATTGATGTTCAGGAAGGGCGCCCCCCTTCCCTACTTTTATCAGATCAAGCAGCTTCATCTGACCACTTGCTTCTCCGTCCCATTTTAATTTCTCCCTATTTGGGATTCGGCCTCTTGATTTATGTTCTCCACAATTTGGGGAAGTTTTGTCGCTATCCTTTAGGCCAATCCCCAAGATCTCTGGGGGGTTAGGTGGGCTCTTATCTTTGTTTATGAAGAGGGCCGAAGAGTTCACTTCTTCTTCTAAGCCAAAAACTTCTAGCTCTTTGCCTGAGCTTGCCAGCCAGTCCTCTGTAGGTGCTTCTTCATCTGATCTGATAGTGCCATCCTTTATAGCCTTTGCAAGTTGCACCAATTCGTTCCCTACTTCTAACAAGGATTCAAAATCCTCCAGTTGCATATTTGATTTGATTGCCTCAATTGTTTCTGAAATCTTAGAATTAATGTTTTGGGAGAAATTTACAAATTCTTCCACACTAGATAGATTCTGAACTCCTTCTCTGTCTCCAGGAATTACTGCCTCCGATCCCTTCACCTCGCAGAACTCCTTCTTATTAATGTTCTCATCTTCCTCCAAATCAGGAATCGGGTCCGATGGGAGAGTCCTTCCCTTATTCCTTTCAACTTCCCCTTCCCCCGCTACTTTCCCTGCCAAATCAACCTGAGAATTACCCTCCACTCGCGTATTCCTGCTAAAAATGCCTTGATCTTGGTCCCTCGTTCTCCATCCTATTGTGCTCACCCATCTTCTAATGGGTTTAGATTCAAAGATAAGGGGTTGATTTAGGACCCCCCAATCTGTAAAAATTTCAAGTTCTCTCCAACACTGTTCTGGGAAAGGATTTTCAATACATATTCTAATGTGGGAACCTTCCTCAACTGGATCCTTCCATTCTTCTGAACACATGTATCTGCCCAGGTAGTTTCCAATTTCTTCAAGAATCCTCTTGTTCCAAAGTTCTAATGGGAGGTTAGGCAATCTGTACTAATCCTGGCTTCGGTTCACCTTATGCTTTTTTGGATCAAATCCCACAAATCAGTTACATAAATAAAACCCAAATCCATTTAGAATCTAGATGCCTTCTAAGATGTCCTTTTTGATCTTAACAGAGGGGCAAACAACAAAGAAGAAGCCATTCTCAAGGGTTTTTAGAGATAGCTCCTTTCCCCATCTACCCTGCCACCAATCTATAAGGACCTTTGAATCTAGGTTGGGGCCATACCATTTCCCAATTATACCAAATTTGTCCATATAATCAATAGAAGTTTTCAATAAATTAGGGCTTAGCACCATAGTTTTTTTGTTTCCATACCTGGGTTTCATTGGTTGAATACCAATGCCTCCCTCTCTGAAATTCAGTTTTCGCCAGTGGTCTTTCCTTTGCCTTCTGTTGTTGCGCCAATGGGACTTCCAGTGTGGCTTATTCTCCCAGCTCTTCCCAGGTCGCTTCAGAGGTATAAATTTATCTGAAAACCTCAAAAAATTCAGCCTTTCATTCGATCTCTAGGGTTCGTGAGAAGCCCTATCCTGAACTTTACTGAGTGGGATTTCTTTCTCCATTTCCTCAGCCCTTGAACGGGGCGAATTGGACTTCTTTCCTTCTGAAGATCCTTCCTTCCCTTTAGTCCTTGCTTCTTGATCCCCCTGTCGAAGAGCGGATCCCTGTTGCTTCCCGAGTTTTCACTCCATTTTTCGTCTTGTTTTTTTATTTGGTAAAGCCTTTTTACTTGAATGCAACTTGCATAATTCCCAAGTCTGATTTTTCAACAAGGAGTCCATTTCTTCTTCCACTACATGCTCCCATTGAACCTTTGTATTTACCTACATAGCTTCATCATACCCTTCTAGTTCACTAGCATTTGTTAACAAAATAGAATATAAAGAGGGAGAAAACCTGTCGGGAGGTCTACTTGTACTTGTTGACCATCTAACATTAACTGGAGTTTTTGGTATTTCTTGTTGTTGTTGTGGAGCATGAGGAACCACTGGAACATTGCTATCTGAAGCATCATCCAACACCATACAATCCTTTTCTTTCTTCTCATGCTGCTGCAATTGATCTTTGTAAAACACCTTCTCATTAAATACAACATCCCTAGTTCTCACAATTTTCAGATTTTCAACATCCCAAAGCCTATAACCAAATTTATAAATGCCATATCCAATCAAGATACACTTTTTGATTTTACATCCAGCTTGGTTCTATTTTCATAATCTACATGTGCAAATGCTTCACATTCAAAGGTTTTGAGAAAATAATAACTCACCTTCTTACATGTCCATGCTTCCTCTGAAATACCACAGTCGAAAGGAACTGAAGGACCTCTATTAATTAAATATACAACGGTATCGACAACCTCTACCCACATGTTTAAAGGCAGCCCAACATGCAATCTCACGCTCCATTATTGTCCTATTCATGCACTCGGCCACTCTATTTTCCTGTGGAGTCCTTAGAACCATTTTTTGCCTACGAATTCCATTAGAGGAACAATAATCCTCAAATTCTTTATTGCAATACTCACCACCATTATCAAATCTGAGATGTTTTAATCTTTTACTTGTCTCATTCTCAACCAAGCTTCTCCATTTCTTAAATGTTCCAAATACATCAGATTTTTGCCTAAGGAAATAAATCCAAACCTTCCTAGTTGCATCATCTATGAATGTAACATAATATTGAGAGCCACCAAGAGAAGATACCTGAGATGGTCCCCATACATCTGTATGCACAAGCTCCAACTTTTCATCTTTCTTTTGCTTCCCATCCTTGTGAAAACTAACTCTCTTTTGTTTGTCATACACACAACTTTCACATAAATCCATATTCATACATTTTAGACCTAGTAAAACTTTCTTAGACTGAAGTACCTTCATACTTTTTTCACTCATATGCCCAAGTCTGTTATGCTACAGTGTTGTCTCAGAACCTACAACAACTATTTCAATCTTTGCCTGTGAACCCGTAACAACTATTCTTAAACCTATTTGATTTTTGTCTACAACAACTAAAGTAGAATGAATAATATGACATGTACAAAGATATAAGGTGCTTACTTTCACACCTTTTGCTACTATTAAGGCACCTTTTGAAACCTTCCAATTTTTATCATTGAAAGTAACTATGCAACCTTCATCACCTAGCTATCATGCTGAAATTAAATTCCTACCTAGCCTTGGAACGTGCCTTACCTCTTGTAGTAGCCAATGATTCCCATTATACAACTTAATCCCGATTCTTTCGTTTCCAACAATCTGACAGGGCTCGTTAGCTCCCAAATAAACTAGCCTAGAATCTCCTTGGACATAATCAAGAAAATAACTTCTATGGGGCGTAGCATGAAATGAGGCCCCTATATCTAAAACCCATGAATCATCAGCATTATCATCGATACTTAAAACCACATGAAACTCATTACTCACATATCCTCTGGCAACATGAGATCCACATACTCACTAATGACATGAATGACATATCCACATATACACATGTATAACATATAATAGTTAATTACTACTATATATATATATATATATATATATATATATATACAGAGAGAGAGATATTCATTAATGACATGAATGACATATACACATGTATAACATATAATAGTTAATTACTACTATATATATAATTGTTATGTGTTTTTGTATACAGATGATCTAGTAGATATGTAGTTATGAAGATATGGAATTTTATTATCAAATGATATTTTATAAAGAATATATATTATATTATATTTAGTAATGTTATGGCGCTGCCATGAAAGGTGCGCAACCTTGAAACAGAGGTAGGCATTTTAACATAGCATAAAGCTATGGTCTATAGTATTGGTTTTAAATGCTCAGCAAGGAAACTTAAGTTAAATATTAAAACTAAAGCATATTACTATGCCTTCTAGTGCTGGTATAAAGCACATAACTTCAGGTCAATGATAATATTTCATAGTTTAAAATATTAGGACTCTGGCAGCAAATTGACTAAGTCTTCAGGCGTTGGAAAAAGGCATATATAGTTATATAATTTGGAGTTTAAAGCACATAAAGTGCCACTCAAAGTGCAATATGGACTATGTTGGTTTATAGAGCTGATAACTATATTTCAAATGTGCCTTTACTTTGACTCTTTCTTTGCAAAATTGACTGCAAAATGATAGGAAAACATGGTAGATTGGGTGGCTCTTGGTTGAAGAGGGAGAAACCGATTAGAATTCTAAATTTCAAGCTGTCCTCTTATGTGTTCACTGTGTTTTAACCTCTGCCTGCCATTTGCATTTCTATTGCTAAGTCAAATTGAAGAGTTGGAGTTGTGGCAATTTTATCAGCAAGATTATAGCCATAGTCTGCTCAAAATCCTATATAAATAGAAGAGCTTCCTCATCCCTTTTACACACAATTTTTCCAGCCAAGTGCTCTATTATTCTGCTGTTGTATTTATGAGTTCGGTGTTGAGAGTGCATTATTATTTTGTCTTGATTTTGTAAAAAGAAGGTTAGAGAGGGAGTAGAGTTGCCTTTGGAGAGGAGAATCAGTCTGCTTGAAGGATCACAAGCAAGGAGTTCCATTGATCTATTGGAGCAAAATATCACAGGCATGCAAAATTCTTATCCAATATGTTTTTTTTGTTTGAAAGTCTATATGTGTTTGATTATTGATGTGGAATGAATTATTTTGTTTGTCTTTATCAAATTGAGCATTTACTTGTTTGTAAAAAAAGGTGTATATATATCTAGTATGAGAATTGTATTATGTGTTGAATGTGAAATTAATCTCCATAGTAGAGATTTGTGCCTATATTGGATTTTATGAGCAATTATTAATTTAAGTGTGATTAGCTATTTGTACAAGGTGAAAGATTAGTATACCATATCTTGCAACTATATTGAACTGTATTAAGACAAGTATGAGTAGTACTGAAGAAAAATGAATGGTCAAGTTAGGAAAACTATATACTACCAATAGTATTACTTTGATGAAGAGTGTCATAGAAAACCTAGAATGGATAAGTAGGGTTATGCCTGGGATTTGTTGATCCATGGAAGGGAATAACCTTAGATTTAGTAAACTTGAAATTGTTAGTGGGCTTATGCTTGGGATTTGTTGATCCATGGAAGGGAATAACCTTAGATGTCTTTCCAAATTGAACTAGAATGGTGGGTGAGTGTGTGATGTCCATTCTGAGTTTAGGGTGATGAAACTTTGGCCAAAGTAGTGTAAACAACCAACATTTACATTGTAAGTTCACTGTGATCCAGGATTACATACTAGGAAGGGCAATCATGCTTGTAGGTTGTAGCCATAATGTATGACAATACTAGATATGTAGGACACAACATCATCTTAGTATAGGCTATTCTGTGAGGTTACCATTCCAATCCCTTCGTCGAAGGGTAGGGTCATTTACCAGTTTGGTAAATGTGCGAGGGACCGCCGTTAGTCCATGGTTGGTGGAAAAGTGCTTGAGTGGTGCTTCTCCTCATGCAGTTGGCAGCCATGATTTGAAGACAAACATCATGAACCATTATATCTCTATTATCAATTAGCTTTATGAAGCTTGTACGTAACTATCTCTTGAAATATTGTAAATGAGAATTATTCAATTCATGTAATTGTTGAAATGTAATTTGATAGTGCAATGGTTAAGTTTGAAATATGTTTCAAATGTGCATCGTATCAAATGAAAGAAAGGAATTTTTTTATTACTCATGTTTTGGTTTCATGATTTATTTACTCTTGGGTCAAAACTTAGTTGTATTTACTTGGTAGAACAAGTGGCATGTTACAATGTCCCTTTGTCGCCACACATTTCAGAAAGGAGCCACATGCTTCAAATAGTGAAACTGAATGTCTTCCTATTATGCCTAATAGTAAGACTAGAAATATAATATGCTTTTACAACGATCATAATCTCCTAAGATTTGGATGTGGCATTATTAACTCAAAGTAGATCATGTGTTCCCAGCTATAAGATGAAATGTGGAACTACAATCGAATGTCATAGGAATTGGTGGTGCTTGGATGATGACTAGAATGTTATTGAAAACCTACAAATAAATAAATAAAGTAAAAGAATAATAGTTTTGGGTGATGCAAAATTGCTCTTGCACCATAGGAAGTGCCTGCATCAGACATCAGGGGTAATTTGAAAAATGAGTCCCTTACTTTCCAATGGCTAGAGGGAAACCAAGATAGTCTGCCTCAACTTTAGAAATCCAAGATGAGTCTTCTCCAGACCTTCCTTTCCATTTCACCAAATATTCATCATACTATCTATTTTGGTGCGTCTACCAATCTTATTGTCCAAAATCTCCTCAATTTCCTATTTTTGCTATTATGGTATCTGATTCTTCCATTGTGCTTCTTGATCACTATCTCTTGATTCTCCTTTGTGATACTGATATAATTTTCAATATTAAACACTAGTTAAATGCCTAATTTTTTTGGTAGCTCCACTTTATATGCATTCTCTGAAATAAACCTTTTGACAATCCTAAAAGGACTAAACTTCTTCATCTCCAGCTTATTATATAGCCCAACTGGAAACATTTCTTTGTGTGATACACCATCACTCCATCTCCAACCATAAAGTCCTTATGTCTTCTTTTATCATCACTCTTTTCCTTATATCTGATACTCATCATTTCTAGGTGACTTCTTACTTCTATGTGTACTTCCTTCACATGTTTTGTAAATTCTTCTACTTTCAAACTCATCTTTTCATCATTTCTGATATACCATGATGCTAATACATTCCTTGGAATACTCCCATAGACTATCACAAATGGTGTTTTCCCTATACTCTTATTTACTAAATTACTATATGCAAACTCTACTTGTGTGACTCCCACCTATGTGTTAACTCTTGCCTTGTCCTAATATTTCTATGATTGGATTAAAAATTATATGAGTTGTTTTTCTTATGATGTAATTGTAGGATGGATATGTGCCTTGCTAGATTACACATCCTTATGAGTTATTATATGTTTCTTTGATTATAATCTTCATCAAGTGAGTTTTGATGCTTGGCCCTTAGCACATATAGGAGATATATATACACACATGTGTGTGTGGATTAGTATATGATTTGACTCAACAGTTTTTTGGTTTCATTATTGATTATTACGATACGCGACCTTGCTTATGCTCATTGGATTCAACACTATGATTATTTATTATGCATCTATATACCTAAATCATACTAGTGTTAGATGATTTTTAGTTAGACGTGGATTCTGATATTATCTTGTTGGTGGACATATTTATATACTCTGCTTCAACTATCTTGTATTGGGAAGGTAAGCCTAATGTTTTCCTTGAGTGTGCAAGCACAAGTTTCCCTAATGGTGATTAATTGGAGACATTCAACTTGGGTAAAAGTGTTGTGTATATTCCCATCTTGCTCAAGTTTGAGCTATGAGAGGTGACTTATGTGGCCTTGTGAACCAAAACTAAATTAATTGATTATAGATTCTCGATTCGTGTAGAAACCCATGTATACATTTATGTGTTGTTGTAATTGTTGACTCTTGTGATTCATTTTATTTAATCATTTTCTATGATTTACCTAATTTTTGTGATTAAATTCATTTAATCATTTTTTGTATTTATTGTGTGTTGGTGGGATGGATACTTGTTGGTAATTAGTTTAATTATAATTTTTATGTTTCCTAAAATGTGTATTATTATCGTCATGTGTTTTAATTAGAATTTTGTATCATTATTATGTGTAAATTGTGGATGTTTACCTTTATTTTTCTGAGAGTTGCATTGTTGTATTGCACAAAATAAATGATTTTCCCTTGTGTCTAGCATGAAATTATTTAACTGAAATAATCACGAATTTGTAATAGAATCATAAAAGTTTATGCTTTTAATAAAAATAAATTATATTCTTGAAGTTGGGAAAAAGGAATAAATGTTTTTGGTTAAAAGAAAGGAAAAGAGCCCTTTTGGGGGCGTTGAACTTTTGGGAGGACAACAAGTTTGGGTGTGAGAGTTTTGGTTGTATATATTGGCCTCCTTCCCTTGCCTCCCACTTAATCTTGTTGGGTATGGCAACTACTCTGGCTATTTTTTGTATTAAACACATCAGATTTCCACAATCCATAATATTCTGCAATGATTTTTGGATTCAATTGTGTAAGATTTTAGTTAACAACATTTCGAATCACACTCTGTGATTCATCATCAAGATGAGGAGAGCTGTAGGAAAGAATGATAACTAAAATCTTACACAGTTGAATCTAGAACCATTGCAGAGTATTGTTTGTGTGTTAGGTCATGGGGCTTGAAGGGGTTGTGCTTCCTCTTCTTATGAGTTGGATTTCTCTTTCTCCCTCTCACCTTGTTGTTGGACATGAAGGTTTTCCTTGAGATAGCTTGGTGGCTTGGACATAGAAGGGTGGATGGTTGCTTGTCTTAGAGGTTGAATAACCCACAACAAGCTCCCTCCTCCTTTTGTCATGTGTTTGGTTGATGGTAAGAGCTTATCATCTTCCCTTTTCATTCCTATTTCTTTATGTAATTTGGCCACACCCACACAGGTGGTGCATATAATAGTCCTTCCATAGGGTTTATTCCATGAAAGGAATCTCTAACTTAATTGTATTAGGGTTGTTTTGTTCATGTGTTTTCTTGACCTTCTTGAAATTTTTAAAATAGTGTTGTAATGCTACCAAAATTTTCATGAAATGGTTATATGAGTTGAAAATTGTGTTATTGAGGCTCTTGGTCTCAAAAGGGATTGAATTATTAAGTTTCAATGTTTGAAATTTTGGTAAATCCTGCATTAAAACTTGAGGTTGTGAAAGGTTTGCATGCGCTTTGGATACATCAATGGAATGTTTGTAATTATGGACATAATGTATTTTTGTGGGAAATGGAAAATTATCATGGAAACATGGAGATTATGCGTGCCATGTTGAGGCCTCATTTCCATGTCATGCATCTTTGTGCATATTCAACTTAGTGATCCGTGTATTGATGTGATTAGTGCATGTATGTTATGATTGGAGGTTAATCCTCATCTCTCATGCATGTTTATTTGAAATCCATGTATGTGATGTGGATAATATGTGAACGTACAATCCCCTCTTCCTTTTTGTGCATTGGATTACATACTAGGTGTGTGCATGTGATTTCATAGTTTATGTTTTGAATGATGTGTTCCAATCTCATGTGTGGATGTGTCTTGTACCAATTTTGATAGTGTTTACATGAATCGATGGTATTTTTTTGTATCATCATGTGTGCTTACTTGGTGTAAATTGTATTTATGTAATAGGCATGTGTATACATTGATTGGTGGATGAGTGTTCCTTGTGTATGCTTACTTGATGAACCTATGTATGTGTGTGGTTTATGTGCTTGTCGAACCCCATGTTGGTGTGAGTGTGTTGGTCTACCCAAATTGGTTGTCTCCCAACTCACAAGGATGGGCCTTAGGGTACGATGTGGTTGGGTGGCATTGAACCACAATTGGGTATTCATGGATTCTTTGGAGTAGCTTGGAGATTGTGTATGGATCCTTCTTTCTCTTCATTTGGTTTTATGTTCCTTTCATGACTTGTATAAAATGTGTATATTTAGGACCTTTGATGTCCTCTGTTGTAAATAGTATAATTGATATTGAATAGTAGTATCTTTTTGTATTCCACTTTCTTAAGTGGTATAAACTCCTAAAATCATTATAATATACTTGACCTTAATGTCAGAGGAATACAACTATTTTAATGGCTTTTCTTCTGATGGTTGATGTAGAATTATGATTAATAATCTTGAAGTGTATGTTCCTTGATACTAATCATGTTATGGGTTAATGGAGGATTGATTTAACCCTCCTTGTATCATGCAGTTATTGATTATGATCTCTTGTCTCTTGGTTCTAATCTTGTTTTAGCCTTATGTGGAAACAATCTTCCTCCTTACTCATGTGAATGATGCTTCGATGTTTTGTATTATTCTGTTATCTCTATTAGTTGTTCCTTCATGAACCTTACCACTTTTCAGTTGAGTTGTTCTTGAGAAGTAGAGTCCCATTTTAGGGCTTAAACCACTATCTAGGGCATTCAAGGATTCCATGATTGACCAATGTGGGGTCCATGTGTGCTTGAGTGCTTGGCCTAGACTATTTTAAAATAACATGTGAAACAGGGAATTTACACCCCGTCAATCAAAACATTAAAGCTTGTTGCCCTTGCCTTTTAGATTTTCTTGCTTAGTTATAAGTTGCACTTTGAACCCCAAAATTTGAATTGCAAGCTTGTTGGGGACTGGACTTGGCTTGGAGTCTACATGTTGCCAAATATATTTCAAATCCCAAAGTCCAAAATGCATGTGGCAAACCAAACTTTGAAGTCCAAATTACAAGCTTGCTAGGGACCAAACTTGGTTTAGAGTTTACATGTTACCAGATGTATTTTGGACCCCAAAGTCTAAAATGCATGCGGCAAATTAAACTCTAAAGTTTGAATTGCTGGCTTGTGGAAGTCTGGGTTTATGTTAGGGATTTGTATGAATGCCTATTGCATTTCAAACTTCGCATTTTGAAATCCACAATGTAAGTTAGCCTTTGAAGGCCAAGTTGATTGTCTTTTAGTACTTGGGATTGTCTTTGCAATTCTCAAGAGATGCAAGTGGTCGGTGGAAATTTGAAGCCTGAAGTTAGAATTTCCCTTCCATAGATGTTTAGTCTTATCTTGGAAATTTGCTTATGTGTCTATTGCATTATAAACTCTTAGGTCTGAAATGCATGTTGTTTTCCAACCCCATGTTGTTTGACATCATCTCTCCTTGTCAGGGAATGCCTTTATACAATTACATAGTGACATGTGACACACTTTTGTGCTAAGTTCAACGGTTCCTTCCTTGATCACTATCCATCCTCACTCTCACTTGCAGACATTCCTATAAAATTGTCTTTATCCTCGCCTTATCCACACTTGTTCCCACATACTCACATCATTTATTAGTCTTGACTTCCATATATTCATTCCTAATCTTGAGATTCCACATTCTTTATCTTGAGTCTTTTCCTTGGCACATGTGAGCAATCTCGCAAGGCACAGATCTAACCCAAAATTCAAACTGACTACTGCCCTTTCTTCATAGTTGTTGGGAGTCAACTTGGTACATGTTTGCATGGCCATTTGTCATGTCTTAGTATTTAAAGGCATTCATTTGAGCTTTAATTGATAGGCGAGAAAAATTGAAAATCTTATGCATTACAATAGCATCAGTTTAGGAATATTCCACTTAAGAACACTAAAAATAACATAATTTTGCATCAAATCATTCTAGGACATTTGCATGACTAAAGAATGTTGTTTTCAATCATTTCCACTATCATTAACAGAATCTAATCAAGGGAGTCATCCTAGGAGAACTTAGCTCTTGTGATCCATTAACTTCCCCAAGGTATTTTTAAATACCACTAGTCCTTAGCTATTAGTTGAGAGAAAAGATTCAATGAATTGAATAACAAAAGTACATAGTGCACCAAATAAGATTTGTGGGTTATTGATCACATCCACACAACACATAATTAACCCATAGGCACACAATTAACCTTATAGTGAGTTACAGGGTTGCACGAAGTTCCAGACAATGATCATGTTAAAACTACTTTTTTTGTACCTGACGACCAAGTTTCACAATTCATCATGTCTTTATCTTCACTGTAATTTGCACAAATAAGTGCACTGTTCCATTGCATTTAATTTCCTAAATTGGTATTTACTATTTTATTTAAAGCTCCCTAAAGTTGTGCAAATTTCCAAACGTGAAAGGAGTTGATTCCATAGAGCTTAGATTGCATGTACACTCTACCAAACAATATATCTAACAAGGAAAGCACAACTATTTAAGTTAATTTTGTGTCTAATGATTGCATTAATTAATTAGCCTAGATAGCATCTTAGGGAAAGTGTATTTTCCTTTACAATCTTATATTAATAAAATGTACTCTTCAATTTTAAAAAACTTGTAAGATTATAACATAAACATATTTTTTTTCAATGAATAAGTGTTTATTATATTATTTTAAAAAAGAGATATAGTGAATGGAATGGAATCATATCACATTCTAAAAAGTCTAGACAAGACGGAACTTTAAACATATAGAATAGAATAGAAATTTTTTTAATGCCCACCAACTACAAGAAACTTTTTTTTTTTGCTATGTAAATATAAAGGTTTGTATTAATTCGAAGAAAGTATGAACATGCAGGTGCCTATAAGCCGTTTACCTGCCACAGCCCGATAACAAAAGACTCCTAAACCCTTCCTCGAGACTATAGATTTTACAGTGCTTTACAAAATCAGCTACTAGGCTTTCTGATCTGATATGGGAGACCATGCTATCCAAAATTAGCCTCTAGGCTTACTGGTCTAATATTAACTATATCATTAACAAACCTACTGAGACTGAGGATTTATCTAAACATGATATCAAAAGAGGCCGAGCTCGACAGCCATGGCATAAAGCCTGTTAACCCATACCTCTTCCTCGGGTTCCACATTCTCTTGCAGCAGAAGCCGTAGACCTGGATGACATGATCCTGATGCTCCACCAGCGCCATGCCTTTCAGATCAAGGATGAAGGGCAGAACCTTCGTCACGTCCAGAGGGTCCTTGTTTGAGGCAATGTCTTTTGGGTGGGGAATGCCCACCCCTGGAATGGCCACCTCCAAAATGGAATCGAGGCCCCAAAGGAATTCCGCTTTGAACACTTTCACCATGACAGATTTCGCCGCCGCTGTAGACATACTGATATCCAGAATTGAGGCAAGGAAACGGGAAGAAATGTGGGAGTCGACCCTGTAGAACTCATCTGCTACCAAGAAACCCGTCCCCAAGATTATTTTGACCGCTGGGAGGAGCAAGCCCTCATGCCTTCGCAGGATGCGTTTTAACCTTAAGTCTGTGACCGCTCCCTTGAATGCCTTCTGCCTAACTGAACTCTCTAGCTGTAGAGGAGTCGAAGCCCCCAGATTTATCAGCCCATGCACCGAGATCTTCGCAATGAAGTCCGAGCCCTTCTCCATGTTGACTGCTACTGCCACCGTCTACACTAGCAGAGAATCACTCGAAACTGCAAAAATGGAATGAACTTCAGATATATCTTTCTGTCTGCGCATAAGAGAGGTCACATTCATTTAACCGGAGCTTATAATCAATGCAAAGAAAGGTTTCCCAGAGTGAGGCGTGCGATGGCTCAAGTCGAAGGCCCGCAAAATCCGTAAGGGAGGAGCTCCATCTCCAAATCATAAAAGCCACAATAATTATTCGATTACAAAGAGGAAGCCATAATAACTTTGTATGGCATCGACCCATCCAAGTGTTCTTGGATTGGGTGCCCACCCAACTACAAGAAACTTTAAACATATGGAATAGAATAGAAATTCAAGACAACCAATAATAATCTAAAAGACAATAAACTTATATTAATAAAATGTACTCTTCAATTTAATAAAACTCGTCAGATTATAACATAAACATAATTTTTTTCAATGAATAAGTGTTTATTATATTATTTTTAAAAAGAGATACAGTGAATGGAATGGAATCATATCAGATTGGAAAAAGTCTAGACAAGACGTAACTTCAAACATATAGAATAGAATAGAATTTTTTTTAATGCCCACCAACTAGACGAAACTTTAAACATATAGAATAGAATAGAAATTCAAGACAACCAACAATAATCTAAAAGATAAACTTATATTAATAAAATGTACTCTTCAATTTAAAAAAAACTAGTAAGATTATAACATAAACATTTTTTTTTTTCAATGGATAAGTGTTTATTATATTGTTTTAAAAAAGAGATATATTGAATGGAATGGAATCATATTAGATTGGAAAAAGTCTAGACAAGAAGGAACTTTAAACATATAGAATAGAATAGAAATTTTTTTGATGCCCACCAACTAGACGAAACTTTAAACATATAGAATAGAATAGAAATTCAAGACAGCCAACAATAATCTAAAAGACACTAAACTTAAATTTTAAAAAACCAGTAAGATTATAACATAAACATAATTATTTTAATGAATAAATGCTTATAACATAAACTTTAAACATATATAATAGAATAGAATTTCAGGGAACCAACAATAATCTAAAGGACACTAAACTTATATTAATAAACTAGACAAGACAAAACTTTAAAAATATAGAATAGAATAGAAATTTTTTTAATATCCACCAACTACGACGAAACTTTAAACATATAGAATAGAATAGAATTTCGAGGCAACCAACAATAATCTAAAAGACACTAAACTTATATTAAGAAAATGTACACTTCAATTTTAAAAAAAACCCTAAGATTATAACATAAACATAACTTTTTTAATGAATACGTGCTTATTATATTATTTTAAAAAAGAGATATAGTGAATAGAATGGAATCATATCTCCATAAAGTCTTACGACAAGACATAAACTTTAACCATATAGAATAGAATGGAAATTTTTTTAATGCCCACCAACTAAGACCAAACTTTAAACATATAGAATATAATAGAAAGTCCACAGAACCAACAATAATCTAAGACTAAACTTTAAACATATACAATGGAATAGAAATTCCTCTGAACCAACAATAATCTAAAACTAAACTTTAAACATATAGAATGGAATAGAAATTCCACCGAACCATAACAATAATCTAAGACTAAACTTTAAACATATAGAATAAAATAGAAATTCCAGCGAAACAACAATAATCTAAGACTAAATTTTAAACATATAGAATAGAAATTCCACCGAACCAACAATAATCTAAAAGACCGTAAACCCAGTCATTTTAGCTTTCTACATTACTCATCTCCAACTATTTCTTCAAATTAAAGTTAAAAAACATTTAAAGGCCATTGTCCTCAGCTTTCCAAGGTATTTTCAAAGGGAATCTAGTGCTGCAACAAATACTATTTTTCCAAACATGGAAGAACTCTCCAATGCCGGAGAGATCAAATTTGATTTTCCTTTAGGGCACAAAATGAATCAATGTCGTGTAATATTTAGAAAATATTCATAAAGCAAAAGTCGCAGAGGGGGCCACAAACGATCGAGAAGCAGACGCGTGTGAATGGGATCACCGCCACTTGTTAAAAAACCAGGCGTTGAGCCACGTCTTTACGTCATAAATCAAATAGAAAAACGAAAGATTCTCTTTCAGAAGATAAGATAAGGCCAGGAAGCTAAATTCCATTTTTTTTTGGGGGAATTTTTTTTTTTACAGAGTTAACAATTATTGGGAGAGGGAATCCGCCAATGATTGCCAAAATATATATTATCACAAACACAATATTCCATCATTCGGAGAGCTCTCTACTCACGGCTATTGGTGCTCTTCCTGCTGCTGCTTTCATTCGGTGGGGCCGCCAAAAGTTTCTTTGATTGGATGTAATGGGGGAAATTGCAGGAACCTATATTATTCATATATCATTCTATGTCTACAGATTTATAAGGAGTAGAAATTAGGAAGCAGAGATATTGAAGAAGAGGAGTATTTAGGAAGCAAAGATATTGAAAAAGAGGAGTTTTGATGGACGAGAGGCAGAGGAAGGATGATTGTCGCAGAGCAGCAGTCATGGTGCGAGTGCATGGACCTGTAAGTTGCTGGTTGTTCACCCATTTTTTAAAAAAAGTTTTTATAGAATACCCACAAATTTAATTCAATCAATTCTGCATCTTGGTTTCTTTTCTTTTGCCTGAGAGTCTATCTGGTGCATATGAAAACTGGATGATAATAATTAAAGAAACTGAAATTGAAGTTATTGTGTGGCATCAGGATCCCAAGGGCAGAAAAATGCGAAAACATGCCTTCTATCACTCTGAGTAAGGACCGATTGTTACTACTCCTCTTTTGCTTTGTTATTTTCAATGCACTTGAGGTATAATTTTTTTTATTTTAATTGTCTTTTAGGGTTTGCTCCAGCTCTTGTTCTGAGTTTCTGTATAAGTTTATAATTGTTATTTCTGATCCATATCGTTCGAATATGCACTTTAAATTGTGTCTATTCTTGGGCTTGACAAGCCCGTTGTATTTCTAACTTATTTCCTTAATACCAAATTGGAAATCCTTGCGGTTAAAAGTTATTACTAACATGCTTGTCTGTCTACCTGCTGTTAAACTGGCATCGATAAATTCTACATTGCTGTTCACTTGTTTTTCCGAGTTAAAAACGTTGGTTTTGGAAGAAGGAAAACCCTTTGTCTTTCAGCATATTTTATAACATGGATATGTTTGGTTGAAAATCAGTACGTTTGGAAGAAGGAAAACCCTTTGTTTTTGAGCATTTTTTTTAATATGAATGTGCTAGGTTGAGAAACAATAGGTCTGGAAGAAGGAAAACCCTTTGTCGTTGAGCATATTTTTTAATATGAATATGTTTGGTTAAAAAACAGTGGGTCTGGAAGAAGGAAAACCCTTTGTCTTTGAGCATATTTTTTAATATAAATGTGTATGGTTGAAAAGCAATAGGTCTGGAAGAAAGAAAAGTAAAACCCCTTGTCTTTGAGTATTTTTTTTAATATAACTATGTTTTGAATCTCAGATCTGGCGACACTACTCTCTCTGCCTCAGGGTTGTTGTTGCCCAATTGCTCCGGCTGGTTGAAGAAAGTGAAAAATTCAAATGAATTGATAGTTGTTACCTGTGCATCCATCATTGAGCCTTTCCTGTCTTCACAGGAACGTGGTTTTACTGCACAGGTTTCAGAAAACACGTTTATTTGCAATACTAATGTAATTTTTCCTTTGACTTGATTCTACATTAACAGGGGATCTAGTTTTTAATGTGGATTTGATGCATGCCCATATTCTTCATTTAGGGAACTCCAACACTGATATCTGGTGCAGAAATTGATGTTTTGACAGAGGTAAGTTGCTTCTCAACACCTTATTGTAAAATGAACCTTCTAAATGACAGTTGAATCATTTTGTCCTGAATACTTTTATGTTAATTATATTAAGGGAGTGGTTTTCTTTATCATGTCCAAATCTAGCTAGATTATTAACTATCTCCTCATGATTCAGATTTCGTCAAGGGTTGGTAACAGCGATGTGGACTATCCTAACAGTAGTTATGATCTTTCTTGGTTACCAGCTCATCTTCTAGCTCTGGTGAGTTCTCCAAGATGCTGTACTGGTAAGTTTCATTCGATGTCTTTCTCTATATTATACATATAAAGAACAACAAAATAGGCTTTTGGTACTTTAGAGTGGTTTTATAAGATAAAACAAACTGTGGCAAACCTGAAGTTAAGGACCGAGTGTTCATATTATGCTAGGATTGTGGACTTTAGTGAACTTGTCTCTTTGCCATGTTTTGGATTGTTTCTGTGAGGCTAGAGGGTACAGTACATTAGGTCTTGTCATCACTCAGACTGACATTTGAGAGTTTAAAATGATTTTAAAGAACGAAAGGCAGATCTAAATGGAGGCCTTGAAAACAGCTTTAAGAACATTTTAAGTTGTTCAAGGCAACTGAAGCCCTACAGATGTCATACATGAATGAAATCTTTAAATGGCAAATCACCTCCCAATTTTATATGAACTTGACTTATTAGGAGGGTTCAAATATTTATTTGTAAAATAGTGACTTGATTTTGGATTGATACCTTATCAATCATTTGCACAACTCAAAATGTTTTAAGAATGAATAGTAAAAGATAAAAGATAATGTTGCTTTCGTCATGAGAGAGTTAGGACTTGGGACAATAAAATTAATCCTCCTAAGATCAGCAAACAAATTAGAAATCCACAAACGCACCAAGAATGTGGTGAAATTTTGCAGAGATTACATTAGCAATTTGCAACACACTTCATTTACCATGTAATGAACATGGAGCTTTGTTCATTTATGTATGATTTTGATAGAAGTTGTGCGAGCATGTTTCTAACCTACCAAAATTTGAAAATGCAGAACAATCAAAGTCATGGATATTTTCAGAAATTAAATAATTAATAGATCTTCAGGAGTTTATTACTATAAGCAATGATTTACTTCTAAACTTGAAACAAACTCCTAATTGAAACTTCCTTATACCAGCCTATGAAGACTCTGAATGAGAAATTTCAGCTCCATGTTGTCATTCAGAACTTCTGCCATGTTGCAACCTGAAAATGAGAGATGCTGGACATAACTACCCATGTCAAATGTTGAGATGCTGCAGATGAAGTCCCTGTATAGTTGGAGAAGATTACACTAGGGGTTAACTAACGGTTGTCTTTAACTCTAGCTTTGCTTTTTGTTTTGATCTTTCATCAGCCTACCATTGGGGGTTGATTTCCCTTTTGATCTTTTGACCCTCACCAAGGGAACAAATGTTGCTTTTCCACTACTCCCTCTTGATTTACAATAGTCCCTATTCCAGGTGGGACATATGTCTATATTCACAAATGAGCTTTGAAACCTTTTAAAAAGAGATTATAATACTATGGTTTTGGAGACTATTAAGGTGTCGGGACTCGGCTTACATTACACCTCTTCAGTTCGGATTTGTATGCAACAAAGAAGAAGTGAGTTATGAGTAAAACTTTGTTTTTGACATTTGATAACAATTTCCATTTACAACATTCATGGCTCAAGATGAATTGTGGTGAGACAAGTTTTAATGTGTTGCCCACACTGCATGACACTTGGTTTGCTTATGGAGCCTTAGAAGAAGGATCAACCTCCACGGAGGTTGATTTGGTAGGAGCAGGGGGAAGGAATCCTTTCAGCAGTTGCTGGAACTTCACTGGCAGCAAGCATAGGAGAACTAGTTGCTTCCACATCGAGAAACGACTTATATAGGGATTAGTGGTGCTGTGATTTCAGCCATAGGATTGTCCTGCATTGGAGAGTTCCCTATTTCAATTATCTCATTGGTTTGTTTCTGTTAAGTGGCAGCTTGTGTGTGCATGGTTTTATCTTTATCTTGAAGGCTAGCTTGTGCTATACAAGTCCCCCCTTTCTGTATGGTAGCTTGCTTATGAGAGAACTTTGGACAGAAGATGAAAGAATGATTTAACAAATGTGGTAAGATAGAGGGAAGTTTAAAAACTGATCAAATATTTGCAAATGGCCTCAGTTACCCATGTGGTTCCTCTTATGTTATTGATCAAAACAAAGAGAGCATCTGTCTCACTGCCTCAGACCTTGACCTATATTTTGTTGATAACCTCTTCAACTGTGATTTTCAAGTTAACAGCTTTTGCCAGCGAGTTATTTAGCACTGTAGCATCAGAAATGGCCTCAATATTAACATGTTTCTGGAAATCATTTGACATGATATGGAGTTTCTTTCTTAAGAATTCTGTGTGTACCATGATCAATGGTTTGTAGCATTTGTAGGGGTTTAAGCTCAATGATCTTGCAATGTCCTCTTTTGAAGCTATCTTCCTTAATTTGCCTTTTGCCTGTTCAATCAACCTATACATGTTGATCAAGTCTCGAATTTCCATTTTGGCCCTAAAGGCATCATTGCCATTGGCTTTCAAGTCATTGACAATATAGTCTTTTGGTTGCCCCCATATGTGTCTTACCTCTTTCATTTTTAACTCATCTAGAAACTGATATAAAGGTAAATTCAATAGGAGAAAGAAACCCCTTTAAGTTCACAAGATCTTTCATAGTAATCTAAATTGTGGAAGTCAAATCAGATACTCCCCTTCTGTGTGATGTGAAGAGGGGTATTAGGATTTTCTGTAAATCATCTCCATTTCTCTCATCTATTTGTAGGCTTCCTACACTTTGTCAGTCAAAGGATCAAGTGGTAAAGATTGTTGTGGAGTAGGGAGTGCCTTAGGTTCTTGCCATAACTTGCAAGCTGGGTTAGCAACATTTTGTTTGTTCCTTCTCACAGGTCCATTGTTTTGTTTTCAAAATTTTAATTTCCTTTTTTCAATTCATCAATGCCAAGATGATTTCATAGTTCTTCATTTGTTCCATTAAGTTGTTTCCAAAATTCTTAACCATATAACCAGTTTGTAATTTGGCATGCATCCATCAGCCATGAGAATACCCTGATATTATCCAATGTTAATTCATTAATTTTTTTCTTCTTGGCTGTATACCAAGACCATATGGCTATTGTACATGCCTTCTGATTCCATAAACAATTGTTATGGATCATTTCAAATATGTATCTCATTCGAGGATCATCCCATCCATTCACGAATACCATTATGCTGGTTTTGATGAGAGCTTTGACTAGCTTGGGGTCATTAACGTCCACTTTCTTGAGCTCTTCTCTAGATGACAGTGGGTCAAAGGAAGGTTTAGTCCTTGGTCTCTTCTGAGAAGGACCATCTTCTCTAGATTCTGTGGTGTTTTTCTCCTTTGCCTCTTTCTTTTTGCATTAATCAATCTTGGCCTGTATCTTTGAAATGAAAGTTTTGGTTTCATTCAATTCTAAAAAAAATCGTTCATGAAGAGTTCATTTTCTTCTTGTAGCCTTTCATCATCCAGGAGGTTCTCAGCAGGATCTTCAAGATTTTCTAATTGGGTTGTTAAAATCAAATTTTTATCCCTTAGTCATTTTGATTTGCCTCTGCTTTCTTCCCATTCATAAATCATATCTTAAGCAACATCCTGGATGTTGAGTAACCTCTGAGTATTGATGAGTTTTTGTTTGGCCAAATATCCTTTATAATTTTTGTCTAACTTTAACTCCTAAACATAACTAGTTATCTAATTGTGCCTTCTTTTCGCCAGTATTTGTTTCATCAAAGGGCTTTTAACCCGATCCTTGAGTTCATCATAGGCATGAACTCTCATGGCAATATGTGGTTTTTCCCTCAAGTTTGCGAACACTCCCTCTTGGTCGTGTTACTTGGGTCTTCCCAGGTCAAATTGGTATTCTTGCATCATTTGTTGATGTCTTTCTAAGGCATGCCTATGGCTCATTGAAATTCTTCAAATTGAAAAGGTAGTCTGATTCAGGAAGCTTTTCCAATAGATGTGAACTTAAATTTGGCTATGTTAATTGTCGCAGGAACTCTTGGCATGCATTCTTTTTGTCAATAATTTTGGTATTAGGCATGGAGAAGTAGAACCATCATAGCCATAAGCTCTTATATACACAAAATCTTGGTGAATCTTGTAATCACCCCATTCTCAAGGGTCTTTTGGAACAAACAAGGTAATTGATTTCTTTTAAAAGATGCAGCGATCACTCAAGGTGATGTTAAACTGGTTTCCTGGTGCTTGTGAATGCTTAAGCATCAAGTACAACATATCTTCCTTTAATGAATTTGTCAGAATCTTTCCCCATTATCTGACATGCCATTAACAGCCTGTTTTGTAGCTGGGGAGCAAAGATTGTACTCTTAAACAGAGGCTTCATTTTGGTATGCGGAAAATATTGGTAATTGAGGATGTTCCTCATGAAGCTCTTGACATATTTAGCTTCAACATTGCCCCAACTCCAATTATTCTTTTTGAGCTGCTGCTTGAAAATTCAAAAGTCAGTATCTGGAAAGTTTGGGCAAAAACATCTGGAGATAAATCCAATACTACATCATCAGTGCCCCTGACATTGCATTGTTTGATCTCCCTTGACAATACATTGTTGTTTCTCTTTATTTAAAGTATTTAAAATCTTTGCGAAAAACTCCAAGGCAAGAATGCAGTCTTGGATAGTACCATGTACAGTCTGGCTCTCAACACCGTTCCTCACTGGAAATCTTGCATTCCTTTGCTTAATGTTCTTGTGAAAATGTCTCAAACTCTGTATGCTCCATCCTCAATTCATGTGTCAAATACATTGTAAAATGCAAATTTAAAATATTTCCTATTGTTGATAACTGGGGCATCTGCTCCCTTGTGCCCTTTTTCTATTTTTCTGCATGCTGTTGGGCTGCCTTCTTTGACACTCCTTTTTATGCATAAATGACATCACCCATTTGGTTGGGCAAATCCATCATGTGCAAATCAGCCATGTTACAGAAAATTCTCTGCACTTTGTAAGTATTCTTTCTGAAATTCTAAAAAAAATCGTTCATGAAAAACTCCAAGGCAGGAATGCATTCTTGGATAGTACCATGTACAGTCTGGCTCTCAACATCATTCCTCACTGGAAATCTTGCATTCCTTTGCTTAATGTTCTTGCGAAAAAGTCTCAAACTTTCTATATGCTCCATCCTCAATTCATGTGTCAAATACATTGTAAAATGCAAATTTAAAATATTTCCTTTTGTTGATAACTGGGGCATCTGCTCCCTTGTGCCCTTTTTCTATTTTTCTGCATGCTGCTGGGCTGCCTTCGTTGACACTTCTTTTTATGCATAAATGACATCACCCATTTGGTTGGGCAAATCCATCATGTGCAAATCAGCCATGTTATAGAAAATTCTCTGCAACTTTGTAAGTATTCTTTCTGAAATTTTAATGGTGACCTTTCACAACTCAAAGCTCATTGTACGAGATTTAGAGCTACCACTTCGATATTCATTATAATTATAGGCATGGAAAAGAATTCTGCCTTTAGAAGCCATATTGCAGATTTATCAAATCTGAAATCACAAGCAGCTGAAAATTTATGGTGTTTCCATTTGCTGTTTTAGATCTCTGCATTTTGATTTCTTTTCAAACAAACTTCCCAAGGGTTTTTGTGGAAGGTGGTGGTGTGAAGCCATAGAAACAAAATTTTAATTCAGACCATTGATGCAAATAATCAAAGGGTTGCAGTGCTTTGGGCTATTTTTTGGTTGTGTGAAAGGGTGAAGTTGATGGTTAGTGGTGGCTTAGCAATGCATTAGTCTGGCTTATGGTTTTAACACTTTAGCATCTTTAAGGCTTAGTTCATAAGAGCGAGGAGGCTAAGTCAGTTTAGACCATGCTGAGACCTGTATGCACATGGATAGATGTGAGGATGCCAAGCGGAGATGACATGAAAGTGACAGAAAGCAATGAATAGCCATTAGATCGGATGGTTATTGTCCTTTTTCTCTTCTTTGAGTGGGCCCACAATTGTTAATGGTGAAAGAGTAGTGAATAGTTTAAGATTAGATAACTTTCAAGCATGTCTGTCATGATCAATGGTGGAGATGAGTGGTCATCTAGATCAGATGGTTTGAGGCCTAAATGGGCTTAACACAGTTGCACACCTCTTGTTAAGGATGAAAGGGTGGGGCCAATCAGATTTTAGTTTATTATGACATGGGCAAAAAATGATTTTGGTTGACCAGGTTTGACCCTTTGGTAATTCACAGTTCGTGCCACTCTGGTGTTGGTAGAAGTGGGGTTGATAAATTAAAAATGAAACCCAGGGACCAATTAGATTTGAGGACTTAAGAGAAGGGTTGAATCAAAATAATGTGGCTATGAAGAACAACCCTGATTAAAGCAAATGATCCAATGGTTCATGCATCTCTGGACTTAATGTTTTGTGCCAATTATTGGTTAATATTGAAAGGGCAAGCAAACATCTATGGCTAATTAAAAAGTGGGTAGTCAAAAGCAAATCACTGGATACAGTTGAAAGATCAATAGTGGAGGGCTTCTGGGCTTAGCAGAAAAGCTTGGTAAAGGTTAGGGCCGAAAGAATGGTTTAGTAATATTGATATGACTTCAGTCTTTAGAAAGCTTTAGGAAATGCAGAAATATTTATGCCCAGGCTTATGACACTTGCAATTTTGATGCTTATGCTTTACAATGCAAGCCCGAAATGACAGTTGCCGAAGTAATACATAGCCACAGTCAAGCATGCTACTATAAAAGTCCCTTAACATGCAGCTCCCACTAAGGCCAAAAGACAGAAAGAAGCAGAAAACATGTGAATAGGACATGGTTTACATTGTCAGGGGTTTAAGGACCAGTAATGAAGATTTTAATGACAGAGGAAAATCAACATTTACAGCATTTTATAAGTCAATGCTCAAAAAAATCTGAGGATGCTCATGAATTTCAATAGGTCTTTAATGTTAATTCCTTGATTGTGATTCTGTTACTGATTACCATAATTATTGAAATTGTTGTGTTGGTAACTTCTGCTACAATCATCTTTCTGGCTTGAAAGTATATGGTCAAGTTTTAATTGATGAGTTATTTTGAAAGGTGGAGGTACCAGAAGCTGCAGCTGCCTTACAAGCATTATTGGAAGCTCATGGGGGCACATCTGAACAAAGTTCTTGGGAAGTAGGTTGGGCTTTAGCTCCAGCAGACAATGGCACTCAAATGAGTGGAGATATTTCTCAAAGTCGAATAGAAAGGAAGCAGACATTGAAGGTAAAATTTAGTGACTTGTTATTATAACCAACAAAACTGCTCACCTTATCCCATGGGTTTCTTGTCTCTTATAAAATTAATATGTATTTTCAGGATGACAAAGAAATTCACCACCTCAGCAATGTTCATCAGGCAACAAGAGATGGATCAAGTCATTCTAGCTCAGGCATTGTGGCTATGGCGACAACAAGAATTGCAGTTCTTATTGTGTCATCTTCAGCAAACTTGAAGGTAAAATATTTAGTATTTACTAAAAGCTGCTAATGTTAAGAATGCATAGTTAAATGATCTCCTATATGTACCTGTACGAGGATATTTCTATCCTATGTTTAGATGGTGCTGATTTGGGTTAGATCAATGTAGGTTTCCTCTTAAGTTGCCTTAGGGTCCATATGTGTTTGATTGACTTGATTATAATTTCCAGAAAGATTGATTTTTTCTATTAAGTAAAAGGGCTGGTATCTGTTTATCTAGGTTGTCCATAAGAAGGCAAATGAGAGCTCCTTTGGCATTGGCAACTATGCTAGGCGTCAGTTGTTTTTGATGCCCATGGAAGATACTGACATCAACGTTTCAATTATTACTAGCTGTTTTCTGTTAGTAATAACTGGCAAATATTAATTTGGACTGACTTAACTCTCTGTTTACTTTAGGGATACATGCTCACTGGTTTAATGTTGATGCAGATAATGCCTGAAATAAGCATATCGGAGCCTCGGAAGAGAGGGGATTTTCTCTTAGTAATAGGTTCTCCATTTGGGGCCTTGTCTCCATTGCATTTCTATAACAGGTTTGTTTCTTTCTTTTACATTCCTGTTTTGTAAATAAAATTGGTCCAAGGGGTTGAGATCAAGTGGTTAAAGCGTTAGGTTCTCATTGTGGAGACCCAAGTTCAAATCCCTAAAGTGACATCTAAGGTGAAATTCTAAGTGGTGACTCTTGGTCTTCCCCTGTTTGGCTTCTAGTAGTAATTTGAAATTTCCAAGTTGTTATCTAAATGTTAATGCTCCTAAGGAGCTAAGTATTGCGCTGCTTGTAAAGAGCTAAGTACTAGTATCAGTTGGCTCAGATGCTCTTTGAGCTATATTTGTAGACTATCAGAAAATATTAAAAAATAAATAAAAATTGGTGTATGTCATTGTAATTATTTGGCAACTACCTCCATACTATGCGAAATAAATGCAATTTTTAGTTTCATTTTAAAAATTTATTTCTAATCTTATATTGCTGATTGTTATCAGTATATCAATGGGCATTGTTGCTAATTCATGGCCTCCAGCGTCTAGCCAGACATCATTATTAATGGCTGATATTCGCTGCCTTCCTGGTGAGATATGGTAGCTATGGGATCCTTAAATCATATGCTAGTCAAGGAATCGTCCCTTTAGATTTTTAAGGCTTCTGCAGTCCGTAACATTAGAATGAGATTTTTGGGAAAACTGTGAAAATTTAAATTGACATTTCAGATCACACCGTGTGATCCATTAGCAGGAAGAATCCTACAATTTAAATTTTTTACGCAATTTTCTCCAATAATCTGGTTCTAACCATTCCTTTATTGCTAATTTAGTAATTTGTCTTTGTTACCATATGATCCAGGAATGGAAGGTAGCCCTGTATTTAGTGACCAGGGCAATCTTGTTGGGATCCTCACTAGACCTCTCCGACAGAGAGGCGGTGGTGCAGAAGTTCAGGTAACTATGATCCTTTTGTTTGGTGGTTTCCCAAGGAATAGAATATACAAATATATGGCCGGTTCTAAGCAAGACAAACAGAATCATTTACCTTCTGTGACATGATTGTACTTTTATGGCCAAATCTACATTGTGATTTGTTTAGTATGGGTTGCTTTCCAACGGCATACAATTGAACTTCTAGTTTGCATGTTTTATAGGTTCACTACTGCTGTAAGATCAAATAATCAACTGTTAAGACAAGACCTTGTACTGGTTTAGGAATCGGCCTTTCAGAATGTCTGTTTAAATGTCATACCATCAAACAAGTCATAGGTTACAGTCAGTTAATTCTAGGGCACATATCAAGCTTAGGAAGTTTAGAAATGGCCATACCTGCCTATGCTTAAATATATATTGTTTATATTCATTTAAATATATTTTCTTTTCCAGGGCTAAGGCCCTACTGGCTTTGGCTTTTTGACATAGTTATCTGAGACATGGGGATTTGGATATGGGGACAGGGATAGGGACACCATTCAAACTAGGGTATGTAGTAAAGGTTCAACTTATTATATGTAAATATAGTCACCAGAAATTATGGGTACAGGGATGGGGACAGGAATGTAGTGCTCATTCCTATACTAGAGTTTCCTGGTAAATATGTTTTTTGAATTTGTGTAATTGGATAAAAACAGTTAGGGAACACGAAATGTTTTTGGGTGTGGTATTTCAGTATATTACAAGGCAGATTTTTTTGGCAGCTTGTGGTAACGTGGGATGCTTTAGCACCAGCCCTAGGTGAACTGCAACTAATGCACCCAGAAAAATTCAGAATGCCGGAAAAATTGCAATTAATGCACCGAGAAAAAGTCAGAATGCTGGAAAAGAATATGCATCTTTGTTCACTAGTTTGTGAGAAAGAGAACAAACAGTTTCAATCTGTATCTTGTAGCAGTGAGCAAGAAGGGTTTCAATGCTTTGCATCCACTTCTCCAAGTGCTGCCTCTGAGATTGATCATGCCATGGCATCAATTGTGCTTGTCACTGTTGGCGATGGAGCATGGGCATCAGGTATCATATTAAACGATAATGGTCTTGTATTAACCAATGCTCATCTCTTGGAGCCATGGCGATTTGGCAAAACACCTCCTTTAAATAAGAATGAAGATGTTAGACAAAGAACATTTGACAGATATTCAGAGAAATCTAGGTCACAATCCTTGACTGGTGAATGTAATGCTCGGGGAGACAACCAAGTCAACGATTTACCATATTCTGCAGCACCTCTAAATGAATGTTTTGAGAATGTTTTTTCTAGTGACCAACTTATCACACATTCAACATTGGATTTTAGTTACCGAAGCTACAGAAGGATTCGGGTGAGGTTAGACCATGTGCATCCTCGTTCTTGGTATGATGCCAGGGTTCTGTATGTCTCTAAAGGGCCTTTGGATATTGCACTATTGCAGATTAAGTTGGTTCCAAATCATCTGTACCCTATTGTTCCTGAAGAAAAATGCCCATATCCAGGTTCTAAAGCATTTGTAATTGGACATGGTCTGTTTGGGCCCCGTTCAGGTAACAATCTAATTATATATGTTAAATAGTTAATGTATCCTTTTTCATAAGTTTGTTCCCTAATACTAAATAGAATAGACCTGATTTACTTGAATTTGGCATAGATCTCTGTCCTTCTGTCAGTGCTGGGGTTGTGGCAAAAGTTGTTAAGACTAGAAAGCCACATATATCAGAAGAGTTCAGCGAGGAGTATCCTGCAATGCTTGAGACAACAGCCGCAGTACATCCTGGTGGCAGTGGGGGTGTGGTAGTCAATTCACAGGGAAGAATGATTGGGTTGGTGACAAGGTATATATTTATATTCTTTCAAGATGTTTCCAGAGATCACATTGACAGGAAATTGTGTGTAGAAAGTTATATATTTATATTCTACATTGACAAAATATTTTTATAATTTTAAACTCAATTGCAGTAATGCAAGGCATAGTGGAGGAACAGTCATCCCTCATTTGAATTTCAGCATACCCTGTGCAGCACTTAAGTCAGTATTTACATTTGCTAAAGGGGGTAAGTAATTTTAGCAAGTCTGTTGCAAAATTGTTTAAGTACCAGGGGAAGCTTGTAGAACTTCAGAGTGTATCTCAGGTGAAGATGCAACAATTTTATTAATGAGTTCTAGTTTCAAGTTATTTGTATTATATGGTTTTTTTTGACTTGTCTAAGGTTTACATGTTTTTAGTTGACCACCTCTAGTTAGGGTTTTTCATTATTTTAATTTTTAAAGTTTTTGTTTGTTGAATTTCCTTTAACACTCGTCACTATTGTAACTTGCTGTACTTTCAAGTTCCGTTGGTCTACTTTAGCCATTTGAGGACATTAATATTTTCTTTGTTCTTCTGAGCCTTGCAGACACAAAGGACCTGTCCATATTATACAACATTGATAAGCCAAATCAATTACTATCTGCTGTGTGGGCATTGGTACCGCCAACGCCTCCAAGGCCATCACCATCTCTGCCTTTTCTACCAGATGTTTTGAAAGACGAGAAAAGATCCCCAGATGATACGCAAAAAGGTTCTCGCTTTGCAAAATTTGTAGCTGAAAAGGGTGCTGAGCTTGCTCTCAAGCAGGACAGACATCAAAAGCTGGACAGGCGGCATAGCTTAGAGGAACTTCCAATTAAAACCTCGAGGGCTGGTGATTTTTTACAGAGTAGATTATGATATTGCATAAAACAAATGCAATCAGCATTCTGTATTTCCTGTATAAAATAATGAAAATTAATTTTAGAACCATACAAAATTATTTGTAGGTTGAAAATTTTGAATGAGAGCCAAGCTTGCTGTCGGCCAATGTGTTGGTTGATTGTTGAAATTGGTGTGCATATCTTGCCACTTAACAGGCATTCTTTATGGTGGCACCCTTTGCATAAGCATGCCCCACTAAAGAACATAATCAAGTTAATATAAAAAGAAGTATTTTCATTTTGGCATAATTTGCATTATGTGTTTCCCCAAAAATATTAAAAATCACAGAAAACAGAGGAAAAAGTTTTCGAAAACAAATATGAACTGTATTTGGCAGATTTATTTACCCTGAAGATATTACTAGCATTAATAGGTAAATTTAGAATTATTAATTTATGTCTGCCACAATTGGAAACTGTGAGCAAGCATTTTTGGAAATAGCCCAGATCGTGATGCATAGTTGGCCATCTTAATTTAAGTACTTTTTTGTTTCTATAGTGTAGGTGACAGGTCACATTTCACAAATTTTAGAAAATATCTAGTTGCTGTTTTTGTATATTATATATCTAATATCTAGGTAAGCAGGGAGGGGCTACATCCTCTGGGTTTTACATGGGGGCAAGTTACTGGTCAAAGGTGGGTCTCTGTTGTTTACCATTTGATCTATACTTTCATTTTAGCTCAATTAATTTGCCAAAATTGATAGATAGAAATTTATATTTTGTTTTTTACATAAATCCTCCATGACTATACAGGGATGGCTATAACTTCACAAAATATTGTATATAATCACTAAATGGCATTTATTGATTAGGATTGACAGTTGTAGTTTTAGGTGCAATTTTAACCTTGAAAGATACAAGCAATCTGAAAATGTTGTATGTGAGCAAAGCTGATATGCCTATCCATGTTTTTGGCGAATAAAGACCAAGATTAAATAGATGACAAACACTTTTTTTTTTCTCTCAATCAACATAGTGCTTTGTATTATAGTAAGACAATTTGCAGCGAGTGTGCATGTGCTTAATGAAGCTTCCTTCATGAGCACAACTTGCATAGCAGAAGTAAAAGTATTCCGTGTATCCTTTCTTGAACTCGTCCAGTGCACACCCTCTTCTTAACATCATGAATATTATAACTAAACTATTGAATCTAATATCCACCTTATACATTTGAGAAAGAGAGCTGTTTACATTGAACCATACAGCATGCTAGCTACTAGCAGTATTAACATCAGAGAGCATATTAATTGCCAAAATATATATTAATTCGAGTTATACCATACACTGAAACATCTAAAGTAGGTACTAATATGACAATGATACCATTGATCATCCGTTTGATCGTGAGCATCATATAAATACACTTGTAACTGACATTATGCTTTGTGGCAATCTTGTCTTCACAAAGAACATGTTCACTCAAGGACAAGGTTTGAGATTTGTCGATCCTTTGGGTTGGATTTGTTTTCATTTTTGATTGGATGACTATAAAGCTTTGTAGATGCGGATTTGTGGAATTGTATGTGCAAATTACTAAAGGTACAAGGTTTGCAAGTAGTTCCTCTTACTTGGAGATGTACAGAGGGAATGGGCTCACACAACTTGCAAACATTTTGGGTGTGGGCGAAAGTATATCCAAGAATGATGGGAAGTCCAGATTCTATTATAGCTTCCATGAGTAGAAAAATCTACTTGACATCGAGGTTACCATAAATTCAAAAGAATACAAGTGTTTTGGGCTTTTGGTATAAACATAGGTAAAATTGTTGAAGTAAATATAGTATGGTTGAACTATTGGGTTTGGTTCCGAGTGGGTTTGTCTCATTAGCTCCATTGAGGTAAGGCAGGTTGTCCAAGTACATTACCAAGAAACGGAATTGGAGCTTGTGAAGTCAATAGGTGCTTGTAGCAAAGTAAAATAAATGTAAATATTGAGAGTGGCCCTATTTACTCAAACATCAACAAGTGGTCCATGCCAATTAATGATTTTGATCCTTAATATCTAATGTTATAAAGATGACGTCGTGAGGGTATGTATCGTGTAGGCTAGGGCATGCCTGAGCATTGCCTTAGTCGTGCTTCCTCTGTTGTTTCTTGTGTGCAGAGGGGCATTTTGGTGCGCCGTACGGATATGTTGTCGATAGGCAATGTTTTGGTGGTATTTTTTGTGCTTTCGAGGGGTCTTTTGGCGATGTGTTTGCTAGTTTGGGGTTCAGGGAGGCATGTTTTGATGGTGTGGTGCTGCAACTTCATTTCAGAGTTCCTTCTTTGTGGTGTTTATTGCTCTTTGGTTTCGTGGGATAGCCTTAGGGCTCTTTTCTCTTTGGCTAGGGTTTGGCTTTTATTGCCTCGGAGCCATGGGGTTTGCTAAGGGTCCACTTGATGGACCTAAGGTGTCTTTCCAGGAGGCTCTCAATAGAGAGGATCCCTCTTCGTCAAAGTTGTATCAGGATTTGAATGGAGAGCGCGTAGCTCTGTTCGATGGCCCTCATGTTTCCAAGGTGAATGGATGCCTCAAGAGGAGCTAGTAAAGGCTAATTTTGGTGATTCAGTTGGAGTTTGTGGAGGAGGATGTGACTTATCTAGTAAATCATGCCTTGATTTGTAAGTTTATGGGGACCCGTGTTTCTTTGCCCTTCATTGAATCCTAGGTAAGGCGTACCTGGAATCCTGAAGGTGATTGGAGGTAATGCTGGTGGCGAATAATTACTTTCTAGTGGTGTTCTCAAATTTGACGGATCACAATAAGGCCTTTGAGGGGGCCCGTACTTTTATAATTAGGTTGGGCTTTTTAGTAAGCCTTGGCATGTCGGATTTAATCCAGCTGGGGAGCGCCCTTCTAGGATTCCGTGTCGGTTTGGCTTCCCTGGTTCTTGCTTGAATTTTGGAGGAATGATATTTTGTGTATGGTTGCGATGCTGTTGGGCAAGCCAGTGGGCCCTTCACAATAGACGCTGGATAAAAAGGTATTTTCTTTTGCCCGCATTTGTGCTGAAATTGATTTAAACAATCCTTTACTAGACTCTTTGGAAATTCAGTTAGGATCTTCTTCCTGGACTCAACAGTTGGATAATGAGGCTCTCCCATTTTGGTGTCAAATCTACCATGAGTATGGTCATTTGCAAAAGAAGTGCCCCAAATTTAACCTTGCAGAGTCCCACACTGATAAACCTACTCGGCTTGCTCCTAGGATGGATAAGGAGAAAACCCTAGTTGTAGCAGAGGAGACAAATAAAGAGGGTTTTATCTCAGTAAAACCCTGTAATAAAGGTAGAGGCTAGAAGAGGACTCTCAAGGATAGAGAGGCTGATGGATTGTACAACCGATTTGATGCCTTAGATGCGAATGATTAGCAGGGGATGACACCAGAAGAGCTGCAGGATGGAATAGGCACCATGTGGATGGTTCATGAAGGTTTAAGGGAGGAGGGTATTTGTGATAGCATTCAGGTGGAGGTCGTAGGTTCTCAGATGGAAATAGATCAGGTTCTGGTGGTGTCTTGTTGTTTGGAGCCAGCTGGAGTTGTGGAGGCAGAGGCTAGTTTGACTCAGGAGCCCCCTTGCCTGCCTTCAAAGAAGGAAGTTCAAACTCCTAGGATTGGCAGTAGAGCCCAACATCCCCTTGGGATTCAACAAAAGAATATCAAAAAGGCTTCCTTGGAGAAGCCCCCCAAGATGGGTCGGAAGAAAGATCAGGAGAAAGTTAAGTTGACAGGTGAGACTTTGGAGGAATCAGGGTCAATTAAAACCATTGATTCCCACTTCTCTACTTCTCACAGATGATCGTGCTTTCTTGGAATGCATGGGGGTTGAACAACATCCCTAGACAAAAGGCTGTTTGAGATTTGATTCGTGTTCATTCACTTGATTTGGTCTTCATTTAGGAGTCAAAGTTGCCGGTGGAAGGTATGGCCAACATAACTTCTAGTTTATGGGGTAGAGGTCAGTGGTAGTGTATTGGGGCCCAGGGTAGTGCAGGGGGAGTTGTTAGCTTATGGGACCCACACAAGGTTTCTCCTATTTGATGGCTATCTAGTAGATTCTCTATTTCAGTGGTTGCGACTAGTTATGAATCTGGAGAAGTTATTCTTTTCACCAATGTGTATGCCCCGGTTGATGCTCAGGGAAAGTCTTCTCTCTGGTCTCATATTTGTTATGTTCGCTCCTTAGTCCCTTATTTGCCTTGGATTATGGTAGAGGATTTTAATGTGATTGTTAGTCTGGATGAGAAGATGTGGGGTTTGGACAGGTTGGAACCTTCTTCCACGATGTTTAGAGATAATATTCTTCACCTAAACCTTGTGGACGTAAAGCCCTCCAATGGCTTGTTTACCTGGAGTGACAAAAGACTGTATCTCTGAAAGGCTAGACAGGTTTTTGGTCTCTAGTTTCTAGATTGGCAGCAATTGGGCTACGAGTTCTGAGATCTTGGATTGGCAGGGATTGGACCATTGGCTTATTAAACTTTCAACCTCCTTGTTTGGAACTACTAAGAACCCTTCCTTTAAGTTTCAACTTATAAACCTTGTGGACGTAAAGCCTTCCAATGGCTTGTTTACCTGGAGTAACAAAAGACTGTATCTCTCAAAGGCTGGATAGGTTTTTGGTCTCTAGTTTCTAGATTGGCAGCAATTGGCTACGAGTTCTGAGATCCTGGATTGGCAGGGATCGGACCATTGGCTTATTAAACTTTCAACCTCCTTGTTTGGAACTATTAAGAACCCTTCCTTTAAGTTTCAGCTTATGTGGCTCAGGGACCCCTCTATTCAGGATTTTATGGTGGATTGGTGGAGTAAAGGAAAGTCAGCTTATTGTATTGCTATGTACTCCATTGTTAAGAGGTTGCAGTATGTGAAGTTTCATCTTAAGAAGTGGAATAGACAATATTTTGGAACATCTTTCAGGCTAAGGCGGTTGCCCAATCCCTGTTGGATCTCATTACTTGTCAGATTAGGGACTCTGGCCTCACTGAAGGGAGTCTCAAGGATAAAACATAAGCTTTGAACGTGCTGGCGGAATGGGAATTGCGCAAGGAAATTTTTTGGAAGCAAAAGTCGCAGATTGATTGGCTTCAGGAAGGCGATAGAAATACTTCTTTTTTCCATAACTTTGTCAAAGACAGAAGACACATGAATGGGATCACTTCTTTGGTGTCTTTCCAAGGGGTTCTTCTATCCTCTAGTTAGGAGATTTCAACAAAGGCTTCTAGGTTCTTCTCTTCTTTGTTTGTGGAGGATTCCCCCCTAGCAGTTGATGAGGAGAATAAGGTTTTGGAGTGTATCCCTTCTTTGGTGTCCAATGAGATGAATGAAGCTATCTTCAGTTCCATCTCCATGATTGAATTGGAGAAGATTGTTTTTCAGTTGAAAAGAGGGAAGGCCTCTAGGTTGGATGAATCCCGATTGAATTCTTTTAGGAATTTTGGGAGATTATCAAATTTGACCTTTTGGAGGTGGTTAAGGAGTCGCAGAGGAGCAAGCAAATGCTGAAAGCTTTGAATGCCACATTCCTAGTTCTTATCCCTAAGATTGAAGGAGCTAACTTGCTAAATCTTTTTAGGCCAATAGCTATGTGTAACGTTGTTTATAAGATCATCATGAAGCTGATTGTTGAACGGCTTAAACCGTGGCTCAACGGGTTGATATCGGAAGAGTAGGAGGATTTGTTGTAGGTAGGCAAATTCTTGATGGTGTTGTGGCGACGAAGGCTAGATATGGCCAAAGCTTATGATAGAGTCAAATGGGATTTTCTCCATAAGGTCCTATTGGTGTTTGGATTTGGTATTGATTGGGTTGATTGGGTTATGAACTACATGTTATGTCGACTTCTTTCTCCGTTCTTATTAACAGTGAGCCTACTGTGTTGTTTGGTGCTACTAGGGGCTTATGACAAGGGGACCCTTTGTCGCTGTACTTGTTTATCCTTTTGGCCAAAGGATTGGGAAGAATCATAAAATCTCATGTGCGATAGGGCTTGATCCAAGGATGGAGTTTGGGCAACAACTTGCCTCCTCACTCTCACTTACAATTTGTAGATAACACTGCTTTGATGGGTATAGCTAAAGTCAATGAGGCGGTTAATTTAAGAAAGGTTTTGGATACTTATCTAGTTGCCTTAGGTCAGAGGATTAATTAAGACAAGTCCTCCATCTTCTTCTTTAATACTCCTCGGCTTATTCAGATCAGTATTGCTGGGATTCTCAGATTTTAGATTGGGGCTCTTCCTCTTGTTTATCTTGGTATCCCCATTTATGTTGGCTCATTGTCTAGGGGATTTTGGCAGCATATTTTAGACAAGTTCCATAAGTGGGTTAGTCACTGGACTTGTAGATGGTTGTCCTCAGCTGGGAGAGTGACTTTATTAAAGTCTGTGATTCAAGCTCTCTCCATTTATAGGTGCTTTGTTTAGGGGGCTCCCTCAAGCTTCATTAATGAATTTGATGCTCTCTCTAGACAATTCTTATGGGCTGGTAATTTGGAGTTTGGTTAAGTGGGGATTATGTTTGTAGGTTGAAACAAGAAGAGGGACTTGGTCTTCGACATGCTAGTCTTACTAGTCAGGCCCTGGCTGCCAAGTTGTATTGGAGGTGGTGCACCTATCAAGATTAGGATTGGGCCAAGATCTTTAACTATAAGTACTTGGGGGGGAGGGGGTGGAAAGTGTTGATGTTTCAAGGATTAGTCTCTCTGGTAAGGGATCCATGATATGAAGCACTCTTAAAAGGGGGGCCAATTAACTAAGCACAGGCTATTTTGGATTTGTAATAGGGGGTCCGAGGCCCTATTTTGGTATGATTCTTGGGATGGGCACCTACCTATCTTTCTATGTTCCCACATTTACAACCCTTGTGCAACCTCTTTCTTGAAGCAGGGTGGTGCTATGTGGAGCATTTCAAATCAGTTAAGTGTTTGGGTCAGGTGGAGGTTTGCAAATGGAAAGATTCTTCCAAGTGGCTATCGAGGGGGTTGCTAGAAGATCGTGAGGAGTTAGCTAGGATTCTTGCTGGCAGAGTTTGCAGTGCTCTGATAGAGTGCGATTCTCTTTCCTGGAGTCCTAATCTGAAAGGTGTGTATTCAGTTGCTTCTAGATATCGAGAGTTGGATAAACAAAAGTTTGGGGAGATTGACTCTACATGGTGGAAGTTTGTGTGGAATAATCTTGGATGGCCTAAATGTAACTATTTCCTTTGGTTGGTTGCTCAGAATTGATGCCTCACTTGGGATAACTTGCATAAGAGGGGTTTTCAGGGTCCTTCTATTTGCTTCCTCTATAATAGTAGCGAGGAGTGTCTTTCTCATTTGTTTTTTGAGTTTTCCCTAGCCAGAGAGATTTGGCATCTTTTGTGGGGTGCTTGGAAGCAGGCCTATGTCCATGCTTCTTCTCTAGTGGATTTTTGGAAAAGCTTGGGCAGGCCATATTGGTCCTTTTATTTTGTGGCAGCTTTGGCTGGAAAGAAATCAAAGAATTTTTTAGGGAAAGAAGTTGGAGGTTCAACAAATGTGATAGATGATTCTTAGTATGCTTCAGGAGACCTTAGAAGCTAACTGTGATGTTTCTTCTAAGTTGGATATTGAGGAGTTGCAGGTGGCTCAGAATTTGAGTTTAGTTGTTGGAGGCTTACGCCCTTCCTGGTCTAGGAAAGGGGCCATTCTAAGAGTAAGATTCAGAGAGAAGGAAGGTGGTCTCCCCCACCACCGGGTGTTTTTAAGATTAATATGGATGACTCTTCAAGGGGGAACCTTGGTCATGCTGGGATTGGCAGATTAGGGAGGGATAGCTTTGGTGCTATCCTATTTTTCTTCTTTATTTATAAGGGGCAACAAACAAACAATTTAATGGAGGCCCTAGCTATTCTCTGTGCTATGGAGAGGGTGTGCTTTAGGTTGGCAGAGGGTTATCTGTGAGTTTGCCTTCTAGATTGTGATTAACATGCTGAATAATTGGGTTGTGGAAGGTGTGCATTGGCAGTTGGTGTCGATGGTTAGACAGATTCTCCGTTTGAGTCACTTGATGGATTTTGTTTCCTTTGTCCACACCCCAAGGGAGTGGAATAGAGTGGCTGATTGCTTGGCAAAGTGGGTTTCGAATCAGGTGGGGGAATGGAATGTTAGTGATTGAGACCTTTTGTCCCAAGATTGTGCTCAAAATTTGGAAAGGTTGATCTTAGAGGATATTGATGGTTAGCGGTGGTCCCTATTTGAGGCTTTGGGGGTGTTTCCCCAGTTTTGGTTTGGCTGGGTGGTGGTTCTATGGTTCAATTCTGGCTTACTATTGATTATGTGGGCTGTTGCTCTCATGGATTTGTATTGGTGGTTTCTTTATTAATAAATTTTTACCCCTTTTTAAAAAAAATGTTTATAAAATTACCCAAAGTGGCTCAAACTTCACTGTGTCCATGCCAATTAATGATCTTGATCCATAATATCTGATGTTAATAGAATTTCCTAAAGTGGCTTAAATTTCATGGTGTCCATGTACTTCAAGCTCTATGGAATGCACTCCAAGTTTTTTGGAATGAATAGAGATTTTATTAATAATATGTACTATTGCAATGGCAAAATTTGCATACCCATGCCAATTTCCATTTGGTTTTTTTAGAGAATGATTTGGTGTAATTATATATCAACAAATGACATAATTTTGTGTGAAGTTGAGCTCATCCCCTCACACCATTACTCAACTATTTATACACATTCCTGTAAGAATCATAAATTGTATATTTGCAATTTCCTTTGTCATATTTCACACTCATTTAGTTGTCTTGTTGCATGTGTGTTTTGACTCATTTTTCGGCCTCATTTGTCATCATCCCTAGTCGTGTCTTAGCTTATCATGTACCCCTTGACCCCTTTCACGTGTTTGGTTTTGTGATTTATTGTTTGTTGTGTTTGGTCCTAGATGTTGACCCCTTCCATGATCCCACCCCCTTTACCTTACTACCTTTTTATTTCTTTTAATCAAACTATTTGATGAGATCCTATGTCTTAAACCTAGTGCAATAACCTCCTTTGAACCCCTAAAATCTTGCTTTGCGAATCTCTTCATGATTAGGAACAACCACCTTGGGTGGCAAACCTTCTTCTCTACAACTCCTAGGAAATTGGGCCATTTTGGGCTTAGGGACTTTGCCTCAGGGTTGGATGTAGCTAAGAGGCGGCGTTCTCATCCTCCACTCAACTTTAAATTTTCACCAAAGATATTTTGAATAAGGCGAACCGAGGCAAACTACGTTTCTAGTTCGAGTTCCTTTAAAGAAGTTGTTAGATAGATCTCTCAATCTCTTTTTTTTACACTACAACAACTATATTTCATTTTGAGAGTAATTTTTGAATCATAGTTTCCAAAAAAGCGAGTGCATGTTAGTAATCAAAATATTTCTCCCAGGGGTTAGCTTTCCATCATGTTATTGCATAATTTTTTATGAACCTCTTTGCAATCCCTACAATTGAAACAATCCACAAAGGTATACTATTTCCATGTTTTTGCAATAACTAGCTTAGGTTTTGCATTTCAATAGTTTGATTTTCATCATATTTTGTTGTCCAAACGCTCCCTTGTAGGTCATCTATTAAGTCTCCTCATCTATTTCCATCATCTCTCATAGCCATTTAACCATCTTTTTCCTTACCCATATCCACCTACCTCCATTGCAACCCCGGAACCTTCCAATTTTGGTTTTTGTTTGCATTTATATCAAAAATCCAATTTTTTTAATTGCATATC
This sequence comes from Cunninghamia lanceolata, assembly GCA_027924645.1. Classification (NCBI taxonomy): domain Eukaryota; kingdom Viridiplantae; phylum Streptophyta; class Pinopsida; order Cupressales; family Cupressaceae; genus Cunninghamia; species Cunninghamia lanceolata. Next base: position 3,930,970 of record BSBN01000847.1, on the reverse strand, counting down.
AATCATAGTAGTCCCCATATTAGTCTTAGACTATTTGACATTGGGTTTATATTTGTGGGTCTTCATTTGTTTGTTTTTGTCTTCCACCCTTCACCATTGTAAGCTTTTAAAAATAGTGTCGACAATTCATAACTTTTGCAAATTTTTTAAATTTTTACTCCAGATCAACTTTGCCACCTCCCTATCTTAAATACCTATTTGTCCATCACACTTTTGTCAGTATTTATTAAATTTAACAACTTTTTGTCATCTCCTAAGTACCACCTAGCTAGTCATTCTTGCACCCTAGTCATCGAAAGCTCTACTATTTGGTTGCTTATGCTTAGAATAAGTTTGATTTGGTAGTATAGACACTATAATGTGGACTCCTATTTGAATACCCACATTAGGTTGACCTAGGTAGCTTCCCTTTGAACCCTTTGTTTTCCAAGTGTCCCCTTTAATATTTTGTGCTTGTAGATCAACTTGAGAAAGATTTGTGAAGAACTAGACTTAGTGCCAATTCAAAGAAGTGCTTAAAAGGATGAGAAGAAGCTCATTGTGAAGTTTTAGGTCAAATAAAGATATTATACTTCCCCTCCAGGTTGGGCCTAGACCTAGGCACATGACATGACACCTCCTCCAACTCATGCGTAGGACATGGACTTCTTATCTAGGCTAGATGTAGGGAAAGACTTCTCCTTAGGGTTGGGCATACCACTTCCTTGTAGCAGCATCTTAGGCTTAAAATTATATGAAAATTAGTTTGTAAGCTTATAATGATCACCTCATTCTAGTTTGAGTGGTTCCTAGTCGTGAATCCAAGTGTATTTTTTCAAGTTTATGTTTTACCCCTCTTGTAGTTTATTTTTTGTTGATTTTCATCTATTTTACCATTTTCTTCCACTCTCTACTAATAGGTGTCCATATCAAGATATGATCAAAAGTTGACTCTACACATACCCAAAATGTTCGGTGGTCATGTGACCTCAGGGACTTCTCTTAGTAGGACTTCTTCTCTTAACCCTTGCAATGAAGTCTCGAGCTCCAAATATGATTAAATTTAGTCCGCAACCTCATTAGACAACCTTCATCTCGAATCTAATGCTTCCAAATCTTTCTAGATGCATCTATATCCATTCATTTTTTATGTTGAGTTTTCTAGCCTAGTGTTATCATTTTCATGCTTCTTGTTGTTTGAATGCATGCATCACAAACATGTATTAGACCCAACTTCATTGTTAGGTGTTTGCATGTTGAAAGAACTTAAACTCAAAATAGTTTAATCAATCATCTAACAACACCCACCGTTTTTCTTTTAAAAATATATATTTTTTAGGCTCTTTCATTTGATGAACCCTCACTACTCTTACTAGTACAATTTTCTAATTTGCATTTTGTTTTTCTTTTCTCATAAAAATACAAAAATTAAAAAGAAGAATAAATCATCATCCTAGGTGCTTCCATTATGCATGTTTGTTAGATTACTAATTTACATAAATTAGACTAGCTATTGTTTGCACAGTCTATTGTGTCATAATTTATTTTTCTTGTCTTTGATAGTTGACTTAGTTGATGCCCCCTATTCGTTCTTTTAGAAGAGTGAAGTTCCTTACCCTACTAGGCCTATACCTCATAAGAGCCCTCACATAAACCCATCCATGGCTAACTCCACTTCCTCTTCCTTCAACTTTGCCAATGAAACTATGCTTTTCTTCCTCATGATAGATAACTTTGACTAGTATGCTCAACCATACCTATAGAATAAAATGTATGTAGACTCGTTATAAGAAGTTAAGAATTCTTTGAACTTTGATATGGCTCCAATTCCTACTGATCTCATAGATTTCTTGTAACCTCCTCTTTATTCTTGTTGAGTTGGAAGTCTTGCAAAACATTAGGCACATAGTTCATGCACATCCTCCCTCCAACATTTTTTGACTTTTAGAAACCTCTACATTTGAGTCCACTTCTCCCATCATCTTCACCACATCTTTTGTATGTACCATACCCTTTAGTACTCCTTCCACTACCATTCAACCCCTACTTCAACCTAGTATCCCACCTTTTATTTTCCCATCCATACCATCCTCTTCTATGCCAATCTCTAACTTATCCATTTGCCATCCCACCTCTTCTATACATTCTCCAACTACTTCCTTGCCTACCCACATCCCCTCCTACATATATGTACTCATGGCCACAAGCACATCCCATCCTAATACCATTGTTATGCCTCCATCCCTTCCTTTCTCTAACCGCTACACATCTCACATACCCCACATTCCTACTCCATCCAATCCTATGACTACTACATCCACTTCCTTTTACCCATCCTTCTCCAACCTATCCCCTTGACCTTCTTATACTAGTCTCTAATCCCCACCTTAAGCTTCCTCTAGCAAACCTACTATGTTCCATGTTTTGCATCAATTACAAGTTAAACAAAAACTAGATACCATACCCACAAACTCTAGGGAAATTAGAATGGATCTTCATGACAATCCCCTTTCCCATGACATACTTATTCATCCTTCCTGCCAAACTTCAAAGCCCCTTGCTTCCCCCTTCGCTATGGCAAGGGTGATCCCGTTGCACACATTATAACTTTTTATTTATTTTGCCTTGATTATGTGTATGATGATTGCATTCTATGAAAAGTCTTCCCAAGATCACTCAAGGAGCATGCCCTTGAGTGGTTTTACTATCTCTATTAGGACTAGGTGTGCCACTCATCTTGCAATCCTTGAGTGGTTTTACTCTCAATTAGGACTAGGTGTGACATTCATCATGCAAGTCTCAAGTCTTGTGATTGTGATTTAATCATGTAGCCAATAAATAATGTCCAGTCTCCAAACATCATGGAATAGGGCCAAGTTGGATGCTCATGTGAGGGAGGGGATTTATTTATTCTTTAGGATACTTGGGATATTGTATAAAAAAATATTTAATAGGGAGGTTACAAAGAATTGGCCAATATTGCAAGTTGTAAGAAGATCATTCATACTTGGTACTATGACAAGGCAATCAATACCTTCATGGAGTGTCTAGGATTGGAATCTTCGTCAATTTGACCGTTATGACCAGATATATGACATCTATGCAAAGCGCTGTGTAAGAGGTGTAAGAGGAGTTACATGCTATTTTGAGATGCTTGACATTGACCATAGTGATGTTGGATTTTTGCCATGGCTCATGGTTTTGGATACCACTTGATGATTTCTTGTTTCTAATTTTCCTATATATTGGAGGCATGGGATAGTGGATTGCATGATTTTTTGTAGGTACTCTTATGCAATTGATCTATTTCTAGAGGGATAAGTGGATTGTATTATTCTACAGATTTTTAGAATAATAGAAGATTTTGGGTTGAAGTTTTTCCCACAAGGGTTTCTCCACATATATCTAGTGTCATGGTTTGTATTTTTTGAGTTTGATGATTTGTTATATTGTTTCTCACTTATTTCATTAATATACATATTGGCTTAATCACATTGTAATTATATTAAACTCTCTATTGTTCATTATTTTCATTGTGCCCTTTACCCTTTATTTCAGCATTTGGTATTAGAGCTTGGTTAAATTGTAGAAAGGGTTGCCTTTCTCGTAGTGTTGTTGGGCTTTTTGTGGTTGTAATGGGAGTATTGTTTTAGGGGTTTTGCAAATCCGAGTGTGGTTAAAGAAACCATGTCAAGCTTATCATAGTTGGAGATTAAAAAGTTTAATGGCTTTAGGTACGATTTGCAAAAACTAAAAATAGAAGATCTCATGAAGGAGAGAGATCAATGGGGAGCTATGACATAGAAGGATAATCTTGTAGATATCTCTGATGCATCTTGTACAAAGACGGACAAAAATACACAAGGGACAATACAACTATGTCTCTCTAATTTAGTCTTTTTGAATGTCTCTGTTCTCCACACATAGTCCATGGAGAAGGATCAGTGAGATTTATCAAAGAGTTCAGTAAACAAGCTTTCTTTAAAAAAATGTATTCCCTTAAAATGAAGGAGACTCAATAGTCAAGCATTTAAATGCATTTAATCTTATTTTGAGTAAGCTAGGAAGCATTAATGCTATGCAAGATGAGGAGGATAAATGTATTTTACTATTATGCTCTTTACTTGAATCTTGTGAGTATCTAAAAGTTGCAATTAGTGGTGGTACTGTAGAGCCTAAGATGGATGATCTTGTTGCTAGTTTTCACAATGAAGAAATGAGATAGAAATTCATGGACAAGGATTCTAGGGATGTGCTACATGTAGGAGGTAGACCCAAGAAAAAAGTGGCAAGAAATTGGTGGACAAGAAGAGGTCTAATTCAAATTGATGGTCCAAAACCCTTGGTAAGAGTAGAGTAAAATGTTCGAACTATGGTAAACAAGGACATGTGAAGAAAGAATGCAGAAACAAGAAGAAGCCTTCAAAGATTCTTCTAATGATAAATCGTCTAGTGATGAAAAGGATGCTTTGATTATTTGTGCTGACATTGCCAACGATGACTCATGGCTTGTTAATTCAAGTGCCTTGTATCACATGACTCCTCACAAGAAGTGGTTCTTTTCGTACAAAGCATACGATGGTGTAGTGTGGGAAAATTACTTATCAATCTACTTGCTTCGATTGAGAGAACTCTCCTCTACAACTACAATTGGGTTCTGCTATTTGAGGTGTCGAATGTTAAGTAAAAATATCCTAGATTATTACAAAACCATTATGCACCCCAGTCAAAGCAATGCAACTCAAATAGGTGATTGACAATGAAGGGAAATGAAGAAAAATGCAGAAAGACAACTATTCTAAACAAAATCTAGAATAGATACTTGCATAAATAAAATTAGGCAGGAGAGAGGAACCTATCATAGCAAGGACAAGGTCTCGACCTTGAACAACAGTGCACTACGAGGATGTTTACGCTGGACGATGGTTGCCATTAATGTATTGGTTGAGCTCAATATTAGACATTTCCATCACTACTTGATTAGGCACCATTTTACAAAGGTTGAAGTAGCTTTGTGAGGGGAATTGGTCAACTGGCAGGGCTTGAATGGATCTCTTCCCCTCTCTTTAACTGGTAACTTGTCTATAAAAGGGAAGAGATAGGAGAATGTTGATGAAGACAAGGAAGGGCGTGGAAGACAAGGAGGAAAATTTTAATGCTTCATTTCAAAACAAAGATGAAAGATCAAAATGTGTATCTAGAGACATTGCTTTTGATGAATAATAGTGCCATAAAGGGGAAATATGAATAGTCGGTCATTGATTGATGGAATTTTCTTTCAAGATAATATGACAGACATAGAACTTATAGTCAAAGAGGTGGAATGTAATCCCATTAAACATGAACCTACAGAAGAGCATAGAATTGGAAGAAACAATCTAGTTAATAATGAGGGGGAATAGAAGCATGTGTGGAATGAGCAAAGGGTACTATATGATTCAACCGGAACAAGTGATGCTAGAGTTATGTTTTAGCAAGCCTCTACAAGGTCTAAAAATTTATTTCTTTTAGACAAATATGCATGGAATTTGGGTGTTAGATGCATTGAGACTCCAGGCCTTTCAAAGAGAATAAACAAAAGCAAAATTAACAATGCAAAGAATTTTGTAGACATGAAAAGGGAAGAACATTCTACAGGGTCCAATATTGAGGTGTAGGGGTCACCAATGAAAACTCTGATGAAAATGAAGATGAGGAATGGTAAGAAAGATCCTAATGGGTCTTTGTATGAAGATGAGCTTGTTTAATACCCATCAAATCCTACATCACAAAAGAATGGAAAAGGTAGTGCTAGGATTCTAGATTTAGATGGAGATGGAAGTGTGTTATCACTTGGAGAGGAGGATATTTTTGTTAGACCTAAAGAGAATATCTTTTAGTTTGACAAGAAAAATGCTTCTGCTAAAGGAATGTTTGGAGAGCAATCCAGGTTTACCCAAGGTCCTAAAGTTACCATTCACTTCCCTTCAAGAGGTAAAAGGACTAAACAATTTAAGTAGGATATTTTATCCTTTTATGATCCCTTACCAAAGAGTATACCTTTGAAACTAGAAGATTGTAGATCAATATCCTTTGACCCATGGAAGGAGGACTGACTAAGATGGCTTTCCCATATTCATTAATTAGCAATCCTGCTAACCTCAGACAACCATTGCAAACTTTGAATTTTGAACAAGTAGTTAATAGTGGCAAACAAGTAATATGGAAAGAGTCGGTGTTGGCAAAAGAAAGGATTGTGAAATTTAAATATAAAACTAGTAATCTTCATAAATAAAAATCCTTAGCTATGTAATTTTTGAATACTTGTTATCAAAGAAAAAAAATGTGGATCTTTATCACTTTTTTGTCCAATTAACTTATATACATGAGATGATGTCCAAACATTTACACACATGACATTAAAGTTTTAAATGCCTTCTAGTCATTGCACCCATATGGTAAACCTGCTTTAGATATGGCAATTCTTTTCATCTGCTCTTCACCTTGGAATTCATGCTAACAACAAAAATGTTTTGATACCCTGACTAAGCTTGGTCTTACATCTAATAGGGCAACATGGCAATGGTTTAGTGGTTCCTTTTAGACTCTATTAGACAATAATATTCAATCAACATCTTTATTCTTTAGGTAAACTCCTAGAATACTCACTGTCAAGAAATTTCACTAATTGCAAACTTGACAACCAACTTCACCTGTGCTTTTTACTGCAATTGTTAATATGCAATGAAATTTTTGAAGAATCAATAGACTCAATCAAATCTTTAAAATATAAAGAAAGCTTTACAGATCTCATCATACTCTATAGAAACCTTTAATGGAAAACTCAAATTCTGTGGAGGAACAACTACCACAAACTATGACTGACATGATTCATTAAAGATTGTGATGAAGTTCAAAGAATTACAAATAAAACATAGATCTTACTCAACTTTTATTAAATTGAGCAACCTATTTTAAGATTAGGATAATCATTATAAATTACAATAAAATTTCAATCACTTTAGAGGTTTATGGAGAATTCCCTCTAAAGAATTGTTAGCATTCAAATCTTTAAAAATGAGTGCATATATTTTAAATTTGTTTGATTTGACAAGCAAATTACTCTTAACATTTGTTTCCCTCCTATAAAACATATGTTAAAATCCTATGTATGCATAAGCCTTATCATAGTACTTAAAATAACAATTCACCCTCATAGACTACTCTTTATTTCAAGAGAATAACAATTCTACTCACAACTTTATTATTAGATGGTGATTTGCAAAGGAGCCAAAATATGTCAAACAAAAGTCCAACAAGTATTAACTTGATTCTTTTTCAACCAAAATATGATGAATAGAAAAATTCAATACCTTGCTTTATGGCATCTTAATTTTTCTCAATTACTATATTGTTCATATTTCTAATTTACAATATAGATCAAGTCTTCTTTTGTCATATATGAACAAGTGCCACATAGTGGCTAGTAACTGCCTTGTAGTGTTGTAATAATAGTATGTGTTTTTTAGTTGAAATTGGTTTCTTAGATTAAATATTTGTTTAATATTGATGAGGAAATGATTTATTAGTAATAGTCTTCATAATTGATTAGTTGATTTTGAGTTTGACTTAATATTTGTTTGGTTAGCATACACTACAATGGAGTGAATAGCGAGTGGCTATGGAGGAGGGAGACTAAGGGAGGAGTTGCTCTTGACAAATTGCATTCCAATTAACTAAATTAAATAGTTGAATACAATATCTTGCAAAGAGTAATGACAATGACAACGCATCTATTGTACTAGGAAGGGACTCAAAACATGAAATGTGACAGTTGAATGTATGTGCAAGTTGTAGCATGTATAGACCAACATATAAGTGTTAATTTAATTGAATATAAATTTATATAATATGGCTAATTATTTGGAATAAATAGTAAAGAAATTTGTAATTTAAATTCTAGTCCATAGTGGAAATTAAAATAAATTTATTTATAGAGTGATAATTTAGCAAGTGATTAAAATAATAATAAATAATTTAATAATAATAGTAAAGGAAATTTTAAATAAAATTCTATAGTAAAATTAAATTAAAATAAACTAATTATATAGTTTGAAAATAAGCAAATTATATTTTTTAATAAATAGATAATTAAATAATAATGATAGTAATAATAGTAAAATAATAGTATTGCCAGTAATAAAATAAGAACAATAAATATATGCTAATAATAATGGTGTGTTAGCAAGAAAAAATTAGGTTTAGAAGATCAAACATTGCAAATCAAACCTAATCCTACCACCTTCAAAGAATCCATCTAAATGACACAAAATGAATGCAAATCAAAAGCAAAGTCACCTAGATTGCTTGATTCCTTGGTTGGAATTGTGGATTGATTCTCAATAGTGAACAACCATAATTGCCATAGTTGCAATAATGATGGATGATATGCTCAAAGTGCTCAATGGATGCTCAATGAATTCAATATGCATGAGATGATAATCTGGACGCTTTCAATATTGTGTGGGATCTGGGGGTTTGAAATGAAATGAGAGGGTGTATATAGCTCTCTACTAAGATTGATCGATGGTGGAGATTAGGTGGCTATGTGAACGGTTGAGATTGAACAAGAAGCTTAGATGAATGTTTACAAGACATGTGTCCATAGAAAAAACTTTTATTAAATGATTGTAGTTGGTTTGTTGGTAGTACTAAGATTGCTTTTCTTAAAATAGGATGCTTTTCCATTTTAAGGATTGGATGATGTGGATGATTGATTTTAGAACCAATTAAATCATTTTTGTATTTGATTTAGGATAAGACCTATCTTGTACACATAGAAGAATGTGATAAGATAAGGGAAATGAGAAGATAAAAATAAATTAAACAAATAAATTCATTTAATTTATTTCTAAATGATAGAAGAAAGGCTAAATTTAGAAGATTGGAGAATGAACATAAATTAAATAAATAAATTTATTTAATTTATAGAGATGATGATAAGATAAATAAATAAAATATTGATTTTATTTATTTATAAGAGGAATAATGAGATAATTAAATAATTAAAGATTATTTAATTATAATAGGTAAAAAAATAGAAGAAATTATATGGAATTAATTAATTAAATAAAATTTATTTAATTAATGATAGAAGGTGATTTATAAGAAAAATAGATAGTTGACACAAGTGTGCTAAACAAAATTAACATATGCAAGGTAAATGATGCGACAAATGTAAAGGAGTCAATTTTAGGTGTTTATATTTTGCCCCTCTTTGAGATAATGTCCGTTAGGGCGTTGTTTCAAAGAAGATGAACTGATACATTAAGATAAATAGGCTATGCCCCAGTGTAACTGGCAGGTGGTGCCCCCTCGAGAGGAAATCCAAACTACCAGGAAAAGACTGGGTTGACTTGCGATTAGATGATGAAACAAGGATGGACTAGGGTAAGTAACACAAAATTTAGGGGTTGGGTAGGATACATGAGGGAGGAAAAAAGAAGTAGGTGTTGGCTTAGAAGAAAAATTAGGGCTTGCCTCTATAAATAGGCTAGGAGAACTCAGTTCAACTCATTTGTGCTATCTGGGCGGGGGCCCTGGCTCGATTAGCTAAGTAATTCCGTTGCGGTAAAGATGGTCATGAGGTCCAGTCTCCCCCCTTCTCGTGGTACCAGAGGGCATGTTGTGCTAGCGTCACTGGTCACGTGAAATTTTTTTACTAGGCACCAAAAAAAAAACTCATTTGTGCTATCTACTTTGAGAATTCTAGAGCTTTGAGTGTTTAGAGTGCTTAGAGTGATTCAGGACTTCCAAGAGCTTTGAGGATGTTGATTCCATGCAAGGATCACTGAGCAGAGAGGGTGATGACCTACAGACGACCAGTAGGAGCTCCCACACCAGTATGTAGCAAAAATTCTCTCCATATGCATCATTAATTATGCAAAAGCTAGGGCATGCACCTCTGAGCAATAGAAAGTCACCTTTGGAAAAATGCATCGCATATGAACGCGGGCTCACCGCATTTGGTCTGACCAACACACGTATGGTTTAATTAGGGCTTTAGGTTTCACGCATGTGCCTTTGGTGCGAAAAGTCACCTATGAGCAGCAGAGACTTGCCTATGGCTAATTAGGTTGCATTTGAGTGATAGGTGGTCACATATGATAGAATGCATCACTTTTGGGTGACCGAAGGTCGACTTTGGTGAAAGGTATTGCCTATGGTGAAAAGCTAAATTGTCTATGGCAACACAGATCGCTTTTGGTCAATCATGGGTAGTTTTAGGATTTGATTATAAAAAGTCATAGATACTGAGTCAGTTTGATGATTGCAAGCTATTTTACGACCATTGTTGTCACGAGAGTTTCACGCATCAGATTTAGGATTGGTGTAACAATTAGATGTAGATGAGTACCTATTTTTAGAGATCATTGCTCTAGAGCATGCTGCGCATATTACTCATGTGAGAGCACACCTAGCATTGATGACAAGGATAGTTGAGCGGTGGTACAATGAGCATAGTTCTTTCCTATTTCTAACTGGAGAGGCTACGATCACCTTGGAGGATGTGTGGCACATTTTGTAGATTCCCATTCATGGCGATTGAGTCGATTATGATTCAGGGCTAGGCACTAATGCTTTTTGTCGATTGTTTGGGACTCTAGATATCAGGGTTGAGGACCATGAGATACCCATGTGGGGGATGAGGGACCACTGTGATAGATTGCAGAGATTAGTAATGGCGATTATCTGGTTCTTAGTGCTAGATAGACAGGCGAGAGGATTCCATGTTGGATGGGGGACAGTGATGGAGGGCATGTTTGAGTACTTTGTGAGATATGCATGGGGCTCATGTGTACTAGGATAGTTATATCACTATCTACATGACTGTGCTTATCTATTTGGTTTGAGTATGTCAGCAGGAGTCACACGTTTACATGTTTGGGCATATGAGCACATTGCGGTGACGAGGCTGGTTGGATTGAGACAGAGAGCATTGGGACAACCTTATGTTCATATTTATGGAGGGGTGACTACATACATGCAGCTTAATGTTCCTGTATACTGGCGGCAGACACTAGATGAGCTTGACCAGTTTACATGCAGGCCATGGAGGGACTACGAGAGCTGGGATGATGATGTATCAGACCTGTTGTATGCTCAACAACCTCGATATCTCTTCGGGTGGAGTATTTATGTGATTGAGCGATATCTCCCAAAGAGAGTTTTGCAATAGTTTGGTTTGCCCTAGGGTGAGCTAGTTGGAGATGCTATTTTTAGGCAGACATGGTGAGAGATCCTAGATTGGGGGCCTGATGTTGTTGTAGATACACCACTAGTGGATTTTGAGAGCTTGCAACCAATACTATGGGATTGGATTATGGGGCTGACAGATCTAGGCACTACTCCTGAGTACGACTCATATTGGTTGATACATAGGCCGACATGATTGAGTGCTCCAGGGGAGATTGGGGAGCCAGCAATACAGAGACTAGTGAGGAGGAGGGTGAGGAGACAGAGGAGGCCTCTGAGAGTACAGATAGTGACATAGGTTGCTCAGGTCCAGGGATAGCAGCAAGGACCAAGATAGGTTCCTAGATTGGTGCAGGTTTAGCCACCACAACAGCAAACTGTAGCAACGGGAGGTGGTGGAGATGGAGGAGATAGGGAGGCTCAACTGCAGAGATAGCTACAGTGAGAGATTGGATGGAGGATTATATTGGAGGCATGATATCGACAGTTAGTCATTGATAGGGATAGAGCCTTAGTCACCATGAGGCAGGCTTGGGGACAGATGTAGGCCTACCAGACACAGGTAGCACAGTTACATGAAGCACCGGTAGCACAGGTACCAGATGATGGTGTGGTAGAGAGGCTCACGACACAGAGAGATGCAACGGTGCAGAGAGCACAGAGGTTGATAGGAGAGAGGGATGCTTCTATAGCCGCATTCAGGCGACATTATTTTTGGCTAGAGAGCTCACTGGGGTGCAGAGTGAGTTGGGTACAACTCAGGGGGCAACAAAGTATTATAGGGGTTTATATTTTGGAGCAGTGCCAGTGGATCAAAGATAACCCAGTTTTAGGAGTAGATCATGGGCTTCTACCTCATGGAGGACAGGTGGGTCGAGATCAGTGGGGTTAGTGATGGGACCACCTCAATGCAGAGATACAGGTGGCACATGAGGTGTAGGCGGGGATCAGGGTGAGGCTTCCTCAGGGAGTGCCATCCATCTGAGACATCAGGGATAACCTATTTGTGTATATATTATATTAGTTTGTATCATTATGAGGCCTGCGTGCTGATATGTGTATTCTTTGATGGCTCTTTGATAGATAGATTATATATACCCATTCTTTTGTACATGATGAGGCACTTGTCTATTGACCTAGATGTATATATGATGGATTTTTTGATGGTGATATATAATGTTATGGTTATGGATGCATGATGCATGATCCTTATTTTATGTTTATATGTTTCTATCATAATGATATGCAAATGGATAGATGGTAAAATGGTACGTAGATATGATTATGATAGGATAATGTAATGCTTATGACGGATGCATAGTTATGAAAATGTACATGTGCTTATATGAATGGATATATAGATATATGATATATGTCTAACAGACTTGTTTTATAGGATGAAGATGGAGGAAAATTAGATTTGATCAATCCTTGTGAGAGCTATAGATTTTATTACAGTAAATGAAAAGGTGGATAATGGATAGTAGATGTAGCTTTTGACAACGATTGCACACAAATTTATGAGATTTGCAATCCTTATGTTTGATATAGCATGTGGATATTATGCACCAAGGTATAATGACCAGGGTGGCGATGTATCCAATGCGTACATCGTAATACAATCTTGTCTATCCTATGAAGTCAAGATGTTGATCCAACATACACAAGATATGAATATTAGCTATTCTGAGATGGACTTTGAATCTGTAAGCAACAATTTGAACTTATTTTCCACTAGACATAATGACACCTTGTTGGTTATATGTATAGAAATTAGTCTTAGTGTAGAATAGTCTTAATGCATAAGAGAATGTTTAGCTTCTTAGATACAAAAAATATTGATATGCAAGATGCTAATCCCAACACATACAAGATACCATATGCATAGTAGGTGAAAAAGATCATTCCACAAACACAGCATATGAAAGCAATTGACCATGCCCCAGTCCATACTTCGTCGCAACATACCAAGATATGATGAATCAAGGTAGCTTTGACTAGGTATTAGAAAGGGACAAAAGATAAATCAAAAGAAAAATAAAAGACACAATCATCATGTTCTCTTGCCAAATTTAGGATGCTCTTGGATGGATTGGATAGAGCCTTGTTGTGAGGAAAGATATATCCTGTTGAAGGCTGAGATGGTAGATTGATATAGCAAATGTTGGCTAAAGGCATACAAACAAATGACTTTGTTTTACCCTTGATTTGATGAGTGCTTGAGCTATCACGACTGGCATAGTTTGGTTCTGCTTGAGTTAGTCAAAGAGAAGAAGATGGAAGATAGAAGAGATGAAATGGGGATGGAAGAATCGATCATCTATGCTTGTATACTAGATACTTCCTTCGTATTCTAGACTGCCTACATACCCTGTATCCACGGGATCAAAGCACAGTATGAAGATGATTAGACATGATAATATGTAGTTCTGGGTGTTTATTGATGATGTGGGAGATAGATGAAGATGACGATAGGTGAAGATTAGAAGAAGGATGGAAGATGGAAGAGGTCTATCGCCTATGCCTGAATCTAGGTACTTCCTTCGTATCCTAGATTGCCTACATACCTTGTATCCACGAGATCAAGGCATCTAATGATAGAGATAGGATGTAGTTCTAATTTGCATTTTTATTGATGGTGACGATGAAGATGAATGGATTGGTCAGGTTATGGATTGATTGGGATTGATTGGATGTTTGGGTGATGTGAAATATGATTTGTGTAATGTTAGACGATGATGCTTAAAGTACCCACTCCAAAGACTAGACGCAAGCAAGTGCCCCTAGTATGGGTTGAATTTATTATGGATGATAAAGGATGAGAATGATAACCGAGACCTAGAAGGATGACGGACAAAATGACATGCCAACTCCAACAATTTCCACAAACCATGATAGCAGTAAGCATAAGGATGGGAAAAAGGGGGATGATCTTATTAGAGATGGATAAGTTTATTATGAAAATGGGTGGATGTTGTTATAGTACAGAAAAAGATTACTATGGATGGATAGATGACAGACGAAGACCAAGTAGATGATAAGAGTTGGTTCTACACATAGTGCCTGTTTGCCATGTTTTCAATATGGTACTTATCCAAGGTGCATGTTTACCAGGTTTTCACCAGAGGATGGATTATTTATTTTTAGATGGGATATTCCAAAGATTAGGCAAAAAATTTCTTCAGATGAACATTGTTGATGGGTTCATATAAAGGAATGCCTTCAGGTGTTGCAAGAGTGTAAGCTCTTGATCCATAAACTGATGTGATCATTGGAGATGATTGAGTGCCATGAGACATCGTTCGTCCAATAGCTCTAGATCATTTAGCTTGGATATCCTGTATTCTTGATAAAAAATGAGATGTTGTAGGGATACTCTCAGTGAGGGGATCTCAACCTCTATAGGTAGGATAGGTTCAGTTGCATATACAAGAGCATAAGGTGTAGCACCAGTGGGAGTTCTAATACTTGTTCAATAAGCCCACAAGGCTAGATTAAGTTGTAGGTGCTAATCACAACCAACTTCATTGCTATCTTCTTGAGGATTTTGATAATGGTTTTATTAGAAGCCTCAACTTGACCGTTACTCTATAGATAGTAAGGTGTTGAGAACCTGTGTTAGATATGGAATTTGCTGCATAACTCATAGACTTGTTGGTTCTTGAATGGATGCCCATTGTCAGTAACAATAGCTTGTGGAACTCCATAATGGCAAATGATATGATGAAGGATGAACTTGGATATTTGCTTGCCGGTGATGTAAGTCATTGGTATGGCTTCTACCCACTTTGTAAAATACTCAGTGGCGGTAATGATAAACTTATGACCATTGGATGAGGTAGGACAGATTTTGCCTATGAGGTCAATTCCTCACTGTGAAAAAGGCCAAGGTGTGGTGATAGGTTGTAACTCATGTGCTGGAGCATGTATCAAGTCCCCATGTTTCTGACATTGTAGACAACACTTAGCAAATTTTTGTGCATCTTGCTCCATTGTCAACCAATAGTATCCATCTCTCAAAAGTTTCTTAACAAGACTAGGGCCGACGGAATGTGAACCACATACATCTTCATGTACCTTGCGTAATGCAACATTAGCTTCCTCTGAGTCAAGACATCTAAGAAGGATAACATTGAGACTCTTACGATATAAGGTTTCTCCAGGGATGGTGTAATGAGAGGCTCAGGGGATGAAAGTTTTACTTTGGGTTTTGGATAGTTGGAATGGAAAAGTACCATGGTGGAGATACTTGTATATATCCTCATACCAAGGAGAATTGGGACCAACAAGTTCACATACTAGCTTAGATTGCAGAACCTCGAAAGCTAGTATCAAAAGTTGTTCAACCAAGAACTCACATCTATGTGCATTGGAAGGCATGTCTAGAAGAGAACCAATTGTAGCCATAGTGCCTGCTGCCTTGTTATGCATCCTAGGAATTTGCTCGAATGTGATCTTGGAAAATTATTTCTTGAAATCATCTACCATCAACTTGTATGGAAGAAGATTTTCATCTTTGGTTTTATATTCATCAAGGACTTGTTTGATAACCAACTGAGAATCTCCAAAGACCTGTAACTATGTGATAGCCCATTTTACAACCATACGTAGTCCTGTGATCAAAGCTTCATAATCAACAATGTTGTTTGTACAAGGGAAAGCAATCTTGTATGACTTTGATATACAATATCCTTGAGGTGTGATGAAACAAATCCTAGCTCTAGATCCATGTTGTGTGTATAATCCATCAAAGTATAATTGCCAAACTACTGAAGGATATAAGTTAAATAGCTCTTCATCAGGAAATTTAGGACGGATATGATGAATGTTTGTTATTGGTGCTTCTGTTAGCTGATCTATGATTACTTGTCCTTTGATAGCTTTTCGATCCACATACTCTATGTCAAACTCACTTAGAATCATGACCCATTTTGCTAGTCCTCCTGTGAGCATTGCTTTGGAGAGAAGATACTTAAGAGGATCAAACTTAGATATGAGCTTTGTTGTTTTATTCAACATATAGTGTCGCAACTTTTGAGAAGCAAACACTACTTCTAAACATGCTTTTTCCACAATTGTGTAGTTAAGCTCATAGCCAACAAGAGTTTTGCTGATGTAATAGATGGCTCGTTCCTTCCTTGATTCATCATGTTGCGCTAAGAGGGCACCTAGAGCTGTTGTTGTTGAGGAGATGTATAATAGCAATGGTCGATCAGGTACAGAAGGGTTAGCTAGATATTCTTTTATTTTTTGAAAGGCTTGTTGGCACTTATCATCCCACTTGAAAGGTTCCCCCTTCCGAAGGTGTTGAAAAAGATGACATTTATCTACTAACTATGTAATGAATCGACGTATGGACTGCAATCTACCTTGTAAGTTATGAAGCTGCTTCAAATTGGATGGAGGAGGCATTTCCATTATAGATTTGACCTTGTTGGGATCCACTTCTATGCCTCATCGAGACACAATATAACCTAACAACTTTTCAGATGTTAGACAAAATACACATTTCTTTGGATTGAGTCTCACTTGATACTTCTCTATTCTATCAAAGATCTGTTCCAATACTTGTAGGTGGCCTTCTCTACTTTTTGATTTTCCCAAGATGTCATCAACATAGTCTTCCATTATGGTATGGAAAAGATCATGGATGATAACTATCATAGCTCATTGATATGTGGCTCCTATGTTATTAAGACCAAAAGGCATGATGACCCAACAATAGGTACCCCACGGACATATGAAGGAAGTCTTGTGTTGATCTTCTTCTGCTATTCTGATATGATTATACCCAGAAAATCCATCCATTAATGATAGCATTTCATGGCCTACTATAATATCCACAATGATATATATGCTTGGTAATGGGAAGTCATCCTTAGGAAAAGCTTTTTTAAGATCTCTAAAGTCAGTACAACAGTGGATACGACCATCAGGTTTTGATACAGCTACAAGATTTGAAACCCATTCTAGATAATCAATAGGCCTTATAAACTTTGCATCCAACAATTTCTAAATTTCCACTTTGACTAAAAGTGTTATTTGAGGATGCATCTTTCGAAGCTTTTGCCTAACCACTTTTGCATTTGGAGATACTGCTAAATGATGTACAACAAGTGAAGGATCTAAGCCTGGCATATTTGCATAGGTCCATGCAAAGTTGATTGCTCTTTTCATGAAGAAGGACGTAAAGCCTTTTCTTTCCTGTTCTGATAATGATGTTGCTAGAAATATGATCTTGGGATTCTACGTTGTGCCTAGATTCATCTCTTGAGACTTCTCTATTAGCAATGGTGATTGTTCTTGATATTTTTTGGTCAAAGGAAGGTCAAATCCTTCATCCTTAGGTGCCTCAGAGAGGTTTTCACCCTTAGATACGTCCTTTATTTTTACTTTTTCATAGTCAAGAGGCACCTTGTGGTTTTCACCTAATGACCTATCTTTTTTTATTTTGTTTATTTCACTTTTGGGACTAAAGGATTTAACGCTTCCACCAAAATATGCTAACAAAGATAAATCCATCATGAAGCCTACTTTGTGATCTCCCAATGGTATGCCTTGTCTCACACCCATGAATTCTGCTATAGCTTCATTGTTTTGAAATGTGTCCAAAATAGGTGCCCCCTGTTGGTCCCAATCGACAAGGTGAGGATATACGAGTTTGAGGTTGAATGATGAGGAGGATGAAATAAATGAGGTAGATGAAAAGGTAAAGATGGATGTGTCTTGGAATAGCTTAGTTATGTGGAAGGAAGAGTCATCGACCGCATCTATATTAGAAGTCCCTTCTGCGAGAAAAGGTTTGGCTACTTCCTCAAGGATACACTCAATATCTTTGGAAGGAGGGACCTCCTTAGCATACCCTAGACCTTGCTTATTAAACTTTTTGGTAACAATAATGGGTTCAACAAGTCCTTGTTCTTGTGGTCCTAAACCTCCTTGTCCGTTATAGCCCATATTCTTGATAATGCGAAAGCCATTTAATATATTGCTCCACTTCCAGAGTAAGTTGACTATTTTTATCAAAGAAAAGCTAGGAGTTAATGTCATCAATGTCTTCATCTTCAAGCATGCCTGCTTTTATGAACACGGTAGGAGGTGCTTTGATAATGGTTGTGGGGGAAGTAATTTTGGATATGGATGGTTGGCCATAAGATTTAGGAGACAAAGGCAAGGTTCCTACACAACAAGATTCTTGTAAAGTGTACTCACCAAGTCCTTTCTCTTGGTATTTAGCTTGAATGGTGGGGATGGATTTACTAGATGAAGGCTTATTTAAGTTGGATGGATCTACAGGAGTTGGATGGATGTGCTTCGGCATTGATGGGGACATGATTGGGATCTTGATATTTAGCTTGAAAAGTTCAACAATACTCAAATAGATTTGGATCGGCGGGGATTGTGACTACAACTCCATTGTAAAGAAATTTGAGGTATTGGTGGTATGTGGATGGAACAACTTTGATGGCATGTATCCAAGGATGACCAAGGATAATATTGTATGGCAATCCAATGTCTAGGACTTGACACTTGGTATCAATAATGATAGGACCAACCTTGATGGGCAAATGAATAATCCCTTCAGAATCTCTTTCAGCATCATCATACGCATTGATGGTTATGCTCTTAGTAGTATCAATACGATCCTCAGAATATCCCAATAATTTGATTAATTTTAAAGAACAGATGTTTAATCTAGCTCCACCATCTACTAATATTTGTTTGACACGACGTTGATTGATGTAAACTTCGATATGGAGGGATTCATTATGGGATGGACCAAGTGACGAGAGATCTTTATCGAAGAAGGTCAAATGGTAGGGTGATGCAATACTAGCTATCATGGTTTGAAATTGCATAGTGTCAATGTCATTAGGGACTAACGAATCTTGTAATTCTTTATCAAGGATGGCTTTGTGGGCAGGTGAGATACGCAAAAACTCCAAGATGGAAATGTGAGTAGGTGTCTTACCAAGATGGTCAAGGATATTATAGCTAGAGGTTTGGCTTACAATAGATGGTGCTCCTTGGACAGTAACACAACCTCGACATGTAGTAACAACACAATTAGGGGCTGCTTGGATAGTGACTAAAGCTCGACGAGTGGTATCAAAATAAATAGGTTCCTTTCCTCTTACGGTAATAATGAATATATGAACTTGTTCAATGCGACAAATAGTGGATGATTCATAGGTATATTGGATATTCTTCCCTTATTAGAGAAACTAGCCTTGTCATGTTGTGGGAGTGGATTCTTAAAAGTATCAAGGTCATAGTTTGAGGTTTGTTGAGGTAGATCAATGTTAATGGCTCCTTGATCAATGAGATTTTGAATCACATGTTTCAATTTCATGCATCCGGATGTACTATGTCCTTTCACTCTATCGAATTCACAATATTCATTGTCTTTGTACCAATTGGGCTTGTATTGTGATTCTTCATATGGTCGAGTCTCAGGTAGTGTTATTGTGCTTGCTTGTAAACATTTCTTTAAAACCAATTCAATGGGTTCTCCCAAAGGAGTGAATTGATGTTTAGTGAGTGGACTTGTTCTCATTTGGTCTTGTGGATGAAATGGTGTGCTTTGTTTGCCTCTTGAATATGGATGGGGGGTTTCACAGTTTGGATGTTCTTTGTATCCACAATTGCATCATTTACAACATTTTTATTTTTGTTCCAAAAGCGAGATTTGTCATTTGAGGATTGTGCATTGTCTTTGGTTTCTTTGAAAATATTGATAACACCCTTAGCAATTAAAGCCTTTTCAATGTTGGATCCTTTAGATATAATCTCATCAAAAGTGGTGGCACTTTGCAGTTGCAATTGGAATGATAGCTCGAGATGAAGGTTTTGAACAAAGATATCCACTTGTTGTTTCTCAGGGATTTTCCATGAAAGTTTGCTAGCCATGTTTCGCCATCGTTGAATGACCGATGAAAAAGTTTCCCCATTACATTGTTTATTGTTGACAAGATCATTCATGGTTACCTCATTCAACATTGAAGGCAAAGTGTGAGGCAAATTTGCTTGAATGTTCTTTGAAAGATTTGATACCGGGTGGGAGATGCGAAAACCATTCCAAGGCTTGTCCCCCAAGACTTTGAGGGAATATTCTCAAAAGATATGTGTCATTGTAGGCAACATCAAGACAAGCGACATAGAATGTTTGAAGATGGTCAGTTGGATCCCCTTTTCCATTGTATTATCGAATTGTGGCATCTCAAAGTGTGGAGGAAAAGGTATCATTTGCAGTGACTTGTCAAATGGGTGTGAGCATACATCCTCAAAATAAAATATTTTCTTTGTTTGTCCCATACACAAATCAGCCAGTTGTTGTTCCACGTCTGTGAGTCATTGATCATTATTAGATGTAGATGATTGTTGTTATTGCATAGGATAATGATGAATTGGGTGTGGGATTTGGTACACCAGAGTGTTGTTGGGAGAATATTGCTATGAGATATTGTGCGATGGGATATAGGTATTTTGAACTTGATTATTCAATGGTAGCAAGGTGTAGGTGTTCGGGGATGGATTGGCACCTTGTGTTTGCATCACGTGTGAACCATAGGAGGGAGTAGTGTATGATATTTGTGGATTAGAGGTTGGAAGGGCTTGAGATATGTTGGATGAATTGATATAGGATATATAAGGATGAGGATTGGATGAAGTTTAGGATACAATAGGTGGATTATCATAGGACATTTGTTGCGTGGATGGTTACGGTCCAAGTGAATGGAGTTGATCAATGTATGACTGTGATCCAAAAGTTTGGTCAACAATGGGGATATTAGGATCAGATGATGCTTGTGATGTTTGGACTAGATTCATGGATGCAGGTGGCGAAGATGGTTCAACATGTGATACAATTGGATTTGTATGAAGTGCTTGTGTGACATGCGAAGAGGTTGTGTTGATGGAAGAAGATACCATGGGATGGGATACATAAGATGTAGAAAAATGTGACACATTCTGGCTAGGCACTTGAGGTGTTTGAGGCACATGCGAAGGAGTTGTGTTTATGGAAGGAAGTGGAGTGGATTGAGATACATGAGATGAGATGACTTGCAACACATTATGGTTAGAGACTTGAGGAGCTAAAGTGACACATAAGAATTAACAACATTGGTTGGTGTCAACAAGGGTTCAATGGATAAAGGTGCATGAAATGGAGGAATGGACAGAGTGGTGTAGAGTGTTGTTGGGATGTTTTGTGGAGATGGTGTAGATATGGTGGACATGGTAGTAATGGCCTTGTGGGTATCCTTGTTTTGGATTGTGGATATATCAAAGTTACTTGGCAATTTGGTTCCTTCTCGAGCTAGTTGAGAAAAATTTTGTTCACAGTTTGATCTTATGATCCTATTGGCAAGTCGCATGGATTTATCATCTTGGAGCTCTAGATCATCCAAATAATCCTCATCAGTAGGTTGATAATGTGGCACATGAGTAGATGAGGAAGGTCCAAAATGATGTTGTGGCATTTGAGTGTTTGACGAAGGTACAATAGTGTATCCCTTGGGTACGAATGTGTACTTAGGCATTCCAGTTGTGAATTGTGGAGCATCCTTAAGAGGTGTAGCTTGAAATTGCTATAAATTGGCTTCTATGGCTGCTTTGTATTGGCTTCTTGTGCAAGGCATTGTTTTTGGAGATGTGTTGGATGTGATGTTTTGGACTAGTTTATCAAAGTTGAGACTCTTAACTGGTTTTGCTTGGTTTGATTGTTTGATAGGATTGGCTTGATCAAATGTTTGGATTGATTTGGATGGTTGTTTGCTTGGCTTGGTTTGATAGTTTGCTTTGGATTAGTTTAGATTGTTTGTTTGGATAGGTTTGATAGATTTATTATCCCCCAAGAGATAGACTCATGAAATCAAGGGTAGACAAGGTTGATTTACTGACGCTAAAATGATCAAAAGGGAGAAGCTAATGATCAAAGCCAAGTGATAATGTATTTGTTGGTTGATTGATGGTGTTGCTAGATGATTTTGAGTCTCAAGAGGATGGAGGGCTCAACAAGTCCAAAATGTGATTAAGATTAGGCTGGATGTGATGATTATTGGCTGAAAGTGATCAGTGCGTTTGTCTAGAAGCTGCTAACAGATTCAAGATTGACTAGTAATGTGATTGACAGACTGGATAGTTGATGGTGAATTATAGTTTACCAAAGGCGATGTTGTTTAGACCAGAGGCGACTACCGATAGCTCAAATGCGATTGGAGATAATGCAAAAGTGACTGTCTGAGGATTAATTGTGATTTTCTGCTACACAAATGCGACTAGGCAAGACTCAAAGGTGACGATTGATAATTCAAAGGCGATTGTCGTGGGATCACTAGTAATTTCAAGGTAAACTAGAGGTGAACGTCTGCAGTTCAAAGGCAATTAGATGATGTTCAAATGTGACTGATTGTGGTTCAAATGCGACTTTCTGTAACAAGAATTGTTTTTGGTAGTGTTTTTGTTTGTTTTTGACAAGAAAGCAGATGACTGAAAACACATGGGCATGCAAAACACTCAGAAACATGTACAACCTAGGCTAAGCAAGGACAATATTTGTTGGATTCCCACTGCGGATAAATCTAAGCTGCACTTATTCAGAGTGGCTAGCTTAGAAATTTTGTGGCACTGGCTCCCCCTTACACGACACTCACTTCTCGGGCACACCAAACTTTGAATTCCAAAAGACCCAAAGATCTCAAGAAATTTTGTCTCTACCTTGAACTACGAGAACATGGGATGGATTCAGAGGTTTGACCTCTTGCGCCAGCAAATAGAAGGATTTTGGCCACTAAACAAAGGTTTCTAGTGAATATCCAGGGGACCGACACCTTACGAGTGTCCAACAAGCTACTAAAAGCTATAACTAGCTTTACTAGGAGTATCAAATACGCTAGGTACACCTCCTTTCAAACCAACACCGTATGGTAAGTGCTTATATCGGTTTGGACTTGGCTTTCGCCTTATCCTAATTTATATAGCGAACCGGATGAAAGTACCACTTGAGGTCATTCCCTTGGGGTGAGTACCTCTTTTCCCACCAAGGCAAGCCTCTCTAAAAATAACAAGTTCTCTTGCACCAAAGATCCATTTGATAGGAAAGGGGAGAGGATACTTTTGTTATTAGCTTGGGGTTACAAACATGCACAATAAGCAACCAAAAAAGATAAAGCAAGCACAGAGCACACAAGGTTCTTTTTAAGCACCAAATCCAAATGTTCCAAATTAGTGAAAAATATGATGAGTCTTTTACCAATCGATCCTGCAACAGATGTGTTAGTAGTTGTAATCCTCCTTTCTTTGACAGACGATAAGAAGCTACACAAATAGATATTAGATGCCAAAGAAAACCAACTTGCAAGTGCATAAACCAACTGCGAATGGACAGAGATCAAAGGTGAGTTCCTGCTAATCAAATGCAATGATGGTTTTACCAGATGTGACTGCCTACTGAGCTCAAAGGTGAGTTTATACCGTGCAAAAGCAATTGTGAACCGTGCAACTGCGACTTCCTGCTAATCAAAGGCGCTTGGATCCTATAAATTCTGCAAAAGCTCAAAATTAGGTTAGGGTAATTGATCAACAGAAAATAATGAGAGCTCTGATAACCCCAGAAGATGAATAGCTTGGATTGAGTCCTGTACTCTACAAAATAACACAAAGATCCAGCTAATTGATGTGATTAGATCAAAGACAAATCAAACCCCTAAATAAACCAGCTTAGGGGTGACACAAGACACTTAGGGTTAGCAAATAAACCATCTTGCAACCCAAACCAGACACAGAACTGAACTGAAAACCCTGCAAGAATAGAAAAACATCAATAAAACCCTGGATAGCCAAAGGCAATCTGTTGCCGATCATATACGATTTTCTGTGAACCAAAGGTGACCGAAAATCATGCAAATGCGATTCTCTGTGTATCGACTGCGATCGACGACCATGCAAAGGCGATGATCTTCTGTTCAAATGTGACACTCTATGTATATAAACTTCACAACAACTTTCAAAATGAAAATGTTAATCAAGGACGTGGGTCCCACCAGACATGCCAGAATGTGTTAGCAAGAAAAAATTAGGTTTAGAAGATCAAACATTGCAAATCAAACCTAATCCTACCACCTTCAAAGTGTTGGTTCCCAAATCAACAAAGAGTCTGCCACTTCCTATGCTCCAATTCAAAGAGATTCGACCAACAAAGACGGGAGGTTGTGTGAATTACCTCCCCTTCACTTCAGGTTCTGCCGCACCTAGGGGGGTATCCCTATAACAAAAGATTTGTCTTTGACATATCCAAAACAAAAGATTTAACTTTTCAATATAGGCATAATGCTCTCATGTATGCACAAAGATTTTTGAGATAAACCCAAATTGGCAATGTTCTTAGACTATCACTAGCTGAAATGAGAGCATGCATCTACAATCCTACTCCTATTAACTAACAAGTTTAAAGATATTAGAATGATTTAGGATTGAATTGTGAGACTCTCCCAGACTCTTTGGTCAAGTAAATCCTCAGACTAGTGCTTTATCAGGGCAACAAAGTCAAACGTACAAATGTAAATGTTTCCCTATGACAACATGACTCATATCTAGAGGACCTAAAATAAAATACTATTGTCTAACAACAATATGTCCAAGAAAGAGTATTACCTATGACCATGCTTCATTGATCCTATGACACTACCCACTTTCCTCTATATCTGATCTAGAGCCTATTTAATCCACTCCTTGAGCAGACGCAAAAAATCAGACACATAGTATAGCAAGTCTATACTGAAGAACTTAGGAACCCTTGATAACCTTGCTCAAAAGGAAAATAATAACATCATAGGAGACAATCATAAACAATACACACATGAAGTGTTTCTCATTTAACTCAATCTGAATAGAAGGTTATCATATAGAAATTTATCATTTACAAAATAGAGAATACCTCTGCACCCGATAAAGAACCAAGCCTGCAATGAGAAATGCCCCCCAAAATGTGAATACCTTGTATTCAGAGTCAAAAGGAAAAAAACCCAACAAACTTCCAATCCCTATAGAATGGCCATGGATTCCTTTTTAAAGGAGCAAACAAGCTACCAGCCATCTACCTTTTGACAGACTTCCTAAATGAAAAGATCACATCCTTATAGATTTTTCAATAAACAATTAGATCTTCAATCAATTTGATAGCTGGGATAGTCAAATTCTTGCTAAAATCCCTGAAAATCCACTGGCAGAGAAACTTTTTCCTTGATCAGATGAGTAGATTTGATGTTTTAGTCTGCGGCCGTGCAGCAGATTCATTTACTTCGGTCATGGAGGAGAGCGGGAAATATGCCGATTGAAAGCAACTCCAGTTCTTTAATTTCAGTCATTGATATGGGCTCGTCTTTTGCTAAATCGACAGTTGCTAGGTTCCACCATACCTTGAAATTCCACGTCGGCATCGTTGAAAAGTCCTCCGCCACTAAAATTGCACCACACATGAGACCTTTGCTTTGCAGACTTTTCCCTTTTTCCACCGGATCCTACCACGTGGCGCTATCTCACAACATCGCAGCCGGAGATGGGCCACCACCTCTGAGCCATGCGCACATGTGCTAAGCCAACCACGCATTACATGTACATTTGTTATGTGCTTCCTTGATTAAGATTTAGCCACGTGTCACCCTGTCGTGCCAGTGCAATGAATATTCTCCTCTAGCAGATTCCTCTTGCAACGATGCGTGACCGTCAGATCTTCTTCTTTCTGCAGATCTTTCCTCGCCATGACACCTGGCAGCACATGACTTGTTGCTTGGGATTCTCGATTGAATGACTGTAAGCCATATTCTTTTGACAACTGGCACCTTATCATTATCGTGCAGGGGGGCGATGACGTCACCAATGACGCATTACGACGCTGTGCTATTCACTTTATAAAGCCCCCAAACTTTGGACTAAAGGTTTGACTTTTATGGGTGGCAGCGGGTAAGACCTAGAACAATGGACCGGTCACCAAATGAACAAAAAGGCCTTAGGTTGTGACTTAAGTGTCCAGGGACCTAGGATAAGTGGTCAATAAGAGAATAGAACATAAAGTGAAAGGGGACCGTAGGAAATTTTAGGTTCAAGCAAAAATGGGGGTAGACACTTATAAGTTGCACTTGAACCCTAACCCTAGGTGAACACCACCACAAAGAATCTATCTAAATGACACAAAATGAATGCAAATCAAAAGAATTCATCTAAATGACACAAAATGAATAAGCAGTCAATAAAAGAATAGAACATAAAGTGAAAGGGGACCGCAGGAAATTTTAGGTTTAAGCAAAAATGGGGATAGACACTTATAAGATGAGCTTGAACCCTAACCCTAGGTGAACACCACCACAAAGAATCCATCTAAATGACATAAAATGAATGCTATCTTATGGCATCGCAACTGGAGATGGGCCACCACCTCTAAGCCATGCGCGCATGCGCTAAGCCAACCACACATTACATGTACATTTGTTATGTGCTTCCTTGATTAAGATCTGGCCACGTGTCACCTTATTGTGCCAGTGCGATGAATATTCTCCTCTAGCAAATTCCTCTTGTGACGATGCGCGACCGTCGGATCTTCTTCTTTCTGCAGATCTTTCCTCACCATGACACCTGGCAACACATGACTTGTTTCTTGGGATTCTCAATTGAATGGCTGTAAGCCATATTCTTCCGACAACTGGCACCTTATCGTTGTTGTGCAGGGAGACGATGACATCATCGATGACGTATTGTGACGCTGTGCTGTTCACTTTATAAAGCCCCTAAACTTTGGACTAAAGGTTTGACTTTTATGGGTGGCAGCAGGTAAGACCTAGAACAATGGGCCAGTCACCAAATGGACGAAAAGGCCTTAGGTTGTGACTTAAGTGACCAGGGACCTAGGATAAGCGGTCAATAAGAGAATATAACATAAAGTGAAAGGGGACTGCAAGAAATTTCAGGTTCAAGCAAAAATGGGGGTAGACACTTATAAGATGAACTTGAACCCTAACCTTAGGTGAACACCACCACAAAGAATCCATCTAAATGACACAAAATGAATGCAAATCAAAAGCAAAGTCACCTAGATTGCTTGATTCTTTGGTTGGAATTGTGGATTGCTTCTCAATAGTGAACAACCATAGTTGCCATAGCTACAATAATGATGGATGATATGCTCAAAGTGTTCAATGGATTCAATATGCATGAGATGATAATTTGGACGCTTTCAAGATTATGTGGGATATGGGGGTTTGGAATGAAATGAGAGTGTGTATATATAGCTCTCTACTAAGATTGATCAATGGTGGAGATTAGGTGGCTATGTGAATGGTTGAGATTGAACAAGAAGCTTAGATGAATGTGTACAAGACATGTGTCCATAGAAAAAACTTTTATTAAATGATTGTAGTTGGTTTGTTGGTAGTACTAAGATTGCTTTTCTTAAAATAGGATGCTTTCTATTTTAAGGATTAGATGATGTGGATGATTGGTTTTAGAACTAATTAAATCATTTTTGTATTTGATTTAGGATAAGACCTATCTTGTACACATAGAAGAATGTGATAAGATAAGGGAAATGATAAGATAAAAATAAATTAAACAAATAAATTCATTTAATTTATTTTTAAATGATAGAAGGCTAAATTTAGAAGATTGGAGAATGAACATAAATTAAATAAATAAATTTATTTAATTTATAAAGATGATGATAAGATAAATAAATAAAATATTGATTTTATTTATTTATAAGAGGAATAATGAGATAATTAAAAAATTAAAGATTATTTAATTATAATAACTAAAAAATAGAAGAAATAATGATAATAGAAGAAATTAGATGGAATTAATTAAATAAATACAATTTATTTAATTAATGATAGAAAGAAGGTGATTTATAAGAAAAATAGATAGTTGACACAAGTGTGCTAGACAAAATTGACATATGCAAGGTGAATGATGTGACAAATGTAAAGGAGTCAATTTTAGGTGTCTACAAATGAAATTAATAGTTAAGTTGTTTAAATATTATTTAATTAAATTACTATATTAATTTTAATACTATTTTATTTTATAATATTAATTAAACTTTAATTCTATTGTTCAGTAATATTTAATAAATGCATTATAAAATTATTTGATAAGTAAACAAATTTTATATATAAAAGTATATATGTTTATACATTAATATTTTAGGAAATAGTTTAAAAGTGATATTTAAATAGTGAAGTTAAATTCATTAATTATTATTTAATGAAATGTGAAATTGTCATGATGGAAGATTGAAATGGAGATTTAAGATGGTGCATGTGTATCATATTATATACTTACATAATATATAATATAACACCATATATTAAATAAAATATGATAAACTAAATAATCATATTAATATTAATCATAAAGATCTTTGGATAGATTTGTTGCGCCAGATTAGCCATGTCAAACAATCAAACACACTCTTACTGCGAGATTGATAAAAAACAAAGAATATGCAAAGCAATGAAATAACATCGAAAATATGAAGCCATAGCTCAATGAATGGATGATTTAACTAACAATATGAAGTACATTATATAGCCAATAGTCTTCTAAATTGAGTGGAGCCAAAATATGCATGTCCACTTAATTAAGACTAGCTAAAAAAGCATGACCAAGAATAGCATGATGCTAAAGATGGACTCTTACTCAACTAGTACTCCTAAGCAAGCTTAACTTATGTGCAATTATCCATGTGCTTGTAAATGCAAGAGATAATATACACTGACACCCTCCTTAAGCAAAGCTTAGGTGAGGAAAGAAGATGGGTCCTGGAAACTAGGCCTGATCATGAACCCATGTACAATGCAATCTCTCATAATGATGAGAAAGGAAGAAAACTTGTGGGAAAATACTTCCCTCCAAAAGATAGAAAATAAAAAGAAGAAGACTAGAAAGCGTCCTCAAAGATGATAACTTTGCATGAAGCCTGAAACCATGTTTCTTTGATTGTGAAGATGCAGATAGCCCCCCCCATAAGAGAAGAAAGAGACTATGTAGCCCCCCACAATGAAGTAGCCCCTATGCCAAAAGAAAATGACCATGTATGAATGCTGAAAATGATCCACTGGCAAATGACATTTCTCAACTTAGAAGAAACAACTCCCATGGTGAATGCTAAAGTAACTCCAACTCAAAAAAGCAAGGTGATGTGCTAAGTCTCATGATGTATCCTATCTCAGAGCACTACTCAAATGTCGTCATGCTGATGTCAAAATGTGTCATAATCAAATCAGGAAGCTTAGGCCTAACTGAAACAAGTGACCCCTCAAAATCATGTGAAAACTGATGAAGAACAGGATCCAAAGAACTGGTGTATGGATGTGGAAGTCAATGCATGCCATGTGGCTACAAAGCAAATCCCACGAGATGTCCTGTGAAGAATCACTAGAAGCCCTTGGTGAAGCCTCTCTATACATTGTAGTAGTAGCAGGTGTATGTATACTATCATCAAACACTAAGATGAGATCCTCTAAGGTGTTATCAAGATCCGATATGTGAGACTCTACAAATAACCAAGAGATGTCTGGTAGAAGTGTGTCCCAATGAAATGAATCCTGAATATGAATGAATCGCTAGAAACTCTTGAATGAGTAACACTTAACTCATTAGCGGAGGCATAGAAAGCATGTGCCCTATAATGTGACAATGTAAGTCAGCCACCAACTGGATTATGTACCCTAGTACCTGTACTCTGAAGTGGTTGTCTATCCTAAAGAGAATTGAATGTGGGTGAATCAAGTGTTGAATCCTCATCCTCCAAAACAAATCTAGAGATGGATGGAGATGACACCCCATTACTATCCTCACTATCTGAACTAGAAGAAGAAAACTCTTCCTCAGGAATCTGTTATGGATGGTTGAAAGATGAAAGAGATGAATTCTTGATGTGTTGGTGCAAAGAGTCATTGGAGGCTCTCAAAGGAACAACACTAAACTCTATTGAAGCAACATGTGCTAGAGGAGATGTGATCTCAATATCTTGTTGAAGAGGAATCACTGGAAGCTCTCAAAGGAATATCACTGAATTCTATCGAAGCAAAAAGTGTGGAAGCATGAAGAGAAGTTTGTATGTCATCTATCTAAGATTGGCAATATACTCAAACTCCTCTGAATTATCATCATCAAAGGGTATGTTTTATCTTTTAGCAAGAGAAAGAAGATAATATGTAGTAGGATCATCTAGGAATGGAGAGATATGAGGATCTCCATGAATCTCCCATATTCTAGTCCAAAGTGTACAAGGACACTCAATGTCTGATACAACACTGAGAGTTTTAGAATCAACACTAAGATAAACTAAAACCTACTACATGGTCAATGATATTCCCCAAGCTAATTTTCTCCCTGGTGTGTTTAGTTCAGGCATGAGTCCATAGTGATAAGGTAAAATATTAAGCCATCTAAGGTGTGTCAGGATGTCATTTTGCCAAGGCTCATAATTGGCCTTCTCCAGGATTACCATAGAAGGATGAGCAGTGAAACCCATAATGAAACCGAGACCAATAATCTCAATGCATAAGGAAGGTGGGAAAACAAGAATTGTTCAAAGAAATGACACACAAGACCCCCCTTGATTTGATTTTTGAGACCCCCCTCGAGTTTTGACACTTTATAATTGAGTGCATAGGCAAAAAATCCAATTTTGGGTCATGTAGTGGCACTTTATAAAATTAGTGCGATCGAGCCCAAATTGGTTACAATGTATTTTTAAATTTGGCACTCTAATCTAGTTGCCCTTTAACAAGATTACAAATTTTGCCTATAATAACTCTAATTTAAATGCTCTTTTAGTCATTTTTACCAAAAATAAATTTTTGGACAAAAGGACTTTACAACTGGGAGAATTTTTTGAAGAGCCCAAATTACTATTCTTTTAAAGAAAGGATTTTTTTAATTTAATTTTAGAAAAAAAAGCTTTATTAAAATGGTAATTAAATATATCCTTTTCCTAAAAAAAACCCTAAATTTAAAAATTTTAGGGCAAAAGCTTGGGCAAATTGGGAAATTTGTTGCCTACAATTGGGCGAAATATACAAATTTGAGGCAAAATGAAGGTCAAATCACCTCTGATTTTTTGTTTACAAGGGCGATCAGGCATCTGGAGGGTTGATTTGGCATATCAGAGGGCAAATTTGTTGTCTAGAGGGTTGTTGAGGTGATTTTTGAGCTAGTT
The DNA here is from genome assembly GCA_027924645.1 of Cunninghamia lanceolata. NCBI lineage: Eukaryota > Viridiplantae > Streptophyta > Pinopsida > Cupressales > Cupressaceae > Cunninghamia > Cunninghamia lanceolata. Next base: position 3,899,538 of record BSBN01000847.1, on the reverse strand, counting down.
TAGGGCCTTTTCTACTGCTGATGGGTGCCAAACAGGCACATTTTTGACCCAGCAAGGCATTGGCCTCCTAGAAATCATACCTTTTGGCCTGCTGCTATTGCTAAAAAAACCTTCCTCTCTACGTAGAAAAAAACCTTTTCTCTGCAAAAAAAACAAGCAAAGAAATAGATTGATTCACCTTGCAATATGAACAGGGTCAATTTACACAATGTTGGGTGAATTTGGGGGCGTTTAAGGGTCTATTGGCAGGATGTGAACACTCTTTGTAGTCCCAACAATGTTTAACATGTAGAAAAAACATAGATTTAAAAACACCCAAAATAGGGGTTTATTTATGTTAAATTAAATGGAACAACGAAAGCAAAGTGAAATAGAACACACAACAAAGATCACACACACGAGACAAAAAATTTAACGTGGTTCACCATAAACTAGCTACAGGAGCAAGGGAACAATTTTATTATCTCTGTATGAAGTGTGAATACAATACATGATAGCAGCAATACATCTCTCTTATAAAGCAATATCCACAATGGATAAGGAAGACCAAGAGGCAAGAGATTTGGCAGGAGAAATAATGTGTCTTTTGGACTTCACAATCCAACAATCTCCCACTTGAAGTCCACCGATTTCTGCTCACTCCCCTACTCCAGTCTCAATGTCATATCTTGACAATGCCGAGAGAAGCCCGACAGAATTCCAACTTCTCTCGAGGTACAACCTTGGTCAATGCATCAGCCGGATTGATCTTGGTGTCAATCTTTTGAACTTGCAACTTACCTTCTTCAATCATGCTACAGATGAAATGGTACCTCAGCTCAATGTGTTTGGTTATGTTGTGGAATGTTGTATTCTTGGCCAAATGAATGGCACTGTTACTATCACAAAAGAGTGTGAAAACTTGTTGTTTGGAACCCAATTCAGTAAACAAATGCTGCAACCAAACCATTTCTTTTGCTCCTTTAGTGAGGGCAATGTACTCAGCCTCAATAGTGGAAAGAGCAACTACTTGTTGCAATCTTGAGACCCAGCTAATAGCTGCCCCGACAAAAGTGAAAACATAACCTGATGTAGACCTTCTTTTATCCAAGTCACCCGCCATATCAGAGTCAATGAAGCCTTGTAGCTGTGCAAGTTCCCCACCAAAGCATAAGGCATAATTTGAAGTGCCTTTTAGATACCTCAATATCCACTTCATAGCTTCCCAATGAGTTTTTCTGGGATTGCTCATGAACTGGCTCACAACTCCCACTACTTGGGAAATATCAGGACAGGTGCATATCATTGCATACATAAGAAGTCCCATGATTGAAGAATATGGAATGTTCTTCATGTAATCTTGTTCTTCTTGTGTCTTGGGGCACAATACGGAAGACAAGTGAAAATGATTGGCAAGTGGAGTGCTAACTGGCTTAGCACTTCTCATATTGAATCTGTTCAAAACTTTTTCAATATATTTTTGCCGAGACAATCTGATTTCTTTCTTCTTTCTGTCCTGAATGATGGTCATGCCAAGAATCTTCTTTGCTGCCCCAAGGTCCTTCATTGCAAATTTGTTTCCCAAGAGTTGCTTTAAATCAACAATGAATCTCATGTTGGTGCCGGTAATGAGCATGTCATCAACATAGACTAACAATAAAACAAATTCAACACTTGGAAAGACCTTGTAGTATAAACATGGATCAAATTCACAACATATAAACTAATTCTCCATCTTGAAGTTATGAAACTTGATGTACCACTGCCTTGGGGCTTGTTTTAACCCATACAAGCTCCTCCTTAATTTGCAATATAGATTTTCCTGCCCTTGCTTGACAAAACCCTCTGGCTGATGCATGTACAATTCCTCTTCTATATCACCGTGGAGAAATGCAATTTTGACATTGAGTTGCTCAAGCTCAAGGTCATAAATTGCTGCCAAGCCTAAAATGGCTTGAATTGTGTTCATCTTCACGATTGGTGAAAATATCTCATTGAAGTCTACTCCCTTTTGTTGATCATATCCTATCACAAGTCTGGCCTAGTAGCGTTATGTGTCGCCTTCTTCCTCTTTGATTCTATAGACCCACTAATTTTTTAAAGCTTTGCGATTAGGTGGAAGCTAGACCAGATCCCATGTATGGTTTGCCATTAGCGACTCCATTTCATCCTTCATTGCAGCCATCCACTTCTCACTGTCCCTATCATTGCAAGCCTCTTGAAATGTAGTTGGCTCTGATTGATCAGATATAAGCAACTGATAATCATCAAATTTTGAAGGAGGTTTTCTCTCCCTGGTAGACCTCCCAAAGGAGGAATTTGTAAAATGCCCTATTGAGTGCCTTTTTCAATGGATGCTATAGCTGGACCATTCCTCTGTTGTGTAACATCATTGCCCTGTATTTCTGTATTGTTCCTCTGTATTTCCATAGAAGTAGATGAATTTCCAAAGTTAGAGTTTACCTTCTCCATTAATACTGGCAACTCTTTTACTGGCAGAGTGGGAAGATGACCTCTCTGCTCTATATCAAAGTTTGTTGACTACGGTTCATTTAGAGAAGGCATAATGGTCATAGGGGACGACAGGTTTAAAGAAGCTTGTGTGGTGTTTGTCTTATACACAGCAACACCATCCTCAGTCCGCGTGGTAAAGTTTCCCACTATATGTTTTAAGCTTCTAATGCCACTATTGTTGTAGACTGAGTCACGGTTTCTTAGCTGCATAGAAGTCAAAGGAGGAAGACTGGGATGTTGGAGGCAAATCACTTCACATGAAGAAGTCAATTTTTGTGAAGGCAACATATGATGTATGACTTCTGCAGTTTCCATGGCATCTTGTGGTGTGATTGACTCCCATGCACCACAATTTTGAAAAGATGCTTGTGTTTTGAAGAGCGCTTCACCTTTAGCTGGCGTGGGAAACACTCCCATCGAATGGGTATTAGTCGACATATATGAGCCTGAGTGCTCATTAACATCAACATTTATAGAATGTGAACCGATGTTGAGGTGTGACAGAGTAATGAGTTTGCCTTGCATCAAGTTTCCATCCATAAGAGACTATCAATTCATCACTGAAGGCTGCAGTAGACTTCAACTTCTCTGTAGTGCCACACTTGGCCTATTCAAATTTGAAGCATCATGTGTATGAAAAGAACTTATATTACTGCTAGGCTGAGTAGGTGCCAATGCTGGATTTGAATTTCTAGTTGTATCTAATGCCACTTTTGGATGTGAAAACTATGTATCACACCCAATATCATCAACTAATATATACTCTTTTTCTTATGTTTTTTGTGCTTGCAGGGCTGGGAACACTTTTTCGTTGAATACCACATCACGACTGCGAATGATTTGCTTTGCAACAAGATCCCACAACTTGAATCCATATTGCTTTTCCCCATAACCGACGAAGATACATCATTTGGATTTGAAATCCAATTTTGTTCACTTTTCCTTTGGAATGTGAGCGAACGCCTCGCAACCAAAGAATCGAAGGTGATTGTAGGAGATCTTCCTTTCAAACCACTCTTCTTCTAGAATGAGCAAAACTCCCCCCCCCCTCCCCATTGTTAGTTTTTAAACATTTAATCTTGCTCCCGATTTGATTTTCAGCAACAACCTTAAAAATTTTGAATTTTGCAAACACTTCTGATTTTCTATTGAGCATATAGATCCAAAGTTTACGGGTGCAATCATCTAAAAAAGTTACAAAATAGTTTGCTCCTCTAATGGAGGTTACCTCCGTGGGACCGAAGACATCCAAATGCACGAGTTCCAAGGGTCTTAATTTCTTGTCGTGTCCAGTTTTGGAGAAGCTAGCCCACCTTTGTTTCCTGTAAAGACAATGCTCACATAGCTCTAAATCTGTTGATTGTAAACCAGAAAGTTGGCCTCTTTTGAGAAAAACTTCCATTCCCTTCTTGCTCATATGGCCAAATCTCCTATGCCAAAGTTCTGTCCCACTGTCAACTACGACCATCATAGCTCCCACTTCAACGGTACATTCTAGCACATAAAGAGATCCTAATTTTCTACCTTTTGCAACAACTAAAGCTCCTTTGGTTACTTTCCAAATGTTGGAAGAGAAAGTGATGCTGCAACGTTGAGCATCAAGTTGTCTAGCTGAAATCAAGTTCCTCTTAAGTTTAGGAACATGTCTTACATCATTTAGTAGCCACTTGCTTCCATTCTTTAGTTGTAGCAATATATCACCTTTGCCAACTATCTCACACGACTCATTGTCACTGAGATAAACTTTACTGAATTTTCCTTCTTGAAATGTTTTGAAGGCATCCTGATTTGATGTTGCATGAAAGGAGGCACCGGAGTCTAATATCCATGAGTCAGCTTCAACTTCACTTGTTGCCACGACAAGAGCTCCTCCATCATCTTCAATAGTCATGTTAACCTCATTTTCTTTCAACTATTTTAGGGCAAAACCAACAACCTTCTTTTCGTCCTCTTGACTTTGATCTCTTGGCTGATTTAGATCTTCTCCGATTATGTTTTCCTTGATCTTGGGTTCTTCCCCTAATGCCTAAAACCAAGGCTTCACCGAATATTTTATTTTGTCCTCTCCTCATGTCTTCGTTGAGAAGGGTGGCAGTGACATCGTCAAATCTTAACATTGCTTTCTTTTCCTTGTCTTCGGATCCTCTTCTCCCAGGTGCTGAATTGTTGATTGTCATCACGACATTATCCCAACTATCGAGAAGAGAGCACAAGAGTAGCATAGCCCTCATTTCATTATCAAAATTGATTTCTATGGAAGCAAGTTGGCTGATTGCAATATTGAATTCGTTCAAGTGATTTGAAAATCCTTTTCCCTCTTTCATTTTCAAATTAAATAACTTCTTTAACAAGAAGACCATATTGGTTGCGGATGCCATCTCATACATGTTGCAAAGCTTATCCCAAATTTGTTTTGCCGAAGTTTCTGATGCAACATTAAATAGGACATTGCTGGATAGCGAGAGGATAATTGTAGTAGATACTTTTTGATCCATCACATCCCATTTGTCATCTGTCATCTTCTCTGATTTTGCTATTTTTCCTTTTAGCGTGATAGCTAGGACTTTTTGAATTAGGAGGGCATGAATTTGCAGCTTCCAAAGTCCAAAATTTTGCCCCAAAAATTTCTCTATTCTCCACTTGTCTGCTTTTTCCATTTCTTTGAAATTCATCACAAATTTCTCAACCAGCTCCTTGACCGAGCTCTGATACCAATTGTTAAATTAAATGGAACAACGAAAGCAAAGTGAAATAGAACACACAACAAAGATCACACACACGAGACAACAAATTTAACGTGGTTCACCATAAACTGGCTACATCCACAGCAGCAAGGGAACAATTTTATTATCTTTGTATGAAGTGCGAATACAATACATGATAGCAGCAATACATCTCTCTTATAAAGCAATATCCACAATGGATAAGGAAGACCAAGAGGCAAGAGATTTGGTGGGTGAAATAATGTGTCTTTTGGACTTCACAATCCAACAATTTTGCCTTCTTCCATAGATTGGGCCTCTCTTTCCCTTTTCCATGCCAAGCACCCGATGTGGAAACTGGATAGACCAGTGACAAGGGTTTGAATGCATAGAAATGAGAGATTTCAATGGTTGCAACCTCGGCAAGTTCAATTGGCCTCTCTTCTCCTTGAATCACCCTATCCTCTTTGAATAGAAATAATCTTCCACATGAATACAAAGAGCTGAACAAAAAAAACTTTCATGCAATATTATTTTTGAGAAATAACTCAACAGATAATATCGAACAAAACAATCAAAAACCAAAATGACTCCGATGCCATGTCGGATTCGCCAAGATCTTTGGATATATTTGTTGTACCAGATTGAGCCATGTCAAACAAGCAAATACACGCTCTTACCTGCGAGATTGATCAAAAACAAAGAATATACAAAGCAATGAAATATCATCTATCGTCTAAATTTAGTGGAGCCAAAATAGGCATGTCCACTTAGTTAAGATTGGCTAAAAAAGCATGACCAAGAATAACATGATGCTAAATATGACCTCCTACTCAACTAGTACTCCTAAGCAAGCTTAACTCCTATGTGTAATTATCTATGTGCATGTAAATGCAAGAGATTATATACACTAATACATATTAAATTAAAAATCATATTTAATCATACCATATACTTCAATATTATATTATATTACATAGCAATAAAAAAATTTATATATCATTCGTAGTATTCTTTGAAGTAGAATCAATTTACCCAAGATAGGAGGAGAGTTTCAAAAACAATGGAAGTGGAATTGCTTGACAAACATTAATAAGTTTTGCTTATTAATAGAGGAAATTTAATACTTATATTTCTAATAAACGTGTAAATTAGTAGTGAATATCTAAAAAAAAGTAAATCATGAATGATTTTTAGAATAATTTTGGTCAAAAATTTTACATATAGACTTAGGAAAAATTAATATCTGTTCAACATTCAAAATAATACTATCTTGTGATTGGTTTATTTTACATAGATTAATCAATACATTAAAAAAAGTTGATTACAATAGGCAGGAACTAATAAGAACATCTTGATAGGTTTTGTATTTGAACAAATTAATAAAATATCAGTTGAAAAGCAAAATGATCATAATAATAACATTATCATAATTATAAATTACTTATTATTAATTACAACAATGACCTTGTATGCTTGATACTACTTTTATTTAATACTTATTTTGTGCTAGTATTTAATAAGCATTCCTTGTTCATTCTTTGTCATATTGAAACTTGACATAACATTATAAATATCTTATTGTATACAATAATTCTAGAATAATTCCAAACTAAAAAAAAAAAAACCTTTTGGCAAGGCCAAAAAAATTAAAGAAGAGCATCTACATTACACTCTCCTTTTCTATAACAAACCCCAACTTACTTCCTTATTATTTTTAGAAATAACTATTTAAAAATAACATACAATCTATTATCCTCTCATAGTCTTTCTTCAATATCTTCATTACAAATTCAATAATCTTAAGAGTCAACATTTCTTTCAAGTAACTTATTCTTTGTCATATTCAAACGTAGACTTAACATTACAAATATCTTATTGTATACAAGAATTCTAGAATAATTCCAAACTAAAACAAAATAAACCTTTTGGCAAGGCCAAAAAAATTAAAGAAGAGCATCTTCATTACACTCTCCTTTTCTATAACAAACCCCAACATACTTCCCTATTATTTCTAGAAATAACTTTTTAAAAATAACAATCAATCTATTATCCTCTCATAGAGAGTCTTTCTTCAATATCTTCATTACAAATTCAATACTCTTAAGACTCAACATTTCTTTCAAATAACTTATTATCATACAAGTACAATTATTGTAAAATTATATTATTATTATTACTAAAAATACTCTCTTATTTACATTGATGTCTTTGTTTTGGCAATTATGTTGCCTTGCAATTTTTAGTTGATTGACTTCTGAGCAACATATGGTTCACTAAAGCAAGAAAATATTGTAATTTTTCAAGAAGAGATGGTGTGGGAACCAAGAAAATACTGTAATTTTTCAAGAAGAGATGGTGTGGGAACCAAGAAAATACTATAATTTTTCAAGAAGAGATGTTGTGGGAACCATATATTTTTGTTCTGTATTTATACCAACTAGCGCATGCTGCAAAGCAGCCTAAATTCACCACCCCCATTATGCAGAGAAGTCCATGGAAGTAATCAAGATGACCCTCGTTGATGTTATTTGGAAGCCAATTGCTGTTTTTATGAATGATAGTGATCAACAAACTGCCGAAATAAAAGCCCGCTGCAAGCCCTGCAGAGACCATAGCTGCGGATGTGCTGCGTAATGTTTCTGGAAATTCAGCATAGAAGAAATCAATTGCCCCTACAGTCAGAAATGCATCCCCCACCCCCATTATCACATGTTGAGGAATTAACCACAGTACTGATTCCTCAGCAAGTCTATGCCCATAGACAGCATTCAGACGCTTTCTTTCCACCATGGCAGCTACTGCCATTCCTACTATGTTAATAACCATGCCTGTGCCTATTCTTCTCAGCTGTGTTATTTTTATTCCCTTGCCTTCTGCCAAGGGAATCACCACTTTTTCATAGATGGGCAATGTTATTGCACAAGCCAGGAGATTGAAGACAACGCAAGAAGCTGCTGGTATTTGGAAATGGTGACCTAGATTCCTGTTCATTGTCAAAGCCTGTAAGACTGAGAATGTGTTATGCTGGGAATACATAATGGCTGGGATGACTGTACATGACCAGATTGTCATTGTTTTAAGAATGGATTTAAGCTCTTCTACTTGCTTAACTGTGGAGAGTCTCCATGGGTTTGGGGTTATCTGCCCATCTGAGGGAAAGTCTGATGATGTTTTTATGGCTGCTTTGTTGAGAAACCTGTTAATCAGTTTGTACATGATTGATGTTATTAAGAATCCAAATTAACAGAAGAATTATATAACAAGACTGGTTGTTTTTAAACATCATCCACTTCAACAGTCAAAAGTCAATTTTGGCCAATAAAAATAGGACGAATATTTAGCACTTTTTGTTGTGGATGAGGTGTAAAATTGCGGCTCTACTTAAATATATCCACTTCAATGATCAAACAGTCAATAGCAATTTTACACCTCATCCACAACAAAAAGTGCTAAATATTTGTCCTATTTTTATTGGCCAAAATTGACTTTTGACTGTTGAAGTGGATGATGTTTAAAAACAACTACTTAAATATCATCCACTTCAATGGTCAAATAGTCAATAGAAATTTTAGGCTGTTTTTAAACATCATCCACTCCAACAGTCAAAAGTCAATTTTGACCAATAAAAATAGGACAAGTTTAAGCAATCCATTATTTTAGTGGAAGTAAAATGCCCTGACTGATGAGCACACATTTTATAAACCTTTCCCTATTGAATATTGGGAATTGATGAGCTATAACTTGTGGATACCTACAAAAAAATTTGGTCACCTTTCAACTGAAAAGTATGTCTTTTGATTATGCTCAGCGAAACAAAATCACCAACACTATAAATATTTAGACTAGAGACATTTGAGAGAGTGTTACATAAAAATTAAAATAGGCAATATTTTTTTTAAAAACTAAAATTATAATTTTTTTTAAATGAATAAAAATAAAGTAAATAATGTAAATAAAATAAAATAATTCTTAAATAATTTTAAAAACTTCTAATTAAATAAAATAATTTAAGATTGATATTTCTCTACGTTTTTTATATCTATAGATGTATTTGAGATTTCTATATTAGTTGTATGGCATTCTTAAGTTAAATATGTCCGCTTTAAAACCATCTATTTTAAATAAACAGTGAGTAGATTGTGGTCAATGTATCAACTATTTAAGTAGAACCTGAATTCCCATAAACAACCTACTTTAAAACCACTCATTTTAAATAGGCATCACCTACTTTAAAACCACCCTCTTTAAATAAGAGTAGATTGTGTTCAATGCATTTAACTGTTCAAGTGGATTTGAATCTTCATAAACAACTCATTTTAAAGCCATCCATTTTAAATAGGAGTAGATTGTTGTTGGAGTAGTAATTTCTCCCACCAATGATAATTAATTAATTAAATGAAAAAAACCAAAAAACCAAAAAAAGGAAAAGCCTAGAAAGTGAGATGAGTCTAGACAAGTCTAGATGAGAAAGATTCTAGAGGATGAGGTTTGTAGACGAGACAAGATAATGAATGTATGACTAAGATTTCTATATAATGAGGCATTTGTAATGTTTCTATCAAGGCATAAAAAAGGTGTAGCATGATCAATGTTGTAGCATTCACTATATGAATTGTAATTATGTTGTGAAAAAAATGAAATGAGGGGATTACATGTTTGTGTGTGATTCATATTTTACCATCAATGATAATTATTTAACTAAATGAAAAAGACAAAAAAAACCAAAAAAACAAAACCCTAGAAAGAGAGATTAGTCTAGATAAGACAAAGAGGTTTCTAGAAAGAGAAGGATAGAGAGTTCTACGTGAGAAGTTTCTAGGAATGGATTGTTGTAGAAGTATTGGAAGAGCCTAGAAAGACAAAAGTATGTATGACAGACCTCTATATAATGAGGCATTTGTAATGTTTGTATCAAGGCATTAAAAAGTATAGTGTGATCAAGTGATCATGAGAATGATGTAGCATTCGCTGGATTTATAATCATGTTATGAAGTAATGGAATGAGATGCAACAACAAGCATTTGAGCAATGTTTGTGTTTTTGTGTTTGATATGTTTCTTTTGTGTCTCAAGGTGGACTTCACATCCACCATCATAGTGGTATCAGAGTTAGGGTTATGAGCTTAGTCAAGAGAGTTAGGGTTATGAGCTTAGTCAAGAGAGCTAGGGTTATTGGAGATAAGTTGGATTGTGAAGGTTGATCTTGTGTGAAGAGAGCTAGGGTTTACAGATAATAAGGAAGTGAAGATCGAACCAAGTTTCAAAGTCGATGTGAAAGGAGATTGTTTGGACATTGTAGTGAACCTATCAAAATCATAGAACCTGTCTCCAAGATAGTTTCTTTGAATCTGTCACAGCAGATAGTCTGGAGGTAATCCAAGATCAGAAGGTAGAAAAAAAAGTGAAGTCAAAGTTAGAGAATAAAGAATAGACGACATAAAAATTGTTGTAGCATTACAAATCGTAGAAGGATAAGGAAATGAGAGCACTGAGAAGATAGTTGTCAAAGGGAAGACTCAAAATTTCCAGGTTTTGAAGATCTATTGGTGTCAATCTAGAAGGAAGCCTTGGACTCAAGTTTTACATATTTTCGAGCCACCATTGTCTGAAGACTTAGGGTTTGTGAAGAGATTGAGTTGAAGGCAATCACAGATTTCATTAGAGCTACCAAAAAAGGAGATAGGACTCGTAGATCTGTGACAAGTGGACGCAACCTAAAAGAAAAGCCGCGACAGGAAGTATTGAGCCATTTCTTCAAAGAATGGAGTCGCCAAGATCACTGAAACAAGTAGCCAATAAAGACAAAAGCACAAGCCATAGTTGTTAAATTGAAGAACCAGGAGAAAGCTGATAACAAGTGGAAGTTATTCAAGTTTGAAGGAGGAGACCACAGGAAGAAGGGAGGCCAATGTGGAAGAAAAGTTGCGGTATAGAAGATTGAAATCGCTAAAGTAAGCCAGATTAAAGCAGCCTGCATAGAAGAAGGAATCGAATGAAACTAAAGGAGTATAGAGGTTGATCCAAAGACAAGTCATCAGGAGTCACAAAGTTGTCACAGAACCGATATAGGCACAAGGAAGGGAGATCTTTGAAGTTGAAGAAGTTAAAAGTTAGATGGCAGAAATCGCAACAGAAGGCAATTTGAAGACATTAAAGGAGTGAAGGCGCACGAAGCCGTCGAAATCAATCGCCAATCAATCAAAGACAAGTGGATAAATCAGGTGAGTTTTATTTATTTTCAATGGAAAAATCTAGTAAAAGAGAGAAAAAATAAAGAGATGGTTGGGAAGAAGAAAGAAAGAAATTGTTAAGAGATTCAAAGCAAGATTCAATAGAAACACTGGACAGTTGATAAAAATTTATGATCTTGATATTGAATTCGATAAAGTTAAAAGTAAAAATGAAGAACTAGAAGAAATATTGAAATTGTTTGATGAGGTTAAGAAGAAGAATGAAGACTTACAAGAAAAGATGAAGAAATTGGAAGAGGAAAACAATTTACAAAAAGATGAAATATCAAAATTGAAAGAACAAAATAGTCAATTAGATCAATCACTTGTTGCATACATCAAGGAGAATGAATGCCTAAGGTCTAAACCTATACTTTGTGATGCTTCATGTGATACAAATGATTAATGTGATATCGCTGAAGCCAAAGATAATAAGGTTGAAGATAACAAGGTGATGGAATCCATAAATTTGCTACTTGTGATGATATTGATACAGGAAATTCTTCAAAGAATGTTGGTTTCAAAATCATGAAAAGAATGGGATATACAGGACAAGGATTAAGAAAGTATGGACAAGGAATGAAAGAACCGATTGAGCCAATAATGAGGCCAAAGTATGGGGGTATTGGATATATCACAGGTAAAGGAAATGATGTTACAAGTGTTCAGGTTCAAGAAAATTTGTTCAAGGAATGCATTGTTCTCATTGTAACAGGAAAGAACATAAAAAGGACGTGTTGGGATCTATACCCGTGTACCAAATGTGGTTTGAGAAATCATTGTGAAAAGATGTGTTGGAATAGAGAGTGGAAAAATGAATCTATGACAGGATGCATGCAAATGAATTGCGGATGGAATTTTGGATCGAATTGACAAGAGATTACAAGTATGTTAAAAAGATTGTTCAAGTATAGATGTTCATATGTAAAAAGGGATAGCAACAGGATGCATGCAAATGAATTGCAGATGGAATTTTGGATCGAATTGACAAGAGATTACAAGTATGTTAAAAAGATTGTTCAAGTATAGATGTTCATATGTAAAAAGGGATAGCAATCAAGAGAAGTTTGTTGGTCTTGTAAGACGTTAGGAAAAATAGAAAGCTACAGATAGCGAGAGGACTTCCAAATTGAAGTTATGAAGATTTGAAGATCAAAGTTTAAAGGACTGCCGCAACAGATAAGGAGTAAGAAGATCCGCAGATCTTGAAGATAGTTTGAAGATATCAGGCAAGAAAAGGATTGAATAAGTCTGCAGGCTTGGAAGACAAAATTTGGGAATGATAAATATGTGGTCAAAATTAAGGGGGAGTTTTGGAGTAGTAATTTCTCCCACCAATGATAATTATTTAATTAAATGAAAAAGTCAAAAAAGACAAAAAATAAAGCCTAGAAAGAGAGATGAGTCTAGATAAGACAGAGGTTTCTAGAAAGAGAAGGATAGAGAGTTCTAGGTGAAGAAATCTACGTAAATGGATTGTTGTAGAAGGATTGGAAGAGCCTAGAAAGGCAAAAGTAGTTATGATAGACCTCTATATAATGAGGCATTTGTAATGTTTGTATCAAGGCATCAAAAAGGTATAGCATGATCAAGTGATCATGAGAATGCTGCATTCGCTAGATTTGTAGTCATGTTATGAAGTAATGGAATGAGGTACAGCAGCATGCATTTGAACAATGTTTGTGTTTCTATATTTGATGTATTTCTGAATATTTTGTGTCTTGTAGATTTCACATCCACCACCATTAATTGTGATAAATGCATCAACTATTTAAGTGGGACTCACAATCTAAATTGATAACTGTATAACCATTTTTAATAACTTTTGTCACAAAATACAATTTAAATTTTGAAAAGACTGTATTGCATTAAAAAAAAGTTAAAAAAATTATATAAAATCACAATAAAATACATACCTAATAGACTTCTTAAGAAAAGTGTCACACTGATGGGACCTAAATCTCCATACACAGCTCATACATTGACGTATGATAATAGGTTAAATAAGAGACCTTTGTTGACAATTGAATCCTACCTCATCCTTTCTAAGCGGCCTATTCATATTAGGGTATTAGGAGTATGCTGAATTCCATACTTTAACAGGAATGTCAGACTTTTCATTATCTACTCTGAATTTTCAAATGCAGGAGACCTGTGCATGATTAGAACTTAAATACAGCATTATCAGTTATATTAAATAGCATTTTTTTTTCAAAATATGAAGTAGACAGAACAGCAGTGAATTCCTGTCTACAAGTTAAAAAATTTGGACCTTGTACAGAATGCAACGAATCTCCAGGGTTCCATCAGCTTGGTGAAGGAGCACTTTGGTTATCCCTGTTTAGTGATAGAGAGAGGAAGAGGGGGCATTGACCAATTTATTTTGATACTGTTTAAATGTTATATTATAGTAACATGGATGAAATGACATCGTAAACACTGGAGAAAAATTTATAGAAAATTTGTAGAGAAATTATATCAATGTGTAAAATAACCAAGGACTGTAAAAATACAATTATCTTACAGAAGATATGGGGTAGTTGAATCTAACTACACCCTACTTGCAGGTCCAAAAGTCTAATCATTTCATTTGTACTTTTTATGAGTTTTGGTTCTATTAAAATCTAAATTTCAGCTCTGTGATCGCTACCTCTTAGGGGAAAAGACTCAATAGGTGAGATAGTTCAAATGGCTGAGATAGTATTTGTGTATTTAAGGTTTAATATTTTTAAAAGTTTAGCATTAGTAGTTGTGACTTTAAGGTTGTTAGTGTTGATTATAAGTACTAATAATTGAATGAAATGTGTCTTTTAGATTTGAAAAGCAACCAATCATGTGATGCCACATCAGCCCACCAACAAAACATGACTTAATGCACACCTATTGGTCCACCCTTTTTTCTGGAGAACTATTTGACACAACAAAAAACATGCTGATGTGGCATCATATTTGATTATGTGGCCCTGAAACCTTAGTTATAAGCAGGAGCGTTGCCAAGTAAACTACTGTAAAATTTTTGGAGTGATTCGAAATTACCATGTATGATTTTGAGAGGCGTGAAGTTAGAGTGCTCCCCTAACTATAAAGACTACTGCAAAACTTCTCTTTTGGATATTTGTTTCTGAAAAAAAATTCTTGAGGCAAACAAATGTTGAGGGCAGAGGTAAATACCTGAGCTGCTGTGTAAGGGGAAGCCCTGACTCAATTGTTTCTCCATAGTATAAATCCTCTTCATGGGAAGGCCATTGCAGATGCCTTTTTCTAAGGCAAGCCACTAGCACTTGGGCAAGCCTTGTGAAGGGGCTGCCCTCTGGACGCACACGATTGTACAACTTTGTCCCCGAGAAGAAAACTACCATGGATATTCCTGTCACTACCACACAAACCCCAAATCCCAATGCCCAGCTTACATTGGATTGAATATACACAATTACACTGGAGGCTATCACAACTGAAACAAATACAACACAATAATACCAGTTGAAGAAGCTTTGAATCTGTCTCATTCCTTCTGCACTACCCTTTTCAAACTGATCTGCTCCAAAAGTCCCTAAATTGAATCTTAATCCCCCGGATGCTGCAATGGTTAAGGCGAAATAAAGATACAGAACTGCATACTGTCCCCTGGTGGGACCATCGCACCTTTCCAAAGCTTGTAGGTGGGGGCTACACGGAGGTGGTCTTAAGGACTGTATGATGGCCGTCAGCATTAGAATGATCATTGCCTGAAACAAACACACAGTTACTACAAAAATCTGGAAAATGGAAAAATTTGAGCTCACATGGTACAATTCTTTAAGTTAAATATAGTTCAAACTTCATGCTCAAAACTTGTTGAAATTTAAGAAGTTAAGGTGTTGTGTTTAATTCTTTTAGAAGATGGGAATGAGGTATTCTTGTTAAAAAAAAAATTCTAAAGCATCTCAATATATATTTCAATTTTAATTGGTTTTATTGTACGGAGTACATGGGAAATCATAGATCAGAGGGAAATCATAGATCAGAGGTTTATTAGCCTTTAGAAAAGGGCAGTTCTTATATATCATCCACTTCAATAGTAAAAGGTCAATTTTTAGAAAACTGCAGTTCTTATATATCATCCACTTCAATTGTGAAAGGTCAATTTTGACCAATAAAAGTAGGACAAATATTTAACATTTTTTATTGTGAATGAGGTGTAAAATTGCTATTGATTGTTTGACCATTGAAGTGGATGATATTTAAGTAGAGTGTTTGAAAACCCACCTTTTATCCATAATAAAAAAAATCGTGACCATGCAATACAATAAAACACTTACATTAAGTGACAGAAATGAGCCTATGCAAATAGCCCAATAACGGCCAAGATATGCATCTGCAAGAAATGCCCCAATCAATGGAGAGACTTCATTCCCTCCGTTAGATATGTTGACTATATGTGTGGCGTCAATACTTTTTATGTTAAACTGTGATTTTAAATAAACAACCATATTTGCACCCTGGCCTATGGTTATTGTTACAAAGCATAGCTCATTTCCTGCATACAACAGTTGAGAAGAATTAGAGCACTCTACTTAAATATCATCCATTTCAATGGTCTATACCTCATTCACAATGAAAAGTGGTAAATATTTGTCCAATTTTTATTGGCCAAAATTAACCTTTGACTATTGAAGTGGATGATATTTAAGAACAACAAAATTACAGACAACAAACAGAAATTATTTGAATAAGTCTACCATATGATAAAAAATTGAAGTACCGATGATAAAAGGAAAAGTCTTCCATCCCCCACGTTTCTTCCTCGTCTGTGCATGAGCTGCAGAGTGCTCCTCTAAATCTCCCTCTACATTATCAACTTCTATTTCAACTTTTTCAGATGAAAAGCAATGGAAATGAACAATACAAACGAATCATCTAGCTCTATTATTACCATCACAGCTGTGCTGTCCAATAACATCTAATGCAAGCGTGGGGTCTGCAGCCATGGTGATATTTTCTCAATTTCCATGGGATTCAGAACATGAATGCTTCTTTTCATAGTGTTACGGGGATTCCTGATAGTTAATTTTGGGTTGGACGCAAAATTACCAATCAGATTTTGCTATTCTTGTTTTTAAGATAAAATTTGGAGAGAAAAAAAGGGAAAGAGATCTTGAGAATAACTTTTTATATTTTTAGAAGATTGGAGGATTCTTAGGTGTGACTTGGCTAGTGTGCACTTAGGAAGGAGCTTTACCCAAGGAAGATGAAACTTCCATCTTTTTGCAAGCCACTGTGAGAGGCAAGTTATATTTTTTCCATGTTTATGCTTTCACTACATCTTGCACATGCACGTGTATAAGAAAAGAAAGAGAGGTGTTCTGGCCTTGACTTGGCCTCCCTTCAGTAAATCTAGGGTGGTCTCTTAGTGTATGCAAAGTTTTATTGTGAATATTAATGTGGCCTTTAGGTTAGTGATTCAATATTGTATATACATTCTTGGTTGGTTTCTTAGTTTAGGGGTTTACAAGTTTCTTGATGGATTGATGATGCCATAATGGTTGGGTGAAGAGCTTTCTCCCTCCTATTGAATTGTTTTGTGCTTGGAGCTTCAATGGAGTATTTTTGGAGTGGTGAAATCTTAAAAAGAAATATAGAAAGTAATCTTGAAATTTGTATAAATTTATCATTTATAAATGTATTTGAGTAGTGCAAAAATATGTTAGATTTTGCTATGGAAATAGCAACCCAAAATCTAGAATTCTAAAAGCAAGCACATAAAGAAAATCGCAATGAAGGATGCAAAAGATATCATATTAGAATAGTACTAAATCAATGCAAAATGCAAGTCAAGTAGCGAGTTTATATAGATTGAGGAAGAGGGTGGGCATGGAAAAACCAACCAATAGAGAGTGACCACTAAGAAGGCCAAAGATAGAAAGAGCATCTTCCCAAGATAGAAAATGCACCTCCCTTCTAGGATGGTGACACCTCAAACTACCCACTCACCTAATTAAACTCACTTTATTAACCTAAGCAAGTTTAAAAATATGTGCAGGAAAAACCATAGGTAAAGGGAAAAAAAACCTATTCTAGCACCCCTCTTAAGCATAACTTAGGTAGGTGAAAAGATGGGTCTCGACAAATGAATCTTGATGAGGTACTTGTGTACAAAGGTTTCCCCCAAAAAGAGAAGAAACCCCTCCCAAAACAAAGGAATAGAATGCCCCCCATAAATAGAGAGGAAACACCCCCCCCCAAAAAAAAAAATTTAAGAACCATTCCATTACACTAGAATAAACTAATATTATTTTATTAAAATAGTGCAGAAAAAAGTGGAGAATTAAAAATTTTCCCATAAATAACACAACTCATAAAAATACTTTCATTAATATAATAAAATAATATTCATTACATCAGCTAAACAAGTAGCTCAAACAAAGGACTATTCCTTTACATTGTCTAGCCATATAGGCTCATACAAAAGTATAAAACAACAATCAATATCTTCAATACCAAATGATGTCTTCGCCACTAAACCTGACAGAGAGAGAATAATCATGGCGATTTACTATCCAACCACGAGGCTCACGCCTCCCCAGTCTTACTTTTGAATGGAGAAGTTCGACCCTTCGCGAGGGTTTTGTTGTGTGGTTACACAACATGCCCCATTTTGCCCTAGAAAAATAGGGACCCAACTTTTTCCTGCTTTGCTTGGCTTGTTTTGCTTCCCTTTGTTTTGGGTAGTATGGTAAAAAGCACTGCTAGTTAGTATGTCAGGATCTTGTCCTAGGCATATCCAGATCTTGAATCATGGATCCAAATTCTCAAAATATGAATTTCCCCTCATGAAGCCTACCAATAGATAGGGAATAAAAATCTAAGCAAGTTTGCCTTTTGGATCATGTTGAAATTCCTCAGAGCAAAGAAGTTATGCCTGATCAAAGTTTAGTCAACTAGTCATAGGGATGTTCACATTGTCTCAATATCCGAACATTCACTGATGTCTCGATCAAAGAAATTGCTAAGCAAAAAGCAATGTCTCGGCATTCGCAAATGTGCACACGTCAAATTTAACCCATTGTGCAATAGAGTCGTCATATATATGGATATTAGCGGATCTGGATATTCAATCTTAACATCCGGACATTAACTTAATGTCCATACTCTCCTTAATATCCATACTCATTCTAATGTCCCAACCTTTGTAATATCTTGATGACATGTCTTATTTGACTTTTCAAATGGACATTAGGCTATGGACATTTTGCTTAGACACTTAACATTCGGACATTCCTTCAACATCCAGATGATGTCATATGATCTTGTTTTAAAATGAATGTTATAAAATGATGACATCATCTAGACATCGAGAGCACATGATATTTCACAAATCTTAATATCCGGACATTCACTAATGTCTAGACCTTCTCGAATACCCCGATGATGTCACTTCTCATCATAATTAAGGAATCACTCTAAAAGGCTAACGACATCTAAACATTCTAAACTTAGGGATATTTTGTGAATTCTAATGACTGGATATTTCTTAATATCCATATCCATGTTTCCTGCGAACCAAAATTGCGACCTCCTATGGACCAATCAAACGATGCCACATGGCATGCGGTTGAGCATGTGGTTGAATTTTCAACGTGGACATTTTAATGTCCAAGTATTCAAAGATAAAAAGAAAATGCCTTTGGATTTTAACATTTTGATACCCATCCTTGGGTCATTGTTGACCAAAGGACTTGATGACATCATATGGATATTTTGAAAAGTAAGCACAATGCTTAAGTATCTGGACATATGTCCATATCCAAACCTTCAATTAATGCTACGAAAGTGGGTCTTTGGCGATTCAAAAATTCAAATTAAAATCTGCCCCCTGTAATGATCTCCCAAGACCCTTAACTAGATGCCCCTAACTGATGAAATTTAGCATTTATTATGCCCTAATTCCCCAATTTTAATGCATAAAAGGGTAAAGTTGATCATTTTTATACTTACCTAAGAACTTAGAAGAAAATTATAGAGCTCTGGCGATTATTACAGCGATTGTTGTAGAGATATTGATCTTGAACAAAATGGTGCAAATAGCAAACGAATAATAGTGAGCAGTAATTACACAGTGAAAGGGCATATCCAGACAATTAAATTAGGTTTAAAGCTCCAAAAACATGTATGTAATGGTAAAATCCTACTTTTGTCGTTTATTACAACGCAGTAAAAGGTAAAACCAAATGCCTAGGGTAATGATAGTTACATATGCACATAATAATGCCTAGTAAAGCTGAAAATGTCGGGATATTAAGGAAATAGATTGTAGAAGTAATGTTTGAAAATTAGGTTAAGATATGCATATCTGTAATTGTAGGACACCATGCAAGAAAGAAAAGGTCGGAACGAGGTAGAGTTCAGGAACTCTATGTTCCCATCTCCAGGGACCTCAAGGTTTCGCTTTGGAAAGGTAGGCGACACTCATGCCGGCAACACTGATGTAGATTAATGGACAACCAAATCAATACAAGGAAGTAGACATCCTATCTTGTAGAGCATCTACAATTATGGGATGTGGAATGCAGGAGGATTTCCCTATGCAGCAGAAGCCATAGAATTGGTTGTGGCGTGTGCAAAAAACTATAACCCTGAGAACAGGAGGGTAGAGAAGGATGGTAGGGTCTATGTAGATTTCTCCATCAGAGGCATCACTGAGGCATTCCAGTTACCTACAGGTCCACATCTATTCATGATTAATATAGAGAGCATGAAGAACCAGTATAAAAGCAATAGAACAGACTACAGAAAAATCATGTTCGCATGCTGGAGGGACAAAGATAGCAAAGTCAAAGCAGTGGCCAAGATGCCCCAGCATCTCTACAAATTTGACTTCACCCCAGAAGTGCAATATATGATGGTGATGCTGAGCTGGATGACAGGAAAACCTAATGTAGGAAATTTTGAGCCATGGATGTATGGGCTCATCAGGATGACACGGAGATAACTAACACCAAGATATAATGGGCATCCATGATTAGTAATAGCCTAGATGATAATATGAAGAGATTTGGAGGGAAAGCATGCCTATTTTATATGTCATCATATGTTGTATATGCATGTGCAACACAATCTACATTCTCTGGTCTATAGGTAGTGGGCAGAGTAGGAAGGAATCCAAGAGACAAAACAATATGGGATCATTATCCCCAGTTAGCAAGGAAACTCTCTACTCAGAATTATAGAAGGGTGAATGACTATTTCATCATGCACTTAGTCAGGCTGATGGAGAATGACCGAGCTAAAAAGCTGAGCAATAAAGCTCAAGTAGTGATCACAAGAAATGGAACATGGTTCATCCAGTTCCCAACTTTCACATACATCATAATGGAGGGCTTTGAGGGTCAACCTTTCATGTTGCCCAGGTATCTTACAGATAAGGTTTAGTTATTGGAATTAACCAGACAGATAATACCTTCATATGAGGCCTATATGAAGAAGCATGGAAAAGGTAATGTCAGGTTCCCCATATTCCTAGGGTGGTATGTATGTGCATCAATAGATGGTAAAAAGCATTTAGAAACAGAGTTGCATATGCTCCATTTGCAACCATTTTCCTTATCCAGATACTATGATCCATACCACCGGATGGAGAGGTATGTGAACAAAAAACTAAAGCATGAGATACATCTAGAGGATTATTGGGCAGATTGCCCAGATGAAGTGGAAGTTAGGAAGAGAAATTATAAAAGGCTAACACTGAATCAAATCAAAACCATAGGGTGCTTTGACATCCCTCCACAGCTTAATTCAGATGATGGTAAGTTACTGGATAAAGAATATGAAGAGAAACAAGTATATAAGGAAAACCTCTCCCCTCTAGACTGGATTCAGCTTGAGGTCACTTCCATTGACCTCATCACATCTAAGGTTATGGGCCTTACCAGGAAATGGGTGGACCAGAAGTTAGTTGCAATAAAGGAAAAAGGAGTTGTAGTTACGGTGGAGAACAAGAGGAAGAGACAAGACAAAGGTGATTCTGAGTTTGATGACTTTTTGATTAAGAAAAGACAAACCATGGAGGCCAAGCTGGCCAAACCAGGATCAACAAAAGATGGTGAAGAGTTCACCATAGGTGGCATCACAATTACCACAATACCATCACCTCCCAGGG
This sequence comes from Cunninghamia lanceolata, assembly GCA_027924645.1. Lineage (NCBI taxonomy): Eukaryota > Viridiplantae > Streptophyta > Pinopsida > Cupressales > Cupressaceae > Cunninghamia > Cunninghamia lanceolata. The sequence goes on along the minus strand of BSBN01000847.1, from coordinate 3,877,976 downwards.
ATGCACCCATCCCATCCATCATCATCACCAAACGACAGGAGAATGAGCCTAAAGATGCACATCATGATGTGGTAGAGGAGGAGGAAACCATAATAAAGAAGGGTGAGGATGTCTTAAAGGGTGCTAACATCCCAAAGCAGAAGAGAGGACAAGCACCTATAATGAGAGGATCAACTAGTAAACAATTAGGTGTCCTACTCAAAGAGCAAGAAAGTGAAGAGCTCAACAAAATGGAGAAAATGTTTGCTAGGCAACAACCTACCACATAAAGAGTTGTAGCAACAATGGTGCTAAAGGATAGGGAGACAGTATCCAAGGAATTTCAGCATAATGTCCCCATCCCCACCATAGTTAAAATTCAAGGAATAATCAACCAAGGAAGCAAGAGAAGAAGAAAAGAAGAAGGTGGATCAGCCCTTGGCACTGGATAAAACTATATACTTAACAGATGATAATGTGACAAAGGATGTGACATCAAATCCCATTGAAAACTTGTTGAGGCACACAACCCTGACACCTCAAGGCACACCACACCAAAGAACACCAGAGAGGAAGATGAATATGAAGATCTAGAGACAGTGGTGCAAAATATTGGCCTGGACATGTTAGTGGGCATAGTTACAAGTCCAAAGTTTATTGATTTATCATACGATGGGGTTGAGGATGAAGATAAGGATGAAACTATGGATAATGTGCAAAATGAAGATAATACAACTCAAGACATGGACATCCAAACAGAACCTCTTGAGCAGAATGTATAAGTGAAGAGGTACATGCTGATGTAAGTGAAAAAGAACATCAAATGCATACATCCAGACAAGGAGGTCTAGAAGCAGTATCCAGACCAGAGGGTCCAAAGGACAAAGAAGAAGCCACATCTGGATATGAAAGTCCAAAGGATAAAAGTGGTGAAGGAGAAATAAAAGGAATAGAAACAAATCATGATATACATACAGATGTTCCAAATAACGCTCTCTGAGGGGAAGAAAATGTGAACAAAGATGACCCCAATATCCCAGAAGAACAAGATACATAGGATCTGGATATGGGAGTATAGGATAATACCCTGGAGATAGCGGGAAGAAAGGTGAGGATGTTTGGACCAATGTGCCTAGTGATCAAGAGCCAACGAAAGAAATATTACAATATCAGGTCATGACATCCAAGGATGCTGCACATGATCAAGATCAACAACATGTGAATCCAGAGGTTCAAAAGGATAAAGATGTAGAATGCCCATGTCTATTGCACCACATTGGTTAGCACATGATGTAAATCAGCCTCCACCTCATGATGCTTCTAATTTTGATATTTCATCATTATTTTCACTTGTGGTTGCAAATCCGAAGCACAGAGTGAGGGCAACCTCTACAATAAGGAGAGATCCAGCCACATGAAAGAGGACAACTCAATTGGTTGTACCTACAATTGATAAGAATAAAGGGGAAATAAGTGCCAATGAATTTCATGTGACTACCATAGACCTAAGGCACACAACTGCAGATCAAGATATACAAGAATTAAGAGAAAGTACAGATGTAGTAGCTGCTAGGATTACAAAGGCAAAGCTCAAGAATAAAAAGTATAAAGGTCAAATTGCCCAACTTTAGGCCTTCATAAAAGGGTTGGTTGCACCTACAAATGTCCCCATCACAACCACCACATCTCTGGCATTTGTATCTCAGTAGGAGATAATAGGATTGAATGTCTTGAAGCATCAAGCACATGTGATGAACAATTGGTTCACTAAGTTCCTGAAAGAAGGAGAAGAAGTAATAAAGACCTCATTGTCTAATTGGGACATGCTGATCCATTTGAAAAACAAAGCAGGTAAAGTGAAGGAGGTTGGTCAAAGATTGATTAAGAGTAGTTAGGACTTGACTACATTGAAGGACATGAGGAAAGCGGATACCCATACCCTCATGACAAAGAGGATTTTGACACCTCAAACACTCTCACAGATGGATAATTGGTTTGAAGACTTGAGATTTGAGGTTAGCATTTTGAAAAGATGCAACACAAAATTGCTCGATATCAACATAAAGGAACATGAGCTTTTAGCAAAGTAACTAGCTATTTTGGAGGTTTTGGAAGGTGAAGTTGAAGGTAAGATTGAAAATCAAGATGAAGAGTTTGCAGTCAAGGCATTTAGAGACAACTTCAGCTTAGTTGTGGAGGATCCAGTTCAACATTTTTCAAAGGATACTATTGATAAATCCATGTGCATGTAGTCCAAGATAGATTATTATAATGAAGAACTGGACAATAGGACAAATAGGTGAATATCCTTGAAGGAGCAATTGAAAGCTCAGGAGCACGCAGCTGAGAAGGCCAAGGTGCAAAACAGAACAGAGATTGATAAATCTCTTAGAGCATATGAGCTTATCCAAGTTATTGGATGTAGGATACCAGAAGGAGGATCTACAAGGGAGGAATATGAGGGAGATGCTAAATAAGGAATATGAGGACCAAGTCAAAGATTCAGAGAATATTCTAGATTTGGCAACTGTCCTCCACCAAAGATTGTCAGTTGGTAATCACATGCCACCTTTTTCTGACAGTTAGGTTATCTTGATTTGATCCTAACCATTGGATCTATTTAACTAAATCTCATCCTTGTCCTATAAAAGGATGTTAATTCTCATTTGAAAATTATTAGGAGTTTAATTGAGATTGAATTGTTGAGCTAGCGAGTACTAAGTGTACATTTTGTAACTTTGTGTTTCCCCATGGTTCTTTCTCAAGACTATTTGTAAATGTGCATACTTTTGAATATTGAATGAAATGGAGATCTATATTACAATTTCATCATAAATCTCAAGTAATCTTTGTGGGTGATATCTGGATATGCCACTGTGATTTGTTGCGCTCCTTGGAGGTGTATTTCAACTGGTGCATGTTGTTGTCATGTGATTCCTTTGAAGATTAGCATATGCTATGTGTAGTTGTGGAATGTCCTGGTAAAGCATGGTTTGATTTCATCTCCTTTTCATGAAAGTGTCTAAGTGCATGTGGATGAGTGGTTGAAACTCACTCATTTCAAATTAGTTCAAATAATTTTAGAATTTTAGTTTGTTTTCATTTCAAATTTCATAAATAATCATCATAAACTACAAATAATGATAAATAATAAGCAGACACAGAACAAACATGCATAATTGGTGTAGATAATTACATATCTTAGCATATTTGAATAGAGTAATACAATCTTTGTGAATCTCATACAAATATTGAATAGTAATAGTGAAATACTTGTTTATTTGCATAATCTTTGAGTGAATTTGAAGTAAAGAAGTAAGGATTAGTTCAAATTTGATAGAATTTCAGAAGAACTAATCAAAGTTAGAAAGATCATCAGAAATAATCTTCACTAGAATGAATTGATCAAACTTATGATAAATACACATGAATGCATGCATATCCTAGTTAAGGATTATCATATTTGATGCAATTTGTTGAGATACATGCAGAGCGGGAATATCTGGATAAGATTTCTTCAAATCAAGATGTAAGGTCCCAAAATGATTAACAACATCATCACATCGAACCTCTAAGTGACTATCAGAAGGTCAAGACCTAACTAACGGAGACTTGGGATCATAAATTCATCTTGAATTTATCACATCTTTCAAGATGACAAAGGTTTATTGTGTGAACTTTTATTTCTTGTTGTTGTGACTAATAACCACATCAATAGGTTTTTGGCACTAGAAGGAGGGCCTAATCTGTCACTTGTCATAAGAATCTTCTTCTATTCCATTGGAATTACCTGCATCTGCGTAAGGACTTGCTTTAACATCACAATTCATCTACATGCCCCTCTCTTCTCCATGCCTCAACAGGTTTTTGGCACTAGAAGGAGGGCCCCAATCACTTGAATTTGAAAGGATTCATCATCTGGATGTGTTTATCCCCATTCTTGTGAAGAATTATTTCCAAATTTCTCAAGGTTGCTCCAAAGCTTTGAGTATTTCCGCAAAGATCCATCTTATATCTAGTAATTTGAAGACTCTGAGTATAAATATCGCTTCCTTGAGGATATTTAGTCAGATATTTATAGTCAGTTGTCAGGATTTTGAAATTGAACCAGAAGCTTTTGCAGTGTTGCAAATATTCCATAAATATCTCATCATCTGAGATAGTTAATCATAAATATTAGCTTCTGTGCAAGATTTATCCATATCTTTATGTAGTTTGAATCCAAATATCTAAAGTTCACTCTGAGCTGTTGAACTGGCTCATAGGCTTGCCACAAGGTCAAGATCCACTAGACCTTTGAGAGAATTATCTCCTGTCAGACCGAGACCACGCTTAGTGAGTGCACAACCTAGGCCTGCTGCTCCTAATTCACTAGTAGCACCTAGACCAGCTCCCATGGCATTCTTCAATAGAGAGTCACCTCTCAATTTCACCGCTTACAATGACCTTCCTAAGAATCCAAATAAAATTTGTCCCAAATATCATCCGTATCAGGATGCGGATGATCATATCTGGACATTTAAAGAGGCTTTCTTCAGAGCAAGGATACAACATGTGAGGATGTTGTATGCAGACTTTTCCCTTACTCTCTAGGAGAGGAGGCATATAGGTAGTATGTCAGCCTACCTCAAAGGTCTATCAGTACCTAGCTTTTAAAAGAATATGCTTTCAAAGTAAGGTTTAGGATACCTATAGATGCAGCTACCATATATCATCACTTCGCTACAATCAAGAGAAGTGAAGGAGAATTGATTTCAAATTTCAATGCTCATTTTCAAAAGATGTACTCTAAGTTGGCGCCTCCATATGATGTTCCTGACAAGGCTGCCAAGCTAGTATATTATTCTTCTCTAGATCTATTAACAACAATGTTCATCAGGGTAAGTGCAAGAAGATGGGGGGCCAAAAAGGGGTCTTAAGTGGCCACTTTTTTTCTAAAATTAGGAAATATTGACCTTGGATGACAAATTGAGCACAGTTACACTCAAAATTTTAAGATGCAACAAAACAATGTTTGCAGTGCTCTGAGTCTACTATCTAAACTACTAATTTAAAAATGGTATAGAATAAGGGGTTCAAAAAAGGGAGCCACATAAATTGGTGTTGTTTCTGTCAAAAAAACATAACATAGCATGTTTTGTGGCTCCCTCAAAAGGTTAATTTTTTTTTGTTATTTTTAAAATCACTTCAGTGAGAAATTAGCTAACAGCCTGTAGTTTATGCCCGATTTTTCTGATAATTGTTTAATGAATATTTGATTTTTTACTATTTTTCAAAGTGGACACATCCTGAAAAATAGAATTTTGGTCATGCTACCCCTATAAATTTTGAAAACTAATTGAATTTTTTTTAATGTGTATAAAAATGTAATTTATTTGAAATTTCAATGAACGGTTAATTTATAAAGAAAAAAAGACCAAACACTGGTTTTTGCCAAAAAATGGACACACAAACAAAAGGAATTAAAGATGAAAGGCTTAACATTATCAAAATGTGAAAAAAATTACATCGTTAAATAGCTAAGAGAAAGCCTAACATTACCCAGGTGTTCGATTTGTTTGACCTTGAAACACATGCAAATCTGAGGGTTAGCATGAACGATTCCCAAAGCAAAATATAACGTGAAGGCATTATAACACGCTTGTCTTATGTTATGTTTTGCATTTTTTTCTTTTTTTGCTAGTTTTCCCAATGTTTGCCCAATTTGACATAACGTGAGCGCGTTATAACGCGCTCACATTATGTCTCACATGGAATGATTTGTGTTCAAGGTTTTAAGGTTGAATGATTTATGTTTAGGGTTTAAGTTTGAGGGTGTAAGGCATATGGATGAGGGTTAGTGTTTAGGGCATAAGTATAGGGTTGAGGGTATAGGGTAGAGGTTTGAAGGTTGAGGGATAATGTTCAAAGTTGAGTGTCCAAGGTTAAGTGTATAGGGTATAGGGTTTAAGGGTATCTAGGGGTTGAGAGTTTAGGGTTTAAGGTTTGAGGGATTAATGGTTTAAGGGTTGAGGGATTAGGGTTTAAGGTATAGTTTTGAGGGTAGAGGGATTAGGGATAGGGTTTAGGGTTGAAGGTTTAAGGGTTGAGGGTTGAGGGTTTAGGGCTGAGGGTTAAGGGATTAGGGTTTAGGGCTAAGGGTTAAGGGATTGGGGTTTAATGTATAGTGTCGAGGGTAGAGGGTTTGGGGATAGGGTTTAGGGTTTAAGGCTTAAGGGTTGAGGGTTGAGGTTTCAGGGATAGGGTTTAGGGTCAAGGGATAAGGGATTAGGGTTTAAGGTATAGTGTTGAGGGTTGAGGGTTTAGGGATAGGGTTTAGGATTTAAGGTTTAATGGTTGAGGGTTGAGGCTTTAGGAATAAGGGTTAAGTGAGAGACCTAGATGGCTAAGGATGGATGGAGAGGCAGACAAGGAGTGACTGAGAGACATAGAGAGGGGAGAGGTAGAGAGATGAGGGGGAGACAAAAGTGAGAGATAGAGAGGTGAGGGGAGAGATAGAATAAAATGAGAGAGTGAAGTTGACAACTTGAGGGAAAGATGGGTAAGGAGGAGGGAGAGAGGTGGAGAGGAAGGGAAATATCTAGAGAGCCATGAGAGATATACAAGTGAGAGACCTACAACCTAGGGAGAGAGGGGTGAGCGAGATAGGGGAGAGATGGGGGTGAGGCAGATAGGGGAGGAGAAGGGTGGATAAGGGTCAAGGATTTAAGGGTTTAGGGTTTAAGGGTCAAGGGTTTAGGGTTTAAGGGTTGAGGGATTAGGGTTTAGGGTTGATGGATTAGGGGTTTTAAGGTATAGTGTCGAGGGTTGAGGGTTTAGGAATTAATGTTTAAGGGTTGAGGGTTGAGGCTTTATGGATATGGTTTAGGGTTTAGGGATAAGGAATTAGGGTTTAAGGTATAGTGTTGAGGGTTAAGGGTTTAGGGATAGGGTTTAGGATTTAAGGTTTAAGGGTTGAGGGTTGAGGCTTTAGGGATAGGGTTTAGGGTTTAGGGATAAGGGATTAGGGTTGAGGGTTGAGGGATTAGGGTTTAAGGTATAGTGTTGAGGGTTGAGGGTTTAGGGATAGGGTTTAGGATTTAAGGTTTAAGGGTTGAGGGTTTAGGGATAGGGTTTAGGATTTAAGGTTTAAGGGTTGAGGCTTTAGGGATAGGGTTTAGGGTTTAAGGATGAGGGATTAGGGTTGAGGGTTGAGGGATTAGGGATTAGGGTTTAAGGTATAGTGTTGAGGGTTGATGGTTTAGGGATAGGGTTTAGGATTAAAGGTTTAAGGGTTGAGGGTTGAGGATTTAGGGATAGGGTTTAGGTTTTAGGGATAAGGGATTAGGGTTTAAGGTATACTATTGAGGGTTGAGGGTTTAAGTATAGGGTTTAGGATTTAAGATTTAAGGGTTGAGGCTTGAGGCTTTAGGGATATGGTTTAGGGTTTAGGGATAATGGATTAGGGTTTAAGGTATAGTGTCGAGGGTTGAGGGTTTAGGGATAGGGTTTAGGATTTAAGGTTTAAGGGTTGAGCGTTGAGGCTTTAGGGTTAAGTAAGAGACCTAGATGGCTAAGGGTTGAGAGATAGGGGAGAGATAAGGGTGAGGTAGATAAGGGAGGAGAGGGGTGGATAAGGGTTGAGGGTTTAAGGCTTTAGGGTTGAGGGATTAGGGTGTAGGGTTGAGGGATTAGGGTTTAAGGTATAGTGTTGAGGGTTGAGTGTTTAGGGATAGGGTTTAGGATTTAAGGTTTAAGGGTTGAGGGTTGAGGCTTTAGGGATAGAGTTTATGGTTTAGGGATAAGGGATTAGGGTTTAAGGTATAGTGTCGAGGGTTGAGGGTTTAGGGATAGGGTTTAGGATTTAAGGTTTAAGGGTTGAGGATTGAAGCTTTAGGGGTAGGCTTTAGGGCTTAGGGTAACTTAGGGTTTAGGGTTTAAGGGTCAAGGGTTTAGGGTTTAAGGGTTGATGGTTTAAGGGTTGAGGTATTAAGGGTTTAAGGGCTGAGGTATTAGGGCTTAGGGTTGAGGGATTAGGGTTTAAGGTATAGTGTTGAGGGTTGAGGGTTTACGGATAGGGTTTAGGATTTAAGGTTTAAGGGTTGAGGGTTGAGGCTTTAGGGATAGGGTTTAGGGTTTAGGGATAATGGATTAGGGTTTAGGGTTAAGGGTTTAAGGCTTTAGGGTTGAGGGTTGAGGGTTTAGGGTTTAGGGTTAAGGGATTAGGGTTTAAGGTATAGTGTTGAGTGTTTAGGGATAGGGTTTAGGATTTAAGGTTTAAGGGTTGAGGGTTTAGGCTTTAGGGATAGGGTTTAGGGTTTAGGGTTAAGTGAGAGACCTAGATGGCTAAGGGTTGAGAGATTGGGGAGAGATGGGGGTGAGGCAGATAGGGGAGGAGAGGGGTGGATAAGGGTTGAGGGTTTAAGGCTTTAGGGTTGAGGGATTAGGGTTTAGGGTTGAGGGATTAGGGTTTAAGGTATAGTGTCGAGGGTTTAGTATAGCAAGGAGTGATTGAGAGATGTAGAGAGGGGAGAGATAGAGAGGTGAGGGGAGTGATAGAAGAAACACATGAGAGAGTGAATTTGACAACTTGAGGGAAAGATGGGTAAGGAGGAGGTCAAGAAATGAATAATATAGAGTTTTGTATAGCAAGCTAAAATGCACTCATGTTATAATGCAAGAACATTATAACACGAGCATGTTTTGTCTTGCTATTCAAATGGTAAAAAGGCCAGTACACCCGTGATCTAGGCCCACATGCTTTGTTTTCTTCTGGTTATGCACGTGTTCCGACAAAAAAAGCTTTTTCATGCCGTTGGGAAGTGCACATGCACATTTTTCACATTCTACTGGACCTTTGCATGAACTTTCCACCACCTTTTTCTAGTTTTCCAACTTAAAAGGAGGAAATAATAGTTTTCACATTGAATTTGATATATATCAATCGAAGTTTCAATTTTTGTAGTGTTGCAATGTTAATTGTGATTGAATTGTAGGAATTTAACATTATACATTGGTTAATTATATTGTTGTTAGTAATTCTATTTGAGTGTTATTCAATTAAACGTTGCAAAGGAATCAAGTGGTGAAAAACTCAAATTGTTGAGGAGTTTGATGCAAGAAGAAAAAAAGACTACATAATTGAGTACTCTCTCCATTCGAATCTCCATTTTTTAGGTATGTCAAGTCTTTAGACATGTTCTAAGTTACATTTTCCTTAATTCTATTTGAATTACTTTATCATGCCTTATCATACATGTTTATATCACTTTTATGGTTTATATATTTTGTGTTTATATTAGTTGTGTTTATAGTTCATATGCTTTGTCTATGCTTCCACATTTTGCGTACATGTCTAATAGGGAATTTGCAGTCCGAGCTATTAGGGAATTTGTAGACCATATTTGTGTTGATAGGTAAATGTCACCGTCATCTATTGCTCTGAATTTCTTCCCAAACAGATAAACAACACCCATCATGATCCATGGATCAAGGTTCTTACTACCCAAAGAGCTTACTCATCACACACAAATCTACCCATCATGCAAAATATTATGTAGAGATCTAGCACTATGCTATGTCCTTATAATAGACTATGTTCAATTAGTTCATGATATGCATAATAAAAGATATCTCAAAGGTGAACATTAATTAAAATAGACACAATCACGATATCATTGTTAAGTCCATTTGCATAATGAACCTTATAATACAAACTCATTAATGTCTATAATGAGATTCAACCTTAAGGACCTCATGTAAAATTTCGTCATGTGTGTTTCCTTTAAACCTACATAGATAGCCTTAAGTTAAATCTCTAGATTTTATTACTCAAGAATACATAAGGTGAGCCTACAATCTCTCATGGTGCCATGTATATTTTCTATAGGAGTCAATAAAATCCTTGGCAACATAAACTTGTCATCTTACACTTGGGCTTTTTGATAAGTATGTGCAATAATGAATAATATAGACCTTAACATACTATGATGTCAAATTATACAAGAATAATTCCTTACAACATATAAATATACAATCCCTTAAGCATAATGAAATACTATTATCTTGTCATAACAAGTTACAATACAAATGAATATGTGTCAAGATCATACAAGTAAATCCCAATAGGCTTAATCCAATCATCATCCATGCTATGATACCTTATTCTTCATGTTGATAGTTCATACAAGCCTTATATACCAAATGTTTCCATTCCCATATCTATGACAATACCAAGTTAAATACTACAAATCAGTCACATTGCCATGGAATTGATATAGGGTCTCAAGATAGTTTAGTCACAACAGAGTTCAAAGATTACATCATATCATATGAGGTAAAGCTAAATGATCCTCAAGACAACCATGATTAGGTTTCCATTCAATATGCCTTGGAGAGTTACCTCATATTTTTGAACTTTATCTCTATAATGTCCCTTTCAAAGAAAGGTGACCAATGCATGCCAACAATTATATTCACCTCCTCTAAGCTATTGTTATAATGTTTACCTTGGACTTCAAAGACTCTTATCATGATTCTCCAAGCCTGACCACTTCAAAGATGGCTAGAATCAAATTGTTGGTGGGCTAGAAGGTAACTAAAATAGTCACATTTTACTTGGGATTTCCCCCTAAACAACAATATATCAGCTGGAATATTGGCACCTAGTATCCCCAAGGGATGAGACCTCTTACACACAACATCAAGCAAAGAAATCTTCTTTATACCTGTAGACTTGTAGCTGCTCATGAAAGATATCATCAATCCAAAACATGAATTTATCAAAATGATCAATAGGAACATAGTATCCTAGCTGCAAAACTGAGTTCCTTTATTCAAATTCAAAAAGTAAAAGGTGACAACCACCCTCTACTAGCTAAGAACACTTCAAGAATGGTAATGGGATGAAAAATCCTCCACCATGTGATTGAAAACTCTTCTTTGACTGCAAGGAAAGTATGGGAAGCGATAGAAATGTTGAGGGAAACAGACCTAAAATTTGAAACCATACTCAAAATGGCCCTTGGCTCATGTCTATTGCAACCAATACTCATCTGAGCTATGCCAAATTGGTGTTCCTCAACCAACAAGTCCCATTTAACAATTATCCCCTTGAAGTTCTATCTCTTCTTTTTTGGATTCCAACTCCACAATGAACTCTCACATAAAATACACCCAATGTGAGCTCCACGACATATATTTTAGTTATTTGTATGGATTCATTTATTAGGAACTAATATTTGTCTCTTTATCATGCTATAGATAAATTCTCTGTCATGCCGAGGAAACGATCAAGGATTAAACCAACACAGGAAGAGAAAGAAGCTAAGGATGCAAAGAAAGCATCGGTTATGAGGGAACTTCATGAGAAGAGGAAATTGGACATGATTGTCGAAGACATGCCAATTAAAGAGGAACCTCAACCATCAACAAGAGATATGGTATTGGCGGCACAAAGGGAACGAATGCAAAAACTTCATGCTATGAGAGATTTGAATACCGTAGTTGGAGACACTTCCTCTACCGCAAGTCAAGATGGAGGGACACCATCTACCACATCTCAAGTTGAGAGTACATCATCACTCACATGTGAGGAATGAAGTACGCCATCATTCCCACCTCAACCTCAAGGTATGTCATCTATTCCATCTCCGATCGAAGGTATGCCATCTAGCCCATCTATTCCTAATGTTGAGATGAATTTACCTTTCTTAACACCACCTAGAATTTTGCATAGAAATCCAAAGTATTTGATTGATATTGATGAGAATATTTTGCAACCAATGGAAGGTAAGATTCCAAAATGCACTTGTAGAAGATATGCTCATAAGATTTGGAGAGTGTTCTTTGAAAAGTTAAATGAGACTGCAAGATGTCAACTATTCGTTGAAATGATGTGAAGTATAAATTATAGATCCATCATGAAGATTCTTGGGTTGAGAACATTGGAGGCTTCAAGTGAAAAATCTATTGTCAAGAATCTAATGAGTGCATATGAGAGTGTGGGTAACACCTCACACACAAAAGATAGTAATGTCACATGACATGTCATTACATCGATAATAGTAAGTAATCAAATGAGGAAAGCTTGTCTCATTAGAAAGACGAGTCAAGTATTGAGAATTAATAGAAAAACTTTATCAAGAGCCATTGGAAGGTGCCAAAGAATTGAGAACACCGATGCTAATGCATTATGGGTGTTCTCGGGGAGACTACCACGAAAAGATAAACCAATTGTTGAAGCATTGAGATCACTAATTGAAGACTTTTGGAAGATCTATACAAGGGTATCTCCAAATCAAAGGGATGTGGTAAGAAGGAGAATTGATAGTCGAAACCGTGAGCCATATCCAAAGCATTTTTTGGATATGATTCAAACACAGTTTTTTGGTAAATTTCTAGAAATGTATCCTTAAATTAAAATTTTGAAGATATTTTGAAATGCTAAAACCTTTCTGTGTCAAAATAAATCACACATGCACTACTTGTTGTTGTAGATTACATATTGAATTTTCTAACCATTTTGATGTTTGTCAGTGTATATGTTTAGATTTGCATACTAACAATGTTTTACAGGATTGTGCCATACATGCCCCACCAACATCTTCAAGAGACTTCATATCAACAATTTTATGTGAAAGAGAGGAAGGTCAAATATTCTACAAGAAATTGTGCTTAGATGGCACATGTCAACATTGTGGTGGCTTGCAACGTATGCCAATATGTGAACATATGGAAAGCACACATGTGGTTGGAAATGAACTAGTAGAGTTTGACAAGTATAAAATAGTGGTCTACAATACAAAAAATGGTAAAGAAGCAAAGAGGTGTGATTTGGTTACTCAAAATATTCCAGTGTATCAGTTTATTTCTACATTTCGTGACAGTATAGTGTATGAGTATGCAAGGCATACCCATAGAGCTTAATGGTTGGACTTGCAATTCAAGTTATGCAAGGACACATTTCCACTGGTAGCATTGTTTCAGTTGTCAACTTTGTAGAGAACTATAGTCTACAGCCACAGCGTGAGGTGCAATCACAATATTACAACTCTACACAGGTTTTTATATTTGTGCACATCACATTCATTCATGCAAATGATAGTACAGAGGATGATAGAAAGATCATAAGGGAGTATGATTTTTATATTAGTGATGATCGCACACATTCTACAGAGTTCATGCAAGGTTTCTTTTAGGTGTTCTACAATGATTTGGCTAGAATGGGCATACCATTCAATCAACATATCATATGGTCAGATAACTGTGCATCAGAATTCAATAACTCACAGATGTTCTATTAGCTGAGCAGGAGGCATAATATTACAGGTGTTCAGCATATGTGGAACTTTTGTGAGGTCGGGCATGGAAAGAGGAAGCATGATGGTGTAGGAGTATGTATCAAAAGAGCCATAGCATGAGAAGAGTTAAAGTATAAAGACAATGCAAAGTTGACAGATGTAAAATCAATCGTCAAGTGGTGTAATGCTTCGATGGGTCCAGATAATGAAGGTAAGTCTTCAGTTCATAGATTTTTTTGGTTAATAGATGATACTAACATTGCACCATATGGGGATTATTGTATACTGATAGGATCAAGTGAGCTACACTCTTTCAGAAGCTCAATTGCAGGTTCATGGAGTATCCATACGTGAAAGATGGCATATTTTTGTTCTTCATGTACAATTCAAGCCTAGAATGAGTGTGAGTCAAAGGAGTGGGTTGATGAATAGTGGTTAAGTTATCTTAGCCCGCTTGACACGTATCGGCCCCTGACGACACTGTAACTAACACAGATGGAATCATCAGTTGACTCTGACCACATATCAGATCTAGTTCAACCAGGTAATATATCTACTTGCATAGTTTTTGAAATTCCTAATGTTATCTTACTTTGTAGTGTTTTTGGAATGTTGATTAATTTCATCTAATTTACTACACATATCAATGTAGAGCATGTTCATGCAGTTATTGTAGATGAAGACAATGAAGAGGGAATGAATTATTACTTGTGTCATTGTGTTGAGGCCAAAAAGAAATTGGAGGCCCCAGTTACAGATGAAGAAAACATCGAATACCCTACAGGATTGGTGGTTGTTACTGGAACATGGCTTAGAAGGTACCCACATAAGAGTGTTAATGTTTGGCTGTTTCAGGACTTTGACATGCATCAGAAGATTCTTCATTAATTGAACCTTGTCGTGGCATCCAATGTTCATTTGATACAATATTGGGGTAGACCTTTGAACAAGACCTTGTGGAATGTGTGTGAGTCCGACCATGAGGCAATACTTGACACAATAAAGAGTAGAGCAGACCTAGATGGTTCGTTGGATTAATTTGTAAGTATGCACATTGATTTTGTAAATTTGTGTTATTGATATTAATGTATTGTAGTTGATAGTTAGATCTTTTGTTTCTATATTTCAAGTTTACATATGTTTTGGTTCCAAGTTTACATATGTTTGTCTTTTTTTCTACTACATTTTTACACATATATAGTGAATACTGGGTAGATTATATGCATATTTATGGTTTCACCATTTGACCATCTGGAGACCTCAATTTGCAAACTTGACTTTTGTAGCCCTAGATCAGACTTGGAAGACCCTTCCTCAACCATTATTTCACCTAAAACACGATCATGAAAAGGAATAACGGGGGTTGTTAACAGGTAATAGCCCTTAAGAGTCCAAAGTGCAAAAAGGCAACAATCTTTGATGAGCAAAGGGGTGTAACTTTCATTCTGCTCCTCGTGCGACCAAACCAACAGTTCCAATGCATCTGGATGGGTATGCTTAGGGTAGGCATGGTCCTGTTTCACACCCAAACATGCAGAAACTGTCTCAGCTACATTGTACCAGCAATATCCCTTAAGAGACCAAAGTGCAAAAAGGCAGCAATCTTTGACAAGCTATTACTTGTAAATCTTGTCACTTAGAAAAATTCTATCTGGGGCTACGAGATCACGTAGGGCTGCTCTACAATAACCTCTCTTAGTTTTTCATATCTCTGAGGGGTTTGCCCATGGTGAAAGTTTTTCTACTGCTCCAAAAATCGTCAGATGCATGCAATGTAAAGTTGCAAAGGGGTGTAACTTTCATTCTACTCCTCGTGCAGCTAAATTGATACTTCCAACGCATCTGGATGGATATGTTTAGGCTAGGCATGGTCCTGTTTCACACCCAAACATGCCAAAACAATCTGAGCTACATTGTACCAGTGATATCCCTTATGAGACCAAAGTGCAAAAGGCAGCAATCTTTGATGAGCTATTACTCAAAAACTGTGTCACTCATAAACATTCTGTCTGAGGCTATGAGATCACATATGGCCCCTCTACAATAGCCTCTCTTAGTTTTTATATCTTTTTGGCGTTTGCCTGTAATGAAAGTTTTTCTATTGCTCCAAAAATCGTCAGATGCATGTAGTGTAAAGTTGCAAAGGGGTGTAACTTTCGTTATGCTCCTCATGTGGACAAACCAATAGTTCCAACACATCTAGATGGGTACATTTAGGTGAAGCATGGTCCTGTTTCACACCTAAAAATGTTGAAACAGTCTGAGCTACATTGTACCAATGATATCCCTTAAGAGACCAAAGTGCAAAAAGGAAGCAATATTTGACAAGTTGTTATTCAGAAATCGTGTCACTTAGAAATATTCTGTCTAAGGCTACGAGGTCATGTAGGGCCCCTCTACAATAACCTCACTCAGTTTTTTATATCTCTAAGGCATTTGCCCGTGGTCAAAGTTTTTCTACTACTCCAAAAATCATCAGATGCATGTAGTGTAAAGTTGCAAAGGGGTGTAACTTTCATTCTGCTTCTCGTGTGACCAAACTGACAGTTCCAACGCATTTGTATGGGTACATTTAGGCGAGGCATGGTCATGTTTCCTACCCAAACATGCTGAAATAGTCCGAGCTACATTGTACCGATAATATCCCTTAAGAGTCCAAAGTGCAAAAAGGCAGCAATCTTTGACAAGCTGTTACTCAGAAATCGTGTCACTTAGAAACATTCCATCTGAGGCTACGTGGTCATGTAGAACTCCTCTACAATAATCTCTCTTGATTTTTTATATCTCTGAGGTGTTTTCCCATGGTGAAATATTTTTTGTTGCTCCAAAAATCGTCAGAAGCATGTAGTGTAAAGTTGCAAAGGGGTGTAACTTTTGTCCTGCTCCTGATGCGACCAAACCAAAAGTTCTAACACGTTTGGATGGGTATGTTTAGGCTAGGCATGGTCCTATTTTGTACCTAAACATGCCGAAACAATCTGAGCTACATTGTACTGGTGATATCACTTAAGAGTCTAAAGTGCAAAAAGGCAACAATCTTTGATGAGTTGTTAATCAGAAACTATGTCACTTAGAAACATTCCTTCTAAGTTCATGTGATCATGTAGAACCCCTCTACAATAGCCTCTCTTGGTTTTTGATATCTATGAGGCATTTGCTCGTGGTGAAAGATTTTCTGCTACTCAAAAAATCGTCAGGAGCATGTAGTGTAAAGTTGCAAGGTAGGCTACTTTTTGTTTTGTTCTTTGTGGGTCTAAACCGTTAGCGCCAACACATCCAGTTGGGAACATATACACTACGCATGGTCATTGGCCTTCATTATAAAAGGGTCATAGTCTTTTCTATTCAAAGGGTCACAACTTTTCACCTTTGAAATGTCATCAGTATTCGTGAGAACCTAAATTCATTTATTTGCAATATTGCCTAAGGTTGTATTCTTAATTGTATTCTTCAAACATGTTATGCATGTCTTTCTCAATGATAAATTGCTCTCCTTTTTATGTTAGTACATATCAACCTAATACACAAAGTATGAGGCGTACACGTGAATACACATAATACATGAAGTATACACAGGAAGCATGAAGCATACATGTGAATACACATAACACATGAAGTCTATATAGGAAGCATGAAGTATACACATGAAAATATGAAGTATACATAGGAAGCATGAATCATACACATGAACATGTGAAGTATACACAAGAAGCATGAAGCATACACGTGAATGGTAGCATGAAGCATACATGTGGAATGGTAGCATGAAGCATACACATGGAATGGTAGATGTCTTCCTTTGTGGAGAGGTATGAGGTCACATGTAATAATGTCTTTCTCATTTTTAGTTGCATACTTCAAAGTGCATTGTATACTTACATAAATTTCATTATCATGCTACAATGGTTATTATATTCATATGAATGATTTAATGTTCAATAATCTTAGAGAAGAATAATGTTCAAACTTTATATATTTAGAATTATATAAAGGAAGAGTTCCTGTAATACAATTGGACTTTAAATATTTGAAGTAAACCATCTACAAATATCCATTGAAGTATGGATTTATAATGCAAATATGGACACCATCAACAAAAAAGTTTTGTATTAACCAAATATCCATATAGGCATACATCAATATCTATCGATATAAGTATAACATATATACAAAATAGCCATATAGGCTTACAAGAATGTCATATAGGCATATAATGTCAATTATATGCAATACAAAATATATGTCCACAACAAAGGAACCCAACAAAAGGAACCCAATAAAAAGTCATTCCCCTTTGGGTAAAGAAAATAGATCATGGGTAGCCTTTGATCTTCAAGGGGATGGAGACACATATGAGAGTAGTCTACTATGAACCCAAGAGTTGCTCCTCCTATTTAGTTCTTCATGGAGCTGTAGCTGTTACAATAAAACGTATAGACATAATTAATAAATAGAAATTACATTATACAAAATGAAACATTTAAAAAAATAATCACTTACTGCTGCCAAATAATCTCTCTCCTCATTTGCCTCAGTACTAGGATCAGGCTGTGGCGTTGTAATGTCCTATAGAAACCATCCAGATAGAAATTAAACTTCAAATCAATAATCATTTGATTTTTCAACAATAAACAACTATAACAATGAATGTAATTTGAAATTTACTAATCTACCTCATACCCTCATCAAAGGCATGGAGCTATCAATCACGGAAGGCACACCATGGTCCATTTCCCTATGAACTTCGAGAGGTGTCTCTGCCTGCATCATCTAAAAATAAAACAACATTATTCAATTATGAAAACTAGAATAATGATGCAAGTCATGGCTCCTAACATACACACACATTCACCTAAACATGGAAGTACACACAATAAACCACACAAGTCACATGCATATATACAAATTAGATGAAGATTCATATGAGGATTCATGACTATTGTGTGGTATAAGGGTCAACAAAGGAGGGGCCACAGTAGCATCAAATTTTAGGTTTAAGAAGTCAGAAAGGGAGTGAAGGTGTTAGTTCATGGGGAATTTAAGGCACTAGTGGATGATAGTTCAGGGACAACCCACATTGCAATGAGCCAAGGATGACCTAAGAGAATAGATAGTGGTATTAGTTGGGGATGATATGACATGAGACATCTAGGCATTTAGGTCCTACCTAGATTAGTAGGGTGAGGGAGCCAAAAGTAGGTATAGAAGTGTCATTATGTGTACACTAGGAGATAGCTGAGGGGGATAAGAATCTCTTTGCAACCTAGTGATGTATAAGTGTTCCTCTGTAACTGCATTAATTCCACCTTGATGTATAAGTGTTCCACATTGATTCAACTATCATTTTATAGTGTACTCGTGCCTTAATCTACAGAGGATCGTTATAATCATCAGTAGGCATATTGTCAAGCAAGAAGGTGATGGTTGGTGTAGGAGTGGGTTGAACAATAAAATTATAAGGTTGAATGTCTAATGTGTCTATCATCTCAAAGAATGTAGTAGTATTAAAGGAAGGGTCCTCATTAGACTTAGGTGGGTTAGATGTAGGATCAAAAGTAGGGATGGAAGAAATTGAGCCAATAGGATTGACATAGTTTGTAGGGGAATGGGGTAGTGTAGATTTGAAGATTTTGGTTAGAGGTGACTTGTTGCCCCTATAATTAATACATAAAACCTAGATGATGTTGTAGTCAATCATATTCTATATAAGATGTCATAGGCTCATGCCCCTCTCTAGTGTCATGTCCTGGGGTCTAATTGGTGGTAATTGGATGAGTTTATTAGAGAGAATTTGTCGAAGAATAGTGTGGAGGGGATCAACAAGCTTTGGTAGACATGTATGGAAAATGTCGTAGCATAGACAAGGTAGTGAGCTATTTGAAAAGATGCCTCCAAGAAATGTGGTCTCATGGTGATGTTCTTGTCTATGCATTTTCTTGTCATGGCATTCCATGAGACCACATTTCTTTGAGGCATTTTTTTAAAAAACTATATTATAATTGAAATTTTGTCATCTATCAACATCTAGTTATTAGTTATGCAATGTCTAGTAATGCTTTGAGTTTGAAAGATGTGGAATGTAATGTAATCAACGATATGAATATAAACTACAAAAATCTAGTAAGTACAATTCATTAGTTAAACTGTTTATTTTATTACCTGAGTAAAGCTTTGAACTCCACCACCACTAGGAGGTGTTGCCGTGAAATCTCCAAGATTAACCTATTCAACATCCAAAATCAGATATTAGAATACCGTTCATATAACAATGCTATTCGCATGTAATATTTATAATTGTTTACTAGTTACATACCTCGGCAGTACATGTTGTAGGGTAATTGGAGGTGGAGAACCACTGAAAATTGAATGAATACTATGACCCTAAAATTTTATTAAAATCATCAAACTTAATTTGTTAATCTTGCATTTCAAAAATGAAATTTAATAAATTAAATTCAATGAACTTGCTAACATTTACCTAAGTATCAAGGCTGAAAGTCTCACTTAGGAGGGCATCTGTCATCACTATTTGCTCAGTTGCAAATGTAGCTTGTGCACTTGTGTCCTGAATATCTGTGGGGTCATAACCATAGGCTGACTCACAAGCTTGACAAGTATGGGGTGGAACCCTACTCCTCAAACTCTCCTCCGGCCCACGCTATGTTGCAATACTGGCATGCTCTATGATGCTCTGGGTCAAGGCACTAATGGACTGAAGTGTTTTGACCTCATCACTCTCCTTCACAATGGAAGAGATAGACACATGCTCATGGGTTGGTTTGGTGAGTGCTTGTTTTGCTAGCCGCTATGGGTCAACACGTGCCCCTGGTCTATCATGTGCTGACCCCCCACCTCTACCCTAGAAGTCCCACATATCAAAATAGTTTGGCACTTTATTTCTGACAAACTCATAGTAGAGTTTCCTCAAAAAGTATTGGAGGACCTCATTATTGTTGCATGGAGGATGGTCAAAAACCATCCACCACCTCTGCCCAAAATTATCCTTTATCGCTTGGTTGTTGCACCAATGGATAGGGAACCTCTTGAATATAAGGGGTAGAGGTTAATTTGTTCGTGGGTCTGTAAAAATGGAACACAAGTCCAATTTTGTAATTTATTCATTTTCAACTTGTTCATAGGACAACTTGTCTACATAGAACTCTCTAAATTCTCTCCTCTTTTCTGATCAACTAGAGATTTGCTTGCTAATTGAATCTACATTTGATAACATAGATTCAAGGGATTGAGCAAGCGTGTATCTATGCAAGGTTGAAGTTGCAGGATCTTTCAACCTTCCAATTATGTCCTCAATTTGTTTTTTATTGTTTTTAATTTGTCCCATTAAATTTTCTTGTGTTCCAGGCACATATTGAGGAATGAATGGAGGTGTTTGTTGTTGGGGTTGTTCTTCAGCAGGTATTTGTTGTTCAGGTGATAGAGGATTTTGAGGATTTTCAGAAGGAGGAGGAAGTGCATTATCAATTCCTATAAATTAAAGAAATTTACATCAAAAAACTACTTAAACCTACCTATTTAGCAACAAATTCACACAAAAAAGAAAATAGAACTTACTCCTTCAGCCCCTTGACGTCGTGGCGACATTTTGACAATGAATCAGTGACAAATAGCTGACGATATGCTGTCCGATAATGCGAGCACACTCTCCTTTGTCTGCAAGCCGTGGGTTTGCTGGAAAATGAAATGAAACAATGATCATAACGTAGGTTTTTTTTAAATACTTGAGCATAATGCACTCGCATTATGGCTTAGATTTTAAAAAAAAAAGTTGGCCACTTTTTGGCCCCCCAACTTTTTGCACTCGCCCATTAGAAGAACACATCCTGCAATCACATCTCTATCTGGTGCCTTTACAGAAGCAATCAAAGTTAACATGGAAATGAAACCAATAGGGCAATGTCTTATGCCAAACTTAGGATATCCTACTTTCCCCAACCAAATGCAAACTGTTGGAAAAAGGGGGAGAGAACAAGGTAAAGTTGCAACTATGTGACTTTAAAATGTTTTCAAATTTGAAATTAATAGCATGTGTAAATCTGAAAATTACTTTCAATTTAGATATTGTAGCATTTCTCCAATTTAATCAATGTAGTAGAAGAAGATAGCTTGCAAGAAGAAGACAAGTATTTACGTGGAGAAATCCCTAAGGCAAAAAACTCCATACCAAAGGTGTTTATGCTTGTATTAAATCTCTTGTGAAAGATTACATTTAATACTAAAATCCTTTGATTCTTTGATGCACTTCAAAAGCTTCTTCAATCTTCAAACCTATAAAAAACTTCAAAAGCTTCTTGCTTTTTTTAAAAGTTTCTTGCTTTTCTCTTCAAAAGCTTCTTTTACAAAAAACTTCTTGTTTTTTTCTTCTAAGTCTTTTACAAAAAACTTCTCTGGAAAATGTATATGGGGCTCTTAATTAATTTAAAAGCTTCTCTAATTCAAGAGATTCTTAATTCAAAAGCTTGGACCTCAAATTACAATAAATTGTAATTGATAACATAGAAAACAATGCTCATGCAAAAACCATGTGCTTCAATTAAAGAAGACTGAAGTCAAACAAATTCAAGCCTTCTGTTAATTACCTATCCTTGATGTGGGTGTCCAAGTTTGCCCAAGTTAACTTTGCCAACATCTAACATATTTCCAAATAAAAGCAACAACAGAAAGTCCTCCAATTGGGCATCCATATTTGCCCAATCACTTTCTGTTGACTAAAGTGATCAACACACATCACTTTCATGCAAACAACATGCAAGATTGATGTCCCCAAGGTTAATCTGAGTTATCTTATTCTATACATGCAAGTTACATGCAAACACCGGATTCAACATGCAACTGATACCCTTTATCTGAAACACTAAGATGTACCATCCTGCAAGTTTCAGAAGTTGGAGTGTTGTGCAAATAATATCTTAAAACTAACATGCAAGCACATGCAACAACATGAAACTAATACCCATTATCTAAAACACTGATATGTACCATCGTGCAAGTTTCTGGAGTTGGAGCGTTCTGCAAGCAATCTCACAAAATTGACATGCAACAACATGCAAGTTCATACAAGTCCATAGGAGTGACATGCAACAACATGCAAGGTCATACAAGTCTATAAGAGTGATATGCAACAACATGCAAGCACATGCAAGTCCATAGAAGCAACATGCAAGTTGTTAGTGTAGGTTTTTATTTCCTAGTTGGGTTATTTATTTTTTCCTATATTCCCAAGTTTTTCCTACACTTATTTTAATCTCGTTTAGGTTAATAAAGCATATCTTATTAGGTGAGTGGTTGTGAGGTGTCACCTTCCTACATGTGAGCATCCATTAGCTATCTTGGGAAGATACTTTGCTATCTTTAGTCCGATAGATAGTTGCTCCTAATTGGTCGATGTTGCCACCTCCTTCCTCTTCCTAGTCTATATAAGCATGCTACCTGGCTTGTATTTATCATCTTTTTCTTTTGCATCCTCTTAATTCTATTTTGCTTCTAGCATTTGCATTACTCTCTTGGAGACTGACTCTATGTTGCTATTTTAATTTCGCATCATTTGCATTCATAGTTTAGATATCTATTCGTTTGCACTAGTTTTCTAGGTTAATAATCTTTTTAGATTTTAACATGGTATTAGAGTTGTTCTATGTGCAAGAGTAGATTTTTAGTTTTCATATTTGAGAGATTTGGGGGGGGGCTAATAAATCTTATTACAGTTTTTCAAAAAACCTAGTATGCTCTTCTCTTGCATCTTCGGATGATCTTGAGAATCAGAAAAGTTTGACGGAAATTTTTTTAATCTCTGGGGTTTGCACATGTGTTTTATGGAATCTAGGTGATTATAGTATTTCTAATTATATTGGTAGCATTTCCAGCTGTTCCAACACATCCAAAAGGCTTGAGAAAGTCAGATTTGGCTTTCGTTTAACTGAAATTGGAGATCATCATACACAGTTGTGGAACTGGGGTTTAAAGTTGAAATATGACAACCAACTTGCATATTTGGTGTTTTCAATCAATATTACAGGTTCCAACATGTCATTGCTTGTCTTAGGTAGTTGATTTAGCCTTTGCATGTCATTTTTTGGTTGTTGGGGTCATTTTTTTGTTGTTAAAGACGTTTGATTTACACTAGAACTACTTCTTCTGTACATCAGGAAGAAAAATGCCTTCTGGGTTTTGTTCGCAGCACAGAAAAACCATCTAGGTATGTTTTAGTTTTTGCATGCAGTCT
This sequence comes from Cunninghamia lanceolata, assembly GCA_027924645.1. Lineage (NCBI taxonomy): Eukaryota > Viridiplantae > Streptophyta > Pinopsida > Cupressales > Cupressaceae > Cunninghamia > Cunninghamia lanceolata. Next base: position 3,854,477 of record BSBN01000847.1, on the reverse strand, counting down.
ATATATTTTGTAGAAATGCTCTCAGAAAGCTACAGTAGGACCCCTCTCTATTGGTAGTTGCAGTTTTGAAAGCAGTTTTCAAATGCTCTGTTCTTGCTCATACAGACTCCGTTTCCCACGAATTTTTTTAGTATTATTTTGGCTATTTGTTTGTGCTTTATGCACTAGTACAGTCATTTTTTTATTTTGATGTAGAGATTTTTTAGAAATTGCAGATTCTCAGTCATGACACTGCATAGTTCTCATTTTGGGAACTTCGAAGGATCATAACTTTCAATACGACCTCGTATCGAGGCGATTCTTTTTTTGAAAGTACATGATTTTTTGAGTAGATCACAGTGGTACTATTTATTTCTCTGGGTATTGTGCCAAAGTTGTATTTTCAGCATATGCTCTTCGTGAGGGTTTTGTAAAGCATTGAAATCAAGACCACTTAGTATTTCTTGCTAGTGGCAGTTGTAAACGTACTAATATAAAGTGCCAAATCATATTTTCTTGTGGGGTTCTTTGATTGAGTGAAAAGGGGGGGTTGTCTTGGTTGGGTTCTCTTCTTTTCAACATTTCTTCTCTGCATTTCTTCATAGATCAAACAAATGTGCCCATCCTAACTCCATACAATTACTTTGAGTGGAAATCACGCATGACAATTCACTTAAGGAAAACTAGATTAAATAGGATAACTATGGGACTTGAAACTGAACCTGCTAAAGATGAAGATAAGCCTAAGTGGTTTAACAAATGTGATGAGGCATATGGAACTATCTGTTTCTCTTGATTTTCTCTTTCACATTGAGTCTTTGAATACACCAAATGAAATCTGGACAAAGCTAGAAACACTATCTGGCACACAAGATTCAATGAGGGGTCATATGTTGGAAAATGAACTAATTAGTTTAAGTCCAGGCAATTTCAACTCAATCCAGGATTTCTTCACTAAATTGAAATCACTAAGGCTACAGTTAAAACAATGTGGAATTGAAAAGAAAGATGAACAACTGATTCTTAGAATTCTCTCTAAGCTAAATTTAGAATATTCTATTTTTGTTTCTACTTTCTATGCTACTAAGGGTGCACTTGGTACTCAATTCACCATGCCATCTTTAGATGATTTTTCTGTCAATCTCCTTCGGGAACAGGACAAGCTAATCCAGATGGGCACTCTTAAGTCCTCTAAGTCACATGCCTTGGCTGCCAACCAAGGCAAAAAAGAATAGAAAGGACAAAGTAGTAACAACAATAGTAAGGATAAGAAATAGAATAATAGCAAGGAGAAGAAGGATCAGATATCGGTTGCTTCAAAAGCAACTAATGAGACCCAATTTTCTAAGGGTGACAAGCCTAAGAAAGAGAGGGTCCAATGTGCCTATTGTAAAAGACCCGGTCATGATGAACATAAATGTCTGAAGAAACAAATTGATCACTTGACACACATTCTTGAGAAGAATAATATCAGTGTTCCTAAGTCTATCAAACAGAGTTCTAATGAGGGGTCTAATAAGGCAAAAGAAAATAGCAAGGGGAAAGGAAGGGGCAAGGCCCTTGTTGTAGTTGCTTCTTCACCATCCACTTGGGTTCTTGATTTGGGTGCTTTGCACCACATGGCTTCATGTAAGGAAGAACTTGCATCTTTGGAGCCGTGTACTATGCCTTCTATTTTGATGGGTGATGACACTCCTGTTGAGGTGTGTGGGAGAGGGTCTGTTGATGTGGGGGATGGCACATTCCATGATGTTCTTTGTGTGCCCTCATTATCAACTAATCTCCTATCGGTATACCAGATCACTCACACAGGTTCAGGTAAGTAGGTTGAGTTCACTCCTGATTTAGTGGAGATTCATGAGTTGCACAGTGGTTCTACAGTTGCAGTTGGGAGAGCAGATCATCAATCACGGCTCTATCTATTTTCTCACTTTGTTCCTGATCCTCCTTCAACTGTTTTGCTCACTCATTCTAATGATGTGAGTAGATTATGGTATGAGCAGTTTGGCCATCTTAACTTCCGCTACTTACAATAGCTCAACCAGTAGAGCATGGTCACAGGGTTGCCTTCAGTTTAGTTTTCAGGTGGTGTTTGCCAAGGTGGCATTCTTGGTAAGCATCCTAAGGAAAAGTTTGACAAAGGTAAGGCATGGAGAGCTTCACAGATACTGGAGTTAGTTCACAGTGATTTGGCTAGTCCATTTCAGCATCCTTCTTTCAGTAGGGACCAATATGTCGTCACATTCATTGATGACTTTTCTTGATATAATTGGGTGTACTTTCTCAAACAGAAGTTAGAGGATTTGATCATTTTCAGGACTTCAAAACTTTTGTAGAGAAGTAATCTAGGAAAACCATCAAATTTTTGCATACTGACAATGGTGGTGAGTATGTCAACCATCAGTTTGAGAGGTTTTGCACTTTAGAGGGGATTGATTTGCAGCATTCAGTTCCATACAATCCTCAGTAGAATGGTGTTGTAGAATAGAAGAATAGGTCCTTGAAGGAAATGGCACACTGCATGATTCACTCTAGATCTCTTGCACCACAGTATTGGGCAAAGGCCATTAACTATTCTTGTTATATCCAGAACCATGTTCCTCACCAAGCCTTGAAGGGAGTCACTCCTTTTGAAGCTTGCAGCGGTCAGAAACCATCAGTTAAGCACTTTCAAATTTTTAGTTCTCCTGCATGGGCCCACATTCCTGTAGAGAAACACAAGGCCTTGGATCCGTAGAGCAGACCTTGCATATTTGTAGGTTATCCTGATGGTGTGAAGGGTTATCGGTTGCTCCACCCTACTACACATGAGTTGTTCATTGAGAGGAGTGTTCAGTTTGAGGAGGGCTCTTCAAGCTCACTTTCTATCACTTCTCCAACTCCTACTTTGACATTAGAGTCACTTGGGATACATGATAGATCTTCTGATGAGTCAGATTCACTTGAGCAGTCTTCTACCTCCACTTCTGATGCAGAGAGTGATTCAGAGGACTCACCTCCTTCCTCTCCTAGTCATCATTCAAAGGTTGATGATTCTCCTCTAGATTCTCCATCTTCTGGTCCACTTTGGGCTAGACAGACCTTGCAGTCTACAGGTGATTAGGTTGGGGATCCATCAGACATTAGGTGGACTCGTTCACAGTTCCAGGATGCTCTTCATGTCTTCATTGCTACTACCTCAGATCCACAGTCTTTTCATGAGGCTTCTGGTATTCCTGAGTGGGATACAACTATGCAGGAGGAGTATAGTTCCTTGATGAGGAACCACACTTGGGATCTTATCCCTCTTCCTAAGGGAAGAAAACTTGTTCGATGTAAGTGGATCTATCGGACAAAATTTACAGCAGATGGGTCGGTTGACAAGCATAAGGCTCACTTGGTCACCAAAGGATTCTCCCAGGTTCCTGGGATTGACTACTCTGAGACTTTTGCACCAGTTGCCCTAATGAATTCCATCTAACTTGTTCTTGCCATTGCTGCAGCTAATTGTTGGGAAGTACACCAGATGGATGTGAAGAGTATTTTTCTTCATGATGACCTTCAGGAGGAGATCTACTTGGAGCAGCCATAGGGGTTTCTTCAGGATTCTTCACTTGTGTGCCATCTTTGGAAGTCTCTCTATGGCCTTAAATAGGCTCCTCGGGCCTAGTATGCCAAGATGTACTCCTTCCTTCTATCATTTGGGTTCACTCGGTGCCATTCTGATCCCAATGTCTACATTTTGTAGCAGGATGATTCACTCCTATTTCTTGTTTTGTATGTTGATGACTTTTTGATCATAGGGAGTTCTTCATCCACCATTGGGGCTGTCAAAACTGCCCTTCATGACAGGTTTTTGATGACTGACTTGGGCTTGTTGCATTACTTTCTTAGGATTGAGATCTACTAGTCTACTTCTGGGATCACCATCAACCAGTCCAAGTATGCTCTAGATTTTCTCTCGAGGTTTCATATGGCTAACTGTAAGCCTGCTCCGACTCCCTTTCTTTTTGGAGTCAAACTTGAGGCTCAGTGTCCTTCTCCACTTGTTGATGGCACTTTGTACTGACATCTTGTTGGGAGTCTCATTTATTTGACTCATACGAGACCTGACATTTCATATGCTATAGGCATGGTCTCTCGATTCATGCAAGAGCCTCATGAGCTGCACTGGAAAGCAGTGAAGCAGATCCTTCACTACATTCAGGGTACTCACAGTTTTGGGATTCACTACGCAGTGGGCATTGAGCTTGACTTGGTGGGCTACACAAATTCAGATTGGGCAGGCGATTCTCAGGATCACAAGTCTACTTCATGTTACAACTTCTCACTTGGTTCAGGTCCTGTTTGTTGGTCGAGGAAGAAGCAGTCTGCTATTGCTCTATCTTCTACTGAGGTCTAGTATCGGGAGGCTGTGAATGCCGCCACTGAGGCCATTTGGCTTCAAAATCTTCTCGCTGAGTTTGATATCCAGATCAAACGACCATCAGTCATATTTTGTGACAACTAGAGTGCCATTCAAATATCACAGAATCCAGTCCATCATCAGCAGACCAAACACATCGAGGTCCACATGCACTACATCTGGGAGCTCATCCATGGCCACGTCATTGACCTTCATTACTATCTGACTTCCAAGTAGGTTGTTGATATCTTCACCAAACCCTTCACTGAGAGCAAGTTCCTTCATTTGCAAGCTTTGCTGGGGGTGCAGGATGCTTCATCTTCTGGGGGGCTTCTTCCTCTCACTCAGAGTCCTGACTCTCTCTACTTTTGGGGGGTCTCTTCTCTCTCTATTTTTTTTGGGGGGGGGGGGAATTTATGTACATGGGTACCTCATCAGGCTTGATTTTTTGGGACCCATTTCTACATCCACCTAAGCTTCACTTACGGGGGGCTGTTAGTGTAGGTTTTTATTTCCTAGTTGGGTTATTTATTTTTTCCTATATTCCTAGGTTTTTCCTACACTTCTTTTAATCTTGCTTAGGTTAATAAAACATGTCTTATTAGGTGAGTGATTATGAGGTGTCACCTTCCTACATGTGAGCATCCATTAGTTATTTCGGGAAGATACTTTGCTATCTTTAGTCTGATAGATGGTTGCTCCTGATTGGTCGATGTTGCCACCTCCTCCCTCTTCCTAGTCTATATAAGCATGCTACCTAGCTTGTATTTGTCATCTTTTGCTTTTGCATCCTCTTAATGCTATTTTGCTTCTAGCATTTGCATTACTCTCTTGGAGATTGACTCTATGTTGCTAATTTGATTTCATATCATTTGCATTCATAGTTTAGATATCTATTCATTTGCACTAGTTTTATGGGTTAATAATCTTTTCAGATTCTAACTCAAGCACATGCAAGTAACATGCAACAACATGCAAGCGACATGCAACAACATGCAAGTACATGCAAGCTTTCATGAACTCATGCAAGCAATATTCCAATTCATGCATCTCTAACACTTTAGTTAACTCCAACATTATATCCATGCAAGGTGTCTCAAAATTATCCACTCATGTATGTAAAAAAGCACAACTCCAAGTCTAAATGTAAGTCCCCATCAAAAGGGGACACCCAAGTTTAACTCCCACTTATTAGGAGTTATCAAACTCTCAAAATAAACTTACGAGAAGTCAACAAAGTCTTCATGGCCCCCACTCTAAAAATGGAAGCCCAAGTTTGCCCTTATCAATTAGGAATTGATTGCAAAAGTCAAAGTGATATATTAATAAATAACTAATCCCTCAAATTCCTTTCGTGTTGGGGAACACATTCCAAGAACTTTGGAGACAAATGAATTGGTTAGAATTGCATGTTAATGGCAACTTATCCCAACACAAACCAATGGAGCTTTGATGCCCCTTGCTTCCATGTCAAATCCTTTGCAAGTGCCACCCCTTAGTATTATGCCTCCCAAAGGGAATGGTCACATAGTACCACATCCTGGACATGTACCCTTGAAGGCCGGTGCAAATGGAAATGGTCACTCCTCATTCTTTCAACCTAGTCAGGATAATGTGGTAGCCAAGGTATAGGAAGAAAAAGAAGATAGTAAGGAAATAGCTGCTCAACTAAAGAAGTTGACCACTGAAGTAACACACTTGAGAAATTAGAGATTCTATTCCTAGTCTAATTCACAGAAGCAATAGAATAGGGGATATCTTGATAGAGGATATGATAATGAAAAATCTAGATATATTGATAGGGGATACAACAATGACAGGAGTTTCAATAATAACAACAATGCTACTAGACCTCCTAGAGTCTGGAACACTAGACCTAATAACAGATCCCTACCTTCACCTCTGGACAATCATCCACCTCCCGAACCAAAACATACCACAAGAGTCAATTTAGCAGAAGCTACACTCAACAATTGGTCTAGGATACATAACACCAGTGCACATGTTGAGTTGGACTATCCATAGTTCAAGATTACAGCGAGTATCTTTCAAGCAGAAGTACAAAACAATGCAGGGGAGGTTTCTTTCCCTGAACGTAATGAGATAGTACCCTTGGGGTATGAATCTGCTATGGTTCTTGAGAGTTCTATAAATCACCAACAACAGATGGATATGATACATGAGAATTACACATTAGCATGTGAAGAGTCAGCCATGGCATTTGAGACACATGTCTTCCCATTTGAAGATGAAAATGAGCTAGAGCAAGAGACTGAAAAAGGTCCATGCTTATCAGTAGTATCAAGGAGGCCACAACTACAATTTGAGGAGTAATAAGAATCATCCTACTAGTCCCCTGACTAGTTCTATTACTCCAAATAACTTCAATACTCATCTAGACCCCAAGACCAGCAACAATCCTAGGCCTCCAAGGGTAAATCAACAACATTTTGCATCATCTGCAACGGTGGCAAAAGGTATGAATCAGCTAACTGAGTCTAATAAACTAGTTGCATATCTTGTTGATGAGATGAAAAAGATTAAAATCAGTTTATCCTTGTCTGAATTACTCAAGACTCTTGTCATTAAGAAGGCTTTCCTTAAGTCCATACAAGAGTCTGTAGTAAAAGATGACATCCCTAGTAACACCCATGGTAAATATCCTACACCTAGGGATATTGGCTTTAAACCTAAGGAGAAAGCTTCAGTACATATTGCAAATGGAGCCCAGGTAGCCCTATATAAAGAGAAGTCTGAGTCACCTCCATTTCTCCTTACACTTAGGATTTTTGGAAAGAATTTGCATAATTTCCTTGTAGATTCAGGTGCTTCTACAAATGTCATGCCCTTATCCATATGCAACACATTAGGACTCTCTCCTGCCAAGTCACTCAAGAAAGTTACCCAATTAGATAAATCTAAAGTCAACATTGTAGGGGAACTGACTCATATCCACATGCAGCTGGCATCTAACCCTAGGGTGCAACATTACATAGATATTCAAGTAGTGGATATTCTTGATACATATGGCATGCTTTTGAGTAGGGATTGGTCAAAAAACCTCAATGGCTACATGGCCACTAGTTTTTCTCTTATGTGGTTGTCATGGAGGGGTATTCCCAACCAGGTTCACATAAAGGCAGAGCCTAGGATGAAACACATGATTACAAAATACCATCAGAACAATGAGGTATTGTATCTGGAGGTAGAACTAGGAATATACACTCTGAAGCCTCAAATAGTCAGGATAGAGGAAGTGTTAATGTGCATACAAATGATAAGAAAGAAGAAGTCATGCCAGGGACAAGATTGATGATAGAATCTGATCACAATTCATCAGACAAGGGTGAAGGCGACTATTTCCATGAATTTGAGAAGAATTTATCTAAAGAAATTCAGAGACGCAAGCTGATAGGAACATCTGCTAAGGATTTCGTAATGAAAGGATGGTGCAGATTACATGAAGAAGCACATTTAGAAAGTACATGTGGTTTATGGCTTGACATAGTGGAAAAGATGGAAAGGATATACTTGAAAGGAAAATAGTTTTTGCCAGAGGTAAATAAAAGGTCAAATACAGATGATAGTAACCACTTGTTACTTCATTCGGATGTAGGTAAACATGACCAAAAATCAGAAGAAACAGAAGGAAAAGCTGCAACATCTCCAGATGAAGTATGTCATGATAGTAAGTCTATGAAAGTGAATGATATTTAGGAAGTTGATAATCAGAAAGAGGAATATCCAGATGTTTCAGTTTCTCAGAAACATCCAAATGTTGTTAGACATGAATAATCAAGAATAAAATTCATATCCACAAGAAGCGTTGCACATGCTAAGAGAAAAAAGGAAGGTCCAGATAAACCTTCAATAAAAGATAAGCTGTGGACACTGAGGTTTGATGGTTCCAAATCAAAGCAAGGAGCTAGAACAGGAGTGGATCTCATTAATCCACAAGGAAAGTTGTTCCTAGTAGCGTATAGACTGCAATTCCCATGCACAAACAACATGGAAAAATATGAAGCCATGATCCATGGCCTGTTGTTTACCTTGAAGAAGAAAGTAAGGATCCTCCATGTCCTTGGAGATTCAAAGTTAGTAGTAAAACAAGTGAGAGGCATATACTCATGCAACTACAAGAGATTATCTAGCTATAGACATAGAGTCTGGGACCTGATAGAGAGCTTTGATGCCTTCAATATCACCCACGTCCTCAGAGAATTCAATCAGCATGCGAATGCTCTAGCATAGGTTGCTGGTACACTTGATCCTTTATCCATATCAAGGATAAAAAGATTCTTAGTCAAGCTGGTATCCATACCATCTATTCCAGATAATGTCACAAATTTCTAGGTATTTGATGATGACCAACATATCTTAGATTTTATTGCTAACAGAGATGTGTTTGAGGCACAGATAGTTGATGAAATTAATCTAGAGGATCACATATGGAGTGAAGAAGAGATAATTGATTTACCAAGAAACAAGATTCCAAAAGTAATGGTTGAACTAGAGAGAGCCTTTTATCTAGATAGTATGATTAAATAGAAAGACCTGCCTAAAACAAATAGAGGTGAAGACAAAAGAAATGTCCTGATAAGCAAGGTATGCATTGCAAAAGAAAGAGAAGGAATAGCCCAAGCTCTAAAAGATTACATTCATGTCATAGCATGGACCTATGATGATTTGAAGACCTATGATACGTCAACCATAACTCATACAATCCCCTTGAAACAAGATGCTAAGCCATTCAGGAAGAAACAGAGGCCAATGAATGCATTGCTGGAACCTTTCATATTTGAGGAGGTCAAGAAATTATTGGCTACCAGAATCATCTTCCCAGTCAGCCACTCCACTTGGGTCGCCAATTTGGTTCCTATATGTAAGAAGAATGGAGACATACGCCTATCCGTAGATTTTAGAAATTTAAACAGGGCATCTAAGAAAGATAACTATCCTTTGTCTTCTCTAGATGAAGTCCTCCAAATGGTGAATGGAACATGAATGATGTCCTTCTTGGACAAATTCTTAGGTTACAACCAAGTGATGGTTGAAAAAAATGATAGTTTGAAAACTGCCTTCACCATCAAGTGGGGAATTTTTGCCTATATGTGCATGCCTTTTGGCTTAAACAATGCTAGTGCTACTTTCCAGTGAGCCATGGACATTGCCTTCAAAGGAATGGTAGTCAATGTATTGTGATTTACATGGATGATCTAATAGTGTTTTCAAAACAAAGATGAGATTACATTGAATATCTAAGAAAAGTGTTGAAGAAGTGAGAACAATATGGGATATCCCTGAATCCAAAGAAGTGTATCTTTGGAGTGACCATAGGAAAGTTTCTAGGTCATGTCATATCAGAAAATGAAATAACAATAGACACTGATAGAGTGAATTCAATCATGAAGCTTCAGCTCCTAGCAAGCAAGAAGGAATTAAAGTCCTATTTCGGTAAGATTAACTTTGTCAGAAAATTCATCATTGGATTTGCTAAAATAGTGTGACCTTCGAATGCTATGATGAAGAAGGATGTTAAAATTGAGTGGACTCAAGAGGAAAAAGCATCCTTTGAGGATATTCAGAAAGCAATTGTAGATGCTCCAATGTTGATCATCCCTAACTAGAGCAAAGATTTTTACATATATTCCTTTGTATTTGACCATACTGGTGCAGCTATTCTAACTCAGAGGAGTGAGATGAAAGAAGAAAAACCAATAACATTTATGAGTACTCCATTTAGAGATGTTGAACTAAGGTACATGGATGTAGAAAGACATGCTCTTGTCTTAGTCAGAGTAGTGAAGAAGTTTAGACACTATATCCTGAGGAGTAAAGTTATTACAGTAGTTCCTAATTTGGCAGTGAAAATGTTGTTAATGAAAAGTGAACCAGGGGAAAAAAGAGCTAAGTGGATCACTATATTGCAGGAGTATGTCATGGACATCACGCCCATGAAATTAGTCAGAGGATAGGCACTGGGTTAGATGATAGTAGAAACAGATCCTAACCTGATCAGTCAACAGTATGTAGTAGATTCTGATCTACAAGATGACTGGTATTCAAAGATAAGACATGTTTTGATTACAGGAAGATGTCCACCTAATATGCAAGCATCTAATAGGAGAGCTCTAAGAATCAAGGCTCAAAAGTACATGATCAAAGGAGGAGTTCTATTTAAGAGGAATTATGAGGGGATTTACCTCATATGTCTAGACAAGAAAAAAGTAGCTAAGTTCCTTCTTGAGTTTCATGACAAGTTTGGTACTGCCCATGGATCCCATCTAGCTACCACACATGCTATTTTAAGGGCTAGGTATTATTGGCCCACCATTTTCAAAGACACAACTGAACACATCAAGTTATACCATATATGCCAAATAGCTTCCAACAAAGAGAAATATGCACCTCAACCTTTGTAGCCTATGATGGAGATGCATCCCTTTGCACAATGGGGCATGGAATTCATTGGACCTATTAATCCCCCATCCTTTGTTGTACACAGGTATGTGCTAACAATTACTGATTACTGTACCAGGTGGACAAAGGCCATTAACAGCAAGACATGTACATCAAATGATGAGATCAGGTTCTTGGAGATAAACATCATCATGAGGTTTGGAGTTCCCTATGCTTTAGTTTTTGATAATGGCCTTGCATTCACATCTTTGAAATTTTCCAGTTGGGCATTTGATCATGGCATAATTTTAAAATTTTCATCAAGCTATTGTCCCCAGGGTAATGGTTTAGCAGAGTCAACTAACAAAAAAATGTCGAATATCATCAAGAAATTAGTAGAAAAGAACCCAAGAGAATGGAATACCCTACTCAAGTATGCCTTATGGGTGGATATAACAAGAGTTAAGGCAACCCTAGGCAACTCTCCCTATCAATTGGTATATGGGGTGGATCTTATCCTGTCCGTTAATATGAAAATCCCAACTCTGCAGTTTTCCCAAGAATACATAGGTATGGGAAATAAAATGGAAGTCAGATTTTTGCAATTGTTGCATCTAGAAGAGAAAAGAGAGTGCAATAGATCATTTTTCCAAACATCAGGCCATGTCAAACACTGGTTTGACAAGACGGCCAAAGCCAAAGCATTTAGAATTTTAGATCTAGTGCTATCCTAGGACAAAGCCCATGAAAATAAAGGTGACCATGGTAAATTTGACAAACTATGGACTAGTCCCTTTCAAATTGCTGAAATACTAGGTGACGATACCTATAGGCTTAAAACCCTAACTGGTGAGGATATCCCATTGCTTGTCAATGGACAGTTTCTCAAGCATTATTTCAAAGCCTAAGTAGGGAAAGGTCAAAACCATGTATATTATGTACAGTTGTTTGTATAGCTTACTTTATTTGTTTTGTTTTTGTTTGCTTGTTGAGTTCTTGTTTTGGTTAGGTAATGTGGAGCATCTTTCACTTTAGAAAACAATAAAATTTTTAGAATTCGAGAAAGAATTACAAATTCCCACATAGGTTGTAATTCCTGTCAGTTTAAGTACCTTTGATCTTGTCTGTGGAAATCATATTCATCAATAGTAACTCTTGTTGTTCAAGGAAATCATCACATGAATACACCTAACAGCCTTGGATTAGTTGAAATTACTAGTGTTTGTGTTAAGTGAAAAAACTAAAGGCTTGCCCTTGCTACATTGCAATTCTCAGCCTAAACAAGTGTCTACACCTTGCAAATGAGCTTACAAGATCATATCTTATCAATATTGAAAATAGAAAAGAAAATATTGAAAATCCAAAGAAAATAAATTCTTTAGGTCATCCAAGTAACTCTACTGGGGCTATGGACACCTGACTAACAATGGGCCTCTACTTGGGAGAATTGCAAAGATAACCTTGTTGGGACTATGGACGCCTGACTGGAAGTAAGGCTATATCCAAGTTTGTCTTAGAGGGTTAAATCCAATCATGTAGCTTAACACTAACTACTATTATTTTCAACCTTTCTTAAATAATAAGGAAATAAATCAAATGCACACACCTGAATTCCTTCTCATCATAATGTTTTATTAATGAATATCATTTAGAAAGGTTAGGATGCTTATGTTTGATTAGAGTTGGAACTTTATGTCCTAATTTGTCCTCCTCTCTTGAATTGATTGGAATTTGGTGGTTTTCTTTGGTGGCAAGTTGTGTGGTTACACAACCCGTCCCATTTTACCCTGGCAAAACAAGGACCCAACTTTTTCTTGCTTTGTTTGGCTTGTTTTGCTTCCCTTTGTTTTGGGCAGTATGGTAAAAGCATTGTCAATTAGTATGTTAGTATCTTGTCCTAGGCATATCCGGATCTTGAATCATGGATCCAAATTTTCAAAATATGAATTTCCCCTCATGAAGCCTACCAATAGATAGGGAATGAAAATCTAAGAAAGTTTGCCTTTTGGATCATGTTGAAATTCCTTAAAACAAAGAAGTTATGCCCAATCAAAGTTTAATCAACTAGTCATATGGATGTTCACATTGTCTCAATATCCATACATTCACTAATGTCCTGATCAAAGAAATTGGTAAGCAAAAAGTAATGTCCTGACATTTGCAAATGTGCACACATCAAATTCAACCCATTATGCAACAGAGCCATCATATACATGGATATTAGTGGATATGGATATTCAATCTTAACATCCATACATTAACTTAATGTCCATACTTTCCTTAATATCCATACTCATTCTAATGTGTCAACCTTTGTAATATCCTGATGACGTGTCCTATTTGACTTTTCAAATGGACATTAGACTATGAACATTTTGCTTAGACACTTAACATCTAGACATTCCTTCAACATCCGGATGATGTCATATGATCTCATTTTAAAAGGAATGTTATAAAATGATGACATCATCTAGACATCAAGAGCACATGATATTTCACAAATCTTAATATCCAGACATTCACTAATGTCCAGACCTTCCTTAATACCCCGATGATGTCACTTCTCAACATAATTAAGGAATCACTCTAAAAGGATGACGACATCTAGACATTTTAAACCTAGGGATATTTCATGAATTCTAATGACTAGATATTTCTTACTATCCATATCCATATTTCCTGCGAACCAAAATTGTGACCTCCTATAGACCAATCAAATGATGCCACATGGCATGTAGTTGAGCATGTGGTTGGCTTTTCAACATGGACATTTTAATTTCTGGACATTTAAAGATAAAAGATAAATGCCTTTGGATTTTAACATTCTGATACCCATCCTTGCGTCAACGTTGACCAAAGGACTTCATGACGTCATATGGATATGCATATGGATATTTCAAAAAGTAAGCACATTGCTTAAGTATCCAGACATATGTCCATATCCAGACCTTGCAATTAATGCCATGCAAGTGGGTCATTGGCCATTCAAAATTTCAAATTAGAATATGCCACCTGTAATGATATCTCAAGACCCTTAACCAGATGTCCCTAACTGATGAAATTTAGCATCTATTATGTCATAATTCCTTGATTTTAATGCATAAAAGGGTAAATTTGATCATTTTTACACTTACCTAAGCACTTAGAAGAAAATTACAGAGCTCTGACAATTATTATAGCAATTGTTATAGAGATCATGATCTTGAATGGAACGGTGTGAATAGAAAATGGATAATGGTGAGCAGTAATTACATAGTGAAAGGGCATATCCAGATAATTAAATTAGGTTTAATGCTCCAAAAATAGGTATATAATGGTAAAACCCTACTTTTTTCATTTATTGCAATGCAGAAAAAGGTAAAACCAGATGCCTAGGGTAATGTTAGCTACATATGCACATAATTATGCCTGGTAAAGCTAAAAATGTCGAGATATCCAGGAAATAGATTGTAGAAGTAATGTTTGAAACTTAGGTTAAGATATGCATATATGTAATTGCAGGACACAATGTAAGAAAGAAAGAGTCAAAATGAGGCAAAGTTCAGGAACTTTATGTTCCAATCTCTAGGGCCCTCAGGGTTTCGCTTTGGAAAGGTAGGCAACACTTATGCTGGCAACACTGATGTAGATGAATGGATGGCCAAATCAATAAAAGGAAGTGGACATCCTATCTTGCAAAGCATCTACAATTCTAGGATGTGGAATGCAGGAGGATTTTCCTATGTAGCAAAAGCCATAGAATTGGTTGTGGCATGTGCAGAAAACTATAACCCTAAGAATAGGAGGGTAAAGAAGGATGGTAGGGTCTATACAAATTTCTCCATTAGAGACATCACCGAGGCATTCTAGTTACCTATAGGTCCACATCTATTCAAGATTAATATAGAGATCTCTGAGAACTAGTATAAAAGCAATAAAATAGACTATAGAAAAATCATGTTCACATGTTGGAGGGCCACAAATAGTAAAGTCAAAGCAGTGGCCAAGATGCCCCATCATCTCTACAAATTTGACTTCACCCTAGAAGTACAATATATGATAGTGACGTCGAGTTGGATGATAGGAAAATTTGATTCAAGAAATTTTGAGCCATGGGTGTATGTGATGCAGAGGCATCAACAGACTAAAACCTTGACATACAGCATGTATGCCTAAAACCCATCATCATCATCATATTTTCCTTAACACTGTCAGCATCATCATATTTTCTCTGCCGACCGATATCCTCCTGCAGACAAACCTTCACCCTTTCGCCTGTCAGCAGCATCATCATATCCGGCTATCGGCAGCATCATCATATTCGGCAAGCGCGATCATCCTCCTGACGATCACTGTTCATCTTACCGCCAACCTCTATCTTCATCATCATGATGTTCAACATCATGTTCATCGACAGGATATAAAACATCCGGTTCCTCCCATATATCCTGATGACGACAACCTCTTGCACCTTTCCTTCGATGCTTACGTCACCCTGATATCCTGATGACGATGACGTCACATGCAGCTCCTTCAATATCCTGCTGCCCGATATCCTGATGACGATTATCCTGATGACGATGACGTCACATGCAGTTCCTTCAATATCCTGCTGTCGGCCAAACTTAACATTATCGGCCCGCGATGGTTTTATCAACCCGATCTTCTACCTTATGCCGATACGCTCCTCCTCGGCAACACCTGATGATGATCACCCCGAAACGCATTCACCTTATGCAAATGATTGCATCATGCTCATCTCCACTTACTCGGATGACACCCGAAGTAACTGCAGGATATACACAGAAATATCCTGATGATGCCGTTGCGATGGATTTTCCAACCTTAGTGAATTTCGATCCGCCGAACCTCCTAAGGTGACCCAATCTACTTCCTGGACAACTTTCCAGACTTGAACTACCAACACGACCTAGCACATACCCATGCTAGGGTTCTCAACACCTTTCGACGACGATCCCGCACACCTGCATGCAAACAAACACAAAATGCAAACTAAATCCTAACCTACTGTACATAGCCATTCCACCGATTCGACGAATCAACGGGTGGAATGGATCAGCGAATCCATGAAACCACCAGAACCGCAAGTCGATCACACAATGGAATCCAAATAGAGAATTGACACAACAAGATCTCTTTATTGATTTCAAAAGATGCAATACAATGCTCAGTCTTTCCCTCTGCCTCACTCTCTGCAAAGTCTGATCGATGATCGATGATATCCAATACCAACCGATCCTACTACATAAATAGGATCTCCTGCGAGTACTACCACTCGACTCCAAGCGGCTGGGAAATCTCTCCAGGCGGCTGGGAGATCCAACCGGACATACAGCATAACAGCTGTCCTAACAACCTAGCTAAAAATAGTAAAGTATGGTCAACATGACCTTATTACATGCATTGGTCTTATAAGACCTTCTTGGAAACATTAACAAGACTCAAAACAAACTAACTGCCTCATGGAGGCCAGCTGTCAGGTAGGTGCTCCTGCACCATACTCCCCAACAGAAAAGAACTCATGTCCCATGAGTTTGGATGTGGAAGTCCTCCACCGTTACACTTTGCCTTTGCAGTGTCTTGACTTGTTCCAGCTTTATCCTCTGCGGGCTCTTGGCTGCTCCAAGACTTCTGAACTGTAACTTGCTGTCGTGCAAGTAAATCCTCATGCCTGTTAATGTAGGCCCTTCTCTCACATACCTTGTGTTTGTCAGGTTGTCTGACCAGAACCTCTGTCTGAACTGCCTCTTGAACTTCTGCAATGTTCAACTCTGTCTTTCTTTCAACCTTTATAGGACAAACAATAGTCCCAACTATGACAACATCCTTGTCATTCCTCTCAACTGGTGGTTGTTTGCAAACCTGTTTCTGCACCTGCTGCTGACCTCTGTCAGTCACAACTGAAACTTTCTTCAACCTGTTGTCCTTAACAACTCCTTTCCCTGCAGTGTCCTCAACTGCCTTTATGCCTGCTCCTATAGGCATCTGCACAAACTCCTTTTTTCCCACTAAAATGATTTGGGCTGCCCCCTGTGCTGCAGCATCTTCCTGTAATGGCATCAACCTAATAGTCTTCCCATCTTTCTTGATGGTGTAGGTATTAGCATACCCATCATACAGTACCCTCCTATCAAATTGCCATGGTCTACCCAACAGTAGGTGACAACATTCCATGGGCAAAATGTCACACAAAACTCTATCATGATATGCTCCAATCTGAAAATCCACATATGCCTGTTCATAGACAAAAAGTGATTGACTATCACTCACCCAAGATGCCTTGTAAGGGTGATGGTGTGGAATCCTTTCCAAATACAGTTTATCCACCATTTCCTGAGATACCATGTTGTCTGTTGAACCAGTATCAATGACAACCTTACATACCTTACCTTTGCTCTTGCATGTGGTCTTGAAAAGAGCTCTTCTTTGCATCATATCCTTTGATGTCTGCAAACTAATTCTCCTTAGCATCAATGCTTCTCCCTCCTCAGGATATCCATAACCGTCAGGAACTCTATCTCCTTGATAAGTGTTTGAACTTTGCACACTTTGCTCTACTTTCTCTTCTTGCACAAGTTGTACTCTCTTGTCATTCGTTCTATCATTTCTGGATGATGAACCTTTGTTTTCTGGACATTTGAAAAATGGATGACCAAACTCACCACAGGTGTAACACTTTCCTGAAAATGTAGTAGAACCTCTACCACTTCCAAATCTGCCTCTATTACCTTTCCATCCACCTCTGAAATCAGACTGTCCCTGTCCTTTACCAGTGTCTTCTTGACCCTCATTGGTTTGCCTTGTTGTAGGGGCTAATCCTCTTCCCCTCATATTGCTGCCTCTTCCTCTCATGGACTTATCTTGTCCCCTATTCATCTTTTCTTCAATCCTGATTGCCATTTGGTAACAATCCTCCACACTCTTAGGGTTAGCTAAAACTAACTCATCCTATATGTTCAATCTCAAACCAGCCAAGTACCTAGCCACCTTTTCTACCTCATTCTCATGATGACCAGATCTCATACTCAATTTATAAAACTCCTTAGTATATGCCTTCACATCCATTTCCTTCTGCCTTAAAAATTGCAGCTTCTTAAACATCTAAATCTCATAATCCCTAGGCAAGAATTTACCTTTTATCCTTGCTACCATTTTATCCCATGAAGTGATCTTTGACTTTCCTTGTTTCCTTCTCTCGGATTGTACATAATCCCACCATACCAAAGCATGACCTCCTAACTTGGTCTTTGCAATCTTTACCTTCTGATCCTCAGCAACATCTTCACATTCAAAGTGATTATCAAGTGCAGCAATCCAATCCAGTAACTCATCTTCATTCAAACTTCCATTATACTTGGAAACATCAACCTTTACCTTAGGTTTATCACTCTGCACTGCCTTTAACAGTTTTGCAAATCTCTGGTCTTCAGCATCCAGATCTTCAGCTACCTCTTCATACTCTTCAATAGTATCTTCATCTTCTTCAGACTCACTGTCTTCCACTTCCCTCTTTTTGTTCTTTTCCAGGGCTACAAGCCTGGCTTGAAGTGCTTCAGCAAGCTCCTTCATCTTCCTCATCTCTCTGGCATGTTTTTCCTTCATCTCCTGCAATTCCCTTGCAGTACCACTACCTTTCGGAGGCATTTTGTCAACCTCTCACTCCTCTACCTCTGTCCTTTCAGTGACAGAATCAACTCTATCTCTGCCCTTTCGGTGACAGAACCAACACACAACAGCCCAGACCTTTTGCTGAGCTCTAATACCACTATGATGCAGAGGCATCAACAGACTAAAACCTTGACATACAGCATGTATGCCTAAAACCCATCATCATCATCATATTTTCCTTAACACTGTCAGCATCATCATATTTTCTCTGCCGACCGATATCCTCCTGCAGACAAACCTTCGCCCTTTCGCCTGTCAGTAGCATCATCATATCCAGCTATCAGCAGCATCATCATATTCGGCAAGCGCGATCATCCTCCTGACGATCACTGTTCATCTTACCGCCAACCTCTATCTTCATCATCATGATGTTCAACATCATGTTCATCGGCAGGATATAAAACATCCGGTTCCTCCCATATATCCTGATGACAACAACCTCTTGCACCTTTCCTTCGATGCTTACGTCACCCCGATATCCTGATGACGATGATGTCACATGCAGCTCCTTCAATATCCTGCTGCCCGATATCCTGATGACGATTATCCTGATGACGATGACGTCACATGCAGTTCCTTCAATATCCTGCTGTCGGCCAAACTTAACATTATCGGCCCGTGATGGTTTTATCAACCTGATCTTCTACCTTATGCCGATACGCTCCTCCTCGGCAACACCTAATGATGATCACCCCGAAACGCATTCACCTTATGCAAACGATTGCATCATGCTCATCTCCACTTACTCGGATGACACCTGAAGTAACTGCAGGATATACACAGAAATATCCTGATGATGCCGTTGCGATGGATTTTCCAACCTTAGCAAATTTTGATCCGCCGAACCTCCTAAGGTGACCCGATCTACTTCCTGGACAACTTTCCAGACTCGAACTACCAGCACGACCTAGCACATACCCATGCTAGGGTTCTCAACACCTTTCGACGACGATCCCGCACACCTGCATGCAAACAAACACAAAATGCAAACTAAATCCTAACCTACTGTACATAGCCATTCCACCGATTCGATGAATCAACCGGTGGAATGGATCAGCGAATCCATGAAACCACCAGAACCGCAAGTCAATCACACAATGGAATCCAAACAGAGAATTGACACAACAGGATCTCTTTATTGATTTCAAAAGATGCAATACAATGCTCAGTCTTTCCCTCTGCCTCACTCTCTGCAAAGTCTGATCGATGATCGATGATATCCAATACCAACCGATCCTACTACATAAATAGGATCTCCTGCGAGTACTACCACTTGACTCCAAGCGGCTGGGAAATCTCTCCAGGCGGCTGGGAGATCCAACCGGACATACAGCATAACAGCTGTCCTAACAACCTAGCTAAAAATAGTAAAGTATGGTCAACATGACCTTATTACATGCATTGGTCTTATAAGACCTTCTTGGAAACATTAACAAGACTCAAAACAAACTAACTGCCTCATGGAGGCCAGCTGTCAGGTAGGTGCTCCTGCACCAGTATGGGCTCATCAAGATGGTGGAGAGAATTGACACCAAGATATAATGGTCATCCTTGATTAGTGATAGCCTAGACGAGAATATGAAGAGATTTGGAGGCAAAGTATGCCTATTTTATATGTCATCATATGTTGTATATGCATGTGCAGAATAATCTACATTCTCTTGTCTACAAGTAGTGGGCAGAGTAGGAAGGAACCCAGGAAATAAAACAATATGGGATCATTATCCCCAGTTAGCAAGGAAGGCCTCTACTCAGAATTATAGAAGGGTGAATGACTGTTTCATTATGCACTTAGTCAGGCTGATGGAGAATGCCTGAGCTAAAAGGTTGAGCAATGAAGCTCAAGAGGTGATCACAAGAAATGGAACATGGTTCATCCAGTTCCCAACTTTCACATACATCATAATGGAGGTATTTGAGGGGCAACCTTTCATGTTGCCCAGGTATCCTACAGATAAGGTTTAGTTATTGGAATTAACCAAACATATAATACCTTCATATGAGGCCTATGTGAAGCATGGAAAAGGTAGTGTCAGGTTCCCCATGTTTCTAGGGTTGTATGTGTGTGCATCAATAGATGGTGCAAAGCATTCAAAAGTAGAGTTGCATATGCTCCATTTGCAACCATTTTCCTTATCCATATACTATGATCCATACCACTGGATGGAGAGGTATGTGAACAAAAAGCTGAAGCATGAGATACATCTGGAGAATTATTGGGTAGAATTCCTAGATGAAGTGGAAGTCAGGAAGAGAAATTATAAAAGACTGACACTAAATCAAATCAAAACCATAGGGTGCTTTGACATCCCTCAACAACTTAATTTAGATGATGGTAAGTTACTGGATAAAGAATATGAAGAGAAACAAGTATATAAGGAAAACCTCTCCCCTCCAGACTAGAGTCAACCTAAGTTCAATTCCATTGACATCATCACAGCTAAGGTTATGGGCCTTACGAAGAAATGGGTGGACCAGAGGTTAGCTACAATAAAGGAAAAAGGAGTTGCAGTTACAGTGGAGAACAAGAGGAAGAGATGGGACAAAGGTGATTCTAAGTTTGATGACCATTTGATTAAGAAAAGACAAACCATGGAGGCCAAGCTGGCCAAACCAGGATCAACAAAAGCTGGTGAAGAGTTCACCATAGGTGGCATCACAATTGCCATAGTACCATCACCTCCCAGGAATGTACCCATCCCAACCATCATCATCACCAGACGACAGGTGAATGAGCCTAAAGATGCACATTAGGATATGGTAGAAGAGGAAACAACAATAAAGAAGGGTGAGGATGTCTTAAAGGGTGCTAACATCCCAAAGCAAAAGAGAGGACAAGCACCTATAATGACAAGATCAATTAGTAAATAATCAGGTGTCCTACTCAAAGAGTAAGAAAGTGAAGAGCTCTTCAAAATGGAGAAAATGTTTGCTAGGCAACAACCTACCACATAAAGAGTTGCAACAACAATGGTGCTAAAGGATAGGGAGACAGTATCGTAGGAATTTTAGTACAATGTCCCCATCCCCACCATAGTTAAATTCAAGGAAGAATCAACCAAGGAAGCAAGAGAAGAAGAAAAGAAGAAGGTGGATCAGCCCTTGGCACTGAATAAAACTATAGACTTAACAAATGATGATGTGACAAAGGATGTGGCATCAAATCCCATTGAAAACTTGTTGAGGCACACAATCCTGACACCTCAAGGCACACCACAAGAACCAAAGAACACCAGAGAGGAAGATGAATTTGAAGATTGAGAGATAGTGGTGCAAAATATTGGTCTGGACATGTTTGTGGGCACGGTTACAAGCCCAAAGTTTATTGATTTATCATACAATGGGGATTACAATGAAGATAAGGATGAAACTATGGATAATGTGCAAAATGAAGATAATACAACTCAAGACATGGACATCCAAATAGATCCTCCTGAGAAAAATGTACAAGTGAAGAGGTACATGCTAAGGTAAGTGAAAAAGAACATCAAATGCATACATCCGAACAAGGATGTCTAGAAGCAGTGTCCAGACCAAAGGGTCCAAAGGACAAAGAAGAAGCCACATCCAGATATGAAGGTCCAAAGGATAAAAGTGGTGAAGGAGAAATAAAAGGAACAGAAATAGAGCATGATATACATGCAGATGTTCCAAATAGAGTCTTTGAGGGGAATAAAATGTGAACAAAGATGACCCCAAGATCCCAGAATAACAAGATACATAGGATCTAGATATGGGAGTACAGGATAATACCCCTGGAAATAATGGTAAGAAAGGTGAGGATGTCCAGACGAATGTGCCTGGTGATCAGGACATGGCATCTAATGATGTTGCATAGGATCAAGATCAACAACATGTGAATCCAAAGGTTCAAAAGGATAAAGTCGATGTAGATGTACATGATGCTCACATTGAGTAGACAGGCCAGCAAGGACCCATATCTAGTGCACCATATTGGTTAGCACATGAGGTAAGTCAATCTCTAGCTCCTGATGCTTCTAATCTTCATATTTCATCATTATTTTATCTTGAGGATAGTGCAATTGGTTGTTCCTACAATTGATAAGAATAAAGGGGAAATAAGTGCCAATGGATCTTAGGTGACTACCATAGGCCTAGCACACACAAATGCAGATCAACACATACAAGAATTAAGAGAAAGTACAGATGCAATAGTTGTTAGGATTACAAAGGCAAAGGCCAAGAATAAGAAGTATAAAGGGAAAATTGCCCAACTTCAAGCCTTCATAAAAGGGTTGGTTGCACCTATAAATGTCCCCATCACAACCACTACACCTCTAGAATTGGTATCTCAACAAGAGATAACAAGATTGAATGTCTTGAAGTATCAAGCACATGTGATGAACAATTGGTTCACTAAATTCCTAAAAGAAGGAGAAGTAATAAAGACCTCATTGTCCAATTGGGACATGTTGAGCCATTTGAAAGGAAAAGCAGATAAAGTGAAGGAGGTTGGCCAATTATTGATTATGAGTAGTCAGGACTGATGAAGGTAAATTGTCATTGATGTCAAAAGGTGTTGCAGGTTCACAAGGTGTTGATATTGATCATACGGGAATTCACATGAGTCATATGCATGATATATGTTCGTGTTCAAGTGATGATGATGTAGGATTGTTGTTACAAATCAGGAGATCTTCTTTGTACACATTGCAGATTGATAGGAGCAGTTTGTTTATTCACACTCAAGATACATTGTTGTGTTCTTTGGGATGTCATTGTTCTTGCAGATAGAATATCATTTCTACATGCTCTCAGTAAGTTTGATAATGTTTAAGTTAGCATGGACGGTTTGATGATAGTAATTGGATGGTTGATGTTTAGGTTGATATGTTGCTTCATGACTAAGTCAGGAAATGCTAATTTTTTTGTGTTGGCCAGAGGATCTATGTTGTGTGGAGTTGATTATCATCTTCCTTCATGTTATGATCAGCTTCTTGCTTCACATGAAAGAGTTCAAATGCTTAGAAGAGATGAAGAAGTTGAAGAGTTTTGAGATGAAGATAATGAAAAAAAAAATAAAGGAGATGAATTTGTTATCAGATGGAAGAGGAATATGAAGGATTTTGAAGAAGATTTATATGATTTATTTTTGCAGGTTCTAGATTGAGGTGCGTGTGTCATTGTGTATGTGAGATCATGTTTTGACAAAGAGAAGAAGATGAGCTGAGAGATGAAGAGTTTGCAAATATAATTAGATGATTGGAAATGTGATCACAAAGATGGTGCAGGAATTATCACAGAAAGAATTTGTTTTTATGATTTGTTTCTTTTGCACAGATTGAAGAATATAATTTTTTAGTGAATTTGTTGTGAAAGATAAAGGGGAGGTATAAGGTTTTGCACTTGATTGAAATAGGGTAATCCCCTGATAAGATTTGTATGTGGACCCAAAGTGTTTGTAAAAATGTAAATGAGACTTTCTATATGCCAGTGAGGCTTGTAGGTTAGTGAGACCTTACATTTGTTAGTGAGACACATATTGTAGCCAGTGAGGCTTGCCTGGTCAGTGAGACCTTCATGTAACCATTGAGGTTTTGAATAAGCCAGTGAGGCAGTTTTAGAGTGGTTTTTATTCCCCTTGAGGGTTTTCCACTCATCATATCTTGTGTTATATTATTATGTGTCTTCATGATCTGTGTTTAATGTCCTGATTTATGCCTTCAATATTATAGTTGTGCATATGTATGTTAATGTCTTTCGCTCTCTTTATCCTATAAGTCAAAAGGTGTAAAAATTGTAAAATTTATACAACACTAATTCACCCCCCTCTCAGTGTTGTCCTAGACTCCTACAAGGACTTGACTACATTGAAGGACATGAGAAAAGCAAATAGCCATACCCTCATGACAAAGAGGATTTTGACACCTCAAACACTCCCACAGATGGATAACTAGTTTGAAGACCTAAGATTTGAGGTCAACATTTTGAAAAGATGCAGCACAAAAGTGGTTGATATCAGCATAAAGGCACATGAGCTTTTAGTAAAGGAACTAGCTATTTTGGAGGTTTTGGTGAAGTTGAAGGTAAGATTGAAAATCAAGATGAAGAGTTTGCAATCAAGTCATTTAGAGACAACTTCAAGTTAGCTGCGGAGGATCCAATTCAACATTTTTTAGAGGATACTATTGATAAAGCCATGTGCATGAAGTCCAAGATAGATACTTATAATGAAGAACTGGATAGTAGGACAAATAGGTGGATATCCTTGAAGGAGTAATTGAAAGCTTAGGAGCATGCAGCTGAGAAGGCCAAGGTGCAAAACAGAACAAAGATTGATAAAGCCCTCAGAGCATATGAGCTCATCCAAGGTATTGGATGTAGGATAACAAAAGGAGGATCCACAAAGGAGGAATCCGAAGGAGATGCTGAATAAGGAATATGAGGACCAAGTTAAAGATTCAGGGAGTATTCCAAATTTGCCAATTGTCCTCCACCAAAGATTGCCAACTGGTAATCACGTGTCACCTTTTTCTGACCTTCAAATTATCTTGATTTGATCCTAACCATTGGATCTGTGTAACCAAATCTCATCCTTTTCCTATAAAAGGATGTTGATTCTCATTTGTAAATTATTAGGATCTTAATTGAGATTGAATTTTTGAGCTAGCGAGCACTAAGTGTACATTTTGTAACTTTGTGTTTCCCCATGGTTCTTTCTCAAGACCATTTGTAAATGTGCATATTTTTGAATACTAAATGAAATGGAGATCTAGATTACAATTTAATCATAAATCTTGAGTAATCTTTGTGGGTGATATCTGGATATGTCACTGTGATTTGTTGCACTCCTTGGAGGTGCATTTGAACTAGTGCATGTTGTTGCCATTTGATTCCTTTGAGGATTAGCATCTGTTGTGAGTAGTTGTGGAATGTCCCAGTGAAGCATGGTTTGATTTCATCTCCTTTTCATGAAAGTGTCTAAATTGCATGTGGATTAGTTGTTGAAACTCACTCATTTCAAATCATTTCAATTAATCTTAGAATTTTAGCTTGTTTTCATTTCAACATTCATAAATAATCATCATAAACTACAAATAATGATAAATGATAAGCAGACACAGAACAAATATGAAGAATTAGTGTAGATAATTACATATCTTAGCATATTTGAATAGAGTAATACAATCTTAGTGAATCTCATGCAAATACTGAATAGAAATAGTGAAATACTTGTTTATTTGCATAATCTTTGAGTGAACTTGATGTAAAGAAGTAAGGATTAGTTCAAATTTGATAGAATTTTAGAAGAACTAATCAAAGTTAGAAAGATCATCATAAATAATCTTAACTGGAATGAATTACAGAAGAATTGATCAAACTTATGATAAATACACATGAATGCATGCATATCCTAGTTAAGGATTATCATATTTGATGCAATTTGTTGAGAACATGCAGAGCAGGTATATTTGGATAAGATTTCTTCAAATCAAGACGTAAGGCCCCAAAATGATTAACAACATCGAACCTCTGAGTGACTATCAGAAGGTCAAGACCTGACTAACGAAGACTTGGGATCATAAATTCATCCTGAATTTATCATATCTTTCAAGATGATAAAGGTTTGTTGTGTGAACTTTTATTCTTGTTGTTGTGACTAATAACCGCATCAATAGGTTCTAACAAATCGAAGCTAGCATGCAGGAAGGAATCTGGTACAACATGATTTATCTACCATCCCTATAACATGTGTCAAATGCATATACTGATCTAAATTATGATATGACAAAGAGTAAAATAAAACATCAAATAGTAATTAATACTAATTTTGATTGACAAGCTTTAGCCAAAACATCTTTTAAGCCACTGATTGGCAAATTGGTTAAAGGGAACCTACCCTTCTTTGTTACTCCATATTCAACACCCGTCCATGCTCAATCTCAAATACATCATACAAGAATGCAAGAATATGTTAGTTCTTTTGATTATGATACATCTTTATCTTATGGGTCCAATCATGTAGTCCATTTTTATCTTACTCAATCTGAAGCTTGTTGTCCCAAAACATCCCAAAAAACTTCACTAGAAATAAATAGCACAAGTAGGTTGTGAACCTAAATGTCTTTCTATTGGAACTGGAAGTGGGAGCTTCACTTTGACTTCGTTTAATCATTAAAAACTGATGATGTATGGATTTTGTAATGTGCTCAAGAAATCTATATTTGGCAAGTGGAGTGCATTTATGGATATTATATACCATTTCAAGGAGGCTTGCATCCACTTGACTATTATTATCCAATCCAAGGAAAAACACTAGCATGGAAACTGTATCCTGAACCCATGTTTTAAAAATATCAATTTTATAAGGAGGCTTATGATTCTGATTGCGTAGAGCACCATCTAATGTTACAGATTTGAGAAAATTATTTTTATCATTTTCACTAACTGCTTCATAAGTACTAGCAAGTTTTTCTAGGTTTATGTGGACGTTTCCACAATCTTCAACAGTAAAACCCAACACTTTGCCAAAATATTATGTATTAATGGGTAACATTATTTCCTGGCTATCTTTTCTAACAATTGCTCTTTTATTTTCATCATAATTCTGGGCACAAACCATGATAAATTCAGGGCAAGGTAAAACCTTAGGGAACATCAAGTGTCCCAATCCAACCACCCATGGTGCAGTGATACCATTAATTGATATTATATTTTTGGGTCAAATTGCACTTTAAGTACCTTATTCTTCAATGAATATCTAAGTGTTGAGCTAAGCCTAGAAAATATTACAGGGTCATAAATGTCATGGTATTCATCTATAAAACCTGGGGTTTTAAGCAGTCCGGCGTAGTCTATTTTATCTCTTTCTTTGCCTTTCCCAATATTTGGTCTGGTAGTGCTGGTAGACATGCTTGTAAACACTCAACCCTAAACCTTAAGATTGAAAAAATTGAAGTCTCAAGGACAATAGTAATAGCAATAGTAATAGGATTGAAGTATCTCTATATTTCACTTACTCAGAAAAGATGAATACAAAGATTGGCACTGAGTGACTCTGTGGCATTGCACAATTGATATTAAAATTTCTAGTGCATTGTAATCTCCTTGAGTCCTTGACCCTCTCGCTTCCAAATAGTATCAATTAAAATTTCTAAGTGCCACATGTGAACGCTGAAGTAAAGTGAGTGAAATGTGTTACATTCTCTTATAAGATATAAATTTTATTCTATTCTTGTGGAAGTTAATTTTTTAAAAGATATTAGGTATATTCTATTATATTCTTCAATACAACTACAAGTCTGTAGTTGTACTGTTGTACTCCCACTTTAAATGAAATTTAAGGATGGCATGCAAGTCTGCAGTCTAAATCAATAATTTAATACAACACGTACGTCGAGTGGTGGAATTGAAAACTATTGTATAATGTCAATCGTTGATCTTTGTAAATCTAATGGCTCTAGATTGATTCTGGGAGTTTGAGTTCACAAGTCTAGCGCTGCAGATATTTGATTCCGGAATTCAACTACATTCGTCCATCAAAACATTCATCAAATGGTGAAACATAGCGCGTTGAAGTCTAAAGCTCCCTTTATAAGTTTATATGAAGTCTGGCCCGCTTTGATGACTCATATAATAATAGTAAATTAGAAATGGTGTAAAAATAATAATAATAATAATAAGTTATTACAACTATAGTACAATGTACACTCATCTTATGCAAAATCTCAAGTATCTGGTTGCATATTAAATATAATTATATATATTATAATATAGGTTATAATAATTATTCAACCATTGATCTTTTTAAATCTAACAGCTCTAGATTGATTCTGGAGGTTTGAGTTCACAAGTCTAGCGCTTCGGACATTTTGTTTTGGAATTCAACTACAACCGTCCATTGAAACATTAATCGAACTGTGAAACATCGCAAAGTTTGAAGCTCCCTTAAACCCTTTATATGAAGTCGGGCCCACTTTGATGACTCATATAATAATAGTAAAATCAATGGCATTGTTTTAATTTGTTATACCAAGAGTGATCTAGCGGTGAGCGCATCACGTATGCTTCCAAATAGCGGCAAGTACTGAGGTTGCAACGATGCAATATGGTGACACTTGTCCAATCCAAGGAAGAAAGATTTATACTTATGGTTACAGTTCCATGTAGGTTAGGGTTATAGTCACGATTTAAATAGTGTAACTTGGTAAGCATATTTAATATTTATATATATAATATATAATAAAATTATTATTATATATATAATATAATTATTATATATATTATAAATTATAATATATATAATTTAATTATTATATTTATAATATATATCATAATTATATTATATAATAATTTTATAATATATTATTTTAATATATTATATTAGATATATAATATATAATTATTATAATATATTATATAATACATAATATCGACGGTGGTGTTTTAAGGTGCTTGACTAAAAAAGATCTAACGGTCCAGTGCACTGCGCAGCTTTAAAGTGTTGGTCCTTCGTTCGAGGTTGTGATATTGCCTTGTCATGCGATGACCATTGATTCAAGGACCAAGGTCTGGTCTTGATCGAACAGTTGATATTCAAAAGAAGTGGCCATTTGCGGCATGCAAACGTAGGCTGTCAGGTTGTGTTTAATTGATCAATTAATGAGGTGAGGACAAGAAATAACCTTCATTTTGAAGTCCATTATGCACATTGCAATTCCAGGGCTCTGAGCATATTGAAGACTTTTACAAGTTGAAGCAAGTTTTGACTGAGTAGCAGGTGATTGCAACTTCAAAGTTCAGGTAACTACTCTGACCCCTAATCACTGATAAATTGGTATGTTGATCAATAAGGCTATCTGTGACCTGCATTGAATGTTAAATGTTTGTGGTTTTGTGGTAGTATTGTAAGTTGTAAAGCCCCTCCCAAGTTGTTAGAGATGTCAAGCCCTCACCCCCCTTTTTTCCTTGTAGCTTGTTCCTTTGCCTATAATAATGAGTTAGAGGTCTAGTCATGGAGGTAAAATCAAGAGGGATTTATCCCAAGACCTTATAAACCAGCTCCTAGGATCTTTTAAAAAATATAAACATGCCCATGGTACCAAGGAATTGATAGATAGGTTTAATGATTTTATCATTACATGAAGGATACAATCCTACCAATAGGAGAGTGGAAGCTATTTTAGTTTGGATACAATCGTTGTGCCCTAGAAAAACCCATTTCACACATTTGGGAATTGGATTTAGGGAAATTAGTTGTCCTCGATGTATTTGTAAATGTGGACCTCATTCGAGTAATTAGCTAAAGATACAATTCAAACATTAGGTGCTATCAAATTATAAGGGTGAGTGACTTTTCCATCTAAACAGAGAATTGATAATTGAAGTGTTTGGTCTAAACCCCCTAGCCCATGAAAGAATTGGTGTTGAGGAGCTAAAGAAGGAATACAATAGAAACAGGCAGGCTTACAGAACATACAAGTTACCTCTTCACAAGCCAAGAAGCATGGGCACGCATTTGAAAATATTTGACCATGAAACAGAACCTTTCAGCATTGACATGTTTGAAGACTACTTTGTGAAGACTTACTATGCACTTTGCCAAGTTTTTGGGATTGATTATATTCCCCTGATACCAAATCATTTATTGGTCATGATTGTTGATATACAAGATAAATACCAGTATAGAAGGTTTGATTATGCTACATTTCTGGTTGAACAAATCTATAAGAAATTGGTAGGATTCAAATAGGGAGATAATGCCCCCACCTTTTCTAGGCATTCCTTGTTATGCCATATTTTATTGCACTATGGGAGAAGATCCTAGGGCAATGAATTGCATATCTAATATTAGACCAAGGATGAAGAGCCTATGTCAATTTAAGGTAGAGTTCACTTATGGGAATCATTTTGCAGCAATGCAAATTATCTGGTATTTGAGGAGCATTATGTACAAAGGGTGTTGAGACTATTAGGACAGGAGAGGCCTAGACTCTCCATGGAGATAATGGATTTGCTAAGGCCTTTAGAGAGAAAACTAGATGGTGTGAGGGATCACAATTGGGGTGATTGGTTCCTTTACAGAAATGTAACCATAATCAGGGTTTATGGGGCAAATGTCAGACCCCACTTATTGCCCAAGAAAGTGCCAAATAGGATTGCATTTTTGGAGATTATGTGGTAGATGAATGAATCTGATAAGTTTCACTTGAGAAATAGTAAAAAGGGGACTTTCCTTACTTGAACAATTAGTTTCCCTAGTTTCTTTATAAGTGCTAAAGAAGGTTTGGAGGCTTGCTTGGAAAAATTGCACCAATACAGATTTCCCACAATAGAGCATAAGAATTTTGACCCTGAGCACTTTATTGACATTGTAAGGAGACAGAAACACAGATCAGGATTTGAACATTGTTTCGATGAGCAAGAGTAAATGATTAGAAATTATGTTTCAGAGGCAGAGATGAAATTGAGAAGAGAAAATTGGGGTCTCATTCTCTTTAGATAAAGGCAAAGGAAGTTGAAAAACCCTGCATACAATGGTGCCTTCAGTGAGATTGGTGATCCTATTCATAGGATGCAAGTGATTTTGGAACATGTCAAGGAACTCAAGTTTTTAGCCAAAAGGAAGCCATAGTCTCCTGAGAGGCAGTAGCTGCCTGAGGAAAATATTAAAGAACCTGCTCAACCTATGGTTAAGGAGGTTGCAGAAGAGGCATGGAGTTCACTTCCTCCCCCTGAAACAACTATTGAAAATCAACCTTTAGTTGATTATTCATTGACAAAGGAGGTTGAGGAAAAACAAATCGACTTGAATGAGGTGCATCAGGTGTTAAGGCCCTAGGAATGAAATATGATTGCCTCCCCCATCAAGAACTTTATTGAGCCTGCAAGAAAGTAGTACAAATGTAAAATATGTTAGACCATTGGCTTGCAAGGAATTTCTATCTGATGATGAATTCATTAAATCAAAGGAATTCAGAGCTTTACTTGTGCATAGGAAGTCTGAGATGTACTTGAAGAAGTTGAATGAGGAACAAGGTAAAGCTGAAATTGAGGATAAGGTGACAATTGCTCAGAGGGTTTTGAAGGAAGTTGACATGGATGTTAGTAGCATTACCCCTGAGGAAGGAAGAAGGCTAGTAAAGGAAAGTGGTTTATTTCTCTTGCCAGGATGGGATATCTCATCCACTATTGCTATGCATACTATTAGAAGGCAAGATGAATTTGATGATGAAGTATTGACACATGAGAAAGCAAAAGAATTGTTTGGAGCATGTTTTAATGCCAATCATGAGACTTTGGCAATACGGGCTATGGATCCATGTGATAATAAACCACAAGTGGCAAGGGATATAAATGAGCTCACAAGTCAGTTAATTGTGAGAAGATTAATTGACACCACTGCCCCTCAGGTTGCATCATTGGTGCTAGCTACAACAAAATTTAGTGAAGGTGCAACAAGAAAGCTACAAGCAGAACTAGACAAATAGAGGGAGGATTATGTGAAGCTATTACATGAGTACAACAAGCTTAAATCACTTGTTCCTTCCACTAGAATTGAAGTCTTATCAGTACCTTTTGTGTCTAGTCCAATGAGTTTATCAGGATATGAAGGAGATTCTATGGTTGTTACTAAATTACAAGAGAATTTGAGAAGGAGCAACAATCTGATTGAAAATCTCAAAGAAGAGTACAAAAGTGAACAGGTAGCTCTGATTAAAAACTTCTTGGATCATCAAATGAGTAAAGTGTTGAATAAAGTAGATGATGCATGGGTTTGTTTAAGTAATTTGAAAAAGGCAATTGAAATCCACACTATGAATGAGTCAGCATTAAGGGATATTCTAGGTACTTGGATTCCCCATGTGCAGGTGATGAATCATATTTATAATAGTGCCAGCATAGGTTCTGACATGCTAGATGGAGTGATTGGTACACATGAAGTCCTAGGACTTTTGAATGAAGTCTCTGGTTTTCATGACCGACTTGATTTAATGTTGAATGATAGAATTAATAGCTTTAGGTCTCTTGAAAAGTATTCCCCACCGCTAGTTTGTACTAATAATGGCACTCAAAAGTCTATGTCAGATTTGAAAGCAGAATTTGGCAACATAGTTCCTGTCTCCATGAAATCAATCATCGCTGGGAGCAAGATTGATCATGTGAAATATAATGCTGAAATGGACAGGGTATTGAATTTAGAATCCGACTTGAGTAGTTTCATAAAAGAAACTAAAATATCCTTAGACTCTAGGTACTTGAGTTATATGCAAAGAGTTGATAAAATTTTGAAGTACAACTAGTTGGCAAAGAGGAATATAATGCATGGATGCAGAAGTATGTGATGTAATCGCCATCTATAATTTTATGTCTACAATCTATGTTTAAGAGCAATAAATTATAGGGGATTTTGGTCTATGAGTACTTTTGTATGATGTATTCTCCCCACTTGAATTAAATGGCAGAATGCAAACTGTTTATGCATCTTATCTCCATTTGTGTTTTTTAAGTGACGATTGAAAATTTAATACAATCAAGGATTTATAAATTATAACTTCTCTCATGATGAATCTTACTAGTTGTTGTAATTATTTCTAATAACTTATAGAGTTATAACTTTTGCAGTCACTTAAATTAGGGTTAGAATAAGGTTTTAATCTAATTAGGGTTATGGTTATGTTTATACTTTATAAATATCGCTAGTGTTAAATATAATATATGATAATAGTTATATTTTATATAATTATTATTGTATAATTATTATTATAATATATTATATAATATAATATATGATAATAATAAACTATTATCATAATATATATGATAATAATTATATTATTATATAAATATTATTATTATTATCATATATTATATTATATAATATACATAATATTAGCAAGAACGAAGCCAAAAAAAGTAGAGCAGGCAACTAAGTTAGAAGGAGTGAATGGAGCAAAGCAGATAGGGGAGAAAAATGGTGAGGATGGGAGAATTGGGAAGGAAGATGTGCACAAGGTCTTGGCATCGGAGGCAAAAGCAAATCAAGTCTCTCAGAACAAAATCTGACTAGCGGTCGATAATGTCAATATACAAATCTCGGATGAAATCACTGTGGTTCAAATCCCAGATGATCTCCTAAACTTGAAGGTTCAAAGGCTGAAAAGAAATGTGGTAATAGAAAAATTCATTGGAATCTGGCCCCCTATAAGAAAAATCAAGGAATGGATTGATCAAAAGTAGCTTGGGGTGAAAGTCAAAATTTGCTTCCTGGCATTAGGGTTTTTGTAGATTAAGTTCCAATCAGAGTATGAAAGGGACAATATCTTAAAGGGTGGGCCATGGTTCATGGGGGAATGTTGGGCTTTATATCATGGCATGATCACCAGGATTTGATCTACATAAGGAATTGATTCAAAAGCCCTTGTCTAGATCAGGATGTACAAAATGCCGCAGGAGCTCTGGACAGAGAAGATCTTCAAGCTAGTTGGAAATTCGTTGGGAACCTTCATTACATGTTTAAAAGCATCGCAACAAGGTAAGTTGGCTTCCTTTGCAAGGATATGTGTTTATCTAGATTTAAGACAACCTCTAAAATGTTCTATCAAATTGTCCTCGACAATTGGCATGTGGATTCAAGAGCTGGACTATGAATGTCTTCCAATGAGATGCTTCAAGTGTTGGAAGATCAGTCATCTAGCAAGGAATTGTGAAATTCAAGGGTAGTGAAAGGTGGTTCAGAGGGAAAGGGTGCACCTATGGTGGTTGAATCGTCTAACCCTATATTTGGCCAAAGCCTAACCTTGGTGGTCCAGGGTGATCACATGGAAAGAAGTGCATAATTTGAATCCTAGCCACTAGACTCTAAGGCCCAAAGGGATGAAATCTTCAAATAAAATAGGGTTTTGGTGGAGTCCAACAATATCTGGACAACTGGGCAGAATTTGGAATTAGAAAGTAAGCTAGATTCAGATACCCTTGGTGGGGTGGAGCTCTCAAAAGAAGTGGACTCGGAGGATAAGGATAATGACTGGAAAATCCAAACCAAGAGTGGGAAGTGAGGAAAACAAAACATTCTCATGGATGCAGGAGGTCCTTCCCTCAGAGGCAGAAAGATAGATGCCAGCAAGGCCAAGAATGCAGCCTTGATTGACATTGGGAAGGGGACACAGGAGTCTATGAACAAATATGTGATGAAAGGAGGTGAGCACTCACTGGCCCCTCAAAAGAAATGAAGGTCGTAAGATGGAATGCCTGGGGCTTGAATGGTCCGGAGAAGCACCGTTTGGCCAAGCGGCTGCTGGAAAAAGAATCTCCCAATGTTTTCCTGTTGCAAGAAACCAACCTAGGGAAGGAAGAAATGTTAGATATATTATAGTGTATCTGGAAATCAGTGGAAGGGTATGCTTTTGGAGCAAGCGGCACGATAGGAGGTTTAGTGACAGCTTGGAATAGTTTAGGTTTGAAGGAATAGAGATGATGGCAGATGATAACTAGATCACGGTGGAATTAAGGGACCTCCAGGTCATAGAAATATTTCTTATTACCAACATACACGGGCCCAACCTCAAGGGAGATCGAATTAGATGTTGGAACTGCCTGGTCACTATGAGGACCTAGCTTCCTAAAAATAATTGGATAGTTGGGGGAGACTTTAATGCCATTCTGGCCCTGGAAGATAAAAAGGTGGCTGGGTTATGGGAAGCTTAGGCTTGATTGGTCTTAGAAAGTTTTGTGAGGAGGTTTCTTTGATAGATATACAGCCAAAGGAAGGATGGTTCACTTGGTCTAATCAAAGATTAGGGGAAGAAAATATCCTGTGTAGATTGGACAAATTCTTAATAAACTTAGATTGGCTCTTGAAACCAATAAATTTTTATACAGAGGTGAGCAATTTTGGTGGCTCCAATCACTGGCCTATCAGATTGGTCAGGACAGCCAGCCATAAACCAAAGGGAATTCCTTTTAGGATGGAAGCTTTCTGGTATGAGCACCTGAGTTTCTATGAAGCACCGGAGGAGTGGTGGCAAAAGGAGATCAAAGGAAATAAGAGGTTCATCATCCATAAAAAGCTTCTAGAGGTTCAAAGGCAGGCCAAAAATTGGAACAAGAATGTCATGGATAATCTTTTCATGACCAAAATCAAAGCGGAAGAGGATTTGGCAAAGGCTGAACAAGACTTGATAAGCTCTGGTTTCTCTACTAGTGCCAGGGACAAGGGGAAAGCTAAGTTGGATGAATTGAATAGGATCTTGCGCATGAAGTATTCTAGCTACAAAAATCTAGGTTTAGATGGTTAAAAGAGGGAGACAATAACATAATTTTTTTATTTGTCAACAGTTGTGAGGAGGAATCACAAATAGATTCTAAAAATAGAAGTGTCAGGTGGCTCAATCATTGAGGACATAGAATCAATTAGAGAAGAAGGCAAAAACTTCTTCCAAAGAATGTTAGGAGCCACAAACAAAGTAAATTAGGAAGCCCAAATTAGATGTTTAGAAAACATCTCATCCTTAGTATGTGAAGAAATGAATAAAAAGTTGATGATGCCATTCTCCAAGGAAGAGATCAAGTCAGCTGCTTTCTCTCTAGGAGCCATGAAAGCCCCTGGGCCTGATGGATATCAAGCAAGTTTCTTCCATAAGTTTTGGAATTTGGTAGAGGAAGATGTTTGGAATGGGGTGGAAGAATGTAGGTTGAGGAAGTCAATGATGAATGCATGGAGCCTAACATACGTTGCTCTTATCCCCAAGGTAAAAAATCCAAAATATTTTGATGAGTATATGCCAATTTCTCTATGTAACACAGTATATAAAATCATAGCCAAGGCAATGGCTTCCAGGCTCAAATCTTGTTTGGAGACCTTTGTCACTGAAGAACAAAGTGGATTCCTAAAAGGTAGATAGATTAGATGGTGTGGTCTTAGCCCATGAAATGGTCCATTCCATAAGAATTAAAAAAAAGGAAGGTATTAATGTAGAGGACAAGGGAAAACTAGGTAAATTTCAAGGTAGTTTTGACAGTCCTAAACCAAAGGCTTACTTGGTACTTGGCACAAACCATTAAATCGTTTGGAGGTAGACATTTGGGGGGATTTCTAACACCTTGCAGGATCTATGCAAACCACCCTTTGGGACTTTTTGACTGCACACATGGTAACTCCCTTGTAAATTGACCTATTCCCTTGTAGGTCTATTTTTAGGTTTGTCAGAAGATTATTTGCCATCTAAGCAATTTTATGGGTAGGTAAGGTGGTTTGAGATACCCTTTTGGAAGTATAACAACATATCAAAGACTCAATGTTGGTTGTTTTAGAACGAATGGCACTTTCAATAAGACTGTCCTACTTCCAAGAGCCCCAATTAGCCCAATTTAACAAAGCAATTACCCATTAATTGAGTGATAGGACTCTCTAGACCACTTGAACACATCAGAGGCATGGTAAAACTTCAAATTCCAGGGTTTGTTTTCTTCTACAGTCAACTGTAGTGGAATTTCACACTATTGTTCCCTTCAACATACACCTAACACATGGGTTTGTTAGGTTTATTCAAAAAAACATTACCAACTCTAGTTCTCTACCCAAACACCCTCCATAATATACAAAAACCAAAAAAAAAGAAGTCATTCCACTAACTCAGAAGAGTTCAAACCAGTGGAATGGTTCAAAAATACATTATCTTATGACAAAACCCTAGAATAGGGTTTAACAACCACTCTACAAAAAAATGCCTAGAACTCAGTTGTAGAAATTGTTGAGTAATTGTGACTTAGATTACAGGCACCGGCAAGTGTCTCAGCGATCTCTTGTTCCTAGTTGATTTCCCTTTGTTATCGACTTGACAGGCTCTATCAGCGTTGCTTCGATGTTTCCTACCGATGGTCTGGAGTCTTACCAATCAGTTCAATGGTTCATTGGTTCAACCTGATCAGGCAGAGTGTAGCCATCAACTTTGCCTTGGTTTGTTACTCCGACCGTTTGTGTCTCCCTAATGGTGGTTTGTTCCTATGATGTGCTATCGGTGAAACGAGGGTCTTCGGTGAAGTCTTGTGTTCTCTCTCTGATTGCCTTGAGTTACTCTGATGAACTGTTGAAGGTTGGCATCGGCAAGACCTCTTCGATCAGTGCAGTGTTGAGCTGTCACTCCAACTGTTATGTGTGTTACCGATGGAGGTTTGGTATCGGCGAGACTAATGCTATCGGCCTTCGGTGGAATTCTTAATTCGATGAGCTTGGTATGTCGGATGGTGTTTGGCATCGATAGGAGGAACTTTGTCGGCGAAGAAGGATGAAGTCTAACCGAAGGTCTTGGTCACTCTGATGGTTCGTTGGTGTTTGACCGGCTGGGGTAGTCGGTAGCAAAAGCACTGATGATAAACTTACCATGTGTTCATGCATATATGTTGTTGCTGTGTTTGTCAATTGATGCATGTGGGACTATTTAGTCCTCATGAATACGAACAGTTGTGAATGGTTAAAAATGAACTGTCGATTTGGCATTGTAATGGTCTAAGTTAGTAATCGATTATTCTCTTCTGTAATGTGACATGTAAAAACGCATTGTAACAGAGGTGCGAGGGAGAGAGGAAAAAGAACAGAGTTCGGGTGTAGGGTGATGTCATGTCATGTATGCTATTTGTGGTATGATAACAGTATGAAGGACTAACCCGAGTGCTGGAGATCTTTGTGTAGGGTTATGCTGTCAGTTATTCTTCCAGAGAAGCAATATGTAAATCTCCATGAAAGTCTTAGTGCTAGTTTTGTATTGTAACTGTATTTTCTGTTGTTGAATAATACAATGGCGATCTGGGCTTTTGGAGTGTGGGGTTTTTACTCGTAAGGGTTTTCCCACGTAAATCCATGTTTTTTGTTCTATCTTTCATGTTTAGTTATTCTGCTGTTGAAACTAGTTAATGTTTCTTGTACTTTCCTCTAACGGTCAATGTTGGAAATGTTCTATGTCTGTTTCCACTTTGTGGCATAGTTGTGCGTGTTTTTTGAAGCGATTGAAAAGAATTTAAATATGTCGAAGACACCACTGTTCTTAGAAATACGTTCTGAGATGCTCTCATTTCCTAACAAGTGGTATCAGAGCCTTCTTCTGGGATCTGGTTTGTTTCTCACATATGTACGTTTGTGTGCTGCGTGTGTTTGCATGTAAGAGTTTCTGGTGTATAAGGTCTGGGTATTCCTTCTGTGATGATTTCTTAGTGTGACAGGCTTGAGGAAATCTGAAGGAATCATCTAATGTTTGATCCTTGTTTTTAGTGAAGTCTTGTAGTTGATCTTGTCTTCATGTTACAGCAGGCGCTTGAAGGATGGTGAAGATGGAGATACTGGAGCTGGTCATATTGAAATGATGTGGTATGAGGCTCCTAGTTGGCATCGATATAATCCTGATGCATGGGGTGAAATATTTTACTCTATGTTTGAGATGCAGCAAATCTCTTTATTGGGTATCTATGTGAGAGGCTCCCTGATGATATGGAGAAGCTTGGGTTGTTTCTTAGCTATGGAGAAATGTGCTTATGTTGGATGTTTTGTCCTAGTATTGGAAGGCATAATTTTTTGTTACCCTGATTGCATGTAGGCTATGGAGTTGATCATTGGATGGTCTGAGAACTTCTGTAATAGCATGTCTCCCTCAGATGCATGTGCATGTTGGTGGTTGTGGAGTTGGCCTACAAGTGAGCCTGAAGTTCCTGAACTGTTATTTCCTTTAGTGGATGCTTTATACTTGCATGTCTCATAATCATGTTCCTTGGTTTTGAGGGGTTTCATAGCTTTTCCTAAAATCTATGGTTATGCATATTCATGATGATCCATTTTTCTGGTTTAACCGCTATTATGTTTCTTGATTCATATTCTTGGTCTTCCAGATGTGAAGTGGGTATGGATGTGCATGGGTGTTTTTCAAACATAGTGGTTTTACAGGTTTTACACGTTTCAAGAGAAAAACTTGTAATTTTGTGAAGTTGCAGTTAAGCTATTTCTAGACCCTGGATTTTGAGGTGTTGCTGGATGATATAGTTGTAGTTTTGCATGCATGCTTCGTGCATGGTGTGAGGAGGTGAAATGCTTTCTCTACATGGGAGTGCTGGTAAGTGATATGTCACTCAGTATTTCTGTGGTAGTGCTTCTGGTTTCTTGACTATGGTGCTCAGGTTGTGGACATGTTTGGCGAATCAGATTTGTAAGTAATTTGGTGCTTGAGTCATGTTGTCTACATTGTTATCTATTCCTTGAGATCTCAATTTTGCAATTTCTAGTGCAATAGTGGGTTTGCATGTTTCAATATACTTGGATCTACGAGTTATGCATTTTTTTAGGTGTGTACAACCTATTGATTGAAATGGGATAACTCAGAAGTGGACGGTCTATATCCACAAGATTGATTATGTGATTGTGTAGACTTGTTGGCTGGCCTTGTCTGTGGTCACTTGTGCATTGGTGTGACTGTTTCGGGATGAAAGGATGGATGTTGTAGAGTACCTAAATAGTTGGTTATGGAGATCTGTAGCATGTGTATCACGATGTCGTGAATAGCTTGGATACACAATTCAGTATGAGAAGATGTTTGGTCATGTTGCTTGGAAAGCTCAGTTGCCATAGTTCAGTGGGAGCTTTAGCAATGACTGCAGTTTCATAACTTAGTGGTGAATGATCTTCTTTAGTGTTGCAAATGTTACTAGGAGGAGCTCTTAGATCTTGTTGCTGCAGAAGGGTTCTTTCATATTTGTAGGGGCACTATTTGAGGATGTGTAACATCTTGGATTCATGAAGGACTCATGAAATCCTTGGCTGAGGTGTTGGTGGTGCTTGACAGGTGATGTTGGTTTAGTGTTTGGTTTGTTTCATGTTATGATATTTTCTTGATTTCTGTAAATTGAGTTTTGGCATGATACATTGTTCTTGAGACCATGGTTATGTTCACCTGGAGCATGGAATCTCCAAAGGGGGATGGTAAGATCATGATGTCATGATAAGTTCTTGATTCAGATGATTGGAGCTTTGATAGTGGTCTAGTGATTTTCTGTGTGTTGGGTGCATTGATCTTTTGTTTGATTACTTCATGTTGGTGCAGTGATGCATTTGGAGTTTAGCACGA
Source organism: Cunninghamia lanceolata (assembly GCA_027924645.1). NCBI lineage: Eukaryota > Viridiplantae > Streptophyta > Pinopsida > Cupressales > Cupressaceae > Cunninghamia > Cunninghamia lanceolata. The sequence goes on along the minus strand of BSBN01000847.1, from coordinate 3,813,980 downwards.
TATGATTATTTGCAGATGCCCATGGGTACATGGAGAATAATGTGAGATTGTATATGCTATGCTTAATCAGAGTTTGCAGCAAGAAGTTCGATGAGTCTTTACCTTGGTTGGACATGAGTTCAACAGAGACCTATGAGGAGATTGCTCTTGCAGGAGTCATGATGGCTTGTATATCTTGGAGGAGCATTATTATCCCCACTCATGGTCTACTCGGTAGTTTATAACTTGAGAGGTATTGCCCATTGTTTCTCTCAGGTGTTTTATGTTTTCTTTCATAGATATAGATCTTGAACTGCTCATAGATGGTTCTGGAGGATTCATTGTGAGAGATGGATAGCATGTTTAATCTCCTTGTGCATTTGAGTTTAAGATACTATTCATTGATGAGGATTGTTAGGAGATGGTTTTATGGGCTATTTTCCTAAAATGGGAAATGGATTAGTTTGATCTTCTTTGGTTTACATCCATGTTAGTTGCATGGTTACACATGTTGAATTTGATCTCTTGAGATTGAATGTGTGTTTGGGTGTTGTTATGCTATTCTTTTTGGGGTGTTTTGAAGGAGATCATACTTGACACAGTTGGCATTCAGAGGTGTATATAGAAGGATTGTCTACCGGTATATGATGTGCAGAGTTACTCTCTATGGTCCTAGTTATCTTCCTGGATGGTTTGTTTCACACTAAATTGGTTTGAGGTTTGATTGGAGTTGAGGTGATCACTAGTTTGTGGTCATGTGTTTTCACTTATGTTCTTGAGTGATGACATGGAAGTTCTATTATCTTTTTCCTTTGTTGGGTGTGGAGAACTTGGGAGAGTTCTGGGCTGGTGGTGAGGAGTTGCTATTTGATTATAGGTGTTGCGTATCATGGTGGATGCTTCCTTGGTACTACATGATGTTTACACTTTCTATGTGAGGCCATTGGTAGACTTTGTATGCCATGATCTTTTTCAGATCTGCATTACCCATGCAGTGGGAGTTCTTGGATGTGTTTGGTCTTCTTCGACTGGTTGACACATGGAGCTTGTATTTGCAGTTGATGGGTGCATATGTAGGTGGCATGAGTCTACTGATGTTCATACCTTCAAGGTATGAGTGATTGGATGTTTTAGCACTAGCTGTGTGTGTTATTTTTAGTCACGTGGGTTTTGTTCAGTTGGATGGAAGTAGTCAATTTTATGATTGTTGTTCTAGCTAATGTTCTATCTTGTTTCTGGAGGATGACTTCATGGTTGTGTTTAGAATGAAGCTTTGAAGTTGGTTATATTGGAGCTTCTGTGTAGCTTGTGAGCACAATGGAGTGGAGGTAGTATCAACTTTAGTTCTGAGCGTTGATGGTTTCCTATAATTCCTTTGTCAAGTGGGAGAATGTTGAGTAATTGTGACTCAGATTACAGGCATCGGCAAGTGTCTCAGCGGTCTCTTGTTCCTGGTTGATTGCCCTTTGTTATCGGCCTAACAAGCTCTATCGGCACTGCTTCAATGTTTCCTACCGATGGTCTGGAGTCTCACCAATCGATTCAATGGTTCATTGGTTCAACCTGATCGGGTAGAGTGTAGCCATCGACAAGACCTCTTCGATTGGTGCAGTGTTGAGACGTCACTCCAACTATTATGTGTGTTACCGATGGAGGTTTGGTATCAGTGAGACTAACGCTATCAGCCTTCGGTTGAATTCTTACTCCGATGAGCTTGGTCTATCCGATGGTGTTTGGCATTGGCAAGAGGAACTTTGTTGGTGAAGAAGGATGAAGTCTAACTGAAGGTCTTGGTCACTCTGATGGTTCATTGGTGTTTGACCGGCTGGGGTCGGCGGCGGCAAAAGCGTCGATGATAAACTTGTCATGTGTTCGTGCATATATGTTTTTGCTATGTTTGTCAACTGATGCATGTGGGACTATTTAGTCCTCATGAATACGAACGGTTGTGAATGGTTAAAAATGAACTGTCAATTTGGCATTATAACGGTCTGAGTTAGTAACTGATTGTTCTCTTCTATAATGTGACATGTAAAAATGCATTGTAACAGAGGTGTGAGGGAGAGAGGAAAAAGAATAGAGTTCAGGTGTAGGGTGATGTCCTATACTGTATGCTATTTGTGGCATGATAATAGTATGAAGGACTAACCCAAGTGCTGGAGATCTTTGTGCAGGGTTATGCTATCAGTTATTCTTCCAGAGAAGCAAGATGTAAATCTCCATGAAAGGCTTAGTGCCAATTTTGTATTGTAACTGTATTTTCTATTGCTGAATAATACAATGGCGATCTGGGCTTTTGGAGTGTGGGGTTTTTACCCGTAAGGGTTTTCCCCACGTAAATCTATGTTTTTTGTTCTGTCTTTCATGTTTAGTTATTCTGCTTCTGAAACTGGTTAATGTTGCTTGTACTTTCCTCTAAGGGTCAATGTTGGAAATGTTCTATGTCTATTTCCGCTTTGTGGCATAGTTGTGCATGTTTTTTGAAGCGATTGAAAAGAATTTAAGTCTATCGAAGACACAATTGTTCTTAGAAATACGTTCTGAGATGCTCTCATTTCCTAACAAAAATGTTTCAAAGGCTCAAACCAAGTGTAATGAAACCTTAACACATAACTCTAACCACCAATGGTCATTAGCCCTTATAACACCTCCGTACATAGAAGCAGTACAGGCAAAACAACGAGCATACACAGGAAAATAGGTAGAAAACTAAACTTTTTATTGATCTTCTCCTCCAATCACCTTCATACCTTCCAATGAACATGTTCAAAGTCTTTTTCAACATGTTCTTGACCCTTAAAACTGAAAGGAGAGGAAATTTGGATTAGTGGGAGGACACAAACTGTCCTACAACCACTGAACTGCCTTCCTTTTGTCTTTTTTCTGCAACTACATTGTTGTTTACATGATTAAGGAGTATTTAAAAGTCTTCAAACTCCTTTTACAAGATTGAGGAGCCTTTGACAAGGCATTCAAACTCATTATCATGCTTTCTAGATGCCATGAAAGGCTACAAAATCATAAGACTATTCCTACGTGCCTCCTATGACTGTCCCTATCAACTAGTGCATTTCAATTATTGGCATCCACATGAAATGAACATGACAAATGGCCTTCAACCTTATTGCAATGCATTAAGATGGTCTTCAAGACCTTATTGAACAACATGATAAGAAAAGATTTGAATAGGCCTTCTAGACCTATGGGTGCCCCTACACTAGGTATGGTCATCAAGTTAGATATGAATAAAGCATATGACAAAGTATCCTGGCACTTTTTGCTTGAGGTTATGAAAAAATTGGGATTCAGAGAGGCCTGGAACAACTGGATATATAGTTGTGTGTCAACAGTTCAATATGTTGTCTTAATCAATGGTAGAGCGATAGAATTCTTTCAGGCCAAGAGAGGGTTGAGACAAGGGAATCCCCTCTCGCCTTTTCTTTTTTTAATCATAGGAGAAGCATTGAGTTATTCTCTGAGGAAAGCAAAAGAAGGAAAAATTAGGGGGTTACAGGTTTCAAGTGGATGTCCCAACCTCACTCACCTACAGTTCATGGATGACACCTTGCTCTTTGGTGAAGCCTCAATGCAAGAAGCCACAAGGCTGAAGGGAATCCTCTTAGACTATGAGAAGGAGGCAGGACATAAGGTAAATCAGAACAAATCTTACATCTTCTTTCTAAAAGAAAATTGCACAAACGCCATGGAAATTCAAAGAATTCTAGGGTATGAAGTGGGCCTTCTCCCTAGCAATTATTTAGGCCTTCCTTTGGTCAGAAGTAGGGCTTCTGAGGAAGAATGGAGGAAGGTAGTGGACAAGGTGCAAGGAAAACTTGCTTCCTAGAAAAACAAATGGCAGACCCTGGCAGGGAGAATCACTTTGATTAAGGCTTCTCTAGTGCAGTCCCTATGTATACGATGTCAGTATTCAAGGTCCCAAGTAAAATAGCCAAAACGTTGGAGAAGACCCAGAGGATATTTCTATGGAGAGGCACTAAAGACAAGTTCAAATATAATTTAGTCAAATGGGAGGAAGCATGCAAACCTAAGAAGAACAGAGGATTAGGGTTCTGAAATATTAAGGATATGAATCGAGCTCTAAGAGAAAAGTTGGGCTGGAGAGTTTGTGAGGAAAAGGATAGGCTCTAGAGAAGAGTTATTCAAGGAAAATACCTACAAAACCAGGTGGAGAACCTCTAGGATGAAGGATCGGTTCTTCCCTATGGTTCAAATATATGGAACTTTATTAGACCCAGCTCCAAAATTCTCAAGCCTGATTTAGTATGGCAAGTTGGGTGAGGGACCAAAGTCAGATTATGGAGGGATCCATGGGTTGAGGGCAAGCCTTTGATATCCTATCCAAACTTCTCTAGCCTGGTAGCTTTGGTGGAGCCCCAAATGGGTTTGTGGGCAAGTGACTACAAGGAAAAGGTGGCGGGCAGATGGACTTGGAAGACCCCGGATGGATTGGTTGGGGATAATACTAGGATCTGGGAAGCAGTACTGAAGCTAATCAACAAAATCCATTTCATCGAGGAAGAGGACAAAAGGAGGTGGCAATTTAGTGGAGAAGGCTTCGCGTCAGTAAAGGAAGTCTATAACAAGTATTTTTGCAGAGGAACCAGAGCAGCCCCTGGGGTTGTCAACCTAATCTAGAGCAAACAAGGATTACCGAAGGCAAGGGCTTTTCTGTGGATAGCCTAGAAAAATAGAGTGTTAACTTGGGACAGACTGGTAAAACTGGGGAAATCTAGATTGTCTAGATGTCCTATGTGTAAAGAGGTTGGTGAGGATGGAATTCACCTCTTCATCTTATGTGACTATGCTCAAGGTTTGTGGGGAAGGTTCCTAGAGTGATGGAGGTTAAGTTGGGTCACCCCTAAGAGTGTGAACATGTTGTTGGAAGGTTGGTAGCTCTAGATAAAAAGTAAAGGCCTTAGAATGATATGGGAGATTTTTTTGGCCTTGTTGGTATGGAACATTTGGTTGGAGTGTAACAGAAGGGTCTTCAATGAAAAGGAGAAGAGCATGGATCTGGTTTGGGATCAAATTGAGAGCCTGATCAGAGAGTTAGGAGAAACCTAGAAGGGTAAAGATTGGCAAGGTAGAGATGAGGAAAAGGTCTGGGCAGATGAATGGCCGAGGTTCAGATGGTTGGGCTCTAGGGTAGATAAAGGTCTGAAAGAGCTAAGTGATAAGATCGTTGAATGGATTCCTCTAGATGCTGGTTGGATCAAGATTAATTTTGATGGAGTAGTGTGGGGCAATCCAAGAAGGGCTAGGGGTGGAGGGGTGTTTAGGGATGAGATAGGGTAGCCACTTGGCTTCTACTCCTTGGCCTTAGGAGAGGACACTAATAACATAGTTGAAGCCGGTGCTTTGCTAGAAGGGTTGAGAATCACTTTTGACAAGGGTTGGAAAAGTTTATGGATAGGAGGTGACTTAAAGCTGATCATTGACCTTCTAGATAAAAAAGCTTTGATAAATTGGAGATTAGAACTGGTGCTGATAGAAATCAGGAAGTAGTTGAAGGGGATGACTAGATGCAAGAAGACACACATTAAAAGGAAAGGCAATATGCAATCTGATTGGGCTGCCAATCAAGGAATATACTCAAAGGATGCCACTAGGGATGGAGAAGGGATACTTAAGGCTAAATACCCAGCCGAGCTGCTAAGATTAATCCAATTTGACATCAAAGAACACCCACCTGATAAGGGGCGAGTACACTAGATAGGCAAAAGTGGACATGTGGCAAGCGGTAGGGGGTCATGGTGGAAAGCATATTTAAGTCATTGTAGTGGGAGGATGACACAGATGGAATGACGAGGTGGCAAAATCATGACCTATTATGTAGGCCAATAGAAGTCAGGCATCTCCCGATACCTGCACATCATTAGTAGAGGTGTTTTTGCAGTATCTAACACACAACATTAGATATGCGATTTGATTTCCTCACTGTCTCGTGTGACATGTCAAGCTCTTCTTAAGGCTTCTAGGGATAGCTTTAGAAAGTTTGTGAGATAATTTTACTATTGGATGTGGCTCTCTTCTTGTCAAATGGATTTTCACTACAAAATGTCTAACTTTGGTGGCGGGGAGATATTAGAAGAGAATTATGAGAAGGCAATAGTTACAGCTAGGGCACCACGGCACAAACAAATATAGAGGAAAGGTAATAGCAGGACTATGGGGGGAGTGATAAGGAAGCGAAAGGAACCGAGGAAAAGGAAGGCGAAGGTGACGGGTAAGAGGGTCCTGGCAGATATGGCAGCCATTCTTGATGCAGAGATCAAGCATTCAATGTTAAGGCACTAGGTGGCGAGGATAATAGAGATGGTGAATGTTTTAGAAGGAGAAGAAGGTGGAAACTTGAGGGAGGCTCTATCCACATTCCTGCTCGACCCAAGCACTTCGTGTGGGTGGTGGAATGTTTTTGGGGCTGCCCATTCACTAACCATTGCTATGATGACATCATTTGCGACCTCCTCAATTCTGGATCACAAGGATATCTTAGAGTTTTCAAAGGATACAGAGTTGAATTTAAAATTTCTACTTGATCATATTCATGACATATATGATGAACAAGTTCTTCTTAGGAAGATGGTGGAGAAGATGGTAGAGAAGATGAAGGTGTAGATAGCAGAAGAGGAGAAAGCAGAGTTTAGATGCCCCTGCAGCGACAAAGCTGATGTGGTGGACCTCACAGGTCAAGATGGGGTTTAGCTCCCGCAGGGTAAATGGTTGTTAGGGATGGACTATGTTTTTTTATAGGTTATGAATGGTTATGGGGAAGACCTTGTAATTTTCCACCCCTATAGATAAGATATTATCTATGTCTGTATAATACTTTTTCAAATAGTTTGGAGTAAACAAAAAAAATATTATATAATATACAATAATAATTATATAATATATATATATATATATATTATTATAATATAATAATTATTATTATATTATATAATTATTATGTTATATCATATAAATTTAATTATTATTCCTACTATGGCCAAATCGATACATGGCTCCTTATCGCACCATCACAGCTTTAAGTTAGCTTAAAGCAAGGCTGCGATGAGGCAAATCCTTGCGACAAGACAATAAAGATCACCACATGTCAAAGGCTTAGAGGGGATATGCCTGATAAATATTAAACATATATCAAAATAATATTAAAATAGATCAGGGAAATTAAAAATAAGGACCCCATAGGGAACACGTGGTGTCTTCACACACTGTCGTGGCTTTAGAAATATAGGCTTAAATGGAGGCTATGACGCCCACAATGAAATTAGACTTAAAGTAAAATAAAGGGGCTCGGGGCTGGTAACTTAGAACAAAGGGGTTGGTAACTCGACGACTACTAAGGGGATAAAAGAATAACTTTAGTTGGGGAAATTGGCTACACAGGTCAACAATCAATTAGAAGGATAAACCCTAAATGCCTTAGACAACACCAACCACAATGTTTTTACTTAGGGATTTTGCAAAGTGAATCGTGATAACATAAAAACCTTAAAATTTTGAATTGACATAACACATCCATTTATCTTTGCCCTTTTTATACATCTCTATACATTTCCATTAAACTCATTTGTCTTTTCCATGTGATGAATGTTATTTAATATTGAAAATTTGAACCATCTGTATACATTGCAATTTGCCATTGAACTCATGTCAATTTCAAACCGTAATTACTTCTATATTTTTAATTAAAATTTAACTTCACCCTTCAAAAAAATTGGGGAATTACATCATACATGAACATCTAACCAACCTCAAAGTTCCAAACAAAACTTCTATCCTTCGACCTTGAATCCTTGCTTTGATCCTCCAAAATCTTTTTGGATCCTCTTTTCGACGATGCTTAATGAATATTTCACTATAGTCCATAACTATCCTATTAACAGGTAATGTCTTTGTTACAAATTCAATTATGTACTCATTCACAATGTCACTAAATGATTTTCTATGGAACCTTGCATTATATGTACAAGAAACCACTAGGTATGGGTAACAATAAGGCCAGTAAAGGAGAATTAAATTGATTTTCTCTAGGTCACTAGCAATTGAGTTGCAATACCAATTACATGTGTTAATTCAAATTTCCAGTTTCTCATACATGCATGCATGTGTGGGAGATTGAATCTACTACCCAGAATAGAATGCGTCATTTGCAAATGTTAAAAGTGTCCATTCTTGACATGATTTAGTCCACTTGACGAAGGCTTCTATTTCTTCATTCTGAGAACTACAAAGCAATAACATCCTGCATAACCATGGACAATGCCACAAATAAAATTTTCTATCATACTTATTACTACTCTACATCTGTGAACTCTATCACACAATTAAATTCAAAATCATGAATGAACACAAAATAGGTACTTGATAACTTACTTTCTTCGCAAAGATGTTGTAATAAAAGCCATTACTTTTAACTTTTATAGTTTATTTATTCTTCTACCATATGATACTTAGTAATTCAATAAGGTTGAAACAATAAACACTATCATATATACATGACACACGTACTTCCATGAAAAATGGGTAATAATAAGAAACTCAATTTAATTGACTCTGTTGTGCCCTGGAAATTCGCATTGGCTAATCTCTGTGGTTTGTCACTTGCCATTAATGAACTCAATTAGCATTGGCTAATCTAGCCAATTAAGTGATTTCAATCATATCAATCGTACGACTCTAATTAATGATAAAGGTAATGCAAGTGCAGTCCGTCCTATCTATCATGTGACACTATTTTGAATCCATCCCAATTGATATCACAATTAACCCACCATAAATGGAAATAAATGTTGGTTCCAGGTGTGAATGTTATGTATAATGTGGTGTGCCATGTGGTTATTATACATTTTTAGACACGACACAATAAATATAGCCCTAAGCCTCTTTTATAATTTTAGGCATCTTCTTTCTTTTTTGGTTGTTTATGTTTTCCCAATTTCGTGGTGAATTGCTATCATTGAGATTCAAGATGAGTCATTTGATTCCTCATCATGTTTCTCTCTCTCCTTGTAAGTGGGTAATGGCTAATTTGGATGGAGTTGATGAGAAAAAACTACATAAAGTGTTTCTAATTGACTCCCCCTGGTTGACAATGTTGTCCGGGATATTATTGGTCGTGATATTCTTTCACAATATCCTAAAAAAATCTTTTCAGTGACATCATCTGTGCATTTCTGTTGAATTTAATGGACCTCCGTGATGATCCAAGTCTGGTGAAGATGATAGGGAAGGCAATGATTCAAGAATCGTTTATCCCTGGGGATAAGCTTGATTTAGCTTTAAATGATTACGATTGTGATACCGTACCATGGGATAAATCTAGAATTTTCCCTTTACATTTGTTAGAGCGCTCAGATACAGCCAAACACATTCTTAAGGAGGAAAGGAGGGAAATTGTTAAAGGCTCGTTGGAGCACTTTAACATGACCCTTATTATACATAATGATTTACCTGACTGTTACTTAAGAAGGGCAAGGTGTTACATCCCCAACTTACAATTAGACTTAATCATTAACTTGGCATGATAATCAACAGGATTAGTCATAGTTAACTGATTTGATATTGTGGATATATCTTATTTAATTTTTTATTATGAAGTAATGATTGATCTTAATTAATTTTGTAAATTAAATGATTTATATTATGGGATATGATAATGATGTATTGATCATGATCTTGTGGTCCTAAGTGTGAACAGGAAAATGAACGTCCTTCAAAGAAGGAAGGATAGTATCATCCTGGACGAAGGGTTAGGCGTTGAGAAAATGAAAGGTTGATTAGCCATCTGAGCATCAACTTCTATGCCCTTTTAAAACCATTCGTAAGTTATCATGTGTCATGTCTCCTTTCTTAGTATTTATGTTCTTTGTAAGTCGTTATATTATTGGTGCTATCACGACTAGTTGTGACAGCTAGACGATGTTCTTGGAACATCATCTCTAGTCGAAAGTGTAATGCCCACCCTAGTTTTTGTCTTGTGTGGCTTTTGATTCATGTGTTATATGTTGTTCTAAGTGTTTATCAATGTATTACGTGATTATTATGCTTTGATGCATTGCACCAAACTTGTTGATGAGGTCTATGGTGCCATCGATGGGTTCTAAGGGTGTATTCTGTATGACCATCAAGGTGTTTCTGATGGGGTTGTGCTTTGTTATTTGGTTTCCAACTATGCATTATGGGATGCATACATTGTGATTATGCATGTTAGATTATTCTAATGCTTTAGCTTCACTATTTTTACTATACTTGTTATAGTTGTGCTTGTCATATTATTCCCGCATTGTGGAATGTTTCCATTTATGCATCATGTTACTGGATCATGCCAGTCATAGATGATTATAGTGGATGTAATTATTTATATCATGTGTGATTATACCACGTTGGAGTAGATTATGTTACCTTCGTCTATTATATGTGGAGCAGGTACATCTAATGGTTGACTTGAGTGTGCAAGTAATTACAAGTGTTAAGTAATGTGGGAAATGTGGAGAAGGTTGACATGGGACGCTAAGCCATCTTACCCTTATCCTTGTGTTGTGAAAACCCGTGATGTGTGTTTGGAATCATTTGTGTGTGTTTCCTTAGCATTCTTGCACTTTATTTTAAAATGGTTTGAAAAGTGTGTTTTTCATGTTTTCAAATTAAATTAATGATTTTAATTTGGAAATTGTTATTTCTTCTTTGGCAAAAATGTTTGTTGCATCATTATATACTTGTGGAACAAATTTGAGTGATTTCGGTTTAATTCTAAAATTTAATATTTTTCTGTAAAAAGGTAGAAATTGCATTAAATGATAAAACTGAATGCCTAGTATGGCATGTTTGTAGTTTTCAGAATGAGACTAAGTTAAATGACAATAACCTGTTTGGAATAGTTGAGTTTGTTTGAATAACTATTTCTCTATTATTCTTAGTGATTTATTTGGGTGTTTTCAAAGAAAATTGAAATATTAATGCATTTTGAATAAATGCTTATGTGATTTCAAATGAAATATTGTAATTATTTGTTGTTTGGAATTAATGAATTAAATGATTTACTTGTGCAAAGGCTATACTTTTGAATTGATTGATTAAATCACTTAAAGGATTATTTTATTATCAAAAAAGGAGTAGTGTCTTTGGAGGCATAAAAGGAAAAAGACATGTATTTTGCATTATTCTTTTTCTCTCCAAAATTTGCTCTCCTTTGTTTGAAACCCTCTTGCTTGAAAAATGGATATATGATTGCTTGGAAGGGATTTTTTCTTGGAATTACTTGGATTTTGGATTGGATTTAGGAGCTTGGTGTTTGCTTGTTGTGTGTGGATCGAATCTGACATTCAACCTCATTTTTTTCCTTAGATTTTGTTTGTATTGGAAGGTAAGTTTCTCCAATCTTCTCATTTAAATTATTTTATTATTTTTCCTTCATGCCACACCATCTAGAATGGTTGAAGATGGATTTGCTTAGTTGTAGGAAACTTAGAAATTTTATTTCAGCTGGTTATGTATTTATTTCATGTATTTTCAATTTTAGAAACATAGAAATATAGACAAAACCCTAGCAAATTTTCTGTGGAAATCCCCAACTCATTTTTATTAAATATATTGGTTGTTGGGCATGTTATCTATGATGGGTAGTTGTTAGATCATCCATAGCTATTGAAAAACGAAAGTTAGAAAATTGGTCAAACTTTGGTCAAGGTGTCAAAGAGAGCTCCAATGGAGTTTTTAGGGCCTTATGGTAATTTTGCACTTTTAGAAAACATGAAAATTGAATTCTATGCATTTCCTTTATGATTTGCTTTGAGGGATGTGTTGACTCCTTCATATTATGTGATTCTACATCTTGCGAGACTATGTCATGTTTTGAGACATTTTGGTGCATTGAAATCCGTGCCACTTATTTCTCCATTTTTGAAAACCTAAAAATTGCTTTGTATGCATTTCCTTGATGTTTTAGTTTGTGGGATGAGTTATCTCCCAATTAGAATGGTATTTTGCATCTTTTGAGAATATGTTGTGTTTTTGTCAAATTTGGATTTTGTTACCTCGTAATCTGTGTCATGCCCAATTGGTCAAATTGGTACTATGGGTGTTTAGGAAGAGGTCTAGGGATAGGAAAGGAGTGGCTTCTATTGTGCACCACGGCCCAAAGAGGTTGTTGGAATTCAACGAATGGAAGTTTTAATCAAGAATAACATTTAAACACATTGGGTAATAAAATTTAATAATAAGATCATCTACACCAAACTAAACTACATGTGCTAGTGAAGTGTCCGCCTTGCTTGGGTTTGGGTGTAAAGAGCAATCTTTGGTGTAGTGTCCAATTTCTATGAGGAGGTTATGCCCTCATGTTCTACCGTGAGGTGAGTATTGCCCTCGTTTGACACTCCTTGTCCTAACTACCTAGGTCTCTCTTCCTTCTTCCACCGTCAGAGTTTGACTCGATGTGTGATGTTTACCATGTGCATTGTGATGTCTGATTCATGCTTGTGTGTGTCTATGATGGACTATGATTTATGCCTCATTTGGCATGCATTAAAGGTGTGATTATTTCCCTTATGCTTGAATGTTGTGATGTCATTCTATTATGCTTTGGCAAGTGTGCCATATGTTACTTGAATGCAATTGGATGGTAGTTGTACCATGTGTTGTTTATATGCATTGTATTGGTAGTTGTGCCATGTGTGTTGCGTGCATTGATTGGTGTGTATGCCATATGTTGCTTGTATACCCTAGATGTGTGAGATGATCTTAGCAGGTTTGCCATGATCACCTTCTCCATAGCTCAGGGGTTGCCTAGAGTTGCGTAGACATCTATTGAACTCGACGATGGAAATATGGTTGGGAGGTGAGCAACATTTCCCCATTGGTCCTACATGATGATCTTCAGGTGCTAGATGGATTACATTATCTTTTTGCAGGTGGTTTACCTTGTGCTTCATGTCTTGTTGCACCTTGGAGAGCGTGTTGGTTTTTGGGTGTTTATGCACTTTTATATTATCATTATTAAATATTGTAACCTTTGTAATGTAGGTCTTTTGAGACCCTTGTAATAAGATGTAATTAATGATTTGAGTTTATTTATGATGTTGGATATGATTCACCTATGTTTAGGATGAAGCCCTTCGAATATTGTAATTATTGGATATCGTCTTGTATTTTTCAAGCCTCAGTTTATGAGGACGTTGGCATGTTTTGATAGATTTTACATGTTAGAATCTAGCTATGTTAGCATGTTTAGACTCATTTATTTGATGTTGTATTTGATGTTTATGGATATGTTTGTGTTGGATCATATTCATCCCACATAGGTGGTGAGGATCCTATCTTTGATTTTGGCATGTGTCGACGTTGGTGTCGAACATGTGTGGACTTTTGTATCACTTATGTCCTTTTTTACATGTGAACATAATTGGTTCAACACCTTACTGTTTTTGGTAAAATGAATCCTCTTTGATGTTGATTAATGTTTTTAGGCCCCGCAGGTGTTTTGGTGTTATTTCCATGTTGTGATATGTACTCTTGGATTAGTCCCTCTTTGCTTTGGGAAGCATGCCTTTGCACGAGTTCGACTAGTGACCATTCTAGTTGGTTGAGGAATTGTACCTCCTAGTTGGATTATCCCGTAGGTGAGCGTTACCCTTGTGTTTGGGATGTCTTGTGTCATCATGGAATAGGTTGAGGTGAATGTCACCCTCATCCTACTCCATGTGTTCGTGAGGGAGCAAGGTCATGGATGTGTATCGGATCCTTGCTTTGGAGTGAGCTCCATCTCTTGCTTGGTCATCGTGGTGAGTTGTCACATGATGGCTAAAGTCTTCTACTTGTGCCACCTTGCATTGTGCAATGGTGATGTCATTTTAGGTGTTGTGCTGCTTGTTGCGACACCTTGTGTGTGCATGAGTGCAATGCGACATGTAAATGTCACACTTGCAAACGGGAAAAATTTGTTGGTTCAGTGTTTGTTCAGCTAATGTCCTATGTGAAAGCTTGGGGCATTATAGAGAGACAATTGTGTTAATAAATGAGGAGGTCTCTCATTATCCTTTTGTTTTCTAGGATATTATTCCCTAGTCATTCGACTAAGGATGATAGTCAATTTCAGGGGAGTATTACTCGATCCCAATAACCAATGATCTTGTTGTGAATCATTTTGTGATTTCAATTTTATAGTGACAATGGTCGGCATCGTTTATGGTTGAGACTAGGACGGTATCTGATCGTCTTCGAGCCCCCAACTTCCGTTCTTGATTATGTATTATTTAACCATTATCCTTAAGTAAGGATGAATATGTATATCTTTTAGAGGGAACCTCTTTATAGGTTGACTTCAATAATGTTGTAATTATTTTAGTTATCTTATTATTTGATATTATCGAATAGTATTAATTTGTTGATAGTTGGCCTTGAGGAGTGAAGGAGAGCTTTGAGCTTATCCTTCTCAAGTGCATGATGCCTTGATTGAGCCATATTTTGAGGAAACCAACCGAGTGGGGTGGTAGTTTCCACCCAAATCGACATGCTAGAATCGGTCGGATAAAAAAATTTGTTTTCATTTTGTAAGGGAGGACTTTGCTTAGGAAGTTTTGGTTTTTGGGGTTTTGTGGTGAAGGGGGTGGCGAAGTTTTTCTAGAAAATTGTTGACCTATTTTCCTCTGTCTAGAGCTAAATAGTTCACCTTGTATATTCCTTGAATATCTTTTAGAAAGTGACCCTACAAATATTAAATCCTTCAATTATTCATGATGTGCCTTGCAAAAAATCTCAAAAATCTCACCTTGAGAATCCTTGTAGAAAACCCAGAAAAACCCAGAAATCTTTTTGTCTCTAATTATTTTCTATCGCAAAGATTTCTTAGTTTTATACTTAGCCATTTTTCATTATATGATGATGACGTCATCCTTGTTTTGGGGTTTTTCTATCATTTGGTCGATTTGCACCTCAGATACATTTTTTCCTTGTATCTTGGTCATGTACAATGTTACTGTACATCGGGTCATTTGTAGGTATTGTTGTATGTATTTTGTATATACAAAGGCCATATACAAAGGTGAATGTACATCGGCAATATACAAGGCAGACATACAAAGGATTTTTGGCGTGACATGCTTATCGGTGGCTCAACTCATAGTCTCTCCGATGGCCGATAAAGCATACAAGGCAGACATACAAAGGCATATGCAATTCAAAGATACAAGTGTCTTTGGTGAGACTTTGCATATCAGTGACTTAGCTAAAGGTCTCCCTGACAGCCGATGCATGCGCACATACAAAGTGATAAACAGATACAAAAAGGTGGGGTCCGCTTTTTGCATGTATACACGATTGTATCTTTGCACATACATTCACATATACAATGGCATATGCAATCCTAAGATACAAGCCGGACCTGTTCTAAAGTTCCAATATGGTTGATAATCCATTTGAGTTCCGTATTGTATGTATGTGCAATTGTATCTCATATACAATTGCGATGTACAATGCAGATACAAAGGGATTCTTTCAGCGAGACATTGTGCATCGACGGCTCAGTTTGTGGTCTTTCTGACAGTTGATAAAGCATGCGAACATTTAGCGATGGGTCCCAGGTTCAACTCAGCGACCAATGGAATGGTGCCACGTGTCAAGGCTGATTCAGAGGCCAATTCAAAGTTACATACAATCGCATATGCAAGGTGATTTGAACATGCAAAAGGAGGGAGATTGCATGAATGCATAAAATGAACCTAACAAGTGTAAAGTGCAAGTGCAATTATATATACAAGTGCAAATACGCAGAGCGATATGCAGATGCAAGACCCTGTTGACCATAACTTTGACCACCCATATCTCCCTCATTCTGGTGAATTTCAACATGTTTCAAAAGGCAAATATACTTGTTTTTGCCTCCTCTTTCATCTGGCGGGTTTTATGGAGGATATCTTCACTTTCAAAATTTGATGCAAGTTTGCAGGCTCGATCGACTAGATGTTTCAGTGACCAATTTGGCATATGCAAATACAGATATTTGTTGCATTTATGGGCGTAGGTCAATGATTCAGTAGCTCACATTGAAGATTCAAAATATCTTCCATCTGCCCATGTTCCAAATATCTCACGCCATAACTTCTTGCAGGTGGACGTCCATTCGAAGGCAAATATTTTTTTGACAGAGCCCATGGGGCGAATTCATTGTAACCGACTTAGGTCAAAATGTAAATGCTATATATGCATAAGTTTGAGATGTAAATAAGGGGGACGTTGGAAGTTTTTAGGAATATATGCTTTTGATTTCCAAATAGAGCATTCCTCTACTATAACTAGGCCTTCTTATTGAATATATGCAAGTTATTTTACCTCTTTTACTAATTTCCAATTTAGTGTGAAACTACATATGATTGTCTGTGAACTTTTGTTCCTCTCAACCATTTTGTCTCTCACCTCTGTTGAAATCATCTGAATCTGTGTATGTCTACTTGTTGTATCTAGTTGTGTTGTGCATTTTCTTAGTTCTGTGAGGGCTCTTTTATTCAACCTGGTGAATCACCCTTATTTTCAAGTTTTCCTGTTTTATCTTTCATTCTTAAAAGCATTCCTTCTCCCTTTTCCTCTAAAGATCCAATAGTTTTTAGGTGATAACTAGTCAAGGAAGCCGACCTTCTCCGGAGGTTTGATCTCAGTTCGCAAGGTCACACACTTCAAGATCATTCCCATGTTTCTCCAGATTGCCAAGTTTTACAACTTAGTAAGGGTGCAAATCTGGGTGATAACAATTTCTGGCACACTCGGAGGGACTCTACTATCATATTGCTGGTTATGATATGCTACCAGCATTAGTAGTCTTTTAAGAAGCCATTTTTTGCATATCTGGCGACTCATACTGAGGAAAGACAAGTAGATCAGTACTGTTGTTATGTTTTATGAGAAAATTACAAACTTAGAGTTTGAGTTCATTTGTGGCTTTTGATGGGGGCAGCCCATTGAATTTGACAGTGCATGATAATATACCCATGGCAGCTTTGAAGAGCCTACCCTATTTCACAAGGGAGGATCAAACTACCCTAGTTGAGCACATTAGAGATGTAGCTTCTCTATGTGGAGTTCATCATGTAACCCAAGAAAATGTAGCCATTAGGCTGCTGGCTGCCTCGTTTAAAGGAAAAACATTACAGTGGTTCAGAAATTTACCTGTGCAAACTATTGGAACTTGGGATGATCTGGGTGATAAGTTGAACAAACAATTTCAAGATAAGTCAGATAACTTATCACTGGTTGAACAACTGACTACAATAAAGAGAGCTCCCCAGGAGCAAATGATGGATTTCAATTTCTGGTTTCAAAAGACATGGGACATAATTCCTGCCATGGTAAGGCCTCCATCAGAATATGCATTCCTATATTTTTTAAAAGCTCTAAATAGTGACATTTCAGTAATGATACAATCATTGGGAGGTACAAGTTTACCTGATGCATATGAAATAGCTATTAGAGCATAAAATAGCTTGATTCAGCTAGGAAAATAGCACCTAGACCACCAGTGCCCATTTTTCCTGAAATTCAAGTTTCAATGCCTTTGTCGATCTCGTATTTTGCCCCTTTACTTGCTGCAGCAGCATTGCCAAGTACTGCCAATCCTGAGACTGTTGTTTCTAGCTCATCACAAGAGTTAAGAGAGATAAAAAATAGCTAACAGAAAATAGAGAATATCTTGCAAGCTTTTGGGAATGAATTGGTGAACATCAAAAAGTAGCAGTCCCAGAACAGACAGCCTTATCAACCACACAATCAAGGGCAAAATCAACCTTATCAGGGTAAAACCAGCTATACCAAGCCAACAGGCCTCCATATCAAGGCAATTACCAAGGTACCAAGTAGAATTTTAAGAGGCCTTTCCAGCCTTACAATCCCGTACCCATTAATGTAGCTAGGGACCTTGTCCCTGTTCAGAATAACCTTGCAGCCGAGTATGAATGGTGTTTTCCATGCAATCAGCCACACAGTCAGGCGGCCTGTTCAAATGGAGTGATAAATTAGGCTCTAATGGTGCAAAATGTTGCAGTTTCACAGCCAAATACACCAAATGATGGGGTTGTATAGCAGCAAGAATAGCCTCAGAATGATATTGCCTTCATAAACTAGCAAGGAGATGAATTTTGTGGTGTAAACAAAGATGATACTTCAGTTGCAGCAAATACCAGAGCTAAAAAGAGGGGTTATGAGATAGATCAAGCAGTAAATAAAGGAAAAGGATCTGCTGATCCTTCTATATCCCAGATTCCCCATATTTTACAACGGAATACTCAAGAAACTACTAGGGAACGACCTCATTTACAGGCTGACATTACTGCTGCAAAGTCACACCAAAAGGTAAACGTCACTCCACCTTTTAATATCATTGAAAATATGAAGAAGATAAATGTGACAATGTCTATGTGGGATTCCCTAGCCATCCTAGGTCAAAAGGACATGTTACAATCTGCCTTGTTTGATTTAAAAGTGTCAAATGATGCAACTGTTGACCCAACTAGGGTTGTCCTTACCAATTCATCCTAAGACAACCGTAAATAGCCACATAAGAGTGCTAAACCACTTCCATTTTTTGTGTCATTATAATAGGAGATAGGTTAGTACATAACTGCATGGTGGATAGTGGTGCAAGTAGTTCTGTAATGCCAAAACAGATTGTAGACCAATTAGGATTAAAATACCAGCCCCTTGAGAAGGGTGTGCTCCAGCTAGATGGCACAACTGTTAACACTGTAGGTGTGATGAAGGATCTAGGACTCACTTTGCACACCTGTCGAAATGTTTCCATCTCTCTAGAGGTGTTCATCATAGATTTACCTCCTCATTTTGATATGTGTCTGTCAAGAGAGTTCATAGCCAATATAGGAGGATATTTATTCTCAGACTGGTCCCACATGTTCTTTAGGACCCGATATGGCACAAAAGTGACCCTTAAATCTAATTGCTTGCCAAATATCACATAGAGCCTTATGTCCCAAGTGTTGTTAATGCAAATTACATTATTTCTGATGATCTTGAGCTTGTTGCTACTCAAGAACTGTAAGTTGAAAGTATACCAGAGGTGCTATTAAAGGAGTGGACCTTAGAAAATATTATAGATGATCCTGAAGGACACATTCAAGAAACTGGTATGGGGGTTTACATACTGCATGAACTTGAAACAGAAATTCCAAACCTAGTAAAGAATGCAGAACAATAGATAGAACAACAAAATGAAGTATGGAAAATGTACTTTGATGGCTCTAGGAATAGGAATGGATTTGGTGGTGGTGCAATGCTTGTGTCTCCACAAGGTGACAGATATTATTCTGCTTTCCGTTTTGCTTTTTCGTGTACAAATAACACTGCTGAGTATGAAGGGTTGATTCAAGTTTTGCAGTGGGCAAGAAAGAGGAAAATTGGCTGTTTGCAGGTGTATGGGGACAACGAACTTATTGTGAATCAGGTGAGGGGACTGCATGTTACGAGGAATGATGTTTTGAAATGCTATAAACATAGGGTATGGGATATGATTGAGGAGTTTGATGCTTTCAATCTAATCTCTATTCCAAGAAATCAGAACAATCATGCAGATAGGTTAGCTGCAATTGGGGCTCAGTTCGATATCCCCAGTGATATTCAAAGAGAACAGGTATAGTCTCATGTGAAAATAGTTGATAGGCCCTCTATCCTTGACAATAACATTCATTGGCAGGTTTTTGAGAGTGATGAGCAAGTTCTGCGTTTGCTGTTAGAAGACGATGAGTTCTCTGTGGTTAATCAGAACAAATTCAAACATCAATATAGTGATGATCAAGTTGTTCAATTAAGGACTAATAAGCTTCCCAGAGGATTGGTAACCTTGGAATCCATTTTTGGTACTAATGATCAGCTAAAAAAAAGCAAAACCAGCATGCAGGTCAAAGAGGAACATTATGAGGAGCTGGAAATTTTTAAAGGTAAGCTTCTTAAAATTGGTAAAATCTGTTCACCTGAGGATAGGAAAGCTTTTATTGATCTTTGTCAAGAATTTGAGGCTGTGTTTTCTTTGGAATACTCAGACTTAAGGAAGTTTGACCCTCAATTGCCCAGCATACTATAGAGTTAGAACCAGGGGCAAAACCTATGAGGCAGAAACAAAGACCTTTAAATCTAAAACTTGAGCCTCTAATGATTAAAGAATTAACCAAGTTGATCGAGGGAAACATCATTTTTCCAATCAAGCACACGTCTTGGGTCTCAAATCTTGTTCCTATGAGGAAAAAGAATGGAGAGATTAGGCTGTGCATTGATTTTAAAGACCTTAATAGAGCCTCCCTAAAGGACCACTACCCGCTGCCCTCAATGGAGCAAATTCTGCAAGTAGTGGCTAGTTCAGAAAGATTCTCCTTACTTGACGAATATTCCGGTTATAATCAAGTGTTAGTCAAGGAGGAAGATCAGTTTAAAACTGCTTTTACTACCAAATGGGGCACCATGGCCTACAAAAGGATGTCTTTTGGTCTGTCAAATGCTGGCTCTACTTTTCAAAGAGCTATGGATATGGCTTTTAAAGGTTTGCTTTATAAATTGGTACTTGTGTACCTTGATGACATTACAGTTTTCTCTAAAGATACAACTGAACATTTATTCCACTTGAGGCAAGTATTTGAGAGATGTAAAGAGTTTGGGATATCTCTCAATCCCAAGAAATGCATTTTTGTTGTGCATGAAGGCAAGCTTTTAGGACACATTGTGTCAAAAAAGGGAGTTACCATTGATACAGAAAGAGTAAGGGCTATTTTGGAGTTGCCTTTACCCAATCACAAGAAAGGACTGCAAAGTTTTATTGGCAGAATTAATTTTCTGCGAAGATTTATACCTGACATTGCAGATTTATTGAAGCCATTGACCTCTATGTTAAAGAAAAATATAGTTTTTAGTTGGACAAAAGAGGCCAAACTCAGCTTTGAGTCCATAAAAGAAGCATTATCAGTTGTACCAACTCTGGTAAATCCTGATTTCTCAAAAGATTTTATTTTGTATGCTTATGGCGGTCTAGATACAATTTCTACAATTCTGGTACAGTAGCAAAGTGAAGGCTTTGAGCAGCCAATCGCTTTCTTTAGCCAAGGACTGGAGGAGTATGAACAATGGTATAGTTTCATTGAAAAACATGTCCTGGTAGTGGTAAAGAGTCTCAAGAAGTTTAGGCATCTTATTTCTATCAATAAGGTACATTTGATGGTTGCTCACCCTGGCGTGAAGGAGGTCCTATTAGGTAAGGATGTTAATGAGAAAAGGGCTGGTTGGATTACCAAAGTCATGGAGTATGACATAGATATCAAGATAACCAAGCTTATCATAGCTAGAGGACTCAGTGAATAGCTTGCTACTCGTTCTGAAAATAAAATAGAGAAAGAAGAGGAGCTACTTCTGACCATTGAAGATGAACATCAGGATGATACAGCAGCAGTGGGCACAGGTTTGGTTAATAACATGACTCATTTTTTGCAAATTGGTGAATGTCTAGCAGGTTTAGATAGAACCAAGAGAAGATATTTTAGACTGCAGTCTATTCCATATGTTTTAATAAATTATATCCTTTTCAGAAAAGATTTTAATGGTGTGTTGTTAAGATGCATTGACTATAATCAAACTGACAAGGTGCTACTTGAGTTTCATAATGGAATAGTAGGGGGTCATTTTGCCCCAAGGACTACTGCTTGGAAAATAATAAGAACTGGATATTACTGGCCCAGCTTATTCAAGGATGCCCATGCATGGGCCAGAAAATGTGTAAAATGTGCCATTTTTGCAGGCAAAGAAAGGTTGTCAGCTTTACCTTTGTGGCCAATTCAAGTAGAACAGCCCTTCATGAGATGGGGCATTGATTTTATAGGTCCCATTAACCCACCATCAAGTGTAGGTCATAGGTGGGTACTTACAACAACAGACTATTTCACAAGGTTGACTGAAGCAATGGCTCTGAAGGAATCCAATGAGAATGTTGTTTTAAACTTTTATCATGATTTAGTATTTAGATTTAGAGTACCTGAGTCAATTATCTCAGACAATGCTTTAGCCTTTGTTGGATTTAAAATAATTGACTGGGCTGTTAAGAATGGAATCTATCTAAACACTTCATCAAATTATTACCCATAGGGTAATGGTTTGGCTGAATCCACAAATAAGAATCTCATAAGGATTATCAAAAGATCAATGGAGGACAACAAAAGAACATGGCACACCAATCTAAAATCTGCCTTATGGGTAGATAGAATAACTCCCAAGAGGTCTATTAGAAACTCCCCGTATATGTTAGTTCATGGAAAAGAGGCAAGATTGCCTATGTCTATGGAGCTGCCAGCACTAGACATCATGAATCAGCTGGAGATGTTTGAAGAAGAAGACCCCATGGCTGTCAGATATGCTCAACTTATGGAGCTTGAAGAGATTAGAGATAAAGCTATGAAAGCTATGGAGTATCATCAACTTCAGGCAAAAAGAACTTTTGATAGGAAAGCCACTCCCAAAAATTTTATGGAAGGTGATATGGTACTCAAATGGGATGAGTTGAAAAGCAGGCCAGGGAAGCATTCCAAGTTTGATAGCATGTGGAGTGGCCCATTTATCATTACTGAATGCAAGGAGCATAATGCATTTCAGTTATCAAACATGGATGGAGAAAATTTGCCTATCCCAGTCAATGGGATACACTTGAAGAGGTGTTTTGAGGTATGAGTTGCCTTGTAAATTAGTAGATTAGGTTTCTTGCTTTCAATACGTGTTGTTGCACAATAGTTTAAATCCCTTTTATTTTCCCTAAGTGTTGTCTAGCACAGTTAGAGGAGTTGCTTTCAGCATTTTTGTTTTGTTTTGGTCTTCCAGTGTTTTACATTGCTAATATGCTAAGTTACTAAGGTCAGCATTGTTTGTCAAAGGTATATTTTGAGTCTCTGTGTGACTCCATGCCCAATGGATGTTTAAGGCCACTGGTCTAATTGTTTAGCAGGCAAACATCCCTTAGAAGTCGCCAAATTGTTGACCTATTTTCCTCTATCCAGAGCTAAATAGTTCACCTTGTATATTCCTTGAATATCCTTTAGAAAGTGACCCTACAAAGCTTAAATCCTTCAATTATTCATGATGTGCCTTGCAAAAAATCCCAAAAATCTCACCTTGAGAATCCTTGCAGAAAACCTAGAAATCTTTTTGTCTCCAAGTGTTTTCTATCGCAGAGATTTCTCAGTTTTATACTTATCCATTTTTCATGTATATGATGATGATGTCATCCTTGTTTTGGGGTTTTTCTATCATTTGGTCGATTTGCACCTCAGATACATTTTTTCCTTGTATCTTGGTCATGTACAATGTTACTATACATCAGGTCATTTGTAGGTATTGTTGTATGTATTTTGTATATACAAAGGCCATATACAAAGGTGAATGTACATTAGCAATATACAAGGCAGACATACAAAGGATTTTCGGCTTAACATGCTTATCAGCGGCTCAACTCATAGTCTCTCCGATGGTCGATGAAGCATACAAGGCAAACATACAAAGGCATATGCAATGCAAAGATACAAGTGTCTTTGGTGAGACTTTGCATATTGGTGACTCAACTAAAGGTCTCCCTGACAGCCGATGCATGCGCACATACAAAGTGATAAACAAATACAAAAAGGTGGGGTCCACTTTTTGCATGTATATGCAATTGTATCTTTGCACATACATTCGCATATACAATGGCATATACAATCCTGAGATACAAGCCGGACCTGTTCTAAAGTTCCAATATGGTTGATAATCCATTTGAGTTCTGCATTGTATGTATGTGCGATTGTATCTCATATACAATTGTGATGTACAATGCAGATACAAAGGGATTTTTTCGGCGAGACATTGTGCATCGGCGGCTCAGTTTGTGGTCTTTCCGATAGTCAATAAAGCATGTGAATGTTCAACGATGGGTCCCAGGTTCAACTCAGTGACCAATGGAGTGGTGCCACGTTTCAGGGCTAATTCAGAGGCCAATTCAAAGTTACATACAATCGCATATGCAAGGCGATTTGAATATGCAAAAGGAGGGAGATTACACGAATGCATAAAATGAACCTAACAAGTGTAAAGTGTAGGTGCAATTGTATATACAAGTGCAAATATGCAGAGCGATATGCATATGCAAGACGCAGTTGACCATAACTTTGACCGCCCATATCTCCCTCATTCTAGCAAATTTCAACATGCTTCAAAAGGAAAATATACTTATTTTTGCCTCCTCTTTCATCTGGCGGGCTTTATGGAGGATATCTTCACTTTCAAAATTTAATGCAAGTCTACAGGCTCGATCGACTGGACGTTTCAGCGACCAATTTGGCATATGCAAATGCAAATATTTGTTGCATTTATGGGTCCAGGTCAATGATTCAGCAGCTCACATTGAAGATTTAAAATATCTTCCATCTGCCCCTGTTCTAGATATCTCACGCCATAACTTCTTGCAGGTGGACGTCCCTTCGGAGGCAGATATTTTTCTGACAGAGCCCATGGGGCGAATTCATTATAACCGAATTAAGTCAAAATGTAAATGCTATATATGCATAAGCTTGAGATGTAAATAAGGGGTGACATTGGAAGTTTTTAGGAATATATGCTTTTGATTTCCAAACAAAGCATTCCTCTACTATAACCATGCCTTCTTATTGAATATATGCAAGTTATTTTACCTCTTTTACTGATTTCCAGTTTAGTGTGAAACTACATATGATTGTCTAGGAACTTTTGTTCCTCTCAACCATTTTGTCTCTCACCTCTGCTAAAATCATCTAAATCTGTGTATGTCTACTTGTTGTATCTGGTTGTGTTGTGCATTTTCTCAGTTCTGTGAGGGCTCTTTTATTCAACCTGGTGAATCACCCTTATTTTCAAGTTTTCCTATTTTATCTTTCATTCTTAAAAGCATTCTTTCTCCCTTTTCCTCTAAAAATCCAATAGTTTTTAGGTGATAACCAATCAAGGAAGCTGGCCTTCTCTGGAGGTCTGATCTTAGTTCTCAAGGTCCCACACTTTGAGATCATTCCCATGTTTCTCCAGATTGCCAAGTTTTACAACTTAGCAAGGGTGCAAATCTGGGTGACAACAAAAACATGAAGAGATAGGAAGTTCAGAGCAAATTGAAGTAGACCCAGTCTGGGACTACATCACTTTCAAAAATCCTATCCAGGTAAAATGGTGGACATTGTTTCCAATTGCTTTTGGTTTAATAATGTGCTGAACTTCCATTAGAGCACGTATGGCATTATGTTTCTTGTTTTATAGATAATACAGAGGCATGAGGTCTATGAGGCCATGCCTATGGTTTTTAATATTATCTTAATAGTCAAGGCTCAAGGCCGATACAATTGAGCTCATATTGTATTAAAGCATTATTTCTTTTCAAAGGTTCAAAGCCTTAAGGCTGAGCCTTATCATGTTAATTTTGTATTGAGAATAGGCTCGAATCCATTATGACTGAGCCATCAACACAGTAACGTTTTCTTGAGACTAAGCTCAAGGCTGTAAGGTTGAGTAATGAAACACAATAATCTTTTCCTGAGACTATGCTCAAGGCCATATGGCCGAGCAGTGAAACATTGTAATTCTTTTCCTGAGATGAATCTCGAGGCTTAAAAGCCAAGCAGCAACTGTATTATGTTTTTATTTTGACAAAGGTTAGAGGCCATAAGGCCGAGCCGTATAGAGTTATACTCTTTCCTGTGTCATAGCTTAAGGTCTTACGACCCAGCTTTAATGCATTATATAGCATATGATAATCGGTGCTCGAAGCCATTATGGCTAAGCATGCTTTCAAAATATATCAAGAACACGTCGATTAACGATGAAGTTAGAGCCTAAGTGTTATCGGCATGGAAATATTGAATAACTGGTAATAATTTTAGTAATGATTTTAGCCTATATTCGAATCATACAGTCACTTGACTATGGAGACAGCTAATAAGGCACTTAAACATCATTGTGTTTGCAACACTTAAACTATTAACAAGTTTGGCATGCATGGAAACCTGACTGTGAATTATAATAAGTGTTATTTTAAACTGTCAAGATTGTACTCGTTAACCATCAACTATGGAGGTGGTGAGATCATTTAAGACCATGGTCTCATCACATAACAGCTTGTTTGTGCTAAAAGAATAATATAGATTTGTTCTATGTGTCTAAATTAAGACCTTTCAGTTATTGTTATGAGTTATAATTCCTTTATTTTACTCAAGTGTAAACTAATAGGATTGGTGTTTATCACATAAAACTCATAAAGACTAAAGAGCTATTAATCATAATGAAACCAATCTATTTTACTAAGGTAAGGTATGCCTAGAGTACCATGAATATGAATTCATCCTATATGATAATTTTCTTTCAAAATTGTAAACCAAAGAAGACCTAAGGTGGTAAAAATGGTCAATTTTGATATGAATTGAAAGTGGAACAAGGTGACAATGAGTCACTAGTTCCTCATTACAAAAGTAACCTATTTAGTCATAACCAACCTATGATGGGAGTGGAATGTCTAGGTATGGACAGTGAATCAAATTGATCCCACTCATACTAGACCTAAAGAACAAGGTCGATGAGAACTTACTGTAGGACATGACAGCTTATAAGTTGAGTTAGGGTGGTGGACATATGACGATGTTCATTGTGCAACGTGTATGTATGTAAATCTTTGGCCAAAGTAATGCATCCATCTCTACATGCATTGTCGGTCCATAGTGTTTCAGATGGCCTAGTGTCTCCAGTAGTGTCATACATAGTTAGAGTGGATCTATAGTGTGTGACCGTGAGACATTAGGAAGGACACAACACCAGATACTCATATGGCTAACCTAATGGTTTCTAATGTCTAACCTTTCTGTGAAGGCTAGGGCCACTTCCAGTTAGGAAGTTGAGCGGGGGACCATAGGTCTGTGGTTGGAGGAAAAGCATCATGATGATGCTCTCCTTCCCAAGCATGAGACAAGCTGAGGCTTATGGAGACAAATGTCATTGGTTCCAGATACAGTAATTGCATTTATGACTAAAGGGTCTATTGCAATTTATTAATTAAACTATGATGTATTGAGCATATCTTGTACTTGATTAGTGATGGTTACTCACTAAAGATTTGTAATTGATTATTGAAATGTAAGCTTTGTTATATATGTTGACGAGCAGGATTGCACCCGTTATGCAGAGTTGTGAAGCTCAACAATCCTGTGTAACATGGGATTAAACTCAGGTTGTGGGTGACCTATGTCGAGTTTGAACCTCCAAATTATGGGCTGATTCCCTTAAAATTTTCAATTGGATCTATAACTTTGATGAGGAAAAGGGTAAAAAGAATCTTTCAAAAAGAAATAAAAACTGTAAAAAGTATGGTGATGCACCTAATAATGTTGAAAACTTGGCAATCTAACTCACAATAGATCTCAAAAAATCTATCCACACAAACCACTTTCAGCAATTTGATCACAAAAATGTTTCTAAGGAAGGCTGGAAAAAAAATTGTTTGAAGGAAAAATAGTTTTTTCACAACATAAAAGAAAGATTCTTGAATTTGTATAGCCTAAGACCGGTGATTTTCAATGCTATCTAACACATGCAAGTACAAATGAGACAATGATTTTAAAGGTATCGATGTTAAACGCAATAAAATCTCATCAAATCACTCATACAAGTTGCATTAATGGAAGCTAGATACTTGATCAATTTGAAAAATAAAGGAAATAATTGCATAAATGACGAAGTATAGAACCTATAACCTACTGTAATCTCTATAAATCTGCAAAAGTGAGTTACAAAACCTTCTTTCTCTCTCAAAATGTAAAGAGCAAAAAGGCAAGAACTAGAAAAACCTAAATTTTTCCTACAATATATAGTTTTGCTCTCTCCAAGAGGCATAGAAAAATCAACTGTAGTCAACTGCCTCTAAAAATAAGCTCTCCAATTTGATCTACGAGAAAACAATGAAATCCCTAAAAATAAGGGTCATAATTGCCTCAAAATGAGCAAAAATAGCTCAAAACTGCTTCTCTCCATGTGTTTGACCCAAGAGTTGACCAAAACTCTACAATTTGTCCTCCAAACCATGCAAAAAGACTCCAAAGTCTTTAGTTAACTCAACTCCTCCATTTTTGCATGATTTAGCATGTGTTGATAATGTGGACAAAGAATAAAGTAATTATTTGCATGATTACTCTATTATGAGTTTCAATTTGTCTAATCTCCTTGATTTTACAACTTGTGACAAAATAATAAAGTAATTTATAATGATATTACTTTATTATTTGTTTACATTATTTATAGTTGTAAAATCATAAAAGAATGGATAATACCATATCTCTCCTTTTACATTTACATAATTTGCATGATTTCATTAACAATGATGCCAAAAAGAATTAGGTCATCATGCATGAAAAATAAAGAATATTCTCTCCTTATGCGTACCATGCAATTACTTAGGTCATTACATGCAAAATACATCATGCATTATCAAATGCATTTACACTTTACATGACTTTGCATTATATGATTTTTATGCCTTCATGCAAAAGAACAAAAAAATTTCATCATATATGCAATATAAGGTATAAGATATACCACCTTATCACTCCATCACCATGCATCATCTCATCAATACCACCTTTGACCTCTTATTGCATTTCTTCATAATGCATATCATCATTATATTTCCCCAACGTGAACACAAGCATACTAGACTCCTTGTCGAAAAACAATAATCTTCATCTTCACTTAAGGTAAACACACACCTTACCATCACTTGCCTATTGCCACTTTGACATCCTCATGCATCATTATCTTATCCATACCTCTTTTGCTATCATTTGACTTCACAATTCATTATCCATATTTGCCTTATTACTCCATGTAGTCAACCATTCTAATACCTCACCTTGATATGATTATCTTCTGACTTTGCAAGGAAAAGAAATTAAAGGTAATGAAGAATTTGGCCTCACCGGTCCCCTGTGCATAATCATTAGGTCTTACAAGACTAAAAGTCTTGACCATGGATTTGGATAAGGTAAATAATTTTTATTTTGTTGAAGTCAAAAGGAAAAGGTGAGAGAAACCCATTGACCAAAAGAACTTGTGAACCCTTAGCTTTGTCATTTTGATCTTTTCATTTTTCTTGAACTCTCCCTCTGCAACTTCATGAGCCGATGGTTAGGGTTGATGGTTTTCATTTCTCTCTGCAATTTCTAAGTCTTCTCGGTCAACTTCTCCTATATTTCTAGCAAAAGAAAGAAGGTGAGTTCCTCTGTGTAATTAACCAATCCATTTCTTTGATTTTCTGTGACTATGTTTTCATCTTGGCCATGGCCATATGATCATTTATGAGTATTATATGATTCCTTCATTATACTTTCTTATAATGACTTCTTTGTCTCTCTGCATTTTTCATTTGTTGAATATCTCCATGCATTAAAAAGAGGTTTCAAAAGAGACAAGGCCTGCATCCTGTGGCTTCTCCTCTACAAGAACATGAGGTGAGCCTTCCATTCGGCTTTCACCACTTGAATTTCTTTGACTGTGTCTTTTATTACTGATATGGGTTTTAAAGAAAATAAGAGGGTCTTCTTTTTTCTTGAAGGAGAGACTTTTCTTGGCTATGGCCTTGCTGTATATTCCTTTCTTTCGACCCTTTTTTGCAAAATAAAAGAAAATACAAGGGGTTTCAAAATGTATTATGGGTCTTCATTTTAATTGCAGATAGAACTCTTCTCTGTAACGGCTATGCCTATATACTCTTTATTTGTCCTCATTCTCTTCTGCAGACAAAACTTACAAGGGTTTTGAAAATATAACATGGGTTTTTTTATTTTCCTTGAAGGAATGGCCTTTTTCTGTCACGGCCATGCTGTATATTCATCTCTTCAAACTTTCTCTCTTCTGCATACCTGAATACATTAGGGTTCGAAAGAAAGTTTGAGGGTTTTCATATTTTGAAAGAATAAACAACCTCTCTGGCTCTATCCTGTCACGGCCATGACCATATATTTATGTATCTTCTTTGGTATATCTTCTTCTTTTTCAGGCATAAATACATCTAGGGTTTTGAAAAATGATGAGGGTTTTGACTAAAACACCATATGTTGTACCTCCTATGCATTTGTAACTTATGAAAGAAGAAGAATCCTCTATAAAAATGAAGAAAACCACAGGGGTTTTCGAAAAATGATATGGGTTTGTTTCTTTGAAAGAAGAACTCCATCTTGGTCACAGTCTGTAACTCTTTTTTATATTTGCATTTTTATGTAAAAACCCCATATGGGTTACTCTGTATTGACATCCTTTTTCACTTCTTTCACTATAATTTCAATATGCAAAAAGATGATAAGGGTTTCAAAAAAATGTCACATTCTGTAAGCATTCCAATGACAAAACTAGTCTTCTCCATTTGAATATGCAAAAAGTAAAACATACAGAACCCCTCATTCTTGTTTATTTCTTCTTCTGTATATGATATATGAAAGCAGTTGTATCTCATGGAAACTATGTCTTCTTTTTGCATTTGATACATTTGATGCGGTAATACATTCCTGTAGCTCTATCTTTCTTATCCTTCTATAAGGCATGATCACTCAAAAATTCATCTTTCTCCTGTACCTATGACTGTAACTTCATTGTTGTTCATTATTCTTGTATGGTTGTTTCACATGCTTTATGTATGATTGTACCTATAACTGTACCTTTCTCCTATGTTGTTCCATTCTTTCAAAGTTAACTCTTATGTTGATTATTCCCTTGTTGCTATAACATGATGAAAGCTTCACAATACCATAGTATACTTCTTGTTGTCAATGGTGACTGTCCTTCTGGTCCTTTAAGGCTGTCATTATGCATTTGTGATATGATTGTCACTTCTTTTGCAAGTTTGACTGTTCCAATGCATAGTATCTCTTGAATAGTGCATTTTATCTATTGTAATCTAATATCCTTCTCAAATGAATAAGAAGGAAGCATGTTGGGCTCTACCCTTGTGGGAGCCACATTTTCTCCACATGCTTTAAATGTCTTCAAATCAGCAACATTACTTTTCCTATACCTGCACAGTGAGCAAACAAGTTAGCATAAAAACACACCTCTTGAAGTTGATTGATCTTTCTCATTTTGCTCTGATTTATTGCACATGTCTGATTTGATCCAATAACATAAGATGCATAATGTTTGCAAGTTTATATGTCTATTGATAAAGCATATGATGAATCTGCATATCTGGAGCTTCTAATAGGGCTTTCTCTAATTTTGCAGGTACACTGTCCTGATTAGGAGCTAAAGAAAAAGACATGAAAATCAATTGCCAATCAAGAAGATCAACCTACAAAAAGGCAATGATGGATATCCATTTTCCTCATATGTTATTTCTCTTTCCTTTTATCCTCAGATGTATAGCTTGCACAATGTTTGCATTGCTTAGTTTAGTCACTCCCACGGCTTTTGTGGGACACATTTAAACATTTCTTTAAATACGATCAGTTACTTTACCTTATGCAAATGATTTATGTGTGTTTACTTTTTGAATCAAATGCATAGGATAGAATAACTGAATCTGATATGAAACATATGTTCAAAATATGATATGAAATGACAACTTTATAAATTCCTTTCTTTCACACTGAAATGTGATTACTTGAATAATTCATTCATCTCATAACTGAAAGATAAAACCAGTTAAAACCTCCTGTCATTCATTGATTGTGTGATATCTTGCCATCAGATAATTTCACTTGTCACTTGCCAAGATTTCATACATTCATTGATTGATCATTGCACTTAAAAGTTTTTCTTTTATTCCTTTTGTGACAACTGGAATTCAGTCTAACTAAATTAGGTGTGAACATAATTTAGTAACAATATCTTGACTAGATTGACATGCTTAATTGATGAAAAGATTATGTTTCTTTTGGTTAAAATTTGATTAGCTCAATCATCTTGTTAACTAATCACTTGATTAAGATACATGTTTATGTTAAATCTTGAGCATTATGGATAGTGATGTTACATATGGTATCAGAGCTACCGGGTTCAATACATGGACCTAATGAGCTCACTACTTGATGATTATTTGTATCCAACATTATGTATGCTAATGATTGGATGTTCTATGCTAGAATGGTAAAAATTAGAACCACTCCTCGAAAGAAGGTAACAGAACATGGACGTTACCTATGCCAACAAAAGATCTTGAAGGCACGAGCCTCGAAGATGAAGAAACTTGAATAGATTGGCTGCCTGGTAGGAGCATGGTTATTTGATGAGGAAACTTTCATTGATGTCGTGAAACACATCAAGTAGGAGTTAAGGAAAGTTGAAAGGATGGTTGGCCCTAACTCTACTGATGCATCAGAAACACCCTCTACCCCTAAAGCACCAGTTGAGGGAAAAAACCCTAAAGATTGTAATGTACTTAAGGAGGATGTGAAGGAATACCAGTGTGTATCCTCACCTCCTAAGATTGAAAGAAACCATGAATATGGGAAGCTATCCCAAATTGTAAATGACTTGCAGTAGCAAGGTGTAAACATGATTTTGTAATTTTGGTAGATTATATGTAATCCAATGGAAACTGTAATGCAATGGCAAATTTTGACAATCTTTCCTTTCTTGTTAAAGATTACATAAATGTGAATAGATTTGTAAAATGAATAAATTGTATAACATGGAAAAACTAATCCGTGATTAATCTACAAACTTCAGGAAGAAGTAGATTGCAGTAAAGGTTCGAATTAGAACCAGAATGGAGGATAGCTGAGATAAAGGAGTACCTCTGGGGCAATCCGAGTCTAAATTAGACCAAATCTTGACTTTGTTGAAAGAAATAAAGGCGAGGGTAGAAACTCTCAAACATAAAGTAGGAGGTCAGTCAAAAGACAAGTGAGATGCTTATGATGGGAGTGATGGTGAGGAATGCCATAATGACACCACCCAAAGTGAGCATGGAGAAAATAACTCTGTGGTTAGACAGGAAGGGGATAAGAGGAGCCTTATGGCAATGGACTGTCTCATGACATGAAAAAGGTCATGCCACCTAAATTTGATGGATCCGTAAGCGGAGATGCCGTGGAGGCATGGCTTACAGAAATGGAGAAGTATTTTGAAATCAGAAATTATAATGAGGTTACCAAAGCTATGTGGGGAGCATTCCAGCTAGCGGGTGAAGCATCCACATGGTGGATGAACAAAAAGATGGAACTAGGATTGAGGTCTACAAGCCTTACTTGGGACAGGTTCGTAGAACTTTTTAGGCAAAAATGGTTGCCTCAACTGTTCTATGATCAAAAACTTATAGACTTCAGAACCTGAAATAGGTTGATATGACTGTAAATGAATATTGGGAAAAATTCACTCGATTGTTGAAGTATGTGCCGCAGTATCAACAAGATGAGAAGTTTCATGTTCAAAAGTTTATAATGGGGTTAAACTCCCAGATTGGGGGTGAGGTTAATGTTCATGGTCCTACTACTATGGAACAGGTCTACGAGAAGGCCGTCAGACAAGAGCAGAACCTGAAGGCTATGTCAGCCTATAGAGAAAGAAATTGCAAGAGATATAACCGGTCTCAATCTTCTCAATCCTTAGGAAAAAGGGGAAGAAATGGTAATATACTAAGAAAAATGACAAAGGGGCCAAAAATAAACAGATTCCAAGGGAGAGGAAAAAGGGAATAACCACTCTAGGAAGAATGGAAACAATTCTGGCAAACCTCAAGAGAGGCAAGGACCAATTGGTGGATGCTACACTTGTGGTGGAGATCACTATGCCAATCAGTGTCCCAACAAATCACAAGGAGCACAACCAAGAGGAAACCCTCTACCCTCTTAGCAAGTGGCGTTCTAGCAACATATCCATGCGGTGTTGGACAACTAGCAAACTGAGTACCAAATAACTCCCATAGAGACAATAGGTATTTTATTTGGAGTTCCAATTTTGGTTTTGATTGATACAGGTGCTACGAAATGCTTTAAATTTCTCCCAAAATTGTAAATAAAATACCTTGAAAAGTAGGATTCATGGAAAACACTTGGTTTGTAGAATATACAAATCACACCAAGGCTCAAGTAGAGAAATGCATGTTTGAGGCTAGGGTTGAACTTCCAAGCTTTTCCATGGAAGTAAATCTTTATGTAGCCCCACTTGGCTCATATGATGTTATCCTAGGGATAAATTTGCTATGGAGACATCAAGCCAAAGTAGATTGTTATGCCAAAATAGTACAATGTCTAGATGATTTAGGAAATAAAGTCTTTCTCCAAGGGAAACATAGAGAAGTCAAACTAAGGTAAATTTCTACCTTGTAAATGAAAAGGGCACAAAGAAAGGGATGCCAATTTTTTTCTATCAAGATGGACAAAATAGATGAATCAGAGGAAACTTACTTCAAAGATGACTTAACATTTTATGAATCCCAAAAAATTAATGAAGTTGGGATGAAGGAGTCCATTGGTCAGGAAAGATCAGATATGGACAAGTATCCTTTCCTCAGGGACTTTGAGAACGTATTTTTGGATGAGCTACTGGGGTTACCCCCTAAAAGAGCCTTTGATTTCACCATTGATATTATTCTTGGGTTAGAACCTATTTCTAAATACCCATACAGAATGACCACAATAGAACTAATGGAGTTAAAGGCTCAACTGCAAGAGCTGCTAGATAAAGGGTTGATTAGACCCAGTGTGTTGCCATGGGGAGCGCCAGTCATTTTTGTGAAAAATAAAGATGGTACTTTGTGGTTGTGCATAGATTACTGCATGTTAAACAAAGAAACCATTAAGAATAAATACTCTTTACCTCGCATTGATGATCTTTTTACTAGATGAGGG
Organism: Cunninghamia lanceolata; assembly: GCA_027924645.1. Classification (NCBI taxonomy): domain Eukaryota; kingdom Viridiplantae; phylum Streptophyta; class Pinopsida; order Cupressales; family Cupressaceae; genus Cunninghamia; species Cunninghamia lanceolata. The sequence continues at coordinate 3,779,133 of BSBN01000847.1, read as the reverse complement.
GTGAAACTATATTTTCCAAGATTAAGCTTTGATCTGGATATCACCAATTGAGGTTGAAGGATGAAGACATCCAAAAGACAGCCTTTAGAACCAAATATGGACATTATGAATTTACTGTCCTACCTTTTTGGATTAACAAATGCGCCAATGGTTTATGAATCTTATAAAGAGTGTGTTCAAAGACTGTCTAGACAAGTTTGTCTTAGTATTTCTTGATGACATTTTGATCTATTCTAAGAATGAAGAAGAGCATATGCAGCATCTAAGAATTGTACTTCAGAGGTTAAGAAAGCATAAGTTCTATGGAAAGCTCTCTAAGTGTACTTTCTTTTAGAAAGAAGTACAATATTTGGGTCATATAATATCAGCTAAGGGGATATCTATGGACCCAACTAAGATTAAGGCTATTTCAGAATGGCCGGAACCAAGAAATGTACATGAGGTCCAAAGTTTCATGAGCCTTGCTGGTTATTACAGGAAGTTTGTGAAAAACTTCTCTAAAATTGCACATCCTATAACTTCCTTGCAAAGAAAGGGAAAGAAGTTTTATGGTCAGAAAAGTGCTAGGAGGCCTTTGATCTACTAAAGGAAAAAATGACTTCAGCCCAAATATTGAAAGTACCAAACCCAGAAGGTTAATTTGTAGTCATTACCGATGCCTTAGGGGAAGGCCTAGGTGGTGTACTAGTCCAGTATGGACAGGTCATTGCATATGAATCATGCAAACTAAAAACTATGAACAAAATTATGCCCCACATGATTTAGAACTGGCAGCAGTCATTCACGCACTTCAAATGTTGAGACACTACCTACTTGGAAAACCTTTTAAGTTGAAAACATATCACCAGGAACTCAAATATATGTTCACTCAACCCCATCTTAATGCTCGTTAAAGAAGATGGTTAGAATTCATCTCGGATTATGATTTTGAGATTAAATATATTCAGCGAAAAGAAAATCAAGTGGCAAATGCTTTAAGTAGGAGAAGGCACATTTCCTCTATGATCTCTATACATTTTGATTTTAGAAATTAGGTGCTACAAAAATCTAAAGGAGGTGAGTTTTACGAGCAGGTAAAATAGGCCCTTGAGGAGAATCCATAGAATCCAAAATATGAGGTAGTCAACCTTGAACCAAATGGGTTATTAAGGTTTAAAGGAAGGATGTATGTATCTAACTTAGCAAAGTTAAGGAATATGGTATGGAAAGAGGTTCATTCTACACCATATTCTAGGCATCCTGGAGTAACCAAGTTACTCGTTGATGTGAAACCTTTATATTTTTGGAAAGGAATGAAGAGGGATGCTCCAAATTTTGTATCTACTTGTATTGAATTCCAAAGGGTGAAGGCAAAACACCAACACCTAGCATGATTATTATACCCTCATGAAATTCGTGAGTGGAAATGGCAAATTATAAGCATGGACTTTGTCCAAGGGCTTCCTATGTCAAGGAATGGGCACAATGGTATCTTGGTGGTGGTGGATAGACTCACCAAAGCCACTGATTTTATACCAGGAAACTTGACGGATGGGGCACCTTTCATTGCTCGAAAATTTGTTCAAGAGATTTTTAGACTACATGGCATTCCTAAGAAGATTATCTCAGATAGGGATGCACGAATGACATCAAGGTTTTGGCAAACCTTGTTCTCTTCACTTAGTACTCAGTTGAACATAAGCTCTGCTTATCATCCTGAAATGGATAGACAAACTGAAAGGGTGAACCAAGTGTTGGAAGACTTATTAAGGATGTATTACGTGGATCAACAATACAAGTGGGAGGATTATCTTCCTCTAGTGGAATTTTCCTATAATAACTCTTATCACTCAGCTATTAAGATGGCACCATTTGAGGCATTATATGGATGGAAGTGCTAAACCCCTGTAAGCTAGGATAAGCTAGAAGATAGGGTTAGCCTTGGTCTAGAAATGCTATTATAGATGGAAGAACAAGTCCATCTAATTAAAAGAAGGCTACTGGAAGCCAATGATAGGCAAAAGAGTTATGCAGATGCAAAGCGTATTGAAAGGCATTTCACTGTGGGAGATAAAGTTCTCCTAAGGGTAAAACCTTAGAAAAGCTCCATCAAATTTGGAAAGATGTCCAAACTGGCACCAAGATACGTGGGTCCATTTGAAGTTCTAGAAGAAGTCAACCTAGTAGCATACAGAATTACTCTACCACCAGAACTTTCCATGATGCAAAATGTGTTTCATATTTCATATTTGAAAAAGTTTAATTTTGTTGATAATCAAATTCCTATGCTTGATTGGAATATTCTGCAGGTGAAGGACCCAGGAGTGGTGGTGATTGAGCCCATCAAGGTGCTCGAAATGCATAAGCTACGTTTACAAAACAAGGAAATAACCCATTGCAAGGTCCAATGGGACCAATATGCAGAGGAAAACACCACCTAGGAAAATTATGATGACTTCCATGCTAGATTTCCTCATATTTTTTGAAACATTTGTTATTATGCTCTTGAAAACATTTTCTTATTATGTTGGTTTACCTTTAAGACAATTAATCATCGAGGACGATGATTCTTATAGGGGAGATATGTTACATCCCCAACTTACAATTAGACTTAATCATTAACTTGGCATGATAATCAGGAGGATTAGTCATAGTTAATTGATTTGATATTGTGGAAATATCTGATTTAATTTTTGATTATGAAGTAATGATTGATGTTAATTAGTTTTGTAAATTAAATGATTTATATTATGGGATATGATAATGATGCACTGATCATGATCTTGTGGTCCTGAGTGTGAACAGGAAAATGAACGTCCTTCAAAGAAGGAAGGAGAGTATCATCCTGGAGGAAGGGTTAGGTGCTGAGAAAACAAAAGGTTGATTAGCCATATGAGTATCGGATTATGTCCTTCTAAAACCCTTCTTAAGTTGTCATGTGTCATGTCTCCTTTCTTAGTATTTATGTTCTTTGTAAATTGTTATATCGTTGGTGCTATCATGACTAGTTGTGATGGCTAGATGATGTTCTTGGAACATAATCTCTCGTCAAGAGACAATCATGTTAAGAAATGAGGAGGTCTCTCATTATCCTTTTGTTTGCAGGGATATTATTCCCTAGCCATTCGACTAAGGATGATAGTAGATTTCGGGGGAGTATTACTTGACCTCGATAACCGACAATCTTGTGAATAATTTTGTGATTTCAATTTTATAGTGATAATCCTTAATATTAAATATGTATTATTTAACCCTTATCTGTAAGTAAGGATGAATATGTATATCTTTTAGAGGGAACCTCTTTATAGGTTGACTTTAATAATGTTGTAATTATTTTACTTATCTTATTATTCGATATTATCGAATAGTATTAATTTGTTGATAGTTGGCCTTCAGGAGCAAAGGAGAGTTTTGAGCTCATCCTTCCTAGGTGCATGATGCCTTGATCGAGCCATATTTTGAGGAAACCAATCGAGTGGGTGGTAGTTTCCACCCAAATTGGCATGCCAGAATTGGTCGAATAACAAGTTTTGTTTTCATTTTGTAAGGGAGGACTTTGCTTAGGAAGTTTTGGTTGTTGGGGTTTTGTGGTGAAGGGAGGGGGCAAAGTTTTTGTGGAAAACATGAAGAGATGTGAAGCTCAGAGCAGCTTGAAGTAGACTCAGTCTGGGACTGCATCACTTTTGAAAATCTTGTCCAGGTAAAATGGTGGACATTGTTTCCAATTGCTTTTGGTTTAATACTGTGTTGAACTTCTATCAAAGCACGTATGGCATTATGTTTCTTGTTCTATAGATAATACAAAGGCACAAGATCTGTGAGGTCATGCCTATGGTTTTTGATAGTATCTTCATAGTCGAGGCTCAAGGCCGATACAGCTAAGCTCATATTGTATTAAAGCATTATTTCTTTTCAAAGGTTCAGAGCCTTAAGGCTGAGCCTTATCATGTTAACTCTGTATTGAGAATAGGCTCAAAGCCATTATGCCTGAGTCATCAACACAATAATCTTTTCCTGAGACTAAGCTCAAGGTTGTAAGGCCAAGTAATGAAACACAATAATCTTTTCTTGAGACTACGCTCAAGGCCATATGGCCGAGCAGTGAAACATTGTAATTCTTTTCCTGAGTTTAAGCTCGAGGCTTAAAAGTTAAGCAGCAACTGTATTATGTTTTTATTTTGACATAGTTTCGAGGCCATAAGGCCGAACTATATAGAGTTATACTCTTTTCTGTGTCATAGATCAAGGTCTTACGACCCAGCTTTAATGCATTAAACAGCATACAATAACCAGTGCTCAAAGTTGTTATGGTTGAGCATGCTTTCAAAACATATAAGCACACGTCAATTAATGACGAAGTTAGAGCCTACGTGCTCTCGGCATGGAAATATTGAATAATTGGTAATAATTCCAGTAATGATTTTAGCCTATATTCGAATCATATGGTCACTTGACTATGGAGACAGTCGAAAAGGAACTTAAACATCATTGTGTTTGCAACACTTAAACTATTAACAAGTTTGGCTTGCATGGAAACCCGACTGTGAATTATAATAAGGATTATTTTAAACTGTCAAGATTGTACTCATTAACCCTCAACTATGGATGTGGTGAGATCATTTAAGATCATTGTCTCATCACATAACAACTTGTTTGTGCTAAAAGAATAATATAGATTTGTTCTATGTGTCTAAATTAAGACCTTTTAGTTATTGTTACGAGTTATAATTCCTTTATTTTACTCAAGTGTAAACTAATAGGATTGGTGTTCATCACCTAAATATCATAAAGAAATTAAGGGCTAGTAATCATAATGAAACCAATCTATTTTACTAAGGCAAGGTATGCCTAGAGTACCATGAATATGAATTCATCCTATATGATAATTTGCTTTTGAAATTGTAAACCAAAGAAGACCCAATGTGGTAAAAATGGTCAATTTTGATATGAATTGAAAGTGGAACAAGGTGACAAGGAGTCACTAGTTCCTCGTTATGAAAGTAACCTATTTAGTCATAACAAACCTATGATGGGAGTGGAATGTCCAGGTATGGACAGTGAATCGAATTGATCCCACTACCTAAAGAACAAGGTTAATGAGAACTTACTATAGGACATGACATCTTATAAGTCTAGTTAGGGTGGTGGACATATGCCAACGTTCATTGTGCAATGTGTATGTATGTAAATCTTTGGCCAAATTAATGCATCCATCTTTGCATGCATTGTCAGTCTAAAGTGTTCCAGATGGCCTAGTGTCTCCAATAGTATCATACATAGTTAGAGTGGATCTATAGTGTGTGACCATGAGGCATTAGGAAGGACACAACACTAGATACTCAAATGGCTAACTTAAAGATTTCTAATGTCTAACCTTTCTATGAAGGGTAGGGCCACTTCCAGTTAGGAAGTTGAGCGAAGGACCGCAGGTTCGTGGTTGGAGGAAAAGCACCTGGATGATGCTCTCCTTCCCAAGCATGAGACAAGTCGAGGCTTATGGAGACAGATGTCATTGGTTCTAGATACAGTATTTGCATTTATGACCAAAGGGTCTATTGTAATTTATTAATTAAACTATGATGTCTTGAGCATATCTTGTACTTGATTGGTGATGGTTACTCACTAAAGATTTGTAATTGATTATTGAAATGTAATCTTTGTTATATCTTGATTAGATTGACATGCTTAATTGATGAAAAGATTATGTTTCTTTTGGTTAAAATTTGGTTAGCTCAATCATCTTGTTAACTAATCGCTTGATTAGGATACATGTTTATGTTAAATCTTTAGCATTATGGATAGTGATGTTACACAAGGTCTATTGTCTATGCTACAGATTTTCTTCTTCACGTGGCAGTTGTTAGAAGACAAATGAACAGTGGCCACTAACAACTTTATTTTGAGTTTTTGAAAATTGAAACTATTTTGAATTTTCCCTTTTTGCGTATGCCTTTATCCAAGGTTCATGTTAAGGCACCTTGGATTAGGACTATGTTAAAAATACTCTGTAGACTATAAACTGAAATTCTTTTGTTTAATATAATATGGGTTATCGATATAGATTACAGTTGTTGTCAACATTTTAATTTTTGTGGTCTTATTATCTATTATTTTTTCAATAATAACATAATTTTGGAACTTTTATTATGTATGGTTAGATCGATTGAATGATTTTGGAAGTATTATAATTTAGAATATATGTAAAAAATAAGTTTAATCAAAATCATTCCTTGAATCCTTCAGAAAAGAGATTAACAATGTGTGTAATTAATTATTTTTCAATAATAACATAATTCTGGAACTTTTAATATTTATGGTTAGATCGATTGAATGATTCTAGAAGTATTATAATTTAGAATATATGTAAAAAATAAGTTTAATCAAAATCATTCCTTGAATCCTTAGGAAAATAGATTAACAGTGTGTGTAATTAATGAAATTAACAAATTAGAATTAGAATAATCTCTCATTTTATTGAGTCAAAAAAATTAAACGACTATTACAGAAAGATGACAATAAATAATGAAATTAACAAATCAAAATTAGAATCATCTCTCATTTTATTGAGTCAAAAAACTTAAACAATTGTTATAGAATGATGACAACACAAACATGACATCCCTTTATAATAAAGGTTACATTGCGAAAGAAGAAGCCCTCGGCCTCTCGCTGGATAAATATTTCTAGATGACTGAGAACTGAACATTGTGTATTTCCCTTGTATTTCCCTTACAACACAATGAAGAAGAAGCCTTCATCTGTGCCCTAGCCGGTGGAGGGAGAAGAATATGTGAGTGAAATTGGGAATAAAGATGTGGCTTTCATCCAAATTTAAGAAGAAAGGCTAACATGGTGAAAGAAGAAGCCTTTTCTAGTCTGGACTATCTGGAAGGAAGCCAGAAGACTCATCATGCTAAGTTGGCTGCTAGAAAGATGAACCACTAGATTGGGAGAGACCACTGTCCACAATCCATCACTAGGTTGCCAGAAAGATGTGACAATGGATTAGGAGAGAACACTAGCCACAACCCATCAAATAGATGCAAGAGCATCTAGCATATAACATTGCCAGATGCATTTGCTGCGGAGCCAAGGCACTTTCCAACTGCAGTGAAAGAAGAATGTTGCCACAAAGCACCATTCTCCTTCCTCTTTATTTCCCAAGTAGCCAGTTGTTATCTTACCAGATCCTCCCATGTCATACATGGAGTTCCCATGGCTCATTTTTTTTCATCTTACACGAACTAGGTGCTTCAAGGTAAGGATAATAACCCAACTGTGTAACCATTCTAACTACTTCCTCTATTGAAAAAGAATGCATTCTAACTAAATAATTCCCTTCAAATTAGCTAACAAGGAACAACTAAAAGTTGAAATTGATTATTGGAAGCAAATTTCTCCATCCCTTTATAGCCATGACTGCTAGGAATTCAAAAATCATTACCTATCCATCAGTACATCTTACTAACCTTACAAATAAATCTCCAAATACTAAAATGTCACTTCATATCATGCTCTAAGAGTGTTTGGGCATCCAATTCAACAAAGCCTTGTATGGACTTGACATCTTACTCTATGGACTTGACATCTCACATCAAAAAGTACCTTGCCTCCCATTACAAATCTTAAATTTTGCATCCACTTGATTGCCTTAATGGGTGACTAATGTGACCACCAAAACATCATCCATTAGAGAAAATTGTTCCACCATTTGATGAACAATGATGAACGGTTGTAGTTCAATTTCGGAAGGTAGATCTCCAACACTACACATTGCCAACAAAATCCTTCAGAATCAACCAGAAGCCATCAGATATAATTAGATAAATGGTTGAGATATATATAAAATATATAATATATTTATATTGATTATTGTATACTATATTGTATATAATATGAATTATTTAATATAAAATAAAGGTCAAGGTGGCGACAGAGCACAAGCCCTCAATTGTTAAGATGGGCCCACCTGTTAATTTTGTGATGTACATGGAACATCACAATGCAATCATGATGAGCCACATGGCATACAACACAATCCACTTGTCTCTATTTTGGAGACTTTATGTTGAAATTTGGGTGTGTTAGTACTTTGGCCTAAAATAGATCTTATGTCGTCGATCTACGATCATCTAGCAATCAAAAATTATTAGAATATTAGAAGTACATCAATGTAAATTGTAAGTTGTTACCAAAAATTTTATTCTTTATTCTTTTTTGTTCCCCCCTTTACTCTTTATTTTTTTATTCTTTAAGCTAAATTGCAGCCTTTTACTTAAGTGTTTTCCCTTCGTAGTCGGTGATTTCATGTTTCTCAAAACCTTTGTCTGCTGGTTTCAAAGTTTTAGAACTTGCCGATTCCCTGACTCTTCTTCAAAGTCTTGAGTCATGTCTTCATTCTCATTCTTGTGTTGGTCCTAATGTTAAGTTCTTCATAGTTGGCGAGTCGGGAGTTCTTCATACTTCCAAACTCCCAATCGTTGGTTCTCAAGTTTTGAAAATTGTTGATCCTCTAACTTGAAGACAGTTTACTTTTTGAGGCACCAATTTTTGATTTATTAACATGCGTGGCAGAAGTGACATCTGTCCTAGCATAATAAATAAGAAATGTCATGAGAAGCGTAATTGTACATTTTTCAAAAGGGAATTACGCATCTCATTTATAAATTGTACAATAGTAGTTGTAGTACACGTCACCAAAATCAATGAAATTTATCAAAACATTTTATTAGGTTTGCAACCCTTACATACACCTTATTCTACATTTTCATTGGTGTACTTTAGAGGAGCTCTAGACTGCATCTTCTACAAGTATTAAACACAGGCTTTTGCAACCAAGTTAGCTAATTGGTGCTCTTTCTTGCCCATTTCTTATAGTGATAAATTTGAATTCTTTAATTTATCTGGGTGGAAGAACAATTATTTTTCATGAGTCCGGACTATTTTTTTACCCCAAATGTTCTGGAGATTTATTTGGCACCGTTAGCAGTTACAAAAGTTTTTGTTTACTAGTTTCTCAAACAAGTAAAGATGAAGTACAAATATCAGGGTTCCCCTGTGGCTTCAATTATTGAGAACAATTAGAGCAAAACCCCAAGTCACCTATAGCTGATAAAATCCTAACAGGCGGGTTAGCTCATGTTGGGGGTTTCCCCCCTGTTGTGCCATGTCCAGACCTAGTTGTTGTATGTGCAAAGAACTACTATATTGAGTCACAAGAGATAAGAACTTTTGATGGCTCTATGGTTACAAGAATTAATTCTGAAGTAGTTTTTCATGTCCCGAAGTTGCCTGATAGAGAATAATTTGTGGAGATGTCTGTCGCCATGGGGTAGGGTTTTTTCCATGATAAAAAGATTGGTGCTTGAACTCAATTGCCAGAAATTGGTTGAAAGTGGAGAAGAAGGGAAACTCTCAAGTTCCTGCTAACCTGAAAAGAGCCTATTTCAAAGAAGAGATTTCAGACATAATCACTCTATTAAACCAAGTTGTTGGAGATGCAGAGTCTGATTCCTTAGAGAAATGGATGTGCTAGTTTATTTTGGGGGTGTGTAGCGAGTGCCAATATGTCGATTGGGCCAAAATGATCAGCGACCATATGAATGAACAATTGGCTAACTTCCATCAGAATATCTCTTTTCACATGTGCTCATATTTGTTCTACATTCTATCTTGTAAAGAGGTTGTCTGGGTAGGGTTAAGGACTCAAGGGTCTTTGACACCAGGCACACCTGTGTACGAATATTTCCCTTAGTTGAGGAGAGAAATTGGTTTGAAATATTATCACCGTGTTAGTGATGCTTTTCTTATGTTTTCTGTAAAAAGAATTGAAGGAAACCCTGGAGTAAGAATTTCTCCTGAAGCAATCTCCTTGGTTATGAAATATGGGAGTTTCTATATTCAGTTTGATCAGTTCACTTATCTTCAAATCGAGGGTTATTAAAATGCCCCATTGAAATTGCCAAAATATGTGTGCAATTATTTTATTATTTTAGAAGTATGTCACCAAATGGCGAATGTGAACAACAAGTATCATGGGATGAAGATGAAGGGGTACACTTTCCTCATGTCGCTATCATTTTTTACTTGCAAGACAAATGATAATGTGAGAAATATAGAGAAAATTTTGGCAGACTATAATTTTGGCCCTCTGCCTATAAGATCATTCTTTGATAGTAAAAATTTTGTTAAGAGGAATTTCCATGGAGGGAATCTTTGTGAGCACTAGCCACACTTGGAGGATTATTGGGAAGATTGTGTAGATGAGAGAGAGGTACAGAGAAGGGATTGGATGAGGATTACCTTGGACCAAATCCATGCCTTTGACTTGCTTATGCAAATTCCAAGTGGTGTTGAATTTGATGATAATTCTGATATGATTGATGAAGAGTATCATGATGTTGTCTCTAGACCCCTACCTTGAGTACAATGGTCTGAAAAAGAATTAACTGATATTAAGGTCTGGTCATCCTTTGTTTTGGAGAAGACCGAGAGGTAGCTTAAGGGGAAATTTTGAGATCACGTTGGTTCTTCTTCTGTGCATAAACAATTAGGAACAAGAGAGCAAGGAACCTCCTAGGCCTCCAGAATTTAGAAAACTTCAACTGCTGTGGAGACAACTCATCATATAGTTGGTTCACAATCTGGTGGGCATGGAGAGCACCCTGAAGATAATAGGAAACTAAAAGGTGTATGTGAATAGGATGGTCAACCTACATTCGTGAAACCACAAGTAGAGAAGAAGTTGGATGCTTTACAACAATTGCAAATAGATCACAACTTCACATGTGTCTCCTTCACCTAGTAATGATTCTTCCATTTTTCAATAGATTGTTGATGATAGTACTTTTCCTTCCTTGTTTGATATTCCAGCCTCCCCTGTATCAAATGAAATTCTTGTGTAATATACTCCTAATCAGCCAGACAGAGTTGTACTAGGTGCAAGTGACAGTGGTACAGTTTTGTCTTCCCCTTCCTAGATAAAGAAAGTTGTTGAGAAAAAGAGGAGATATACTCCAATGGTAGACATAAATGTTGACACTATAGATAAATTGTTGCAAACTACACCTAAGCCTAAGAAGGCTAAGAGGATGTCTCAGATGGTAATGGATTCTTCCTTAGGGCATATAATTTTGGAGATTGCAAACCCCATTAGGGATAAAAATGAAAATGAAGTCATAGAAGCGGATTTTAATATGAGCAATATTGACATGGGTCCTCCTACTGTGGAAGGTGATATATATCATGCAAAATTCTCTATAGGCATGCTAGCAAAGAGAGTTAAAGTTATGCAATAGGAGAATGCAAAGCTATAAGCCTAGGTAAATTCTCTAACATCTTTCATTCAATATATTTTGAATATTACTTCTCAATCCTCTGATGCAACTCCAAGTGTTTCTATTGATGGAATGGATCCTAGCATGTTGCAACAAATCAAGAGATATCAAACTCTAGCTAAGGCCACTGAGCAATGGGTGGAGAAAGTCACCATTGATGGTTTGTTGTACATCAAGGAGGTCATGAAACTATATACCCTCACTTCTAATAAAAGGAAAAAGTTAGTTGCAAAGTTACAAAATGTAAAGACGGAAAATAGTAATCTGCTCATGATGTCTATAGAGATACAAGATATGATGAAAATTGATACAAATATTCTTGTAGCTGAGAAAATTTTAAAAGATCCAAATGAGAATGATTCTGTCTTGGCTAGATGTACTAGAGTGGAAAAGGTTTGTGCTAGGGGATTTTAGTGGTGAAATAAGAAGAATTTTGAATCAATATTACATTGATATGATTGATCTTAAAAACAATTGTACCATCTTAGATGTAGAGATTTCAGATGAAAGCAGAGAGAACTTGCTTGATGTCAAGGAAGTAAAGAAAATTTTTAAGAAGATGCTTATTGAAGCTGACACAGTTAATGGTGAATCACTAGGGAAGCTTGGAAATATATAAATGTATCTCAGAACTTTCAGGCCTAAAATTGATGATGTCTGTAAGAGACTAACAGATGCGGAGAGAATGATAAATAAGTGGAGACTTCGTGCACAAATTACTTATAGTCCAAGTGGCAATATTTTAACTCCCATCATTACTAGGTATAGGAGTTACAAGGTGAAATTGAGAGCACGAGTGGACTTGACTACTGATGGTGAACAGGACAAGGAAAGCGAAGCGACTCAAGAGGAAGACCAAACTGTTGCCATGTGATAGTGTTTCTTATTTTTATGTTATTTCTTTAAACTTGCTCTAGATACTCTTGTGGCAAAAGACTTTTAGTATTTTATGTTTTAAATCAGTTGTCACCAAGAAGCTGTTATTATTTTAAAGACAATTATTTTATGACAAGGCTATATATACTTGTCAATGCATTTAGGATCTTTTGGTAAACTTTGTGTTGTTGATAGGTCAATTTTGTGTTACTCTATATTTCAGTTATTTTCAATATATGAATGGAAGCTTGAGGAGTTAATTTCTAAAGTCGTAAACTTTGTGTTATGGTAGATGAATCTATATTCTTCTTATGTATCCTTTTGAATTTTATTTTATTAAATTATTATCTATTAAATTTTGTTAATCTGAATCATTCCTTCATTGAAACTTATCTCTATTCCAAAGACTTTATGTAGAAAGATGGGTGTGTCAAAACTGCAACCTGGAATAGAACCGATGTCGTTGTTCTCTGATGCTAAATATCCATCAATCTAAATGTAAATATTTTTTTAAGCTATAATATGGCCAAGTAAATTAATCATTATAATTTAGCATTTGATATTTTTTCCAACCACATTATGATTTTTCAAAAAATTGCCAGCACATTCGCCAAATAATTTATTTTATATTTTTGAATATCTATATAATTCACCACCTAATTTATTTTATTTTTTGGAATACAACTATAATTCGCCAACAAAATTATTTTTTTTCAAACCTATATACAATTTACCATCAAAAAAACCAATGTCGACAAATTTGAAAAAATTTGCCAATGAATTTTTTTTTTTCAAAAATAGGCATAGATTCACCAATATTTTTTTGGCCTTGGACTAGGATTCACTAGGATTTTATAGTTTTTTTTAGGGGAGGTTCCTTAAAGTTATCCCTGAAGAAAACCTCTTGTTTGGCTTGATGAATAATCCTAGGACCACACTATTGGATACCATCAATCCGAGATGTCACCCCAACTAGGCACTTGAGGACCTATCACTTTTTACTTGTCAATTTTCATTTTTATTTTATTTCTCATTTCAGTTATCCTTTCCCTTTTATTTTTCATTTTCAATATTCCCACCTTATTATTTACCCATCCTTTTATTTTTATTTTTTTTCCATTTTCAATGTTTTCCGTTTTGTTCCCCATTTTCAATTGTTCGCCTATTTGACATTTCCTTATTTTCATGTTACTTTGATTCCTCATTGTCCTCTTTGCCTTTATCTTGATTGTCATTGTCTCCTTTTCCTTATATTTGATCATTTTATCCTCTTATGTTTGTTGCTTGTTCCATTGTATTTGCCTTATTTGTTTTATTACCTTGCTTTCATTGGTTTACATTCATGTTTTCTATTGTGCCTTATCTTGATATGATGATACAAAGGATGACAATACGTTTTTAGTTACTACTGTAAATTACTATTAGAACTAATTCCATCCACATAGCATGGTGTGGTTTTAATCATGCCATTTTCCTTCCTCTTTGATTAATCTAGAAGATGATCCCTCTTAGGTTGTCTATATGAAATGGAAATGGCCCCGCCTTAAGAGCTCGAGGCCCCAAAAAATATTAAATTAAATTCCTAGTACGCTAATATTTAACTAACACTAGGTCCATTAAATGATTTCTACTAGAGAAGCAACAATTAACTTTCACTAGTACAATAAAATTAAAATCTCAATATTATACCATTACTAGGAAAATAATTTACTAAAACGAATAAAAATTTAATTCTACCATTGTAAGGATTTTAATATTCCAAAGAAGAGGATTTCAATAATTTAAATGACAACAATATTTCATAAAACAAATAATGCAATCTCCTCTTAAGCATAATAATTTTTCCTAAGTTAATAATGATTATTTGAATCCACTAAATAAAATAATTACACCTTTAACAATGTCAAAAATAAATAATTAAATAACTTTTTCCCGCCAATGAACCCACTAGTTATTAATACTCAAAAATAAAATACCATAATAGTTATATCACTAGTATATTTATATTTAAAAATATATATCTATAGTACGCCGAGAGATATCTTCCAATTTGTTGGCATTTATAAATTACTTGCAGTTAGAATATTTGATATGCTCACATGAGTTAATCTAAAGAGACTATGTTGCAAGACTTTTCATATTCTTCAAACGTAATAAAGATTTCATTCCATAACTGCCCAAGTTTTTCTATTTTTCTATCCATTTGGCTTCCACAAATTTATTTACTTATACATTTTATGAATTTTGTTTACATGGAATCTGAATCTTAATTGTTGACGGGAATCTGAATCTTTTAGCCCTTGTTGTGAGTGTAGAACGCCTCTCGGCGTAACTAGAGCCATTAATTATTATACTATTTTTTTAATTTTATGATACACTTCTACCTTACACACAAATGGGAAAGGTTAACTAAGTTGGATAAATCAACACTAAGCATCATTAGTTGCCTCTAATTTATAGGGCAACACCACTATTCACACCATAGGGTTATAATATACCCTAACATCACTCTTTCATTCTCATTTTGCTTGCAAATTTTGGGAGAAGGCAAGGAGAGGGAGGAAGGAGAGTGTGCCTACAAGTTTGCTCTTTGCTAAGTTTGTTTTTCCTAAATTGTTTTACTTGTTTGTCTCCATAGTAAAATTATCTTTCCCAAATGAATGTAAATCCTACAACTAATACATATTGAGTTAATGAATGATCATAGATAGATTTGATGTGTATATGATTACACATAGCCCATATATTTAAATATAAGGAAATATATCTACCATAGCTACATGTTGTGTATATATATATATATAGCAGCTTTGATTTATTTATTTGTTTATTTTTTTACAAAGCAAGAACTGTATATATCTCTGAGTATATAACTAGAGATATATATATCCCAGAATATATATATATACACACACATAGAGAGGTATTTATGTGCCCTACATGCATAGGGCCACACCCCTGATGCCATATCCCCTTCAAAAAAAATATTATACATGTATATACATATAGATAGAGTATATACTTGAAAAAACAAATAAAGGGTAAACAATATATATATATATATATATATATATATATATATATATATATATATATATATATATATATTTTCATAAATATTATACATATATTTTTTTTGAAGGGGATATGGCGCCAAGGGTGTAGCCATGTGCGTGCAAGGCACGAACCTGCACACGCATGTTAGCCCCCATATGGCCGCGGGATGGGGTAGAGCCCCGCAGGGCACTGTGGGTCAGGGTCTCTGACCCTGCCCACACAGGGTTGTCGGCAGGGTTGGGCTCGGTCCTCCCTATCACATGCCCATTTTTTTTTATTAATTTTTTATATGTTTTTTTAATATTACTTCATACAACAAAATAAAAAAAAATATGCAACCCTAAATCCATAAGATGTATTCTAGTTAACATTACATATTGGTTTTTTAATATGAGTATAAACTATATAAACAAATATAAATATAAAAGAACAAAATATAATATTTTTGTGTTTTTAAACAGATTGTTGAGAATCAATGTATACACTACAATATATATATATATATATATATATATCCCCTTCAAAAAAAATATTATACATGTATATACATATACATAGAGTATATACTTGAAAAAACAAATAAAAGGTAAACTATATATATATATATATATATATATATTCATAAATATTATACATATATTTTTTTGAAGGGGATATGGCGCCAAGGGTGTAGCCCTGTGCGAGCAGGGCATAGACCTTAAACAAGGGTTCTAACCTGCACACACAGGTCAGCCCCCTTATGGCCGCGGGATGGGGCAGAGCCCCTACTCCATAGAGTCCCACGGGGCACTGTGGGTCAAGGTCTCCGACCCTGCCCACACAGGGTTGCTAGCAGGGTTGGGCTCGGTCCTCCCTACCACATGCCCATTTTTTTTTAATTAATTTTTTTATATGTTTTTTTAATATTACTTCATACAACAAAATAAAAAAACATGCAACCCTAAATCCATAAGATGTATTCTAGTTAACATTACATATTGGTTTTTTAATATGAGTATAAAATATATAAACAAATATAAATATAAAAGATTAAAATATAATATTTTTGTGTTTTTAAACAGATTGTTAAGAATCAATGTATACACTACAATATATATATATATATATGTATATATATATATATATATGTATATATATATATATATATCTGTGTGTATATTAAAAAGTATATAAAAAGGAAATACATTTACAAATGGAATATTGACATCTTTAATATGTGTTATATCAAAAATTGTCCTGCATGGAATGAATAGCACAATTTTGCATAGTCTAGCTCCTCTCCTTTGGTTTCCTCTTCCGCTTTCTATTTTTGGCCTACCTAAACCCTGATTGACCTATATCTCACGGAAGAAATGTTGTATTCTAA
This sequence comes from Cunninghamia lanceolata, assembly GCA_027924645.1. Taxonomy (NCBI): domain Eukaryota; kingdom Viridiplantae; phylum Streptophyta; class Pinopsida; order Cupressales; family Cupressaceae; genus Cunninghamia; species Cunninghamia lanceolata. Next base: position 3,762,519 of record BSBN01000847.1, on the reverse strand, counting down.
AGCAATTGTTGACTGAACTTGGAAACAAAGTTTGGATTTTGGATATTTTGGACCTCCTAAAAGTAGATCTTAAGTGAAAATTAGGGTCTGGACTAGGGCGCCCACACCCTAGTCCTGCACTACTTTTCCAGATCCTAAGTTTCGGGGTGGTGTCGGCTCCTACCTTGCACCTCAGGATTCTGATTTCAAATTTCAATTTTTGCGTGATGTTGGCACGTTATTTTAAATATTTGAATTTCCAAGGTTTGATATTTAAAGAGAATTGAAAATCATTTTATTATACACAATCTATATGCAAGCTTACTATGCCAAAATTATGCCACTTTTGCTATTGAAGATCAACACTTTGTTGAAGCTCTTGAAGTTATTAATATTTGCTATCATGGAGATATTCGGTGGACAATAGGAATCAAGATATTGAGTCTATCTTGCTCTTCCTAGGGTTTTATCAAGCCTTTTGTATGATCAGGAGAAGGTTTGAAGCCTCCAATTCGATCTTGGGAATCCTCCACATATGCGGCTACCTCGCCTTCTTTTTCTACAAGTCTTCATTGCAATTCATCTCCTTGAGGTGATGTTGCTTGTTTCCTTGAGTGGATCAATGTGTCAATCTTTCCTTGATGCTTGAGTCATCCAGGGTTTTAAATTTCTGCATACACACATAATCTATGAGTACACACATTTGCATATCTTTATCATTGGCTATTGTTGAGGTAGAAATATCCAAGATGGGGTTTGACTGATGCAAACTCCTATATAACCACAACCATATTTCTCCTCCTTTTGTATATGCAAGTTGTATTTGAAAAGATTTGGTGAAAAGGAGTGGACAAAGGACAGGTATTGCAGATACTTTGAGTTTTGGTATCATGAAACTTTTGGGACACTGGGGTGGGTGCCCTAGTCTAACTGGGCATTTAATTCTAGGTCTAGAGCCCTCTGTAGACACACCAGGTATAGGAGATTTCAACCACCGAAAACTTTTTGGACACTAGGGCAGGCACCCTAGTCTAACAGGCCCTCAATTTCTAGGTACATACTCTCTATGATCCATGATCTACATTTTTGTAATCTATTTGTCAGTATTTGTGCCAGGAATCAGTCTATTATCACATACCTTGCAATTAGGGTTACATTCTAGTTAGTTGCTTGAGGCTTGTAAAATTCTAATTAAGGAATCTATTCGGTCACAACAAGCATAAAAAAAGGACCTAGGAATCAGGAGCTTGATCCTTCATAGTGATCAAGCTCAATTCCTATTTCCTAATGTTATGTGAGTGAAAGAGGGGCTTGACTTGGTTTAGGAAAACTATCATTCTCCCACTTTTTCCACTAAATAATATGTAAAAATTTATTTTGGTTCAAAAGTCTATACATATTTTTTTTTCAAGACAAATAATACTTTTTTTCTTTCCAAACTCAATATTGGTTTATTTGGTTAATTTAATGCACTTATCTTTCTCCTTTAAAAAATGGGTTTGGTTATACAAGAACTATACAACTATGAGTTCATTTCCTTGAATAGTGCTATGATTAAGAAAATAATACATTCATTTCTCATTTTATAAAGACAACTAAGAACATAATAACTTAAAATAAATATACAAGGTAAAAATTTCATACTTTTATTTCAAAGCTAAATGCAATAGTTGCATACATACATTTAAAGATATCATTTTCTCTAAGCACATTTAGCTAACCACACACATTTCTTTCTTTCTTATGAGTACAAAATACATTTAAACATTTAGAAACTTACACAAGGAAAATATATGCAATGGTGGGTACACATGCTATCCCTTGATATTACAAATCATCCACAACAACTTAGTGACTCATAACCATATTTTTACAACTAACAAGACTTCCATAGCCACATTTACAAGACTTGACCAAAAGTTCTCAATACAACATAGGAATCTTTTACATAGATGGTTTCCTCTTGAATAATGATTCAACTCTTTAATAGGAGACTCTACTCCTTTTTGATCCATCCTCACAAACCTGCAAAAACAAGAGAAAACTATATCCAAGGACCAATAGAGATGCTCACCTCCAAATTGTTGGCTTGCTCACAAGCCACCCCTGAGCTAGGAGGCCAACTATGAAACCCAAGGAGCACACCAAAACAATACACCATTCATTTCTCACAAGAATAACATCACACAATCCCAACCGAGGTTTATACAACACAAAGGATTCCAACAAGAAATCTAAAATAGGGGGAGTAGAGTAAAAAACTCTACCTTGGGGAAAATGAAAGCCAATACAACAAAAATGACATATGTATATCTTCATTACTCTTAAAAACTTCTAAAACCTCCATAACCATTTTGCCACCAAAAATCCCAATACTCCAATACCAAATGGCACTCATGCCACACACAAAGGAAATATGGCACTCATGCCAAATCTCTCTCAAGAGAGTGAGTTTCTCCCCAAGGAGAATTCTTACCTCCCTCAACCCCTCACATGGGTTTCTGTCAACCATTTGGGGAGCCAACCCAAAAACACATTTCACCCAACCCAACAACACAACTACAAACCCATCAACAACAATGGAGAACAAATAAAGGAACACAACCACACATTCACTCATATTCCATTTCCATATACATTCAAGAACACAAATTAATCTACAAATAAAGAAACCTACCTCACAAAAGATTTTCCCAAAAGTTGGTGAAGAACAATTTTGGTGAAGTCCCTCCAAGAGCTCCACTAGCCTTCTTCTTCAATCTCCCAATCTCCCAATCTCTCCCTCTCCACTATCCATTTGTGAATAGGGTATAAGTAATGGATGACATGTCACACCTCCTCTCCAAATGAGAAGATGCCACATGGAATCCACATCATCCCTCTCCACCAATCCTCAAACCCCAAGGAATGATTTGACACATCATGGCTCTCACACATGTGTGACGCCTAGGGGAGAGGAGTGTAATTGTACACCCTTCTCCAAATATCTTCCTAGGTTGGCTCCTACATGTGTGGAGCCTTGGGATGAGGTTGTACTTAGTCAAATCCTCATCCCCAAACCTAGGAGATTGGAAGGAGATGGTGACAAGTCTACCATCTCTCTTCCCCAAACTTACCCACGCCACTTTGCCAAGGAAATTGGGAGTGGTCTAAATCACTCAAATTCCAAAATTTCAAATCCCAAAAGACCCCCAACCCCAAGGTATATGACCTAGGGACTTAAAATCAATAAAATGCTCATGAAAAGACCTCTCAAATCCCCTCAAAAGTGACCCCAAATTTTAAATTCAAAATAAGACACACAAGCAACCAACTCATCACCCATGCCAACTCACATTTACACATAATTTAAAAAAACTAAAATAATCACAGTAAATAAATCACATTACACATTACACATTTACAAAAGACTTTAGTCTCCATATAGACTAATGTCAGGCATCACAAGCAATTCACGGGGGTTTCTAGTTGACCTTAGAATTTCCATTGTTCATGGAAGGTACCTACACATCTTAATTGCACACATCAATTTCTCCAATAAGCATATATACATAGTCGAAGCAACTTGAATTAAATTCCAGTTATAATCATATTCAATGCAACCATCTTTACTCTAATGATGATCAAAATCCATATGAATATCAATTACATATCACTACAATTTCAATCATCATTTCACAATATCTCCTAATGTCATCACATATGCACCATAATGATCTATCAACACATATATCCAATTTCAATTCATCTCAACTTATCTAATAGCATAATCCATAACACATAATTAGACAACATATATGATCAATCAAAACATACCTCCATCACATAAAATCAAACTATGATAAAGCTATCTCATAATTAGGCCACCATCACCAAATGCAAGTAAATAGCTAATATAATCAAATGAACAATGTCTATTATAGTCTATCCAAATATCATAATCCAAAAATCCATAGTCTCGTATCTAGATATCCCAATAATAATAAGTCCAATGTCCAAACATAACAACCATAACATGTCTAATAGAGTAGCTCAGTAAGTCATAAATGAATGGGCCTCACATCCTCCCCCCTAGGATTAGGCTTTCTCTTGGAAGCCCCCAAATAGGTGGGGATAGAGTGTCCTCATCTTGGTAGTGTTCTCCCATGTAGTTGAAACTTCATCATAGAGGTCCCACTAAACCCTGACCTAATCTAGTTCCTACCCTTAAAGGGCAAATGTCCATTGAGCCAAGATGTGAATGGGCTCCAAAGCCAATTGCTCATTCGCCTCTACCTGTAAAGCACCCCAATCTAATACATGTGAAACATCAGGTACATATCTCCTGAAAACTAATACATGAAATACATCGTGGATACATGACAGGCTAGATGGCAAGGCTAAATGATAGGCTACATGACCTATCCACTCAAACTATGATAAATCTATCTCATAATTAGGTAACCATCACCAAATGCAATTAAATGGATAATATAATCAAATGAACAATGTCTACTATAGTCTATCCAAATATCATAATCCAAAAATCCATAGTTTAGTATCTAGGTATCCCAATAATAATAAGTCCAATGTCCAAACATAACAACCATAACATGTCTAATAGTGTAGCTTAGTAAGTTATAAATGAATGAGCCTCACATCTTCTATCCTCTTTGTTGTGATTTTGAGTTTTTTCCTTTGCTCTTATCTTATTGTGTCATGTTTATTTCTTGGTGCTTAGTGTTTTATCCTCCTTTTCCACTTTGTGCTTTCGGTTGAGATATTTTTGTATTCACTTGGGGGCATACAATAATTTTTCCTCTTATGATCCCTTATCTTATTATCTATTGGGGACATGACATAGATATTCCCCTCCATCATGGTGTTCTTATTTATTTAGGGACACATGATAATTGTTCCCCTTTTGATTTACCTATCTTATCATCTCTTGGGGCATCACCTATATGTTCTCCCTTATTCATTACTATCTTCCTCTCCTTCTCATCAAATCCTTGGAAGATCTCTTCTTTCTCCTTTTTCCCTTTGACCATTATCCTTAAAAAACTATAGCTCTTCATGTATCCTTTTTCCTTGTCAGTTTCTTTAAGAGGGCATGAATCCTACCTCAATCACTCTCACTCCCTCATAGTTTTGATCCTTTAATATTGATCTTTAACCTTAATGATGACTAAACCTTACCATTTCTTTGGGCATGGCTTGACCTTTTATTTAATTGGGTTGATACCTTATAATCAATGATGACATCAACAATAGCTAGTTTGTTAGGTGGAAAACTATAGCTAGGGTGGAAACCTCAAAGCCATGTTCCTAGTTTCCAGTTGGGTGTGTTGAAATGCGCCGGACAACTGGGGGTGAATCAGTTGTCCCAAAAACTCAAACACTTATGCACTTAAACATTAACCACTTATCTGCACTTATTATAATTAAACAAAGAATGCATGAAATCAAAAGATTAAACATAGATACAACATTAAACACAAGAGACACCAAATTTTTATGTTCAAAACCCCAAGGTGGGGAAAAACCACGGAGAGGATTAGCTCTCAAAATATATTGCAATCTTTGAAAAATGATGTTCAAGCTTGGTCACTCCATGGGCCTAGAACATACTGGCTCACTGCCATGAAGTATAGCTAGGTCTAGCAAGCTCACTGCCTCAACCCTAAACCTAGAAAGATTACAATAAGGGTTGTTAAACCCTACTAGCAGCTCACTGCCAGGCTCATTGCCACAATCAACATCTTCTTCATGTCTGAGATCAATACATTGGAGTACAACAGTTCCTTTGCTCTGCTCTTCCTTGCTCTGTCTTATCTCCTAGCCCTTTTTCCTTATCTTCCCATTTTTGCTCAAGGACAACTTTTCCATGACTCAATTACAAGTATTTATACACTTCATCAACCTTGGAATGATCATCAAGGTCGGCATTACAATCATCAACCATTGGAACAATCTCCAAGGTTAGTATTACAAACATTTACAAAATAGGTCCTGACCTATTACAACATTATGTAAAGGAAATGAAGTAAAGATGTATGCGGATCATGCCACACCTTAGCTGGGACTCAAACACAATCTTCCATGCTTCAACACGCTTCCATGATCTTTAAGGGATCTCCACAATTACTGGAATTAACCAAGTCAGCTAAGACTGGTTACACACTACCTTATCTGGGAACAATCTTCAAACATGATCTCAATTCCTTAACATGGACCAATGTCAAGATAGGAACATGATTAGGAGACATCCACAAGTACGTTATAATCATCAGGAGCAACTGTACGAATGTTAACCACTTTAGCCATAGGAATCTTCTCACCGGAACACATGAACTTCACTGTCTTCAACTGTCATACAAGAAAGATAGATTGCAGACCACCAAAACATGAACCACTACAATTGTAGGCACTTATCATCATCCTAGACTTTCCTCTAGAATCGTAGAGAAAAATACTTTATTGCGGAGGAATGAGGAGGAAAATACTTTCTCCCTGTCATTAAAGAAAGCAAGTTTTATTCTAGTGAATGTAACTCTCTTAATTCTTCACACTGGAGGCTCAAACTCAGGCTTTATCATCTTCAAACATCCCTTTAAATAACTTCCAATCCACATACCAAGATATTCAAGCAACAAGAAATGCGGAGTAATCTACCAGACTGTTCTTCAACATACAACTCACTATCTATACTACACTTCACTGTAACTCACTTGTTTCTTCCAGAGGGGCCAATTTTCTCAATATCCTCAACATACAAAGCTTCTGAACAAGTAATATAATAGAACATAGTTGACAGCAATGACAACAAAGATATGTTGACATTACTAACAACACTGATTAGGCACATACTTGCAACAATCTCCCCCTTTGTCATTGATGGCAACATATGATGTGAAAAACTGCAACAACCATCAAGATAGGATTTTCCCCCTATCTCTTTACACATCTGCACTCTTTTCTTTCTGAGTTTTTCACATGACTTCTCTCCCCGTTTGACATCAATGGCAAAGGGCACAAACTTGCAATCTGTTGCTTCTGAACCAAACTTTCTTTTGAACTCTTTCCATCTGACTACTCCCCCTTAATTGATGCTTTCTTTGACTGCAACTTTGGTCTTTCTCATGAAATTCTTTCCTTCTTTAGTTATTCAGATCTTGCTACTATTGCACTATTTCCTCTATCAGTAACACTACAACACTTACTAATCTTTATTAGAAACTCATATTGGCATTATCTATCTGCTTCCCCTAGGAGCTAACCTCATAACCCTCTTATCTTCAGCAACCATCTTTGATTTCTACTTGCACTGCTACACCTTTTTCTTTTTACTGGTCTAAATACTCCCTCTTAGTGGTACACATCAAACTATATTTAGTTCACATTAGGACCTTCATGTGCATATCTTGTCTTCTCAGAGCCTTAGACTTGATGACATCCAACTATGATATTCCATCTTTTATCAACTTTCATGACAACTTATGAAAACAATGTATTTCCATAGATCAACACTTGTCTATAACTTTTCTCCTATAGCCTTCTCTGAACATCAATTACAGCTATCATTTCCCCATTAGTAGCTAAAGCAATGTCTTCTTCACCTTGCCAAAATTCATGACCTGTCAGCCTGTCCCTTAAGTGCATGTGTGACCAATTCATCTGTCACATCATAACTCCCAATGCAAACCATATGAGACTCTAGAATTCATAACCAACATTCATCATTGACCTCTTAACATACCTTCAAAATTGCAGAACAAAATATGCAATAGTGGAGAAATGCAGACCCTTGTACTCTGGTGCTGCACACTGATCTTGACTTAATTTTATTCATCAGGACTTGGACAATTCACAATGTGACTTCCTAGAAAATATGTTCACCAAGTGTTTATGAACAACATACATGAACTGCATATAATGATTTTCAACTGCAGAGGCATATTGACCCAATCTCCATCACTTACTTTGCATACTACTCATACTTAGTCATTTTAGGCTTCTAGACCAGAATCCTTTCAAGTGATCTGCCATATCATATCTTTGTGCCGAATCTCAGTACTGACTATCTAGCTGGGGGATTTAGAATTTTCAATATGGCTCCCCCTGAGCCACAATCCACAATTTACTTCCCAAAGGAAGTATCTGTTCTAGAGTCTGGTGCAGACTCATCTCTTGCTTCATTTACTCCCTTCCTGACCCAAACCTTGTTCATCTCTTCTATCGGATTGACTTTTTCCACTGGTTTCCCCAATTCTGATTGATTATCCTTTTTCATGTTCTTACTTCTACAGAATTTTACAAAATGTCCAGGCTTGTTACGATTGAAGCACATAGTATTTATCTGACCATTGTTTCTTCCATTCATCCTTGACCTGCATAGGTTAGCCTTATGCCCAAAATCATTGCATGTATAACAGTAGCCACTGAAAGATTCAATTGTCTTATTTGTGCCATAGCCTTTTCTCACTTGACTTCTACACTCATTAGCAATGTGTCCCATTTTATGGCATGCATAGCACCTAATAGAATTCTGACTTGCTTTACTTCTGCATTCGACAACTTTATGACCAATTTTATTGCATGTGAAACACTGACTAGAGAATGATGGAACATTTTGATTCATCTTGTTTCTACACCAAGTAGCCTTGTGACCAAACTTGTTACATGAATTAAAATAACCATTGAAGGATGGGTACCTTTAAGCATTTGGTTACCTGACTAATGGTCTTCTAGGTATGTTTCTTTGATCCTGAATCTGTTTGCTTTTGTCCTTTTCCTTAGAAATCTCTTCTTGACCTGCTCTGGAACCTTTATCTTTTTCAAGTCTCATGATTTCTTTGTCATCAACATTTTTCTAACTCACCATTAGTCTATCATATCTAGCAGCACTCACATTGAATTGGTCTCATTGAGTCCATGCATGTTTTAGATCAGCTTTCAAATCCACAACTTCCTCTTCAAGCTTTATGTAGTCTTTAGTTTTATCTTTCATTCCTTAATTTTTTCTTTTTATTTATTATCCTCTTTTAGTTTTTGTTGAAGCTACCTAATTTTCTCTCTCAACTCTTTGATGTAATCATTTGCTTCTGTTATATTTCCCTTTAAATCCATGTTTTCTTCTTCTGATTTCTCAAGATTTTTAAGTGCAGTTTTGGAATTGTTACTGTCAATATTGGCAATCAAGCATAGATTTATTTGATTCACAGCAACCCTGTGTCCTTCCACATCACACTTTGTTTTATCACCTTCTTGTGCTTCATTTTGTAGATCCTCATTGATTGAGTCAAAGTACTTTTGAATGTTCTCATTAACTTTGACATTTGTACTTTCAACAATCCTTCCCAATCTATTGTTGTAACAAAGGTAAGCTTTGGTCTAAGATGAATATCCAAGAAAAATGCCTTCATCATACTTAGCATTGTCCTTTTCCATTTTAATGAGGCATTTGCTTCCAAAGATTTTGAAATATTTCACAGTGGGTATTGATCCATACCATAACTCAAAGGGAGTCTTTACTTCTTTGGTTTTTACCTGAACTCTGTTTAATGTATAGACAGTGGTTTGAATTGCCTCCTTCCAAAATGTATCTAGTAGATTTGCTTCTTCCATCATTAATTTTGCAGTTTCCTGAATAGTTCTACTTGCTTCTTCCATTATCTTACTTTTTGCAGAGTTGTTTTTCTATCCCATAGGTTTTACAAAACATATTGAAATCGTTAGAGGTGAGCTCTTCTTCTTTGCCAATTCTCAGACTTTTGATTTTCATGCTTAGCTCATTTTCAACCGTTTCTTTAAAAAATTTGAGTGCATCTAGAATCTCTGATTTATCCTTTAGAAAACTAAGCCAAGTCATTCTAGAAAAATCATCAATAAAAAACATAAAGTAACTGTCATCATGGAGGCTTGGTATTCTTGTAGGACCACAAAAGCTTGTATGAATCAATTCCAGTTGTCCAGTGGAAGATCTTTCTTTATCCTACAATATTTTTCTTGACAGTCTTTGACATTTCCTGCAAAAGATGTTGTTTGAGTAATCAATTTCTAGTAGCTCCTTCACAATTTGAACTGAGATTGTTTTTATTAAATCATCAAGATTTGTATGACAAAATCTTCTATGCCAAGCCCAGCTTTCATTGGTCTGAGATGTGAACCCAAGAAAGTCACTTTTTCTGAGATGATAGAGATTCTCTTCTATTCTTTTTCCAATTGCTATTGTAGCTCCAGATTTTTCTTTGATTTCAAGCGAATCATTCTCAAACACAAAATTAAAACCCTTTTTGCATAACTATCCAATGCTTAAGAGGTTTTGTTTCAAATTTTTTACATAAAGAACATCTTCAAAAATTTGTCTATTGCCAAAATTGATTGATCCCTGCAAATTTTAGCAGTGCAATCGTCTCCAAATGTAACTAGCCCTTCATCGCATCCTTCCAAACTTACAAACTTACTCCTGTCACCAGTCATGTGGTTTGAACAACTACTATCAATAACCCAACAGTTTTCACTTTGAAACATGACTTCATCACTAGTGCATACTTCAAAACACCTTTTATGATTGACATTATTTTCTCCATGCATTGCTTCCTTGGAAAATCTTTCATTGATAATTTTTTATGAGCATTCAAGTGCAATTATGAGTACTTGTTTTCCTTTGACTCCATTTAGGATCTCATTCAAGTTGTTAGACTCTTTCCAAAGGAACTTGGCTCTAATACCAATTGTTGAGATGTGCCAGACAACTGAGGGGGGGGAGGGGTGAATTAGTTGTCCCAAAAACTCAAACACTTCTGCACTTAAACATTAACCACTTATATGCACTTATTATAATTAAACAAAGAATGCATGAAATCATAAGCTTAAACACCGATACAACATTAAACACAAAAGACACCAAATTTTTACATGGAAAACCCCAAGGTGGGGAAAAACCATAGAGAGGATTAGATCTCAAAATATATTGCAATCTTTGAAAAATGATGTTCATGCTTGGTCACTCCACAGGCCCAGAACATACTGGCTCACTTCCATGAAGTATAGCTAGGTCTAGCAGGCTCACTGCCTCAACCCTAAACCTAGAAAGAGTACAATAAGGGTTATTAAACCCTACTAGCGGCTCATTACTAGGCTCACTACCACGATCAACATCTTCTTCATGTCTGAGATCAATACATTGGAGTACAACAGTTCCTCTGGTTTGCTTTGCCCTGCTTTGCCTTATCTCCTAGCCCTTTTTCCTTATCTTCCCATTTTCACTTAAGGACAACTTTTCCATGACTCAATTACAAGTATTTATACACTTCATCAACCTTGGAATGATCATCAAGGTTGATATTAATCTTTGATTTATCCTTTAGAAAACTAACCCAAGTCATTCTAGAAAAATCATCAATAAAAAACATAAAGTACCTGTCATCATGGAGGCTTGGTATTCTTGTAGGACCACAAAAGCTTGTATGAATCAATTCTAGTTGTCCAGTGGAAGATCTTTCTTTATCCTGCAATATTTTTCTTGATAGTCTTTGACATTTCCTGCAAATGATGTTGTTCGAGTAATCAATTTCTGGTAGGTAATTCACAATTTGAACTGAGATTGTTTTTATTAAATCATCAAGATTTGTATGACAAAGTCTTCTATGCCAGACCCAGCTTTCATTGGTCTGAGATGTGAACCCAAGAAAGTCACTTTTTTCTGAGATGATAGAGATTCTCTTCTATTCTTTTTCCAATTGCTATTGTAGCTCCAGATTTTTCTTTGATTTCAAGGGAATCATTCTCAAACACAAAATTAAAACCCTTTTTTGCATAACTATCCAATGCTTAAGAGGTTTTGTTTCAAATTTTTTACATAAAGAACATCTTCAAAAATTTGTCTATTGCCAAAATTGATTGATCCTATTATGTAAATTTCAGCAGTGCAGTCGTCTCCAAATGTAACTAGCCCTTCATCGCATCCTTCCAAACTTACAAACTTACTTCTGTCACCAATCATGTGGTTTGAACAGCTACTATCAATAACCCAACAGTTTTCACTTTGAAACATGACTTCATCACTAGTGCATACTTCAAAACACCTTTTATGATTGACATTCTTTTCTCCACGAATTTCTTCCTTGGACAATCTTTCATTGATATTTTTTATGAGCATTCAGGTGTAATGATGAGTACCTATTTTCCTTTGACTCCATTTAGGATCTCCTTTGAGTTGTTATACTCTTTCCAAAGGAACTTGGCTCTAATACCAATTTTTGAGATGTGCCAGACAACTGAGGGGGGGTGAATTAGTTATCCCAAAAACTCAAACACTTTTTCACTTAAACATTAACCACTTATCTACACTTATTATAATTAAACAAAGAATGCATGAAATCAGAAGCTTAAACACAGATGCAACATTAAACACAAGAGACGCCAAATTTTTACGTGGAAAACCCCAAGGTGGGGAAAAACCACGGAGATGATTAGATCTCAAAATATATTGCAATCTTTGAAAAATGATGTTCATGCTTGGTCACTCCATGGGCCCAGAACATACTAGCTCACTGCCATGAAGTATAGCTAGGTCTAGCTGGCTCACTGCCTCAACCCTAAACCTAGAAAGATTACAATAAGGGTTGTTAAACCCTACTGGCGGCTCATTACCAGGCTCACTGCCACGATCAACATCTTCTTCATGTCTAAGATCAATACATTGGAGTACAACAGTTCCTCTGCTCTGCTTTGCCCTGCTTTGCCTCATCTCCTAGCCCTTTTTCTTTATCTTCCTATTTTTGCTCAAGGACAACTTTTCCATGACTCAATTACAAGTATTTATACACTTCATCAACCTTGGAATGATCATCAAGGTCAGCATTACAATCATCAACCATTGGAACAATCTCCAAGGTCGGCATTACAAACATTTACAAAATAGGTCCTGGCCTATTACAACATTATGCAAAGGAAATGAAGTAAAGATGTATGTGGATCATGCCACACCTTAGCTGTGACTCAAACATGATCTTCCACACTTCAAAACACTTCCATGATCTTCAAGGGATCTTCACAATTATTGGAATTAATCAAGTCAGCTAAGATTGGTTACACACTACCTTCTCTGAGAACAATCTTCAAACATGATCTCAATTCCTTAATGCAGACCAATGTTAAGATAGGAACATGATTAGGAGACATCTACAAGCACATTATAATCATCAGAAGCAACCACACAAACCTTAACCACTTTAGCCATAGGAATCTTATCACCGAAACACATAAACTTCACTATCTTCAATTTTCATACAAGATAGCTTGTGAACCACCAAAACATGAACTACTACAATTGTAGGCACTTATCATCATCCTAGAATTCCCTCTAGAACCATAGAGAAAAATACTTTATTGCGGAGGAATGCAAAGCAAAATACTTTCTCCCTGTCATTAAAGAAAGCAAGTTTTACTCTAGTGAATGCAAATCTCTTAATTCTTCACACTGAAGGCTCAAACTTAGGATTTATCATCTTCAGACATCCCTTTAAATAACTTCCAATTCGTAGACCAAGATATTCAAGCAACGAGAAATGCGGAGTAATCTACTGGACAATTCTTCAACATACAACTCACTGTCTATACTGTACTTCATTGTAACTCACTTGTTTCTTCTAGAGAGGCCAATTTTCTCAATATCCTTAACATAAAAAGCTTCTGAACAAGTAATAGAATAGAACATAGTTGACACCAATGACAACAAAGATATGTTGACATCAATTACAACACCGATTAGGCATATACTTGCAACAAGGTGGAAACTTCTAGCCAGGGTGGAAACTCCCAAATAGCTAGTTTGTTGGGTGGAAACCTTAAAGCCATGTTTCCAATTTCCAATTGGGTGGCAACCTCAAAGCCATGTTTCCAATTTATAGATAGGTGGAAACCACCAAATAGCCAATGTGTTGGGTGGAAGCCTCAAAGCCATTAGTTCCAATTTTTTGGTCATTATTTGCACTTATTTAATAGGCCTAGATTGACCTCTTTTGTGGGTGGCTACCTTAGAACCCTTGTTATCATTAGTCAATTTCTAGTATCCAATTTCAAATTATCCCTTACCTTTAGTCAAGGTGTTCCTCTTTTTGTTATAGGTCACTACTACACTTCCTTTCCTCAGTTCCTTCTATGGAGTGAATATTTATTGACCTCTCCCCCAAAACAATAGGGTTAAAGTTTTTTGTGGTGTTTTTCAACTATTTGACTAGCATATTATGGCATAATAAACATATTAGGTTTCCATTTTCATATTTGTATTTTTTAGTTGCACAACATATTTGTGTTTATCGTATGTGTTTTCCTTTTAGGTATTTGTATGTATTTTTCCTTATCAAATGTTTCCTTTGTGTTTCCTATGTTAGATTTTTATTATCGTTGGCGTACAATAACTACTCTTTCCATGATGCTTTTTATAGGTTCAAGTACATGTGCAAGCATGAAGACAAAAATTAAGTCAAATATCAATATCTCTCCTATGGTAAAATGTATCTTTTGTATTTCATGATTTACTATACTCTACTTTAGTAGAATTCTTATTTAGAGAGTCATAAGTCTACTAAAGTGGGGGGAAAATGTAAGATAAAAATAACATACTTTACAAATTTATTTGTTTTATTTTGCACTCATTTTAGTTGTCTTTTTCACATGTGTGTTTTGACCCCTTTTTCAACCTTTTTTGTCGTCATCTCTAGTCATGTCCCCTTGATCCCTTTGATGTGTTTGGTTTGTTTATTTATTGTTTATTGTCTTTGGCCCCTTGGTCTTATATGTTGACCCTTTCATGACCCCTCTCCCCCTTCACCTTTCCACCTTTTTATTTCCTTTAGTCAAACTATTTGATAAGATCCTGTGTCTTAAACCCAATGCAACAACTACCTTTGAACTATTACAATCTCACTTTGCATTCTTTTTCATACTTGGAACCACCACCCTTGGGTGGAAAACCTTCCCCTCTATTGGTCATAGGAAATTGAATCATTTCTATCCCAAGTTCCCTCTAAGAATTTGCTAAATAGGCATCCCAAACTCAATTTTTTACACTACAACAATGATATTTCATCTTAAGAGCAATGTTCTAGCCATAGTTTCTAAAATACCAAACACATGTTAGTGATCATAATATTTCTCCTAGGTGTTAGCTTTCCATCAAATTATTGCATAGGTTTTTATGAGCTCATTGGATATCAAACATGTATCTCCACTTATTCTAAAGACTAACACCAAAACCAAAGGCCAAGGAATGTCAACAAGGAGTAGTTGGTTGGACTTATAATTAGACAGTGGCATGAATGGATAAATGCTTGTGAGTAGGTAAACTCACCTTCATCTTTAGGCATTTTATAAGCCACGGTGAGTGTTCCTTTAGGTCTTCACAAGAGGACAATTAAAGAGAAATGAACAATAAACACAAGATTTTAATAACCATATTCAATGTGCTATGAATCCCTAGGGATTAAACTAGATTCATATCAACACTAGCTACAAATAGACCTAGTAAATCTCTAACAAGTAGATAATACACTCTTGCATATACAACATAATATTATAGAAATTTAGTATCACTATGAATGATTTACCTAGAGGTTTACATACACATATAGAAAAGAAAAACATGCTTCTATGACCCACCGATGATTTACTAGTTTTAACTTAAATAAGAGGTTGCATAAGTTATACCTGTTAATGTTTCTTATACCTCCTTGACTCAATTGTTCATTTTTGGTGATTTTCAGTTAGGATGTTCTAAAGGGTTGTGGTCTTTGTTTCATTTTTAATTAGTCCTTAGGATTTTTTTTTTAGAGTTGTGAAGTAAAAGAAATCATGCTTCTATATAGTCATGAGACCTCCAAAGACCACTCTTCTTGGTAAAAAATGCATGCATTATTTGATTCAAAGGGTCAAAAGTTAAATGTTTTCACATCCAACTCACCTTAAACTCCCCAAAAGATTTCCAAACAATGTGGAGGGAAGAGTTTTCAAAAGAAAATAACATTTTAGACTATGTTCTAGGTCGAAGAGGTCAAGCCCTGAGTAAAAGTGGCAGTCTTGAGTCATTTTGAGTTAGGTTGAGTTAGGGTTGGGTTGTCTCATTGTCTTAGTTTGCCTCCTTTAGGGTTTGTAACTTCTTTGTTAAATAGGTTATGGCATGGAAGAAGATGTGTTCACACAAGGTTTATCTCAAGTGGACCAATTTTGTATGCCAAGAAGATTCATGTGGAGGTTGAGTTTCATGGGATGTTCTCCACCTTATCTCAGAGTTCTTGATCTTCATTTTAACTTATATGCAAATTTGTCAAGTTCCTTGAGGTTTCATAAGCATGAATTTTATAAAAATGGTCTCAGAGATTAGAACATTCACAGAGACACTTTGAGGAACATAGAGCACATTGAATATGTATGCAATGGAGTTAGGAGATGGTAGAATGAGGAAATGATGAAGATCCTTCATGATTTTCTATGATACATGCATAAGGGTTTAATAGATATCTATAGGGACTGTGAAAAGAGATCTACACAGTAAACAAGATCTACAAAATGGGTACAAGTTGATTAAAGGTCTTATGTTGTCCTAACATAGGCCTACAATCAAGTTCTTAATTGCTCTACCATAACAGAGGCCTGCAAAGAGCACACAAAGAGCCTTCATGGAGCACATTCAATAGGATTTACAATGAAAGCAGAGCTTTGTCAAAGAACAAGACATCAGTCATAAGGTCTACAATGTTCTATACCATTCTTACCTTGCATGCAGAGGACAAGGAAGAATGATCACAGAGAACAAGACATTCTAGAAGCTTTAGAGGTCTATGAAATGTGATCAAGGCAGTCTACATGGTAAGAACAAATAGATTTCAATTAAGATGGCAAAGCCATAAAGGAGGAACAAAGACCTTAAGACAGTTATCATTTGTTAGAGTTTCCATTCTCATCCAAAGTGTGCATGAGACCATTGCTACAGGTTTGGAGTCTATTTTGGATCTGTACAGGTTTCTTGTAAGTCTATACAATCATCCATAGAGGATAATCACCATTGTAAGGGTTTTTAAGATGTATAAGAACTCCAAAATCCTTGTATATCATCTGAAATACCTGCAAAAGTGTATGAGGTAAACCTACTGAGTTTTTAGGATCTGTTATCTTCTCTTAGACACTTTAGAAAATAGAGGAATATCTTAGGGTTATAGCAATATGTTTGAGTTTTTTAGATCCTAATGAAGGTTTGTAAGGTCGATGTGCACATTTAATAGGTCTCTGTCACTATTTGTTATTTGTTTGCTAACATTGTATTTCTAGTCATGCAAGAGTCTTGCATGTATATGTCTTAAGGTCTGTCATAATTGTTTTCAAAGTTCACCTGACCACAGGGGTCTACTACAATCATATGAGGTGCCTCAAATTTCATATGAGGGATAACAAACCCTTATACAACTACTTTCAAGCCTTTCAAAAGACCTTATATAGCTTGTAAAGTCATGTCAACAATTTTAAGTCTATGTTGTTTGTCTAGAGCTCATAATGTTAGGGTATTTGTTTGCAACTCCTCAGAAATCTATCATAAACATGGTCCTTTGTATGATCTCCTAACAGATCCTAGGTATTAAAAGCCTTATGAAGTCTAATGAAGAGTTTGTGAGGTCCTTGCTAAGTTTTATGCAAAGATTGTTCAGGATCATACCTATAGAAAATTTATAATTCTATTAGACCATTTAGAGGTCTGCTAAGCATTTTTTTGAGAGACTACATCTACCCAATAATATATGGGTTTTCAAGGTATGTAAAAGGCTTTCCTTGATACACTCATACTTTTGGAGTTTAGATATCTATAGATATGCCTTAGCAGACCCAAACTCCTCTTCAAGGTTATATTTAGTGTCACTTAATTTTGAATCCTCTCTCTTCTCCAAATGAGTTGAATACCATTGATGACATGGAAAAGATTTTTTAGACTAGAAAATTTGAGGATGGAGGTTTTGCAAGGTGTAACATAGATAACACAGAGACAAATTCAGAAGCAGTGTTTATGGAGACAAGATTTCTATATTATGCATCAAAGGTCATGAGAATATCAAAGGGGGCACATATAATATGATAATCAATGGAGAGTTAGAAAGCATTAAACCCTCAAAAGTGAAAAACCCTTACAAATCTCCTTAAAGAATGTAGGGGGTTGTCAACAATGCAGAGCTTTGGGTGGACAGTCTAAGTAATATGTTTATCAATCATTCTCAAGCTCAAGGGTTAGGAATAGTTGGTAATATGCTTACAAGATCAAAATCTCAAGAGGTACCTGGAGATAGTAATACAGAGTTTTATGAATTTTGAAATGTCTCTTATACTTGTGAAGGCTTGGAGCTATATGTACAGGGTATAGAAGCTTTAATAAGTCTTGTTAACTATTCAAAAGGAAAAGATATACACACACCAAGGTATACCTACTGTCACAAATCTACAAATTAAAAAAAATCTTGTTAAATCATTCAAAGGTGTCACATGACATATCAAGTAGTAACAATGAGCAAGACTATTAGGGAAGAGTTAACCGAGCCATGAGAATACAATTGAGTAGTGATAGACTAAGCCCATGTAAGTATCTTGAACAACTTGTCAAGAGAATACTGCAAAGTCTACATGGTCATGAATGAAGGGTTTCAGAAATAAAGAATAGTGACAAGACCATACAAGTACTGTGATGGCATTGTCAAGACATTGATAGGCATTGTCAAAACATTGACAAAGGCCAAGACAATGTAAGAATACCTCAAAGGTGAAATCATGAAGTATTTTGCATGGAAAGTGGTTAGGTCACTCTCAAATGAATCATTTTGTCATGTAGTTGAAATACACAGTGTGTGTAGATTAGGAAAAATTAGGGGAAAGCAATGAATCATCAATAGCAACTGAAAAACTATCTAAATTCAAGCCATAAAGATCCTACTCTAACAATGAAGAACAAGATGACAATAAAAATCAAATAATAAAGCCATAATATCTCAATTCCTATGCCAAAGTTGATTCTCCTCCATTGGTCTTCTCAATTTTGCTTTGTTTGCTCTCAAATTTGTAGTATGCAAGATATATGATAAACTCAATATGGATATATGATAGCAAGATCTCAAGATGAATGATATGAGTGATAGAAAATATTGAAGATTATGGTTAACCTTGAAATGGAGATAAAGGCTTGCTTTTATAGAGGATTAGATTTGAATTAAGGGTGAGGATTGAATGATGATGTATGATAATCAATGGATGAGATTAAATGGACCATGACCCAAGAAATTAGTTGAGAAATAGGGCTTGGATAAATTAAATAATTGAAAACCATTATTTAATTTAGGAGGGAAGATGAATAATTAAATAATTAAAAATAATTATTTAGTTATAAAAGAAGAGAGGAAAATGGAAAATTATTAAATAATTGAAAACCATTATTTAAAAATGGAGGAAGAAATGGAAAAATTATTAAATAATTGAAAACCATTATTTAATAATGTATAGAGGAAAATAGAAAAATTATTAAATAATTGGAAACCATTATTTAATAATGTATGGAGGATAGATAGTGACGAATTAAATAATTATTTAATTATAGAAGAGTAGAGGAAAAATGGAGATGAATAATTAAATAAATAAGAATTTATTTAATTATAGATTAGAAAGGGATAATCAATAACATAATTAAATAAAATTTATTTAATTATTTAATTAATAGAAGAGTATGACATTGGGAAATAATTAAATAATTAAAAATTATTTAACTATGTGAGAGGAGATGGAAATTAGTGTGAAAATGTTACTCGCAGACTCGGGATATTTTTGAGTGTCTACATTTTACCCCTCTTTAATACGATGTGAATCTGAATGTTGCGTCAAAGAATAATTAGAAAAAAAATGGCTCAGACCTTGCCCTAGCGTGCGCCAAATAAAGCGGGATAGCATGATGCCCCCTTAGGAAATTTGACAAATTTTTGAAAAATTCCAAAAAAATTGGTAAATTTATCGATAGGTCAATTTGATAGGTTTAAATGCATTGGCAATGAAAAAATAGGCTTATAGGTCGATCTAGGGGTTGATATGTGTGTTTGGAGGCAAAATTTGATGTGGCCAGTTATGAAGATATGGGGCCTTCTTAGGTCAAAAAGGCTAGGGTAGAGGAGGTGATGGAGGATGTGGAGGGAGATGTGGCTATGAGAGAGGGCTTATAGGATATCCTAATCAAGGAGGCCATTTTGGATGTCCTAGAGGAGGAGACATAGGATAGGGGACAGGATCCCTAGACTCAAATTCAAGCACTACAAGCACAGGTGGAAGCACTACAGACGTAGGCAAAATATATGTCAGTGTTATAAGGGCAGATATCCCAGCTTAGAGTAGAATGAGACATGGCTACTATCCGAGCATAGCAAGCCAAGAAGCAGTCTATTGATTTTATTAGTACTGTTAGTGGTCCCACGATAGATCTAGCACAGACACTGTATCATTCTAGCAAGGAGTTCCAGTGTTACAAGGATTTATATGAGAGTGTCATACCAGTAGCTGAGAGGGCACCCAGTTTTCAGAGCTAGAGTAAGACGCACTCGCACAAGTCACAAAGCGGTGGTAGAGTATCACAGCATAGGAGGTCAGCTCCATATAAGAGATCATCAAGATTAGGGCACAGGCCACCCTCTTCAAGACATGCACCCTTGGGAGATAGAGGAAGTATAGGCTAGGCATATTTTTAGACTCATGTATTTTTTATCGAGCCTGCGAGCTCCATTTTTGATAGACATATGATATTGTACTATGAGACATTTTTTGATATATATATATGAGATGCATCCTTTTTAGTGGCGACTATATGATATGTTATGTTCTATATGCATGTTGTGTGATGGATTTATGTGATGTGATTTTATGATATGCATTCTACATGGTTATGGGATGCTTTCTATATGATATGCATTATGGATTTATGATACATGGTTTATGCTTATATATGTTATGAAGTATGGATGGATGCACATGACCTATGGATACACATTATATTGCAGGATGGTACTATATGTTCATGACATACGTATATGATGCTTACACAGATGATGATTCTATATGATGTGATGCAATCTATGTTTTCATATTTTCTTATGCAACATGGATGACCTAACATGTATATGATGATGCCTATATGATGTCCTAACATGATTGTGTATGCAGGATGATGAAACTAATGCATTTACATTACATCAAGATGACTACAGGGACAAACAGAAGAAATGTTAATGCAAAAGAGATGGTGTTAGTAAGAAATGAAGAATAATTGGGCAAGTGAAATGGAATGAGATCTTGCTTGATAGATTTTGAGCTTTAAATTTACTTCACGATTATCATCATAGAGATTTTATTATAGCAATGGATAACAAACACCATGGCATGATATAGACCAAGGCACAAAATGCTATCTCTTGCGAAACAGGCACATGACAGAAAAGGAATGCCATGATGCATACTAGTAAGCATAGAACCTTGTCAAAATATGTGAGGAAGTAACCATGAAGCATGTTAGTCCTAGTACAAGATAGTGTTAGATGACCTTTCACTTGCACAAGATGTTTTGATTATGCCAAATGGAATCCCAATCACACACAAGGAACTTAGTTGCCCCAGTCATATTACTAAGACAAACTACAAACATAAATCAAAGAGAAAAAGGTCATAATCCATCATCACTCCTTGAGGTGCATAAGAACATGACGAAAGATCAATCAGATAAAAAGATAAGACAAACTAGACCAACAGAGTCAATAGCCATTTAGATCTCCTTGCTAGATAATGAGTGTTTGATTGATAGAACTATAGGATAGTGCCTGGTTTCAGGGAAGGAAGCATGTCATATAAGACATCAAGTCTAGTTTTGATGATGCAACCACTTGTATAAGGTAAATGGTAGGATTGCATCTAGTTTTAGGAATGAGACACCTCGTATAAGACACCTGGTCTAGTTTTGAGAGTGCAACAATCTGCATAAGACTAATGATATGATTGATGTGTGATGATAGTGTCTAGTTTTAGGAAACGAAGCATGTCGTATAAGACATCAAGTCTGGTTTCGACAATGCAACATTCTGTATAAGATAATCGATAGATGATAAAGGTGACTAAAGCGATGAATAGTCATGACTGGGCAATTGATTTGTTAGGATTGGAGACTTGATGGAGAGTTTTGTCTATTGTTTCAAGATTTGTTGAGCTTGGTTCTTTGCAGAAGATAACCAGTTTATGTCTAATCAAGGTGTCAACCTCAGCAAGGGACAACTTATTATGGGATATGAACTATGCTAAACTCAACTCAACAAATCCTAAGGGACTTACCTAATGCCTCGGGGGCTCATCGATGATGGTCTTGCCTATGTAAAGCGCAGAGACAACGTAGTTTGACAATTTGGACTAACACTGACACGGACTCGATGACCGACATTATTTTTGAAAAAATTTGACATTATTTTTGAAAATTTTTGACATTTTTTTATTTTTTTGTGTGTTTTTTTAGATTTTAGGAACATTTTGAATGATTTCCCCTGATACCATGTCTAGGATCCCATATGAAAACCTAAGTCAAGGATTTACCCCCAGTCAAGTATAGGACAGATTTACCCCCAATCAGGTATAGGACCAAATTATTATGAAGCAAAATGAATGAGGTAATGTTTATTATGGATGGATATGGAAAGTGAGAGACGCAAAATGCCAACTATTCTCAGGCCATGAGAAGGACAACAAAGCCTTATTCTGGATTAGATAGGAAAGTGGAATTTTATTATGGATGAGGTTGTGTGCAGATTATGAAGGGTGAAGTGAAAGACCGAATGAATTGATGGTAGATGGTAGAGCAAAGACTGACTACACATGGTGCCTGTTTGCCAGGTTTTCACCACGATACCTATCCAAAGTGCCACCGAAGTGGTTTTCACTATTGGATGGATTATTTCTATTTACTAGTTTGATTTTTTTGATTATATATATATGAAGGATTCTCTGAGGATCAAGTATAGTACTTGTGAAGGTACATTCTATTGATTGGCTCTAGTAATGGTTCACCTTCAAGAGTAGCAAGTTGATAAGCGTTGGATCCATATACTGCAGTTATGATGTAAGGACCTCTTGTTCTCAAAATCAGCTATGCTCATTTTTGTAGACAACCCCCACGAAACTTGTATGTTTCGTGATCTACACTCTAAGTTCGCAAATCGAGACAAGATTCTCTTGGTTCGGTGTGAAGTCGTATGGCATCCTAGACTAGTTTACAACATTCCATCAAATCAATTCCTCAATATTTGCGCAAATTGGTTAGGTTGTCAACTGACCAAAATATTAATTTTCGTCATTTTTGGGGTGTTAGTGAAATTTTGAGTCTTGACATGTAAGGTTGGCCTAATTTACCGCTTTACATGTCTTTTTGTTCACTTATGTAAAGTCGGCAAAAAATGCCGCTTTTACATGATTTTTCTTTTTAACATGCTTAAGCGGCAGTTTTAGGCGCCATTACATGTTCTCGTTAAAAACTTTAGTTGCATGTGCTTGGTCAGCGATTTTTACCACGTTTGCATTTTGTAAAGGCATGTGTCAGGTCAGCCAGAATCGCCGCCTGAGTAAGATCTCTAAGATCTTGAACTATAAGTGGCATTAATGGCCACTCGTGCCAAGCATTAAGGGCTTGTTTTCAAGCTTTTAAATGTGTTATTTTATTATTGTTTCCTGTCATTTCTTTTGTTCAAAAACCTTCTAGCCGATTCGAGAATTCTTTCTTCAACCGTTTGATCGCGCACCTTTGGATTATAACGGATTTCAAGTTACAATTGACACTTAGGGTTTCTTACGTTTAAACAAGTAAGTGTTTTTGTTTTTTGTTTCCTTATTTAAATCTTCCATTTCTTGTTAGTTAAAGCAATCAAACCCTTATCCTCCGACGATTATTTTGTTTGTTATTGTTCAAAGCAAAATCATATTTTTTTTATGTTTTTCTTCTTTATGTGACAAAACCCTATTTTTGGTTTAAACCCCCTTTGGCCGATAGTATCTTGTGAGTGTTTTCGTCATTTTTGTCTCGTGAAATCATTGATCTCCGTATTTATGCAAGCAGATGCGAAGTTGGCATTTTTGCCGCTTAGGCATTTTTAAGAGTTTTCCAAACGCAAGGTGTATGGGCGGTGAAATTCGCCACCCTTACACAGAAGATTAAGATATCAAACTTGCAGAGTCGGTGTTATTCGCTGCTCGAATACTTGCAACCATACCTTACATGCGGTGTCGGCATTTTTTGCCGCAAAAGCATCTTGCAATTCAACATACCTGTACAAGCGGCTGAAATTACCGACTATACACATACCTTGAAGGTTGCAAAATACCCACATGTAAGGGCGATCATTTTGACCGCCCCTACATGTAAAACATTTTTCCAAGAAATCACATGCAGTAGCGGTGTTTTGCACTGACTTTACATGATAATGAATGTTCTTCCCAAACACATGCACTAGTGGCTAAAACATCTGCCTTTACACGTGCAAGTACTTCCTCATGTAGGAGCGGTCATTTTGACCGCTCATGCATATTTTCCTGAATTTTTCCAACACTAGGAAAATTCACCTTTCAAGACTTGTTAGCTCGCTTTCGCCTTTGCCTTAATTTGCGCACTCAAGCCCTTCAATGCATGCTTTCCTATCCATGATCATTGAATTGCGGTTATCCCAGTTTATCCATTTTTCCCCTAACTGCGAGATCATGGCCTTTTGCAGTTCTCAACTAGTGTTCATGGTAGACATCAATTTCAGAGTTCTCTCGAGAGCTAATGTCAGAGCCATCTCCATCGAAGGCCAAAATCATGAAGTATAAGGACCAAGGTGTCTTTCCAGTGACAGCAGTGCAGTCAAATATTGATGAAATCAAAGATACAGAAATTGGACATGTGGACATGGCAGAATTTGTGGAAAGAAAAAAACAAACAAATCCTTCTAGACCTATGCAAAAAATCATTGATAGTAATATTCATTTGGTTGCATCATTTCCAGTTTCTGCACACAATCCTGAGTTTGTTCTTCAGGTAGCCAATCATTACAACAGGGACACTAGAGTTGTGGCAGATTCTCACGGGAATGTGATCATGAGATTGGATGCAAAATTCCTAGACAAAATCTTCATGTGTCCACCCATTGAAAATATTGGATGGATTGACTTTGCTCAGGGGCAACAGGATTATCAGAAAGATGTGGAAGCTTCCAGAAGGTACATAAACAACAAATGGTTGAAAATCCCTAGAAGTAATTTGACCAAATGGCCAAAGGATCTTCTTAGGAGTGACTTCGTTGAAGAAGTTTGTGATTTGATCACTCTTTTGAGTCGCATCAGAGGACTCCCTTCTCCTTCCAAGTTCCAAGAATGGATGTACACTTACATCAAGGTGATTCTTTGAGGTACACAGAGAATATTCTAGGGAGAGCAAATTAGTAATGCATTGCATGAGAAACTGGTGAAGGTCAATACAACATTCAAATTCTATATGACCTCATATCTTGTATATGTTGCTGCTAGCATGAGAAGCTTTCCAGGTTTGACTCAGGTAGGAGACAGGAGATTGACCCCTGTATATGAGTATTACCCTCAAATAACTCTGAAGGGATCGATTCATCATTTCTAAAGGGTCAACGATGCCTTCTTTTCAATATTCATGTGCTTACGGGATGATGAACTTGTTTAGAAAAGGGTCTCAGATGAAGCTTGGCAGATTGTGAATTCTTTTGGTTGCTTGTTCTTACAATTCCCCACTTTCACATATCTAAGGGTAGGATATTATCTTGGTTACCCTTATATTCTTCCACGGTATCCTAGTGACCGTATTGTTCTTATGGAGTTGTGCAGATAGCTTATTGTAGTGCACAATAAACAGATGGAATTGAAGAAGTCAGGGATAAAGTTCTCCGTTGAGATTGGAAGGTATTTAATTCAATCAGCTAATAAAGCAAAAATAGTTGATTCTGAATTACAGCTGGTTACTATGAGAACCTACAAGAAAAGAGGCCATTTTGACTTCAAAAGAGTTCAAGATAAGATCAAAAGCAAATCAACCTTTCATATACCAATGGTTGAAGATATTTGGGCTGATCTCAGGACACAGAATGAGATCAAAAAGCTAGACTACTGCAGACTTCATTTGAGTCAGATTGAAGAGCTGGGCCTCACTGATATTCCAGATGGAATGGAGGATGCTGGGGATGTTCTAGATCCCATATATAATACTGAGAATGTTGAAGCCTCGCCTCTTCTGGAGGTAAAATGGTCAGTCAAAGAAGAAACATCCATAAGGAAAATATTTCAATCAATACTGGCCAACACAAACGTGTGGTTGGAAAGTAAAGGGATCAAATTGAAAGAGTTCCTCACAGGGTCAGAGACTGAAGCACAGGAACAGACAGGTAAGAAGGTAGAGAACAAAACCAAAAACAAGAGTGACGCCCCTTCTTCTTCTAAGATACGCAAACCAAAAATTAAGTTTGTGTCCAAAGGAGGGAAGAAGAAGGAAGTTACAGAAACTTCCAATGTCACTGAATCAAATATTGAAGAAACTAATGTTGATCAAATGGAGATTGAAGATGTTGAAGCTAAAGAGCAAAATATTCAGAAGTCTGAGGATGTTCAACAAACAAGAGTATCTGATAAATCTGATGAAGAAGATGAAACTGAACAAGGCAAAGGTGAGGATGCAAAAAAGGAACAACTTGTTGATTCACCTCTATCTCCTAAGAAAGAACTTTTCACTGAAACACAAGTTTCTACACCTCTTCCTCATACTCCAGTTTCTAGTAGCTTCCCAGTGGTTTCAAATGTTCCCCTTTCACCTATCTTTGTTGTTTCTTCTGATAATACCCCTACTTCTGTAAAAACCAGTTTTGGGACCATTTTTAATTCTTCTGGTTCCATTCCAAGTTTATCTTCTCCATCTTTTGACATTGGTGAACAATCTGTTTTAGAGAATCTTTTGGATGCTTCAGAAAAGGTTGTTGATATAGGTGTGGTTTTTACCAACACCAGTCCTATTGTGACTATTACAGGTATAAACATGGATCCAAAAAAACAAGTGGTAGACTCATCTCTAGTTGTTGGTGCTTCTATTCTTCCCCCATGGTTATCTGCATATACTCCAAAGAGGAAGAAGCAAGCTATTTCACTTGATGAGATTGATATTGAAAAGTTGTTACATGTAAAAGTAAAGACTCAGAAGAAGAAGCCTAAGACTGTTTCTAGGCTTGTCAATTAGAAAGGAATCAGATACGCTGAAATTGCTAAACCACCTGAAGATGCCACCATTGATAATTTTGACATGAGTGATTACGTCATTTCAAGGGTTGAGTTGGGCAAGTTAACTCACGAGGGCATAAAAGTAGATTTTCAAACTACTGCCAGCACTTTACTTGAAAAGTATGATGAAGTCAAAAAAGAGAAGGAACAATATAAGGCCAAAGCAGAACAACTTGTTGTTGTTCTTCAAAAGATAGTAAAGTCATCAGAAATGGTAGAACCCATGGCAATGACTGTAGAAGATCCCCTGATCCAGAAGGTTGAAAAAGCACAAGCCAGGGGAAGGGTGGTAGGAGATATTGTGGAGCGTTTGTTAGCTCAAGGACGAATTCTACTAAAAACCACTGTAGAGAGAAAAGAGAAGATGGATAAAGCTAAAGCTGAGTTGGACAACCTGGTAGACTTACTCTTACAAAAGCTGCAAGATCAAGAAGAGAGCTTGGAGGAGTGGATAGATATGAAAAAGATTAAGATAAAGAACCTGATCACCATCGGGGTCATTGCAAACAGGGAATCATATCTTAAGACCAAGGAGACTCCGGTTCATCGAATCCACATAATAAAGGGTTTACTTGAAGATCTATGTCAAGCTCGAGAAGCTAGTGAAGATAGTGATGTCACACTTCTACACAGGCTAGAAGAACTTCCATGCACCTTAACAGGTGAAGATCACAAGTTCATCCCAGTAGGGGAGATGGTAAGTTCCTTTGAAGAGATGGTCCAAAGGAAATTCAAAGAGGAGGTGCCCTCAATGCTTTCCATGGATAGTCTATATGATCAACATTCAACTTTAGAAAACCTGAAGGATAATCTGGATAAACATGAAAAGGCAATAAAAGCAGTGAAAGATACAATTCTTCAGGCCCGCACCATCTCAGAAAACACAGCAAAACCAGATGCATGCGAGATGGCAGCCATACAGGCTGTGTACCAAGATTTTCTAAAGAAGAATGACGGAGGAAGCTAGTGCCTTAGTTTATTTTTATTGTATATGATATGTAATTTGAATTTGATTGTGGACATATCCACATGTAATTTTCCAAAATGTGATTGCATGTGAGACAAAGGAAGTCCCAAGTCAAATAGGACTCTTTTGTTGAATAAGTCAAAGTAGTTGTAAATTTCCTATTTTTGCTCTAGGCTCCTCCCTATAAATAAAGAGGGCCTCTATTGTAAATATTATCTTTTTTCTATTGCAAAGAAACTCTGCCAAATTGGAAAACATTTCAAGACTTTGAACTTTTTATGTTTATCATATTTTTTTCAAGTGAATATCAATATAAGAAGGCAATTTGAGTATCAAACTTTGAGTTGAATCATATTGTTTTATGATATCAGTGTTCTTATGTCATTGGTGTTATAGTATATTGAATTATTGTTGGAATCATGGAGTTTATTGAGATTTGAGAGGAGTGTTCTTGTTTTGGTTGAATAGACTTTGTGCTATTTTTCTCATTGCGGGAGTTTGTATGTATTTGTGGGAACGAAATTGTTTAGAGACTTTGTGTTGTAAACTGTTGTTTTCAAGTCAGTTATATCGTATTGAGTGAAAGTGGAGACTTTGGGCTGCATTTGAATTCAATTAAGTTTGTTTGTGAGAAATAAGCTAAACGATAGAAAACTTTGTGTTTCTATGGTTTGTCTCGGTTCAAGAATTGTCAAATATCATCTTTTATGAAGTTGTTATTTTGTAAAGAGAGAAACATTTATTCTAAAAAAAGAGAATAGGATGCAATGAAAACACCCCAAGAATAGTTTTAGTTTATTTAAGTATTAAAAGTTGTTTGTTAGAAATTGCTCATTATCTAGAGGGAACCTCCCCTTGCTGAGAGGAGAGACTCGGTCTCATCATAGTTGTGGCGATATAACCATTTTGTCATTAGTTAGATAAGTGACAAAATATTCACCCAACAGTTTTTTGGCGACTCTACTGGGGAAGGAATGCACAACTTGAAGCGTCACGCTCCGAGTTGAAGCATTTTCAGTTCTTTTCCATTTGTTGCAAAATTTTGTTGAGTATACTACATTCTGGTAGATTCATAGTATACAAGAAGCAAGAGAGCTCAAGGTATTATTGATCCTGTATTTGAGTTGATGTAGCAAAATAATTTTGATCTTTTGCCTCTATGACCTCGCCTTCAACGAACCAGGAGTTTTCCTCCTACCAACGCCAGGTCTCCAATACCAGGTGAAGCTTCTAGTTCTGGTGCTAGCAGAGTTTTGTCTGTTCATACTCCACAAAGTTTTGTTATCCCTCCTTTTAATCAGTGAATCATGGCAGCCCAAGGGCCTTGGGGTAACACTTTTGGTCCTCTAAATTTAACCCCACCATTGCATGAACTACCTCGTAGTTCAAGAAAGAATTTTCCCAAGTTCTATGGTGATGGGAAAGTTTACCCTGATGAACACATTGCAGCTTTCTGCATAGCTTGTGGGGGTGATAGGTGTTGAGCATGAAGATGTAGTTGTAAGACTTTTTGTAGAAACATTGCAAGGTGCTATTGCAGACTGGTTTTATCATCTTCAAGCTCAAACTATAATGAACTGGAACACTCTCCAGACTAAGTTTGAGGTTGGGTTCAAACCTGTAGAAGATGCAGGTGCCTTATTGGCTTAACTTACCCAAATGAAGAAAGAGCCTCATGAACCTATGCGAGACTTCATCGCTAAGTTCAATAAGTTGAGAAACAGGATTCCTGCAACCGCTCAACCAACAGTGGAGAATCTTAAGTGTTTATTTATCAATACTCAACTTCCTGAAGTGAGTTTTCTGTTAAGGTGTGCTAGCCCTGTAGATCTTCCTGCAGCTCAGATTTTGGCTACCGAAGTTGAAGATGATCTTATCCTTGCAGGTAAGATAAGAAGAGATTCTAATAGAAATAAAGGTTCCTCTTCTACTGAGAATTCTTCCACAAGCACCACGAACCCTATGGTGCAAAAGTTAGCAAATGAATTGCTAGCTCTGAAAAGGCAAATGTCCCAAGGTATGTCTACCCCTCCTTCTTATCGGGATATACCAAGGAGGAAATTTCCCAACAATTCATATCAAGGCAACGCTGCTAAAAATCAAGGGCAACCCAATCGTCTTCCACCTACACAGGGGAAGCTTGTCATTGAAGTAGTACCGATCAACTCAGCAGTTGGCTATTATGAAGCCGAACATGATCATTCTTTCCAACATGAGTTGGACTAGGAGAATGATGCTAATATTTTTGCAGAAGGAGAAGAAGAATTAGCTAGCGACTCTACCATCAGCTTTCTGAATTACCAAGATGAAGCTGAAAAAGAAGGAGAAGTGTATGATGGAGCATATGGTGTTTTCACTAGATCCCAAAATCAGTCAACTCAGCAAGTTGATAAGGGAAAAGCAAGAGAAGAACCTCAACTAGTGATCTCAATTGCTAAATGGGGAACTCCATTGCCTTTCCAATCAAAGGACCTGGTGGGCAATAAGCAAGTAAGCACCTCTAACAATCCTGTATCTTCTTCTTCTGTCCCTCAGACCAGTACTACCTCAAATAAAAATTAGAATGATGGATTTCCTTCCTCTGTTTCTAGCTCATTCTAGTTATTTGATATAATAGATCATGCTAGGAAGACCAAAATCCAAATGTCTGAAGTTGAGTATTTACAAGCTAATCCTAAACAGTTTGATAGGTTAGATAAATACGTCAAAAACAAGACCATCCCTACAGGACAAGATTTTCCAAAAGTTTCCCATGATTCCTCAAAAAGCAAACCTAGCCAAAATAATCTTGTCACTACTCCACTTGTTGCCTCTAGAAAAATAGAACCTTTGTATGTTTCCTATTGGTAAATGGTCACAAGTTGAGCAATTGCATAATAGGCTCTGGAGCCTCTGATAATGTTATGCCCGCCAAGGTAGTAGACTCCCTTGGCCTCACCTTAACTAAGACTTTTGGGAGATGTTTATCCATGGAAAACAAGCAAGTACCACTTTTGGGTCAAATCAAAGATGCCCAATTTGCATTTGCAGTCTTTCCAGACAAGAGGATTAAGATGACTGTCCTAGTAGCTGATGTTCCAGCTTCCTATGGTATTCTACTTGGGCATAATTTCTACAAGGATGTAGGTGGGGAGTTGAACATGGATCTATCCGAAGCAAGGATACCTGTTAAAGGCATCATGCAAAAGTTGCTTCCTAAGAAGGAGGCAAAATATATTGTCACCCAAACGGCAAATCCCAAAGCTCAAATTTTGTTTAAGTCCTCAGGAATGGGTGATTATTTCCTGTCTACCGAAGATGTTTCTAGTTCATCAGATGAGAGTTCATCAGGCGATAGCTCAGCCATTTCAGATGGAGAATCAGATGAGTTTTCAGATGAAAGTTTAGGTGAAGGTATAGTAATGCCAGATTATTCCCTCACTGATGAAGAGGAATCTTCAGATCAAAGAAATTCCAAAAAATCAAATTCTAATGAGGTCTGGATTTTAGAATTTGATGGCAATTGTTCTTCTATCGGTTCCAGAGCTGAAGTTGTTTTGATATCTCCACAAGGTGATATCTTCCCAATCTCATACAAGTTACAATTCGATAATACCAACAACACCACCGAATACGAGTCATTGTTGCTTGGATTGGAAGCTGCTCATGCTAGGGGTGTTAAAATTATTCATGCTCAAGAAGATGCCGAATTAGTGGTTTGTCAAGTGAGAAATTTGTACCAAACCAAAAATGAAAGATTGAGACACTATCACAATCGTGTATGGGATTGCATTGAAGGTTTTGATGCTTTCAACATTTCTGCAGTGCCACAAGAGTTTAATGATCGTGCAGATTCATTAGCTGTTTCTGCCACTCTCGTGGTTCCTCATAAAGATTTCAAAGGAAACAAGTACACTATTGAGTTGGTCCTCCGACCAAGTGTACCTGATAATGATAACCATTGGCAGGTGTTCAATGGTGATAACCAAATCATTGTTTTCTTGGAAAAGATGGATAGCTTTGATGAGCTCTATTTTGAAGGCAGTGAATCTCCACCGCGGGAATACATTTCTGAAATAGATTCACAAACTGGCGAAGAGTTTTTTCAACTGAAAGGGAATAAGATTCCAAAAGGTTTGGTTTCCCTTGAGAAGCTATTTGATAAGCATGATAGATATATCAAGCAACAACAACAGCTGGATTCAAGTTCCTCTATGGAGTTTGAGCAAGTAAATTTGAGTTCGGACGCAGATCCCAAAATGGTCAACATTGGGAAATGTTGCATTGCCGATGCGAAGTTCAAATTCATTACACTCCTTCGCCATTACATTGATGTCTTGGTGTATTCTTATGATCATCTAAAGTCCTTCAGACCTAAGGGAATTCAGCATGAAATTCCCCTCAAAGTTGGGTCATTGCCTCACAAGCAGAAACAAAGGCAATACAACCCCAAAATATCAGGTACTATCCTTTCTAAAATTTAGAAGATGTTGAATGCAAGGATAATTTTTCCAATTCATCATTCCACCTGGATTGTGAACATAGTTCTTGTAAGGAAGAAGAACAGAGAAATCCGTATTTGTGTTGATTTCATGAATCTCAAACAATCTTCTCTAAAGGATAACTACCCCCTACCCATCATGGACCAAGTGTTGCAAATAGTAACTGGTTCAGAAATGATGTCTATGCTAGACGGTTTTTAGGGTATAATCAAGTGGAAGTCAATGAAGCAGATCAGTATAAAACTACTTTCACTACACCTTGGGGCACATTTGCATATTGCAGAATGCCTTTTGGTCTAATTAAAGCTGGCACCACATTCCAGAGAGCAATGGACCTTGCCTTCAGAGATGAGATGGGGAAGTTCATTGTGGTGTATCTTGATGACTTGACTATTTTCTCCAAACATCGTCATGATCATGCGCACCATTTATGATAAGTGTTGGAACAATGTTGACAAAATGGTATTTCTCTCAACCCTAACAAGTCAGTTTTTGGGGTTACAGAAGGTAAACTTCTCGGACACATTGAATCCTGAGAAGGCACTAAAATTGATTCAGAAAGAGTCAAATCTATTTAAAGTCTTACTCTGCCTGCTAGTAAGACTGCAATTCATTCTTTCTTTGGAAAGGTGAATTTTCTGCGAAGGTTCATTCCTGAATTTGCAGAGAAAACCTGTCACATCATCAACATGATGAAGGGTAAGGCTACTTTTTGTTGGACTGCGGAAGGCAAAGCGACATTTGAGGATATCAAGAGGGCTATTGCTCATGCTCCAGTTCTTGTTTGTCCTGACTATACCAAAGATTTTTTAGTTTACAGCTACGCTTCTGAACATACACTTTCAGCTATTTTGGTTCAGCAGAATGAAGAAGGTGTGGAATCCCCCATATCATTTATGAGTTGCCCCCTCAAATCTCATGAATTGAAATATTCTAATATGGATAAGCATGCCTATGTCGTGGTTAAGGCGGTAAAGCATTTTCAGTTCTATATTCTGAATTCACATACTATTGTTTTGGTGCTTGATACAACAGTAAAGTCGATTCTGACTCAACAAGAGTTTAGAACCAAAAGAGGAAATTGGATTGCTAAGATCCAAGAGTTTTATCTTGATATCAAACCTACTAAGCTTGTGCGTGGAAAAGGTTTGTGTCAATTGATTGTTGATAATGTACCAAAAGAGACAGGGGACGAAGAAGAAGAAGTTGAGGATACGCCAACTGTTCTTTTCGTCACTACTACTGATGAGTGGTATTCGAATATCACTCATTTTCTTACCTATGGTGAGTGTCCTACCCATCTGTCTTATAAGGAGAAAAGAACTGTTAAGTTGAAGCCAGCTAACTATGTCTTATGGGACAATGGTTTGTACAAGAGAAGCCTTGATGGAGTATTTCTTCGTTGCGTGGATAAAGCACAACAAAGTAGACTTCTGGAGTCTTTCCACAATCTGGCTTGTGGAGGACATTTTTCTGCTCCTGTGACAACTCACAAGATTTTGCGAGCTAGATACTATTGGCCCACACTATTTCAAGATGCGTACAATTGGGTGCGTAGGTGTGAGTTGTGTCAATAGTTTGTTGGGAAACCGAAGTTGGTTGCATTACCTCTCAAGCCGGTGGTGATTGGAGAACCTTTTCAACAATGGGGCATCGACTTCATTGGTGCTGTGAATCCACTGTCAAGCGCGGGACACAACTATGTTCTCACCGTGATAGATTATTTTACCAAGTGGGTGGAAGCCATCCCAGTTAAGCATGCTACTTCTGAAGTGGTATGTAATTTCCTCAAGGAAAACATTATTTCCTGGTTTGGAGTTCCAAACAAGATTGTAGCAAACAATGCTACTTGTTTCTCTTCCCATGAGATTATTGACTTTTGCTACGGGCATGGGATCATTCTTTCCCATTCTTCAGACTATTATCCACAAGGAAATGGTCAAGCAGAATCAAGTAATAAGAATCTGGTTACTATTATCAGGAAACTGGTAGATGAGAATCAGAGAACTTGGCATAAAGCGTTGTTTGATGCTTTATGGGCAGATAGGATTACCCCAAAAGGGCAATAGGTATGTTGCCATTTCAGCTTCTGTATGGTCTGAATGCGGAGATACCAATTACCTTGGAGTTGTCGACACTGAAGTTGGCAAAGGCAGTGGAAGATAGGACTTTTGATAGTTCTATTGATAAAAGGATCATGTATCTAACTGAACTTGAGGAGCAGCAAACTATGGTAGTGGATTGTATCGCTAAGCACTAAAGTCAGGTAAAGAAACTCTTTGACAAGAAAGCAAGGACTCGTGAGGTTCAGATTGGAGATCAAGTCTTGTTGTGGGACAAGAGGAGGGAACCAAAAGGAATACATGGAAAGTTTGATTCCTTGTGGAGAGGTCCATTCACTATTCATCAGTTCTATGGTGAGAATAGCTTCTTGCTACAGTATCAGGACAGAACACCATTCTTGCTGCCTCATAGTGGGCAACATCTGAAACACTTCAATCCTTGAAGTATCAAATAAGTTCATTTGTACATTTGTATATTTTTGTGTTTTTGTTTTGTGTTTCTGTTTGGTCTTTTGTGTCTTTTTCTTTTCAGCTTGACTCTATAGCCCAATGGCATGGATGAAGGCACTTAGAGACTGGATTCTTCTCCCTTCAATCGTTTCAACGTTTGATCGATGGAAGTTCCCCAGTTAGAGCCAATTGTTGTTCTCAAAATCAGCTACACTCATTTTTATAGACAACCCCCATGAGACTTGTCTGTTTCATGATCTACACTCTAAGTTCACAAATCAAGACAAGATTCTCTTGGTTCGGTGCGAAGTCGTATGGCATCCTAGACTAGTTTACAACATTCCCTCAAATCGATTCCTCGATATTTACGCAGATCGGTTAGGTTGTAAACTAACCAAAATATCATAATTTAAGTGAAATTGAGTCTTGACATTGAGTCTTGACATGTAAGGTTAGCCTAATTTACCGCTTTTACATGTCTTTTTGTTCACTTATGTAAAGTCGGCAAAAAATGCCGCTTTTACATGATTTTTCTTTTTCACTTGCTTAAGCGGTAGTTTTAGCCGCCATTACATGTTCTCGTTAAAAACTTCAGTTGTGTGTGCTTGGTCGGCAGTTTTTACCGCGTTTGCATTTTGTAAAGGCATGTGTCAGGTCAGCCAGAATCACCACCTGAGCAAGATCTCTAAGATCTTGAACTACAAGTGGCATTAATGGCCACTCGTGCCAAGCATTAAGGCCTTGTTTTCAAGCTTTTAAATGTGTTATTTTATTATTGTTTCCCGTCATTTCTTTTGTTCAAAAACCTTCTAGCCAATTCGCAAATTCTTTCTTCAACCATTTGATCGCGCACCTTTGGATTATAACAGATTTCGAGTTACAGTTGACACTTAGGGTTTCTTACGTTTAAACAGGTAAGTGTTTTTGTTTTTTGTTTCCTTATTTAAATCTTCCATTTCTTGTTAGTTAAAGCAATCAAATCCTTGTCCTCCGAGGATTATTTTGTTTGTTATTATTCAAAGCAAAATCATATTTTTTTATATTTTTCTTCTTTCTATGACAAAACCCTATTTTTGGTTTAAACCCCCTTTGGCCGATAGTATCTTGTGAGTGTTTTCATCATTTTTTGTCTTGTGAAATCATTGATCTCTACGTATATGCAAGCAAATGCGAAGTTGGCATTTTAGCTGCTTACGCATTTTTAAGAGTTTTCCAAATGCAAGGTGTATGGGCGGCAAAATTCACCGCCCTTACACAGAAGATTAAGATATCAAACTTGCAAAGTCTGTGTTATTCGTCGTTTGAATACTTGCAACCATACCTTACATGCGGTATCGACATTTTTCGCTGATAAAGCATCTTGCAATTCAACATACCTATACAAGCGGCTGAAATTACCGACTATACACATACCTTGAAGGTTGCAAAATACCCACATGTAAGGGCGGTCATTTTGACCGCCCCTGTATGTAAAACATTTTTCCAAGAAATCACATGCAATAGTGGTGTTTTTCACCAACTTTACATGATAATGAATGTTCTTCCCAAACACATGCACTAGCGGCTAAAACATCCACCTTTACATGTGCAAGTACTTCCTCATGCAGGAGCGGTCATTTTGACCGCTCATGCATATTTTCCTAAATTTTTCCAACACTAGGAAAATTCACCTTTCAAGACCTGTTAGCCCGCTTTCGCCTTTGCCTCAATTTGTGCACACTCAAGCCCTTCAACGTATGCTTTCCTGTCCATGATCATCAAATCGCAGTTATCCCAGTTTATCCATTTTTCCCCTAACTGCGAGGTCATGGCCTTTTGTAGTTCTTGACCAGTGTTCGTGGTAGACATCAATTTCAGAGTTCTCTCCAGAGCTAATGTCGGAGCCATCTCCATCGAAGGCCAAAATCATGAAGTATAAGTACCAAAGTGTCTTTCCAGTGACAACAGTGCAGTCAAATATTGATGAAATTAGAGATACATAAATTGGACATGTGGACATGGCAAAATTTGTGGAAAGAATAAAATAGAAAAATCCTTCCAAACCTATGCAAAAAATCATTGATAGTAATATTCATTTGGTTGCATCATTTCCAGTTTTTGTACACAATCCCGAGTTTGTTCTTCAGGTAGCCAGTCATTACAACAGGTATACTAGAGTTGTGACAGATTCTAATGGGAATGTGATTATGAGATTGGATGCAAAATTCCTAGACAAAATCTTCATGTGTCCACCCATTGAAAATATTGGACGGATTGACTTTGCTCAGGGGCAACAGGATTATCATAAAGATGTGGAAGCTGCCAGAAGGTACATCAACAACAAATGGTTGAAAATCCCTAGAAGTAATTTGACCAGATGGCCAAAGGATCTTCTTAGGAGTGACTTCGTTGAAGAAGTTTGTGATTTGATCACTCTTTTGAGTCACATCAGAGGACTCCCTTTCTGCTTCCAAGTTCCAAGAATGGATGTACACTTACATCAAGGTGATTCTTCGAGGTACACAGAGAATATTCTAGGGAGAGCAAATTAGTAATGCATTGCATGAGCAACTGGTGAAGGTCAATACAACATTCAAATTCTATATGACCTCATATCTTGTATATGCTCCTGCTAGCATGAGAAGCTTTCCAGGTTTGACTCAGGTAGGAGACAGGAGATTGACCCCTGTATATGAGTATTACCCTCAAATAACTCTGAAGGGATCAATTCATTATTTCTGAAGGATCAATGATGCCTTCTTTTTAGTATTCATGTGCTTATGGGATGATGAACTTGTTCAGAAAAGGGTCTCGGATGAAGCTTGGTAGATTGTGAATTCTTTTGGTTGCTTGTTCTTGCAATCCCCACTTTCACATATCTCAGGGTAGGATATTATCTTGGTTACCCTTATATTCTTCCATAGTATCCTAGTGACCGTATTGTTCTTATGGAGCTGTGCAGACAGCTTATTGTAGTGCACAATAAACAGATGGAATTGAAGAAGTTAGGGATAAAGTTCTCCGTTGAGATTGGAAGGTATTCAGTTCAATCAACCAATAAAGCAAAAATAGTTGATTCTGAATTACAACTGGTTACTATGAGAACCTACAAGAAAAGAGACCATTTTGACTTCAGAATAGTTCAAGATAAGATCAAAAGGAAATCAACCTTTCATATACCAATGGTTGAAGATATTTGGGCTGATCTCAGGACACAGAACGAGATCAAAAAGCTAGACTACTGCAGACTTCATTTGAGTCAGATTGAAGAGCTGGGCCTTGCTGATATTCCAGATGGAATGGAGGATGATGGGGATGTTCTAGATCCCAAATATAATACTGAGAATGTTGAAGCCTCGCCTCTTCCAGAGGTAAAATGGTCAGTCAAAGAAGAAACATCCATAAGGAAAATATTTCAATCAATACTGGCCAACACAAACGTGTGGTTGGAAAGTAAAGGGATCAAATTGAAAGAGTTCCTCACAGGGTCAGAGACTGAAGCACAGGAACATATAGGTAAGAAGGTAGAGAACAAAACCAAAAACAAGAGTGACGTCCCTTCTTCTTCTAAGATACGCAAACTAAAAATTAAGTTTATGTCCAAAGGAGGGAAGAAGAAGGAAGTTGCAGAAACTTCCAATGTCACTGAATCAAATGTTGAAGATACTAATGTTGATCAAATGGAGATTGAAGATGTTGAAGCTGAAGAGTAAAATATTCAGAAGTCTAAGGATGTTCAACAAACAACAGTATCTAATAAATCTGATGAAGAAGATGAAACTGAACAAGGTAAAGGCGAGGATGCAGAAAAGGAACAACTTGTTGATTCACCTCAATCTCCTAAGAAAGATCTTCCCACTGAAACACAAGTTTCTACACCTCTTCCTCGTACTCCGGTTTCTGGTAGCTTCCTAGTGGTTTCAAATGTTCCCCTTTCACCTATCTTTGTTGTTTCTTCTGATAATACCCCTGCTTCTGTGAAAACCAATTTTGGGACCATTTTTTGTTCTTTTGGTTCCATTCCAAGTTTATCTTCTCCATCTTTTGACATTGTGAACAATCTATTTTAGAGAATCTTCTGGATGCTTCAGAAAAGGTTGTTGATATAGGTGTGGTTTTTACCAACACTAGTCCTATTGTGACTATAACAGGTATAAACATGTATCTAGCAAAACAAGTGGTAGACTCATCTCCGGTTGTTGGCGCTTATGTTCTTCCCCCATGGTTATCTGCATATACTCCAAAGAGGAAGAAGTGATCTATTTCGCCTAATGAGATTGATATTGAAAAGTTGTTACCTGTAAAAGCAAAGACTCAGAAGAAGAAGCCTAAGACTGTTTCTAGGCTTGTCAATGAGAAAGGAATCAGATACCCCGAAATTGCTAAACCACCTGAAGATGCCACCATTGATAAATTTGACATGAGTAATTATGTCATTTCAAGGGTTGAGTTGGGCAAGTTAACTCACGAGGGCATAAAAGTCAATTTTCAAACTACTTCCAGCACTTTACTTGAAAAGTATGATGAAGTCAAAAAAGAGAAGGAACAGTATAAGGCTACAGCAGAGCAACTTGTTGTTGTTCTTCAAAAGATAGTAAAGTCATCAGAATGGTAGAACCCATGGCAGTGACTGTAGAAGATCCCCTGATCTAGAAGGTTGAAAAAGCACAAGCCAGGGGAAGGGTGGTAGGAGATATTGTGGAGCGTTTGTTAGCTCAAGGATAAATTCTACTAAAAACCACTGTAGAGAGAAAAGAGAAGATGGATAAAGCTAAAGCTGAGTTGGACAACCTGGTTGACTTACTCTCACAAGAGCTGCAAGATCAAGAAGAGATCTCAGAGGAGTGGATAGATATGAAAAAGATTAAGATAAAGAACTTGATCACCATCGGGGTCATTGCAAACAGGGAATCATATCTTAAGACCAAGGAGACTCTGGTTCATCAAATCCACATAATAAAGGGTTTACTTGAAGATCTATGTCAAGCTCGAGAAGCTAGTGAAGATAGTGATGTCACACTTCTACATAGGCTAGAAGAACTTCCATGCACCTTAACAGGTGAAGATCAAAAGTTCGTACCAGCAGGGGAGATGGTAAGTTCCTTTGAAGAGATGGTCCAAAGGAAATTCGAAGAGGAGGTGCCCTCAGTGCTTTCCATGGATAGTCTATATGATCAAAATTCAACTTTAGAAAACCTGAAGGATAATCTGGATAAACATGAAAAGGCAATAAAAGCAGTGAAAGATGCAATTCTTTGGGCCCGCACCATCTCAGAAAACACAGCAAAACTAGATGCATGTGAGATGGCAGCCATACAGGCTATGTACCAGGATTTTCTAAAGAAGAATGACGGAGGAAGCTAGTGCCTTAGTTTATTTTTCTTGTATATGATATGTAATTTGAATTTTGTTGTGGACATATCCACATGTAATTTTCCAAAATGTGATTGCATGTGAGACAAAGGAAGTCCCAAGTCAAATAGGACTCTTTTGTTGAATAAGTCAAAGTAGTTGTAAATTTCCTATTTTTGCTCTAGGCTCCTCCCTATAAGTAAAGAGAGCCTCTATTGTAAATATTATCTTTTTTCTAGTGCAAAGAAACTCTGCCAAATTGGAAAACATTTCAAGACTTTGAGCTTTTTATGTTTATCATATTTTTTTCAAGTGAATATCAATATAAGAAGGCAATTTGAGTATCAAACTTTGAGTTGAATCACATTGTTTTATGATATCAGTGTTCTTATGTCATTGGTGTTATAATATATTGAATCATTGTTGGAATCATGGAGTTTATTAAGATTTGAGATGAGTGTTCTTGTTTTGGTCAAATAGACTTTGTGCTATTTTTCTCATTGCGGGAGTTTGTATGTATTTGTGGGAACAAAATTGTTTAGAGACTTTGTGTTGTAAGCTGTTGTTTTCAAGTCAGTTATATCGTATTGAGTGAAAGTGGAGACTTTGGGCTGCATTTGAATTCAATTAAGTTTGTTTGTGAGAAATAAGCTAAACAATAGAAAACTTTGTGTTTCTATGGTTTGACTCGGTTCAAGAATTGTCAAATATCATGTTTTGTGAAGTTGTTATTTTGTAAAGAGAGAAACATCTATTCTGAAAAAAGAGAATAGGATGCGATGAAACCACCCCAAGAATAGTTTTAGTTTATATAAGTATTAAAAGTTGTTTGTTAGAAAGA
Source organism: Cunninghamia lanceolata (assembly GCA_027924645.1). NCBI lineage: Eukaryota > Viridiplantae > Streptophyta > Pinopsida > Cupressales > Cupressaceae > Cunninghamia > Cunninghamia lanceolata. The sequence goes on along the minus strand of BSBN01000847.1, from coordinate 3,721,062 downwards.
GCTCATTATCTAGAGGGAACCTCCCCTTGCTGAGAGCAGAGACTCAGTCTCATCATAGCTGTGGTGATATAACCATTTTGTCATTAGTTAGCTAACTGACAAAATATTCACCCAACAGGACCCAACTAATTAGGCTCAAGCTTTCCAGGTTAATCTCAGTCCAACTGATTCTTCACATTTTCTTTTAAAACCAAGTCCCCAATGTTAAAATGTCAAACTTGGACTTTCTTGTTGTAACTGCGAAAGAGACAGTTTTGATAGGTTTGTAGATGGACCAATGCATTTTGTCATCTCTCATCCAGCAATTCTAGCTCACGCAATCTGGATATGCGATAATCTTCATCATTAATGAATTGTTGCATATATACTATCAAGGAGGGTAGCTCAACCTCAATGGGAAGAATAGCTTCAGAACCAAAGACAAGAGGATATGGAGTGGCTCCAGTGGGGGTACGAATGCTAGTTCGATAAGCCCATAAGGCTAGATTAAGTTGGATGTGCCAGTCACGGCCAATGTCATTGACGGTCTTCTTTAGGATTTTAATAATGGTCTTGTTAGACGCCTCAGATTGACCATTACCCTGGGGGTAATATGGAGTGGAAAAATGGTGGTGGATATGGAATTTTTCACACGGTTCACGAACATCCTAATTTTTTAACAGACGACCATTATTTTTGACAATAGATTGGGGGACAATGTACCGACATATGATGTAATTAAGGATGAACTTGGATATTTGCTTGTCAGTAATATAGGTCATGGGAATGGCTTCAATCCATTTTGTGAAGTATTCATTTGTAATGATAATGAACTTATGGCCATTGGCGAAAGTAGGATGAATCTTTCCCACAAGGTTGAGTCTCCATTTAGAGAAAGGCCATGGTGATGTAATTAGATGAATTTCTTGAGCAAGCGCATGTACAAGATCTCCATGTATCTAGCATTGTCAGTATTTATTAAAAAAATTATACGCATCATGTTCAATAGTAGGCCAATAGTATTTAGTTCGCATGACCTTCTTAGCCAAGGTAGGATGACTAGAGTGAGTGATGAGACAAAAAAATGTCTCATCTATTAGCTAAATAAAAGCATGTCTTTTGCACAATTAGCGTCATTATATGTATTAATTCTATTACATGTTTTACCTTGTAATCAACAATTAGTAGATTGAAGAATAAATTTTGTCAAGTTGGAACGCTAGAAAACTTCCTAAAAAGAAGCAGGAAAAGAGGAAGTTAAAAATGCAGTCTCAGTAAAACAAAGATATCTCCCTCATTTCTTAATAAAATTTTGAATTGCAAAATGATCTAGAAATATGGGAACGAGGGGAACAAAACCCAGAAACTGTTTGAAGAGATTCAACAAAATGAGTAAGCAGTTTGTGACTAAAAGTGACTGAAATAAAAGTGGCGTGATAAAAGGCAGTGAGATTAGAGGAAGAAGATTTAGTTTTGCTCCCAAAGAATAGGATCTTAGATCCACATTCTTAGTAGATTGATGGAGAATAAGAATTCTATAAATGCATTGTAATCAATGAATCAAATGGGGAGAGTTTTATGAAATAATATAGTTCAGTGTTTTAGTAGCAGTCGTGTAGTTAGTTTGTAGTTTTCATTCCTTAGTTTATTTTTCCAGCAATCTTTCCATTCCATGTTATTTACATTTCCAGCATTTCTCTTTACAATTTTCTTAGGATAGATTTGATTCCAACATTTTTATTTACAAGTTCTTAGATTAGATTTGATTCTAGCAATTTCTTTCATGCATTGCCTTTCAATTCTATTTATAGAAAAAGAATGTCATGCAATTGGTTTCTTCTCCCTCTTGCATATTGACATGGACATTGCCTTGGATTGACATTTATAATTAAATGATGAGGACTGTAGTGACCCTCATCATTTTTGGCGATGTTGTCGAGGATAGATGTCATTAGGGATTTGTTGTTGATCTGGTGATAGTAGGTCAAAAGGAAAATTAGTTTGGCAGGTCTTTTTTAGGTTTATTATTTTAGAAATTCCCCCACAAAACAATAGATCCAAGGGTAGAGGTTTTTACATGCAAAGAATGTGACAGCTCTAGTGCAACCTCCTCAACTGGAGGACCATGACTTCAAGCCCCAGCAAGAAAAAGATTATTATTTGGATGCCTTAAAAGTCCAAGGAGGGTTGCCCGATCAGATATTTGAAGGACAAGTTGTTGCATCCAGTGATGCATGCACCAGAATGTGAGGTAGGGTTGCAAGATATTTCCAATCAGCCCATGCATTTACTAGAATCATAAATCATGGAGAAGGTTGCTATTTCAAAGGAAGGTGAAGCATCAGAGTTCAAATCTTCAATCATCTTCTTCTCATGGTTTTCTTCTTTAAAAAAATGAATGCATGGATCCATATTTTGAGGAAAGGGAGTTATTTTCCACAACCAGTTAATGGTTTTGTGTAACCTATATCTACATCAATAAGTAGAGTAGGTTTTTTTTCTGCAAAAAAGTGTTTTGCACATGTTATGTCTTCTTCTCTAAAGCTCAAAAACATGCATTTCTCTATAAAAGTTACTATTTCCAAGAACTTTTGCAAATTTATTTTGGCATTTGAAGACATTCTGGATCTCTCCATAGCTATCCATGGGCTCTATTTCCATCATTAGAACATTCTGGATCTCTCCAAAGCCACTGAGGGAGAAAAAATAATTAGCTCCAAATAGCTCCAGATAGCTCCAGAGTAACACAGAACCGACCATGGAGAAAAAAAAGCTAGCTCCAGATAGCTCCAGAGCAACTCAAAATATCTTTAGAGAATCTCCAGTGGACCTCTCAAAACATCTCCAGAGAAATTGCAATAAAGGTGAAGAGACTGACTCCAGAAGCTCACTATGAGTTGCAAGAGGACCTACAACATTTTAGGTGTGGGGGAGATGGTGAGACAAAAAAATGTCTCATCTATCAGCTAAATAAAAGCATGTCTTTTGCATAATTAGTGCCATTGTATGTATTAATGCTATTACATGTTTTACCTTGTAATCAACAATTAGTAGACTGAAGAATATGTTCTGTCAAGTTGGAACGCTAGAAAACTTCCTAAAAAGAAGCACGAAAAGAGGAAGTTAAAAATGTAGTCTCAGTAAAACAAAGATATCTCCCTCATTCCTCAATAAAATTCAAAATTTTAAAATGATTTGGAAAGCTGGGAACAAGGAAAACAAAACCCATAAACCATTTGAAGAGATTCATCAAAATGAGAAAGTAGTTCGTGACTGGAAGTGACTAAAATAAAAGTGGCATGATAAAAGGCAGCGAGATTAGAGGAAGAAGATTTAGTTTTTCTCCCCAAGAATAGGATCTCAAATCCACATTCTTGGCAGATTGATTGAGAATAAGAATTCTATAAATGCATTGTAATCAAGGAACAAATGGGGAGAGTTTTATGAAATAATATAGTTCAGTGTTTTAGCAGCAGTTGTGTAGTTTATTTATAGTTTTCATTCCTTAGTTTATTTTTCCAGCAATCTTTACATTCCATGTTATTTACATTTCCAGCATTTCCCTTTACAAGTTTCTTAGGATAGATTGGATTCCAACATTTTCATTTACAAGTTATTAGATTATATTTGATTGTAGCAATTTCTTTCATGCATTGCCTTTCAATTCTGTTTATAGAAAAAGAATGTCATGCAAATGATTTCTTCTCCCTCTTGCATATTGCCATGGACACCACCTTGGATTGACATTTATAATTAAATGATGAGGACTATAGCGACCCTCATAAGTGAGCTCCACATATACCATCATGTACTTCGTGCAAAGCCATTTGCACTTTGTTATAATCGAGACATCTAAGGAGGGTACTATCTAGGCTTTGGCGGTAAAGGGTATCACTGATGACATATCTAGAGGCTTGATGGATAAAAGTTTTTTGTTGATTGGAAGAAAAGTCAGGGGGAATGATTTGGTCATGCAAGTAGTTGTAAATATCTCTATACCAAGGGGAGTCATGACCAACAATTTCACACACAAGCTCAGATTCGAGGATATTGAATGCAGGGATCAAAAGTTGTTCCACCAGGAACTCATACTAAGGTACATTGTTAGGTATATCCAAAAGAGATCCTATGGTGGCCATTGCATCGACTGCTTTATTCTAAATCCTTGGAATTTGACTGAAGGTGATGACATCAAAATATAGCTTGAAACTATTGACCATCCACTTGTACGGTGTGAGTTTTTCATCCTTTGTATCATAATCATCATTGACATGATAGATAACTAATTGTGAATCACTATAGACTTGAAGATTTTTGATTTTCCATTTAATAGCCATGTGAAGTCTTGTGAGCAATGCTTCATATTTGGCTATGTTTTTGGTGCAAGAGAACACTATTCTGAATGACTTAGGCATTGTGTCTCCTTGAGGTGTGACAAAGAGAATTCCAACCCTTAAACCGTGATTTGTATAGGATCCATCAAAATAAAGTTTCCATGTGTTTGAAGTTTCTACCATGAAAGTTGACTTATCAGGAAAATCAAAAACCAATGGATGATCTGCTATTATTGGAGCGTTTGCAAGTTGATCGAATATCACTTGTCCTTTTATTGCCTTTACTAAAAGTGCGATCTAGGAGTGCATCTTTCTCAACTTTTGTTTAACTAGTTTTACATTTGGAAATAATGGCAAATGATGCAAAACTAACTCGGGATCTAACCCAGGCATATCAGAATATGACCAAGCAAAGTTGATTTTTTTTACGGAAAAGAAAGCCATAAATTCTAGTTTTTTTGTTTTCTATCAAGGATGCTACGAAGTGAACAATTCTAGGACTGTCGTTAATGCCAATGTTTACTTCCACTGATTTCTCTACTAGCAATGGTGATCTCTCTTAAGTTGTAGGGAGCAAATCCAACCCTCCATCCTTAGGTGCCTCAGGGAGGTTTTCACCCTCAAATATATCCTTTCCTTTTACTTTTTCATGGTCTAAAGGTGCCTTTCAGTTTTCACCTAGAGATCTATCTTTTTTTGTTTTATTATTTTCACTTTTGCAACTAGAGGGCGAAGTAGACTCCCCAAAGTAAGTAGTGTTGTTGAGATCTATGATAAATCCTATTGAACACAATGAGATGCTGAGAGGGGGTGAATCAGCATGTACTAAAACTTAACTAGAGATTAACTTTTGAAACTGAATAACATATAGAATTGAAAGGAAAGCATGCAACACAATAATCAACACAAGACACCAGCATTTTTATGTGGAAAACAGTAAGGTAGGGAAAAACCACGGTGAGAGTTATATCATAATATAATATGCTCACTGCAAAATGTTACAACTTTGTTTTTAGGGCTTCAACCCAAGGAAGCTACGACTCCTTGATTTACAACTTTGATTTAGGGCTATTGTTATCCTATTTTGCCCTCCTGGCCAAATAGTCTAAGATCCATGACATCCTGGTGTTCAACTTCTAAGGATGCAAGGAAAAACATCAAAAACTGGTTAAGTCCTAGAAAATTCAGAGTTTTCCTTGTGTTTTTCTACCTTGTCAGGATGTCAGAGTTCTAGCTGTTAGGAATTGCATGCCGAAGATATCAATTAAATGCAAATAAAGATTAAACAGGGGAATGAAAAATACACAGAAATAATAACAGCGAGAGACAATTTTAATGTGGTTCACCCAAACTCGGGCTACATCCACCAACAAAGAGTCCAATATTATTATCCAACAAATCAAACTGATTACAACCAGCAATTCTTGCAACTCAATACCGCTACAAATGCTACAATACAATATCAACAGTAACCCTAACCCTTAATCATTTTTATCAAGACTTATGTCAGTTACAAATTAGGGTTTTTTTATGTTAGCCAATAGAAAAACAACTCACGATGCCTTTATAAAATAATAAAAGTCATTTGATGTTTTGGGGGCACTGCCCCTGAGCCCCCACCTTGTATCGCGACAGGGAGTGCGCCACGGGCACTACCCCTTGACCCCGTCTTGGGAGTGCTGCCCCCAAACCCACGTTAAATAATTTGGGGGGAAACTGCACCAATAAAAGGGGAAAATTTAATCTCTGAGTTTGATTAGGCTCCATATAACAACAATCTCCCACTTGGAGACTGATCAGACTCCACAACATATCATCTCCCACTTGGAGACTGATCATAACATTGCTAACCCTGTAGCTCCCACTGGAAATAAACACCCTGGACCTTGTTGTTTTGATTTTATTGTTCTTAGTTTTGAAGACCAACCAAAGCTGAAGAGGAGCTCAGCTTCTCCCTTGTCACTGCCTTCATAAACATATCTGTTGGATTTTAATCTGTATGTATATTTTCTAGCCATAACTATCCATCATCCAACACTGACCGAATGAAGTGATACCTTAGCTGTATGTGTTTGGTCTTTAAATGCAAGGCAGAATTCTTTGCAAGATGTATGGCACTCTGACTATCTGTAAACAAATAATTGTTAGCCTGTTGTTTGCCCAATTCTTCCATGAAAGATTGCAGCCATATTATCTCCTTGCTTGCCTCTATTGCAACTACATACTCTACCTCTGTGGTGGATAGAGCAACCACCTTTTGCAACCTAGAGATCCAACTCACCAATCCCACCTACAGTAAACACATAACATGTAGTACTCCACCTGGTATCAATATCCCCTGCCAAATCTGAGTCCACATAGCCTCCTAAATCAGTATTAGAGCCCCCAAAACATAAATGTTTATTAGATGTACCTCTCAAATATATGAGAATCCATTTTACTGCATTCTAATGCTCCAATCCGAGATTACTCATATACCTGCTTACGACTCCTGCAACATTTGCAATATCTAGTCTCGTGCATACCATGGCATACATTAAACTTCCTACAGTTGAAGCATATGGTACCTTGGACATTTTTTCTTCCTCCTCTTGTGTCTTAGGACACATCTCCTTAGTCAATTTTAAATGGCTAGGTAAAGGTGTGCTGACAACTTTTGCATTCTCCATATGAAATCTCTACAACACCTTTTCAACATAATCAACCTGAGATAGAGTCAATTTTTTGTTCTTCCTATCTCTGCAAATTTTCATACCAAGGATTTTTTTTGCTGCCTCCAAATCCTTCATATCAAATGATTGTGCTAACTGTTGTTTTAACTCTCTTATGTGATCTATGTTAGACCTTGCTACAAGCATGTCATCAACATATAAACATAAAATAATGTAGTTGTCATTATCCAACCTCTTAAAATAAACACAATGGTCAGAATTACACCGGTTGTAGCCTTGCTCAGCCATAAAACTATCAAATTTTAAATACCATTACCGAGGTGCTTGTTTCAAGCCATATAAACTCTTCTTCAATCTGCACACCAATTTCTTCTTACCTTTGACCTCAAATCCCTATGGTTGTTCCATATATATCTCCTCCTCCAAATCACCATTGAGAAAGGTAATTTTCACATCTAGTTGTTCCAAATGCAAATCTTCAACAACCACAATACTTAAAACAATACGAATAGAAGTCATCTTAACAACTGGAGAAAAAATCTCATCAAAATCAACACCTTTTTTTCTATGCAAATCCTTTTACAACTAACCTGAATTTAAATCTTTTCTTACCTCCATCTTCCTCTTTTAGCCTATAAACCCATTTGTTTGGTAGAGCATTTTTACCTATAGGAAACTTACATAATTCCCAAGTCTAATTTTTTAGCAAGGAGTCTATTTTTTCTTTCATTGCAAGCTCCCACTGAACCTTTGTATCCACCTGTATAACTTCATCATACCCTTCGAGTTCACCAGCATCTGTTAACAAAATAGAATACAGAGAGGGAGAAAACCTTTCAGGAGGTCTACTTAGCCTTGTTGACCATCTAACATTCATTGGAGTTTGTGGTATTTCTTGTTGTTGTTGTAGAGCATGTGGAACCACTAGAACATCACTATTTAGAGTATCATCTAGCACCACATAATCCTTTTCTTCTCATACTACTGCAACTAATCTTTGTACAACACCTTTTCATTGAATATAACATCCCTGCTTCTCACAATTTTTAAATTTTCAACATCCCAAAGCCTATAACCAAATTCATCAATGCCATATCCAACGAAGATACACTTTTTTGATTTTGCATATAGATTGGTTCTGTTTTCAGAATCTACATGTGCAAATGCTTCACATCCAAAGGTTTTGAGAAAAGAATAACTCACCTTCTTACCTGTCCATGCTTCCTTTGGAATACCACAGCCCAAATAAATTGAAGGACCTTTATTAATTAAATATATAACAGTATTGACAACCTCTGCCCACATGTTTAAATGCAACCCAACATGTAATCTCATGCTCCTTACACGCTCCATTATTGTTCTATTCATGCGCTCAGCCAATCTATTTTCTTGTGGAGTCCCTGGAATTGTTTTCTACCTACGAATTCCATTAAAGGAACAATAATCCTCAAATTCTTTGCTACAATACTCACCACTATTATTAGATATGAGACATTTTAATCTTTTACCCATCTCATTCTCAACCAAGCTTCTTGATTTCTTAAATGTTTCAAATACATCAGATTTCTGCCTAAGGAAATAAATCCAAACTTTTCTAGTTGCATCATCTATGAATGTAACATAATACCGAGAGCCACCGAGAGAAGATACATGAGCTGGTCCCCATACATCTATATGCACAAGCTCCAACTTTTCATCTTTCTTTTGCTTCCCATCCTTGAGAAAACTCTCTTTTGTTTGCCATACACACAACTTTCACAGAAATCTATATTAATACATTTCAGGCCTATAAAACTTTCTTAGAATTAAGTACATACCTTTTTCACTCATATGTGCAAGTCTGTTATGCCACAGTGTTGTCTCAGAACCTGCAGCAACTGTTTCAGTCTCTTCCTGCGAACCCGCAACAACTATTCCTCAACCTGTTTATTTTTTCTCTGCAACAACTAAAGTAGAAGGAACAATATGACTTGTACAAAGATATAAGGTGGATACTTTCACACCTTTTTCTACTATTAAGGCACCTCTTGAAACCTTCCAATTTTTATAATTAAAAGTAACTGTGCAACCTTCATCACCTAGTTGTCCTGCTGAAATTAAATTTCTACTTAGCCTTGGAACGTGCCTTACCTCTTGTAGTAGCCAATGATTCCCATTCTGTAACTTAATCTTAATTCTTCCCTTTCTAACAATGTGATAGAGTTCATTATCTCCCAAATAAACCAGCCCAAAATCCCCTTGGACATAATAAAAAAAATAACTTCTATGGGGCGTAGCATGAAATGAGGCCCCTGAATCTAAAACCCATGAATCATCAGCATTATCTAGGGAAAGAATCAAAGCATCATTTTCAAATTTATTACTTACCACATTTGCCTCCTTATTGCCTTCTTGTTTGTCTCCTTTATTCTTCCGAGACCAGCAATCTTTCTTTAGATGACCTAGTTTCCCATAGTACCAGCAATCCTTTTGTCCTTTGGATTGGGACCTCTTGTCCTTTGATTTTCCTTGTGACTTCCCATGACCTCCAGAACCTTTTCCTCTCTCCTTTGATCTGCCCCTGCTTTCTGCATTCAAAACACTACTTGATGTGGACCCTTCTTAGCTTTTCCATCGCATTTCCTCGCTAAGGATAACACCAACAACATCATCAAATTTAATAGTATTTGAACCAGAGACAAAGTTACTTACAACCATTACCAAGATATTCCAGCTTTCTGGCAAAGAACATAAAACCAAGAGATCCCTCACCTCTTCATCAAATTTCACTTTTACAAAAGTTAACTAGCTGGTAATCGTATTAAACTCATTTAAATGATCTGTCACATATCCACCTTCAATCATTTTTAGATTAAACAAATGCTTCAAGAGAAATACCTTATTTGAGGCTGAGGGTTTTTCATACAATTTAGCTAAAGCTTTCATCAGTTCATTTGTTGTCTTCACTTCTTTTATATTGAATGCCACAGATGGTGCCAAGCACAACTGAATGGTTCCCAGTGCTTTTCTATCCAGAAGTTCCTAATCCTCATCAGTCATTGCTGCTAGTTTCTTAGCTATTCCTTCCAACAGCCTCCATAAGTCCTTCTGATAGAGATAATCCTCCATCTACATCTTCCATAACTGATAGTTCTGCCCATTGAATTTATCTACTTTCAATTTAACCTCGTCCTTCATTGCTCCCACTTAACCGTGAGACTCCCACTCAACTGTGAGACCTTCCTGTAGATGATAATCAAACACAACCCACTCTAATACCACTTGTTAGGAATTGCATGCAGAATATATCAATTAAATGCAAATAAAGATTAAACAGAGGAATAAAAAATACACAGAAATAATAATAGTGAGAGACAATTTTAACGTGGTTCACCCAAACTCAGGCTACATCCACCAACAGAGAGTCTAATATTATTATCCAGCAAATCAAACCAATTACAACTAGCAATCCTTGCAACTCAATAACACTGCAAATGCTACAATACAATATCAACAGAAACCCTAACCCTTAGCCATTTTTATCAAGACTTATGTCAGTTACAAAATAGGGTTTTTTTATGTCAGCCAATAGAAAAATAACTCCCGATGCCTTTATAAAATAATAAAAGTCATTTGAGGTTTCGGGGGCGCTGCCCCTTGACCTCGTCTAGGGGGTGCTGCCCCCAAACCCCTATTAAATAATTTGGGGGGAAACTGCACTGATAAAAGGGGAAAATTTAACCTCTGAGTCTGATTAGGCTCCATATAACAACAATCTCCCACTTGGAAACTAATCAGACTCCACAACATATCACTGGCTTCAGCTCTTCACCACTGTCAAGCTCAAAGTTAATTCTAAGTGTTTCAGTGCCAAAGTTTGGAGCTCTCCTCTTCTCCCTTCTTCTTTGGAAGGCAGAAGGGTGAGGGTCTGAGCTCTAACTCTTCCCTTGCAAATTTAGTTAAGTGTTGGAAGCTCTGGAGAATGTCAAGGATCGGGGTTTTGCCCTTTCGTGTTCTTCCTTATAGGGCAGAAGGTCCGAGGCCTAAGCTCTGACCTTTCCTTTTGAAAATCAACTAAGTGTGAAGAAGTTGTCAGAAGTCAGTCTTTTCTTCTTCATCATTCTACTTTAGAATGTTGAAAGCCTAAGGGCCGAGGTCCGCAAGGTGCATAATATGCTAAGTGTTATGCTGTCAGACTTTAGAGTTTTGCTCTTTTGCCTTCCCTCTTGGAAGGCTGAATGTTGAAACTCTAAAGCCCGTCGATAACCACATGGTGGTATTTTGCCATTCCATCGTGCTCTTTTGGTGGACCCCTCGCTCATTCATGGAATGACGGAATGCTCCCACATGGCGATAGCATCATGGTGGAAGGTCGAGCACCAAATGTCTAAGGCCCAATAGTCAATAAGGTAAAATCTTCTAAGTGTTATAGCAGAGTTCAGGGTTTTCACCTTCCACCTTCTTTCTTCTGCAAGCGATAAGGCAAAGGGTCGGAGGCTTGAACTCTAAAACTCTGACAACTCCTTTCTTCATTGAGAAAACATGATTTGACTAGCTAGCGACCCTCCTAGTTGCCATTAATGCTCTGTAAGGGCCTATTTTCATGTAGCAAATGGTTTTCCCGCCTCCTCATGCCATTGTTCCTCCTCTACATTAAATTTCTCGTACCCATGGCATGAGCGAATCTCCTGTTTTAGTGGATTTCCTAGGTAGATCCATGTGGGCATGCTCCAAGGACGCCAGTTTGAAGTTATTGCAGCATGGTTGACATCCCTTCTTGTTGATTTCTTATCTTTCATGTCATGACTTCTACAATGTGATTGTAAAAGCTATATATGCATGTTTCAAAGATGTATTTTGGTTGTTGTTGGTTACTATTTTGGGTTGTTATGCTGCCAGATAATTTTTTGTTTTAGGTCTTATAATACGATTGCAAGAACCGGTAGAATTTGATGCATTGTGCTTGTAGCTAAGCCTTTGATGTCTTCTATTGTGGTTCACTAATGAATGTAATCGATTATTTTGTATCTTCTTCTACAACAAATTGTTCTTCTTTGTAATGGTTATTTGAACTCTATGATCAATATAAATTGAATCTTACCTCCCTTATTATTCTTGCATTGTGTTTATTTGATAGATATAAGTTGTGTATTGTGGATAAAATGGTCCCTTTCATTCTTTCATCTTTCTGCCCTAACCTCTGCTTGAATTCCTTTGAGTCTATGTGATCCCCCTTCAGCATTTGAGATCATTACTATGTTATGTTAGTGCAATCCAACACACTAAATCTTGGTCCATCACCCTTTCCTTTTCTGCATTCTCTCTTTCCCTTTTCCCTAGTGATCATTAGTGTAGGTTTAGTTTATTTCTCTGAGCCTTAAGCTCAAAAAGAGGAACCAGCCTTCTCTGGAGGTCTGATCTCAAAATTGCAAGGTCCCACACCTTGAGATCATTCCCATTGTGTCATTAGAATGTTTGGAGGTCTCCAAGTAGGGTGCAATTCTAAGTGATAACAACTACAACCCAAGGAAGCTTCTACTCCCTAAATATTCATCCCACTGCTATTTGATTTACAATCATAATACAGATAAAAGGACTTCTATGGAGGATACATCTGTTATATGTTGATGATGCAGTCTACTTTTCTTGCTCAATACATGTCTTCAAACTAATTTTGCGCACTTCATATCTTTCTCTCTGCTCTACTATATTCACTTTCACATTGCTTACATTTGCAACCTTCTCTCTCGAAAAGTGATACTAGATTGAGATGTCTTTTATCCTTGAGTGCATCACTGAATCCTTTGAAATGTTAATAGCACTTGTATTATCATAGAAGATAGGAATTGGTTCATCATATACAACTCTGATATCCTTCAAGGTTTGCCTCATCCACATCACCAATGTGCAACAAGATGCTGTTGCAATGTATTCTACCTCTGCAATAGACAAAGACACTAAATCTTTCTTCTTACTTAGCCATGACACCAATCTACTTCCAAGAAAGAATGCACCACCACTTGTACTTTTACTGTCATCCACACAACCAACCCAATCTACATTTGTATAAGCACTTAGAGTGTCAAACTTCATTATTAACCAATACATTGATGTAGAAAGGGCATGCACACTACTCAACGGAGCAACAAATTCTCTATCAAGAAACCTATTGGTTATATAACGTGCTACATTTACATTGTCAAACCAAGGAATTGTATTCTTCTTGGATGATGCTTGTACTGTATGTACAATTAAGGATTCCTAAGTTTTATTTTAGAGGTTGTGTAAGGGAATTAAATAAAGAAAATACAATACTTTAAGTAAATAGGAATAGTGCAAAATAACTAAGTATATCTAACACAGCAATAATCAAATGATTGTTGTAACTTCTATGTAAGAGAGTAACTAACAATTGGTTCAGTTGGTGATCACCTTGACTCAATGGACTTAATAACATAAATTACCAAAGTTACACTACTTCACATTACTCACAACAATATACATCAATCACACATTTATATAAATATATAATTTATAAACTAAACATATGAACAAGGTGGAGAAACACAGTACCTCAAGTGGTCAGCTTGAGTGGTTGTCATCCCACAAGATCTAGCTAAATCTCTACTGAATTTTTGCAGTCATTAACAGAACTCAAAACATATATTCCTTTATTGAATGCAAAAGTAACAACAATACAACAAAATCTGATACTATATTTTTGTCCAATCTGTATGAAGCAAAATCTAATCTCATCCAATCTAGCTAACCGAGATTAACATTGTTTATATAAATAAAGCTACTGAACAATAAATGAAACTAATGTCCATTATCCCACATCATAGGAAAAGGACTTTATTGCAGATCACTAGAAATAGGAAACTAACTAACATGAAGGTGGCAGAGATAATACAGTCCTACTGCAACTCTATCTCTTCATTATCCATGAAGAATAATCAACGACTTAGAAACAGAATAGAGAACACATTCTAGATCCCTTCATCATTTAGGATTGCATTATTCATTGAAGAATAATGGTTATGGAGTCATGGATGACTCATCCCAGTTAGTTCAGGATCTACTTCCTTTGGTTGCAGGTACCTGTATCATCTTCTGTGGATATCAGCATCTCCTTCGGCTGTGGGTTGTCTAGTGTTCTTCATGATATGAAGCCAAGCTTTTGTTGCATGAGGAGTTAGTGCACCACATAGTATTTATGTATCACTATCATTAAAATCAACATAAAGTACTAACATATTCCATAATCAATCAACCATTCACACATAATTAATTAACAACATATTATATACCATCTTCATGCTTCAGTGTCTCAAGGATAAACATATACATAATTAAGATATATATAAGTCTGAAAATGTCTGTGGGAAATAGGTAATCAAAGAAATAAAAACAAGACAAATCATGGTCCCATCATAGAGTAAAGTCAATATCCTTTGGATACCACAGTCCATGATCTAGAGTGCCCTTTAAATACTTGAATATCCTCTTCATTGCTACAACATGTGACTCTCTAGGATCTTCTTGAAATCTAGCCACAAGAAAAATTGCATGCATAATACCTGATCTAGTAGTAGTTAGCTATAGCAAACCTCCAATCATTGATCTATACCTACTCTGATCGCCTTAAAGTAGGAGTTTCATCATTCTTTCTCAGCTTGCAACTAGTAACCATAGGGGTACAAACAAGTTTAGAATCTTCCATTCCAAACTTATTTAACATTTCCTTGACATACTTTGATTATGAATGAAAATATCTTTATCTGTCTGATTGATCTGTAACCCAAGGAAGAAGTTCATTTCACCGTACATTGACATTTCAAATTCTTTCTACATTTCATCTGCAAAGCTCTTACGTATACCTTCATTTCCTCCAAAGATTATATCATCCACATACATTTCCACAATTAGAATTTAATTTTCTTCTACTTTGATGTACAGATTGTTATTTGCGGTACCTTTATTGAATCCTTGTTGTAATAAGTACCTATCTAACCTTGCATACCAAGCTTTGGGGGCTTTCTTTAATCCATATAGTGCCTTCTTCAATCTATATACCATATCTAATTTATTTGATAACTAAAATCTATCTGGTTGTTCTATGTATACTTCTTCTTCCCATTCACCATTCAAGAAGGCAGACTTCACATCCATTTGATATACATTGAAATCCTTATGTGCTGCAAAAGATAAAAACATCCTAATGGCCTCCATTCTTGCCACCAGATCATATGTTTCCTCAAGTCTATTCCTTCTACTTGTGAGTAACCTTTACACACAAGCCTTGCCTTGTTTCTTACTACTTCTCTATTCTCATTCCGTTTGTTCCAGAATACCCACTTAGTTCCAATCACATTTTTGTTTGCTGGTCTTGGGACAAGTTCCCAAGTCTAATTCATTTGAATATGCATTAGTTCTTCTTCCATACCCTTGATCCAGTACTCATCCTTGCATGCTTCAATCACTGTTTTAGGTTCAACTTCAGAAGGTAAACATAGATTTTCCTGTTCTTCAACAACTTTCCTTCTTGTCAGCACACCTTTGCTCTTATCGCCAATGATCTATTCTTCAGAATGATACTTCTACACATACTTAGGACTTTTAGGAGCCTTTTCTGGAGCTTCTTCTTCAATTTGCACTTCCTTTTCCTTAGCATTTTCTTCTTCTCTGTAAGAAGACTCATCTGATTCATATCTATTTACTTCTGAATTCTTCTCTAGATCTTCATCAACTTTGACATTTGCACTCTCAACAATCCTTCTTAGCCTCTTGTTGTAGCACCGGTAAGCTTTGCTTTTAGTAGAATACCCAAGGAAGATACCTTCATTAGACCTTGCATCAAATTTTCCTAGGTTTTCTTCATCCCTTCTAATATAGCATTTTCTTCCAAACACTCTGAAGTATTTGACTGTAGGAATCCTTCCATACCATAGCTCATAAGGAGTCTTTGTACTGTTTGCCCTTGCACTCTATTCAGTATATAAATAGCAGTATGAATTGCTTCTCTCCAGTAGACCTCTGATAGATTTGCTTCTTTTATCATTTTCCTTCCAACTTCTTAAGCAATTCTATTCTTTCTCTTAACCACTCCATTCTGTTGAGGAGTCCTAGGGGCAAATAAATGCTTCTTTATTCCATGATTCTCACAAAACATGTTAAACTCATTGGAGGTGAACTCTCCACCTTTGTCAGACCTCAAACATTTGATTCTCATGTCTAGTTCATTCTCAACCATGACTTTGAATGCTTTAAACTTATCTAGGGATTCTAATTTTTCTTTAAGAAAAGTAACCCATGTCATTCTAGAATAATCATCAATTAGTAGCAAGAAATACCTATCACCTTGAAAACTCCTTACTCTAGTAGGACCACAAAGATCTGTATGCACTAATTCTAATAGTTTGGTAGAAGATTAATCCTCAACTTTGAAACTTTTTCTTGCTTGCTTTCCAACTAGACATCCCTTATAGATAGCATTAATAGACTTTGTAATCTTTGGCAGTCTCTCATAGCTTGAACTGAACTTATTCTTACTAGGCTATCAAAATTGATGTGACACAATCTTCTATGCCATAGCTAACTCTCACTATTATGAGTCATGAAATAATAACCATCACCACCTTTGAGCTAATAAGCATTTCCATTTGTCCTCCTTCCAGTAGCAATCACAGTTTCGGAGTCTTTTCTGATCTCACAGCCACCATCTTGAAACACAAGATTGTATCCTTTGCTACACATTTGTCCAATACTCAAGAGGTTATGTTTTAAACCCTCAAATTAAAGAACATCATCAGTGTTATGCTTGCCATCAAAATTGATTGAGCCTTTTCCACATATCTTAGCAGATGTATCGTCACCAAATCTAACTAGTTCTCCATCATATTTTTCAAGTTTAACAAACTTACTCTTATCACCAGTCATATGATTTGAGCATCACTGTCAATGACCCAGTAGTTATTTTCTTGTCTGGCATGAAAAGTAGACATCAAGGTGCCTTCAGTATTAATACTTACTTCTGGAGCCCTTTCCTTCACACATTCCTCAGAGTTAGCAGAAATAGTATCATCTTTTAAAGCTATGAACAAACATTCACTATCCTCTTCATCTTCATAATCAGATTCATCATCAGATATACTTGCATCTTCTCTAACATAATAACTTTACTTAATCATACCTTTGTTCTCCCTATTTTTTCTTTTCAAAATTATGTTTGGACATCTTGAAACATAATGACCGATCTTGCCACAATTGAAACACTTGAAAGGCAACTTAGGAACTACACTTACCAGTACCCTTTTCTATTCTTCTCACAAAGTTAGCTTCCATATCATCAGAATCCTCCTGATCTAATTCCACAATCTTTTTTTATTTACTGGCCTTAAAGGCAATCACAACTTTTGCACTACTTGTACCAAATTCTCTCATTTCAAAAACAATTGAAGTGTCATATAACTGATCTCTGGTAAATTGATCCAGATTTTGCAGTTCTTCAATAGCAGAAACTTTATGACTATAATCTTTGGGAAGAGTTCTAAGTACCTTCATTACCACTTCTTTTTCTTCCAGTTCTCCACCAAGACCTTTGATGCTATTGACAACTTCATCCACCTTCTACAAGTAGCTTGTGATGTTATCGTCTTCATACATTCTCATGGTCTCAAACATGATCTTTAGATTTTGCATCTTAGCCTGCTTGACCTTATCATCTCCTTCATAAATAATTTCTAACTTTTTCCAGATTTCATTAGCATTTTTCATATTCATAACTTTCACCAATTTAGAATTAGTAAGACCACTTAAGAGAGCATACCTTGCTTTACCATTGATTTCATAGGCCTTGATCTCATTTGCAATAGTCAGACCATTTTTAGGAATAGTGTATCTAGACTCAATCGACTTCCATATTTCATACCCAAGAGAAATTACATAACCTTCCATCCTTATTTTCTAGAATGCATAGTCTGATCCATCAAATAGGAGAACATCTTTCTTGTGCGGCATCCCAGATCTACCTCAAACGGTTAAGCTTTCTTCCAAGGAACTTGACTCTGATACCAATTGTTGAATGCACAAGACAATTGAGAAGATATTGGTGAATCAGTTGTCACTTAAAACTTCAAACATTCAGATCCACATTGATTCAATTAATCCCTTAAACTGTTAAGATAATTAAGCATGAAAGCAAATAACAAAAACTAAACCAAATCAACATCATACACAAGAGAACACCAGATTTACATGGAAAACCTAAGAAGAGGAAAACCACAGTGAGGATTATCTCACAATATAAAGTAATATCAACATCGAAATACAATAAGGATCACTGCCAAGAGGCTCACTGTCAGAGGGCTCACTGCCCAAAAGAAAGAAAGGCTCACTGCCAAAATAGAAAAGAAGATAAAGAAGATTGTTACAAGGAGAAAACTATCTCAATGCAATAGAGAAGTCCACCACAATGCCATCATCACCTTTGTAGTCTCACTGAGGAATTGTAGACTCACTGCATCCAGTAATCTAACACATGAAAGCTCACACTGCATTGTACTGCACAAATTTGTACTCTATAATTTTGTAATTCACATCACACGCACCATACTCTTCTATCTTATCATCCTTCAGTAGCTTAACACTTATTTATACCATCTTCAATTTTAAGAATATTCTCCAAGGTCAGAAAAGCACCTTAATCATGCAAATTCAAATTAGGTTGACACCAAAACATTCCCACAGTGGAAAGGAATGAAGGTGGACCACAACACACGTTAGTTTGGGCCTAAATCCACTCATATATGTTACACCATGCTTCCACAATCATCGAAGAAACTCTGCAATCAGTGTAAACACCCAAGGTCAGTTGAACTTGTGTTAACACCATAAACAATTATGTACATGCTTCTTCAAAACCAAAGATGACTCACAGACCACACACCAAGCTTGAACATGATCTAGAGTATTCCAAAAACATCTTGAAATCCAACAAATTCCTCTGCAACAACTTTTACCTGTCGAACAAACTTATTTTGTTTACCCAGTATGCTCAAATATCTCTGTCATGCACTGTAACTCAAGAAATCAACTTGTGGAGCACCAAATGATGAATAAATTCAATTGAAGATAGATATGAACCTTATAAACACACTTCTAGAACCACAAGACCTAAAACCATTCTACGAAGAAATGTGGAGCAAAAACATTTCTCCCACACACCTTTGCAAATAACAGTTATACACTGGTGAACACACCTTCCTCTATACATCAATCTAGCATGCCAAATTTTGAATGTAGCACCTCTGAACACCTCTAAACAACATATCCTAACTGTAAAAATAGATCTTCAATATAAGAGAAATGTGGAGCAAAACTAGAACACCACTCTCTATGCAAGAACATCTTTACAACGCACTGTTTCCTTTTATTATTCAAATTTTCTCAAAAGCACTTGGAAACCAAGCAACAGGAACATATCATCACCATCTTCAACACTTCCTCATCATCACTCATGCAATATTCTCTTTCTCATACAGTTGACACCAATGATAACACGAGCTTGTTGACATCAATGACAACACTGACTGCACATACTTGCAACACACTTGCACTAGGAAACAACATAATGAGGTAAGATCTTGTTAAGTATGAAAAAGGAGAATGATAAATAGTAGAATGCACACTAGATCAAACCCTTTTCCATATGATATTCAAGGGCAAGAATGAGCCAAATCACTAACAAATGAAGGTGGACTCAACTGTTGATCTTGTACTCAGGTATGTTATAGATGGATTAGATTTAACTTAGCCTTTTTATCAAACCCTAGGTTAACAATGCATGAAACCCTAGTTCTATAATGGTCTGCTCATAATAGAGAAAATACAACAGCTATTCAGTAACTAATTGCACAGGGATGATTAGAGAGATGATAAAACCTGTCTCTCGAAAGCAAAGGTGTTGAAAGACCAATTCGAGACTGCCCAAGTCCTAATTGAAGGAATATATAGAAACTGTAAATTGGAAAGATGTTGTAAATGCTACCCATATGCTAGATCTGAACTTGAAAAGGGCAGGAGGACATGGGCAGTACCACCCATGTCCTTGATGAGTGAAATCTCTAAAATTGTTTTCAGATCCTAAAACCTTGTTTTTCACACAGTCCTTATGTAGCTCTATATTTTCCATACCTCGCTCATGTAACCTACACACAAGAAGATAAGAAGGGGTTTGGGGGTTATGGTGTTTAGGGACTTGCCTCAGTCAAATCCCAGGATAGCATTCAAGCTTCCCAACACTGTTGATTAATAGAGAGTGTGTGCCCTTGTGGGGGCAGAGGCTAAAAATAATGATAATGAGATGATTCAAATGATGATAAACTAATAATGATATCACCTATGTGATAAACCCTTAGAATGATGAAGATATTTCAAATCCTAATGAAGAATAGATGATAGCTCCATATCTACAATAACAACACAATGACAACACACAAATCTGCTCTAGAATCATAATGAATGTGCTTGCTTGCTTTCCTTCAAGATCTCAAGTTATGCTCTTTCCAACCTAGTTACAAATGAATCCAAAAACACACTTATATATGCTTTCCCACTCATAATCATGAATTGAAACCAAAAGAGATGACAAGGAGAAACCTTTTGAAAGGTCCCAGGCTGACATGCCTTTGCATTAGCCCTAACCTAAAAGGTGCGACATGGGCGGCACTGCTTAGATCTATCAACCTTTTTTGGGTCTGGGGTAAGGTAAATGAAGGGGCTCAAATTCTAACTTTGCATTGGTGTTAGGCAATTCTGTGTCTGGATAAATATTTTGAATGTATAATGAAATCACGGGGACCTAGGAGCTAAACAAGGAGGTAAAAAGACATGTGGACAGTTTTTACTCCATAACATGTAGCCCCCACTTTAATGTGTGTCTGATCTTACAATCAGTACATGTATTAAAGTACGGTTGAAAACACATCAAGCACATCAGACACTAGAGCCAAAAGCACACCCTAAGTTTGGAAGACCATTTCTAGCCCCCAAGCTTAGGCAATCATAAGAATACACATGATAAACATGCAAAACGTGAAGAAGATAGTAAAGAAGTGCGCATTACATGGAGAAGACATGAATGCAATCACAGAATACACAAGGTATACATGGAGAGAAGACATGATTAAATAATTACACTATATTAAGGGGCAATGGGAGGAGATCATCACTACATGCCACCATCAAAAACATGCAAAACACACAGTGTGGGGGGAGCTCATCACTACGCACCTCCACAAAACATGCAAGACACACGGCATAGGGGGAGCTCATTGCTACACGCCTCTAAAAAACATGCAAGACACACGGAAACACATGGAATACACGAGCGTCGTAGAGTGTATCATCAACCCACTATACATCTTATACAAAGAAAACACATGCGATGGGGAGGAGCTCATCACTATGCTCCACCATTGAAGACATGCAAAACACACATGACGGTCAAGCTATGCTACCATGACCACTAAAGACACACTTAAGGGTGAGTAACTCAAGACCCAACTCCACCTCTCACAAGAGGACTTTTTCAAAAGGGTGTGTAACCACTCAAGGGAAGACACAACCCTGCCTTCCGTAGAAGGGCTTTCATAAGCATACAACCCCACCTGCATCGTAGAGATGACTTACAGTGAAAAGGAAGTATGCACACAAAGTATACAATTCCATCTGCATCGTGGAGGTGCCTTACAATAAAAAGGAAGTATATACAAACACACAAACAAAGTATACAACCCCACCTGAATCGCAGAGATGCCTTATAGTGAAAAAGGAAGTATACGCAACACAATTTATCACAATATATACCCCCACATTAAAGTGGTTGCTCCCGCTTGCCAGTAGCAATCACATTTAAGGTAAGGTTGAAAACATGTGAGGGAACAAAGGCTTTCACAGAGCCCGTACCCCAAAGTGACACGTGCTTACAATTGTCGAATTGTTCCTAACAATCAGAATAGAAACACATCAACATCGTTTGCTAACAACCATTGATCAATAATAAGCTTTGGTTAGAAAATTTAAGCTAAGATAACAACCAAACTATCTCATGAAACTAATACAAAAATAAGGCAACATGTCGCTTCAACTAACCAAGGCTATACTTACAGGTTCAGAATCAAGTATAGCCGTGAGGTTATACTTTAGGAATCTCATAATCGAGTGTAGCTACAAGGTGAGACAAGAACATTCCAAAGTTCATAGAAGTAGATTAGAGTATTGCAAAGGCTTGTTACAATAGTTTCACAATATGATGCACGATCACAACACAAAGTGATTCTACTAGTCAAGTGTCAGTAACAAATTACCCCCGTCTTCACATATGGACTAGGTCCATTTTTGTTTTCTTGTTTAGGGACACACGATCCTTATCAGAGTATATTTGTTGTCATCACCTACTAAATAGTAGAGCCACAAGTACAATAGAAGATTGAAATCATGAGAAATGAGAGATGAGACAAAAGTGACTTAGGGTCACAACGTGGGAAGATGCCCCCAAGACAACCTCCACAATGTTATGCCCCCAAGGCATCACACACAACAATTGCAACAAGAGAATGGTAGAAGAATAAAGAAACAAATATAAGGAATGCCCTAGAGGAGGTAGTCTTCTTGTATCCTTGACCTTACAAGAGTATCAAAGGTCATCAAAGGAGACCTAAACAAACATTTAACACTACACAGGGGAACAAAACACAACTTAAGAGGAGGCCACCTATGAGAGCAACTCGAAGAGGTGCTACATCAAAGGTAGTTGAATGAGTTAGAAATACTTACCTGAAATAAAATGCAACCGCGCTAGTGGTTGTCCTTAATCTTAATCTTCATATGTGATTATAAGGCTTGGTTTTTTCTTCTTCTTTTCCTTACATTTATGTCTCTTCTAGTTTTTCTACTGATATTACCCAAGGAAGTTTCTTTGTTTACCATCAAGGGTCCATGATTTTCAACATTCTGTGAAGAGGAAGTTGGTACAATAGTAATTTTATGGTTTTGTGATGGATAGCTTTGCTCTCGAAGGTTTTCTCCTGATCCTTGTAAGAATGGCGGAGGAGGAACCTCGGCAAAATTTCCCATTTCTTTCGATCAGGGTGGTGTTGGAACACCTTCAACCATGATCACTGGTTTAAAGTGGGGAGACACATTAGGTGCCTCATGCATACAAATTTTAGGAACATTAGTACATGTATCCACTATCCCCTTAGTGGGTGGAATGAGTCTATTAATGATGATTGGATTAACATTGTTTTCATTTTGATTAAGCCCAACATCCATTCCCAAAGGATTTAATGTGAGAGATCTTTCTTCATCCATCAATGTTTCATCTTTTAAAGGGAGAGCATTGGAATAAAGAAAGGGTAATGTGATATTAAGGAGTGTATCAATGATTTCATCTTCTTGCACCAAAATGTCCTCACAAGTAGGAACAACTTTGGGAGAGGGATCAAAATCATAGAGTAGAATAGGCAAAGCTAGGTCATCCTCACATGTATTAGAGACTAGATCCATGACATTATCCTGACTTGTATTAGAAGAAGAACCATTACGATCATCTTTCTCATGACTATTCATGGAGATGAATTTGGTTAGATATTCTAATATTGAAGGATGCTCACCCATGGTTATAAAGCTATCAAAATTAGATATGCAACCAAGGGTTTCATATAAAGAACTTTTAAATGTATCAATATCTAAAACATACGAAAGCATATTAATGAATTTGTAAAAATGTTCAAGATCTTTGATATATGCATGCAAAGATACCAAAGAGAAATGACATGAAGATGCCATAAGGAAATGTCTTGGAACAACAATGTACAATTAGACCTATCAAACACCACCAATATGAGAGACTTTTGTACATCAAGATACTAGTTTGAGGAAACTGAATTTTTGAAACATTTTTATTTTCAAATATCACAAAACATACTAGTGTCAATACAAAACAAGTGATCACAAAGTTAAAAGTGTTGCACAAAAGGCAATATAGACAACTTTAAGATTTCTTACAAAGAAATGTGAAAGAGATGTTGAAATACATAATCTGTAATTGTAAAAGTATGAATTTTCAAATCAAGGATGTGAAATGATGCAAGATTACTATGCAAAATCAGATTTGATGAATATTTGATGCCACTAATATGATCATGCAAAATATTTTTTTTAAAACCCTAATGAAAAAATTTACCAAAATGCAAGCTTTTGAAAGCCTAAATATGCACTTTTTTCAAAATTATGCAAGATTTTCAAATGAATATTGATAAATATGCAATAAATCAATGCAAGATCTGATTTGAACAATCATTAAGATGCAAATGCTTGAAGCTATGGGCTCACCAAAATGTTAAGTATGAAAAAAGAAAAATGATGACAACTAGAATGCACACTAGATCAAACCCTTTTCCATATAACATTCAAGGACAAGACCAAGCCAAATCACTACCAAATGAAGGTGGACTCAACTATTGATCTTGTAATTAGGTATGTTATAGATGGATTAGATTTAACTTAGCCTTTTTATCAAACCCTAGGTTAATAATGCATGAAACCCTAGTTCTACAATGATCTACTCATAATAGAGAAAATACAACAGCTATCTAGAAAATAATTACACAGGGATGATTAGATGATGATAAAACTTGGACCTCCCGAAAGTAGAGGTGTCAGAGGACCAATTTAGGACCACCTAGGTCTTGATTGAAGGAATCTGTAGAAACTTTAAACTAGAAAGATGTTGTAAATGCTGCCCAAATGCCAGATCTGAACTCAGAAAGGGCAAGAGAACATGGGCGGTACCGCCCAGGTCCTTGATGAGTGAATTCTTTGAAACTGTTTTTGGATCCCAAAACCTTGTTCTTCACATGGTCTTCATGTAGCTCTGTATTTTCTAGATCTCGCTCCTGTAACCTGCACACAAGAAGATAAGAAGGGGTTTGGGGGTTATGGTGTTTAGGGACTTACCTCAATCAAATACTGAGATATCATTCAAGATTCCCAACACCTTTGATTGATAGAGAGTGTGTGCCCTCATGGGGATAGAAGCTGAAAACAACAATAATGAGATGATTCAAATTATGATAAACAAATAATGATATCACCTATTTGATGAACCCTTAGAATGACGAAGATCTTTCAAGTCCTAAGGAAGAATAGATGATAGCTCCATATCTACAATAACAACATAATGACAACACACAAATCTTCTCTAGAATCACAATGAAAGCTCTTGCTTGCTTTCCTTCAAGATCTCAAGTTATGCTCTTTCCAACCTAGTTACAAATGAATCCAAGAACACAATTATATATGCTTTCCCGCTCATAATAGTGAATTGAAACCAAAAGAACCGGCAAGGAGAAACCTTTTGAAAGGTCTCAAGCTAACATACCTTTGAATTAGCCCTAACCTAAAAGGGGGGACATGAGTGGTACTAGCCAGGTCCATCGACCCTTTTTGGGTCTAGGGTAAGGTAAATGAAGGGGCCCAAATTCCAATTTTGCATTGGTGTCAGGCAATTTTGTGTCGGGATAAACATTTTGAATGTATAATGCAATGACAGGGACCTAGGAGCTAAATAAGGAGGTAAAAAGACATTGGGACACTTTTTACTCCATAAGAAATCTAATCATATATACCATGTTAAAACCATCAATAGCCACTTAATCATTAGCTTAAAATACTTATATCTCCATCTATCTATTCATATCTAATAACAGATACAAAAGGCAAGTCTAAGTCTGTGCTCTGTATATTATATTCCTTACATATTTCATCTTATACTTATTCTCTTACATATCTTTATACATTATGGTTCTATAAGGACATGTCCCTTACATAACATCTTAAACTTTATCAGCCATGTCAACCTTATGCTCCACACTCGCTTTGCGGTCACTTGTGGTGGCTTTTACTCTATGCCCTATTTCCTGCTAACAATAATAAAACATAAATTCATTGACACCCCCCTTAAGCACAACTTAGGTGGGTAGTGTGATGGTGGGTCTTGGAAATGTGTAGCCATGATAGGTACTCATTTACGAAATGGTCTCTCATAAGCAAAGAAAAAATAGAAAATCATAGAAAAAAACTATTAGAAATTAGAATCTTATGATATCAATCATTACAAATAAAATATTAAATAAAAAGTGAGAATTATCGAGGCATAGATTTAACATTGTTTAGTGTGAAAAGAGGGGGTTTTAATTTCAAGGGTTTATGTGGAATCCTCCTTTCACACCAACACTCAAGGACATTCAATCGAGTAGAGAAATCTACTACAGATCTCCTGTCACTTGGAACAGAGGGGAAGATTAGAATTGTGTGAATTGGTTGTTCAATTAAGTCCAATTATGCTTAAAACCCTAATTTCATAAAATTGTAAACAAATGGACAAATCACAAAAAATGATCACACACAGAGATATCAAATACTTACCAGATTTCAAAGTTTAGTGTGCAGAAAAGTCAAGGACTAATGAGCAGGTGCCCTAGTCCAATGTACCTATTTTTGTCGGGATCTCTGAAGAATGTCTGCAACACAACCCTGTTGTCATAGAGATTTCACCGCATCAAAATCTGAAGGACTAATGAACGGGCACCCTAGTCTAAGCCCTAATTTTCTTCTTTGCTCTGCACTTTTGATAGTCTATAATGCCTCTGTGCAACTCTACTTCTTCCACTTTCAAAACCTGTAACTTGAAATCACAGAAAAGTGGGTTGGGGGTTGTGGTGTTTAGAGGGTTGCCTCGGTCAAGCCCTGGAGAGACATTCAAGTCTTCCAAACACTGTTGCCATATAAAGATTGCATATCCCTACAGGATAGAGGCAAAAACTAATTGATAAATGATTGAAAACACAAATGAATGTCACCTCTATGGTGTAGCTCTCATGGAAGGAAGAATCTTCTTTCATGCCATTAGGAGATGGAGCCAAATCTGCATAAACAAACACAATAACAACAAAATACTGCTCGGCAACACAATGAATGCTTTGAATCACTTTTTGCATAAAGTCACAAGTTCACAATGTCCATCTCTAGTCTACAAATGAATGCCTAAACATGCTTATATATGCAACTAAACAACTTCCCACCAAGTTCATAATTCAAACTTGAGGTGTCGACATAGGACCTAATAATGATCACATAACCAACACATGAAAATAGGTCCTGACCAAAATAGGGCAGGACTAGGGTACGGGTGCCCAAAGTCCTCCCCCCTATTTTAGGCAGGAGTCATCATAAGTACATCCCCTAGGTCCCATTTGCCACAAAACTTAGGGGTTTCTTCACCAAAAGTCATCATAACATGCAAGATGATCTAAATGCATTCTAAAGGACCCGGGAGCTAAACATAGGAGGGAAAATTCCCTAAGGAGACATTTTCCAACATAACAAACACATTACACAACATATACATGGGAAAAATCATAAGGCATCATTTTATTATAAAACACTTACAAACTTGTCTATAAAATTATAGACAAAACTTGGGGATACACTTCTCCTTACTTCCACATGACCAATAATACTTAATGTGCATAGTGATAAAATTCACTATAAATATCCAAATTCTTCTTACCTCTCAATGAGAGAGAAGCTCCTTAAATATACGAGAAGGGGTGGCAAAATTCTTGAAGGCGTATTAGTCACACCTGTTCAAAACAACCATTTGTAAATAATAATCTAATAGTTATTAGATTATTAATTATTAAATGGTATATATTTTATAAAGCATATAATAAGCATAAGGTTTTATAACCTTCTATTAAAACAATATATAAATGTTGCAAGGGTATGACCCCGAATAACATTATGCTCTAACACTTCCCCTTAATGTTAATAGGGGGCATCACCTATCAATTTCTGTAAAAGAAAAAATGAAGTGCCCCAATAACATAGGTCTTCTTTGACAATGATAGCAGGGACACAAATACATGTCAAAATGTAGATCAGGTATTCTAGACTATGTGAAAATCATCTTGTCATAATTTATAATGTTAGTGTTTTAATAAATTATGCTTAAATGAGGTCTTATAAAAAAATTATTGGAGCCCGGGACTCCTCAAACTAGCCTCCCCTAGGTTCATTACATAGTTCCCATAGGTCTTATTTAATACAATGCTTTTACAAGTGGAAGATTTATAGAGATAATAATTAACAATATGCCCAGATGACTTATACATATAATGCCTAGAGGTCATATGTTATGCATGTTAGGTCTTACGTCCAAGATGTAGCCGTATATAATGTCTATAGGCCTTACTTTATGCATTTTAGGTCTTACATCTAGTAGGGTTATATATAATGCCTAGAGGTCTTATTTATACCTTTTAGGTCTTACATCGAAGGTGCCATTGTCATGCACAGTCCCCCTTAATGGTAACTCCTTATGACCAAGCATTGATTTAAATTTGGAAAATTTGGTACTGCACAGAGGTTTGGTGCTATATTGCATATAAGATTTCTTTTGTGATTATTGGGAGCCTAGCTCAGGCCTTCTTTGACCATAGTATATTTGTCATCTGATAATCAATCTTGTAGAACTAGAGAGTAATTTTATGATCTAGAAAGGTTTTTCCTCAAATGAAGTGCCCATGAGCTTCAAATGTGCATTATTTCTTGAAATAGAAGTCTTTGGTAAGAGTAAATAGCTTTGGTTATCATATAATAAAGTGGGACTTATACTAGTACCCAAATGAAAAGCTCTTCCAATAATCTTCTAAGCCACATTTATTCTTTTGTAGCTACTTTTGTAGTTAGCCTTTGGTTAAAGGGCTACAAAAGGTAGCTAATTAATTATTGATCTATCCATGCAATAGCAATTACACCATATTTTGAAGACATAGCTTGAGGTATATGTACTATCAATAGGATCACCAACATAGTCAATAACACAATAATAATAAAAAAAAAAAATTTAATGTAGGAATAATTGATAGAATTTGTAAAAAATTTAATAAAAAGTAAGTCAAATTTGTTAGTTTAGATCTCTTAGAATTTCTTGTGGCCATTACACAAGATGAACAACATTTAGTATAAGAGACAAACTATAGTAATACTATTCTATTTTTCAACTTATCCTCACTGATATACTAATTTGGTTATAGCCTTAACACCCATATAAAAAAGAGTATATCTCATTTCAAAGTACACCATCTAATATAATTTTTATAAATGACATGGAAAAAATATCATGTTAATAAATTTGACTAAGGTTCAAAAGTCTCCTTATAAGAAGTTTGGAAGACACATTTCTACAACTTTTCCTTTATGCATTCAAAGAAAACATGGAAAGAGCACTTGAATCAAATGTAATAAATGTTACAGACCTTAAGCTTGAAATCCTGAATGAAATAACAAGTGAACTTCAAGAATGAATGCATGTGATAATGTTGTAATTAGTACACTAATAGTTGACTATAAAGGAGGATGACAATATAAAAAACTATTAAATTTTTCAAAAACCAATAATATGAATATCTCTAATTTTTAATACAATGATCAAACACCCATTAATAAAACTAATGACTCCCATAAGGTGGATCTGAGAGTATAGATGACTCTTATTATATTTATATTTGGCTTATAATGTGTTGGCAGAGCTAATAGCACTAAGGTCAACAACGTGTTGTCAAACTGATCTACCAAAGTCCACCTATTTGCTTGATACTGAGCACCACTATAACATCAAAAATAGTTGAAATAACGAAGTTAACATCTTAGTATACTCACTCCACTTAAAAACCATTCAATTAAATTCTATGATCATAACCTCTAACCATGATGTCATGTCTTTCTGGTTCAAAACTTTGTGACATGTTTCCATCTCAAAAGTTCAAACTCGATATCTCAACATCATACTTTTTCCATCGTAAATTGTGTACACTAGTTGTGTAGGCACATTTCACTATGTTTAGCTCCTCCCTTTAGTGATCCCAAGCCTAGTTCATTTTTAGGTCCACCTTAAAATCTTGTTTTCACCCCATTTATAGAAAATGTCATGATTATGATTAAAGTTTCATCATAACCCAGAAAATAAATTGAGATTTGGAGTTAGCCCGACATTATTCTAGGTTTTTATTTGATCAAGTGGAGTTCTACTTTTCTCTTGGAAAGATTTGAATCAAGGCTAGGAGATGAGATCTTGAGTCTATCTCATTTGTTCCTGGGTTGAAGCACTTTGAATGATTGGGAGAAGGGTTGGAACCACCAAATTGAGATTGGCTTGAGTACCCTCCAAGGGTATGGTTGCATCACCTTCTTATTTAGCAAATCTTTGATGAATCTTCATCCTTGAGGTGAAGTTGTGAGCTTCCTTGAGCGAAGCATCCTTGTGTCATTCTTTCCTATTTTCTTGAGTCATATAGGATTAGGGTTTGATATTATTTGATTAGGTCTTGCATGTCACTGCTCACACTTAGGGTTTCTGAGCACACACAACATTTGGTTCTAATCTTGGCTATCTGTGAGGTAGGAATACTGAAACAAGGGCTTGAATAAGGCAAGCTCCTATATAGCCACAACAATTTTCCCTTCTTTCTTGTGTGCAAATCAAAGAAACAGGTTTCAAGAAATATTAGTTTGGGAGAAGAGAGGTCTTGCAAGTACAAATCCAGTCTAGGTTTTAGTTTTTGCAAACCCTAAAAAATGCCTAGGGCACCCGAGAGTCCTAATACTTGTGGCATTTTGACTCTAGGTTCCTATTTTGAATTGTTTACTCATCTCTACTATCTATTTAGATTCTCTATTTTCACTTCTGACAGTCGTCTGTTACTTAATCTCTCTCAATTGGGGTTTGATCATTTGCCCTAGCTAGATTGGTTGGATTCAGTTTGACACTCATCTATACAACAAAGAGGCAGAACCCTTGTAATTTGGCTCTCCCTCAAGGGTAGAAGCCAAGCTTGATTTGTGTCTCAATGTTTGTAGAAGAGAGTTTGACCTAGTTTAATTCCTAAGGCTAGATCACTCTTTTCCACATAATAATACTTTCCTATTATCTCTCCACTCTGTAATAAAAGTATCACTATAGATTTAATATAAGATACACAAACTTAACTTTAATAGTGAGAGTTCAAGTTTCAACTGGCCCAGGCTGGGTTAAAAATATGTTGATCTTGAACATGGTCAACCATACAATGATACCCTAGAAGAAGTCACTTACTACTTCACCATAATTTGGACTTATGCTCAAAGCATTTGAGTAGATATATTTAACATCACTTAAGCTTAATATTCGAGCCTCCATAATACACTCTACATTTCCCATAGTTTTGTTTGACACATAAAATTTAAACCATATTCATGTATGCTTTTTAATTAAGCTCCTTAATCTTTATCTTACTATAGAGATTGAAAAATGCTCCAACACTATACAAGAAGAATTTTCTTAAGATTTGGGTAACCTCCTACTGAAGAATATGAGCTAAAATATGATTAAGGCTCTAATAAGTGACCATATTTTTCCTATCAATTGGCTTATAGTTCTTTGAGTGCTCAAAAACAACTGGCAAATGTTTTCTTTTATGTTGTTTGATGATCTGTGGGATTCATACTTAATCCTTCATTTGAAAAGCCATAACTTTTGTTGTAATTAACTCGAAACAAAGTGTCATTTAATAAATCACATAAATTTATGAAAAGCCATGACCTTAACTTTGGGTGCCACTAAAGTGTGATTATTTAACTTTCTTCATTATGGAGTAGAAGTGCCAAAAAGTTAGATTCTAATACATTTATTGATCATGAGATCCTATATTAGTTAACAATAACAATATTTGTGAATATTTAAAAGAAGTAATCTTCACATAATGTGTATCATTGATCATATATCAAATCAATCACCCTTTGCAAGTCGGTGTATTGGGTCTATAAAGTCAGATTACTCATTTTTTTTTAAATGTGCATCCTTAAAATGAGTAAACCATTCATGTAGTTATCTCCAAACCATGGTTAGATTTGGATGTTGAAGATATTATCATATGTTTTTATAGAAAGTAATTGATAGTCAAACTAAGGCAACTCTAGGTAGTTGTTGGGCGTTACATCCCCAACTTATGATTTAGCCTAATCTTACATTTATGTGGTAAACAAGATGATTAATCTTGGATTAATGATTTTATGTTTGTGGAAAATATCAAGTAGAATCATTGATTGCATAGATATCAAATTATGTTCTATTAAGCATGAGATTATTTATTGTTAAGATTATTTTAATCATAATGTTTTATGAATCAAATGATGATACACTAATCATGGTTATATGGTTGTGGGTGTAATCAGGAAAAGAATCTTCCTCCAAAGATGGAAGGAGAGTATCACTCGGGAGGAGGAGATAGATGTTGTGGAAAAAGGTTAGGTTGCCAAATTTGAGTATCAAAATTATTCTTCGTGAACTGATGCCCATTAGGGTAAGTATTGGTCTTGTTTCCTTGTTTGAGTTGAACTCGGTTGGACTATAGAATTCACGTCATTTTACATTTTCTCGACACCACTTAAGTCAATTGACTTCATGATGTTCTTAGAACATTAGTTTAATCTAATGAGCATTGTCGGTGTCGAAGATTTCCTATGTTATTGCTTTATATTATATTAAGTTTTGTTATTAACGTTAATTATTTCCTTAAAGTCTAAATAGCGACATGGGGGAGTGAGTCTCAACCCCAAGTAGCATATTAATATCATCACTAATGTGATTGATGATGCCATCTTGATGATATTTTGAATATCTTAATACCCTTATAATATCATATAGATCCCCATGATATCTTTTAAGTTATAAACGATATCCACTTAATGTGGAATCGAATTCTATTAAGTTGATGAGTGTTATGCAGTCATGGGAACGTGCCATAATCCATGAAGAGTAGACGACTCCACGATGACAACACTGCATGTGTTGTGCCTTACAAAGAGTCGCGAAGGCAATAGGGATGGGAGTGGATTGTTATCCACTAAGGAAAGAGTATAACGGTCTTACTCATGCAAAAACCTCATGGAAGAGGAAGGGTAGGGCATTCAAAGAAAAAGATACGAAAGAAAGGCTCTCAGGGAAAGGAGAGGGAAGGACATAGTGAGGTCTATGGAAGACCAGTCGATGGTTTATTCTAAGGGTTCTACGATGAACTCAATCTTTATCAAGTATCTGTGTCTTACATGTAAAACTCTTATCAGTGTTAAATGATACTTCTAAGTGTCGATGGTTGTGTTAGTTCCTATATCACTGTTACTTTAAAATATCTTTAACATGCCTTAAGGCCGATAGTTATTTCACACTGTTGTAGCAGTAGAAGTTTATCATACTAGGTCGTAAGGCTGATAGTTATATCACATTGTTGTAGCAGTACAAGTTTATCATACTAGGCTGTAAGGCCGATAGCTATCTTGCACTACTGTAGCAGTAGCAAGTATCTTTACTAGGTCGTAAGGCTGATAGTTATCATGCAAGGCTACAGTAGTATAAACTATCTCTATTGGGTTGAAGGCTGATAGCAAGCTATGCATTGTTGTAACATGCTAGCTAAATAATCTATCGGGCTACAAGGCCGAGGGAAAATAATGACTACCATGATGCTTCTTTCAAAGGCCGTGATGTTGGCCAAGGTGGTATACAAAAAATATTGTGGATACACTTGGAGGCTATGAAGTTAGCCAATATGTTTGAGCCTAAGCTGTTAATAACACTTGATATTGTGTTCTAGTTGTGTTAGCAGGAAAAATCAAGTTTAGAAGATCAAGCATAGCAAATCAAACCTAATCCTACCACCTTCAAATAATCCATCTAAATGACACAAAATGAATACAAATCAAAAGCAAAGTCACCTAGATTGCTTGATTCCTTAGTTGGAATTGTGGATTGCTTCTCAATAGTGAACAACCATAGTTGCCATAGCTGCAATGATGATGGATGATAAGCTCAAAGTGACCAATAAGTGCTCAATGTGCATAAGATGATAATCTGGATGCTTCAAGATTGTGTGTGATTGAATGAAATGAGATGAGAGGGTGTATATATAGCTCTCTACTAAGATTGATCAACAGTGGAGATTAGGTGGGTATGTGAATGGTTGGGATTGAACAAGAAGCATAGATGAATGTGTACAAAACACGTGTCCATAGGGCTAACTTTTATTAAATGATTGTAGTTGGTTTGTTGGTAGTACTAAGATTGTTTTCTTAAAATAGGATGTTTTTTCTATTTTAAGGATTGGATGATGTGGATGATTGATTTTAGAACCAATTAAATCATTTTTGTATTTGATTTAGGATAAAACCCATCTTGTACACATAGAAGAAAGTGATAAGAGAGGGAAAATGATAAGATAAAAATAAATTAAACAAATAAATTTATTTAATTTATTTTTAAATGATAGAAGAAAAAACTAAATTTAGAAGATTGGAGAATAAACATAAATTAAATAAATAAATTTATTCAATTTATTTACATGATGAGAAGATAAATAAATAAAATATTGATTTTATTTATTTATAAGAGGAATAATGAGATAATTAAATAATTAGAGATTATTTAATTATAAATAGGAAATAGAAGAATATAGATGAAATTAGATGGAATTAATTAAATAAATATAATTTATTTAATTAATTATGAAAGAGGGTGGTTTACAAGAAAATAGATGATTAACCCAAGTGTGCTAGACAAAATAGACACATGCAAGATGAATGATGCGACAAAATTGACAAATGATGTGAAGGGTCAATTTTGGGTGTCTACATTTTGCCCCTCTTTGAGACAATGTCTGTCAGGGTGTTGTTTCAAAGAAGACAAAACTGATACATTAAGATAAACAAGTTATGCCCCAGTGAAACTGGTGGATGATGCCCCCTCGAGAGGTAAACTAGGTTACTGGGAAAGACTAGGTTGACTCACAATTAGATGATTGAACAAGGACGGACTAGCATAGGGTTGACACAAATAATTAGGGTTAGGGTGGAATAGATTAGGGGTGGAAAAGAAGAAAATAAGGTTTTGGCTTAGAAGAAAAAATAGGTTTTGGCTCTATAAATAGGCTGGGAGAACTCATCTCAACTCATTTGTGTTGTTTGCTTTGAGAATTCTAGAGCTTGTGCTTCAGAGTGCTTCAAGATCTCCGACAGCTTTGAGGATGCCAATTCCACGCAAGGATCACCGGGTTGAGAGAGTGAGGACCTATGGACAACCAACAAGAGCTCCTACACCGGTATGTATCAAAAACTCTCTCCATATGTGTCATTAATTATGCAAAAGCATCATAAATGTGCCCATGCCACCAAAGGCGTACAGGACTAGGGCATGCGCCTCTGAGCGACAGAAAGTCACCTTGGGAAAAATGCATCGCATATGAATGCGGACTCGTCGCATTTGGTAAATGCGATGCACATATGGTTGAAATTAGGGTTTTTAGGTTTCTTGCATGCTCCTTTGGTGCGAAAAGTCACCTTTGATTGGCAAAGGCTCGCCTATGGTGAGTTAGGTCGCGCTTGAATGACAGGTGGTCGCATATGGTAGAATGCATCGCTTTTGGGTGACCAAAAGTTACATTTGGTTGAACATGTTGTCTATGGTGAAAACTAAATCACCTATGGCAGCACATGTCGCTTTTGGCCAATTATGGGTAGTTTTAGGGTTTAGCTATAAAAAGTCATAGAGACTTAGTTGGTTTGATGGTTACAGGTTGTTTTACAACCATTGTTGTCATGAGAGGTTCACCCATCAGACTTGGGATTAGTGTGACATTTGGATGCAGATGAGCACCTATTTTTTGAGATCATTAGCCTAGAGCATGATGCACATATTACTCATGTGAGAGCACGCTTAGCATTGATGACATCGATAGTTGAGCAGTGGTACAGTGAGCACAATTCTTTCCTATTTCCTACTGGCGAGGCTACCATCACCTTGGAGGATGTGTGACACATTTTGTGGATTCCTATTCATGGCGATCGAGTTGATTATGATCCAAAGTTGGGTCCTGATGCTTTTTGATGATTATTTGGGACTCTAGATATTGAGGTTGAGGACCATGAGATACCCATGTGGAGGATAAGGGACCACTGTGATAGACTGTAGAGATTGGTAGTGGTTGTTATCTGATTTTTAGTGCCAGATAGATGGGAGAGAGGATTCCCTGTTAGATGGGGGACAGTGATGGTGGACATGTTTGAGTATGGAGTGAGATATGCATGGGGCCCGTGTGTACTAGGATAGTTATATCATTATCTTCATGGTTGTGTGTATTTATTTGGTTCAAGCATGTCAGCAGGGGTCGCACTTTTACATGTTTGGGCATATGAGCACATTGCGGTGACAAGGCTAGTGGGTTTACGACAGAGATTACTAGGACAGCCCTATGTTCACATTTACGGAGGGCTCACTACATGCAGGCAACTTAATGTGCCTGTATACTAGTGGCGTACACTAGATGAGCTTGACCAGTTTATTTGGAGACCATGGAGGGACTGTGAGAGCTGGGATGATGATGTACCGAAGCTGTTGTATGCTCAACAACCTTAATATCTCTTTGGATAGAGTATTTATGTGATTGAGCGATATCTTCGAGAGAGAGTTCTGTGACAATTTGGTTTTCCCTAGGGTGAGATAGTTAGAGATGTTGTTTATGGGCGAACACAACGAGAGATCCCAGATTGGGGTCCTGAGGTTGTTGTGGAGACAACACTAGTGGATTTCGAGAGCTTACAGCCGGTAGTGTGGGATTGTAGAGGGGGGCTAGCTGATCTAAGTACTACTCCTGAGTACGACTCATATTGGTTGGTATGCAATCCGACATGACTGAGCGCTCCAGGGGAGATTAGGGAGGTAGCAGCACAGAGACCAGTGAGGAGGAGAGTGAGGGGACAAAGGAGGCCTCTGAGAGTGCAGATAGTGGCACAGGTTGCTTAGGTATAGGGACAACAATAGCGACCAGGATAGGTTCCTAGATTGGTATAGGTTTAGCCACCAAAGCAGCAGGTTGTGGTAGCGAGAGGTGGTGGAGATGGAGGAGATAGGGAGGCTCGGCTACGAAGACAGCTATAGTGAGAGATGGGACAGAGGATTAATTGGAGGCATGGTATAGGCAGTTGGGCATTGATAGGGATAAAGCCTTAATCGCCATGAGACAGGCTCGAGGACAGGTGCAGGCCTACCAGGCACAGGTAGCACAGGCATAGGAAACACAAAGGCCAGATGATGGGGCCATAGCTAGACTTACTACAGAGCGAGATGCAATAGTTCTAAGAGTGCAGGGGTTGACTAGAGAGAGGGATGTTGTTGTATAGAGAGCGCAGAGGCTGACATGGGAGAGGGATTCTGCTATGGCTATGTTGGGCATAGATCAGGCTACTTTGTACTTAGCTAGAGAGCTTACTCAGGTATAGGATGAGCTTGGCACAACACAGGTGGAGATGGAGTATTATAGAGGCCTATATTTTAGAGTAGTACCTATTGACTAGAGACAACCTAGTTTTAGGAGCAGATCAGGAGCATCTGCCTCACGGAGAACAGGTGGGTCGAGATCAGCGGGGTCAGTGATATAGGTGGTGTAGGCAGGGATCAGCGTGAGGCTTCCTCAGGGAGTGCCATCCACCCGAGATACGAGTGGTAGCCTTCTATTGTATATATTGTATCATTTTTGTATCATGTTGTATCATTATGAGGCTTGTGAGCCGATATATGGGTATTTTGATGGCTCTTTGATAGCTAGATTGTATATATCGATTCTTTGTACATGATGAGACACTTGTATATTGATCCAGATGTGTGTATATATATATAGATATATATATGTGTGATGGATTTTTTATAGCGATATATGATGTTATGGTTATGGATGATGTATGATGCTTATTTTATGGTTATATGTTTTTATGGTTATGATATGCAAATGATAGATATAGATAGTAATGAATATGACATACATGCTTGTGTTAATGAAATGGATAATGACTTGAATATAATGATATTTATGTAATAATATTTGTCTAACACACTTGTTTGACAAGACAAAGATGATGAAGATGAAGAAAAGAATTGAATTTGACCAAATCCTTGTGAGAGCTATAGGTTTTTATTACGGTAAATAGATGATGTAAATGCAATGTAGATGATGGTTGTACACAAATTTAGAGATTTGCAATCATTATGTTTGATATAGCATGTGGATATTATGCACTAAAGCATAAAGACCAGGGTGACGATGTATCCAATGCATACAACGTAATACAATCTTGTCTATCATATGAGGTCAAGATGTTGATCCAACATACACAAGATATGAATATTAGCTATTCAGAGATGGATTTTGACTCTGCAAGCAATGGTTTGAACTTATTTCCACTAAACATAATGACACCTTGTTGGTTATACGTATGGAAAATAGTCTTAGCATAGAATAGTCTTAATGCATAAGAGATTGTTTAGCTTCTCAGATGCAAAAGATATTAGTATGCAAGATGCTAATCCCAACACAGACAAGATACCATATGCATAGTAAGAGAATAAGATCATCCCACAGGCATAACATACGAAAGAAAATGACCATGCCCCAATCCATACTTCATCATGACATACCAAGATATGATGAATCAAGGCAGCGTTGACTAGGTATTGGAAAGGGACAAAAGATAAATCAAAAGGTAAAACAAAAGACACTGCCACCATGTTCTCTTGCCAAATTTAGGATGCTCTTGGATGGATTGGATAGTGCCTTGCTGTGAGGAAAGATATATCTTGTTGAAGGCTAAGATGTTGGATAGATGTAGCAAATGTTGGCTAAAGGCATGTGGACAAGTGACTTTGGTTATCCTTGATTTGATGAGTTCTTTGAGCTATCGAGACATGCATAGTTTGCTTTCTGCTTGAGTTAGTCAAAGGGAAGAAGATGGAAAATGAGAAAAGATGAAATAAGGATGGAAGAATGAATCATCTTTGCTTGCATACTGGATACTTCCTTCATATTCCAAACTACCTACATATCCGATATCTACGGGGTCAAAGCACAATATGATGATGATGAGACATGATAATATGTAGTTCTGAGTGTTTATTGATGATGTGGGAGATAGATGATAGAAGAATATGAGATGGATGAATATGAAGGATGGAAGATGTAAATGGTCTATTGCCTATGCCTGAATCTAGGTACTTCCTTTGTATCCCAGATTGCCTGCATACCCTGCATCCATAGGATCAAGGCACTTAAATATAGATATGAGATGTAGTTTTGATTTTGTATTTTATTGATGGTGATGATGATGTAGATGGATAGAGTGATCGGGTTATGGATTGATGGGATTGGATGTTTAGGTGATGTGAAATGTTATTAGTGTAATGTTGGATGATGATGCTTAAATTATCCACTCTAAAGACTAGACGCAACAACTGCCCCCAGTGTGGGTTGAATTTATTATGGATGCTAAATCATGAGGTGATAACCTGGACCTAGAAGGATAATGGACATAATGATACATGAACTCCAACAATTTCCAAAAACCATGATAGCAGTAAGCATAGGGATGGAAAAATTGGATGATCTTATTAGGGGTGGATAAGTTTATTATGAAAGCGGGTGGATGTGGTTATGGTACGGACAAATCTTATTATGGATGGATGGATGTCAAACGAAGACCGAGTAGATGATAAGAGCTAGTTTTACACATAGTGCATGTTTGCTAGGTTTTCACTATGGTACTTATCCAAGGCGCCTGTTTACCAGGTTTTCACCAGAGGACGAATTATTTATTTTTACTCTTTTTTTTTTGTTATTGATGGGATACTCTAAGGATTAGGCATAAAATTTCTTCAGATGAACACTGTTGATGGGTTCATCCAAAGGAATGCCTTCAGGTGTTGAAAGAGTGTAAGCTCTTGATCTATAAACTGATGTAATCATATATGGTCCTAACCAATTCGATTCAAATTTGCCTTTCTACTCACGATCTTGTTGATTCTTCTGATTCTCTTTAAGGACAAGGTCTCCTACCTGGAACCTTCTTTCTCTAATCTTTTTATTGTAGCTATGATGAAGATGATTTTGATAAACTTGGAGATGATTGAGTGCCATGAGACGCCATTCGTCCAATAGCTCTAGATCATTTAGCCTGGATATCCTGTATTCCTCATCAGAAATGAGATGCTGTAGTGATACTCTCAGTGAGGGGATCTCAACCTCTATAGGTAAGATAGCTTCAATGCCATATACAAGTGCATAAGGTGTGGAACCAGTGGGGCTTCTAACACTTGTTCAATAAGCCCACAAGGTAGAATTAAGTTGTAAATGCCAATCATGGCTAACTTCATTGACTTTCTTCTTGAGGATTTTGATAATGGTTTTATTAGAAGCTTTGGCTTGACTATTGCTCTAGGGATAGTAAGGTGTTGAAAACCCATGTTGTATATGAAATTTGTTACAAAGCTCACGAACTTCTTAGTTCTTGAAGGGACGTCCATTGTCAGTAACAATGGCCTGTGGAACTCCATAGTGGTAAATGATGTGATGAAGGATGAACTTGGATATTTGCTTATCGGTGATATAAGTCATAAGTATGGCTTCTACCCACTTAGTAAAATACTCCTTGGCGGTGATGATAAAATTATGACCATTGGATGAGGTAGGATGGATCTTGCCTATGAGGTCGAGTCCCCACTACGAAAAATGCCATGGTGTAGTAATAGTTTGTAACTCATGTGCTAGAGCATGTATCAAGTCCCCATGTTTCTGACATTGTAGACAACGCTTAGCAAATTTTTGTGCATCTTGCTCCATTGTTAGCCAATAGTATCTAGCTCTCAAGAGTTTCTTAACAAGACTAGGGCCAGTGGAATGCGAACCATAGACACCTTCATGTACCTTGCATAAAACAATGTTAGCTTCCTCCAAGTCAAGACATCTAAGAAGGATACCATCGAGACTCTTGAGGTATAAGGTTTCTCCAAGGATAGTGTAACGAGAGGCTTGATGGATGAAAGTTTTTCATTGGGTTTTGGATAGTTAGAATGGAAAGGTACCATGGCGGGCATACTCGTATATATCCTCATACTAAGGAGAATTGGGACCAACAAGTTCACATACAAGCTCAGATTGGGGAACTTCAAATGCTGGTATCAAAAGTTGTTCAACCAAGAACTCACATTGATGTGCATTGGAAGGCATGTCTAGAAGAGAAGCAATTGTAGCCATAGTGTTTGCTGCTTTGTTATTGATCCTAGGAATTTGTTCAAATGTGATCTTGGAGAAGTACTTCTTAAAATCATCTACCATCAACTTGTATGGAAGAAGCTTTTCATCTTTGGTTTGATATTCATCCAATACTTATTTGATAACCAATTGAGAATCTCCAAAGACTTGCAATTGTGTAATAGACCATTTTATAGCCATATGTAGTCTTGTGATCAAAGCTTCATACTCTGCAATATTGTTGGTGCAAGGGAAAGCAATCTTGTATGATTGCGGTATACAATCTCCTTGAGGTGTGATGAAACAGATTCCAGCTCCTGATCCATGTTGTGTGTATTATCCATGAAAGTATAGCTGTCAAACTACTGAAGGATATAAGTTGAATAGCTCTTCATCAGGAAATTTCGGATGGATAGGATGAACATATGTTATTGACACTTCTGCTAGCTGGTATGTGATTACTTGTCCTTTGATAGCTTTTCCATCCACATATTCTATGTCAAACTCACTTAGGATCATCACCCATTTTGCTAGTCTTCATTTGAGCACTGCTTTGGAAAGAAGATACTTGAGAGGATCAAACTTAGATATGAGCTTTGTATGTTGGTTCAACATATAGTGTCACAACTTTTGGGAAGCAAACACCACAGCTAAACATGATTTTTCCATAGTTGTGTAGTTAAGCTCATAGCCAACAAGAGTTTTGCTAATGTAGTAGATGGCTCGTTCTTTT
This sequence comes from Cunninghamia lanceolata, assembly GCA_027924645.1. Taxonomy (NCBI): domain Eukaryota; kingdom Viridiplantae; phylum Streptophyta; class Pinopsida; order Cupressales; family Cupressaceae; genus Cunninghamia; species Cunninghamia lanceolata. The sequence continues at coordinate 3,679,136 of BSBN01000847.1, read as the reverse complement.
CCTAACTCATCATGTTGTGCTAAGAGAGCACTTAAAGTTGTTGTTGAGGAAATGTATAATAACAACAACCAATCGGGTATAGGAGGTACCAACACAGGAGGGTTAGCTAGATATTCTTTTATTTTCTGAAAAGCTTGTTGACACTTATCATCCCATTTGAAAGGTTCTCCCTTCTGAAGAAGGTGTTGAAAAGGATGACATTTATCTGCTAATTGTGCAATGAATCTATGGATGGATTGTAATCTTCCTTGCAAGCTACGAAGCTATTTCAAGTTGGATGGTGGAGGCATTTCCATTATAGCTTTTACCTTGTCGGGATCCACTTCTATGCCTCGTCGGGATACAATATAACTTAACAACTTTCTAAATATTACCCCAAATACACATTTCTTTGGGTTTAGTCTCACTTGATATTTCTCTAATCTGATAAATATTTGTTCCAATACTTGTAAGTGGCCTTCTCTAGTTTTTTATTTTCCCAAGATGTCATCCACATAGTCTTCCATTATGGTATGAAAAAGATCATGGAAGATAACTGTCATGGCTCGTTGATATGTGGCTCCTGCATTCTTAAGACCAAAAGGCATGACAACCCAATAATAGATACTCCATGGACATATGAAGGAAGTCTCTTGTTGATCTTCTTCTGCAATTCTAATCTGATTATAGTTGGAAAACCTGTCCATTAATGATATCATTTCATGACCTGATGTGAGATCCACAATGGTATCTATGCTTGGTAATGGGAAGTCATCCTTGGGACAAGCTTTGTTAAGGTCTCTAAAGTCAGTACAATAATGAATACGACCATCAGGTTTTGAGACTAGTACTATGTTTGAAACCCATTCTGAATAATCAATAGGCTTTATGAACTTTGCATCCAGTAATTTCTGAATTTTTGCTTTGACCAGTAGTGTTATTTAAGAATGCATCTTTTGAAGCTTTTCCCTAACCGATTTTGCATTTGGAGATACTACTAAATGATGTACAAACCCTTGCATATCTGCATAGGTCCATGTAAAATTGATTTCTCTTTTCATGAAGAAGGTCGTAAAATCTTTCCTTTCCTGTTCTGATAATGAGGTTGCTAGGAATGTGATCTTGGGATTCTGTGTTGTGACTAATTTCATTTCTTGGGATTTCTCTATTAGAAATGGTGACCATTCTTGATATTCGGTGGTCAAAGGAAGGTCAAATCCTCCATCCTTGGGTGCCTTGGAGAGGTTTTCACCCTCGGATACATTCTTTATTTTTAATTTTTCATGGTCAAGAGGCACCTTGCAGTTTTCACCTAATGACCTATCTTTTTTTATTTTCTTTATTTCATTTTTGTGATTGAAGGATTTGACACTTCCACCAAAATATGCTAACAAAGGTAGATCCATCATGAAACTTGCTTTATGATCTCCCAATGGTATGCCTTGTCTCAAACCCATGAATTCTGCTATAGCTTCATCATTTTGAAATGTGTCTAGAATAGGTGCCCCCTGTTGGTCCCAATCGACAAGGTGAGGATATACGAGTTTTAGGTTGGATGATGAAGTGGATAAGGCTGATGAAAAGGTAAAGATAGATGTGTCTTGGAATAGTTTAGTTATGTGGAAGGAAGAGTCATCGATAACATCTTCATTAGAAGTCCCTTCTGTGGGAAAAGCTTTTGCTACTTCCTCGAGGATACACTCAATGTCTTTGGAAGGCGGGTCCTCCTTTCCATACCCTAGACCTTGCTTATTAAATTCCTTGGTAACAATAATGGGTTCAACAGGTCCTTGTCCATGTGGTCCTAAACCTCCTTGTCCTTTATAGCCCATATTCTTGATAATGTGAAAGCCATTGTTATATCGCTCCACTTCTAGAGTAAGTTGATCGTTCTCATCAAAGAAAAGCCATGAGTTGATGTCATCAATGTCTTCATCTTCGAGCATACTCGCTTTTATGAATATGGTGGAAGGTGCTTTGATAATGGTGGTAGGTGAAGTAGCTTTGGACATGGATGGTTGGCCATAAGATTTTGGAGACAAGGGCAAGGTTCCTACACAACAAGATTCTTGTAAAGTGTACTCACCGAGTCCTTTATCTTGGTATTTGACTTCAATGGTGGGGATGGATTTACTAGATGAGGGCTCAATTAAATCAGATGGATCTACATAGGATGTGGATGGATGAGCTTCGACATTGATGGGGACATGATTGGGATCTTGATATTTAGCTCAAAAAGTTCAAAAAAACTCAAATGGATTTGGATTAGCAGGGATTGTAACTTCAACTCCATTGTAAGGAAATTTGAGGCATTGATGGTATGTAGATAGAACGGCTTTGATGGCATGTATCCAAGGACGTCCAAGGATAATGTTATATGACAATTCAATGTCTAAGACTTGGCACTTGGTAGTGGTGATAATAGGACCAACTTTGACGAGCAAATAAATAATCCCTTGGGACTCTCAGCATCATCATATGCCTTGATGATTATGCTCTTAGTGGTATCAATATGATCCTTAGAATATCCTAATAATTTAATAAGCTTTAAAGAACATATATTCAGTCTAGCTCCACCATCTACCAATATTCGTTTGACACGATGTTGGTTGATGTAAACTTTGATGTGGAGGGCATCATTATGGGATGGATCAGGCGATGAGAGGTCTTTGTCATAGAATGTCAAGTGATAGGGTGATGCAATACTAGCTATCATGGTTTGAAATTGTGTAGTATCAATATCATTAGGGATTGACGACTCTTGTAGGGCTTTATCAAGGATGGCTTTTTGAGTAGGAGATATGCACAATAGCTCCAAAATGGAAATGTGAGTGGGAATCTTACCAAGATGATCAAGGATATTATAGATAGAAGTTGGGCACACGATAGGTGGTGCTCCTTAAATGGTAACACGACCTCGATGGGTGGTAACAACACAATCGGGGGTTCCTTGGATAGTGATCGAGGATCAACGAGTGGTATCAGAACAACTAGGCTCTTTTCCCCTTATGGTAATGATGGATATGTGAACTTGTTTAATGTGACCAATAGTGGATGATTCATAGGTATATTAGATATTCTTCCCTTTATTAGAGGTACTTTCCTTGTCATGTGATGGGAGTGGATTCTTAAAAGCAACAAGGTCATAATTTGAGGTTTGATTAGGTGTATCAACGCCAATGGCTCCTTGATCAATGAGATCTTGCATCACATGTTTCAATTTCATGCAACTAGATGTGCTATGTCCTTTGACTCTATGAAATTCACCATTCATTGTCCTTGTACCAATTGAGCCTGTATTGTGGTTCCTCATATGGTCGAGCCTCAGGTAGTGTTATCATGCCCGCTTGTAAACATTTCGTCAAGACTGATTCAATGGGTTCTCCCAAAGGAGTGAATTGATGCTTAGAGAGTGGATTTGTTCTCATTTGATCTCATGGGAGAAATGATGTGCTTTTGTTTGCTACTTGAATATGGATGGGAGGTTTCACTGTTTGAATGTTAGTTGCATCGATAATGCCATCATCTACAACATTTTTATTTTTGTTCCAAAAGTGAGATTTATCATTTGAGGATTGTGCATTGTCTTTGGTTTCTTTGAAAATATTGATGACACCTTTAGCAATTAAAGTCTTCTCAATGTTGGTTCCTTTAGATATGAGCTCATCAAAAGTGGTAGCACTTTGCAATTGCAATTGGAATGATAGCTTGGGATGAAGGTTTTGTACAAAGATATCCACTTGTTGCTTCTCGAGGATTTGCCATGAAAGTTTGCTAGCCATGTTTCACCATCATTGAATGAAGGATGAAAAAGTTTCCCCATTGCGTTGTTTATTGTTGACAAGATCATTCATGGTAACCTCATGTTCAACGTTGAAGGCAAAGTGTGAGACAAATTTGCTTGAAAGTTCTTTGAAAGATTTGATACTGGGTGGAAGATGCGAAAACCATTCCAAGATTTGTCCCCCAAGACTTCAAGGGAATAATGACAAAAGATATGTGTCATTGTAGGTGACATCAAGACAAGCAACATAGAATGTTTGAAGATGGTCGGTTGGATCTCCTTTTCCCTTGTATGTGTCAAATTGTGGCATCTCAAAATGTGGAGGGAAAGGTAGCATTTGTAATGATTTATCAAATGGATATGAGCATACATCCTCAAAAGAAAATATTTTCTTTGTTTGTCCCATATGCAAATTGGCCAATTTTTGTTACATGTCCATGAGTCATCGATCATTATTAGATGTAGATGATTGTTGTTGTTGCATAGGAGTGTGGTGACTTGGGTGTAGTATATGATACACTGGAGTGTTGTTGGGGGATATTGTTATGATACATTATGCGATAGGATGTAGGTATTTTGAACTTGATTATCTAATGGTATCAAGGTGTAGGTGTTCGAGGATGGATTGGTACCTTGAGTTTGCATCACATGTGAACCATAAGATGGATTAATGTATGTCATTTGTGGATTAGAGGTTGGCGGGGCTTGAGATATGTTGAATGAATTAATATAAGATATGTAAGAATGAGGATTAGATGGAGCTTGAGATACAATGGGTGGATTAATATAGGACATTTGTTGGGTAGATGGTTGTAGTCCAAGTGAATGAAGTTGATCCATGTATGGCTGTGATCCAAAAGTTTGGTCAACAATCAGCATATTAGGATCAGATGATGCATGCAATGTTTGGACTAGATTCATGGATGCAAATGGTGAGGATGGTTCAACATGCGACATAATTATATTAGTGTGAGGTTCTTGTGTGACATGTGAAGAGGTTGTGTTCATGGAGGAAGATACCATGGGATGGGATACATAAGATGTAGCAACATGTGGCACATTTTGGCTAGACACTTGAGGTGTTTGAGGCACATGCGAAGGAGTTGTGTTTATGGAAGAAAGTGGAGTGGATTGAGAGACATGAGATGGGGTGACTTGCGATGCATTTTGGTTAGACACTTGCAGGGCTTATGACTCATAGAGGTTAACAACATCGGTTGGTGTCAACAAGGGTTCAATGGATGTAGGTGCATGGAATGGAGGAATGGACGGAGTGGTTTGAACATTTTGTGGTGATGGTGTAGATATGGTAGACATGGTGGAAATGGCCTTATGGGTATCCTTTGCAACAACAACAACAACATCGTTGGTTGGTTCATGTTTTTAGATTGTGGATATATCAAAGTTACTTGGCAGCTTGGTTCCCTCTTGAGCTCATTGAGCAAAGATTCATTCACGGTTTGAGTTTATGATTCTATTAGCAAGTCGCATAGCTCTATCATCTTCGAGCTCTAGATCATCCAAATAATCCTCATCGGTAGGTTGATAATAGGGCACATGAGTGGATGAGGAGGGTCTAAAATGAGGTTGTGGTATTTGAGTGGTTGATGAAGGTGCGATAGTGTAACCCTCAGGTACAAACATGTCTTTAGGCATTCTAGTCGTGAATTGTGAAGAATCCTTAAGAGGGGTAGCTTAAAATTGCTGTAAATTAGCTTCCATGGCTGCTTTGTATTGGATTCTTGTGTGAGGCATTGTTTTGGGGATGCTTTGGATGTGGTGTTTTGGACTAGTTTGACAAAGTTGAGACTCCTGGTGGATTTGCTTGGTTGGATTGTTTGATAGGATTGGCTTGATCAAATGTTTGAATTGATTTGGATTGTTGTTTGCTTGGCTTGGTTTGATAGTTTGCTTTGGATAGGTTTGATAAATTGATTATCCCCCAAGAGATAGACTCATGAACTCAAGGGTAGACAAGATTTGATTTGCTAATGTTGAAACGATCAAAAGAACAAGCTAATGATCAAAGCCAAGGGATAATGCTGATCTGTTGGTCGATTGATGGTGTTGCTGGTTGATTTTGAGTCTCAAAAGGATGGAGGGCTCAAGAAGTCCAAAGTGTGATAAGATTCAAGTTGGATATGATGAATATTGGTTGTAGGTGATCGGTATGTTTGTCTGGAAGCTGCTAACAGACTGAGGATTAACTGGTAATGTGATTGACAGACTGGATAGCTAATGATGGGTTATAGTTTACCAAAGGTGATGCTGCTCAGACCAAAGGCAAGTAACGATAGCTCAAATGTGATTGAGGATAATGCAAAGGCGAGTGCCTAAGGCTCAACTGTGATTTTCTATTGCTTAAATGCGACTGAACAAGGCTCAAAGGCGACGACTAATAATTCAAAGGTGATTGTGTTGGGATCACTGGTAATTTCAAGGCAAACTAGAGGCAAGCATCTGTAGTTCAAAGGCAAGTGAATGTTGTTCAAATGCGACTTGTTGTTGTTCAATTGTGATTTTCTGTGACATGGAATTGTTTTTGGCAATGTTTTTGTTTGTTTTGACAAGAAAACATATGATTGAAAATACACAGGCATGCAAAACACTCAGAATCATGTACAACCTAGGCTAGGCAAGGACAATATTTGTTGGATTCCCACTGTAGATAAACTGAGTTGCACTTATTCAGAGAGGATAGCCTAGAAATTTGGTGGCACTGGCTCCCCCTTACACGGCACTCACTTCTCGGGCACACCAAACTTTGAATTCTAAAAGACCCAAAGATCTCAAGAAATTTGCTAGCTCTACTTTGAACTGTGAGAACGTGAGATGGCTTCAGAGGTCCGACCTCTTGCACCAGCAAATAGAAGAATTTTGGCCACTACATAAAGGTTTCTAGTGAATATCCAGGGGACCGACACCTTACAAGCATCCAACAAGCCACTTAAAGCTCTAACTAGCTCTACTAGGAGTTTTAATATACACTAGGTACACCTCCTTTAGAAGCAACACCGTATGGTAAGCGCTTATACCAGTTTGAACTTGGCTTTTGCCTTATCCTAATTTATAAAGCAAAGCGGATGAAAGTACTGCTTGGGGTCACAAATGAGTTCTCCTTGCAGATGTGTCTCAAGAGCAGGCCCTCTCTAAAGACAATAACAATTTCTCTTGCACCCAAGATCCATTTGATAGGCAAGGGGAGAGGATACTTTTGTTAGTAGCTTGGGGTTACAAACATAGACAATAAGCAAACAAGAAAGATAAAACAAACACATAGCAAACAAGGTTCTTTTTAAGCACCAAAACCAAATGTTCCTAAATTAGTGGAAAATATGATGAGTCTTTGACCGATCGATCTTGCAACAAATTTGTCAGTAGCTTTAGATCACCCTATCTTTGACAAATGATAAGATGTTGCACAAGTAAATGTTAGATGCCAAAGAAAAATCAAATTGCAGATGTATAAACCATATGCGAATGACAAAAACCAAAGGTGATTTCCAGCAAATCAAATGCGACGATATCTTTACCAGATGTGATTACTTGCCATTCAAACGTGACTCTACACCATGCAAACGCGACTGAGGATCATGTAAATGTGACTGTCTGCTAACCAAAGGTGCTCAAAACCTGTAAATTCTGCAAAAGCTCAAACTTGGGTTAGGGTAATTGATCAACAAACAATTATGAGAGCTCTGATAACCCCAGAAGATGAATTGCTTGGATTGAATCCTATACTCTATAAAATAACACAAAAGATCTAGCTGATTGATGTAATTAGGTCAAAGACAAATCAAAACCCTAAATACACTAGCTTAGGGATGACATAACACACTTAGGGTTAGCCAATAAACCAACTTGCAACCCAAACTAGACACAAAAAATGAAATGAAAAATCTAAAAAACTGTGCAAGGATAGAAAAATATCAATAAAACCCTAGATAGCTAGAAGCGATTCTCTACCGATCATATGCGATTTTTTGCAAACCAAAGGCAACCACGATTGTGCAAAGGTGATCTGTGAACCAACTGTGGTCAACGACCGTGCGAAGGTGACGATCTGCCATTCAAATGCGATACTCTGCAGATCAAATGCGCTCTGTGTATCTAGACTTCACAACTTTCAAAATGAAAATGTTAATCAAGGACGTGAGTCACACCAGGTGTGCCAGAATGTGTTAGTAGGAAAAATTAGGTTTAGAAGATCAAGCATAGCAAATCAAACCTAATCCTACCACCTTCAAAGAATCCATCTAAATGACACAAAATGAATGCAAATCAAAAGCAAAGCCACCTAGATTGCTTGATTCCTTGGTTGGAATTGTGGATTGCTTCTCAATAGCTAACAACCATAGTTGCCATAGCTGCAATGATGATGGATGATAAGCTCAAAGTGCTCAATGTGCATAAGATGATAATCTGGACGCTTCAAGATTGCGTGTGATTGAATGAAATGAGATGAGAAAGTGTATATATAGCTCTCTATTAAGATTGATCAACAATGGAGATTAGGTGGCTATGTGAATGGTTGGGATTGAACAAGAAGCATGGATGAATGTGTATAAGACATGTGTCCATAGGGCTAACTTTTATTAAATGGTTGTAGTTGGTTTGTTGGTAGTACTAAGATTGCGTTTCTTAAAATAAGATGCTTTTTCTATTTTAAGGATTGGATGATGTGGATGATTGATTTTAGAACCAATTAAATCATTTTTGTATTTGATTTAGGATAAGACCCATCTTGTACACATAGAAGAAAGTGATAGGAGAGGGAAAATGATAAGACAAAAATAAATTAAACAAATAAATTCATTTAATTTATTTTTAAATGATAGAAGAAAAAGCTAAATTTAGAAGATTGGAGAATAAACATAAATTAAATAAATAAATTTATTTACATGATGAGAAGATAAATAAATAAAATATTGATTTTATTTATTTATAAGAGGAATAATGAGAAAATTAAATAATTAGAGATTATTTAATTATAAATAGGAAATAGAAGAATATAGATGAAATTGGATGGAATTAATTAAATAAATATAATTTATTTAATTAATTATGAAAGAGGGTGGTTTAGAAGAAAATAGATGATTAACCCAAGTGTGCTAGACAAAATAGACATATGCAAGATGAATGATGCGAAAAAATTGACAAATGATGTGAAGGGTCAATTTTGGGTGTCTACACTAGCTTGCATCATAACGTATTGTTATTGTCTATGATTGTGTTGTAGCACGCTATGGAATAATTACTACCTACATTCAATCATAACCTTATGTAAATATCTCAAGACTGCAAATATGTGTTGATAAGATATTAATATGTGAGTCCCGTATAAAGGACTACATTAAATGTGGTTTAGAGGAAACCCATCTCTACAAGATACTTTTTTTGATATGGCTTTCAAAGAATAGCTTGGAAACAAAAACCCTTGTTATTATGTTGCAAAGCCCAAACGATTATTAACCGAGATTGGATAAAGAGTTGATTTATCAACTAAGTGTGTATTATTTGAATATTTCTTTTACTTATAACGGTAATGTTTTGGAAAAGGGATGTTGGGTGAAATAACCTCTTGAACATCTAGACTTTAAGTCTATTATATATATAGTTCATTATTGATGTTATCAAATAAAATGGAAAGATGTTATATCCATTGTTGATTCGTCAAGAACTCTGTTATAAGATGGTCATAGAACTATAGACCAAAAAAGGTCTTAATCACTGAAACCATCAATCTTTGAATTCTTTTAAGACTGAAGAGAGGGAATAGAGTGATGCAGAGTCACAAGTTCCTTGTTGCATAGGCAACATGAAAAATATTGAATGCACTCCTAGGTTAGGAGTCAAAAGTCCAAGTTAGATGGACTAATGGGGATTTGAACCTATTCATACTATGACCTAGAGGGGTCAAACTATGAACACTGTAGGATGAGACTTCTAAGTTGAGTCGAGGTGTGTGAACATTCGACTACGCTCATTGTGAAACATTATGTATATAAATCTCTGGCTAAAGTAATGCATTCGTCTCTGCATGCATTAGTCGATTCACTGTGCTCTAGATGGCATAATGTTTCTAGTAGTGTCATGCATAGTTAGAGTGGATCTATAGTTGTATGACCATGAAGTATTATGAAGGACACAACACTAGACACTCAGATGGTAAACCTAACGGTTCCTTATATCTATACCCTCCGTGAAGGGTAGGGCCACTTCTAGGAAGGAAGTTGTGTGGGGGACCGCCGGTCTGTGGTTGGAGGAAAAGCACTCGGGTGATGCTCTCCTTCCCAAGAAGAAGACATGCTGAGGCTTATGAAGACAGATGTCAAAGTTCCAGATACAGTGCTTACCTTTATATAACTTATTAGTCAAACTTATATGTAACTTATCATTGATGTTATGAGCAAAACATTGTAAATGTAGAGTGAAAGCAAATCACTATTATGATATCTTGAAAATCTTGTAAATCTCTATTTTGAAATGTATAGAAAAGATATGCATATTGATTTGATTTATTTGATATTGATTATTACTTGATTAATTATGATTATGTTAATCATGACTTTAGACTTAATGGTAATTAAGTTGGTTAATTTTGGGTTAACAAGAGATGACTTGTTGCATTGGGATGTTCTCTATCATATAATCTACAAGGGAAAATGGTGAACACTACGATAGAGTATACAAAATCCTACATGGCACTAGCAACAACTTAATTAATACTGCCTTTTAATCAATTTTCAAGTCCAAAGATACATACTTGAGGGTTGTGTATGGCCTCGGAAATGAATGCAAATGCAGTGGCTTTTATCCACATAGAGACAATGGTTTATTGCACACAACTATTTCTAGTTATAGGAGTATCCAAAAATAGACATTGAAAAGGTTGTAAATGTCATGTTCCTCACAACAATCTACACTTCCACTATTTGAGGAAAATGATTAGTATTTCCTAACCTATTTTGATACCATGTTAGAAATTAGGATCTTAGGATACTAATAATTACAAATAAAATATTAAATAAATAAAATGAGAATTATAGAACCATAAATTTAACACACTACACAACATATACATGGAAAAACTCATAAAGCATCGTTTTATTATAAAACACTTACAAACTTGTCTACAAATTATAGACAAAACTTAAGAATACACTTCTCCTTACTTCGACATAGCCAATAATACCTCACGTGCACAGTGATAGAATTCACTATAAATCTCAAAATTCTTCTTACCTCTCAATGAAAGAGAAACTCCTTAAATATAGGAGAAGGGGTGGAAAAATGCCTAAAGGGATATTAGTCACACCTATTCAAAACAACCATTTGTAAATAATTATTAATTATTAAATGGTATATGCTTTATAAAATATATAATAAAACATAAGGTTTTATAACCTTATATTAAAACAATATATAAATGTTATAAGTGTATGAACCCTAACAAAATTATGTTCTAACAAAAAGTTCCCTTAATAAAGAGAGAAAAATAGAAGGCCTAAGAGGCCCTACTCGATGGAAGAGTATCCTATACTCCTAGAAAAACTTGTAGATGAAGAAACTTTCTTGTGAAAGATTTGGTGAAAATGTCTACTATCTGCTTTGAAGTAGGACAACATTGCAAGTCAATGACTTGCTCCTAGATGAGCTTCCTAATACAGTGCATATGTATTTGCATGTGTCTAGTCTTCTAATAATGTATCAAGTTCTTTGATATCTCAATAACACTCTAATTGTCAAAAAATATGACCGCAGGCCTCTAAAAAGATACAGCAAACTCAATAAGGATATTCTAAAGCTAAATACCCTCAATGGTAGCATTTACAACCCCTCGATACTTAGCCTTTGTGGTTAACAAAGCAATATCTTGTTGCTTCTTACTTTACCAATAGATGGGGCTTGGACCAAGATGAAAATAATAGCTAGAAGTAGAATTGAGATCATCAAGAAACTACCCAATTTGGATCTATGTATCCAACCAATTATAAAGTAGTAACTACAAAATAATGAATCCCGAATTTATGAGTGTTGTGAATATAGTGAAGTATGTGTTTGGTAGATTTCCAATGAAGCTCATGTGGTTCCTATATGAAGCATAAAATTATTTCAATTGCATAAGAGACGTCTAGACATGTATGGGTCAAATAAATAAGGTTGTTGACAAGTTGATTATGCAAAGTGGCATCAACAAGTGGAGTGGAACACTATGCCTCAAGTTTGACTCTAGATAGAAAAGGAGTCAATGTAGATGTACAATTAATCATGTGAAATTGAGCAAGCGGATCAAGACAATACTTAGGTTGTGCAAGAGTAATCTTGAAAGAAGATTATATGATCTTAATCTTGAGAAAATAGTGAAGTAACTCTAGGTCTCTCTTAGCAAATTTATCACGTAGAGTAGATTTGACTTTGCTAATAATGGGTGAGGAACTCTCTGTAATGATCATCATCAAAATAGAAAAACAAAAGGAGTGGTGCATCATCTTGCCTCAAAATATAGACATTCAGATTTGAGTGACATTTTGAAAAGCTAATTTAGAGAAGAAATGAGTCCATTATGGCATACTAAGCCCTTAGAGTTTGTTTGAGGCCATATATAGGATTCCTAAATCTACAAACCAATGAAGAATCTCGAAGGAACCCTTATGGCTACTCCATGTATATCTCCTCTTGAAGATCATGATGAAGACTCTTCACATCCATCTGATGTACAACTCAACCATGAGTCACAACAATAGTGAGAGTTAAACGGATAGAGTTCATCTTTGTAATCGAGGCAAAAGTCTTAGTGTAGTTGATTCCAAACATCTATGAGAAACCTTTGGCTACAAGTCATGCTTTGAACTTATTAATAGTTCCATCTATAACAAATTTTGTTTGATAGATCCACTTGCATCAAATAAGTTTCCTTACCTTAGGAAGGGGGAATAGGTCCCATGTATGATTCCTTAATCAGGAATTGTATTCTTCATCCATTGCTAAATTCTACTTAGAAATACTTGATGCTTTTCATTTGAATGATCATGGATAAAAAGCGAAGGCAATATAGACATCAAGAAGGTCTTGATGCCATGATCAATTTTTTTGAGAACTTTAGTAGGATCCCCAATGAAAGTACCTATTGCCTAAAGAGTTTGATGAGCCCAACGAGGAACTAAAGTAAAAGGGGATGGATCCTCTAAATGTTGACTTACAGATGAAGGAGGGGGAGCTTGATAATTAACTCTTTGAGTTGGTGAAGTTGGAGTAGCTTCCTTTTAATCACTATCATTAGAATCCTTCATGAAGGAAGATGGAGAGGTATTGGAGGCCAAGCTTGGAGATATTTCCTTGACTTGTACACTCCTCTCTATAAAAAGCTCATGTGTCTTAGGATGTAGTAGTTGATACCCCTTGACACCATTAAGATATCCAATGAAGTTGTAAGGCCAACTTTGAGGTTTCAAAGCCTTGTGTTTCTCTGAAGGAATATGTTCCCATACAGGGGAACCAAAAACACTGAAATGTCACACTATGGGCTATTGAATGTGTCAAGCTTCAAAAGGGATGGTTCTTTTCAAGGATTTATGAGGGATATAGTTCTAAATATAAGTAATATAGTTGATGGCTTTAGCCCAAAACTATGGTGTGATAGATTGTGAGTGAATCATGCATCTTATTATCTCTTTCAGGGTCCAACTCTTCCACTTTGTAACTCCATTTTGTTGTGGACTATATGGAACCGAATGGTAAATTTCTATGCCCTCAAGAGAACATAATTGCTCAAATATTTGGTTCACATACTCTTTACCATTGTCCATGCAGAGAATCTTAATGTAGTTTCCTAATTGATTTTTTAGCAAAGGCCTTCAAAGACTTCACTCTTTTGATGAAGAAAATAGACCTAAGTGAAGTGAGAAAAATCATCAATGAAAGTGAGTACATAATGAGCTTTGTTGAAAGATAATGATGGGACGGATCTATTAAGTTTATATGAATCAGTTCTAAGACTTAGGAAGCTTGCCAAGCCTTCACTTTATTGAATTTCTCCATAGGATGCTTACACATGGCACATCTTGGGCATTACCCATACGAGAAACTAATACGAGGGAGTCTTGTGACCATATCCTATTGTAGAAAATGGTAGTTGAGATGGACAAACCACTCATACCATAACTTACTCATAGTGTCAAAGTAAGTAATGTAGTGGATGGGGAATTAGGTACAAATTCTGAGAAGGCATATAAATGAGTTTAATGATTAGCCTTCCCAACTACTATAGGTGTGTCATCCTCTAGTTTGTAGATCGTAACTGATTATGGAGTGAACTCAACTTTCTTAAATCCCCTCCTAATGTGGGTGATTTGGTAGACTAAAAGAAGGTTAGGAAATAAATTAGGTACATAAAATACATTATGGAAAACACCATCCCCTATTTCAACTAAACATTTCCCAATAAAATCTACTATTGTAGCATTGCTAGTGAGAACATAAGGTATAAAACATGGCCCCAATGTTGATAAATTATCTCTATCAGACCCATGTGGTTTGAGTACCTAGTTTCAAGTATCCATGCTTTGGAGAATTTGATCACTACAATAAAAACCTTTCATTTCCCTTTATCGAATTTTGAAGAAAAAGATGACGAACATGGTGAGATAGATGATGATAAATTAATTTGATTTTTTTGTAGAATATTCTTCAACTCATCTATCTACTTTATATGACACTAATGTTTGTCATGACCAACCTTTTTATAATATACACAAGTGGGCCTTTCTTTCTTCTGTGAATCTCCCTTAGAGGATTTTGTATCTACCTTAAAAGTAGATGTAGATGGTGTGTTGTCTTTCTATGGCTTCTTTGTTTTCTTTTGTGACCTTTTCTTTGTATTACTAGAACCCTTGTGTCCATTAAATTGACTTTTCCACAAGTGCATTTGACTTGGATCTTTTCACGAGACCCATTTAAATAAGATTTTCTTTCTCTTAAATGAGAAGTTTAGAAAATGAAATAAATGAGGACATTTTCCATGTAGCACCTCTGGAGTAAGTTAATGAGTGTGGAAACTAGAAATAAAGATGGAATATTTAGGACCTAATTTAGACACCATTTTTAAACTAGTGATTATCCTTTTTATCTATGCCACATTCTTTGAGTTGTGTTGTGAACTAATTAACTTTAGTGATTTAGTATTGTACATTATCAAAATCATTTGGAAAAGATTCATTAATTCATTATTGATTTGGTAACCCCTAATTTTGTTGATTTGAGAATATAACTTTTTAAAGTGTATCCCATGCCTCTTTAGGTGTTTTAAATTTTTTGACATGAAAGAGAAGATCAAAAGAAACAAATGCACAAATGTCACCAAGAGCTTCTTCATGTCTTCTAGTCCAATCCCTCTTTTCCTTAGCATCAATGAGTTTAGATTCTATTTCTAATACATGCTTAGTATAGTTCTTACACCTCAAGTAATTATAGATTAATTGTTTCTAGGTAGTGTAGTTGTAAGGAGTAAGAAGCATAATATCTAGTTTACCCATAATAAAAAGAAGGAAAGACACAAACTTTGTAGAAAGAGGAAAGAAGAGTCACAACCACGAGAATAGAACACCCCCTTGAATTACTTAATAAGAAGACCCCCAAGAAAAAATAAATATTTGACACTTTATTTTAGTGCAATTACAATATGAAATCTAATGTCACAAAAAAATGGATATGTAAGGAAAAAAATTATGCTTGATTCTGTGATAATAAATGCAACAAGGAGTTCCAAAATTACAACTATTTTTATGTAATGAAATAACTTGCCCAAGAGAAGAATATAATAGGTAATATACTTCAAATACATGATAATACTTGATAATAATAAGCCACTTTGAGGGGGTAAACCCAAAGTCTCCAATAAGAACACAATTCACAATACGATGATTGTAAACTAACCACTAGCTCTTATATACCATACTTATGCCTTGGATGCCACCCAGGTTGACTTAACTACATACATAAGACTATATAAAAGATAATATAATTAATTAAGGGTTATGCTAGCCACAAGTTGGATACACATACCCAATACAATCAATAGGTTTAGGGTGTAGCATGCCCTCCCTCTTCAGAGAAGCATTGTCCTTAACGTTGATCAATTATGGATGCTTTTGTACAAAATCTTCATTTTCCCATGTAGCATCTTTAACTGGAGAATTCTTCCATTTGATCAAATATTATATGATCACCCTTGTAAGGACCATAATACTTGTGTAAAATTTTGTCCTCTTATTTTTTAGTGACATTTGCTTATATGGCTGTAATCACACAAAGACCCAATCTCCTACTTCAAAATTCCTTTAACTATGGTGTTGATTTGCTTGTTGCTTCATTCTATTATGTGTCATTACCAAGTTCTTCTTGATACTAGCAAGTACCTCTTATTGATGTTGGATGTGTTCTTCAACTATTTAGACCTTTGGGTGTGCTTGCAATGAAGAGGTGATTGATGGCACTAGATGGTTGGTACCCATATAGTGGCAAAGATGGTGACATGACAAGAAATGGTTGGTTGGTATCTCTTGATTCCTAATTTGGCTCCTTTTCAAACTCTAATATTTATTCTTCATCGCCTTCTTCCTCACTCGACCCTTCAATGTAGAACAATTTCTTTTCAACACATTTATGTCCTCTACTATATTTGCCATCATAGTTAAAACATAACCCTTTCCCCTCTTTTTCTTCAATTTGTTGAGGAGTCAATCTAGTGGGTTGAGTTAATGATTGTGTTGAAAAACTCTTCTCTCTTATGCTATTGAACTCCTACTTCTAGGAGCTAAAAACTTCTCTTGTACCCTGTGTGCTAGGACAAAAGAATTAGATATAGAAATAGGACTAAACATGCATACCTCATGTTGGATGCAATACTTGAGCCCACCAAGAAACAAATCATTCAAGTTCTCCTTTGTAATTGTCTCTACTTGCAAGGATAGGTTCTTAGATATAGAAGTATGACTAAACATGCATACCTCATGTTGGATGCAATGCTTGAGCCCATCAAAAAACACATCATTCAAGTTCTCCTTTGTAATTGTCTCTACTTGCAAGGATAGATTCTTAGATATAGAAGTATGACTAAATATGCATACCTCATGTTGGATGCAATACTTGAGCCGACCAAGAAACATATCATTCAAGTTCTCCTTTGTAATTGTCTCTACTTGCAAGGATAGGTTATAGAATCGTTGAATATAATCCTTCACTGATCACATTTTGATGAGTTGAAGTGTAAGTATTTGCTTCCTTGTGCATATCAAAATGGCCAAAACATACAAAGAATAATTACTCTAACCATATCAAAATATAAATATATACTATTTAATGATAGGCCTATAAATATTTGTGTCTATGGACAGTTTGATAACACCTTTCGTAGTTTTACTAGTAATAATAAAGATGCCATATTCAATGTAATCCAAAAGGGGGCACTCGAAGCTCCGTGAGCTGATTATTCTTTGAACTAAAGAAGAACTGAAAGGAGAAGCAAATCTGATTGGGTTGACTGTCTCATAAACTATTTTTAGTAGCCTCCTCGACGTTAAAAGTTATTCTATTCTATTCCGAGTGTCTCCATAAAAATAAAAATTAATTTATTTAATACCATAAATGAAATGACAGTATTGACTTGGTCTGTGAGCTGCAGGGAAAGTGCAACGGACATCTATAAAAGGATTAAATGCGGGAAGAGGCAGATGAATTCAAGGACGGAAGGAGTAAAGAAGAGGCAGACAGGATGCACGATTTTTGCTTTACATTCCCTTATGGGGCGCTGGTTGCGATTGGAGGAGTGGTGGGATTCATGAAAAAGGGAAGCACAACCTCCTTGGCTGGAGGCCTTGGAGCAGGCTTTCTCCTCCTCCTCGCTGCCCAGATGAGTCTCACCGCCTTTCACCAGCGCCGCAATTCCTATCTTGCACTCTTTATCCAGACAGGTCTCATTCTTTCTCTCCTCGACTCTTCCGTTTTTACTTCAGATCATTTATTGTTTATATTCAATCAATTCACATACGGTTCGGTTTGATCTACCAATAGTGCATCACAATTGAATTGAAACGGTCGAGGGATCAGATCGCACGGATTGGTCACTTATATGCATAAAATTTACATAAATCCTAATGCCCTGACTTGACTTCTGTTAACTCGTGTTGTCCATTTCGCAAGCTTTTTTGCTAGTCCATTTGGTAATGAAATTGAAATTTCTCTGCTAGGATTATGAATTACAACTGAAAATGGTCATTTCTTTCTATTGCTTTAATGTGATATTTTATAACGTCATTTTACGTTTGCATACCTAAGTTGGACATCATTGAGAGGGAGATCTTTATGATTTTCGAAATTCCTCTTGGGTTTCGTTGTTAGTTCTAAGGAGTATTTATCCCGTCAAATTAACCCTGGACTTGCACCTGGCCTAGTACGGCATACTCAGCACGTTGGAGGGGTAGTTCACTCAATTTTATTTTTGTTGGAGGATAACTATTATACTTTTTAGGATCCGAGGAATTGTGTGTAGGAATCGTTTACCTCTTTTGGTTTAATGCTATGGATCAATAGATATCCATTACCTCAAATTCACCTGATAATTTACCCAATTTCAATATTGTGTCATGTCTTGTGTGGATTTAAACCTAAGTCTCCACTTTCAAACCCCTATTCTTTTGATCACTTGAGCTCATTCCATATTTAAACCTAAGTCTCCACTTTCAAACCCCTATTCTTTTGATCATTTGAGCTCATTCCATTCTAGGATGGCATCATAAATACTAGATCATCTTCTCATCGTGGTTGCTAGTCATAATTTCTGTAGAATAAGTGATGCCTATGAGTTGAGGTTAATCTTTTAAAATTGCAGAAAGTTATATATTTTGGAACAGATGATTGACATTGGTTTTCATGGCTTTTGTAAGGGCATTTAGAAAGATGAAGCGATTGATAAGAAAGCATCTTGTTTTATTTTTCTGTTTTAGTTTGCCTGTCTTTTGTTTTGGTTTGGATTTCTCCAATCCCTTTAATTTTATCTTTGTGCAGTTCCACAGAATTATATTTTTTAACAGTGCTTTAAATTTTCTTAATCTACTGGCATATATGTTTGATGGACTTATGGTAATGTCAGTTTGTTGAGATTCAGTGAGTGCTTGTGGATTCAAGTCCAAGTCAGGCTTGTCAAGTCTACTCTGCATCCTAGACTTGCAGACTCAGTGAGTCTGACAGCCGAGACTTGTGAGTCTGACAACCGAGACTCTCGAGACTGCCAAAACCTGCAAATTTTGGCAAATTCAGAAGTCTTAGCTGTCGGACTCGGCTGAGTCTGTGAAAAAAATAGAAAATCAACTTGAAATTTACAATAAAAATCATTAAAAGCATTTTTCATATATCATATATTTTTTATTGCTGAGTTCTGCCAAGTTTGTCCACCGAGTCTGAGTCTGAGTCTGAGTCACAAAATAGCTTACTGAGTTTTTGCTGAGTCTGAGTCTCAACACAATGGATAACATCCAATGAGGCCAGGGGATGCCTGGGGTTGTGCAGATCTAGTATTAGTAATGATAGAGGGGGCCAATTTTGCTTGAATTGCCTAGGACTCAGTATTGAGTGACACTTTGGCATATAACATTAATCATTCCTCATGATCCAACTTAATCAGTGCTGTTTGCTCATGTACAACTGTTTATGTAGGATATTCTCCCACAAAGGGAGTATTTTCTCCTTAATCCTTGCTTGTTAAATGGTTGCTAGTGCATTTATGCAGCTAGTTAATCTATTGATCGCTTAGAATATAAGAAGATATTGCAGTTAAAATGATGTTCTGGTATATGATACTTTTTGCTCCACTACGGTGTTTTCAAAGTTTTCATGAGAAACAGCATTCAATATTTTCAGGGAATATTTGTTAAAAAGGTTGAATTCTTTCCCATTGCCATTTGGTAAGATTTTTCCCAATAAATTCTTAAGTGGGCAGTGCAAAATCTCAGACCCTGCTCTCCAGCGGTTGCATAAATTCTAGTCACAAACATCCCTGCTCGTGTTTTATTGGGGTGGATTCCATTTTCTCCTACAGCCCCCATTGTGTGCTTCTGGGATCATCATGTGCAAGTTTAAAGTTTTCATCATTTCAAATCCCCTCCCTGATGTATCTTTAGGGGAGGAATTCTTGAGAGACCTTTTGGTGCTTAATGGTATCACCTGTAGAGACCCATCAAAGTATGGGTTATATTCTTGTAAGCATTGTGAGATGCTCAAACCTGACCACCTCATTAGTCCTAGTTACCACTTTGTTATCCATCAGCTGAGTGAATCCACAATTACATTTGCTTTGCCTACTTTGTTTGATGGGGATTGTGTACCTTGTTGGGGATTGGCAAAGACATTGAAGCTGGATGTTGTGTATATAGAAGAAATTCCTTAGGCATCAAATTATTCCTCCAACAACGTATGCTTGTGTAATTGCATATGTCTACTGATCATATCTGCAGCATTTTGTCTCTGCTTTAGTAAAAAATTATTTGTGGTGTGTAATGGGTCCTTGATGAACCACTGGTCCAGTAGCCAAATCTGATGCATCATATTTTAATTTACTCCTCAAAAACCTTTTAAAAATCAAGAAGAGCTACAGGTGGAGTTTCTATGACATTTTTTGAGAGTTCAGAAATTTTCATCTGTCACCTTTGTCCTCAAAAAGTTCTCTTTTTAAAAATTTCATTAAAGATATCACAAGGGCCACTATCTTACTAAAATTTTGTCTGGAAGTCCAATACTAATTTTACTAATTTATGATAATGCAGAGGCTCAGTTGTGCTGTTTAGAGTTGACCTTTCATAATTGCCTTTATTTTACCCCATTCAATTCCAAAGCATCCATAAATAACGTCCAAAGTTATACTAACTCGTATGTTTCACTAAAATCTCATAATTTTTTTTTTTTAGCAATTTATCAAACAAGGTTTGTAACTGCATGAAATGTTCTTCTGGAGTTTTATTTGTAAGAATGATTCTATCCAAGTAAACAAGAAACTTGCTAATAAGTGGATGCATTGCTTCATTCACGAGTCATGAAAGTTTTGGGTCTAATAACAAGACCAATTGGCATCTCCATCCATTCATATAGGACATACATGGTATAGAAGCTTGTCTTCCATTCATCTCCTTCATGCTAGAACAAATAATATTGTCCGTAGATGATCTACTTAACCCTTTCCAAGATTACTGAGACAAGATCGACAACTACTCTATTCCATTATGTAATGTCCCTACTACAAATATATTGATTTATTTTTATTGCTAGTTACCATCAAACTACAATAACTCAACATTCACAGTTACAGCACTTGAACAAAATAATTGAAGTATAATAGTCTCAGTTTATTGATTCATGAACGATGCTGGTTCTCATTATAATGAGGAAATAAAAAATCAGTCTCAGAATTAGGATTCGGTACAGCAGACCTGGAGTATTTGTGATTGGTCACCAACATGTAAATAGGTATGCAATTGCAGTATGATTCAGTCTGGAATAAATATGATTTGGTCCCACAGATTCCAGACCTCCTTCACCCCTGTATTGTAGTCGCCTTCCTTCAGATGTTACAAACTTGCAAAGATGATACTGCTGATGTAGTTTGCTCTTATACAGTCACTCCAACTGGTGTAGTGTGGCAGCAGGGAAGTAATTGGCCTGAATCGTGGGATATTCCTGCTCGCCCGGCTGTGACTTGTGATTTCCCCGTTATCTCCTTAAGATGAAAGCACTCGCCTCTACTGGCCCCAATTGTGGAAGTATGGACAGCGCTCCCAAATACTTTGAATTTCCCTGCTGTAGGTGCTATATACTATGACCCAAGCGAGTGACAAAATAATTGGCGGGCTGTTCCAGCTCAATTTGTGGCGACTGGATGTTGTAGGGTGGCGGAATGTAATACTGAGTGGTTTGCATGGTGTATCTGCTACAACCCTAATCCTATAGTGTGTATATGGTTATGAGTAGTCGGTTTGTGGCTACCTTAAATCTTGTTTAAGTTATGTAATCATTAATATAGTCTTATATAGATAGTTAGGTCAGCTTGGGTGGTATCTGTTCCAGTTTTGCTTTGATTTTGCAGTTTCTTGCTTGAATCCATGAAGCTAGGGAAGAATTCCCAAGCGCTTAGCTCACCGGGAACATGAAGACTGCTTGAAGTGGTGAAGTAAAAGATTGATTTTCCTGAGGATAATTGAAACCCTAACTATCATTCCTCGATCAAATCTGGCCAATCCATGGTAGAAGTCCATCATTCCATAGGAAAATGTCTAAGTCCCTCACTCTGAGCATAAGAATCCGTGATGAATAGGCTATCCTTCTCCAAAATCCAGGAATCTTGTTCCAAGAGTCCAATCCTGAATCCAGGAATCCATGACTCCAATCCAAGAGTCCAATCCTATCTAGGAATCCTGTTCCAAAGTTCCTATCCAGGAATCCTATTCCAAACTTCCTGTCCAGAATCTCGTTCCAAGGTCTATCTGAATTCCTGTTCCGAAGTTCCAATCCAAGGTCTTGAATGCGACAAAGCTTGTCATTCCATGTCAAAGCTCATCATTCCATTGGAAAATCTTGAATTCTTGACCCGGAAACATTGAAAATTCCAAAACACAACTCTAGGAAATCCTTAGCAAAATTTGAAAAATCCTTGTTGAAACCACAAAATCTTGACTCTAGAATAGAAGTTCTCGAATAAAACCCCATCAGAAGCTGAGTCCAAATCCATGGAAACAGGGGATGTATGCCTTAGGAAAAATCCAAGACAAGCTTGGACAAGGAATTCCAACTCAGGAAAATTCCATGACTGGACTGTAGGTGTCCCTTGGACAAGGAATTCCAACTCAGGAAAATTCCATGACTGAGGTGCAGGCGACCCTTGGACAATGAATTCCAGACAAGGAAAATTCCATGACTGAAGTGCAGGCGAGCCTTGGACAAGGAATTCCAGACAAGGAAAATTCCATGACTGAAGTGCAGGCGACCCTTGGACAAGGAATTCCAAACAAGGAAAATTCAATGACTGAGGTTTAGGTGCGCCTTGGATAAGGAATTCCGAAGTAAGGAGAAGTTCGTGCTAAGGATAAGGAATTCCCATCCAGGACTTGAGTAAATCCACGCACTAATGAAATATGCACCTAAGGAAAGGAAAAGATTTCCAAGGAATAAAAAATCCATGACTTCCTAAAATCCCCGACCAATGCAAATCCACGCTCCAAGCATGGAATCTGTAACACACGAAAATCCGCGACTTAGAGCTACTCGTGTCGTGGATACGGAAAATTCCGTGTCAAGTGAAAATCCTTGACTTAGAGAAATCCGTGCCTTGGATAAAGACAAAATCTTGAGGCGGTGGCCGACTCACTAAACCATCGTTTGGAAAATAAAAAAACATTTGATCCTTCTCCAAGTCATGCCAAGAAAAAAATCCAAGACTCCATAGAATTGCGCCCTTCCACAAGGAAAAATCGTTCCAAGGGAAGAAATCCAAGACTCCATGCAAAATGCGCTCTTGGACAAGGAAGAATTCCAAACACGCCAAAATTCGCGACTTAGCTAAATCTGTGCCCATCACATGGAAAAATCCACGACTAGGTGGAAAATGTGCTCTGGAATGAGGAACCCTTAACCCAACAAAATCCCCGACCTTCCTCAATCTGCACTCTTGGAAAGGACAAAAATCCAAATTTCTCTCTTTGTCGGTGGCCGACTCAAAAGGCACCGTTTGGGGTTTAAATGTAAGTTCAAGTCAGCCAAATTCAAAATAGGACAAGCTTGAAACGCTTTAAAATTTCTTTTTCCTTGGTCAGATCTAAGTCGGCCAAAGTCAGTTCCAAGTTGGCCTTAGGGAAACAGGTCTGAAAATCTTTAAATTTTTCTTCCCTTAAACAGGTCGGCCCCTTTTGAGGAGGAAAACTCATTGCATATATAAAGGGGCGCTCACCTCACATTTCCAAACAATTTCAAACACAATTACAAAGCAGAATTCACCAAAAAGCAGACCTCTTCATTTGAGGGCAGACTTCATCAAAGGAAGGCAGATTTTATCAAATTCCAGAGGCAGATTTCCTCATTTATTTTCTTTCTCTGAAGGCGAACTAGGGCTGAGTGAACTCCATTCAAGAACAGATTTCTGTAGAACAGCAGAAAACCCATTAGGAAAAAGCAGAATTTCATGCAAAAGGGATCAGAAATTCATTAAATCAGAACAAAGTCCTATCAGATTGAAACATAATTCTTCATAAAAAGGCCGAATTTTCCATTGAAAAAGCAAATTTCTTAAGGAAAGAGTGAATTTCTCACAAGAGGAATGAAGGAAATCCTTTATTTACTCAAGAATTTGGGAAAGAAAATTGATCAAAATTGTGTATTCTTCTTGAATCATGCAAGGTTATTCATGTTTTATGTTATTGCGTTGAAGGATTCTATCCACCTTTGCTATTCAAGATTTTTCTTTATTTGCAGGGATTTTGGACAAGGATAAGCTTCCATGGAGACAAAGCTCAAGGATGATCAAGGACTATCTCAAGCATCATGGAGTTCCAATACTGAAGAAGAGGACAACTTCCAAATGACAGGGAGACTTCACAAAAAATTTCAGAAGAAGATGAGGGAACTTTTCAAAGACATCTCAAGGACACAAGGAGGACTAGCATCAAGTTCCTCAACGGAGAAGATACACTTCAAGTTCCACATCAAGGACTTCAGTTCCGGATAAGAGGATCAATCCTCGGAAATCTAAGAATGAGAGTACAGTGCACCATTCATTAGGAGGATCAAGATCGGCATCGCCGAGAACAAGAATCCACACCGAGCACAAGCATCCATGCCAATGCAAAGAGTTCCAAAGGCTGGAGAAGGGGATTATCTTGTGTCAAGGAGACTTCACCTATCCATAACAGGATACACTTCAAGTTCCACATCAAGGATTCCAGTTCCGGACGGGAAAATCAATCCAAGAAATCAAGGACAAAATTCCAAGTCCAAAGTTCACTCAAAGGATAAGACAAGGTGGTGCCCTAGGATAGGTGTCAACTTTTCATTTGCCAAGAGTGGTGGTAGTCTCACCTACCTCCATTTTAGGGTTTCTTTGACCTAATTTTGGGCGTGGATTCCAAGGAAATCAGATCTTGCCCTCTATTGTACTCTTGGATGCCTATATAAAGGTCTGAATGCCTCATTTCAAGTATTCGAATTCCATTCTTCTTCTTTTTCACTAGACACTAGAGTAGGAGGATAGTTAGCTGTTCATTTCTGTTGCACTCCATGTCTGGAGCAAGGAACTTTGAAGAATCAACAAGATTGTTGTAAGACATTCCCAAATCAATATATGAACATTGAAGATTGGTGTTCTTGATATTCTTTGGATTGTGGCATGGTTTTCTGACTTCTTTGAAGCAAATCATAAGCTCCAAGATCTAAATTGTTGCATTTCTATTTTCTTTCAGTATTCAGTAGTTAGAATGATGGAAAACATTGCTGTTGGTACATGATTGAAACTTCTAGTTCATTCCATTTGTGGTTTGTGGCTTGCAAATCACAGTGTATGGTTGGCCTGAACTCATTTCAAGCTTAACTTCGGTTGTTTCTACATATCTCATTTCCATGTCTATGTTTGAGCAGTCTGAAAATCATCACTAGCACCCCAGAAGATTGCACTATCTTTGCATAGTTGTTGCCTCATGACGAAGCAGAGCATGGTTTTTAGTTTTCGTGAATCAGCAGTAGTCTTTTGCATCAGTTAGATTCCTGAACCCTTATCTTTCTTTTGCATTTTGTTTTTAGATCTTCATTAGGATTAGTTTTCGAGAGTTCCTTTCATTCACAAATCCAAGGAGTAAGGAGTGAATTCCATGGCCATGAAGGAGTAATTTCACGTAAGTCCCTTTGTGATTACCTGCAAGATCACATCATTTCACTGAGTCTATCCCTGTGCACGTCAAGACTTGACATTCAAGGAACCTTGGAGCAGTCTCACTCGATCACGAAGTTTAGCGTTTGAGAGGCTTTGTTCAAGAGAGGATAGAGCACTTAGTGTTTATTCTAAATGTTGCTGCTGTCATAAAAAACACATCAACAGTATCCATGGCATAAGTATGATATATACAGGAGGTAAAGGTTAGTTATTATCATCATATTGAGTATTGTGTTTTTATTGAAGAGTATTGGAGGTATCCCCCTCGAAGTGGATTAGGAGGTTGCCCCCTCGAAGTGGCATATTATTATCAAGTATTTGCAGCATATTTCATATTATATTCATATATTGTGCAAGTTGTTTCATTACAAGTGGTATCAGAGCATGATCTTAACACCGTGAAGGCAAGAAATAAGGTGATTTTTTTTTTAATATAATAGGAAATATGCTGTAAATACTTGGTAATAATATGTCACTTTGAGGGGGATACCTCCAATAGTCTTCAATAAGAACACAATACTCAATATATGATAATAACTAACCTCTACCTCCTATATATACCATACTTATGCCATGGATGCCACCCAGGCTGACCTAAATACCTATATAGGACTATATTAATGATTATATAGCTTAAATAAGAGTTATGTGAATTGTTTGTTTTCTGCATATTGACTTCATTTCCAACACTTAAGAAGCATTATAATTACAAGCTCAATTGATTTCAAGCATGGTTCTTGGTTTACAACAGCAAGTAGATCTGAAACATACTAAAAGTTGTAGCACACATCAAAAAATTCAAATTTCATGTGTTAGATTTTATGTTTGATGTAGGGGGCGCCTGGCCCTCCTCGGGACGGTCAATCATGAAGTCTCCCATATGATATGGCTTGAGTTAAACTTAGTAATTCTTGGTCCTCCCTTTCAAATCATATGTTATGATTATGAAACCTAAGGGCAAGGAGTGCTCTAGAATTACCTCTAAACACACAATGCCTAAAATTGTTTATGTTCTTTAGTAATATGCTAAAGATAATATTCAATTGAGGTATTGGTATTCTATCCCTTGGTAGCTTGACATCACCTCCTAGAAGGGTTCAAATATTTTTGAAAAGGGCTCAGATATGCCAATGTATTGTCTATGTGCATTGGCGGATTTGCATACATGTTGGAATGATATATTGTTCAATATTAGGACCAATTTTTAAACATTAGTACACAATTTAAGGACCAATAGTTGTGTTCCACGACGTTCCGGGAATGGGGACGGGGGGATGGCAGTCCGAGGTCCATTTTTTGGGGATGGCGGGGGGACGGCAATATATATGAATTTTTTAATATATATATATATGTATAGAGAGAGAGAGAGAGAGAGAGAGAGAGAGAGAGAGAGAGAGATCTACAACTTAATGGACAGCAGTATAACAACAATAAATATTTATTATTTGCAGTTATTAGCAGCAATAAAATTAATCATGACAGCAGTATAACAGCAATAAAATTTAATCATAACAGCAGTTTTAATGACAACTGTAGTATAGCAGCAGTTTTAATCATGAAGAACTTCCCCTTCAGCTTTATTGTTGTTTTCTACTGCTACACTTTCAATCTTGCAATAAAAGTATGCATTCCAGTTGAGTGAGAATCAGCTGACTGAGTTTTATAGCAAGGCAATTTTAGAATGAGTAGGAAGTTAGCTGATTGAGATTTACAGCAGGACAAGTTTAGAATAGCATGATAAATGGATGTATTGATCCCAAAGTGTTCTTAGAGGCTCCATGAGAGCAAAGTTGGCTTGTAATCTTGCTGTTCGGTTGACATAAGGAGACAAAACCATTTCCATGGTCGAGTTTCCCACACTGGTCTCTCCAGGGTTATCTTGTGATGTTTTTTTGGTGCTTTACTTGCACAATTGTTTGTTTTCTGCATGTTGGCTTCATTTCCAACACTTAAGAAGTATTATAATTACAAGCTCAATTGATTTCAAGCATGGTTCTTGGTTTACAACAGCAAGTAGATCTGAAACATACTAAGAGTTGTAGCACACATCAAAAATTCAAATTACATGTGTTAGATTTTATGTTTGATGTAGGGTACGCCTGGCCCTCCCCGGGACGGTCAAGGGATGTCTAAGACGTTCCCGATTGTCTTGGGGACGGATAGGCCTCCCCTTTGCGTTTCCGAAAAAGGGAACGCATTCAGGGGTGTTTCCGGTTTTTAAAAATTTTTCGGGATGGCTATGGGACACCCCTTGCCTTCCCCCCATCCTTGAAACGTTTAAGGGGACGGGGACGGGGACGGGGACGTGTCTTCGAGGGCTGGGGACACGTCCCCATGTAACACAGACCAATTGCCATAGTGCAAGGTGGTGGGCTTGTTGAGTCATAAGTTTGTAATGGATGTTTTGGCTGGTCTAAAGATTCATTATCTGATTGCTAAGCCCTCAACCGTATTGTTTGAAGCTTGATGAGTATGCTTCAAGAATTTGTTTCTCACTTTTCCATTGGATTTAGACTCATTTAGGAATGCGCATGCCATAGCTAGCCCTTCTAGGTTTACCTTTGGAAGCCCTATTTGTGTTGAGTTTCAAGAGTGGGGCCATATTTGAAACAGAAGGATTCATTGCTGGTGGCGTCAGGTGGGTGCAGGGGCCTTGCTGGCCTCAAGAAGGTTTGGATGATTTTCACAGGCACATTTTAGATTTGCTTTCAAATAAATCTCATGCATTTGGCAATTTTTGAAGACTAACATGCATACGACTTATTTTTATTGCAATGGCAATCAAGATGGAAAAATGACTTACATCTAATGGAGCTATCTTGAAAAGATAACAATAGTACACAAATAATCAATATTCAAATGCTTTTTGTGAAACCATTGAAAACAAAAAATAGATTATAGATGACTGCCTTCAATATATCAATGCCAAATTACCTTAAAGATGTGTAGAATGCATGATGTATGTCTTTGAAATTCTTTTGTTGCCATTAATACCGAGTTTAGGACAGCTAGTCTGTTCTTTATTCCTTCTGGTTTTCTATCTAAGTGGTAGTTAAAATTTAAAACGATGGATGGTACTGGAGAACCTGTCATTGTGCTGTTGTTCTTGAATAACTTCATTTCAGAATCCAAAAGAATGGAGTAATGAAAAGAATCCTTGAGGGGTCTGATTTATCTGCCATAAAATTGCAGCTTCTGCATAGAAAAAAATTTAATTGCAAGTTGCTATTTATAGAAAGCGAGACTGAGCGTATTGTTGTTGTTTAAAGAAAAAAATTGATGTTGGACATAAGCATTATTGAAATGTCGAGTGCCTTTACATTTTTAATCATTTTACACTCAAACAAGTTGATGCGATTACATACATATTCAAATGGTCATACTAATTTGCACTATGATGCAGTGTGTTCGTGTGCTCTAACATGGGTGATGGGACAGCGATATTTGGTGACTTCAAAGATAATGCCAGCGGGTTTGGTTGCTACTATTAGGTATAATTCATCTTTTAATATGCCAATTATAGAATTGCTCATTATAACCCACTACTCATTGATGTTTAGAAGTTAATCAAGCTTCTATATCGTTGGGACTATGAAACAAAAGAAATTGAAATCCAGGTAATGTACTTCTGACATTCTTTTGGGTTCTATAGACATTTTTAATCAATGAATTTTATTTATGGCTTATGCATTTTACATATAAATCAAGCCTTGTCAAGTATTGATTAGTATAACATGGATTGATGAATTTATGGTGCCTAATTTCACTTTTATGAAAAATTGTTTGAGTTCGGTCTACTGTGTACCTATATAGTACATAGTAAGCTTACTGCATTTGCATCCAATCCTCATGATATACACATCCGTACTGCATCTGTACCTGGTACTTGGTTACCTGTACCTATAATTACTCATTTGAATTTTGAGTCTATGGTTAGTGTTTACTGGTAATTTTAAAACCTTGATGAGTTGGGAATGATGAATCTATAATTTTGATGAGTTTATGTTATTATGATGTTCTAAAATAAAGTTTTCTATATTTACATTTTGAAATTTCTGTACATTTGATTTCTCGATAGATATTTGCAATTTGTTGCAATGACGTACATGCTCACCTAAATTCTAATAATACTACAGCTTAGAATGACACATACACTGGAAACACACCTGCAATCCAACCCTGGTAAATTTGGTGTATAACACATTCTACTGAATACCTTTGTTTTCATATCTATTTAACTGTGCATCCATCTATCTGTAGAGATAGATAGATAGGATGAATCAAAGGTTTGATTCTGTGTGAATCTCATTGGAAAATGAGAAAGGGAGTGAATATAGATAGCTGTATATATAGAACAGGTCATTCTCTTGGGAAAATATGGTTAGATAATTAGTCCTTATTTCTAGCAGGACCAATCTTTCAATTTCTACAATAGAATGGAGGAATTCTGTGTAATTTCATGTTTTGTTTGATGTCTCTGGAACTTGGATATTTGGAGGATTGTTGACCTCATATGCACCAACATAGTATGAGTTAAAAAAATCCAAAATATCATGCTCATCTATTGTTGGTCATCAAATGCTGGAGGTATTTGGTTTATACATCATCAATTTATGACCACAGTGGTTAAAGTAGGCCTTATGTCCAACTCAAATGACCACAGGCATGTTAGACAGCTTGGAGAGTAGAAAGTTGCCATTCATCAAATTGCAGATATCTGCTTTAGGTATAATTGTTGTTCATTTATAATGATATTTTTTCTCTTGTAATTTATGAATTTCTGTAATGTCCCCTTTTTAGCCAGACAGGCAATTGAGGAGTTAGGCTCTTATTGAGTTCCCGTAGACTAACCAGCCTGGTTAGGGAACCATTGTTGGCAGTATCTTGGATGAGTTGATCAGATGAGTGGATGTTGGCTTGGGTTCAGTTTGGCATTTTCTGGGGTGGCTTTGATTGTTTAGGCTCGGACTTGCTATTTTTGGCAAATTAGGGTTTCGGTTCGTTTCGGGATTTTCAGTGTTGGAGATGGAGTGTCTCGTCGAGACCTTTCTGGCGAGCTATAGATCACTGAATTCCGAGTTCATTTGGGCCTCCGTTTTAAAGTCCGTAAATTAATACTATTATTTAAATATTGGACTTTGGGATTTAATGTTAAGTGATGAAAAATAAAATATTTAAAAGTCGCTTAAGTCATTTTATGGAGCGCTCACCTTGGGAAATATTAAAAATGAAATTAAAAGAAATATTTCCCTCCAAAGTGCATCGACCCCCCTTGGAGAATTATAAATGAGGAAAAGAGCCTCATTTGTGGATATGCTTGATGAAAATTGTTTTTTGGCTCTGCTAGGGTTTTGAGGTGATCCGAACCCAGGTGGCTTTTGGAGACGAAAACCTCCATTAGTAATAGCATTTTACAGGCGTGAAAGACCGTCCAAAGGTGCTAGATTGGCAAATGCATACAGTGTTTGCATCCTGTGCTTCAATGGAGTTCGTTTGATGAGATTTTGGGCATATTGTTCAAACCATTTGCAAAATTGTTGATGATCAGCAGTTATTGAAGTAGTTAGAACAGATTATAGAAGCTGAAAAGAAGTTTAATGCAGCCGTACATCCATTAATGGTCGCCGTACTTCTCTTGGAGCAGCCATACCATTTCTTGAGGGCAGATTTTAGGTGTTTTGCTGAGTTTGGTCATTCATACTTTGGGCATTGAGGAGGAATAAGGGTCTGCAGATCAGAACAGAGATTTAGCAGTGAGTTCTTGGTGGTTTTTGGACTGCATTTAGTGTATCAGCCTGGC
This sequence comes from Cunninghamia lanceolata, assembly GCA_027924645.1. Lineage (NCBI taxonomy): Eukaryota > Viridiplantae > Streptophyta > Pinopsida > Cupressales > Cupressaceae > Cunninghamia > Cunninghamia lanceolata. Next base: position 3,647,615 of record BSBN01000847.1, on the reverse strand, counting down.
CGTACAGCTACAGGAGAGACGTGGGCTTGCTGGGAGTCCTTACTTTGTGATTTGCAGTGTATATCTTCTTTGTTTTTGGCGTTTAGAGTCTCTTTTGCATTGTAATACTTTGAATGCCAAATCTTGCATTGTCTTGGAGTTTTTGGATGAATTTCTATGCTACCCAGTTGCTGGTCCAGCTTCAGATCATGTACGAAGTTGCAAATTTCCATATGGGTATGTAATAGTAATTCATATGTGGTGATTCTATGATCTGGGTCTCTCATATTTTCTTCATATCTATTGTACGTTTTCTAGGTTTCACTTGCATGCTATATTCTCTATATATTCTGGCAAGAAAACAAACACGTCTCAAGAAAACTGAAACCCCTTCTGCATCTTCTATCTAGTCTGAAAGAACACAAATAAAAATAAAAAATAACACTATTAAGATCTTAAAAAGAACCAATAGGTACGGCACATTACAATTTCTCTGTTTAGTGTTACTTTTGTCAATATGCTTGTCTTACTAGAAAAGGAGTTATCCCAACATTGTTCTCTCTAATTTGGTTAAGTAGTAAAAATGGTCATGGGGAATTATTGTTAGTTATCATCCATCTGGATGACTCAATCAAGATAGAGAGTGACAATAGACTTGTGCATCTCAAAGGTAGATTGTCAGATACCTTTGAGATGATAGATCTTGGTCTTTTGCATTAGTAACTTGGTGTCGAGTTATGCTGGAAATGCGATTAGCCCATTTATGCCCTAGTAAAATAAAATGCTCAAAACATATTATAAATTTCATATCGGTGAGTGCAGGTCAGCAATAACAACAGTTGAAACAAATGTAAATCTGACAAGACAAAAGAATGAGAAGACTGTTGATGGGAGTTTGGTTGGTAACTGGTAGGTAGTTTCATCCATTTGACTAGCATTGGGACCCACATTAATTTTATTGTTGTAATGATATTGAGCTTCATGTCTAAGCCCTCATATAGTCACTAGAAAGCTACAAAGAGTATACTGAAGTATGTAAAAGGAACAATTAATTATAGGCTCAAGTTCTTGATAAGAGGCAACTTCTTGAACCTGAGAGATTTATAGACTCAGATTGGGAGGGAGATGTGGATGACAGGAAATCAATTTGGATACACATTCGGTCTTAGTTCCATTGTAATTTCATATAGCAAGAAACAAGACAAAATTGCTTTTATCATCTATAGATGCTGGTTATAGGGCACTAGAGACAACTTCATGTGAGGAATTTTATCCTGAGGAGAATTCTCAGCAACATAAAGTTCATGCTATAAGATTGTTCTGTGATAACCAGAGTTTATCTAGCTTATCAAGTATTTGGTGTTCCAAGATAGGACAATCACAAAACACATTGAAGTTGATCATTATTTAAGATCAATTGATTTACTGTCCATATACTAACAAAAGCATCAACGAAGGAGAAGATTGAATGATTTAGCAATTAAGAGGGAGTAGAAAATTAGACATAATGCTTAATTGGTCCCTGATTTTTTGTTATTGGTTTGTATGCCATTTTTTTAGTGAAACATTATGGGGGAGGTGTTAGAAATAATGTTTAGTTTGTCTTGTTGTTGTGGGTATACTTTCTGTCATATTTGTATTAGATAGATAAGGTTGTCTATCCTTTGTGGGATTGTATCAAATTGATATATGGTGATTGGCTCTTAATGTGTTAGTTGAAGTTTGTTTGCCATGGAATTCGAAGAATTTCTTTCAGTTTCACTTTGTACTTTGTTTTTCTTGTGTGCATTTGTGTTTTTGAATATTGCCACATCACCCTTATTTTCCAAGGGATCTATTTTCTAGACCAAAGCTATTGGACCACTAAATGATATTTTGCTCTTCCTCCACAATATTTCATATATTCATTATAGGCTTATGGATAAGGATGGAGGCGACATTTCTCCAAAGTATTTATTTAATAGCATATTCAATTAATTAAAAAATTTCAGAACATTACACTCTCTTCTTGCTCCTTGTATTTCAGACCTACTGTTGGATACAACTGGACGTGACAAACCTATAAGTGTGAGTTTTAGTTGGAGCTTGGTATGCATTTCATTGAGGAGACTGTTTATTTGAGTTATGCAGAATATTAATTAATTCAGCTGCACTGCATTTGCTTCAGTGGTTAGGACAGTGAGGATAATCTTTTGAAATTCTATTTTTCATCTTTGAGAGCAATGCAACATAGACAATCGTATTCCTGAACAGGAAACAAATTGCAGATTGCTTTCTCACTTCGAATTGGAGAAAAGTGAGTCTTTCAATTTCAAGTGATCAACGTACTATGAAATTGAGGGGAGGTATTGTTTCTTGTTCAAGTAAGCAGGGACTTAAGCATGTTCTCTTAGTACCCTAGTTATAGGTTTCTGCCATAGTTTCTCAGAGAGACAGTGAAAACCAATTTATCAACACTATAAACTTTCCATTAGTTTTGTGAAAATAATCACATCCTTCTTCCAGTCTGTTGTTAAAGGGTAAACCCTAAAGTTACAATTATGCCTCTTTTGATTGGTTAAAATTGCTGAATATATTGTAGACACAAAATACAAAGTTTGAAATAATATATGGGCCTTCATTTTGTAAGCAAATGCATGTTGTATTGTAAAGGTATTGGGTGAAGGCCAAGTTATTGTACTGCACTTTGGATATATTAGATCTACAAGAAGGACTGAAATGGAAGAAAGTTCTCTTGCTATAATGTCTGTTTCTACCTTGTTTGTTTGTATGACAAATGTTTCTTTGTCTTTCCTTGCAATGTCTATAATTTTTATTTATTCAATATATTATCTAGGTAAGTAATTAACCATACTGAGTGCCTATTATAGAGTTGGGTTCTCCTTGGGCACTCATGGCTTGAAGACATTGTCATGTCCCCTCTATTCCCACTAATTAATCATACTATTATTAAAATAAAAGTGTTTGTCAACACTTATATATATATAATTTATAAATACAAGTATAAAATTAAAAAAAAAAAATAATGTTTGAATCTTCAAACTTAGCGCCCAAATTTTGGGTCTTATGGGTCCTATTGAAAAGGTTTAAATACAAGTCTCCTTGTTTATTTTTGGTATCCAGTTTGTTACTCAAGATTTGTGTAATTTGAATCCAATGATCTGCCAAGGACAAAATCCCTTGTTGCATATAGCAATTTGGGGAGACGAAACCCTTCTCAGCTTGTGCCACAGAGGTAGGACACCAATCCTCATCTCCAGCTAGGCAGTCTCCAATTCAGGTACTGCAGCGAGTGTTTAATTCCCTTGATTGTTGGTCTATAGGTGGGTGGAGGTGATTGGAGTAGGCAAGAGGAAATTCACCAATCTGTCCAGGATCCGCTTCATCTTGTCTCCTACATATAGTGGGGTCACAGGCATTCAGACCAATGGGAAAGAAAATCCAAGCAACATTGAGACTGAATCCAAACATTACCATGTTGGTAAATTGCCTTACTCAACCCTAGTGACATTGTGATCAAATCTGGCTAGTGATTGCTTGGTATACCAGCCTTGTGTGAAGTCGCACTTGGTCAGGAACCTGACTACATTGCATGTAGCGAAGATTTCCTCAGATTGGTGATCCAGGTGTCTTTGACACAGCGACCTCTATTTGGTTAGAGGACAGGTTCATCACATCTACATAGGGGTTCATTGAAGATTGTGACCAATAGAGACTGTCCAGTCTACAGGTAACATCAGCGATTCCTATGAAATATGCACATCTCATCACTATTCGTGGCTTGGAGCGAGGGTTAGGAGCTACCAGATCAAGTTGCTTCTATCTATCATCATCTAATACATCTGTTGGAGGTGGATATAGCCGGTTGCCATTTGTAAGTCAGTTTGTGTAATATCTGATTGATATCAACCTTTGAGGCCGAATGTAATCTGACCTGTTAGAACTCGGAAATTATAATAAGCAACTAATCCTAGATCTGTTTGAAGCTAATTTTCATCAGTGAATTGTATATTCACAGTGATTCTTACATGATGCTGCAATTTTAATTTCTTTAATCAATGTATTATCTGATGCAATACTCTAACAATAAACTACTGGTTATTATCTTCCATTGTAAGTGAAAATTAAGGACTGAATGACAAATAACTATTAGGAATATTACATTGGTATCAGAGCAGTTTTCCTTGCCAGCCTGTGGATCAGTCTGTAATGCAGATTCATGCAAAGGAGTGATAGGGAAATTAGATACCAGTGAAGGGAGAAAAAGACAGAAGGTACCATAGATGTCAAATGAAGAAGGAAACATTCAGGAGTTCATTAGCCAGGAAAACAAAGAGCTGGCCAGAGAATTTCAGTCCTCCATGAGAGAATCCATGGCAGAAATAGCTTGGATTTTGAAAGGAATGAATCAACAATGGAGTGCTGGAAGACCCAATCAGAATTTTGCAGAAGGAAGCAACTCAACTAATGACAAGGTCTCAATTAAGCCCCCTACGAAGACATTTAGAGCCAAATTTTTACAAAGAGAAGAAGAGGATCCATTTGAAGAAGAGCAACAATTACCACCAAGATAGAAGGATGAAATGGCAAGGTATCATGTAAAATATAATGCTCTAAGCCTAGCTATTCGTCGTGACATGTCTTTCATTGAGTACTATGAGATGAAAGCAAGGAATGGGCATAGAAGGGGAAGGAGATATCATCAGGAGCAACCCCAAAAAGACATACAACACCGATTGGGGAAGATCACTATACCTACATATGATGGATCAAACAATTGTTTAGTTAGGGCATGGCAGCAGAAGTTGGATACATACTTTTCATTGAACCCTATGTATGAGGAGGAAGCAATTAAGTTTGCTACATTACATCTGGAAGGTGTAGCTCATGAATGGCAGTACCATGGCATGGTGACACAAGGGCATGGTTCTATTACCACTCTAGAGGAGTTCAATTAGAGATTGATAGAGGTTTGACAGGAAGGATCCAGATATTGATTTTAGAGAGTTAGCACAATTGAGACAGGAGGGCTTAGTTGAGTGTTATGTGGTAGAGTTTCAGAGGCTTTCAGTGATTGTTCTAGATGTGATAGCAAGGAGACTCATAGTGCTTTTTGTGGAAGGTCTAACTGAACCATAGTTACGAGACTCGGACTCGGCAAGCTGATTTTGGACTTGGTCTCGGACTCGGCGCCGAGACTTGGCAAAAACTCGGCAAATTGAAAAACCCAAGAAATTCAGAGATTTTAAGGATTTAAAACTTGTTTCATGCACCCTTCAATAAATAAACCTTAAAGACACAATAACATCATCAAATAGAAGCTAATTTGATCACATACACAAGTATACATCGATCAAGTATAAATGCAAATTGGAGCTGGGCTGTTGAAGGAAATAACACACTTAGATATATAAATATAGTCAAATGTATACAAAACTCATGGAATATGGAATTCATGACATCAAATGTTCCAAACAAATATGAAATATCAAAACAAGAACTAGAGTCTAGAAGTCTATAGCTCAGAGGAGCCTGCATCCTTCGCCTTCCTACGAAGGCATAAATGGTAGGTCTTAAATGATGCCAAAATTGACGAGTGAACAAAAACTTGGAGAAAACTTGGCAAAAACTCGACAAATCAATAGGATCCAATGATTTCTCTACTCTTTTTGTGCAAAATCGAAATCCTGAATTTGACTAAGTCTGAAACCCTAAAACCCTGAAAAATTGGTTAAGTCTGAAATTTGATGGACCTCCCAAATCTAGAATCTGCATGTTAAATCCCATGGATCCGGAACCTATCTCAAACATCCTTGATTTTTTCACTAGTTTCAGCCGAGTTTTCCCATCGGGCGAGTCTGCGAATTTTTTTTTGAAAAAATCGGCCGAGTCTGGGTCCGAGTCCCCCAGACTCGACCAAGGTGCCTCGCCTCGGACTCGCCGAGTTTTGGCCAGTCTGTGCGAGTCTCGTTACTCTGAACTGAACTACTCAAGGGTTTGGTGAGGGCATTTGATCTGAGATCTTTACAGGACGCTATCGGGAGAGCTTTGAATTTGGAAGATTTGGTGGCCAAAAACAAGTTCAACCCCAATCCACTTCCAATAGGACAACAAAGGAAACCTTTCCAAAAGAGTTTCCCTCAACACAAGGTGCTACCTCCGAGACCTAACAAGAATGAGGAGTCGAAAACGAACTCCGAAGAAAGAAATTATGTCTCTCATGTAGAGAGCCTTGGGAGCTTGGGCTGAGGTTGTAGTTGATGAGGGAGAGCATGATGAAGGAGGTTCTTCGGGAGGCACACTTGCTACTCTCTCAGGAGCACCTAGGTATCATCCTTTTCGAGTTCGTGTAGTATTATAGGGTCATAGAGTGACAGTATTGATTGATAGTGGGGCTACCCATAATTTCATTGATGAGGGTTTGGTGACCAGGATGGGATTGAAAACAACTGATTTTGAGGGATTCAATGTCATTATGGTCAACGGAATTACTATCCCTTGCACAAGGCAGATCCAACAACTTGACATCACCCTGGGAAGGCATAGAGTATGTGATGACTTTTATGTGGTTGGTATAGGTGAGATAGATGTTATTTGGGTGTGCAGTGATTGCATTCACTTGGCGAGTTTACCCAGAACTATTAGACTATGGAGCTGGAATTCAAATCAGAAGGTAAGGAGGTGGTTCTTCAAGGCTTGTCTCATGGAGCTCTGAGGGTTGTTTCAGCCAAGAGGATGGAGAGAGCTTTTCACAGAGGACAAGTAGCTTGGGTGGCACAGTGTTTGATAATAGATGGGGTTTCACCCATGGGTGAGAAGACTACTCATGTGGATATTCAGTCCATTATGGACAAGCATAGCATGGTATTCAGTGATATTCCTCTAGGGTTACCACCAGATAGAGGGTTTCAACATGTCATTGAATTGAAGGATCAAAGCTAGTCATCACCACAACTTATTGTCATCCGAGGTACAAGGAAGAGATCGAGAAGGTGATTAAGGAGTTGTTGGATATGGGACATATACGATCGAGCTCTAGCCCTTTTGCTTTTTTTGTGGTGTTAAGGGGAAGAATAATGTTGTTGCCGATGCTTTATCTATAGGGCACTCAACAAGAAGACTATCAAGAACCGCTACCCTATTCCCGGGATCGATGAGTTGATAGATGAGCTTCATGGCACAATGTACTTTTCCAAGATTGATTTGCGGTCTGCTTACCATCAGATAAGGATGAGATGAGGATGTGCATAAGATAGCCTTAAGGTGTCATTACGGGCATTATGAGTTTCTAGTCATGCCATTTAGATTGACAAATGCACCTGCCAAATTCTAGCCTTGCATGGACCATATATTTCTTAAGCAGTTGAGTAAATTTGTGTTGGTTTTCTTTGATGACATATTGATCTATAGCTAGACTTGGGAGGATCACTTGAGGCATGTAGATGAGGTGCTTGGTATTCTTGAGCAGCAATCACTTTTCGCCAAGGCCTCCAAATGTGAGTTTGGGTTGATTAAGATTTTATAGTTAAGGCATAAGATTAGTGCCCAAGGAGTCAGTGTGGATGAGGAAAAGATTAAGGCAATAGTGGATTGGCTTTGACCCAAAAGTATATCACATTTGAGGGGGTTTGTGGGACTTTGCAATTATTATAGGAGGTTTGTACAAGGTTTTTCACAGTTAGCTGCCCCATTGACCAATTTGATGAAGATGGGAGCCTTTTCATTGGAGTGTTTCAGCACAGGGAGCTTTTGATAAGCTCAAGGAGGTAATGAGTTCATGCGCTATTTTGGATTTTTCACTTCCTTTTGTTTTGGAGTGTGATGCTTCAAGAGAGGGTATAGAAGCAGTGTTAATGTAGAACGAACACCCCATAGCCTTTGAGAGTAGGAAGCTCAAGGAGTCGGAGAGGAGCTTTTTTATTTACGATAAGGAGATGTTGGTTGTCATGCATGCTTTGGCCAAAGTCAGGCAGTATTTGGTTGGCAAGAGGTTTGTGGCGAAGACGAATCACAATAGTTTGAAGTTATTCTTCAACCAAATGGATTTGAATGATGGGCAACAAAAGTGGGTAAGTTACATGCTTATGATTTTGACATTGAGTATGTTAAGGGGAAGAATAATGTTGTTGCTGATGCTTTATCTAGGAAGCCCTATTTGTGATCCATGACCGATATATCTGTTGATTGGAAGGCTTCTATAATAGACGAGTATGCCAAGAACACTTTTGCTTCTAATATTGTGGATGGTAAGCTACAAGATGATAGGTACAAAGTAGTGGATGAGCTCATAATCTACAATGACCGACTGTACCTTGTTCCCAAATCAAAGATTAAGGAGAAGATTTTTAGAGCATGTCATGACACACCATTGGCTGGTCATCAAGGGTATTACAAGACTTACAGGCAGTTGAGAGAGTGGTTCTCATGGAAAGGCCTCAAAGGAGATGTTCTGAACATATTAGGGAGTGTTTGGTTTGCCGATAGAACAAGGTAGAACAATCATTTCTAGTTGGTTTATTGTAGCCCCTACCCAATCCAAATCAGAAATGGGAAAGCATCTCTATGGATTTTATCATTGATGTTCCACAAGTATAGGGTAAGGATTTGTGGTTGTGGATAGGCTCACTAAATATGCTCATTTTCACGCTATATTTTTAGAGTATAAGGCTCCATAGGTGGTGGATTTGTTTTTTAGAGAGGTGTTTAGACTACATGGGCTGCCTAAAAACATTGTAAGTGATAGGGAAAAGCAGGTTCATTAATTTGTTTTGACAAGAACTCTTTTGATTGACAGACACATAATTGATTCCCAACACTAGTTATCACACCCAAATAGATGGACAAACGAAGATTGTGAACAAATGGATTGAGGGGTATTTAAGGAATTATGTTACAAGGCAGCAAACAACATGGATTAAGTGGCTTCATCTTGGAGGGTATTGCTACAACTCCACACATCATATGTTTCTAGCTATGTTACCCCAAGTTTTCGGGACGAGGATGATGGGGGACAAGTTTCGGGGATGCCTTTTTTCTGGGCCTTTTTTTGGTGATGGTAGGGGATGACAATATAAAAAATAGGGAAAATTTAAAATATATAGGGAAATTTCAAATATTCATATGATAACATTGATAAAACATTCATCATATACATTATAGATCCTTAATACATAACATTTGTGGTCACATGAGAGTTGACAAACATTTTAACTAAATTTAATTGCTTTGGTTGTCAATATGCATATATATTATATAAAAATTACAACAAAATGCCCAAAGGCTGTGAGTTTCAACTACAAAATAAAAGAAACACATAGAAAATGCACCTCCTCTTGATTAACTATATGTATTATTTATATGAAGTGTAAGCGGGGTTGAGGGGAGGGGTTTGGGGGTAGTGCTCCCTATGGGGTCGAGGGGCAGCACCCCTCGTGGGGGTTTGGGGTAATGACCTTGGTGCACTCCCTGTCGTGATACAGGGTGGGGTCGAGGGGCGGAGCCCCTGCCACCAAGCCCAAAGTAAAGCCTTTGAGACCACACAACCCTTCAAGGGATATGCCATTTTTCATAATTTTATGGCTTTCAAGATAATGATGTAGTTTTGATTGTTCTCACTAAATTAGAATTGATTTTTTGCTTTAAAAAAAATTGAGTGTTTTGCTACGAGGACATTTGGCCGTCCCTGAGACGGTCAGAGGACGTCCCCTAAATGTCCCCACGTTTTCGAGATGGGCAAGGGGATTTTTTTTTGGGGATGGCTAGGGGGGTCCCCGACGTGTCCCGCGTCCCCGAGATGTTTCCGGAACGGGGATGTGGCAAAAAATGTCGGGACACGTCCCCGGGTTTCCTTGGTTTGTAGGTATGACTCATTTCAAAGCACTATATGGGTATGATGCACTATCTTTTGTGTACTTGATTCTTTCGGATAGCGGAGTCCCTGGAGCGAGGGATTTGGTTCAGCAGAGCATACACATTTTGAATGCACCCAAGGAGAATTTGCAGCATGCGCAAAATCAACAAAAGATGTATGTTGATTGCCATCATTTGGAGAGGAATTTTTAGGCAGGAGACATGGGCTTTTTGAGGTTGCAGCCTTATAGGCAGTCCTCCCTCAAGGGGAGTGGTGCTGAGAAACTTAAGCCACGATTTTATGGGCCTTATAAGATCATACCGAAGATAAGAGAGGTTGCATATGAGTTGAAACTATTGAAAAATAGAAGAATTCACAATGTTTTCCATGTGTCATGCCTTAAGAGGGCACTTGGACAGCAAGTCACACCTTTGTTGGAGCTGCCACCTCTTGATGACGAAGGGAAATTGATTTTGGAGCCCGAAACCATCATCGACATGAGAGAGAGAAAATTAAGAAATAAGGTCATCATGGAGTACTTGGTGCACTGGAAGAATCTACCACTCGAGGATGTTACATGGGAAGGGGTGGAGATTTTTAATCATCCAAATCTGAGATTGCTTGAGGACAAGCAATATTGGGGAAGGGAGGACTGTCATGCCCCCTCTATTACCACTAATTAATCCTATTATTATTATTAAAATAAAAGAGTTTTTCAACACTTATATATATATATATATTATTTATTTTATAAATACAAATATAAAATATTAAAAAAATAAAAAAACAAAAAAACAAAAGAACAAAAAAAAACAAAATAAATTAATTTTTGAATTTTCAATCTTGGCACCCAAATTTTGGGTCTCATGGGTCCTATCCAAAAGGTTTAAATACAAGTCTCCTTGTTCATCTTTGGTATCTAGTTTGTGTAATTTGAATCCAGTGATCTACCAAGGACGAAATCCCTTGTTGCAGATAGCAATTTGAGGAGACAAAACTCTTCTCAGCGTGTGCCACAGAGGTAGGACGCCAATCCTCACCTCCAGCTAGGCAGTCTCCAATTCAGGTACTGCAGCGAGTGTTTAATTCCCTTGATTGTTGGTCTATAGGTGGGTGGAGGCGATTGGAGTAGGCAAGAGGAAATTCACTGATCTGTCCAAGATCTGCTTCATCTTGTCTCCTACATAGAGTGGGGTTGCAGGGATTCAGACCAGTGGGAAAGACACTCCAATCAGCATTGAGACTCAATCCGAACATTACCATGCTGGTAAATTGCCTTACTTAGCCCTAGTGACCTTGTGATCAGATTTGGTCAGTGACCGCTTGGTATATCAGCCCTGTGGGAAGTTGCGCTTGGTCAGGAACCCAACTACAATGCACTCAGCGAAGATTTCCTCAGAGTATTGGCGATCCAGGTGTCTTTGACACAACATCATTTGGTTAGAGGGCAGGTTCATCACATTTACATAGGGGTTCATTTAAGATTGTGGCCAACAAAGATCGTCCAATCTACAGGCAACATCAGTGATTCCATGAAATCTGCACATCTCATCACTATTCGTGGCTTGGAGTGAGGGTTAGGAGCTACCAGATCAAGTTGCTTCTATCTATCATCATCTAATACATCTGTTGGAGGTGGATATAGCCGGTCGCCATTTGTAAGTCAGTTTGTGTAATATCTGATTGATATCAGCCTTTGAGGCTGAATGTAATCTGACCTGTTAGAACTCGGAAATTATAATTCTAGATCTGTTTGAAGCTAATTTTCATCAGTCAATAGTATATTCACAGTGATTGTTACATGATGCTGCAATTTTAATTTCTTTAATCAGTGCATTATCTGATGCAATACTCTAACAGTAAACTACTGGTTAATATCTGCCATTGTAAGTGAAAATTAAGTTTTGAATGACAAATAACCATTAGGAATATTAGACATTTGAGGCATTATTAGTTTTGAGAAGAGCACAATCTATAGAAAAAGAAGACCAAGCTGTACATTGTGATCCAAGGAACTTGAATCACGTTGGACTGTCCATTGTGAGTTGACTAATACAGAGCCGATGACCGAACATGACCTTAATTGTTCTAACATGAAGCACTAGTAGAGCTAGTTTTGTGCTGTAATATCTTGAATGGAATATTTTATCATATCTGCCCAATTTTAATTCACTTCAACAATTTTTAAGGGTTAGCTCCACAAACAATTGAATATCATTATTTGCTATACAATTACCAATTCTGCAGTTAATAAATATAATGGAATGAATGACAATTCGTGTCAATACTCAGAAGGAAATTTCGTAATTCACAAACCACATTTGCCTTCAACAAATTGGAATGAGCCCTAAAGAGGCTGCCAAAATGATGTGATCATAGAAAAATCCTCAATTGGCTTAGTGAACAACTAATTATGGCTCCAAAATTCGGCCACAACAAACTATCGCCCTTAAATTGCTTATTATGAAGCTTGGACGGTCTGAAAGAATATATGATGTTGCTATACTTTGTACATGCCACCCAAGGAAGAGTCTGGGATGTATCTAATTCGTTGGAATCTGCCTCAGAACATCTTTTAATCTCTGCCAAATCATTCACAGAATTCTGCCACTAACCCTTGGCCCCATTCAGCCCATATGCAAATATAATTTGCTACAATTGGTAGCATTGAAGAAGAATATGAATCGTTAGCCCAACTGGAATTGTTGATATAAATCTGAGACTTCTATGAAATGGAAAACATGAAGCGCAGATTTCAAAGGGATATATGTCATCATACAAAAGGAAACATATCTCTGTATACGAACTGAACTGCAGATATGATCACTAATTCACAAATATTGCCATTTACCCTTATACAAATATCGTTGTACCAGCTGGATAATCGACCTTAGCCAATTTCTTTGCATACAGCCCAATTAATAAAATTGGCAATTTATTAACAGCTACAAGCGTGATTTAAATTTGCCTATCAACTTTGAAGCTCATTTGCAATCTCTGGGCAAGATTGCCCCAAGTCTGAATTAGGGCTTTTCGTCCACTAATCTAGTGACGGAAATCAGGGGCTTTTCGTCCTACCAATCTCGTGCACAGAGGGTTTTTATCTTCAGGTTAATTGAACCGAAGTCCAATGCTCCAACAAGGAGGAGAAATCAAAAAATAGAATGGTTGATCAATATACCTGCTTCTCCTTGATTGACCTCTCTTAAATAGAGTTTCCCTCCAAAAGACATAACTCTTTAAACTTCCTTCAGAACCCTTGATTGATATTTGAGAGGAATTATTTAAAATAAACTTTAATTATAAGAGACTTTATTTTATATTTTAACTTTACTTGAGGCCCTCTTTATTATAGTTTCATTTTATAATATCACTTAAGCGACCCCTTTTGTGACCTTATGACCCTCTTAATTTATTATTATATTCCCATTTTCTTAGTGCAAAATTCCCAAGGCCCACGGGAAATGCATGATGGGTGTTTGGGTTTTAACTTGGCTTAATTTCAAAGAGGGGATATTACATGTGCTTGCTACCTAAATTTTTATTATAAGGCCTGCAAAAAGAATGAAGCAACAACTTGACACATTGATGCTATGGGGACCAATGTTCTGCCAGAAGAATCTTGGTCAGATGCTGATGGAATTTTTGATATGCAAGCTTTCAAGATCCTGCCGACTGATAAAAAATGAATGTATCCAAAATCCACAAAAGTAGTTTCACAGTTTCACCAATTGCATACAAAGGATATGCACGCTATTGGTGTGCAATGTGCTTCAGATCAAGCAAATTTTGCTATGTAGTTTTGGTGGTATATAGATCCAAAATTACATGATCAATAGTTTTCTAGTTTGTTCTAGCACAGTTGTGAAGAAGTTTGTATCCACAAATCCCAAAGTTCACTTCTTGCTGGTTCACTTTGTGTTTCTCTGACAAAGTTGATTCTCCACAATTTTCATTTCTTCCACTTGGTGTCGATTTTCACCAAATAAAGAAGGCAAGTATTTCACAATTCTTGTAACATGTTGGATGCATTTACATTATCAGAAGTATTGCTTTTAGGGATGTGCGTTCCATTTCATAGAGTTAAAGATTTTATTTTTGCATATATTCCCCAGTCTTTTTAAATGAACCCTTAGCTTAGCATCATTCTTTGGAAAGCGATGGCCGATTGGATAGCTGGAAACAACTTTGGCGATCTTTTCTAATCTGATTTTGCAACAGATCTATAACATTGGGTCTTCTAAGTTATTGCAATGGCACATGTTTCAGATTGTTGTATAGCCAACAAAGTCATTGCCAGTTCTAATCAACCAAATACTGAGGATTTCATTTTTCCAGAAGATCACACCAAAGAGCAGGTTTGTGTTAAGCATGCAGAGTACCCTGGTTGAATCCTAATATGCTATAATATGCACCTTCTAAGACTTTGAATTCCTATTAAGATTGACCACAAGATCAAGATTTGAGACTATTAGAATGACAAAACAGCTGCCAAAGTTCAAATGCCTGTTATTTTGTTGATGTGCAAGGCATACACTCTGATCTTGGTCAAATGCAATTCTTCTTAAAGGTGCATTATCATCGTGACAGAGGCTGTGCCGCACTCCTCCACTTGAAGGAACTAAAGAAAGAATTGGATTAGTTCCTAAAATATAGTGTTATTCACCATGCAAACAAAGTGAATGGGCTAGTTTTCACTTTCTCACAAAAGAAACCCCCAAAAAATATATAGAAAACTTTAATTTAAAATATTCCAAGTATGGCAGCATAGAAATTTCATTATTTTCATTACAAATTTGAAATATACAATGACAAAAGGATTGAAGGGTACACCAATTGAATGTTAATCAAAAGTGTACAACATTAGCCTAGCTATCTACCATGTGATCTCAAATTGAACTTTAGTCAAAAGTATTTTGGTACACATCTTCAAAATCAGCTAGTCGCAACATCCAAAACAATGATGGAGTAACCCTCGCATGGCAAAAGCATAAACCTAGTTTCAGGGATTTTGGTGATTGATTCTCACATGTCCCCTCAAACATAATTGAGTTTAGCATAACATTTTTAGAGTGCATAGAAGACTCACCCCTACAATCTCCACGACTGAAAACCTGTTGATTGTCAGGAACACTGAGAGGGGGGGTGAATCAGTGTTCTATAAATCTTTTCTTGTACTTTTACTTTTAACCATTTCAAAAGAATAATTCAATAGAAGCAAAATATACAACTGAACAACATCCACAAAAACATGGCACATAACACCAAGATTTTACGTGGAAAACCCAAAGAGGGAAAAACCACGGAGAGGATTAGCTCTCATATATATATTGCAATCTTTACAAAAATGATGTTCAGGCTTGGTCACTCCACGAGCCTAAACATACTGGCTTACTGCCATGAAGAACAACTAGGTCTAGCAGGCTCACTGCCTCAACCCTAAACCTAGCAAGATTACAATAAGGGTTGTTAAACCCTACTGGCGGCTCACTGCCAGGTTTTCTGCCATGATCAACACCTTATGTCTGTACAATAATTCCTCTGCTCTGCTCTGCCTCTATTATGCTCTTCCTCTTCTCTGCTCTGCCTTTCGGACCTTTCTTCATATCTTTCATTTTCGCTCAAGGAAACTTTTTCCACGACTCAACTACAAGTATTTATACACTACATCAACCTTGGAATGATCATCAAGGTCGGCATCACAATCATCAACCATTGGAACAATCTCCAAGGTCGGTATTACAAACATTTACAAAATAGGTCCTGACCTATTACAACATTGTGCAAAGGAAATGAAATGCGGATCATGCCATGCCTTAGCTGGGACTCAAACACGATCTTCCACGCCACAACACGCTTCCACAATCTTCCAGAGATCTCCGCAATCACTGGGATTAACCAGGTCGGCCAAGACTGGTTACACGCTACATTATCTGGGAACAATCTTCAAACACAATCTCAATTTCTTAACGCGGACCAAAGTCTAGATAGGAACATGATTAGGAGACATCCACAAGCACGTTATAATCATCAGGAGCAACCACATGAACCTTAACCACATTATCCATAGGAATCTTCTCACCGGAACACATGAACTTCATTGTCTTCAACTGTCATAAAAGAAGGATAGCTTGCGGACCACCAAACCACTAACCATTGCAACTGAAGGCACTTAACATCATCCCAAACTTCTTTCTAGAACCGTAGAGCAAAATACTTTATTGCGGAGGAATGCGGAGCAGAATACTTTCTTTCTGTCCCAACTAAACTTACAGAAAAAACAGGTTTTACTCTGGTCAACACAACTCACTCAGATCTTCATGCGGAGGGCTCAATCCCGGAATGTAGCATCCTTAGTCATACCTCTAACTTGCTTCCAATCCGCAGACCACAATCTTCAAGCAAAAGTAAATGCGGAGCAATTTACCGGACTGTTCTTCAGCATACGACTCACTGTCTGTATTGCACTTCTCTGTAACTCACTTGTTCCTTCTGGAGAGGCTAATTTTCTCAATATCCTCAACATACAAGTCTTCTAAACAAGTAATAGAATAAGATACAGTTGACACCAATGACAACAAGGATATGTTGACATCAATGACAACACCAAGTAGGCACATACTTGCAACAAAACCAACTTTTGACACAATTAGAAACCTCTACAATGTCAACCATGACTTTGATCTTGGAATAAGGAGGTCATGCCCATTCCTTACAAACAAGTGTATGCTTTAAAGAAGCTTTTGATTGAAGTATGGGCAGCACAATGATGGAAATGGTGCTGAATTATTCAAAAGCAGACCAGCTCCTTGTCTCCCATGTGTTTTCTCATTAGAATTAGGAACTGAACATAGTTGTAGATGCATTTATCAATGTTCTACAATGTTTTTGGGCTGTGGATGATGGGATGATGGAGGCACATTTCGAGGACAATAGTCCGCGAGACCAGTTTTTTTGGGGATGGTAGAGCGTGTGTGTATTTTACAAGTTCAGCTGTACATGATGTAATGTGCACCCTTTGTTTGCAATAAGAAACTCAATGCAATTCATTAAAAGAAACTGATGCTACTGATTATTCTAAATTGTTTGTATTGAATGTCACAACTATCATTAGATATCAGGACATAGAATGAACAACCAAATAAATTGTTTACCTATAAAATCCAGTGATTAGGCTGATTTGGTATAACAAGGACTGAATCAACTCCTATTTCAACAAAACCCCATGGTAACCCTACTGTCATGCATCAGTGCTACAGCAAATCTTCTAATGCTGATATACAGCTGTTCCATGAATGCCAGGTACTACAGAAATCTGATTTGAACAAGCTTCACTCCTCTTCCAAAGTTGACATCACTACATTGCTCCACATTTGAGACTGTTATCAATTACTTTGCAACCTCAAATCACCAGTGATCAAACCTAGAAGACCCACGCCCAGCAGTTTGTTTGTACGGCCCTGTCAAAGTACGACAAGCCACAGTAAATCATACACAACAGTAACACTAATGGAATGTGCTCAGAAAGGGTTGCCTCTTGGGATCTTATAATGGGCAATCTTCATTTTTATTCAAACTCTAGTCTATGAGTCACTGCAACCACCAAGAACACCTGCTATATGGCCCTGAAATTTTATTGTCTGAAGTAGAAAACAAGGAAACTCCATGCAACTCACTCACACACAACACCAAAACTTCTCAAATGAATTGTCACAACAAACCAAAACTTGCAAACCTGATTATATCAGAATATATCAAACTCCATTATGCACGAGTATGATTTCTGAGTGAAATCATCTACTATCCAGCTAGGACTGATATTGCACAATCGAACTGGAGGTGAATTTGATGTAATCACCTCACAATACCTTGCTAAACAGCTCGGGCTCTCAAAGAACAATTGGAATTAAAAAAACTACCTGAATCCACCTACCAAATGAGTGAATGTTCTCTTAAAAAACCCCAAGCCCAGCAGGAATAGCAAAGAATAATGTCAGACCACCCTCTGACGCCACACACAGAATCTGGAACTAAAAATAGAATAGGATATGGTCAGAGCACTCTCTGACCCCACTCAGCCAACGCCAGCCCAAAATAGACAATGAATTAACTTAATTTTTCCACCACAGTGGAGCACTCCCCCACAAACATACTGGGCCTAAAAATAGACATGACCAGCTGGAGGGACCCACCAAGACCCACGCCAATTTCAGACAGCAACCACTACTTTTAAAATTATATTTTGGTCTTTTAAAAGTTATATTTTCCCTTACCAAATAGTTAGCTTTCGGGAAATAATTAAAAGCTAACATAATTTCAATTTTCTATTAGTGAGGAAAAGGGGACATCACACATGACATCAAGATTCAAGTTTTAGATATTCACACAATTCATCAAATTCAAGATTCAATGTTCAATTTTCAAAGATTCAAGTATAGCAGAAAAAAAACTTATTTTTTCATTACAAATTTGAAATATATGATGAGAAAAGCCCTAAAGACTACAAAGTGTCCAACAATAGATATAGCAGTAAGATTATAGATACAAATGTATACAAAAACTAGACCTCCTACAACCATGCCTCATTTGAAATAATCAAGTAAACTCAGGCAGCTTCTTTGTGTGTACAAGGTATCTCTAGCAAGGAGTAGTGACCATGTGAGCATTGTCATAATATTTGGCCTTGAAGTCTGTACCTTAGAGAGATAGAGGGAGAGAAATAGTAGAGCAGAGTATAATATGCTAGATCAGTAAGATGAAGATCAAATGTGGTAAGCTGCCTTAGATCCAATAGGTGATCTGGCGTATGTACGAATCTAAGTTAGCATGAATCGGGATAGATCACATCAGATGTGTCGTGACAGGTTCAACCACAATCAAACTTGTCGGCCACAAGTAGGGTGATACAGATACATGCAAGGATAAGGTAAGATATGTGTTAAAGGGGAAGGGATCGTGAGGTAACCTAAAGGATCCTAGAGTCTGGCCACTATCTACTCCTTTCTCACATTGCCGTGTAAGTGATATTGCCAAGACATTGACACATTGAGGGGAATAAGGCAGTATCAGTTCTCTTAGCTATGTATATATAGAATGTCCTTACATAAAACATTAAAAATTATAAAATATAAGCGTATAAAGAAAAATAAACATAATATAATTGTTTTATGCATAAAACATGAAGATGACCAAAAACTAGATAATTGATAACATTATAGGTTTGTAAATTATGATTTATATCATGTTCAAAATACTTCAACGGTCAAATTATTAGTGAACAAATTATCATTGTGCCCCACTGAGAGCATTTAAATCAACTATTTGTTTGTTAAATCTAGATTCAATAGTGATAATGTTGCTCCTAACAGCTCCTTTATGTGGCCTTTGTGAAGAAGTTCCTTACCCATCATCACCAAGTAATTGAGGCTGGGCAAGCTTAACTATGAAAGCATCAAAGCCAGGTTGTTGTGGCTTCATATTTCAAAGTACAATCAAACCTTGCTTAGAGTCATGTTTCTTATGTAATAGGAGGCACAAGTTGGAATGCACAAATACTAATTTCTTCACTTCTTTCTCTGCTCAGTAGAGAAATGATTATGTACTCTAGATCTGTTCAACTGAAGGGGAACTACCAAGGGGTAAAGTTTGTAAAAAAATTCAATTTTGAATTTATTCTTTAAGTTTTCTATGACCATGGTTTTTCGCAAACTATCCCATTTGTTAGATCTAGAGGTTGATATTGGGTCCCATGCGGCAATCTGGTGTCGTGTTTTCAAAATAGGCTGGGGGTTGGCTGTGGGTCTTGTTGATGATTGTTTCTAGACAAGTCAACAATAGAGTAAAACACTAGAGTATCCCACTCTCTCTTGAATAAAGCTCTTCAAAGGCTGAACTATGTGATCCAGTGAAGTAACTCCAAGGTTCCTTTTATAATGCATGATGGGTTAACTCAGTGATTACATGTGATCTTGCTGATAATCACAAAGGGACTTAACGCGGATTCTTCTTCATACTTGTTTAGCTTATTCCTCTTTCAATGTGGATGATTTATATACACGGGTCTTAATGATAAAGAAAATGAAAAGGGTTAAGGGTTCAGAAAGCTAATCTAAGGTCAATGAAGTAATGATGAGGTATTGAATAGACAAACTCCTCAATTAACCTAACTTCACTTCGCCAAGGGTGCCTACAACTACATGAAGTTGGTGCAATCTTCTAAGGTTTGCGAATGGTTTTCAAATCATGAAGGCTCACATGAACACCCATTAGACGGCGCAGCTCAAACAAGCATCCATAATTGAACTTAAACAAATAAGGCTCAGACTAGCTTTACACAACAATTCACCAGCGATGAATGTTAAAAGCATGAGCTAGGAGTTGATCAAATATTCAGTACAACATGCATTACAACAAAGAACTTCTAATCTACTTTACTTGAAACATCTCTCCATTCCATTGAAGTACAAGAAACCATGTTATTTTGCAAGACAACACTTAAACACCAAACGAACTCCAATGTTTTTTGCATTAATCTTGAAAATATTTACAACAATCTCCAGCCCTCTCGGAGAATTTTGAGAGTCTCTCCTATTATACTCTAATTTCTCCTACCACTTAGCTACTCTCTAATGAATTACAAATGAGGCAACAAAGCCTTTATATAGTGCTCCAGATTACAATGAATGGTTTAGATCAATTTGATAGCCAAGGGCTCAGATCATGCCACCTCACAGGTAGTTACAACAACTTTCTATTTTTAGTACAAAAGAGAGAGGCAATGAAGGCACGATTTCCAATGTGATAAGGTAAGGCGAAAGCATTTAAAATATTCCTCCACATAGGAATCCCTTTGACTTCTTTTATTAAATGATACTTTTAATGCATTAAATAATGCGGCTAATCAAAATTGAATGATGTGTACTCGCCACATAGATGCCAACTCAGCATACTTTGAAAATTGTATCATCTTTGTGTGATGTATTCAATGTGATTGTTTGAACTTGTATGTTTAAGAATACATCTTATAAATCTTTGCCTTGTACATCTCCTTGTAGACTGGATGTATGTTACTTGTTACTCATTTGACTAACACTGTGATGTTCCTTCTTCTTGTAGGATTCATGATGTTCTTCTCTAGATGCATCTTCTTGAAGAGTGATGTAGTATAAAGCAGATGATGATGCTTCATTGATGACATGGAGTAGGAGACTCTCTTAAACTTGAAGTTTACTAGAACTTGAAGTTGAATAGATGAAGTGTCTTTGCTTGATGTAGAAGTTGATGAAGTGATCTTGCACGATGATCTTCGAAGGTTGGAAGAACTTGACTTGAAGCTTGGATGAGTGAATGCCTTGTCTTTGAACATGATGCCACTTGATGAGGAGTTCCAACACAAGGATGATGAAGGATACCCTTGAAACAGCTACATGAGGTTCTTCTTTGAAGTAGAGTGGATGCCTTCGGAAAGTCTTGATGAAGATGATGTCCTTTGGATGGATGTTTTCTTGTCTTCCCTTCTAGCATGAAGGTGGTTCCAGACTTTTGCTCCTCTAACGAATCCTTAGCTCCTACAACACAAAGGAAGAAATAATATCAATCCTTAATCTTACAACACAAAATAATCATTATAAATCAATTTCTAACCTTTCCAACCTTAAGTGCATTGGATGTAGATTTTAACTTTTGATCAAAAGATATTTTACTTAAACAAAACCCTGCTCTATAAAGCTGGCGCACTAGTTGATAATTCAGGTTTCTCACTGATTTAAGTGCCTTGAATCAACTTTCAAATCTTATAAGGGCTAGCGCATTGGTTGAGGGGTTTGGAATCCTCTAGAAATCACTTCAAACTTGAGTTAAATCATCCTCCAAGCGCATTAGATAAGATTTTTGAAATCTCCTTCAAAGTGTATCAAAGCCTTCCCATATGTGGCGCAGTGGATGAGAGGTTTGATTTCTTCTTGATCTTTTCTTACAAACCTGAATTCTTCTCCTCCTTCTAGGCGCATTGGATGGGGACTTCAAGATCTTCCTGAAAATGTATATTATATTCTTGCAAATTAGTCTTGAATCACTTCTAACTTGGTTGCTTTGGTTGAGGGTTGTGATATCCTCTGGAAACATTCTAAAATTTGCATTCTAATACTTAGAAGCTGCCTCTCCATCTTGGCGCATTGCTTCAAGATTTCAAATCCTCTGGAAAGGTGTTGAGCACATTAGATCAAGGTTGTTGAATTCCCCTTTGATTTGCCTTTAAAATCTTGAACTAGACCACCCTATCTAGTGGCGCATTGGTTGAGGTATTCAAGATCCTCTAGAAACAATATGAAATTTGCACTTTGACCCTTAGAAACTACCTATCATCCATCTTGGCGCATTGGTTAGCCCTTTAGAATTCTTCTATCTTATCCCTCCACAAGGGCGCATTAGATCAAGGATTAGATTTCCTCTTCTTTAAGCGCTTTGGTTTAACAATTGAGTTTCCTCCAGCTTTTTCACTTTAAGACTTGATTTTAGTTTCTTCTTGAAGTAGTCACACTAGTTCACACCTTTCGAATCCTCTTCCTCTAGGTGCTTTGGATAAAGATTTGAAAATCCTCTTGATTTTGCCTTAAAACTTGAAAAGAATCACCTCCTTCTTTGGCGCATTGGACCAAGGGATTGAGATCCTCTAAAATTTGCATTGTGTAACAATCCCAACCAAAATCCCTCCTTTACCTATGGTCGCATTGGATGAAGGGTTTGAAATCCTCTAAAATTCGCATTGGATGAAGGTTTTGAAATCCCCTAGCATTGGCGCACTTGATCTATTTTTTGGAATCCCCTTACCTTCTCCCTTCACTAGCGCATTGGTTTGAGAGCTGAAAATCTTCTAGATATTGGCGCATTTGATCAAGGAGGTGAATTCTTCTTGAAATTTCGCATTAGATAGGCCTTTCAAAATCCTCTATAATATGGCACAATGGATGGAGGTTTCGAAATCCTCTTGATTTGAGCGCATTGGTTGGAGGGTTCGGAATCCTCTTCTATCCTCTATCCTTGGCGCATTTGTTCAAGCGCAAGGGATCATCAACTTGAAATCCTCTTGAAAGCGGCGTGATTTATGAAGATTTTGCGTCAAGATTTTGCGCCACTTTGATATCCCGTCGCATTGGATCAGCTTTTTGAATCCTCTGGAAACTTAGGCGTTTTTCAGGGTTCGTGAGGTAAAGGTATATTGAAAAATATATTTAAGTATAATATACTTTAAATATTTTTCAATATACCTTTTAGGATGTTTGAGATAGGTCTCGAATCCACCGGATTTAACATGCAAAATATAGAATTTGGAGGATTCCCCAGATTTCAGACTTAGTCAAATTTTCAGGATTTCAGGGTTTCAGGCTCCAGACTTAGTCTTTCAGGATCTCAAACATACATCAAGAAGGGTCTCATTGTTCATTACTTGGATAGAATTCAATCAAGAGTCTTCATCACTGCAAGTTCATCCTCCAGATAAGACCTCCAGTTATAAAGCAAAATCTTTTAAGAGAGAGACTTATTGGATTGGCAGAGGAAATGAACCTAAGGCATCATCTAAGATCTCATGCAAAACATCGGAGCTCAAAAAAAAAGGGGGTCCCCATTTGCAATGGGGCGATGTGTGATTTGGTCACAACAGGTCTCAATGGGGAATCAAGTGTCTTGTATTTTCAAATTGTTTCTGTTTTGAAAACCATACCACACTTACAATTCTTGCAAATTTACAGAGACATTGAAGCAGTAACAATCCAACTACATAACTCACTAATTGGACTGTGTTGATTACCTGCTTGTTGGCTTTTTAAGCTGCTGTTTGTTTGTCTTTTGTGGCAGCTATGCTGCAGTCCTGTTGTTGGCTGGATGTTGCGATGATGATGCCTTTTTGGTTGTATTAAGGTTTCAGGTCCTTTCAAAACCTGTTTTACCCCTAGTCAAAAACAATCCAACTACATAATGCACTAATTGACTAGTAATTTCTCAACAATTTTGTAGGACTTATATGCTGATTTCATCATGCACTTCTTATTGACATTGAAATGCCTCTCAACTTATCATGAACAACTTAAGGATGTGCTTTTTGTTACAAACTGTTAAGAAGGCTAGTTGGGCCTTTGAGAATAGTACTGTTTTTTCATTTAAATACTCAAAAACTTGACTAGCAATCAGTACCACTAATTGCGATGCTGTTAAAATCTAGGCATTTGCTTAGATTGAGGCCCATATGCTGTGTTTTCTTAGAGCTGTTACTGACTTAATTATATGCATTTATGGAAATATATTAAATGTCTCTGGGTTTTTTTGATATCGATAGATTTCAGATTTCCTCACTGATATTTTTTCCTAGTTTTTATTTCATACTATATTTGTCTGAGGTGGTTTTGTTTCACATTTTTTTATGTTTTTTTTTCAGAGTAGCAATGGTAGTTTGCCTCTTGATAGGAAATTTTTACTATCAGAGTAATAAACATTATTTTCAAGGCCAACTTAAGTAATATGTATTATTTTCGATGGTAAGATTGTAATATAAGAAGATGCATGAAATAGTTGTTTCCTTGTGATATTTATTAGCGTTACCTAAATAAATATGTTGATGCGGCATTCACAGATCTTAATAATAATCATTTACTTCTGTCAGCCGTAAATTGTTTTAATATTTTCTATGATACAAAAGCTAGGAATCTTTCTTTTGTTTAAACTGAATTTTAAAGACACGGGTCTACGACTAAAATATATTATTATTGAAAATATATTGAATTGAAGAATTTTTTTTTTCTTTGCAGTGCCATAATGACATTATTCTATCTATATAAGATCATCAGAGGAGGAAATCATATAGCACCAAAGAAGGATTGATGAGAAACATGTAAAAAGGACGCATCTACAAGGAAATGATTGTAAAATTAGACTAATAGAGTTCATTGTTAATTTCACATGTTTTCCAGGGCTTAGGGAAACTTTATTGGTGATGTTATCGCAGGAACAATTACTTTTTTCCAATACAATGGATTGTCTGATGGTATAAATTTGAAATCCTTTTTCAAATGAATTTCTTTACTGGAAAATACCCAATTTTTTCACCATGCAATTTTTTTTATCATAATTACAAAGCTACCCGTTTTTGGGTAATGAATTCATTTTGTTTCTCTTTGTAAACAATACCTTTAAGAGTTGGGAGTTCCATTGCTTTAAAATGTCAAAAAGATGCTTTCATGTATTTAGAAACACAGTCCATTTCGAAATCTTCAATTACATTAAAGACTTCGTATGTTTGTAACTTCGTTGGCTAGTTCATAACCTCCTTTATACTAGAACAACACTTTTTGTATGACTGACCCTTTACGCAAATTGAGTTTTAGAAAACAATTGAAATGTACAAGTGCCATATTATTCAAATAGAAAGTATTTTATTCATAATAGCCCTTTACTTTATGTTATAAGCATATAGATAATATCAATTATTGACATACATCTCTTCTTAATAAGAGATTTGAGGATCTTTGAAAATGGTGTTAATGAGAAGTTCTAAAATGATTGAATTCTTAACTTTTACACTCGTACAACATTAATATTTAAAATTATTTTTGGTCTTTTATGTTGCTTTATTTGTAAACAATTGTTTACATTTTAAATACATAAAAGCACTTATAAAGTGTTTATTTGATCTCCTTCAAGACAAGTTCAATACTAAATCAACAAAAGAAACTCATGATATTTATCAGAAGAAACATTAGATTCATTAATCAAGAATTCCCCAAACTAAACTTATATGCATAATCCTTCTAAGCTAACAGGGCTATTAGTGTACTCAAAACCTATGGTCCCTCTACCCTTCAGGGTAAAATGTTATATGGTAGTTTAGATCTCAAATGCAGATTCAAAATATTTCATTAACATATATGACATGAAGATAAAATGTTCCTTAACATTCTTTAATTAATTGTATTCGTTTTGTTATATTGACTTTTTACTTGTTTGGACAAGAACCTAATTACTTTCCCAGATTCATAGCAGCACACCTAGGTAGACACTATGCAAAGTGTATATGAGAACATGCCTTCAACTCTATTGCTTAGCCTTTATCGAAGGCATGATTACATCACATTTGATCCATCTCTATGCAATTTAATGTTTAGGCAAGACCAAAGTTTTTGTTAAGAGCTATGTTTTCCCTCGTTAATCATTGATTGGATAGCTAGTTTTCAAAATAAATATACCTTTGATTTCAATACTTGGAAGGTGTATTTTTTACCTGGTAACACCTGTTGCCTGTGGAACGGAAAAAACATTATATTTACATGAAACTGTTCCATTATTAAACATAAGACAATGATCTAAATTAGACTTTATGTTGTCAAAGCTACACGTGCAGTCTAAATTAGACCTACTGTTTGTTGGAGTACCAGGACCACTGAGGAGGGGGGGCGGGGTGTGAATCAGTGGTCTATAATCTTTTTAATCTTTACACACCTTTAGACTATTTGATTAACAATATAAGAGAATCATGATGCTTTGATCAATTTGACTTTGAAAGTGAAGTTATCAACCAAAACAGATAATGTTAAATACTTGATCAAGCAAACTAAATACTCCACAAATGAAAGGCACCATAACACAATGATTTATGAGTGGAAAACCCTCTAGGGGAATAAAAACCACTCGAGAAAGTTGCCTCATTGGCTTAACTGAACCTTTCAACTACAAAGCCTCACTGGCCACAAATATTTGCCTCACTAGTATACAATCATTTCTGCCTCACTGACTCATAATTGAATCTCACTGATTACAGGCCTCACTGGCTACAATTTGCCTCACTGGCTGTTTATGTGCCTCATTGGCAAATTAGCCTCATTGGCAAACAACTCCAATCTGAATACGAAAGGATAAACACAGAGTACTACTCTGTTTACAACAAAAGCCAAAGGTTATAGATGTGTTCTATAACTCTTACATCAACACCTTATTTCTCCCAATTTGGCACAACAGAACAATTATTCAAGACCACCATACATTCAATTATCATCATGGGACAATGCACTATTCTGATTGCAAGAACATCATAGACTGCATACAACACCTGAATACATCATACTGAACACCTTCTTCTTTTGCATACAAGATTCCTCACAAGCCTTTCCAATAAACTCTAAGATCAAACAGCTATAAACAATGAATTTCACTCTGCCTATGAGAAGAACAAGTTAACCATAATGTCAACAGTATTCCTCTGCATTCAAGATTTCTTCACAACTCTCAACTTTGATATCACACACATACCATTATGTTCTATAGGGTCACACTTCACTGCAAGTTACTTCTCTTATTTTGATTGCATTACATATAGACTCTCTATCACATTACAACATAAAACCTTCACACTTTGCACATCCAATTCTTAGTCTTTCATTAGATACTTCTCATTTCTGTGCTCAAACACAGCATACTAACTTCACAAAAAACCCTCACAATATTATCAGTACACTCAACATCTTTCATCAGAACCCATCTTTGTCAAAACCGGTCTAATATGTACTTTGTAATACATGATATATTGTCTCTGCAAATACATAAAAATTCATACATAGAAGGATACTCTCATCTTTTCTCCTCTACACACCGCTTCAATCTCATACCATTGTTTTTCTTCACCATTTCTTCCAAATTGCATCTTGGCATGAAGATCTTTCTTTAGAGTCCACAGATTACTAATACGCACACCTTAACATTATGCAGAGCCCTTTTTACAAATTTCTCTGGCCTTTGAAGTTAGTAGAAAAACTGAATGAAGCAGTTAAAACTACCATTACAAGATTCTACCTGTCAAAGTTTGATCCAACAATAGAACCATTGTCTTTTGAAAATATTTCAAACACCCACCGTCGATTGGGTTTCCACGCCCTTAAAGACTTTTAATTACAACCATTGATTATGTCTTGGGCACCTGACTTGGGGAATATTACTGGAGGAGCCGGTTCTCATTAGGAATGAGGACCAGTCAACTTATGAAAGCGACCCCTCAGGTTTGTCACTAAAGTTACAAGTGACCCACAATAATAAGTCACCAAACAAATAGAGATAAAGTAACAATGGGCAATTGAGGGTTTATGCATTAGGTGACTTAGGGACTTAATTTAGCGTTTTAGAGACTTTATGATATATTGTGGAAGACATAACCAACATCTCTGTCCTTGTGGGACTTATAGAATGCAATAACAGGAACCTTCTTCTTGGCATCTCATGACATCTTGAAACATGGTGAAACATTCTGATTTGATAACATGAACATCCCATGAGTCCTTGAAGCATGAATTATGATATGAACAACATGACTATTTGAAGCAACATGAAGGAGATCCAACAATGTATCGACCTCTGACATCAATACCACGTGAACTTCCCGAATCAACAATAACTTCCTGAATCAACAATAACTTCCTGAATCAACAATGTATCAACCTCTGACATCAATACCATGTGAACTTCCTGAATCGACACCATTAACACCTCTTCCATAAATGAACTTTGATTGATAATGGTAACTTGAACTCCTGATTGGTAATGGAAACATTTCTGATTGGTGATGGAATGAACTCCAACTTAACTCAACTCCTGATGACCATGAGAATGGTCATTTGACATCAATGACAAATCAATGCCAATGCAACACTATTGTCAAAGCTACACGTGCAATCAACATCACACGATTTAAAATGTTATAGGAATTGATAAGTGCTAGTAAGGGCTTAAATTTGACAGTCAACCTTGCTTGTCAAGCAATTTTTTATGACAATTATCTATTAAATGGTGCCTTTAAAATATTATGACATACTTTAGTATAAGTAAATTATATATAAACCAAATATATATCATCATAATCCTATATAAATTTTTACAGTCTATCCAAAATTTCTCCTTCCATATGATACAGTCTTTTCAAACTTTCAGTCGTATTTTACAGCTAAAATGTCTAAATACAGCTATACAACTGTCAATTTTAAGGCCTGTGCTGCTGTTGCAGCAGCAGCTACTATTAAAAGTGATGCAATAAGCAATTGTTCTTTATAAATTCCATTAATCCATGTTTAGCTTTATTTGATAATTTGTGTTTTTTTATTCTTATCATTATTCTTTTATAAACTAATTAAGAATAATATGATTGAATGCTATTATTGAAGGGCTTAACTTGCTAATGTTGCAATTTAGATTAAGGTGTTAGTTTCTTTACATGGTAATTTCTTGCTATTAATTTATGTTAGTTGTAAACATCACCCAACTTGTGGTATCACATTTGCTAAGGTCAATATGTTTATACACCTTGAATATATATGAAAGCTCCACTATCTAAGAGAACTTCCTACAAACCTTTCATAATATTTGATTAAGGCAATGCTTTGGCTGCTTCTCTCCCTATCTTACAACCAAGTACTTGTATCAAGTGGGAAGAATTGGAAGCATATCTTAGAAAGAACTCCTAACTATTGCACCAATTGTGTTGTTGGTATAATTTTTTATTGCATTGCATACAAAACCATTAGAAGTCATTTAGGTGATACATAAAATTTAATGATAAATGTGAAACATAGTTCTAGAAATGTGTCCAAAAAATTCAGCTTCCAATGATGATTCATAAATGTAGTGGCAAGCATGAACATGGCCATCTTCAAAGGCATTGGTTGGAAGCACCACCAAAAGCACACTAACACAGAACAAATTACATAATTAATATCAATCTATATAATATATGGGGTGGGGCAGAAGAGGATCTTATGGGTTCGATTATCCATGTATTAGAACAGGTTAGGATGATGCACTTTATAATATAAAGTATATATATTAATGTAATGTACTAATATATGGGGATTAGGATGGGTATCACTTGAAGACAAAAGAAACATGTCATATGAGGAGATGTGTGTCACTTGAAGAGTGCATCTTCAGAGTGGGTCTATAAATAGATGTTTTGGGCTCATTTTAGGGAATCTTTGTTATGTGGACAGGGTAGGCTTAGCATATGATTGTAGGAAATTGAGTGATAAGAAAGTTAGGTGTATGTGGCTGCTCCTTCTCCAAATAGAGTTTGAGTCCATTTGAGGAAGGGGACATTGATGTAATGCTCTAGATCTACATGAAGAAAGAAGCCTCCTATGTGTTTGTGTAATCTTTATGTGAGTTCCTTCCCATTCCTGTATTTTAATGAGATGACTCCATTGATGAAGCTTGCACACATAGGGTTTAAAGTAGTCTTGCATCCAAAAGGGCTCTATCCATGTAACTGGATGGGCTTTGCCCTTCTTATGCATTTTGGGTAAGCTATCCTTATTGGGTTTACCTCCATTAATTGTTGATATGCAAATGCATCTATGCATGGGCTCTTGAGCATCCACCATGTTACACATTCAACTCAAGTGTAGGCTTGTCAAGTTGTAAAATGACTCAATAATGCACAAAGCTAGTTGAGGAGTGATAGTCCTTAAAAAAGAATGATATCGATTAATGTGCAATCACATTTGCTCAATCTACATCCAAATGAAATAATAAAGAGAAGCAAAAGCTATAAAAAATCAAGGTGAGAAAACCTTAAAGCTTTCACAATAGGAGTTAAGTACCCTAATTTTTTTAAGATAATTCCCAAGCATTAACAACTACTAGGAAACTGTTTACCCAAATGTAATAAGGATTAATATTCCTTTGAATTTATAAATGGGGTAAAAGAGTTGTTAAATAAAATATTTAAATTTGATTAAAGATCAATTGTTGTAAATTAGGGTTTGGAAGGGTATGTTGATCAAATCCCTTGGAAAACGATTTGTTCTTTGTAAACTTAGATTTTGAGATTGTGGAATCTTTTGTGACAAACCAAGGGAAGCAATGGACATTGGAGAGGGGGCATGCAAGGTTTATCCAACCAAGAATACATGGTATACCTTGGATGATCCTGGGCATGGCAAAGCATATTTATGTGATTTTTGTTTCCCTTCTTGTAGCTATTGGATTAAGTACCCTACATTTGTATCATCAAGAGTGAGAAGAGCTATAATCCAAGGAAAATCATATATGTATTTGAAATGCTTGGAATAATTAAATGTTTTATTGAAGGATTTAATTGCTTCATTGAAGCCAAAGATTGTAACTGTTAGGATAATCTAAAAATCAATATCCTGGGCATGCATAGATGCCACCATTCTTATAATGTGCATCTTATTCTTCCAAAAGTAATTGATCTTTACGTACAATAATTGTCATCATACAATTTTATTTGAAGGACAAAGACTAGAATTATTTAAGCAATGCTAAACTCAAAATGGATGGAAAATAAGAGTTAAGAATCACCACAAATTGAGATAAGGATTTACCTTGGTGAAACCCATGTGTGAGAAAATTCTAGGAGATGTGAGTTACAACTCACATAAAATCTATGCTCCAATGGAAATTAAAGGTCTAAATTTATTGGGCTGACAACTAACATGAAGCCAACTCAATTCAAACTCTAAGACCACTAACAAAACTCTGTAATACCTCACTATTTAATTTTTTTTCTAAGCACAATTTACTTGAAACTCTTTAAACATATGTCACCACGACTCCTCTACTCAAGAGGCTATGTATATGTATACTTTTCTTTGAATTGTTAATGCAAATCATAATAGAACAACCATTGCTTCTAAATTGTGTCTTCTATTATTTTGGGTAAATAGGTTAATATAGCTAATTTCTAAACATTTTTTGTTTTGACTAAATTCTCTTTGCAAATCTAACATAGTATTATAGCTTGATCCCACAAACATTTTTTTGCATTCTCGTTATCTCTTCCATTAGATTTTCTCTCTTTAACCTAGGGAATTAGTTTCCTCTTCTTCCTTGTTCATATTTGACTACCTCTTCTATCTGCATCTTTTTATTCTTTTTCTTCAATTATTGTTGTTATTTGTTATAGTCTTATCTATAAAAAAACATAGACTCCACCATTCTAATGCTTCCTTTTGAGGGTAAAGATTTAGAGAATAATCCCTCAAAATATCTAAACAATAATTTAGGAACTACTCCTTAAAATCAATATAATCCTTTTCATAAAACCTAAATATCTCTTCTATTTCATTTCAAAGAAAAATTACATTTCAAAATAAACACATCTTCACTAAATACCCTCTTATACTATGGATCTTTTAAAATAAATCCTATGAATCAATTTGAAAATTGGCATGTACCAAAATAGAAAGATATAGGAATTTTCCCTTTTTCCTCCCAGTCATTACTTGAAAAAACAAGGCAATTTCATAAAGCCAAATTACCAAAGAAAAACTAATAATAATTTTCAAAGCTAACTACACCATGAAATTCTATTCGTTCCTTTTTCACTTCCTAGATAACTCATAAAAAAAAACTTCATACAAAATAAAAGATTTTTTCTTCCCCTTTTTCTTATAATATATTCCATTCCATCATTGAACAACATTGGATGCATACACATGCATTCTTATACATTATATTATACACATAAATTTTTACCAAATAACTAGAACCTCTTAAAATTATATAAGACTTAATAGTTGAGCAGTTTTAAAGAACAATATTTCTAATAGTATAGCATCATTAGTTGTGACTTTAAGTTTGTTTTTGATTAAGGTAAAGAAGTTTTGAAAGGGGCCCCACCCTTTTACAAAATGACTACGTCTGCCCTACAACAACAAACATCCAAAAAAGGAACACAAACACAAACATACCACCAACCCAATGAATCATGGTGGTTTGAAATCAAATTTCTCTAGGGAGCATTGCATTATTTCGATCATTTTTCCTTTCTATTAAATCTCCCTTTTTTTGATGAGCTAGACAGAGCCAAAGGGTGACTTCATGTTTGTTAGTGTCAACCATTATTATTAATAATTAAATGAAATGTGTTCATTAGATCCAAAAAACAACAAATCATGTGATGTCAACACACTAACAAGACATGACTTAAATGCATAACTATTAGTCTAACTTTTTTGGGGATCTTCTACGACATCTCAACAAAAACACCTTTTCAATATACTTTGGTGTTTTGCAAAATGGCTACTGGTAGTGTCTCTTTTTTCTTCTAAGTCCAAAAGTTAGAGAAATCTATCTTCTAACTTGTCATCTATGTTAAGGTAATCATGCATAAACTAGAGAGTGGGAATATTTAGATTCATAGGGAAGACAAGATCAAGTCCATAAACTAAATGATAAGGTGAGGTGCCCAAAACACCCTTGTTTCTAGTCTTATCAACCCACAATGCATATTTTAGTTGTGTGTGCCACTCTAGAATTTTTATCCAAAAGTTTCTTAATCACATCAAGTAAATTTTTATGCGTTGACTTAGATACACCATTACCCTAAGGATAATACTTAGAAGAAAGTTTTAAAATGATACCATAGTCAAAAGCTCAATTAAAAACTTTAAGGAAGAAAAAGTAGGTATGTTATCACATACTAGAGCAAATGGAATTCCAAACCTAGTTATTACATGATCTTCAAGAAATTTGATCACTACTTCGGTCATACATTGTTTACATGATTGAGCTTCAATCCATCTAATGCATTAATCAGTAGCAATAAGAATGTATCTGTGTCCTGTTGAGGAGGGTCGATTGATCATACCAATGAAGTCTAGACCCCATTGTGCAAACAAGTGCATTTCTATAACTGGTTGTAATGGTAAAGCTAGATTCCTTTCCCTTGATGCAGAAGTCTAACAAGTATGACAAAAATGAAACGAGCATGTGCATCTTTTAAACGAGTTGGCCAATAATATCTTGCCCTTAAAACTTGATGAGTAGTAATTGATCTTGAATCGTGACCTGTGTTGGTAATCATTTATGTTTAGGGTTTTAGGCTCGAGCTACTGGTGGTGCCTGCATAAGTATTCAAGTTTCAAGCATTTAGATATGTAGGCACCTTCCCAAAAATCTAGAAAATTCCAACACTTTCGGCCTCTGCAGTTGAAAAAATGCAAAAAATCAAGTTAAGGTGCAGGTGTCTTTGTATATACAAGGGTTTTTGTATATACATGCAGGTAAAATATGCATTGGCGGGTCAGAAATCTCCATCGCCCTTTGAAAAAATGAGTTAGATGCATTTTTGAATGCATATCGAGATTAGAATGTGCATATACAAAGGGGGAATCTTTCGCAGATTTCCAGGAATATTCCCGCTTTGTATATCGGGTTGCATGTAGAGATACAAAGGAAAAATGTACAAGGGTGGCGGACATGTTTCTGCTACAGTGCGATGTACAAGTGGTCTTGTATATCAAGCTACATACAAAGCCGCCAACATGCATTTCAAACATACAAGCAAATATACATTCGGGCGCACATACAATGGTTAGATACATTGCAGGCATATTCCAGGAAAGATTCGCTTTTTGTATGCAAAGGAAATATACATTGCAAAATATACAAGGAGGTGCAAACATACATTTGCTACAGTGGCGAGGCAGAAATGCATGTGGTGGGGCCCGTGGATATACAAGGTGGAATGTATATGCAATATACATTCAGGTGCACATACAATGGTTAGATACATTGCAGGCATATTCCAGGGAAGATTCCTTGTTTGTATGTGCAAGGGAATGTACATTGAAAATTATACAAATGCTCGCGACATGCAAAGTGAACAGTATAAAGGATAGAGAAAATGGTCGGGCCCACTAGTTGTATACAAGGGCAGTTGTATGTATGCCGATGTACATTCAAAGCATACAAGTGAAGTGATGCATTCCGGACCCAAAGGAGAAGTCAGATGTGGTGGATAAATTTTTGAGATCCGCCTTGTATATATGAAGCGCTTGTATGTGCGATATACGGGGCCCGATATGCAAAGGCATATGCATTGGGTCATCGGTGGGACGGTTATCATTGGCAGATGCCTCAAGAGTTATTCCGATGGCCGACGGAGGAAAATGCATAGTGACAGAGGACCAACCAATAGCTGCCACGTGCCCAGGAACTGTTGCATGTATATGCATTTTGCATATACAGGGATTTTGAAAGGTGAACAGTGGCGATTGTATATGCATTCAAACATGCATATACAAAGGGCGAAAATGGCAAAATAGTGAATGGAAAAGTCAGCGATAGAGGAAAAAGCTGCCTACATGGCGTGATATCATTGGCTCTTGGCTTTTCTGCAGGTTTTTGAGTCGTTAAATCTCAAGGATTGGGAGACAGATCGACGACCAAGTTTTAAAGTTGCAGCATGGGTTTTCTTTGCATCCACAGGTATTGTTTTAAGCGGAAAAACTCCATGGACACGCTGCTGTTGCGTCTTCAGAGGCTGCAGGTAGCTGAAGCTTTAATTGCAGATTGTGCAGGGAAGTATGGGTCATGTTGACAGGTCAACCACCTGAATTGATGAAGAAAATCTTGGAGCGGCGGCTCAAATCCTGAACATACCTGCTCCTTCCTCTTTGTCCCTCTGCCGCATTCAATTTTGAGCACCATTTCTCATGCATTGTATCTGGCGGATTTTTGATGTGCCATGTAATTAATGCGGAGTACACTTTCTTGCTGTATTAAGTAGACTGTGTTACTTAGTCTGGGTGTGGAAGACTTGGGCAATTTTGGGGGAAAAATAATGAAATACAGAGCATTTCCTATCTGTTTTATCTCTGTGGAGTTTATGTGTTGCATCTGAGTTGTATCTTGCACATATGTTCAGTTTCAGTGTTAAAGTTATATGAAAAATGCTTCTTGCATGTGTTTTGTTGTCTGTCTCCACTTGTTGTATGCATTTCTTCTTCTGAACTTGGTTGCTAAGGGTTTCTCAAATTCTAGAATACAGATTTATGTATTGCATGCCTAATCTCTAACTTCTACTCAAGGAGTGGATTAAATCGTTTTAGGTTAAGGTATGGAGAAGATTGTATTTCAATTGGGATGTCTGTAAGTATGGACAGTTAAATACCTTTTCTTGGGTGGTGCTTGTAAGGCAAGCATCAAATCTGACCCCTTGAAACTTGAATGACAATTGCAAGCCATTCTTATGTATACGTCTAGTTGACTCCTTGCCCTGAGATACGCACTGGTCTGTTCTTGTGAAGTAGTTATGATCCAAAATCCCTGTCTTGCATCCAAACCATCAAAATCATCCATTCCATTATTCCAACCCGTTAGTTGTAGGAGTAGGATTAGGAACCCTCGCATACTCTCATACCTAACCAGACAAATATGTCCAAGAACGTTGCCAAACTTGTGATTTATCACACAAATCTTGGTCCACACATGAGAGTATTCTACCTGTTATTACAAAGTCAAATCTTTCTGTAATTTGGAGAGTAAATGTTACATCTTTATCAAATAGGGACACCCCCCTTGGTGTGGCAGAACCAGAAGTGAAGGGGAGGCAGCTCATGCAACCTCTTGTTTCTGTTGGCCGAATCAGCCTGTGCATAGGCACTGGCAAACCCTCTGCCGATTCGAGAAAAATTACCAACAACCTGTTCTAAATTTCTTGTGAAAATCTCTCAATACTTGATCAACTTCTCCTTTATTCAAACATCTTCGATAAACCCATCATGATTCTTTTTGTATAGCACACCATTCTTGATCATAAAGTTGTGGATTTTCAAACAAATAAAGGATTATCATTATTTGACATTACATCTAGAGCATACTGGTGACAAGATATTTGAAGACCTACTTTAGCTATTGTGCATGTTGATGCTTGTCCTCTGACTAATTACATAGGCATTATCTCTAAGTCAAAATCTTGTAGAAAAGTGACCTATTTTTCTCTTCTATCACCCAAATCATTTTTCATTAAGAGTTTTGACTACTACATCAAGAACAATAGAAAATACCTTATTTCTCATAATATAATGTCTAAACTTCTTGACTGCTCTAACCAAGGCACAAGATTTCTTTTCAACATTTAGATATCTAAGCCTTGCATCTTTGTATGGAGCACTCATGAATGCAATAGGTCTTTCATCTCCTTGCTCCTTCCTCTACGTTAACATAGCAACATAAGTGTGGTTTGCTGCAAAAGAGTAAA
This sequence comes from Cunninghamia lanceolata, assembly GCA_027924645.1. NCBI lineage: Eukaryota > Viridiplantae > Streptophyta > Pinopsida > Cupressales > Cupressaceae > Cunninghamia > Cunninghamia lanceolata. Next base: position 3,610,752 of record BSBN01000847.1, on the reverse strand, counting down.
TATAAAAAAGCTTGGTATAATTTGGACTAACTAACACTAGTGCTTTTGAAATGACATTCTTTATCTCAGCAAAAGCATTCTTTGCCTCAACAGTCCACTCAATCTTGGCATCTTGTTTAAGCATAGCATTCAATGGTTTAACTATTTTAGCAAATCCATTGATAAACTTGTGTACAAAAGTAATCTATCCAAAATATTTACTAGTAGGAGGAGGGATTTTCATAATGGCTTGTACTCTCTTAGGATCAATGGATATCCCATCTTCTAAAATAAGGTGACCCAAGAGTTTTCCTTAAGTGACCCCAAAGATGCACTTCTTTAGATTGATTGATATACCATGTTCTTTGCATCTTTGCAGTACTTTTCTTAAGTCATCAATGTGGTCATCCCTATTATTTGAGAATATAGTGAGGTCATCCATATATATGATTATACACTTAACCACTAAATCCTTGAAAACAATGTCCATTGCCCTCTAAAATGTGGCACTAGCATTACTTATAGCAAATGGCATTCTTTTGTATGCAAATGTTTCCTATTTTGTAGTGAAGGCCATTTTTAATCTATCTTCATAATTAACCATCACTTATTGTAACCAAAATATTCATCAAGAAATGACATCATTTGAGATCCATTGACAATTTGCAATACTTCATCAAGGGAAGGAAGAGGCTAATTATCCTTTTAAGAAGTTTTATTCAAATTTTTGAAATTAACACATAACCTTATTTCTTCATTCTTCTAGATTGGTACTATATTGGCCACCCAAATAGAGTGCCTTAATGGAAAAATGATCCTAGTTGAAAGTAACTTGCAAACTATTTGAAAAATCAAGGGTTCTAACATAGCATTAATTGGTCTTTTCTTTTGCCTAAATGGTTTGACTCTTGGTTTTAAAGGCATAATGTGAGTAATAATAGAAGTGTCACATGTCTTCAAATCTTCATAACTCCATGCTATGACATAATGATAATCCCTTAAAGCTTGAATTATACTGTCTTTCTCCTTTTGAGTACACATCTTTCCTAAGAAAATGTTCTTCATATTTTCTTCATCTCCCATGTTATGTATAAGATATTTTCCTCCTAAATCAACACTATTCTTTTGCCTCCCAAATTGATCTAAATCAAACAATCATTTTAATTGTACCATCCTTTTGGGAATAGTGTTGGTTTTCAAATTCATGATTCCTTCCTGATCAATTTATACTTCATTCATTTCTAATTTATCAATGATTTGGGCTTCAAAGACACCAAAATTTCTGATAAATTCCAAGATGTGTTGATCACCTTCAAACACTTGAAAATTAGTGTTGTCTGGGATTAAAGGTATAGGAGTTAGCTCAACTGAAAAATCTTTTTAATCTTGACAAAGTTAATGGCTCCAAAGTATTAGTTGTTGAAGCCAAATCATCAGTTGTATGATTCCTTTTCTTAGGTGTGAGTTGAATATTAAAAGCATGTAAGATCTCAATTAAATCCAAGACTATGTTCCTATAACTAGTCAGTCTTTTGTTATGACACACATTGTTTTCAAACTTGTTTAAGTACTAGCTCAGAGTATCCAAAGACTCTTAACATCTTGACTTTCTTTTTCAGGGCTAAAAGGAGTCCATGGATAAGTGCATCATATTTTGCTATTATTTGTGCAATAAAATTGAAGTCTATGAGTTGCTAGGAATGACTTACCTTGTGGACTTATTATCTCAATGCCAGCTCCATCTCCTTGTTTAGATATTGAACCATCAAACTTCAATATCCATAGTTGATTGTCCACTTTTTGTCTAGTGGAAGTTAGTAAAGCTTTTAAATCCTATAACTCTTGCATCATTTTTTCATGAGTTGGATTTGAAGAAGGGAACATTGTATCTTGCACTGATTGAGGAACAAAGTTAAGCTAATCTAAAGACTTAACAATACCTTCACCTTACTAAGTGTTGTTAAACACAAAGAGAATGTGAGTTCTGAATGAGGGGTATTATGTAATCTACACTAGTTTGGTAACAACAAATCTTCAAGTAACACCCTTTTTCTAGCATTTGCTTGATCTCTTGTGAATTTGCACACAAAACCTGTAAAACTTTCAATAAATTCGTCTTCATCCTCAGAAGAGGACTCTTTATTAGGTTCAATCAGCACTTATGTACTCTCAGGCTCATTGGTAAGACCTCTTTCCTCAAATTCCATAGGATACATTGGGATTCCTACTTTTGAATTTTCATCAATGACAAAAGATTATAACACTTCTTCTTCCTCCTCACCCATGTTAGATGGTATATATACACCCAAATCTATCTCAATATAAAGATTTTTTTATTATGATTGTATTTTGTGATAAGATGCTTCATTTTGGGTTCTCTCTCAATCCTAATTTGGTTAGGCATACCTCTTCATGGAAGCCATATATGTGAGAAATCAGTTTCCATATACCCGTTCAATGTCTTGGACCAATCTCAACTTAGCAATATTCCATACACATCAAGGATATCTACCACTTGGATGCCAATATACTATTGTAGGCTTGGATCTAAAGCTAACTGCATATGGATGTGATTGAGTTCTCCAATTACATTCACCTCAGTCTTACCTAATTGAGTAACTTTATTGGAAGACTTAGCTAAAGTGAGTCCTAATCCTTTGCAAACTAATAAGGGCATTACATTTGGGGATGCTCATGAATCTACCAAGTTATTATGAACATTCTTACCAAATATGTGAAGAGTTAACATGAAAGAAGGTGATTCTCTTTTCTCCATATAAATAGCTACAAGAGCATATAAGCTTTGCACTAAAACTTTGTCCTTTCCTCTGTTATCCTTGACTAGATTCTCCTTAGGTGGATTCTCCTTGATCGCTAGATCTTCTAAGGACTAGAAGAAGGCATGTTTAACTCTTGGAATTTTCATCAACTCAACAATAGGAAGGTTTAATATCTCTATTTTCTTCATCTCCTCAGCCATATACTGACCATCTCCTGATGAACTTGCTATTGCACTTTGAGAACTTGAAGAAGGCACAAGCATCTTCAGGGTTCAGGATTGTTGCTTGTTTTAGGACCTAGAGGAGTCTAGAAATTGTTAGGAGTAGAGGTGGTGAAAGGGCCTTTTGTCTTATTGCTCCTTAAGAGATAGTTATTTCATCTTTGATATTGTTGATAAGACTGAATCTCATCCATTATTTCTTTTGGCTCATTGTCTCCTTCCAAAGGAAAACCATAACTTTCTACTACCATAGCAGATTCATAGCTTGTAGGAACAATCTCATATCTAGTTACTAGGGTAGAATCCTGGACTACTTTGACATTTTGGACTTCTTTCTGAAAGATATCTATAGCAACCTTGAATTAAGGATACTCCACTTCCAAATGAGCACTAGTATTATGTAGTCTACACCAATTTGTTAAAGTTGTTTCTACTAAATTGACTCTTCCAAGTGGTTGAGCACCTCCTTGGTTTTGACTATCTAAAGGAGAAGGAACTCCACCATTATTTGGCCTGGTATTCCAAGTCTTGTTCTGCCTTGGAGAGTTCTAATTTCTCTATGAATTTTGTAGATATGCATTTTGATTTTTGAGGTATGTTACTTCAATGGTTAGCTTCTTGACTTGCTCAGCTAGTTCTTTTATGTTGTCCTTTTCCTCTAGGACTTTAGCAACTACTATATCTTGAGATGTGATAAAGAAGAGTTGACTTGGAGGAGGCATTTTTGAGATAGCTACCCAAGATGTAAAACCATTGCTTGAGTAGATGCTTGACTAGGTGTGGGACTAGATTTTGAATAGGAGTATGATTAGCTAAGGCATTGTTTATCCTTTAAATTTGATTGGGCATCCCTAATGCACCCAAAGATACTAAAGGTCCATATCCAAACTAACTCATTTCCATGTTAACCTCGACTGCTTTAGCATATGCATCAACTAGGGTTGTTATAGCTAGAGTTGCTCTTCTGACAATTATGGAAGTAAATGCATCTAAGTCTACATAATAAACTTCAATAGATGCATCTTGAGTAAGAGTGTATGGGGATCTCAACTGAGAATATGCCCTTTGAAACTTGTCATTGAAAGTGTTGATCAACTCATTTTCTTGTCTCTTAAGATCAGAGAACTGATAGCACTTGACAGAGGGTTCAATAGGAACTCTAAATCTAGCAAGGAAAGCTTCCTCAAGAAGGGCCCATGAAGTGATAGAACTTGCAGGAAGATTCATATACCAATTGTATCCTTATTCGCCTAATGAATATGGGAAAAACCTACACCCAACATCCTCTTCCAGTAATTGAGCTCTTCTACATGTGTCTTTGATAATTTTGATATGTTCTTCAGTAGTAATGTTAGGGTCATTGACATGAAACTTGGAACATATCTTGTCTGGGTTCTTGGGCATATCATGGTAATCTGGAAAACATATTGGGGAAGGATCCTACCCTAACCACGCCATAGGTATAACTGAAGGGTTTCCTTGAGTGAAAATGAAACTTCTAGAAACAAAACCGGTACACTTAGCTCTATGCTATCCCTTGTCTTTTTTAGTCTTTCGATGTTGATGTAACTGTAGTAATGTTAAGGCCTCCTCAATAGATCTAGACTAGGTAATCACTTTTCTAGATTCCATCTTTAGGCCCTCCTTCTAGTGCCAATTTATTGATGGTGCTAATTCAGACCTGTTGAATTATCCTCATATTTTGATTTCATGCCCTCCTAATGCCAATTTGTTGATAGGTGTTTTTGCACACTACTCAACTTACATAAAATATTGAGTATTTTACCTCTCTTGAAAGGAATTAGATCCCAAAAATTAGAAAATGACTACCGCAAGGTCTCTCCCAACTAGGTCTTGGCCTTACAAAATAACTGAGTAGTTTGATGCACTTTGTTGTTTACAAAGTGTAGAATTACACAAAATGTTCATTGGAACCTAATAACGGTTAGATATAAAAATAACAAGATCTGATTTTATTTTCTAACCCAAAAACATTTCCTAGATCTACAAATCTGAAAATAACTTATGACTGGAAACAACACTTTATCATCTAATTTTTGATTCTTTTGATGCTTATTTTAATTCTACTCCTAAACTAACCACTCAGATTAAAAAAATCAAAAGATAAGGTAAGAAAGGAAAGGGTTTCAAAAAACTGTAATTATGAACTATAGTCATAATATGATACATAATCTATATTTAACCAAACATATCACAACACTATAAAGATAGTGCAATCTTCAATGGGAAATGATTTTCAAATCATGGAAGAATCTATGTTAAACACCCAATTTCTAGTGCAGTCCAACAAGATATTCTACAATAAGAAATATGAAATGAAAGTGTTCTGGCTAACTTCACAAAGTGACTTACAATTAGCAAGCAACTAGTAGTATAAATACAAAATCCATCAAATACTTATAACATTCATGCATAAATAATAAACAATTCAACTAAATGATTTGGAACCATGAAGCAAACTTTTTATTGATAGTAAAAGTTTGACTGGTATCAATAATTTCCAACCTATTCCTGTACAAAGATAAGTGATTGCCTTTTATAGGACAAGGCAACACGCTTAGTTACAAAATGAATGGCTAAGATTAAAATACAATTAAGGGCCTAGATTACAAAGCATTAAATTTTTTGAGCAAAAAAAATCTCCATTGTCCATTTTTAACTAACCGGAAATCTAACGCTCAAAAAAATATTAGAAGTCTTAAGGCAGGTTGGGCTTGCTCAACAATATTTTATAAAATTATATTATGATAAAGTGGCACAAAGTTTTAGGCAAAACACCCATTTTGAAAAGTCATCCTTGCAAATATGAAAATGTGGCACATTCAAGTAGGTAGCAAACATCCTCATTTGTCTTGACATCACCCTGCAAAACCAAAAAAACTATAAGATTCTTTAAAAAAAATTAAAAATTGAGTTTTAAATAGTTTATTACATTTTGCAGGTTTTTACTAAACAACCGAACATCATATTTGCAGTTCAAAATTCTTCTAGTTCAAAGAAATTCTAAAAAAATAAACTCTAGGCTAAAAACCTTCGTAAAATGCAATTTGTGAACAAATAACATGGAACTAGATATAACATATTGACATAAAACATCCTACAATAAGGGTAAGTTACGCAAATACATCATGCTCATTTATTATCCTCATACATTTCTTTGAATAAGATGTAGGTCTAGGACAGGATACCGGATTTCACATTTGCATTACAATATATGATTGCTAAGTAAAAGTCTGCATTTCATGTCTTCGATTTTATTTTAAAATTTTACAAGAAAATGATACAGGACGGGAGGTAAGAAGAGTCAGTTTCAAATGTCCTCTTGTTTAATGAAATTCTATAAATACTAAATTTTAAACTAAATGCCTTTGTAAACTAAAGTTTGCGGAAAAATGACAGAGAACTGGATATAAGATGTTAACTAAACATATCCTACATCAAAAAAAACTTTTGCCAATGAAAATCATGCATAATTATTGACCTTTAAAACAAATGCGCCGCTTTTCAATAAAACACAGGATTGAATAAGAGGACAGGATTTTATTGTTTCATTACAATATCTGATTCTTGGGTGAAAGTCCACATTTTTATTTTCTATGTTTTGCATTTCTATTTCATTGTTCTAAAAGTTTGCGGGAAAATGGGAGAGGACGAAAAATAAAAGTCATCATGAAAGTCATCATGAAATATCCTCTTGTCAGTCAGAATTCCGCAAAATTATTTCCTTCATAAATTTTATTAAATGCTTAGCTTTATTCACTTTCCTTCAAGAAGAACTAGATGCAGAAGACTTTAGTAGTTTTGGATGTGGTTTGAAAAAATATGTTTTTGCAAATGAGCCTTTTGCGGAGAATATGAAGTGATCCGGACATTAATGCAAAATTGTCACACTTCACTTTCAATTTAAAATCCTACAATTAACTTGTATGAATTTTTTTAAGTTTTCGAGTTTTGTGGGGATTTTCTAGACTTTAGAATGTAAATTGTTGAAGACTAAAACTTCAGTCCTAGGCCAACAAATTTTTGTGACTCTTTTAGTTTGTTCAAAATTTTCAATATATATTTTTTTCAAGCCATTTAAGCGCGAATGTGGAAAAATCAAGGAGAACAAGATATAAGATTTGGATATAAAGATTCCAATTCTCCTACAAATTTTCGCAATCAAAATTTCAACGTTTCACTAAAGCTTTGGATTTTTTGAGATAAAATCGATGAATGTGAGGATTGTCCATACTTCTAGATTGATGCAGGAGCATCCAGTGGTGTAAGGGCAATCTTGCATCACCCAAAAAGAAGTTAATTCAAAATCATTGTAGTTGTTTTCATTTTTTTCCATAATTAGTGTTTTTGGTTCCATAATCTCTTGAATAATGATGTAGGACTTTTAGTTTTTTTCAAACTACTAAAAATAACAAACTACCAGTTTTGGAAAGTTTAACTGCCATTGCAGAAAAGTTTACGTTTGGGCACAGATTGAAGCAAAAAGTTATAGAAAGATTCATAACTGAAATATAAGACCTTTGGGAAGGAATCAGGCAAAGATCATTTGTGAGCTGAAAGATATTAAAGTTTTTGTTTTCCGAAAAGCCCCTGAAATTTTTTGAAACAAGGTATGAGGCATTAAAACATCCCATAACGTCCCAAAAAGTTGACAAAAATCCATTTACGAATTTTTGGCATGATAGTTCACATCGCGATCTTTCCGACGCTTAAAACGATTCGTCAATCGGACACTCGGATCAAAAGTTATGCTTCTCGGAAGTTGACCTACTTTTGGAGGGAGTTGCAAATTTCAAAATTTAGCTGAGGCTGCCAAAAAGTGCCATTTATGACCATTTTGGGAACCTCAGACAGTAGTAGAGTTAAGGGGGAAAGTGTAGAGTCAAGAATAGGCGGGAAAACATAAACCCTAGCTGATTTGGGGTTACAGAAGGTAGAAGATTCCAGAGCCTGGTGATGTGCAGTTGTAGTGTGTTGCAACATGTGGAGGATTGATTCCTCTGATTGTAATTGAGTTTTTGTAATGTAATGAGTTGCCCAGATCAATAAAGAAATATTCTATTTTCTATGTTCCATTTCTGTTGTGTGTTTTATGATTAACCCCCTTCATCAAGTGGTATCAGAGAAAGGGTTTCCTGAGTGTGTAGATAGATTGCCGACCGTGAGGCAGTTTGCAGCAGGACTTGAGGTTGTGGGTTTGCTACGGAGATCGAGATGCCTGCACGAAGAAATCGTATTGGGAGGAATGCTTTGACAAAAGAGGGTTTTAGAGCCCTACAAAGGCAAATCGATGCATTGCAAGAGGAGCTGTGAAGAGGGTTTAATCTGAGAACAAGAGAAGAAAGAGAGGATGAAGCTAAAGAAGAGCTATCTGAGGAAGAACAAGAAGCTGCAGGAGATCGTGCAAAAGTTAGGTTGTTGAGGGCCATTTCAAAGATCGGAAAGAGACCCAGGATTGAAGTTTCTACCTATTATGGAGATTTGAATCCGGAACAACTTATTGATTGGATCAATGACATGGAGAAGTATTTCGAGTATGAAGACGTGGAGGACCCAGATCGGGTCAAGTTTGCAAAAACAAAGTTGAAGGGCCATGCCAGTATTTGGTGGAAGGAGGTCTAGTTAGAGAGGAATAGGAGAGGAAAATGAAAGATCACCAGATGGGATCGGATGGTGGAGAAACTGAAGAAGCAGTTCATTCCTGTGGACTATGAGATGGAGTTGCTGAAGAAGTTGTAAGGACTGAAGCAAGGTAACAAGTTTGTTAAGGAGTATACAGAAGAGTTTTATAAGATTACTATTAGGACAGGTCATGCAGAGGCCAACAAGAAGAAGGTAGCCCGTTACATTAATGGGTTGAGGTAGCTCGTTACATTAATGGGTTGAGACCAAATATTCAAGAGGAGCTGAGCTTGGTCAAAATGACCACCATAAAAGATGCATACTAATTTTCCTTGAAGGTGGAAGAGAAGCTGAATAAAAGATTCAATAGCAAGCAAAGGGGAAGAGGTCAAGGCGGAAGGACTGGTGGAAGACCCTATGGACGCTGTAATGAAGATCAAAAGAAAAGTGAAGAAGCTGGCACCAGTCGAAATCAGAGAAGGGATAACGCTTACCTCCCTCATGACCAATACAATGGTGAGCAAAGAGGAAGAGGAAGAGGCCGACCTGGGCAATGACCTGGAAGAGGAGGATTTAGAGGAACCTGTTTCCAATGTGGAGAAGAAGGGCATCGAGCATACGAGTGTCCGCAACATCAAGGAAGGACAAATAGAAGACTTGAAGGTAATGCATGAGTTGCACATGTAGATGAAGATGCGCAGTCTGAGTGTTCTGAAGATGCTGAAAGGGGAGAAACCCTAGTTGTCAGAAGAACTTTGTTGAATGAGGAGAAAGAACCCAATCAGAGGAAGAGTTTAATCCGCACAAGGTGCAAATGTGAAGGTAAGTGTTGTGATATTATTATTGACAGTGGAAGCACTAACAATCTTGTTTCAGAGGAGATGGTTGACAAGTTGAAGTTGATAAGAAGAAAGCATCCACATCCATATCAGATTGCATGATTGCAGAAGGACCACAGAGCTTTGGTCAATGAGCAGTGTTTAGTGAAGTTCAAGATTGGGGACTACCATGATGAGGTGCTGTGTGATATCATCCCGATGGATGCATGTCATATGTTGTTGGGGAGGTCGTGGCAGTATGATAGGAGCACTGTCCAAGATTGCCGTGCAAACACATATTCCCTAGCAAAGGATGGAGTTCGTCATAAGTTGAAGCCCTTGAAGAAGGTGGAAGAGAAGGTATGTAGTACTACAAAAATTTGTTTGGTAGATGGTAGGAAATTTTTGGAGGGTATGAAGCATGAGCGTCATTGCTTTGCATTGATTCCTAAGATTAGTCAAGATAAATGTGAAGATGTACCAACAGAAGTTTTAGATATGTTGGAAGAATTTCAGGACATTATCTTTGATAATGTACCAGAAGGTTTACCACTAGTAAGGAAGATAAGTCATCAAATGGATTTGATACCAGGAGCCAGTTTACCAAACAAGGCAGCCCATAGAATGACCCCTGCAGAGAATGAAGAGCTGAATAGACATGTTCATGAGTTGTTGAGGAAGGGACTGATAAGGGAGAGCCTGAGTCCATGTGCGGTACCTGTAGTACTAGCATCGAAGAAAGATGGAGAGTGGAGAATGTGTACAGATTCTCGAGCCATCAATAATATCATGATCAAGTATAGATTTCCATTGCCAAGAATGGATGACATAATTGATTGTTTGAGTGGAGCCAAGTACTTCATGAAGATTGACTTGAAGAGTGGGTATCACCAGATCCGTATCAAAGAAGGAGACGAATGGAAGACAGCCTTCAAGACAAAGGAAGGTTTGTATGAGTGGTTAGTCATGCCATTTGGGCTAACCAAAGCACCAAGCACATTCATGCGGCTCATTAACAAGGTATTAAAAGAATTTTTGGGAATTTTTGTTATTGTTTATTTAGATGATATTTTAATTTTCAGTAAGACTTGGGATGAGCATTTGATGCATATCAGAAGAGTTTTGGAGAAGCTGAGGGAGGAGAAGTTGTTGAGTAATCTGAAGAAATGTAGTTTTGCAAAGGAGTTCGTATACCTGGGATTTGTTGTCTCAGAGAAAGGTCTTAAGATGGACCCAAAGAAGGTGAGGGCTATCATTGAATGGCCTACACCAAAGAGTTCTACAGAGGTAAGATCTTTTCATGGTTTGACAAGTTTTTACAGAAAGTTCATCAGGAATTTTAGTAGCATTTGTGCACCCCTAACTGAGACAATGAGAGGGGATAGAAAAGAATTTAGATGGACTAAAGGAGTAGACAAAAACTTTGATACATTGAAGCAGAAAGTCACAGAGTCCCCTGTTTTGGCACTTCCAGATTTTAATAAGGTATTTCAAGTAGATTGTGATGCTAGTGGTAGTGCTATAGGAGTTGTTTTGAGTCAAGAAGGTAAGCCCATTGCCTATTTTAGTGAGAAGCTTAATGATGCCAAGAAAAAAGTATTATGTTTATGATTAGAAATTTTATGTAATAGTTCAGGCTTTGAAGAAATAGAGACATTATTTGTTGCCAAAAGAGTTTGTTTTATATACTGATCATCAGGCTTTGCAGTATTTTAATAGTCAAGAAAAGTTGAACCAGAGGCACTTGAAATGGGTTGAGTTTTTGCAGAGTTATACTTTTGTTTTGAAGCACAGGAGTGGGAAGTCCAACAGAGTTGCAGATGCCTTGAGTAGAAGGCAAAATTTGTTGACAGAAATGAAGATAGAGGTTGTTGGGTTCGATGAGCTCAAAAGTTTGTATCTTGAAGATCTAGATTTTGCAGAGGCTTGGAAAGCTTATTTGGAACCTTTTCCTTTGGACAGGACAAAATGGTTGGATTTCATAATCCAAGATGGCATGTTGTTTAGAGGAAGCCAGTTGTGCATTCTGAGGAGTTCCATGAGAGAGAACCTGATAAAAGAGAAGCATAGTGGATGATTGGCTGAACACTTTGGTCGAGATAAGACCATTGCTATTGTCGGTGAAAATTATTATTGGCCATAGTTGCAGCAGAATGTGAAGAAATTTGTGTAGAGTATGTCAGATGGCGAAAGGAGCAAGTCAGAATACAGGTCTATATCAGCGACTTCCTGTACCAGAGAAGCCATGGGATGATATTAGTATGGATTTTGTTCTTGGTTTACCAAGGACACAGAGAGGGCATGATTCCATTTTTGTGGTGATGGATAGATTCTCGAAGATGACACATATCATTCCTTGCAAGAAGACTAATGATGTTGTTCATATTGTTGAATTATTTTTCAGAGAGGTGGTGAGATTACATGGTCTACCAAAGAGCATAATTTCAAATCGAGATACCAAGTTTGTTGGTTATTTCTGGAGGACATTGTGGAAGAAGTTGAAGACAGATTTGAAGTTTAGTTCTGTACACCATCTACAAATTGATGGATAGATGGAAGTGGTGAATAAGAGTTTGGGTAACTTGATATGATGCTTAGTAGGAGATAAGCCCAAGGGATGGGATTTAATTTTACCACAGGCAGAATTTGCTTACAACAATTCTGTCAATAGGAGTACTCGTAAATCACCATTCCAAATTGTATATGGTAATAGCCCAAGAAATGCTTTTGAGTTAAGGAAGCTGGACAAAGGAGAAAAGACAAGTGCCGAAATCGAAGACTTTGTAGAACATCTGAAGAATTTGCATGAAGAGGTGAGAAAGCACATTAATAAGATGAATATTCAGTACAAAGCTAAAGCATATTAGAAGAGGAGATATAAGGAGTTCCAGGTAGGAGATGAAGTCATGGTTCACTTGAGAAAAGAAAGGTTCCCAATTGGAACATACAATAAGTTGAAAATGAAGAAATTTGGACCGTGCAGAATCCTGAAGAAGCATGATTCAAGAAATGCATATGAGGTAGAGCTGCCAAGTGGCATCAATATTTTCCCTGTGTTCAACATTGCTGATTTAACAAAATATCATGAAGGTGGCACAGAGGATGGACCAACAGAAGAACAGTGGAGTATTCCAGCATCTACTTCAACGGAGAAGATAAAAGAGATCTTGGATAGCCGTGTGGGAAGGAGTACTCAGAATAGGCAATATGAAGAATATCTGGTAAAATAGAAAGGAAGGCCTGTTGAAGATTCTTCTTGGCTGTCTAAGGTAGAGGTTGATCGTTTGGGTTTTCCTCAAACAAACACCTGAGACGTGACAGGGTCACTTCTCAAATTACCCTGGGTGTCTCATGCAGGAGCATCCAGTGGTGTAAGGACAATCTTGCATCACCCAAAAAGAAGTTAATTCAAAATTATTGTAGTTGTTTTTATTTCTTTCCATAATTCGTGTTTTTGGTTCCGTAATCTTCTGAATAATGATGTAGGACTTTTAGTTTTTTCTAAATTGCTAACAATAGCAAACTACCAGTTTTGGAAAGTTTACTACCATTTTAGGAAAGTTTGCATTTGGGCACAGATTGAAGCAAAAAGTTATAGAAAGCTTCATAATTGAAATATAAGACCTTTGGCAAAGGAATCAGGTAAAAATCATTTGTGAGTTGAAAGATATTAAAATTTTTGTTTTCTGAAAAGCCCCTGAAAATTTCTGAAATGAGATATGAGGCACTAAAACATCCCATAACGTCCCAAAAAGTTGACGAAAATCTATTTACAGATTTTCGGCGTGATAGTTCACATCGCGAGCTTTCTAGCGCTTAAAATGATTCGTCAATCGGACACCCGGATCAAAAGTTATGTTTCCCAGAAGTTGACCTACTTTTGGAGGGAGTTGCAAATTTTAAAATTTAGCTGGAGGCTGTCAAAAAGTGCTATTTATGACTATTTTGGGAACCCTGGACAGTAGTAGAGTTAAGGGGGAAAGTGTAGAGTCAAGAATAGGTGAGAAAACATAAACCCTAGCTGATGTGGGGTTACAGAAGGCAGAAGATTCCAGAGCCTGGTGATGTGCAGCTGTAGTGTGTTGCAGCCTGTGGAGGATTGATTCCTCTGATTGTAATTGAGTTTCTGTAATGTAATGAGTTGCCCAGATCAATAAAGAAATTTTCTATTTTCTGTGTTCCATTTCTGTTGTGTGTTTTATGATTTACCCCCTTCATCATGGATATGAATTAGCAACAATTGAAACTCTAGTCCTATACTATATCTCTGCAATTTATCAAATTCTTAGGATTTCAGTTGACACGTTTTCTCATCAACCTCTTAAAGCATGAAATATGAGAAAATCAAGGAGGACAAGATTTAGAATTGATTTAAAAACTCTGCTCTTATGAATTTCCACAATTCCAAATTTTATAGGTTCAACATAAATTTCACATTTCATGGGTTTTGGCGGGAATCGTCATAGGATGTGGATTGTTTGAAATCCACTGTAATTTAGAAGCAAGACAAGTAATTTCTGCAAAACTTTAACAATTCAAATTTTTTACTCACGAAAGGGAACTTTGCAAAAAAGACAAGGGGATCTGGATGCAAAAGGCAATTCCAACATATCATGTAACAAGATGAAATTCTGCAAACCAATAACTCAGACTTTCAATATCAAAATCACTTTGCGGGAAAAATGAAGGGAGCATGATATCCAACAAAACAAGCAAAAGATATATATCTGGTACCAAGTCAGGATCCCACAAACTTTACACAAGCCATTTTAACACTTATAACAATGGAATAGACTTTGCGGAAAAAAATAAGTGCACAAGACAAGCATCTAAGAGACATGACATCCACTAATAAGTCCAAAGTCCATAATTTTGCAAAAAGACAAGAAACTCAAAATTTACAAAGGAAAATGTACTCAACCTTTTTACAAACAATCCAAACACTTAATGAATTTATTCATAGCCATTCAAAACTTAGAATACGCTTCACTTTGACACAAAAGGGAGGAAGAAGCAAACTTAAGCAAAAACAAAAGGGAGTCCATATTTCGTTAAAAGCAAAATGAGGCGTGTGCAGGGTACAAGTTGTCCTTAAACAAAAATTATGTCTGAAGATCTAAAGGTCACGTTTTATTTTTTTTTACTGGTCACGGCTGGATGAGTGGAGGAATCATGAAGTTGCCAAAATGCTAGTCGCATCAATACAAAAATTGTGAGTTTTGTAGGAGCCATGACTATTTGTTTCAGTTGTGAGGGTTGCAATCATCGACGACCTTTTTACCAATCACATGGGAAGAACACGTCTTTCAGGGGCGCAAGTTGCAAACTAGGGCACAATTTATTACGACAATGCATTTCCAATCACAAGTCTAAACATTTCTAGGTTTTTAAAAAATTTTGCTCCCATTTTTGGGATCATATACAATTTTTTTTAGTCCAAAGTTTAAAAAAAAATGGAGAGGATTTTAGTGTGCAAGGGTTTCAAAAAATAATTTTAATTTTTGGGGTTTTTTCTAAGAAAAAAAATTCCATTAGAAAAATATTCTAGCTTCAATTTCCACATCTAGAAAGTAAAAATCCAAATGCAATTGATGAACAAGAATTTGTGGGGACTAGTAAATGGGAACGAGAAATCACCTACAAATGCAAATAAATCACTGGATTGACAAAGCAAAGATGATAGCACCAAAGCCATTTATTGGTCTTGCTCTCTTTGATTATGAGTTACATCATATTGATGCAGGAGCATCCAGTGGTGTAAGGGCAATCTTGCATCACCCAAAAAGAAGTTAATTCAAAATCATTGTAGTTGTTTTCATTTCTTTCCATAATTAGTGTTTCTGGTTCCATAATATCCAGGATAATAATGTAGGATTTTCAGTTTTTTCAAAACTGCTAAAAATAGCGACCTGCCTATTTTGGAAAGTGTACCTGCTATTTTTAGAAAGTTTGCATTTGGGCACGTAATGAAGCAAAAACTTCCAGAAAGTTACATAACGAAAATATAAGACCTTTGGCGAAGGAATCAGGTAAAGATCATTTGTGAGCTGAAAGATATTAAAGTTTTTGTTTTCCGAAAAGCCCCTGAAAATTTTCAGAACGAGATATGAGGCACTAAAACTTCCCATAACGTCCCGAAAAGTTGACGGAAATCCGTTTACGGATTTCCGGCGTGATAGTTCACATCGCGAGCTTTCCGGCACTTAAAACGGTTCATCAATCGGACACCCGTATCAAAAGCTATGCTTCCTGGAAGTTGACCTACTTTTGGAGGGAGTTGCAAATTTTGAAATTTAGCTGGAGGCTGCCAAAAAGCGCTATTTATGACTATTTTAGGAACCCTGGGCGGTAGTAGAGTTAAGGGGGGCTAGTGTAGAGTCAAGAATAGGTGGGAAAACATAAACCCTAGCTGATTTGGGGTTATAGAAGGCTGAAGATTCTAGAGTCTTGAGGTTGGAAAAGTTGTAATGTGTTGCAGCCAGTAGAGGATTCATCCTTTGATTGTAATTGAGCTTCTGTAATGTAAAGAGTTGCCCAGTTCAATAAAAGAAAATTCTATTTGCTGTGTTCAATATTTGTTTTGTGATTTACCCCTTTCATCAAGTGGTATCAGAGCGAGGGTTCCTGAGTGTGTAGACAGATCGCCGACCGTGAGGCAGTTTGCACCACGACTTGAGGTTGTGGGTTTGCTGCGGAGACCAAGATGCCTCCACGAAGAAATCGTGTTGGGAGGAATGCTTTGACAAAAGAGGGTTTTAGAGCCCTATAAAGGCAAATCGATACATTGCAAGAGGAGCTACGAAGAGGGTTTGAGCTGAGGACGAGAGAAGAAAGTGAAGGTGAAGATGAAGAAGAGCTATCTGAGGAAGAACAAGAAGCTGCTGGAGATCCTGCAGAAGTTAGGTTGTTGAGGGCCATTTCAAAGATCGGAAAGAGGCCCAGGATCGAAGTTTCTACATATTCTGGAGATTTGAATCCAGAACAACTTATTGATTGGATCAATGACATGGAGGAGTATTTTGAGTATGAAGATGTGGAGGACCCAAATCGGGTTAAGTTTGCAAAAATAAAGTTGAAGGGCCATGCCAATATTTGGTGGAAGGAGGTCCAATTAGAGAGAAACAGAGGAGGAAAAGGAAAGATCTCCAGATGGGATCAGATGGTGGAGAAACTAAAGAAGCAGTTCATTCTTGTGGACTATGAGATGGAGTTGCTAAAGAAGCTACAAGGACTGAAGCAAGGTAACAAGTCTGTTAAGGAGTATACAGAAGAGTTTTATAAGATTACTATCAGGACAGGCCATGCAGAGCCCAACAAGGAGAAGGTAGCCTGTTACATTAATGGGTTGAGGCCGAGTATTCAAGAGGAGTTGAGCCTGGTCAGAATGACCTCCATAGAAGATGCGTACTAGTTTTCCCTGAAGGTGGAAGAGAAGCTGAATAAAAGATTTGACAGCAAGCAAAGGGGAAGAGGTCAAGGTGGAAGGACTGGTGGAAGACCCTATGGGGGCCGAAATGAAGATGCAAAGAAAAGTGAAGAAGCTGGCACCAGTCGAAATCAGAGAGGTGATAATACCTACTGCCCTCGTGACCAGAAAAATGGTGAGTAAAGAGGAAGAGGAAGAGGCAAACCTGGGCAAGGACCTGGAAGAGGAGGTTTCAGAGGAACCTGTTTCCAATGTGGAGAAGAAGGGCATCGAGCATACGAGTGTCTGCAACATTAAGGAAGGATGAATAGAAGACTGAAGGTAATGCACGAGTTGCACATGTGGATGAAGATGCACAGTCTGAGCACTTTGAAAATGCAGAAAGGGGAGAAACCCTAGTTGTCAGAAGAACTTTGTTGAATGAGGAGAAAGAACCCAATCAGAGGAAGAGTTTATTCCGCACGAGGTGCAAATGTGAAGGTAAGTGTTGTGATATTATTATTGACAGTGGAAGCACTGATAATCTTGTTTCAGAGGAGATGGTTGACAAGAAGAAAGCATCCGCATCCATATCGGATTGCATGGTTGCAGAAGGACCATAGAGCTTTGGTCAATGAATAGTGTTTAGTGAAGTTCAAGATTGGTGACTACCATGATGAGGTGCTGTGTGACATTATACCGATGGATGCATGTCATATGTTATTGGGGAGGCCGTGGCAGTATGATAGGAGCGCTGTCCATGATGGCCGTGCAAATACATACTCCCTAACAAAGGATGGAGTCCGTCATAAGTTGAAGCCCTTGAAGGAGGTGGAAGAAAAGGTATGTAGTACTGCCATAATTTGCTTGGTAGATGGTAGAAAGTTTTTGGAGGGTATGAAGTATGAGCGTCATTGCTTTGCATTAATTCCTAAGATCAGTCAAGAGAAATGTGAAGATGTACCAACAGAAATCTCAAAAATGTTGGAAGAATTTCAAGATATTGTCTCTGATAATGTACCAGAAGGTTTACCACCAGTGAGGAAGATAAGTCATCAAATGGATTTGATACCAGGAGCTAGTTTGCCAAATAAGGCAGCCCACAGAATGACTCCAGCAGAGAATGAAGAGTTGAACAGACAAGTTCACGAGCTATTAAGGAAGGGACTGATAAGGGAGAGCCTAAGTCCATGTGCGGTACCTGTAGTACTAGCACCAAAGAAAGATGGAGAGTGGAGGATGTGTACAGATTCCCGAGCCATCAACAAGATCACAATCAAGTACAAATTTCCATTGCCGAGAATGGATGACATAATGGATTGTTTGAGTGGAACCAAGTACTTCACGAAGATTGATCTAAAGAGTGGGTATCACCAGATTCAAATCAGAGAAGGAGATGAATGGAAGACAGCCTTCAAGACAAAGGAGGGTTTGTATGAGTGGTTAGTCATGCCATTTGGGCTAACTAATGCACCGAGCACATTCATGCAGCTCATGAATGAGGTACTGAAAGAATTTTTGGGAAGTTTTGTTATTGTTTATTTAGATGATATTTTGATTTTCAGTAAGACTTGGGATGAGCATCTGATGCATATCAGAAGAGTTCTAGAGAAGCTGAGGGAGGAGAAGTTGCTAATTAATCTGAAGAAATGTAGTTTTGAAAAGGAGTTGGTATACTTGGGATTTGTTGTCTTAGAGGAAGGTCCTAAGATGGACCCAGAAAAAGTAAGGGCTATCATTGAATGGCCTACGCCAAGGAGTGCAACAGAGGTAAGATCTTTTCATGGTTTGGCAAGTTTTTACAGAAAGTTTATCAGGAATTTTAGTAGCATTTGTGCACCCCTAACTGAGACAATGAGAGGGGATAGAAAAGAGTTTAGATGGACTAAAGGAGCAGACAAGAGCTTTGACACGTTGAAGCAGAAAGTTGTAGAACAACCTATTTTGGCACTTCCAGATTTTAATAAGGTATTTCAGGTAGATTGTGACGCTAGTGGTAGTGGTATAGGAGCTGTTTTGAGTCAAGAAGGTAAGCCCATTGCCTATTTTAGTGAGAAGCTTAATGATGCCAAGAAAAAGTATTTTGTTTATGATCAGGAATTTTATGCAATAGTTCAGGCTTTGAAGAAATGGAGACATTATTTATTGCCAAAATAGTTTGTTTTATATATTGATCATCAGGCTTTGCAGTATCTTAATAGTCAAGGGAAGTTGAACCAAAGGCATTTAAAATGGGTTGAGTTTTTGCAGAGTTATACTTTTGTTTTGAAGCACAGGAGTGGGAAGTCCAACAAAGTTGCAGATGCCTTGAGCAGAAGGCAAAATTTGTTGACAGAAATGAAGATAGAGGTTGTTGGGTTCGATGAGCTCAAAAATTTGTATCTTGAAGATCCAGATTTTGCAGAGGCTTGGAAAGCTTGTCTGGAGCCTGTTACTTTGGATAGGACAAAATGGTTGGATTTCATAATCCAAGATGGCATGTTGTTTAGAGGAAGCCAGTTGTGCATTCTGAGGAGTTCCATGAGAGAGAACCTGATTAAGGAGAAGCATAGTGGAGGATTGGCTGGACACTTTGGTCGAGATAAGACCACTTCTATTGTTGATGAAAATTATTATTGGCCACAGTTGCAGTAGGATGTGAGGAAGTTTGTGCAGAGTATGTCAGATGGCAAAAGGAACAAGTCAGAATACAGGGTTGTATCAATTACCTGTACCAGAGAAGCCATGGGATGATATTAGTATGGATTTCATTCTTGGTTTACCAAGGACACAGAGAGGGCATGATTCTATTTTTGTGGTGGTGGACAGATTCTCAAAGATGGCACATTTTATTCCTTGTAAGAAGACTAATGATGCTGTTCATATTGCAGAGTTATTTTTTAGGGAAGTGGTGAGACTACATGGTCTACCAAAGAGCATAGTTTCAGATCGAGATACCAAGTTTGTTGGTTATTTCTGGAGGACATTGTGGAAGAAGTTGAAGACAGATTTGAAGTTTAGTTCTGCACACCATCCACAGACTGATGGACAAACTGAAGTGGTGAATAGGAGTTTGGGTAACCTGCTACGATGCTTAGTAGGAGATAAGCCCAAGGGATGGGATTTGATTTTACCATAGGCAGAATTTGCTTACAACAATTCTGTCAATATGAGTACTGGTAAATCACCATTCCAGATTGTATATGGCAATAGCCCAAGAAATGCTTCTGAGTTAAGGAAGCTGGACAATGGAGAAAAGACAAGTGCTGAAGCTGAAGACTTTGCAGAACATCTGAAGAATTTGCATGAAGAGGTGAGAAAGCACATTAATAAAATGAATATTCAGTACAAGGCTAAGGCAGATCAGAAGAGAAGATATAAGGAATTCTAGGTAGGAGATGAAGTCATGGTTCACTTGAGAAAAGAAAGGTTCCCAATTGGAACATACAATAAGTTTTAAATGAAGAAATTTGGACCATGCAAAATTTTGAAGAAACATAATTCAGGAAATGCATATGAGGTAGAGCTGCCGAGTGGGATCAATATTTCCTCTGTTTTCAACATTGTTGATTTATCAGAATATCATGAAGGTGGAACAGAGGATGGACCAACAGAAGAACAGTGGAGTATTCCGGCATCTACTTCAACAGAGGAGATAGAAGAGATCTTGGATAGCCGTGTGGGAAGAAGTACTCGGAACAAGCAATAAGAATATCTGGTAAAATGGAAAGGAAGGCCTGTTGAAGATTCTTCTTAGTCGTCTAAGGCAGAGGTTGACCGTTTGGGTTTTCCTCACACAAACACATGAGATGTGACAGGATCACTTCTCAAATTACCCTGGGTGTCTGATGCAGGAGCATCCAGTGGTGTAAGGGCAATCTTGCATCACTCAAAAAGAAGTTAATTCAAAATCATTGTAGTTGTTTTCATTTCTTTCCATAATTAGTGTTTCTGGTTCCATAATATCTAGGATAATAATGTAGGACTTTCAGTTTTTCCAAAACTGCTAAAAATAGTGACTTGCCTATTTTGGAAAGTGTACCTGCTATTTTTAGAAAGTTTGCATTTGGGCACGTAATGAAGCAAAAACTTCCAGAAAGTTTTATAACGGAAATATAAGACCTTTGGCGAAGGAATCAGGTAAAGATCATTTGTGAGCTGAAAGATATTAAAGTTTTTGTTTTCCGAAAAGCCCCTGAAAATTTCCAGAACGAGATATGAGGCACTGAAACTTCCCATAACGTCCCGAAAAGTTGATGGGATTTCCGGCGTGATAGTTCACATCGCGAGATTTCCGACGCTTAAAATGGTTCGTCAAGCGGACACTTGGATCAAAAGTTATGCTTCTCGAAAGTTGACCTACTTTTGGAGGGAGTTGCAAATTTCGAAATTTAGCTGGAGGCCGCCAGAAAGTGCTATTTATGACTATTTTAGGAACCTTGGGCGGTAGTAGAGTTAAGGGGGGCCAGTGTAGAGTCAAGAATAGGTGGAAAAACAGAAACCCTAGCTGATTTGGGGTTATAGAAGGCTGAAGATTCTAGAGTCTTGAGGTTGGGAAAGCTGTAATGTGTTGCAACCAGTAGAGGATTTATCCTCTGATTGTAATTGAGCTTCTGTAATGTAAAGAGTTGCCCAGTTCAATAAAAGAAAGTTCTATTTGCTGTGTTCAATATCTGTTTTGTGATTTATCCCCTTCATCACATATAGATCTAGCAAAATCATCCAAGAAACTTTGGGATAATCTAAATAAATTGTTTGGAGCAAAAACGACAAATGCAAAATTTTCTCTAAAACTTTAGCTTTTTAGATTCAAGATCGTTGGCGTAGTCATTATGTCTAGTCACATAAGCAATTTGAGCTTTCTCCTTAAACAACTAACAGAAGTCAATGCTACGGTAAATGATTAGGATGTCAAAGCCATTTTGTTAAATAATCTACCTTCTAAATTCAATAATGTCATTTTTAATCTCAATCAGCTGTTTTCTCAAACTCTGGAAGATGTGATTTCAATTGTCTTAACCAAAAAAAAGAACAATTGTAGGAGATATAAAAATGATCAACTTAAGATGACATTTACTCAAGAAATAATTGTAGAATATTATATAAAAACAAAAGGGAGACTCAATGTTACTATTGCAAGAAAATAGGTCACAGAACCTGAACCTGTAGAATTTGATCTAATGATGTTCTCAAGGGAAAGCTCAAAGACAAACCAAATGAAGTTGATATAGCCATTATTGAAGATCATCTAGATGCTCGTAATGGTGAAGAATTTATTGATAAAGAATATGTATTTTAAGAAGCCCACACTTTGAAGACAAGAAGGGATCTAGTTGGATGGTTGACTAGTTCGGTAGTTTGTGTGGATCTTGAGAATTATACCCTTACGAGGGTCATGAGATAACTTGATGGAGCATTATGGATGAAGCTCAACATTGATGATAGTCTAATAATTTGGAGATCCATAATTTGGGAGTTTGGGGAGGTGGAATCTGGGAATTCAAGAATTCAACTCGAGAGCTCCACCTTTATGAGGGTTACAAGGCAGCTTAATGGAGTTCTACTTAATCCAAGAATGGTCTAACAAAAAGCTTTTCAAGAATATATAGTTTTATTTGGTTCTAAGTTTTTTTTAAAAGTTCCATTCAGTGTGTTTTTATATTTTGCTTTTAGTAGAGTAAGCCTTAAGAGGGGATGTTAGAATATAAGGCTTACCTTTTGTAATAAAGTTGCTATAATGACTTAGTGGTGTGTAATAATGTTAGTTATTATTAATATTTAGAATTTTGGACAAGTGTCATGTTTATTTGTTGTCGGTTATCTCTTAAACTCTATATAAGGAGATGAACTTCTTTGTAATACTCACTCCAATATCTTATAATATTATATTGTATTATTACCTCTTTTCTCAATAGCTATGGCAAAGAAATTTGGTATTAATGTGGATGATATGAAAGAAGAAGATTTTCTAAATAAAACTAATATAGGAGCAAAGAGTGTGAGTCCATTTAAAGTTGAAACAAAACTAAAAATTAAACATTCTAATAGACAAATTAATGCAAAAATATTAGATACATGGATTAAGCAATTAGAAGTCTACTTTAGTGTGCATAAAATAATTGGAACTCAAAGGATTGATTTTGCATGCCTTAAAATTATTGGTCACACTCTTGTATGGTTGGAAACATATGTTGCAAATTGTAACATAAGGGAAAACCAATTAGTTGATAAATGGGAAGAATTCATATAATTGATAAGAAATAATTTCTCTCTCATAGGACATAAGGTTGATCAAAAAATAAAATGGATGTATTACAAAAAATAAAGTGGTTAAAACATAAATACATTTTAGACAAAAATCCAAGAGAAAAGAGGTACATAGTTGGGAAAGAAGGGAGGGTGATGATAGTGATCTACTTGCTTGTGCTTGGCCACAGTCGCAGGCCATTTAACTCCATTTTTTGTTGGTTTTTAGGCTATGACAAGAGGTTTTCTACCTACTTGTGGACTTGTGGTGCCGTCATGGGGTGTTGGTAATAGGGTTGCGTATTTTTTGTGGATTTTTGTTTGTTTTTTGGTTGTCGTGAGGATTTTTGGCATGCTTGGTTGCACCTAGGGGCCCAAAGGGCCTCCTTACTTTCTCTTTCAAGGATGGAGTTAGGACTAATGAGCCCTCATCTTCTGGGCATGATAATGTTGTTCATTTTTTGTTGCATGTAATGAGTGAAGCCAAATTGGAGAAATGACCAAGACCAAATGGTTACTTGGAGAAGAGTGTGGATTGGTCTATTTTGGTTATAAATCTAGATTTGATTGTAGATAATGTATATTACCTTTTAGAATATGCTTTGATCTGCAAGTTTATGGGCATTCAAATTTCCTTGCCCTTCCTAAAGGCCTGGGCTCGTCAAACTTGACAACCTGAGGGAGATATAGAGATTATCCATGTTGTAAATGGATATTTTTGTCATTTTTTCAAGAACAACTGATTGTGATATGGCCTTCGAGGGAGACCCTTATTTTCATAATCAAGTAGGTCTATTCATCAAACCCTCGTATGTCGATTTTGATCTTGTGGAAGAGCTCCCCTCTAAAATTTCAATCTGGATCTGTCTCCTTTGGCTATTATGGAATTTTGGAGGTCTGATATTCTACAATCCATCATAGCTATCCTTGAAAAACCCATGGGTTCCTCTCGTCTCACGACTGGAAGGAAGGTAACAACCTATGCTTACATTTGTGTTGAAATTGATCTCAATAATCCTCTACTTAAATCTTTAGAGATTAGATTGGGAAACATGCATTTGATCTAATAGATAGATTATGAAACCCTCCCTTTTCAATGTCATGTTTGTCATGCTTGTGGGTACTTTAGAGAAATTGTCCACTAAGGGTTTTGGCAATCTTACATACCTCTTCAAATAATTCTATAGCTAAAGTTAATGCAAAAGGTAAAACCCTCGCCCATGGGGATGGAATTGACCTAGAGAGGTTCATGCCTATGAAAACCCAACATAGAGGAAGGCCCTTGAACCATAAAAAACAAGAGCAACCAAGAGGAACTTTTAATAACAAATTTGATGTTCTTGAAATTTTTGAAGAACTTGGATCCACCCTAGTTGAAAAGTACTTAATTGGACAAGACTTGGATCTTCCTAATCCTAATGCTTCCTCTGTCCCAACAGAAACTCATGATCTATCTAGCATGCAGGTGCCTCCTAATGAATGGGTTGCTCTTTCTCCAAACCACATTGAGGACTCTGTTAGGCATTAGAATGTTGATAATGTTGACACTAGTATGATTGTAGCCTCTCCCTTTTTGTTAGATTCTCACTTTGAGATTTTTGAAGATTATGTCATGCTTGAAGTTTCGTTGGTCCATGGTTCAAAGGATTGAAAAAAGATCCTCTTTTAGGATTCCAACAAAAAAATCTTAAAAAAGTCTACCTCGGATAAACTTTCCAAAGCTAGAAGGAAAAAAGTAGGAAAGGTGAAGATGATTAGGGAATCCTTGGTGGAATCCGGTGTCATTTGGACATTAGATGCCCACTTCTTTGCACCCCTCAAATGATAGTGTTATCATGAAAAACAAGGGGTTTGGGCAACACCCGTCCTCAAAAATTTGTTCGGGACCTTATTCAGGAATACAAGCCCGATATTATCTTTCTTTAGGAAACGAAACTCTGTGGAGGAAATGGCTTCTCTCTCCTGTAAGATTTGCAAATGTAGTTAGTGTCAATGTATTGGAGCTTAGGGATCTGCTAGAGGCTTGACATGTTTATGGGATCCTCACTAGCATACTCCTCTATGGTTAGCTTGTCAACATTATTTGTCGTTGCTTGGTTCGTACTTTGATTCAAGTAGTTCCATCTTCCTAATGCTCCCACATATTTTCAATGTAAGAATCTGTTATGGTCTCACATTAGATTTGTTCAATTTATGTTCCCTTCTCTTCCTTAGATCATGGCGGGAGACTTTAACACTATTCTCAATCTTGACAAAAAGCTTGGTGGCCCTAGTCGATTAGATCCTTCTTCCTCTTTGCTCAAAGATAATTTGTCATTTCTTAATCTTGTGGATGTTAAGCCAATATGTGGCCTTTTACTTGGAATAACAAACAATGTGGTGTAGACTCCATCTCTTAGCAT
Source organism: Cunninghamia lanceolata (assembly GCA_027924645.1). NCBI lineage: Eukaryota > Viridiplantae > Streptophyta > Pinopsida > Cupressales > Cupressaceae > Cunninghamia > Cunninghamia lanceolata. The sequence goes on along the minus strand of BSBN01000847.1, from coordinate 3,585,279 downwards.
CTTGATAGGTTTTTAGTCTTTAACTATTGGATTAGTGACTCTTGGGTCTCCACTTCTGACATTTTGCATTGAAAGGCATTGGATCATTGGCCTATCAAGTTTGCTTTTTCCCTCTTCTCTCTTCCAAAAAAGCCCCGCCCTCTTTCAAGTTTCAACTAATGTGGTTCAGAGATCAGGCTATTCATGGAAACATGGTTGCTTGGTGGTTGGAGGGGAAGCCCCCTTTTGGTATTGCCATCTTTTCCTTCTTCAAAAGACTTCAATTTGTCAAGTTCAAGCTCAAGTAGTGGAACATATTGTTTTGGAAACATTTTTGAAAAATTGAAACAAGTACAAGAGAAACTTGATTCCATCACCTTCCAGATCAAAGAATGTGCTATGACTAGGGAAAGGCTTCTTGGGGAATCTTTTCTTTCCAAAGAGCTTAATGAGTGGCTTCTATGGGAGGAGATTTTTTGGAAATAGAAATCTAAAACTGACTAGCTTCTAGAGGAAGATAGGAAAATTTCTTTTTTCCACAACTCAGTCAAAGACGAGAGGAGCAATAATGTTATATCTTCTCTCATTTCGGCTCAAGGAAATCAACTGTCCTCCTCCCAAGACATAAGTAAGGAAGTTTTCCAACATTTCTTCTCCCTCTTCTTGGAAAGCAATCCTCTAGCTTTTGAGGAGAAGCAAATTATTGAGTTGCATCCCCCCTAGTTTATGATGATATGAACAATTTGCTTTTGGGACCCATCTCTTTTGAAAAATTCAAAATGAAGAAAGGCAAAACTCTTGGGCTGGATGGTTTCCCTATTGATGTTTTTCAAGAATTTTGGGATATTTTGAAGTTTGACTTGTTGGAGGTTGTTCGGGAATCTCAAGCTAGTAAGCATATGCTTAAAGCAATCAATTCTACTTTTTTGGCATTGATTCCTAAAAAGGAACCAACTATTTTGACTTGTTCTGCTCTATTGCCCTTTGCAATGTCACCTATAAGATTATCACCAAACTCATTATTGATCGTTTGAAGAAAATTTTGTTTTCTCTTATATCACCTAAGCAGGGTGGGTTTGTGAAAGGGCATTAGATCCTGGATGGTATAATTGTGACCTTGGAGGCTATTCACTCTGTCTTTTTCCAAGGATAAAGCTATGCTTATCAAGTTGGACATGTCCAAGGCCTATGATAGAGTCGGATGGTCCTTCCTTAGAAACATTTTATCTACTTTTAGGTTTTGCTCGACGTGGATTGACTGGGTTATGAGTTGTGTGGCCTCTCCCTCCTACTCTAGTCTCATTAATGGCATCTCGTCGCCTCTTTTCTCTACCTCTAGATGGTTGAGGCAAGGTGATCATCTTTATCCTAATCTCTTCATCCTTATGGTAGAAGGTATTGGTAGATTTTTAACACACCAGATAGTTAATGGTTGCATCCAAGGTTGGACTTTGGATCGAGCTTTTTTTTAAAAAGATGATGTGCCTAGTAAACTTTTTAACGTGACCAGTGACACTGGCGGGACACGCCCTCCGGCTCCACAGTAACGCTTTTGCTCGGAGCTATGAACCGATGAGGCCACAACACGGGGGGACCTCATCCCCTAGCAAGAACACTTCAAACCCGCAAGCTCATTGGCCCAACGAAGGCGTAAAGTCTGCAAGCTCGTTGGTCCAGTGGGGGTTTAAACTCTGGTCGCTGCCACTACAACCGAGCGACTTAACCACTAAACCACGCCCTTAACAGCCTTGGATCGAGCTTTTAATCCTAAATCTCATCTTCAATTTTTGGGTGACACTGCATTGTTGGGGGTTGCTACAAATTTCAAGAAAGCCTTGGATATATATTTAATAGCTTTTGGTCAACAAATTAATGAGGACAAGTCCAATATCCTTTTCTTTCATACCCCTATGATCATCTAGTACAAAATTGCTCTTATTTTACGCTTTAATATAGGACAACTTCCTTTGGATTATCTTGGTGTCCCCTTATCGATTGGTAAGCCCAAAAAAATTTAGTGGAAGAGGATTCTTGATAGATTCAAAATGCAAGTTACTCATTAGACTTTCCAATGGCTATCTTTTGCTATCTATTTGACTCTCTTAAAATTTTTCCTATAGGATCTTCCTATTTACATATTTCTTGTGTTATTTTCTCCCAAAAACTTTCTCAAGGACTTCGACTCTCTTTCTAGGAAGTTCTTATGGACCAGGAATTTGGACTCCCAAAAGTGGAGTCTTATTAGTTGGGATTAGGTTTGTAGATCTAAGCAACATAGTGGCTTGGGCCTTATGTAGACTAAGCTCAATAGCCAAGCCTTGGCTACTAAACTCTATTGAAGATGGTGTAAGCATCCGGATCAACCTTAGGCTAGAATCCTTAACTACAAATATTTAGGAGTGAGTGATATTGATATTCCATGAATGTAACTGGTTGGGAAAGGTTATATGGTTTGGAATACCATTAAGAAGGGGGCTTCGATTGTTAAAGAAGGATTCTTTTGGAATGATGCTTGGGACCTCCACCCCCCTGATCCTCTCTTCATTTCCCTCTCTACATCCCTTGAGTGATGAAGGTGGTTGGGTGGTCTAAGGTTTCCAATTTTAAGAGTACTTACATGGTTGGTGAATCCCAAATCTATCATTGGAAGAATCCTAGTAGTTGGCCTTTGGGGGGAACTCTTGAAGCTTGGGCTACCCTATCTTCCATTCTTGTTGATAGGCCATATTGCTCTCTGGAGGAAGCATATGATCTTGCTTGGGGCCATGATCCTAAAGACACTTAGTCAATAGATCTTGGTTATCAATTGTTGAAGTTGAAAAGAGGTGAAATCAGAAATTTCCCCTAGTAGAACAAAATTTGGAACAATTTAACCTAGCATAAATGCAATTTCTTTATTCGGTTGCTTTGCCATAACAAGTGTCTTACTTGGGATAACATAAGAAAGAGGATTTCAGGGCCTTTCAAAATGTGTTCTTTGTGGCACTAATGAAGAATGTTCTACTCACCTTTTTTTCCAATGTCCCTTCTCCTCTAGTATTTGGGGGCAGTGATGGTAGATCTAGAACCGACCATTCATTCATGCCACTCCCTTGTCCGAGTTTTGGGCAAGCTTGGGTTGGCATCCCATTTCAGCTTTTTTTTATCAAGGTCACCTGGGATGTTGGTCCCATTTTTATCCTATGGCAGACATGGCTTGAGCAGAACCATAGGATTTTTCAAGGATACTAGAGTCTTATTTCAAAAGTTTGGCAAAAGGTCATGGATTCTATCATAGAGATTGTAACAACTAAATGTTCTTTGAGTGAAACCCTATCTTCTTCGGATCTCCAGCTTTCAAGATGCCTTGAACATTATTCTTCTATTGCTTCTTTAGTTCATCTCAGCTCAGTCTTGAAGGCCTCTAAAAAGTTTAAGAGGATAGGCAAGTGGTCTCCCCCCCATCTGGTTTCTTCAAAATTAACACTAATGGCTCTTCTCATGGAAATCTAAGTGCTACCAGGATTGGAGGGGTTGGGCAATTTGGTGATGGGGCTATCCATTTCTTTTTTTCGTTTTCTATGGGGTTCGACACCAACAATCAAATGGAAGCTCGTGTCATCCTAGTGGCTTGTGATTCGGGCTAGAAAAAGGTCATTTGTGAACCAGATTCCATGATCTTGCCAAATGGGCTTTTGATGATGATCATAGCTAGAACATCTCAAAGTGGGGGTCTTTGTCTCTTGATAAAGCCTCATAAATTCTTCACCTTCTTCATAATGATCAATCTTGACCCTTTGTGTGTTTCCTTGCCTTGGCTCATGTTTTTTTGTTGATTTCTCCTTTTGGAATTCTCCTTCGAAGGCCATATATCAGTTTCATAGTTTTGTCATCCTTTTTAGATGGGCTTACCTCCTCCTCCTTTCTAGTTGAGCAAATGAGTTTCTTGTTTTCCAACAACATGGTAACCAGTTGGTCTCTGATTTTTTTTGGGAATGGGATAGCGGAAAACCTCCTTGGGTTTTCTCTCTTCTTGCCTTATTGATGGCTCTGACCATTTGGAAATCTCTTTGTTATAATATCTAATTGATCCTTCATATTATCTTTTTTCTCAAATTTTTTTTAAAAAGCAAAACAAAACAAAAAACAAGGTGGTTAGAGCATGTGAGATTATACCATGGAATTTCAATGACAAGCTATGGTGAATAACACGGGTCTTGATGAAGAAGACATGATAATAAAATATCTTGGTGTACTCCATACTCAATACAAAGAAAGGTGGTCACCACTAATCTGAAGGACTTTGATGAAGCATGTGTCCAAGCATACCATGTGGAAAAGGAGAAGAAGAGGTATGAAGGAGAGACTTCTAAATTCAAAGGGAAATATAAGAAAATTTGGACAACAAAGAAAGCTAATACAATAATGCAAAAAGAGGATAATAAAGATGATAAAAAGGACACAATCATTACAGTCATTACAATTTAGATGGGCATGTAAATTCAAAATGTTGGAAACTTTATCTTGAATTACATCCTAAGAATAAGAATAAGGGTAAAGAAAATGATACGAGGAAATCTATGCTAACTATTCATGAAGGTGAAATGGACATAATGATAGTTTAGATATGGATGAGAAACTTGAATGCATGACCACTAAGGAAAATGAACTTGAAGAGATGAACAAATTTTTTATTTTAAGTTACAAGTTAAAAAGAACAAAATAATGCTTTGGTAGATCCATGGTCACAATGTGATCATATTAAAAAAATTGGTTAAAAGGATTGGGCTTAAATGCACAATACATAGATGAGATAGAGGTTGATGTCACCCCCCTTATGTTTTTGATATTGTTCTTGGTAGTCCATATCTTTATGTCAGAGATGATATATTTATGAGAAGGGCTAATAAGTACAAGTGGGTCAAGGATGGGGTCAAATATATAATCAAAGGATACTAGAGCAAGGCCAAAGTAGCTACGGTAAGTGTTTATCAAGCGATCAAATTAATTCAAGAAAATAAACAATTTTGCTTACTTTTGCTTAAAGATAGAAATGAAGATGGGATTGGCATTTCTACCATGACTAACTCAAAATTGAAAAGCTTGGATGAAGTTTTTTCATCTTTTCAAGAAGTTTTTGCAGAACCAAAAGGGTTGCAACCAAGAAAGGAGGTGGGGCACGAGATTCAACTCCTACCGAAGTCTCATCTACCTAACATCGGTTTGTATCAACAATCTTTACTCGAGAGCAACGAGGTATTAGAGCAAAGAGTGACTTGCCCTGGCACTTCACCTTGTGGGTCGCCCATATTGATGGTGCAAAAGAAAGATGGTTCTTGGAGAATGTGCATAGGTTATAGGGCTCTTAAATAAATTACTATTAAAAATAGATATCCTCTCCCAAGGCTAGATGATTTGTTAGATTAACTTAAATATGCTAAGTATTTTTACTAAGTTGAATCTAAAGTCTGGTTACCATCAAGTGCGAATGAAAGAAGAGTACACACAAAAAATTGTTTTCAAAACCAAGCAAGGACTTTATGAATGGTTAGTACTTCCTTTTGGCTTGAGTAATATGCTTGCTACTTTTATGAGACTGATGAATGATGTTTTAAGGGAATTCACAAATAGCTTTGTGATAGTTTATCTAGATGATATTCTAATATTCGATGCTACATGGGAAGAACACTTAATCAACATTAGGGCAAGTCTTGCAAAGGTTAAAAGAACAACTATTATGCAATCTAAATAGATGCAAATTTGACAATGAATCATTGGTATATTTAGGGCATTATGTAGGAGGAGAATTAAGAATAGACCCATCAAAAGTTGAAGCAATTATAATTGGCCTATGCCGAAGAGTACTACATAAACTAGGAGTTTTGTAGGGGCTGCACAATTCATGGGAAAGTTTTCCTTCTTTTTTCCACATAGTTCCACCTTTACATCAAATTGCATCGAAGGGTGGAACTTTAATTGGGGTAATGAACAAAATAAAATATTTGAAACATTAAAGTATAAAATAAATCATGCTCTTGTTTTGGCTCTTCCTGACATACAAAAGCCATTTGGGTTAGAAACAAATGCTAGTGAATATGCAATGTGTGTCATCTTGCTACAAGGTGGTAAACCTATATGTTACCCTTCAGAAGTTTTTACTTCAGTAATGGGAGGTTATGCAACTTACGCTAAAGAATTATATGCACTAGTTTAAGCTATTAAAAAATAAAGACACTATCTATTTGGTAAAAAAAACTATTGTGCATATTGATCATTAACCTTTACAACATTTGCAAGCACAAAGTAAATTACAAGCAAAACACTACAAATAGATGAGTTTTCTTCAATAGTTTCATTTGGTAATCAAATATAAAAAAGGGACTAACAATGTTGTGGTAGATATGTTATCTAGTCCAACTATTTCAGCCATGGCTATGGTAACTCACTTGAAGCCCTTCACAAAGAAAGCTTGTGCTGAAGGATATGAACATGATAAAGATTTTGGTGAAAAATATAAAGAATTTCTAACACAGGAAATTGTAAAAAGTGAAGAAGACTTCTATCTTCAAGATGTGTTGCTATATAAGGTAGGAAAGTTGTTTGTGCCAAGAGCACAAAGGCTTCTACTAATGAGGGAGGCACATACCTCCAAAGTGGTGAGTCACTTCGATGTAGGAAAAATGGTGGCTCATTTGCAAAGGTATGTGTTTTGGCCTAAAATGCACCAGGAAGTAGCAAGGTTTGTTAAAAGTTGTAAATTATGTTGCACTAGGAAATCTAAAACAAGAAAAGTTGAACATATATGCCTTTGACTATTTCCACTAGACCATGAGAAAGTGATTCTATGGATTTTGTACAGGGTTTGCCTATCAGTAAACATGGACATGATTACTTATTTTTGGTAGATGATAGGCTTGATAAAATGTATAATCTAATGGCTTGTAAAAAGACTCGTAGAAAAAGAAGCACTTGAATTATTATTTAACAATGTTTGGGTGCATTTTGGGCTACCTAAATCCATTATTTTTGACACAGATACATAGTTTGTTGGTAAGTTTTGGTCTATATTATGGAGCATGATAGACACCAAGCTAAAGAAAAGTAGAGCCTTTCACCCACAAACAAATGGCCAAATAGAGGTGGTCAACAAGACTCTAGTATAGCTCATCCTAAGGTACAACAATAAATGTCCCAAGACATGGGATGAATCTCTTCCATACATTCAACACTTATGATAGAGCATTGCATTCTTCTACTAACAAGTCACCATTTGAAAGCATGTTTAGGATATCTACCTTCTAGTTGACTTGATGTAGCTTTTGATAAACAAGATGAAAAAATAGGGCAAGATAATGAGGTGGCTAAATCATTTAAATTTGTTGAGAGAATTGGGCAAATCCAAATCAAAAGAAAAGAACATTTGAAAATAACACAACAAATGTATAAAGAAAGACATCATTTGGATAGAAAGGAGCACAAACTCAAAGCGGGAGATAAAATTTGGCTTTCTTTCGGTAAGGAAAGACTCAAGGACAAGCAAAGAAAATTAAGCCATTAAGGTATGGACCCTTCACAATTTTGGAGGCCATTGGTGCAAATACATTCAAACTTAATCTTCATCCTTTCATGAAGATACATTTAGTTGTAAATTGTGAGTATTTGCAACTTTTTGAGCCCTCTATGCTAGATGGAGATGAAGAATAAGTACTACCCTCTTTGGAAGACTTGGGTGTGGAAGGGTCCCATACTTCATGAGGATGTGGTACTAGAAAGGCAATCTAGAGAAACAAGAAATAGATTTCAGAAAACTTGGGAGATTGGACTCAAAGATTAGAAGGTAATACAAGCCAAGTGGTACTCAAAGGAGAGAGTATGATAACTCTTTCCTCATTTGATGTATCATGAAGCTTTCGTGGGACCAAAAGCCTTCCTAAGAAGGGAGGCGTGATCCAAAAGGATTTAGGAAACATATGAAACAAGAAAACAAGAACAAGGAACAAGTTTCAGATACAAGGACAAGCTTTTAACAATGTTGCAAATTGTACCAAACATAGACGATAGTGCAACTGAGTAGATGACAGTGCAAGCTGGAGTCTAGACCATAGTGCAAGTGCACTAGAATCCATGACCATACTGACAATAAAACTCATAATTCAAGCCATAAATAAGGCTTGTATGAGAGCATTCAATCATCGATAGTTGGAAAAGTTGGGAATTATTGTGTGATTTGTTCTTGTAGGAGAAATAAAAGGCAAGTTGCTCACTTGCCATAATAATCTCTTTGCAAAGTAATAAAGGAGGGTAGCAAAGCACTTCGCCACTACCAAAATTGGTTTTCCTTCCATATTGGGGGTTTTCTAGGATAAAATCCACATGTTGTGAGTTCTTTCATGTTTAATTATGTTTAAAGCATAGCAATTCCTTCTCTTAACAATGAACTTTTCATTTGCAAAGCAAGTAGGAAAGTATTAAATATTCTCATTGATTTTTTAAATTCCAAAGTAGTTGTAGATCATTCTTATATTAAAGAGCAAGAAGTAGATAATGCAACCAAGAGAGTAAGATCAAGATCCCAATTTTTGGCCAAGAACAGATTGTGCAAGCCACCTTCAAGGTCATCCTCCACTTCTCCAATAGTCATTGCGACGCATCCTTTCATTGTGACATTGTTTTCCCAAGAAGATAGTCCCTTTTTTCTTCCAAAAGAATGGATCAAGATGCAATCCCATTAGAAAGGGCATTTCAAATTGAGGCGAGAGACATTGCAGATGAGCACATTGTGTGTTACATTACACCAATGGGCTTCTTTCAACCTCGTGAAATCACCATATTGCTAGGAATTAGTAAAGTCTATTAGTCAAAAACTCATGAGTTATACAAGTTATGAGTATGAAAAGCTACACACGACCTTATTGAAAAAAGAAAAAGATTTTATAGAAACATCACTACAAACAATTAGGGATTCATGAGCCAAAACATCACTTCATACTCATGTAGTCGATTGAGATGGTGGGGTCTCAAAACGTTGTTCAAGTCATAATAGACAACACTAAAAATTGCAAGGAAACAAATTTATTGGTGGAGGCAAGATATGGACACATATTTTGGACACCATGTGTCATCCACTCAACTTGGTGATGTAAGAGCTTGGCATGCAGATTGAGTGGATCAAAGAAATCTACACCGAGGATGAGGAGATATGAATTTTTGTAACAAATCATCATGTCACAAGCCATCTTCAAGAACTTGGAGTGGAATTGTTTTGATTAAAGTAACCAGGAAGGGCCCGAACCCATGAACAAAAGCCAAAAGGCAAACGAAGCAAGTTTCACAAGCAGTGAAATAGGGAAACAAAACAGGATTTTGAAAGGGCACGAACCCTTGAACAACGAAAGGCAGCCCTGCTGCAAAAAAAACAAGGACCAAACGTTAGGAACAAGACTATGCTAGAACCCAACCTAGAAAAACGAACGCCTTTGACCTGAGGGTGCAAAGTAAACACAGATTTGGGAAGACCTCTCTTCCTTCTCTGAATAACGGTCCATGAACTTAAGGAGTCTAAGTCCACAGAACAAGGAGACAGAGGGGAATCCTCAGCAGATTCCACAAACCCAAAAGAAGCACGAGAAGTGGGGGAAGCCCCAACACAAGAAGCTTGGGTAACCGATAACTGAACTGGAGTAGGGAGCTCCACAATGCCCACAAGGGAAGGGGCATCCGTTGGCTAAACATGAGTCACAGGAGGAGGCGGGGGACACGCGGCAAGCTCAACCACCACAGCATCCATAGGACACGAAGGAGACGAAACCGCAAATGAAGAGGGCTCACCAGTCGACGAGGGAGCCTCCGCCGGGGAATCAGAAGCATTGATGGTCAAGTGATCGTCTGAAGCTTTCTTCCACTAGGTGGCTGCACCCTTGCGCTGAGAGTGGGTACAAACGGAGGCCAAATGGCCTGTGGCAAAGCATTGTCTACATCTGAATGGAAGGCCCTCATAGTCAAGTCGCTACGTCCATGACCTATCCCCAACCTGCAAAACCACCTCCCCATGAAGGGGTTTGGAGATGTCAATGTCCACTAGAATGTAGGCACACATTGAGTGTCCTATGAAGGAGGTAGAAGAATCCATCATCAAGAAGCGGTTGATAGCATTTCCAATGTCCTCGTAACATGAATATTCCCCGCACTAAAGAGGGAGATTAGGGAGCCTAACCCAGGTTAGCCTGATGTTGAGAGGTTTGGTGATAGGGTTGAAGGAGCAAGACCAAGGTTTAATGGAAAGGGAATGCACTCCCCACATCCAAACCCTGCCGTTCAGCACAGTATCCTGCTCCTCAGGGGAATCGAAGGCCACCACAAAGAAACCCCTAGCGCATGGAAACAACTCCATCTTGCCCACCACCAATGGCTTCCAAGTCTCCAAAACCCAGCTGTGAAGATCCGAAAGGGACGACCACAAGTTGTTGAATCTGCAAACAACCCCAATACGTTGGTAATGTTCCTCATTCTCAATAACTTCCTGCCTACAAACCACAACCGGTGGAGGAAGAACAGAGGGCACATGACCTACTCTTGGAGTGGAATTGTTGAAGGTAAGTATTTCAATATTTTATTTTCTTGATTTACTTTAAGTTTGCTATTAAATTTTAATTATATCATTTACTTTTTTAATTTGTTCTAATGTTATTTACACCATATTAGGTTGCTAAGACTTTACATTGCACAATCATCTTGAGATGACTTGTGAAGGTGCAAAAGGCATCTAGCGCCATGATCATCAATAACCATCGGAGTGTATGGAGGTAGTCAAAAATAGAGGGGGCCAAAGCATTGATGCTACATGATGATTGGTGGGCCCATATGTATTATTTGTTGAGTTTCATTGAGCACATCATGAGAATGATCTAGTTTGACAATACAAATCAACATTTTTGGGCAAGATATATAATGAGATTTGATAGAAAAAATAAAGGGCATACTAGTAGCTAAGGAGAATGACCCCACAAAAACATTTTTCAAATGAGTGCAAAGAATTATTGTTGAGCAGTGGAATAAGATGACCATAGCCTTGCATCTCTTAACATTTTCTTTGACCCCCAAATATTACAACACAAAGATAATTTCTTTGCGCAAGAGGGTGGCACCATATAGAGACGATGAAGTTAGCAATAGGTATAAGATAGTATTCACTAGACTCTTCCCAAATTCAGATGTACAAAACACAATCGTGGGTGAGTTTAGTAATTTTATAGCTTCAACTAATCACAATCTTAGTGCATTTTGAGACAAGTATAAGGACACTAATAAATCATGGTACATCCATGGCCAAGGCTCTATTTACTTGCAACCATTTACAATCCAAGTTCTATCACAAGTATGCATTTTTAGTTTTTTTAACTCTTTTTTTTCAGCTATAATTATATTTTATAATTGCAAATGTTATATTGACTTTCTCTAATCTCAACAGATTCCAAATTCTTTAGCTAATCAAAACTAAAGTACATACTCCTTTATCTACTTTGTTAAGTGAGCCCAGTTGGTTGCAAAAAAGGCGAAAGAGTTGGTCCATGTGAATTCCTTTTATCTCCTCTCACATAAGCAAGTTCAGTGCAAGGAGAGAGCGATGAAGAATTGGGATGTAGCTCCTAAGTGTGCCAACTTGGATGCTTCTGTTGCATGACTTTCCACAAGCTCTTTAGAGAATGAGGAGGCTGCTACATAAAACTTACATAGTGCAGCTAGTGGGAGTGGCATTGCTACAAGCTCTTTAGAAAATGAGGAGGTTGCTACATAAAACTTACATGGTGCAGCTAGTGGGAGTGGCATTGCTACTACTCGTGGTTCAAACTAACCAAGTGGTGGCATTGATGCTCATATAAAAATATATATATGGTTGGACCCATCTATACTAAACCTTGGAGAAAATTTCCATACAAACAAACCAAACTTGAACCAGTAACATTTATTGTAAATGTTCAACAAGACACCTTGAAAATCCCTAACCAACCCATCTATTCATTCTTTTTTGAGATTGTATTTGGTCAAACCATCAAAATTGATTTTGATAGAACCCTTAAGGAGGGGGCGTGGTATAGGAAGGGTCCACTGAATCTTAGGCGAGATAGAGAAGAAATGGAGTTTGTATTGATAAAGAATTTGTCACTTTCTAACCATTATGTAGTCCTAGGTATCAAAAGTGGAGAATTTTGAGTATGTCTTTTCAATGATGGAATTAGATCCAACCAGTGCTTATGGTGTGCACAATGACATTATTAACAATTGCTTCTTGAGGATTAATGGAATTTTCAAAAACTTTCCCTTTGTGTCCTGTTAGTGCCTGCATAAACAATCGGGTTTCAAGCATTTAAATATGCAGGCACCTTCCCAAAAAATCCAAGAAATTCTAAGTCTTTTGGCCTTTGCAGTTGAAATGTGCAAAAATTCTGTTGTATGCATGTCACTTTGTATATACAAGGCTGTTTGTATATACATGCAGGTCAAATGTGTATTGGCGGGTCAGAGATCTCAATCGGCCTTCAAAAATGGTGAAAAATCAGTTGTATGCATTTCACAATGCATATCGGGCCTAAAAAAGGTGCATTTACATTGAGGAATCTTTCGCAGATTCTGGGAATATTCCCTGCTTGTATATCGGGTTGCATGTATATTTTGTGTTGTATGTTCAGACATACAACGGCTAGATACAAAGGAAAACATGCAAAGAAAATATACATTCGCCACATACAACAAAAAGATGCATTAGTCGATGCATATGCAAGAAGAAACATGTACATTTGCAAAGACTAAGGGGTCTTGCATAATTCGGCAATATACAAATGCAGGAGATACATCTGGTGGGGTCTACCTCACATACAAGGCGGAATGTATATGCAATATACATTCACTATATGCAAAGTGAAAAGTGCAAGGGGCCGATATACAAAATGTGGGGCCCACTGATTGCATGTTTTAGCGATTGTATGTTCGCACATACAATCATAATATGCATTCACAAATATACAAGCCGGACCCGACAGGTTATACATTCTGGTTGATAAAGGTTTTAGTTCCGGATTGTATGTTTTGTTTTGTATATCCGCGTTGTATGTTTGTGATATACAAGGCATTGATACAAGGAAAGGGAGGTGCAACCTAGACGCGAAGGAGAAATAAAATGCAGCGAATAAAATTTGAGGTCCGTGGGTTGTATAAAGTGCTTGTATACGCCGATATACAAGCCGATGTGCAATGAAAAAGATACAAACTGGATTTCAAAAGGAGGTACATTCTGATTCATAATAATTTGATGTCCGCGGCTTGTATGTGTGTGTGTTGTATATCGCAGATATACAAAGGAGAGAGATACAAGCCGGACCCGAATAAGATTTCAATCTGTTTCATAATAATCTGGGTCCGCCTTGTATGTAAGGTGATTGTATATGCTTTTGCATATACAAAGGGCGAAAGGAGGCAAAATACATGTTGCGATGGTGGAAAACTCAGCGATGGAAGCACAGGATGCCCACGTGGCACGTTCTTATTGGCTGGCGACTTTTCAGCGTGTTTTGGCACCATTGATCTTGGTGATAGAAGGAAGATCGACGGCTAGTTTTAAACTTTCTTGCAGCAAGGGTTTTCTTTGTATCTGTGGCCGCATTTTAGGCGGGAAAACCTCCTATGCATTCGCTGCTGTGTTTCAAGAGGAGTTGCGGGTAGCTGGGCCATTAATGGTGAAATTACAGAGGCATGGGTTGATGATGGATGTGCCACCTACCAGTTTTAAGAGAAAAACCCCCAAACGGTGGCACAGGGCTCGAGTCCAACTACTCCTTGCCTCTCCTTCTGCCTGCTGCATTGATGTTTTGGGCGCCATTTTTGTGTTGCACTGTATCTAGCAGATTTTTGAATTTTGGCCTGTAATTAATTGCTGAGAGCACAGCCTTGCTATAAAATGCAGACTATGTCACTCATTTGTCGTTGTTGAAAACTGGACAAATTTTGGTGTTGTAATAAGATACAACTTCGCTGGTAACCCTATTTGGTGCCTTGTGAGTTTATGAGTTGTATGTCAAATGTATTATGCATAGAATTCATCAGTTTCATGTTGATTTAAATGAGTAATGCTTCATTGCATGTGTTTTGTTATTTGTCTCCAAGTTGAATGTGTTCTTCTTCTGAATCTAAACAGCTAAGGGGTGTTTGAGATTCTATGACATGGGTTTGCTATGTTGAATGCTTGATCTTTTACTTCTGCTCAATGAGTAGATTAAATGTTTTGGGTTAAGTGTTGGGAAGAATATATTGCAATGAGGATGTTTGTAAGCAGAAATAACTGAATATTTAGTCTTGGGATAGTGTCTGTAAGACAGACATTACAAAAAACCCCTTGAAATCTGATTATTGTTTTAAGTCTATGGTAAACATTCACACACACACACACACACACACACACACACACACACACATATATATTGACTTCGAGCCCTGAATAGGCACCAGTTTGGTCTTGTATTGAGGTTATACCCAAGGTCCTAGTTTTGCATCCAAATACAAAACATAAATTCATACTTCAAAATACAAACTTTTAGGACATTTAGAAGTAGTTTTAGGACCAAAATCCTCTGTCTCACAACTGAACATAAGCCCAAAGTTAGCCCCTCTGCACTTATTTTACAGTTTTGGTCTGCATATATGAGGATTTATCTGCTTTGTCTCAACATCCCACTAAGTTAATAAGCACATTTCACGGATGTTGAATATGGAATACCCCCCTTGGTTCTGCAGAGCCTAAAGAAGAAGAGATATTTATAGAGTCTATCCCCTGTACTGTTGGCCCCTGGTCCGAAAATCCTGTTGATCAATGATGGCTACCTTGTAGGGATAACTGGGAAGCATCCAGTCGGATTGAGCACTAACATGTCCCTTGCAAATAAACAAGAAAATGAATACAAGTGTAAAGTGATTGTATAGCTTCAATATTGACATCTATATGTTTTGTTTTGACCAATTTTTGAGACAACTCTCCAATAAGGCATTAGTATTGGGTTTGGTGTGGAATTGTTGGGCAAGAGATTCCCATGTTTGATTTGCAAAAGGCCATTGGATGAAGAGGTTTAGAATGGTCTCTTCATTGTATAGACAACCAAGGCAATTGAACAAGCCAATTTGTCCCACTTTTAAATTTGTCAATTGTGAGAACTTTGCCTTGTCAAGTAAACCAAAGAAAGTGCTTTACCCTAGACCATCCAATGGAAACCCACACTTGACTCCAGCTTAACTTCTTGAGATTGAATTTGTTAATTGAGAATGACCTATATGTAGAGGCAGCAATACAATGCTCAAGTGGGTATATTTCTATTGCATTTGATCTTGAGAGTTAGTGAGATGGATTATTGGGGAACTCAATAATTTAGAACCTAAATTTGTGTTTAATAATCTTTACCAAGTGTTTCAATTATTTTAAGCTTCCATTGCTATGCTTAACATCCAAATGTTGAATATAGTCTCATACTAAATGAGTCCCTTAGGTTTGTAGGGTTTCTTTTAGAGAGTGAAACTCTTCCCTATCAAGAGACGGGTGGCCATTCCAACTATTTTCCCAAAGCTCACTTTTTTCCATTACCCACTTGCTAAGTGAGACTTTGTTGCATATTAACGAATCCTTATTTATATGTCTAGCCAATGTGGAGAGGCCATTCTTCTATTTTACAATGAGAGAAAGGTCTATGCCAAGAATGTGATATTTACTTTTGGACATTTGAACCCAAGATACTTATGTAATACTGCAAAACCTCTAGGCAAGTCTCATAACAAGTGTCTAATTAAAATGTTTCAAGCCTTGACATGTAAGACACCATCTTTCTTAGTCCCTCTGACAACATTCTAGGCCACCAATGGATGTTTGAAAGTGGGATTTGTACCCTCACATAAGAAGTTTCTCTAGATCACCTTAATGTCAGCTGCTATATTTTCTCAGAATGGGGAAAAGATGTGTTAAATAGACAAGGATAAGTTGAACAACCACACACATTAGCTAAACTCGTTTGGCAAAGCATAGTCACCAATTTGTCCATCTATTCAATTTATTTGAATTTTGTCTCATGATTGCTTCCCATAGAGTTGCCTAGTATGTGGAGTGAATAGGGAATCATAAATATGTAACAAGTAGTTTTTCTTCTTTGAAGCCCAACAGACATTGGATCTAGTTGCAGCAATGCAATATTAAATAAAAAAATACTTGTAGCAATAATAGTTGCACATGAAATAAAACACCACTTTGCCATGTAGAGCATCAATGAAATATTAGTATGTATATGAGGAGGTTGTCCAAGAAAAAGAAATCAAGGGTTTACAAGTCAAACCCCAAAACTATATTCGTAGAAGATTTGATATAGAAAGCGGCCTTGCAATGTAACTGATGTACAATAATGCAAAGAAAGGGAAAGGCTACTTTTAACATTATAGTGTAAAAGAGCGGGATGAGCGAGATTAGCGAGAGCGGGAGTGGGCATTTCAAAAACATGAGCAGGAATGCAGGTAGTACCTATGCAAACAAGGAGAGGGAGACAAGGATGATGGCGAGGACATAGTAGCTTGGGGAAGCGATGAAAATTGGTCCCCATACAATGCTGAGGACAAATGACTCATCAACATATGGGCGGAGGCATGCCAGATCGTTCGTGCCTCTTTTGTGTCCTAGTGTTCTCCATCGGGCAAGGGTTCGGCTACGATCCCTCTGACAAATGGCATCCCTATGGGCCTCAGTGGTTGCTTGGGATTGGGGTTGCACAGAGGCTTCCTCTATGCAACAAAAAAAAATGGAGACATGTCTTTTTGCGGCTAAGAAGACTAAATCGATTGAGATGCAGGCCAAGGAGATGGTCCCTAGAGCGTGCTTGGTGTCAACTGCGAGTGATAAGGTGATGCAAATCAAGGGTGTAATGACCTCCTCCCTTGCCTGTGTTGGGGTATAGGCGGGTGACAATGGTGGGGATTTGGGGCGGGGGATAACCCCACTAGCAGTTTCCTAGTGCCAAAATCTTGTTCAGCCTAAGGACTCAAGGGTTTCCCAATGCCAAAATCTTGTTTGGCCTAAGGACCATGTGGTAGATTCTTATTCCAAGAGGTGGGCAAGGCTGGGTTGATCTCTACTGTCTCTTTGGGTGAGACTTTGGATGGGATGATTCAGGTCCCTGATATTGTTGTGGAGAGGGTCTCCAAGATGAGTTTTTCCTTGATTGGGAAGGTTTTGGGTTTCAGACCCAATATTGATGATTTTAGATTCTGGGCCAAAACAAATTGGAAGAACTATGATGTTCATATTGTAGCTCTTCCTTCTATCTTTTTTCTGATTTCCTTTTCTAATCATGAAGATTGTACACGGATTCTGTCTAGTGGTCTGTGGTTTGTTGGTAAAGCTAGGTTGAGCCTCAAAGAGTGGGTTCTTGGTTTTAATCCTTGGAAGGTATCTTTTAATCAAGCTCCTATCTAGGTTCGTCTTCCAAAGTTGCCTCTAGAATATTGGGATGAAGATGTTTTCAGATCCATTGTTAACTCCTTCAAGCATTTCATCTCTACTGACTCAGTTACTAAATCTAGAAAATGTTTTTTGTTTGCTAGATTTAGTGTTAATGTGGACATTGGCACAAAACTTCCCACGTCTATGACTCTTTTGTCAAAGTTTGGAACTTGGGTGTAAAAAATAACTCATGAAGGTTCTTTGATGATTTGTCTCCAATGTCTTACTATGGGGCACTCTTCAAGAAGCTGCAAGCAACACGAGACTTCTAAGCCCTCGAGCGTTTTGGAGAAAAAGGATGTGAGGCAGTTGGATGATAGCTACAAGCAACACGAGCCTTCTAAAGGGTTTTGGAGAAAGAGGATGCGAGTCATTTGGATGATAGTGTTGCAAGGAGTGACCCTATTGATCATCACGTGAAGGAGGTTCCAAGTTCTCCTTCAGATCTGTGTAAGGTTTTGAGTTCTTGCAAGGATTTAGGTGTTGATTCTTGTTCTCCAAATGCTGGTTTCACCCATTGTTCTCAGGAGCATTCCTCCTTGATGTTGTGGTCACTTTGAGGTGGGTTGGTTTTGCTGCCCTGCTTGTGGGGAGCTGCTGGTTTGTGGCTGTTTGGCTACTTTTTGGCTGTTTGTTCCTTGTCACAGCTATTCTATGTTTTGTTTGTCTTGTGGTTGTAGCTCCTATGCTGCTGTTACCTCTTCTTTGTCTCACTTCTCATGAGGCAAGTTTCTTTTGCCTTAGGGCTGTCTTTTTAAAAGGGTGGGGCCCTTTTCAAAACCTCTTTACCTTGATCAAAAACATTATAGTATAAAATTTACCCTAATCAAAAACATTATAGTATAAAAGAAACAATCAAAGTTATGATCAAATGTAATCAGGACCTTATGCATCTAAAGGTGCCCCCAAACATTTCACAACTTGCACCCAAACACACAAACGTGGAGTAAGAAATATTTAATATCTTTGCAAAAAGCTAGCTTTACTTGCTTCTAAATTCTAATATTAACATATTATTAACAAAAAAATAATAGAAGAAAAAATCCAAAGAAAATAAGCTCATACACACCACCACTTAACAATCACTGTGAAATTCAACACATTCTAAAACTGGTGTGTCGTGAAATTTAACCATATCTTCTGTTTATAATGTTTGTAAATTTTAACTAAGATCAAACCACGTTAATTCAAAAATCAAGACAATAACCATCAATTATTACGAAGGTACTGTCATACCACAGATCTGATTTTCATGGGGTTCCAATCAGATCATTTTAGAAATATAAACAGGTGAATAAAAAAAGTAAAAGAAAAACTAGCATGTTTGTATGCCTCACACGAGTATGTGCATGTGAGAGAGAGTGAATACTAAGATATATACATCATGAAACAAAGTATCAAACGTATAGCATAGATCAACTCAATATCATCCAATTAATTCATATTGTTCAGTTATTAAATACCGATCAAATTAACTCATTTCTGGTGGAGGAGATTTCAAGAATTGTGGATTCACTATAGCTTTCATGTCAGGGTTGCGTGGAAGAAAAGTCTCCTGCATGTAGTAGACAAAAAAAATAATATGAAGTTTAGCTTTCACAAATGAATTTGGGTGTGTAAACAGCACAGAAGGAATTCCACTTTTTCTCATTTACTAGTTTGGACTTCTTATAAAAATAAAAAATACAATATAAATATATAATGTGTGGTATAATAGATCTAATGAACAACTTATTGCTGTGTGTGCACATGTTTATGGCTACGTTTCTTGTGAGAGTGTGAGATGGAGAAAGACAGACATACCCAGCAAAGGACAAGCATGCATAAGTATTTATGTCTCTTAAGAATGAAGGTTTATTGACAAAGGCTCGATTTGATCCCTACTTGTAAAATAGGTGAAATCCATAGTTACCCGAGACTCATTCATTAACTCCTTGCTACTCATCTTCAGTATTGGAAACAAGTCCCTGTTTCAAAGACCAACAAGTGAAAGACCAACAAGTCCACGTTTCAAATGTTGAGACATGGACCAGCTAGGACTTGAACCTAGGACCTTCCATACGCTGCTGGAGTGCTCTGCCACTGAGCTACTGGCCCCTCTTGGACCAGTCCATCGTCGGTCCAGGTGTGGCTTATTTCCAACACCAACACTCCCCCTTAAGCCACACCTCTCGTGTGCTTGAGGCTCCTAACCTGGGGCTGGCTCTGATACCATGTTGAGACATGGACCAGCTAGGACTTGAACCTAGGACATTCCATACGCTGCTGGAGTGCTCTACCACTGAGCTACTGGCCCCTCTTGGACCAGTCCATCGTCGGTCCGGGTGTGGCTTATTTCCAACACCAACATCAAAGACCCACTCTAGAAATTAGGAGACTTCAAATGAGGTTTCTTTGTGTCTCTATACATCTCCCATACCCTTGAAAATTGGGAAACTTCCTATAGAGCATTCTCAGATATAACATATAAAATACACAGTTTTCTTAAAGTGTTGATATGTGGTTGACAAAAGCTAAAAGAACTCAGTTTTCTTAAAGTGTTGATGTGGCTAAAAAAAGCTAAAAGAACTTTTAAAAAAAAAAAAATAGACTTGTAATGTTCCATTTCTTCATAAAAAATTATAAGTTTTTCTATAACAGAAAAATCTCTATCAAATCTCACAAGAGGTAATAGTACAAAGAGAAACAATAATAAGGCTTTACATGTTTACTTGCATTGAAGTTTTATGCATTGATTGAAAATATATTCCTCTCCAAAGACCCTTGTCAATGTTTTTAAAAATTATGGCTTCCCCCTCCCAGTCTGTGTCTTCCATCTCTAGGTGATTATTTGTTTACGACTTAATTTTTTATCTCATGATGATAATTTATTAAATATTGATACAATTAATCTTTGCTTTCATTAACATCTATTTCAATAGATTAAAATGTTAATTTTTTTATTTTTAAATCTATTAGTATTCTAAATTCTTTAAAGTAGCATATCCATTGTATGATTTTTTTTGTAAACTTAAATTATGTATATAAATATTTTTATTTATGCCATCCCCAAGTACCTGTGTCCACCTTTTTTTATAATGGCAAACTGTTACCTGTCCATCTCCTGTACCAGTACTAGTTCCCGTCTCCTTGTAACTATGGTGAAAGCATAATAACTTATCCCACTTCTTTCCGTTTTGGGGCCTCAAACTCTAATTTTTCGAGACACAAAAAAATAAGTATAGCTGTCTAAAAATCAATAAAATGTACAAATTTTAGTTATATCTTTGAAGACGCTGTAAATATTTTTTAGGTTATTTATTTTAATTATTTAAAAAAAAATAAGACCCCTAAGTGGGACATGCTATTATTATTCATGAAATTATGACCTCCACATTAGACCAAATTCAAAGGTAGAACCAATTTTATATGGAACGTGATGCTTAATTTCCAAGTTCAATTCCAAAGCAAGTATACATGAAAAATTAAGGTACTTAATTTATGAGCCAAGGAAGATATATTATGAAGTACTCAAGCATGGATTTTGACCCTGTTTGGCACCTTGAATGACTTGTTTCAGGGAAATGATCTGTTTCCTCCAAGTTTTTGGACAGGAACACTTTATAAATGATAAGAAATAGCATTCGAAAATCAATTAAGGTCTCAAAGCTTACAACACAGCATGCAGTTTAATACATTTGTAAGAATGCTCATAGAGGTTGATCTTGAAAAGCATCTACCAATGTAGCAATTTTCATATAGCTATACCAAAGTAGGCGTTTTGATATTTTAAAATGTTCCTTTTAAATGCCAATTCTGTGTAGAGAATGGGTTCCTCTCAAGAACCTCTCCAAAAGACACAAATTTAGGAAGCCAAAAGTGAGAGCAATGAAACCCTCAATCTCAACAAACAAATTCTAGGAGAAAGAAGGTACTCTCTAAAGCAACAAGCATGACTTAACCCAATTTCCTTTAGGAGCAAGAAGGTACTTTCTAAAGCAACAAGCATGACTTAACCCAATTTCCTCCTTGTTAAAGGAGTGCAGTGGTCAAATATTGAAGAGCATTTCTTAGGAAGAAAGAATTAGAAACAAAGTTAGACACCTAAATAATATGGACTCTCACTATATGAGCTCTTACGTCTTACTTACATCCTATTAGATAAGAGGTCATCTCCAACTTGGCAATGTAGAATATTAAGCAAAGAAAGAAAAACCTCATGGTAAGCGAAAGTCTTCAGGTGAGCGAGCATCCTCAAGTAAACAACGATCTACAGATGGGGACGAACGACAAGCTGCGAAAGGAGGCCTCCGGCAAAGTGATAGGTGGAAGATATTTCGATCTGCTCAAGGCGAAGGCCAATGGAAAGAAGTCTGCGGGATCTCTGCCCCCTTCCTTGGGCGCGAAGGCAATCAAGGTGACTTCAAATGATTTGGCACCCTCAGATTTGTTGCCTAAGGTTCTCAATGAGTGCAGAAACTCCTCAAACCCTTTTCATAGCTACAACGACTTCTACAAGAACCAAATTTTAATAGATTGCCCTAACTCAGATCTAGGGTTCAAAGTGAATAGTGTGGAGGTGTAGGTTACCACGACTACTAGCACGCGAGGGGAGAACATCTTGCTAAATCCCAAACCTCCGCCCCATCACTCTACTCCAGTTTCTCCTATTCTCACTCTGGCAACCAATCCTATTCATATCCACATCTCTGATGACTACATCAATGAAATTTCTAAGAATTTGGGATCCAGATCCATTGTTTTTAGAAATGTGGGCAAATATCCCCGTGTGGAAGATTTCCTGGCTTGGTGTAGAGAGAATTGGTGCAACATGGAATCCCTCTCGGTGGAACTCTTAGATCATGGCTTCTTCCTGGTCACTTTTCATTCTTCTGATGACTATAGGTATGTTCTGGACCATGGACCTTGGTTCTTTCGAAAATCAGGCTTGTTTATGACACTGTGGACTCCCTTCTTCAACCCTGCCAATGTGAGCATTTCTAACATTTTGATTTGGCTGTGATTGTACAACCTTCCTCTAATTATGAGGGATTCTGGTCTCATTCAAAAACTGATTAATCAAATTGGTCTCATTCAAAAACTGATTAATCAAATTGGTAAATTTGCCAAGCTGGATGAGGATCCCTCAGATAAGACAAGAAGATTTTTTAGGGTGTGTGCAATAATTGATATCTCCAAGCCTATTACGCACAAGGTGAAAATCAATTCCTCTCAGGGCTCTTGGATGCAATTTATCAATTTTAAGGGTCTTTCGGACCATTGTTTCAGATGTAACCAATTTGGACATAAAACTGCTAAATCAAGTCTACATTTGGATACTGTACTTTTAATCTCAAAAATTGGGTTCGAAAAAATGGTTGCCCAGATGATGACTTTGTTTGGCAGAACCATGGGATCTTCATGGATAACACCCCGCTTCCCTCCTCCTGTGATGCGGTTGCTAGAAACAGTTTGGATTGTGCAGACTCTTCTAGCAGTGAGACCCTTGCCCCTTTGGTGGTCTTTAAGGACAAAACGCAAAGTTCCGAAGGTTTGGAAGGTTTTCAGCCAAACAGTATTCTAGAGGATGAGGATCACCTCCTTCTAGATTTTTCTAATGAACAGGATCTTGGCCTTCATGATCACTTGGAACAAGATGATGAATTGGCATCTACCAAAGTTACCACCATTTCTCAAACTGTGAGTAAGATTTTGAAACCAAACATTGGTCAGTCAGGCAAGCAGAAAGAAAGGAAATCAGAGGCTGAAAAACTTATAATGGAAGCACAAGATTCTGTGGATGATTATACACAGTGGACTATGGAAGCCCAACCAAAGCAAAAAAATGAAGCCCTTATAGTTGTAAACCTCTGTTTTGAAGTTACTACTTTTTGCTTGGTTGGTTAGGTGTTTCAGTTTGAGGTTCTCCTTTCAGTTTTGTTTTCTCTAGAGACTGTCAATAAGTCTTCTTTGATATTTTCTTCTCTTGGCTCCCCAATTCTCAGGTCTGAAGCTTTTTTACATGGGAGTGGGCCCTCATCCCACAACTTGCCGATTAAAAAAAAGCAAAGAAAAAAAATGATGAAAGTTAAATGGGAAGAAGTGAAAATAAAAGAGGCAAAAATCAAGAACTAAGGCTCTAGGGCAGTCGATTCAAGCATACAAGCACAAATATATATAACAAAAAATTAAAAAGATGGGGATAATCTCTTAGGAAGAAAGGAGATAAATGAAACCCCAGAACAAAGGCATATTTTAAGAGATATACAAGCATGTAAACAAAATATCTTGTTACAGAGGAAGCCATATTTCCAGCTTCATGGATGAAGGCCCCAAGTAAAATCAATTTAACAGGGTCATATTACATCCAAGTAGATGCTCAAGGTCAAATGGAGTTGCTTTTTAAGTGAAATAAATCTATTGTCACAAGAAACCCAAAGCAGTATCATTTACATGTTTGCACCCCTCTCATATCTTCTTCCTATTCATTTTATTTTGAAAAAGTTTATACTCCAAAAATGATCAACCTAAAAAGAGACTGCTAAAAATCCCTAAGAGAGGACAGACAGGAACCTCTGACACATGCTCCAATTAGAACAGTATATAGTTCTATACCTACCAAGAGTTTATTTGGAAATGTTTTAGAAGAGAATACAGTTTGTGTTCTCTCCTGGAAATACAAATTCACTTGGAATGATAAAAGATTGAAGTTATCCTTCACTGGAAATAGAATAAATAGGATTCTTGTAAGTAAATCTCTCATTTAGATGTACTTTGCGGATAAAGTCAAGTATTTACCAAGAAGCCTGTTAAAATCTTATACTGCTAGTGATATCTTCTAAGAATAAGGGACATTTTAAGCAAGAACTTCAACTACCACGACACAAAATTCAAACTAGAAGCTCAATACAGGATCTTATGAATTGAAGAAGGAAACATTTTTACAAAGTTCATTAGTGTAAATTGATTTTGTTTAACCAAAATGTCACATCCCCCAAATGCACTCATTTTAACTTGTCGTAGATAGGTACACAAATTGATTCATTGATGGCAAGGTGCAAAATGATGCAAGTTCTGCAGTTCAATTAATGAGTGCTCCAATGCCAGTTGAGTTCAATATATGTTTTGAATATCCATGTCATTAATATCATTGTGAATATGTAAGTACCCTGTATGCAATCATGGCACTTAGCAGTGATTCCACTCATCCAAATGGTTAGATTCCAGAGGCCCTGTCAGTATGAATGTTTAGTACCATGAAGCTTCTCTTGAATATAATATCCTTATTACACCGTCATTGACAATTATTATTATATACTTTATCATTATAATAATAATCTGAATTTTATATAATACTTCTTAGCAATTATGCGGCATTTAATTCTACAATACTATTATTAACTAATAGATAATTCTAGCCTATCTTTATTGTGCGAGCTCTTCAAACAAAATAAAAAGAAGGAACCATCTAAAGTGGCTAGATTTTCCTGTTGAGCATACACCACCCTGCTTAACAGCTAATTGAGGCCACTTAAACAATTCGTTATACACACCGGCTACTGCTGCATAATGAATCCTTGGAATAAATTCCATATCATACCTTTATTTTATCCACCTAAAGATTTACCCCTCCCTTTACTCCTTTTTAACACCACATTCAAACCTTCCACTGCCAGCTATACTGCAGTTAAAATGAACTAAAAAGAAAAGAACTCCCTTGTGCTGCTTGCCTTTTTGCCTACACCATTACAACAAAGCATCAAATAGCAACAATAATAATGTAGCACAAGATGCAGCATGTCTAATTCAGCTTTTAGACTATGCACTCCAAGGCTCTCAAGAATGCACTTCAAACTCACTGGAATGAACCTGCACCTTACATGTCTTGGAAGTTAGAGTCCTTTCATGAAGGCCATAAATTACAATCTTCAGCCTTTCACCTACCAGCACAAATGTCCGTGTATCAGGCTGGCATGTAATTTAAGGCTATAAAAAACCACATTTTGGCATATTAACGAAGTATGGGCACCGTGTGGGTTTGTATTACCTTTGGCAGCTCCAATTTTCAGAATATTTTGAATATGCCCTGTAACATGGTGGTTGGTGATGGACATTCAAATCTCTTCAACCTTGGCATACCCCTGTTTGATCCAATCAATTTTGGTGTCGATCTTTTGTAGCATAAGGTTGAAGGAGTGGACAACACAATGTGTCCAAAAGATATGTGAATAATGTTACTCAACCAACAAACCAGCTACTCTACAAATTTTTGGGTTGTCCATTATGACTTGAACAATGTTAGAAGGCCCCACTTCCTCAATGGTCGTCATGAGGATGTTCGCAATAAATTGGCCATCCTTCACCTCCCCCTCACAATCCATGACTCTCAAAAACATTGTCCTTTTAAGGGAGACTGCAATCACATTGATCTAAGGCGGATTTTTTATCCTTCTATCCATTGAAAAGGATGGACACCCCTATCTCTGTTGCACATATGTTACCTAAGGTTGTCACTGTTGTGGTTGTCATTGATGTCAACACTCAGTTTGGATTGTCATTGATGCTTATGTTGATGGTGTGCTAATAGTGATGTTGTTGATGTTCATGGTTGGATGTCATGCCTTGTTTAATGTCAATCAAAGTTGTATTGAGTATGTTTGTTGTCAGCAGAGATAATATCATGATGATATATTAAGATGGGAATTAGAAGCATCAAGATAAGGATTAGAAGTATTGTTGATGATGGGGAGTGTTGAACTAAGGGTAGACAACTGAGAGGGGAGGGGTGGGTGAATCAGTTGTCACCAAACTTTTATCCTTTGCTGTAATTTAAACTTTATTTGCTACTTAGTAACAGATGAATGATATAACCATGAAAGCATGAATCGACAACACGAGCAGAAACAAGATTAACACACATAACACCAGGATTTTTACATGGAAACCCAGTTAAGGGAAAAACCACGGTGGGGGTTAACCCACAAGATTTATTCTCTGTTAAAAGAATAGAAAATGGGGAAGGCACATGCCTTCAGGGCGCACTGCCCAAAGCTCACTGCTCCAAGAGGCTCACTGCCTACAGAGATTTTTATAAGTCTATCACAGAAAGATTTGAATTGGAAAACATCTTCTTCATGCAAAGGTCAGTTCCATTGATGCACACAATACTTCTGCTCTGCCCTCTAAATACTTCTTTGCTAACTCCTCATCCTTTATTGCTCCCTCTCTTCTGCTCTTCCTCTTCTTTGCTCTGCCCTTTTTCCTTTTTTATGATCTTGTCATTTTCACACAAGGATGATTTTCCACAACTCAACTACACTTACTTATATGCTTCATCAACCCTGGAATAAACATCAAGGTCGGCACTACAAACATGCGAATCACTATGCTGTCGGCCAATCATAGCTGGGATCCAAATCTTCCTCGAACACCATACTACACTTCATAGAACCTCTCTTAGATCATCCGCAATATGCACAAAGCATTCGGTCGGCCAAGATTGGAAAGAACAGCAACACCCAAGGAGAAATCTTCAACCACGAGCTCAAACCTTAATGCAGATCACCAACACAACAGGAACTCGATCCAGAGACCACCCAAAGCACAATGAGATCAACAAGAACAACTGCACCACCTCAGATCACCAGAAACACTTGCACCATCCAGGAACTCAAGAACACCAACTGTCATGACTGTCACATTAGAAAGATTGCTTGCGGACCTCCAAACCACGAACCATTTGAGTTGAGGACACACACCAACGTCCCAAACACACCTTTAGATCCACAAATCATAATATTCCAATGCGGATCAATTCGGACCAGATTTTTGTCACTCTGTCACCTCTGAACAACTGCAAAACCCGGTTCTACTCAAATGGCCATAACTTCGCCAATTTGCCATGCGGACCTCTCAAATCTTGACTGGAGCAACTTAAGACAATTATCTACAAACCCTTTAATCCGTAGACTCTAAACTTCATCCTACTGGGAATGCGGATCAATCTACCTCACCAAATTGCACTGTCTTCACTGTCTTTGACAGAGAGATATGTAACTCACTTGTCTCTTTCGGAGGGGCTAATTTTCTCAATATCCTCAACATACAAGTCTTATAGAAGGGGATACAGTTGACACTAATGACAACACCGATATGTTGACATCAATGACAACACCGATTAGACACATATTTGCAACAATCTTCCCCTTTGTCATTGATGGCAACATGTGATGTAAAAAATTGTTTCAACCATCAAGACAAGAACTTCTCCCCCTTTCTCTTATCACACTTGCAACCATTTTCTTTACTGCTCCCTCTTTCACCATCAACTGTTTACTTCCAAGTTTTTCACATGATTTCTCTCCCCCTTTGACATCAATGGCAAAGGGCACATATTTGCATTCATTTCTTCCTCTTTTTGTTTCAGAATCAGCATACTGACTACTCCCCCTGAGCAGCAACTCCTTAACACCAATCTGGATTACAAGATATGACTGTGAATTCCACTGGACTGATGCACCTTAGTTCTAAACAGGAGGGGTAATAACCCCTAGCATCACTCTGAGATATTCAAAAGTATCCTTAGGTAGAGGCTTAGTGAAGATATCCGCAATCTGATCCTTTGAAGAGACAAGCTCCAATCTGACTTCATTCTCATTTACCTTCTCTCTCAAAAAGTGAAACTTGATGGATATATGCTTTGTCTTTGAATGCAACACTAGATTCTTTGAAATGTTTATTGCACTTGAATTATCACAGAAGATTGTAACAGGTTCTTCAAACACAACTCTGATATCCTTCAACATTTGCTTCATCCACAAAACTTGAGTACAATTACTTGCTACTGCTATGTACTCCGCCTCTGCTTTTTGCTCAACCAAGAAACCAATCTCTTTCCCAAGAAAAATGCACCTCCACTAGTACTCTTTCTATCATCCACATCTCCTGCCCAATCAGCATCTATATATGCATGAAGAGTGAAATCATCACCCTTAGGCTACCATAGGCCATAGTCAGATGTTCCCTTTAGATATTTGAAAATTATTTTTGACTGCCACAACATGAGATTCTCTAGGATCAGCTTGAAATCTAGCAACAAGGCCTGCATTCATAATATCAGGTCTGGTATGAGTTGGATAAAGTAGTCCTCCAATCATTGATCTGTACCTTTTGCTGATCTGCCTTAGGGGAATCATCATCTTTACTCAACTTGCATCCGGTTACCATAGGCGCACCCACTGGTTTAGAGTCCTCCATTCCAAACTTTTTCAACAACTCTTTCACATACTTAGACTGAGATATGAAGATGCCTGTTTTTGACTGGATGATTTGCAGACCTAAGAAGAAATTCATTTCACCAAGCATGGACATCTCAAATTCACTTTGCATCTGATCAGAAAATTTCTTACACATACTCTCATTTCCACCAAAGATGATGTCATCAACAAATACCTCAACAATCAAGATGTGTTCATGATCAATTTTGAAATAAAGATTACTGTTGGCAGTGCCTTTGTTAAAGCCTAACTTTAGCAGATACTTATCCAATCTTGCATACCAGGGTCTTGGGGCTTGTTTAAGTCCATGCAATGCTTTCTTCAATCTGCAGACTTTATCTCCTTGATCAGACAACTGGAATCCTTCCGGTTGCTCAATGTAGACCTCTTCTTCCAACTCTCCATTCAAGAATGCTGACTTGACATCCATTTGGTAGACTTTGAAATCTTTGTAAGCAGCAAAGGCAAGAAATAATTTGACTGCTTCAATTCTTGCCACCGGAGCAAAAATTTCTTCAAGATCAATTCCCTCTACCTGAGAGTATCCTTTGCACACCAATCTTGCTTTATTTCTCACAACTTTACCATCTTCATTTAGTTTGTTCCGGAAGACCCATTTGGTTCCAATCACATTTTTGTCTTCAAGTCTAGGAACAAGATCCCAAATATGATTCTTTTCAATTTGCATTAATTCTTTTTCCATTGCTTTTACCCAACTTTCATCATTACAAGCTTCATTCACTGATTTTGGTTCAATCTTTGAAATCAGACAATACTCCTCTTGTTCTTCAGCAATTCTTCTTCTAGGTTGAACACCTTTATTTTTATCTCCTATGATCTGATTTTCAGAATGATTCAATCTTACATACCTAGGAGTTTTGGGATTTTCTTCAACTTCTGATTCTTGAGCTTGTTCCTCAACATCTGCATTAACTTCTTGAGTTATTGGATTCTCCGGAGTAGACTAAACTTGCTTTCCTTCATTTGGGCTTTCATTTTGATCATCTGATTTATAACCACAAAACTTTGAAGGTCTCTCCTTGCTTTCATCAACCTTGACATTAGCACTTTCCACAATCTTTTTCAATCTCTTGTTAAAGCACTGGTATGCTTTGCTTTGATTAGAATAACCCAGAAATATTCCTTCATCACATTTTGCATCAAACTTGCCTAGATCTTCATCTCTTTTGATATAGCATTTACTACTAAAAACTTTGAAGTATTTCACAGGAGGAGCATTACCAAACCATAGTTCATAAGGTGTTTTACCAGAATTACCTTTGATCTGCACCCGGTTAAGAGTGTAGACAGCAGTACTCACAGCCTCTCTCCAATAGACATGTGGAACATTTTCCTCTATCATCATGGTTCTAGCAGCCTCTTGAATAGTCCGGTTCTTCCTTTCCACCACTCCATTCTGCTGAGGAGTCCTAGGAGCAGACAACTGTCTTCTTATTCCCTGCTTTTCACAAAATTCATTAAACTCACCGGAAATAAACTCTCCACCTCTGTCAGATCTCAGACATTTTATCTTCACACCAATCTCATTCTCCACCCTAGCCTTAAACACTTTGAATTTGTCAAGAGCCTCTGATTTTTCTCTCAAGAAAGTGACCCACATCATCCGGGAGTGATCATCAATCAGCAACATGAAGTATCTGTCTCCTTGCAAACTCCTAACCCTAGCAGGGCCACACAAATCTATGTGCACAAGTTCTAACAATCCACTTGAAGATTGTTCTTTACTCTTGAATGTAGTTCTGCTCTGTTTGCCTAACTAGCATTCCTTACACATGCTATTGGTAGGTTTCACAAGCTTTTGAAGATCTCTTACAGCCTGAGTAGCACTTATCTTGACAATGTTGTCAAAGTTTACATGACACATTCTCCTATGCCATAGCCAACTCTGATCAATCTGAGCAATCAAACAACTTTTGTCAGTACCACTTAAATGAAAGATGTTACCTCTAGTCTATGTACCGGATGCAATTTCAATTCCAGAGCTTTCCAAAATTCTGCATTTTCCATCCTTGAATCGGAGATCATATCCCTTGTCAACCAACTGTCCAACACTGAGAAGATTATGCTTCAACCCTTCTACATACAAAACATCATTAATGTTATTCTTACCATCAAAAGAGATAGATCCTCTGCCACGGATTCTACCAGCTGAAATGTCTCCAAACTTCACAATTCCACCTTCATACCTTTCCATACTTACAAACTTACTCTTATCACTTGTCATATGATGAGAGCATCCACTGTCAATTACCCATTCATTCTTTTCTTCAACTTGAGCAGCCAAGGCTCTTTCCACATTCACACAGCTAGCAAATTCAATAAACACCGGATCTTCTTCTTTGATGGCAATGAACACCCATTCATTTCCTGAGATACTTCTCTTATCAAATTCATCAGTGACTCCTTCAGCAGCTTCTTGGACATAGTAGCATTTCTTCTGAACCCTAGGTCTGTTAGGGTTTGGCTTTGAAACCCTCTCCGGACATCTTGAAGCAAAATGACCAATCTTATTGCAAGCAAAACATTTGAAAGGCAGTTTTCCTTCATACTTACCAGATCCTCTTGGTAATCTTTTGGCAAAAAGAGCTTCAAGTTCTTCAAACTCCGATTCATCTTCTTCAAGATCCTTCCTTGCTTTCTCAATTCTGGTTGGTCTTCTTGAAGAGCTTTCACCTGGATCAAATCTTTGCTTTCCAAAAACACAGGCCTTAAATGCAGATTCAGATTTAGGAAGAGAATCACTAAACTCAGTCATTTCAAATGTTGAAAGCTTGCCAACCAACTGATCCCTTGTAACAATTGTCACAATTCTGATTTCCTCAATAGCAGCAACTCTATGCTTGTATGAAGCAGGTAAGGATCTGAGCACCTTGCCAACTATTTCTGATTCTTCCAGTGTTCCACTAGCACACTTGATACTGCACACAAGTTCATTCACCTTCTGCATGTAGGAAGTGATGTTTTCAACTTCACTCATCCTCAAATTTTCATATCTACCCTTCGAGCTTTGCAACTTAGCACATTTGACATATTCACCACCTTCATACATAGTTTCCAACTTCTTCCAGATTTCATGAACAGTTTTCAATTCCAGGACATTTGTCATTTCTGTATCAGTCAAGGCACTCAGCAAAGCTTCTTTAGCTTGAATGTTGTTTTCAGCATTTTTGAGTTGATCTAGAGTTGAGGGACCTTTCTCCGGAGGTTTATACTCATCTTTTGTTATTAACCAATAAGCATCACCCATGCATTGCAAGTGGCACTCCATGCGACTCTTCCAAAGAGAGTAATTTGTTTCATCGAATCTCGAACTATCCTTCTTGTAAGTCGACATCCTGGATCTCCTCAAGCAGTCAAACTTCTTTCAGATGAACCAGCTCTGACACCAATTGTTGAAATAAGGGTAGACAACTGAGAGGGGGGGGTGAATCAGTTGTCACCAAACTTTTATCCTTTGCTGTAATTTAAACTTTCTTTGCTACTTAATAACAGATGAATGATATAACCATAAAAGCATGAATCAACAACACATGAGCAGAAACAAGATTAACACACATAACACCAGGATTTTTACGTGGAAACCCGGTTAAGGAAAAACCACGGTGGGGGTTAACCCACAAGATTTATTCTCTATTAAAAGAATAGAAAATGGGGAAGGCACATGCCTTCAGGGCGCACTGCTCCAAGAGGCTCACTAGCTACAAAGATTTTTATAAGTTTATCACAGAAAGATTTGAACTGGAAAACATCTTCTTCATGCAAAGGTCAGTTCCATTGATGCGCACAATACTTCTGCTCTGCCCCCTAAATACTTCTTTGCTAACTCCTCATCATTTACTGCTCCCTCTCTTCTGCTCTTCCTCTTCTCTGCTCTGCTTTTTTCCTTTCTTATGATCTTGTCATTTTCGCACAAGGATGATTTTCCACATCTCAACTACACTTATTTATATGCTTCATCAACCTTGGAATAAACATCAAGGTCGGCACTGCAAACATTCGAATCACTGTGATGTTGGCCAATCATAGCTGGGATCCAAATCTTCCTCGAACACCATACTACACTTCATAGAACCTCTCTTAGATCATCCGCAATATGCACAAAGCATCCGGTCGGCCAAGACTAGAAAGAACAGCAACACCCAATGAGAAATCTTCAACCACGAGCTCAAACCTTAATGCAGATCACCAACACAACAGGAACTCGATCCAGAGACCACCACAAGCACAATGAAATCAACAGGAACAATTGCACCACCTCAGATCACCAGAAACACTTGCACCTTCATCCGAGAACTCAAGAACACCAACTGTCATGACTGTCACACTAGAAAGATTGCTTGCGGACCTCCAAACCACGAACCATTTAAGCTAAGGACACACACCAACGTCCCAAACACACCTCTAGATCCGCAGATCATAATATTCCAATGTGGGTCAATCCGGACCAGATTTTTGTCACTCTGTCACCTCTGAACAACTGCAAAACCCGTTTCTACTCAAATGGCCATAACTTCGCCAATTCGCCATGCGGACCTCTCAAATCTTGAGAAGAGCAACTTAAGACAATTATCTACAAACCCTTTAATCCGTAGACTCTGAACTTCATCCTATTGGGAATGCGGATCAATCTACTTCACTGAACTGCACTGTCTTCACTGTCTTTGACAGAGAGTTATGTAACTCACTTGTCTCTTCCGGAGGGGCTAATTTTCTCAATATCCTCAACATACAAGTCTTCTAGAAAGGGATACAGTTGACACTAATGACAACAAGGATATGTTGACATCAATGACAACACCAATTAGACACATTTGCAACAGGGGAGATGATGTTGATGGTTTGTGGCATGTTGTATGATCTCTCTTGTTGTTCCTAAGGAAGTATGTGTTGCTGCAAAGTGGCTCTGATCTCTGGATGTTAGTGAAGGGTTCTGCTGCAAGAAGATTGTTTGGAAGACTATCTGGGAGAATGCTCATGTGCGGTTCAAAAGTTAAGTTTAGTGAGTTGTGAAGGTGGTACATTAAAAGTTTCACATCAATTGTTCCTCCGCAAAGAAAGTTGTGAGTGACAGAGTGCAAGACTGTATTGTCTGGTGGCTGGCTTTAATGTCTGTTGGCTTGCGCCAACTTGTTGCTGTATGAAATGGTAAATTGGCTGATGGAGAATGATCTTGTGATGTTTCCTGTTGCTCCGCAAGGTGTCTTTTGGTTTCTTCGGAACAGGGTGAGGTCCAGAATGGTGGTGTTGCTAGGTTATGCTTTTTCCTAGCCGACTGAGGAATGTTTAAGGTGTGCGTTACAATGTCTTTGTTGTGCGGAGTTCAAGGAGTGTTTGGAGATGTTGTATGGGTCATGCCAACTCATTTGGGAGAAGCACAAGTAAGGTTTAATCTTCCAAGTATACCGCCAAGTTGTAATGACCGTTGTGCTACAAGCTTCATGTTTTCTTTCTTAAGGGCGACCTAATTCAATTGTGTGAAGCATGCAGATGTTATTCTATGAAGGATGATGCTGTGAAGGATGTTTAGGACCAGATTAAGTATGTGTTGGGATCGACAAGGCATGTTCCTCTTCCTGGTGTTGTGTGTGGTTCATTTTAGGGCTTGCCCTCTACATGTTTCGACTTATAATTGTAATATTCTTGTTGTCTCTGGCCGACATGTAATGTATTCAATGTAATATCATGTATATATGATAAACCTAGTTGATCTAAGTGAAGTATGATTGTAAATATGAATGTATGAAGCAAAATGTGGATGTGTAATGCATTATGATGTGCGACTAAAAGAGAAAGAGCAAAAGTAGTAGATTCTGTCCAGATTCATCTTGAAGATATTTTTGAGACAGAAGGGAAGTAAAGAGTGGGCCTAACTAATTGTTGGAGGCAGTGAGCCAAAGGCAAAACTTCTTGAAGGCTGAAAGCAGTGAGTCAGTAAGTTGTAGAGAAGACATTTGAAGAAGTTGCAGAAGTTGTCAAAGTACAAGAGCAATCATCAAAAGAGAAGTGAAAAAGCAGAAGTGCAATCATCAAAAGGAGTGAGCTTCATTGTTAGTTTCAGACAATAGGACTGTCATGCTGTAATCTTTTCTGAGTTTGTTCTCAGTTCAGGGAGTAGTTGCTTCCTTGGGTCGAAGCCCTAAAACAAAGTCTGTAGGGAGTTGTAGCTTCCTTGGGAGTGACCCTAAAACCTTTCTTCAGGAAGTAGTAGCTTCCTTGGGTTGTAGCCCTAAAACAAAGTTATAATTGTGATTCATCTGTGAGGCAGGATTAGGAAAGTAGCTCCTAGCAGCTCTTCTCACCGTGGTTTTTCCCCTTTGGGGTTTTCCACGTATATCTGGTGTTATGTGGTGTTGTGCTTTGTGTTGCTCTTTCATGTTTATGTTATTGTTGTAAAGTTTAAGTTTTAATCTACTCTAGAGGGTTTGAGAATTGTTTGAATACTGATTTACCCCCCCTCTCAGTATTCGGGTGTGTCCAACAATTGGTATCAGAGCCAAGTTCCTAAGAAGGAGCTTAACCGCTTGAGGAAGGTCCAGGATGGCTCATAATGGATCTCACAAGGCACCTATGTTTGATGGAACAAATTACTCCTTTTGGAAGCTAAGGATGGAAAACTATCTATCTTCTCTAGGGTTTGGTGTTTGGCAATTTGTCAAGGATGGTTACACTGCTTCTACTGTTGATCCCACAGATCCAGATGAGGTTAAGTTGTATGATAACAATGCCAAGGCAAAGAATGCTATCATGAGTGGGCTAGCTGATTCAAAACTTCCGAAGGTAATGAGTTGCAGTTCTACTAAGGATGTTTGGGTAAAACTTAGTAGCATTTATGAAGGAGATAGTAAAGTGAAGCAAGCCAAGATGCAAATCTTCAAGAGCAAATTTGAGACCTTGAGGATGACAGAGTATGAAGACATTGCTAGTTATATGCTCCAGGTGGATGAAATAGTTAGTGGCATCAGAGGTCTTGGTGGAACAGTGAAAGAAGATGAGATTGTGAAGAAGGTGCTGAGATCTCTCACTAAATCTTATAGTCATAAGGTATCTGCTATTGAGGAGACTCAGGATTTGGATCACTATACAATAGATCAATTGTTTGGCTCTCTCACAGCCTTTGAAATGAGAGAATTTGACAAAGGGGCTCCAAAGAAGGAAAAAGCATTCAAAGCAAGTAAAAAGGCAGAAGATGAAACAACTGATCAAGATGTTGAACTTGATGAGGTAGAAGCAAACTTTGTGAGAAGATTGAAGAAGGGCACCGGCAAATACAATGGTAAGTTACCTTTCAAATGCTTCAATTGTGGGAAAGCTGGTCATTTTGCCTCTAAATGTCCTTTTAAAGAATCAAGCGGTAGTAACAAGAGAGAGAAGTTCAAAAAGGGTCTTTATTCCATAGAGAGCAGTTGTTCTTCAGAAGATGAGGATCACGATGATTCAAATGATGAAACAATTTTCATCGCTTTTAAAGTTGATGACAAAAAGGGTGATATTGGAAAATGTAAAAAGTCTGATACCTTGCAGACTGACAAAGATAATGAAAAATCAATGGTTGTGTGGACTGCCTTTCATGCAAAAGAAGAAGCAAATTCTTGGGTAATTGACAGTGGTTGCTCTAATCACATGACTGGTGACAAGGAGAAGTTCATCAGCCTTAAGAAGTGGAATGGTGGAGCTGTTAAGTTTGGTGGTTATGAGTCAGCACAAATTTGTGGAAAGGGTGCTATAACCATTGATGGAAAAAACAAAACCGAGGATGTCCTCTATGTCAAAGGGCTGAAGCACAATCTCCTCAGTGTCAATCAAATGTGTAGTAAAGGATACAATCTTACATTTCATGCCAAGGGTTGTGAGATCAGGAAGACAGGGTCCAGAAAATTAGTTACAGAAGGTATTAAGACATATGGAGATATCTGTCATCTAAAGGAGGTAAATGGAAGAACCTGCTTATTGGCTCAATCTGGTGAGTGTTGGTTGTGGCACAAGCGAATGGGACACATCAACTTTGATAATATGGTAAAGATCAGCTCTATTCATGCGGTGAGAGAATGCCTAAGATAACCAAGCCTGCAAACACTTTATGCAAGGAATGTCAAATGGGAAAGCAAACAAAGACAAATTTCAAGAGCAAGGAGTATTCTTCTACAATGCCATTGGAGCTGATTCACACTGACCTATGCGGACCTACAAGAACAAAGAGTCAACAAGATGAAAGGTATTTCATGTTGCTTATTGATAATTACTCTAGAATGACTTGGGTTACATTTTTAAGAGAAAAATCAGAAGCCTTTGACAAGTTTAAAATTTTCAAAGCAATAGTTGAGAATGAAATGGATGCTAAGATCTAATAGAGGAGGCGAATTTACTTCAAATGAATTTGAAAAGTTTTGTGAAGATCATGGTATTAGGAGACAATTGTCTGCTCCTAGGACCCCTTAGCAGAATGGGGTAGTGGAGAGGAAGAATAAGATTGTGCAAAAGATGGCTAGGGCAATGTTGAAAGATGCAGATCTGCCTGATATATATATTGGAACGAAGTAGTTTACACTACTGTCTACCTTCTTAACAGAGTACAATTGAGGGTCAATAGCACTAAGACCCCTTATGAGCTATGGTTTGGAAGACCTCCCACTATCAAATACTTCATGATCTTTGGCAGCAAATGTTACATCAGGAGAGATGAAGAAGACCTTGGAAACTTTGATTCAAGGTGTGGTGAAGGGATCTTTCTTGGTTACTCAACCAGAAGCAAGGCCTATAGATGCTACAACAGGAGATTGGGAAGAATGATTGAAAGCACAATTGTTAAGATGGATGAAGATTTAGATCAGATCTCACAAGAACCAGATGATTGTGGATCTGACATACCTCCCTGCATTGAAGAAGAAGAGGAGAAAGAAGAGAAGGAGCAAGAATCAGAACAGATCCCTAAGACTCCAGCAAAGTATGTTCAGAGGAATCATTCAGCAGATCAGATCACCGGGGATAAGAATGAAGGTGTGCTGACCAAGAGAAGGCTTGCAAAAGCAAGTGAGCAAGTGAATTTGTGCCTACTGTCAAAGGTAGAGCCCAAAACCTTTGCTGATGCTAGCAAAGATGATGGATGGTTGAAGGCAATGGAAGAAAAATTGAATCAGATAGAGAAGAATCAGATATGGGAATTGGTTCCCAGACCAGCAGATAAGAATGTTATAGGAACAAAGTGGGTGTTCCGAAACAAGCTGAATGAAGATGGTGAAGTTGTAAGGAACAAAGCAAGATTGGTGTGTAAGGGTTATTCATAAGTTAAGGGTATTGATTTTGAGGAGACTTTTGCTTCGGTAGCCAGGATGGAGGCAATCAGGATGTTTCTTGTCTTTGCTGCTCACAAGAACTTCAAGGTCTATCAGAGGGATGCCAAGTCAGCATTCTTGAATGGTGATTTAGAGGAAGAGGTCTACATTGAGCAACCAGATGGTTTCTAGCTATTAGATCCAGACATGGTGTGTAGACTCAAGAAAGCTTTGTATGGACTCAAGCAAGCTCCTAGAGCTTGGTATGCTCGATTGGATATGTACTTCAGCAAGGTTTCAAGAAAGGTACTACAGATAGTAATCTTTACATTAAGGAAGAGGAAGACAAGATTTTGATAGTTGCAGTATATGTTGATGACATCATCTTTGGTGGAGATGATGATATGGGTTAGAGGTTTGCAGAAGAGATGCAGAAAGAGTTTGAGATGTCTATGATTGGCGAGATGTCTTTCTTCATTGGGCTTCAAATTGTTCGACTAGATGATGGTATCTTTGTTTCTCAGGTTAAGTATGTTAGAGAGATGTTGAAGAAATTTGGTATGGAGGACTCCAAACCAGTAAGTACTCATATGGTTACTGGTTGTCATTTAAGCAAGGTTGATGAGTCACCTAAGGTTGATCAGACTCTTTATAGATCTATGATTGGAGGATTATTGTACTTGATTGCTTCTAGACCTGATATTATGCATGCAGTATGTTTGGTTTCCAGATATCAAGCTAATCCTAAGCAAACTCATGAGAAGGCAGTAAAAAGAATATTCAGATTTTTGAAGGGAACTCCGGATTATGGCGTATGGTATCCAAGAGGTAATGACTTTGATTTGAGTGCTTACATTGATGTTAATTGGGTTGGTTGTGTTGATGATAGAAGAAGTACAAGTGGTGGTGCTTTCTTTTTAGGAAGCAGATTGGTTTCATGGCATAGTAAGAAACAAGATTCAGTATCTTTATCAACTGCAAAGGCAAAGTATATTGTTGCAGCATCTTGCTGTACACAAGTGTTGTGGATGAAGC
Source organism: Cunninghamia lanceolata (assembly GCA_027924645.1). Taxonomy (NCBI): domain Eukaryota; kingdom Viridiplantae; phylum Streptophyta; class Pinopsida; order Cupressales; family Cupressaceae; genus Cunninghamia; species Cunninghamia lanceolata. The sequence goes on along the minus strand of BSBN01000847.1, from coordinate 3,546,223 downwards.
AAACATTGAAGGATATCAAGATACAGTATGATGAGCCCATTCCTATTTTGTGTGATAATACTAGTGCTATCAATATTTCCAAGAATCCAATAATGCATTCTAGAACCAAGAATATATCAATCAAGTATCACTTTTTGAGAGAGAAGGTTGCAGAGAAAGAAGTGAAGTTGGAATATGTTCCAACAAAGGATCAGGTTGCAGATATTTTCACAAAGGCTCTTGCAAAGGATACTTTTGAGTATCTCCGACAGAAGTTAGGGGTAATTGCCCCTCCTTCTTGCTAGATGCATAATTGGTGCATCTGTCCAAGGGGAGTAATTCATGCTATATCTTTTTCCTTCTCAGGGAGAGCAGGTAGTGGTTGTTGCTGACAGGGGAAGAAGGTTGAAAAGGAGAGTTTGTGCCATAAGGAGGAGAAGTAGTTGCCCTTTGTCCTTGATGTCAAAGGGGAAGAATGAACAAGTGTGTGTTGCCATCAATGCCAAAGGTGGAGATTGTTGCACATATGTTACCTAAGGTTGTCACTATTGTGGTTGTCATTGATGTCAACACTCAGTTTAGATTGTCATTGATGCTTATGTTAATGGTGTGCTAACAGTGATGTTGTTGAGGTTCATGGTTGGATGTCATGCCTTGTTTAATGTCAATCAAAGTTGTATTGAGTATGTTTGTTGTCAGTAGAGATGATATCATGATATATTAAGATGGGAATTATAAGCATCAAGATAAGGATTAGAAGTATTGCTGGTGATGGGGAGATGTTGTTGATGGTCTGTGGCATGTTGTATGATCTCTCTTGTTGTTCCAAAAGAAGTATGTGTTGCTGCAAAGTGGCTCTGGTCTCCAGATGTTAGTGAAGGGTTCTGCTACAGGAAGATTGTCTGGGAGAATGCTTCGCATTCCTCTACATTTGAAGATATGGTCATGCGGTTCAGAAGTTAAGTTCAATGGGTTGTGAAGGTGGTACATTAAAAGTTTCACATCATTTGTTCCTTCACAAAGAAAGTTGTAAATGATAGAGTGCAGGACTGTATTGTCCAGTGACTGGCTTCAGTGTCTGTTGGCTTGCGCCAACTTGTTGCTATATGAAATGGTAAATTGGCTGATGGAGAATGATCTTGATGATCTTGTGATGTTTCCTGTTGCTCTGCAAGGTGTCTTTTGGTTTCTTTGGAATAGGCTAAGGTCCAGAATGAAGGTGTTGCTAGGTTATGCTTTTTCCTGGCAGACTAAGGAATGTTGAAGGTGTGATCCACAATGTCTTTGTTGTGCGGAGTTCAAGGAGTGTTTGGAGATGTTGTATTGGTCATGTCGACTCATTTGGGAGAAGTGCAAGTAAGATTTAATCTTCCAAGAGTACCGCCAAGTTGTAATGACCGATGTGCTACAAGCTTCATGTTTTCTTGCTTAAGGGCGACCTAATTCAATTGTGTGAAGCATGCGGATGTTATTATATGAAGGATGATGTTGTGAAGGATGTTTAGGACCAAGTTAAGCATGTGTTGGGATCCGTAAGGCATGTTCCTCTTCCTAGTGTTGCGTGTGGTTCATTTTAGGGGTTGCCTCTACATGTTTCATGTTGTTTGATCTCTGGCCGACTTGTAATTGTAATATTCTTGTTGTCCCTGGCCGACATATAATGTATTCAATGTAATATCATGTATATATGGTAAACCTAGTTGATCTAGGTAAAATATGACTAAGATTATGAATGTGTGAAGCAGAATGTGGATGTGTAATGCATTATGATGTGCGACTGAAAGAGAAAGAGCAAAAGTGGTAGATTCTGTCCGTATTCATCTTGAAGATATTTTTAAAACAGAAGGGAAGTAAAGAGTGTGCCTAATTGATTGCTAGAGGCAGTGAGCCAAAGGCAAAACTTCTTGAAGGCTGAAAGCAGTGAGTCAGTAAGCTGCAGAGAAGACATTTGAAGAAGTTGTCAAAGCAGAAGAGCAATCATCAAAAGAGAAGTGAAAAAACAAAAGTGCAATCATCAAAAGGAGTGAGCTTCATTGCCAGTTTCAAACAGTAGAAGGATTGTCATGCCGTAATCTTTTTTGAGTTTGTTCTCAGTTCAGGGAGTAATTGCTTCTTTGGGTTGAAGCCCTAAAACAAAGTCTGCAGGGAGTTGTAGCTTCCTTGGGAGTGGCCCTAAAACCTTTCTTCAGGGAGTAGTAGCTTCCTTGGGTTGTAGCCCTAAAACAAAGTTGTAATTGTGATGCATCTGTGAGGCTGGATTAGGACAGTAGCTCCTAGCAGCTCTTCTCACCGTGGTTTTTCCCCCTTGGGGTTTTCCACGTATATCTGGTGTTGTGTTTTTGTGCTTTGTGTTACTCTTTCATGTTTCTGTTATTGCTGTAAAGTTTAAGTTTTAATCTGCTCCGGAGGGTTTGAGAATTGTTTGAATATTGATTCACTTCCCCCCTCTTAGTATTCGGGTGTGTCCAACAATCTTTTCCCACAAATCCATTGTGGGTTTCAATGAATCTTCTAAAAGTTTCATCTCCTTTTCCAATAAGGTCTTATGCACCTTCTCATAACCTAAGCTCTTGTACCCTTTGGAGCCTCATTAATTTTTCTCACTATTTCTTGCCAATACAGTGAGTGAAAAACATTAAAACCCAATCTATTTGCATAAATACATCTTGCAATGTGTTGATTGACAATCTCTTGAGACTCATTTTGAAATGTCATTTCCAATAGTCTCTTATGCGTAACGGGCTATTCTTCAAGTGTGGCCAAAAATAGGCCCCCCTACCACAACTTTAGGATTAGATGGGGGAAGAGGGGGCTTCATTCTTTGAGATCCTTTTGCCAAAGGATGATTTGATCCATGGCATGTTGCTTCATCTGCTCGCTCCTACTCTTTAATATTTTCTATAACTTGAGCTTGTGGCACAAGTACATCATTCTTTCTTGGGCAAGCTTTGATGCCTTGTCGAAGAATGCCACATAAATGGGCTTTCACCCAACTGTATGAGCTTGAATATTTGACACCACAACAATTGCAAATCCAAACATATCCCCCACCATTTGAAACTTGCTATATTATTTCAACATACTTCCAAAATGGAGAATTTGGGTATATTTTAAAGTAGGGTCGACCCGCGGAGCTAAAAACTAGCCGCCATAGGAATTCCTATGGCAAAAAGTTTGATAAACAACACATTCAAAACAAATAAAAACAAAAATATATATATAACCTAATTCATTTAATATTTTAAGCATAAATTCATAGAAGAATGAAAACAAAACAAGAGAATTCATTTGTAAAACAAAAATGAAGGAAAAAAAAATTACCTCTTTCCAAAAATCTTCCTATATGATCTCTCCTTGGTAGTGAATGGGTTCTTGCACACACATAGAAATAGCAATCCAACCACTTTGGAGCCTTCAATTATCAACATTCAGCTCTATTCATGTGATGGCAAACAAGAATGAAAGTTCAGCAAGAATGAATAGTTTTTGGTTTTTGTCTTTTGCATTCACAATGAGGTAAAACTAGTTTGTTTAGTCTCTCAAAATGTTTTCCAAGTCACTTTTAGGGGTAGGAATCCCATTTTTGTCAATAAAAGGTCAAGATCAAAGGCCTAAAATGATTAACAAAAATTAAAAAGTCATAAAAAATGCATAGGTTCATTTTGGGTTCTGACAATTTTGGTCTAGTTTAGCCTGGGTTTGTCTGGATGAACCCATAGACCAAAAATCACACCTTGGTCATATCCCTGGCCTGATCGACCTGGAATCCATACCAGGTTCAAGTTAGACCCAAATTTGGGCCTGCAAGGAGCAAACCAGTATCTTAGGTGTTAATAAAAAAAATGGGATGGGGAATGCATTAATACCTATCATACAAATGAAAAGGAGAGATTGTGCTTGTTGTGGCCTCTTAATTATTACCTTTTGTGATTGACAAAGGTGAGGACCCCATGTTCTGTTTTGTGATGACCCTACTGTTAGGCAGAAAGGTATGGGGATTTATTAAGTGTATGCTCTCAATGATCCCATTGGTAGAATTCAGCTATAGCATTGGATGGCTTATAACCTACCTAAGACTTAGTAGGTTTTAGGCTGAAACTTTAATATGGCTGAGTGGGATGGAAACCTAGGGTATGATCCCATTGGTAGAATTCAGCTATAGCATTGGATGGCTTATAACCTACCTAAGACTTAGTAGGTTTTAGGCTGAAACTTTAATATGGCTGAGTGGGATGGAAACCTAGGGTATAAAACAACTATTCAGCTTGAGGAAAAACAAGCATGGAATGATTGGAAGTCAATTCTTGGTATCTCATATCTCATATATTGCTTGGGGTCAAAAGAATCTAGATAGGACTAGTTGGTATAGTCAATCTGATTGCCAACCTAAAAACATTCGAATACAAGTTGGAATACAAGTTGGACTTGACATATATATATAGGGCTAACTTTGGCATGAGAGTTCTTTGGTTGCCCCCTCTTCCTCTAAAAGTAAGTGCTATATTTATGTGAATAATTCTTTCAATGGTTTAGATTATCATCCCATTTCCACATAAATGATTGTGAGCACTAATGCTTGTTGGGAAGGTGTTGTACACCTTGCATAATAATATTGTATGAAATATTGATTAGGTGTGCTAAAAGCCAAAACCACAAGGAGACACATAAGAACAAATTTGGTTGAGATGTGACAAATTTGTTGAGGAGAAGACAAAACCATTAAGATAGAATCTATTTTTTATACGATTGTTGTAATGTGCAACCTTGTTTGGACACATCTTCAAATAATTCTAAGAGAGATTTCCAAAATATATGCCACCTCATGGAACCACTCTGGAACCACCTAACAAGGTGTCATGTTGATTAGCCCATGGTTTTGGATACCACTAATGGTTTTGAAGTAAGCTACTTGCCTATATAAACAAGTCTTGGGTGTGTGGTTTCTTCATTCAAAAGAAGTTGTCTTTGCAAGTATTGAAGGTGTAGACAAGTGCTGGATTCTTTAGGTGTTTTGAAGATTGCATTGCAGAGCTATGTTGCTGGATTGCTTCCTAAATTGAAGATCGAAGATTTTCTCGGAAGAGTTTATCTTTGGAAATGTATGGTAATATTTATATTGTTGTTAATACATTAAGGCTCTCTTCTTGCTAGGTTTTCCCCCTCCTTGGGTTTTCCCAGGTTATCTCTTGTGTTATATTCTTCTTCTCTTCTTTATTTCTTTCTAAGTATCATTACTCTACTAAAATTGTTTTTATATTTAGATTACTTGTATTGCTTTCCTTATAGAATTAGGTAGGAAATTGTTGCACTCTAGTGCATTATTTCCTTCTATTTAGTATCAGAGTTTTGCCAACTTGTTAGATCTGTGAGAGTGGGGCTAGTTTGAAATTTATTCTTGCTTGAGTGGGAGTTGTGCAAAGGAGGATTTATTTTCAGGTATAGAGTGATGGCAAGCTCTAGTGGAAGGATTGAGGTCTAGAAGTTCAATGGAATCAACTTTGAGCTCTGGAAGCTCAAGATGGAGGACCCACTTGTAGACAGGGACCTATGGGTTGCGGTTTCTGGTTCCAAACCTCCAACCATAAGTAATGAAGATTGGAAAGTGTGGGATTGAAAAGCAAGAAGCCTAGTTAGGCTTTGTTTGTTAGATTCAATGCTCTTGAATATTTTAGAAGCCTCCAGCACATTTCTTTGGAAGAAGTTGGGAAATCTGTACCAAACTAAATCTCTAGTAAATAAGGTTTTTCTACAAAAGAAGTTGTATTCTTTGTGGATGAGTGATGGAGATTCCTTTGCAAAGCATCTAAACGCATTCAACATTGTCGTGAGTCCCATAGATGTGAAGATGGAGAACGAAGATCAATGCATTACCCTGTTGTGTTCATTGCCAAACTCATGGGACAACCTTGTCATGGCAATCAATAGCAATGTCTCCAAATTGGAACTTCAAGAGGTGGTGGGTGCTTTATTGTCTAAAGAAATGAGGCAGAAACTTTTGAATCCATCAAGGATGCTTTGGTCGTGAGAGGTCCTTTGAAGGAGAAAGGCAAGAGCAAGGAAGGAGATCATAAATCTAAATCTAAAGGTAGATCCAAGTCTCCTAGAAAGTCAAAAGTGAAATGCGAGAACTGCGGGAAGAAAGGCCACATTTGTAAGTTTTGTAAGGAGAAGAAGGCAAATAATGATTCTGATGATGATTCAAACTCTAAAACCTCTACAGAGGAATCTGGAGATGTGTTCTTGGCATCTTCGAGCATGCATGCATGGCTGATTGATTTTGGTGCTTCATACCACATGAATCCCCACAAGGAGTGGTTTTTTGAGTATGAAGGACATGATGGAGGTAAAGTCTTCTTACGAGACAATTCGTTTCAAATTATTGTTAGCTATGGGAAGATAAATTTGGTTTTCCTAATGGAAGGGTGAAAACCCTCACTAATGTATTGCACATTCTTGGTTGCCTTTAGCAAGGATGGATGCAAAATGGTAAGAGGAGCTATGGTGTTAGCCAAGGGAGTTCAAATTGAACACTATTCCGGCTTGATGCAAGCACCATGATTGAATGCAATACTTTTGAGGCTTATGATTTTGTACACCAGAAACTTCTTGCTGAAAAGACAATGTTGTGTGTAATGTACCCTTTGCCAACATGAAGAATTTACGGAGACCCTTAGCCTATTTTAATTCCCGTAGGCTAATTGGGATGTTGCAAGGGAGTAATTTATTAATTAATTAAAGTTGTTTAGAAATGTTTATTTTAAAGACAACTTATGTTTAATTAATAAATTTAATAAAAAATGGACAACATTGTAAAAATGACTTATTTTGGGACCCAAAAAAGTGAATTTAAATTAAAAAGTCACTTTTGAGGAGGGAAAATAAAAAGATTATGAAGTAATATTTTGGAGAGATATAAAAAGGAGAGTTGAGAAAAGAATTGGACATTCTGTGCATTTTATCAAACACCAGTTTGTGAAGATTGAACTTGTTCATCTATTCTGCCCGAAAACCCTTCGGCAAAGATTGGTTTCAAGGACGGAAACCCTCCTAGCCAATTTGTGAGTGGATTCATCCATAATTCACAGGTGTGCTGAATGCTAGAAGATTTGTAAAGATTTGTGCTGAATGCTGGTTATTTTATTTTCAGATCTGTGACTAAGTTTTGACAGGACAGAAGTTTGGAGATTATCGATAAATATTTGCAAGCAAATCATATCGGTATGATGAAAGAATAAATTCTTATATATATCGATGAATTTATTTCCAAGCAGATCACCATTTGAAACCCCTAATGCTAGCCGCACCATTTTGGGTCATTCATTAGACTTGTCAGAGCTGGCTGTACAATCATAAAAGGGCAGCGATTGTGTTTGAAAGTAAGTTGCATCAAATTTTTGAAGGTATTTGGGGTTCCTTACCCCCAGCCGCAGCTTACACAAGCTTCACTTGGTTAAGGTGCAGCCTCTGAGCATTTTTCTAGAGGCCGTACTGCTACAGCAGGGACCGTACAGATGATGTAGGCAGATTTAAGTATGTAGACAGAGATTTAAGTATGTGGACAGGTTATATTGACAGCCCCAGCAGTGTACATGGTTTTCTGGAATAATTTCAGTTGCATTTATCAATATATATGTGAGCAGTCCCATCAATTATGGTTAGTATTTTGTTTATATCAGCATTTCAAATATATTTTCCAGCTGATTACATATTTCTAAGTTGCTGTGGTTATATATCATCTATTTGAAAGAGAAATAAATTCAGTTTCTTGCATCAAGTAATTGTCATTTTGTCAAACATTTGTCAAAAATACAAAAACATTAGTGTAGGTATATTACATTGTAGCATGAGCATAAGCCACAGTGGTGAGAAAGATCTAAGGACCTTGAAGTCGAAAGATATGATTGAGGGGCTTGTTGATTGTTCTTTAGATTTTGATTTCTATGAGCATTGTATATATGGGAAACAAAATCATGTTAAATTCTACTCTGCATCTTCTAGATCTGAAGGGATTTGCATTTAGTTTAGTGATGTGTTTGAACCTATTGATGTACCTTCCTTAGGCAAATCCCTTTACCATCTACCCTTTATTGATGAGTTCTCCAGAAAAATTTGTATTTTCTTTCTCAAGCATAAGTCTGAAGTTTTTTGTACGTTCAAAGAGTTCAAAGCTCTTGTGGAGAACCAGAGTGACAAGAAGATCAAGACTTTGAGAACAATAATGGTGAAGAATTCTGCTGAAATTGTTTTTTTATCTGAATTAGTTGTATTGCTTTCCTCATAGAATTAGGTAGGAAATTGTTGCATTCTAGTGCATTATTAATTTATTTCCTTTCAATGCCCAAGATAATATTCAAACTCCCTTCAAAGTAAAACTAAATTTGCTTCCACCCATCTCATTGGTCGAGCAGTTCCTCCCAAAAGGACCCACTCCTTGCATTTCCTACATTGTACTAAGTGTTTTCCACTGGAGCTGTACTAGATTCTTCTACCACCACCATCGCTGTTATTTTGTCATTTCTTGTTGAGGTTGTTCTTGTACCTACCATCGATTGCACCTTTTGAGTCATTAGAGGACTCTTCCTAGGTGAATAAATCATGTGTGGTCTTGTTCTTTAAGTTGAATGGGCAGTACCTAGAAGCAAAAATCAGGATAAAATAGCAATTAATCACAAACCAGAAGCAAAGGCGATCCAATCCAGATCAGATTGCCAATATTTAAATAAAATTGACATGATTTTGAGACGGAATTTAATCCCTCTAAAAATACTTCATTTTTCAAATTTTCCCTTGAAACGGTAATTAATTACTAATGGCTCCTTCTACAGAAGGACAAACACAATCTAGGAGCCTTTCTATCCTGCTCAAAACTTTCCAGAATTCAATACCTTCTTTATTCTCAGAGAGAGGACTTGCTTCTATATCCTCTTAAACTTCAAATAGTTACATAGAGGAAATAAACCTTTTAGAAGAGAATCCGAGAAATGGACCCCGAAAAATCTGCCATCTTTACTCAAACAGAGCAAGGTTATAAACTGAAGTCTATGGCAGGGGACAGATTATGTAAGAAAAATACCTAGAATGCGTAATTTTTAGAGTTTAGATATCCTAGCAAATCTTTAAATTTTGTAAGAAGCATATATATTTTAACAATTTGGATAACTTACATTTTTCAGCTGCAAATATCAGGTACAAGGATTCCCCCACAGGGATTTCTAAGTGTTTACGTGAACTACAGGGATTTCCAGCATTACTTGATAGAAAGAAATAAGTGTTATTGCTAAAATTAATTCTTTTGAGTATCTTGAAGCGTTGTTTAACCCAAAATAGCGTGTAAAGTGTGAAGAGGAACTTACAGAAACATATGAACAGGAAGGAATGATGGAAAGAGAATTGAGTTGGGCATGACGAAAGGCCGCGTTGCAGAGATGTTGCGCCATGCCCATCCCCCGCATTGAAGTTGGCACGAATGTGTGGGTAATGTCCATTACTTTTACTTTTGCTTTTGCTTCTCCTCCATCTCCCTCTACCTCTCTCTCCTCGTATTCCAGGAATGCTTTTCTGTCTTCTGTCTCGAACTTATTGCAAGCTTGGTTCCATACTATTTTTGGCTCCATCTTCTTCTCCTTCTCCTTCTCCTTCTGTAACTCTCCCGTTTAACTGACCTATGCTCAATCACACCGCTTCAAAACTGTGTCTGGATTGTTTTGTGGTACCATAATACTTGAAACACCGAAGAAGCATATGTTGTTGACATGTCAACAACTCATGCAATGTTGCTAATGTCGACGCGTCAACAATTATTGTAATGTTGGCAATGTCTTAACAAAAGTAAACTCCAAACCAGGGATGTCTCGCGTGGTTGTCCTTAGGGCCGGCTTAAAACGGGCAAAGGATTTGGTAGTTGAGGATTTTATATTTAGGGTTTAATAAAAACCAGCAATTTGGGCACACTGATAGGAATTTGCATAATTCTTATGTCCCCAAGATAAGACTTTGAAGTTTCGTGTTTAATGTGTTTTGTGTCGTCTTGTAAACCTGGAGTTGTATTAAGCATCGTCTATTGGGAGCCTCATGCCCGTAGTATGAAGTGTTTGGCATTTGAGTGTTTAAGTACCCTAAGGTACCTGTGTATTGTAGCAAACCAAGAGTTTCATGTATGTTGTCGGTGTCTTTCAAGTCTGGACCCGTACACACATACACACCATGTTTTACATTATTCCCATATCTGTCAATGCTAAAACTATAAGTGACATTGTTGCACCCCACACTTGGCCTTATTATTAACTTCAATTTATTTTAAAGATCACATCCAAGGATTAAGCATCTAAAGAAGTTCGGACCCAAGTGGTTCATAGACCCAAGTATATCTGGGCCCTTGCATTCTAAAGAGAAGTTATTTCATGTCCAGTGGACCAATGCATCCCAAAATCCCCATGAATTCTAGTTGACTAGGCACTCTGCATCTATAGCAACTAGGTCTAATTCAAATAATGCCTAGTTAACATGGATTGTTAGAAAACCAACTAAATAGTAGTTTTGTAGGTAGCTTAAGCATGAACATTATGCAGATGATTCAACTACTAAGCAAGTATTTTGAACTGCTTTATTGGCTCAAGAGTTGGCATAGATTTAAAATCTAGCTACTCAAACAGTTGTGTGTAATATTGACTCAAACCCATGCAAATTTGACACAATTCATGCTGATTGTTGATCTTCCTTTGGGGATTCATGGCAACAAATCATGTTTTTAGAGATTTTGGATCCCCGTGTAGGCAAGTAAAAGGAAATGCCCAATTATCGGGACATGTGGTAGCATCCCATACATTTGCGGATTCTTGATATGAAAGTGGGCAAGCATGAGTGAACACCCAATCATCAAAAAGCTACAGACCTAGGGCCTTATTAAATTTGTCCTTATGGATTTGATCACATGACTAGCAATCAAGGAAGTTCATGAATCACTAAGTAGCCAATTACCTGACTAGCAACGAATGGTGGATACCCTGATAAAATGGACTCGACAGTCACTAAATTTGATTGTTACTTGTTGATTATTAGGCACATAGAATTATGGACTATGTGGACTGGAAGGAACTGATGATTTGATATCCTACTATGTCGACTTTAAATAACCTAACAAATATACCTCAATGTTTTCAATATCAAAGATGAAGTTGGTGATATAAATGAGCAGAGGAGTTTATATTTCAAAATTACCCAACTGGCCAAATAAGGCATTCTAAAGACTCTCAACAACACATTCTTATCTTCCTGACATTTCTACCTCAATGAAAATAGCTACTCGTTCTAGCTTGCCAAGTAAATTAATTTTGATAGGGCTTCCTTCAAAGTTGCCTTTCAAATGCTAAGAAATAGTATAGCTAAAGAGGGAAACATAGTACCCTTATATATATGAATATAATCCTCTTAATTTTTTCACTCTCTAAAATTTCCCTTTTCATGTGAAACAAACTTCTTGAAATTTTGATTGTCCAATCAAAACTCAAAAGCAATTTCATAGTACACGAATATCTCAATGCCTTATAACAAATTATGTATAGAAGTAGGTCCAATTTTGAAGCTATTCTCATCAATAAATCAAATGTTCATCTTCAAGATTTAGAATGTAGTTTTAAACTCTAGGTCTTCTACATGTCTTGCTCTTGTAAGGAGTTATATATGCAAGTAAATCTAATACACAATCCATTTGAGTCATTCAATCCAACATTGAGCTTAAGCTAGTTATCTCTAGAAAAGATTTGGAGATTTATATTTAAACTACACACCTATAGAGTCATGTTTGCAAGGATTTTGTCATTAAACCCATCTCACAAACAAGATCATACCTACAAGAAGATGATATGTTGAATTTCCATTCGCAATGACATTGATTTGTAAGTTTATTTTGAGCTTATTATGTGGAGAAAACCTTAGATCTCACAAAATTTAGTCGCATTTTTCTAGAAAAAAGGGACACAATTTGTTGGCAAGGCATAGCCAAAGATCATGGAATTTAAACATTTCGCCTAATAAAGCAACACTGCAAGCCCCCAAAAATAGAACTCTAAGCCTATAACTCTCCGGGTAACCTAAACCAATAAATTAGTTGTTCTTTACTAGACAAGGCCAAAGTTATAATGAGTGCTCTGATGTTGATTTGAGGCAGCTGACATTGTCATTATTGTATTAAGGATGATACAACACTTAAGGCTAGGGGAGTTAATATATTTGTTAAATCTTCGCTTGAGTAAGGAGGAGAGCTCGATGGAGGAATGGTTTTCCACCTACACAGATTGGTGACAATTCCTAGTGCGGACCATCATAATATAAAGAAATTAACGATGGAGGACATTGGCTCAAGCAAATTTTCATGTTTTGATTATTTGTAAACTTTTGAATGAAAATCTTGTTAATGATGTTTATATTGTATGGATGTTGTCATCCATTGTGTACATTTGTTGTGTTTAAGGATATAAACCTTGGCTTTTGAATAATATCCTCTTTTAAGCTTTCTCTCTTATTATTTTGTGCTCTACTTGAAATTACAGTGTATGACCAGGCACTGTTGCATCTGTACCAATCAAGTCCAATTTAGACCATGCCTAGTTAACATGGATTATTAGAAAACCAATTAAATATTAGTTTTTGTAGGGAGTCTAAGCATACAAGCATACTCTCTTGTAAAAGTGATGATTTACTTTGTACCATTGTATGGAAAATCTATTGCCCAACCATAAGACCTCTCGCTTGGGATCATGACCATCTTCTTAGCTTTTGTAGAAAAGGACCATGATTAGTGCACTATAGGATCTCACCTCCTCTAGTCCAAGTTTGCACACCCATTCCATTGAAAACTCAAGTACAAAGATTGGAAATTTGAAAGAAGATAGAATTGGGTCCAACTCTCTTTCATCACCACCCACTGACTTCATGTTTAAAGTTATACTAGATAGTTTGGAGTGCTATCTCTAAAACAAATCAAAATATCTAATAGAAATCTGGTTGTGTTTAGATAGAAAATCATAAATATAATCTCATATATTATTTTGTAATTTGGACATGTATAGGTTGTGTTTGCATTATGAAGTACAAATTGTGAAGTGAATTTCTAGATGTACATTATTTTTCCTTTATGAAACTCAATGACATCAAAATACATCATTAAAGTAGGAATTCTTTTAGACCAAAGATATCTCTTATATAGATTTAGAAAAGTACATTTATAAATAATATTTAAATATTATGTCAAAATTTGAAACTAAAGACTAATCAGAATTCTAAAAATAGTCAACAAAAGTGACATATTTCACTAGGGGCAGCTAAAACATTCAATATTTTTGTTTTTAAACATGGGCCACAATATTTCTGTAGCATATAAAAATTTATATAATGAAACCCCTACAAACTTTACATGATCACTATAGTGGCATAACACTTGTAATCCCATCATTCACTTGATGAAATAAACACCCAAGAATCCCACCATCATGCTAACCTTGATTTAACAACCTTTTGCATATACATACAAGTGCACCAACAAAGGTGTGCTAAATAGTTTTGAGATTCAGCTTGAAAATATTAGGGAGCTAGATACTTAATATTTATCATTGGGAATAAGGAACTTGGACCCACCACATTGTTAAACCAATAGTGGGAACATTCATTGATAGTCTCTCTAAAGTTAAAAAATAACATTCACATGGACCATTGATTTCCTACCTAGTTGTCTAAATCAATGGTTCTTGCGTTGCTACACCCATGTATCAAATCAATGGTTCATAATACCAACTAGAGATCTACTAATGTAGGAGCATCTAGGTGTATGAGTGATCCTGTGTCAACCAAAAATATTTTAGGATGTTTGTTTTAGTTTTGTTACATTTTTGTTAGTTTTCTGTTTGTTTGCTTTTAGAGAAATTTTCAGGCTAAATTTGATCAATTCAAGGGCATCACCTTGTAGAAGAGCATAATGGGTATTTACCATTTCAATTTGGTGAAATTTGGAGAAATTGGGTGAAGTTTAGAGCATTTCGGCAAAACCTAAGGTTCGTGAACCTCTCATTTTGCTGAAAGCCTTTGGTTCTTTTTTCTTTGGCAACTTTTCAAGTTTGCTAACCTCTTCTTCCACCAAAAGCATTTTGGTTTCTCTTCTGTTTCGACACATTTCCAAGTTTGTGAACTGGAAGATTCATCTAAGTGTTCTAATGTTCGCATTTTCTCTAATTCGCTAGAAAAGATTTTGTCAAGAAAGAGTTCAAGTGTTTGTTAGTTCAATAGTTCGCCGACAGGAAGGTTCACCAAAAGACAAGTTCACTAAAAGGTGCATTTGCCGAAGACTTTGTTCATTTTCTATTTTCGGCAACTTTTAAGGTTTGTGAACCATGTGCTTCGCCGAAATGGGTTTTTAAGTTCTTGAAATTGTCGAAAGGCCGAAGATGAAGAGCAATAGTTTTATAATTTGTTGATTCACCAGAGGGAGAGTTTTAATGTTCTAGGATCTGGATTTACCAAATAATTCTTGTAAAAAAAATTAGATGTTCCATTTGACCATTTGATTTTGTAACTATTGAAGATGGTTCAAATTCCAATGGTGGGCAGTTTAACTTCCTCAAATGGGAAGTGAAAATGGAAATGTAAGTACTCTGTTAGGGGCCCTAATTTTGGGAGAGAAAATATTGTTTCTCTAGAAGAAAATATCAGATTGATGCAATAACATTTTTGTACTCCTCAAATTGTTGTAGCATTCATGAATAAAGAAGTTCAAATTTGATTGTTGTTGTGAATTGTTGTTTGGTTGTTGGATTTTGGTAGTTTGATAAGACCCCCACATTTAGACTGCATCAAGTGGTGTCAAAGCAGTGATTGCGATCATGTTGAAGAGAAGGAATATTGAAGAGTTTAGTTATGGGTGAGTGAGAGGACAAGAAGACCTGCAACTGCAGACGATTCATGAGACATGGCATAGAGAGGATGAGGGTGAAGGGGAGCACTACGAGCTGGTGACATGGCAATAGTAGAGATGCTGAGAGGGATAATGACAATATTGGATGCTATTAAGATGGCATAGCAGAGAGGAGTACATGTGGAAGACATAAGTGAAGATGAAGAAATAGAGGCAAGAGAAGATGATGCGAATGAAGATGGAGATGAACTGGAGAGAACATTTTTATGAGCAATGTCAAGAATCAGTAGTAAACCTAGATGAGATCCTTTCAGTTATAATGGAAGTTTGAATCCAGGAGAATTGATTGACTAGATATCAAAGATGGAGAAGTATTTTGATTTTGAATCAATTGAAGACCCCCAAAAAAGGTGAAGTTTTCTTGCACGAAGTTGAAGGGACATGGATCCCTATGGTGGGATCACGTGCAAACTGAAAGACAGAAAAGGAAAGGAGAAAATAAAATCCTGGGAAAGAATGGTGACAAAATTGAAAGAGAAATTTCTACCTACAGACTATCAAATTAGTTTGTTGAAGAAGTTGCAAAATTTAAAGTAGAAAGAGAAAAATGTACAGGAGTATACTGAAGAATTCTACAGGTTGAACATCAAGGATAGACATGTAGATGATGATGCTGAGAAAGTTTTAAGGTATGTTAATGGTTTGAATTAATCCATTCAAGATGAAATAAGTATGGTACGCATAACAAGTGTAGAAGAAGCATATCAATATGCCTTGAAGGCATAAGAGAAGCTTGCAAGAAAACAACAAAATAATTCTAGAGGCAGAGGTAGATTTTCACATGGAAGAGGACAGTCCAGCAGTGGTAGAGGATATCAAAATTAACAAAGAGAAGCTAGCACCTCACAAACAAGTACCTAGGATAACAAAGACAGGAGATTATTCTATAGGAAGAGGAGATTATTCTCATGGTAGAGGATATTTTGGAAGAGGCAAAGGAAGAGGATCTAGTGGTACATGTTTTCAATGTCGAGAGACCGGGCATAGGGCATTTGAATGTCCTCAAATACAACAAAGCAGTGGAAAAGGAAAAGAGGCAAGAATTAATGTAGCACAAGCAAGTAATGAAAGTGTGGCTTCACCAAAGCATGGAGAGGATCCCGAAGATGGAGAGTCCTTGATGTTGCGAAGTATCTTGTTAAATCCTAAGAAAGAGAAATTAGAACCAATCCAAAGAAGGAATTGATTTCAAACAAGGTGCAAATCAGGTAGAAAATGTTGTAAAGTCATAGTGGACAACGGTAGTACTAATAACATTGCATTTGAAGAAATGGTGGAAAAGCTAAAGTTGAAGAGGGTAAAACATCCTGATCCATATTGAGTTTCTTGGCTACAAAAGGAACATCAATTGGTGGTAAGTGAACAATGTCTCAATGTGAATTTTCAAATTGGTATTTATAAGGACAAAATATTGTGTGATGTGATGTCAATGGATGCATGCCATATTATTTTGAGAAGGCCTTGGCAATTTGATAGACACGATGTTCAGGATGGGAGAACAAACACATATAAGATAAAGAAGGATGGAAAATAGTATACTCTAAATCCACTAAAAGATAAAGAAGAAGTAGAAAACAATCCCAAAGTTTGCTTGGTTTTTGGAAAGAAATTTTTGAAGGAATTGAAGAAAGAGGGAGCATATTTTGCATTTATCCCTAAGCTTGCAGCAGTTATGACAATAGAGAAAATGAAGAGTTGCCACTCGAAATTTAGGAAATTCTAGATGAATATGCAAATATACTAATGAAGGAGTTGCCCGATGGATTGCCACCTATGAGGAGTATAAGTCATTGCATAGACTTGATACTTGGTGCGAGTTTTCCAAACAAAGCACCGTATAGAATGACTCTTATGGAGAATGAAGAGACAAATAGGCAAGTGCAAGAGTTGATGGAAAAAGAGTTGATTAGAGAAAGTCTCAGTCCATATGCTGTTCCAACAATGTTGACACCCAGAAGGATGGGGAATGGTGAATGTGTACGGATTCGAGGGCCATAAACAAGATAATAGTAAAATATAGATTTCCATTGCCATGGATGGACAATATGATGGATTGTTTGAGTGGAGCCAAGTACTTCATGAAGATTGATTTGAAGAGTGGATACCATCAAATATGAATAAGAAAAGGAGATGAGTGGAAGATAGCCTTGAGGACAAAATATGGTTTGTACGAATGGTTGGTGATGCCGTTTGGATTGACAAACTCTCCCAGCACCTTCATGAGGTTGATGAATGAAGTCTTGAAGCCTTATCTTGGTAAGTTTGCCATTGTGTATTTAGATGATATTTTGATATTTAGTAAAATGAAAGAAGAGCATTTGCAACATGTTAGGGAAGTTTTGCAAACGTTGAAAGAGGAGAAATTGTTAGTGAATTTGAAAAAGTGCAGTTTCATGAAAGAAGAGTCGGTATACTTGGGATTTGTTGTTTTTGGAGATGGTTTGAAAATGGATCCAAAAAAGGTCAAAGCAAATGTGGATTGGCCTTCACCAAGGAGTATGTTTGAAGCATGAAGTTTTCATGGATTGGTGAGCTTCTATAAGGAGTTCATCAGAAATTTTAGTGGAATTTGTGCACCTATTACGGAGAATATGAAGGGTAATAGGAAAGAATTTGTTTGGACAACTATGACAGAAAAGAGTTTTTAGTTGTTGAAATAAAAAATGATCGAATAACCAGTATTGGCATTACCTGATTTTGGAAAAGTATTCCAAGTAGATTGTGATGCAAGTGGGATAGTGATTAGAGGCGTCTTAAGTCAAGATGGAAGACCAATAGCATACTTTCGTGAGAAGTTGAATGAATCCAAAACAAACTATTTCATATATGACCAAGAATTTTATGCAATTGTACAAGCACTCAAGAAATGGCAATATTACCTGCTATCTAAGGAGTTCTTGTTGTATATTAATCATCATACATTGTAGTTCATGAATAGCCAGGGTAAGTCAAATCAGAAATATATGAAGTGGGTTGAATTTTTGTAGAGTTATTCATTTGTTTTGAAACATAGAAGTGGAATGTCTAACTGGGTAGCTAATGCGCTCACCTTTCACCTAGTATTTTACACTTTTGTTGCACATTTCCTAAGGTATCTCTTCTACCATCTTGTAAAATCTTTGTGAGGATTTGATTATGATTTAGGAAGTGTTGTTGATCAACCTCCTCAAGACAAATCCCTAAAGGTGTTTATGTCACCACCTTGTCTAGATACCTATCTTTTGTTGTAAGTTTAGATTGCAAGACCACAAATGATGCCACCATGGTCCTACAGAATGCTAATGCAACAAAAGTACAGGCTATGATTTTACAAACACCATCACACAAAGTGAAACAAAAATCACACATGTTTGTCCTTCTAACACAGAGACCAAAAATAGAGAAGCAAAAAGCAGAAGGTAGATTCCAAAAACCTCATCTTGATTCGTAACAGACAACAAAGCTACATTGAACATTGAATAGACTTAGACGCCACTCTATCCCTTCTCTCTTATTTCTTTGTTTTCCATAAGCATTTCTATATTCTTTAATTTAAAATCTAAAATATATATTTTAAATTTTTATTAGACTTTAATTTAGATTCTAAACACAAATGAACAATTAATCAAAAATAAAGCAATTGGCTAGGGTTTCTTGGATTTGCTTGCATTTATATGTCATACTAATTCAGAAAGTAGGATTCTTTTGCTTTTGTTGCATTTATTGCAACACTTCTTATGTTGCCATGCTTGTAAGTGATTTTTTCCCCTTTAAATGGCCTCGACCTTTTATTCCTCTATAATTGTTGCTATTAGAGTTGAAGATTCAACGATGATAAATAATGGAAACCCCACTCAAGCGACATAGGAAGTTTGTTCCCAAGGTGCTTCATGAGGTACGTCCCTTGAAACACCACTAGATGTTCTTTTGATTCCCTAATTTGATAATTTTCATGTCATTGGTTAGAAAATTTTACATTGATAGGGTATTTTGTGGGTAGGTTTCCCCCTAAAAGCATGATCAAAGACTAGGTCAACATGGCTTGGGTCTCACTCAGAATTCACTTGGATGTTGTGCAAAACCTTATGAAAGTGTTTTTCCTTTTTCTCTTTATTGAAGCCAATCATGTTGAGGCCATCCTTAGCTTTGGCCCATGGCTTATTCATTCCTCCTTATTAGTTTTTAAACCTTGGACTTGAGACTTTGTTGTCTCTGATGAAAAGTCTCTTTGGCTCCCTATTTGGGTCGAGTTCCCTGGGTTGCCCTTGCCATGCTAAATTTTTTTGAGCCAGATAGCCTTTTCTCTAGGATTTGTGCTTTGTGTTGAGCCTAAATGGTTCTATTTGGTTGATCCTTAGTGGCAAGTTTATGTTGAGGTGGACTTATCTAAGGACCTAAAAGAATCTATTGATATCTAGATTGGTCAAATGAGATATGCTCAACGTGTGCTCTATCTAAACCTTCTGAATACCTGCTACTAATGTCAATCCTTGAAACATAAGATTGAGGACCACCCTTTGGATTCTCCTCATCCAAAGCCTTCTACACAACCCAATTCTAGGTTAACACCTTTTGCAAAAAGAAGAGGAAGGTTAGTCTATAGTGGTTAGTTGCAAAGCTAAGAGCTTTGGTAATAATAAGCCTACCCTCAATCCATCTTCAAACTTTGGGGGTCAGGCTTAAAAGATTGTTTCAAAACCTTTATATTTAGGTAAAATTGAACTCTCCTCTCTTGGGGAGGCTTCTGGTGAGGAAAAATTTGCAAGAACTTCACTAGTAGTGTCAATTTTGTCTTGACCTCTAGTTGTCAATGTTTGACATGCTTCCCCTAATTCGACTACACATGGGAGGTCTTAGAGCCCACCAAGGTGACTGGAAGAGGAAGAGTTTGTGCTAAAGAAATGATAGGTAGTCCAGCTCAACTTCTAGATAGAAGTTTTGATGCACATAAAGTCATTCCGTAGAATAGTTAAATTTCTCTCTAGATGAGTTGGATAATGAGGAGATGACTTTGACACTCATTTATGAATTATGTCTCCTGGAATGTTTGAGGTGTAATAGACCTCCCATGGAAGTGCTCTATTCATGATGCTCGACTTTAGTTTCCAAATCTAGACATTCTTTGTTTATAAGAGGTTAAAATTTCTAGTTTTTTTACTTTCTACAGCTTTCCATGTTATTTAGCCTTCTAGTCATTTCTTGCATAGTAACCATGAAGTAGGTTGGGGTGGTGTTGTCACCTTTCTCTCTACTATGTGGTGTTGGCTAGGGATGCGACCCCTATTAGGGATTGCATGTAGAAGATATTAATTAAATGCAAATAAAGATTAAACAAAGGAATGAAAATACACATAAATAATAACAGCGAGAGACAAGTTGTAATGTGGTTCACCCAAACTCGGGCTACATCCACCAACAAAGAGTCCAATATTATTATCCAGTAAATCAAACCGATTACAACCAGCAATCCTTGCAACTCAATACCACTGCAAATGCTACAATAAAATGTCAACGGAAACCCTAACCCTTAGCCATTTTTATCAAGACTTATGTCGGTTACAAAATAGCATTTTTTTAATGCGCTGCCCCTGGACCCCACAAGGGGCGTTGCCCCTTGACCTTGTCTTGGGGGCACTGCCCCCAAACCCTCACAAGGGGCGCTGCCCCTTGACCCCGTTAAATAATTTGGGGGAAACTGCACCAATAAAAGTGGGGTAAATTTAACCTCTGAGTCTGATTAGGCTCCATATAACAACCACCCCACCAATTGAGTGTTGTGGGCTCTTTTCAATATTAATAATCATTCCTTTGGAGTTACTAATGTTTATGCTTTGAATGATGCTATAGAGAGAGATCTACTCTCTGGAGATGATTCCCAATTCAATGCCTATTGCCATTTGGGTTTTGTGTAGGGATTTTAATATGATTGAAATGGCTTATGATAAATATGGGGCCCTGCCTATGCACTAGATAGTTGGTGAAAGAGAGGCTTGGCTCTTTATGCATAATAAACTGAGACATTTTGATCCCAATCTTGGCCACCGCTAAGATCATACGACGTTGTACACTTGGAACAATTTGAGAGCTTGCCCTGATAGAGTACTTAAGTGTTTGGATCAAGCCATATTGTTATCTCAAACTTTCTTTCTTTTGCTAGTTGTATTCCTTTCCAATGGAGCCTTTGCCAGATGTTATCCTTTCAAACTACTTTCTAATGCGATTTCGTATTAAGTGGCAAGTTGCTAAATCCAAGACCATGAAGATAGTTTTTCCTCAATACATCATTACTCAATCACAAAGCCACATCAACCCACATTCAACATGTCTAGAATTTGGAACCACATCCTATGCAGGAGACCCATTGGATAGCTTGGTGGAATGATGCCATAACCTATACTTCCTATTTCCTCCATATTTATGGATGTTAGTTGGCCTACTTCTACCATCACTCTTATGAGGCCACTACCTCAGAGCTCTACCAAGCCACCACTGTTTTGGAAGCACAACCATTTGATTTTGTTGCTCAACTTTAGGTGGTTTAGCTCTGCTACCAAAAGCAGGTTGCAGATGCTTACATAGTGTAGGGAGCCCAAATCAAAGTTTGGCTTCACTGGCTCAAGATTGGAGACAAGGTCTTAAATTAATTATTTTAGGCTTTGTGTGTTCATCATTCTTTTCAATCCATTAAGAAAATTAGAGAGGGGCAACAACTCTTGAATGAGCTTCATAATATTCTTTGGACTTTTGTTTGACACTATGAGCAAGTCTTTGTTTCTCAAGAGTATACTCCTGCTTAGTCAACTACATTACATAAGTGCCTTAATGTGGTTCCTTGTCAAGTTTCCAATTCCTAGCACATTCTTTGTGATTAACTTCTCACCAAAGATGACTTGAGGGAGGCTATTTTTTTAATGTCTAATGACAAGGCCCTTGGTTTGGATGGCTTTCCCTATGAATTTTATAAAATCTTTTTGGGAGATTGTGAGAGAAGACCTTCACAAGGTTTACCTTAAGGCTTTTCATTCCAAATCTTTTTGAAGTTTAATTAACAAGGGAAATATTAATTTTAGACCTCAAGCCGGCGATCTTGAAGAAATTTGCAACTAGCGACCAATCACCTTGTTGAATGTCTCCTACAAGATTATTTCCAAGACTTTGTCTCTCAAGCTTAGACCTATGCTTCCTTAGCTATGTGGCATGGGATAGAATGGGCTCACCACTCCCAATAGCCTACCATTGATTTTGTCAAGGCTTATGATCGTATTGAATGGCCTTTTATCCTAGCCATGCTTCAAGCGCTTGGATTTGGGACTCATTTCATCCAGTTTATGCAAATGCTATTTTAAGATGCTTCAGTTTGCATTACCATTAATGGTCAACAATCCATGTCTTTTTGACTTCATTGGTTAATCTGTTAAGGCTGCCTTCTCGTCCCAGCTCTTTATGTTCTTGTTGCAAAAGGATTTGGCTATCTCTTGGCTCATGTAGCTTCTCAATCCCTTGTTAAGGGGATATCTCTTCCCAACTCTTCCCAACAATTGGTTAATGGTCATTTTGCCAATGATCCTCTTCTCACTCTCATTGAGGAAGAAAATAATGTCAAGTAGGCCCTTCAGTGCCTGTATACTTTTTGCTAGGCTTCCAGTTCAAGCATTCAGTGGCAAAAGACTCAATGTTATAGGCAATCTTTTCTTCTCAAGCCAAATTGGTTAGAAAATTTTAGCTAAAAATAGATTGAGCATGGGGAAGTTTTTCATTTCTTGGTCATTCCCTTTGCTTTTCAAGCCTCTCCTATTTTTTGGCAAGCTAATGTTGCCATAATTGGAAATAAGCTTAATTATTGGATTGCCAAACCACTTTCTTTGGCTAGTAAGTTCCAAACTTGTTCTAAAATCTTGGCCACCACTCATGTTTATTATTCCTCTTGTGGGGTGCACTTAAAGGATTTCTATTTAAAAATTGAAAAAATGCTCAAAGACTTTCTTTGGGCTTCCGATGATCAGCACCAAGGTTTTCATCATATTGCCTAGGAATTTTGTTGCCTTCCTCATGGTGTTGGAGGCTTAGGATTACTTTCAATCTATCAGCAAGACAATTCCTTATGTGTCAAATGGATTATCGGAGCCTTAGAGGGAGATGAACACTAGAAAATTCTCGTCGGGCACTGTATTATCTCTAGTGTGTCTTTGGGCCATCTAGCTTGGAAAGGCCTAGATTTTGATACTCTCTTCACTATGAGGGAACTTGCCAAGATTCAAGGCACATTTGTCATCAAGAGCATTTGGAAAGTTTGAGAAGCTGTTAAGCCTTGGCTTTCATGGTAGGAAAATAATTTCTATAATAGCCTCTATCAATTAGTAATCTATTTGGTGGTCTCCTGTTCTATCTTGTCAAGACCGTCCTCTAGCTAAAGTGCCATGGATTCATGCCTTGAAATTATTTAAAAGAGGCATTCGAGTGTTGCCAAATTTTATTAAGAGAACCACCAAGAATTTTCTCTCTTGGCCAAAATTTAAGATAAAATTTGATATTGTTAACTAGGACCAGGAGACTTTCCAAACCGTGATTGATGACATTCCTCCCCAGATGATTCACAAGATTGGGGTTAGATCTTTTAAGTCTTCGTGGAAGGATTGGAAATGGTATCTAGATACACCATTTTAGAATTATAGGCCTTGTAAAAGATATTTGTGATTGTCACCTCATCTTCCTATGGTGGGTCAACTGAACCATCACTAGTAGACATGGCATCACCAATTCTAGTGTATCTGGTCAGCCATTTTGGAGCCTAAGTTGGCTCACTTTGCCTAGTAGATTCTTTATCAAGGTCTTCCTCTTGGTGCTCATCTGGCTCATATGGGCATTCTTACTCGTTGTCCATTTTGTGGTCAGATTGAGAGTCTTAAGCATCTTTTCTAATTTTGCACTAGAGCTCAAAAAGCTTGGAGTTGGATTTGTGACTTCTTCTGGGCCTTTCGGCCTGCTCCTTTCCCTTGGCATATGGTTTTGCTTGGAGACTAGCCTTGTCTCCTATTCGAGTATACCTAAATTTGACATGCTTTCAAAGTGGAAATGCTCTTCAATATTTGGAAAGATAGAATGCAACTCTCTTTTCAGGATGCTCTATTGATGTTCATTTCTCTTTGTATACTAAAGGTATGATTTCCTCTAATATGCTTATGCAGATTCAAGTGCAAGCTCGTAAAATTGCACTTGAGGTTGCTCATCTTTAGGAGCTTTTGGACCACTAAAGAGTGCTCCTTGCATTGTTTCTAGAGTTTTGCCCAATCCCTCTTCTCCTTCTAAAGGACATTGACATGGTTGTAGCCAATTTGTCAGAAGAGATAGAGGCTCCTAGTCTCGTGACTTCTAGCCTCTGGTTTCTAGAGATAATGCAGCCTATGTTGGATGGACTCAACCTTCCAGGTCACCTTCAGCCTCTTCATATAGGCATGGTGCTCCCGGCTGGCTTGATTCTGACAAGTTTCCTCGCTTGGAGCTGGCCATTTCTCCAGTTTGTGCTCAATGACTCTCAGATGATACTCCTGAAGAGGAGAGTGCTCTCACTAGTTGGGAGCCTATTGATGATTCAATTCTTGGGGATGTTTGGAAACTAGATGATAAAGATCCTCCTTTTGGCATTGCATTAGCTGCTTAGTTATGTTGGGCTTGACCCTTCGTGATTTTCGTCTTTATTTTGGACTCTGTCCCATTTAAACTATGTGGGTGTAGCTCTCTACCACCTTTTTTTTGAATATTATACTATTTTCTTTTTAAATTATAAAAAATAATATAAGACTTATTCATCAAAAAGGTAAACCTTAACTAGTCGGCACGTTGTAAAACTACAAGCTGGTCGAAATGTTGCTGACTTGACATCAATCGACGATTTTTTCGACAAATCACAGCAGTCGATATATGCACGAGGGTCGATTGATTAGGTCAAAGAATTTGCAGGTCAGAAAAATAAGTGAACACTCAGCACACAACGTGCAGGCTGTTTAGAGCAATTATATATTGTATTTTACAGTCATCTATTTTTAGATTACATTTTCTAACTACGTATTTCCATTGACTCATTGCCTCGAAATAACATATGCACATTTTCTGTGTTTGAACCAGTGACGCAGATTGAGATGTACAGAGAGCAAAGCAAAACAAGGATACTGTAACGAAAAGCATCATCATTATCATCATAATCCGAAATAAATGTCATGTTGTTTTTACATAAAAACTTATGAAATATGAAATTGACAGGCCTTCATGGATACTTATGGTTACTAATTCAACAACAGCACTATCTATTTAACTCAGCCATGTATAAAGCATTACAACATATAAGTAGTCCCAGAACTAATCCCCTACTCTCTGCTCTCTTCATCTTCCGGCTCCATTAACAACTACGAAAAGAAGGCCCATAACTGATTTTACCCAAATCTAAGATAAAAACTGAGTAGTGATCACACACGACAGGCTAACAGTTGCTAGAACAGTGATGAAATAATGTGGAGAAGCAGAGGCCGCATTCTCTGCAGGAGGAGACGATGGAGAAAACGAGGGTGACATTGTGGGCGATTCTGTTGAAGGTGTGAGGGCATTGGATGGAGATGGCCCAGAAGATGATGGTGATGATAATGATGATGATGATGATGATGGCGCAGGTGAAGACAATGGCGCCATAGAAGCCAGAGCAGCCCAAGAATTTGGGTGTGACAGAAAATCCCATTGTTGCTTCTCCTCATCTGCCTCAGCCAAATTGCAGGGGATCATCATCATCAGAATTGCTGCTCCGGCAATGCACAGGAATGCAATTCTGCTACTTTTCATCATCATCATCTCTTCCTGCATTAATTACAATCAAGTTAGAGGATAGATTTCAAGTTTCCCTAAATCAAATCCAATGCCCACTAAATATTAGATTTCACAAATCAATGTCTTTACCTTGGCTTCTTTCGATGAGAAAGAGTGCACAGAAGCAAAAGAAAAGAAGCTCTGTTGTTGTTGCAGAAGGAGGCAGAGACAAATTATTTATATTGCAAAAAAGTAAACCAGGTATGTCCCAGCACAACGGATCAGAGACTCGAGAATCGAATAACAGTGGCCTCGGACATTCTTTAATTTTTTTTGGGTCTTTGTGTGGATGTTTCGAATCAAAGTGATCACTGTTTGATTGATGGTGATCATCATTGAACATCATTGCAGATCGTTGGATTCTTTCGTAAGCAGTGCCATAACATGGGTGGGCTTCTTCGGATGCTTCCAATCCTTATCACACTCACATGGGCTGGACTCCCCTTTAACGAATTTGTTAGGGCAGGGGGAAGCAACTCTGGGCCTACAAGGGGTGAGAAAGTGTTCCATATGTAGGTGAAGGGGCTCCATTGTTGGGCACCTTAATTTCAGGATGATGTAGTGTCATGTCATATAAATGTAATTGATTTCATGCATTTTAAAAGATTGATCAATTGTTGAGAGGGCTCTATTGTTGGGCACCTTAATTTCAGATGATGGAGTGTCGTGTCATATAAATGTAATTGATTTCATGCATTTTAAAAGATTGAGCAATTGTTGAGAATTTAAAAGCTTAGTGCTTGAACATGGAACACTTAGTAATTGTACTCAACATCTCAGTTATTTCATACCAAATTAACTTGTTTTCAATGGCCATTCTTGTTAATATATTAATATGGATTCTGTTACACTCCAATTGTCTTTAATTCTTACTTGGGTTAACTTCCACAACATTTTGTTTTTCCTATTTCACCCTCCTTACTACTATTGCATGTTCAACATTCACCCCTTTTCAATGCAATCATGCAGGTGCTTATATTCAAGCTTCAACACCCCACAAGATTGTTTTAGAATTCTTGGAGTTTTAGTTTGACTCTATGGTAGGCAATGATTAATAGAAAAATCAATCTACAATGTGTCTGTGTGCATGTGGATGGAAATTGAAATTTGCATTACTTAAATTGGTCACATTTATTTTTTAATACCATAAGTTTATTGGATGCTATTTTCTTCTTGGATAATAATATCTTCTGCATTTACTATTTGTTTACTTTCAACAACCATTTGTTGCTTCTACATTTGAATTATTGTCACTTTAGTTTATTCCTCCTCTATTCATGTCATTTTCATAATGTTTTCATCAACTCTACGTTCATCTTCTTCAACATAGAATGCTTTCCATGGAGCCATGCTAGTGGCTATTATATTTAGGTTCAAAGGCTATATACACATCCTTCTAAATCCATCTTTGATTGTGTCTAATGTTAGTTCCATCTTGAATGTTATGCTTCCTAAAGTGGTCAATTCATATTTCTTGATCTCTAAACCACGATGTCTATTCATCAAATCTATAACCTCAATTTTGAAGTAGGATTTTGAATGCACTTAGCACAATGACACCCAAGGGATGTAATTTTTTGTTAGTGTGAGTAGACAATCCAACCATGTCAATCCACAATGCCCATGGCTCTTCAATTATTAATAGTGCTACTTGGATTCCATGCAAATCAAATATGCATTTCAAAGAGATATCTCGAGAAATGATGTAGCCAATTTAGAAATAATACCTTTGTCATTCATGCATGGGATTATACAAACATACATTCTCTTCATTCATAGCCTGAATGTAATTTTACAACTATCTTTTTACTTTGAAGAGATAGAATCTAGGCAAACTCTAGCTTGATGTGTTCACATAGAATCTAGGAAAACTCTAGCTTGATGCATTCACACATGCTAAGATTGCAATCCATTGTATACTTTTTGATATAATCTATGGCACACTCCTTTCCCTCTTTTTAGAAATGAATCACATGCCACAATTCCTTCCAACCTATAACCCTATCTCATCATAATTCTAGATTTTTTAAGGTCCATGATGGATTTTGAGCTATATGTCATCTTGCTTAATGTCTCATCAAAATAAAAACTATGGTAAGCCTAAGCATCATAGCCTTGTCTCTATCTAATCCCTTTATTATTCTAATTCAAAAATCAAGATGCCTCCTTTTAAACGTTGACCACCATGACTTCCCAAGAAAATCATCCTTGCAAGGGTTAGGTGTTGTTTGGTATATGTGAGAAACTTGTGTCATCATATTTGATTCCTCCTCTTATGATAAAATATTGGATGGACACCTCTTATTAGTTGTAATCATCCCTTGAAGCTAGTAGCTCAATGTGCTTTGTGAAATGCCCCATATTTTTGTAGTTCAAATTGAGTACCTATTCTCCTCTATGTCTCTCATAGGGCTTTTGATATTAGACTTTGTGAACTCCCTCTTAAAGAAAATTTTCTTGGGTGTCTACTTACTTCTCTGGTTGGTTGGTAGTGGATTGCCCCTAATAATTTCATCATCATATACATTAATAAACTTCACCCCTCATCTCTTTGTTATTACATGAGGTCTTTTCTTGGTGAAGTGTGCCTTCTTCTTACCTTTTGTCATGCTTATTTGAAGAGATAAAATTTGAATTTAAGGGGAAAATATAAGAAAAATAAATGTCAAAACACACCATTAAATTAATTTTTGTCCCTATAATGGAAATAAAATATTCTAGAAGGAACTACAAATATTTAGCATTCTTTCTAGTAAAATTCATAGTTCAAATTTGTGTCATATAATACTCACACTTAAACATGAGTTTATGAAAAAATAAGGATTGTGTAATCATAGCAATAAGAATATTGAAGATGAAAAGGGCATTTTATTCACAAGTCATTTGAAATAGATGCACTAAAAACATTTGAATAAATGGAGTATAAGGTGCATGCAATAGTACAACAAGGTTTTCCAACATCACAATAGGGTGTTGTGGCACTATAGCAAGGTTTTGTAACACTACTATAAGGTTCTATAACACTACTATATGGATCTATAACACTACTATAAGGTTTTGTAGCAAGAAAAAAATTCTTTAGACAATGGCTATGAACCCAACAGGGAATTCAATATCTTTTTCCTTTATGACCACTACTATTGCATTGACCTTTTTCAGCTTTTGTAAATTTCCTTAATCCTTAGGTGAAGAAAAATTAATTTGGTTAACATGGCATCTCTTGGTATTGGTAAGAATTGAAAATCTATTAGCACATGTATATGAAGATCCACATTTTAGTGTCACCTAATTTTGAATATGATTTTTAAATATATTATTCTTGAAGATAAATTTAGTTCAGGTTTTTACCTTATATAGTTTATTTTAGTTTGTAGTTACTTGAACCATTGTGGTTCTATGTATTGGTATGTTGGATATGCATACATGTATTACATGGAGGTGTAATCTAAATTTAATGGGTGATAATCACTTGATGATTCATAGTATATGCAAAAGTAGAGTAGTGTAGAGTGTCTTTTCTTGGATGTAGATTTCTTTAGTTGTTTTTATTTAGTGTTGAATGATGAGTACTTTTCATCATGGTTTTTTAATTTATTATAGTACTTCATTCTATAATATAACTAAGACATCATTGTAATATAAATAATCATGATAAAATTTATGTTTTTATAACTAGATTGTTTACTACCATATATATGATGTGTTTAATGTTGGTGTATAATATTTATGTACACCACATTATTTTAACTTTATCATAGTTTATCTAGGTAGCTTATGTTATATAGTTCACTATGCAAATAATTAATTTATAATAGTGGATAATTTTTAATATGCACCTTATGTAGTATAACTAGAAGGTAGTCCTAGCTTTAACATCCTATCAACTCTCTAGTACATGACACCCATGTGTAATACAATGTTAAAAATGATAAACTCATTTAATATTAGAAGCATTATATTATTCTTGCAATTATTTTATGTCATACTGTAAAATCTGAAAGAGTCTTTTTTTGGGTGGGTGTTGTCCATGGAGTCCATAGGTAAATTTCATGTTCAACATACTATTAGAGCCTATATGGTTCCGGGGTGACATCACAAAGTTGTGTCACCATTTTGTGCAAATTTTTAGCATACTTAACTTCAAATTTTTTTGATTAAAAAGTCATTTCTAGCCAAAAATGTGTTCTAGCTAAGTTTCTTCTAGCCAAAATAGATCAAACCAAAACTTTTCAATTTGAAGTGTTTGCTAGACGCATATGTGACATCACTTTGGTGCAAATTACAAACTTGTAAAAAAAAAGAGAAACTTAATTTTCCCACCACTTCTACTTCAGTAAATAACATTTTTTAAAGTACAAAAATACCCTTTGTAGATCTTAGTGTGCAAATTATGAAAGTATGATTTTTATTATATTTTAATTAACATAACTATTTTTAAAAAAAATCATGACAAGTAGGTCATCATCCCAAAATGTTAGAGGTTGATTCAATTCACCAAAAATACTAAATTTTATCAAAATAGAATTAAAAAACCTACAACACTAGAGGAGAGAATCCTAGTCAAGCTAATATAATTATTTTTCGTTTTTAAAAAATAGTCATCAAAATGTTTGATGTTCCATAAAAGTGGTGTTTTCAAGACATTTTACTTTAAACATTTATTTAGAAAAAATATTAATCAAAATTAATTCTTAATAATAATTGCACTAAAATTTCATGTTCACGCCATGGAAAAAATTAATCAGAGTTAGTTGCTTGATCTAAAATTTTACTTCATACTTAGTTTATGTGTTAGTTCTACATTTGTCTATCTTACTACAATTTTTGTGACCTTGAGATTCATGCCAAAAATCATCTTTTTTGGGTTGAGTTGATCTTTTTAAAGAGGCGCATCTTTTAATTCTAAAAAAATTCTCTTCCATTGTGATTCTTGATTCCTTATTATTCATTATTGATTTTTTTGTTTTCCCTCATGGTTGCACAATTTTATCTAGAGAGACTTCCATTATCATATCTTTGTCATATCAAGGAGTTTTTCAATGTTCTTGGACCTTGTAAAAAGTTGAATTAGAGAGCTATGTATTAATAATGACTTATTTAGTAATTTTTTAAGGAAAGGTGTCTCAACCTTGCACCTAATGTTAAGATTACAAATAGTGCAATTTCTTAGGTTGACTTAATTTATGGGCTATAGAGTTGGTTTTTGGCCAAAATATATTTTTTGGATTGTTTGGCACCAATTCTCTAGTTCCTATCATGTGGATCTCTTTGAGATCTATAATTTAAAAGAAAAAGACCCATTGAATCTCCTGGATCAAAAGTTATGGCCTTTAGAAGTTGGGTCTCTTGCATTGGAAATGTAAAAATATCAACACATAAAAAGAGCTATAAAGGGGACTTACACTTGTTGACCAACACATCATAAAGCATCTTTGGATGGGGATAATGGAGACAACATGGAACACCCAATTTGGTGAGTGGATTATAACGAGGTCATGATAGGTGGAAATAATATGCTATGTTAGCTTGTGGACTCATATTGAAATTTAGGTGTTGGATTTCTAACTAAGGATTTGGGTGCCACTATTTTGGATGGTTTTAGCTCAAGGTTTTATAATTACCATTTGATAGTTTCATGTATTGTATCTCCTATTTATTGGGTGCTTGAGATGGAGCTTAGATAGTGAGTTTTGTAGGTATTATTATGTTGTCAGAATTCCTCCAAATCTCTAATTGGTGATACTTATGTGAAGGCTTGCTCTAGAAGTGTATTGTAACTATGTTGTTTAAAGAATAATATATTGAGTTTATTTGAAGTGTGGGGTTTTCCTCTCGAAAGGGTTTTCCACACGCACAGTTGTGTTATGGTATATTGTTTGTTTTATGTTTATATATGTTTCTACTTTTTGCAATTGATAAAAGATTAAAATTTGCTCAACACCCTCCTCAAAAGTTTAGTGTAGGAAACATTTCTACATACCTTGCTTCCTTTCAATTAGTATCGAAGCTTGATCACCTTAGATTCTAAGTGTTGGGTAGAGGGTCTTTGTACTAATCTTCATTTGAGTGGGAGCTTGTGTAGATAGGGTTTTGATCTTATTATAGGAAGAGATGGAAAGCACATCAAGGATAGATATGGAGAAGTTCTCAGGCACAAACTTTGAGTTGTGGAAGTCAAGATGGAGGATGTGCTCATAGACTGAGATCTGTGGACTGTAGTATCTAGATCCAAACCTACAACCACATCACAAGAAGACTAGGACAAAATGGATAAAAAAGAAAAGGGTGTCATTAGACTTAGTGTAGATAGTTCAGTGTTGTTGAATGTGCATGAAAAGACTACCATAGCGAATCTTTGGAAGAATATTGGAGAAATTTATTAGGCTAAATCCTTGGTGAATAAACTTTTCTTGAGAAAGAAGTTGTATACCCTTAGGATGGAGGATGGTGGGTTTGTGGCTGAACATCTAAATTCCTTTAATATGTTAGTTACCCAGTTGAATTTTGTGGGAGTGAATATAGAGGAGGAGGATCATTGTATGACTTTATTGTGTTCTTTCCCAAATTCATGGGGCCACTTGGTTATGGCCATTAGGAGCACTACCACCAAGTTCAAGATGGATTAAATGGTTGCATCTCTTCTTTCCAAAGAAATGAGAAGGAATAATTTTGAGTCAGTTAAGAGGTCCTAGTGGTTTGTGGAAGCTCCAAAGAAAAAGTAAAGAAGGATAAGAGGCTAGATAAGTCTAGATCCAAATCTTGTCGGAGATCCAAATCTTCTAGTAAGTTCAACATGAAATGTTAGAACTGTGGAAAAGTTGGACATCTTAGAAGAGATTATAAGGAGGAAAAGAAGAAGAAGAAGAAGAAGAAGAAGAAGAAGAAGAAAACGGTTGAATCTGATGACGAGTTTGAGAGATCCTCCCAGGATGATGGTGATTCTTTCATTGTTTCCTTATATACTGATGCATTGGAAGGTGTGTGGTTGATAGAATTTGGTTCCTCTTTCCACATGACCTCACATCAGGTTTGGTTTACAAATATGAACAATATGATGATGGGAAGGTGTACCTTGGAGATGATTCTTATATGAAGATTGTTGGTCGAGGAAGAGTCTTGATTCATTTCCTTGATGGACGAGTGAAGGGGATCAATAATGTATTGCATATCCTTGGTTTAGCACCTAACCTACTTTCTATAAGTAAACTTAATGATGTAGGTGTGCAAGTTGTTTTCTTGAGTGGAGGGTGTAGGATGGCTAGAGGAGCTATGGTACTTGCTAAGGGTGTTTGGATTAGCATTCTATTTCATCTAGATGCATGCATAGTTTAGTGCAATAGTTCTTTTTTCCTGCAATGAAAATATTTGTATAATCTTCACCTTCACCATTGGAACCAACAAAAAAGAGGTGTGTTGCATTTACTTCAGATGGTCATGCTTTTTGGGTACCTAAGGGTTCTCATTCTTTGGAGATAAAACTTCCAACAAAAAAATAATGTTATGGCACCAGTAGATGGGTCATATAGGTGAGAAAGGTCCATGAGCCTTGAAAAATAAAATTCTTGTTGAGGGTTTCAATTATTGTAATCATGAGTTTGATTTTTGTGAACATTACATATATGGAAAAAAAATTGTGTTCAATTTTATTCTAGTTCTCATAAATCTTCAGGGTGTTGGACTTGATACATTTTGATGTTTTTGGTCCTATAAGTGTTCCTTCAATTTTAAAATCTATTTATTACGTATCTTTCATTTATGACTATAGTAGAAGGAGTAGTAAATATGAAGTCTTTAGTCAATTTAAAGAGTTTACGACTCTCATGAATAATTAGATAGGTAAAAAGATTAAGTGTTTGAGAATTGATAATGGCATTGAGTTTTGTTCAATATATTTTGATAGGTTATATAAAGATCATGAAATAGAAAAGCATAAAACAACTCTGTATACCCCTCAATACAATGGAGTTACAAAAAGAATGAACATAACGTTGATGGAGAGGGATAGGAGTATGGTTAGTTGGGTTGGCCTAGAACAAAAGTTTTGGGTAGAAGTAATTGCCATAGCTTGTTACCTCATTAACAGGTCTCCTACATCAACTCTTGTTGATAAGACACATATGGAGGTGTGGTCGGGCCAAAAAACCTCATTGAGACATCTTCGAGTCTTTGATTGCAAGGCATATGCACACGTGCCTAGGGAGAAGTAGTCAAAGCTAGAGAGCAAGGTTGTAAATTATATCTTCATTAGCTATGGTGTTAGTGTGAAAGGGTACAAGCTTTGGGATCCTATGGTTGAGAGAGTTTTGTATAGCAAAAGTGTTATCTTTAGAAAAGTCAAGCCTTCTTCCCTATTATTGTAGTTAGGGAAGGATGGCAAGAAAGATGTTGTTCAACTAACCCCAAAGATTGAGAAGGTTGAACTAGAATCCATGAAGGACTTAAAGAGGAGGAGAGATCAAATAGTTTAGAGAGTTACAAAGAAGAGATAGAACCTCTACCTCAGTCATTGACGAGGTCCACTCGACAAAGACAACAACTAGATAGGTATAATCCTCCTAATTGGAGATGTATATACTCCTAATTGGAGATGTATTTTTGATTTGATTACTAAAAATGATGAACTTAGAACTGTTGTAACATCTCATCCCGCAACTGCGAAGGGTAAGGGCCAAAAGAGGGCAAGAATAATTTTTTTGACATAAATAGATAACATACACATGATATGGTTGCCGATTCGATATGTCGACAACATTCATGGCCAAGTATGGCCGAATGAACAACCCAAAGGAGAGGACTAATTCACTCTCCAGAGGAAACATTGTTAAAACTATGTTCATTTTAAACACCAATTCAAATGTTCCTAAATCCCATTTCCAATTATAAACATGAATCCATAATCATCATAGTACAAGCGGATCTGATACCCACACTGGAATCTGTAAGTCAAATAAGAAACATCTCATTTCTTCTCATTAAATAACATGATTACATCTATTCTCTCAAAAGAGTACAACTACATAAAAGAATATACAAGAACAATGGCATAGCCATGAATGTGATACAATAATTGAATGAGCACATCAACTGATAAAGTAATGGAGAGAGAACATCTCTAATTGGTGCTCCAATAACCTGTTCACTGGTCCCCAATGGTGGTGGCAATGCCTCCCAACCATGTGGACTCATAAGAGACCACCCCACCGTGCTTGAAGGTAGTCATAAGGCCTAGACAGGAGTAACCAAGTAAGGGTATACATGATGGCCGACACTCACATCAAGCATGAAGCAGACACAGAAAACAATGCACAAAGCCAAAGTCATAACATAGAGATGCTCATCAAATGAAATGTCAGGTGCTACTCACGACTACAAAGGTACAAGACACTAGGGTGTAAATTAGATGGAGTGTCATCATGTGTGCTTGAAGGTATGACACCACATGGAATCAAGTGCACCTCTCATACAGACGAGGAGACTCAATCATGCTCGAATCAACTCCCTGTAGATGGATAACTCGATGCCCCGCAGATGGATTGGCCTTCTCGTATGCATCCTTAGCCTTTACAAGAGCTCAAGGCCATGCATGAGGAATCAATATCCTAGACCTAAACTCATCTTGTTTAACCAAATGATGCATACAGAACCCAATTAAAACAATCCACTAAAATAGGTGACACGGTGAGTGTCCCAACTGCATCCCCAAAGTATTTGGAATAGCCACAAATGGTAGGGAACGTGTCCCAAGGACACCATGCACACATTGTACTCTAGTTACCAATGCTTTCAAGTGGTTCATACCTCATACAACATTTATAGCAATCAATAGTCATGTAAATGGATTTTTATCAACATTACTAACAATATAATCCTGGGTATATTAATTTTATCAACATTAATAACCATATACAACTAGCTATATGAGTTTTTATTGATCACCACTAAAAAAAATGAAACTGAATAGATCTCAGTAAGTTTGTAGAGCCCACCTTCTCCCTCACATGAGGCATTAGTAAACTATAAGGAATTTCAAACCTTACTCACACAGTATGAGCTAAAAAGAGAATTAATCACAATTTGAAATCATTCAAGAAAGTGTTGGTGCATGAATTCTTCTTTATTGAATTCTGCACATGAGTTTTTGTGAAGGCTATGGTGATAGGAAGTGGCTCTTGACATTACAACATTTGATAGAAATTCCTTTTTCAATTATGTTTTGATGGGTATTCATACCCTCTTTCCAAGCTCCAATTTGAGTGCAGGCAGGTAGGATGTTTTGGATTAACTTAAAGTTTCTAGGACCTTTTCAATAAACCCATTTTGAACATATCCTGCCACCATGGCGTTCCCTGAGGCCACATTGTTTGAGGCATTTTCTCAATCAGTTCATGGGCCAGGTCTATGCATCCACATTTTTAACACATGTTTACTATATAAATGCGTAGGCCCTAGGGGAGACAGAGACTATTATTTTATTAGTTGAATTGTCAAATGATATTTTGGTACTTAAAGTTTTTTTTTGGATAGTCTCTCAACCTACTTAGGAATGACAACTACAGAGTTGGATAAAGGTTAATAAACACAAAAACAACCACTATGTTTCATGCAACCAATAACATTATATGTTAACTGTAATAAAAGACATATTTAGTAGTGGTGGGTACCTAATTGTACAAGCTCTTTGTGCTGCTCTATTATGCTCTTCAATCTCCCCTGAATCTCCAACTAAATGCACTCCCCTTCAGCGCACCTCAAATCTTGCAACTGATATACTCGCCTAAGTATTTTCTTCTCTCCCACGCTGTTGCTCTGTTCTTTTCTTTCATGTCTCTTGTCTTATTTCTCTTTTTTTTTTGTTTTCCCAGCCTCCAAAATGAAGCATTGACCCCCCTTCAGCTAGGCGACCCTCTCCAAAAGAACTGCCCCTTCTCTCTCCAACGAGCAGTACAACTATTGTTAGGAAAAAGATCAGGAATTGCTATAATCTGCTCCTGCTACTGCTCCTCAAGCCTTCAAGTGTTGCAAGGTATGAAAATACATGAAATCAAATGCTTTTAAAAATGTCTCAACCAAATATGTTAGGTGTTGACTCTACTCTCAGCTTGTTGAATTTATCTCCAACTTTGGTACTCAACACTTGACAGGTTCAGACCTTCAATCAATTTTAGGAGTTGGGGCAAGAATAGCCATGAAGTCACTCCCAAAAAAAATAGAAACTACAGAACGATTGAGGGTGTTATCAAATTATTGGGCTTCCCTCCTCATTTATTATGCTTGTATCAACAAGAAGCCTATGGTTCATGCAGAGCGCTCAGCTATTGGTACAAGTATGGGTGTTGCTGGGTCATATTAGACTTGGAGACCAATAAGCACCAGTACAATAGAGATTCTACCAGAAAGCAAATGCAAATTTGGCAAAGATATTTACACAGATTTTACTGTATGTTGTTCTCTACCAAACTCTCCACACTATTTGTGATTCTCCACCTAGAAACATAAATTTGTTCACCCAATTGCCAAATATTTTCCTGGCTGCAATTAACATCCTCACCAACCTTTTCTCTCCAAGGGCCCACTAAGGCATGGAGAAATACTAAAAAAAACACTGACTTAAATCCTTCCATAAAAATCTAATTTTATTACCATATAAAATCCTCACATACCCATAAAGAGTTAAACTGAAATGAAATTATATATATAAACTGACTTTCTTTTCATCCTTTAGGAAAATCTAATTTCTAACAACTAAAAAAAAACCATTTTAAAGTATTAAACTCTCAAAAGAGATTGAAAAAATCATTTAAAATTACTAAATGAACTATATCATTCTCTCAAAGATTACTAAAATTCACTTAAAATAACATTTTTAAAACCACATGGGTACACAATTCAAAACTCCATTTAATCTGATAAATTAAACACTATGAAATACCGCATGTGAGACCACACAAAGAGCCAATGAAACCACATCATAACACTATCAACCAAAATGGCCATAAAAGAGATTAACGGAAACCATGACTAAATCCCTCAACAAGACAAACTGGTAAACCACATATGACCAGATGGGCAATCCAGATGTTACCGCAGAGTAACCAGACGATAATACAACAGCATGGGAACACTGCACTAATAGGGTATAGTGGGCTAGGGTAGGGAATAAGACCTGTGACTATCTCCAGTAACCACCATCGGGGAATAGGAGTACGCTTAGGCCTGTGAGTCGAGGCAGAGTCGATACCCAGTACCTCCATCACTCCGATCACATGTCAAAGCACATGTGCATATAACATACATCATAGCTGAAGCAACAATAAGCATGTAATCTAGCACGATAACCAATCATGTCAACATCATAATAATATCAGAATCCATCAAGGGAAAGCAATAACCAAAATGTGAACACGGGGGTCGTTACAACTATAAAGGAGGCTATGGATATCAATGATACAGATTCCTAGAAAGTGGCCATGGAAGAAGAGATGGTTGTGTTAAATAAAAATGATACATGAGATCTAGTACCTTTGCCTGATGGATGTAAACTCGTTGGATGCAAATGGGTGTTCAAGAAGAAAATTAGTTCAAATGGTAGTGTTGAGAAGTACAAGGTGAGATTGATTGCAAAGGGTTATTCCCAGGTTGAGGGGATTTATTATGGTGAGATTTTTATCTCCAATTGCTAAGCTGACATCCATTTGGTTTTTATTATCACTTTCTGCAATGTATGATCTTGAGGTTGAGAAAATAGATGTGAAGATAGCTTTCCTTCACGGTGATTTGGAGGAAGAGATTTATATGACATGACCAGAGCACTACATTGAGAAAGGTAAAGAACATTTGGTTTGTAAGTTGAAGAAATGTTTTTATGGTCCCAAGCAATCTACTAGGATGTGGTACCAAAAGTTTGATTCTTTTGCATTAACTTTGGGATTTTTGAGATCCAAATCAAATCATTGCATCGACTATAAGATGGATGGTGATCGTATTCTCATTATTGCATTATATGTTGATGATATGTTATTTTTTAGTAATGGGAAGGGTTTGATTTGTGAATTGAAGTCTCAGCTTTCAACACAGTTTGAGATAAAAAAACTTAGGGGCAGCTAGGTACATCTTGGGGATGAAGATCAAAAGAGATAGAGTGAATAGAAAACTTTGGTTGGGCCAAAGTAAGTATGTGAACTGAGTGTTGGAGAGGTTCAACATATCATCTTGCAAGCCATTGTGTGTCCCTGTCACAATGGGGACAAAGTTATCAATTGAGGATTGTCCAAAGTCTCCTAATGAGATAGAGGATATGAGTAGAGTACCTTATGTTAGTGTTGTTGGAAGTTTGATGTATGCCATGGTCTATACAAGACCAAACATTTCCTAAGTAGTGGGAGTCCTTAGTCATTTTATGGCCAATCCTGGATGGGTACATTGGGATGCAGTGAAGAGAGTCTTCAGATATTTGCAAGGAAATTCCAAGTATTCCATTTGTTATCATGGTTATAATATAGGGACTTGACATTCAATGTGTATTCATGGATATGTGGATTCTAATTGGTTTGGTGACATTGATACCAGGAGATCCAATAGTGGTTATGTTTTTGCTATGTTTAGTGGTGTAATTAGTTGGATGAGTAAGCAACAAGCTATGGTCATTTTGTCCACTATAGAAGCATAGTAGATGGTAGCTCCTCATGCTTGTGAGGAAGCCATATAGATTAAGATATTGTGTTCAGATGTTGGGTTAGACGTACGAGCCATTATGGTTCATTATGATAGTCAAAGTACCATATGTGGTAAAGAATCTGACCTTTCATGCGAGGACAAAGCACATTGATGTTTAGTATGATTATACTCATGATAGGGTAGAGGATGGAAATGTGATTCTAGAGAATGTCAACTGATATTGATGAATGTTGTAGATTCATTGACAAAGCCCATGAGCACAACCAAGTTCAGGTGGTGTAGTGAGTCTATGGGCCTCTAACCCATAGAAGTTAGTTTTTTAGTGTTGGTAATTTTCCCCTTTGCTCTCGAAAGGTGTTCAACAAGTGGGAGAATGTTAGGAAAGGTGTCTCAACCTTTCACCTAATGTTAAGATTACAAACAATGTGATTTTTTAGGTTGAAAAATAGAAAAACTCAATTTCTAGGCTATAGATTTGGTTTTTGGCCAAAACAAAAAATTTGGTTTGTTCAACACTAGTTCCTTGGTGCCTATCACATGGACCTCTTTGAGCTCTAAAATTTAAAAAAGTGATCCCAATCGGCCTCTCGGATCAAAAGTTATGGCCTTTGGAAGTTGGGCCTCCTGCATGGGAAATGTAAAAACATCAACACATAAAAGAGTTGTAAAGGGGAGTTACACTTGTTGACCATCACATCATAAGGCATCTTTGGATCGGGATAATGGATTCAAAATGGAGTTCCCAATTTGTTGAGTGGATTATAATGAGGTCATAATAGGTGGAAGGAATATGTTATTTTTAGCCTGTCGACTCATCTTGGAATTTGGGTGTTGGATTTCTAATTAAGGATTTGGGTGCCACTATTTTGGCTGGTTTTAGCTCATGGATTTTGAATTACCATTTAATAGTTTCATGTATTGTATCTCCTATTTATTGGGTGCTTGAGATGGAGCTTAGATAGTGAGTTTTGTAGGTATTATTATGCTATCATAATTCCTCCACATATCTAATTAGTGATACTACTGTGAAGGCTTGCTCTGCAAGTGTATTGTAATTTTGTTGTTTACTGAATAATACATCGAGCTACTTTGGAGTGGGGTTTTTCTATCGAAAGGGTTTTCCTCTTGTACATCTATGTTATGGTATATTGTTTATTTTATGTTTATATATTTTCTACTTTATGTAAGTGATAAAAGATTGAAATTTGCTCAACACTCTCCTTAGAAGTTTAGTGTAGGAAGCATTTTCATGTGCCTTGCTTCTTTTCAAAAAAATTTGTTGGAGTACTTTTTTGTATCTTCTCATATAGTAGTTCTTCAATTCTTGTTCTAGAACTTTTGAGGAAAGTAACTTTTGATTATGGATGTGTTTAGAGGTGAATTAATTTGCAGATATTTTTTAGAACTATGCAATGGTCTAGTTAATTCTACCCTATTACAATTCATGTACCTTATTTTTCTATTTTCTCATTTTCTTATACATAATTCTCATTAAGGGGATTATGGATTTGTAAAAAAATTATAAGTTGAAAAGGAGTTAGAAACATGGTAATTTTGGGGTGCATCATTGTTTGTCACTTTTGTAATTTTGTGTTGATTTTTACTTATTATTATAACACCACAAACTTGTTTTGCTATTTTTTATGCTTGATCTCTATTTTCCAAATTTGATCATCATGTCAAACTATAGAGTTACTTTTCTCACTCATCATAAATTTCAATCATAGAAGGTGTCTACAGTAGAGAAAATTTGAATTAGATGTTTATATTGTCTGGCAAAAAATAAAAAAGATGAAACCACCTATCCAAATTGAGAAGATGAAATTCTTCAACTAATATGGTCAAGACCTTGGGCTTATGAGCCTCTTTGTTTCACCAAATCTTACTTTTCATTTTCATAACTTAGATTCTCATATTGATTCTTGGGAGAAACTTTCAAGTTTATATCATAGTTCAAGCTAATCAAGTTTTGGCTAAAGGACTACAAGATTTAAAAGAAGGATCTTTAACTTATCATGTCTTTTATTTTAAAGTTAAAATACATTATTTAGTGTGCATCCAACTTCTACACCAATACGAATTGATGGGATGCCAAGTTGAAGATGCCTATATTTGATGACTATGTCAGTACCTCGCATTGCCCCTAAAATGTCAAGAAGAGGAAAATGGAAAGAGTGATAGTGACATAGAGAATATGGAACATGGGAGGTAACATACAAATAGATGAAGTGGAAACATAAAGAAAACTAAAAATGTAATCAAATCACAAAACTTTAGAATTGTACATAACATACCTTTGTGTCACTCAATCCAACGAACCATGCAGATCTACTCTACTCTTTATGGTGTCAAGTATTGCTTTATGGTTGGACTCGTGAACTTTCCACAAGTTTCTATTTAGCGGTCTACCCCCATATTTTATCAATTGAACATTTGATGCCACAACAAGGTTAGAATAATGAAGAATTTTCCTATGTGTGTCAAAGTCCTCAAATAATCACCTATCAGACTTCTTCATTGGATACCTTCTAAGCCATGTTCCAGTAACAACTACCAATCTTGTAGGGTACACTATCTTTTCTCCATCTATGATAGGGATTGTCAATTTCTTTAATGCCTCAACACAACAACATAAATAATAATTTGTTCCTTCATCATTATATTCATCTACAATATCTGCATAAACATGCCCTGCATTAAATTGCACAAAAAAGATTAATTCTTGATAAATAATAAAAAATACATCATAATTTAAAATATATTAATATTCATTAGGTAATGTGTCTACAATACCTGGTTCAACTAGATCTGAAATATGGTCAAAGTTAATAGATGATTCCATCTGAATGATTTGTAGTGCTCCTGGAAGTTGGTATGTTTGAAGTGAGCTTAAAACACTAGCACACCATTCATCAACCCATTCTTTTGACTCACAGTCATTCTAAGAAAAATTTGTATAGGATGAACAAAAACATGCCATCTGCCTCGAATGAATAGTCCATGAAGTTGCATTTGAGCTTTCAAAAGAGTGGAACTCACTTGATCATGTCACTATACAACAATCTTCATATTTTGCAATGTTAGTTTCTTCTATCAACCAAAAAAATCTACAAACTGAAGACTTACCTTCATTACCTGGGCCCATTGTAGAGATACACCATTCGATGATGGTTGCTGCATCTATGAACTTTGCACTATCTTTGTACTTCAACTCTTCTCGCACTAAGGCTCTTTTAATACATGCTCCAACACCATCATGCTCCCCTTTTCCATGCCCAACCTCAAAGAAATTCCATAGATGTTGAACACCACTCAATATATGCATCCTACTCAACTAATAGAACATCCGTGAATTCTTAAATTGTGATGCACAATTATCTCACCATATGATATGCTAACCAAACATGATGTTCCTACTACTCAAATGACCATAGAACATATGAAAGCAACCTTGCACAAACTTTGTAGAATGTGTACGATCATCACTAATATAAAAATGATACTCCCTCAAGATCTTTATATCTTCCTATGTACTATCAGGTGCATGAATGAATGCCATATGCACAAATATAGCAACCTAAGTGGAGTAGTAGTACTGTGATTGAACCTCATTCTGTGGTTGTAGTGTATAATTTTCTACAAAGTCTACAATTGACATGATCGTATGAAGAGAAAATGTGTCCTTACATAACTTCAATTGCAATTCCAACCATCGAACTCTTTGTGTATGCCTTGCATACTCAAACTAAATTTTCTCAAAAAATAGGCATAAGTGCAGATACCAGTATTTCTTCACTCACCAATTCACACCTTTTTGCTTCTTGACCATCTTTTAGACTATATACCACTATCTTATATTTCCCAAAAGGTACTATTTCATTTTGTTGGCGTTTCAATTCACACCTCTGGTATGCGATTTGGAAACGGACAGCTATGCACAGATAAACTGCTCTCCTATTGGAAGGGGGAGTTCCCTTTCTTGCTGATGTTCGCTGAAAAGATAACTTGAATGAAACTTCATCTATCTTATTTTTGATTCTCAGCTGCAGAGCACAAGGTTATAAAACTCTAAACACTGCAGAAGAGGTTTTTCCTTTTTAATAAAACTTCTACTACAACTAGCATAGACTAATGATGCTTTCAACCTCCTGAGTAAATTCAGAGCAAAGGAAGTTGAAAGTGAATGGGGAATGATTGTTAACACAAAAACTCAAGTAGTTTTCCTCCAGATTTACATCACAAGACTAAGAGTACTTTAATGATGAAAGCTGAAAATGAAAGCCACAGAAGCTACACATCTGACGACGAAAACTTGATGAATCAATATAGAATATCAGAGCAAAGTAGGCATGAGATTTCTATTCAATATCAGAAAGTTTAATACAACTCCAGGACAACAAGACTACAACAAAAGGTAGGCATACAGTAAGCAATCAAACACCGGAGAACACTGAACACAAAGTGAACAAACACCTGAAATAACAATGTTTGCAGGCTAGAATAGGCACAACAAATTTGTTATCACAAAAGTCATTCCTTACAATGAACATAGATTGAACAGACACTGGGAATAACAATGTTTGCAGGCTAAAATAGGCACAACAAATTTGCTATCACAACTACCATTCCTTACAATGAACACAGATTGAACAGACACAGGGAACAACAA
Organism: Cunninghamia lanceolata; assembly: GCA_027924645.1. NCBI lineage: Eukaryota > Viridiplantae > Streptophyta > Pinopsida > Cupressales > Cupressaceae > Cunninghamia > Cunninghamia lanceolata. The sequence goes on along the minus strand of BSBN01000847.1, from coordinate 3,502,109 downwards.
TGTTTGCAGGCTAGAATAGGCACAACAAATTTGCTATCACCACTACTATTACCAACAATGGGCAAGGATGCCCTTATTTATACTAAAATCAAAGGAGTAGGGAACCCTAAAATCTCCTTGATTAACCCTAACTTGCCAACTCGCAAGCTTTATTACTATTCTAAGACAAAGATACAATAAACAAATGCTTTAAAGCAATCTGCTTTAAAGCAAAGAAGATTCCAACTATCACAAGGTGATTTCTTTCTAAATATAGGATGGATGAGATTAGGATGAAAGCACATGCTTTAAAACAAAAAGCATATGTTTTAAAGATGCTTTCTTTTGAAATACATCATCATCAACATTCTTGCTTTTTGGTGACGTCATCCGTTGATATTCTTTTGTTGATTTCTTCTAAAAAAAGTTGATTTTGAGCGAAAAAAGCTGGCACATGGGTTTTGTAGGCAATTCTATTTTGAAGCAACCCAGATTGTCAGATTTTGAAAAAGTGGAGATTTTCTCAAAAAAGCAGGAAAAAAGTAGTTTCCTGAAAAAAAGCACAACTCCCAATCTTCAAGAGGAGGATAATCTGGATGGACCCATCTCGACGAAAACTGAAAAAGCTCTGGTCAGATTTTTGAAAAATGATCCCCTTGAAACAAGGACCCTGAAAAAGCAAGCCTCTCTTCTTCCTCAACCCGAATCTATGAAGAAAACTGAAAAAGCACCTGGTTTGGGTCTTCGAATCTTCGTTGAAAGAAAAATAAAATCTTTCCTCTGAATGCAACCTGCAAAAGAAAATGAAATAAAGAAGCCAAAAGCTTGTCTTCATAAATCTTTTGGTTGAAAAAGCAGCTTTACTTGTGAGAGAAGAAAACTTCATCCTCATCCATGAAGAAAGCATCTTTTAAAGCATAAATCCAAGTGGATGTCTTCGAATAGGAAGAATCCCTATTTTGTAGGAGCCTATGGCTTCATGTGCAAGATGACAAAAAATATCTTCTTTGATGATGTCATTGAATGCGCGAGTTGAAAGAAGTGCTAACAAAATTTTCTTCATTTTCGACACTTCAACACTCGTTTTGACTCAAATATGGCCTGTCTCCGACTTCGACAATGCGGGAAAATGTCAATCATGAACTAAAAAAGCTAACTGATCCTGACATTTTGGAGATTGATCAACTGAGATTCCATCCCCTGCCTCCGTTCGATGATCTGACATCGTTTGACCAAGTTTGACCTCCTGAAAACTGCCAACGGGCGAAGATTGGTAACAAGGTATCTCAGAAAACACTGAAAACATGAAAATATTCTAACACTGCTCAAGATGGGCGCCCAAGCCTCTTGGGGCACCTAGTTTCCCAACACCTAGCCATTTTTTCAGTTTTTTCAACTTTTTCAATTTCTTGGTTTGTGTGCGCGTTCCGGAGGCACAGGACCCCTGTTTGGCTGTCGATTTCTAACAACTGGGATGAAAATGAGTCTGATGATCTGGCAAATATGCAAGCTTGATGAAAACTGAGTTGATTGTACCTTCCATTTGCCTCGAAAAATGTGCCAAACTGATCAACACTGAACCGGAGCGGGCTAATGGAAGAAGATTTGCATTTTTTGAGAAAAACATGAAAAATAAACTAACACTGGTGAGGATGGGTGCCCCAAGCCTCCAGGGGTGCCCAGTTTGTCAACACTTAGCCATTTTTTCAAAAATTGTCAATTTTGTACCTTTTCTCGATTTTTCTCGATTTTTGTGCCAATTGCTCATGTTCGATCTTCGATTTCAATCGTTCTGACGACTATCGAGGTGGGACGGAGGGTGATCTGAGTAGTTTGAACATATCTGTGATGAAATCCTGGCTTTGACTGACTTTTGACCAAGTTTGACCAACCGGAAAGGAGCTGACGGAAGCATTTTTTACGTTTCTCGAAAAACGTGAAAAAAAAACTAACACAGGAGAGGATGGGCGCCCCAAGCCTCCTGGGGTGCCCAGTTTCACCAGACTTAGCCTTTTTGTGATTTTCCAACTTTTCCATTCACCTTGGATCCATCTTGCATCGTTTTGCGTGCATCGTCGAGTCGACGGCCGTTTGTCAGTTTTGCGTCGTTGAAACAGCGTTGGAAACTCGTCGAAGAGATTTGGCAGGTGAACTTTTCTGTGTTGATGACTTTCAAGCTCATGCTTCACCTTGAAAAAGCAAAAATGACCCAGTAGAGAAAACTTGGTCGTTTGAAGATTCTGTCTGAACCGCGCCGATCGTGAAGGAAAATTGACCAATGAGAATCGAGCGCGACACCTGATTTGGAGATTCTATTTTTAGAAACTTTCTATTTTTAGAAAGTTTTGCCAACATCCATATCTCAAGAAACCCAGAAAACCTAACTCGACATCTATTTTTAGAAATTTTGCTTTTTTGACTTTTTGACGAAAAATTTTCTAGACTTGTTTCAAAATGCCTTGATGAAGCAAAAAATTTGGTTGGGTACAACACATTTCCAATTGCATGTATATTCTCCATGTGTACACTGTAAGTCCTCAAAAATTTCAAACCACTGCAACTATCACATGTTCCATCCTAACATTATTTTCATATAAAAAAATTGTCCATCTACTCTTTCACAAAAAATGCTTGAAATGAAATCTCTTGCTGCTTTAGGTGGAGCTTCTATCATACACTCCCACAAAACATCGTTAGTATGCAAAGAAACACATATTTGTTGATAAACATCATAATGCATAGAAAATTCCATGTGAACTCTACAAAAACAAGTTGTGCATATGTGATTTATTTTGACATAAGAAGGTTTTGCCATTTCAAAATATTTTTGACTAGTTTGAATTTGAGGATAAGTCTATACAAATTTAGAGAAAAATTGTGTTTGATTCATATCTAGAAAATGATTTGGATGTCGCTCATGGTTTTGACAACCAATTCTCTTTTTTACAACATCCCTTTGATTAAGAGACACTCTTGTATTATTTCTCCAAAACTCCTCAATTAGGGATTTTAAGGCTTCAACTATGGCTTTATCTTTCTATGGAAGTCTACCAGAAAATGCCCATAGTTCATTATTATTCGAGTCCTCAACTCTTTCACGCCTCCCAATAGCTTTCATCAATGCTTTTCTACTTATCTTTAGTGCTTGACTTGTTTTTCTTATCAAGTGAGATTTCTTTGTTTGATTTCTCACAATAGTTGATGTAATGACACGTTGTGTAGCATTGCTATCTTTGGTGTGTGAGGTGAAACCAATGCTTTGATATGCATTGATTAGATTTTTCACTATTGCTATTTGACGCTCTTAGGCCAAGAATCTTCATGATTTGCCTAAACTAAGGATTTTTTATCATCTCAAAAACAAATTGACATCTTCCGGTTTCACTTATGTTTTGAAAACTATTCCATAGCTTATTCACATTTCTTCTATAAGTACGTTCAGGAATCTTATCACCCATTGGTTTTAGAATATTCTCATCAATTTCAATAAAAAACTTAGGCTTTCTATGCAAAATTCTAGGAGACCTGTGTTCTCAACAGAAAACTTGAATCATTAGATACATTTTTCTCATTCAATATTTGATCAATTGGTGTAGCATCTATATTCACATTTGCAAATGCATCATCATTTTCAATCAATGATTGAACATTTTCTACAATATCAATTTGAGATGGCAAAGATGGCATACCTTCAACTCTTGTATTCAGTTTCTTACATGCATGAAGTTTTTGCATTCGTTCCCTTTGTTCCTCCAAATCCTTCTCTCTCTTGAATGCTTCATGATCCAATTCAACCGCCAAACATGGTCGATCTTCATTTGTGGAGTTCAATTTCTTGTTTTCACCAAGCTATTTCATTCGCTCTCTTTTCTTTGCATTCTTGGCTTCACGCTCATCTAGTGTTTGAGTTTTTAGTCTTCTCCTTGGCATGGTATTGAATTCTATATCAATCTAAAACAATGGTTAAAAGAACACAAAAAATATCTCATATTTTATCAAATTATACTACAAAACATGCACAATTATAATGTTTTTTTGTCAATGTAGGATAAAAACTAGTTAATTTATTCAATCAAGTGTTGCAATTCCTCAAGACATCTAAAAAATGATATGCAACATCAAATTTGATTTCAAAACATGTGAATGGAATCTTCTATATTGATACAAGATAAAAAGTAAGCCAATTTTGTCAACCAATCATTGTAGAACCTCAAAAGCATCAAAAGTCTCTTTACATGTCAGAAAAAAATGTAGAACAAGGGAATATTATAGAGCATGTGGGTGAAAGTCACATGATAGGACTTTTTGTAGGTCATTGGTCTTAATAAAATTAAAAATGCACTCACGTTACTTAAATTTTCTGGTCTTTCTCCCTATATTACTTAAAGAGATAGAGAGAGACAATTAGAGAGGGAGAGGGGAGATAGATACTTATGGATAGAGAGGGAAAGATAGAGAGGGGGAAAGAGACAGGGGAGAGAGACAGTTAGAGACTCGGGAGAGGGGGGAAGATTGATATATATATATATATATATATATATATATATATATATATATATAGAGAGAGAGAGAGAGAGAGAGAGAGAGGTAATGCCCCGCCATGCAACCCTAGAGATAAGTTCAACTAAAGCAATAAAAAGATAGATTTTTTTTTAAATAGAAGTAATGATAACAAAACATAACATAGTTTATAATCAAGAAGTTAAACTAAGATCTCTAGGGATTACATAGCTACATTATTGCAACTTAACAATAATCAACAACATACATGATTTGATCAATCAAATGAATCAAACTAACATTTTATGTTACAACATCATATGAATATATCAACATTTTTGCAACCAAGATTACAAGTGCAGAATAGTTTATCCTACAAGAGGAATTACATAATTTCAATGATACAAAAGCTCTCTTTCTGGATACATCAATTACATAAGGATTTCTTCTGATACAAAAGATTTAAATACAAATAGTACAAATGTCCATCTTTGATACAGGTGCAAAACTGGAATCAAGAGAGATACATCTTCTTTACACACGAGCCATGATGCCAGAAAACTAATGGAATAAAGCACAACCACCTGGCCATGTGGAACCCTGAGGTCCACCCCCCGTGCTAGGAGATAACAATGAGGTCCCACAAAGACAACTATTCAAAAGACAAAAGGCTAACAGATGCAAGGACTACACATGACTCCAATACAACCTTGGTCAATATGAACATCACAAGCAACTCAAACAACACTTACACACTTAACATGCAATTCCAGAGGCACTCACATAACCAAAGGAGGAAAATACAACTTGGGAGTGCTAGACTGCAATATGGAGGAGTGCCATCACATAGTTTGTCATGGGTTATCCTGGCAGGTCTTCCTAAGCACCAGCCCCCATCCTGGGTTATCTTGGCAGCCTCTCCCGACCGTCGGCCCCCATACAAACTCATGCAAAACTAACATACTTTTCATGAGGACAAGGCAGTTGATTTTCCATTCTAGGCCTTCTCATCTCATCTCAAGCCTAAATGAGCTCTTGAGCCATGAGTGAGGCATACTTTATCTTGATTAATGTGATTAACTACCCAACCCCTTAATTCATTAATTAGGTTATCACTTGATTACCAACTTCCAATGGGTTATCCTGGTTAGCCACTTTGGGCCCCAGCCCCACATTGAAAGCCCCTCCCCTATCTGCGTCTAGAAAACCCTATCCATCAAGCAAGACTTTTACCAACTTAACTACAAGCGCTCAAATACAATGCAAGGCATTTACCTTCTTGCATAATCAATATAATCAGGTGTATAGGTACACTGAGCAAGGCACAACCATCTTGCACATGTAACATTCCAACATGAATAAGAAACCATATTTCAAGAAAACATTTCATTCAATTCACAATATGCACACATAGCCAACCCCCACACAATCACACCCTTCTAGGCCTCTAGAAACCACTTTCCCCAAATAACACAACACATGACACCATTAAAATGCAATGGTCACACATCACAATCACTTCCAAAACACATCATAAACCAAGATCCCTCATCAATACTTCAATAACAAAACTACAAATGTAACATATGATCTGATGTACTAATAATGGTCTTAAAGAATGTAACATTATTCCAAGCATGATCAATCATCTAACATAAAGTAACTCTATCCCAACAATGCAGAACAATAATAACTTGAAGGGTTACCAATTATTTTATAACAGAAAATTCAGTCAAACAAGATACTACTCGTTATTAGACTAAACCACTTTCTACACTGATGTGGATCTTATTAAAATACTGCAATAACAAAACCACAAATGTAACATATGATCTGATGCACTAATAATGGTCTTAAAGAATGTAACATTATTCCAAGCATGATCAATCATCTAACAACATAGGGTAACTCTATCCCAACAATGCAGAACAATAATAACTTGAAGGGTTACCAGTTATTCTATAACAAAAAATTCAGTCAAACAAGATACTACCCGTTATTAGACTAAACCACTTTCTACATTGATGTGGATCTTATTAAAATTCTAGACAACTTTGTGATTTCTATTCAAAATAATTGTATAAGCAAAACATAAAGGATCATAAAGTAGATTAATACCGATCATCCATTTAAATCTTTAGAAAGTATGAGTTAAATGCTAAACGTTTTATATCATATCAAACCTAACCTCCACTTACTCATCCAATTTCACAACTAAGCACAATCTTTAATATAAGTCATAAATAAGATTAGACTCCATTATATGACTACAAAGTTCCTTAAGGTGAAGAGAACAAAATATATATATGTACTTGACAAGTCTTACTAAATTTAAACTAAATGTTATCTTCCACCAAAATATATCAAAGATATCTAGACATATAACAAACATAAATTAAATTCGTAGACTAACTCTATGCACACTATTTAAAATATCCTAATTCATACTAAAATTAAAGACTTAACTAAGGTCATCATACACACCCTATAACTAGATCTAAAATAACAATTCAATATTTATAATATGATAATTTACATCAATTTGACTAAGACAATTATATATTAAGAAGCTTTATTTATTATCCATATCCTACTCTTTTCCAATAGATAAAACTCCTAATATTCTTAAATATACAAGATAAAATTATATTTACAATATATAATCTTTCTATAAATACAAGATAAATACTTTATATATAACAAGATAATTTTTTTCTTTATTTACAAGGCAAAGTCATATTTACCTTTAAATAAACAAGAAAAAATCTTATTTAATAATTCAAGAAGAATAGTACATTCTAAAGGAATAAAAGAGATTTAGTTTATAAAAAAAAGTGGATTCTAAACAAGTCTATTAAGATTTAGTTTCTAATTTACATATTTTTAAAAAAATCACAAAACAAGACTAAGAAAAGAATGATCTATATGTTAAATAATATTGAATAATAATAATTTAAATTCAAAACTAATTTAAATCAATATTTAAAATAATAACAATGATATTTATATTATGACAAGGTATATTAACTTAACTAAATACTTAAGTTATGAACTTTACAAATTTACCAATCTTTTCTAGACTCACAACAATTAAATATCATATCATTTAAGTAAATATTATCTAATTATAAACTTGATTACATTCTAATAAATAAATAGATTATTTAAAAAAAATAAAATCAATACAATACAAATTGTGATAGGAATCAAAATATAATCTTCCTAAAATGATTTCAATTCATTAAACCTTGAAATGAGCTAATTTCTAATTACAAGACTTGCTAACTAAATTCCCTGGCAGAGATTAACATCCTATGTTAATGAGAAAATGGATTCATAAAATCTTATTCATTTTCCATCTGCAATGTCTATGTTGCTTGTAGATCTCAATAAAAGAATTGTTGAAGAATTAGAGGGTTTGATTTGGCACACGCTAGCATCCTAACTTGCCTTAGAAGGAAAGAAGATATGATTGTAGAAGTTTAATGTTTAATGTTTGATGTTTACAGGTTGAGAGAGTTAGATTTCACCTTTGGTTTTTAAGTTTATGTCTAGATCTAAGGTGCTGTTTTAAAAAATGTGTCGTGTTTAATTGCGACGCTGGACAAAAACATGAAAAATGAAAGTGCCCAAAAATCAAATTTGACAATGACCTAGTTGAGATATGGGCATTTCTACTTGGAATCCACCTTTGGTTTTCGTTTATAGTATGAGAATAAAGAGCAATTTCAAAAAATGTTTTTTCAGCAGGCTGGCACAAATTTGACCAAAAAATAAAAGTGCCCAGAATTAAAATCAGAGCTCAACCTAGTTCGGATTTGACTGTTCCTAGTTGGAAACCAAGGTCAAAATTTTATTTGTGAAAGAAGATAAAGTGCTGGGTAAGAAATGGTGTGTTTTTGCCCAATTTTCAAATGCAAAAGAATGGCTGAAAAGAGGAATTTAAAAGCCAGTTTTGCCAACCATAATGCAAACAACTAACATTCCACAATGAATTTCTATCCAAACATAAGTATTCAGCTGGAAATTTCAAGAAATATAATAGGAAAATATTTTAAATCTGCCCTAGTCTACAAATAAGGAAAATCTCTTCCCACCGTGACCTATGAGCATCCAAATTTGAACAACAAGAAGACAATAGAATTCTGCAACCAACTAGTCTCTGCCCACAAAATCTCTACAAAACTCCTAAAATTTTCCACAGAACCCCCTTCAAATATCCCCACTATTATAAAACTAGTCAATGACAATAATTTCCAACTCATAACTCTCCCGTTACTGAAACCCACTTTCTCAAAAATAAATGCATTCAATAATCACCTCTAGCCAGATTCTCCAATCTAATTTAATATTATTCACTTATCAGACAACTCACCAAATATTATTAATTCGAGAATATAAAATAATGTCTTAAATAGTTACACAAAAGAATATTTATTCACATAAACAAATATTAAATATTTATAATTTATTTATTATTATTATTTCTATTATCTATTTTATTAATTTAATTTTTAACAAATACGTAATATACCTAAAAATTAATATTATTTATTTAACAAAATAGATTAATAATTTCTGTTAAATGAAACAATAGACCATACTAATCTACTCAAAGACTACACCCAATCATTTTCCAAAAACAACATACCAAAGAATAATAGAGACTCACAATCATGCACCAACGACCAAACTGACGAAACTCAGGACTAAGAACTCATCCTCATCGAGAATGATGTCAACTAAGGGACCTCATGTCATCTCCATTCCACAACTTCCATTGGTATGAAGGTACGCTTAGACCTGCCAATTCAGGTGGAGTCGATGCTTGGTACCTGCAACCTGCAGCAAATAAAGTGTCGAATACAAACATATATATATATATATATAATCATCTAAATAGACACATAGTGACAGAGAATCGCAGCGTAGTAGGGTACTCGTTATGAGTAATACTACAATGTCCCATCACAAAACACATCACAAATATCCACATTAAACAAGTTCATTAGTAACTGAGCACATAGTCAGATAGTCGCATAAATCACGTAGTAAAACTAATCTACAAAATCAATTAACCTATAACTAATCACAACATAAGCATAATGTACTAATCTTAAAGTATCAACAGTGTCATCATAGTAAACATCAATGAGTGTCATCAACTACGTCATAACAGTGAGCCTACCATCAACATGTCTATCATACATTAAGTATTCCGAGTATTTTACCTTCATCTTCATGCTCCTTAGCCCAACCACCTGCACATCCAAGGTGAGAATGGAGGGGCACTACAAGGGGGGAGAGGGGAGATAGAGAGATAGGGATTGTGATGCCCCCTATCAAACTAAAAAGGAAACACTGATTGGAAGAGGCCGACTTCCTTAATAAAATGTGGCCGACCACTATGAATAAAGAAGGAATTAAAAGCAATTAATATGCAATTGGTAGTTTGAAGAAACAATTATGATAAATAAAAGAAAACTAAAATTTATCTCCAAAGCGCAGCAGAGGCATCCATAAAAGGATGCGCCTCTGTGAAAAGCAACGGGTATTATGAAGGGTGGTGACTCCCTCTAAAGGAGGATATAAAAGGGAACTGTCAAAACATTTAAGGACAACATTGATCAAGCAATCAAGCAAGCAACAAAACAAGGTCATCAGTCAATACATTATATTCTACTCAAGTGATCTACAAATCAATTATATTAGTCAGATTTAATTGTAAGTATACAATAAACAACAAATAGGATCTGGTATGATTTGAGGAATAATGTGCAGTAATTATTTTATGAATAAGTTTTGAATTCTCTCACATATATATCATAGCACTGCTATTATAAATTGATACTTAGATTATATTCATTTAACATAGATAGATGATATACACATATGTCTTTGTCTTATAATCAATCAAAAGGTTGAAGGAGGCAAGATAGGGTGATGTTTACGAACCTCTCATGCTAAGCATGCCACTCCGAGGGTGGAATGGTCTTAGTTGGACATTCCTTCTGCTTGGGGCCAAGGGGTGGGTTGTTGTTTGGGACACTCATGCTCTTGGGCTTAGGTGGGTGAGTAGTTTACAAGCATCCCTTTCAAGCCGAGCTATGACTGGTTATTAGGATGGATTCAAGGAGTTTCAATCATAAGAAGGACAAATAAGGAAACATGGATAGTGAAAGTAGATACGAGTTTATCCACCAAGTATGCCAACCCAAGGGTGGAATTGTCTTAGTTTGGATATTCCTGTCGCTTGGGCCAAGGGGTGGGTGGTCTTAGTTTGGACACTCGTGCTCTTGGGCTTGGTATGGATAGCTTTGAGTAGACTTATCATGTTTCTCATCCAAGTCCTATCATGATTAAATTTCCTCTATGCATTATGGCTGATCTTCTATCATGCACTATAGATAATGTGTAGTTTATGTAGATTTGAAATAGTTATATATATATATATATATCATACATGATTTAAATAGATAATTTATTATATATGTTTTGATCATATGAATTATATTTCCAATATTATCTAACATGATTGCAGGACCTAAACCAGGAGTTATCTTGCTTACAACATTTAATTGGTAAGTTGTAACCCTAACTTATGATTCTAGGCTAAGATTTAGGGCAATCCCAAAAGGGGACATTACAGGAATGGAGAGGGAGAGATAGAGAGGAGGGAGAGATGGAGAGGGGGAAAGAGATAAGGGGAGAGAGACAAAGAGAGAGGGGGAGATTGAGAGATATAGAGAGGGGGAGAGATAGAAGGGAGAGAGAGGGGGGATATAGACAAGGCTTTGATAGATAGAAATAGAGAGGGGGGGAGAGAGGGACAGGGGGAGTGAGAGAGGAGAGATATATATAGAAAAGCGAGACAAAGAGATAGAGAGATGGGGGAGATGGGAGATAGAGAGATAAACATAGAGAGGGAGAGATAGATAGGGGAAAGAGATAGAGAATGAGATAGGGAGAGAGGGGGAGACCAAGAGAGATATAGAGAGAGGGAGAGATAGAGAGAGATAGATAGATGGAAGAGATGGTGGAGAGAGACCGAGAGAGAGGGGGAGAGAGAGAGGGGGGGATATAGACAGGGCTTTGATAGATAGAGATAGAGAGAGGGGGAGAGAGGGACATGGGGAGTGAGAGAGGAGAGATATATAGAAAAGGGAGATAAAGAGATAGAGAGATGGGGGAGATGGGAGATAGATAGATAGACATATAGAGGGAGAGATAGATAGGGGAAAGAGAGAGGAGAGAGACAGGGAGAGAGGGGGAGACCAAGAGAGATATAGAGAGAGGGAGAGATAGATGGAAGAGATGGGGGAGAGGAGAGATAAAGATATACCTAGAGAGAGAGAGAGAGAGAGAGAGAGAGAGAGAGAGAGAGAGAGAGAGAGAGAGAGAGAGAGAGAGAGAGAGAGAGAGAGAGAGAGAGGTGGGGATATAGATAGGGCTCTAATAGATAGAGATAGAGAGGGGGAGAGAGGGATAAGGGGGAGCAAGAGAGGAGATATATAGGGAAGGGAGATAAAGAGATAGAGAGATGGGGGAGATGGGAGATAGAGAGATAGGGATAGAGAGAGGGAAAGAGATAGGGGAGAAAGACAAGGAGAGAGAGAGGGGGGAGACCAATATATATATATATATATATATATATAGAGAGAGAGAGAGAGAGAGAGAGAGAGAGAGAGAGAGAGAGAGATAAACAAATTTAACAGATACAAAATGCGAGTGCATTATAGCATGGTCACGTTATAACGCGACTGTGCTTTTGACTTCTTTGGGAAATTCCAACCCTAAGGGTTGGATTTTTCTTGGGCATCCAACCCAAAGGGTTGGATGTGCCTTTTGGATGCCAAGGACACGTTTTCAACAAAACTTTGAAAATCAACCAAATCCTAAGTGTGCTCTCCATCAAGTTTACATGTTTTTCAATGTCAATACGAAAAAATGTCAGGGTAACTTCAAGTTTTTATTAGATTTCTAACCATGTATTTTTTCAAAAATCTTATAACATTAAGGCTTCCATCTTGATTTTCTTTTGCTAATGTGTTCTTTTTTGCAGAAAACCTATGTCTAGTATTTTTGGTGTCATTTTTTATGCATTTATTAAAACTTGAAACAAATTACATTTTTAGATTATAGACTCAATTCTATACACATTGAAAAAATTGATTTTTGATTAGTTTTCAAAAAATTAGGGGGGAGGACACTCAAATTTTTATTTTTCAAGATGTGTCCACTTTGAAAATTCATAAAAAACCATATATTCATTAAAAAATTAATAGAAAAATCATGCATAAACTACATGATGTTAGCTAATTTTCCATTGAAGTGATTTGTGAAATACTTTTAAAAAGTCAACATTTTAGGGGGAACACACCAGACATTGTTATATTTTTTTGACAAACACACGAGCACTTTGTGTGCTCCCGCTATTTGAACCTCTTAATCTCCACCATTTTTAGAAAAAAATAGTAGTTTAGAAACTAGATTCTGAGCACTACAAATCTTGTTCTTATCACATCTTCTAATTTTGAGCGTGACTATCTTCAATTTCTCATCCAAGATAAGATTTTACCGATTTCAAAAAAAAAAGTGGCCACTTATGACGCCCTTTTGGTCCCCCATTTCCATGCACATACACTTGGGTGTATTAATACTATTATTCCCTCTACCTAAGACTCCTATGTAACATCATCCTTGGCATTATCATGCACCTCATTACAATCTTCCTCTAAGATACCCCTTGTTCATCAACAGATGGTGCAAATCTTGATGTTGTAGGTTGATCTGTTAGATTATACACATTGTCAAAATACAACATTATGTTTCTACATTCTGATAAGTGCTCATTACCACTTCCAAGAACTTGGATACTGCTTGACATCTCTCATGAATTGGAAACTATAAAACATGCCATTATGTTTAAGGTCATCCTCAAAGACTCAATAGTAATAGTTTTAATATCATATGTAATAATGAAACTAAACAAATAAAATCAATAAATTAAGTAGTTTTAGATCTTTAGCCTAGATGTATCACTACTCAATATCATCTATAAATGTGAAACCAAATAGATAAATAAATAAAAGGAATCTTATATTCTTAGAACAAAAAAGAAATTATCACTTCTCTCTCACTAGCTTGCTAATGCCTATAGTTGTCTATGGCTCACTAAAAAAAATTCTAGGTCAGTAGTAGGCATTGGGCATAGAAGAAACCAAAGAAATTAATCCAAAATATAATTCTTCAAAGGACATAAAGATTCAAGAAGAATCAAGTCAATCTGAATCAAGAGCAAAACAAAATGTGTTAAAGAACAATTTAGAGTTTTAATTCTATTTATATGGGTGAAAGTTCAAAGTTCTGCCTCGCTTTTATAAAGAAAATGGTTGACACTAACCTAACTTTCTAATTTGAATCACCAGAAAATAACATATATATTTTGAATTTTGAAATCATGTAAACTAATGATATATAGACTTTTTTAGTGTATCATGTTTATATTTTTTTAAATAAAAAATTATTTGAATATAGTTTTTTATAAAATTGACATGATAATTTAGTTTTTTTTTTTATGGAGGTCATCCACAAATTTGTTTTTGCTACCCAATTCAGGAGCACACACCTTACACTAAACCTCTTCAGCTGAGAGCCAAGGACTGAGGGGTATCCATTCCGCCAAATTCGCTCGGGGCATGATCCCGACCTCATCCCTTATGGTGTTGGGGGCCTTGCACTCAACAAGGCTTAATCCCTAGTGGGCTCATTCATAACCTTTCAACTTCACCAGTAGACCAAGGGTCCTTTGACATAATTTAGTTGTTGATAAAATACTAAAAAATAAAGTTAAGGGGGCCTCCACTTTTTTATAGTAATTTTTTTTCTTCAATTTTTTTTCATATTTATAATTTAAAACTTTAGTGCATGGATTTATTTTCCATCTCAATAAATATATACATTTTTAAATAAACCTTGAAACTCTTGTGTATTGAAAACACGATTGTTTTGAGGGACCTCCACTTTTTGTCTTAACTATTTATCCAAGATTGAAAATGATTATATCATCTCAACATAGATCTCTTTTCTAGTGCATCATTTTTTTTATTTTTTAATACTTTTGTATTTTTTTCTTGAAAAGACAATCAACCTTATATTTCGATAATGATGACCTACTTTTAGTTTTTAAAAAAACACAATTTAAAATATTAAAAACTTTATAGTTTTTAAAACTACACTTATAGATCTACAAGAGGGTACTTTTAGATTTTTTAAAATGTTATTTATGTGAGTAGGAATTGTGAGAACATTAAGTTTTTCAAATAATTTCACTTTTTTAAAAATAAATTCACACCAAAGCGATGTTACGCATGTATCTAGTTGACACTTTCAGCTAAAAAGTTGTGGCCTAGATCCAATTTAGCTGAAATGAATCTAGCTAGAACATATTTTTAACTAAAATTGATTTTTAGTTGGAAATACTTAAGTTTATTAGTTTTGATTAGTTGGCCTAAAGTGAGACACAACTTTGAACTCTCACCCATATGAACTCAAATTTGGCAAAACTTGCCAGATTGTAAAATAGTGGAGGAAAAATGTGGTGAATTGTGCCTAATTGTAAAATGGTTGATGTGAATGTTGTGCTATTGGAAACACGATCCAAAACTTAAGTGGTGATCTTAAGGTGATTATGGCCCTAATGGTAGCATGTAATTATAATGGTAGTGATGAAATCGATCCTCATATAGGGTGAAATTTTAATGGTATTGGTGAATATGTTAGTTAATTGAAACATGTCTTTAAAATTTTAGGCGATTCCCCAATAAAATGTGTAGTCTATTGTAGACAAAATATTACAATATAAGTGCTTCATAAATATATTGGTGACGATTTAACACCCATTGGAGTGATAAATTGTAAATTCCTAACAATTGGGGTCCCAACCATTTCATTATATTTGCCAAAATTGAATTGGTCAATATAAACTATTTGCCAATTGTAGACGTGATATTTCCACAGTCCATGATGATAGTGTAGGGTCAGTGCAAGAAGTTGGGTCCACTTTTTAGCCAAAAAGTGGAAGTGTTTTCCTTGATTTTTAGAATTTGTCACATTTGACCTAAACATTTGAGGCACTTAAAGATTGAATCTTGGAAAAAGTTAGTAATATGAAATGTAGTACTCGGAGTCTAGTTTCCAAATATGTAATTTATTTTAATACCCAGATGATACAAATTGCCAAAAAGTGGAAGTGTTTTCCTTGATTTTTAGAATTTGTCACATTTGACCTAAACATTTGAGGCACTTAAAGATTGAATCTTGGAAAAAGTTAGTAATATGAAATGTAGTACTCGGAGTCTAGTTTCCAAATATGTAATTTATTTTAATACCCAGATGATACAAATTGATTTTTAATAGGCATTTGTAAAAACTATTGTTTAAAAGTCACTTTTTTATTTACCATACCATGCACGTGTACGACCAACATTGATTGACCTAAATAAAAGTATTTTACTAAATCCTTTTGGGGAAAGATGTGTAGTACAGTGAAGTTTGATGAGGATATTTTTTTATAATTTTTTTTCAAATATTTTGTTTTTTATTAATTTTTTATTGGCCCTAATTGTTGTTTTCAAAAACCCTCGTGTACGGCCAACATAATTTAAGCAAAACTAATCATAAAATAATTTTTTTTTCATTGTGTAAAGAATGATGTGTAGATTGATGACATAATTTTTTTTTCAGAAAACTTTAAAAATTAAAAGTTATTAAAAAAATACAAATACCTATCATTTCAAGTTTTTGGACCAGTTTTCTCATAAATTAAATAATAAATAGAAAAACAAGTCCAATAAAAAAAATTGCATATTTAACAACTAGACACTATCATCTGTAATGGGTTTTAATTTCGTAAAAAAATTTAGAAAAAATGTCATTAGCCATATAGGTAAACTCAATCTTTTCTCTTGTTCCGTACTTAGAAAAAAACATGCAGGTCCAAGGCAAGGGGTTGGCTTACCATGCTTTTCCCGAGCCTAATCTTTTAGGAATGGGTACCTGTTATAAAATAGGTATGCGTTATAAACGGGTACCCATTCCTTTTGTGTGGGGAAAAAAAAGGCGCATGGTTTTTTTTCAAATTTAAACATCTATATAGAAACGGGTACCCGTTCTTAAAAGGGTACCGGTTTAGGATCGAGCACCCGTTCCTAAATGGGTATGGGTCGGGCACCCGTTCCTAAACGGGTGCCTGTTTCTTTTAAAACGGGTACCCGTTTCTATCGGGATTTTTTTTTTGCTCGTGACTTCCCCTCTATGTGGACCCAACTTCTTGCACTTACCCTGCAAGTGATTTCTGGAAAAACTATGTTTGCTTTTTTGAGACAAAAAAGCAAACACAGTTTTTCCAGAAATCACTTGCACTATTTGCCAATTGCAGAAGTTTTGCCACTAAAAAATTGCTACAAAAGTTCGCACCAAGAATACCTTTTCCATGAATCACTTTGTATAAAAATAAAAAATAAAAGAGGCACACAAGTGCACCTAGCACACATGCATGCCTACTTTGTAGCCTTTACAACTTAATCTAAGATGGGAAAAGTGTGTACAATATACACTCTTGCCCACCTAGATTCCATATTGCGAAGTATAAAAAGAGATGATGAGAAAGAAGTGTACCTAGAACGCCACTTGGTAACTTGATGAAAAGGGGGGAAATTGCCCCTAATGCATGTTGTACACACCTCTTATCAAAAACATTTAAAAGAAGGGGGGAATAAAAAGGTGTTCCTAGTGTACCCAAGGTGAACATCACCCTAAAGAAGAGATATAAATGAAACCCTCAACAACAAAATTCATAGAGGAGAATAGCCTTGACCTACGAAGGAGAAAAGTAAGGTTTTTGGAGTATAGAATCAAATATTAAGGCATGCATTTTGAGGATTTCAAGATATATATTATACAACATAGATAATATTGAGGGATAGATAAATATTGTGTGTGTGTGTGTGGAAGACGAAAATTATGCACAAAGTGTGGCATTAGGGTTTTGAGGGAACTTCTTTCTTTTTACATAAACCTAGGGTTTGAGAATCAAAAGGTAGATTCTTACAGAGAATAAATTCCATCACCAAGCATAGTTAGGTTTTTCAAGCATGCCAAAGAGGGCTTTTTCACTACATTTCACATTAAGGCTCTTGTTTGATCCCAATTACTCATAATTGTCAAGTACTTCCAAACTATTGCTTTACATTCTTCCCTCTAAAAGAAAAACTAGGGTGTTAAAAATAAAAGGTAGGAAATACTAATTAGTGTTTTGGGGAAGGATGTGTTTTGGTTTTTACCTAAGATTCCTAGAAAAGAATATAGTTCATTTTTACAATTGTCACTCTTTTTTGGGTGTTACCTTTCTGATATGTTTTTCAAGATTTTAAATTTTAATTACTTAGAACTAATTTTTGGGGTTAATTAAAGTTGAAGTACCAATACGAGGGTACTACTTTTTTTGTCTTAAAAATGGATTGGCCAATTTCCATGACACAAAATTGACCTTGTCAACAATCAAAGAATTGACATGCAAAATAAAGCTTAAAATGAGGGACATGCTTTCCCAAAGATTTTACGAATATGGGTTACTACAAACAATTGTATTTCCTATTACTATACTAAGTCCCAAATTCTAGTATTGGTCTATGCCAAGTTTTATAACTAGGAAACAAGGGAAATCAAGGGATTGGATGGATAACTATTGCCAAGGTTGAATGTGGATGCTATAGAATAAATCCTTGTAATTCCTCCTCTTGAATTAGTTGTGTAGATAAAATTATTTTATTGTATGACTCAATGGAATGAAAAAATTTATAAATTCCAGAAGCATATTGCTAGGAGTTAAATTTTAGAAAAGGTACAGTCTAGCAAAATACTTACAACTCTAAGAAGAGAGGATTTTTTTTTGAGATATTTTAGGTAACGTGATTAGCCTACTAAATTGAGTAACAAGTCAACCAAAAACTGAGACATTTTTCCCATATGTTTTACATTATAACCCTAATCTATATTATTGTGGGTAATGTTGATTGAGGAAATTTGATAATTAGTAATTATCTACATCAACAATTTGTGAATTGTAAGAGAAGAAAAAAATTTCATGCAATCATATCTCATGTGTAGCCTTGCCAAGGTAAGGTTCTTCCTAGGTCTATAGAAGGAAGGCAAACTAAGTATGACTAATCAAATCTATAAGTACACCACTTGGTTATAGTATAAAGAATCATTCTCCAATTTCATGAGGATTAATGAAGCATTTATATTTCATTTGATTAAGGATATGGAGGAAATATGCACAAAGAATTTCACAAGAAGCCAAGGGAATCATCACTAAATGAGGAGATTAGTTCATCTAAATTCTTAATTTCATCTACATTTATGTTTTGAGGTATGAGATAAAATCATGCATTCAATATTAGTACCCAAGTGATAGGATAATTTTCTTACGTTACTACAAATAACTTTCTGTAGTTCATTAACTCCTCCAAGCAAGGCATGAGAAAGGGAAAAAATATTCTTCTAATAATTATAAATTACACTTGTAAAAGATGTTAAATTTGTAGATAAATATTTGTCAATTTTTTTATTTTTTATTTTTCAAAATCATGCCCTACTATAATCCAAAGAGAATCATGGAGAGGGGATTATGAAAAAAAGGGGGACATTTCTCATTATAAATATTTTTGCAGCAACTATTAGATGATGTCAAAGTGAAAAATAAAATTTTAATACATTTTAATATTTCTAAAGTACTTGAAGACTTAGAATTTGACAAAGAGGATATACAATCTGCTTCATATGAGAGAATCAAGCATCTTCTAAGACTTTTCCCTCTGTCACCTATTTTGAGAAGGTATATTTTCATTAGAGGAGGGAAAGAGAGTTGTTATGCAAAGGCCAATCAAATGATTAATATAGAAGATCTTTGTGGGGAAATTAGATAAAAAGGAGAAATCTTATAGAATAAGGGAAACCTGTAAGGATAAGGAAACTATTCATATCTCTTCTTAACAATAGGATCTAATTATTCAACAAGCCTTGATAAAAGTATAAGACTTGATTAAGATCAAGTAGTAGGTAATAGTACTAGGATTAGGCTAAGGAAAAGAAATCTAGATACATCAATTGTTCAAAGGTTTCATAATCCAGAAGATTTAAGTTTTTTCTAAGAAGTAAAACCAAATCCCCTCCTCTAGCAATTACTTCTCATGTTGAAAAAGTCCCATTTAATCTTGAATCTCCCAATGCTAATGACATTGTTTCTACTAGGCGACTTAAATAGCCTTCACCATATCCTTCTCTTGTTTCATCCCATCATTCCACAACTACTCACCAAACCCTTTTGCCCCCTCTTCCTTCTCACCCAACTCCTATTTTCTATCCACCATACTAATCCCCCCTACATAATTGGTTGATTTCCTTCTAGGCAACTACGTTCTTTAGATGAACAAGTTATTACTAGTATATATAAAATGTACCACATTGGTTGGAGAATTTGGACTCAAGAAAGAGAAAGGTAACACAACTAGTTCCTATTAACTTAATTGTCAATTCTTCTCTATTACAAAAACCCCCAACTAAGAAAGCAAGCAAACAAACATTACTAAAAAGAGATAGTCATACAACAATCCCTCTACCAGACAAGGAATAATATGAGGTTCACACAAGTGACTACTATGAAAGAGATGCATCTAAGAAGAAACATGGGAGAATGTGATCTAAATATGTTGTGAGTCAATACTTCCTCATTAACAAATATAATAAATAAGGATGGAGAAAGCAAAGTGACCCTAAAAGAATAGATAAAAAGTTTAATAGTGTCCATTAAATACTTGGGAAACCCTAGCTTGGCTCTACAACTACACAACCAACCTCCTCTAGTACCAAATGAATCCATATGCCATAATTAGATAAAACATGTATAAAAGAACAATGGATGCTTGGATTGAACAACTATTGGTAAAAATCTTGAGGTCAATAAGTGAATTGATTAAGATAATTTAAAAACCTCAAAATACAAAAAGACATCACTAGTAGTTTTAAAAAGACATGCTAAATAACATAATGACATAAAAGAAAATGGTCATAATTGAAGTTGAGACCTTGGTTAGTATCAACATTTTCAAGAGCCAAGAAAATTATTACTCTTCTTAATGGAATTATATAATCAAATTTGCAATAGGAATTTTGTATGTAGGTGTTAAGGCTTTGGTCAAAATGAGGAACCAAATGGAAGGAAACAAACATAAGGTAGTTTCCTTCTTAGAATCAATATCTTGCCCCTTATTTGATATTGACTCAAATATAAGGATTAGAGAAAAAATTCTCCAAACAAATTAAAAATGATTTGGCTAGTGTAAATTGACTTGATTTTAAAAAGATAAATAGTTTAATGGAGTTGACAAATTATAGATTTGAGTAGGAATATGCAAAGTACAACAAGATAATAGTGCAAAATGGAGATATCATTAGTACACATAAGGCTCAAATTCTATGTACAAACCTACTTGATCCTCATGAACTCCAGACCAATTGTTTCACACTTCTAAAGGATGAGCTATTTTTGAAAGGCAGACTAATTTTGGAAGAACTATTTTTAGATAATCTAAAAATAGGAAAACAAGATATTTTTAGTTGAAAGATATATTATCAAGAGTTTAAGAGATATTTTTTAAAGATTCTTATTTTTAACTCAATTGATGTTATTTTGAGACTTCACATACAATTTTAAATTGTATTTAAGTGATAAGTTTAGAAAAGATGATTTATTTTTTATGAAATTATAGACATGCAAGGTTCTCAACTATTTGTGGAAACCTTATAAATAATCATCATCTATATTGTGAAAACTAAAGGTGAATTTTGTTACACTAAGTACAATTTCATTGTTCAATCTCTTCTTATAATTTTATGTGAAACTTTCAAGAAGTTTGAGAAATATAAGTGAATTTTGATTTTGTATCAAGTTTACTACTTATGTGAATAATATTTGGCCAAATACTTAGTCATTAATCGTCTAGCTTAATAATAACATAAAGATCATTGTTTTATGTCATCAATCTGTAATTGTGTGTTATTTCTACAATCTTTATTTTTGTTACATGTAATTTTTGCACCTTGTAGTGCATTCAAAATTTCATGCATAAATGTTTGCATACCCAAAACCATAAAAATCTTTTGCATGAAGTATTTAGATGTTTTAACCTTGGTTTAGTATAGAAATCCAAAAATATAATTTCCCATGTTAGTTGTTTTCACAACATGCCAAAAGCACACCATCTCACTCTTGTGAATGTTGTGAAATTTTTTTGGCAAATAAATCAATCAATTTCAAATAAAGGGAGCTTCCCCTCATCATTTGAAGAGAGATCTTGGCTCACACTCTTTGTTTTTAGCTCTATCCCATAAGGAATAAAAACATTCACACTCAAAATTATACAACATAGTTAGATATAATGATTTCTTACTTTTGTAGTCATAAAATAGATATATTGTTGATCCAAATTTTAGATATACTTATATAGAGAATACACTAAATTGTAGTAATTTAATGTGATGAAAACAACAATTCAAATCACAAGAAGATAAGCAAAGATAACAATGCAATTTAAATGAAAGCTTTATCGTAAATGAAATTTTAACACAAAAGACAACAAACTCTTAGAAGAGTTTTGAATCTAATTACTCTAGAACTTTTACATTCATATGTTATTCCTTCCATCATTTATCATAGCAAGAAACAAAAGGGCTAAAAATGGAATGCCAAGCAATTATTCTAAAAAATACTAAAGGGCTTTATACAAATGTCTACTAGAAAGTAATGTTGTCATATAGAACTCATTAAAACACATAATTTTGCAAAATCAATACTTTTGAAATTTTCTAAATTTGCTTGTAGTTCCATGGCATTTTGGACTAAAATATGTGGATCAAACAAGGAAATTAGAATGTTTACCCTTCAAAACCATTTTGGTTGGTATGTCTACAACATTAACTAGGTTTTTGTACACATTTTATAGTTTTAAATTCTAAGAAATGGTGAAGAAATTGTGCTCTTGACAATCTAAGCTACTAGTTTTTTTTGTTGTTGTTTGTTTGTTTTGTTAACAAAATTTCATTCTAAAATAAAACCTAGGTCACACATTCTATTTAAGTAACTTGTGTAGCAAGAAAATTTGATACTTAACATTTTGCAAACAAGTTTATATACACCCAAGATAATTGTTTACCAAGACTCGAGTAGAGTGAGTTATTCAATCGTATTAACAACTAACTATTAAAAAAGGATATTTTTGTAGCCAACAAATTACTTCCATATTATAGAATTAGCACAGGTCCATCTTACCATTCATTTGTTATGCATCAAGAGGTCTCAAAAAGACATCAGGTCCATTCCTATGTTTTTAGGATTATCTTGGCGAGATTGCACCTTGAGTTTTTTGGGCACTTTTAACACATCCAATCGTATTAAGATAGATTGTTGCTAGATAAACAATCTTCCACGCTCCTCCATAGTTGTTGTCAATATAGACAACTAAGTTACACTTACCTATTTCTTTGAGGCTTGAATGAATGAATGAATGAAAGTTTTTAATGACGTCCACGAGACCAAAAACAGTCTATGGGACCCGCAAGAGCATCAAACCACGCAAGCAGGCCGCCCATTAAACCTGACTGCTCTCAATCTCCTTGATGATAGTCAATCTTCGTCTATGGATTCTGTCCAAAAAATCAGCCACTCTCACAATCTTTGTTTCAACAAACAAGGCCGTTAAAGACACAACACTCAAGATATCCTTGAATTTGAAACAAATGTCCTCATATGCTTTGCACTCCATGATGTAATGCCATTCCGTTTCCACTAAACCCAACGTACAAAGACGGCAAATCCTATCTGTCCACTCTTCTCTGGGTGTCTTCCATCTGCCTGTTTCACATCGGAGATGGTGTGAGCTAGTTATGAGCTAGGCCAATAGCATTTTATATTTCCACTTGATATCTGCCATGATATAACATTTTTGATCGTGATCACATGTGGGGTTAAAATGAATGGCATAGTATTCTCTTTTTCGCCCAAGTTGTTGAGACCACATGGCAGTTTTGACTTTCCCCCTCACAAACTTTTTGATTTCCACGTTTGTTCTTGGGCACTCTTGAATGTTGATGCCCCACTTGTGTAGCCACTTGACGTTTTGATGCATCCACGTATTCTTCCTTCTGTTGATCTTTTACTCTGCTGCAATTTTGGGCCAGCGGTGCTTCCCCCATGTTCTCAATTCTCTTCAGATACCCCAAAAGCCTGGTTATCGCCATCACCTCAATAGGATAGGCACCTGCTTCAGCCAGGATAATTTCATATGGGACTGAGCTTTTAATTTTAAAGCTGCTTGTGATTAAATGTTTTTGTAATCTTTCTATTTGCCTCCATTTCGAAGTCGATGTGCTGCTGCCCCAGACTTCGCAGCCATACAAAATCACCGGTACAACCAACAGACCAAAGAGCTTCTGCTTTGTTTTCCAGTCCCAGAGCTCCGTAGATCTGCATCTATTTTGAAGCATGTATAATGCTTTCCATCCTCCTTGTATTCTTTTTGTCCTGCATGTCT
Organism: Cunninghamia lanceolata; assembly: GCA_027924645.1. Lineage (NCBI taxonomy): Eukaryota > Viridiplantae > Streptophyta > Pinopsida > Cupressales > Cupressaceae > Cunninghamia > Cunninghamia lanceolata. The sequence continues at coordinate 3,477,978 of BSBN01000847.1, read as the reverse complement.
CCCAACTGAGATTGCTACAAAAATCAAGACCCAGGTACTTGTATTCCTTTACTACCTGAAGTGGGCTGCCTTTGAACTCAAAGTTTATTTGTTTCTTAGTCTTTCTCAAGGTGAAGATCATGATTTTTGTTTTGCTGATGTTCACTTGCATTCCCACCTCCTGATAGAAAGACTCAAGGGCCCTCAGGTGTTCCTACAGGCTATGTGCTGTTTTGGCCATTAGCGTAAGATCATTTACATATAGCAATAGCTTGACCACACAAGTGGCCAAGTGCACCCTTTCTCCTCCCCGCTTGTCAAGCCACTCCTCTAATTTGTCTATGTAAAGCCCAAACAAAGTTGGGGACAAAGGACATCCCTGTTTGACCCCAATGTCGCTCCCAAAGCCCTCTGACATGCCATCTTTAGTTTTTATCTTGGCCTGCACCTGTTCATATAGTCTATGCACTACTGCTCTATACTCCTCCGGTATACCCAACTCCTCCATTCTGCCCCAGAGCTTACTTCTAGGTACCGTGTCGAAGGCCTTTTTAAAGTCAACAAAACAACAAAAAGCTTCTTCCCCCTGCTTGTCCCAGATTTTTTCAATCAAATGCCTAAGGGTAACACCATGATCAATCGTGGAGTGCTTTGCTCTGAAGCCAGTTTGTCCTTTCACCCTCTTGCCCTCCTTTTCTACCCAAGTGCTTATTCTTCATTCTACCATGCTTCCAAAGAGTTTTCCGAAGAGGGGGTTGATCATTATAGTGCAATAGTTTGAAGGATTGCTAGCATCTCCATTCTTGTGAAGAGGGATGACCACACTTGTGGTCTAGATAGTGGGGAAACCATGCTGGATCACCCTGTTGTAAATTCTTTTGATATGTGGCGCTAATGCTTCTGAGCTCCACTTCAAGTACTCTGCCTGTAGCCCATCTATATCTTTAGCTTTGCCCGTTGCTAACTTTTTGATTCTTTCTATGACATCCTTTGTGGAGAACAACTTAGCATTCGTGGTGAGAATTGGAGGAGGAGTTCTATCTTGGTCTCTTTCGTACAATGTTTTAGCATATTGCAACCATTGTGTATCAGTGATATTGTTCTGAGGTTATGATTTTAGTTTGCTGCAATTCCCTCCAAAAGCCTCTTGGGTTAGCTTTTCCAAGAGAAATCAACTCTTTTCTCTTGAATTCCATGTACTCTTCTTTTTTTGACCTTACTAGTTTTTCATATATCTTTTTATTTGCTTTTTCTTTTCCGGATAACTTCAGTGATCTCTTTGCTACTTTACATTCCTCATCATACCAAGGATTCACAGGAAAATTGTTTTTGATGGTTCTTCTAGCTTTCGTTCTTTTGCACGTTGATAAGGCCTTGTGTATAATGCCCATCAAGTGTTCGCTGTCCATTATGTCCTGTTTTGTTCCGGGACAGCCAATGTCCTTATCCTTTTGTAGCTGTTTATCTATCATATTTTTAAAAATATCTTGATTCTCGTGATTTAAACGAATCTTGCCTTGAAAGTCTTCTTTCTTGGGTGTTTGAAAATTAGCCTCCTGCTGGTCACTTTTTTGCATGCTGAACTTTATGTATATTGGACTATGATCAGATTTCATTTCAATAGGATAGCACCCAATCTCCAACTCTTTTACCTTTAGAATCGCTCTTTGTGAGCAAATGACATAGTCTACCATGCTTTGCCCATTATAAGTATGACACGTGAAGTTTCCCGAGCTTGGCCATGCATTTATGCCATTGCAAATGACTAAATCATGAAGGCTGCACATCCTTAACAATTCTGCACCAAAAGACAAGATACCTCCTTTTGTGTCCTAAGATAACCTTCCCCATTTCTGATTCTCTTCTTCTTCAAGCCAAAGCGGATTGCTCTTCTTCCCCTCTTCTGAACTGAGGGAAAGGGCTTGGTTATTTGTAGTTCTAGCATTGAAATCTCCTATTAGCATGATCTCACCCAAAGAATTGAACACTGTTATGTCTTTTTTGAGTGTCTCATATGGATCCTCCTTGTCCAAGTTCTTTTTCTTGTATGTTTTAGAACCATACGGAGCAAAGTAGCAAGCAGCCAGCCAAACTATGGACCCTACGTTAGTAATCTTTATCCATATGTATTGGTTATTTGGGTCTTTCTTTTCCAATTTTATTGTTCTTTCATAATCTTTTTTGACCAAGACCGTCACCCCTCCATGTCCTTTGCCACTATCCGTTAATTCATTCCAAACCGACCACTTCTCATACCCTTCAAAATTTGGGACTTTGCAGCCCTCATGCTCGTGTGTTTCAACAAGGACAATGATGTCTCTCCCCTTCGCTATGGGCCCTAAACCAGGACCCCTCCTCCAAGGATAGCCTCTACAGTTCCAGCCTACCATTGAAAGGTGGTCTTGGGGGGCCCCGCCTTCCTATTTGTGAGCAAAGGCATTGCCTCCCACCTATGCTTTACCTCTGTATAACCAAGCTTCCTTACCCGCTTTTCTTGCTGCTATCACCTTCTCCCACTCCTTTCTCCTTTCCTCTAATTGTGCTAGTGTTAGATCCTCGTCTATGTAGAATTGTGTCCCTTTGAGGAGCTTTTTGTTTCTTAAAACCTGGAGTTTGTCTTCCCAATTTTTCAATGACACCCTAATATTTCTGCTCTTTTCCCCTCTTGTTATTTGTCCAATTCGGCTTGCCTGTAGGATGTTTCCCGCCCATTGAAGGTTACTTGTTAGGAAATCTCTTACTACCTTGCTAGTTATTTCCCCTTCTCCTTGTTCTTTCACCCCTTTTATAATTATATTTGTTGCTTTGTCTTGCCTGTCCCTTTCTTCCCACAATTGTAATTTAATCTGTTTCTTTATGGTCTCTGTTTGTGATCCTGACACCCCTGTTACTACTCGAGTCCAAGACTTGGCCTCTTCAAGTTTCTCTATAATTTGAGTTTCCTTGACTTCCATGTTCTCTAGGATTGATTGAAATTTCTTGAAATCCGGAATGTTTTCATTCGCCTTTGTTTGATCTGTATTTTTGTTCTTGATTTGACTTAGTTCCTGTTTTAATGCCAGAAGTGTAGCACATTTCACAGTTGAGTATATTGTCTTTTCATTGATGCCAAAATGGTAGTGACATCAGTGACATTGTCTTCATCAGTGACATGGTCTTCATAGTAATGACATCAGTGACATGGTTTTCAGATCTCTCAGTTTTGATCTTGTGTCTTGTGTGAAGTTGTTCTGACTTAGTCATATTGATCAGTGGCATTCATTGCATATTATCAATTTTGAATCAGGGCAAGGGTTTGTATCATTTGACAAAAGTTAATATGCATTATATTAACTTCATCTATATTGGCTTCATGACAGTGGCAGATCTGATGAAGTATGGTGTTCAATTCAGTGCTATAGTATTTGAAGTATATGAAGTATGTGAAGTATGTTAAGGTTTATAGTATTTGAAGTGGTAAGTGTGTTTGCTTAATACTTGACTAGTCTTAAACATTGTGCTCAACATTTATCCTTCTTAACCATACTGCCCGTCATCATACTTTGCACTTTATGTTATAATTTTAAAGTGACCGGTGATAGCAGGTTAGTTCCAAGTGATGACCGGTTGGAGGCATCGTTAGTCATTGAGTGGTAAGTTACTCTAAGCCCGATCTCCTAGCACAATCGGTGATCATATGTTGTTTTAAAAAGCATTGAATCCAACGACTCCAATTTAATTTGAGATTGGCGGGCACCGCAGATCGGAGGGTTGGGTTTTAAATAGAAAGTATCTTCAAATGGTTAGTTCCCGCCTTTAAACTTGACGTTCACTATTGTTCAAAAAGGCAATAAAGGATGTTATTCCTTACATCTCTCACCGAAGATGAAGAGGCACTAAAATTGGATTTTTTGGTGAAAAAAAGAGTGACATTAAGAATGTTTCTAATTGAGAAGAATATGAAAAGGCAGAGTTCTTCGAAGGGGATTTATTTTTTCTTGTTTTGTTGTTTGATTTTTTTTAAAGAGAATATGATATGATTGAGATAAAATATGATGTTGAAGTTGAACCGATTTTGAAGAGATTATATGATGGAATCTCATCTTGTATAAGGATTGATTTTGAATGGCAGGTGTGTAAGGTTGCAAATAAGAGATGATATTGAAGGTTGTAAGAAGTTTTTAAGAATGGTATTTTTGTTTTGAAAAGTATTTTTGCAGGTATGAAGAAACATTTTTTCAGGGAATTATGTTGAGGTTTTGAAAAGTGGTTCAATAAATGAATGGAGTCCTTCAATGATCAAGATGGATTAATGTTTGTTCAGATAAAGTGAAAGTGATGAAAGACAATAATTTCTCAGAGAGGGTCAATTGTTCAGTTTTGCACAGGGAGAAAGTTCAAGAAATGGTGAATTAGTTTGAGATTGTTTTGCAGAGGTATGAAGTATTTTGAAGATCAAAATTGAATGATTGTAGATGTTGAAGACAGTTGAAGGTTGATTGCTAAGAATATATTTTGTTTGTTTTTAAAAGGGAGAAATAAGGTTTTGTTTTTATTGAAATAGGGAAATCCTGAGTTATATTTTTCATTGAATGTTGATGTTGTAATGTTAGTGAAACATGCAGAGAAGTACAATATGCCAGTGAGGCAGAATTGTAATGTCAGTGAGACAGTTGTAATCTGAAATTTGTGTTAAGCCAGTGAGGCAGTTGAGTGGTTTTTATACCCCAGGAGGGTTTTCCACTCGGAAAATTTCTTGTGTCAAGTTTTGTGTTGATACTCTGCATATTTTCTTTGTTCTATCTGAAGAATTCTATAATTGTGAAATTAAATTAAGAAAAGGAGTAAAAAGTGTTAAAATTGTTAACAACACTGATTCACCCCCCCTTTCAGTGTTGTGTGTATTCCTACAAGAAGCTGCTGCTGCCCTGATTCAGAGTTGTTTAGTAGTTTGTTTACTTGGTCTTTAAGTGCCTTATTCTCCTATGCTATCTTGCAGTTGTTTTCTATAGATTCTTGAAACTTGGCATCTATCACCTGTTCTCTTGCCTCTAACTTAGCCAGTCTACTTTTCAATGCCATTAACTCCATGACATAGAGTTCGGAAGACCAGGTTAGCGGAGTTGAAGCAGGACTGTAAAGTTCGTGGCTGTCAAGGTTACTTCTTCTTTTTTCTCGTTGTTTCCAAGTTGTTTTACGGCTTCCTGTTTTATTGCTTCCTGTTTTGTTTCTGTTGTCCGTTGCTCGATCACTCCTAAGAGATTTTTTTGCTTCTCATCCATCAAGCCTAGTTGTATTGTGTTTATTAAAGGAGTTGCTTGATTATTGCAGGCTAGTTTGGGTAGGATAGCCACGAATTTTCTCTTTCCCAGCAGTTTTAGTTTCTTTGCTATTTTGGATTGTCTATATTGTAGAATCCATTTATACTATTTTGCATTGACGAATGTCAGTTTTTCCCCTGTATCCACCACTCTGTTTTGGACCTGAACTGACCTATGTGAGTGCAAAAGCAGAGCTTCCAGGGTCTCTGCAGCAATAGAGGACTGGCTCACTGAGTTCTCTGAGTCCCAAGTCAGATTAGCACCATAAGGTATTAGCATGTTTGCTTGTGGGTCCCCATGAGTTTCCTCAAACCCTACCTTTTCCATAGCCTCTAACTCTGCTGACAGATCTTTTGTCTTGACTCCTTTTGCAAGGGGGTTTGTTTGTGTATCCATTAACAAAATGAGTTTGTTCCCTATCACGGGACCCTCACGGGCCCTGATTTTCTGTTTTCTCGGTGCCACGGTGAGTACTGACTGTTTGCTTTGAGAAACTGGTTGATGAAAAGGAAAAGGACAATATTGCCTGTTTGGTTTGATACTGCCTGTTTGGTCAAAAGAGAAAAGACTGCATATGTAAAAGATTTGGTTAAGAGATACCTCCAACCTGTGGCCCACGGGTCCCCCCTCCTCCCGCGGCTCTTGTAGCGGTTCCTGTAGCACTTCCCGCGGTTCCTGTCAACCTCCCGCGGCTCCTGCACCTCCTGCGGCTCAAACTCTAGTGGCTCCCTGTGCTCCCGTGCCCTATCGGGAACTAATAGACTTCACTTTGACCTCTTTTGGAAAAGCTCTTGTTTATAATTATTTAGAGTTACATATCTAAAAACGTGTCATCATCCACACACACGAAAACTCATAGTTCATGTTAAGTATAAAATGTGCAACTCTATTATAACAAAGGATTTCTCAGAAGTCCACATTCATGCACATGCAAGCATAGATTGTTGACAAAGAACTCGTAATGTTTAGTATGTATTGCTCAAAACTCTCAAAGAAGATAATCAAACCCCAAATAAAGACCATGAGGGCATGTTATCAAATGGATAAAAGGCAAGTGCATCAAAGTTTTAGTCATAAACTAGGGTTATCGAAAGATGATTTCAATACGCTTGTGATGCATCCATTGATATTATCGTTATATCCACTAAGTTTCCAATTATGAGTTACCCAAAGCCTTTAGCTTTTTGTGCTGGATTTTATGCCCACAAATTAATAGATAAGAACTTTTAAATTCACTGTATAACGTCGATATTCTTTTTTTTTTTAACGGAAGGTTAATTCACCATTTTGGGCTGGATTTTATGCCCGCAAATTAATAGATAAGAATTCTTAAATTCACTGTATATGGTGGATATTCTTTTTTTTCCTTTTAAGGAAAATGAAGTTTAGGTTTACTTCAATGAAGAATAATAGTGATTTTAGAACTCGGAAAGGAAGGTTGATCCACCATAAAATGAACATGTTCGTGAAGACATTGACACAAACCCTCTCTAAAAGACAATTTGGAATTTGATTTTGGAGATACCAATGCCTCATAATACTCAGAAATAATTTAATATAAGGCACAGGCTCCTTTTTCAAAGATCAAATTTTCAAGGAATAGTGTTTTTAGTTGAAACATCTTTTGATTTTTATTATACACTAAAATCCAAAGTACAAATTAAGGCATGCATGACACGATCCAATCCCTTGAAGCTCCTAATAAGTAATTATACAAAATAAATATTACTATTGTTTGTAAACCAATATAATGATTTGATAGTTAATGTTACAAAAGAGTATAGAAATGTACAAAGACGTTGAAATTATGCAATTCTTCCTTTTAATTTTCGAGGCGCATACAAAGGCACCATCAAATTTTAATGATAAGTGATTTGACAAATGAATCAAATATTATAAACTATAGCACATTGCTCCTGGAATGTAACATGGATAATTATATGATGATTGTGACTCAAATTGTTAAAGTAATAGTATTGCTCCTTAACCAATTTCCCAACATATTAGTTGTCCATATTTTAGTGACATATTTTAGTGACATGGAGAATAATCTGAAAAATGGAAGACGTCCAAATGATGAATCATCCAAGGTATGTTAATTATGTACCATAGGAAGATCGAGTATAGAAATTGATCATTGGTTTACAGCGATATCATAGTAAGAACATATTATTATTGGCTACTAAATGAACGTAGTAAAGGGTATCATTTAAATACTTGGTCATATGCCAAGTACTTCGTTATATAAGAAACTGAATTTTGGGATCCAACCTTCTAAAGCTCGGTAAACCTTACTAGTAATTGTTAAATCTAACATACCATCACATAAGAAAATTACCCTAGCCTTATACTTGAACCTCGTGATTTAGGGGTTCACAGAGATCTAAAACGGATGATTAAGAAGGACAAATAGTGGATTGGTAGGAGGTACAAATTAGTTTCTAAAGGCGCTCTCTTAGCAATTTGAGGAGTTTGTACCAATAAGGTACTTGCAGCCAATCAAAACTTATGTAAGCAAATTAATACTAATCTACAAAGTGTATGGTCTAATACAACCTTGACTTAAATAAAGTTGGGAAGAGTAGAATCATATAGGCATTCAACCAAGTTGCCCTAAGCCTTGAGATAGCAAAGAGCAATAGTTTTGTGATAACAAATCAAGGAAACCATGGAGCAAACTATGTGAGATCAATCTCTGTCAAAATGATCAACATAAAAGATAATGATTTGAAGACGGCACATTTACTATTACCCAAGTGACATGCTAGGGTCAATAGAAACTGTTGATTGAAAGAAGAAAATCAATGTCTAGAAGTAAACCCAAGTAGACCAACATCTAATATTTTTAGATAGACCTATGTATTATCAAAACCGCCCACCAATAATTATTACATTAATGCCTGCACCAAAGATTATTAAGAAATTAAAGTATGATGGAAAATTTAGCTAGTATCTAGAGTTAAAACAACAAAAAGGAAGCTTTAAATGATGACATGATCTACAAGACCACGAAAGAATCACACAAATGTGCAAGGTGATATTAATATACTCAATTTAAAGTGAACTTCGAAAATCAAGATCAAAAACACTACCAGGTAACTCCAGATTTGTGTATATTACAAATAATTCCATAAGATTTACATGGAGATACATCTTGAGCGGCCTTAAGTGATGAGAATTTATGTTCCTTCGTTGATATATCCTAGAGGCACAACCAAATGTTGGTAATAGCCTAATAGATGCTTTCATGACAATAAAGCTGCAATTTTCTTGAGGATCACAACTAAGAATTATATGAATTTATACAAAATAAGTTGGAAGTACATATCAATGATGAGAAACTTTGTTTTTGAGTGTATGGCTAACTCATAAATAAGGTGTATCTTACAGTGTGATTCAACGGCAAAGTGCTTCATCAGTCACAGATGGTTGGTTCTAAGTAAAATTATCACTAGCTATGGGATAAAGACAGGCAGGCTACTCAAGACCTGCGATACTCTTGACTCTTGGTTACTTGTATTTTTCAGTCTGATGCTATTGTTCTTGTACTCAAATTTTTGTGCTGTTATGATTGTAAGTCACTCTGGTGCTTCTGTTATGAATAAAGATTGCTCAAAGATGCAATTAATTAAGCACTCCCTTCACATTCAGCAGTACATATTTGGAATGTTCTTATCTAACATGATGTTAAAAGAAGCTTGCATGGTTGCTATGGAAAAATTAATTAGTCTTAGATGTAAATCTAGAGCACTGAATATAAACCTTAAACTTTTAGCAGCACCAGCAAATGATGCTTCAAGGATGCAACAGGTTGATGTCTCCCTTCACATTCAGTTCATATTTGTGATATTCTTATCTTACATGATTTTTAAGAAAGCTTGCAGTCATACAGATTGTAAAAGCAAGATTACGAAGTATTAGATAATATTTCATTTTCACCATACTCTACAGACAAGTTTGTTTATGTATAAACACAATCAAAACCAGTGAAGCAAAAGATAAGACATATATACTGTTGAAAACAAACGATAGTAAAAATAGGAATCATGATTACATTGGAAATAAAATGACGAAACCAGTTCTTGGTTTATTATCTCTAATTTATCTGCTTTTCAAAATGGTAGATATTCCTGGTAAAAGGTAATATAGACCAAATTGAACATGGTCATTTTGATTAGACATATCTGTTCCCAGGTATCACTTTGGTACAGGTATGGTTCTCAAAAGGGACAAAGCAGCTATTAGTTCTTTCATATAATGTCTTTCAACCATATTACAATCAACTTTTTTGTCCACTTATTAAGTGCCTCAACTTTTCTTGGAAAGGTGAGATTAAAGGACAATGCCAGTATGGCTTCAAAAGATAAGTACCAACTTTGGTGTCTATGGGTTGAATACATTGTTGGAACCTTTTCAGAGAGCAAATGACAACTGATCCTACATTCCTTTTGATAACTGGCAGATCAGTACTGATTTTTTCTTGTCATGTAACACATTCTGTAGAAATTACAATGATGGTGCATAACTGAAAATTGTCATGGTCATTTTTCTGATTTCCTAGAGTCCAAAGAGGATTTATCAGCAAATGTAGATATCAGTAATTTTGAGGCTGATTTCACTGACTGGGACAAGTCTTGAACCGAGCTGTCTTCTTCTATTTTAATCCAATCATCAAGTATATGTACCATCTTGTTAACCTGCAATCTGTCAGTCAAGGTTATCTAGGTCATAAAAAAATGTTTCTCAATCAAACCACCTACCAAGAAGAGAACAAGGTTCTTGATAATGAATACCAAATTACTTGTATGATTTGTGAGGATGAAAGACAAATACAATCTTCAAAGTTTTAAGCACAATGGCATGGTTTGGAATTCATTGACAAGGACAATCATTTCACTTAGCTTTGTGCTATTTAGTGACATATCTACAATACTGACATACTTCTCAATGCACCAAACAGAATCTGGTGGGTTGCCATTTATTATCAATCAACATGCTAAGCTTACCTTCCTGCATATGTAAGGACATATGATATGCTCAGCTGTAAAAAAACTTTAGTATTTCATATGCTTCTTACACTTGATCTGTACATTTTGCCAAATCATTGTGTCCGCTTTCTGGGAGAGCAACCTGACAACATGTTAGCACTATGCTGCCAGGTGAAAGGCTATGATAGATAAGCCTTATAATAACTATAAGAAGGAGGCAACACTAAGATACATTCTAACTTGACTCTCGCGTGCTTAATTGAGGAAAAACAAGACGATCTAGATGAGTACAACACCAGCTTAGATATCTTAAATGCATATATCTATTAAATGCTGTGAGGTATCAACCATGTGCTGCCTGTATTATATAAAGATGGTTTAAAGAGAAGTTTGAAAATCAACTATTTTGCTTTTGTATCGCTTACTGTGATTACTTATTTACTTACCCACTATACTTCCCTTCATCTTTTGTATGAAATGTGTGAATGTAATTATGGTGCTATTTGCATTTTTGGCTGTAAGCAGAAAGGCTATTTGAAATTAGTTTTTTTTTTGTTTTGTTTATGGCAATAATTTAAGGTTAGTTATTTCTTGAATGCACAAATATGGTTAAAAAAAACAAATTTTAATATGCTCCACTTCAAATAACAATTAAGCTTAAAACGTTTTGGCTTTTCCATGTGGATAAATGTTTATCCACCTCAGCAAACAACACCATTACAGCCTTTACCCTTTCCCTGGCTCCCACTATAGAATGCCTCTCAGCATAACAGGGCAATAATTTATTTGTAAGAGTTGACACAAGGCTACCAATTATTTATTGTATCAGCCCTAAGAAGTTATCACTAAACATATCCTTCTCCATCTCCTTCCATTTCTATGTTGCAAAAAGGGGGCATTTCCCTATGGTTTCTAATAGATATGGTCCCAATATGTATAAGGATTAATTGAGTTTTCTAGTGTTCCACCACCGCCCTCAACCCACCCACCCAAGATGACTAGGGGATGCCTACGCATTCCTTGATTATCTCGGAGATGCCAAGGAGTACCAATGCAAACTAGCCCACGCTCAATACTTTGCCATTTGCATTGAGCAAGAGGAAGAGGAAGAGGAAGACTTTAATTGTCCTTGTCAATCAATCATTCATCAAGCTTTCAAGTTCAAGGCTCACACTCAAATCTTTGTTTGAGTGTTGTTCTTTGAATTTTCTTTTAGCATTACAATAAGAATATCAGTATTTCGTTGTTCAATATTCAAATAAACAAAATCTAAATGTCAAATAATGAATCAAGTTGCTGTAATTTTTTTAAATCAAATCTTAGAGTTTCGAAATGCTGTCCTCTTATTTTAAGGCTTCAAATTTAATGTTTATATATGCAAGTTCTTACTAGGGTTTTTTAATTATTAAATGTTGTTTTAGGGTTTTAGAACTGCTGTTTTAGGGTTTTAAATGTCATTTTTAGGATTTTAAATTTAATTTTTAAAAATGTTTATTTGCATCATAGTTTAAAAACTCGGACTCGGCAATTACTCGGCGGACCCAAAAATTTTAAAAACTTGGGACTCAGCAAAAACTCAAGGAAAAACTCGGCAATAATTTGGCAAAGTTATCGAACACTAAAAATACATTAATTTTAAAAAATATGCTTTAAAAATATGCATATTACTGAATTTATGAATCATATTACAGATATCCTTCATATATAGATCAAAATTGAAGTTCAATACACTGGTTTTCTAATGAAATATGAATCCACCCTCATACATGTTTATTGTCTTTGTTTTTCTGCAAGAATGATAAATGATGTCCAATGTTTTCATAACCTATCTCTTATGGAATTAAACAAAATTATTATAAAACACTGACTGATGAATTGTAATGACTGATAGGCATGATAAATGAGTCCTTGTCTCTAGGAAACTGGCATGGAATTTGTCTGTATGTAGGTAGGGTCCTTGTATATTGATATAAAAATATTTATAGATATTAAACTTTTAATATATATTCTATAAATATTTTAATATTAATATACAATATTAAATATAATATTGTATCTTAATGTTATAATATAATTATTATATTAAAAATATATAAATAGTTTAATATTGTGTATTGAAATTTATAGAATATATATTAAAAATCTATAAATATTACTATATTAAATTATTTATATTTTTAATAAATATAATATTATACCGTAGGGAAGGTAAAAGTGCAAAGCTCATTATAAGTCTATATTTAATTGCAATTTGATTTTTTTTTTTATTTGGGTAGTGTTGTGATGTTTTCACACATCGCCCCATTGCAAATGGGGACCCCCTTTTTTCTCGCTTTCGCTGTCATTTTTGCTTTGATCTTGCAGTTTCTTGCCCTGATCCATGAAGCTAGGAAAGAATGTCCGAGCAGTTAGCTCATAGGGAACATTAGGAATGCTTGAAATAGTGAATTTCTCCTGAGGATGAATAACGCCCTACCTATCATTCCTCGATTAAATTTGGATAGTCCATGGAAGGAATCCATCATCCCATAGAAGAAGTCCAAATCCTTCACTCTCAGCATAAGACTCCGCGATGAATAAGGAATCATGTTCCAAGACTCTAGTCCAGAAGTTCCTGTTCCAAGACTCCAGTCTAGGAATCCTGTTCCAAGACTTCGGTCCAGAAGTTCCTGTTCCAAGACTAGTCCAGAAGTTCCTGTTCCAAGACTCCAGTCCAGGAATCCTGTTCCAAGACTCTAGTCCAGAAGTTCCTGTTCGAAGACTCCAGTTCAGAAGTTCCTGTTCCAAGACTCTAGTCCAGGAATCCTATTCCAAGACTTCAGTCTAGAAGTTCCTCTTCCAAGACTCTAGTCCAGAAGTCCCAATTCCAACACTCCAGTCTAGAAGTCCCTGTCCAAGTCCCAGTTCCAGGGTCTCTGTCCAAAAGTTCCTGTCCGGGAATCCTGTCCCGAAGGTCCTATCCAGGAATCCTATTCCAAAGTTCCTATCCAGGAATCCTATTCCAAAGTTCCTGTCCGGATTCTTGTCTCGAAGTTCCAATCCAGGGTCCTGAATTCAACAAGGCTTGTCATTTCCATGTCAAAATCCATCTTTCCACCATAGAACCCTCTCCATTCCCAGCATGGAACTCAGTTCTAGTCCGACAACTCCAGTCCGGAAGTTCCATCCAGGGGATATCCTTCTGATCCCAATCCGGCACTCAACCCCATTTCATAACTCGAAAGATTCTCAAATCAACAGGGTTTTCAAGAACTTAGGCAAATTTCAAAAAACAATCTGTGTTTAAAGTACCACTCCAGAAGGCTGGAAGTGCGACAGGAATATTCCTGGTCGCATATTCCAGTACTTGCTGGAATATGTGCCCAGGGAAGAAATTTATCCCTGGTCGCATAATCCAGTAGGTACTGGATTTTGCGACCAGGACAATTTTCTAGGGGATATCCTTCTGATCCCAGTCCGGCACTCAACCCCATTTCATAACTCGGAAGATTCTCAAATCAACAGGGTTTTCAAGAACTTAGGGCAAATTTCAAAAAACAATCAGTGTTTAAAGTACCACTCCAAAAGGCTGGAAGTGCGACAGGAATATTCCTGGTCACATATTCCAGTACCTGCTGGAATATGTGCCCAGGGAACAAACTTATCCCTGGTCGCATAATCCAACAGGTACTGGATTATGCGCCCAGGACAATTTTTTGTCCTGGTCGCAAAATCCAGTACCTACTGGATTTTGTGCCCTAGGACTGGAAGTGTCTAGTTCAGCATCCTGACCTGTCCAATCAATGCAGTTGGCTTGAAAATCATTCTTTGACTCCTCTGTAGATGCTTGAATCAAGAAATTCACAGTCCGGCCTGAAAACTCCATATTTCACCATGAGAATGAGAGATTCCTTGAGAGGGATGGAAGAAACGAAAGCCCCGTGTTTCGGATCCCGTGTCGCCATTGAACCTTCCTAAGGCGGCTAGAGTTCACCTTTTGCAAATTTCACCTCGAATAGGGGAGATTCCTTGAAGGGATGGAAGAAATGAAGGATGGAAGAAACGAAAGACTTCGAGTTCACCAACTCTGTATCTTGCCATGAAAATGGGAGATTCCTTGAGGGGATGGAAGAAACGAATGATGGAAGAAATGAACTCCGTATCTCGCCATGGAAATGAGAGATTCCTCGAGGGGATGGAAGAAACGAAAGATGAAAGAAACAAAAAAACTCTGTATTTCACCATGAGAATGAGAGATTCCTTGAGAGGGATGGAAGAAACGAAAGCCCCGTGTTTCGGATTCCGTGTCGCCATTGGACCTTCCTAAGGCGGCTAGAGTTCACCTTCTGCAAATTTCACCTTGAATAGGGGAGATTCCTTGGAGGGATGGAAGAAACGAAAGATGGAAGAAACAAACTCCGTATCTCGCTATGGAAATGAGAGATTCCTTGAGGGGATGGAAGAAACAAAAGCCCCGTGTTTCGGATCCCATGTCGATAATTGAACCTCCGTAAAACAGCTAAAAGTGTACCTGCTGCAAAACTGAAACCCCACTCAAAACTGAAGAAAAGATAAGTCCTCGACCAAAATCCTGGAAACTGGACAGGCAGGGTCAAAAGCGCAAAATCCTTGACTTGTGGAAATGTGCCCTCCAGGACAGTTTTTGTCCTTGGGCGCAAAATCCTTGACCTGGGGAATGTGCGGTCTTGGACAATTTTTGTCCAGGGTGCAAAATCTTGCACTTGAGGGAATTTTGCGCCCCTGGATAGGATCCTCCAGTTCACCCATAGCTGATGCCTGACCAAAACGAAACAATGACCATAAAATCCTGCAGGAAAGATGTCCAGGACTTAGCCAAATTTCAACAAAAAGTTCCAGAATCACTCCAAGGGAAGAAATCCCTGACTCAAGAAGAAGTTATCCATGGTCGTATAATCTAGTTGCTCAAGGAATCCCCGACTGGAAGGAATCCCTTACTGGAAGAAATCCAGGACATTGGAAAATCCCCGACATTGGAAAATCCCCGACATTAAGAAATCCAGGACATCAGGAAATTCCCGACAGTGGAATTCCAGGACTCCTTGGAATCCCTGACTGACTAAAATCCCCGACCTCAAGGAATCCTCGACCTGGGCAGCAGAAAATTCCTGTTGATAGTGAAAAATGCGACCTGGACAGGAAGGACTCCTGAACTAACTGGAAGTTGCTCCCTGACCTGGAAATTCCTCTTGTGCATGCTTGGTAATCCTGGAATGAAAAGAAAAGTTAGTCCAAGTATGAAGGATACCAGAAGGTGATGAAAATCCTCTATTTTGTTCAGGAGTTCATAAGTCAATTTGATCAATTATGCAAGTTTAGTTCTTGTTTTATCTTTTGTTTGCATTACATTTAAGGATCTTGTTCATCATGACTACTCGAGGTTCCCCTTGTTTCGCAAGAATCCAGGACGAGGATGGGCTTCCATGAAGGCGGAGCTCAAGGATCATCAAGGACTATCTCAAGCATCATGGAGTTCCAATACCGGAGAGGAGGACTACTTCCAACACCAGACGAGGAGACTACATGTGAATTCCACAAGAAGAAAAGAAAGATTCAGTCTCAATGATACAAGGAAGGCAACATCAAAGATTCTAGTTCAGCAACAGGGAAACTTCACATAAAAGACCGAAACTCCTTTCAGCACTTCAAGTTCCACATCAAGGACTTCAGTTCCGGACAAGAGGATCAATCCTTGGACAACCAGGAGGATGCACTTCAAGTTCACCATCCATCGAGAAGAATGAGAATCCGCACCAAGAGCAAGATCCGTACCGGTGCGAAGGAAGATACAGTAGGGATGGAATTTCAATTCCAAAGTACACAGCACCGAGACAAAATTCCATGGATCACTCCAAGAATTCCCTCAGGATTGACTTGATTTCCATCCTGGAAGGAACTCCACAACAAAAGTTCCTTGACCCCCTGGATTATGCGCCCAGGAAGAAAATCATTCCTGGTCGCAAAATCCTGTTCCAAGTGGAATCTACGACCAGGACAAGTGGATTCCAAGACACCATGGAATTTGCGACCAAGGAGCAGGACAAATAGACAGTTGACTGGTCTCACCTACCAACCAAGTAGCTTAGTCAGTCTGGCGTCCAGGACAGGTGGCAGCATCCCATGGAGCCTGACATATTCATCCCTATCTCTTTAGGGTTTGCACAGATTTTGAGGAAATCTGATCTTTTTTCACCTCCTTGTTTGCTAGCTAGCCTATAAATAGGCTAAGGATGCCTCATTATATAGGGCTCTCTCTCTCTCTCTCTTTTCCATCCGTCTGATGCTCCTAGAGCACCCTAGTAGTTAGCTTTCATTTCTGCATTGTATTTTTGAGCTAAAACTCCAAGGATCAGTTGGATTGTTGTAATAGAGACTTCTGAAGCAATAATATATGCATTGAATAATGGTGTTCATATATTTCTTTGGATTTTTTGGCATGGTCTTATTGATTTCTTGGAGCAAATCTGAAAGATATTGAAGTTCTTTCTTGTATTTTCATGCTTTCGTTAGATAGATGTGATGGAAATGTTCTTGTTGAATGATTGAAGTTGATTTGTTCATACCATATGTGATCTGTGGCTTGCAAATCACTTTGTATGGTTAGTCTGAACGTAATCCATGCTTAACTTTGACTGTTTCTGTACGATCAGTTCCATGTTCCATGACAGGACAGTGTGAAAATCTCTGCCTCTACCCCAGAAGCTTGCACCATCCCTGCCTAGCTGTTGTCTCATGACGAAGCAGAGGACTGGTTCCAGTTTCCATCTTCAACAGCGGTCATTTCCATTGATTAGATTCCTGAACCCTTACCTCATCTTTTGCATTTTCCTTTAGATCTTCGTTAGGAATAGTCCGTAAGGAACCTCACTAAGAAATCATTCCCTATCCGGAAGTGGAACTAAGAGCCTACGCCTTGTTTTCCTTGGAAGAGATAGTGAAATCTAGGCCTTTCCATGGAAGAAACAGTGAAATCCCAGTCTCTCTATTAGAGGAAGCAGTAGGTTCCAGGTTGTCCATTTGCGAAGGAGTTTCATTCACCCACCAATCCGAGTCCCAGGAGTGAATTCCATGTCTACGAAGGAGTAATCCCACGTAAGTCCCCCTCGTGATTACCAGCAAATCACATCATTCCACTGAGTCTATCCCTATGCACGTCAAGACCTGACACAAAAGGAACCTTGGGGCAGTCTCATTCGATCACGTAGTTTAGCGTCTGAGAAGCTTTATTCAAGAGAGGATAGAATACTCTGTGTTTTATTCTAATGTTGTTGCAGTCACAAAAACCTCATCAACAGGTAGTATGACTATGGATTAAATTAGTTCCTTCTTACTTAGTCGCTTATGTGGTTCATAGTCAGTTTTAGGTTATATCTGATTTTGAAAATTCTTTTGCACGATGTCGCACCTGGTCCGTCTGAGGTTGCAATGGAAATTGGAAGTCTCGAATGAAACCCTCGACCTTCAAACTCACACGCAGAAGAGAAAATGCGTTGAAATCCCTAGCAAATGCATAGAAAAATAAATAAAACCTTGTAGATTGCTTAAACATGATGTTTCGGGCGAGTTTTTTAGATGTCAGGGGATTTTTAGAAGAGCATTCGTGATTTTTTAGGAAAAAAACATCGTGATTTTTTCCAAAAACCCGTCGCCGAGTTTTTCATGCAATAACTCGTAGCTAGATTTTGACAGCGAGTACTCGCGAGTTAGGCGAGTACTTGCTGATTTTTTAACCTATGGTTTGCATAATGATTAACTAAATAATAGCTGATTTTTAATGTTCATTTGACTTTTGTATATCCTCTCCTCCTACGCCTTATGTGATCTAAAGTAGGAAAAATACAAGTAAAATGAAATCGGAAATCCTCATATAGTCAAATTAGGACTGCATCTTTTGTGTATCCTTTGTTTCTGTGCTTCATATGACCTAAAGCAAGAAAAACAAAAGTGAAATCTTTGTTTGACAAACTAGTTTATTAGAATTTATCCATAATGATTATTATTTTAGTATTGGGTTAATTAGTTATCAAACAAAACAAGAAGGTTGAATGAACACAGATTGCAACTTTTGTGTATTATCTACTTCTACACTTAATGCAACTTGAAGTAACAAAAACAAATAGGGAATCCTTGTGTCTTGAGCCCTTGCATTAAGTTTATGTAGTAAATTTAAACCATATATTTCATTTCTTGCAATGTCATTATGAGTTCTCATAGCATAAGTGATGATGAGGAGTCTAGAAATCCAAACATTGAAATTTGAATTGAGAATATATGGGTGGGCTAAGAAAGCTAGTTCCATTGGGAGTCCTTCCCATTTCAATTGCCCTTCCAAGTTGTTGGAAGAATTTGTCAAGGGTCCCTTTGATATGAAGATCCCTTTAAAACAATTTGCTAGCAAGATACAAACAAACAAAACTAGGAATTCAAGGGGGGCTCGGCTATGGAAATGCCATTTTTGTGCTCTTAAATTCTATGACAGCATTACTAAAGTTAATGTGCACCTCCTTCACATCTCTGGAAAAGGTGTTAGGGCAGAGATACAAAGATTGTTTGGTGGCAGTGATGAGTATGACACACCACGTGCTCCTATGACACTGAGGGCTGCTAGCACTTCTCGACAACCACAAGTTCCTCTTTTTCCGTACAATTCATTAGAGCCTAAGCGAAAACGTAGGTGACAAGTTCATCTCCTAACTTAGTGTTAGAGTTGTTTAGTGTACAAATGACATATGAGGTAGATGATGCCAATGGAAAATTCTACTCTTCTAATGGCATTCCATTCCATGTTGCTCGCTCTCCTTATTATAGGAAGCCATGGCTAAGATTTTAAGAGTGCGGCCTTCATATGTGCCATCAAGGGAGATGAAACTAAGGATCACTATCTACAATAAGAATTATTTCAAGATAAACATTCTTATGGAAAAATTGAAGGCCACATGGGTCACAAGCAGATGCAACATTATCATGGATGGGTGGACAAACATTAGGTGTCATCCACTCATCAATGTCATGGTGACATGTATAAAGGGACATTACTTCCTTAGGGTTGTTGACTGTTTGGGGTATGACAAGGATAGAGAGTTTCAGTTTCACATCCTTAGAGATGTTATTGAGGAGGTTGGCCCTAAGAAAGTGGTGCAAGTTGTGATAGATGCGACCTACATGTGCAAAACAATGGGGAAGTTGGTTGAAGTAGCCTATACACATATTTATTGGACTCTTTATTGTGTGCATGCCATGAACAATACACTCAAGGACATGAGCAAAATAGACTAGATGAAATAGGTAGTACTTGATGCGAGAGATGTGCAAATAGTATTTGCAATCATCACACATTGCATGCACTATTCCAAGACCTTCTCCAAGGAGTTTTTAAAACTTGATGAGACTAGATATGCCTCATAGTTCATTCCCTTAGAGAAGATAATTAAGTTGCACGAGCCATTGCAACTAATGGTCATGACATGAGTGAAATCAGTGGTCCGAATCCAAGTCAAAATAAGGAAAGAGGGTGAAGGAAGTGGTGACAAGCAACACGTTTTAGGTTGATGCCAAATACATTGTCTCCGTCATATCTCTAGTTTTCACAATGATCAAATATAGGGACTCAAATGCTCCAAACCTTGGAGAGGTGTACGAGTGCATTGATAACATGTTTAGCCAAATGAGGGCCATTGTACAAACAAAAGACCCCACCTGCAATTCTATAACAAACATGTTCAACCTATCATTTCGCAAAGGTGGAAGAAACCCAACACTCCCTTACACATGGTGTCCTATGCATTGAACCTAAAGTAGTACATGCAAAGGTCTAATAGAGTTGTCCCTATGGCAGATGTTGAGATGACAGGAGGCTTCATTAAGGCAATTCTAAAGATGTACAGTGTTGAGGAGGCCGTCACCATTTGTCATGAGTGGACTAAATTTGCCACACTTACCGGATATCCAAAATAGGCAAAGTTGGATAGGGAGACTACGGCGCAAGATGACCCAATACTAGGGTGGACTATGCATGGACCTCATTCACTAACAACCACACTAGCCATTTGCCTCTTGTCTCAAGTTTCTAGTCCTTTTGTTCTTGAGAGGAACTGGTCTACATACAATTTCGCCCACTCCATCAAGAGGCACGGGCTTACCTCTAGGAGAGCGGGGAAGCTTGTAGTAGTATATAGTGCCTTGTGTCTCATGGACCACAACACACTTACAAGGAGAGCCCAATAGCACAACAGAATGTAGACCCAAAGGAGCCAACACATATTGATGAGGATCAGGCACAAGCAAGGTTGGGTGGTTTCCATTTGGAGGAGCTTCAACTAGATGAGTCCAGCAATTCTAGCAATAGGGAGTTTGCCACGACATTTGGGGAGGATGATTAGACCATTGAGACATTGACCCATGGTACTTCAATGTAATCATCATATTGAAAATTTGAATATAATAATATATTGATATTCAACATTTTCAATGCATTCTGTTTAGTAATTTATAATTTAACTTTACATAAAACTTAATAACTTGGATAAATATTAAATTGTTATTTCTTATACATTTTTTTTATAACTAATTTTTGAAGTACTATACTATATTTGCACCACCGTCCCCCCTATCATCCCCAAATTTGGGGACATAGTGCCCCCATCCCCCTATTCTGAGACTCCATAGAACTATGAAATTTTTTTAATCGAGACTCTCTTTCACCAAGTATTCAACTATAAGATTCTGTAGGGCTATGCACAGTCATTCCTGAATCAACACAAGCTTGCATAAATATATTTCATATTCTTCAAAGACTGTCGACAATTACATAAATGCATGCAAGTTGGCACATTCTGCATTTAACATCCAGAAACTACATGCAAGCCAGTATTAGAGTTCATATATTTTTTTAAGTGCAAAGTTAAGGATACGGTGGCAATCTTAGCTTTGAATCCCTTGTTGAAAGTGGCAATTTCAGCTTGCTCAGAAAAAGGTGTTTTATCATCTTCACCAGTGTCTTCTTCTTGATGGTCATCCAAATCTTCTGCAATCAAATCCGACTGGCTGACCAACACTGAGACTAATTCTTTTTTGATAGATTGCATTTCTTGAGACAATGCAAGATTATCAAACAATCTTCCTAGTATGCTCCATAATGCATTTCGAGCTCCAGGGTCATCCGAAACAGAAGGCAGTAGTTCCAAAAGATTCTGTAAAAAATTTGGATCTGCATAAATTCACAATTAACTTCACAACAGAAATCTAAGAAAGACAAGTACCTGTTATATCCCCAAGCACATGTCACTTCATTAAAATTGTAACTTAAATATATTAATTTGTGCAATGAGAAGATAATATCCATTTTTGTCATGAATAAAATGTAGAAACTTACCATACAAAATTTCATTGATAAGCTTCTCTTGTTCTGCTAAAAGATTTGCCACCAAGACAGCAGCAGTGATTCCTGGAGGGCCAACCTGTCCAATCCACTCAAAAACTGTAAAGTCAGGATATAACACAAAATGTATGAAAAAGGAATAGAAGAATTAACAACTCAGCATGTCAGAAAGGGAAGCAACTGTATATATAGATGATTAATGATATTATTTATTTTGTTTTGAATTATTAAGCTGTGTTAAAGACACATTACTGCCAGTATATGTACACATCATTTCAAGTATAACATAATTTTTAGCTGAAGCTGGCCTGGTGCATAAAACTCTATTTTAATCAGAACAATGAAACAATGAAAGTAGTCATTAGAAAGAGAGAATGCTAGAATGACATACAAAAAATAATGATGGAGATAACAGGAGACAAGACAGACAATGGGTGGTTTCCATTTTTTTGCATCTCTCTCTCTCTCTCTAGAATGCTAGAATGACATACAAAAAATAATGATGGAGATAACAGGAGACAAGACAGACAATGGGTGGTTTCCATTTTTTTGCATCTCTCTCTCTCTCTCTAGAATGCTAGAATGACATACAAAAAATAATGATGGAGACAAGACAGACAATGGGTGGTTTCCATTTTTTTGCATCTCTCTCTCTCTCTCTCTCCCTCTCTCTGTGACAACATACTGTTTTTGTTTCTTAGTACTTATGTCTCTGAGTATCTCTTTTCTTCATAAACCAAATCTTATTTGTTACGTCCTGATTAGACCATCGCCATAAAGAGAGGCCACAGCAGGACCAACGATACAACATGAAAATTTGAGATCTCCTTATCAAGAATCATTACCAGCTGTTCACACCATCAAGAACTTGGAAGCACTACCTTAGGTGACATAGAAATATACTGTAGAACTGCAAATAATTCCTACACTTCCCTACCATTAGACTTTCAAATAGACAATATAGATGCTTTTGAAGATTTGGCAAATATAAACTCATGCCAGTATATAAAGTAGGGCAATAAAACATTGCAGCAAATGCTCTATCCTAAGTCAACACAATCTTGATATTAAAAGGAGATCTGAATATACCATTGTTCTAATTTCTTAGCTATTAGTCTGCGATATTACCTTTTCTTGATACACCTATGCTTATTTGTTATAGCCCCAAATAGGCTTTCACTACAAAGAGAGGTCATCGGTTGCAATTTAAACTACCGAAATGCTAGCCTAGGAGCAAAGATACAACACAAAAATCTGTGGAAAAATTATATGGAGTGGATGGCATCAGCTCTTACTATTTATGAACTCATCAGTACAAAATCTTTTTGAAGTTTTGATATACTTTAAGTTTTGAAGATAAATATGCCAATTTTCTCTCTTGGTAACTTGGCATAATGACAGCTAAAGAGCATTGTACTGCTGGATAGGCCTGCTAGTGCCATGTCAAGCTTAAAAGTTCTCATTTAATCATATATGATATTGATATAGACATAAGCATATGATCCTCATTATTGTATCACTGAATTGACAGTTCACTTCTCCATTGAACAATGACAACTGAGGAGCAGGAATGGAGCTTTGACCACAGTCAATATTTTTTATGTTAGGTAGAATGGAGCTTATCAACATAAATTGACCTGTAACTTTGCTTTGACCAGTTGACAGTTATTTGGACCAAAAATCCCAGTTGTTTTTGACCATTCTACTTGCTGTTTGCCATGGCTACTGACCTATTGTCAAGTATTGATTTTGCCTACTTTCAAAGGTAAGTCCACCGCAGGGGTTTTTGACCATTCTACCTGTTCTTTTCTATGATTACTGACCTATTGTCAAGTATAGATTTTGCCTTCTTTCAAAGGTAAGTCCACCGCAGGGGTTTTTGACGATTCTACCTGTTCTTTTCTATGATTACTGACCTATTGTCAAGTATAGATTTTGCCTACTTTCAAAGGTAAGTCCACCGTTGACCTTGTTTGACTATTATTTTTGCTTCACTGACAACTAATGCAATAATGAATTCATACTAGATTTCACCAAGAGTATAGATATTGTTTGTCTATACATCTGACTAATGTACTGAAGTTGACTGCATATAGTATTGGTTGGCTATCACAAATGCTGAATTGTTATGTCAGAAATGCTGCTGAACTGAATTGAAATCCCAGTTAAGGTGCCCATAAATTGTCCTGTCATTGAACATCTGTGAGATACATCCAACGAAGAAATATTGGTTGCCAGAGTGGTGTCTATAAATTGCCAAATGTTGATAGTGAGAGCTCTTGGAGGATGAATGTAAGCCACCCTATTATAAAACAGCAGTAAACCGTCTTATGGAAAGATATTGGCATTAATTTGGTCAAACTTGTCATCTGTTCTGTTACGGTATGCCTATTAGTCATCCATTCGGTTTATGTTTAAAGAGGGCAACATATGATTGATACGTAGTTAAGACTGTTCTACCTGTTGTGGTGTGTCTATTAGAATATTGTTTGAAGAGGGGAACATATGATTGATTGGTAGCTAAGTTGCTGAATCGGGTACGGGTACGTGGGTACAGTACGCCGATACGGCAAATTCTTTTGGGGGAGTTGGGTACGTTTGGGTGCGTCCGTGCAAAAAAAAGAAAAAATAATAAATATGTATGTATTTGCAGCCTAAAAAACAAGAATTACATTTAGAATGAAGATGACAATTGTATGGACTGATATGCTGCAAACTGATTATATAATACTGATATAAAAATGCAATGATTCCATGATACTAATGAATTATTGGTTTGCACAATAATGTTCATCAGAAATATCCAAATCGAGTCATTAGCTTTCAGCGAACAGAACATGAATTGAATTTTATATTGCAGCAACTGGGTCCTTATAAATTTCTGATATAACAGCAATATCCAGCCAAAACCTTTACGCATTCAATTCTAAAATGCTGATGCAAACAGCAGAAATACAGCAGAACCCCTTAAACAATCATTAATATTCATATTGATATCAACGATAATTTATCAAAACTTGAATGTCATGATAGATATTCATTGTTCATTGGTTCAAAACTTCAATATTAAAACAAAACAAGTAGTAATAACTAATCACTAATCAGCATTATATTGGTCATCATGAAGACCAACATCAACATCATCATTGACATTGTCAATAGATAATCCAGGTAGATGAGAACATGATGCAGTATTGACACTATCACTAAAAGCATGCTGGCTATTTGAGTCCACAAAAAGTGAAGATTCCGTGGCAGCTGAAAAATCCAAGTCAGTTCGCTTTGGATCTACATCCCACAACTTTGTGCCCCCTTCCTTGTACTCATTTTGTGTGAGAGTAAGAAAGCGCAAGTTGGAATGCACAAAAACTAACTCCTCTACCTTACTTGATGCCAATCGGTTGCGTTTCATTGAATGGATGAAGGAATATGTACTCCAATTCCGCTAAGATGAAGAGGAACTAGCAACCTATTGAGGCAAAGTGAGAGAGTTAGGGTTATAAAATTGTAAATTAAACTTCAAATTTGTTTCAAAATTTTAAACTAACGAGTTTATTATTTTAAAAATGAAAAACAATTCAAATTTTAAATTTAGAGAGTGCAATAAAAATTAAGAAACTTACTTGCAATAAAACTTTGATTGCAAGACTCTGCAATTGTGGTGATGTTACACCATTGAGGTACCACCAAGTATGAGCATCCTTCCTATACTTGTCACGAAGAGCTGAAACACTTCGATTATTGGAGGCTACAAATTCACCAAACTTAGTTGTAATTATATCCTCCATTTCAGGATTAGGGAAGAGTTTAGTAAATGCCTTCCTATACCATTCGTTGACTTCTGGATCTCTGTATGGTGCAACCCTTGATGGCATAGCAAGAATCTCATCACTATAAAACTTGGGAGTCAATGCAAAGGCAAGAAGATGTAGTGGGGTGGTCATTTTGTTCCACCGCTCAACACAAATTGTTTGCACCTCTCTGAAGAAAGTTTCTTCAAGATCTTGCTCTTTTTCATTTATGATGGACCTCATCTTCTCAATCATTGAGTCGATGCCATCATACACCTCTCCCAAACATGGCTTATCCATGTCAGTAAAACAGATCATACTCATGATGGGCTCGGTGAAACTAAGAAGATATTTCATGTGGTCCCACCAATTGTCATCTAGGATCAACCGCTTTA
Source organism: Cunninghamia lanceolata (assembly GCA_027924645.1). Lineage (NCBI taxonomy): Eukaryota > Viridiplantae > Streptophyta > Pinopsida > Cupressales > Cupressaceae > Cunninghamia > Cunninghamia lanceolata. The sequence continues at coordinate 3,452,130 of BSBN01000847.1, read as the reverse complement.
CATTTGCTGCCCTGTCACTATTCGACTGCCTCCATAGGGACCAACTTTGGCTAATGACCATGCTAGAAAGTGGCACCTTCACCTTCACAAGTCGTCTCAAGACGATTGTGTTGGATGCAAATCGAGTCTTAGCAACCTATTAAAAAAATTAAAACAATGAGCAAAAGATACTTAAATAATAAATTTTTAAAAGTAAATTAGAAATTTCAAATTACTAATTACAAAATCTAAATGTAAAATTTAAAAATTTAGTGTTTCAATTACCTTCAATAGCTCCAATTGCGAGAATGATCTAAAAATGGCTTGAGACATGTGATGGTTTGTGATGAACATTTGGATCTCTTCAACCTCAGCATAGACTTGTTTGATCCACTCTATTTTCCTACCCAACTTTTGTAACATGAGGTTGAGTGGACAGCACATGGTGTCCAAAATATGTGTGAAAATCATGTCTCAACCAACATACTAGCTGCTCTACAATTCTTTGCATTGTCTGTTATGACTTGGACAACATTTTCAAGACCAACTTCTTGAATGCACTGTATAAGGATGTCAGCAATAAATTGTGCATCCTTCACTTGCCCTTCACAATCCACAGCTTTCAAAAACATTGGCCCTTTAGGGCATATTGCAATCACATTGATTAGTGGTCGATTTCTTGTATCCTTCCATCCATCAGAAACAATGGACAGCCCTGTAACTTTCCATGAATTCCTAATGGGAGCCAATGAAAAGTATAGATTTGACCTCTTTGCCAATAGTGTGCTACGCACCTTCTCATAACCTGGGCCTTTGTATCCTTTTGGAGCCTCATTTACCTTTCTCAACATATCTTGCCAATACGGTGATTGAACAACATTGAAATACAAACCATTTGCATAGAGGCATCTTGCAACAGTTTGATCTGCAATCTCTCTAGCATCACTCTGAAATGCCCTCTCCAATGGACCCTTTGTTCTCTTCACAATAACAGGCTCTTCTTCATTCCCACCCAAAAATGGGTGGCTCTCTACTACAGCATTAGTTGAGGCACGAGAAGTAAGGGGCCTTTGTGATCCCCTTCCTCTTGTCAAAGGATGGTTTGCACTGCGGGCAAATCTTGCATCTGGTTCCTCTTGCTCTCTAATATATTCTGCTATTTGATGAGGTGACAAACCATTACCATCCGGTCCTGGACATGCTTTGATTCCCAAGTTTGAAATGGCACAGAAATGAGCTTTCACTCGACTGTAGGAGCTAGTATACTTAAGCTCACAGATACTGCATATCCAAACATACGTCCCACCACCTCGAACATTCTGTATCATTTCTACATGCTTCCATAAAGGTGAACTAGGGTCAGTTTTGAAGGTGGGTTGACCAATAGTACTAGATCTGGCTGCCATTGCTCCCTATCTACAAGAAATTTAAAAAACAAATATTGAGCAATAAATTAAATAACAAATGTATATATAAATTTTATTTATAAATTTATAATAAAAATTAAAAATAAAACAAATTACATACTATTATGTCTATTATAAATTACATATAGAAAATTAAATATATATTACATAACAAATTACATACTATTATGTCTGTTATAAATTACATACAGAAAATTAAATATATATTACTTATTTTAATTATAATTTATAGCTAAAAAAAATGTATAACTACAGTCTAGTCTTTTTTTTTTCCTGGTTTTTTTAAATTTAAAGTTAAACTTTAAATAAAAAAAATTAATTTCAAAATATACTATATAGTATAGTCAATAATAAAAAACTTCATTAATATATAATATATATTATAAGGCTTTAGATATTTCATATTTGTATATTAATTTAATCTATATATTTAAATTAAAAACTTAAACCCTTTTATTATAGTATCTGTATATAATATATTAAAATATTTGAATAATAATATATGTACATTTATATTTTAATAAATAATAATATACGTAACTGGGACCATTAAAAATAAAAAACAAAAAACAAAAACTTTTATTATTTCTAAGTTTAAAAACAAAAAACTTCTAAAGTTAAAACATAAATATTAAAAACCTGAGATGAAGCCTTTCGTGTCGGGTGAAGATGAATTTGGAGTGAATTTTTGTGTCGCGGGGTCTGTGAAAGAAGCCGTTTGAAGCATGTGAAAGAAGCCTGTGAAACTTGCCATTCGAAGCCATCCTCAGAAGTCGCCGCTCTCAAAAAGTCGTGAATTAATACGATGTGACATTTCTCTTTGAAATATCTCGGTTAAAACTTTCTTTTAGGTCAAAACTTTCCGTTCAAATTAATAAGGTTAAAACTTCTCTTTGAAAGATTTTAGGTTAAAACTTTAAATGCCGACGCGATTTGAAAGTCACTTGTTTTTTTATAAAATTAAAGTCAAAGTCAAAAAACCTAATAAAAATGTTAAAAAACCCTACGACTCTTCCAGGAAGCACCACGTTAGCGCTGGAAACGACTCAAGGTGTAGATGGCAGAACCCTAGTCGAATCCACAGGGATTCCTGATCGTACCCGATTCGGGTACGGACCGTACCAAGAAACGCCAGGGGAGGGGGGAGATTCGATAACTTAGATTGGTAGTTTAGATTATTGTACCTGTTATCAGCTAAGTTACCGATCCTGGTACTGGTTCAGTTCAGGTTCGCTGGTTTGATTCGTAGATTCGACCAAAAAAATTTTTGGGTTTGGGTTCTGTTGATGATTGTTTTTCGACAAGTCAACAATAGAGTAAAATACTGAGTATCTGACTCTCTCTTGAATAAAGCCTCTCGAATGCTAAACAAAGTGATCAATCGAGACGACTCCAAGGTTCCTTTTCTTATGATTCGTGATGGATAACTCAATGACTTGATGTGATTTTGCTGATAAACACAAAGGGACTTACACAATTATTCAAACAACTCGTTGTTTCAATGAAAGAGGCAAACACTTAGAGTATCTAAATACTACAACTTATGACGTATGATATGGCAATGAAATACTTTATCCTAAATTCTAACAAGATGGAAAAATAAAAGACAAAAGATGAAGGGTTTAGTAAAACTAATCTAATCCTAGATGTAAGCGATGATTACTGCTCAGGTGAAATCAACCAACTCTGTTTTGCCAAGTTAAACAATTACACAAAGTTGATGCTATCTTCTAAAGTTATACAAGATATTCAAATCATTTATGCTCATGAAAATTCAACAAACATAAACGATCAAAGTTAAGCTCACTTCGTTCAGACTAACCATACACTGTAATTTGCAAGCCACAAACTACAAGTGGTGTGAACATAAAGATTTCACCACGAAACAATAATAAAACCTTCCACCAACTAACATAACACTTTAAAAGAAAACTTAATCTAACTTAACATTCACTTGAAGAAATCAGAAACCATGCAACACTTAGAAACATATAAAGAATTACCAAACAATGAGTCTTATATTATTTCAAAAGAGCTCTTGCAACAATTTTCAGAGTCTTCAACCTTACAAATGAGAGCAAAAGGAGTCCTTATATAGGCCTCAAGAATACATGAATGGTCAAGATCGATTGGCAAAGCCAATGGACCGGATCATGCCACCTTACAGGTAGTTACAACAAACTCTTATTTTTAGTATATGGAGGAACAAAGGCACGTTTCCCAAGAAGATAAGGATGACAAATCAATAGCCTATGAGGAATCTCCATGTGAATAACCATCACTAGTATTATGAAATTCAATGAATTTGGACACCACTTGTTTGATATCATCAAAAGGTACACTTGGCGTATCCCTAGTGGTCCCTTCGGCTTCAAGCACATTAGCTGCATACAGGCCAAGTGTCTTCTCCCAATCAGTCATTCTAGCTTTGTTGGCACCAAGGTGGATAGCAAGTGAAAATATGTTATCAAGCTTCTCATCAGAAACATCATCCTCTTGAAAGTAGAATGCTTGAACTTGTTCTTTCATACTTTCAATAGTCATCTCTCCAAAGGGATTGCATATCTTCATCAAGGATGCATGTATTCCATCTTGGATTCTTTGAATCACACTTCTTACCCTTGACATATTTGTTTCCACTCTATCCAGTAGCTGTCCCTGTCATGTCCCCACATCGAAGACTTGTAATCGAATCGATTACATTCATCCAAATCAATACTTAAATATATAAATACAAATATAATATATAATATATATTATTGAACATAAATAATATAATTATTAATATAAATATAAATATTAATAATTAAATATTTTTATGATATTAAATATTATTGATATAAATACAAGTATTATTATTAATATAATTATCAATATAAAAATAAATATTAATTAATATAATATCAAAATAGGATTATAAATATTTATAATTTATTATTATCATAATATATATTATTGTGTAATAATAAATATCTTACTATTATTAAATATCATAAATATACTTATGATTTCATAAATCAGCGATCACTTTCTAATAAAGATAAAACTTACATATAAGCTGCGAATAAAGGCAGCACCGTAAGACTATTCAACAGCGAACTAATTCCCTACTGATTTATATACTAATGCTAACCATTGAAAAGTGATTAATATTATTTGAGAATAGTTATAAGGGTGGCGAAGGAGCATATCTCATAATAATGCAGATACGTAACATCAAGGAATCGCTGCTAATTACGGGAAGAACAGTCACGTCTTGAAAGATCATGACCGATGGCTATACACACTTCTTCAAGACTTATAAGACTCGATTGGTGGATGGCATAAGGGGAAATCATCTCATCATGGAATAATATCATCGAATTGCATCTGAGGGGAATACATAGATATAGGGAGATATCGGATCAGTTTAAAGATCATATGCATTAATGGAATCAGCCATCATTTGATAGTCATAACATAAAGGAATAAAGGAAATAAATAGGAACAATCATTGAATGAAAAGAAAAGAACAATCAGCAGCGAATCAAGGAACAGAAAGAATAAGGGGATAACAAGGCAGTGAACAGGTATGTTGAATAATGTATATTTTATATTTAAATAGAAGTCAAGTAATATATATTATATATAGAAATTCGTATAAGAACATAGATGTGTGACATAAGGTGAATTCATAGTATAAATCTGAATGTATGTTCAGATATTACTCAATTAAGGAAAATGAACTTATATGTTAGAAAATAGTGAAACCCACTATATAGCAAAATAGAACTATACTATGTGAACAAATAGTTGATTGAAAGTACATTCTTAAATAAGAAATAGGATTGAGACATATATGAACATATATATACATTATGAAAAGAAAAACATAACCATCCCATCACGTACATTTCCTATAACTATAGGAGAGTCTGTCTTGTTAGGGAAAGGTGGGGTAATTCCATCACGATGGATTGGAGAGGGTTTAACGCGCCCTAGACAAGGATGCTAGGGAGAGGCAGAGTAATTCCATTCCCTATCGCATTGGAGAGGGTTCAACGTGCCCTAGACATATAATTTCCCCATTCATGGTTAAGGAATAGAAGGAAGATGATATGGGAAGATGAACTTAGATTGTTACTTCTATATCTCTCTATTACCTCATCCTTAAAGGAATGCTAGGTATTGTGGGGAGAGGCGGAGTAATTCCATCCGTATTAAGGCCCGTAGGTTGGGACATAGTTTCCCATAGGCTGGGTCAAGAGATGGTTTAAGCACGCCCTATACATGTAAAGCCTAGTTCTATGAGGAAGAGTAATGAGGAAAATATGCATGATTGAATTATGGAACGTATTATAGAATAGTTATCAATAGCAAGTAACAATTAGGAAATAAATAATCCTTGGAATGATGTGAATACATTATCATTGATCTTATTTGATCTTATCATCGAAAATTATTAATCTATAATATTTCTAATGTCTCTTTGAGAATCACTTTAAATGTAGATTCAGGTTTAAGTGTTTCCTCTAGAAAGGGGACATTACAGTCCCTTATTGCGAAAGCAATAGTACCAGGAAGAGAAATCATGCGTTATTCCTTCCTCAATCACCTTAGCATGTATCAACTCATCAACTGAAATTTCCATCAAACTCTTCAAATGTGGCATATATTGTTCTTTGATGGCCTTAAACTCAACACAAGCTGTCAACAATGCAAGTACTCTTTCCTTGAGATTAGCAACCTTATTATACACTTGCATAATATCTTCAAGATAGCTATATGTTGTTTCCCTTGACCGTTTCATCCAATCTTTCAACCTATGAGATGAAGACCTCAACCCCTCAAGATGTACAACTGTTTCTGGACGAAGAATAGGTGGAGGTGTAGAAACTCTTTCCTGCTAATGGACAGGATGAACTAAGTGTTGAATATACTGTTCTAATGCTTGACACCTTTGGTCAGCATTAATCCTACCTTCTGTTTCCTGTCTTATGATAGCTCGAGCATTATCAATTGAATCCTGAAGTTCTTCTACTTGTGCCCCAGTCAACGGACCCAAGTCAATTGTATTAATGTCATAATCTTCAGGTGCAATGTCCTCTACATTCTTCTCAAGTCTTGGAACAGCTACATGTACTCTCCTTACACCAACTTCATCTTTTGTTATCTTTGAAAGAGTAGTTGCTTTCTTCTTTGGTTTTTCAGTAGACATGTCTAGAAGCAACTCCTCAACTGGAATGGGATGATATTTTTCCACTTCACAGCTTTATTTAATTCTATCCTCTAGCCACTCCAGCAATGATGAAAAATCTCTTGGCTATTGTACTTGCCTTCCTTGCACGGGCAATGATTCTTCTTCAGCTTCATCTTTGTCTTCAGTGTTAGCTTCATCAATGATTTTAGTATCATGTGGACTTGAAGGCACCTCTTCGAATGGAGTATCCGGGACTGCATCTTCAACAACATGTACAACTATATCCTGATTCATTGGAGTATCTCCTGGTTGTCTAGATGAAGCAGTTTCAATGCTTATCCTTTTCTTCTTCTTACTCGATTCTCCTTGTATAGATTCAAGTTGTTTTCTTTTCTTTGTTTGACTTGAATCTCTTTCATTATCTTTACTTCATGAACTCTTGCCAGGTGCACTCTGTTGTTCTTGATGTTCAACTTCTCCCATTTTGGTGTAAGTGAGCTTCTTTCCCTCATCTATTAGTGCTTGTACTTGGCCTTTTGCATGTTCCTTAGTGATAGCAATGATAGGTTCTATCAACTCTTCATCATATACTCTTTCTCTATTAGTCCAGTCAATGTCATATGGCAGGTTCCGGATCTTATTGTATTCATCACCTGAAAGAGTTTTATCATCATCTAGCTGATCAGGAATCCTCAATACTTTTGTAGATCTTACCAAATCCCATCTTAACCTTGAACATTTCTGCATCCTTATATCATCATCATCAATAGCATTTGCCCAATGATCTTTCAGTTGCTCAACATGCTGATAGGTAGGATATGATTGCTTAATAGCTCCATGCGGATCAAAGTTCTCCCTCTTTGAATCATAAAGATGTAAATGATATGCTTGAAGCTCAATCTCTGAGTGCTCGGCTGCTTGAAGTGATGGACATGAATAATATCTCCCAAGCTTAAGAGGGAACTGAACCCCGGCCTTCTTTCTTGTCCTTTGCATCTTATGGAACTCTAATAACTGTCTCGATACCTCCAACAGTACCATCCTATTAGTAGGATACCTTGGCAGTCTATATGGAAAGGATGTGAAGCCTTGTATTCTGATATAAGTGAACTTATCATATGGAATGTAGTATCTTCCATATTGTTCAATGAAGTTCCTAGCAGCACCTGTCAACCTTCTATGTAACTCTCCTCGCAACTTTCTCACTATATACATGGCAAAGGCATCATTAAATCTCTTATAATAATTGATGTTCTTCAAATGGAGCTGTGTATAGCATTGATGTGATAGGATTTGGCCAGATTTTACGCCTACTTCTCCTTTTGCTGTCAATCTTTTATATACCACATTCCTCGCCAGTATGTAAACAAGATAGGAAGTTATGAAGGACTTTGACTCATCAAAGCTTTCAAATTGCTCATCAAGGCAATGACTTATAAGCCCAGCCCAATCAATCATCTTATTCTTTGTAAACACATGATCAAAGTATGTATACATCCATCCCTCAAAAGTTGATGATTGAGGCCTACCTGTTACTCTATTCAAGAACATAATGAAGTAACTTATCTCCTTGAAATCTACCTTGTGGAACTTCAGATCTTCAGAGTTATATATTTTGATTGAAGAATCTATCATCCACTTCTTCCTTACTTCTTGCATGTATTGCTTGGAATTGCCTTCAAAGGTACGTTGGGCAATTATAGGACAAATGAACACTGTCTTCCGGTTTGGGATGTTGAAGATCTCCCGAATAACTTCTCTTTGCAAGTAGGCGAGGACAGTCCCGTCTTTAGCCACAATTTGTCTTCTTTCTTTATCATAGTGTTGAATACATTCTAACACCAATTCAATGCTAGGTAGGGTAGGCAGGAAGCATGCCGCTTGAACGATTCCACTCTTTGCAATGGCCTTGATATCTTCATTCCTTGTGATGGCGAGCAAGAAATCCTTCATCTCCTCTAGGTTGACGTGTCCCATATTGGTGTCTCCCACATTCTTCCAATGAGTCTCGAGCTTGGAGTCGAGTATGGTTGACTTGGCATCCATCTTGATCATCACTTGATGCTCCTTCGCCCTCATGCCCATCTACCTACAAGACAACTTTTCTACAAGGTACTTGAAATGATAAAATTTACCCTCATAAACTTGATTTTTGGATAATAAAATTATGAAAATTTGCAAATTAAGTAAATAAGAAGGCAATTTTATGGATTAAAAGTAGCTGAAACATACCTTACAACAATTTTCAGACCTAGAATAAGTGCAGATTTCTATAGAAAATGATGAAAATCAGTTATGAATGACAAAAATCAGACTTCAAAAGTGCAGATTTGCTATAAAAATGCTGCTCCTGCTCCAAAAATCGCTCCTTAAGTGAGATTGTGATGTGAATGATGTCCAAATGAAGTAGAGCGCCCTCTTTATATAGGTGATTTGTATAGAAAAAGCTGCTGGTCGGCCAGGCAGGTCGGCCAGCATTCAATACATTTAATGAATTTTTGAAAATTTAAAATTTTTTAAAGGAGATGAAGTCACCTTACACTCACTTTATCCTTCTTCCATTGTAGTTGATCTCAAAGACATTACTTGTAATTGTGAGTGGGTTTTGTTCAAAGGTGCCAAAACTAAGGTAAAATGAAGTCTAAATGGATGCCTTGATTCAATTTTCAATCTGATGTGTGTAATTCTTGTTAAGAACTTCCATGATCCTTGTGATTGCTCACATTATACAAGTGCCAAAGTGAAGGAAATTCGAGTAAGCACCTTATCTAGGCCGCCTAGGCGCTGTTTTGAAGTAGAACAATCATGGATTAGCGCCTAAGTATGAAATGCCACTCATCAATACCTTTATATATTTCAAACTCCTAGGCGCATATTTGAGGTAGTTTGGTCATAAATTGGCGCCTAAATCTATTTTGGCCTGATATTGATGTCTTTTATGACTCCAAAGTGTTGGAAAGTCTTAGAATGTTTCCATCCTTCAAAAGGCTTACTTATTGACATCAACTCATGATTTTCTTCAAGGGCGCCAAATTGAAGTGATATGAACTAGAAAGTGCGCCTAGGCTTGCTTAGGATTGATCCTTGACATTTTCAAAGCTTTATCTCACATCCAACCTCTTAAGAGGTCTCCTTGCTTCTATGCACTTGACCTTATGATTTCAAGCTTCCTTGATTGCTAGGCGCATATTGATCATGATTTGGTTATAAATTGGCGCCTAAGCTTTTGATATATCATTGACAAGTTCTATGCTGCCTCATTCTTCACATACATGCTTCTCACATTCAAGGTGCTCCAGATGATCAAAATTTCAAGAAATGGCGCCTTAGTTCACAACTCAATCTTTAACACTCCAATTCCACATTCTGATTTGTTTAGGACCTGCTAGGCGCTCATTCAAGGTTATTATGGTGACAAGGAGCGCCTAGACATGAATGAATGCCCTCTCCAAATTGGGTGCTCATTTGAGGTGATTCTGGCTGAAATAAGCGCCTTACCTTAGATGACTAATCCCCCTCCAAGGCGCCCAAACTTGATCTCTCCCACACAAAGTGCGCCTTGGTTTTTCAACTTGTTATTAAGTGTTTATGATGATCTTGAATCAAGGCATTGGTGTTTGAAAAACCTCTTACTCGAGGTAATATTACAAATCAAGGTTCTTGGCCTCCTATCTTCTAGGCGCTTAAATGAGGTTGTTTGAGTTAAATTGGCACCTAGACTAGATCTCTCCAACACAAAGTGTGCCTTAACTTCTTGGGGTGATTGAATAGCTTCCACTTCAAAGTGCGCCTAAGGTCTTAACTCATCACATGATAGTTCAACTTCATCCTTGACTAAGGCGCTCTCCTAATTGGCAATGAACTATATTCCCTTATGTTAGGCGCCCATATGAGGTAGAACATACAAGGAAATGCGCCTAGATACTCTTGGTGCTAAAACTTGCCACTTTGGCGATTTCAAACTCATGCTTAGACTTCCTGGAGACTTCTTCATTAGGGCACCTTGACTTATAGGCCATTTCGTCATCTTTGGGCACCATTTTGATGTCTCTGAAACTTCATGATTGCTAGGCGCACTTCTAGGATAGTTGGAGTGTAGATTGCGCCTAGGATCTAGTAGATGTTCACTTCAAAATTTCACAATCCTAGGGCTTGTATGCACTTTTGTGAACTCTCCAAACTTAATACCTTCAATGCTTAGAGTTTCAAACACACCTTCTCCATAGGCACCAAAATGAACTGATTTTGATGAGGAATGCGCCTTGCCTTCAAAAGTTGGATTTGGACAATAAAAATCATCTTGGGGTCTTAACTCCTCAGGGCAGTCTTCCTTGACCAGTTGAATCACTCTTCCCATTCAAGGCGCACTTCAAGGTGCCAAAAATGACAAAGGGCGCCTAGACACTACCTAGCCATTTTCTCTATAAGTTTTCACTCATTGAAGCATGTTGAATTCAAGACATCACGCTAACATAAAATCCTCTCAGTTTTGACCTAAGGAAGGCTCTATACTGCACTGGCAAAGCTTATTAGTTGACTGACTCTGAGGTAAAACAAACAACTAACCTAAAACAACTAATCCTATGAAGAAGACTGGGGGTCCCCATTCGCAATGGGGCGAGGTGTGATTAGGTCACAATAGGTTCGTCAGTTAAAAAACATATAAAAATTATATACATATTTATAGTCTAAAATTAAGAATATAATATATAATGTATAATAATATTTATAAGTTAATATATAATATTAATATAATATAATAATATATAATACATATTAAAAAGTTAATATATAATGCACGGGTACGTGATTCCGGTACGCCGGTATGACAATTTTTTTGAAGGGGTTTTGGGTACATTTTGGGTACGTTAGTACAAAATACATATAAAAAATTAAAAACATATATATTTGCAGCCTAGAAATTGAATCAGCTTCAGAATCTGATAATATCAATACCATGTATGCTAAACAAAACCATTACAAGTTTCAAAATTCGAAATATAATATAATAATTCAATATCAAAGTTCAAACTTGAATGTCATGATAGATAATCATTGTTCAAAATTAAAATAATACAATCCTTAATCACTAAATCATCATCAAAATCATCATCATCATTAACATAATGTGATGATGTATGTAGATTAGGAGAACCACATGGAATCCCACTACCACTCGCACTAAAAGTATGCTGACTGGACTCCTCAAAAGCTGCAGCTTGTGCAATAGAAGAAAGATCCAAGTCAATTCCCTCTGGATCTACATCCCACAACTTCGTTGCCCCTTCCTTGTACTCATCATCTTTTTGACTTAGAAGTCGCAAGTTGGAATGCACATAAACTAGCTCCTTTGCTTTACTTGATGCCAATCGATTGCGCTCCACTAAGTGGATGAAGGAGTATGTACTCCAATTCCGTTTAGATGAAGAAGAGGTAGCAACCTATTGAAGCAAAGGGAGATCTTGTTAGAGTCTTAATATTATTAAATTATGAATCAAACTTAAAATTTGAAAATGGAAATTTTTAAAATGAAAAAAATAAGAGTTTGAAGGTGGGTAAAAATTGATAAACTTACTTGTGATAGAACTTTGATTGCAAGTACTTGAAGGTGTAGCATTTTATGGCCATGGAGGTACCACCAAGAGCGAGCATCCTTCTTATACTTGTTGCGGAGAGCAGAAACACTTAGCCCATTGGAGGCTGCAAATTCAGCAAACTCAGTTGTAACTACATCCTCTAATTCAAGATCAGGATAGAGTTTAGTAAGCGCTTTATTAACCCCTCATTGACTTCTGCATCACGGTATAGTGGTACCCTTGTTGGCATAGCAAGGATCTCTTCGTTGTAAGATTTGGGAGTCAATGCAAAGGTAAGAAGATGGAGTAGGGTGGTCATTTTGTTCCACCGCTCAACACAAATTGATTGCACCTCTTTGAAGAAAGTCTCTTCAGGATCTTGCTCTCTTGCATTTATGATGGATCTCATTTGCTCAATCATTGAGTCAATGCCATCATAAACCTCTCCCATGCATGGATTATCCATGTCAATAAAGCGGAGCATACTCATGATGGGCTCAGTGAAACTAAGAAGATATTCCACTCGATCCCACCAAGTGTCAGTTAGAATCATTTGCTTTACATTAGCTGCCCTCTCAGTGTTGGATTGCCTCCATATGAACCATGATTCACTAATGACTATGTCAATAAGTGCTTTTCGCACCTTCACAAGTCGTCTCAAGACGATTGTGTTGGATGCAAATCTAGTCTCAGTAACCTATTTGAAAACAAAAAAAAAAAAAAAATTAAAGACAAAGAAGAATGCAAACTTAATTTTTTAAAAAGAAATTACTAATTAGTAATTGCTAAAGTTAAACACAAATAATAAAATTAAAACTTTGCATTGTTTGGATAATGAATTACCTTCAGCAACTCTAATCGTGAGAATGATCTAAAAATGGCCCGTGACATGTGGTGGTTTGTAATGAACATTTGGATCTCTTTGGCTTCAGCATAGACTTGTTTGATTCAATCTATTTTCTTACCCAACTTTTGTAGCATGAGGTTGAGTGAGTGGATAACACAAGGTGTCCAAAATATATGTGAGAACCGTTGCTCAACCAACATACCAGGTGCTTTGCAATTCTTTAAATTGTCCGTTACAACTTGGACAACATTTTGAGGACCCACTTCCTGAATGCACTGTATAAGGATATCAACAATAAATGATGCATCCTTCACTTGCCCCTCACAATCCACAACTTTCAAAACAATTGCCCCTTTAGGGCACACTGCAATCACATTGATTAATGGCCTATTTTTTGCATCCTTCCATCCATCGGAAACGATTGACACCCATGTTTCTTTCCATGAGGCCCTAATGAGAGACAATGTAGATTCTATATGTTTGACCTCCTTTGACAATAAGGTGGTACGCACCTTCTCATAACCTACACCTGTGTACCCTTTTGGAGCTTCATTTATTTTTTTACCATATCTTGCCAATACGGAGATCAAACAACATTAAAGGCCAAACCATTTGCATAGAGACATCTTGCAATGATTTGATCAGCAATCTCTCTTGCATCATTTTGAAATGCCCTCTCTCATGGTCCCCTTGCTCTCTTCACACTTTCAGGCTCAAGTTCATTCCTACCCAAAAATGGGTTGCTCTCTACCACAACTTCAGGGGCAACACCATGACAATGAAAAGCAAGTGGCCTCCATGAGCTCCCTCCTCTCCTCAAAGGATGCCCTGTTCTATTCAGAACTCTTGCATCTGCTTCCTCTTGCTCTTTGATATATGCTGCGATTTTATGAGATGGGATAGGTATGTTATTCTTTCCTAGACAAGCTTTGATTCCCAATCCAGGAATGGCACACAAATGGCCTTTGACTCCGACTATATGAACTTGTTATATTGCTTGTCACACCCACTGCATTTCCAAACATATGTCCCGCCATTTGGAATCTGATGTAATATTTCTACATGCCTCCACAAAGGTGAATTTGGGTCAATATTGAAGGCAGGTTTGTCGGTGCCGATGGAGTTAGAGCTGGCTGCCATCATAACAAATTGCAATCTCTACCTGCAAGCCTGCATTAACAATTTAACATGATTGAAAAACAAATATTATATTTAAAATTTGAACAATTTATTCATAAATAGATTATAAAATAAAAAATTGAAATAAAAATAAAAAACTAAAATTAAAATTGATATAGATTTGCCTTTGATAATGAGTTTATACTTCAATATATACTGTTTAAATTTTAATAATAAATATATTATATAACTATTATAATTTAATAAATTTATACTTAATAGTATAAGTATACAGTTATATTGTGTTTTATATATTAAATATTTTAATATTTATCATATTTTTAATTTCTAATGTTAAATAATATATTAATAAATTATTAAATAATATTATAACAGTGTTCCACGGAGTTTCCTGACAGGGACGGGGGGGCAAAGGGTCTAAGTTTGGGGACGGCAGGGGAATGGTGGCAGGGGGGGCGGTGCTGATACACATATGGTACTTGAATAACTAGTTATAAAAAGATGTTTAAGAATAACATTTCAAATTAAACCTTGGCAAATTAGTAAAATAGCAAAATTGCAAATACAAACATTTTAAATACTTGAATACTATTACTAAAAGACAAAGTGAATAAAATATTAAAATTTGACAAATGAAATTGTTGAATTTGAGATTTCTTAGTTTCTATTATATCGAAAATCAGAAAATATGACATGTCACATCATAATATCATATCATAAAGATGATTACAATGAGTAGCATGATACATTGATATCAAAATAAATACAAAATGCAAAAATGTAGTGAAGGGAGGCCTCTAATCATCCCCAAACTCCTCATCACTCGAATTATTGGAATCCTCGTGGTCAAGCTTATAGGCATATGTGAGCAAAAAGATAAAGAATGAGTGTTTTGTTTAGCTAATAGCCTTTTAGAAGGGTCCCACAAGCCTTTAGCATTCGGCCCAAGGCTCACATTCCCAAAAAATCAAAGAATTTTTTTAAAAAAATGCCTTTTTTGACGTCCCAGCATGGGGGACGCCTGAGAGTCTCCGAGATGCTCAAGGGACGGCTAGGAGTCCCCAAGACGTCTCGGAGACGTCCAGGAGTCCCTGTCGTTTCCTCAAAGTCCCTGATGTCCTGATGGTGGTGGGGGGACGTTTCTCAGCCGTCCCCAAGTCTCCGAAATGTCCAGGATGGGGAGACGGCTGGATTTTGGGGGGGGACGGGTCCCCGTGGAACACTGTATTATAATAATAAACATCTATGATCTATAGAAACATAGATGTTAAAACTTCAATAATAATTACAAATTTAAAACCGAAACAGGAATAAATATTAAAAACCTTTGTAAATTAAACAAAAATAATTTAATAAAACTTTGGCATTTTTGGTGCTTACCTGAACTGCCTTTGCAGAAATGTGAACTCTGGCGGAAGGCAGAAATGGCATCTACAGAAAAACCTTCGATAGAAATGGCGTCTTAGAAAAACCTTCGGCGGAAATAGTCTCGTGGAAATAGTCTCCCAGCAGCGGAAATAAGACTTTGAATGGTGGAAATAAAATTAAAAGCAAATACAATCCTTTTAAAAAGTCCAAAAAAACACGTTTTAGGGTTTTCCTGGTGGTCAAGAAGTCAAACTTACGTGGAATCAATCTGGAATCGACTTGGAAACGCCACGTTGAGAGAAGAATCGACCGGGTACGAAAATGAACTTCGGAATCGTTTCTGGGTGCCAAAAATTGAACCCTGCGTGATTCCACAAGCGATTCGGACCTAATTCCAATTCCAGGACATTTCGTACCCAAAATCGGCGTCCAGGCAGGCCAATTCGGCTTCATAGATTTTGATCAATAATAATTCCTATAATGTTGACAGCAGTACTGATGCCCATATTAATTAATTACAGTACTAATAAGGATGCTACTAAACACTGTACTGGTCAAGAATGTACAGGTCACAATAATGATAGAATGTTACTAATCAGTGATCATAAGAAGATTACTAATCACAAAAGGATAGTTATGTCAAAAGACAATGATAACAACAACAATCTCAACTGGTACAACATTATTATTAACTGATATGTAACAATGAAAATTGCCAAACAATTGCCTCAATAATACAACTATTTTACAAATGAAATAATGACAACAATATCCATTGATTAATGCAAATGACAGCAAGTCCACGACAGCACTAAAATCTGTGACGCAATAATAATGACAAGTCAAAGGATAGCATAATCATTTGACAGTTTTGTCTAGCAAATGACTGTTCACAAATCATAAATAATGACACCAGTGTTTTGTTGTCAAAGACAACGGTGATAATCGCTGATCACAATAACAATAGTCATGTTCCCTATTCACATGGTTTTCAAACCCGATTATACCGAGTGTCTTCACAACTGTAGATAACTATGTTCATTTTTAAAATAACAACAATAATTGCCATGGCCCCTTTGCAACAGATCTAACTGCTCTACAATAATGGCACCTGGAAATCTTAACAGCTACTTACACCATTCAAGGTGTATGACCCATTTATAAAAAGTTCCAGAGAAGAATGATCAAAAAATTGCACGTATGATGCTTATATAGAAAATAAAAACTAATTTATTGTGATATTAACGGTGATATATCACTGTTAATTTTGCAATATATTGGTGAAAATTTCGGTCAAAGTCACAGTCAAAGATATTTTCAAAAACATGATATTTCAAGAAAATGTCAGGAACCCTGCCGACAAAAGATACATCAGAATATATTGGGATATTTTGAAGATATCTGCTTCTATGGTTTTATTATTCTCCTTTTATTATTTTCTAGCCACCTAATAGACCTTCGTCACAACCTTGGTGATCTTGGCCTTGACGTTCAACCTTGGTTTCTTCCTTATGTTAGTATTTCTCTTTGGCCCTGCCTTTAATTTGTACTTAAATAACAGGCTCATGGTTTTCCACTCTGATACCAACATTCGATATACAAGAGAGAAAGGGGATGATAAGAAAAACCTTTATTATGAACATGTATTTCAAGACAAGTTAAATCTTATTTATATGCCTCTAAGTCGGTTATCTAAAAAATGCCCATAACAAATAATGTTGAGCTAGATATAGTGTAATTTGATTGAAGCATTTAGGACTTCAACATGAATATTAACTCAAGTGTTATTATTCTGACAGATCACCCACAAGCGTCACACAGAAGCAGTAGAGGAGGATACTTGGGAGAGTTAACAACGAGATAGACTGCAAGAAAAGGCAACCATGATATCCACTCCTTGGTCTAATTTGTACCTCATGTCACATCTCTGGTCTCGCACTATCATCAAGTATTTTAGATATGCAATTGGTGGCCTTTCTTTGCAGGAAAGGCATGCTTTTCTACATATTCCCAATTCAACTTAGGAACACAAAAAACAAACATGCATAACAGCTCATTCATTTCGGATCTGGATTTAGGTGTGGTTGAGTTGGCCTTCTATTTCCATGGTTTATTATTTGTCCACTCACTTTCCTCTTTTATAGTTTTCATCAACGAGTGCATTAAGACAGGATAAGACTTTAAAATTTTAAAGCTATTTCTTTTGCCCTTTCTTTTGTAGTTGCATTGATGACTTTCATGAGCTCAATAACTCTAAATACTCTCTACAATCCATGTGCCAATGATTAATTAATAATGAACATCAATAAAAAGTTCAAATTTCAATCTTCCTATATATTTCAATAATGTAACACCATTCCTGCAATGGTGTAATGGAAGTTGAGAAATTCTAAACCAACAGAACCAAATGAATGAAGATGGGGCCATCAAAAGCTTCGTACAGATCAAGTGAGTTTCCACTGTTTTGTTGTTACGGCTGCTTGCTTTAGAAAAATATAGGTTTCTTGTTATGTAAGTGTAAATAAATTACAAATTCAGGGATAGCCCAGAATCATTGGTCCCTTTTCTATTATATGCACTTAACTCTTCAGAAAGGACATAGATTAGCCATTTACAGTGCCTGTAATAATAGCTTTTCAGGTAAATCTCCAACTAGTTTATGGCAAGTGGAAGCTTGCAATTTGCAAGATGTTATAAATCTGGTAGAGTTTAAAATGGTCAGACAATAATTACAAGAAAATTTAGTATCTACGTACAGTTACCTCATCTTTTCCAGAAAGTTTTATCACTTTACAAGCAATACCAAAGAGCTTCTTATTGGAGGCCAGCTCTGCTGAATACTCGTCAGCAAGTGAAAGAGCTTCACCTATTTGAAGAATTGTGTCCAAAACTACATTCCTGCATATAGAAATACATATAGCATGTCAAATTCCAATTTAAAAAGAAAAAAAAAACAGGCAAAATAAAAATGCAGCAAAGATACAATGAGAGGTCATCTGTAATTTGTATAATGTAAACTTTAAGAAATTTGGGGAGAGGGTGGCGGTGAGGAATGGAGGGGTACTGGAACAGTGTGGGAGTAAAGAAATTAATCATTATCGCTTAAGTATCCTATGATTTTGTTATCCTTTTCCTGCATTAAATAAGTTTCTATTGTTTCTCAGCTTCCTCAGAGAAAATTGTAGGAGAAAGTTCTTAATATCACAAATTATTCCATCTACATAGAAAAAGGAAAGAAATCACACAAAACAATTGTATGCTGCAAACACAATCATTTTATTTACGTCACTTTGAGTGCAATGTCTTCAAATAGGTATAATCTTCATACTCTGCTTATAACATATATTATCACAAGGAAACCTCTCATGACCTATTATATTCTATAATGATACAATAGCTAGGAGCAATGCTCATGATATATAGAGCCTAGGACGAGTGAATGGGTACAGCTGCAATGGTTGAAAGTTGACTGTAGTAGCAAAAAACTTTCTCGGGAATAACTCAACAAACCAAAAGATAATGATTTCTTCAATTAAATAGGGTTTAGTCAGAAAAAAAACAGTTTAGGGTTAGGGTTAAGTCAAATTTCATCCAAAATTGCTCTGACAAAATCACTGCAGACATGAGAAAAAAAGATCCAGAATGCAATATACAAACATTTAATCAGGATATTTTTGGTCAAAAATTGGTTTGACCATTTAATTGCAAAAACTTGGCATTTGAACCTAGTGGTGATTACTCAAAATAAATAGCAATTTTTAAAAGATGTCTACAACTATGGATCAACTTGAAGCCACCCAAGCACACAAAAATGAAAACAAACCCATCCAACTAATACAAGTCCTAAACACAACTCATTGCTCCACATCAATACATGAAGAATCCTTTGACTCCAAAACTTATAATCCACTCTTATTAAGGCCATACAATATAAGAATCAACATCTATTCCCCAAATTGCATTCCCTCCTCATCAAAGGAGACACCCCCCGCACCCCAGACTGTGGGTTCACCTTCTAGCTACAGTAGTTGAACTCAGAACTAGGTAACAAAGTCAACAGGTTGGAGGAAGCCCTCAACCTACACAATAGCATCATGAAGGGGCTCCTATGGCAGCTCAGAGCCCTCAACAAAAGCTCATAGGTCAAAGAAGAGATGAACAGACTTGGAAAGGAAAAAAATATTTAAATTGGTGAGGATCTATTGATGGAAGCTAGTAAGCTCAATCAGTCATCACCAAATGGGAAAACATGCAGCAAAGATTGAGGAATATGGAAAGGAAGCAGGATGAAATCACCAAGGGGTTGGCAGAGGTCATCTCATTCAGCAAGAACACCATAAAGAACTTAGCCACAAGCATTTTCATCCATCAAAATGAGCTACAAAAGAGGAAACAAAAGACATCTGTAGAAGGCCCTGCAAGGAGGACACACGCTAAAGTTGTTGCTGACAAAAAGAGGGTCATTGACATTGATGATGACACGTTGGGTGTTTCATTTGAAGACCAGGTGGACTTTATGGCAAAGGAGTGGAAGGCGCCCTCAGGTTTGCAAATGTTGGTTGAGCAAGGCTAGCTGAGCTTTATCTGTGCTCTTTTTCTCTGTCGGTTGTTCTTTTGCTATTTTATTTCATTGTCGTTCTTTTGTTGTTGTTTTCTCTTATAAGTCTCACACTTGTCTCATATGTCATTGGGCTGATTTTTGGTAGAAGGGAGAGGCCCCTTTCAAAACCTCTTTACTTAATCAAAAACATCTATTCCCCAAATAAAAGAAAGCCATCGTCCTTCACAACTAGAAGGTACAGAATTGGAATATGTTAGATTTAATAAAGACTATGCAATATTAGATCTCCCTAAGATCAAAACAACAAGATGACACTAATTCAAATGCAAACAAGATTAAAATTACAGGATTTCAATATGTGTATTCAAGAGTATGTAAAACAAGGAAATGGACTACAATATAAAGACTCTAGGCATGCACAAATTAGGGTAACAAGTGTCCCAAAGGAGAGCAGTAAACAAGAGGGCTGATTCAACTGTTGGAGCAGAAGTGTCAAATGAACTCATCTTGATGAGGGAGATGTGGCACCTAACTACAATCAATCAAGGGAGTTGACATGTGCCCTTATTTCTTAATTTACCCAAGTAAATAATATTAATTACTTAAATAAACTTATATAAGGTGCAATATAATATTACACCAAAACCCCCCCAAGTGCAAATAAGGAAATAAAGAAATAGGCCCTAGGAAAACAAGCTATATTAGGTACCCATGTACAATATGAAAGAACCCCATTGTACAAAGAGAATGTACCCCCCAAAAGAAGAGAGAGGAAACCCATAGGAGACAACTCTAATCCTAAGGAGAGGATAATGAATGAATAATCTGAAACTTACATCATGTACCTTGATGATTGTTGGTGTAATTATTTATTTAATTACACTTTATTAAGTTTACCTTAGGGTTTTTTTAAGCTCACTTAGGGTTTTCAACCTTACAATATAAAAGCAAGGTCTTACATGTAATTATTGAAATCCAATATCATTATTGCATCCATATTCATGAAAATCATCCTCTTATAACTCTCTTGTAGAAAGAAATCTCTAGATTTGCAAGTGATCCTAGGAGCTTGAGTCCATTGAGGACTCTTACATGGTATCATAGCTCATCAATCAACTCTTACATGGTGTAAGAGCTTCGGTTCTGCAAGCCCCTTCTTAGATATGGAGAAAATTAGGCAAAAGCCTTTTGTTGGATGTATTTCTATGCAAAATAGACCTTTTCATTGGATTCAGAGTAGTGGAGAAAGTCAAATTAGCCTATTATTTGACTCGATTTGAGCACCTAAGGCCATATCTGCAAGGGTTTGAAGTGGGTGTTTTTTTCCAAATCCGGAGGAAACTTGCAATTTCAAAGCGTTTTGGGTCAAATCCAACCCTACCATCGCACTCAGAAGGCTAAAAAACCCTAAGATTGGTTGTCAAATTGTAGAAATCAAGCCTAAGAGCATCTGGGGAAAAAAATGTAATCAGAGTTGTACAACTCCTATACGGCCCTATCATACGAATTTTATTAGAAAAAATTTAAAAATTTAGGGCGTTGTGTGCCCCCAAACAGAACACGCATGCTCGGTTTTGGGTTGTGCCGGCCAAAAAACAAGCCCCATCAGGCCCCAAATTGGTCGTGAATTGTTTCATAGGACCCAGTGAACAGCAAAAGGGTCCCATTTTGGGCCCTCGTGGACGATTCTATGGGCCATCGCCTTGGGTTTCAAGCCACCCCCTGTCTTCAAAAGCCGCACCACCATCAACGACCAATTTTGCCACCCTGACACTGCCAAAGCACCACTGCATGCTCTGCTTGTAGAGAACTTATCGCCGCCACCATCACTTGTCCCAATCATTGCCCAAACGTAGCCCAGTCGCCACCTAGGGGCCACTCAGCCCAGATCTGCCACCAGAGCACCATCAAAATAGTGGCAAGGCCTTTTTTTTTGCCCCTTTTTTGCCCTAAAGGAGCAGATCTTTTCTTTTGGGTATAACTTGGGCATGCAGTGTCAAAAATTCACAAACGAATAGGCATTGGAAAGCTGGTTCCAAGCACTATCCAGTGGTGCTGGTATTTTTTTCCAAATTTTGCTACTAGTACATTTTATTGTTATTTGAAGTCTAGATCACCTTTTTGGCTTCCAAGCTCATAACGTTTTGCCATGATCTCCAATTTTCACAATTCTTGTAGCGTTGAAAACGTATTGAGGAGCTCTACATAGCCATCCATGCACTCTTTCTAGATTCAGCCCCAAGTATCTTTTATTCAATGTCAATTTTTTACATTTTGGTTGATATCCTGGACATCCTGGCACTTGGAAAGGTTCTGGTTTTTTGGTGGGCTTCATATCAGCTTCATATCTGCACTTTAGTTTGCTGGTTTCATCATGTCTCCAAATTAATCGAAAATCAAATGTGATTATTATGGGAAGAAAAGGCGTACGATAGATGAATGCATGCTAAAACGACTTGATGGTTTAACACTTGTATATAAACTTCATTAGTTGAGACAGTTGTGCATTGCCAATGACATTAGTTTGTCAAATTCTTCTATCCCGGCATGTGCAAACACATCTCCATCTCCTATTGCTTCATCTAAGTCTAGTGTTGCTTCTTTAAGAGCTTCTAGTGATTTTTTGCAATAGGACCACATCAGTCTTTCAGATCCACCTCATTGGGATTCCTATTTATCAGGCATTGCATCCTTGTTTGTGGAGTCTCACACATCAAATTTGGAGGACACATTTGAGGGTTTATCTCTCCTCTTTGATGGTAGTGATGTCATCACATCTTCAATGTTTTCAGATGCAGTTCAATATCTTTCCTCCCCTAGTTCCACTTCTTTGATTAGGCATTCAATTCTTGTTTTGGAGGAGACATCTTTTTCCAACATGAGGTCACCAAAGTTGTATTCTAAGACACACATTTGGATTCGATTCCCTTTTCATCCAAATTGTGGGAGTTGCTTCTACATACACCAGTGGATATGTTTCTTCGGAAGGGGAGAAATGTTGTTTGCAGGCAGTGGATTATGTTTTGTCTTCAGACATTCATCACCAGCACAATAGCTACTTCTTTGTGGGGGGATCTATCATCTCATTCATTTGCTCTCTCCTATGGAGGGGTATTCATTATGTATTTGTGATGAACTTGGATGTTTGTGATCTATCAGTTGTACATATTTTATCTTTTCTCTCTTTTGCAGAGGAGTTTTTTCCCATGTGGCTTTCTCCTTTTCTTCATTTTTTGAGAGATTTTTTGTACATGGGTACCTAATATGGCCTTGTAGCTGGGACCCATCTTTGCATCATTTGTATAATGTTCCCTTTTTGCAAGTCAAAATTTTCCTTACCTTGCACACAATTTCAACTCACAAAAAAAGAACATTAGTACACTAAATCCTCTTTGATTTCCAACTATTAGCAATAGATAAGATGTATTCAAATCATAGAATATAATCTTATACATTTCATAATTCTATTATTCACAATCTATGCTCACTATACATTCTATCACTAATCTCATAATTCATGATCATTTCACATTTACTAACTTTGAATATCATATGCACTATCACTATACAGTTTACATTCTCTACTTGATATTCACTATCACTTTATATTTCACTTTCTCTATATTCACTATTATTTTATATTTCACATTCACTATCACTTTCATTTCCATTCTCTATCTCATCTTGCACTAATTCATCAGCTTCATATGAGAGGAGAGAGAGAGTGCCTTTGCTATTTATCATTACGGGTCCACTATTATTACCCTTGGACTAGAGGAGTACCCTTTGTACCCTACTGAGTCAAGGCCTCTATGACTATCCTTGGCACAATGATGCCTTTTGCATCTATTGTAACCAAGGCCTCTGTGTCATAATCCTTTGCACATGGTACCTTTTGTACTCATGATAACGAAGGCCTCTATACCCCTTGGTTGATGGTAAGGACATTCATCTTCATCCTTTCCTATGAGGTTTATGAGTTATTGCTGAGTATGCATTGTCTATTGTTTGTTTCATTTTATGTATGCTTAAGAGAGATTCATTTGTTCATACTTATTATAATAATGAAATTATTATATAGAAAAACTGTAACAACAATATAAACAAGAGGCATACTTTTGATCGAATGTGCAGATGTAAAATTGCAATGCTAGAAAGATGGTAATGGACTTACTTCAACAGTACCTTCGCTGCATATTCTAAACTGCTCTTGGTTTAATGCTGATCGGAGCTTCTTTTGCTTATGCTGTTTGTATTCAATGCCAAGATGAATGTTGCTCGATGAGGAATGTTTGGTGTTCAATGGTGGTGATCGACGCTTGCTAAAAACTCAATAATAATTTCATAGAAATCTGAGAAATCTTCAACACTATTAATATTGCAATGTGCAGTATATATACTTGGAAGTATTTCTAATTTCCTTTAGACTGCTGATGTATTCTCTCTGAATTCCCGTACTTTCCTTGTGCTTGCTGCCTTCTCTTATCATCTACTTACTGCTGCGCTGTGTGGAGTTTATTTCTTTATTTATTTCCTGCGTCTTTTTTTGCAAGATAGTATTGAATGATTCGATGCCTTTATTCTTTATATCTTCGAATAGATACAACCTTTCATATATGGATCGTTGCCTTTAGACTCCCTTCATCGCTTCTTTAAGGGAGATTAGATTATTTTGATTTTATTATGAACTTTGTCTTATACATACCTCAAACTCTTTTGTTTACTTTTTTTTTTAAATATGAATTGTTACTTTATAACTTTTATAAATTTAAAGATTATAACTTATATTAAATATTATAATATAAAGATTTGCATTTTCTCATTCTCCCTAAGTTGCACTTAAAGTGGGGTTGTTGTTGTAATTATTTATTTAATTACACTTTATTAAGTTTACCTTAGAACTTTTTAAAGCTAACTTAGGGTTTTCAACCCGCAATATAAAAGTAAGGTCTCACATGTAATTATTAAAATCCAATATCATTATTGCATTCATATTCAAGCAAATTCTCTTGTAACTCTCTTGTAGAAGGAAATCTCTAGTTTTGCAAGTGATCTTGGGAGCTTGAGTCCATTAACAACTCTTAATGCTATTAGAGCTCATCAATCAACTCTTGCATGGTATCAGAGCTCATCAATCTGCTCTTACAATGATGATGTTGAATTGTGACTGAAATGATCGATGGGGTCAAGTACCATGAAGATTCAAGAACATTGACCATAATGAATGGCTTTCAATTTGAGATGTGAACTTATGTTAATTAGATGCAAGACCTATAAACATTTACCATAGATGAATGGCTCTAAATTTGAGATGTGAACCAATATGAATCAAGATGTGTCAAGTCATAAGCATGATGTGGTTGAGAGAGAATAGGTGAATCCACAATAACTGATACAACTCGATGTGATCTTTTATCAATAGATGGAGATGGAATCGCAATGCATGTCATGTGACTGCATTCATCCCACAATCTATCCTACCGTGTTGTAACACTAGAAGCCCATAGATTAAGCCTCCCTGAGATGGAACTTTATATAATGTCCCCATTTTTTGAGTTCTCTTGCAACATAGTCAGAGTTGACTTTCTAGGTTGGTGATAGCTTGATCAGAGGAGTATTTCGATGTCACCAATGTGTTCAAGTGATCCAATGGAGCTGTATGACACTTTCCGGAGAGATTTCGGACAACTTATCTGTACTTACTATTTATAGTAAGTGCTTGCATGGCGACAATCTTTCTGGGTTTGTTATCTTTGGTCTTTAGAGAACACTGCTATTTATAGTAAGTGTCAGTCTACTGTTGTTTTGGTGACTTGGCAGTCAACCGTTGGCTATCTTAGTTGTTGCATTGAGCTCAGTTACCAGATAGATGGTGTGATTAGCCCATTCTAGGGTTCCCGTAGGCTAGTAGATATGGTTAGGGAACCTTTGTGGTCGTTATTCTAGGACTTACTATTAATGGTAAGTCAGGCAGGAGGGATCAGGGGGCATTGGCCTACTCTCTATTTTTAGTCTGCCAGTTGGAGCACCTAGCACTTCACAGTTGGTTTCGAAATGGCTAAGGGAAATGGTTGATAAGTAAATTAAATTAATTATTTAATTTACAATTGTGAGCCTAAGTCTTTTATTTATAAAGTGACTCAACTTTAAAAAGACTTAAGTTATGACTTAAAAGTCATATGCTAGGAAATGAGCGCTCATGTGGGAGATAAGGGGGTTTAAAATATATAAAAGAAATTCAAAATAAAAGTATTTCCCTCCTTTTTGGGCGTTGGAAGCCAAGGGAATATAAAGAGCTTTTGTGAGCTCATTTGATTATGATTGATTCTCTCATTTGAATTTTATTTCTACAGAGCAAACTTGAAGCTTGGCTTAGGGTTTGGATTGGAGTTTTGCAGGGACGTAGCCCTCTGTGAGACTGCCTTCTTCGTGCTTGAGAGATAGCATCAGGAAGGAATACTGGGAGCTTCATATAGAGGCTTCACTTGTGCATCAAAGGACATCATTTTCGAGGGGTTTTCTTCATGATATCATTCAGTTTTGAACAGCAGGAGATATATTCATTTTCAGCTATAGTTTTGGACAGATTTCAGTGGGTTTATGGCATTGTTTGATAGGTGATATTGCACCTCATGGCTGGACGTACAACCTCTACCTGAGCCATACATCCTACAACAGATATTTGATAGGTTTTGATATAGTTTTCTTGCTTAGCATGGGTGTGGAGATCATTTGGTGTGCTGCAGATCATTTTCAGAGTTTATGAGACAAATTTAAGTGTATTTTGGAGGGTTTGGTTTAAGCAAAATTCACACAAGCTGGCCGTACAGCAGTACCCAAGTCGTGGGTTTTCTTGCATTTGATAAAACCTCCACTTTGGGCTTCTAACTCACTTATCCATGGTGCCTAGGGTTAGAGAATACATTGCAGCAGCTGTCATGAAGGATTACACTCATTTGAAGATGTTTTGTAATGATTTGTGAACTTATATTGTTGGTTCAGCTACAACGAACACACCAAGTTGATGATTTGCATATGGGTATGCATCCATAATTCATTTTACATGACTATGATCTGGGTCTTTGTTCATTTATGTATTAAAGTTTTATATTTTTTGGGTATTCATTGCATGCCTCTTATTCCTTGTTATTTGCAAAAAAGGAACAATACATGCAAAAACCAAAAAACCCCTTCTGCATCTTCCATCTAGTTCTGAAAGACCACAACCTAACAAAAATAATACAATTAAGAAAATAAAAAAAAATTTAAAAACAAGGCAGCTCATTACAAAGGTATCAGAGCTCATTATTTCCCACCATCCAGTGGGTTAATGAACTTCTATGAGCATCAGTGACAGCGAAAAAAGGAAGGAGAACTTTGGGAACATTGGCCTTCTAATACAAAGGTACAACTGTCAGCACACTCAAGAAATATGGGTGACAGAAATTATAAAGATCAAAAACCAGATTGTACAACACTTCTATTGGATGCCTTGGTTAGAAGTCAGGAGCAATCAAATCAGCGGATGGCTCAGTTGGTTGATGTGATTGCCTTATTGGTAGTCAACAACAGGGGTAATGAGGACTAGAGGAATGGTCAAAATCCACATAGGGTAAAAGACCCATATCTACGGGCAACAGTAGCAAGACGTCTTATGCCAATTATCCCACCGAGAGTTGAACCACCAGCAGGGGATGAACTCACACTTGTTGAAATGCAAGATCAAATTCGACAAGACTGAAGAGATGCAGGACTTGATTTTCAGCGTGACATATCTCTAAGTGACTATATCGATGTTAGGATGAGGCATATGCCTAACAGAAGCAACAGAGTGTTCAAAGAATGTGAGGGAAAGCTGAAACCTTTCTTGGACATTGAGGAGACTGATGCAACAAAAATTGGAGAGTTTCCTTTGGAGCATGAGGAATATGTTACAGAGCCTCCAGATGATTCTATGATTGTGCATGCATCTATTCATGTTGAGAATGTGTGCAATACAACAGAGCTATCACACAAAGAATGTATATCAGGAACCCAAGATGATCTTTTTGACATGCATGTGGCTACCATTGATGAGACAGCACATGTGGAAAAGGACATAACAACAGCCCTGAATGCATCTCTTGAGCTATCCAATGAAGTTGTTGACACTAGTAGCAATGTTGACAAAGTTGAGATCAGCAATATACCTTCAGATGATGGGCTCGTGGTAGGCAAAAAGGATGAAGTTTTTGAAACAACAAACATTGAAGATTACAGTTATGAAAACATAGGTGGTTTTGGTTTGGACTTCCAGACCCAACTTGTGGAGAGAGATACTTATGTTCACATCAGTATTGGTGAGTTGGGAAGTGACTTATTCAGGGACACAACACCCCAATAGGAGTATAGTGAGCACAATTTTTCTGAACAGGGCAATCAGGCTTTTAGCATTTGGGATCCAAGTGTGATGACACCTAGGTATGACAAGGATCCTGTTTGGGATGAATCACCATTTGACTATAAT
The DNA here is from genome assembly GCA_027924645.1 of Cunninghamia lanceolata. Lineage (NCBI taxonomy): Eukaryota > Viridiplantae > Streptophyta > Pinopsida > Cupressales > Cupressaceae > Cunninghamia > Cunninghamia lanceolata. The sequence continues at coordinate 3,423,547 of BSBN01000847.1, read as the reverse complement.
GTTGTTCTAACTTCATCTCCACAGTTATGCAAGGATGATGACATTGATGGCATTGACAATATTCTTGATCTTGAGAACAAACCTGATTTCACATTGCATGTAGCTGATCTTGAGCAAAGAAATAGCAGTCTTGTTGATTTGGATTCTCAATCCACTATTGAGGATGGTCAGGGAGAAACACATGTGACTTGGGACAACCTACAAGACTTTGATGATAGGTATGAAAGTTCTGATTGTAGCATGCAACATAACAGCAGTGTACTATCCTTGCTTGAACAAGATTGGAAAAATCAGTTTTTGGTGTCTATGGAAAAAGAAGTGCACATTTTATCTAGGTTGGATGACATTAGGAGCCTTGTTGAAAAATTCATTTTCATGACACCAAAAAACCAACATGAGCAAAATGTTCCCATTGCTGATTTACACATGATTAAAAGTTCTATGGAGGATATAAAAACAATTTTCTTACACATGATGCATGATAGAGATGTTGCTTCCAAGTTTGTAGATGGGACTTTGGCCATGATTAAGCAGTTAAGGGAAGAGGTTAGTGAGCTCACCATTGATCTTAATTCCACCAAGCTTGCTTTGGAAAAGGACCAAGAGGCACTTCTTGAGGCAAATGATCAGCTCTATGAGGCTCATCAGTTTAGGGAGAAGGAGAACAGAGAAACGGCAAAGGAGATTGAACAGGTAATGGAGGAGCTTGATGACATTCAAGAAGAATATGATCTTACCCATTGCCCCAAGAAATCCAAAAAGGAGAGTCTAGATCAGCAAGAGGATAATCTTCAGTTTATTGATAATCTGTTGTTTGAGGTTGATGCTAATGTGACTTATGATAATCCACTCTTCGAGTTGGTTGATGGAGCTCTTTCTAATTTCAATGTGGAGATTTGTGATAACCACAGGATTAGGGATCTAGGTGCGGTTGCCAAAGGTGAGATGTTGATTTAGAATTGGAGAGATGGACATAACTCAGGAGTTGGTACCGCTGTCCACTTTCCAATCAGCCAACATAGATCAATGAATGATATCATACAGTTGGATTGGCCAACACTCCCATCCTAGCAGTGGAGTAATTCTTAGATGGTGTTGATTGGGGTAGGTAATGTGGTTAGTGGAGTTCCTTTGGTCATTCCCACATTCACATTTCCTATGTTTTCAGGGCTAATGATTTATGATAGTTGCTGCCCTAGCATTTCCATGCTGATTATGGCAACATTAGTTGATGGGCAGACGGACTTTGAGTACTTACAGGCTTCTTGGCAGCAGGTAGTGGAAGGATTTATAGAGTTTGAGCAATTATTTTTAGCTTCCACCAGTATGAGTGATGGTTACTGCAATCAGTTCGAGATGTTGATGGATATCCCTTCAGATGTTACTGTGATGATTGCAGTCGATTGGATGAGTTGGTGTGCTCATTATGGGCATGTTGACACTTGGAGATTAGGTGACGGTGATTGGTTATCAATCTATGATTGGGATGGCATTGTCAAGATGTATGATCCCAGGATGACACTATTGTTATCAGATTTCGGTTAGGGTGTCATCCCTCAATTCCAACCCATAATAGCTCGAAGTTTTCCAATAAAAGATTGGAAAGAAGACTCATTTATAATGGCTTAGTATGATCTTGAAGGTTTCATATGTTTATCATAATAAACTCTCTTTATGTTCAATTTCATAACTTAGCCAAATTTCATGGCAACAGGAAAAGACAAACTAGAATAAGACAAAACCAAATAAGACAAATTAAATATGACTTGGCACTAAAGGACAAAATCATATTTTAAAGGCAATAAAAGACAATTAACAAGGGATCGAATGAGACCACTAAGGACCCCGATCCTCATGAAGGGACAAATATAATTATAAATAAATTAATGAAAAGGCACGAAGGCCCAAAGGTCTCCACCCGATGACTCCTCAATGCCATAAAAGGAGGAGTCAAAACCAAGTAAGACATCATCGATCACATAAAAGAAAATACATTTGAGTATTTGGAAGGTACGGACGTCAGCAGCAACAAATAATTCTTATGCTTCCAAGCATCGATACAAGCATTGGATATTATCATTAATTCATACAAGAATATCTCCAAGACTGCAGTCCAGTTTACAACAGCAAGTAAGCATATTCATATTATTATTCCTTTTCTTTGATCCGCTGTGAGACTAGCACAGGTATGAAGGAACTTATAATTATGTTTCATTCATAAATGTATCATTCTGATAAGTTCAGATTTGTATCATTATGATAAGTTCAGATCTGTAAGCAATCATCTCTTTTAGATAGTCATATACCATAGTAATGTAATTTGTATGGATCTTATGTGACCCATTAACCTCTTATGAGAGTGAGAGTAAGTCCCTAAGAGGCCATTCATGGGTAGTTAGTATCATAGAGGCCTTGACTCTAAGACTATGGAACTTGAGTCTAAGGATAGGAGACATTAGAGCCCCATGGTGGATAGTGGCAACTCTCATCTCAACTCTCATAGGCTGTTAATGAGTGACATAAGAAGAGATAGCCAATATGTTTAATTCAATAAGCATGAATGAATATATCTTTCTTGGGGCAATAACACATAACCTAATAGGAGAGGAGGTAGAAGAGGATCCTTGCCATTAATCAATGGGTATTTAGAGCCCTTTGACATTATGAGTACAAGAGGTACCATATGCAAAGGTTTATGACATAGAGGCCTTCTGTGCAAGTGATGCAAAAGGCATCATTGTGCCAAGGATAGGTCATCCTCTAAATGTGACATAGAGGCCTTGTTCACAATTGATGCAAAAGGCATCATTGTGTCAAGGATAGGTCACCTTAGAGGCCTTGGCTGCAAAAGGATGCAAAAGGCATCATTACACCAAGGATATAATAGAGCCCCATAATGGCAAATGGCAAAGATACTCCCTCCCTACTCTCATATGATATCCATGAATTAGTGCAAGATGTTATAATGATATGAGACATCAAGTGATAGTGCATGTGAAATGCAAGTGATAGAGAACAATAGAGAAAGTGAAATATAAAGTGAATACAAGAATAGAGAATTGAGAAATATAAAATAGAGAATGTATTATGTAATGATGATGCATATAATGTAAAAGTTAGTGAATAAGAAATAATGTTTAGTAATAGAAGATATGAAATGAAATGATCTTAAGAATAGTGATAATCATGAAATATATATAAGAGTAAAGGAGTAATGTGATGAATATACCTTATGTTTATTATGTTTTCAAAGATTTAGTGTACTAATGTTCTCTTCTTGCAAGTTGAAATTTGTGAAGGTTGAGAGATTTTGACTTGTGACAAGGGGACATTACGTAGGGACTGGTTGGTATCACTTATGGGATAATGTGAGGAGATGTGCTGAGGTTTTCCCTTTTGGGTCAAGCAGATTATACTTCGTGTTGCCCAGGATCGAGTTTGGCAGGGAGATTGCAGCTTTGGGCTTCACTGAGATGCTTTGGCGGGATGTCACTTGGTGAGGATTTTAGTCCTTTGGGGTATTTCAGTATGCGATTTAATAGTGAATACTTTTCAGGGGCCCAGGAGAGGAGAATGCAGCATGGGCATGATGTTCAGACAGTTATGATCAGAGTGGTGCAGCGTCAGCGTGGTGATTCCTTTCAGAGATTAACTTGGAACCCTGGGATCACATTAGGTTGTAGACTAGAAGCTGTTGGGAATGAGAGAGCCGATGTTGACTTTCTTGAGCTTGTTCCTATGGAGCCTTGGATTGGTTTCCTAGAAGAGCAATTTTCTGAGGGGTTGACTGAGTTTTTGCAATATTGGATTGCTCTTTTTATCAATGGTTTTCAGGAGACCTCTTGTGTTGGCACCCTGCAGGTCAATGCCTTGAGGGGATGGTACTACAGGTCTCCCGGTTGACTTGGGACCTTGGGATCATTCTTGATTCCAGTTTGGATGAGTCTGTTGATCGGAGGTTGTATTGGTATTGCTTGAGGACAAGCAATCTTTGGGAAGAGCAGACTGTAATGTCCCCCATTTTTCGACTTCTCTTGTAGCACAACCAGAGTTAAATTTCTGGGTTGGTGATAGCCTGATCAGAGCAGTATTTCGATGTCACCAATGTGTTCAGGTGATCCAGTGGAGTTGTATGACACTTTCCAGAGATATTTTGGACAACTTGTTCATACTTACTATTTATAGTAAGTGTTTGCATGGCGACAATCTTTCTAGGTTTTTCTGGGTTTGTTCTCTTTGGTCCTTGGAGAACACTGTTATTTATAGTAAGTGTCAGTTTGGCATTGTTTTGGTGACTTGGCAATTAGCCGTTGGCTATCTCAATTGTTGCATTGAGCTCAGTTATCAGATAGATGGTGTGATTAGCCCATTCTAGGGTTCCCGTAGGCTAGTAGATATGGTAAGGGAACCTTTGTGATCGTTATTCTAGGACTTACTATTAATAGTAAGTCAGGCAGGAGGGATCAGGTGGCATTGGCCTACTTTCCATTTTTAGTCTGCCAGTTGGAGCACCTATGGAATGTCCCCTTTTAGGTCATCCTTTATTTCTCAATCTGCACACAAGAATAACTCCTAGAAAGAGACATTAGTACTATTAAAGATCAATTTAATAATGAACAAGTACATCATAATCACACGAATATAATATTACCTGTGCGTACATTTATTCAAATCCTGCAATCAAAGACATTAACACATATACAAGTATATATATTCTTCCATGATCATTAGGGTTAGCAACATCATGATCATAATCAATACTAATGAACAAGTACATATATATTTTCTCATACTTATTTAGGCCTCATGATATACTTCGGGAATGATGGTGCCGGGTCACTAATCTAATCTAGCCCTAGTGGAGGATAGGTGTATGTTATTAAGGTGTGGGATAATAATACCCAAGGGCTTCATGGCACGCCCGGTCATACCTCACCTCTTGGCTCAAAAGCTTCATTGCACGCCCGGCAATACCTCGCTACTTGAGGATCGTGCTCCACTGTCATAGGCCCAAATGCTTCATTGCACGCCCGGCAATACCTCACTACTTGGCTCAAGGGACTTCATTACACGCTAGGTAATACCTCATCCACTTGAGAGTCACCTACCATGTAAGTCATCTCCATAGGTATAGGCCCAAGTGCTTCATTGCACGCCCAGCAATACTTCACTACTTGGCTCAAAGGATTTCATTACACACCCGATAATACCTCATCCACTTGAGAGTTACCTACCCTATGTGAGATTGATCATAATAATCCGCCCTTTTTTACTTAATCATCCTCCTAGGTGAAATAGATACGTGGCATGATTTATTTGTCCCTAGTACAACATGGGTAGAGTTAGAGAATGCATACCAATAAGGAGCTCGTCCTCTCGATCTAATGATCCTATGGATCACAAAGGTAATGCCTTCTTATGAATATTGTTCCATCAATGGGAACTAAATAACACTTTCTTATGCATATTGTTCCGTCAATGGGAACTAGATATTACTTTCTTATGAATATTGTTCCTTCAATGGGAACTAGATATCACACCATCACTATCGGATGGATATATATATATGGCAATACTATGCCTCAGTAGCTCATCTCAATATAGATATGCATTCCTTGAGTAGATTGATAATATATGATCATATAAATGATGCTGATAAGAATACCTTATAAACTGTTGTGATGGCTGCTTGGAATAGCTGATATAATTGCAGATATAATACTAGATATACTGCTGCTTGGAATAGAGGCTATAAGTGCTTGTATAAGAGAGTATATAAGATACCTTGTCTTCTTGAGAAAAGATTGCTGATAGAATGATATATGTGTAATATACATAATAACTCTGCTTGATATGATAATAATGTGCGAGATGATATAAGAACCAATTCCATTTGGAAATGAGGTGCTTATTCTTCTTTCAATGATATTTGGAATGCTGGTGTATATATATAAGAATACTAATCTCTGTTTGATAATAGATATTTTAAATGCTTGATTGCTGCTCCTTATGGATATTGTGTTTGGAATGATTCCTTGCTGATGGATTTATATTATGTTGATTGTTGTGATGAAAAGAGTGTTCTAAATCGATGATATATGAACTGATTTGCTTATGGATTGTTGAATGTTTGATCAATGATTGCTGCTGTATATGAATGATTGATATTTCTTTCTGCCTTCCTCAAACCATAATCTTCAACCTTTATATCATTCCCAAAGGACGTGTCTTTAGCAAATAGATATGTTCTTTTATAATCAGAAATAATTATTTAAACAGTCGCACCCTTAAATACTCATCGCTGTTCTCTTACTAGATATTAATTACTGCTCTTGTACAATGTTAATCATTCCTTTGTGAATAACAAATATGAACCAAAAACATAAAACTGATCGCTAACTAATACTTCATATTCTGTTGGCATTTTTCCTTACTCTAAATCTTTGGGTCTTACTTCTCCTATGCATTTTAATAATTCATAACACAAGCTTAATGCATAGTTATTATCATCGCTGCTTACTATTAAATATATATTATTTTATATATTATATACAGTGTATATAAATATATTTATTCTTATGTGATTCGTATCTCTTTATGATCTCTTCATTTATATGTAATAATCACTTTTATAAAAGTATATTTATTTTTCTATTAGCTTTATATTAATTATAATAATATTTAATATTTATTAGTATTTATATTTATATTTATATTTGTATTATTGATATTTATATATTTAAAATATATAATAATAATAATAATATTTATATTTATATTATTATTATTTATATTGATAATTATATTTGTCAATTAGAGTATTTATAATATTTGGTTTATAATATAATACTTAATTTATTATTTTAATATATTTAATATTTTTTATTTAATGTAAGAATATTCGATTTATCATATGAATAATATATAATCGATTCAATTAATATGGGGACATGACAACCTAGCACTTCACAGTTCGTTTCGAAATGGCTAAGGGAAATGGTTGATAAGTAAATTAAATTAATTATTTAATTTCTATGTTGCACAGAGACCCGTCTCCGACCCCTTGGTACTCGTCTTGGAGACTGGTACACGTCTCCCGTCCCGAAGACTTGACTGGGTATGTCTCCCTTTGCAGGAGACTTCTAGTCGAGTCTCCCACTCGTCCCCAGGTACCCTGCGACAATAAAAAGGCGTCTCCATTTTTTTTTTCTACCTTTCATTTTTTTCGTTGTTTTCTCACAAGCTCAGTGGATTCTTACTCCTACGGACTTCAAACCTCAATACTAGTGTCTACAGTAATATATATACATTAAGCTACATTAAATTGTTACAAGTAAGCTATAAGCCTATAAGTAATATATATACAGTAAGCTATATTAAATTGTTACAAGTAAGCTATAAACTTAAACTTTACCAGTTCTCTTGTTTTAAAAATTCAATGTCATGATATTTTCAGTTTTAATGTTAGCATATTAATAAATTAATAAAATTATTAAATTATATTTTTTTAAAATGGTGTCTCCAAGTACCCCCGTCTCCTATTTTTTAAAAACAGACGTACCGGTACCTGTACCAGTACCAGTCTCCATGCAACCTTGTTTAATTTACACTTGTGAGCCTAAGTCTTTTATTTATAAAGTGACTCAACTTTAAAAAAAGATGTAAGTTATGACTTAAAAGTCGTATGCTAGGAAATGAGTGCTCATGTGGGAGATAAGGGAGTTTAAAATATTTAAAAGAAATTCAAAATGAAAGTATTTCCCTCCTTTTTGGGCATTGGAAGCCAAGGGAATATAAAGAGCTTTTGTGAGCTCATTTGATTATGATTAATTCTCTCTCTTTTGGACTTTATTTCTATAGAGCAAACTTGAAGCTTGGCTTAGGGTTTGGATTGGAGTTTTGTAGGGACGTAGTCCTCTGGGAGACTACATTCTTCGTGCTTGAAAGATATCATCAGGAAGGAATGCTGGGAGCTTCATACAGAGGCTTCGCTTGTGCATCAAAGGACATCATTTTCGAGGGGTTTTCTTCATGATATCATTCAGTTTTGAACAGCAAGAGATATATTCATTTTCAGCTATAGTTTTGGACAGATTTCAGTGAGTTTATGGTGTTGTTTGATAGGTGATATTGCACCTCGTGGCTGGCCATACAACCTCTACTTGGGCCGTACATCCTACAGCAGATATTTGAAAGGTTTTGATATAGTTTTCTTGTTTAGCATGGGCGTGGAGATCATTTGGTGTGCTGCAGATCATTTTCAGAGTTTATGAGACAGATTTAAGTGTATTTTGGAGGGTTTAGTTTCAGCAAAACTCACACAAGCTGGCCGTACAGCAGTACCCAGGTCATGGGTTTTCTTGCATTTGATAACACCTCCACTTTGGGCTTCTAACTCGCTTATTCATGGTGCCTAGGGTTAGAGAATACATTGCAGCAGCTGTCATGAAGGAGTACACTCATTTGAAGATATTTTTGTAATGGTTTGTGAACTTATATTGCTGGTTCAGCTAGAGCGAACACACCAAGTTGATGATTTGCATATGGGTATGCATCCTTAATTCATTTTACATGATTCTATGATCTAGGTTTTTGTTCGTTTATGCATTAAAGTTTTATATTTTCTGGGTATTCATTGCATGCCTCTTATTCCTTGTTATTTGCAAAAAAAAAACAATACATGCAAAAACCAAAAAACCCCTTCTGCATCTTCCATCTAGTTCTGAAAGACCACAACCTAATAAAAATAACACAATTAAGAAAATTAAAAAAAAAATTACAAACAGGGCAGCTCATTACACCTTATTTCAATTCGTTATTATAAAATGACAATGTATCAGGCCCCCAAAAGGCAAGTACATGTCAAAAAAAAAGGCTCAATTATAACACCCTTAGCAAGTTACAATGATTGGCACTTGATAGATTAGTGTGATTACAATGTTGTAGTTAATTTTTTATAATTTTACAATGTCCAATGTGGACCAAAAAGTTGAAAGTACAATCAAATGATAGCATAAAAACAAATAGCCAACACCATTATGTTGTGCTTGAAAAAGCATCCACTTTCAAAAAGACAAGACTCAAATCCAAGTTCGTTTGTGAATGTTAGAAGGCCTAGAAGTTCAAAAATCTGCAACTACACAACAAATACTAAGAGAAAACTTTTTTTTTTTGAAAAAACATGTATGAAAGCAAGGCAATATAGGTGCAATTTAATTTAATCTAGGATATTGTCTTAACATTCTCTACTAAGGGTGAATAGTCTTGGAAATTGGGTGTTATTCAGATCACCCATTGTAGGAGGCCTCCCCGGAATAAATAGACTTTCATTTCATTTAGAAGGGTCAAATTAGCTAGGATAGATTTTCGTTTCATCCCCATCGAACACTGTAAGGTCAATCTAATTAGATTTACCTATAGAATTTGAATTTGGTTTTTGCGAGCAACTTGAATTTTGAAGCACTTTGGTGCAAAAAGGACCTTGTATTTGTGTCCGGAGCACCCAAAAACCTCTAGATCAATATAAAATTTGTTGAATTAGAAAGAGTTTGTGGGACAAAAAAAACATTTTTTTAGTTGTACGACTTGTCCATGCAAGTTTGACACAAGCAACTACAAATCTGAAAAAAATTATAATCTATTTTTCTACTATGCATTTGTTCTTTGAATTTTTAATTTTTTTTAATGAAAAAAAAAAGAAACAAATGGAAAAAAATTTAAGCGCGCAAACACATGGTAGCAAGGTTGGTCGAGCCCGACCTACCCTCTAACACCCGTTTGCAAAAGAAATGTTGGTGGCATCAAAACTGGCAATCCAAAGAACTCCAGCAACATTGTGATGATCACTTCACTCCGCGCCATTGCCTCTCCACCAGGGAGCCACCTCCTCTCAGCCAACTCACAACCCAACAATGTCGATCCACCACTCGAGCAATGCCACCTCTATTCAATCACTCTGCCATTGTCTGGCCACCATACTGTCCCCCAAGCAGCACTGCTATCCCTCCACTGGTTCATCGCCTAACCACCATCAATGCACAACTCAAGCTCTGCCCTACCACCACCTATACTGACAATTCCAGCAGTCCGTCCACCACTCGCCCACCACTAGACTAGCAAACCCCCTCTCCAGCACACTTTTCAGATTTGAAGGGCAACCTCGGAAGGCCATGTCTTCATCATACGAAGGTATTTTTTGGTCCAATGTTTTTTTGAAATGGGCTGGAATTTCATGAACTTCACAATGATATAATCCATTTTTTCTCATCACTCCTAGTTTTTTCAAAAAATCAGTTTTCTCTCAAATCCTACCTTGCTGGTGGTGCTAAAGAGGTTGGAGTAGTAGTGGATGATGGGATCATAAGAGTGGAAGTCCAAGGTGCTCATGATAACTATAATGAAGAGCGTGAGCCACTTCTTCCTTTGTGCTTCTCAACTATTTCTATAGTTTGAGGGCTTGCACCATTGCAGTCATGGCAATGTTTTACTACTTAACAAGTCCATCTGTATCAGACAAATCAAAAATTGTCAAAATTTCATGGAGGAAGGAAGACCATAATAATAAACATTGAAAAATCTGTGAGAAAATCTTGGTGGCCAATGCCTAGTCATATAAGAGTTTTGGTTCCAATCTTTTATGGCAACACATATGAGGGGTAGCCATTAATTGGTATACAGATTCACTATGTAAAGGAACTAAATTGAACACGTGGGATAAACTAAAGAAGGAATTCAAAGCTACGTTCAAACTATTATGCGATGAAAATGAGATCATGACAAAGTTATATAACATGGCATGGAAAGAGTGAGTATGCTTAAGCATACAACAAATGTCTTGAAGAGCTGCTTGAGAGAGTTAGAGAAGGATCTGGTAGACAGATTGAAAAAGGGTGATTTATTGAGAGCCTTTCTCAGAAGTCAAGGATAAGATGAAACTGGTATCATTGATGTCATCTCAAGAAGCTTAGGAACAAAAAATGAAAATCAAATATGAAGATATGTAAGTACCTAAGGCTGTGTATGAAGTGAATTGGAGGAAGATGAAGGAAGAGATGAACCAGCCTGAACAGAAGCATTCTGTAAGAACATGATCCAAATTTTCCAAGAATTTGAATTTGAGTCAAAGGGCATAAAATCAGTTTGGTGTATGGAAGGACACATGAGTTCTGATTATCCCAAGAACATATTTTGTTACATCTACCAAGTAATGAGCAATACTATCAAGGACACCCATTTAACCTCAAAAATAAAGGGCTCAAGTCCTTTTAATGCAAGACAAGGAGACAAACCTGAACTCTAAAAGAGCTACCAATGGAGGATATAACACCCTGTGACAAGGAAATAAAAATCAACAACAAAACAATCAAGATAGCAACAATCAGATCCAATATTATGCAAAAGGCATTAACACAATATGCAACAAGTGTCAGTTTGCATGGGATTGCCTCACAAACCCAAATGTAGGCAAAAGAAGGATGTCAATGGTCCAGACCAAGCAAACATGAGGACAATGATCACCCTTAGCTGTTGGGAGCAAATCTCAGCATGATCAAAGCTGAATAAGCAATGGTGGTTATTAAATGGGAACAGGAAAACAAGAATCAACATCTTGACTAAGTTGTCAAGAAACAAAGGCTTCTAAAGGCTAGAGCAAAACTACAAAAGACCATGGAACAAGAGGGAGAACTTAAGAAACCTAAAAAACAATTGATGTGAAAGAGCCATGCAACCCCAAACCTCATCCGTTCACATTACTGAAACAAAGTTATAGTGAAGAATGTGCTGCAAATTCTAGTACCAGTAAAACTGGCAAATACATTCAAGAGTATTCCAAAATTACAAAATGTCACAAGCACAATGAACCTTCTAATGGGGGAGACTTTGTAGACAGGTGAGAAGGTGATGGACCCCATGATTTTAATTACTAAGAATTGAGAATAACTTGTAGTTATCCCTCTGGAGATATTGGGGAAGACCTTCACAAAGGTGATTACTAATAGAGGTTCAAGTGTGAATGTTCTTCTAGAGGAGATCTAGATGAGGCTTGGTAGACCCACTTTAGGGTTGCCAACTCTCACAATACTAGGAGTGGATCAATGTAGGATAAAAGCTCTAGGTGTGCTAGCAATACAAAACATAATTACAACCACCCAGTTTTTTTATCATTGATTTTGTGGTCATTGCATTGATTAGACTAGTCTACAATGCCATTCTTGGTTGAGGCTAACTAAGGTCTATAATGTCCCCATTTTCTGAGTGATCACCTAATGGACTGGGCTAGCCTATTCCATTCCCATGGGCTATGCCGGAGGGCTAAGGGAATAGCCTAATTAACTAGATTTCATACTTAATCAATTTTATTAGGGCAAATTGATGATGTGAGATGACTTTGTGTATAATTGTGAACGTATTGCTGAAGTCAAATCAAATAAGATAATTTGCCCTAGAGATGAGCGACCTGTTGTGACCAAATCACACATCGCCCCATTGCAAATGGGGACCCGCTTTTTTTGAGCTCCGATGTTCTGCATGGGATCTTAGATGATGCCTTAGGTTCATTTCCTCTGCCAATCCAATAAGTCTCTCTCCTAGAAGATTTTGCTTTATAACCGGAGGTCTTATCTGGGGGATGAACTTGCAGTGATGAAGACTCTTGATTGAATTCTATCCAAGTGATGAACGTTGAGACCAATCCTGAAGTATGTTTGAGACCCTGAAAAGACTAAGTCTGGTAGCCTGAAATCCTGAAAATCCTGAAAATTGACTAAGTCTGAAATCTGGTGAATCCTCCAAATTCTAGATTTTGCATGTTAAATCCGGTGGATTCGAGACCTATCTCAAACATCCTGAAAGGTATATTGAAAAATACTTAAAGTACAAGTTGAGAGATTGAATCTTCTTATACTTAAATATATTTTTCAATATACCTTTACCTCACGAACCCTGAAAAACGCCTAAGTTTCCAGAGGATTCAAGAAGCTGATCCAATGCGACGGGATATCAAAGTGTCGCAAAATCTTCATAAATCACGCCGCTTTCAAGATGATTTCAAGTTGATGATCCCTTGCGCTTGAACAAATGCGCCCAAGGATAGAGGATACAAGAGGATTCCAAACCCTCTAACCAATGCGCTCAATACAAGAGGATTCCGAATACTTGAAGTGATGCGCCCAAAGTGGAAATTGCTTATGTTCAAGAGACTTTCAAGAGGATTGTGACATGCCTATCTAATGCGAAAATTTTAGAGGATCTCAATCACTTGGTCCAATGCGCCAAAGAAGGAGGTGATTCTTTTCAAGTTTTAAGGCAAAATCAAGAGGATTTTCAAATCTTTATCCAATGCGAATTCCTAGAGGATCTTCTATACCCTATCTAATGCGCCAAACATGAGGGAGATTCATAAGGTGTCATCTAATGCGAAAATCTTAGACCTCCAACCACTGCGATCACTTCAAAATCCAAGGTCAAGTCTCAGAGTCAATTTTAGAGGAAATCAAAGCTCTCATCCAAAACACCTAGAGGAAGAGGATTCGAAAGGTGTGAACTAGTGCGACTACTTCAAGAAGAAACTAAAATCAAGTCTTAAAGTGAAAAGCTGGAGGAAACTCAATTGTTAAACCAAAGCGCTTAAGGAAGGGAGATCTCCAAAACATGATCTAATGCGCCAGCTCTATGAAGATGAAAAGGAGTTGAATCAAAACAAGTTTCAAGGGGATTTTGAAACCCTTATCTAATGCGAAATTCTAGAGGAAATCAAATTGTTAGTCTAACGCGCCATTTTAAGGTAATTGGAAGAGAGATTTGAAGGTGCTAGTCCTAGAAGATTGTAAATACCTCATCCAACCCGCCACATGTGAAAGAAAATCTAGAGGATTCTAAACACTTCATCCAAAGCGCCACTCTAGAGGAAATCGAATCCTTGAAGCAATGCGCCAAAAGAAGAGGAAATCTAATCCTTGATCTAATGCGCCCTTGTGGAGGGATAAGATAGAAGAAATCTAAAGGGCTAACCAATGCGCCAAGATGGATGATAGGTAGTTTCTAAGGGTCAAAGTGCAAATTTCATATTGTTTCTAGAGGATCTTGAATACCTCAACCAATGCGCCACTAGATAGGGTGGTCTAGTTTAAGATTTTAAAGGCAAATCAAAGGGGAATTCAACAACCTTGATCTAATGTGCTCAACACCTTTCCAGAGGATTTGAAATCTTGAAGCAATGCGCCAAGATGGAGAGGCAGCTTCTAAGTATTAGAATGCAAATTTTAGAATGTTTCAAGAGGATATCACAACCCTCAACCAATGCGACCAAGTTAGAAGTGATTCAAGAATAATTTGCAACAATATAATATACATTTTCAGGAAGATCTTGAAGTACCCATCCAATGCGCCTAGGAGGAGAAGAATTCAGGTTTGTAAGAAAAGATCAAGAAGAAATCAAACCTCTCATCCACTGCGCCACATATGGGAAGGCTTTGATCCACTTTGAAAGAGATTTCAAAAATCTTATCTAATGCGCTTGGAGGATGATTTAACTCAAGTTTGAAGTGATTTCTAGAGGATTCCAAACCCCTCAACCGATGCACTAGCCCTTATAAGGTTTGAAAGTTGATTCAAGGCACTTAAATCAGTGAGAAACCTGAATTATCAACTAGTGCGCCAGCTTTATAGAGCAGGGTTTTGTTTAAGTAAAATATTTTTTGATCAAGAGTTAAAATCTACATCCAATGCACTTAAGGTTGGAAAGGTTAGAAATTGATTTATAATGATTATTTTGTAAGATTAAGGATTGATATTATTTCTTCCTTTGTGTTGCAGGAGCTAAGGAGTCGTTAGAGGAGCAAAAGTCTGGAACCACCTTCATGCTAGAAGGGAAGACAAGAAAACATCCATCCAAAGGACATCATCTTCATCAAGACTTTCCGAAGGCATCCACTCTACTTCAAAGAAGAACCTCATGTAGCTGTTTCAAGGGTATCCTTCATCATCCTTGTGTTGGAACTCCTCATCAAGTGGCATCATGTTCAGAGACAAGGCATTCACTCATCCAAGCTTCAAGTCAAGTTCTTCCAACCTTCGAAGATCATTGTGCGAGATCACTTCATCAACTTCTACATCAAGCAAAGACACTTCATCTATTCAACTTCAAGTTCTAGTAAACTTCAAGTTTAAGAGAGTCTCCCACTCCATGTCATCAATGAAGCATCATCATTTACTCTACTTCAAGTCATCATCATCTACATCAAGAAGCTACAAAGGTCATCATATATCTTACCTACAAGAAGAAGAAACATTACAAAGTCAATCAAATGAGCTACAAGTATCATACATCCAGTTGCAAGGAAACGTACAAGGCAAGATGATACAATTTTCAAAGTATGCTGAGTTGGCATCTATGTGGCGAGTACACATCATTCAATTTTGATTAGCCGCATTATTTAATGCATTCAATGTATCATTTAATAAAAGAAGTCAAAGGGATTCCTATGTGGAGAAATATTTTAAATGCTTTCGCCTTACCTTATCACATTGGAAAACGTGCCTTCATTGCCTCTCTCTTTTTTGCTAAAAATATCAAGTTGTTGTAACTACCTCTGAGGTGGCACGATCTAGACCCTTGGCTATCAAATTGATCTCAGCCATTCATTGTAAAACTGGACACTATATAAAGGCCTTGTTGCCTCATTTGTAAGATATAGAAATTAGATTGTAGGCAAGTAGACTAGAAAGTATATTTTAGGAGTAGAATAGGAGACTCTCAAAATTCTCTGAGAGGACTTGAAATTGTTGTAAATATTTCTCAAGGTTAATGCAAAGACATTGGAAGTTTATTTGGTGTTCGAGTGTTGTCTTGTGGAATCGCATGATTTCTTGTACTTAATGAAATCGAGAGATGTTTCAAATAGAATAAAATAGATTAGAGCTCATTGTTGTAATGTATGTTGTGTTGAATATTTGATCAACTCCTAGCTCATGCTTTTAACATTCATCGCTGGTGAATTGTTGTGTAAAGCTAGTCTGAGCTATCATTTGCTTAAGTTTGATTATGGATGCTTGTTTGAGCTGCGTCATTCAATGGGTGCTTATATGAACCTTTATGATTTGAAAACCATTCGCGTAACCTTAGGAGATTGCACCAACTTCATGTAGTTGTAGGCACCCTTGGCGAAGTGAAGTTAGGTTAAGTCAGAAGTTTGTCTGTTTAATACCTCATCATTACTTCATTGACCTTAGATTAGTTTTCCTAAACCCTTACCCTTTTACTTTTCTTTATATTGAAGTCCTGTATATACATCATCCACACTGAAAGGAGAGATAAGCTGAATGAAAGAAGAAGAGTCTGCGTAAGTCCCTTTGTGTTTAACAGCAAAATCATACCTAGTCACTGAGCTATCTCTTACAAAATCATAAGAGAGGAACCTTGGAGTCATCTTGTTTGATCACATAGTTCAGCATTCGAGAGGCTTTGCTCAAGAGGGAGTCAGATACTTTGTATTTCACTCTAATTGTTGACTTGTCCGAAAACAAACATCAACATTTTTGGCGCTAGAAGGAGGGCATGAGCCTAGATATTCTGCGTTTCAAGTAGAGCTCTAGATACCCCGAAGTGGTGGATTGATAGTTCAAAAAATACAAAAAAAGTAGAAAATTCCAGGAAAATACAAAAAGTAGAAAAGCTCAAAAATCAAAAAAGCAAAAAATCAAAAAATACAAAAAAATCAGAAGATGGAGTTCTCAACCATGGATTCAAAAGTGAATATGCAGCAAGTCATTGGATATAATCCTGCAAGTTCAACTCCAATTGTTCTTCAACTATGGTGGTCATTGAATAAGCGTCTTGGTGGCAAGAGTTTGAAAGATTTCAAGTGCAAATTTGGATGTCGTATTCACAATACAAGTGATCACAGAGAAGCAGATTGTATAACATTCTTATCAAGGATGGACTTAGCTGTGCAAAAGAAAATTTCATTCTTACAAGTACATGAGCCAGTAGTGTTTTCAAAGATAGATCCTAATACTCTTGTCGATGGTGTAGCATTCAGGAACCTGAAAGAGAAAATCAAGGAAGAATTGAAGAATGATAAGGATTTAATTGTCGACAACATATTGTTTTCTAGAAATTGGTGTAGGGTGCATGATACAGATCATTCGGAATATACTTGTGGGAAATGCTGGGAAGCAATTCATCAAGCCATGCAAGAAGTAGAAGCTGGGGTACCTGTTGAAGAAGAAGTCTTTACTACAAGGAACTTCGATAAGCAATGTACCAGTGAGAAGGAATATGAATCTGAGTTTATCAATCCTAAAGACATAGAAGCATTCGAGCAGAAGTTATCAAAAGCATTAGAGGATTGTACACAAGGTTTGAAAGATGTTAGAGCACTCGAAGCAGCAATTGAGGAAGAAAGAAGTTCGAGCTTGTGGCAGGAACCTGAATTTGACGAAGATAAGTTTCTTGAGCAGTCTACATCTACATTACATCAAGGGGTCCTTGAGAATGAGCTACAAGTACAGAAGACGTTGTTAGAAGATCATCAATTGGAAGCTTTGCAAGAGAATTTAGAAGTCATCATTCAAGAATATGCTGATGAAGAGCCTATGAGTAGACAAGAGCAATTCGGGTCGATGCTTGACGCTGCCATCATTATACAAGAAGATATCAAATCGAAGAAGAGAATAACAATTGAAGAACATGTTGCTGTTATGGATGCTGAGATAAAGAAGTTGTTGACACCGTTGCTAGAGATCGCAAAGGAGTTGGATAGTGAGATCGTGCACTACGAAGACGACGAGAAGTTCATCTACCATCAATGGCGACCTCCTGACGAATGCTCAGAGCATGATCGAATGATTGGTAGGCCATGTCTCATTGAAAGCGACGAACATCAGGTTGTATCTTTCCCTTCTATTGATTGGAGAAATTTTGAGTTTGAACATTGTGAACTTCTAATTGATAGCATTGATAGCACTGATAATATTGATAATGATCTTGAACATCTTGAATATGAATTTGATTATGGGGAATTGGGTAGGACAACCTGCATTTGGAAAGATCATGGTCCAGATGAGAATCCTCAGTTGATGATAATACCGCCTGAAATTTTTCCTATGCTTGAGGATTGTCGCCTGAAAGATGAATTCTTCTCTGAATTCAAAGATGAATTTGCCCAGTTGAGAACTGTCACTACTGCATTGCTACTGTTGTACATACTGAATAATAATGCCAGGGCTTGTATATACTCTGTGTCCTGGGTTGCATCTCTGCTGCTTGTACATAGCTAGGTTAGAGTAGGTTTTTATTTCATGTCGCGTTTTAGAATAAATTTGCTCCTTGATGTCATTTGACTCAAGTGCTGGTTTGCTTAGTTTAGTTTTGCTTTCGTGTCGCCTGTTTGTCGTTTGTTTTCCTTAGTTACTAGTTTGTATTGTTTGTTGTTGTTTTTGTTGTTGGTTTGTTGTGTCAGGATTCCTATCTGTAAGGAAGTGATGTTATCTTAAACACACACTTTAGTTTTGATTCAGGATAACGTGTTGGTTCATTTCTTAGACATCCATTCATGAAAGTCTTAGAATTGGAAGATGCTTTTCTTTCTAGTTTATCATCTTGTTTGATTTTGAACTTGACCTGGAAGCTAACCATATATTGTGTCTTGACACTATTATCTTCTGATCATAATATTCTAAAATGCTAAATCTAAATTTTATGAATTCTTTTGTGTTCCGTTGAGAAACTTGGGTCATGATTGATGAATTTCCCGTGGATTCCATCACTAGGGTCGGATAGCATGACTGCTTGCTCTTAGGAGATGAGTCAGTTGTTCGGTATTGACTGAAGTATTTTGAGGTTTTATACTTTACACATCTTAATGATCCCGAAGTTGCTAGGAAAGTCTTTGTTAGTCTGGATCAAGTAAACATCTCAAGGTAATTCATGTTACCACTCCACTCCATAATAAGAATTTCGCATACTTCCATCCATCATTCCGCTTATCACCTCCACCTCATATATACAATAAAGATCTCCATCCACATTGCATCCTTCATCCAATAATGAATTCGAGTTTGATCTCTGAATCATCTATATGGTCCTGTTGTTCGTTGCCCACTCCAGAAGGATGAATTGAAGTCCTTATGAATCATTTGGAGTTTTTCATGTCAATCTCCTTTTCAAATGACCTTATCCACTGCATATAAGACAAAGTCAAGATGTTGGTGTTCCCATCTGCTTCGTCTGAAATCTATTATCTCCATTATCCACCCATTATATGTGTTCACTACATCTTAGTTACTATGCAAAGTCTCAAAGCAGGTAACTATCTATATTTTTCATCATCCATTTCACCTCCACTTATCCAAATTCCCTCACCATATCCTTTATCCCTTTCACCCATTTCCTTATCATGGTCAGCGAATGTGAGTGTCGTCTGAACTAGAAGCTTGCAATCCTTCCATCCCCCATATGTTCACAAAATAAAATTTGGATGCCCATACCCATTGAGCAAAGAAATTCCTGAAAATCTAAAGAGTCCTTATACCTTAGCAAGTATGCTCAAAAGGCTATTTTATTCTATACTTCCAAATAAAGAAATGCTTAAAGATAAAGCTCCGGGTACTTGAAGCTGAATCAAAGAGGCTACTGCATCCAATTCATCCAATCATCCATTCATCCCATTTCAATTCCACCCCAAATTACTTCATCCTGCAAAGTACAATCAGAATAAGAAAATTCCAAGTTCTTGTGGGACATGAAGTTACTATTTCATTTATCGCTATTCCCGTTCCCTATTGTATTCCTTTCCACTTGCAAGCTTCGAAGTTTAGGTTGATAAAAACATAAGTTGATTGTGATTCCCTTCCATTTCGTTCCACTGTATATCATCCATTTCCACCACCTTTCCATTTTTCAACATATCCCACCACTTACCTAGTTTATGTCTGAATCCATTTTCATTTACTTGTTTGGTATAATTCACATCATACTCCACTGTTTCCTCATTTTGTTATTTCCTGCCAACATCAGTAAGTGCGTACCATAACTTGACATGGTTTGTATAGACCACTGTATTATCAACAGAATCAGACCTCTGAGTTCTTTCCATTCGTCACCGCGGTGAAAACCTGGCACACAGGCGTTGTGCGTGATGGCGATTTCAAAAAAAAAAAAATAGTAAAGAGAAAAATTTCGACCACTGGTGAAAACCCGACAAACGGGCACCATGGATAAGTATCATGATGAAAACCTGGCAAACAGGCGTTATGGTAGAGACACCCTGTCTCATTTCATTTCCATTTCCGCATCATCCTCATTCCATCATTCTGTTTACACGTCATTGCATTTCATCACTGCTCATTTTACCCATATGTATATGTATCCATCCATCCGCTTCTCATGAATCTACCTAGCTTGAGACAGGTTAGCTTAGTCGATCCTGGTTTCTAAGGGATGGGAATGAACTCAAGTGCTTGCATTTCAAACCTCAAATACGGATAGTCGCGCTGGCAACTAGTTCTGATTCTTTGATCGGGTAGTTATGTTTATTTGATCCAGTGTGTGGGTATACATGGAAATTTTGAAACTTGATTTTTGTTTATCTTTAGAACATATAGGAAGCTGTTTTAATCGAAATCTATATTTAATCACATATCAGAAGGTGTCATGTCTTGATCCAATCTATGCTTCTTTTCCTTTTCGATTTTGTCGTTTAGCTAATTGATAGATAGAAGAGGAGTGTCTGAAGTTTTTGAGTCTGGAATGAGTCTGTCTCTGAAATGTTCAGGAACATTTATTCAGGTTGATGCTAGATGTTGTGACCAAATCACACATCGCCCCATTGCAAATGGGGACCCCCTTTTTTTGAGCTCCGATGTTCTGCATGGGATCTTAGATGATGCCTTAGGTTCATTTCCTCTGCCAATCCAATAAGTCTCTCTCCTAGAAGATTTTGCTTTATAACCGGAGGTCTTATCTGGAGGATGAACTTGCAATGATGAAGACTCTTGATTGAATTCTATCCAAGTGATGAACGTTGAGATCAATCCCGAAGTATGTTTGAGACCCTGAAAAGACTAAGTCTGGTAGCCTGAAATCCTGAAAATCTTGAAAATTGACTAAGTCTGAAATCTGGTGAATCCTCCAAATTCTAGATTTTGCATGTTAAATCCGGTGGATTCGAGACCTATCTCAAACATCCTGAAAGGTATATTGAAAAATATTTAAGAAAAACGCCTAAGTTTCCAGAGGATTCAAAAAGCTGATCCAATGCGACGGGATATCAAAGTGGCGCAAAATCTTCATAAATCACGCCGCTTTCAAGATGATTTCAAGTTGATGATCCCTTGTGCTTGAACAAATGCGCCCAAGGATAGAGGATACAAGAGGATTCCGAACCCTCTAACCAATGCGCTCAATACAAGAGGATTCCGAATACTTGAAGTGATGCGCCCAAAGTGGAAATTGCTTATGTTCAAGAGACTTTCAAGAGGATTGTGACATGCCTATCTAATGCGAAAATTTTAGAGGATCTCAATCACTTGGTCCAATGCGCCAAAGAAGGAGGTGATTCTTTTCAAGTTTTAAGGCAAAATCAAGAGGATTTTCAAATCTTTATCCAATGCGAATTCCTAGAGGATCTTCTATACCCTATCTAATGCGCCAAACATGAGGGAGATTCATAAGGTGTCATCTAATGCGAAAATCTTAGACCTCCAACCACTGCGATCACTTCAAAATCCAAGGTCAAGTCTTAGAGTCAACTTTAGAGGAAATCAAAGCTCTCATCCAAAGCGCCTAGAGGAAGAGGATTCGAAAGGTGTGAACTAGTGCGACTACTTCAAGAAGAAACTAAAATCAAGTCTTAAAGTGAAAAGCTGGAGGAAACTCAATTGTTAAACCAAAGCGCTTAAGGAAGGGAGATCTCCAAAACATGATCTAATGCGCCAACTCTATGAAGATGAAAAGGAGTTGAATCAAAACAAGTTTCAAGGGGATTTTGAAACCCTTATCTAATGCGAAATTCTAGAGGAAATCAAATTGTTAGTCTAACGCGCCATTTTAAGGTAATTGGAAGAGAGATTTGAAGGTGCTAGTCCTAGAAGATTGTAAATACCTCATCCAACCCGCCACATGTGAAAGAAAATCTAGAGGATTTTAAACACTTCATCCAAAGCCCCACTCTAGAGGAAATCGAATCCTTGAAGCAATGCGCAAAAAGAAGAGGAAATCTAATCCTTGATCTAATGCGCCCTTGTGGAGGGATAAGATAGAAGAATTCTCAAGGGCTAACCAATGCGCCAAGATGGATGATAGGTAGTTTCTAAGGGTCAAAGTGCAAATTTCATATTGTTTCTAGAGGATCTTGAATACCTCAACCAATGCGCCACTAGATAGGGTGGTCTAGTTTAAGATTTTAAAGGCAAATCAAAGGGGAATTCAACAACCTTGATCTAATGTGCTCAACACCTTTCCAGAGGATTTGAAATCTTGAAGCAATGCGCCAAGATGGAGAGGCAGCTTCTAAGTATTAGAATGCAAATTTTAGAATGTTTCCAGAGGATATCACAACCCTCAACCAATGCGACCAAGTTAGAAGTGATTCAAGACTAATTTGCAACAATATAATATACATTTTCAGGAAGATCTTGAAGTCCCCATCCAATGCGCCTAGAAGGAGGAGAAGAATTCAGGTTTGTAAGAAAAGATCAAGAAGAAATCAAACCTCTCATCCACTACGCCACATATGGGGAGGCTTTGATACACTTTGAAGGAGATTTCAAAAATCTTATCTAATGCGATTGGAGGATGATTTAACTCAAGTTTGAAGTGATTTCTAGAGGATTCCAAACCCCTCAACCGATGCACTAGCCCTTATAAGGTTTGAAAGTTGATTCAAGGCACTTAAATCAGTGAGAAACCTGAATTATCAACTAGTGCGCCAGCTTTATAGAGCAGGGTTTTGTTTAAGTAAAATATCTTTTGATCAAGAGTTAAAATCTACATCCAATGCACTTAAGGTTGGAAAGGTTAGAAATTGATTTATAATGATTATTTTGTAAGATTAAGGATTGATATTATTTCTTCCTTTGTGTTGCAGGAGCTAAGGAGTCGTTAGAGGAGCAAAAGTCTGGAACCACCTTCATGCTAGAAGGGAAGACAAGAAAACATCCATCCAAAGGACATCATCTTCATCAAGACTTTCCGAAGGCATCCACTCTACTTCAAAGAAGAACCTCATGTAGCTGTTTCAAGGGTATCCTTCATCATCCTTGTGTTGGAACTCCTCATCAAGTGGCATCATGTTCAGAGACAAGGCATTCACTCATCCAAGCTTCAAGTCAAGTTCTTCCAACCTTCGAAGATCATCGTGCAAGATCACTTCATCAACTTCTACATCAAGCAAAGACACTTCATCTATTCAACTTCAAGTTCTAGTAAACTTCAAGTTTAAGAGAGTCTCCCACTCCATGTCATCAATGAAGCATCATCATTTACTCTACTTCAAGTCATCATCATCTACATCAAGAAGCTACAAAGAAGGTCATCATATATCTTACCTACAAGAAGAAGAAACATTACAAAGTCAATCAAATGAGCTACAAGTATCATACATCCAGTTGCAAGGAAATGTACAAGGCAAGATGATACAATTTTCAAAGTATGCTGAGTTGGCATCTATGTGGCGAGTACACATCATTCAATTTTGATTAGTCGCATTATTTAATGCATTCAATGTATCATTTAATAAAAGAAGTCAAAGGGATTCCTATGTGGAGAAATATTTTAAATGCTTTCGCCTTACCTTATCACATTGGAAAACGTGCCTTCATTGCCTCTCTTTTTTGCTAAAAATATCAAGTTGTTGTAACTACCTCTGAGGTGGCACGATCTAGACCCTTGGCTATCAAATTGATCTCAGCCATTCATTGTAAAACTGGACACTATATAAAGGCCTTGTTGCCTCATTTGTAAGCTATAGAAATTAGATTGTAGGCAAGTAGACTAGAAAGTATATTTTAGGAGTAGAATAGGAGACTCAAAATTCTCTGAGAGGACTTGAAATTGTTGTAAATATTTCTCAAGGTTAATGCAAAGACATTGGAAGTTTATTTGGTGTTCGAGTGTTGTCTTGTGGAATCGCATGGTTTCTTGTACTTAATGAAATCGAGAGATGTTTCAAATAGATTAAAATAGATTAGAGCTCATTGTTGTAATGCATGTTGTGTTGAATATTTGATCAACTCCTAGCTCATGCTTTTAACATTCATCGCTGGTGAATTGTTGTGTAAAACTAGTCTGAGCTATCATTTGCTTAAGTTCGATTATGGATGCTTGTTTGAGCTGCGCCGTTCAATGGGTGCTCATATGAACCTTCATGATTTGAAAACCATTCGCGTAACCTTAGGAGATTGCACCAACTTCATGTAGTTGTAGGCACCCTTGGCGAAGTGAAGTTAGGTTAAGTCAGGAGTTTGTCTGTTTAATACCTCATCATTACTTCATTGACCTTAGATTAGTTTTCCTAAACCCTTACCCTTTTACTTTTCTTTATATTGAAGTCCTGTATATACATCATCCACACTGAAAGGAGAGATAAGCTAAATGAAAGAAGAGTCTGCGTAAGTCCGTTTGTGTTTAACAGCAAAATCATACCTAGTCACTGAGCTATCTCTTACAAAATCATAAGAGAGGAACCTTGGAGTCATCTTGTTTGATCACATAGTTCAGCATTCGAGAGGTTTTGCTCAAGAGGGAGTCAGATACTTTGTATTTCACCCTAATTGTTGACTTGTCCGAAAACAAACATCAACACGACCAAGGAGAGAGAAAATTGAAAGGAAGGAAGAAAAGATGGAAATGCCCTTGGAGATTTTGAGGGAAATTTAAGATAATTTTCCTTTGAGGTGGACGACCTAATTGGAGGTCAAAAACACAGAATATCAATTGCCTAAGTGGTTTGCTCCTCTTGGAGAATGAAAAGGTAAAAAAATATAAGAAAAATATAATACCTTGTCTAGGTCAGCCTGTTAGATTTAGGGCACACAACTGAGAGGGGGGGTGAATCAGTTGTATAAAACTTTCTCTTATTTTAAATACTCAACTCCACATTGTTAATTAGCAGCATAATAGAAGATCAACCATGAAAGCACAATGTAACAAATCAAGAGCAGAAACACATCAACACATGAGACACCAAGATTTTTGACATGGAAAACCCGGTTAAGGGAAAAACCACGGGGTGATTAAACCAAGAATGTATTCTCTATTAGAAGAATAGAAAGAACAAAATGGCACATGCCAATTAGGGCTCACTGCCCGAGCACACTGCTCACAAGAGGCTCACTGCCTACAAGAGACACACTGTCTACAAAAGAATAAGTATCACATACTTGAACTGGTAAATAGCATCTTCACCATGCTTGAGTCAGTTCCATTTAAGCCCAAACCTTCTGCTCTGCCTTTCGCTCTTCTCCTTGCTACCACACACTCATCTCCACAAGTCTACATCTGAAATGACTTCACAATCCCTCATTTATACATGACATCAACTTAGAAACAAACATCTAAGTCGGCAAACATCCACAAGAACATCCGCAAAATGTATAATTCATCCGGTCGGCCAGTCACAGAAAGAACACCATCATCTGAAAGTTATTCTTCATTTTCGGGACCCTAATTCTAATGCGGACCATAAACACGAACTGAGCACGATCCAAGGACCTCCACAAACTTGCCTGAAACACCAAGAATATCCACACTTCCTCTACTTACTGAAATCCTTCTCTCCTTCATCCGGAACCTCAAGAACACAGTCTGCCATTACTGTCACAAAGGAATAGATACTTGCGGACCTTCAAACCTCGAACCAAATGAGTTGACACACCACACAGACTTCCCCAACACTTCCTTAAATCCGCAGAACCGGAGAATGCATTTCCGGATCTCACCGGACCTATCTGTATCACTCTGTCATCACTGAACATCTGCCGGAACCGGTTTTACTCGAACTTCTATAACTTCTTCATATCTTCATGCGGACCTCTGAAATCTCTACTGGAACATCTTAAGACACATATCTACAAACCCTTTAATCCGCATTCTCTTATCCTCATCCTGTCTTGGACTTTTACCTTATGTCATTACCGTTCTTCACTGTTCCTGATTGAGACTAATTTTCTCAATATCCTCAGCACACAACTCATCCAAACCTTATCATTAATGTAACAGGAGTATGTTGACATCAATGACAACACCAGTTAGGCCCATACTTGCAACACAGCCAAGGTGAAGGAAAGAAAATAAAATAAAATATTTTATTTGAGTTTGGGCGCCTAGCATAAGGTCGGCCCTATGAGAGGAGGGAAAAAAGATACTAAAATAAGCTTTGTGGAGCAGGTCGGCCAGCTTGAGGACGGAAGAGAATTATGTATAAATACAAGGTCATTTGCAAGTCATTTGATCATCATTTACATTCATATTTTCTCTTGAGTTTCATACTCTTTGGCTGCAATATTGCTAGCCTTCATTCCAAAGACGAAAACCCTTCCGAATGTGGTGAGTTGAACAAAACCCTAGCTCCTCATTGTGGAGGATTCATCACGGAGTCCTATTTGTGCTTCATTGGTGATATTTGGAGGAGAAGAGCGTCATTGCATAATCAGATTTGAAGATCAGTTTGGAAGCAGCACCTTGGTGGCATTTTGGAGCATGTTGTATTAGGGTTTTACCCTACTTTGAATGCCACACTTGGGCAGATTTGGAGCGCCCATCTTTGAGGGCAATTTCACTTGTTTGGAGGGCGATTTGGAGCAGCAAACCCTAGGCACACCTCGTGGAGAATTCACCCAGCTAGGGTTAATCGTGTGCCTTTTATTTTGCGTGCATTTGGTATGTACAAACATATTTTATAGGTCTGATTTATAGTGCAGAAATCCGGGCATTGTTTGGCATGTTTGTGCCCTAGAAATCATTGTAAAAATCAGATCAGAATAATCAGATTTGTAGCAGCAGAGTTTTCTACAGAAAATCAGATTTGGTTGTTGCATTTGGATGCCCTACATTGTGTAGTTCATGGTGTAATTCATGTTTGTTATGGATATCAACTTGTAGTATCAATTGCCATGCTTATTTGTCATGTTTGGGCATATATATGTTCGCTGTGATAATTCGTTTAAGAGCAGAAAATAAAATCAGATTTTAGGGTTTTGAGCAGAAAACTAAAGTGCAGAAAATTAGGGCAGAATTCAGAAATTTATTTTCAGAATTTTAGGGCAGATCCCATTGGGGATATTACAAGGTCAACCACAATTGGAAAAAGGACTTCATAGCACTCGAAGAAAGGCAGAAAATATGTCAATGAACTCAAGACAAAAGAAAACAACGAAGAGTAAACCTACTTGAACTCTTTGAATTCAAACGAGGAAGAACTTGGAGAAGGCACCATCTCCCAAACAAAAGATTGGATTCTTGATCTCCAACGATATATGGAAGATGAATCAAAGATCTAAGGTTGTCTCCTATATTGGTGAATAGAATCCCATAAGAACTTTCTATTGGAATGCTTATCCATAGATCTTGAATTTATTTCGCTCTACCATGATTGTTCATTTCCCTAGGTGTGGCATCCAATCCCATTCATTTGGGGTGGCATTGTGCTATACAAATCATCTGTTGACGGTCATGGGAGTCAAATAGAGGGACATTTGGAGTTCCAGTTAACACCTAGGTGGTAGGACAATTGATTTCCGGAACAACTAAAGATTCTAAAAAAGTTGAGCTTCTTTGTCAATGCCCAAGAAATAGTTCAAAGGTTAGATCAAGAATGAGGTGTAACGATTGGGCAGGTAGGTGAATCTGAAGGCGATTGTTTTGAGGGAAAGATATGGCTGAGGCTTGAACTAAGGGAGAGATCTCGGGTAGAGGGAGATTATGGTGAAAAAGAAGAATAGCACCATACAAAAAATAGGGGAGAACAGAAAAAAGAGGAAATCTCCCTATCGTTCACCCATCCAAGGAAAAGAATAGTTCTTTTTTGGTTCATCCCTATACTAAGAAAGTAGAAGGCTCATGTGACCATGTTTGTAAGCCTACTCAAGGCAATTTTTCAAATTGATGCAACTAGAATTGTTCTTCTTTCATTTTTTGGCGCATGCAATTGTTGGTAAACGCTGAACTGCTAGGTTTAGATCATCTTTCATTGGAGCCCCTT
The DNA here is from genome assembly GCA_027924645.1 of Cunninghamia lanceolata. NCBI lineage: Eukaryota > Viridiplantae > Streptophyta > Pinopsida > Cupressales > Cupressaceae > Cunninghamia > Cunninghamia lanceolata. The sequence continues at coordinate 3,395,348 of BSBN01000847.1, read as the reverse complement.
GCCTAGACTGCATAAAAGAAGTTACCCTAGAGAATCCAATGTGAGAAGAAACTTCAGAAGAGTAAGGTAGCTTGCCTTCTCTTGCCACTATTTCCTAGTATAGGGAAATAAACGGCTTTCTATCTAAAATCCTACTTTAATCTAAGTCTAATTAAATGATTTAAGTTTTTAAAAATAAACAACAATCAGACCTAAATTAATAGAGTTGAGACTAACATGTAACAATAAACTGAAAAGAGGATAAAGAGGGCTTAGTTTTTGTTGATTTTCATGTGTCAATGAAGGTTAATTTTGTTTCCCTGTTGTTATCGACAATCAGTAATGGAAATATGATGATGGACCTTTGCTCTGGAGCATATGACAAATCTAGACTAATGCAAGAGCTCAACATGGCCTAGTCTAGGATGCCTTTTTTTTCGTGCAGTGAAGTCCTATTGCAGATCTATTCTCTGTTGATTTGGCCTTCTACTCTGTACTCTCATTTTTGTTGTCTGCTTCTAGATAGAGGATTGTGCTACAAAGCATAGTGGGACATGTTTTATAGCAAAGGGAAGACCATTGACTTCCTTGATTGTAGTCAAGCCCCTTTTCTCGATGTATAAATATCTGGAGACACCAACAAATAATTAATGCAATGTCTAGGATGTAATTGTTGATGTAGTGTTGATGCAAAGCTTTAGCGAAGATGTTTTCTGTGGGAGAATCCAATTCATCAATGACAATTAATGAGCTAGGATTGTCTATAAATACATGAACCTAGTTGCTCAACTCAAGGTATTTGGTGCACAAGTCGACAGGATAATTGTCAAATTTAGGGAAAGTGGGCCTCAGAGGCAGAAGAATTTAAGTTTGAATATCGCAGACTAGGCCGCAGCACAGCCCAATCCGAGGGATAGGACCACATATGTGACCTAGTCTAGGAAGGCAAAACTCTTATGGGATTGGACCATTCTTGACTAAGGCAATGGTTCAGCATTGATTTGTGCACCAAACAAGTCAAGTTGAGCACTACACCAATGTAAATATAAGAATACCAAAGTGGTGTAAAAATGCAAGGTATGCACTTTTATCCTTTGCATTTTATCCCCTTTGGCATGCATGTGAAACCACATGAATCACGTATGACAAAGTAAGATAAACAGTAAATGAAATAGCATGCAAATCCAAGCAAAGTTGAATAAATCATGAAAAACTCGCTACATTCACTAGTACTCGTGAGTCATTCAGGCTCACGAGTTAATCACCAAATAACTTGTTGTGGCTGCATAAGCCGATTCTGCCAAAAAAGCCTCAATCTTGGAATCATTTTGTTGAGCTTTCGAACATGCACTGCCCCTCAACCTCACTAGGGGCAGTGCATCTTGACCCCATTGGGAGTTGCTGCCCCTAGCACCTGCTCTAGTTTTAAAAAAAAGAAAAGTAAATTTGTTTTGGGCTCTTGTTTTCCACAAATGAAATTTGTAAAATATTAAAACAAATATGTAATTTACAATCATATGACATTGTGATGTGAATTGAACTTGTTTTTAAATCTACAAATAAGGGAAAAACCACTTATGACCTTTGTAAATTCAGTTTGATGCATTTTTTTAGATTATTTTACAAATTTGTGTTTTAATGTTCAAAAAAATTTCCGAGTTCAAGTTTGTCAACTATGATTCTAAGAACACCCACTTTACCCTTGTTATCCATAAACTCACAATTCCCACAACAAACATTCACAATACCATGATTTGGCATTGAAATTGTTACATCATTTCAAGTCATACTCCATTAATACAGTTCCTTGTAAAGATAATCAACATGCGGATTCCATGGCAAGTGTCGCATCCCTAATGGGTATTGATTCTAAGAACATCGACTGTACCCTCCTTATCCATAAACTAACAACTCCTGCAATAGATGATACAAATATTGTTGTACATGCAACTCTTGTCGGTAACAAATGGTTTATGAATATATACAACTACCTAGACAAGGAGGCATTCCCACCTAATTGTTCCAAGAACAACCACATACGCTTATGTTAAAAAGCTGCAGAAAGAGCTCCATCCTTTTACTTCACCATGGACTTTTGCCATGTGGGGATTTGATTTGGTAGGAAAACAGTCCTTGCTTCAAAAGGACATTCATTTATTATCATTGCAACAAATTATTTTACTAAATGGGGTGAGGCTGCCCCATTGAAATCCACCATGGCCTCAGATATTTGTAACTTCATAATGGAAAATATTATTTCACGACCTGGGCTACCTACAGTCATTGTCATACACAATGGCACATCAGTCAAAAACAGAGAAGTAAAAAAATTCCTAGAAAAGTTTCATATCCAACATAAATTTTCATTCCTTATTACCCACCAAGCAATGACCAAACAAAAGCCACAAATAAAACTATTGAACAAATCTTGTAAAATAAGTGGATAGGCACCAAACAAAGTGGCATTCCCACTTAACCATAGCCTTATGGGTCTATCACATGACCATTTGTATGCCCATGAGTCATACCCCCATGCTGGCACATCATTCAGAAATAAAGAAGTAAAGAAACTCCTAGAAAAGTTTCATATCCAACAGAGATTTTCTCTCCTTTTTACCCACAAAGCAACAATCAAGCAGAAGTCATTAATAAAACTATAGAACAAATCTTGTGAAAATCAGTGGATAGGCACAGAACAAATTGGCAATCCCAATTACCCCCAGCCTTATGGGCCTATTGCACGAGCATTCATATGCCCATGAGTCATATCCCATACTTCCTTGTTTACAACATTGCCTACAAGAGCTTGAGTTACGCTTGAATGCTTTAGAGAACATTCAAGTATACCAATGTCAACTCAAATGAAACTACAATAAACAAATTATTTCTCACAAGTTTGAGGTTGGTGACTTAGTGCTTAAAGAAAATCAAAATAATAATAAGGCAGAGAAAGAACTTTATGCAAAATTCCAGCCAAATTGCCTTAGGGACATATATTATCATTGAGAAATATGGGTTGGGGTCTCATCAATTATCCACCATGGACGGAAAACAGCTTCAAGATCCCATTGGCATTACTCATCTAAAGAACTATCACGCATAATTCATATTCGTGATCTAGGCCTGCCCCTTGGGAGCATATCTCAAAAATACATATTGTAAGACTAACAATATCTCCTTAGGGACCTTATACTCACCACACATACTATCATTCTTAAAGAACATCATGCCATTACTTGTTAATGATCACATCACTCTTACATTGTTCACACATAATACTACACATGTAATGTGATTCTCACACCATTTCTTATTCCATTCTCACATTCACATGATTTACACGACATGCTCTTAATATCATTACTACAAGATCATATCTTACATGACATTCATTATATAGCACCTTTATAATGACATCTTATGCCATACTCATTATTTTGTTCTTTCATGAGCATATCTTACACCACAATTTCTATATTAATCTTACAAGATAACATTTGGCATGGACATCTTACTCATACCAATGCTTGTCCTCACTTTGGGAGCAAAATTGAGGCAGCCATTTCTCCCCCATTACATGATCTTTCACAACCACATCATACGATTTAGAACCATTACATTATCTCTCCACCTCTCAAATTGAGTCCACAACAATGTTATTTAATCAATGTGAGGGGGGCATACAAACTATCATTTTGAGTTTACAGTTTCATGCTTGTCTACATCATGGGGGTCAACTCGGTTACAACTCCACGATAGCCTTGTGCATCATGATTCCATTTTGTCTCAGTTTTACATGGCTTCATGCTTGTATGCGTCATGACTCATGGGGACCAACTTGATCGCAACTCCATGATTGCCTCATACACAACGATTCCATTTACACAAATCTTTTACAAGGCTTCACGCTTGCATGCCTTGTGGGGAACAACTTCGTCACAACTCCACAATTGCCTCATGCATCGTGGTTCCTTTTTCACACCTCATGCCTTGTGTATCACTTGTGGGAGCCAACCTGGTCATAATTCAACATTGTCTTATACACCATGGCATACACAACACATCACATTTTACACATTACCGTTTCACACAATAAATACAATGCTTAATGATTATATATTTTTGTGCCACAAATGCTGTTTTATAGGTATAACTAATGACTCACGTGCGAACACAAAGAATTGTGAGGCATTGGCCATAATTGTATCTTTAGAATCAATCCCCATTAAGCATGTGACATTTGCCATAGCATTCACATGTCTATTATCTTTACAAGGGACAATATAAATAGAGCATGACTAAAAAATGATGTAACAATTGCAACGCCAAATCATGGTATTGTGAAAGTTTTGTTTCACACAATAAATGCATGCTTAATGATTATACATTTTTTTGCCATTAATGTTGTTTTATAAGTATAACTAATGACTTGTGTGCGAACACAAAGAATCATGAGGCATTGTCCATGATTGTATCTTTAGAATCAATCCCCACTAGGGATGCGACATTTGCCATAGCATCTGCATGTCCATTATCTTTACAATAGACAATATAAATGGAGTATGACTCAAAATGATGTAACAATTGCAACGCCAAATCATGGTCTTGTGAAAGTTTATTTTCTTTGGCCTGATATGAACCCGTGATTTGATGGATGACTAGCTGTAAGATACCATGTATAGCAATAGATTTAAGCCCTAAAGATTGGGTGGAACCAAACCGGCAATTAAGGCCTCATATTCAGCAATGTTACTAGTGCATGCAAATTCTAATCTAAAGGATGAAGGAATAATATCTCTTGTGGGGGGGATGAGGATAATGTTTGCCCTGGATCCAGTCATGCATCTAGAACGATTGAAGAACATTGTCCATGTGTCGGAACTATCAGAATTCAAAATATGCTCATCAAGGAATGATATATCAATAGGTACATGAGCGTCACATGGTGCTTCTACTAACTAATCTACCATTGCTTGACCTTTGCTAGATTTTTATGATATAAATTTAAGGTCAAACTCAACAAGTAACATAACTCGTCTAGCTACACAACCTGAGAGATGAGATTTTGCAAGCATATGTTTTAGTGGGCCAGTTTTTACACTTACATGTGTTTCATTGTGAAGCATATTGTGATGCAACTTTTGTGTGGCATGAACCACGGGTAAACAAAGTTCTTCCAGCACTATATATTGTGTTCCATGTTCTAAATGAGTATAGCTAATATAATCAATTGTGTATTCTTTACCATTCTCATCATTTTGGGCTAGAAGGATGCCAATAGTTGTTTCAATTGCAGAAATGTATAATAATAATGGTTTTTCATGAATCACGGGCATTAGGACCAGAGGATTTGCTCGGTATTCTTTTATTGAACCAAATACACATTTGCATTCCTCATTCCAATCAAATTTAACATCTTTCTTTAAAACTTGTGTAAATGGTTTTGTCGCAAGTTGTGCAATAAATCTACGAATAGCCTGAATTTTACCATGCAATCTGTGAAGTTGGTGTATATTCTTAGGCAAAGGCATCTTTACAATAACATCTATCTTTTTCACATCAACTTTGATGTCACATCATGACAATAAATCCTAGTAGTCATCCACTGTAAAGACATATCTTGGGATTCAATCTAACTTGCTATTGCTGTAATCTTTCAAAGATTGTTCTCAAAGTATTGACATGATGCACTCTTCTTTTGGATTATCCAAGATTATCATCCACATAATATTCTAAGATGTCGTGCATAAGGTCAAGGAATAATTAATGCCATTGCCCTTTGATAAGTGGCTCCGGCATTCTTAAGACCAAAGGGCAAAACAACATAACAAAAAGTCCCCCATGGAGTAGTAAAAGTTGTCTTGTGCTAGTCTAGGAGGTTGGTAAGGATTTGTTTATATCCAAAAAAAATCCATCCATGAAGGAGAGCATCTCATATCCTACAGTAGAATCTACAATCATATCCATATTTGGAAGATGAAAGTCATCTTTAGGGGAAGCTTTATTCAAGTCACAAAAGTTCGTGCAAATCCTTAAGCAACCATTGGGTTTGGCAATGGAGACTGTGTCATGTCCCCTCCATTCAAGAGATATGACATGATTATTTTAATTTAATAATAGTGTTTTTAAACGCTAACTAATAATACTAGAATATTATAATTATAATAAAAATATTAATATTGTTAATATTAAAAATAAAAACATTCCCTATACAAGTCGGCGCCAAGATGAGTTCAATTTCAATGTCGGTTGGCCTCTTTTGGTTTCAAATCAGACGGGTATTTAAGCAACACCCAACGTTCACTATGGATATCAATTTCTGGCTTAAGTTTGTTGCAGTTCACCAATTTTCACTTGTTGGGACGAAAACCTCAAGAGTGACCTTTCCAAGTTGGACATCCACCCAACTTGAGTAAGTTATTTATGAATTATTCCAACGCAAGGAATAGCATTGTTTCTGATCTGAATTTGTATCATTTCCAGGACTGTCAGGCGGCTTTGGAGAAGATAGATTGCATTCATCAGTTCATTCTCAGAGTCACTGTAATGTCCCCTTCTAGCAAGCTGAAATTTTTCACTATTTAACACAATTCCAACTTAGTAAAAGAGAACGTTAGTAACATATAATCATTAAGACTATAACATATTAGATTATATTCACATTAAGTTCATATATTTGTTTCATCATCAGGCATTCAATTTATAAGCACATTCATATATATGTTATTCATTTTTATCATTGGTTTCGTGATATGACTTGTGAGGGACTTATGGTAGACTCTTACGTTAACCAGCTCTAGATCACCAAGTATGATTTCATCAAGGAAATAGTTCCATCTCTTACGGAGGCCCAAAGGTTTCACTCACACACGGAGTCCCTCACCATTTGGCTCGTGGGATTTCACTCACACACGGAGTACCTCATCCAGACGAGAGTCACCATCCGTAGAGCAACTCTTACGAGTTCTCCTAGGCCCAAGGATTTCACCCACACACGGGGTTCCTCATCACTTGGTCGAGGGACTTCCATCCAGTCGAGAGATACCTAGGCTAAAATAAACTATTTCAACTACGTCATACCTTAGAGGTGATAGAGGGGTTAAAGGGAGAGTCTGAGTCAGCTCCAAGCATACCACTAACTTATCTTTTATTTGATTTCATAGATGTCATAATTGTTCTTATTATCATTTAACACAAGATGCCTTATATTAGGCATTGATTATTTACATTAAGTCATTATATACATTCATAGTTTGTCTAAATTTAGTGCCTTATAATTGTACATATTAACTTGACAGTCATAATCAGAAATGTCAACATTATTACATCCTATTATTAATCTGAAACAACTTAATTCTATGCATATACCCTATTCTTATTACCTTTCTAGTATGCTATACATATGGTTTCATTCTAACATTTATTCTATTATATATATATATATATATATTGGATTTCACTATTTTTACAAATAAATTAATTTACCTTATTTAACCAATATCTGAACTATAAGCATACAGATTTCTATTGTAATTGAGATTTGAGCTTACACATATTAATATACATTGGTTCCTATATATAACATCTTATTTCTTGATTTCTTCAATTATAAATTATAGATAACCCAACTTACCTGATCGCTGCAGTATTCCTTTTTATCTTTCCCCGTACCTTCTTTTCTTCCCTTCGATCTGCTGTGTATTATGTCTCCTTAATGATTGGGGATATATTAACACTGATATGGAATGATAGATATCCGCTGCTCCTGTTGTGTTTCTTCTTTTTTTTTGCAGAGAGAAAAATGTACGTTGATTGATGCTATCCTGGTTATGTATTTCTTTTCCACCGATTTATATATCTTGTTTCCTAATGAGACATAACCCTTCCCATACCATTGTTGCCTTTTGTAATTATAATTTAATTTTAATTTGATTATGTTTATCTTTCAATCTGCCAGCATTGGAACAGATTATGTTTAATTATAATTGCTGGCTGCCTAATTTGTAATTGCTGCCCATCGTGGGTATGTATGCTTTATTTCTTGCTTTATTATGTATTTTATTTTTTGCCCATAATTTAATATTTATTATTATAATATCTATAATATTAAATTATAATATTTAATGTATATATATAATATTTATATTTATTAATATAATCTCTTTATTAGTATTTATATAATATCTATTTTATTTATATTTGTTATATTTATTTTATAATATATGTTTATTTATATTATATTATAATAACATCAAAATTATATTATGATTATTATAATAGTATTTAAATTCATAATATTTATATATATACATATCATATCTTAATATATTATTATAATTATAATAATAATAAAATCAATAATATTATTTATATTTTTACCATAAGGATATTTACTAATATTATTTAATATTAATAACACATGTATGATTTCCCCGTCTAATGATGTTTAAATCTTTAATTTAAACAATGCCTTAATATTGGGACATGACAGTCACCTTTCTTGTTGGGAGCATACTTGTAAGCATATTGTTCCTTTGTATCACTGGGAGAACACACACGGGAAGGCGAATTTATAGTCTGCGGGGCACAATTCATTGCTGCTCGACCTAGGTTGGACGCGCCAGCAAACTCAACTTTCCAAGGATTGCTGGGTGCCTCCAACACCAGCAAGCCTTCTCACACAAGCTGAGTTCTTTGGTAGCGATTTGGGTGCACTCGCACAGAACATCACAGAACACCAGGGAGCTGAAGGAGATTACCTTGTTGTTCCAGTCTGCAGACACCATCAATCTTTCATTGGAATAGCGACTGGGAGGAGGACTGTGGAGAGGCTCCATTACTTTCTTTCCTACGGGACTGTGTTATTGTTCTCAGGCTTCAAAAATCAGAACTATATTGTAAGTCTGAGCTTGCACAAGATAATTAGAATTTGGAACCAGATCTGGTACAACTGTATTTTCATTTCTGAACTTCAGATATCAATACTTTACATATTTGCTTCTGTATGGTGAAGATCATTTAAATTACTGCAAAATCAAACTGTGAGTGGTTTCAGTTACATAATCTCCTTAGGGATATTTCACTATGTTAGAGATCCAAGGACAATAATCTATAGGTCGTATGAATCCAGCTTTGAGGAGCTTTTGCATCTCTTGTTTGACTAACAAAGACACCTTAGGATACATTTTCCTAATTTTTGCTTGACAGGTTTAGCATCAAGATACAAGACAGTATTGTGCATAACAATAACATAAGCAATACCTAGCATGTCTTCATACAACCATACAATTAACTCACTAAATTCATGTTATAGTTGGATATAACTTTATTGCTCACTAGGGGTTAAACACTCCCTGATTTGTAATACCGTATCATTCTTATCTACTAGAACATCAACTATTTCACCAATTATAAGAGTACTCCTATCCTCGATAAATGATCTTGTTGGTACGCAAACTAGGAGCCCTTGTGTTAATTTAGGCTCTTCATATGAACGAATACTTTCCCCAAAGTAAGAATATTCATTTAATGCATAATGGAATCCTCTATCATGATGAAATAATGCTAAATCAGCATAAATACCTAGATATTCTGCTAGGGATTCATCATTAGAAAATGCATCAACTTCAGGATATGCAGATAATGTCCAAATAAATTAAGTAAAATTCCTCCTCAAGCGAAGCCAAGAAACCAAGTAGTCTTTTACTTTATGCTGATTTTTCAATGCTTTTACTACATTTGGGGGAAGGTAGCCTAAGTCTTCCTTTCCAATAGGTTGTTAAAATTGTACAAACTCACACAAACCTTGTTGATTTATACCTAAGCCTTTTCCTTTGTAACCATATTTTGTAAGATTCTACGTCATGTGTCATATTGCTTGCAAAAGTACAAGAAAGAGAAGTAAAGAGGTCTCATTGATGACTTTCTATACTATCGCATACACAAGCATCTTTAATATAGGCAAGTAAATGACTTTCTATCTAAAACCCTACTTTAATCTAGGTCTAATTAAATGATTTAACAATAACCAACAATCAGGAGTTGAGACGCAAATGTAATGATAAATTGAAATGAGGATAAAGAGGGCTTAGCTCTTGTCAATGAATGATAATTTTGTTGTTCTTATGTGATCATGGAAATCTAGTGATGAACCTACAATCTGGAGCCTATGATGAATCTGGGTTGATGCAGGACTAGGTCATGCCACACAATCTCCAGGTTGCCTTCTCTATCACACAATCAAGTCCCTCTATTGCAGATCTGTCATCTGCTAATGCAAACTTCTGCATTGCACTCTTGTTTTTTAGTACACCTTTCATGTCATGCAATCCAGTCCTATGACGAATATGGACTAATGCAAGACCTGGTCGTGTCGCACAACCTAGTCTAGGACACCTTTCTATCATGTGATCCAATCCTGTTGCAGATTTGTCCTCTGCTAATGTGGCCTTCTGTGTTGCACTCATGTTTTTAGTACCTACTTTTGCACAAAGAGTTGTGCTAAAAAGCATAGTGGAGCTTGTTATATGGCAGAGGGAAGACTATCGACTTCCTTGATTGTAGTCAAGCCCCTTTTGCCAATGTATAAATATCCAGAGACAAACAAGCAATTGGTGTAATGCCTAGGATTTAGTTGATGTGCTGTTGACATCATGCGTGCAAATGTTTTTCTATGTGAGATTCCAATTCATCAATGAGAACTAATGACCTAGGACTATCTATAAATACAAGATCCCATCACTCAACTTGAGGTATTTGACACACAATCTAACAATGCAATTGTCATTCCGAGAAATTCGGCCTCAAGCATAGAAACTTTGAAGTTTGAACCTTGGAAACTGGACCATAGTGAGGCCTAGTCCAAGGGACAAGACTACATATGCAACCTATCTAGGAAGACAGAAACCCTTTGGGATCAAACCGGTCCTAACTAAAGCAATGGACAAGTCAATTTTGGGTGATAGGTTTAGGAATAGGGTTGGTTTGTGTGCCAAACAAGTCAAGTTGAGCACTATGACACTGTAAATACGAGTCACAACAATACTCAAAGTGGTGTAAAAAGGTGTAAAAGTGCATGGAATGCACTTTGATCCCTTATACCTTGCAAACTTAGAAGCTCATTGACTTCACAAGGGCTTCAAGGATACATACATCACATTTACAGTATTCTACAATTGCAATTTGCTCTACAACTTTTTGCATAACACTCATGTGTACACAACTCCCTAGCATATTCTACAATCACAAACCTCTCAATCTTACATGAATAATCAGAGAAAACAATCGAGGAAGCAATGAATGATCTTACAATTACCCCTCTTTAGGGAACATGAACACAATTCAATATAAAACTTAAAAGGCTTGAGCAACAAGCCAAAAGCCAAATAATTGGAAGAAACGCCATCTTCAACCATTACTTTTTTCACTGTGTTTCTCTCTAGCACTACAACTTGTTGTATAACACTCATGTACACAAATCCGCAGCATATTGTACACTCACAAACCTCTCAGTCTTACATGAATAATGAAATATAACAATTGAGGATTCAATGCATGGCCTTACAATTACCCCCCTCTTTAGGGAACATAAATACAATTCGATTAAAAAGGCTCAAGCAACAAGACAAAAGACAAATTCTTGGAAAAAGCTCTATCTTCAACCATTACATTTCCACTTCATTTCTCTCAAGAAAAACAACCACCCTATCAAAGAAAATCTACCTCTTTAATTGGAAAACAATGGTGACACAAACAAAACTGCCACCTTCCTAGTTCTTGTAGTTAAACTATACCATGTTTCTACTATGTTTCTCAAGAACCTATTTCATTTGACTCCAAGGTGTCAAGATCACTTGAGAACCACCTACAATCTCTATGGACCCCTATACAAGTTGAAAAGTTTGTTTTATTGCTGAGAATCATTGGATTAGAAGTGTTTGAGAGCATTTCAAGTTACAGACTTAATTGTCCTGACTAGAGATTGAGAATAGTGGCTTAGAAAGTTAAACTCACTAACTTCTCATGTGATCCAATGTGAATCACATCTCCCCAACGAGGAAGCTTTTGATCTACAAAAGCTTAAAGACTAAATAAATGAGGCAACATTTTTTCACCTTCTTCTTCAAATACCAATTGCATTATCCTTTCAAACCATTTTTCCAGCCTTCTTTCTCTCCCCTCTGTTGACCTCCGCCCAATATTTTTAAACCTTCTCTTGCTTCCTGGACTTGCATTATACTAGTACTCTGTTTTTTGATGTTATGTGGTGACTGCAGAATTACATCTATTTGTCCTCGTCGCCAATCATTTTGTGCCACGGGTTTTGGTGACTCTGTGCATTTTGTGCCATGTCGGCAGGTGGGTCCATGGCATGATGACATGGCTTAATTCTCTAGATAATTTTTGTGGTTTTTTAAAACTTTGAGCTTAGGTGTGAAGGTAAGTGTTTTACCATGTGGAGGAATCTAAATGCAGGTTTTATAGATTCTAGGCAAAGTTTTTTTAATTTTTATATAAGCCAAATCTTGCTTATGTGGCGTCTGGTACAAGGTGAATGTTCTAAAGTGAAGACAAAAGCTTTCTTCATGATTTAAGGGGCTGATTTTAAATTGATTATGAGCCCACATTTTCATAGCATGGCGCCATACATTTTTCCTTCTATCCAGCATACCAAGAGCAAGGGATAGACATTGATTTTTATTTGCTTATGTGGCACATGCAGAATGTTAAGAGCCCATGTATTACGAGATATATTTGGGGCTGAAATAACACACCTCATCTTTTATCTTTTTCTCCCAGCAGATTAGTATGGCGGTGGATCTTCATGGAGGGCAGCCATAAAGAGTTGGTATGCAGCGTTAAAATCTGTTGTAAAAGAGCAGATTTTATTTGTTATTCTGGTAGCCTGTCTTATCCACCTGCAGCGCATTTATGCCTAACTGGTCATTGTCTTCATTTGGTACATGTGTTGTGTGTACAGGTGTTTCGGCTTGTGGTTTGTTTGTGGCATAGGATTTTATTGATTGGGGCAGATTCAAGGCAGTTTTTAACGATTTTCTTCAGCTCATATGCTGCTGCAGCATGGGTTTTATTTTATAAGATTTTTCTTTGCTGCTGACAGCTGGGAACTTGAATATTGATTTGTCGCCTATGCAGATTTTTCTATCCAGATCAGATCTTTTTTCTGAGTGGCTAGGTAGGGATTAACTGCTGGTGCAATCCCAAGGAGATTTTTTTGATTGTTGAAGGGCTGTGTGTAGTTAATCTTCCTCTGTTTTGGTAGGAGTCCAAATCAAATCAAAAGTCTCCCTTCACTGAATGAGACTTTTTTTTGTTGTCCCTTTGTTACAAATGGAAAGAATGTTTTCAAACAGAGTTAAATCTGACGGCGATGGATGGGAAAAGGGCATTGCGAAAGGTGGTACAATCCTGTGAATCCCTTGCTGCTTCCATGCTCTATATATGCTCTATTTTCTTTTGTAATTGGGGTTGGTCTTTGAACCATCTACACAAGGTAGCCTAAGGATAGTTTAGGGCATCAACTCTTGTATGTCTGGTTCTGTTAACACTGAGAGCTCTATCTTATAATACATAAGAATGATTAATCAAGTAGAATTTTATGTCCACATGAGAATGTCTCCCTGGCAGGCTGCAATTTTCTACGATAAACTTTGAGCCTAGCTACTATTTTATTCCTTGCCACGCTTGAAGGCTTGAATGTAATACGATTAGACAAATGTGATAGCATTTTAATTCATTGCAAAGGCTTTTGCAATAGTCTTTTCCTTGGCATATAGAATGTGGCTGATTCTAAGATGGACTATTAAGTATGCCCTTATGTGTAATGTCTCTGTTGTACCCAATCTGAAATTCAAATTGCAATACATGAAACTTCATTTTCATTTGTGGCTGTGTGTAGAGTTGTTGATCAAAACGGCAGAAATAGTCAATTTCCGGTCAAGTGTCTATGTCAACTTGTTTGTCAAAAAGTCCAAAAAGTCACTTTCGATGAAGAAACAGATCGTTGTGTCCAAATCCACATATCAAGTTGTCCAAGTCCAACTATCATTTTGTCAAAATCCCAATTGTCATATTTTTGTACTTGTTTGTCAGTTTTAAATTGTCGATTTTTATAAAATTATTGTAATTGTTCAAAACTAAGTTACCAATCCTAGTACCGGTTTGGGTTCGGATTCAGAGGTTCGATTTGCAGATTCAGCCAAAAAAAAATTTTGGGTGTGGGTTCGTTTTGGGTTCATCCATACAAAAACATATAAGAATCAGAAATATATACATATTTGCAATAGTAATTAAGTTCAGCATACCACAGCATCATGAATATGATCATATAATAAACAAAACCTAAAATAAAATAATGAATATTAAAAATTAAAAACACTACAATGTCAATTAGTCAAACGCAAATGTCATGATATATATTAAAATTCAAAATCATAATGTCAAATGTCAACAAACAGCCATCACTGATCAGGCATCAACGTCATATGGGTTTTCAAAAATATTATCATCACCATCCATATTTGATGATGTAGATACTGGTATATTAGAAGAACCACAAACAATGGCACTGGTACTAGCATGGGCACTCTCACACTCACTACCTAGCTCGTCCTGAACATCAACCTCAAGTGTAGCAAGGTGGGAAATGGTAGCATCCAAGTCAGTATGCACTAGCTCAATATCCCACTTCCTTGTGTCCCCTTCCTTGTAGCCACTTTGTTTTGTGAAAGGAGGCACAAGTTAGAATGCACATACACTAAGTCCTCTATCTTTCTTGGGTCCAACCAATTATGCTTTACAGAGTGGATGAAGGAGTATGTGCTCCAATTCCTCTCATATGCAGATGAACTAGCAACCTATTAAGACAAAATTAGAGAGTTAGAGTTATTAATATAAAATTTAAAATTTAAATATTAAAATTAGAAATGAAACTTAAAAGATTAAAGAAATTTCGAATTTTTAATATAACGTACTTGCAATAAAATTTTGATCGCAAGAGGTTGTAGGTGTATGAATGATTGGCCATGGAAGTACCACCAATTGTGAGCATCAACCTTATCCTTGTCACAAAGAGCATCAATACTGAAGTCATTGGAGCATACAAAATCCATAAACTCAACTCTAACTACATCCCGCATGGCAGGATCAATGAAGACTCTACGAAAAGCTGCCTTGTAGCCATGGCTTACTTCAACATCTCTATATGGGGCAATCCTTGTTGACATATAAAGGAGCTCAGCACTATAATATTTGGGACTCAAGGCAAAGGCAAGAAGATGCAGCGGGGTGGTTATTTTGTTCCATCTCTCTTCAATAATTTTTAGTTGTTTGAAGAAAGTTTCTCTAGGATCTTGCTCTTTTGCATTTATGATGGCTTTCATCTTCTCAATCATTGAGTCAATGTCATCATATACCTCTCCCAAACAAAGCCCGCCCATGTCGGTATAACGGATCATACTTAATATGGGCTTGGTGAAACTGAGGAGATACTCAACACGATCCCACCAAGTATCATCTAGGATCAACTGCTTAATTTTTGTTGCCCTTGTAGTGCTAGATTGCTTACATATGGACCCATTTTGGCTGATGACCATGTTAGAGAGTGCCTCCCAAACCTTCACATGTCGTCTACAGGCAATTGTGTTGGAGGTAAAACGGATCTCAACAACCTATTCAATACAAATCAAAATAAAAAAATAAAAAAATAAAGATTCTTTACTTCTTAAAGAAGAAATTTAGAAAACATAAACTTTAAGAAAAAATTGCTTCACCTACTTTCAACAACGCCAATTTCGAAAATATTTTGAATCTGCCTTGTGACATATGGTGGTTGGTGATGAACATTTGGATGTCTTCAACCTCACTATACACCTATTTGATCCAATCAATTTTGGTGCCAATTTTTCGTAGCATAAGGTTGAGGGAGTGGACAGCACAAGGTATCCAAAAGATGTGTGTGTAACGCTCAACCAATAAACCAACTGCTCTATAATTTTTGGCGTTGTCCGTTATGACTTGAACAACATTTCGAGGCCCCACTTCCTCAATGGCATGACAAAGAATATTAGCAATAAATGCACCATCCTTCACCTCCCCCTCACAATCCAATGTGTAATGTCCCCTTTTTAGTGGAAACACTTAAACCTGAATCTGCATTCAAAGTGATTCTCAAAGAGACATTAGAACCATTAGAGATCAATAAATTTCAATGATAATATCTAATAAGATTAAAGATTATTCATTTCCTTCTTGTCATTCAATATTGATGACTATTCTATAATAAATTTCATAAGTACATTAGGGAGAATATTAAACATATTTCAAGATCCATATCTTCCCCTCCTATTCTTCATCAGGAATTAGGATTTACATGACTAGGGCGTGCTGAAACCATCTTCGACCAAACTTCGGGAAACTTAGTCCCAGCCCTTGGGGTCTACACAGAATCTCCGATTTGGCTTCGGGAAACTATGTCCCAGCCCTTGGGATCGATACGAGATCTCTGGACCCGGCTTCAGAAACTATATCCCAACCATTGGGGTCTATACAGGGGATGGAATTACTCCGCGTTTCCCTACAATACCCATGATTCCTCATTGGATGGAGTAATTGAGGCTACGGAAATATGATCTTTTATTTCAATATTCCCTTGTGCTATAGATGGAATTCTATTATACCATTTATCATCATAATGCATGAATTAAAGATATTCATATCACAAATCAAAGTACTATTATACGATATCCTTGTTTTTATACAATTACTCATCTTAGATTTATATAGTTAAGACATTTCCTTATAACTACAATATATATATATATATATATATATATATATATATATATATATATATATATATATATATAATCTCACAAATCTTATACTTAATAATTATAAATTAAACATATTGAATAATCCTTACCTGCTGCTGATATTACCTTGGTTGCAGTCCCTTTAATTTCAACTCAGATTTCTTCTTTTATTCCAAACATATATTCTTCTTACTTCTTGAATACCTCTGAAAATATATATTTCACATGCAGATCTAATTCTGCCCTTTTACCATAGACTGATGAATCCTTGTATATATTTTTTATCTTCTTCTATGATCGATGATTCATTCCCAATAATGTGTGTGTTTTCTCCTTTATACCAATCCACTCTTATACCATAAAACCTCTATGAAGAGAGGTATCTCTTGGAGAGAGATGACCCCCCCTTAAAGAGACATATTTCTTTTGATGACTGTTTGTTTGTTTAATATTAAATTACCCTTAATTCAGATCGTATTCTATTTGAATACCTTGTAACTTTGATTCGCTATGTTTTTTCCAACTGATCGCAGCATCTTATAATATAATTTCCATACTTATTGCCCCCGATATTGTTGGCAGTCTGCATTACTATGTATTCGTGACTTTTTCCCAGACACAATCGCTGTCCAAGGAAATCATTATGTCTTATCAAATCTGCTGCACTTGGTTCGCTGCTTTTGTCAAGGAGTTTATAAAATATGATTGCTGTCTTATACTCCATTCTCTCTATGATTCTTTTAATAATCGCTGATCCTATAGTATGTATTATTAATGATTATAATTTATATAATATAATAATATACAATATTTGTCTTGATAATAATATTTATATATTTAATATTTATATTATATTTGTATTTATTTATATATTTATATTATTAGATATATTATGATAATATATTTATAGTATATATTATTATTATTTATATTTGTTATAAATATAATAATATAAATAATATATATAATGATTTCTATCATTTGAATTGATATTTTACAAAAACAACTTCATCGTCTTTTTACGTGATGTTTAAATCTTTAATTTAAACAATGCCTTAATATCGGGACATGGCACACTGCCTTCAAAACCATTGCCCCTTTAGAGCACACTACAATAACATTGATCAATGGCTGATTTTTTGCATCCTTCCATCCATCATAAAAGATGGAGAGCCTTGTCTCGGCCCAAGAATCCCTTATGCGCTTCAATGAATCCTCTACAAACTTCACTTCCAAGGTGCCACGCACCTTCTCAAAACCCAGGCCCTTGCACCCTTTTGGAGCTTCATTATTGCTTTCACCATTTGTTGCCAATACGGTGAGCGAAACAACATTGAAAGCTAATCCATTTGCATAGACACATCTTGCAATTTGTTGATCAGCAATCTCACAAGACTCATTGTGAAATATCGTTTCCAATCGTCCCTTTGATCTCTTATGTGATGCAGGTTCTTCAAGCATGGCCAAAAATGGGTGGCTCTCTACAGGTTCAAGATTAGATGGCGATTAAAGGGGCTTCATTCCTCAAGATCCTTTGTTTAGCAAAGGATGATATGATTCACGACCTACCACTTCATCTGCCTTTTCTTGCTCGCTGATATATGCAATGACTTGCTCTAGTGGGACTGGTACATTATTTTTTCAAGTTGTATAATGAAGCCAAGTTGTGATGTTGTGGCAAGTTGTGATGCCCATTGCAGGGATCTTACACAAATGGGCTTTCACCCAACTATATAAGCTTGAATATTGAACATCACACCCATTGCAAATCCAAATATAACCCCACCACCTGAAATTGGTTGTATCGTATTAAGATATTTCCAAAGGGGTGAATTTGGGTCTATTTTGAACTTAGATTTGCCCGAGGTTGAACTGGCTACCATTGTAATCCCTATGGCAACAAATCCAATAAACAACACATTCGAAGAATCGAAACAATTCAAACAAATGAAAAAAAACATAGAACTTAATTGAGTTTAAAAACATTAAACATATGCCATTGATCCAACTACATAGAAGAATTTAAAAAAGAAAAAAAATTCAAAACAAAACAAAAATGCAGAAAAAAAAAAAAAAAAACCAAAAAAACTGTCTTTTGCAAAAAACTACCTCTACTATCTCCTTCGTAGTAAACGGGCCATTGCACACACACGTAGCAATAGCCCAATCACTTTGGATCCTTCACCAATTAATTTTCAACTCTATTTGTTTGATGGCAAGCAAAAATGAAATTTAGCTAAAAATGAAAGAGTTTTGTGTTTTGCATTCACAACGAGGTAAAGAGTAGTGTTTTTGTCTTTTAAATGCCTTGGAATGAGGCTTCTAGGTTTAGGGCATAGTCAACTCAAAGTCAAATGAGTTATAACAATTAAAAATTGCAAAAAAAAAAAAAAAAACATCAAAAACACAGCCGGTTCTATTCACACCGGTAAAATTCATGTCTGATTCCCCTGAAGTCATCCCAGACAAACTCACAATCCCTTGCACGAACCCTAGCGAACCAATAAACTGCGCTGCTAGGAGGAGAATCAATAACATAGGTTCATAATCCAAAAAAAACTATAAAATTATAAAATATTATTATTTTTCATAATATTTATTATTAAAAATAAAAAATAAATCAAATCAAAAAAATAATTTAAAATATAATTAAAAATTTGAAAAAATAAAAATGCTTTTATAACGTGCACACTTGGTCAACAGACGCACGCTATATTTAAAGGCATAAAAAATAAAATTAAAAAATTACACCTTGTATAGGCATGTGCCTATTCATAGGCACGTGCCTATTCATAGGTGTTGTGATGTAATCACACATCGCCCCATTGCAAATGGGGACCCCCTCTTTTTTTTTGCTTTCTCACTTCGTTTTGCTCTAGGTTTAGTTTTCCTCTGAGCTTGTATGATTTTGACCAAGTCCTTCACACCATATCATCCACCTATCATCTCCAAAGCCGCCCTTCTCAAATGGTTTTCATCATGTCTCATGGGCAAGGGCATTGAACATTTTAAGTATGTCATTCAACTTCAAAGGAGGAAATGAACATCAAAATGAAGTTTAAGTGATAAAATCCATGTACCTCCTTGAATCCCGCCCTTCCTAGGCGGCTTTAGGACCTTCACTTGGACAGAGTCATCTCCTTCACATGAAATACTCCGCTTAGACCCTTGAAATCCGCCCATCCTCTCATGGCTCTCCATTGCATTCAAAGAGGTCAAGTTATCAATGAAACAAGTGTAAAAGGTTTTAGACTATCAAAACTAAGCAAAAATCACTAAGTCATGAAAAATCCAAGCCTACCCTTGAAACCCACCCCCCTTCCTAGGCGGCTTTAGACCCTCCATTCGGACAATTTCATGTCTTCACATGACATCCTCCATGCACCAACCTCAAATCCGCCCAGGAGAAATGACATAAAAATTTGCAAGGAAGGCAATGGCTAACACTGAGTTTTGAACAAACACATGCAAGTTTGGAACATACATGAAGGATAATAAGTAAAAATCCAAGCCTCACTTCCAAATCCGCCCTACTTGGGCGGCCTAAGCATGAGAGCTTGGATTCTCTTGATCTTCACATGAACTACTCCAAACATCACTTTGAAATTCCAGTCATCTAATATGCAAATCTCATGCAAGGATTTTAAACCATCAAGGAAGCAAGTGAAGATGTCTTGAAATTGTCAAAACCAAGTTAGAAAGTGCCTAAGTGATAAAATCCACTCACCACCTCCTAGCCCGCCCTTCCTGGGCGGCCTTGACCTCTATGCTTGGACAACTTCACCTCTTGCACAACACACTCTCCAGACATCAACCTTAAACCCGCTCAAGTAGAAGACCTATCAAGTTTGCAATGTTTTGAGTTGAAGTACAATGAGATCATGAAGATTTGATGGAAGTTCATAGGTTTGAATGTTTTTTGAGGCATTTTGAGGAAAAATCCAAGGGTCACCTTTAAAGCCGCCCTACCTGGGCGGCCTCAAGAGGTCCTTGTGGATTATGTCACCTAACACAATGCATTCTCCAGACAACACCTCCAGAACCGCCCAAGGATGTAAACAATACAATTTGCAAGTAAAATCAATGGAAATAATGAAGATGAACATGTCAAAGGTGAAATGAACAAGTGCAAAGTTGTTTAAGTTGAAAAATCCAAAGGTCATCCTCTAGGCGGCCTTGACTCCTTCATCCGGACAATGTCACCTCTTCACAACACACTCTCCACCTGCAGCCTCCAAACCCGCCCAAGAAGGTCGGCCTAGACACTCGAGCATGGAATTTCACATTCCATAGTCTAGACATGCCTTTCAAACCCACTTAGGCTGGTCGGCCAAGAAGAGAGGTGAATTGTCAAGTGAATTTAAAGTGTAGCTTTCCAAATTTGATTTTGACAAGTGATGGATGCTTTGGAATGTCATTGTTTTAATCCCACATACATAAGGTGAATGTAATTTGTTGTTGAAAATCCTTTATATCGAGTTTTAATTTGATGTGTTTCTTCTTGTAGGTGATGGAGGATCCAAGGAGGTGAATGGCGAGAACTCAAACATGAGAAGTTTGGAAGGTTGAGGAACGTTGCTCAAACTTGTCATCATCATCACATGGAGGAGAGCTCCACCATCTAGTTTGAAGACTTCGCATGTCTGGATGAGGAAGACATCAATGCCATGTGAAAGGGAGCTAGTCTAAGATGATCAAGGTTACAAGTGTAGTTCATCAAGTGTAGTTCATCATCAAGAGCATCATTCGTTCGAGGCGAGGATCAGTGGAAGGTTGTCACTTCACCACGCATACCTTGAAGGAGGTCATCATCCAGAAGCTCACATATCATGTGCCGGACAAGAAGAAATCTCATCAGGCACTAGTCTACTCCATGAGTCCATGCAACTATCCAGAGGCATAGTCCTGCACAAGCACAACATCACAAGATGAGAGATGAGCATGATCATCAAAGCGATCCATGAGTTACATCAAGACAACAAGAAGAAAATATTCTAAGTAAAGTGAACATGAAGTGAATCACACTAGTTCATTCAAAGATGCTGAGGTGGCACGTACACATCATCAAGCCAATCGCATTCTGCCATGTAAGAGGGCCCACCATAGAGATGCTCCAAAGATGCTTATCACATTGGGAAACGTGCCTTCATTGCCTCTTTCATGTTCTAAAGATAGCAAATTTTGTAACAAACTGCCTTGTTGTCTCGATCTTGGTCGTTGATTGTCAAATAAATCCTGGCCCTTCATGTAATTTATGGAGTCTATAAAAGGCTCATTCTTCTCATTTGTAAGGGACAATAGATATAGGAAGAGATTAAGAGTAGAGTTGTTGTAGGAGAGTAGAATAGCAAGTAGAGTAGAGGAAACTCTTCAATGTCATTGAAGAGATATTGTGAAATTGTTGTAAAAACACTTCCTGGATCAATACAAGCTCATTGTTGATTTTTCATAGTGATTTGTGTGATTGTGGGATGTTGGCATGGTTTCAAATTCTCGCATATGATTGAGAAATGTTTCCAAATAGAGTAGAATTAGATTAGAAGTTCACTGTATGATGGATTTATGTTGAGATATTTGATGAATTCCTTTGTGTTCATACTTTTTGTGACTTGTGGCTTGCAATTCATAGTGCAAAGTTAGTCTGAACCTTCATCTGCTTTAGTTTGGTTGTGAAGATTGTTCAAGCTGTGCCAGCTGTGGGTGTTTGGATGAATGCTTCGCAATTTGAAAATCTTTGAGTTACCTTAGAAGATTGCACCGAACTTTGTGTAGTTGTTGGTCCTCATGGCGAAGCGGAGTTGGGTTATAAGAGGAATTTGTCTATCTTGACATCATCCATCACTTCATTGTCCTTAGATTAGCTTTCTCAACCCTTATCTTTTACATTTTCTTTCATAGACAGTTAGAAGTTCCATTTCACAAGGAAAGAAGTACATGTTTGAGTGGAGTAAGGAGCACATTCAACGTAAGTCCCTTTGTGATTACTAGCATGATCACATCAACAACTGAGTCTATCCATCGCAAAACACGAATCAAGAACCTTGGAGTTGTCTCGATTGATCACATTGTTTAGCATTCAAAAGACTTTGTTCAAGAGAGGATAGAATACTTAGTATTTTATTCTGAGTTTGCATGCGCAAGAAAAACACATCAACAATAGGCAAAGGTGAAGGAGCAGACATGTCAAAGAACTATGCTAGTATAAAGGTTGGCAAAAATAAAAACAATAAAATGTTAATAATCAAGCGCCTACAAAGACATTTGAATGTGCCCATACAAAGCACAAAAAATCAAAACAAAATCAAAGATTATAAAAGGAGGTCGTAGCCAAAGTCAAATGCAAGAAAAGTGAATTGTCCAAAGTAAATCAAATGCCAAGCCAGCCAAACAAATCATTTCTAGTTATCAAAGACAAAGTCATGATGAGAAGATGCGGCCAAAGTAAGATATTCGCTCATGCCAAGACAAAACATGCCAAAAGCCAAGGAAGGAATGCTGTCCCAGATGCCAAGTCAACAGCTAAATACAACCAGCATAGTGGATTGCACCATTTCACATAGTTAGCAACATGATCAAAAAGACAATATTATTGTCCAATCAACGCCAACATAAAATTCACGCCCAACAATGAAGATCGAGACCAAAAGTTACCAAGAAGAAATCCCATAAATGAATAAGCACAAGAATATGTTGAGGCGTGTTTGAATGTAGCAAAGGAAATAGATGTTGCTATCGTAAATCTATGGAATGCTATTCAAAGAACAAGTGGGAGACAAAATGCCTCAATGATGGACTGCACTTGACCTCTATCGATAATAAAATTTTGCTTGAGGAGCCTTTGAAGATATTGAAGACTGCTAAGTGGATTCCAATTTTACATTGGGAGTCGCTACCAAACAACTTTTATGAGCCTTCAATGTATGATTGTGTATACCCATCTGTGGAACTGGCAATGAATGATCTACAACAATTTGCAGTGCAATGAATATATTATGAATATGTGCCCGGGGAATTCTTTTCAAATTACAAGGGAGTGAAAATAGCAAATCAAAAAAACAGGATTTCAGAACTTTGTTAAGGCTTGCTAGACTTCATCTTCATCAGGAATAGAGGATTCTAAAGCTGCCAAAATAAATTCTATTTTCAGCCCATGCTAAAAATAGCTCACCACCATTTTCAAAAAGAAGAGCAAATTCAAAGTTTATAATTTTTTATCAAAGCTCACACTATTTTTAGCTTCCAACTATTTTTAGCATTCGCTATTTTTAACCTGGAGTTGACTTTTATTCAATCGTCTGTAACATACACCCCTCTGTATATGTTTGCTCTAACTGGTTTTTTTGTGTTTTTGATGTTTTTGTTGTTTAGGGTTTTATGGGTTGTTTTTGCATGTTTGATTTTTGCATTGCATGTAGGAAATACGAAGTATATGAACAAAACCAGAAAATATACTACGATTTTGCATAAACTAAAGACAACCCAGATCATAAAATGTAATAAAACTAATTATAATGAAATACCCACTTGGAAATCTTCAACTTGATTTCATTGCCGAAATTGAACCAGCATACATTGCCACAAGGAATCACCAAGAAATGTCTACAATGAAGTCTTTTGCTGATAATGGGACTGCTGTTACAAAATATGGTCTTGGACACCAAGAATGCATAATATAGAGTGCCAAAATAGTGAATAAACCTCCTCTAAAAACCCCACGAACTGTCCTGACCTGTACAGCCTTGCTGAAGAGAATGGCAGCCTCAAATGAAATGGTTATTGCTTGGAAATCCTGCAAATCTGTTACTGATCAGTCTGCAGAGGTATTACAGCTCCAAATGTCCCACCAACAATGAGAAACAACTCTTAAATGCCTTCAATCAACCATCACAGCTGGTACGGCCATGGCTGTAGGTGTACGGCCTGCAGAATGGTCTAAGAACAGCCTCGAAATCTCCTCAAAACACTAGTAATCTGCCATCGATCATCATCTCCACCTGATGCAACATTAAAACCAGAAGATATGCCTCTATTTCCTTCACGCAATCCACTAAAACTATTCAGCTAAAGCACAAAATGGAACTCCTGAGTGAAGCTCCTCTAGCCCCTTCCTGATGCAATCTTTCATATACAAGGAAAGGCGAATCTGCAAAGGTTTTCATCTCTGCAAATCCATCTTGGAAACCCTACAGCCAAGCTCAACTCCAATGCACGGGCAAACTCAAAAGTAAGCAATTTTCTTAAACATTGCATAAGGCAAATGAGCCTTCATTCTTCACTTTTATTCCTCCCAAACCCAATGCCCAAAAAGAGGAGGTTTAAAATTAATTTTTAATTATAATTCATCCCCTCATCTCTCCATGAGGGGGCGCTCATCCCTAGGCACACGACTTATAACTTTAAGTTACAACTTTATATTATAAAGTTGAGTTATATTATAACTTAAAGTCACCCTTAGAATATAATAAGTTAAATCTTTAATTTAACTTATATTAAATCGAACAATGCTCTAGAAGATTCGACCCCGTGAATCTCGTGCCCTGGCTCCTGCACTACCCTGCTAAAAATAGAAATTGTCCGACTCATGACTTACTATAAATAACAAGTCCCTGGAATGACCTCCTAAACACCTCCATTAGCCTATGGAAGTCTAGTTATAGGCTAACCCTAGTCAACTGATGAAGTGAGCTAGATGGGGCAAATAACAGTCCGCCCTTCCCAAGATTGCTTGTCCTCAAGCAACCTCAACTCTGGATGCTGTAATATTTGCTCACTCTCTCAGGTGGCATCCTCCACTGGTAAATTCTTCCACTTGACCAAGTACTCTCTGATAACTCGTTTTCTCAAGTGTCTCTCCCAAGTGTCTATGATAGCCTCTGGTACTAAGATCAATTTCCCTTTCTCATCCAATGGTGGAAGCTCTGCTGAAGGAGTTATGTTGTGGCCAAGAGCTTTCTTCAACCTGGAAACATGGAACACATTGTGCACCCTGCTATCTGATGGTAACTCAAGCTCGTATGCCACTTCACCAACTCTTCTGATAATCCTGAATGGACCATAAAATCTGGGCTTAGGTTTCTCCGCTCCACTCTTCTTGAGAGTGGACTATCTGTAGGGTTGGAGCCTCAAATACACCATATCTCCAACCTCAAAACTCCTCTCCACTCAGTGTTGATCAGCATATAACTTTTGTTGATTCTGTGCCTGTTGTATATTCTCCTTGAGTTCCCTTAAGATATCTTGGCTATCCTACAAAAGATCCTTTGCCTTAGGCACCCGACTATCATCAAGCAAGAGATTGTGAAGCACGGGGCATCATAACCATACAGTGCCCTGAAAGGAGTCATCTGAATCGACATATGATGCGTAGTGTTGTAACAGTACTCCCCTAGGTACAACCATCTGATCCAAGCCTTCTACTGCCCCGAAACATAGTTGCGTAGGTACCCTTCTAGACATTTGTTCACCACCTCTGTTTGTCCATCTGTCTGCGAGTGGTAGTTGGTGCTAGGAGTCAACTCTGTACCACACAATTTGAATAACTCCTGCCAAAATAAACTCAGGAACTTGTTGTCCCTGTCACTGACTATGCTCCTGGGTACCCCGTGTAACCTAAATATCTCCCTGAAGAACAAATCAGCCACCTAAGCAGTTGTAAAGGTTGTTGAAATAGCAAAAAAATGTGCAAATTTGGTGAGTCTATCGACCACCACATATATACAGTCCTTCCCCTACACCTTAGGCAACCTATAATGAAGTCCATGGAGATACATTCCCATTTCTAATTGGGAATAGGCAATGGCTATAATAATCCTGCTGGGTAAGTATGCTCATGGTTATTCTACTGGCAAATGGGACATTCACGAACATACTTTTGCACTTCATCCTTCAGCCCTTTCCATGTGAACCTCTCCCAAATTTGTTTGTATGTCTTGAAGAATCCAGGATGGCCAGCGATTAGTGTATCATGGAAAGTTTTGATCACCTCATGTTTGAACTGTGAATTAGGCACCAAGAATATTCTGTCCTTGTAAATAATCAAGTCATTCACCACAGAATATCTCTCATCAATAGTAGTGCCCTCAATGACTCCCACTGCCCAAGAGTCCTTAGCATACTCTACTATAATTAGCTCTCTCCAATCAGCAGAGATCTCCCCGACCAAGCATAAGTGAGGTCTACGTGATAAGGCATCTGCAACTATATTCCTCTTCCCTTTGACATACTTGATGTCAAAATCATATGCCTGTAACCTGCTTACCCACTTCTATTGCCTATCATTCAAATCCTTCTGGTTCATAAAATATCTGATACTGTTATGATCTGTTTTAATTATGAATTTGCCTCCAACCAGATAAGGCCTGAACTTGGCCAATGCATGCATTATATCCAACATCTCTCGGTCATACACCGAGTAACTCCTCTCAACACCCCGAAGTTTTCTGCTTTCAAATGCTATCGGGTGCTTCTCCTGCATAAGCACTGCCCCAATTCCCTCTCCAGAAGCATCACACTGCAACTCGAATGGCTTAGTGAAATCGGGAATCGCAAGCACGAGGCAAGTAGACATTAAGTGCTTGAAATGATCAAAGCACTGCTGGGCTGATTCAGACCACACAAAGGCTCCCTTCTTTGTCAAATCTATCAAAGGTGTTGTTGTCTGTGAGAAGCCTTTTACAAACCTCCTATAAAACCCACAAAGTCCAAAAAACCCCTTGAGCTGTGCAAGGTTTGTTGGTGGTGGCCAGTCAACAATCGCCTTAATTTTCTCTAGATCCACTCTGACCCCATCTGCACTGATAATATGGCCAAGGTAAATTAACTCTGTCATACCAAAATCACACTTCGATTCCTTGAAATAAAGAGATTCACTTTCCAATATGCCCAGTACCTCCTCAAGGTGTCTCATGTGGTCCTCCCATGTCCTGCTGAAAATCAATATGTCATCAAAGAAGATCAAAACAAATTTCCGAAGCTGCTATCTAAATATCTTATTCATACAACTTTGGAAAGTCGCAGGTGCATTGGTTAACCCGAAAGGCATCACTAGAAACTTGAAGTGACCGTAATGACACCTGAAGGTTGTCTTCTCTACATCCTCGGCCCTCATGCGAATCTGATGGTATCCACATCTCAAGTCAATCTTAGAAAAGTAACAGGCACCATGAAGCTCGTCTATCAGCTCATGTATCCTTGGAATGGGGTACCTGTTCTTAATTGTTTTCTTGTTTAAGGCCCTGTAATCTATACACATCCTGATTGTCCCATCCTTCTTCTTGACAAGTACAACTACAGAAGCAAATGGGCTTTTGCTAGGCCGGATATGTCCCATCTCCAGTAGCTCCTTAATTTTTTTTCAATTTCATCCTTGAGCCTCTTCGGATGACGGTAAGCAGTGATCATGATGGGCTTGGTCCCATCCTCAAGCTCAATAACATGCTCTATGCCTCTATCAGGAGGCACTCCTGGTGGTATATCTCCAAACACCTTACTGTGCTTAGACAGAAGCTTCTGAATATCAAGATGATAACTGCCCTTCTGCTGCGGTGGGGACTCGGGCATAATAAGGCACTATGCCGCCCACTCTGCCTGGTCATGTCTCAACAACCTCTCCATTCTCTTCAGTGATACCACTCAAGGTCCACCATCTGATATACCTCTAAGGCATATTTCCCTCCCATTGTATTCGATTCTCATTTCCATCTTCTTTACATTCATGGTGAACTCCTCTAACTGGCTCATCCAATGCATGCCCAGAACAACATATGTATCCCCGATGCCAACAACATAGAAGTCATCTACCAACTCATAATCGCCCATGATGATCTTCAATCCTGATATCTTCCTACTGCACTGCATTTTGAATCCGTCTGCTACCATCACCTTGAAGCCTTTGAATTCCTCTGTCTTTAGCCCCCTACGAGCTACCAACCCCTCGTCAATAAAATTATGAGTAGCTCCTGTATCAATGAGGGTAATAATGCGTTGTCCACCAAGTACACAATGCACCCTGAAAGAACCAACCTTCTGGAAACTAGATAACTGGGCAATAATACCTGCACTACCAGTACTGTGCTATGAAGCTCTCTCATCTCCGCTATCTCCATGATCGGAAGGTCGATCTGAATCTGAATCGGATGCCTCTAATTGAGTATCCTCAATTGAATAGTACTCGATCAATTTGGCCTTAGCCTTGTGTGGACATTTATGCGAAGGATCCCATGGTTCTTTGCAATGGAAGCAAAGTTTCTTCCTCCTATACTCGTTGAGCTGATCATATGTTAACCTATTTGACCTGTCCTTCTACTGCTCAACATCCCTATGGAAAGGTCTCTTCTCTTTTTCCTTATCCCTTCTGTGTGGAAATCCCTTAGACTGAAATTTGCTCCTCCACACCGATGACTCCATATCTCGGGCCTTCTTCATGGCCTCCTGGAGTGAAGCAAGGTCAAACCCCTTAACCCAACCACGAAGTGGGTCTGACAATCCATCAATGAAAAGAATGACCAACCTGTGCTCAGTAATATCTGGGACCATAACAGATAGGTCCCGAAACTCAGAAATGTAGGAGTCTAATGATCCACTCTACCTCAGTTGTGCCAACTCCTTAAACTATAACTCTGGGTCCTTATCAAATCTGTCGATCAATCTAGCTGTAAACTCCAAGTATGAAGTAATCTGATCATGACCTAGTGTGACCTTCCTATTGCTCCACCACTTATGTGCTACTCCCTCCAAGTGTAACGCTGCATAAGTAATGGCGTCCTCCTGAACATGGGACTAATCTGCAAGTAGCTGTCCAATTTCTGGACCCAAGCCCTCGCTGTGGTTTTACCTGATCCGTCAAAATAGGGAAGTGTCATTTTGCTCACTTTCTTTTGCAGTTCTTGGTTCTGAGTTCTACCTCCCCTGCGAGGTCTATTCTTTATCCTAATGTCAGAGTACTCTGCAAAGGTCATCTCTGCCCTGAACTCTGCACTAGAGGCTCTCCAATCCCTCAGAATCTCCTCCTGAAACTCAGCCTGTGTGGGATCCTGCTCAGGAACTTGGTTCCTGGGAGCAAATGTAGGGATACCAGGTCTGTCACCCACTATAAACTGTGAAGCCCTCCGGTGAGTAACCGAGGCCTCATCATCTCTGAATCTGTCTATCATCCTGGTTCCTATCTCCATTATTCATGTTCCCCTGATTCCTGTCACCATTGTGTCTATCCCCCACATTATGCCTATTCCTATCTCCCCCATTATCTCTGTGCCTATCACCGTCATTGTTCCTGTTCCTATCACCTCCGTTATACCTGTTCCTGTCACGATGATTATCCCTATTATTTCTTCCATCCCTAGGAAGCAACTGTTCGAGGGTATGTGCTATCTCTGCCTGTGATTCCCTGAACCCCTGTCTAGATTCCCTCAGCTCTCTCTCCATGGCCAACGAGCTCCTGGTGAGCACATTCAGCATCTCGTGCATGCTAGGTTCCTCACCTTCCCTGTCACCCATTTCTTTGTTCTGTAACTGGAGGTAGTTCACCTGAAAATGGGTCTGTTCGCGAAACTTGGGAATCTTCGTCGGTAGCAGCAACCTCTATCTCCGACTCAAATGGATCTATTATGGGTACTGGTTGCTCAGGTTCTTCTACCTATGGTACTTCTCTTCCCTGTATTCTCTATGGGTTTTGTGTTCCTGGTCTTGATCTGAAATTATACCTATCAATAGGCCGCATATCTCACTTTCAACTCCTGCATGTCATATTTAATCCCACAGGATGGCAAGATTTTCTGCTCTGATACCACTGTAACATAAACCCCTCTGTATATGTTTGCTCTGACTGATTTTTCTTGTGTTTTTGATGTTTTTGTTGTTTAGGGTTTTATGGGTTGTTTTTGCATGTTTGATTTTTGCATTGCATGTAGGAAATACGAAGTATATGAACAAACCCAAAAAATATACTATGATTTTGCATAAACTAAAGACAACCCAGATCATAAAATGTAATAAAACTAATTATAATGAAATACCCACTTGGAAATCTTCAACTTGATTTCATTGCCGAAATTGAACCAGCATACATTGCCACAAGGAATCACCAAGAAATGTCTACAATGAACTCTTTTGCTGATAATGGAACTGCTGTTACAAAATATGGTCTTGGACACCAAGAATGCATAATATAGAGTGCCAAAATAGTGAATAAACCTCCTCTAAAAACCCCACGAACTGTCCTAACCTGTACAGCCTTGCTGAAGAGAATGGCAGCCTCAAATGAAATGGTTATTGCTTGGAAATCCTGCAAATCTGTTACTGATCAGTCTACAGAGGTATTACAGCTCCAAACGTCCCACCAACAATGAGAAACAACTCCTAAATGCCTTCAATCAACCATCACAGCTGGTACAGCCATGGCTGTAGGTGTACAGCCATGGCTGTAAGTGTACAGCCTGCAAAATGGTCTAAGAACAGCCTCGAAATCTCCTCAAAACACTAGTAATCTGCCATCGATCATCATCTCCACCTGATGCAACATTAAACCCAGAAAATATGCCTCTATTTCCTTCACACAATCCACTAAAACTATTCAGCTGAAGCACAAAATGGAACTGCTGAGTGAAGCTCCTCTAACCCTTCCTGATGCAATATTTCATACACGAGGAAGGGCGAATCTGCAAAGGTTTTTGTCTCTGCAAATCGATCTTGGAAACCCTATAGCCAAGCTCGACTCCAATGCACGGGCAAACTCAAAAGTGAGCAATTTTCATAAACATAGCATAAGGCAAATGAGACTTCATTCTTCACTTTTATTCCTCCCAAACCCATCGCCCAAGAAGAGGAGGTTTAAAATTAATTTTTAATTATAATTCATCCCCTTATCTCTCCATGAGGGGGCGCTCATCCCTAGGCACACAACTTATAACTTTAAGTTACAACTTTATATTATAAAGTTGAGTTATATTCAGTGTGCCCTGGGAACGCATCCCTGGGGGTTTTGTGCTGCTCTGAACGTCTGGGACGTTCTGGGAACTGGCGACGGGCACAGAACACCCCCCCGACGTCCTGCAGTTCATGCGCTTTTTGGGGACGTCCCCTCCACTAGGGGAACGTCCCCCGATTTGGGGACTCCTCAACACTCGGGGGATGTCCAAAAGACCTACGTTTTTTTTTTAAAACAAAAACAATCGCCCTAAAAAATAAAAGCGTAAAAAGTCAACGGAAATCGCGAACGAAACCCTAAGTGAAAACGTTGAACGGCATTTGCTTGGCTTTGCGGAAAGTTGAACGGCATTTCCTTTGCTTTGCGGAAAGTTGAACGGCATTTGCTTTGCTTTGCGGAAAGTTGGAGCAGCGGAAATTTGCGGAAAGTTGGAGTGGCAATCACATCACAGAGCGGCAATCATCACGATTTCATCACAATGTCGATTTCATTAGTGACGAGCGGAAATCACAGAGCGACAATCACAATTTCATCAGTGATGAGTGGAAATTTGAGCGGCATTCACAATTGGCATTCAGAGCATCGATTCACAATTTCACAGACATTGATTCAGAGGTATTCACCGTTCAATACTAATAGACTAATAGTTTCTAAGTTTATTCAATAAAATATTTTCATTCGATTTCCATTGTCCAACTTTAGTTTCTAATAGTTTCTAAGTTTAATAATTAATATTTTATATTTTATATATAATATTTTATTATGAATATGAATAATAAATATTGAATATATAATATGTATTATGAATATAGAATATGTATTATTGAATATAGAATATATAGAATATGTTATTTTATTATGAATATGTATTACAAACGCAAGACAAATAAATTAATAATATATATTAAACTACAATTAATAATATAATAATACTATAAAACTTATAATTTTATAAACTATAATATAATAATATTAAAGTATTATGGACTGCGTATTATAAACTACAAGGCAAATGATATTTTGCTATTGTTTGCAAACTTGATAGTGCTATAAGTACTTAACTACATACGGATGTTACAAGATTTGATTACATAAATGACCTAATGAACAAAATTTGTTAGAGTTAGCAATGGATGTTAAATTTTTAATAAATCATTGTATCAGATGATATAAACGTAGCAATGAAAAGGTATGCCAACTTTCTAATTGAAATCTAATTCGTGTGCATTCTTCTGAAGCAGTCTAAATTTAAAATCCTGTTTGTCTAGAAGTGTTGGTGCATGAGATATACTGTATGAAGAATTGCAGGGAAGAACTTCTAATATCATTTTTCTGGTCAAATTTGTAAACAAAACAGCCCTTTTAACTACAGATTCCAGTAAACAAAACGCAACATATGACTAAAACTAAAGGGACATTACCCAATGGAAAGTTCAAATAAGACATAGTATCACAAAACATAAGTTTAGTAGGGCCTCTGAGCCTGCCCGCCACATTATTCTACAACACAATAGACACAACCACACTTAAATATTGACAGAGGAACCTGTTAGGCAGCAGACCCTTTTCAGTGATTTACAGACATCAAAAGTGATCTAGACACTTAAACTTATAATAAATTAATAATATAAAGTACATGAAATCAGAAATAATGAATATCATAATCAGAATACAAATTGTTTTAACATGAAAGGATTTAAAATACTGGTTAAATAAAAGTTAAAACAAAATACAAACTGTTTACTCTTGAAAATCAAAATACAAACTGTTTACTCCTGAAAATCAAAATACAGAAAATAGCAATGTTCCCCGGGGACGCGTCCCCTGCCTTTTTTTGGCCGTACCCATACCGGGACATCCTGGGGACGCGAGGACGGCTAGGAAACGTCCCCTGACCGTCCCCGTTTCCCCAGGGACGTCCCCCTTTTTTTAGGGGACTCAGGGGATGGCTAGCCATCCCCGGTACGGCCGGGACTTCCCCCGACCGTACCGGGGATTTTTAGGTGACTCAGGGGACGGCTAGCTGTCCCCGGTACGGCCGGGACGTCCCCCGACCGTACCGGGGACAGCTAGCCGTCCCCTACGGCCCAGCAAACTCCCAACTCAAAAAATAAAAAAAAAACACACTTTTGGCAGGAAACAAAGAAATAGTTAGCAAGGCTGCACTGAATTGTTTTTGTATTCATTGATCATTGCCATATTTTATTTTTTCCTACTACAAATTTGTCAAATACTTGATGTACTGATCATTCCATCTCTTTCACTGTTAGTGATGTAATCTACATGGGAACCATTGCATCTACATTTCCTTCCTACGCAGCAATTTCTTGTCTAAGTTCTTTAGCTTGGATACACACAGTTCATCCATATGTTGTTCGTATGTAATTGATTAACTTGCGATTCTATTTTGCTGAAGCTCATATACTTTGAACTGGTCCAAGCCAATTCTCATGTGACAAGTTGAAAACTAAGTTCAAGTGTAATGTTATGGTTATGTATGCATGTTTTAATGTTCTATAATGTCTATAATGAATAGCTTATCAATGTTATCATCTAAATATTTGAAATTTCCTTATATTTTAAAAAAAAACCTTATTTTAGTAGCCGTCCCCTAAAAAATGGCCCAAAAAAAATGCCGTCCCCGAAACTCATCCCCCCGTCCCCGTCCCCGATACTTGGGGGAACATAGGAAAATAGATATCAAACTATTTATAATCAGTAATCACTGTATAAATTTATAAGTACAACTAAACCTCTGTATGGCTAAATGTAGGTACTCCACAAAGTTCATATTGATATTTGTTTAGTGAGGAATCCGAATCATTAATCAAGATGGATCCTTTCAATGTGATTGCTGATTTAAATATGGAGAATGAAACAAAAATACCAATTGATGAAGATGAAGAATCGGTTAGCCTAACAGAAACCGCAAGCACAGGCAGTTCAGGTGCAGCTAGTGTATTACAATCTGATTGCCCTTCAGAGTTGTTGTCACCATATGCCAAAGGGCCTTTTAGCAAGAAAAATCCCTTACAGCAGTTTGCAACAATACAGGACAGAAATAAAACACCTCATTCAGGGGGAAGTCGATTATGGAAATGCAACATTTGCCCAGAGGGTAAGTGGTATGGCAGCATAACGAGGACCAATGCACACTTTTTGCATATCCCTAATAAAGGAGTTGGGGGTTGTAAGGCTCTCAATCTTCAAATGAAGGCTGAAATGATCAAATTATATTCAGGGGAAATCACTTCACCATCAACTTCTACTACACCGTCACGAAGAGGAAGTTTACCACCTTCATATCCTAGTCCATCATTTGGGGTGAGTGCAGTGGAGTCAAGGGGGAAACGAAAAGCTACAGAATCATCCTCACCAAACCCAATCACAGATATGTTTAATGTGCAAGCAAGGGAGGCTGCAGATGAGGCCATTGCCAATTTCTACTTTGGCAACGACATTCCTTTCCATGTTGCTCGATCTCCTTTGTATAGGGAAATGCTTGAGAAGGTAAGGCAAGCTGGTCCTGGTTATGTGGGTCCTAGTGAGACTAAATTGAGAACCACACTCTTGGAAAAAAGTTATTCCAAGGTTAACTTGTTGATGGAGGAGATGAAGGCCAAATGGGTGAGATACGGTTGTAGCATAATCATGGATGGGTGGACAGATATTAGACACCGTCCACTCATCAATGTTATAGTTTCATGCATTGATGGACCTTACTTCTTGCGAGCAATTGATTGCTCAGGAAAATGCAAAGATGCCGAGTTTTAGTTTCAGATCCTGAGAGATGCCATTGAGGTTGGTCCTCAAAATGTGGTGCAAGTGATTACTGATGTAGCAAATGTTTGTAGGGCAGCAGGTATGTTGGTTCAATCTACATATAGGCACATCTATTGGACCCCTTGTTGTGTGCATGCTATGAGCAATGCACTCAAAGACATTGGAAAGATAGAGTGGGTGAAACAGGTGGTGGCAGATGCAAAGGAGGTGCAAATGTTTATTTGCAACCACCACATGTCATTGGCATTGTTTCGGACCTTTGCAAAGAAAGAATTCTTCAAACCAGTTGAGACTCGATTTGCTTCCTATTTCATTCTACTAGAGAGGATGCTTGAGTTGCAAGAGCCATTGCAACTTATCGTTATGACACAAGATTGGAACAGGTGGATGAAGTCAAAGACTGAGCAGGGGAAGAGGGAGAAGGAGATCGTGGTTACTAATACTTTTTGGTCGAATGTGAGGTACATCACATCTTTTGTACAACCTATTTTCATTGTTATCAAACTTGGGGATTCTGATAGTCCTAGTCTTGGAGAGATGTATGAGTGCATTGATAGCATGCTTGGCCAAATCAAGGCTGCCATTCGTGAGAAAGACCCCACCCTAGAGTTGTACAATGAGCATATTCACCCCATCATCCAGAAAAGGTGGAGTAAGTTGAACACACCTCTACACATGGTTGCGTATGCTTTGAATCCTAAGTGGTATGTGGAAAGAGTTGGTAGAATTCTTCCTATTAATGATCACGAGGTGAAGAATGGCATCATGAAAGCCTTCAAAAGAATGTATAGTCCTGAGGAAGCTTCATTGATCAGAGTTGAGTGGATTAAGTTTACAGAACTAGATGGCTACAAGAGTTCAGCAAGGATTGATAGGCTCACCCTGGCACAGGATAAGCCAGTTAGTTGGTGGACACTCTATGGACCTTCAGGACCATTACGCACACTTGCCATTCATCTTCTTTCACAGGTTTCTAGTTCCTCAGCTGCTGAGAGGAACTAGTCCACATATAGCTTTATCCACTCCCTGAAGAGGAATAGACTTACCTTTGCAAGAGCGGAAAAGCTTGTTGCCGTGCACAGTGCCTTGCGTCTAATTGGTCGCAAGGCACCTCAATATAGGCAGAGCCCAGCGCAGAGGTGGGATGTAGAGCCCGAGGACCCAGAACAACTTGATGATGACCACAGTGCGCAAGTGGCATTGGAGGATGCACTTGCTTCTGACAGTTCCAATGCTGAGGAGTTTCCTACATATGCTACTGCTGATGATGATGATTCTGATTATTGAGTTTTCACTGTTCAGTTATAGTCTATGGATATCGTTTTTGGCAATTTAATTTTATCATTTTGATGCTTTTCACTTGTATAATGAGATTATGAGACTCTAGTAGCTACTTTGTACTTTGAACTTTCAAAGTTCAAACTTCTTATAAGTTTTAAAGTTTATAACTTACTTGAATATTAGTATATTTCAATCTGAAGTTTGAAATGGATCACGATTTTCAGCTATTGGCAACTGCCTACTATGAGTATCAGTATGATTATTAATTTGATTGTTGAATGATCATTGATATAATATTTGTTCAATTGTTCAATGTTTAAAGTTTATTTTTAGTGTTTACTATTAGTTACCTCAACATGTATCTCCTTTTAGTTTTTAACTTTTTAACCTATATACATTTTTATTAAAATATATTATAATAGTTGTCCCCTCGCCGTCCCCAAAATTTTGGAAATTTTTTGCCATCCCCGGAAACCCGTCCCGCCATCCCGGAAACCTAAGAAACATTGGTTATATTATAACTCAAAGTCACCCTTAGAATATAATAAGTTAAATCTTTAATTTAACTTATATTAAATCAAACAATGCTCTAGAAGATTCGACCCCGTGAATCTCGTGCCTTGGCTCCTGCACTGCCCTGCTAAAAATAGAAATTGTTTGGCTCATGACTTACTATAAATAGCAAGTTCCTGGGATGACCTCCTAAACACCTCCATTAGCCTACGGAAGTCGAGTTATAGGCTAACCCTAGTCAACTGATGAAGTGAGCTAGATGGGGGACATTACATCATCAATCTCTTGTCATGCAAGAGACAAGAGCTTTCAAAGGATAATTGTAATATTTTAATCATCAATTGAACTAACAGTTGCATGGTTTTAGTTTTAGTCTTAGTAGACTAGATAATTTGTAATAAAACTTGCATGTCATGCAAGCATCTAGAAAGGATAGGAGTGCAGTTATTTTATTTATTTATTTTCATGCTATTGTTTGTAAACAATATAAATAAGTATTTTTTCCGCTTAGGAGAAGTGGTATCAATTGTATCAATTAGTCAATTGAATAGAGATCAATGGAAATTCTCATGCATGCATTGTGCTAAAATTGCTAGTCATCTATCATTCAATTGTATTGTGATTTTGTTATTCGCTCAATAGAAATTATTATGCCTATCTTGCTTCTAAATATCTATTGAGATGTATCGATATGTGTGCAGAAAGTTAAGTTGTTTCAATGAATTTACAAGCGTTGTATTGCAGGTGAACTTGAAGATATAGCTCGTGGCTTTGTACCAAGTCTTACTTAACCATAGCATTTGTGTTTGTGTTTATCCAATCCATATGTGTACTTATTTTGCTCAGTCTTTGCTTTTAGCTGAGCAACGCAAGCATGTAGTTGTAGGATTTGAGTTTAGTTAAAAAGCATAAAACTCTGTCTCATGTTGAATGCACATTTCAGCCTTTTGCATGTCACAAACCCAAAAAGATCACATGTTTATGTTTTATTCAGCATGAATGTGAAAGCACCCCAAAATCATTGTATAGATTGTAAATTGCAAGTACATATTGAGTAGTTTTAAATTAGATTTTAGTTTAGAGGGAGCTTCCCCTTCTAATTTGAGGAGTGGTTCTATGGCACATCTATTGTGTTTTTGGTCGCACTGAAAAGTGCGAATTAAAACACTAACAATCTCTAATCTTTGGATTTGCATATGTATGCATATCTTGTCCCATGCTTGGTTTGTAGGTTTGCTCTTGTGTTCTTTGCAGGCCTAGACTCAGTTGCCTAATGGAGTAGGCACTAGTCTTATGGTGAGAAGCCAACACTCTTTGAATAATCATTCATTTAATCTCTCAGTTCATTGGTAGGTTAGAGAAGCTTTGCTTGCTCTCATGGTTCATTACTGTAACCCTTGTCAAATACTTTAAGCAAGATGGAATTGTCATTTGTTTGGAGAGCCCTGAAAGTATAGTCTTCACCTTGCATAAACAAGCAATAGGAGATTCACATGTAGGAACACATATTGTTATACCTTTTGGTGCATATGTAAGAGTGAATTTTATTTGTTTGATAGAGGTCTCATAGGTCCGTTACCAGCCAGCACTGTATGTACTTAGAAACACATTTTGGAGTCCATAGTGCCTTGGATGTCGTTATTCAAGACCTAGCTTGTAGTGCTTTCATCCTCTTATGTGAAGACCTCAGGGAAAACCCCTCTGGCCTTGTAGAGCCCAAAGCAAAAGGAGAGTTCATCCACTCTCATGCATTGGCCCATGACTGCCTTAGTCTTATCATGAGTGCATCCTTTTCTTGAGTTGACCTTCCCTCGGCTTGAGCTGAGATGTGTCATTCTAGGATTGAGGACCCACAATTTGAACTTTGAGAGCTAACACCCTCCTTAATGTCCTCACCTTCTTTAGCAAGGTAACATCCTTGTCAAACCTTTCCTAAGCATCAGGCAAAAGGTCTTCAATGTAAGGCACTAGAAGTCCCTTTCCTTTGTCAAATAGCATAGAAATCTCAATGATATGTAAGTTTTGAAACTTCACAATGGAATATAAATTCATGTACGTGTGCAGGTCTAATCTATATTCACTTTTGCTCAGTTTTCCAAGTTTGTCAAATGGACCATAACTAAGCTATTTCAACATATGTGCTTAACCTTGTAGTCTTCCCTTGCTCAAGTACAACTATACTTTGTCCCCAACTTCAAACTTACGCTGTTTTTTTCCTTGTACTTAGCTTGATACTCTGCTGACCTCTCTTCCTCTTGGAGATATATTTCTCTTATATTCTCGCTGAAGATCTCAATTTTGTGGACTTTTTAATTCCCTTTTTCTTTCTCTCTTTGTGGCTGTCCCATCACTATATCAAAGGGATTATGAGGTTAGTAACCAAAACATATCCCAAATGGAGATCTATTTGTAAAAGAATGAACTTGCCCTATTGTAGGAATGCAAAATATATGCCAATTTTTCAACCCAAGCATTAGAATGCTTCAAATTATGCCCCATCAAGAGAAGCACAAATGTTTTATTCACCATTTGAGTTTGACCATCTATTTGTGGATAAAGCAAAATTGATCTCTTCAACCATGCATCCATCTTCTCCCACGATGCATGCAATGCAAAACATGCCCATGAACATGGTTACCATGTCTAAAATAACAAAACTGGGCACAACCAAAATGAACCCAAAAATGTCACAGATTTCTAAGGTTTTCAATATTCTGCATTTCAAGGTAGTTAGAAGTATCGACATGAGGGTTTTCCAAGATTTATTTTTTAATTTGACTATTTTAGTTTTTTAATTACATTTGGAGAAAAAATTTGAAGTCCCACTCCACCATGTGAACAGAAACTTTCAACTCCCTAGCTAGTTTGTCATCCCAACAATTTCTAAGACTCTGAGACATTATTTGAACCATAGTTTAAAAACTCTGCTAAAACTCGCCAAAACTTAGCGGACTCGCGAGTCCTAAGGCGGGCTGAGTCGACTCGCCATGGACTCGCGAGTCGAGTCTTAAAGAGTCCTATCCTGGGACTCGCACGAGTCCCAAGGTAGGACTCCCGAGTCCCGACCCTGGACTCTCGCTCTGTCAATTGAACGCCCAAAAACACTTAAAACTCTTTTTTTTTTTTTTTTTTCTTCATTTGAACACTCTTTGAGGCACACAACAGGTCTGCATAGTGGATTAGAAGCTGGAGAAGAGGAGATTACGAGCTAAGGAGATCGAAATAGAGCCAGGTAAGTGATTTTAATTCTCTCTTTTTTTTTGTTTTGATTGATTGAAAATCGAAAAATCTTCAAAAATAAGGGGAAATGCTGGCAATTTTTTTTTCATTTCCCTTCATAACGTATTTCTTAGTAGTTTTAGCTTTGCTTTTGAATTCTATTTTTTTTCAAATGATTGATTATCATTTTTTTGCTGATTTTTCACAAAATTGAAAACCCTACTGATTTTTTTTTTCATGTTAAAACAGCAATGTCAACTTCAAGGCCATCAAGAAGAGACCCAGCATGGAAGTATGGAGTACAGGGAAATAAAAAGGGTGATGTCACTTGTACTGAATGTGGTAAATCGATGACAGGAGGAATCAATAGATTAAAATACCACCTTGCCAAAACATCTGGACAAAATGTGGAGATATGCACTAATTCAACTCCGGAGATGGTTAGAGAGATGAAGGCCCTTCTTTCTAGTTTTGAGATGAGAAAAGAAGAAAGGCAAAAAACAAAGGAAGCAATAGCAGCAGTGATGTCTCCGTCTCACATTTCTACGCAATCAGATCCAAGTCAAACCATCTGTCAAGGACATTCATCTTTTGGTGAGACTCCTAGTGGTTCTTTTTCTACTGCTAGTCAGATGCCTGAGCCTCCATCAAGACCGAATTACTTTATTCCACGCAATGTTCCAGGAGCACAACCTTCACTTGAAGGTACCGGTTGGAATAAAGAAAAACATCAGGAAGCTAGGATGGCAGCAGCAAATTTTTGGTACTACAATAATTTACCTTTCAATGTGGCGAGCAGCCCATATTGGGAAGGTTTGGTGAATGCATTAACAGTTGCAGGCAAGGGGTTTAAGACCCCAACAGCACACAACTTGAGTGGGCCATTGCTAGAGGATGCAGTAAAAAATACACGGCTTGTGGTTGAGGAACAAAAAAAATTTTGGAGGAGAAAAGGATGCAGCATTTTATCAGATGGATGGACAGATGGACGGAATAGAACTCTCCTGAACTTCTTAGTGGCTTCTAATGGTGGATTGGTGTTCCTGAAGTCTGTAGATGCCTCCTATGAAGTCAAAAATGCTGTGA
The DNA here is from genome assembly GCA_027924645.1 of Cunninghamia lanceolata. Lineage (NCBI taxonomy): Eukaryota > Viridiplantae > Streptophyta > Pinopsida > Cupressales > Cupressaceae > Cunninghamia > Cunninghamia lanceolata. The sequence goes on along the minus strand of BSBN01000847.1, from coordinate 3,353,732 downwards.
CTTTGTGCAATTTATTAGATGGGGTGGTCCAGGAGGTTGGTGTTGAGAATGTTGTCCAAATTATCACGGACAACGCAGCTGCATATGTAGCTGCAGGTAGATTGCTTATGGAGAGGCATCCTACAATTTCATGGAGTCCTTGTGCTGTACATTGCTTGGACTTGTTGTTAGAGGACATTGGGAAGATTGGATGGGTAAAAAGTGTGGTTGAAGATGCTAAAAATGTCACCAAATTCCTCTACAACCATACTTGGGTCCTTTCTTTGATGAGACAACACACAAATGGCAAGGATCTTGTGCGACCAGGAGCAACACGATTTGCTAGATGTTTGTGTCTGATACTTGGATGCAGTCTCCATTTTACAAAAACCCTAAAGCTGAGAAGATTGTAAGAATTGTTTTTGATGAGTCATTCAAGAAAAATGCAGAGGAGTTGGTTAGGGTAAGTAACAAACACAAACATAAACCTTATAAGTTTATACAAGATACTCTAGAGTCTATTTGTTGTTTTTTTTTAGGTTAATTTTGTAATGATTTATAATTTGTTTTCATTTTTTTAGATGACAGAACCTTTGGTAAGGGTTCTTTGTATGGTGGATGGAGAGGGCATGCCAATGGGTTTCATTTATGAGGCCATGGATAGGGCCAAAGAGGCCATTTCACATTTCTATGGCGGAAACAAGAAGAAATATGCAATCATTTGGCGCATCATTGATCGTAGATGGACAAACCAACTCCACCAGCCAATACATGCCTTGGCCTACTTCTTGAATCCAAAATTCTACTTCTCTGATTCACTTAAGGTTGATGAGGAGGTCATGGCAGGTGTTATTACATGCATTGATAAGATGGCACCTGAACCTGAGTTGAGAGACAAGGTTCTTGATGAGTTGGAGGTGAGATTTTCTATATCTTATTTATGAATTTGGCAATGTTGAGTCGTTGACTATCTAGAAACATGCATTTTACATACATAGTAACTAATTTTCTATGTTTGATTTAATTTTATTTTTTATCCTTTCAAGGTCTATAAGGGAGCAGAGGGGAGACTTTTTTCTTCATCTCAAGCAATTGATAGGAGAGGAAAACAACAACTAGGTAAAAAATTTAGTTCAATACTACAAGAGAAAAATAGAAAATTGACTCTTATATTTCTTTGCTTAATTCTTATATTTCTAAATATTTTTTGTAGATTTATGGTGGGAGAATTATGGTGCTGCCACGCCTCATCTTCAAAAGATAGCCGTCTGTATTTTGTCCCAGCCATGTAGTGCTTCTGGGTGTGAATGCAATTGGAGTTTATTTGAGAACATTCACACGAAGAAGAGAAATAGATTGACCCAACAGCGACTCAATGATCTTGTCTTCGTCTAGTACAACCTTCGCCTTCGAACTAGAAAGGTGGAGGGCATTTCACATGAGTCCATCAACTTAGATGATATTGATCCATATGGTGAATGGACTACCAATGAACAAAATGATGATGATGTCCTCCTTACTGAAGAAGATCTTGCAGAATTGGAGAGAGGAGCAGCAGTAGAAGCAGAAGCAGCAGAATTGGATGAAATGGAGGATGACGACGACAATTTTGATTTTGAAGAACAAGAAACAACTATAGCACCTAGTTCAAGGCCTCAAAAATTGAGTTACATTAGGAGAGGAAAGAGGAAGATGTAGATTTTATTTGGTTGTTTTTCTCATTTTGACATCATTATCTGTAAACATTTATAAACTTATGATGTTACTTGTTATACATTTGAAAGTTTGAAACTATGAGTATGAATCGTATGATTATGGTTCATGAATGATGAAATTTCAAATATTGAGTGTTTGAAGATCATATGACATGTGTAATGTTTGAATTATGGCTCTTATGTTCTCCATTAATTTCTATTTTTTTTTTTTGTAAAACTACGGTTTTTTTCTTTGCCGAGTCCTAGCCGAGTTTTTTGCCGAGTCCCAAGTCCGAGTCCTATTTTGGGCTGCCGAGTCTGCGGCGAGTCCGAGTTTTCAAACTATGATTTGAACTAAACTCTAATGGTCACTAGAAGATGTGAGATGGAAATACAAGGAAAGTGTCATGTCCCGTTCTAAATTCTTGAAGCAAATTTCTGAATCTTGCAATTTCAAACTAAAACCCTAGGACTGAAATCTGATTTCTTATTTGCACCTTTCAATTTGACTTCAACAACATGAAATATAGAATAGCATGTACCAAAATAGTGATGGTAAACAATTGTACTATTATCAACTACTTCAATATGAGTTGCATCAAGAGTCACAAACATCCACTCAGCTAGATCTTGCTGATATGAAACCAGACTTGCTTATTGTTTCAATACATCAACACCATGGCTTTATGACAGCCAAATACAATGCATGAGCTGTTGATATAAATCAGAGTTGAATTACAAATGTCAACATAACAATTTCAAGGAACAACTCTTCCAAATAGATCCGCCTTCAATGTGTGTCTTCACAGTGCTTGATGATGCAATGCCGAAGGGAAGCTCTCCAATACTGATCGCACTAGTCCACGCTGATCGCTGATGCTGTGGTGTCATACGAAGGCAAAGATGCTGATCGCTGCTTTCCACAATTCTGTCACAGTCCGCTACATTCAAGGCATTCAATGATAACAAACTCCTTAGCTGATCAGCGGCCCTCCCAAGTCTGATATATATCCAATGAAGGTGCTCCAACGTCGGCGGCTATGACTGATATGCAGATCTGAAGTAAAACAGAAGTAGAGAGACTCCTTTACGCCACAGATCTGCTATGTTGAGGTCTCCAAATTGGTGCGCTCCAGCCAAGATGCAAATCGGCGCCTATGGAGATATATGAAACTTCAAATCTTGATCAAAGTCTTCAATGATATGCAAATGGTCTTCATTCTAGCAACAATTCTCCCACAAAGATCTTCTACAAACTCAGATCTGCAATTATGATGGATCCACGATGCCCAGCAAATCCTAAATAAGGGTCTTCAACCAAAATGCAAGGTTCTTCAATCAACTACAAAGGTCTCCGACCAAAATTCGAAAGATGAATCAATGATGCTCAAACAATCTACAAATTCCAATGAATTGCAAACGTGAACTCCGTATGAATCCACCTCCTAGATGTAGTTGGCTTTTTGTCCAACACACCTTAATTCGCAAGGGTTTTCATCCTTGGAATCAAATGCAAATAAATTGCAGAACAGTACAAATTTAACAAGCCAAAAAGATTAATGAATTGATGTCAAGCAACTCTCATTTATACATGTTCTGCCTCTTTCCCTTTTACCGGCCGACCAGCATAAAAACATTAATGTAATCCTCAATCAAGGCCGACTTCATTTGAAATGTGGCGCTCAAAATAAAAAACAATAATTTAAATTTTCATCTTGGCTGACTTTATCCATTAAACTGGCCGACCTAGCCCAAATGGCCGACTTATGAGAGAATGGCGCACAAAATTAATTTGAATTCCTTGTTTTTTTCCCTTCCCAGGCCGACTTGAGGTATTTGATTTTCTATGTTGGCCGACTAGCATTTGAATTTGGCGCTCAAGATTTAATTTCACCTTTTTCCCATAAGGCCAACTTGGTGAAAGTTGCATATGGGCCGACCTCCATAAATTTGAATTTTCCTTCTTCATTAAAAAGGCCAATCTGAGGTTTAGGCACCAAAACATATTTGAAACATGTTTTCCCTTAAGAGGGCCGACCTTCATGTAATTCTGAATTATCTTAGGCCGACCGAGCATAGTTAGTTTTGATGAAAATTTCAAATTAAAGATTTGAACCTCTCCTTCCTCGGTTACCTTCTCCAAGAGTGACCACTCCGAAAATGGGGACATGACAGAAGGCAACAAGGATCTAAATTTGAGAAAGGGTATGATAAAATTTAAACAAGGGTAAGAGCTAAATTAAATTTAAATATAATCACTAGGAAATGTGATTATGAGTACCAAATCCCGGTCCTTGAACATGGGTTCCCTAGTGACTATGCCCTTGTATTAGGCTTAAAGGCTTTAACCAGATTTCTTATATTATCACAAATAATGTTGGCAAATTTAACTTTATTTGTTTTTCTGTGACTTCCACTATTCAAGTTTTTCTTGATTGAATCACAGGGGTAATAGGGTCCCGGATGGTTTAGGTGCAGCAGTGAATTTGGAGACTAAATATGTTGTAGGAAAGTGGCTCGGTTTAAGAAGACCAGGTCTTGCATGTTAGTAAGTAGGGGAGAATTTTTTCTCTCATGAACCATTCATGTTACCCAAATTTGGGTTTATATGCTGAGAATAAGTTTCTCTGATCATTTGGACACTTCAACCAAAATTCTCCTATTGGGTTCTAAGTTCTAACCATAGATTCTAACAAGTAACTATGCATGTGACCTCTGATGCCAACTGACATATTTGGGTAGTTGCTTTCTAACCAAATCTTCCATTTAACCATACTTAGTGCATTTATTGGTGAATAGAAAGCCTCCAGAGCCATGGTAAAATAATAGAACATATTGCACTCCTTTATCACATTAGCATAGAAACGTCAATAGGCAAGCCTTTCCCTTTCTATAATATACGTCTATAGCATCCAGCATCCTCCATATCATTTGGTACTTTGAATATTATTAGATGAACCAAAGAGTAGAGGTAAGAAGTAGGACTCTGGTTCACCTACTATGCTACAATTTTGTTTGTTAATCACCCCGAAGTCCAAATACCTTGCCTGAAAATAATACATGGTTTCACTCTTCTTGATTGGATAAATGAATTTATAGAAAGACTTAAATAAACTTAACAGGCAGCATGATATACATTTATCCCAATTAGATAGGCTGAAAAATGGAAAAGACCATTTATTGTCACAAAAACTTGAAGCTCAAATTTTTAAAAACATGTTTCTTTCTCCGTTTCTCATGTTATCTTTTCCCCGATGAATCAACCCACTTAACACTAGAGCATCAAGGATAATTCTTAGCATTTTTAAAATGATAGTTGCAGTACACATATAGACAAAGTAAATCACTTTCTGTTGATTTGCCATCAGGTTTTCCGAATTTTACAAACTGCACGGCTTCATTATTTCATATCTGATTAGTGTGTCTATGATGTTACAGCTTATTCCATGGAGGGGAGTGACTCACAAAGATGCATCTTTTCATCATATTTATTATGCTAATTTGGATTAAACCATATTTTAATACCACGATATATTATGATGGAACCATGAAATGAAAGACTAGTGTAAAAGCTCCCTTCACCTGAGGATAGAACAACAAACAGGACAATAATTTTAAGCCAACGGAAGCATAACAAGGTGAAAAAGAAACTATTAGGTAATGGACATTATGAAGGTAACTTGTCTGGAATATGTTTTGTTATAGCATATCAGACTAAAACAATAATTTTAAATTTACTAACATGGAATATGATTTTGATTTTATTCTAGTACAACTTAAACTCAAGGTATAAATAACATCTTTGGAATGCCATGGCTCAGAAATCCACTGAAACAACAGTAAGCAAGATTATATATCAACAGATGTCTGAATTGATTCTCCATACCCATGAGCAGGTGTTCCCTCAGTAATTGCTGTGATCTCACAAGTCAAAAGGTCTGTAAGGAGTTCAGGTAGTCCTAAGCGCACCAGAAGCGGAATAAGAGACGATGCTGCCTCTTTCGGGCTGTCCACCATTGCTAGTAGTAACTCAGAGCTCTGATCACAAAAGAGATAAGGTTAGATTTTTGAGATAGCCAAAACAAAATTTCACACTACTTTCTAAAGTTTCAACAATCAGACAAACAAAAAACCTAATTATTGAATGCTCCATGTACCTACAAATGAATATTCAAAACATTGTTTCCTTTCAATCCATCTTCAATTATCTCTGACTCTACTAAATAAACAACTGAATCTACATGCATCACAAGACCAAAAAGAAAAGAAAATTGACCAGGGAGCTATTAATTGCAAAGTCTTGGCGAATGCATTTCCATCCATGACTTAGCAAAGTTCTAAGAACATTTCCAGAAAGATACAGATAAAATTGGTCCTAAGAGTGCAAATGATGCAACCAAATTTCCATGAGAAAACAGTGAGACTTGTTAGACAAATTAACCCACAATGCCTTGTTAAAAAGAAACTAATGGTTAATGAAAAGGAGTGGATATGGCAAGAACCCTCCAGTCTCTTTAACCGATTGTTTTGGACCTTCAGAAAAGCATTGTAAATTTGTTGTAAGATGAAGATTCAATTTTCAAGTCAGAATGTGTGGAGTGCTACCCTTTCAATAAAAGGAACATTCTTACCAGTCTGGTAACGAAAAAAAGTCCTGATAATTGCTACACCAATAGAAGGCTAACAATTTCTATCCTAAAATCATTGGTCAAATTCTCAACAATGGAAAATATTGGTCTCTGTCATCTTTGAGGAGAAAAGAGATGGGAAGCACTACCTTCTGTCCACTTGTCCTGTGGTTGGCTGCAGGCAGCTTATATAATGGTTAGCACCCATAGAATCAATTATTTCGATGCCCTGTGTTGATTAAGTGTACTCTGAAGTCAGTTTGAATTCCACAAATGAATTTGGGACTAACTTGATTAAAAAAGTAAAGATGTTCTTATCTAAATCCCTTAGTGCCCAAATTAATATTATAATCAATTAATTCGTTCGAAAATATCAAACAACCTACAGGTATACTGTAGAAGTATGAGACCAATTACTCTGCTGAATGCTGTTGATATGGTTACTGCCAAGTTCCTCAAGAAAAGGCTCAAAGGAATTGCAACTACGGACATGACAACAAAACAAACAAGTTTTGTAAAAGGAAGTCATATCCTTGGTGACTTTATTTCAGCTGCGGAAGGCATTGCTTGCATTAAGGCAAGAGGCTAGGAAGCTTAACTTTTTGCATTTCATTTGACAAGGTATATAACAGGATTAAAGCACTTCATTTTAGATACATTATCACACTTGGGAGTCATTCAAAAGTTTATAGAAACAATTGCAATGCTGTTATGTTTGGATACAAATAGAATGCCAACTAATTTTACTTCTTGGAATCAATCATGACAAGGACTATAACAGGAAGCTCATTGAATGGAAGTTAATCATAGATATGCTATTACAAGTTTGAAATTTGTCATGTGTCAATAGCCACAGGTACAACCCTTTTCTCTAGCAATTAGATTGATTATACCCCCCTACCCCCCTTCAGCCCCCTGACCCCCCTCTATCCAGCTTCAAAGACATATTGAAGAAAGATTCACACTGACTCTGTTGAGTTCTGTTATTCTTCTAGATACATATTGTTATATCTCCCAGGGAAATAATGCTTCAAGGTCAAATTAAAGGGACTAGCCATCCAATTGTCAAGCATTATTGAATGTTAAAATAGTAGGAAACTCAGTTGTTAGATGATGATACCGACGGTGTATTGTGGCTCTGTTCGGTATTTATTGTTTATACATCTTTTGTGCAGCCTCAAGTGCCAATTATCTATAAGGGGCATTGCTCTACTAGAAAATTTCTTCTTGACTCAATCAAGTAAGCCACATATCTTCATACTATTTCCTTGGCATACAATTCTCTCCTCCTCTGGAACTGTCATTGGAAGCCTGTCCCTAACAGCCTCATAGATTTGACTATTTCCCCTCAAACTTCTACAGAGTCCATGGTAGAATTTGCACCAAGGTTGGAGGAATCTGTGAGTACTCGGCAAGTCCTCCGAATCTAAGTAGGCCCAAACAAGGCCTGACAAGTCTATGTCAAGTCCAACAAATATATAAAGTGGTAATGATGTTATAGAAAATCAGATGAGAGTTTGAAGTCTGGAAGTGTATTTCTGTTACTATAAACCGGTTTTGAAACCTCGAAGATATTACCTTTCGATTTGTACAAAAGGTTCCTCTTTTTTTCACATTAAATGTACTTAAGATTTTACAATTGCAGTTGAATTTGCAGCAAAAGACAGGGTGGGTGTTGTTGAGAAGTTTAATAATGTTTTCCTCACAGTGATGTCCTCATTTAGACTACAAACATATTTTTTCTAATGTAACTCACAACATCTATAACCTAACTCAGATCTTCTATAAGTTTACTCACAGTTCCTTGGAAAACCAAATAGAAGCCTTCTTTATTAGAGCTCAAGTTCAAACATTAGGACTTACATGAACCTACTTCGTATGATTGAATAAGCACAATAGAAAAAACTGAATGTTGTATCTAACCTTAGTGAATTCTATTATTTAAATGCAGAGATGGGGGATCTAAGAAAAAGCAGCAGGGTGGAAAGAAAACCAACCAATCCAAAACAAGAGAAAAAACCGTGCAACCAACATCCACCAGAGAAGAAGTAGGGTTGTCCAATACAGAGACCCTGGCAACAGCCATAGGTTGAATTAAGATAGAAAAAATTGAAATTTGTTCAAACATACAAGAGGTTCAACAACAGGATGTGACATCCTTCCCCCCTTAGGAAAGTCATCGTCCCAAACTTGATAGAACTTTTGTGAGGTTTGACTCTGAGTAAAACTTTATCCCCAATGACAAACTGTCACGGAGTTCGTTTTGCATCAACATAACTCTTCTACCTATCGTTGGCCTCAGCCAACCTTTGTTTAATTAACTTAACCTGTTTCTCCCCTTCTGCCAACATCTCTGGCCCTATGCACACTCTATCTTCTATTTTGTACCAACTGATAGGTGTTCTACACTTCCGACCATATAGCGCCTCAAAAAGATCCATTTTAATAGCAGAATGGTAAGAATTGTTGTAAGCAAATTCCACAAGTAGCAGATATTCTTCCCAATTGTACTATTGATCGATACAATACATACGCAACAAATCATCTAATACTTGGTTAACTCTTTCCGTCTAAACATCATCTCAGCCAACAACAGGCAGAAGAGTTATGCGGATGCAAAACAAACTCCTCAACAGTTTGTCATTGGGGATAAAGCAAAGTTAAACCTCACAAAAGTTCTATCAAGTTTGGGAAATCAGCCAAGCTTGCTCCCAGATATGTGGGTTCATTTGAGGTTCTGGAAGTAGTTAACCTAGTTGCTTACAGACTTGCTTTACTGCCTGCTCTTGCTCGACTGCATAACACTTTTCATGTTTCATATTTAAAAAGGTATGTAACAAACTTTGCTCATGTGTTTGACTGGAATGCTCTTCAAATTCTGCACTCAAGAGTGGTAATGATCTAGCCTATCAAAGGGCTCAAGGTTTGCAAGCTACGCTTGCATAACAGAGATGTAACTCAGTGTAAGGTCCAGTGGGACCAATACTCTGAAGATAGTGCCACCTGGGAGGACTACGAGGAGTTTATAGAGCTTTTGCATATTTGTTTGCTTAAGTATTTTCAATTCTATAACTATTATTTTAAACATTTGGTAATTTTCATGAACTGAGTCATCGGGACAATGTTTTTTTCTGAGGGAAGGATGTCACACCTCGTTTTTGAACCCTCTTGAATGTTTGAACAAATTTCAATTTTTGCTTGAATTTTTTGGTGAAGCTTTAATAATTGGATAATATTTGATAATACTTGGACTGCCTTATATTATAAACGTCAATAGCTTGATTTGACAAAAAGGTGTTTTAATAAATTAAACATTCTTGTGTTAGTAAAAAAAATCTAAATATTTGTTTGATTGACAAGTATGTGTGAATCTTAACCTCTTTTTGGAAAAGTGTTTGGATGACGTGTCAGGGAAATTTAAAGGAATATAAAGTTTTATTATTCTTGTGATGTTAAAATTTATACAGTAATGCTATGAATGTTTTGCAAATATTATTATTTAAAATTTATCGATATATTATGCCAGACTAACTACATTGCTGTTGAAATGAGGTGAACGCAAGTCAAAGTTCATCCACCTCCCAATTGAGGAGGGAGAGTATCATCGGGGAGAGGATCGTAGATCAAGTAGAATCAACATTTCATACCATCAACCGAGAAATTGTTTACACACGCCACTAGTTTGAACATTACGTCTTTTGTTGGTTAGTCATAAAGACTTGGTCACGCTATGTCATAATGCATTAGTAGGTATTGAACTTCTTTCGTCTTGTGATTGCATTATCGTCAATGTCGAGTTTTCTTAACATCACTCCAAAATAGTATTAATCCTTAAATGGTCTTGGCATCGATTTAGAAATCAAACTCTCTCCTGCATAAGCGTTGAAGGAATCATTTTTATGCTTTGCTTGATTAATGCATGTGTATGGTTTTGTCAGGTCTCAAAAATGCAGGTTGCTAATCCTAAGAGAATCCCAGGCTCTATGCTTAGATTTGCAACATTTTTGAACTAACGCGACGGAATCAACCTTTAGGGTTTGATGATTCCCTGCGCTTTAGGTCCTACTAAACCTAGGTGGGTGAACCTCGAAAATTAAAGTCGGTTGAGGGTAAATATTTTGACTAATGGATCTATCTACAGTGGCATATGGTGTAGGATAGATAATTCTAATATCTGATGAATGGTTGGTATAAATTGTATAAGCTATATGTTGGGTAAACAGAGTCAAATGAAGGACTAAGACTAGTGGCCCATAGTGGGTAATAATTCTAACTGTTTGGCACAATATTTAGTTTATAACTTGTATAAACGTGCAGGGAGATGATTGACAAACTCTTCTTAATAATCCAATTAATACAATCAGATTTCTTGTTATTCACCAAAAGGTAATTTAATCCTTTCTTGAAGGAACCAATTGAATGAAATATGCAAGATAATAGATAATAGATAATATCAACTTGGAGACAGAATGGCAATCCTAATTATATGATTCTTCTTAGTAATCCAAACTAACACTTCCAGGTTACTGTGACTGATCAGAAGGATTTTAATTCCTCTATGGAAACCAATTAACTCAATCACACAGATACATCAAATGTGTATTGACAAATTAACTATATACATGATATATTAATTTGAATAACAAGGAAATATTGAAATGGAGACAACCATACAATTGAGTAACTTCAACAAACAATTGATGCCAAAATAAAACCACTGAATCAGAGAACTTCAATTTACTTCTTCAATAAGATACTTGCAACATGGTCTTTGAGAAACATTATAAACTTTTTATATATTATATTCTACTGCTGATTTCATCTTTCATATATACGTTGCACTTTCAAGGGTTGTGACCCTTGAGACAACCACTCGATGCAACTCTTCACTTAATTAATTATCTTCAACAAATTAAAACATTTTAATTTTAACTTTCTTTGTCTTCGAAATGTTCTATAATCTCTATTTGAGGATAACAGTATTTTGAATTTGCACCGGATGCATTTGTATATGTCTATTTCACTTTTTCAGTAGATACACCACCAGATTGGATTTTAAGAACATGGGACAATTGCCCTTTAATATCAGATTCATTTTCGGCTAACTATGGGACTTGTATATGCAAGTTTTATCGTTCTATATCTCATATACATATGCATATGTGGTTGGCCTCTATATTGTGTTGAAATTTCCTTCCTTTCAATCTTTGCATTTGTATATTGTATATCATATGAATTTGGAACATATATACAAATGCGGACCCCATCAGTTTTATAAAACAGCCTTCTGAATTACCTTCAAGTTCGGCTTTTCATCACCTTCTTGTATATCAAATACATATCTTTCATATACAAGCGCGGACTTTATTGGGTTTATGAAATAAATTGAAATTATCTTCGAATCCGCCTTTGTATATATCCTGTTGTATTACTTTCTTGCATATCGTATACATATATCTCCAACATACATATGTGGTCCCCACCCGATGTATACAATGTTCAAATCTCCAATTATGTCAGGTTTTGTATATTATTCTCTTGTATATTTCCATGTATATCATATACATGCACATATACAAATATCCACAACGTTGATTACTTATCTTTGTTATGAACAAATGCACTTTATTCCATATTTAATTCTGGATTCCAATCCATAAGTGCATATCACCTTTTTGTATATCGGATAAATACATTTCTTACATACAAACGCAAACCCCACATAAAGTTCACAATGTTTAATTTCCCAATCGTGTCCGGCTTTGTATATGTATATCAAATACAAATGATTATGCATACACTGATACAGGCTTCTGTCTTTGTGGGTTTAATATTTGTATGTCTTATACAAATGTATTTGTATATCTGTTCATGGTGGGGCCCATTTATTCATCTTTGGTGCTTGCATATTCTATATATGCATTCTCATGCATTTGTATTTTTGTATCCACGTGTTTTATGCAATGCAATTGTATTTGCATCTTGTATGCATCACGGACTTCACTAAAAATTCTTAAGGATTTAACTCTCTGATCGGGTCCAATTCTATGAAAAGTCATCAAGTCCGGATCTTCATGCATCTGCATATTCGTATCTGCATGCTTTATGAGCATTGTATCTTGTATACATATAAACAAATATACAAAACTTTTGACCATTCATATTTATGTCTTATATACATGCTCGAATACAGAAAGTTTTTATGCGCTCCCCTTTTGTATCTGGTATACAAACAATTTATTTTGTATCTGGTATACATGCATTCTGACCAATATTCAGTTTGACCTTCGTTGACTTGGTCATAACTTCTAAAAAAATAGGGAATTTTCAGAAATTTCAAAAAGCAACCCCAACTCATTTTCGATGTTGATTCCAATTTTCATCATGGGTACCTGAAATTTTGCCATAAGTCTTAGGTTCCAACAGGTTTGAGGTTCAAAAATCAAAATTTTAGTAATAAGGATATAAGCAAGATTATTCATAAATAGTAAAAAATATTAAACTTGTTCTTTTGTTAAAATTTATTAAATTTGTTCTTTTGTTTTCGAAAAGAAATAATAAGTAGAAAGGCGTGGAAAATTTAGGAGGCAGTTTTGTCAATGAAGTGGGAATTAAAAACTTGAGTGTGCTAGCCCAAAATAGCCGTCACTTCTACTCCATTTTCTCAATTCTCTCCAACGAACTGGAGTGGGCAGTAATGGAAGGAGTTTTGCATTCAAAGTGCTGGCGAAAGAAGAGAGAAGAAAGGGCACTAAACTAGGGAGAAAATAGAAGAATGCATTGGGTTTGGACATTGGTTTTTGGCAGAGAAAAGAACAGAAAAGTGGAAAAAAAGTGGGGCAGGAGGCAGGGCATGCAAGGAAGAAGGGAGATTTCAAGCAAGGAACAGAAGTGAACTCACGGGCAGGTATGTGCATTGCTGGTTTGATTTCTTATAAATAATTGGACGTTTAGGAAGTACTTTTCCAAGCAATATGCTCTGGTATTAATCACAAATGGGGGTTTTCAATTTCAACATAGTAAATAAACTTCTACTTGTATCACATGACATTTGAGGAAGACCCAAAACTAGGTCAAATCATTGCAACACCAAAACTATTTTGAAATTGTAAACATCTTAGATAAACTTTGTTTAGAGTCGACTTGACTAGGTAAACAATTTTTTTGTGTATTGGATTGTTTTTATAATGCAAATTTGAGTATATATTTACTCATATATGTGTATGTGTATGCGGTTAATACATATACACATATATGGATAAATATATGAGGTTAATGAATGCATTCTGTTGACACCTGAAAAAACCAATTACTAACTTGCACCTTTTTTACCCCAAATTCAATCAAAATCCCACTTGCGCCTATAGTTTATAACCGATCAGAGAAATCTTCCATAGGTTTTTGTTATGTCCCCGTTTCCGGCTTGATCATCAAGTATGAATGGATTAGCCTACTCATTCCCGGAGGCTAATTCTGAATAATAAGGGAATGAAATGGGTTTTGACTAACTCTGTGTGTCATTTTGCAGGTACAATCAAGGAGTTTTGAGTCAGAATCCACTAAGTCAGTGACAAGGCGCCCATCCTGGCAGAACACACCCATTCTGGCGCCTAGCTTCTAGAGTCACTTCTGGCATTGAAGTTGAGGTTTCAACAGAAGGCGCTCCACCTGAATGGGTTCCTCCAATCAAGCGCCTAGATCAGAGATGAACAGGAACAAGGTATCATGGAGTCTTCATGCCTAGGCGCTCATCCTACATCAGACCTCCCAAAAAGTGCGCCTAAATAGGAATATGATCTTCAATCCCCTCAAGAGGTCAGGGCGCTTGGTAAGGCAAGTAGTTTGTTTCATTTCAAGACTTCAGAAGTGAGCATTTGCATAGCAGATAAGCTTTCAAGGGAAGGCGCCATTTTATTCCTCCACTAGCACCTTAGTACGCCTAAGATGGGAGTAAGTCCTCACATTCAGTCCAGATACAAGGCGCTCCTTCAAGGAGGCAAGATCAATCCAATTGAAGTTCAGTTGCTTTCAATCTACTTTCAAAAGATGTGCAGTTGGATCCTAAGCGCAAAATCCTAGTCAAATTGATGACAAGTGCGCCAAAAGCATCTTCAAAGGAGGTATGTCATGGGCGCCAAATCTTCTGCAAACCTTCCAAGTAAGCGCCTGAGTTGGAAGGACGTTTCCAATCACTCCCAAAAGTCTAGGCGCTTAGTGAGTAAGTGTCTCAAAATGCATGAAGTTGAATCCAACAGGAGGCGCTAGTATCTTCCTACACTCTCAGAAGAGCGCCTCAAGCAGGTTGACTTGGCATGGAGTTGGTAGAGTTCCCTGGAATGGGAAGGCAATACAGGAAACATTTCCAAGTTGTATCATCCATTATCAGTGCAAAACATTCAAGGCATGCGCCTAAAGACCATAGGGCGCCATTTTCATGATCCTGTCATCCTTAGGCGCATTTTCCAGTGCATTTGACCAAGCTTTGGCGCCTAGCTTTTAAACACTTTCTTCATGATTCTATTTTGGCGCCTAGCTTCTTTGCAAACCCCCCAATTTGGCGCCTAACCCTAGCAAGGCGCAATATCATCTCCAGTTGGCATTTGGTCTTGAAAGCTAAGCAGTGGCAAAGTCATTTTGGCGCCTAGGGTCTAGTTGGACTTCCAGGATTGCAGTCAAGGTATGGCGCACTTCCTTGGTGGCGCCTAAACCCCAGTGGTGCCTTGATCAATCTCAATGAGCGCCTTAAGGAGATTGGATAAACTGAGTGTCCAGATACCTCTTTAGATCAAGGAAGCAACACTTGAAAGTCTTCCCAAGCTAGGCGCTCACTTCCAGATGAAGCATTCCACCCCCTTGAACATCAAGTCTTGAAGGAACACCAAGCAAAGTCAATCTTCATCCAAGGCGCACTTCTGTGCCCATGAAGCATCATTCTGGCGCCCAACATCAAGTAGCATTTTGATCAAGTTTCAGTGAGCGCCTTGGACAGATTGGGTGAATGAAGTATCATGATTCTCTTCTGGATCTCTCCAACAACCTTTAGGAGTTCTTTCTAGATAGGCGCAACCTCATGATGGGCGCACTTGACACTCCAGATACTTCAACTTGGCGCCCAGTCAGAAGAACACTTGAAAGTGCGCCTAAGCTGAGGTGGTTTAGGTAGTTACACAACTTGAGCTCTCATTGGTCGACAGAATGTCTTCGGGATCCGTGTCAAGGTCTCTAGATGAGCTTGCCAACTCAGAATGAGTCATAAGATGGAATATTCCCTTGGATATGCTTCTTGGGAAACGTGCCTTGGTTCCTCTTTATGCATTGAAAAATGTGCCTTCATTGCCTTCGGAAGGCCTATAAAAGGAGGAGCTCTCTCATTCATTTGGCATCTGTTCATTTGACAAAATTCTCTCTGCAAAGCTGTTGAGCTTGTAATCTTGAGGCCTGCGAGTTTCAAGTGTTGGGGTGATGCTCCCTCGACAAGCAAGGTGATGCTCCCTTGTGATATTGTGAGGTGTTGACATTCAGTTGACATCATTGAGTTTGAGTGTGTTGATCAAGTGTAGTCGCAATTGTAAACATCTGGGCTTCAAGGCCTTTCCTTTGTAATTCCATTGAATAAGTTGTATTTCATGCTATTGAAAGCATTATCCATGTAATAAGACATTGCAAGTTGATTGAATCAAATAACTAGACAAGTACCCAACTCTCATTCAAGTAGTTATCTTTGACATATATCTTTGTATTGTTCAAGTAGTTGATGAATTGACAGCAAGTATAATTGTTTAAGGAAAAATTTTCGTAGAACTAGTTGGGTATCTTACAGTTTTCATGTGTTTGCCTTTTAAGTACAAGGGAAAAGCCCAAAAAATGACTAAGTCCAAATCTTTCTAAGTGTTTCCTTGTATTTTTGCATTTATCGGAGTTTCGGGCTCCTGTCTTCCGTCATGCCTTGTCTATCGGCTCCGACTTCCGTCTTGGTTCCCTGCAAAAAAGTCTAATGTGTTTCAGAGGTCAGAGTTCAAACCTTTGGCCTTCGGTCTTCTTCAAGGCAGGTGTTGGGGAGAGGCCTCAGGGTCCAAAGTCCGATAGGTCTACTTGTTCAAATCCTTCTAAGTATGAAGTGTGTGGTGGAGTTCAAAGGTTGGCTCTTCTTTCTTCCTTCGAGGAAGGTGAAACGAGGAAGGCCCAACGGCCGGTCCCCAACAGGGGTTCTCTTCTTTGTGCTGAGGGCAGACGGCGAGGCTCTTCTCTTTCCTCTTCCAGATGGCGAATAGTAAGGTAGAAAGCCTAGGGGCCGGCCCCCGGCGTTTTCATATTTTTTCCTAAGTGCGTCAAAAGTCAGAGTTCGGGCTTCCCTCCTTCTGTCTTCTTCATAGAAGACGGAAGGTGGAAGGCCCAACGGGTGTTAACTCTTTCTAAGGCAGGCGAAATGGTGAAGGCCCAAGGCCCAACCCCTAATGCCTTCATATCTATACATAGACGGGGTTAGGGCTTCCCTCCTTTCTCTTCAAGATGTATGTTGCAAGGCGGAAGGCCCGAGCTCTGAAGTCCGATTTGTCGAAGTTCGACTTTCTGGCCTTCCTCGTTATTTCAAACGCACCAACAACCCTCAACAATGCAATAAATGCGAAGTGGGTGGCTGAAATTAATGCACTTAATGTGGTTGGTGGAGTTGGTGAAGTTTTCCCTCCCATTTCGCCCTCAAATCAGATTTGCTCATACCATAAATAGAAGATTGAAGCTTTTTTCAAGGGGTTGGTCGCTAAACCAATTGTCTGGTCTGCAATGTCTCAAGATAATTTTAGGGCTTCAAATCAAGCCAATCTGGGTGTTGAATGGACGAATGTGTTTGATGTAGCGTAGGAATGAATTGTAATGCATATTTTATACAATGGTATGTCTCTGTGGCTATTTGTAATGATTCAAGGAAATGCATAGTCGCAGCTTTGTATTTTTCATTCACCACATTTGCTGATGTGATTGTAATAGAGATTTGATAACGTGTGACAACATTTAAGTCAATACATGTTATTGTTTGAGTCATCTCTTTATTGCAAATGGGTCATTATAGTTTGGTTCTGGATAATTAAGTATGTCCAATGTATGAAATGTAATCTAAGAAATATATGTCAATATATTTTAGTCTTCTGTTGATACTAGTTCAATCCATTTCCTTCCTCTTTAGTGCTTTTAACTCAATTGCCCAATAGAGTAGGCACTAGTCCATATTGGGGATGGATCAATCTCACATCTTTTAAATAAAACAAATTATTCACCTGTGGTTTAAAGGAAAAAACCAACTTTACTGTGCATGTACATTTGCACGGTTGAATCAGCTATATAGGGGTTTTGTGACAGCCAGTTGTTTCTTGGTTTAGTGACAGTCTTTGGGACCAAGACAACGAGTTGGATTTGGTTGTCCATTTATTTTTAGTAGTTCATCTGGTTGACTTTAATACCTATTCAGGTATACCCCTTGGAATATCCCTCCATAGTCTAAGGTGAGCTCGAAGTGAAGAGGAGTCTACCCACTCCTGTTAGTTGGCCAAAATCCCCCTTAACTTGTCGATAAACCTCTTCCTATCATCCTGACAACAATCCACAGCCTAGGTGATTTAGGAATGTTTTAGAGTTTTGGGTTGCAGTCATTTTGGGAACCAACACATTCTTGGAATAGAAGTAAAACCCGTCGCTAAGTTTTTAGATAAAAAGAAAACTCTTCCAGGCAGTAGATATGATGTGTTAACACCACTGAAACATATAGGTTTAAATGCATGAAAGAGGCCAATGCATATCAGGCCACATATATGGATAAATATACAAGGTTAATGAATGCATTCTTGGAATAGAAGTAAAACCAGTTGCAACGTTTCTGGATAAAAAGAAACTCTTCTGAACAACAGATATGTTAACACCGCTGAAACATATAGGTTTAAATGCATGAAAGGGGCTGATGGATATCAGGCCATGAATTATTTTGGAACAGCAAAATAAGCCTCTGTTTTTTAGTCGATTTGTCCAAACAATGAAAGGGCACCATAGTCTTTCTTTAACAACATTTTATTCTTAATTATTGAACGTGTTAAGAGGCAGTATAGCATTTATTTTAAAACAAATGAAAGAGTTTTCTTTTGGTTAAGTTCACTCTAGAGTCTACTTACAGAGTCACCCTGCATACAGAAAACCAATTGTTAGAATCTAAATTCACAATAGAAATTAATAGTCATTATGCTATCAAACAACCATATAACTAGTGATTATGGCTTCACAAAACATAGAACTGGAAGTGGTCGTTATGCTGAAATAAAGCAGAGACGCTAGAAGTTTGTTGGTACAAAAATAATGCAGCTGGAGACTAGTTTTGGAGATATTGAAAATAAATTAGAAACTCAACTCTTTTATAAACAGTTTTATACCTTGGGAGCATCAAACAAAAATTCAATCATTGGTTACATAAAAACAATTGTTCAAATGTTTGTAGTTCAGGACAGAACAAAGAAGAAGACATATGGATATGGTTATGAGTTGGAAACTCGAGAGTTTCTCAACCAATAAATATACTCATAAGTATGAGCATCATAGGTGAATATCTAGAGATTACTCTGAAGTTAGGAGTGTTGTTTGAGTGATCTTAAAATATTTAGGATAGATTTGGTCCATCCAAGTAAGCATACTCTATAAATTAATTTGAGATTTCATTTGATACTTAATCAATATCCATATGTGATAAATTGAGTATAGTAAGATCTAAGATTTAACAGTAGCTATTTCAAATTAAATGATTTCGAAAATATATATTTGTAAGTATGAATTTGGGAAATGTAAACAATAGGCAGATTTATGAATTATTCTCAGTTGAGACAGTATAAAGAAGTCCTAAATATCTGAATTATAATGCTTTAGACTTTCTCAAGTAAGAGACTGAATTTTATGTTGGAAAAACTTATCTTGTTTACCGCTTTCGAAGTGCAAATAAGAATGCATGCTAGATCTTATAATTCATTCTAGACTCCGTATGATCTGCTTGGTGTAAAGTCAAGAAAAACTTTTGCTTTCATGTATTGGTTGAACCTATCTAAGTGGTCATGTTATCACATCGGTCTAGTTATCTGATTTTGTGTAAGAAAAGTTGGTTTTGACTTCTTTTGTGTCGAGACAAGTTGAGATAGGAGTGTGTGGGCAAACGACCCATATTTCCGCTTCAGAATATGATATTGTATATGAATGCTTTGGCCAATGCAATGCATTTTGCTGCATGCATTGTCGGTCCATGGTACTTGATAGGGTTGCATGTTAATCAATCGCCATACTTAGCTAGAGGGCATCTAGGGTTGTATGGCAGGTTGCATGTGACAAAGTTGATACTTCACACTTAGTTCTTGGTTGGCATGGTACATTCACAAATCTCTCTATCTGCCACCCTTGCGAAGGGTAGGACCACTTCCAATAGGAAGGTGTGTGGGGGACCACCGGTCTATGGATGGAGATAAAGTGTCTGGATGATGCTCTCCCTCCACGCAACAGTATAGTATGCACTCAGAGACACTTTTGTTCATGTTGAGACATTGAATTATATGATTTGTAAATTGTACAATGCATAATGCATGTGATTGAAGATTTGTGATAGTTTTTGATGTAAAAATGAAATATATTGATATTTCATTGTATAAATTATCTTGAAAACTGTTGTATAGCTAAATAGTTGGTGATGAATTATGTATTAATGCAGATTTGTAAATTTAATGAAATTTGACATGCTTTTAGAATATTGTCTCACTTGAGGAAAGTAAATTGAAGTTCTTGTTTTATGCAGTGCTATGGTATTTGAATCTTTTGTAAAGAAAATCTCTGTCTTGAAAATTATGTTTGTACCATTATGAAGCATTTATACTTGATTATATTTTTAAACCCAAAAGAAAAAATTGTGGAATTAGATGAATTTTTGGGATACGAACTAAGCTTCTCTGATACCACGTGTGATGAATCTTAGTTCGTATCCCAAAAATTCATCTAATTCTACAATTTTTTTTTGTTTTAAAAATATAATCAAGTATAAATGTTTCATAATCGTACAAGCATAATTTTGTAGACATAAATTTTCTTTACAAACGATTCAAATACCATACCACTGCATAAAACAAGAACTTTAATTTACTTTCCTCAAGTTAGACAATATTCTCAAAGCATGCCAAATTTCATTAAATTTACAAATCTACATTAATACATAATTCTTCATCAACTATTTAGCTATACAACAATTTTCAAGGTAATCTATACAATGAAATATCAATATGTTTCATTTTTACATCAAAAACTATCACAAATCTACAATCACATGCATTATGCATTGTACAATTTCCAAATCATATAATCCAGTGTCTCCATGTGAATGTCGAATGATACCACAATCAAATCAGGAGTCACAAGCCTCACTAATGAAAGTGATAATCCAGGATCAAGTAGAAACTGAAAATCATCAAGCTCCAAAGACAAAGATGGGTTGACAACAATTGTGCTACGACTATCATCAAAGAGGAGAGAAAACCCCTCAAATGTGTCCTCCAAATCATCAATGTGAGACTCCACAAACAAGTCTGAAACACCTGTCAAGTACTCATCACACAAAGTTATGTCTGAAAGACAAGAAGCATCCTGCTGAACTGAATCACTGAACTCTGAAGAAGCAGGAGGTGGAGAAGATGGAACTGTAGCACATGTCTCAAGAACCGATGAGGAGGCAAGAATACCAAGGTTCAAGTGACCAAACTTCTCCTCAGAATTATGATTCACACAAGGAGTGTGAATGGTAGCCAACGGATCTGAATCATCATCAGGAGAGAAACCATGAAAGGTGTATAGCTGAGATGCATGATCAACCACCCTAGTAGCAATGACCTTTGTGGTTTCCAAGTCTCCGATAATAACTAAATCAGGTGTGAACTCCACTATCTCCCCTGTACCACTGTTAGTAATGTGATATATGGAAAGAAGATTATTGGTCAAAGAAGGCACACAAAGTACATCATTGAAAGTACCTTCACCAATATCAATTGTTCCCTTCCCAATTACATTCATGTATGTGTTATTACCCATCAAAATAGGTGGCATATCACATAGCTCAAATGAAGAAAACATATCCCTGGAAGGAGCCATATGATGAGAAGCACCTGAATTAAGAAGCCATTTACCTAATGTAGAACTTGTACTTGCACAGTGCTTTACCTTTATGTTTAGGTTCCTTAGCTTTCCTTGCATGAGATTCAGAAAGAACTGGTTGTGTAGATGATGAAGGAGTACAAGAAGAATCAGGTGATTAAAGTTTGTTCTTTTGAACAAGTTGCATCAACATGTCAATTTGTTTCTTAAAACAATTATGTTCATCATGCAATGATTTCTTACAATAACCACATGTACGCTTCTCCTTCTTAGGTGAATTTTGTGCTTGATCTGTTTGTGGATTTTTCTTAGCTTTCTTTTGTTTCTTGTCAGAAGAACCTGACGCTTTCTGTTCCTTAGGTTGTGCAACCACCAAAGCATGATTCTGTGATGGCTTAATGATACCCATAGAAATAAGCTTTTGTTGCTCATGCACCAACATCTCAGAAAAGGATGCAAATGAAGGCATAGTGAAAGCAAATCCCATAGTTAACCTATGAGTGTTGAAGCTAGAAACAAAACTTGCATATTCAGGGCTGAGTTTATTCAACACATTGTAGATCAACTGGATGTCCTTTTACTCAATACCACAAGCTTTGCAGTGTGCTCTTAGATCATTAACCTTAGTTATATAATCCTGGATGTTGCTAAAGTTCTTAGGATCAAGGCTCATCAATTCATTATCGATTTGATAGCCTTTAATTTCATCTTTTGTACCATACAATGTTTTCAATTTATCCCAAGCATCATGTGAATTTGTGCATGCCTCAATCTGAAACAAGAGATCTAGGGAAATGAAACTACGAAGACATCCAAGAGCTTTAGTATGCTTTATCATCCATTTTATCATCTATGGGTTCAGGTGTCTTGTTTTCAACATATAAAGAATGTCCAAGGTCCATTAGAGCATTCCATGCATATTGACTCCAAGTTGCATAGTTATATTCTAAATTTTTCTCTTTTTATTCGCCCTGTTGGCGAGCCTCACCTTCTAAAGCTCGACTCATCTTTGCCATTGTCACCAATTTCCTCTCTAGCCGAGCTTTTCTTTGGCGCTCACTTTCTTTCTGTCGGCAATTTTTAGCTTTTTAAAACTCTCCCTTTCGCCGCTTTCATTGTCATGTCCCCGTTTCTGGCTTGATCATCAAGTTAAGAATGGATTAGCCTATTCCTCATTCCCGGAGGCTAATTCTGAATAATGAGGGAATGAACTGGTTTTTGACTAACTTAACCTTTTGTCTTGCAGGATCAAAGTCAGAAACTTGTAAATTGACTAAGTCTGGGAGGAGTTTCTTCAACCCCAGTGATCACCATTGTCAGGCGCACTCCTTGACAAATCAGGTTCACTTTGGCGCCCAACTTCCAGAGCTCATTTTAGCTCTCAATCTAGCATTCAACTAAAGGCGCTCTTTGTGGTTTACTTCATCCAACTCAGTGCCCAGTTCTGAGACAAGCGAAGATGTTAGGAAAAAGTTTCAAAGCTATGAAGTTGTACTTTCTGATGAGCGCCTAGGTTTTGAATCCTCTCAAATGGCGCCCAAGGATCTATCAACTGCATCAAGGCGCCCAACCTAGTCTTCATTGCCTGCAATTGGCGCCTAGCCCTAGGAATCCTACAAGTATGACTTCTGGCGCCTAGAAATGAAGTTTAAGAGAGGCGCCTCAAGGAAATGGAAGAAGTTAAGTGTCAAGCTATCTTTTTGATCAAGATGACAACATTTGGAAGCTAGGCGAAATCTTATGATGTCACCACCTCAAATTGGCGTCCAGAACTAATGATGCATGGCTCCAGAGAACTCATTTAGGCGCTAATAGGCATGATGTTCTGAACTCACCTCGATGCCTCCGGAAGTGAACTCTTGCATGGAAATGAGCCATTCAAGGAAGGGCGCCAAAACCACTGCAGAACTTCCAACACTAGACTTGCGCCTAAGTGTAATTGAAGATGATAGAACCCCAGATGAGGGCGCTGGATTAAAGGAGTGTCAAAAGGATTTAGATGGCAAGTGTTTGAAAGAATAAGTTGTATAGAACATCTTCCTTAAGATACCAGGCGTTGATACCAATTGAAACTACACCAAGTGTGCGCCTAAGGTAGTTGCAAGCCTTCCAGATCAGTTAGGGAACAAGGCGCTCCATCAGGAGGAGAGATGATGATCATTTGAAGTCTTAGGCTCTACAAATCAGTGGTAGAATTGGCTAAGTTTCACTAGGCGCACTTTCTTGTTCTCACAAACTCCAGAATGCATGAGGCGCCAATCCAAGGTCAAACACTTCAAATGGGCGCCTTGATCTAAGATTGGTTGTTAGGTCTATTGAATGAGTAAGGAACTTCTTCAAGTGAACTTCATTCTCAAGGAGATCAAGTAGAAAGTTGGAATTATCAAGTAATGATGTTTTGATACCTAGGCGCTTACTGAGCCAAGAATCCTCCATTTGAGCGCCTAGCATGGCTGATTGATAGAAGACTTTGAAGTTAGGAGAAGTCACTTGAATGAACAATCAAAGTTGAAGAGGGAAACTCCTAGCATAGGTGCATGTTTGGTCAAAATTCCTCAATCCTGGCACCTAAGATTGAAATCTAAGTGAGGCGCACTTCTTGGGCATTTCCTACCTCATCTAGCGTCTAACCTCAAAGTAGCGCCTAACCTCAACTCCAATGAGCGCCTCATGAGGATTGACTGAGTTGAGTGTCAAGGCACTCTTCTAGATCAAATTGATAACATTGAAGAGCTTCTCCAAGTTAGGCGCAATCTCCAGGTGCAATCTCCTCAACTGGCGCATAGAGCAAGCAGGGCGCACTTTCATGTTCCAGACATCTCAACTTGGCGCCTAGCTAGAAGATAAGGTAGTTGTAACTACCTGAGCTTTCATTGGTCGACAGACTGTCTTTGGGATCCGTGTCAAGGTCTCTAGATAAGCTTGCCAACTCGGAATGAGTCATCAGATGGAATATTCCCTTGGATATGTCCCTTGGGAAACGTGCTTTGGTTCCTTTTCGTGCATTGAAAAACATGCCTTCATTGCCTTTGGAAGGCCTATAAAAGGAGGAGCTCTCTCATTCATTTGGCATCTGTTCATTTGACAAAAATTCTCTTTGCAAAGCTATTGAGCTTGTAATCTTGAGGCCTGCAAGTTTCAAGTGTTGGGGTGATGCTCCCTCAACAAGCAAGGTGATGCTCCCTTGTTATATTGTGAGGTGTTGACATTCAGTTAACATCATTGAGTTGATCAAGTAAAGAAATCATTTGTAATCATCAAGGCTTCAAGGCCTTCCTTTTGTATTTCCATTGAATAAGTTGTAACTTCATGCTATTGAAAGCAATATCCATGTAATAAGACATTGCAAGTTGATTGAATCAAGTAACAGGACAAGAACCCAACTCTAAGGTTGATTCATTCGAGTAGTTATCTTTGATGTATATCTTTGTGTTGTTGAAGTAGTTGATGAGTTGATAGCAAGTAAAGTTGTCTAAGTAAGGAAAAATTTTGGTAGAATTAGTTGGGTATCTTACATTCATCCTTTATTTATCCTCATCGGCGAATTCCATCTTTTCGAAACTTTAGAAGCTATTTGCCTTTATAACACCTTTGTCGGCAAACTTACCTTTTGTCGAACCTTTCTTTTTCTCTCCTTATCACTCCTATCGGAAAACTTTCTTTTCGTCGAACCTAATCCATTTTGCCTTTATCGGCAAAATCTAAAATTTGAAATCTATCTCCTTTATCAATTTGTCGGCGATTTCACAATTTTCAGAACCTGGAGAAAAGTACACCTTTTATCGCCTTATCAGCGAATTATGAAAATCTCGAACCAGTTCTCTAGTTCCTCTTTCTTCCGATTTGCCGATATCTTTCTTGCCTTAGCCAATTTTCCTTTTATCGGCAAACTTGCCCATTTCAAAACATTGGAAGCTTGCCTTCTGTCGGCAAAAATGAACTATTCAAAACCTCCTTGACTTAGCCGATTTTCCCTTCCTTTGTCGGCGAAAACGCCTCATCACAAACTTTTAACTTTTTCCCTTTTAGCCCTCTCTATCGACTTATCAGCAAAATATGAAAAATGCGAACTTTTGAAATGTTCGGTCTTTAGCCGGTTTGCCAATAATCTATGCCTTAGTCTTTTTTCTCCTTATCGACAAACTGGCCCCCTTTAGAACCAAAGGGCTTGGGCTCCACTTCTCCTTTATCGGCAAAAATGCCGCTTGCCGAACTCTTCATGACTTCGCAAAATATTACCTTTATTTGCCTTGTCGGCAAAAAGGACCCACGCCGAACTAACACCTCTATCGGCAAATTCTCAGATTTTAGAATCAACCCTGCCTTAACATCTTCTGCATCTTATTGGCAAAAGTACATTTTGCCGAACCACTTTTACCTCCCTAGTTGACAAAATCTTGTTTTCTCTAACCAAGCACTTTGCCGCTTTATCGGCAAAAAAAGGCTTTTGTCGAACCAACTTTGCTTTCCTTTTTGACCTTGTCGGCAAAATAACCTATCGACAAATTACAACGAATCTGAACTATTTCATTAGTTTGGCCTTCCGCCGATTCCCCGACAAAACATCACATTTCCTTTCATTTATCGTTTTATCGGCAAAAAGTGGAAAACACGAACTTATGGAAAGTTCGGTTTTTGACCCATTTCCCAACAAAGCATTTTTTTATCCCTAGCCTTAGCTAAATTTTCAATCTCCACATTTGCCTTGTCAGCAAAAACTATAAAAGACGAACCATGCCACCTGTCCCTCTTTTGATCCACCTTATCGGCGAATCCCTCATTTTGCGAACAGCCCTAGCCGCTCTCTTTGTTGGGAGATTGCTCTGTTGGCAAACTACAAAAAACACGAACTTGAGGAAAGTTCGGTTTTGGGCAAATTCCCCAACAAAGGCATTGCTTTTCTTTTTCCTTAGCCATTGTCGACGAAATGGCTGTCCGGTAAACTCCCTATCGGCGAACTTCAAGAACTTCAAACCAAACCAACCTTGCCGATAGACTTCTTCTTTTGCCTTTATCCCTTTGCTGCAACATTGTTTCCCTTTGCTCCGTGTCGCCTTATCAGTGAATCGACTAAAAACCGAACTCTTGAAAAGTTGGTGATTTTGGAAAAAGGCCGATTCGCCGACGAAGGCAAATGTGAAAATTTTCTAAGGGATAATGTCATATCCCTTAATTTCAACCCATAACAGTTCACAGTTTTCCACATAAAGAAGATTACATATGTTTTAGTACTTAGCCAAAATTCATGGTAAGAAGAAAAGACAAATTAAGAATAGGACAAAGGCTGACTTGGCACTAAAAGACAAAATTATAATTGTTTAATAAAATAAAAGCATTTATAGAGGGATCGAATGAAACCACTAAGGATCGATCATCACTAAGAAGATACTTGTAATTAAATGAGCTTAACAAAAAGGCACGAAGGCCTAAGGGTCTCCACCGGTGGCTCTTCCACACCATAAAAACAGATCCATCATTCATTCTTAGACACCATTGAGCATTCAGCATTTTAGCGTTGAGTATTTGATAGTTTTTAATACATTCAAAAGCAAGGAACATACCTGCACAGCAGTGCGATAGACAACAATTAGGAATTTTTGTAGTTCTGGGAGACATCTATGCAAATAAACAGAAACTGTTATTAACTCAATCAAGATCATCAACCAAAACTGCTCTACATCTCCTCTTACAGGTGAGCACTTTATATTATTTAATGCTGATGGCGGCCGTACAATACAGGTATACAGAATTCATATTATTGTTTCATCATTGATAGCATATTGTATGCTGGTAGTCATATGTAGTCATTCATGTCAATGTATTTATATTGTAACAGTCTTGATAATCATATGGTAACTCTCATAAATGCATAGATTCTGGTTTATGACAGTCGTCATATGCTTATACTCAAATTGCCTCTGTTATGATACTAATGATTTGTACACAGCCATGCTTAGCAAGGCAGTGTTTACATCCCATCATCCCTGATGATTATATATCATCAGGAATGATGACATGTAAACAATCACATAGAGGAATCATTTGTAATGTATTTATTGTGCAATATGTCAAGTGAATTATCTTGTAGACAATCATATAGAGAAATCATTTGTAATGTATTTATTGTGCAATATGTCAAGTGAATTATCTTGTAGACAAACATATAGAGGAATCATTTGTAATGCAATATCTTGTAAACAATCATATACCATGACGTGATTTGCTAACCTCCTATGAGAGATGGAAGGAAATTACCAAGAGGCCACATGGGTAGTATTGAGGCCTTTGTCACATGAGGTATAAGGTACCCATGATGCAAAGGATGAACATCACATAGAGGCCTTGTCACATGAGGTATAAAGTACCCATAGTGCAAGGATGGTGATATATAAGGCCTTGGTTACTTGATGTAAGGCATCATAAGAGTACCAAAGAGTCTCATAGAGGCCTTAACTCTAAGGTATTAAGGATACCACATTGAGTCTAAGGATAGAGACCATAGAGCCCCATAGTGGATAATGGTAACAACCCTCCAATCTCCCATAAGCTGTTAGCAAATGACATATAGACCAATAGATTATAACTTGCATTGATGAATATCCTAGATCATATGAAATGTTAACGATATGCAAGGCATATTAGTATTGATCATGAAAGTAACATTAGAAATGTTAATAATATGCAAGGCATATTAGTATTGATCATGAAAGTAACATATGAAAGGTTAATGTTATGCAAGGCGTATGCATGATGATCCTAAGGCTAACTTGTGAAATACAAAGAGCATTCAAAGCAATAATGAGATTGGCAATAATGATATGCATTGAAAATAACTATGAATTCATACTAGTGATATGCATAGAAATGATCATAGGTGAATAATAGTAACTTGCATAGCACTACATATTGATAAAGAAATCAGTTTGAACTAAATGGCAAAGCAATGTGCTATATGTGAATTTTATATATATTGACTTTAAATGAAAATGTACTAATGTTCCTTTGTTGTAAGTTGAAATTTTTGGACAAGAGAAACAGGAATTCTGATTTGTGACAAGGGGACATTACAATTGGTATCAGAGCCATTGTTCCTGCCATCCTGTGAGATAGTTTTATGCAAGCATAAACTAGAAGGAACCGACAACTTCTAGAAGAGGAAATGAACAACGAAATGAGGGCATTCATGGAAGCCACCACCAAGGCCATGATGGAACAAAATGAAAGAATCACCAAAGCCATGATGGACCAAGGTGAAAAGACAACTCAAATGTTCTTAGAGGCACTTCAAAAGGTGGGTAACACCACGGATCAGCCAAACTCTACAAATGCAAGAGACATAGGATCCAACCATGCGGAGAATAGCCCAACTTCATCAAATCCAAGGATTCCTATGCCATCTTTCCTTTTGGAAGAAGAAAACTCAAGAGCCGATGAACCTATTACAAATGCATTAACCATGGATGATATTGCAAGGGCTTATGCAAGCCTAGAACCGGAAGTAAGGAGAGTGGTATCATTTAATGATTATAGCAATGCTAGAAGGAATGAAATGGTAAGGAGGGAAAGAAGACCCCCTAACAAGGATTTAAAACATAAAACCAACAAAGTAAACCTTCCTAATTTTGATGGGACAAATAAGATCACGCCACATGCGTGGCTTCAAAAGCTAAATGACTACTTCTCACTTAGTCCTATGACAGAAAGGGATGCACTCCAATTTGCCATCTTACATTTGGAAGGCTTAGCATATGAATGGTGGCATAATGGGAAACTCACCCAAGGTCATGACTCCACCTATTATGCGGAATTCTCTAAGAAATTCCTTAAGAAATTTGAGAGACAACACCCGCAACAAGACTTCAAAGATTTAACCCAAGTAAGGCAGCGAGGAACCGTAGAGGAATATATCAATGAATTTGAGAAGGTTGCCATACGGGTTACCGGAATTTAAAATGAAAGACTCACATTCCTATTCATAGAAGGTTTGGATGATAAACTAAGAGGCTTAGTAGGAGCACTCAAACCTACCTCATTGGATAATGTTGTTGAAATGGCCCTTCACCTAGAAAAAAGTAAACCTTACCACTCATCTCCAAAACCCTTCCATAAGAAAGGTAAATATGACAAGTCCTACCGTCACAAGGATGAGAGAAGAGATAGAAGGGATTGTTTCTCATGTGGATCCCCATGGTCACGTGACCACCAATGTCCAAAGCGGCAAGATTTGAAAGAAAAAGGTTTATGTTTTAGATGTAAAGACAAATGGGAACCGGGTCATAAATGTGGGCAAATCCGTACCATAGAAGCCATAACCCATGAAGAGGAAGAAGAAAACCCTCCTAAGAAAAGGAAATGTGAACCCGAGGAAAAAGTCATCCTAGCTTCCATGTCTAAGGTATCTAAACATCATCCTTTTAAACTTAGATGTAAATTAAAAGGAAACAAATTAGCAGCCTTAGTAGACAGCGGGGTTACTCATAATTTTATAGATGAATCCCTAGCAAAAAGATTAAAACTAGGACCCCAAGATTTTGAAGGGTTTAAAGTCTCACTAGCCAATGACTCTACAACAAAATGCTCAAAAATTATGCCTCAACTAGAAATGACCATCGGGAAACATCAAGTTAAGGAAGATTTTTATGTGGTAAATTTGGGAGACAAGGATATTGTCCTAGGGATGCGATGGCTACACTCTCTAGGGCGAGTCACTATTGATTTTCCAAAATTAGAAATCCATTTTGAGGATCAAGGAAACAAGATCATCCTACATGGACTTTCCGATGGATCACCCCGAGTAGTGTCATCCAAAAGAATAGCAAAAATCTACCGACACAATCAAATAGAGTGGGCAGCTCAATGTATGATTTTAGACAAGTCAACTAAAGAGGGGCAAGCCATCCACATAGATATCCAACCCATCCTACAAAAACATAAGAAAGTATTTGACGACATTCCACCAGGGTTACCGCCCAAGAGAGGATTCGAACATGTCATAGAAATGGAAAAAGGGGCAAAACCAGTTATTACCACCCCATATAGACATCCTCTAAAGTTTAAGGAAGAAATAGAGAAAACCATAAATGAACTCCTAGTAATGGGCCATATACAACTGAGCTCTAGCCCGTTCGCATCTGCCGTGGTACTAGTGAAAAAGAAAGATGGAACCTTACGAATATGTGTAGACTATAGAGCTTTAAACCAGCAAACCATAAAAAACCAGTACCCCATACCCAGGGTAGATGAACTAATTGATGAACTTCATGGGGCCAAATAATTCTCAAAAATAGACCTTACGTCTAGGTACCACCAAATACGAATGCGAGAAGAAGATATACCCAAAACCACCTTTCGATGTCATTATAGCCATTTTGAATTCTTAGTCCTACCATTCGGACTAACCAATGCCCGGCAACTTTCCAATCATGCATGAACCATACTTTTCGAAAGCAACTAAGAAAGTTCCTCTTAATCTTCTTTGATGACATTAATTTATAGTAAAACTTGGGAGGAACACTTGAAACATATTGATGAGGTCCTATCCATACTAGAACAAGAATCCCTTTATGCTAAAGCTTCGAAGTGCGAGTTTGGAATGGAAGAGATTCTTTACTTAGGGCACAAAATTAGTGCCAAAGGAGTCAAGGTTGATCAGGAGAAGATTAAAACCATTAAGGAGTGGCCTAGACCTAAGACTTTGACTCACTTAAGAGGATTCCTAGGACTATGCAATTATTACCGAAGGTTTGTAAAACATTTTTCCAAAATTGCATCACCTTTATCCGACCTTACAAAGAAAGGACTATTCCAATGGAATGATGCTGCTAAAAAAGCCTTCGAAGAATTAAAAAAAATTATGAGCTCTTGTCCCGTGTTAGCCATTCTTGACTTCTCCTCACCTTTTGAATTGGAATGTGATGCCTCGGGTGAAGGCATTGGCATGGTCTTGATGCAAAATAGACACCCCATAGCATTTGAAAGTCGCAAGTTGACAACCGTCGAAAGATTGTATTCCACTTATGATAAAAAAATGTTGGCCATCATGCATGCCTTGGCAAAATTTCGCCAATATCTAGTATGTGGAAAATTTGCCGTAAAAACGGATCATAATAGCCTACAGCACTTCCTTAATCAACGTGATTTAAATGATAGACAACAAAAATGGGTGAGCAAGATCCAAGCACACAATTTTGATATTAGCTACCTGAAAGGAAAAAAATAATGTGGTAGCGGATGCACTATCAAGAAGGCCACACTTATGTGCTATGTCATGCATATCTCCCGATTGGAAGAGTAAGATCACTGCAGAATATGTAAAGGATCCCTTCACAAATAATATAATGGAGGGGCACATTGAAGATGAAAGTTATGTAGTCAAAGAGTGTCATGTCCCAATTTTTATACATTGTTTAAATTAAAGATTTAAACATCACAATTTAAGACGGTGAAGTCGTCTCCGTAAAATGCGGTGATTTGGGTGTTAGAGATAATTTTGTACATATACATTTAATACAATCAATATTCTAAATATCAAGATATATTATCAATTTGAATATTATTATAATTATAATAATTATAATATAATATATAAATATAATTATAATTAATGATAATATAAATATTATTATAAAAATATAAAATTGTGAATATTTATATTATTATATGATGTAAAGAATAAATATAAATAAAAGCATTAATAATTTATAAATTATTAATAAACATTTTAATATTATAAATATATATAAATAAACTAATATAAATAAATGATTTCTGAAAAAGAGATGGGACCGATTCATCTAAAAGGTAATGACTAATAAAACAAAGTCTTAAAATAAGGTGGGACCCGTATAAGGAGCTTATTACTAAGGCAGCCCACAAGGTTACTTAAAATAATCAAATATTACATAAAGGAACATCAGAGAATATATAAGGAATAATAAGCCATTCACACTAATTAAAAAGTCAGTGATCACCTAATGAATATGGAACGGGTTGTAAAGATATAAGGCAGCAATTAAAATATGAGGGGCAGATAAGACGAAAATTGTTATGTATGAAGAGTTGTGTATGTTTGATGGTTGATATCCATTAAGGAAAGGTATGTCTATTGCCTTCGATTAAGAAGATATATAAGATATGAATTTTGGGAATTAAAAAAAAAAGAGAGAATAGGTGGCTGTAGAGAACAAGCATTATCAGATGGAATCATTTTGGCTCATCCATTAAAGCATTGTATACATTGACAAGACAGCATTGGAATAAGAAGAATTCAGGAATACATTCCAAATACAGAGCAGACCTTAATATACTTCTGTATATAATTAATATCAACCAGCAATAAGAGTCCATAGCAAATACAAAATGCATAGAGATAGAATCTTTGCATAATCCTGATCGGCCATTGAGGATATTACAGCAGACACTATAAAGAAGACATTGTCAGCAGCGAACTTCCATATAACATCATTCTTGCAGTTCCATTAATCAAACTGTCATAATATTACAGGTATGACAGTACATTGTTTCCCTTGCTTGTATTAATGTTCAGTATAACACTGCATTTATTTACAGCCAGTTCTGAGCAATATAATTCATAGACAGTCATATGTAATATTCACTAAACTGTGTAATCTATATACCATTCATTAACCACATATGGGATCAATGAAGGGTGACATGTCTAGTATATCATTCATAGGCGATGTATTGGTCTTGGCTACCTAGAGTACCAAGAATCCTCACGGATGCCTTAGCTTCAAGAATACACCAAGTAGTTCTTGAATAAGGATGGGAGACAAACATAGCCTAAGATGAACAACAGCATGCTACACCCTATCGACCCCATATGGTGTTAAGGAATAGTTTGTAAGTTATAGATAAGAAGTATATGTTGATAAGATCATAAAGATAGCATGTGAAATGTCATGATAAATGGTGAACAATGAACATATGAATTGCATAGTGTAACAGTACCAATCGCTGACTGTGATAGAATGAAATCATTATAAATTATGAATTGTTTACATTGCAATCAGTTTAGTTAGATTATGTAATGAGTATGAAATATTTATGTGCATTTTCATTATAATGAACTAAGGAAAGAATACAAAGAGTATAAGTACATAAAAGGCATGAATTCCTAAAATAGAGAAAGGCAATAATGTTAATCAACTCGCCGCTATGAGGAGTAGGGAAGATTAGGGGCAGCCAATCAACCAAGGATAGGTACAGGTTCATTGGTCTAGAGCACCCCTTCGAGCCCTTGTCTCAAGATGGTACCTTAGGGAGCAAGAGGTAGTCTTTTGACTTGAGTGGTCTAGAGAACCCCGAGTCAAAGGAAGGTCCTAGAGTGGCCTGGGTCTAGAGTACCCCTCGAAGGAAGAACGACCTATACCATTGGCATTGCACCCTAACGGTTTCACTCTCATAAGAGGGAGGATTTGATTAACAAAGGGCCAAGTAGATCTCTTCTAGGGGATCATGAAACAAATAGTTTATGTTTATAAATAATGATATGTGATTTTAGAGAAGAATTGTATACTAATGTTCTCTTTTGTAAGTTGAAATTGTGCAAGGTGAAGGAAATTTTTTGGCTTGCTAGAAGGGGACATCACAAAGAGGAACTCATCCTATACAAAGATTGAATATATTTAGCCACGGGGTCCAAAATGAAGGACCAAATCATCCAAAAATTCCATGATAACCCTCTAGTAGATCATCAGGGCTATTATAAAACTTATAAACAAATTCGGGAAAAGTTTGCATGCAAGGGTTTAAAGAAGGATGTACTCCAACATGTCCAAGAATGTATAACTTGCCAAAGAAATAAAATAGAACATACACATCCTG
The DNA here is from genome assembly GCA_027924645.1 of Cunninghamia lanceolata. Classification (NCBI taxonomy): domain Eukaryota; kingdom Viridiplantae; phylum Streptophyta; class Pinopsida; order Cupressales; family Cupressaceae; genus Cunninghamia; species Cunninghamia lanceolata. The sequence goes on along the minus strand of BSBN01000847.1, from coordinate 3,319,432 downwards.
CCAGGTTATTACAATCCTTACCCATTCCGGAGCAAAAGTGGAATAGTATCACGATGGATTTTATCACCGGACTTCCTAAGGTCCAAGGAAAAGATTGCATTTATGTGGTCGTGGATAGGCTTACTAAATATGCACATTTCATGGCCATACCCTGTGACTATAAAGCACCTCAAGTGGCCGAATTATTCTTTAAAGAGATATTTCGACTCCATGGTTTACCACAAAACATAATTAGTGATCGAGACAGCCGATTCATGAGTCTCTTTTGGCAAGAATTGTTCAAATTGGCAGGCACACAACTTACACCAAGCACAAGTTATCATCCGCAGACAAATGGTCAAACGGAAATTGTAAACAAATGGATCGAAGGATATCTCCGAAATTATATCACTGGACAGCAAAAGGGATGGGTTAAATGGTTATATCTTGGGGAACATTGCTACAATACAACATACCATATGTCCATCGGGATGAGTCCTTTCAAGGCTCTCTACGGATATGATTCCCCTTCATTTGGAAACTTGATACTCCAAGAAAGTATAAGTCCCAAAGCAAAGGACTTCATTCAACAACATGAAGATATCATGAGGGTACTTAGAGACAATCTACATCATGCCCAAAATCAGCAAAAGATATACGCTGATCGGAAGCGTGTAGAGAGGACATTTGAAGCTCGGGGCATGGTATTTCTAAAATTGCAGCCATACAAGCAATCCTCCTTAAAGTCCAATGGTGCCGAAAAACTTAAACCAAGATTTTATGGGCCTTACAAGGTAATAAGAAGAATTGGCGAGGTTGCATATGAGTTAGAATTGCCAAGCAATAGCAAGATCCATAATGTGTTTCATGTCTCCAAACTCAAAAAGGTACTTGGTCAAAAAGTCACACCCTGTGAGGATCTACCCCCCTTGGATGATGAAGGGCAATTAATATTAGAACCTGAGGCAATTCTTGACACGAGGGAGAGAAGGCTAAGAAATAGAACCATCATAGAGCATCTTGTCAAATGGGAGAACTTGCCTAATGATGATGCTACATGGGAAAGACTAGAAGATTTAGACTCCCAAGCACACAAATTGCTTGAGGACAAGCAATCCTAAGGAGGGAGCCCTGTCATATCCCTTAATTTCGACCCATAACAATTCAAAGTTTTCCACATAAAGAAGATTACATATGCTTTAGTACTTAGCCAAAATTCATGGTAAGAAGAAAAGACCTATGTTCCCCGGGGACGCGTCCCCTGTCCTTTCTGATCCATGCCCGTCCCGGGGACGTGGGGACGGCCAAGAAACGTCCCCTGGCCATCCCCGTTTCCCGAGGATGTCCCCTTTTTTTCGGAAATGTAGGGGACGGCTAGCCGTACCCGGTACGGCCGGGACGTCCCCCGACCATACCGGGTACGATTAGCCATCCCCTACGGCCCAACAACTTTCACACCTAAAAAACAAAACAAAAAATCACTTAAATAAAATAAATAAAAAAAAAAGGGATGGGGGGGCCCACAAGGACCCCCACATCCCTCATAAACTTACCTAAACCTAAAAAAGACCTTATATCATGCAAAAACAAAAAGCATAAATTCATTACCTCATTTTGGCACTCTTGAACAGCAGCTTAAAAAGGAGAAATAGTAGTTGGAGGAGGGTAACAGCGGTGAAGAGAAGGCAATAGGGCATCAAATCATCGTCATTTAAGGTAAGATTGACATTCTTTGTTTTGTTTTCATATTCCTTTGTATTTTTTTTAGTTTTTTTTTCAATTTCAAACACATGTGGAGGGTATTTAGTTTTTTTTTTTTTATGTTTGCTTGCAGCTGTCTATTAGCATTTTTTCAAACAAAAAACAAAGCAGTCACAATAGTGAAAGTTCTGAAAATGACATTGAAATTCAAATGCAACAGCAACCAAGTAGAACTAGAGGCCGTAAAAAGAGTGGGGGTTCTGCTAGTGGCAGCGGTACAGCAGAGAATGTCAGTTCTGTAATGTCCCCTTCTAGTAAGCCAAAACTTTTCACAACCTTGCACAATTTCAACTTAGTAAAAGAGAACATTAGTATTCAATTCTCCTTATATTTCAGCATATTACCATTAAGTCTAATGCACATTTATCCATATCAATATCAAAATTCTTATACTTTCACTTTGCCACAAATATAACCTCTTATGTAATGTTGGACTGCTTGTAAATGGAAGTTGATCCTTTGATAATGTTATCAATATTTTCTTCAACTAGAGGTAGCAATTATATATAGATGCTGATATGTTTATCCTTGTTAATTGGGCTGTCTTGTTAATACCAATCACTTATTCTTCTGCAGATCTGAATTTATTATGCAGTTCTAATTTTATACTTAATGTTGAGTGCTGCTCCAATATTTATGTTGGCTAAAAGATATTCTAAATTGATAAATTCCCAAATATCTTGCTGGCTGCCCAACTTCCTTATCAATCAACTTCCACGATGCCTTTATTCCTCCTATGCTCACTGTTATTTCTGAATATTTTTATCCGTCCTTTTCTTGTTGTTCACTGCCTAACTTACCACCCTCCTCCTTGTGGAAGAATAACCATTAATACTTATATGTCTAGAGGGTTACTTTTGCCAATGGTCATTACTTTTCAAAGGTATCGATTACCTTTTAATTAATAAAGTTATTTGCTGACTATATAGTGATCATAGATGCATTTCTTAAAAGGCCCGATCATATTAAGACTTTGACTTATATTCAAAGTCATTTTTAATTCTAAGTTTTATAATAATATTTAATAATAATTAATATCCACATTTATATTAATAATTATACATTGTAATAATATTTAATTTAATATTTATATTTATACTTATTATAAATATTGTTTGATATTTATTATTATAATATATATCTATATTATATTATATATTATATTTAAAATCGTATATTATATTTATATATGTATATATGTCATCTTAATATTATATTATTATAATTATAATAATATTAAAATTGATAATATTATTCATATTTATACCATAAGGGTATTTAATAATATTATTTAATATTAATATCATGATTTCTCAGTCTAATGATGTTTAAATCTTTAATTTAAACAATGCCTTAATATCGGGACATGACAAGTTCATCCAAATCCAATCCATTTGAATGCCCCTCCAAAACACTTGCCACTTATGCAAAAGGCCCATATAATCCTAAAAAACCTCTTACAATTTGCAACCCGCATAGACACTGACAAACAAAAGAATACTGGGGGGTCTAGAGTATGGCTTTGTCACATTTGCAATGAAACTTATACGGGCAGCTATACAAGAGTTTATTCTCACCTTTTGCACTTGGGTGGAGTGGGGGTAAAAGGTTGTCGAAAAATTACCCTAGCTAAGAAGGTCGAGGCAACTAGGTTGCACATGGAGGGGGGGCAAGATCTAAGGGATTGTCAATGGAGAATATACCTAGTATGCCTAAGTCATTGCCTTCACAAAGCCAAGTGGAAGAGGTTTCTAGTAGGGGAAAGAAAAGAGCTACTACTGTTGTAGGGTTGTTTAATGCACAAACACGAGAGGTGGCTGACTCTTCCATTGCTAAATTTTTCTTTGCTCATGTCGTACCATTTCATGTGGCACACTCTCCCTATTTCAAATAAATGTTAAGAGATGTTACAGCTGTTGGTCCTTCATATGTCCCCCCTAGAGAACATAAGCTACACACCACCTTACTTGACAAGGACTATTCTCAAGTGAGTATCTTGATGGAGAACATGAGGCAAGCTTAGATTAGGGATGGTTGCTCTATTGTAATGGATGGGTGGACCAACATCAAACGTCGGCCACTCATCAATATCATTGTCACATGTCCAGTTGGCTCTTATTTTCTTAGAGCTATTGATTGTACAGGGAGGAGGAAGGATTGAAGGATGCCATTGAAGAGATTGGGGCATCTAATGTTGTCCAAGTGGTAACAGATTCAGCCCGTGTATGTAAGTCAGCTGGTTTGATGGTGGAGGGTGCTTATAAGCACATTTTCTGGACTCCATGTTGTGTTCATGCATTGAACAACGCATTGAAAGACATTGGGAAGATCGCTTGGGTGAAGGAAGTGGTGGCAGAAGCTAGAGATATACAGATGTTCATTTGCAACCATCAAACCTCACTTGCACTTTTCAGGACTTTTTCGAAGAAGGAATTCCTCAAGCCTGTGGAAACTAGATATGCCAGCTATTTCATTTTGTTAGAGAGGATGCTTGAGGTGAAGGAGCCTCTACAATTATTGGTGGTTAATGCAGAATGGAATAGATGGCCAGAGTCAAATTCAGCTGAAGGAAAAAGTGTGAGGCAAAAGATCCTTGACAATGATTGGTGGTCCACAATAAGGTATGAAATTGAAATTTCAAATTGTTGATTTTCTTTTTATTTATATTATGATATTATCATTTTATTAAAAATTTAATTTTTGTTCTTAAATTGCTGATTTTTGTAACTTGTGTTCACTTGCAGCTATGTTTACTCCTTCATTGCACCTATTGTGGATGTCATAAGATATGCTGACACAGACTCTCCTAGTCTTGGAGAGATTTATGAGACATTTGATAGCATGCTTGGGAAAATGAAGCAAGCTATTCAGAGCAAGGATCCTACTTTGGGATTTTATGAGGAGCATCTTAGGCCCATTGTGATGCGGAGGTGGGACACTATGAACACCCCACTTCATATGGCAGCATATGCTCTAAATCCCAAATGGTATGTTTCTAGACCTGGAAGAGTGCCTCCATCTCATGATGATGAGGTGAAACAAGGGTTCATGAGAGCCCTTGAAAAAATGTATACCGAGGAGGAGGCTTCTCTACTTCGCTCACAATGGATGGTCTTTGTCAATCTACGTGGTCCAAACTTCAGCAAAAAAGAGGCGAGGATGGATAGAGCTACATTAGCTCAAACTAACCCTATTGGATGGTGGATGTGGCATGGCATGGATGCACCAGAATTGAGGACACTTGCCACTCGCTTGCTTGGACAGATTGCCAGTTCCTCTGCTGCAGAGAGGAATTGGTCCACATATAGCTTCATTCAGTCAGTGAAGAGGAACAAACTTACCTCTAGACGATCAGAGAAGTTGGTGGCAGTGCATAGTGCCTTGCGGCTACAGGATCGACAAAGACCTGAGTATCATTAGACTCTAGTTGCACGTTGGGATGTTGATCCAGAGGATGTTATGCAAATTGATGAGGACGAGGCACAGGAGGGATTGGTTGGGGTTCCATTGGATGAGGGTCTACTAGACCCTCATGGTGGCAGTGATTCGGATTCAGATTCTGATTTTGATGCAGTATTAGGAGAGGCTGATTAGGGACATCCATATACTCTATGTTTTTGTCATTTTGTTGTTGAAACATTTTTTTGTTGAAACTTGAAACTTGCAACCTTTGAGCATTTTGATATAATATATATGCAGATTGTCATTGAAAACAAATTAAATTTGGTTTATTTGTTTGTCAATTCTCATGTGACAAATTGAAAACTAAGTTCAAGTGTAATGTTATGGTTATGTATGCATGTTTTAATGTTCTATGATGTCTAGAATGAATGCCTTATCAATGTTATCATCTAAATATTTGAAATTTCCTTATATTTTTAAAAAAAACTTATTTTTTAGTAGCCGTCCCCTAAAAAATGGCCAAAAAAAATCGCCGTCCCTGAAACTCAGCCCCCCGTCCCCGTCCCCGTCACTTGGGGGAACATAGAAAAAGACAAATTAAGAATAGGACAAAGGCTAACTTGGCACTAAAAGACAAAATTATAATTGTTTAATAAAATAAAAGCATTTATAGAGGGATCGAATGAAACCACTAAGGATCGATCATCATTAAGAAGATACTTGTAATTAAATGAGCTTAACAAAAAGGCACGAAGGCCTAAGGGTCTCCACCAGTGGCTCTTCCACACCATAAAAAGAGATCCATCATTCATTCTTAGACACCATTGAGCATTCAGCATTTCAGCGTTGAGTATTTGATAGTTTTTAATACATTCAAAAGCAAGGAACATACCTGCACAGCAGTGCGATAGACAGCAATAAGGAATTTTTGTAGTTCTGGGGAACATCTAGGCAAATAAACAGAAACTATTATTAACTCAAAATCATCAACCAAAACTGCTCTACATCTCCTCTTACAGGTGAGCACTTTATATTATTTAATGTTGATGGCGACCGTACGATACAAGTATACAGAATTCATATTATTGTTTCATCATTGATAGTATATTGTATGCTGGTAGTCATATGTAGTCATTCATGTCAGTGTATTTATATTATAACAGTCTTGATAACCATATGGTAACTCTCATAAATGCATAGATTCTGGTTTATAACAGTCGTCATATGCTTATACTCAAATTGCCTCTGTTATGATACTAATGATTTGTACACAGCCATACTTAGCAAGGCAGTGTTTACATCCCATCATCCCTAATGATATAATCATCAAGAATGATGACATGTAAACAATCACATAGAGGAATCATTTGTAATGTATTTATTGTGCAATATGTCAAGTGAATTATCTTGTAGACAATCACATAGAGGAATCATTTGTAATGTATTTATTGTGCAATATGTCAAGTGAATTATCTTGTAGACAAACATATAGAGGAATCATTTGTAATGCAATATCTTGTAAACAATCATATACCATGACATGTGATTTGCTAACCTCCTATGAGAGATGGAAGGAAATTACCAAGAGGCCACATGGGTAGTATTGAGGCCTTTGTCACATGAGGTATAAGGTACCCATAGTGCAAGGATGGTGATATATAAGGCCTTGGTTACTTGATGTAAGACATCATAAGAGTACTAAGGAGTCTCATAGAGGCCTTGACTCTAAGGTATTAAGGATACCGCATTGAGTCTAAGGATAGAGACCATAGAACCCCATAGTGGATAACGGTAACAACCCTCCAATCTCCTATAAGCTGTTAGCAAATGACATATAGACCAATAGATTATAACTTGCATTGATGAATATCCTAGATCATATGTATGCAAAGCATATTAGTATTGATCATGAAAGTAACATAAAAAATGTTAATGATATGCAAGGCATATTAGTATTGATCATGAAAGTAACATATGAAAGGTTAATGTTATGCAAGGCATATGCATGATGATCCTAAGGCTAACTTGTGAAATACAAAGAGCATTCAAAGCAATAATGAGATTGGCAATAATGATATGCATTGAAAATAACTATGAATTCATACTAGTGATATGCATAGAAATGATCATAGGTGAATAATAGTAACTTGCATAGCAATACATATTGATAAAGAAATCAGTTTGAACTAAATGGCAAAGCAATGTGCTATATGTGAATTTTATATATATTGACTTTAAATGAAAATGTACTAATGTTCCTTTGTTGTAAGTTGAAATTTTTGGACAAGAGAAACAGGGATTCTGATTTGTGGCAAGGGGACATTACAGATAACAAGGGGACAAGACTTAACCATTTTTTACCAAGGCAAATAGCATAAAAAACCAAACTTTGAACAAGCATAACTTCTTCATTTCAAGAAATTTCGAGATGGTTCAAAACGCAAAGTTGCTCAAAATTCATTTCTCTATCCAATGGTGACATTTGCTATGAAATTTGCACAGGACTTTTGGATTTTTTTTGGGGGCAAAATGGGCATAATGGGAATAAAATTTAGCAGGTGCCAATAGGACGATAAAATAGGGAAAGAAAAATCAGAAGTAGAATGGAGAGACTAGGAAGATGAACGAAGGACGAGATGCAAGGCAAGGAGAAAAGTGCAGGGAGAGAGTGAGAATAGAGTGGGAGAAATATGAATAGCAATGTGTGGGAGGAATTGATCAAAAAAAGGCAAAATATTGGGGAAAAATAGGTTGGGGGAGGTGGAATGTAGTATTGGCAACAAATGAGTGTGGTAGTTGCAGAATGCAAGGCAGGCAGAAGAAAGTAGAATGTAGATAGAGGAACAGCGAGATAAGATGTATCTGCAATGAAAATTCAGACAATGTGGAAGTGTCACGTTGGTGATGGAAGAAATAAAGGAAGCAAAATGGAATTGTAGTGTAGTGTGTAATAACAGAAAGAAAAAATACATGAGGCGGAGAAGAAGAATGAAAGACAGAAGATGAGTACTGCAAAGTGTGGAGAACAGGAAAGAATCTAGAGAGTAGAGGCAGAATGGAACATACAAATATGAACGCACCAAAAATGGTGCTATTGCAGGAGCGACGAGGAATGGAATATTACAAAGTATTATGACAAACAAAGGCATACATTGAGGACACAAGCTAGAATTTTTAATAATTAATAATTATTGCATTTCATGTATTTCTTCAGTCCAATGTTTAGGACTTATTTTAAAATAATGTATAAAAATAAGGTAATAAGATTTTTTTCCTACTTTTATTCAACTTTGGCCAGCTGACCCAACAATGACAAATTTAATGCTAACCCCTTTGAAATATGTTGCAAAATGGCAATTTACTTAATAAAAGGTCACTCCAACTGTACAATTGAATTGCAGATAATATGAGTGTGCCAACAATATTAATACAAAAGGAAACAACTCAATGTCAGCATTCAGCAGAGCTGAACTGCATATCATTCAATCAAAGTATTACCTCTCAAAATTTTAGATATTCTATCTACTACAGAACTAATTGCAAGGGGAAAAATTTAACACAAACCAAAGAGACAAGACCGCTATAAGATGAGCAGACATTTTTTGAAGGCTGGCATTAGATTTTTTTGGCAGTTTAAGTTGCTCAACAATGTTCAACCAAAGCAAGCACTTGGAAGGCATTAATCACCAACTAAAACCCATGCCAAATGCACATGCAGCAAAAAAATATTTTTCTGTTTCTGGAATGGAAGCATTATTCTACACTTTTCAATACCTTTTCTAATAGGTGAGAATTCATGGTATTAGCTGCAATCCACATTATACGTTGTAAAATCTGCTCAGGCTCTAGAGCCTCTGCCCAGCTAATGGCTTCTTCACTGTGAAGTCCTGCACTCAACAACCTGCTTCCAATGTTGAGGAAGAATGATAGGATTGCAGCACAAATAGAAACATTAGAAACATATAACACCTTCAATTCTGCAATATTAATATTCAAGCCTTTAGAAGTATGAAATCGGAAAATATTATATATACAAAACTCAAAAAACAGGAAGCAATATGAAGGGACCACTTCTGTGGCTTAAACATCATTATTGTGGGAAGATAACATCAAATCTGATATCATAATACAATATCACATACCCAAAAAACCCTCCATACCAGATTTTATTGTGTTACAAGAAGTTTGAAAGCATCAACACAGAGATTAGTTGGAAAGTTAATTATCTTTACCAAGAAGAGCTAATAATGATTAAATATTGAAAAACAAACATAGCACAAAGGTTTATATAACAACTTCAACAGGAAAATGGTGAGGATATTAAGTTTCATAATCAAAAAGCAACTACCCTGGCAGTTGAAACTTCTACAATTAAGGAAATTGAAATTATAGTAAATTTCCATAAATGACTAATATAGGTAAAGAAGACTGAGGTTCATGGTCAGGAACAATAATGAACATGACAACGCCAAAAATGGGCAACTTCTCTATCAAAAGAAGAAATGAGATAAAAATATCAAGACATCTCTACGAAAGTGAAGGAAACCAAAAGGGAAAGCTATCCTATATAAAGAACCATGACATGAAAATGGGACATACTATTGTAATTATAATATATATCTCAAGTTGCATTAAGATGAATAAGCGTAAAGATAATACTATGGTATCCTATACAAATAGGCATAATTTCAAGAATCTAAAACAGATATAACAACAATATATGAAAAGAATAAATAAATTAGCATAAACATATATAAAAAAGAACAACCAAAAATTATAGAAAAACAATGTGTTTCATCAATTTTGGAATCTAACTTTAAGGAAAGTGAATTTGCACAAACATGCAGCTATGAGAAGAAAGAAATTGCAGCCTGTATACATTAATGACCAGAAAGAGAAAATTCTCATAACCAAAAGTCAACTTTGAAAATTCATTTCTTCATAAGGCAAACAAAGCTGCCTAAATCCTAAATCTAAAGCTTAAATATTAGTAGTGTGTATCAAGGGGATTTTTGCTTCTCTTTGGATGTCTGTTTTTTTCATTTCTTTTTTTATTTTAATATTTTATTTTTTCTGTTTTCGTGGGTGCAGCTGAGACTTTGTATTATCTCTCCATGTATTGCCAATGTAAAGCCATTTAGTTGGTATACAGTTATACTAACAGCAAAACATAAGCAGAAACCAGTTTATAAAATTATGCAATTATAGCAATAATGATAAAGTAACAATACAGAAAATATAAAATTTTAAGCCCTTATATTTTGGGGGGATACAAGATATGGAAACAATTAAGGAGAATGAAGTGATAAACCCTAGTATGTTCTTTTAGGGCAGTGAGTAGCCACCTCGACAGCTGGCCGTGGTGGAGGAGCAGATGAAGGGACACTTTGCCTAGGATGTTTCTCAAGTTTTTTAGGAGGATACACTAATCAGAAATAAAGTCAAGCCTGTCACATGAAACAGGCCGAATGGAGAAGGGGGGAAAAGCAAACATGTGCTGTTTTCCAAAGTCAAAGCTAGTGACAAGACTGCGAAGGGTCTTTCTTATGTGAATATTGTGAGCAAGCCTACATAGAGCAAGAAGAAAAGCAAGGATCAACCAAAGCTCAAAGACCTATAGAAGAGGGCAGGGTTCAGCAGCATTAAAATAACAAATAAGCCTTTTCTGGAGCTAGAACAGGATGTAAAAGAGATGGAGTATTACTTGGAGATGGGGTCGATGTGTAAAATTAGTGTGCTTTGGCCCTCTCTCCCAGATCTAAACAAATGGATTGAGCAGTCATGGAAACCCTTCGTAGAGGTCATTTATCCCTCTACGCAAGGCTTCTTTGTGGTGGTTTGTGATTCATTGCTAGACAGAAATAAGATCTTAGAAAAAGGGCCATGGTTGTGGGATGATGCTTCTCTGTACCTGAAATTGTGGTTTTCGTGCTTTAATCAGTTCACCAAGAATTTTGAAGCATCTCTGATATTGGTAAGGCTTCCAAACCTCCTCCACTTTTGGATGCATTCTACATTGAAATATATTGGAGATTCTTTGGGCAAGTTTATAGCAATGTCACCCAACACTCATTGGTATACGCTCACAGCATCAAGGAGGATCCTTGTAGAAATGGACTTGAGCAATGGACTACCAAAAGAAATCGGGCTGAAAGTACATTAAGAAATCTGGAACCAACCATTAAATTATGAAAAAATTTCTTTTCGTTGCTGGAATTGTTTACAAGTAGGTCATAAGGCTGAGGAATGCACAAAAGCTAAAAGGCCTTCCAAGCGATCTTCTTGGTGGGAGGATGTTTGTCCTCAACATGAGTTGGTGGGTTGCATATTTGACTCATCTCCAAAACGCCCAAACAAAGGAAAAAATACAATGGAGGAAAGTATCCAAGCTATAGGTGATCAGTTTGAAAATGAGTCGGACTCTATAAATGAAGAAAATATGAATGTAGCAATGGAACGCAATATGGCTGAGGAAACACAACAAGTAAATGCAAAGCTTCCTTACGATACTAGGGAAAAAGGTACAAAACGGAGCCTAAATGAATAGAGGAAATATTGAAATTATTAGAATTGTCATATGCTAACTCGGAAGAATGTTCAAAGATGCAAGGAATTATAGAGTAGAACCCATTTTTCCTCTGCAGAAGATTTTACTTCAGAAGTTGGGAATAATAGTGAGAATGATGTGGAAGAAGGGGCATCTCTTTCCTTTCCAAAAGCTAATGAATGGACAATAGTTAAAAGTAGAAATTCCAAAGCCAAAGGGAATAATAGTGAGAATTATGTGGAAGAAGGGGCATCCCTTTCCTTTCCAAAAACTAATAAATGGACAATAGCTAAAAGGAGAAAATCCAAAGCCAAAGCAACACTTCCCTAAAAACAGTGTTGTGATCGCACTTAAAACAAAAAAAAAAAGATTGTTTGTTGTGGAAACCACTATTATTTTAGGGGAGGTAGTGGTGCATCTTGTTTTAGATTATCTAGCTCCTTAGGCGGTTGATGTCATGTTTTTATTATTTGATAGAAGTTTGTACTGTGATTTCAAATTTCAAGGGTGGAGGGCCCTATAGAACCCCCAATACTTTATCTAAATAAAAAACAATAGAGAAAACATAACCACGTATATAACAGTTATAACCAATGTTCCACAGAGTCTCGGGACAGGGGGATGGCAGGACATGGGGACGGGTCTCAAGGATTGGGGGGGGGGGGGGGGGGGGGGGGGGCGGTGCAAATATATATAGTACTTAAAAAATAGTTTTAAAAAAAGGTGCAAAGAATAACATATGAAACTTTGAAATACTCAAACATATTGCATTGAACAATGAAAACGGCGAATATCAATATATTTATATTATGTTCAAAATGATATTATGATGATTACATTCAAAATCCAAATATAGTTGGCCAATGGCCTAATTCCTCAAATCATCATTCATCCCCAAGGTCTGTGCTAAACTCCTTATCACTCAAACTATTGGACTCCTTAAGGTCAAGCTCCTCCAAACCACTACCAACCAACCTTGTCTGTGTTGCATCTTCATCAACCTGTGTTGGCTCCTCTAGCTCTACATCCCATCTAGTTGTTGGACTCTCCTTCTACATAAGCATGTTGTAGTCAATGAGATGCAAGGCGCTATGTATAGCTACAAGCTTCTCTGCCCTCCTAGAAGTAAGTCGGTTCCTCTTAACGGAGTGGATGAAACTATAAGTAGACCAGTTCCTCTCAATCGCAGAAGAATAAGAAACCTAGGACAGCGGACAAATGGCTAGTGTGGTTGTCAAAGAATTAGGCACATGCATAGTCCACCATAGAAGTGGATCCTCCTATGCCATAGTTTCCCTATCCATCTTGGCCTCTTCTAAATATCTCCTAAGAGTGGCAAATTTTGTCCACTTAGTACGAATGATGTTGGCCTGTATAGAATCAAACATCTTTTGAATGGCCTTCATGAACCCCGCCTTCACCTTAGCATCCTATATAGGGGTAAATCTGTCAGGCCTTTGCACATACCACTTTGGGTTCAATGCATAGGCAGCCATGTGCAAGGAAGTGTTGAGTAGTGTTGCAAAACTCGCCGAAAACTCGCAAGACTCGCGAGTAATCGCAAGTCGTTTTCCAGCGCCAATTTTACCCTAGAAAACTCGGCCCGAGTTTTTGAATTACCAGCGGCGATTTTTACCCTAAAAACTTGCAGAAAACTTGCGGAAATCGCGTGGCAAAACTCCAAAAACTCAAGCGCGCACGGGTGTGAAAAAGGCAAGTTAAAAGTTAAAACGGAAAACCTAAAAACAAAAGCGTTTCATTTGTTCTTTCAAACAGCCGCTGAAGACTTCATTTTCTCCGACTGCGAAACCCTAGCGCCCTCTGAAGACTACGAAATCGTGTGAGGACAAAGGTAAGTCAATGACTCGAGATTTTCAAGTTTTGAATCAACAAACTGTAAAAATTTATATTTTATAAAAAGACCGTATCATATGAAAGTTCAAAGAAGAGAATTGTGATTTTGGACGAACTGTTAAAATTTATATAGGATTATGATGAAATCATGAATCGATCATAATGTTAAAAAGACTGTATCATATGAAAGGAGAGATTTTGGACGAACTGTCAAAATTTATATAGGATTATAAAATCATCATAATCCTATATAAATTTTGACAGTTCATCCAAAACCTCTCCTTTCAAAATTCATATGATACACTGTAATACAGTAATACTGTTGCAAATTACTGTCAAAATTTATATAGGATTATGATGATATAATTATATATTATATAAAATAAAACAGTCTAGAGTTAGACTTTATTTTATAAATAATATAGTCCAAAATCTCTCCTTTCATATGATACAATCTTTTTATAATTTCGATTGTTTTTTGCAGCAAAAATGTCAAAATACAGCTATACAACAGTCAACTGTGTTGCTGTCAAATTTAAATTTATAATTGAACTTTTTTTGTTGTCTCTTTTGATAGGTAACAAGTTATAACTTATGGCTTCTACAAGTGGAACTGGAGGTAGAAGAACCGGTGGCAAACCTAAGGACCCTTGCTGGAAACATGGGACACCAGGTCCAAACCGAGATGTCATTTGTAACCATTGCACTAAACCTATGACCGGAGGCATTAATCGACTTAAATACCACCTTCCACAGGTCCCTTGCAATGATGTTTTGTTATGTGACAAAGCTCCTCTAGAGGTTCAGAGGGAGGCACAAGTCCTTATGGATTATTAGCAAAAGAAAGAAGCTAAAAAGAGAGCAGCAGAGGCAATGGCAGCCATTCACACAAAGAAGCACAACAGGTTGACTCAAAAGTGCTTGAATGACCTTGACTATGTGTGGTACAACCTTCGGTTACATGAGAAGAAGGTAGAAGGCCAGGAATCATATCAGGCATTGGACCTTGACGACATTGATCCATATTTAGATTGGATTGTTGAGGATGTTGATGTTGATCCATCACATGATGATGATGATGATGATATAGCTACTATGGAGAGGGATACAGCTAAATGGCAAACGAATGTCGCAACATATGAGGATTTAGAGACAGATTCAAATGATATTGATGTACCATCAGGGGCAGGTTCCTCACATGTACCACTTGATCCTATAGATGAGGATCCTATTGAGGATACCACAGCTATAGCAGCCACTTCCGCACCACCCACAAAGAGAAACAAAACTCTTTTGAGCTTTAGTTGTAGAAGAAATTTATGATTTATATTTTCTAGTGATAATGGAACTTTTTTTTTGGTCTATGATATGTATTATCAAACTGGAATTTCATATGTATTCGAAGGTTGAACTCTTTTTTTTGTGTATGATATATATTAAACTCTTAATTTTGATTTATATATGAAGGAAATCAGCAATGCATTCTACAATTTCAAAAATGTGTGTTTTTTAAGAATATTTTAAAAAAATTATGCATTTTTAAATGTTTGATAAATTTGCCGAGTTATTGTCGAGTTTTTCCCTGAGTTTTTGCCGAGTCCCGAGTTTTTAAAAATTTTGGGTCTGCCGAGTTTTTGCCAAGTCCGAGTTTTTCAACTATGGTGTTGAGCTTCTCCCATCAGTGATAAATGATTGGCTGAATATGTTCATTGTTTAACTCTAATGTGGGGTCTTTCTCTTGTACAATGGCATTCATTTGGCTAAGCATACTATCAATGCACTCATACACCTCTCCAAGGCTAGGTGCATTTGCATCCCCATATCTAATAACTCTAAATAGGACTAATGATGGCATATATATATCTTGCATCAGCCCAAAAAGTCACTCTTCAACACCTCCTTCACCCTACTCCCCTGCTCTGACTGAGAATCGTGCCACCGATTCCACTCAAGTTGTCATGACCATTAGTTGCAATGCTTCTTGCAATTCAAGCATCCTCTCTAAGAGACCGAACTATGATGCATATCTAGTCTCTACAGCTTTCAAAAACTTCATCTTAGAGAAGGTCCTGAAGAGTGCATATGAAGTATGGTGATTGCCGATAAACACCTACACATCTCTAGCATCATTAACCACCTCTTTGATCCATTTGATTTTACCCATGTCCTTGAGTTCATTATTCATGGCATGGACACAAATCCACCAAATATGTCTGTAGGTTGCCTCAATCAATTTCCATGTAGCTTAGCACACATATGTTGCATTTGTCACTACTTGCACCACATTCTCTAGCCCAACCTCCTCAATAACATCTCTAAGGATTTGGAACTGAAAAATCAGCATCCTTGTCGCACCTTGAACAATCAATAGCCCTAAGGAAGTAAGGGCCCTCTATACATGTGACTATAATGTTTATGAGTAGATGATGGCTAATACGTCCACCCATCCATGATTATACTACATCCACTAGTGACCTCGCTAGCCTTTATTTTCTACATTAGAATATTAATCTTGGAATAGTTTTTATCCAAGATTGTTGTCCTCAATTTTGTCTTTTTCCGTTGATGGCACATATAACGGTCTTGCTCTTATTATTTTTTCCACGGTCTCCTTATAATAAGGAGAGCGAGCCACATGGAATGAAATGCAATTAGCAAAAAAGAATTTGCCAATGGCATCATCTGCCTCATCCCTATTATTCACATTGAATAATTCTGCCACCATGTTTGCAACATCACTAGTGGTCATTCTATGTTTCCCCTTACGCTCTGCTGCCCGTGAACTAGATGGAAAAATAAAAGTAGAACAAGCTGAAACTCGTGGATCTAGGGAAGTCCTAGTACTAGTTGGAGTAGAAGCCCTCGATGGCAAGGCAGCAGGTTCAAGACTTTGGTCATCAACATAACCCCATAACCAATTTATTTCAATTCTTTTTTCAAGTGACAATCCCTTACACACTCCTACACCTTTGCATGTGACATAAAGGAGGTGTACATTAACTCCTATAATGCTGCCTTAAAATTCAAGTTGACAGAACTAATATCTCCATAGCATAGTGCCCCTCATTGCCCCAGATTTTGTTTGCAATCTATTTACAAATTGTCTTAAAAGTTGTAACACCCACTCTAATCTAACAAAATTATAAACTTACATCTAACAACAGAATTTCAGCGGAAAGATAAACTAACTATTGTGAAAATAGTATCGAATGCAATAGAATTCAAATTTCAACTAACTTTCATTTTCAGCTGAAATAATATTTTCTAACATAATACATATAACCAAGGATAAACTAACTTTTGATTAACTATTTTTCTCTAATAAAATTCAAATATTAAGATAGGACGAGAGATTAAGAAAAGTACAACTTGAATAGTTTCCTGTTAATTTGTTTGTAAGATCCTCCTCTGGATTCTAGAAAAAGGAATATCAACAAGGGCTTTATCCACCAAACCAAGACCAACTAGTCTCTCGTGCTTCTTCAACTGAAAAAACCCAACCCTTAACGAGGGTGATTAGCGAGGAATCTAATAAAAACAATATGCCTCTAAGCCTGGTGTCAAGAACTATACCTCCTGATCGATCTTTTCCCTAAAGGTACCTCCTAACTGAAAAGATCACTCTGACTAGTGGTATATCTGGTACTTGATAGCTGACAGATGCCTATACTACATCGTAACCCTGGCCAAGGATTTCTAATAATTATCTGACACTACTATGTCGTCAGCATTCTCACCCTTGCGCGGCATTGACATTATCCACTTGACATACTTACAGATTCATAAGAGATACGGCATAAGAACATTTAGACAGAAAGGTATCCTTTAACTCAGTGACCAAAGTCAAATTTCTCAATGAGACTAAAAATATATAAGTTGATGTAAGTATATATTTATATATAAACATATATATATATATATAGGTATAAAGAAAAATACTTCTGCAGATTCAAAAGATTTGGTATTTGAAAGACACATACGGATTCAGGAGGTCGTTCATGAATCACAGAATAGAAAATACAGAATGATAGAATTAATTGGTAATCTTGGTCAGCTACGGCTATCCAAAATAATGTATTTCTATCCATTGCATGATGAACTATAGTATAATGAAAGGAACTATTGTCTTGCCTGAAAAAGCTTTTACAAGTCGGGGCAGAGCAATATGCGACTACAAAGACAAATCTTGATTGAGGGACTGGTTCTTACGGCCGCTCCTATGATATTGATTCTTACTTGTGACAGAGTACGCACAAGAATTAGATGGTTCGGATTTTTGAGTTGTGGTGATGAGGACACTCAAAAGAATGCAAATCAATGTTCATAGAATAGCTTACTAATCCTGCGAATGCTTTTCGAAAGAGGGTGCAAATCCTGCTTCAAAAGATTGAATAAAGAATGATGATGAAAAGGATGAACGCCAACAAATATAGAAATGCCCCCTCCTTCCCCCGTCCGCATGCAAGAAGGAACGTTTCCTTCTTGCGTGCAAGCGGAGTGGAGTTACACATCAAGACTCCAGCTCGCACACCACCAAGCACTCCTCATGAGGTGAGCGAAATATATTTTATTTAATATACATAAGGAAAATAATTCTTACCAACTTGAAATATATACATATATGTATGTGCCTTGGCCAAGGCTAGGATGATATAGTTGTCTAGACTTAGACTTAAGCAATATTGTTGTTTTTCGATTCTCGTAACCACACCTCTCCCTGTTGATATCCCTTTTTCCTTGTCAATTGATTTATCCTGCAAACACTTCGACAATTAATGGAGGTTAAATCATTTCCTTGATACGAACCTTAATATATATATTATATCCATGCATACATTTATTCTCACATATAAGTGAAAAATATTCGTATATAAAAGAAAATCATTCTCACATAATTATACACATTATCCAACGAATAAATTTCATATTCATATGAAAGCAGTTATACACAACTAACAACATAACCAACATTTCTTTGTTCAGAAGAAGGGGATGTAACGTATTCTTCCCCTTAAGAATCATTGTCCTCGATGATTATTTATCAATATTTATCAAAATTTAACAACATAGTCTCATATAAGTCTTAATTGTTTGGGAATAAATAAGGAAACTTTGGATGAATCTCATCATAATCTTCCCAGGTGGCATTCTCTTCTGCATACTGGTCCCACTGAACCTTACATTGTACCACCTTGCAATTACATAAGTACAACTTACGTATCTCGAGTACTCCGAGTGGCTTTATTGTGATCACCCCAGGGTCCCGTACCTACAATGATTTCTAATCAATCATATGTTCAGAGTCTGCATAATATTTCTTGAGATAGGAGACATGAAATACATTGTGAATTCTAGCAAGAGTCGAGGGTAGAGCAATTTTGTATGCCACAGGGTTGATAATTTCTAGAACTTCAAAAGGTCCCACGTATCTTGGGGCTAACTTAGAGGCTTTCCCAAATTTTATAAAGCTTTTCTGTGGTTTTACTTGCAAAAGAACTTTTTCTCCCACTACAAACTGTCTAGGAATACGTTTTGCATCAGCATAACTCTTTTGCTGGTCATTGGCCTCTTTCAGTCTCTACCTGATTATTCTTACCTGCTCTTCCATTTCTTGAAGCATTTCAGGTCCTAGAATGATCCTGTCTTCCAACCTATTCCAACTTATAGGGGTTCTACATTTCCTGCCATACAGTGCTTCAAAAATTGCCATTTTTAGTGCTGACTGATATGAGTTGTTATAAGCAAATTCTACCAAGGGTAAATATTCCTCCCACCTGTATTGTTGATCCATACAGTACATTCTAAGTAGATCTTCTAAAATTTGATTTACCCTTTCTGTCTGACCATCTATCTCGAGATGATACGCTGTACTAATATTTAATTGAGTCCCCAAGGCTGAAAATAAGATCTGCCAAAATCTGGATGTCATCCTAGCATCTCTATCTCATATGATCTTTTCTGGTATTCCATGGAGACGAAAAATTTCCTGTACAAATTTTCGTGCGATCACTGGTGCCTCATCTGTTAAATTCCCTGGTATGAAATGTGCCACTTTGGTGAGTTTGTCCACTACCACCAATATGGCATTATGCATGTTCCTAGTCATAGGTAAACCTTGTACAAAATCCATACTAATAATTTGCCATTTCCAATCAGGTACGCTATGACGCTGAAGTAATCCTACTGGAAGATGATGCTCTACCTTGACCTTCTGACATTCGAAACATCCTGCCACAAATCTTGCTCCATCCTCTTTCATTCCTTTCCAAAAATATAACAGTTTGATGTCGGCCATCATCTTGGTTACTCCTGGGTGTCCTGAATATGGTGTGGTGTGTACTTCTTTCCATATTGTTTTCCTTAACTCAAAAGATTTTGGAATATACATCCTACCTTTAAATCTCAAAAGCCCATCTACTTCAATGTGAAAACCTTCATATTTAGGCTCCTATGGATTTGACTGAAGAGCTTCTCGAACTTGCAAATAATATTCATCTTCATTTAATTTCTGAATCACCTGTGTTCTAAAATCAGTGTTGATTGACAACATTGCCGTTATATACTTCCGTTGACTCAATGCATCAGCTACTCTGTTTTCCTTGCCCTTAATGTAACTGATCTCGAAATCATAATCTGAGATTAACTCCATCCATCTTCTCTAGCGAGCATTTAGATTGGGCTGTGTAAATATATACTTCAAACCTTGATGATCTAACTTAAGTTCAAAAGTTTTTCCTAAAAAATAATGTCGCCACATTTGCAAGGCATGAACAATAGTTGCTAACTCTAAATCGTGGGGTGCATAATTTTGCTCATATTGTTTCAATTTATGAGATTCATAAGCCACTACCTTTCCTTCTTGCATTAACACTCCGCCTAATCCATCTCCAGATGCATCTGTTATAATTACAAAACGACCATTAGGATCTGGTACTATCAATATTGGGGCGGTTGTTAATTTTTCCTTTAATAGGTTAAACACCTCTTGACATTTTTTAGTCCATTCGAATATTTTTCCTTTTCTTTGAAGAGAGGTAATGGGATGAGCAATTCTAGAAAAATCTCTGACAAACCTTCTGTAATACCCAGCTAATCCCATGAAACTTCTAACCTCAGGAACATTTTTCAGTACTAGCCAATCCACTATAGCTTTTATCTTAGCAAGATCCACTGCAATTCCTTTAGCTGATATTATACGCCCCAAATATTGTATCTCTTTCTGGAAGAAGGTACATTTTGACAATTTTCCATATAGTTTATGTTCCCTTAACTGTTGAAGAACTATTTGAAGGTGTTGAAGGTGCTCTTCCTCGTTTTTGGAGTAGATAAGAATGTCATCTAAGAATACCAATACAAACTTATCCAGTAAATCTCTGAAAACACTATTCATTAAATTCATGAACACGGCTTGGGCATTGTTGAGTCCAAATGGGAGAACTGTGAACTCATAGTGTCCATATCTAGTTCTGAATGCCGTCTTATGAATGTCTTCCTCTTTTAACCTAGGCTGATAATATCCT
This sequence comes from Cunninghamia lanceolata, assembly GCA_027924645.1. Taxonomy (NCBI): domain Eukaryota; kingdom Viridiplantae; phylum Streptophyta; class Pinopsida; order Cupressales; family Cupressaceae; genus Cunninghamia; species Cunninghamia lanceolata. The sequence goes on along the minus strand of BSBN01000847.1, from coordinate 3,298,369 downwards.
GACCTCAAATCTAGTTTTGAGAATACTGCAGCCCCTTTCATTTGATCAAAAAGATCATCTATTCGAGGTAAGGGATATTTGTTCTTGATGGTGAGCTTATTTAGCATTTGGTAATCTATACATAAACGAAAAGTCCCATCCTTTTTTTTAACCAAAATCACTGGGGCACCCCATGGTGAAACACTCGGTCGTATCAAACCCTTATCCAGTAATTCATGTAATTGTGCCTTTAGCTCTACCAGCTCCAAGCTAGTCATACGGTAAGGTACTTTTGAAACAGGTTCGGCCCCTGGTACTAGATCAATGGCAAAATCAAATATTCTTCTAGGTGGTAACCCAGGTAGTTCTTCGGGAAATACATCTTGATATTCCCGAAAATAAGGGTATTTTTCAGTGAAGGTCTCTTCCTTATCTTCAATTCCCATTTTCCTCTTCCTATTATAGGAATGCTCTGTCCCTTCTTTGACTGCTTCCATCTTGCCCACAAACAATTTACATCCTTTCCTTCTATTTCTTTTCAGCTGCATAGCCAAAATTTGTCGCACCTTAACTTCTCGTTGTTTCCCTTGAATCATCACCGGGTTCCCTGAATCATCCATACATTCTACTATCTTAGCATAATAGTCGACCTTAGCCCTATGTTCTTTTAACCAATTCATTCCAATGATCACATCATAGGAACCCAGAGGTGCTACATAAAGGTTGACCTCTGTAGTGAAGTCTGGAAATTCAATCTTGGCATCAAACAAACATTGCTCTACCCGAGCTCTCGTCTGATTAGCATATTCAACCATCCACGATTTGGCCATTTACCCAGTTCTTTTAGGAACCTTCCCAGTAACTTAGGTGATATAAAACATTCAATGGCTCCAGTGTTTATTAAAATAGTTATTGGGTTTCCATAAAGCATACCTGGAGTTTCTATGGGAGCAACTTGGTACTCTGTTTGTCTATTGTCAATTGTTGCATGAATTCTTTGCTAGAAAACGGTCTGTTGAGGTGGTAGAGGCTTCCGTTGCTGTTGTCCTTGCCAGTTCTTAGAGGGACACTGATTTGCGTAGTGCTCACCTCCACAATTGAAACATCCTCCAGGCGGTCCCTTCTTTTCAGTACTTTTACTAGTGTGGTTTTCATCTTTCCAGGGGTTGTAATTATTCTTTTTAAACTGATTATTCTTGTACCCCTTCTTTTTGAAATTTTGTTGTGACTGCTCCCACTTACCTTTGTTATGCTTCTTGTCCCTGAAGGAATCATCTTTCTTCAATCTCTGGTCTTGCCGAACAGCTTTCTTCTAAGCCTCATCCATAGTCCAAAGCGCCAAAACATCTACTGGTCCTCCAATACAATTGTTTAACCCCATTATGAACTTTCGTACTCGAAAGTTTTCATCTTGTTGGTACTGTGGAACATATTTGAGTAAACGAGTATATTTCTCCTAGTACTCATTAACAGTTAGGGGTCCCTGCCTGAGGTTTTCAAAATCTAACAATTTTTTATCATAAAATAACAGTGGAAGCCATCTTTGGCAGAATATCCTCACAACTTGAACCCATGACACATCAGCCACGGCCAATCCCATTTCAGCCCTTTTGTTTTCCCACCATGTGGCAGCTTCTCCTGCCAACTGGTAGGCTACCCATGCTGCTTTAGAGTTATCTGAATAATCTCAAAGCTCAAAATACTTTTCCATTTCCATCAGCCATGCCTCCATGGCATCTCCCGAAGTAGAGCCTTCGAACATAGGAGGTTTTATCTTTTTCATATCTTTGGCTAACTCATCGGCCAATCTACTTCTCTTGTATCCTATACTTAATGTTTTTGAGTTATCTACATGCTGGTCACTTTCATTTTCAAACCTCTCATCTCTAGCTTCAAATTGCCCTTCTACCTTTTTCTCTAGGTGGGCTAATCTAGCCTGAGTTGCTTTCAGCATACTCAATATCTGATCTAGTTTATCCATGGAGCTATTGTCCTGATCTTCTCTGAACTCATTTCTGGAATTTTCCATTCCAATGAAGTTCCTGAAGAAATTAAGAGTTTTAATTAGTTTTTGGTTATTGTTTGTTGTCATTTAGTAGTTTTCACAATGAATCAAGGAGTCTTCCTTTTTGACTAAAATTATTTTTAAACTCAAGTCAAATACAAATAGCTCACAAAAATTTTAATTTATTTGAAGAAAAAGACTATCACTCCCTGTGATAGATTCATTAATAATTACAAATTTTCTATCACTTCCTGTGATAGATTTATTGCATATTACAAAATTTCTCTCACTCCCTGTGATAGATTTATTGCATATTACAAAATTTCTCTCACTCCCTGTGATAGATTTATTTCAATTCAATACAAAATGGTCATCACTTTCTGTGATTAGTTTTTGAATCTTTTTCATTATCAGTGATAGGTTCCTCCTGATCACTAAACTCTGAAAATGGGATAAGTCTATATCCAGGAGTCGGAACTCGATCTCCTTCAAATGTTTCTGGTTTAGTGTGGTCTTTAGATTTGGTCTTGTTTATGTCTGCAATTATGGTGGACTTCACCTTCTCTTTTCCAGAGACTGTCCATTTTCTTCTCTCCTTCTGAAGTCTTTTCAGAGCTTCGGCTATCGTTTCCAAATCTGCTGGAGGAGAACAACTTGAATAATCAAAACGAAGTCTGATCTTCCATAGTTGAATAAATACAGAGTCACGAATCTTTTTCCGAGGTGTTTTTCTTATAACATCCTGAAGAAAACATCAATGACTATTTTCAATGTTCTAAGCATGATGAGCCCCAAGGTTTAGTGTGGAACCTGGTAGCTCTGATACCATATGTAACACCCACTCTAATCTAACAAAATTATAAACTTACATCTAACAATAGAATTTCAGCAGAAAGATTAACTAACTATTATGAAAATAGTATTGAATGCAATAGAATTCAAATTTCAACTAACTTTCATTTTCAACTGAAATAATCTTTTCTAACAGAATACATATAACCAAGGCTAAACTAACTTTTGATTAACTATCTTTCTCCAATAAAATTCAAATATTAAGATAGGATGAGAGATTAAGAAAAGTACAACTTGAATAGTTTCCTGCTGATTTGTTTGTAAGATCCTCTAGATTCTGGAAAAAGGAATATCAACAAGAGCTTTATCCACCCAACCAAGACCAACTGGTCTACCATGCTTCTTCAACTGAAGAAACCTGACCCTTCACAAGGGTGATTAGCAAGGAATCTAATAACAACAATATGCCTCTGAGCCTGGTGTCAAGAACCTATACCTCCTAATCGATCTTTTCCCTAAAGGTACCTCCTAACTAGAAAGATCACTCTGACCAGTCATATATCTGGTACTTGATAGACAGATGCCTGTACTACATCGTAACCCTGGCCAAGGATTTCTAATAATTATCTGACATTACTGTGTCATCAGCATTCTCACCCTTGCTCAACATTGACATTATTTCATATGTTTCTTTTTGGTTACAGGTTTGGATAAAAATCATGTATAATCCACTTGACATACTTAATATTCATAAGAGATACGGCATAAGAACATTTAGACAGAAAGGTATCCTTTAACTTAGTGACCGAAGTCAAATTTCTCAATGAGACTAAAAATATATAAATAGATGTATATATATAGGTATAAAGAAAAATACTTCTACAGATTCAAAAGATTTGGTATTTGAAAGACAAATACGGATTCGGGAGGTCGTTCATGAATCACAGAATAGAAAATACAGAATGACAGAATTAATTGGTAATCTTGGTCAGCTACAACTATCCAAAATAACGTATTTCTATCCATTGCATGATGAGCTATAGTATAATGAAAGGAACCATTGTCTTGCCTGAAAAAGCTTTTACAAGTCGGGACAGAGGAATATGCGACTGCAAAGACAAATCTTGATTGACGGACTGGTTCTTACGGCCGCTCCTATGATATTGATTCTTACTTGCGACAGAGTACGCACAAGAATTAGATGGTTCAGATTTCTGAGTTGCGGTGATGAGGACACTCAAAAGAATGCAAATCAATGTTCATAGAATAGCTTACTAATCCTGCGAATGCTTTTCGAAAGAGGGTGCAAATGCTGCTTCAAAGGATTGAGTAAAGAATGACGATGAAAAGGATGAACGCCAACAAATATAGGCATGCCCCCTCCTTCCCCCGTCCGCATGCAAGAAGGAACGTTTCCTTCTTGCGTGTGGGCAGAGTGGAGGAGTTACACATCAAGACTCCATCTCGCACACCACCAAGCGCTCCTCATGAGATGAGCAAAATATATTTTATTTAATATACATAAGGAATATAATTCTTACCAACTTGAAATATATACGTATATGTATGTGCCTTGGCCAAGGTTACGATGATATAGTTGTCTAGACTTAGACTTAGGCAATATTCTTGTTTTTAGATTTTCGTAACCACCTCTCCCTGTTGATATCCCTTTTTCCTTGTCAATTGATTTATCCTGCAAACACTTCGACAATTAATGGAGGTTAAATCATTTCCTTGATACGAACCTTAATATATATATTATATCCATGCATACGTTCATTCTCACATATAAGTGAAAAATATTCGTATATAAAAGAAAATCATTCTCACATAATTATACACATTATCCAACAAATAAATTTCACATTCACATGAAAGCAGTTATACACAACTAACAACATACCAACGTTTCATTGTTCAGAAGAAGGGGATGTAACAAAAGTGACTTCTTATCAAAGGGACTTGTTGGCAGGACAAAGCCAACTATGAAGATCAAAACAAGCTAAACCTACCGCAAGTGAAATGTGGCACATAGAGCTGACCTACAGCACATCCAAAAGGCATAACAAGGACAAGGGACATGTTCCCTACAATTGCATACAAATATAAGTAGAAGATACAATAGAATGGTGAGAAAGAAGATGTGTGGAAGATAAGATATGATAAGAGAAAGATTGTAATTGGACATTGTATCAGAGATATATATTGAATAAACGGCTGTTATATATACCACATAATGAGATGTTGAGTATTCGATAAAATATGAATGATGTTATGTATATAAATCTGTGTATTCATTTAATTTTGCTTGTCTTATTCTGCCACATCCTTATTTAATCTACCACATCCTTCTGTAATCTACCGCATAAGCCCTGAACCTTCTCTTACCACTCTTATTGGGGTATAAATACAAGTTTCAAGAGACTAAAGCTCAAATCTTCAGTCTGCACCCAGTTCTTGCCAACATTTGGTTTCATTGCCAAGACCCTGGTAGAGTAGTAATGAAAGGCTAACAAAGAATAACTCTTTTGTGGCAATAAAGAATTCAAGGAGAAAAGGTTGCAATTAAGAAAGAAACAAAATTTTATGGTTTGCAACAAGATCCTCTAGGTTCTAGCCTCAAGAGAGGGGATTAGGCACCTAGGGGATGACGAATGCAAAGGGGGGAAAGGATCCTGAAAAATGATCTCCATGAAATGCGACCGTTGAGGCAGGTCTAGTTCGAGCCATTAGGGGTGAATAAAAAGAATTAATCTAACACCAAATCAGAAACTGTAATATCCCTGATGGATATTGAACTGAAATTTGAAAGCTCTGATACCACTTTAATATCCCTAATGGATATTGGACTGAAATTTTGAATGCTCTGATACCACTGTAAAATACCCTTCTAGAAATGACTGAAGTTTTTGCAAATTTAGATAAGATTTCTTGCACACTTCAATTAAATAACTTCACCAAATGAATAAGGAATTGTAGCACATCAAACTCACATCAACTTTGCACATATGAAAATGAAACATGAAATGTCAAGTGACTGGAATTTATTTCAGTCCATGTCTGATTTTATATCAGACTTAATTACAAGTCAATTTGAAGCCCAAATATATCAAACTTTGCATACAAATATAGCCCAAAGCCTCTAGAATGATGATAGCTATTAAATGGACACAAAACACTCTTGAAAGAACTTCAATAAAATTCTGATGAAAACTTTCTGTATGCTGATCTGACTGCTGAAAGTGTACTTTTTGTCCAGCCAAGAGTTTACAATGAAATATCATGAAATAACCCTTCCAAATGCACTCTATGAATACATAGGAATGTCTTCTATCAAGCACAACTCTTCAATCTTCAAACCCTTAATCACATTCACCTAAAAAGCCCTGAAATTCCAATGTAAAGTCGCTGTTATAAAAATCAGACCCTGCTGTTGCAAAATCAGACCCTGCAAAACATGAAAATACTATCCAAAATGTACTCCAAATTCACTAAACTACCTTGGTAGTCAATCCTCTACACCAAGAGCTTCAAATAGATATCAATGTCACTTCCAAACTCTTCAAATAACCTGCAAATGTAATCCAATGATGAAATCTGTATGACATCTCACAAATTGTTATGGGATCATCACCACAACACTCAAGGGAACATCTCCTTGAAAAATAACTAGAAAATCGGAATTTTCAGTCATAAACAATAATAAAGAAAACATACCATAGCATCATTCATTGCAAATTGATGTTCAAGTCCTCTATTTAACTCCTCCATGGATAGGCGTCCATCTCCTTGGCAATTTTGAATTGAAATTTGAATTCCACCAATGAGAATCAACGAACTTGAACAATTGTAAATGAATTACAATCAAACTCTTTCATTTAAAACAATCTTCAATTATTTTAAATGAATTACAACTCCTTCAAATGGATTGATTCAATAGCAATGTACTCTCTTTGCATGGGCGGTGGCGGCTTGTGTGCGATCATTAAATATTTTGATTTTGCATTGAAAATCATTCCTTGCCTTGGACGACCACTAACCACTTCATGAAATGCATTAAATAAACCAATCTATCCAAATGCAAGCATTTAATATCCTTCAAAGCATTTAAAATCTTGATCCTTGACATAACCGACTTGGCATTCAATTTATGAACTTGCATTTAAAATGCTCCTCTATTCTTGCTTCAATCCACAACTACCTCATGTGCATGCATTAAATGATGATATTTGCATTTAATAAAAACCCTCAACCGCTCCAATGCAAATATTTAATAATAAAATTTGCATTTAAAATATTTTCAAAGCTCAATATCAAATTAAATGCAATCATTTAATTTCCACAAACCCAATCGACCTCATATTCCATCGATCTAATGCAATCATTTAATAAATAAATGTTGGATTTAATATATCCTTCCTTCATGTTTGGCGGCCAGCTATGAATCATATGCAATCATAATTCCAATATTGAAAATACAATTCCAATATTGCATTTCCCATGTAGCTCAAAAACACACTTAGCTCATAATTTGGGACATTACAGAAACACCCATGGCCAAAGGAAGCAACATGAGACAAAGAGAGATTTATGCACAAATTAAGATGGCAATTGAAATGAGCATTAAGGAGAAGAGATTACAACAAAATTAGGAAAGAAAGGAAAGGTATAGAAAGAGGATTGAGAGAGCCAAAGAGGCCTCATTGAAGCACGCTAGGAGGGTTGTTGCAAAAGGTTTAGAGAGCCCACAGTTGGAAATAGTATTGCTAGCATATGGTGATACATCAAAGAGCTTAATTATCCAAATAAGAAATGCTAAAGAAAACCCAACTGGGATGGCAGAGCGATTAAAGGATTATGGTGAGTTTAAGGAGTTAGGAAAAGGACTTGGGAGTTGTAGTGATCAGTCAGGGTGTGGAAGCAAGGGTGCTTTGCTGGTAGAATTTCTGACTTGACAACCATTTCCTAGAATCAATCTGTCAAACCTTAAGGTTATCATAAACAAAGACTATGAGGGTTTAATAACCCTAATCTCAAAACTACATCCTCTAGATTTTAGTAAAAATTATTTGGAATCTTGGATGATGTAGTCAATAGGAGTGTGAGGTTAGTGAAGAAAGGCGGATACTAGGGAAAACTGAAAAAAGAGAATGAAGATGCTATGCTCAATGGATTAGCCATTAATAAGATAAATACTTTTTCCAGAAGAAAGGGATAAATCTCTATTATCTAATGGAATGTCTCTAACTAATAAAAAATTACCAAACATGGCATCTCCTAAGATGAAGAAACGCCTTAAAGAGGTAACCCCCTGAGACCAAGAGTCATCTCCCATGCCACTTAAGACAAGGAGAGTAGCTATAGAAGATATATTTAGTGAGCCATTGTGGTAAAAGGAAGGGATAAAGCAAAAAGAGTTTGTAAGTATTTGTGAAGAGATTTTGGGAAAGAAATTTTTTGAGATTCAATCATCAAGGGATAAGTGCAGAAATAGGAAACTAGTGAAACAACAGAAGTGCGGCAAGATTGTTAAAGTGTCTAAGGAAAAGAAACCTAAGAATCTAAGGGCAAAAGAAGGAAATCCACCAATCAGTGAAGGAGAAACCTCTAATAACAGTGACAAATCCAAGGTACATATCACTCATAATATGGGCCAAAACAAGATTAATTTGCCAATTTTTGGCAAGGACATTAAGGAAGCTTTTGAGCATATTTTTGTCCTGTAATCCGCTTGGCGAAGAAATAGTACAAGAGCAAATCAGGCCAAACTTTATGACTTCATCAAGACCTTTGGAGATGATACCCTTAAATGGTATATGAAGAAATGCCCAAAACATGACAAGGAATGGCATGATGTAAAAGATGACTATCTCTGCAACTTTGAATCCCCAAAGGCTCTTTCAGAAAGTGTAAGTATGATTTGAGAGATGATTCAGAAGAAGGGAGAAACCATTAAGGATTTTGATTAGAAATTTGAAGAGGTAGTGTGCAAGTTGGAGGAACTACTTACAGAAAAGAAAAGGGTAGAATGATTTATCTCTAGACTATTGCTGGAACTAAGAGCCACTTTAGATGGAAGAGTCTTTGATGGAGACTCTAGTGCAGTGGAAACGACATGTAGAACAGAGGCGCAGTCTTGGATAGAAAAGATAAAGAGGAGAAAACCAAGAAATAGAAAGGCTAAAGTTAGAACTTGAACAATTAAAGATCAAACAAGAAATCTTAGCCAAAGGAGAGAGCCACCAAGAACCATCACCAGTAATGAGGAAAATTTGGTGCACATATTGTTCTAATGAGGGACATCTGAGAAATGAGTGTCCAGTACTGAAAGAAGAGAAAAGGGAGGCAATGCTAAGACTAGATATGGCACCAATACTCCAAAGGTTGAAGAGCGTGTATTGTGGAATTTGCGGTGAATGAGATGACCATGAAATGGACGATTGCCCATTCCTTCTGTTCTGACTAAGGGAAGATGATGAACATGAGCCTTGGTGTAATCACTAGTGCAAGGACAATGAACCAATGCACAAAGGGATGGTGAAGGCCAAGGGGCTAGTGGAAAGAACATTTATACACAAAACCACAAATATAAGCAGTCGCAATGGAGAAACCAACATAATATCAATACAGTACAAAATGTGGCACCGCAAATCATGAATAGAACCCCACCCAACAATCATCCTCATAATGAAAACTGTGGTTATCAGAATGATTATAGGAGAGGACGTAGCAGAAGACAAAACCAAGAACAAAGGAGAAGAGAAGAGGTGACTTCCTACAAGTGTAGAGAAATGGGTCAATATAAGCATAGAAAAGAAAAGAAGAGAGTATGTGGATTCTGAGGTGATCCTAGTCATAACTCTTTCAACTGTCCAAGGGGAGAACAATATTATAAGAATGCATCTCCACCAACAAAGAGTGAAGAGCTATATGGACCACATGCATCACGAGGGGCAAAAGTAATGATCAGAATAACAAAACAAAGCCCCTGGGGTGCTAGGTGGTGTTTAAAAGTAGAATTGGACGATAAGGAGGAAAAAGGACAATCCTCTTTAATAGAGGAGGAGCAATTGGAGAGAAAGTATCTAGAGAGGAAGGAGAGGCTTAGAAGGAAGGCTTTGTTAGAATATGGGAGAAAGAACAACATTGCAGTAATCACCAAAGGAGAAATAGACATCGCTAAAGGGAAAACAATTGCAAAAGATTCAAAATAGAATAAGAGGGAGTACTTCCCATCCAAACAGAAACACAATCTAATAGTAGAAGAAGCCTTGATAAACCATATCGAATCCTATTACCAATATGTCCATGCTGGGCAACTATAGTTGTGTGTTATTCGTTATTTTGATCCACCTTGCCCCATTATAGATAGGGGGCCATTATAACCTTCATCCAGTGGGTAAGAGAGGCCCCTCTTTTCTAAGCCTACCGGGTGGGTGGGTGTGATGTCCCGATATTAAGACCTTGTTTAAATTAAAGGTTTAAAAAATCATGATGAAAAAATGAAGCCAAATTGAATAGTTGTATATTTAAAAAATAATATTAAACAATATCATTATTTATATATTTTAAGATATGTTATATTTATATCAAATATAAATGTAATTATATATATATTGACAATTTAATATTATTATATAAGATAAATATAAATAACAGTAATAATAATAAATATAATTATTACTATGAATATAAATATTAACTTAATTATTATTACGTTTGATTGACCAGATACATTATATTATAAAATAAATATAAATAATCATTATATTCTATTATGGCATTATTATAATAGATATTCACAAAAAGTAAATAACATAATATTAATATAAACTTAATTGTTAATTGTTAATATTAGAGATATAAATAAAAATATTAATATTATTCTAACATGAGACACCAGCAATGATACGGTAGCAAGCCTAAAGACTACTCAGCAGATTGATCGCTGACTGAGCATTGACTTATTAATAGTTAGTAAGAGGCAGCATAAACAAATGCAAAAGCTGCGATTCCTATATTATTAATACAAGACAATACTAAGGACTCCGATTAGTAAGTGGAAGGGTGCGATCAGAGAGTAGACACAACTACTCATCAAAAGACACCATCATAAGGATATAAAGGCAAGTATAGTAAACAGAATGTTTGGAAGGAAGGAGATATATTTCAGATTAGAGCAGACATAAGAGAGTTATATAAATAAGTTGAAATGTGGAAGGGAAGAGGACATTATTTCTAAGTTTGTAAGAATATATATATATATATATATATATATTCAAAGAGGGAAGGAATTCATGAACACGGTTGAGTTTTATATGTATATATATTTCAGACATGGAGACCTGCCATAGATATATAATGGAGACATCCAAAAAGGGAAGAAATGTATAGTGTAATTTAAGGAAATATAATATACAATCAAGAGGGGTAAAAAGAATAATCTGATGAAGAAATACACTTCTGAGTTGGAGGGAGAGTAATGTGTGGAACGAAGAAGATAAATCAAATACACCAGCAGAGATATAGTATGCATAATTTGTATTGAGTATATCAATAGATCTATGAAGACTAGGAGAAAAGTATGATTGTCATTAGTTCATGCACATTATCATTTGTTTGTCACCTTCATAATTCATTATGCACGGCTGATATGATTGTTTGCAACATTGAGTATGATTAGTTATTATGCATTAATGTGGATTCTTGTATGAATGTCATGATTTCTATGATGAGGGAATTGAGGACCTACAAAGAGGGGAAACAGCGTTGGGATCATCCTCTAAGTACGCCACCCCATGGTGAATGGCTGAGGCCTACCACATGTGGGCCAAGGGGGCATGAGAGGCTGCCCTTGGGCTTAGAGGGAATGATTTCCGGGACACCCTGCTGTAGCTACACCCCTAACCTTCCATCATGGAAATTAATTGAGTCATAAGAAGAAGTAGAATGGTTCTGATAAGGGGAACGGTGATAGGATGCCTCACTAGGCACCCCACCCCATATGGATGGCAAGAGGCCACATAGGGCCAAGAGGGGTGAAGCACCCGCTCTTGGGCCTAGGGTAGAGGGTTTCTTGGGCACCCTATCAAACCATTTTGTTCCAGGAATTAGAAACCCTAACCCTTAACTTGTGGGATTTGAATTTTTAGGGTAAAATTATTATTATTCCAATTGGGGACATTACAAGTGGTATCAGAGCAGTCATCCTGCCATCCTGTGTATACTTTGTGATTTATGTGTATTCAAAGGTTTACTTTGTGACTTATATGTATGCTTTGTAACATATGTTCATGTGAATACTTTGTGTTTTGCGTGTACTCGCGTGTATGCTTCATACTCATATGTATACTTGATGACCTTGGGATCGAGGACGGGTCCACGGTGTAGTATGGGATGCACCGAATCCCCTTCCCAATTGTCTGACGGTATACTTCATTCGAGTGTACTTGTAATTCAAGTGTATACTCTATGCTTTCTATTTGTAATTTAAGTATATACTCTATGACTTGTGATTGTATTTGAGTGTATACTCTATGATTGTATTTTGTGTGTATACTCTATGACTTGCATTTGTCTTTGAGTGTATACTCTGACTTGTGATTGTATTTTAGTGTATACTTTATGATTGTGATTGCATTTGAGTGTATACTCTATGACTTGCATTTGTATTTGAGTCTATACTCTAACTATGTATTTGTATTTTAGTGTATACTCTATGATTGTATTTGTATACTCTATGATTGTTGACTTGCATTTGTATTTGAATGTATACTCTATGACTTGTGATTGTATTTGAGTGTATACTCTGACTTTGTATTTGTATTTGAGTGTATACTCTATGATTGTTGACTTGCATTTGTATTTGAGTGTCTACTCTATGACTTCTGATTGTATTTGAGTGTATACTCTAACTTTGTATACTCTGTGACTTTGTATTCAAGTGTATACTCCATGACTGTGTATTCAAGTGTATACTCTATGACTTTGTCTTTGTATTCAAGTGTATACTCCATGACTTATATGTAATTCAAATGTATTCAGGTGTATATCTTGTGAATTATGTATTCGAGTGTATTCATGTATATAACTTGTATTCAAGTGTATATTCTGTGGCTTATGTGTATTCAAGTGTATATTCTGTGGCTTATGTGTATTCAAGTGTATACATTGTGGCATATGTGTATTCGAGTGTATTCAGGTGCATACCTTGTGGTTGTGTATTCATGCAATTTACGTATTTAAGTGTATACTTTAAGACTTACATGTATGCTTTGTAACTTGATGTACTCGTACGTATGCCTCATGTATTATTCGCATATATGCTTCATGCTTCTTGTCTATACTCTATTTATACTTTATGTATCACATGTATTGATGTGTTAATTCATGTATCTTCAACAAGATTTGTTCTTATAATTAATTTATGCTTAAAAACTATGAGAGTGTTAAAGATGTTGTCTTTCCAGTGGCCCAGGCTACTCGGTTGCGTGCTTGAGCTACTTGCCTGAGTTGGTTGCTTGCGATCTTGAGCTACTTGGTGGTCTACTTCAATTTTATTATGTAATTAAATGGCAATGCATTGAACCTACAAATTGGTGTAATCACTTCTATATTTAACATCCTAAGGAGATCACTCACCACCATTCGACCTTGAGGGGAAAAAGGGAAGAGCATTTCATTTGAGAAAGACCTCCAAAACATCATTGAAGGATTCAATTGAGAATAGAACCCTAAGAGATTCTCCAAGTAAACAAGAAAACAAAATGGAAAGTAAAGAAGTGGAGATGAATATAATATACAATCAATATGAAACATAAGTAAACAAGAAATTAACATACAAGGAAATTTAGAAATGGAGCGTGTAGATCTATCACAGACAATACGGATTTGATTACTAAAATCAAATTCAGATTCTTCATCAACTACATTTCATTCAATTCTAAATACACTTGCTGATTTGTTTCATCCTCCATGTCTCACATATACTCTCCTCAACATCATGGATCTTCTTTCTCCTAATAATCTTATCTGTCATTGATTGTCTCCACGCTATCTTATCATTATTCATTGGAATCTTGGAATCTCAATACTCTCAAAATCTTCTTTAGCATTGAAAACATTTTCATTGCCTAAAACCACATCTTCATCTATGATACTTACATGCATCGTTATTCAAAGCATTAAACAAATGCTTACCTATACATTTGTCTTTCATTAGACCTTTCAAGTATTCTTTGGTTACAAATTCTCTTTCCTGGAAACACAATCATTTTCTCTTCACTAAAGCATGTTCATCCAGAATCCAAACCATGAATTCATTAAAGGTGAACATTAAAGTGCATGGTAATGAAAGAACTTCTTGTGATTGCTTGAGGACAAGCAATTTTGGGCGGGGCGGACTGTGATGTCCCGATATTAAGACCTTGTTTAAATTAAAGGTTTAAAAAATCATGATGAAAAAATGAAGCCAAATTGAATAGTTGTATATTTAAAAAATATTATTAAACAATATCATTATTTATATATTTTAAGATATGTTATATTTATATCAAATATAAATGTAATTATATATATATTGACAATTTAATATTATTATATAAGATAAATATAAATAACAGTAATAATAATAAATATAATTATTACTATGAATATAAATATTAACTTAATTATTATTACGTTTGATTGACCAGATACATTATATTATAAAATAAATATAAATAATCATTATATTCTATTATGGCATTATTATAATAGATATTCACAAAAAGTAAATAACATAATATTAATATAAACTTAATTGTTAATTGTTAATATAAGAGATATAAATAAAAATATTAATATTATTCTAACATGAGACACCAGCAATGATACGGTAGCAAGCCTAAAGACTACTCAGCAGATTGATCGCTGACTGAGCATTGACTTATTAATAGTTAGTAAGAGGCAGCATAAACAAATGCAAAAGCTGTGATTCCTATATTATTAATACAAGACAATACTAAGGACTGCGATTAGTAAGTGGAAGGGTGCAATCAGAGAGTAGACACAACTACTCATCAAAAGACACCATCATAAGGATATAAAGGCAAGTATAGTAAACAGAATGTTTGGAAGGAAGGAGATATATTTCAGATTAGAGCAGACATAAGGGAGTTATATAAATAAGTTGAAATGTGGAAGGGAAGAGGACATTATTTCTGAGTTTGTAAGAATATATATATATATATATATTCAAAGAGGGAAGGAATTCATGAACACGGTTGAGTTTTATATGTATATATATTTCAGACATGGAGACCTGCCATAGATATATAATGGAGACATCCAAAAAGGGAAGAAATGTATAGTGTAATTTAAGGAAATATAATATACAATCAAGAGGGGTAAAAAGAATAATCTGATGAAGAAATACACTTCTGAGTTGAAGGAGGGAGAGTAATGTGTGGAACGAAGAAGATAAATCAAATACACCAGCAGAGATTTAGTATGCATAATTTGTATTGAGTATATCAATAGATCTATGAAGACTAGGAGAAAAGTATGATTGTCATTAGTTCATGCACATTATCATTTGTTTGTCACCTTCATAATTCATTATGCATGGCTGGTATGATTGTTTGCAACATTGAGTATGATTAGTTATTATGCATTAATGTGGATTCTTGTATGAATGTCATGATTTCTATGATGAGGGAATTGAGGACCTACAAGGAGGGGAAACAGCGATGGGATCATCCTCTAAGTACGCCACCCCATGGTGAATGGCTGAGGCCTACCACATGTGGGCCAAGGGGGCATGAGAGGCTGCCCTTGGGCTTAGAGGGAATGATTTCTGGGACACCCTGTTGTAGCTGCACCCCTAACCTTCCATCATGGAAATTAATTGAGTCATAAGAATTAGAATGGTTCTGATAAGGGGAACGGTGATAGGACGCCTCACTAGGCACCCCACCCCATATGGATGGCAAGAGGCCACATGGGGCCAAGAGGGGTGAAGCACCCGCTCTTGGGCCTAGGGTAGAGGGTTTCTTGGGCACCCTACCAAACCATTTTGTTCCAGGAATTAGAAACCCTAACCCTTAACTTGTGGGATTTGAATTTTTAGGGTAAAATTATTATTATTCCAATTGGGGACATTACAGTGGACCCCTGAAGAAAAGAAGGAAGATTACCAAAGAGCCTATTTTTCTAAAAAGGAATCTCAACTACTAAAGGTTCTGGGCAATCTTGTGGAAGAGGAAAACATACTGAAAAAGCTAAAACAGTTTGCAAAATACTGGAATAAGAATAAAACCAGCAATTTAATGCCTAAGATAAGAGATGCGGTAAAAACCTCCAAGAAATGGAAGAAGAAACCTTTCACAATAAATGGTTTAAGAATGTATTAGTAGATGTTGGTGCAGATGTCAATATCATGCCTAAAAGGGTTTGGGAAGAATTTGGCAAACCCACATTGTATGATGCTCCATATAATATTGCATTAGCGGATGGAACTATCGTAAGTACCATCAATAATGGTGAAATGTTGAAGTCAACTTGTTGGGAATAAGGAAGAGAATAGACTTCGAAGTTATTGAGAAAAAAGAACCCTTTGACAAATTCAACATTTTGTTGAACTTGGAGTGGCTTGTGAATTGTAATAGTCCTTGACTCCTTAAAGGAAGAATTGTCATTTTTTGATGTGAATAGACTAGTACACATTCCCCTCTATATAGAGATGAGCGTCGCGTATGTTGAGTAGGTGGCACAAGAGGATCATTTGAGTGAGGAAAAAGATAACAAAGTCCCCCTTTTTATAAGAAAAAGGGGACATCCGCACAACAGTTCCCTAAGAAGCTAAAACATATTGAGGGCATTGGTGTCAATTTCCACATAGCCAAGGATGTCCAAAGTGGCACTTGGGGCGATGCAGACACATCCCCATGGAACATGACACAAACATGCTCCCATTTACAACTATGTATGAATTTGATCCCATGATTCGTGGTGACATGCAATTTCTCATGACAAGTTTGCATACACATTTTTTACTAGGATGGATGTCTCATCAAGCTAATTTTCGGTGCCTCCATAATCAATTCGACAGCTCTCAGGTCCTCATATACCAAAATTACGGGATTTCTTTTAGCACTTGTGGAGCTCAGCAATTTAGTTCCAAATTTTAGTTTTACTATTGTTATTATTTAACCACCATTCTAGAGAGGAACCCTTGTGGTTGATCCCATAAAAATCCTTGTGTTTGAAGCATAATTGCAATATAGACAATAACATCAAAATCTACCATAGATTTCTGTAGCTAATTAAATAGCATCATCCATGAGTATATACCAAAAAATTAACATTTTTTTAATATTGACACAAGAAGTTTACAAACGTATATGCTTACAAAGAGTACAGACTATAAGACCAATATTACAAAAAGATAACTCCAAAGAGCGCCATAAAATCCATCATCAAAATAAAAAAGCAGGTATGATAAAGTCTACAGCACCCAAAGGGCACCTGATTACAAAAAAAAAAGCAATGATATTTTTCTTCCACTAAGAAGTGAAGATTTATGGACATCCATTGTATACATGGTCTCAAATCAACAACTTGAGAAAAGAAATGTGGCCCTCTTAGAGATGACCACCTCCAAACAGCTTTCATATTTTCCAGACATCCTTTAAAAGAGAAAATTTCAGAATACAAGAATCAAGATGAGTATAAAGAGAGTAAGAACATATTTCTATCCTACAAGGTATAATGCAAAGAAGCATATCATCAAACAACCCTAAAGTTGAACCTCAGCAAAACACCATAACAACTCTCTTATCCACTTACTATTTCTTATACAAAATATTGAGCATATGACATATATTACTCAAATGACACACTACTCACTAAATTATTGAATAAGTTTCTATAACATAAGATGGTGAAGTGGAAATTGATCTTATGCAAATTGCTTCAATAGTACAATTTTAATATCCAAATTGCATGTTTTCTGATATAAACTTTAATTTATTTAACTAAATTACCTGCAAGTTTCGGAAAGACTTGGAGAATCATCAAGAAATAGTTGTTGCACAACCATCTGCACCAACCCATTTGTGGTGACCATAGCTTTTTCTGGAACAGCATGACAAGCCAAATTTCCCATGATTCCCAAGCATATCTCCTGTGGTCAGATATGGTTTTTTAGCACACCATAACTTGCACAGATCTTATAAACCATAAATCTCATAAATCTAATAAATCTGATACTTTACAATATATACCTCTTGACTGGCTGTAATGACACATCTCTTAGATTAATATGAATCTCAGCATGTAGAAAAATCTTTTAAGAGAATTTCAATATTTTTTTGTGAATATTAGAATATCCATCCTCCATTTCACCCTTATCCCTAGCAGTTTCCAAACTGGTGCAAGAGCACCAAGGGCTCAATTCAGCCTGTACATAGCCTTTTTGATTTGTCAATTTTGGGTTTGCAGCATATGGTTTTGTTTTAGGAGCTTTTTAGTTTTTCTTAAAATGCATTGGCGGGAGAAGCCTTTACTTTTGATCGGCCTATCGGCCCAAGTGAAATACAAGTCAAAGAATGTATGTTTGAAGGTGTTCGGCATTGGTTCAACCGATATGCATTGGTCATTTTGTTGAAGGTTTGAACCTCGCTGTTGAACCTCGCGTCGGGTTAAATGGTTCAACAGGTTCATCAATATGGAATGGTGAAGTTGGAATCGGCATGAGAATCGTTATCGGTGAGCGAAAAGAAAGCTACACCAATGGTTAAGGTCTAGCCGATAATAGTTATATCGGCGTAAGAAGTATGATCGGGAGAGATGATAAAAGTCTCACCGATAGACATTGTTTGGGTGATGGAAAGTTTACAAAATTCAAAGGCATCGGTGAGAAAGTAACTATCGGTCAGCGAGGATTAACTTATGCCGATAGTCATCAATTTTGCCGATAGAGTATGTCGGAGAGACATCATGGTAAGTCTTGCCGCCAACCAAGAAAATGCAGAGTTGAACCGGGCAGTTAGAATACGAACCGGTCTGGAAACTAAAGCATCCTATAATGGACATGGGATAACTATAAAATGTAGAATTCTTTCTGTAAGAAAGAGAAGAAGAAGAAGAGAAAGATTTTGGGGTTGAGAAGCATTTTGATGTAAGAAACAGTTTTGAATAAAAAAATCCAATTCATCAGTTCGACCAATTTGTGTATTTTTGTACAGTTTTCAGTTTGTTATTCTGAAGTAGATTAGTCATTTCTTTTTCTGCAATTTTGTTCTTTTTTTTCAAACCATGACTCTGTATTGATGTTCCTCAAGTTCCTCTGTACAGTATGGAGGCCATCAAGCAGAGTCATGCTTTTTGTTTGTTTTTCTTTTGTGGGGTGGTCAGATTGTCGACTAGAGGAAATGCATGCTTGTTCTAGGCGAGCTCAGTAAGGAGTCCGGCTAGATAGACAAGTAGGAGAATAGACTTGCAGCGGTGGAAAACAGAGGCGAAGAAAATGAGCACCAAGCAGTCCAGACCCTTGAACAGAGAGAGAAGGGTGGACAACGGGCTCAGAAAAGTTATGTGCCATTGAGGCAGTATCTTGGAAGCAGTGAGGATAAGGTATGTGTCCCACACCAAGTATAGTGATAGAGTCTTCCATCTCTGCAAAGAGTTGAGGAATTTAGCTGACATTTTTGTGTAGAAAGATGTCATGAGCACTTGAATTGGTAGAGAGGCTAGAGTTGTCCAGAGTCTTAAATTGATTCAAGATAGGTAGAATTGACATTCTAGAGTCCCTCCCTATCAAATTGGTATCAGAGCAGTAAGATTTGGGTTATTCCTAGATTGGAATAGAAGAGTTGTATGTCATCACCGAGTTCAAGTGAGTCTGTAGGTTCATCTAAGAAGATGGTGACTAATGCAGAGTTAGCAAAGAAAGTCGAGGATCAAGAAGAGGAGAATAGGCTCCTACAGGAAAGATTGGCAGCAATGGAAAGTAGACTAGGTATAATGATGGAGAAGACTGAAGAAGTCAGGCAAAAAGTAAACAAGGAAAAATGTGTGTCTATAGAAGATAAAGAGCCCACACCTGATCCTAAGTTGGAAGAAGAACCATTCTTGAAAGCTTTGAAAGCAATGAGTGGTAAAACATTGGAAGGAGTACCACTTTTCAGTGGGAAAATGGACCCAGATTTGGTCATGGAGTGGATAGGACTTGAAAATCACTTTGAATGTGATGGTGTAAGCGAGGCACAGAAAGTAAAGGTGGCCAAATCTAGACTCAGGGGAGCTGCCTTAACCTGGTGGAAATTTGTGCAGACTGAAAGAGCAAAAGAAGATAAGAAGCCCATAGCTACTTGGAAGGGAATGGTAGCTAAAATCAAAGAAGCATACATGCCAGAAGATTATGAAATACAGCTGCACAGGAAGAGACAGAATCTGAGACAGAAGGAATTAGATATCAGTGCATACACTGAAGAATTCCAAAAGCTATGCTTAAGGTCCAAAGTAATGGAGGATGAAAGCATAAAGGTAGCAAGGTAACTTAACGGTCTGAAGTGGAATATACAAGAAGAAATCAGTTTGTTGTGTCCTACAACAATGCACAAATGCTATCAGCTGGCACTGAAAGTGGAGGAAAAGAACAAGAGGAAACAAGACTCAAATAGCAGAGGAAGAGGAAGAGGCAGAGATAACAGAGGACACAGAGGAAGTTTTGGTGGAAGGAATGCTGACAATAGATCCCAAGCAGAATCAAAACTCACAGAGCAGAGTGGGGAGTCGAGTGGTAGAGGAAACCACAGAGGAAGAGGATATAACAGAGGAAGGTCAGGAGGATCAGGCAGAGGATCCTATTTCACCACCATGAAGTGTTACAACTGTGGTAATCTAGGTCATCCAGCATATAGGTGTCCAGAAAAGACCACATCCTCTTCTCAAGGAGGTGATAAGAGAAATCACTATGTCCAAGATAATGCATCCAGCAGCCAGTCACCTGAGGTCAGTCTGAACTCAGAAGATGGAGAGAACCTGATGATAAGGAGAACCTTGATGAAGGAACCAGTAAAGTCTGAACCAAGCCAGAGGAGAGCACTATTCAGAATCAACTGCAAGATTTTGAATAAGGTATGTAAAATTATCATAGACTCAGGATCTACTGATAATATTATTTCTGATGAGGCGGTTAAGAAACTGAATTTGAAAAGAATAACTCATGCAAACCCATATAAAGTCACATGGTTGAATAAGGGTCAACATGTGGTAGTGAATGAACAAAGTTGGGTAGAGTTTAGGATAGGTGGTTACAAGGATAAGGTATTATGTGATATACTACCCATGGATGCATGCCATCTCTTATTGGGCAGACCATGGCAGTATGACCGAAAGGCAATACATGATAGTGAGAAGAATGCCTATTCTTTTCAGAAGGATGGTGTCACCTATAAGATTCAGTCATTGGAGGATGAAGATGCAATCCAGACAAAGAGTCCTAATATCTTGGTTGTGAGTGGAAAAGAGTTTCTGAGTACTCTTAAGGAGGATGGTATTGGTTATGCCATCATAGTAAAACCAAAAGAAGGACAGCAGGATAAGAAGACAGAGATTCCCAAAGAGGTGCAGCCTATACTGGAGAAGTATAAAGGCATAATCAATGATGGTACACCAGCCACATTGCCTCCACAGAGAGCAATAAGCCATCAAATAGACCTGATTCCAAGGGCATCTTTGCCAAACAAGGCACCTTACAAGATGACTCCAGATCAGCACAAAGAGATTTCCAGGCAAGTGCAGGAGTTGCTAGATCAAGGATTGATCAGGAAGAGTATTAGTCCTTGTGCAGTACCCACAGTGTTGGCACCGAAGAAAGGAGGATCATGGAGATTATGCACAGATGCCAGAGCCATAAACAAAATAACTATAAGGTATAGATTTCCAATTCCCAGAATTGAAGATCTCATGGACTGTATTGGAAAAGCAAAGTACTTCACCAAGATAAACCTGAAGAGTGGTTACCACCAAATAAGAATCAAGGAAGGAGACGAGTGGAAGACAGCCTTCAAGACCACAGAAGGACTGTATGAGTGGCTTGTTATGCCATTCGGTCTATCAAATGCACCTAGCACCTTTATGAGACTCATGAATGAAGTCCTAAAGGATTATATTGGTAAATTCGTAGTTGTTTTTCTAGATGATATTCTAATTTTTAGTCAGACCAAGGAAGAACATCTAGAACATGTAAATACTGTTTTGCAAAAATTACATGATGAACAACTAACCATCAATCTAGAGAAGTGTGAATTCATGAAGCAGGAATTGGTATACCTTGGTTTTGTGGTGTCCCAGGGAGAATTGAAGATGGACAAGTCAAAGGTAGAGGCAATCTTGAGCTGGCCTACTCCCAGAGCAGCCACAGAGGTGAGAAGTTTCCATGGCTTAGCCCAGTTTTACAGAAAGTTTATCAGAAATTTCATTGGGATATGTGCACCCATGTTGGATACAATTAAGGGTGGAATGAAAGCAAAATTCAGATGGACACCAGCTGCAGATAGAAGTTTTGAACGGTTGAAGAAAGAGGTAGCAACACAACCTGTAATATCGCTGCCTAGTTTTGATAAGCTATTTACTATTGAATGTGATGCAAGTAACATAGCTATAGGAGCAGTGTTAAATCAGGAGGACAGACCTGTAGCCTTTTTCAGTGAGAGGCTGAATGAAGCAAAGAGTAAGTACTCTTCGTATGACTTAGAGTTGTATGCTCTAGTCCAAGCACTTAGGAAGTGGAGACATTATCTCCTACCTAAGGAATTTGTTGTCTACACAGATAACCAAGCCCTGAGTTTTATGAACTCACAGGATAAGTTGAGCAGCAGACATATCAAGTGGATGGAGTACCTGCAATCCTACACTTTTATAATTAAGCATAAGAAGAGGCAGCTCAACAAAGTTGCAGATGCTTTGAGCAGGAGGTTGCTCACAGTGCAGGAAGTGCAGTTGAAGAGCATTGGAGTTGAAGATTTCAAGGATCTCTATAGAGATGATGAAGACTTTGTTGAGGCATACAAGGTATGTCAAGATTTTGAGAATCACTTTCACAGTGAATTTGCAGATTTCACCTTACAGCAGGGATTGCTATTCAAAGGTGGACAATTATGTGTGCCAAGGGGATCTATGAGAGAAAATCTCATACAGGAGAAGCACAATGGCAGTCTGAGTGGCCATTTTGGTCTGAACAAAACACTAGAGCTAGTCCAAAGGTTCTATTATTGGCCGAGGATGCACAGAGACATCAGAAGGTATGTCGAGCAGTGTATCATATGTCAGAAGGCCAAGGGAATCACTTCAAATGCAGGACTGTACCAACCCTTGCCCATTCCTTCTAGGCCATGGGAATGTGTAAGTATGGATTTTGTAGTTGGTTTACCTAAGACTAAGACTGGTTATGATAGGATATATGTAGTTGTGGACAGGTTTAGCAAGATGAGTCATTTCATTCCCTGTAAAGTGACTCATGATGCCAGTCATTTAGCACACTTGTTTTTCAGAGAAGTGATAAGGATTCATGGACTTCCAGCAAGCATTATGTCTGACAGAGATGCTAAGTTCATGGGGCATTTCTGGAAAACTTTGTGGCAGAGATTAGGGACAAATTTATCTTTCAGCTCAGCATACCATCCACAAACAGATGGTCAAACAGAGGTGGTAAACAGGACACTGGGTAACCTATTAAGATGTATAACCAAGGAATATGGGCAGAGCTGGGATCAAGTCATTCATCAGGCAGAATTTGCCTATAATGACAGTGTGAATAGGACTACTGGTAAGAGTCCATTCGAAATAGTCTATGGAATGCACCCCAGAGGTGTATGTGAGCTCAGGAATATGGGAAACACGGAGAACAGAAGTGGTCATGCAGAGGATTTTGCACAATCCATGAAAGAAGTACATGAACAAGTGAAGAAAACCTTGACAGAAAACACACAAAAGATCAAGGACAAAGTAGATGCCCATGGGAAGGACATCCAGTTTGAAGTTGGTGATCTCGTTATGGTGCACCTGAACAAAGCCAGACTGCAGAAGGGAATGCCAACCAAACTGCAAATGCGAAGAATTGGTCCTTGCAGAATCCTGAACAAGTATGGTAACAATGCATACCAGAAGACCTGGCAATCTCACCAGTATTTAATGTTCAAGACCTGGTGCAATACAGGGGTCCTCAATCAGCAGCAAATGGATCCATTTCAGAGAAGGAACAGACAGTCAAAGATGTGACTTTGCCACTAAAACCCAAACTACAGGCAGAGAGAATACTGGATTGGAGAGTACAGAAGCAAACCAGACATGGTGTCTACATGGAGCATTTGGTCAAATGGAAGCAGTTGCCTGAAGCAGAAGCTACCTGGGTTGCCGAGTCAGAATTCAAAAAGAGGGGCATTGATGTTGCCTCATTGTCGCCGAAGGTGACCTAGCTTCTTTCCGCACAGGGGGAGTATGGTGCAAGAGCACCAAGGGCTCAATGCAGCCTGTACATAGCCTTTTTGATTTGTCAATTTTGGGTTTGCAGCATGTGGTTTTGTTTTAGGAGCTTTTTAGTTTTTCTTAAAATGCATTGGCGGGAGAAGCCTTTACTTTTGATCGGCCTATCGGCCCAAGTGAAATACAAGCCAAAGAATGTATGTTTGAAGGTGTTCGGCATTGGTTCAACCGATATGCATTGGTCATTTTGTTGAAGGTTTAACCTCGCTGTTGAACCTCGCGTCGGGTTAAATGGTTCAATAGGTTCATCAATATGGAATGGTGAAGTTGGAATTGGCATGAGAATCGTTATCGGTGAGCGAAAAGAAAGCTACACCAATGGTTAAGGTCTAGCTGATAATAGTTATATTGGCGTAAGTATGATCGGGAGAGATGATAAAAGTCTCACCGATAGACATTGTTTGGGTGATGGAAAGTTTACGAAATTCAAAGGCATCGGTGAGAAAGTAACTATCGGGCAGCGAGGATTAACTTATGCTGATAGTCATCAGTTTTGCCGATAAAGTATGTCGGAGAGACATCATGGTAAGTCTTGCCGCCAACCAAGAAAATGCAGAGTTGAACCGGGCAATTAGAATACGAACCGGTCTAGAAACTGAAGCGTCCTATAACGGACATGGGATAACTATAAAATGTAGAATTCTTTCTGTAAGAAAGAGAAGAAGAAGAAGAGAGATTTTGGGGTTGAGAAGCATTTTGATGTAAGAAACAGTTTTGAATAAAAAAATCCAATTCATCAGTTCGACCAATTTGTGTATTTTTGTACAGTTTTCAGTTTGTTATCCTGAAGTAGATTAGTCATTTCTTTTTCTGCAATTTTGTTCTTTTTTTTTCAAACCATGACTCTGTATTGATGTTCCTCAAGTTCCTCTGTACAGTATGGAGGCCATCAAGCAGAGTCATGCTTTTTGTTTGTTTTTCTTTTGTGGGGTGGTCAGATTGTCAACTAGAGGAAATGCATGCTTGTTCTAGGCGAGCTCAGTAAGGAGTCCGGCTAGATAGACAAGTCGGAGAATAGACTTGCAGCGGTGGAAAACAGAGGCGAAGAAAATGAGCACCAAGCAGTCCAGACCCTTGAACAGAGAGAGAAGGGTGGACAACGGGCTCAGAAAAGTTATGTGCCATTGAGGCAGTATCTTGGAAGCAGTGAGGATAAGGTATGTGTCCCACACCAAGTATAGTGATAGAGTCTTCCATCTCTGCAAAGAGTTGAGGAATTTAGCTGACATTTTTGTGTAGAAAGATGTCATGAGCACTTGAATTGGTAGAGAGGCTAGAGTTGTCCAGAGTCTTGAATTGATTCAAGATAGGTAGAATTGACATTCTAGAGTCCCTCCCTATCACAAACTTCTCACTGCATCTGAGTAAATAGACATCTACCTTTTTAATGGTTTGTAACAATGATATCTTAATCTCTATTAACTTGCATACTCCATAATATATTTTAGGAAGTACATAAAAATGTAAGCATCAACAATTTAACACAATCCTCTATGTTACCACCAATTTTCTCCATGCAGGAATACAAAAAATACAACCATCCACTGCAAATTAATGATATTATTGTAATGACCCCCTCTGGGCTGCACGGTTGTCATTAAGGTATTGGTCAGGTTATATAATCATTTTATTATGTCAATGATTGAAACTGTAATTATATGATTTTTTTTTGTTGATCAGTTGAATTCCGTGGCATGGAAATGAGTAAAAGGGATAGTTGATTTCTTCATTATTTATGGTAGTTCCTCTTAATATCTAGTGCTGAGAGGTGTTTGAGGAACACCTTTGTTCTTGAATTTAAATCTATTATAACTAAGTATAGTCAATAGTGGAATAAGAGTTGAAAGGTAAATTTGAGGGTCTTATAAAGGATACTTAATATCCTTAGAATCATAAGTGTGCTTTTCATAGAGAAATTTGAGGTTAAATCGGGCCATTTCTTAACTAATGGATTCTAAATCCACCATCGTATTGCATTGGTAGATTCCTAGCTGAATTGGAAAACCAACTCCAGGATTATGTCTCCCTCTTAGAAGAAAATGTATTTCAGACATAGTTCAAAAACTCAGACTCATCGACCAAGATTTTGACTTGGACTTGGGACTTGACAAAATCTCGGCAAAGCTCTCAAAAACTCAACAAAACTCAGCAAAAAAAACCATAATTACACTAGAAAAAATAATTTAGACAACACATAAGTCTATTTTGACCATCAATTTGTCATAATTCAAAGATTACATGTCATATGACTCATGAAATCAATAAATGTCATAGTTCCATAGACTCTTAGAATAGAGGGACCAAGGGCTTGGATTTGGGGACAACAAGGACACAATGGTAGGTGGGGGTTTGGGGGCAAAGCCCCCATCAGATCTTCATGGCACACACCATCTTTCATAATTTTATCACTATATTTTCAACTTTTCCCCACCACAAAGTCCTCACTATTTCTAACCAAATCCTCATTCCTCCAATCCCTTCTCTCAGTGTATTTTGTCACGTGGATGCCAAAGACGTCTTCAACTAGGTGAAATAAGATCATAAAATGTCAAAAAAAGAATTGAAAAAATGAAGATTGTAGGGATTTTTTGTATTAAAATAAATTTAGATAGTTTATATTAATGGTCATCTATTGTAAACATAATAGATTGTTTCTATTATGATGTTTAGATTATCTATAATCTATATTAGAAACATCTATACTTTGTATATTTAGAAACATCGTTTGTAACTCTATTTAAGAGCGTTGCTCTTTTGTAAATAATATATCATTTTGTTTTATTTCATTACATGGTATCAGAGCCCAGGACGAGAAGGAAAAGTTTCTTTTTGAAATTTTTTTGGCGCCTTCTATTTTTTCAGTACATCGTACGGACAGCGTACCTTCTCTATGATTTGGCTCTCTGTTTTTTCGCCTTCCAATGATCGCCCTCTGTCCTGGAACAAAACCTGTCCTGTCCGCGACTTGTCCGCATCCTGTATGTGACTTGTGCAAACATCTTTGTCTTTTGATTGCGATTGAAGGCATCTTTTGGCGGGTTTCCGTTTGGCAGTTTAGGGTTCATTGTTTGCAGGGTTTCAATCTCGGGATTTGTGCCTCGAAATCCGTGTTCGAGTTTTTTGAACCTGTGTTTTCCATACTCTCAGGATTTGTGCCTCGAAATTCATTTTCAGGTTTTTTTGAGCATGTGTTTTCCATACTCTTGGGATTTGTGCGTTGAAATCCGTGATAGGGTTTTGGCGGGTTTCCGTTTGGCAGTTTAGGGTTCATTATTTGCAGGGTTTCAATCTCGGGATTTGTGCCTCGAAATCCGTGTTCGAGTTTTTTGAGCCTGTGTTTTCCATACTCTCAGGATTTGTGCCTCGAAATTCATTTTCGAGTTTTTTTGAGCATGTGTTTTCCATACTCTTGGGATTTGTGCGTTGAAATCCGTGATAGGGTTTCAAGCTTGTTTTTTCAATCTCGGAGTCTGTGTCGTCCATCTGCCCTATTTTTTTGTGCCATCAATTTATAATCTGTTTTTCGTGCCTCGAAAAATGTGAAAGATGGCGTCCTAGTCCAACATCATGTTGGAAGGCAGTTAGAAGTTCAACGGCCGGCGGTTCTTGATTCTTCAGTGGTCTTTGCAGAGTTAGCTTCGGCTTTTTGTTCGGATCTGGCAGAGATCAATTTCGGCATTTTGTCAGCAACTTTGGCCGCGATTTGATTTGGCGTGGTCGCCATTTAAATCTCTATTATCAACAGTGTTTGCATTTTCGGTGGGTGTCTGAATTCGGCATTCCTTTCAACTGCTTTTGTGGTCGTAGTTTTTGGGTTGCCGTGTGTCTTCCGCGGCTTTGTTCACAGCACCTGTACCTAGCGCTCAAAGTTTTGGCCTTTGATCACATGAAGACCAAGGACCAACGCTCAACATTTGTTTTCGGTAGGCGGCCATTTTGATTTTTCGGATTCCTCGAGATTTGTGCCTTAAAATCTGTGCTCGGGTTTTTTTGTCTTGGGATTTGTGCCAAGGTTCTTGACTCTATCTCGGGTTCTGTGCCCTCAATCTGCCTTTGTATTTATGGTCAAGTGACCTGTAGATCTTGCCACATTTAGGGGGCATCTTGGTGTAGTTGATAGATTGACCATTAAGGGGGGGTATTAAAATAAATTTAGATAGTTTATATTAATAGTCATCTATTGTAAACATAATAGATTGTTTCTATTCTAATGTTTAGATTATCTATAATCTATTTTAGAAACATCTATACTTTGTATATTTAGAAACATCCTCTGTAACTCTATTTAAGAGCGTTGCTTTTTTGTAAATAATATATCATTTTGTTTTATTTCATTACATTTTGTATTCTAATATCAGGCGAGCCCACACCTGAAACTCGCGAATCACCCTGAAAAACTCAGTCGAGTCTCGAAAAAGACTCGTAGAGTACTCGATCAGTCTCACCCCTAACTCAACGCACCAGTCGTGCTGACTCGGCACGTTTTGAAAGAAGACTCACAAGTCGCAGCGAGTCAACCGAGTACTTGTCGAGTCTTCAAACTATCATTTCAAACACCTAGCGCAAATACTCCATGAAAATGACTTCATCGCTTAGGTACCTCGACAACATGTATGGATAAGATGTGAATCCATAAACCCGAATGTAGGTGAATGTTGAGAATTGGATGAACCAATCCGCCCATTGTAAACATAATAGATTGTTTCTATTTTGATGTTTAGATTATCTATAATCTATTTTAGAAACATCTATACTTTGTATATTTAGAAACATCCTCTGTAACTCTATTTAAGAGCGTTGCTCTTTTGTAAATAATATATCATTTTGTTTTATTTCATTACATTTTGTATTCTAATATCAGGCGAGCCCACACTTGAAACTCGCGAATCACCCTAAAAAACTCAATCGAGTCTTGAAAAAGACTCGTAGGGTACTCGATCAGTCTCACCCCTAACTCAACGCACCAGTCGTGCTGACTCAGCACGTTTTGAAAGAAGACTCACAAGTCGCAGCGAGTCAACCGAGTACTTGTCGAGTCTTCAAACTATCATTTCAAACACCTAGCGCAAATACTCCATGAAAATGACTTCATCGCTTAGGTACCTCGGCAACATGTATGGATAAGATGTGAATCCATAAACCCGAATGTAGGTGAACGTTGAGAATTGGATGAACCAATCCGCCCATTGTAAACATAATAGATTGTTTCTATTCTGATGTTTAGATTATCTATAATCTATTTTAGAAACATCTATACTTTGTATATTTAGAAACATCCTCTGTAACTCTATTTAAGAGCGTTGCTCTTTTGTAAATAATATATCATTTTGTTTTATTTCATTACATTTTGTATTCTAATGTCAGGCGAGCCCACCCCTGAAACTCACGAATCACCCTGAAAAACTCAATTGAGTCTCGAAAAAGACTCGTAGAGTACTCGATCAATCTCACCCCTAACTCAACGCACCAGTCGTGTTGACTCGGCACGTTTTGAAAGAAGACTCACAAGTCGCAACGAGTCAACCGAGTACTTGTCGAGTCTTCAAACTATCATTTCAAACACCTAGCGCAAATACTCCATGAAAATGACTTCATCGCTTAGGTACCTCGGCAACATGTATGGATAAGATGTGAATCCATAAACCCGAATGTAGGTGAATGTTGAGAATTGGATGAACCAATCCGCCCAATCAAAAATGACTGCCCTCGCCTTTTCAGAAATCCTTACATGCATCTAATTTTCTATATCTCAAACTAAATGCATTAGAAATGCATCATTCACCCTCCTGTAATGCTTAGGGGATTCTATGTATTCTAGCTGCGGGAAATGCCTATTTATGTGGGTATGATAACGTGATCCAATGAAGTTCAATCCTTTGAATGCGTTGTGATGAGCCATCAAATATACTAGGTACAATGACATTTGAAACTCGCGAATTTGCTCAAACTCCGTCAATTGCTTATGTAGGCAATCACTCACCAAGGTGGCCCAATCAAAATGCTTGTTGTCGTTGCATAAGGTACTTATCAGGTAGAACATCCAAGACTTGAAACTACAAGCTTCCTCTTGACCTATGACCCAGTTGAGCAAAGTAATCATGATGGCAAACTCATCTTTGAACTCTCCTTGCCCCAAATTCTTTGGCAATGTTGGCTTCTTCTCCTTTAGCCAACACTTGGCCATCTACTTTTGACATTCTACTAGGTGCTTGTGCCATGCCTTCTTACATTCCTCAAGATCTACTTCAAGCGACTTCTCATATGGTGGTATGAAAAAAGCAAGCTTGATGTCAACAGACTTGAGGCTACATAATGTACATCCATTAGTTGATCTTATCTCTCTATTCTCGGGATCATAATGTTTTATGCAAGCCAAGACAAACTCTAGGCTTTGCGCTACAACTAGAAACGAACCCGTTTGGATGAGGCCACAATGCATTAACTTCCTTGTCACATTACTCCCTCCCTTGATTTTTCCTTCGAGATCAAACCCTTCCGGTGAAACATGGGATAAATCTATCTCCTGCACTTTGGGATACTCATGAATGAGAACGAATTGTGCCTCCAATGTTAAAGCTGAATACTGCACGTCGTCGATTCAAAAATTCTCTCTTTATGCCTTAGGTTGCTGATTTAAAACAAAACTTTCAATTTCTTACTTGATTTTTCAGAATTTTGAAGGGAGAATAGAAAATTTTGAGAGCCAAAATGTGTTTTGGTCACGGTTTTGATAATTTTTGCTTGAAAATATGCTCCTACAATTGTTCTTCGTGCTTTGAAATACCTTGCTGTACCTGCCGTTTTAAAGTGGAATTCTGCAAAAAATGGCCTATATGTTGCTGATGGAGAATAAAATTCTGCAAAATTTCTCCATTTTGCTACTGTCATCAGCTGTTAAAAAGCAATTTTCTGCTCCTTTTTGATGAAGAGAGAGGAAAAAAGCTTCTTAAATTGAAGAATCTTCTATAATTTCAGTACTGCCTTTTATTTTTTAGATCCTGCTTTTTTTGTTTTCAAATTTTCAACTCCGGTCTAAATCTTTAAATGGTCCCCTTCTTTATTTTGAAAAGTAACAAGTTTTTGAATGAAAGTCACCTCCTTCTAACTGAAGATGGATCAGCTAAAAATAGACTAAAGTGGAGTTTTATTTTTAATTTTAAAATTAAAAAATAAAAGCGCCTTGTATTGGCATGTCAACCTTCCCAGGCGTGTGTCAATACAAGACATTGCCTTTGAACTTCTCTTTAGCATGGCACATGAGATGACAAGAGGACTCACTAATAGTCTGATTTTTTGTTTTGAAACATGCAAACGCCTTGTATGTAGTGGCATGCCATTGTATTGAAATTTAGTCATTCCTCCTTAGGTGGCATGATTCTTACACCTAGCATGCTGTAATGTCCCCTTTTAGGAAGCTCAAAATTTCTTTATCTTGCACACAATATAACTTCTTAAAGAGAACATTAGTAACCAATAATTCAATTATAATATTATAAACCTCATAATTAGGGTTAGTAACCACATAATCATGATCAATATTAAAGCATATTAACATATATACAATTCACATTTTCTCATTCTTATAACATAGAGATCTCATGATATACCTCAGGAGAGTCATCCATGAGCCTGATCATTAATCTTCTCTACTTCACTCACCCCATATGAGACGGGTACGTTAGGGCAATGGTATAACAAGACCTACTGCCATAGGCCCAAGGGTTTCATTGCTACACCCGGCAATTCTTCACCACTTGGCTCAAGGGGCTTCATGCTATGCACCCGGCGATACTTCACCCACTTGAGAGTCATCTACCGTTAAGCCATTCTAATAATTATTAGGTCTACGCAACCATAGGCCCAAGGGCTTCACGCTACACCCGGCGATGCTTCACCTCTTGGCTCAAGGGGCTTCACGCTATACACCCGGCGATACTTCACCCACTTGAGAGTCTCCTAGGTGCTAGATCCTAACCGCCCTTCCCTAACTCACTCCCATACTCGTAGGGTGGTAGAAAGATTAATGGTGAGGCTACTTGCTCTCATCCCGAGTATATGATTAGAATTATGAATCATACCTTATAGGAATTTATCCTTACCATCTCATGATCCCATGGATCAGGAGATAGTACATTTGATCACATTGTTCCTCTATGGGAACTTATCATTGTACCATCTCATGTGATGGATTGCCATACTACTTGGCATCATACATTATTCTTTCTTGGAGGGAACTTATCATTGTACCATCTCATGTGACGGATTGCCATACTACTTGGCATCATACATTATTCTTTCTTGGAGGCTCGGACCTTGTCCTTCCTCAATTCTAAACATTCTCGTTCTTAGTATGTTATATACATTCTCATTTCATTATGTTATGAATATTCTCATTCTATTATGATATAAATATTCTCATTCTATTATGATAAACATTTTTATTCTAATATTTTCATTCTATTATGATAATGCTATCATGATCGACATAGATAGAACATTCATAGTCTAATGATTAGGAGACACATTACTTATAATAAGGCACATACCTTGTATGATCGATTGCTCTTAGTAATACCTTGTGCTGATCTAATACTTGTATCAATGGATCGTTGATGGAAGACACGATCTGTTGTTAGAGAATTATAATAAACTGGTTTATATTAGTGGATCTGTATATATATGAGAGCTTGTTGTGATTCAATTGGATGATATGGATGAATGTTGTTCGATGGATGGTGATTACACTGTTGCGACTGCTATGAGATGAGATGTCGTGTGATGCCTTAGACTTTCTCATGAACATCCTCTTATAGGGAGTCACCGGTCACAACTTTCAAAGAGTCGCTTCTCATGATTCGTGTCTTTTCCTTGATCGCATTTGTTAAGGCTTGGATTAGTCAAGGGATCGCCGATTGGTTATTGTCTTATCTTTTTTGTCTTTATTTCATTTTTGTCTTATGTGGCTGATTTGGATGCCACGTAGGATGAAATTCCATGATTTGTCTTGTTCACTTGATCGGCGCCCTTAGCCTTGGATCGATCACTTCTTCACTTAGGATTTATTAAACAATGTAGCAAATTTAATGGCTTGTCATTATCATTCACTGAAGTTGATCCTATGGCGATTATTAAGTATGACGATCTGCCTTCAAATGACAACAGCGACGGGCCTTGATAATAGTATACTTTCCTTGGCAATGTATGCTGATATCTATATATGTGCTGATCCACCCTCCATTGATGGTTGCTATCAGAATCTGCCAGGCTTCTATGTTAGTCATGATAATGCAAGACAATCAACAGTGTTGCCTCCGCGGTCTTGATGTAGATAACCTTATCATTCCAATCTTTAATTGGAATGAGATAATTGATTTGATGTGGGACATGACACATGCACCGTGCAACCATTGAATCTTTCTTTGACGAACACTATGTAATGGCACATTGATTTTCTAGTGCGCGCACCTCATCAAAGAATATATGTTTTTAACTATTTTGCTATGGTGAACGTGTGGACTTAGGCGAGCACGCCTCATCAAGCAACAAAAATTTCTATCCTCTACAACATGACACGCTTCCTTCTACTCTGACACGCCAAACCATTATCACAAATTTTAAAGAAATTGAAGTCTTGTTGTGGCACAACCAGAGTTTAGCACACGCATCACAACACTATGATTTTTTGCTCTTCAACTTTGCAGCTTTAGGCGTGTGGGAGGACAAGTGCGCGCGCCTCTACAAACACACAAAAAAAAAATCTTTAATTTGAAACCTTTACTATGGTGTGCCACCTTTTCCCAAGGTATGCCAATCCATTACAGTTGTTCCTTTCTCCTTGCTTAGGCGCGTTGGGGTCTCCTAGAGAGGGCCTTTACTCTTCGTTCTCTTTTTCAAAATAATTTCTCCTCCCAACAGTGCACCTACAACCTTCTATACACACCAATACACTGCCTTCACTACCAACCTTTGCTTTGACATGTTCCAAAGAATAGAGATGCACAAATAGAAGGTAAAAGCATGCCAATGCAAGAGAGGATGCCTTCTTTGAGTGTTTCGATGACCCTGGAAGGTTAGCAAGAAGATATGATAGAACAATGCACAAAAGGTAACACTTTTAGGAAACATCAATGGAGACAAATGAGGTTTTTCCCTTGATAAGGGTGACAATATATGAAATTTTCGTATGGGTACATCACTTACAAACACATCTTTTGGACCCCATGTTGTGTTCATTTATTGAACAGTGCATTGAAAAACATAGGGAAGATAGATTGGCTAAAGAGAGGGGTGGCAGAAAGCTGGAGATATTCAGATATTCGTTCGCAACAACCACACCTCGCTTGCTCTATTCAGGAATTTTTCAAGGAACAAATTCCTCAAACCAATGGAGACTAGATATGTCAATTACATCATTTTGTTAGAGAGGATGCTTGAGGTGCAGGAGGCTTTACAACTGCTGATGGTTAATCCAAAGTGGAGTGGATGGTCTGATGGAAACACTAATTAGGGAAAAGTTGTGAAATAAAATATCCTTGTTGATGATTGGTGGTCCACTGTGGGGTACAAGAATTCTGATTTTATTATTAAATTATTAATTTATTAATGTTCGTAACTTGATAATCTTATTCATATTTTATTAGCATTCACCTTTTGTCATTTCAGTCTTATAATCTTATTCTTTTTTGAAATTTTTCTTTGCAAATATGTTTTTTCCTCTATTGCACCTATTGTAGATGTCATTAGATATGCTAACACAAACTCTCCTAGTCTTGGAGAGATTTATTAGACATTTGACAGCATGCTTCGGCAAATGAAGCAACCAATTCATAACAAAGATTCTAATTTGAGATGATATGAGAAAGGGGTTGAGAGGTTGTCAAAGAACCCTTGGGAGTAAGGATTGGAGTGAAACACAATTGTTGAGCACCAAAAACACAATTTCAGTCACAGTAAACAAACAAAAGATAGAAGCACCCATTGTAGTTGTAATTCCTCCTTTTGTATTGTTTTACAAGTAATAATTAGAATATAGATTGTATTAGTATTAAAGATAGATACAATATGTTTAGTATGCAATTAGAAATATTACTATTGTATTATAGTAAGTATATAAATATGATATTTTATTGCAAATATTCTAACTGTATAATAAGAATTGTTAAAGAAAACTATAATATGTTATTATAGTTATATAATTATTAAATGATGTTAATTATCAATGGAAAACTAATTTGTGCATAATGGATATCCTAATTGGAAAATTTCATAACTAGTCTAACGCATCACAAAAATGAAACAATAATATAGTATTGATAATGAAGTATTGAATGATTAGAAATAAATTGTTTTTTTCTTAAATTATGATATTGTAATATGATTAGGAAGAGAATTAGGTATCATTGATGTTATTATTAACATAATATAAATTAATAGTATAAAATATATCTTAAATTTATATTAAAGAGTCGATTAGCTTCTCCTTCCTTCTTCTCTCCCTTCCCAGGGCCATTCTGGCTACAATTAAGCATCACAGACTTTCTCCCACTGTTAACAACGTTAGATTGAATATTACTACCAAATCTAGCAGACCTTCTCCCCCACCCCCAAGAGACTTAATTTGATAGCTCTTATTCGGGTTATCATCCTACTCTTCAGAGTGATCTTGGGGAACAAAGGAAGCATCAATAGCTGATTTTACTGCAGCTGATTTGATTTATAGTTTTTTGAGGAGTTTTTTCAACCTTAGAGAGAGACTCAATATTGTAATCATCCTCTTTCATAGAAAGAAGGATGTGTTCAAGGGTATGAGAGGCCAGATTTCTACTGGTATTAATCTTAGCCTTTTGGGCAAGAGTGCTCAAAAAGGGGACAGCATTATCAATACCATTGGCAATCTAGGTAGAACGCAAATTGATACTGGTGTCTTGCTCTAGGGTTGGAAGAACTCTTCTTACCCTTATTACTCCCTTTAGGGTTAGAAGCGAAAGGCTTAACTGAAGGCTTCATGTTATTGTTAATAGCTTCAGCAAGAGGCAAAGGAGGGATCGAGCCCTTGATGGAGTTGAGGCATCATCACTGATACATTTTTCCAAAGAACAACAGATAAAAAAGGAAAGCTGATTATGCTATTATGCCTTGAATGGTCAAGAAGGGGAAAATGGTATCCATGCACAGTTGAAACCTACCCTCCAAAGTAAAGTATTTAATTAAATACCAACTTAATTTATGTTTACTGCCTAAGTGGTCTAATTGATTTCATACAGAGTAACCGAGAAAGATATTTGCATTATCACAGTGTACTGAAATAAATTACATTGTACGAGAATAACAACCAGAATTGGTACTCAAAAGATCAACTGCCTATATTAACTCAGAACAGCAAGTACAATAAGAATCCAAAAAACTCCATGCCCATATAATGGCGTAACAAGTACATATATAGTTTGTCCGACGGTTGCCAACCGTCGCCAACCATCGTACCGATCGGGAGTAACTACTTGCCAAAACTAAAACATAAACATACTTCCCGAAACCACTGACAAAACATATTTTGCCAAAAGTAATAAACTATGTAAAGTACGCCTAACATCATCCCCCCCAAAAAACTAGTCGTCTTCCAAACGACTACAAACAAGAGCCCAAATTAACTAAGAAGTAGGAGGGTCAGTGGACGTCCCTGGAGGTGTGGATGTCGTCCGTGCTGATCCAGGAGTCCCCTCCATCCGAGTCAGAATCTGACGCCAACTCTTCACTGACGGTTTGTGTCTTCAAATCAATGACAAACTTCCTACGTCCATTTTCTATGGACAGAGTGTTTTTCTTCCAGTTGTGGTTGGCCTTGGCGGCTATTAGCCATCCTCGGCCGAGTAATGCATCATATGATGCATTTTGTGCTGTTATGACTACAAAATTTAGCAAGAATTGTTGGGTACCGATTCTTACCTTTTGAGCCATTAGCACTCCCAGCGCCTTGATCCCGTGTTGGTCGGCTCCCACTAACTGGAAGTTTTGTGGCCATAGAGTAGGCTTCCGGAGGCTCTTCCAGGTTGCTTCTGGTAGTACGTTTACTCCGGATCCACCGTCGACTATGGTATTTGTCAAATTCCGTCCAAGGATTTCCATGTGTACTACAGCCGGTTTCTTTCCAGTATCAATTGCCAGCAACCTCGAGTCGAGTACTTGTTCTCCTGTTGGCGGTGGTTCTACTATAACATCTTCCATTGTGCGGGTTTGGTCTTCGTGCGAGTTGTCCTCCATTACCTTGGATATTGCTACTTTTAACTGAGGCAAGCTTTGGAGAAGGTCTGCCAATTTAATTGGTACGGTAGCTTGTAGTACTTGACTTGTTATGCTCTTGTCCGATTCCGATCGTATTGCCTTTTTGTCTAAGTTCCTCCGTTCGGTTCTCATGGCAACTTCCACTTCCTTCCGTGCCTCTCGAAGTCTTTCTTTTTCCGTACGGGGATCTGGATAAGTGGCCTTTTTCCACTGTGCTCGGGTGATAGCCAGGATTTCTTCATCCTTTTCCTTGAGATTGATCAGGTTCACCCCTTTCTGCTTTGGACAGTCTTTTTCTTCGTGATCACCAAGCCCACACCACTTGCACAATGCATTTACTGTGTTCTGATTGTTGCTGGAGCATTCTCTGGCAAAGTGTCCCCACTCGTTGCACTGCCGGCACTGTATCATCGGTCGCCCTTTGTTGTCGTACTGCAATCTGTTCCGGGGGCTGTTATTGTTAAACCTTCTGTTATTCCTGTATCCTCCGGGGGATGCATTCGGACTATTTTGAGGTTTCGGCGGTGTGGTCGGCGGAGTTGATGATTCTCCCTGAGTGAACAACACTTGGGTACTTCTTGCTTTCAAGTTAAATGGACATTCCTTGATTGAATGTCCCATTACCTGACAGATGTCACAAAATAATTTTCTCGGGCAGTTTGCCTTTATGTGACCCTCCCCACTGCACTCTGTGCACCATAACTCTCGACTTTCTCTAGTTGTCTCTTTATCTGTTTTCATCTCCTTCATCATGCGGACCATGTCCCTTCTCAATGCCTGAATGGTTTTCGACTCGTTTTCACTGCTGTCGTCCCCCGTAGTGTCATCATCTTCAGTTCTTCTCTCACTTCGGGATGATGTTTTATTTTCACTTTCTATGTCCATCGCCCGATTGTATGCTTCCGCGTACGACGATGGGGGTACCACTTTCATCTTTTTTCTTAATGACGAGACTAGCCCTTCAATGAACCATCTTTTCTTCAGTCCATCGGCTGGCTACGTTTCCAGTTTCCCGAGCAATTCTTTGAGTCTTCTATTATATGCCCTCACGTTTTCATTCTTTCCTTGTTTGGTATTGTAGATTTCCACTACAATCTCATTGTCATTCCTAAGAAGTTTAAATTCGTCCTCGAAGGCTTTTCTCAGTTCATCCCATGAGGCTTTCTATGTTGCCCCTAGGTCTGTATACCAGTCAATGGCAATACCCCTTAGCGTCGCTGGAAACGCTTTTACCCAGTAGTCTTCGTCCTCTTGTCCGTTTGCCACCCATATGGTTTCACACGTTTTACAATGTTGGACAGGATCCTCTGACCCGTTCCCCATGAACTTCGGCAACTTCTGCCTTTCACTTGCCGGTGGGGTCACCATGTTTTTCCCGAGGCACCCTCTCTGTGTCTTTGACCCGATTGGACTGGTTCTACCGTGTCATTCCGGTGTCCTCCTGACACTGCCGGCCACGCACGGTTCCTTCCCACTTCCGGTTTCGGCGTCCTCTACACTTCGAGTTACCTCTGGCTCTCCTTGGTTTTCCCTCTTGCAGGGGTCTCGGGCTCAGGTCCTCTGTTCCTCGGCCTTTCGTCTGAAATGGACAATGCCACAATCCGACATATACTATCCTCTAGTTCTTCTGTCAGATTATTTTCTTTTCCTCTATTTGTTATTGGTGTTCTAAAATTATGTTCATCACCCCCTTGGTCTATCTCTTCATGTCGTTCATTTTCTTTTTCAACAATCTATTTCAATCGTTTTCTACGTTCTTCTTGTTCCTTTAGTCTTAATGATCTTCTTACTATTTCTTCTGGTGTTGCTTGCCCCACTGGTAATTTATTCTTGTCCTTATTCAATTGTATGGGCATTAATTATGCTTACCCTTTCTCAGTTGTACGGTGTGCGACGGCGATCACCGTCACGTTCCTCCTCTTGTTTCAGACGTTCCTCATATCTTCTGAGAATTTGTTGTTGTCGCACTTCCCTCTCTCTCTCTTCTCGAATATCTTGGAAGGCTATCAAGTTCCTTGCCAGAAGTCGAGGAATGCGGTCCAAAAGATTATCCACTTCGCTATTAACACACAGGTTCTCTGAAATAACCTCCTGTGGAACCTCTCTACGAATAGACTCGTCTCGCACGTATTGTCCGACTGATAATAACCACAGTTTGACTAATTCCTGAGTTACTTCATCTTCTTGGCTTCTGGGTTCATTCTCTTCTCTATCGCTTCCCTCGCGCTCTTCCTAAATTTCTTGTATTATTTCTTCTACGTGCTTTCTGTCTTGTACTTCCTTGTCGGTATCGACCGGTTGCCCCATTATGCTGCCATTCTCCCGTCTGGATGTTCACCGGATTCGCTTAGGCAACGGCGCCAAAATGTTTACTGCCTAAGTGGTCTAATTGATTTCATACAGAGTAACCGAGAAAGATATTTGCATTATCACAGTGTACTGAAATAAATTACATTGTACGAGAATAACAACCAGAATTGGTACTCAAAAGATCAACTGCCTATATTAACTCAGAACAGCAAGTACAATAACAATCCAAAAAACTCCATGCCCATATAATGGCGTAACAAGTACATATATAGTTTGTCCGACGGTTGCCAACCATCGTACCGATCGGGAGTAACTACTCGCCGAAACTAAAACATAAGCATACTTCGCGAAACCACTAACAAAACATATTTTGCCAAAAGTAATAAACTATGTAAAGTACGCCTAACAATTTATCCCATGGCGATGGCAGGGCAGCCCTTTTGTAACCATTTTGGTGTTTGATCAAGGATTCACCTTCCTCAAGAAAAGAGTCAATAAACTCCTTTTCCTTACTTCTTCCCAATCTCGGCACCTTTCAATCTTGGCAACTCACCCCAGTGGCCTGGCTTATCATTACTTCAATGACTATAAATCTTATTCCCCCCACAACAACCTGTCTGTTACTCCAAGATTTCACAAATTGGTCAATAAGCACTTCCTTGAAACCCTGCATGGCTTGGAAGTAAGGTGAAATTCCTCCCTGCACAAAAATATCGCACATTTGCTTGTTTCTCTATAATTTTGCGTAGGAGGCTCTACATGAACTCTCTGGCCACCCATAGTGTTGCTCTACTCAAAAACAACAGGGAGAAAAGGCGAGTAACAAAAAATACTAGAAGTGTTAATGGCGATGATAAAGCATCTTTGGCAGTGGAAGAGGGCTGAGACAGGGGGATACTATTTCTCCCTATTTATTTATTATGGTTGCTGAAGTGCATGGGAGGAATATTTCTAAATTGGTTACTTCACGAGCTTTGGTTGGTATTAAATCTGCCTCTTTCTTAATTCCTTCCTCTCACCAATAATTTGTGGATGACACTATTTTATTTGGTGCATCTTCTCTTGTGGAAGCCAAGCTCTAGAAGGAGTTACTAAATTAGTATGCAGCTGTTTCGGGACAGCATATTAATTATGATAAGTGTTATATATCTTCAACACTGGAGATGATCTACAGCAAAAGATTGTCAAAGTTTTGGGGTGTGCAAGAGCTGAGGTGCCTACTACCTACATTGGTCTTCCTCTTAACACCAAAAAGATTACCCCTCTTCTTATTACTTGTAAAACAATACAAAAGGAGAAATTACAACTACAATGGCTGCTTCTAAAAAGATTACCCCTCTTCTTATTATATAATTAGATTAAGCAGCCATTGTAGTATGAAATTCCTCCCTTTGTATTGCGATGATAAAGGCTTCTTTGGCAGTGGAAGAGAGCCGAGACAGAGGATCCTATTTCTCCCTATTTATTTATTATGGTTGCTGAAGTGTTTGGGAGGAATATTTCTAAACTGGTTAGTTCACGAGCTTTCATTGGTATTAAATTTGCCTCTTCCTTAACTCCTTCCTTTAACCAATAGTTTGTGGATGACACTATTTTATTTGGTGCATCTTCTCTTGTGGAAACCAAGCTCTTGAAGAAGTTACAAAATCAGTATGCAGTTGTTTCGACACAACATATTAATTATGATTAAGAGTGTTATATTTCTTTAACAATGGAGATGATCTACAGCACAAGATTGTCAAAGTTTTGGAGTGTGCAAGATCTGAGTTGCCTACTACCTACCTTGGTCTTCCTCTTACCCCATGTCCCCATGTGGCTGGTTAAGTTATTTTTCTGCTTAAATTTAAGTAGTTGGAGTGGCCCAATGGAAATTTACAATTATGGGAAAAGGATAATATAGAACCTTTCCCTATTTTTGTGGAGCAGCTACTGTTTAGTAATTGCAAATAAGCTGTGGAAAAAAAGGAGGGGCTGGAAATAAGCAGCCACTACATAATGAAAAAATGCCATGTGGCTGCATATATTTCCTTCACTCTTTTTTTTTTAATTTTCTTCTAAATTAAGATAATTAAGATAATTTATTTTATTTTTTTTATATAGTAAAAACTACCAATTAAGATAACTGTTTAAGAAAAGCAAAAAAATAAAATATTCATGGGGTCACTAGCTCCACCAATATCTCCTAAAAAAATTGAGCAGTGGCTGCTAGCCAAAATAAGCTAAGCAACGGCATGGGGACATGCCCTTACCACCAAAAAGATTACGCCAAACTTCTGGTATGGCATTGTGGAGGATATTCAGAAAAAACTTGTTGGCTGGAAAGGTAAGCTACTCAACCAAGCTAGTAAATTCCAACTTTTAAAAGCTTCTCTTCAGAATATTCTGTCTATTATTTATCTCTATTCAAATTTTCTAGATGCATCGCTAAAAGAATAGAACAAATTCAAAAGAAATTCCCTTGCACCGGCACAGAAGAAAAGAAGAGGCTTGCCTTAGTTAGTTGGGAAACTATTTGTAAACCCAAAAGCCATAGGGGTTTGGATCTTGGAAACATTCAAAATTTTAACAAGGCTCTTTTGGCTAAAGGTTGCCTAGAATTTAATCAAGGATGATAAAGTTTGGACTTTAATGATGAAGGCTAAATATCTCCAAAATAGAGAACCCATCCACTTCTTGAATGCTACCAATCTTCCTAAGGGTTCAGTTATCCAGAATAATTTGATGAAAACTAGGGGGCTGATTAATAAAGGGATAAGTTGGAGAGTGAGAATTGGAAATAAAATTAAGTTTTGGGAGGATATTTGGCTAGACTCAACCCCTCTTTGTTACACATATGGTTCTTTGGGTTGCCATTGATGTCAACACTATCACAAGGTTGTCATTGATGTCAACACTGTCATGGATGTGTGATGGAGTTCATGGTTGGATGGCTTGCCCTATCCAACAGAGAAGAAATAGTTCATGATTGGATGTCAGGTGCAGAGAAGATACAGTTCACGGTTGGATGTCATGTTGAATATAAAGTGGATTACTAAAGTTCATGGTTGGATGTCATGCCCTGATCAGTGCAAAGTTGAGTATGAAGTAATATTA
The DNA here is from genome assembly GCA_027924645.1 of Cunninghamia lanceolata. Taxonomy (NCBI): domain Eukaryota; kingdom Viridiplantae; phylum Streptophyta; class Pinopsida; order Cupressales; family Cupressaceae; genus Cunninghamia; species Cunninghamia lanceolata. Next base: position 3,255,384 of record BSBN01000847.1, on the reverse strand, counting down.
ATATGGGAATTAGAAGCACTAAGATGATCAGATGTGTTGCTGATGTTAGAAGATGTTACTAATGGCTTGAAACATGTATGTTCCAAGTTTCATGATGATTGGATTACCGGAAGAGTGTTTTGCAGTTTGAAGACAGTATTGTTTCTGTGAAGAAATTCTGTGTACGGCAATGGAATGCTCCGCATTCGTCCACATTAGCAGTTATGGCTATGCGGTTCTGAACTGTGTTCAGGGTGCAGTGAAGGTGATAGTTCCAAAGTTTCATATCTTTTGTCCTTCCACTCTGAAAGTTATGCATGATAAAGTACCGACATGTGTTCTGGCAGAGTGAGCTAGTATTGAAGGCATGTTGGAATGCTCTGCATTCCTCCGGAAGTGAATGGTTGCCTTTGCAGTTTTGTGGACATGTTTATGGATGTGCATTACATGCTTCTTTGCAGTTTCAAAGTTCTAGGTGGTCCGCAAGCTCAATTTCTCAATGAAAGTATGTTGCAGTGTGTTCTGAATGACAGGTTCTTCTCAGAGTTCATGATTGAAGATGTGCGACACAAAATCTTTGATGTGCGGAGGTTTGTGGATGTTGTATGAGTCCTATAGACTCATCTGGAAAAGTTTCATGAAGATCTTTCTTGTTTCCAATACCGCACAAGGTTTTCAAGTTGTTGTGGCCGTTATGCTTCAAGTTTCATGTCCTTGCTTAAGGCTGTCCTATTTTCAAATGAACGGAGTGTGTGGATGTAATTCCTTGGTGTTTGATGTTGTGAAGGATGTCTTGGACCTGATTATGCAAGTGTTGATGTCCGCAAGGCATGGGTCTTCTGCTGGTATAGCATGTAGTCTTGTTTAGGACTTGTCCTCTACACGTTTCATGTTGTGTGTTGTCTGGCCGACTTGTAAATGTATTTTTCATGTTGTCTCCAACCGACAAACAATGTAATCAATGTAATATCATGTATAAATTGTAAATCAAAGTGAGTTAGGAGAGGTGTGATTGCAAAGTGATTAATAGGGCTCGCATGCAAGATAAGGAGCAGAATGAATGCATTATGATGTGCGACTGAAGGAGGAGTAGAAGTTGTAGACGCTATCCTGATTCATCTTGAAGACATATTTGTGATAGTGATCAAGTGTAGAGTGTGCCTAACTGATCTGATCATCAGAACAAAGTGTGAAGAGGCAGAATTGCAATCATCAAAGGTGTGAATTTCAATGTCAGTTTTCCGACAGTAGGACTGTCATACTATAATCTTTTGTAAGTGTGTTCTCAATTCAGGGAGTAGCAGCTTCCTTGGGAGTGACCCTAAAAAAAAGTCTTCAAGGAGTAGTAGCTTCCTTGGGAGTGACCTTAAATCAAAGTTTTCAAGGAGTAGTAGCTTCCTTGGGTTGTCGCCCTAAAACAAAGTTATTATTTTTGAGCTTCATAAATTGTGAGTTAATCCTCACCGTGGTTTTTCCCTTCTTGGGTTTTCCATGTATATCTGGTGTTATGTGTTGATGTGCATTGTGTTAATCTTTCATGCTTATGTTAATACTGTGATGCTTAAGTTTTAATCTACTCCGGATAAGTTGAAGATTGTTTAGATACTGATTCCCCCCCCCCCCCCCCTCAGTATCCTAGTGTGTTCAACACTCTCTCCAACCACCATCAATTTTCTCTGTTGGTTCAGCCTTTCTCTAATCTATTTGGGATCTATTTGGAAAGATATGTGGATAATGATGGCAATACCAAAAAATGGAAGATCTTTCAAAACTCGTGTTGATGGAAATGCTCTGGTTGATCTTATTACTGAATTTCAGTCTTATCTTAGTCTCTTCAATTTCTTTAACCATAACAAGGAAGATGAAGTTTTTTTAGCCCCTCACTCTTTTGGGAACTACACAGTTGCCTCAAGTTACACCTTGATTCTCTCTCGGGATCTCATTCTAACTGGAGATTCATCTGGAATCATAGACTTATACCTAAAATCAACTTCTTTTGGTGGGTTGCCAATCACAACAAGATTCTTACTCAGGATAACCTTCTTAAAAGAGGCCTCCACTTTCCAAACATATGCCCTTTGTGTCTTTCTCAAGAAGAAATGGTTAATCATTTGTTTTTCCACTACACCTTCTCTAGGGAGGTTTGGGAGGCTATCTTCACCAAATTTGAAATTTAATGGGTTATGTCGAGGATCATAGGACTTTTGTGGACTATTGGAACTGTAACTCTCCATTTAAACATCCTGTCATAAGAGAACTATGGCAAAAAACTCCTTGTGTGGTTTGGAGTTTATGGAAGGAACGTAATAATAGAAATTTTAGAGATACTAGCAGGAAAGTGATGAATGTATTTCATGTTGTCTGTACTGCTATTCAAGAGAATGTGAATGCAGCTAATACCAAAAAACCCAAAAGTCAGCCCTCGGTCCAGGAAGTTAGAATAAGCAAAAATTGGGGTATAAATAAAGAATTATTTAATGTCGATCTTAATAAGGCCTTGACTAGGAAACATACAAAATGGAAGTGTCTTGAAAAGGGTTGGATGAAACTTTTCTTTGATGATTGCTCCAAAGGCAACCCTGGTTTGGCCTGTGTTGGTGGTATTATCAGGAATGATAAATGTATCATTTTGGAAAACTAATAATGAGGCAGAGGCTATGGTTGTCTGGTGGGGGATTAAAAAAACTTTATCCAATAGAGTTCAACAATTACAAATAGAAATGGATTCAAAAATTATTATAGATCTTATAAAGAATGAGGAGTCCCCGAATTGGAAGATTAGTGACTATATTGTGCAGGTTACATCCTTATTGAAGAGTTTTAAACATTATAAAGTTAATCATGTGTATCAAGAAGGTAACAATGTTGCTAATTGTTTGGCCAATGTTAGCCTTGGTTTTAAAAACTGGACTTACTGGACAGGAGTGAAAGATCTGATGAGCTCAATGAAAAACATTATAAATAATGATGAGGTGGAATGCCGCGTTTAATACTCACATAGTAATGATTATTAGCATTGTTGGTAAGTACACTTTAATTAAGTTGGATTACAATATGGGCTTGAAGTACAGTTTGCATCAGATTAATAAAGGAAAGCATGTGTGGTTTAATTATTATTTAGAATGCATCCTTAAAGCCACTTGTGAAGAACTTCAATTCATCATGAAAACTAGTTGTACTTTCCTCCTAGTATCATATGAGGGGTTCAATGAAACTACTCCATATGATAATAATCTCCTTGGAGTTGGAGACAGATGCTTTATCATCGCCATTCACACTTTCAATATTTTCTATTACCACCCTTTTCTCTCTGTTGTTTTTTAGCAGAGCAACACTATGGGTGGCCAAAGAGTTTGGGTAAAACCTTCCTTTCGCACAAAATTACAGAGAAACAAGCAAATGCGGGATATTTTTGTGCAGGGAGGAATTTTGCCTTACTTCCAAGCCATGTAGGGTTTCAACGAAGTGCTTACTCACCAACTTGTGAAATCTTGGAATAACAACACGTTGTTGTGGGGGGAATAAGATTTATAATCATTGAAGTAATGACAAGCTAGGCCAATGGGGTGAGTTGCAAAGGTCAAAAGGTGCCGAGATTGGGAAGAAGTAAGGAAAAGGAGTTTCTTGACTCTTTTCTTGAGGAGGACAAACCCTTGATCAAACACCAGAATGGTTACAAAAGGACTACCCTGCCATCACCATGGGATCAAGTAAGTTGGTGTTTAATTAAATACTTACTTTAGAGGGTAGGTTTTCAACTGTGCATGGATATCATTTTCCTCTTCTTGACCATTTAAGGCATAAGAGCATAATCAATTTTCCTTTTTATTTGTTATCCTCTTTTCAAAAATGCATCAATGATGATGCGTCACCTCCACTCCATCAAGGGCTAATTTATTGCCTTTACCAATACAATCTCAGGCTTGCCCCTCCTTTGCTTCTTGTTGAAGCTATTAACAGTGAGCCGAAGCCTTCTATTAAGCCTTTTGCTGCTAACCCTAAAGGGAGTAATAAGGGTAAGAAGAAGAATTCTCCAACCCCAGAGAAAGACACTAGTATCAATTTGCCTTCTACCTAGACTGCCAATGATATTGATAATGTTGTCCCCATATTGAGCACTCCTGCCCAAAAGGCTAAGATTAATACCAGTAGAAAGGCTTCTCATACCCCTAAACACATCCTTCTTTCTCTAAAAGACGATGATCACAATATTGGGTCTCCCTCTAAGGTGGAAAAAGCTCCTCAAAATACTATCACAATCAAATCTACTGCAGCAAAATTAGCTATTGATGCTACCTTTGTTCCCCAAGATCACTCCTAAGAGCAAGATGATAACCCAAATAATAGCTGTCAAACTCAATCTTTTGGGGGGGAGAAGGTCAGCCAAACCTGCCAGTACTATTCAATATAATGTTGTTAATAGTGGGAGAAAGTTTGCAAGGCTTAATTGTAGCCAGGATGACCCTGGGAAGGGAGAGCAGAAGAGACACTAGTCATCCCCTTAAGGATGTGGAGAACATTATTACTGATTCAAACTCTGTCCCTTCTTACGGTTCCAAGAGTTCTGAGGATGACTCTTCCAATGAAGAGTAGGAATTTGAATCTCCCCTTCAAGATTCTGATGATATAATTTCTAATTCTCCTGTTAGGGTTAATGAGGATAATGATGGTGTATATAATTCACCTGTTAAGGTTTATGAGGACAATGAGGACAATGGTACAGGCAAGGTTCATACTTGTGAAACCTGTAATGCTAAGTGGGATGAGTTTCATGATAGGATGAATCTTTTCCAAAACAGGATAAGTAAGATCGAGGAAGATAATACAAAATGGGAAGAGCTTAATGACAGGCTGAATGCTTTTCAAAACAAGATGAGTAAGATTGAAGAAGCCATGAGTGAGATGGTTAATGTTAATGATGATATGATGAGGCGTTCTGCTACTGGTGTAGTTATTCTTCAGGCTGACCTCAAAAAGTGAAAGCAGATGCAAGAAGATTTATCTGATAAATCAAAGAAAAAACAGAAACAGGCTATGTGCAGGTGGATAACACTAGAACTGCCTCGCAGGAAGAAAAATTGAAGACCCTTTGCAAGGATTGGAGGGATCTTATTGTTCGCCATGAAGTCTGACTGGTTCTTTTTTCTGGTTTGGGTGCTGTCTTAGTGTTGTTTCTGGTGCTGTCCTAGTGCTGTTTTTGTGCTGTTTTTCATTGCTTTTGTTTGGACGGGTGTTGTCTTGCCAGTTTGTTGTTATCTGTTTTGGTTGTTGATGTATCTCCCGAACTCTTTGCTGTTGTAAGGGACTGCAACCCTTGTTTCCATGTTTATAATATCAAAAACAAACACAATAATTATAATCAAATTATAGTTATTAATCACAACACTCTTTAATATAGTTTTAAGATATATCTTATACTATTTAATTTATATTTTTATTAAAATAACATTAATGATAACCTAATTCTCTTCCTAATCATATGGCAATATCATAATTTCAGAAAAAAACAATTTCTTTCTAATCATTCAATATTTCATTATCAATACTATATTAGTGTTTCATTTTTTGTGATGCGTTAGACTAGTTATGAAATTTTCCAATTAGGATATCCATTATGCACAAATTAGTTTTCCCTTGATAATTGTAATATCCCTTGCCACTTTTGAACTCAATATGCTGATATAAAGCTCAAGGAATATTGTCAAACACTTGGCATACAAAGTCTGAACCTGCTGTTATGAATTTTCTGATTGTCTTCTTTGAGTTCATAGGCTGCTAATGATATTATTGAATGCTTCTAACAATGCAAGGTTGTTATAGAAATGATGTACTAGCTGTTTCAGACCTTTGGCATACATATAAGTTACTGTATTTAACTAGTACAGCTAGTTGACATTAAGACAAACACTTTCCATGCATCCCAATATAGCCAATATACAAACACTAGGAAAGCAAAGGCTCTTGACGAAATATGCAAATCACTATACAAACAACCACCTTCATCCAATAGGCATTTTCACAAACATTTGGCATGCATACTCATATGATAATCTAGAGCTCGATCAATATAAGCATTACATCAAATAATTGGCATACAAATTTCCCCTTCTTAATTGAATGCAATCTCTAGTACAATGCTGATATAACTAGCGAATAATCTTGACTTACAATGAAATCCCAATACAATGCCAGTCTAATATAAATGTTCATCTACAGCAGCACCTAATGCAAATTGACTTAACAATGCAAATACTCTAACAAAATATTAAGGAACCTAATACACATAGTTGATATGCCTGAGATATTGAAGCAGCACTTGTTGATGATGAAACCCCACTAAAAATGGTGAAATAGCCCCTCTATGTGTGAAGTCACCCCTACCCTTGCCTGGCAATATTTTAGATAAATAAATGCAGCAATAGAACTCCACTTCTTGGCACCTGAAATGATCAGTAGGACAAAAGGATCAAAATGCAACAATGCCCACAACCATAGGATGCTTCAATGATGAGATATGAACAAAAATGTTTTGCCAATGGCACCATTGCTGTAGTATATCAGTCCTCAAAATTAATTAATTGCAGCCTTGAACTTCCTCCAATTTGCCTTTGAAATGATTGTCTCGACAAAAGGAATTGATTGCTCAAATACCCAGAACCATAGTTGCAAGACTCGCCATATACTCGCCGAGTTTTGAAAAACTCGCGAGTTTTTTCAGACGAGTAATTGAAGCAAAAACTCGCCAAAAAAAACTTGAGTTTTTTCTGAAAAACTCGCGAGTTTTTGGCGAGTTTTTGGGAAAAAAAAAAAACTCGCCTGCGTGAAAAAGATTCTAGACTTTGGAGGATCCATCAGATTTCAGAGTTAACCAAATTCTTAGGGTTTCGGGGTTTCAGACTTAGCCAAAATCAGGGTTTCAAGGTTTCAAACTTAGAATCAGCCATCAGGATTCCGCATGAGGATGCGATTTTGTACTCAATTTGCATTCAAATCAATCAAATTTAATAGAAAACACTTTTGTACTCATTTATTGTCTCATTGGATACATTGGAGCCCTTAGACAAGGCGGGATGAGCAGCCTGCATTGTTTTCCGAGGATGAGATCTATGATTCGGAGAGACAAGCAATGGAATGAGGGGGGTGGAATCGGTGGATTGGGATTCTCATTGGATGACATTAAGGATGAGGAGGATGAGGAGACATTGGCGCCAGTACCACTACCAGCATCTACATCCAGGATGGAGATTGAGCCACGGTCTATCATGCCGAGGATGGAGGAGCCACAACAGATTCTAAGGACTAGACCCTCTAGTTCTACCACTCCCCTAGTTTTCACTAGACTTGGGAAGAGGAAGATGTAGTATTTAGCATTTACTTTCAATTTTACAAAAACAATTTGCTATTTTCATTTTGTCTCAGACTATTAGTATCAGCGCATTCCACATGAGGATGCCATTTTGTACACAATTTGCTTTGAAATCAATCAATTACAACTAGACTCAGCTTGTTTCTCATTTATTGACTCATTGGATGCATCTTATCATTGAATTTTGCAAAAAAAATGCGTTTTTAATGAAATTTAAACAATTTTTTAAGTTGCCGAGTTTTTCCGAGTTTTTTGCCGAGTTTTTGGCGAGTCAAGTTTTTCGAGCTTGGCGAGTTTTGGCTTGGCGAGTTTTTCAACTATGCCCAGAACGATTTGATGCTTCAGCAGTGCACAATGAGCAAATATCCATGTCTCACATAGGCTGTTCAAACCCCTTAACAACAGACTAATGTAAAATTGCAGACCTCAGAAAACCCTTCCAATGACTGAAAATAAACTCTAATTAAAAATATGTAAATCCTCCAATGTAGCACAGATTGGACCCCTGAAATGAAGCCCACAATGAAGCAATAATTCAGCTGATATTTCACAACCTCAAAATTGCATAACCAATTGGGAGTTTTTGTTCCCAATGGCTGGAAAAAATGGCAGAACCCTCGCTGGACTCACCACCAAACAAACTTAAGTCAAATAGCCAATTCTTCGTGTCTAAGAATGAGCCCATAAGATCCTTTTATTCTTTTCTTGGGGAAGCTCACACATTTTCTTGTCAATGTGAGATAAAAGATATATTTTATATTTGCACTTTATTATAATATTATAACATTAAAATATATGAAGTGCAAAACATAATGTCAAAACATAACATGAGGTTTCCCAAATTAGAAACATTTGTAATAACATAGTAGAACCTCCATATAATCACCAAATCCATGAAAGAAAGCCAACCACTGATCGGGTAACTGCCAAGAAGACCCTCTAATCAAACCGTATTAGCCTACGAGAGCCAGGAATAGGCTAAACCCTCTATGAACTGATGCTCATGTAAATGGGGACATTACAATAATTAACATCATTTATTAATTATATAATTATAATAACATATTATAGTTTTCTTTAATAATTCTTATTATACAATTAGAATATTTGCAATAAAATATCATATTTATATACTTAGTATAATACAATAGTAATATTTCTAATTGCATACTACACATATTGTACCTATCTTTAATACTAATACAGTCTATATTCTAATTAATATCAAATTCATTTTGATTGACACTCTAAGGCTATATCAATTTTTTCATGAATCTTCAATGTTCATGTCTAATACACCATTCATATTTTATTTTTAAAAATGAATAGTTTGTTGAACTTTATTTGTCTTTATTGACTCTTTTTTTCGCTCATTCTCCGCTCCCTTTCCTCCTCACCTTTTTAAGGAACATTGTCCACAATCTATTCTAAATTTATCCGCTTCCTAATGATGAATCATAGAGTGTGATCTAAAATATTTTTTCTTGAAGCTAAAGATCTCCACACAATTTAAATCTAAAAGCACTCCTAAGCATGATCATGGACCATGGAAATATCATGTCTCTTATCAAGGCTACAAGAGTTGTCTTGCTACAAGGTAGCAAACCCATTTGCTATCATTAAGAGGTCTTCATTTTAGCAATAAGTGGATACCTGGTGTATGATAGAGAGCTTTATGCATTGGTCCAAGGCCAAGCTATCAAGAAATAGACGCACTACCTACTTGGCAAAGAGAATGTGCACACAGATCATAAGCCTTTATAGTACTTGTAGGCTCAAAACAAGTTGCAACAAGCGTGCCATTACAAATGGATGGATTATCTATAACACTTCCATTTAATGATCAAATACAAGAAGGGAAATACCAATGTAGTGGTAGGCATATTGTCTAGGCCACCTATTTCAGCTCTTGCTACCATGTCATAGTTAGAGCCTTTTAAAGGCTATGGAGAAGAATATGGACAAGACTCAAATTTTGGGGAGAAGTACAAACGACTCCAAGAACAAGATGTTGCAAAAGATGGTGAACACTTCCACCTCAAGGATGGGTTGCTCTATAGGTTGGGAAAATTGTGTGTCAAAGGCACAACGGCTTCTACTCATGAGACAAGCACATGCCTCCAAAGTGGCAGGTCATTTTAGTGTTGGCAAAAACAACAGAACATTTGCAAAGATATGCGAATGCATGTAAAAGTTGTTAAATTCATTAGAGGATGCAAGCTATGCTCCACTTGCAAATCCAAGATGCGAAAGGATGGATTGCACACCCTTCTATCAATACCTACTAGAGCATGGGAAGGCATTTCTAAGGATTTTGTGGGTGGTTTACCAATGCGTAAGCATGGGAATGATTACCTTTTGTATTTGTTGATAGGTTCAACAATATGTGTGTACTAGCCCTCTACAAAAAGACAATTACCAGAAAAAGGACCACAGATCTACCTCTTGCTAATATGTAGATGCATTATGGGTTGCCAATCAATTGTTTTGGATAGAGATATTCAATTTGTTAGTAAGATTTGATCCACTTTGTGCGAGAAGATGGATACCAAGCTTCAAAAGAGTATTGCCTTCCATCCTCAAGCTGGTGGACAAAGGTAGTAAACAGGACATTGGTACAGCAAGGGTGATCGATAAATCATTCAAGGAAGAATGACATCCTCTAGTTCTTCATCCAACATAGATGGCTCAAACAAGCGTAAGCGATCAACATTAATAACTAAAGAAATCTTCGTATATTCAGCAAATCCAATCAGAAAGCATTCTACCCAAACCTGATCTACAATCTAAAACGGACCATATTGCAAAGGCTTCACCCAGATTCTCGATAGAGATACTCAATTTGTTAGTAAGATTTGGTCCACTTTATGGGAGAAGATGGATACCAAGCTTCATGTAAAATACCCTTCTAGAAATGACTAAAATTTTTTGCCAATTTAGATAAGATTTCTTGCACACTTCAATTAAATAACTTCACCAAATGAACAAGGAATTATAGCATATCAAACCCACATCAACTTTGCATACATAATACCAACAAATAAATGAAACATGAAATGTCAGGTGGCTGGAATTTATTTCAGTCCATGTCTGAATTTATATCAAACTTAATTACAAATCAATATGAAGCCCAAATACATCAAACTTTGCACACAAATGTTGTTCAAACCCTCAAGAATGATAATAGCTATCAAATGAGCACAAAACAGCCTTGAAAGAGCTTCAATAAAATTCTGATATAAACTTTCTGTATGCTGATATGACTGCTGAAAGTGTACTTTTAACCCAGCCAAGGGTTTACAATAAAATATCATGAAATATCTCCTCCAAATGCATTCTATGGATGCATAGGAAGGTCTTCTATCTAGCACAACTCTTCAACCTTCAAACCCTTGATCAAATCCACCTAAAAAGCCCTGAAATTCCAATGTTAAGTCGTTATAAAAATCAGACCCTGCTGTTAAAAAAATCAGACCCTATTGTTGCAAAATCAGACCCTGCAAAATATGAAAATACCATCCAAAATGTACTCCAAATTCTCTAAACTACCTTGGTAGTCAATCCACTACACCAAGAGCTTCAAATAGACATCAATATCACTTCCAAACTCTTTAAATAACCTGCAAATTTAATCCAATGATGAAATCTGTATGACAACATCTCACAAATTGTTATGGGATCATCACCACAACATTCAAGGGATCATCTCCTTCAAGAAAATAACTAGAAAATGCAATTTCCAGCTAAAATAGATAAAATGTAAAAGCTTACCATAAGATCAAAAGTTGCAAAACGAAGCTCAAGTCATCTATTTAAACTCCTCAAGCTTGGACGTCCATCCTCTTGGCAATTTTGGAATGTATTTTAAAATCCATCAATGAAAATCAAGGAATTGGAACAATATTGAATGATCTTCATCACAAATGCTTTCATTTAAAACAATCTTCAATTATTTTAAATGAATTTTGCTCCTCCTCTATGGATCGATCCTCTTGGGCTAGGCGTTTGAACTCATGCATTGAATTTTTTACTTGAAATCATTTAAAATCCTTCTTATGCTTGGGAGATCAACTCTATGCATTCAATTTTGAGTTTTGTATTGCATTTAAAAACCTCCAAACTACCATCGATCCTTTCCTTGCTAGTGCGAATGCATTTTATGAAGAAATTTGGCATTTAAAATCCTCTTCTCCTTAGCCGCCGCCGCTCCACACATGGGTGTTTGCATTTAAAATATTTATCAAACAAATTTAAATGATTTCAACTTCTTGATCGCCTCCCTCTAGGCCGTTGACACTCCATACAATGATACATTTGCAATTTTAAATGTCTTTTACCGTCGCTGCTCCATGCATGACCGCCACCTTTGACACTACCCTCAACGATGGCAAATATACTCCTCAATGCAATCAATCTCCCTCTAAGCCATCGATGCTCAATACAATGAATTAATTTGCAATTATAATTGACTTCAACCTTGGGCAAATGGGATTTGGCATTCCTTTATGCAAGTCGACCTCCTCAAAAATAGCCATTGACTCCAATAACAAAGCTCAAATAAAACCATATTAATTATTCCTCATGCATCGATCCATATACCTTGGTATTTAAAATTGAATTGGGCCCATCTTTGACTTGTCAACGATCTTTCACAAATAGGTCGTACCTAGAGCTATCCATAATTCCATCTCCATACAAAATAGATTAGAGAAAATGTAATTAAAGATTTCATTTTCCCTCCTTATTTATCAAATTCAAATTCAAATTCAAATAAATGAAAATACAATCTTAATATTGCATTTTCCTTATAGCTCAAAATACACTAGTTAAGCTAACTTTCCAAATCTCCATGTGTAGAAGCCAACTCAACTAGCCAATTATTCCCTTACCAATGCATTAGCCTATGGGAATATATGATAGGCTAACCAAATATCTCCATGTAACATCACTCCGGAATTGGGGACATGACACTTCAAAAGATATTGCCTTCCATCATCAAACCAGTGGACGAACAAAGGTAGTAAATAGGACATTGGTACAGCAAAGGTGATCCATAAATCATTCAAGGAAGAATGACATCCTCCAGTTCTTCATCAAAACAGAGATGGCTCAAACAACAATAAGCGATCATCATTAATAACTAAAGAAATCTTCGTATATTCAGCAAATCCAATCAGAAAGCATTCTGCCCAAACCTGATCTATGATCTGAGGGTCCTTGTTGCCTCTTCTTACCCAAGTACACCCAAACCATATCACCCACATGAAACTTATGCTCCATCTAGTGTTGGTCATAACGTTTCTTCTACTTGAGCTAAGACTCTGTCAACCTCTCTTGGACAATTCTTCTACCAACATGTGATTGAGAAATAACTTTGTTGCATCACTCCTTGTTAGTGTCTTCTTACAAGCAACCAAAACACACATTTTACTATTTTACTAAAACAATCCACAAAAACAAAGATATAATTATTACCCCTTTTTGTTTTAGGAAGACCTCCAACAAAGTCCATGGAGATACTATCCCAAGGCCTTTTAGGCACAGGCAATGGCTGGTACAACCCAACTTCCGATTGTTGAGCTTGCTCACACTGCACAATTGACAACTCTGTACAAAGTTACAAACTTTGCAGCATTCACATTTCAACATGGCCAATAAAAATAACTTTGGAGGTTACTTACAATTTTATTCACCCCAAAACGACCAACTATATGTGCCTTCCACAACAGCAAAACTGTACGCTTCTTGGGCACACAAAGTTTACTTGCTTTATAGCTTTTCCTAAAGGTAGTAGTCTTGGTAAGGCTCAAATCCAGCATGTTTCCAATGTTCACAGTCTGATATACCTCACCGAAATCTGCATCATTCGCATATCTTTCTACACACTTCACCAAAAAAAGGCTCTAGCTTAGATACACTACTTACCGCAGATAAAAGAGGTGGTTTGGAGAACATATCAGCCACTTTGTTAGTTACAGCACATTTGTATTTGACCACGAGATGGAATTCTTGAAGGAATCCCATCCATTTGTAATGCCTGGACTGCTGCAACCTTGTTTGTGCTTGCAGTGCACCATAGTTTCTTTCCCCATGAGGTAAAGCTTCCACTTCTTGACCATGGAAACAAGAGCGTACAATTCCTTATCGTATGTGTTGTAATTTAACATGGCCCTCTAAACATTTCAAAATGATAACAAACAGGCCTAACTCCTTGTAGCAGCACCGTACCCGTCACATAATCACTAGCATCTGTCTCCTCCTTGAATGTAGCTTGCAAATTGGGTAAAGAAAGTATTGGCACTATACTAATTTTCTTCTTCAGCTCCTCGAATGCTCACTGCTATCTATTACTCCAATGGAATTTCCTTCCTTTGCCCATTACTTCATGCAACGGGGCAGCAATAAATGAGAAGTCTTTTACAAACTTATGGAGGTATTGGGCTGCACTTACAAAGCTCCATGCATTGCTCATGGTAGTGGGTTTTGGACTATTGACAATAACCTCTACCTTGGATGGATCAATCCTTATCTCTCCATCACCCACCACGTGACCAAAGTACACCAACAAAGTTTTGGCCTACTCACATGTCTTAATATTTAGCAACAATTTATTCTCCTTCAAAATCTCAAACACTCTTTCAAGATGCGCTTAATGCTCTTCATACATTCTATGAATATTAATATATCTAGATAAACAATAACACAAGAGTCAATTAACAGTCTCAATACCTCATTCATGAGATGCATGAAAGTAGCCAGCACATTACATAACCCAAATGGTAAAACCAGCCACTCGTAGAGCCCTTGATGTGTCTTGAATGATGTCTTCCACACATCTTCCTCCTTGACCCTACTTTAATGTTACCCAAATTTAAGGTCCAACTTTCTAAAATATTTGGCATGCTACAATTGATCAAATAGATCATCAATTTGGGGAAGCGGCTATCAATCGTTCACAGTAATCTTATTCAACCCCTGATAACTTATGCACATCCACCAAGTCCCATCTTTCTTTGGCACTATCACAACAGGCGATCTGCATGGAAAGGTACTTGGTCTAATCACTCCCTACCCCAACAACTTCTTGAGATGCTACTTGACTTCTTGTGTTTCAACAACACTTTACCTATAGCGCCCCAAATTCAGTAAAGGACTCTCAAGTAATAACTGAACGTCACATTCTATTGCTCTCTTTGGGGACAGCCCCTTAGGCTCTACAAATAATTCAGAAAACTTACTCACCAAATTGTCAATACCCTATTGTTTTTTATGAGTATATTTGTCATGTAATCCCTTCAACTCAACCCTCTATTCTCCTTTGCCTCTCAACATTAGCAAGGCAAACTTGCTGCTTGCATTGAGCAACCTCTTGGCTTAGGCTGCACTTATCATGGTGATTTGTGTTTTCTTTTCGGATGCACACAAAACATAGAGCCCTCCATCTATAATCAGCCTATAGTTATTCAGCCTTCTCCAATAGGTAGCACCCCGAAGGTATAGATATGGGCTTCCAAATATAACCCTACATACATCCAATGGTACCACGTCAACCAACACTTCATCCTTGAAATCAATCCCTATTGAAAACTTGACCATGCATTGCTTCTTCACCTTGATCTCAATGCCATCTTTCAACCAACCCAATGCATAAGGCTATAGCCTATAAATGATCTATAACTGGCAATCCCAATTCATTCACCAAGTTCTGAGTCATTAGATTGCCTATGAAAATGCATCAAAAAGAGAGTCTACCTTTTTGTCCTTAATGCAAATATTGATATAAAAGAGTTTTGCCATCTCCTTTTCCTCATTTGCTTTAAAACTCACTTGTCGTGCATGTCTCCTTATGCACAACACAAGAGATCACATGATCACTATGAATCTCTTTTCCTTGGCTCTTCATAGTTGTGTTGGAGTCCTTTCTTCTTCTCCAAGACAACTGCAAATCTAGGTGTAGTTTCCAACAATTCTCTTCCTCATGCCCTTCCTTTGCACAATGGGGACACTATGTTTTTGTTTTCTTCTTGCCTTCGTCCTTTTCAACTATCATATTTGCATTCTCTTTCAATTTTTCAATTTCCTCTTATCTTTCTCCCTATTCTTCTGACCTCTTTGTTGTTGTTCTTTCTCCCTATTTTTATTTTTGAACAAGGACACCTTTTCCTTATCCAACTCTACATAATGGGCTTGAGCACACGCCTCATAAATGCCTTTATGCTTAACCATGAATACTGGTGCTTTTAGGTGTCCAAACAGCCCACCTATATACTTCATCAAAACATCCTTTTTCGTGACATCTCTACCCAGATGAACTAGCCTGTTCCAAAACTCACTAATATACTACTATACACTATGTCGTTGTCATTGTAGTAAGTAGTGCCATTGAATAACTTTGTCCTCTTCATAATAGATAAGATAAAATTGCTTCTTCAATGACTTATTCAAGTCTTCCCACTTTGAAACACGAGGAACTTTGTGGCACTCCAAGAATAGCTCTTGTACCATGTGAGAGCATGGCCCGATAACTTAAACCTGGTAAATAAGATTTGTTGATGAGGAGTCAACTTATGAAGACAGAAATGCACCTCCATTTGACATGTCCATTGATCCAACTTCTCAACACTGATCTCTCCGTCATATAGCTATACGTCAATTTTAGCCTTAGCCTTGAAGACACTCTATGTCAACAATTATTTTTCTTCTGGTTCAGTTTTCTCCAGTTATTCTCCTCCCTCGAGCTTAGGCATCATACCCATTTTCTTAGCCAATGCTTGCATAAAGCTCTCAATCCAGTCTATCTTCCCCACTGAATTGGAAATCCTAGTCATATCTTCTTCGAGATTACTAAATAGACTTCTCCATCCTCCTCTCCTTTTCTAGTCATTGCTTTAACAACCCTATTCCACTGCCTTGTTCTGATCTCAGGTTCATAAGGAACTAGGTTTCACTGCCTGCTAACCTTGTGGATGGGATATATTGTCCAAACCCTAATCAGCAATCAAAAACTTAAGGCTCTAATACCACTTGATCCATAAATCATTGGATTCATAATCCTAATGACTCACCAATTAAGGATTTTCAGATTAACTCACCTCTCAACAAACTACTATGCAAAACAACTATCAAAAAGGGAATGATAAATAACAAAGCACACACAAGAACACACATGACAATAGTTTCCCTCTAGAGAAAACTCAAGACAAGTGAAAAACTCCGAGAAGGTTATGATTTTAGCATCCCATCACTAATCAATACCAACATGAGAGTTACAATGCCATAAAGATGGTCTTTCGGAGAATTACAATACCTAAATCACTCCCCTACCTCCTCTCTACTCCTGCATCCAGAAGAACTCTACAACGCCGCCTTCTATGTTTGCATTTGCTACAAGAGTCACTTCCTGAGTCAACTGAACCCTTGAATGGTCTCAAAGCTTCCCTTTTATCTTCTCTCTTGCCACTCGACTCCCCTAAAGACAAACGGTTGCTAGGGAAAAGAACACTTGCACATTTGCAACAACTCAATTGTCCGAGGAAACCGCCCAATCATCCATCTTCTGAAATCCAATGATTATTCGCAAGAGATGTCAGGGATAAATCAGCCACCCAATTCACATTAACAGCCACGACCTCAACAGAACAATTACCCTAAAACAATCCACTCTTTTTGGCACTTTGCTGCCTTAAAATGGTCCACGCTAGTAAAACAACAATAAGCATGGTCTTATGGCCAATCAACCATCAAAATGCCTATTTTTCCCACCTCCACACACTTCAACAGCATTTTGGCTACTTTAGCAACATCATGTGTGCTTCACCAGCCTCGTGTGCCTTTCTTCAACACTTTTGCAGCGACATGCAGACTTCGACAGCCATTCACACTCCTCTCCAACACTTCGTCAGCCATATGCTGACTTCTGCAACCACCAAAATCCCTTAAGCAACTTGGTTAGCCAAATGTTACGCTTCAGCAGCACTTTAACAGCAAATGAAGATGCTTCAGCAGCATCGTCCATCTTCAGCAGCACTTCGTCAACCACTACAACATATTATTACACAAACTATTGTACAGCAAATAGTGTCAGAGTATGCATCCACAAGCACTATAGCAATATTCTAGACCATTACCAAGAATTCCCATAAATCTATCCTCCAACCATAAACTCATCGTATATTCATTCTAGCAACCAATACATTGTTGCGAGTAATCTACGGCTGCACTATAATACTACTTCAGCAAAATCTGCCCAACTTAAGAACCATACAATCTGAACAACTCAACTTGGTTCCAAATCAAGGGGTTCCAAAGGCTTGGGATACAACATTCATGAAAAAGAGCGATCCATTCCTCTACAAGTCAATCACCTTTTGAAATGTGTTTGGGTTATGGGCCAACTACTCTAATTGATGTTGCACTTGAACAATAGGGTAAGCAAGCAGGGTTGGATTCAGAGGTGGCAAAAGCAACAAAGTTCATTCAGAGGATTCGCCAAATCCAACTCAAGGTGAAAACACAACTACAGAAGAATTAGTTGAAGTACAAGGAGAGGCATGACCAACATCATGTGGAGCATAGTCTCAAAGTAAGAAGCAAAGTATGGCTGTCCCTAAGAAAATAACAGATGCAAGGACAAGCCAAAAAGACTAAACCTCTAAGGTATGGACCATTTACCATCTTAGAGGCAGTTAAGGAGAATGCACTCAGATTGGACCTGCCCTCCTTTCATGAAACTCCATTCGATGATCAATTGTGAATACCTCCAATTATATGAGCCATCCATGTTGTATAAGAAAGAAGAAGAAGAAACAGTGCTACCTTCATTGGAAAACTTGATCTACGACAAACAAACAATACTTCCCAAGAATGAGATGCTGCAATGCAAACAAAGAGAGACTAGGAGGCGATTCCAAGAGTCTTGGCAAGTAGGGCTCAATGGACAAGCAATAAGTCAAGCCCCATGGTACTCCAAGGAGTAGGTGAGAACATTGTTTCCTCACCTAAAGTCTCACTAAGCTTTTGTGGGACCAAATATCGTAAGGACCAAGAACTGAAGGTTTTCTCACAATTTGGAAGTCTGTCAATACTGGTTGTTTCATGACAATCGAAACTGTTGGTTTCCATAGAGAGGTTGTATTTAAAACATAAATGATGTTTCTGCAACCACCAGTGTGATTTTATAAACAAATGGCAGTCATCAAACCGCTGGCACAATTACTAAAGGTGGTAATTCCTACTGTGACAAGCAGTGGTTTCACCACACAAAACGGAACAGTAGAGGAAATGAAGGCACATGACTCTTGATGTTCCAAAATCCACTTGGACGCTTCCCATGCACAACTGGATGATTCCAAGTTTTAAAGAAGGGGTTGAGAGGTTGTGGAGGAACTTTTGAAGTTAGTAGTAGTGTGTGACACCATTGATCAGCACCAAAAACACAGTTCCAATCACAGTTAACCAAACGGAGGGTTGAAGCAGTCATTAGTTGTAATTCGTCCTTTCCTATTGTTTTACAAGTAATGAGAAGAGCTGGAAATGTTATTGGCACCTACCAAGTTCGGTTTTCTCCTCCAAATTGAAGGTTTCCCAAGTAAAAACTGAAGTGTTAAAGTGTGTGTTTTTGTTTTACATTATTTTCCAGTTTATATGAACATAGTTCAGCTACCAAAAGGGTTAAAACAGTTCTAAATAAAGCATAATAATAATTTATTAAGATATTCCTCTAAAATCATCTATTTTTAGTTAATGGTCAGAACCGTGTAAGTGTAACGGTCATGTAATAATATCTTGGATTGTGTGTCGATCCTTGGCAGTTTCTAAATATAGAAACGTGCCTATTATTGTACATCTTGTAACCTATATATTGAGCATTTGCTCATTGTTAATATCATCCAACAATCTACCAATTACCTTTGTAATATGGTATCACAGCCAGGCCCAAGCTAGGAGCCCCAAGCACACGAGAGGTGTGGCTTAAGGGGAGGTGTTGGTGTTGGAAATAAGCCACACCCGGACCGACGATGGACTGGTCCAAGAGGGGCCAGTAGCTCAGTGGTAGAGCACTCCAACAGCGTATGGAAGGTCCTAGGTTCGAGTCCTAGCTGGTCCATGTCTCAACATGGGCTCCCTACAGGCTGCGATTTACTTGTTGGTTGGAATCGTGACTAATCTTCTCCAAATGGTCACGATTTTTTGCTGCCTCCTGAAGTTCTTTCGTGGGTCGGAACCTGTCTGAAGAGCGAGTTCCTGTAAGTTGCAAACTCCGTTTGAAGGGTTTTGTGGTCTTTCTGAGCCGTTTTTTTAAAGACGCCTGTTCGCAGTGTATCT
Source organism: Cunninghamia lanceolata (assembly GCA_027924645.1). NCBI lineage: Eukaryota > Viridiplantae > Streptophyta > Pinopsida > Cupressales > Cupressaceae > Cunninghamia > Cunninghamia lanceolata. Next base: position 3,235,715 of record BSBN01000847.1, on the reverse strand, counting down.
GAAGCGAACTCTGGCCCGCGTGGTCTTTACTTCAGAGGTCGCGATTCTAGATTTGGTGGCCGTGATTGGCGCTGCTCTCCTGTATCACAGTTGGAACGGAATCGTCATTGGATACACGCTTGGAACGGTCCCGTTAACCCCGTCGCGGATCCTATCCTCATCTCTCTCTGGGTGCAATCTGCAGTTGTGCTCGACGGCAGTTAGAAGAGGTCGCGTTTTGTGATCACGGGTATCTGCTCCTTTGTTGGTCTGTGTTTTCATGGCTGCCATGGCCGCCTAGGGCATCATTTTTTTCGGCTAGGGTTTTTGACCTTTCTTTTTCAGTCAAAAAATTCTTCTGACCACATATTCTTTCTGGGTTTTTCAAGACAATTTCTGGGTACCTGTCGGATTTTTCTGGGTGCCTCGAACTCCATGCCTTGAAATTTGTGCCGACGGAATTGTCTTGAAGTTTGTGCCTATCACCTGCCTCAGCATCCTGTGCATTGGCCTTTGTGCTTCAGGTTCTATGTATTCCGCCTCTTCTCAGTACCTCGTTTTTTGTGCCTCGAAAAGCGTGCAAGATGGCGAGTTTGAACAACATCATGTTGGAAGGCAATCAGCGATTTAATGGCAAAAATTATAATACTTGGAAACAACGAATGATGACTATCTTTGAATATCGCTGCCTCGCTCAGATCATAGACGGCACTACCACTCGTCCCGCAACAGCGGGTAAAGACCAGGATAAGTTTGACGAACAAACTCGTGAAGCAGTCATGCTCATTAAGCTATCAGTCAGAGATGATCAGCTACCTCAGATTCCGGCTGGAAAGACAGCAAAGGAGATTTGGGAACATCTGAAGGGTTTGCATGAAACCTCCGACAAGAGCCGTGCATTCTTCCTGAAAAATATACTGTTTTCTATCATGATGAATGAGAAGACATCTTTGCAGACGCACCTGAACAAGATCCAGGAGATCAGAGATCAGCTGGTGGCTATTGGTCGAAAAATGGAGAAAGAAGACCTGGTTGTGCTCACTTTGAAAAGTCTACCTAAGTCCTATGAACATTTCATTGAGACTCTCAACATTACATCAGCTAATGTTGATCTGAAGTTTCCAGAACTTTGTACTATCCTTTTGCAGCAGGATCGCTGGAAACAACAGTTTGATAGTAGTGCTTCTTCGTCCTCTTCAAAGAAGGCTTTTGCAGCCAAGTTTCAGGCTCAGAATAAAGGCAAAAGTCAGCCTCCACAGCAGAATTAGTCAGCGCCATCTCAGGACATTGGTAAGAAGAACATTCAGTGTAACTACTGTCACAAGTTTGGACACATCAAGAAAGATTGTCGCGCACGTTTCGCTTCTAAACAAAAGAAGCAGGGAGGGTCTCAGCAGAAGGCCAACAATGCGGAGCACACTGAGCAGGAGTCTGCGTTTTACGCCTTCATGGCTAAAACCAAAGTTGCATGGACACGGATACGGTATCTGATACGGGTACGGTATCCAATACGGATACGGCTATTTTTTAGGACCCCCTAATATGGATACCGCTGGATACGGCTCTCTCTCTATATATAATTTAATAATATTAACATATATAATTTAATAATATTAATAATTATTTATATATAATATAATAATAATATAATAATATATAAAATACTAAATAGTATTTTATATATTATTATATTATATAAATAATATTATTAAATTATATATATAATTAAACAATCTATTATATTTAAATATAATTTATTATTTTATACCTAAATAATAAAAATTTAATAATAATAATATTATACCTAAACATTTATATATAAAATAATATTTATATAATATTATTCAATTATATATAATTAAATAATCTATTATATATAAATATAATTTATTATTTATTAAATTATATATATAATTAAATAATCTATGATATTTAAATATAATTTATTATTTATACCTAAATAAAAAAAACTTAATAATAATAAATATTATACCTAAACATATATATATAAAATAATATTTATATAATATTATAATAATATTATTAAATTATATATAATTAAATAATCTATTATATATAAATATAATTTATTATTTTATACTAAATATTATAAATTTAATAATAATAAATATTATACCTAAACAATTTAATTTTAGTCGTGGAAGCATATAGACCGAAAGATTTTAATTAGCCGAAAAGTTTTTATATGTGAGCATTATAGTGTTCAAATTTGTCTCACGCTGTAAAAAATTATAGTGCTCGGATTTGTCTCGCGCTGTAAAAAAAACTCAAGCCAGAAAATTTTATAAACTCGTCGTTTGTTCCTATCAGCGTATTCCGTGCAAGTGCTAGTTTTCATCGTGGAAGCTTTATGCGTTCTCACCCTTAAGGGCACAGATTCTGGTCTGAAGAACTGCTCGCGCTATGAACAGACGTTGTGCCTCCGCCAACAACCCACGAAAACCCTAACACGACTCATTAATAAAATGATTTTTTTTTTACGTTTTAGGGTTTCTTTCCTAATTTTTTTAAAAAACGTTAACCCTCTTTTCAAACGTCGAATCCAGGCGTATCCGGCGCGGATCAATATTTGCCCTAATTCTGGGTACAGACAGGCACAGTATCCGGGCCGTATCTATGTCGTATCGTACCCGAATCCGTATCTGGTACACCGGTACGCGTACCAGGGGAAGGGGGGTGACGTATCCTGCAACTCTGGCTAAAACCCCTGCAGACCATGCAAAATCCTCTGCCTGGTACATTGATTCAGGTGCTTCGCATCACTTCACTCATCGTCGTGACTGGTTTACAGAACTCTCCCCTTTCGGTGATTCAGTGGTCTTCGGTGGTGGAGAAGTGTACACAGTTGCCAGGAAGGGCACTGTTCAGCTTCAGTCTGGTGGGAGGAAAATCATATTCCTCAACGTATATTATTTTCCTGGTATGGAACTTAACTTGCTTTCAGTCAGTCAGATCATGAAACATTCTCCACACCTTGATGTGGTGTTCAGCGCTCACCAGTGCTCGATCATCGACCGGGAGACCAAATGCACTGTCGCTGTTGGCATTGAGGACCATGGTCTTTATCAACTTGTGGATTCGGATGGTCCTCCTGAATCAGCCCTAGCAACTCGACACTCTTCAATTACCAATCTCTGGCATCAGCGGTATGGGCACCTGAATGTGCACTACCTGTCTCAGCTCTCCCGACAGCACCTAGTAGATGGGCTCCCTGAGATTCAGGCTCAGAACTTCCGTGTTTGCGGATCGTGTCTAGCTGGGAAACAACACCGCACGCCATTCCCGAATGGCGACCCCTGGCACGCATCCAAGGTACTTCAGTTGGTTCATGTTGATGTTTGTGGCCCTATGAATACTCTTTCAGTTACTAGATGCAAATATTTGTTGATGATTTCAGTAGGAAAATGTGGGTTTACTTTCTTAGACAGAAATCAGATGTGTTTTCAGTTTTTCAGAAGTTTAAGGCCTTAGTAGAAAAAGAGTCTAGTTGTTCCATTGTAACTCTTAGGTCAGATAATGGGGGGGACTTTTGTTCAAATGCGTTCTCCAACTTCTGTGATACACATGGCATCAAACGCCAATTGACCACACCCTACACTCCTCAGCAGAACAGTGTTGTAGAGCGGCGCAACCGCACTATAACTGAGCTAGCCCGTTCCATGATGGAGCACAGATGTGTTCCCAAGAAATTTTGGGCCGAAGCAGTTTTCACTGCAGTTTACCTTCTTAACCAGTCTCCAACCTATGCAGTTAAGGAGAAGACTCCTGAAGAAGCCTAGACTAGCCGCAAGCCGCGGGTCAATCATTTGAAGGTTTTTGGCTCTCTTGCTTATGTTTGGATTCCAGATGCCAAGCGCTCCAAACTGGATTCCAAGAGTCAAAAACTCATGTTCACAGGATACAGCAATAACCACAAAGTCTACAGGCTAATTGACATTGAGACAGACCGTCTCATCTTCTGTCGTGATGTGGTTTTTGATGAAGAGTGGGGACCTTTCTTCTCTCCCTCCTCTGTGCAGCAGTCCGAGGACCAGCCTTTGAAGGCTTCTGACCTGGGTGTTCATCTTCCATTAGGTCCACCTGATGGGAGGGATGCTAATTATTCCTTAGACTCAGATTCCGATGAGTCTCAGCTTGCGATTCCTGAGGATGATGCAGAACCTCCTCCTGATGCACCTGTTCCAGATCCAGAACCTCCTGTTGAACCTGATGTTGGCCCTTCTACCCGTCGTCCAAAATGGTGGTTAAAGACGCTTGCCGATCTTCATGATGATGAACTTGTTGAGGGTAGATCCTCCCAGAATAAGAGCAAACAGCAGCATACAGTAAACTTTGCTCTCATGGCCAATCTGCACAGTGTCTATGAGCCTCAGACTTATTCAGAGGCTAAAGGTATTCCAGAGTGGGATACGGCGATGGAATCAGAACTCCAGAGCCTTCAGAAGAATCACACTTGGGTCCTCTCTGATCTTCCTCCAGGGAAGAAACCCATTAGCTACAAATGGGTGTATAAAGTTAAGTACAAGGCTGACGGAACCCTGGACAAATACAAAGCACGGCTTGTTGCTCGGGGTTTCTCACAGAGAGAAGGCATCGACTACGAGGAGACCTTTGCTCCTACTGCCAAGATGAGCACCATACGGCTTGTCCTTGCCCTAGCCGCCCAGTTTGGATGGAAAGTCCATCAAATGGATGTGAAGAGTGCATTCCTCAACGATGAGTTGCAGGAAGAAATCTACATGACGCAGCCTCCTAGTTTCAAGGTTGCCGGTCACGAACATAAAGTCTGTAGGCTAGTCAAAGCACTTTATGCCCTGAAGCAGGCTCCCAGAGCATGGTACATCAAAATTGATAAGTACCTCACAGAACATGGCTTTAAGAGGAGTCCATCTGACTCTAATCTGTATATCAAACACACTGGCAGTGATATCCTGTTGCTTGTTGTCTATGTGGATGACTTGCTTATTACTGGCAGCTCGGCACACTTGATCGATAAGATCAAACAGAACCTGTGCACCGCCTTTGATATGACAGATTTGGGACTTTCTCACTATTGTCTAGGTGTTGAGGTTTGGCAAACTCAGAATAGCATCTTCATCTCTCAATCGAAATATGCTCGCAGTCTTCTGGATAAGTTCCGAATGCAGGACTGAAAACCAGCCTCCACCCCTATGGAAAAGGGACTTAAGCTGTCAGCTAAGTCCGACTCCCCAGTGGCTGACGAGTCTCTGTTCAAACAACTAGTAGGCAGTCTTATCTACTTAACTGCTACTAGACCAGACATCAGTTTTGCAGTCAGCTACATCTCCAGATTCTTGACAGCCCCCAAGGCTGATCATTGGGTAGCGGCTAAGCATGTGCTACGGTATGTGAAGGGTACATCTGACTTTGGTATCCTTTACACAAGGAATTCTGATCCCAGCCTTCGGGGCTTCACAGATTCAGATTGGGCAGGTTCAGTTGATGACAGAAAATCAACTTTTGGGTATGTGTTCAGTTTGGGATCCAGTGCAGTCACATGGACAAGTGAGAAACAGCAGGCTGTGGCACTCTCCTCAACAGAAGTTGAATATCGAGGTGCAATAAAGGCAGCATGTGAGGCAGTTTGGCTTCGCCGGATGCTTGCAGATATGCAACTATCTCAAGCAGGACCGACTCCCCTGTTCTGCGACAATCAGGGAGTTCTCAAACTTGCCAAGAATCCGGTCTTCCATGAGAGAACCAAGCATGTCGAGACACACTGTCACTTCATCAGATCGCTGGTTGAAGACCGCACAGTTCAGTTGTTGTATGTTCCAACTGAGGATCAGACAGCAGATATTCTCACCAAGTCCTTGAGTCCTGACAAGTTTGTCAAATTCAGGGGGTCTCTTGGTGTTGTAAATAGGTTGACCATTAAGGGAGGGTATTAAGATATTCATCTAGAATCATCTATTTTTAGTTAATGGTCAAAACCATGTAAGTGTAACGGTCATGTAATGATATCTTGGATTGTGTGTCGATCCTTGGCAGTTTCTAAATATAGAAACGTGCCTATTATTGTACATCTTGTAACCTATATATTGAGCATTTGCTCATTGTTAATATCATCCAACAATCTACCAATTACCTGTGTAATATAATTTTGGTGATTGTAATCCACAAAGCATGGTTTTGTAGGCAATTATGGATCAGTGCAGTTTCTTTGTCGTTGCATAGGAGTTTAGTTTACACACTGAAGATTATCCAGTTCTTGTGCGACAGATGAGTTCTGTACTCTTTATCTTGTTTGATACAGAGCTTTGGTAAGTAGGGTTTTACGTTTTGGACTTTTGGTCTGTGGCGGAGCTTAGAGAATTTGAATTTTTGCAAAGAGATCAAGATGCCAAGAGGTTTCAAGTGTCATGTCCCCATATTTAATTAAATCAATTAAGTAATCAATTAATAGATCTAATATATTTAAATAATAAATGAAAATACAAATATAAATATTATGAATTTAAATATTATTATAATAATAATATAATGAAATACATAATATATATAGTATATAAATAAAATATATATTATAAAATTAATAAAATAGATATTATATAAATATTAAATAAGAGATTATATTGATAAAATATTAATGAACTGCCGATGATGGCATGGTTCGATGGTTAAGTCGCTCGGTTGTAGTTGCGGCCACCAGAGTTCAAACCCCCGCTGGGCCAACGAACTCGCAAGGCTTTACGCCTTCGCTGGGCCAATGAGCTCGCGGGTTTGAAGTGTTCTTCCTAGGGGATGAGGTCCCCCAGTTGTGGCCTCACCGGTTCATTGCTCCGGGCAAAAACATTCACGTGGACCCGGAGGGCGTGTCGCACCAGCGTCGCCGGTCACGTTAAAAAGTTTACCAGGCGCATTTTTAAAAAAAAAAAATATATATATATATATATATATATATATTAATGAACTAAATATCATTATAATATATATTATAAATATAAACAAATATTATAAATTAATTAATATTATTAAGTATATCGATTCCCATGAGGGACAAAGCAAGATAAGTAATTTATAAAGCGATTCATAATCCTAAGATGAGCGCTAAGTGGCGATCATACTTAAGACAACTAAAACAGCTAACAAACTAATACATTTCCTATGTTATAATATGATTGGAAGACCATTCGATGACTACTTGGAAGAATCGATGAAAAGCATCGCTCAAGTCATTGACAGCGATTGATGGTCTATGAATGGAGAAAGGAGAAGTGATTCATAATCACTAAAGGCTGCAAACTATTACAAACGCCCCATATTAACAAGAAGACCAAAGCTTAGTCAACGAAAGGGTACGTTGCTTGAAGGCAGAGACTATGATTAGCCATATCCCTTGAAAGGTATAAAAGGGAATGATCGATGGGTCAAAAAGGACCAACGAAGAATATCATCACTCAATTACAATTCAGATCTCATCTCCTCATCGAATGTGAACCATCATCATTTAGGGAATATTCATCAAATAGGGAAGGACTGGAATCAATTCATTATCATCCCACAGCAAAATACAATCCATTCCTTAATATACTTACAGTAGCCGATCATCTCAAAAACTCAAGCAAATATCATTCAATTCAGCAGCTCTACAAATCAGATCAGCATTGAATTATTATTCAGCAGCAATCTAGAATCCATTATTCTATCTTGGACAGTGAATTGATATCAAGGAATAAGGTATAAATTTCATACTTCTCCTATGTTATTTCAGCAAATGACTATTTGATTATGTATGAATATGAATGGCATTCAAGTGCCACAAGATTGTTTAAAGGGAATGATGGACAAAGTCCACTTCCTATAAAAGAGAAAACGTGCATGAAAAGCATAAATGCTATGATCCAAGAGATCATTTGAAAAAGAAGGCAAGGACCGTTAATGGTATGATTCTTAACCCTACTCATGATATACTAGAGACAAGAATAAGTGGCCTCATAATTAATCTTAGCTAACACCCTACGAGAACGTGTCATTAGTTAGGGAAGGGCGGTTTAGTAATCTCGCACCTAGGTGACTCTCAAGTGGGTGAAGTATTGTCGGGTGTAGCATGAAACCGCTTGAGCCAAGTGGTGAAGTATTGCCGGGTGTAGCATGAAGCCCTTAGGCCTATGGTTGAGTAGATAAATTGTTATTAAATGGCTTACACGGTAGGTGACTCTCAAGTGGGTGAAGTATCGCCAGGTGTAGCATGAAGCCCCTTGAGCCAAGTGGTGAAGTATTGCCGGGTGTAGCACGAAGCCCTTGGGCTTACGGCAGTGGAGTCTTGTTATCCAGTGCCCTAACAAATAGATGACCGTCTCCATGGGGTTAATGGTTAGATTAGATTAATAATCAGGCACGAGGAATAACTCTCCCAAAGTATATCATGAGATCTCCATATGATAGGAATGAGAAAATATGAAATATATATATAATAGTGTACTTGATATTGATTATGTTTATGATGTTACTAACCTTAATTAGGGTATTATGATTTCATAATGGATTTATTAATTACTAATGTTCTCTATAAGAAGCTATACTTGTGTGCAAGGTTAAAAAATCTAGTACTTCCTAAGAGGGAACATTCCATCAAGTGTGATGCAACATCCAAAGGAGCAGTCTCAAATTAACGTCTGAACTGTATCTTCAATATGGTTGATAATGTTTCTTTGGCTTTTGTTAAGGACATTTTGGGAGCTAGTGGGCTAGAAAATTTGGGGGTTTTATGGACCAGAGCTTTGATTACAGAGGACTTTGCTTCTGATCTCACGGCCAAGGTGGTGGATCTAATGGTTCGTGAATGGATCCTCCACTGTCTCTCCCCATCCTTATTAGTGCACCAAGTTGAGGATAGTCTAGATCATGAGCAGAGGATGTCGGGCCAGGGGCAAAATACTATGTAGAGAATCCTTATTACCACTTGAGGGTGATACTGCACAATAGTAATCTGGAGATGTCAAGCTTGCTTACGTTCCCTTGATTTTCCAAGGAGGGTGTAAAACAACTGGTTCAAAACTTCAAAGAGTATTTTGAACCAGGTGCGATGGTAGTAGATAGAGATAAAGGGGTAGCAACAGTCCCTGCTCCTATTTAGTTTTTGTAATCATCTTTTTCACCAAGATTTTGACTGTGCTTGTAATAATCAAGGTCGCTCTATATGGTTTACCTTTATATAGTTATTTAGGCTTTTTGCCATATTGTAATCATTTTAATTTTTTATTCAGAAGTGAGCCACTATAGAACCCACAGCTATACTATCTAAAAAAATGATATTATCAGACCCCTTTCATCCGTAGCATCCTCATACTTTTTATATTGCATATATTCCATGAGTCTAACTTCCATAAAAACTCAAAAAAGAACAATGTTCTATTGTGAATTAACAGCAACTGCTATGAGATGATAGACAGGAAGAGACAAGGTGATAGTGAATCATATTCAAAGCTCAAACACCTAATTTTCGCATGATTCTAATCTTTATGTACAATCTAAAAATTATTCGAGTACCAGATACTTGGATGATTACCCTCATTCTATCTGGCACACAAATGCTTAACATGGCTACTAGAACATCCAACAAGTGATTCTCCACCTGTTCAAAAATCAATGAAGACAATTTAGCATATGGATTTCCTAAAGGTCCTCCAAACAAGCAACTTTAATATGGTTAACAAATAAAAAAAAAATTAATATACAGATATCAGAAACAGTGATTAGAGATTGGATTCATTCTCACAGTTAAATCTGGAACAGAAAAAGGCTTCAGAATTAATTATCTAAAACAATGTAATCATAAAATCTTCAATTACTTTCTCCATTCATTATGGTTTCATACCAATATTATCACACAATAACTAAACAAGACAGAATAGACAAATTTGTGAGTCAAACTATTGCAGCAAATTATAATTGAAAAAAAAAAAGTTATCCATACTCAGTTAATGATCAAGTTCTTCCTTGAACTTCAGCCTTTTACCTTTTATTCGTGCAATGAAAACTTTGGGCTCAAAAGCACCCTTAAGTTTGCAATAATTGTTACTCGGCACAGATGAGAGCACCCCTAAGTTGTTAAACCTATTGTATATGCCACATACACAAACAATATTGACTGAAGAAACCACAATATACAGTTCTTAACTAGAATCCCACAGCCTCCCCAAATAATAATATAACAAAATCAGCTTCACTAGAACACAACTCCTTCAAGTTATATTTACTCCTACTTCCATTTGTGGCATGAAATCAACAGCAGGATCCCTAGTCCAACTAAAAATGTTCCAACTTCCCACTAAACTTAAGTCAACCTCAGGGTAAGTCATCAAGAAACAATGTTTAACAGTTACTTCAAACCTATGCCATGAATGCCTAGCAGATAAGAAAATCCTTTCAACTTCGATGACTCAAACAACACTTCGGTTGTCAAAAACAAAGTGCACCTAAAGCTTTTTGAAATGCCTTTTAACAAAAAATTACTAAAACAATAACCATAATATGATAATTCTTATAGTCGGTACTTCAGAACCCAAAGAACAAGTTATACATGGGTTTTCACAAAGCATTCCTTAAATGCTTTCACTGTTTTAGTGAATCTGAACTCCTACCAGAAGATGCTTTTAAGTACTTCTGGGCACTCTGATCTCTGCTTGATAAGCAACTTATCACACTGGTTGTTGAGCAAAAGTTTTTCCTAGGAATAATAATCCTATTCACAAGAGACGGTTTTTAATTTGCAAAAATCTCATTATTTCCTTATCTATAAGTCGAGAGGAAAAACTAACCTATTTTTATTCCATACCTGAAGATGATTATGACTGTACTCAAATTATTCACAGACTCTACAGAGTATGGACCCAAATTTATTTGTGGCCAAGATAATCAAAAACAATGTCCTACAGAATATATCAATAAGGGACTTTTGCATTGGTGAAATATATGATTAATCTTTATTATTAAGCAGTTGTTGGGGTTCTTCAGCCCTATTAGAACTTCCAAAAAAAAAATTGAATCCTGTTGTTATGATAAAAAGTGGAGTGAAACTAGTGTAGCCATGAAGAATCAACTAATGTGGGTGTCCCTCTGCATTTCGACTTTGGATGGCCTAGTTAGAAGCTTGATTTTCACCCTTAAATCATGAACTTCTTAGCCAAATTTTCTGGAAATACAGCAGCCCTTAATCTGAAAACCTATTGATCCTTTCTGCTTTGTTCTTGTTACCTATTTGGCTTTCCTGGCCAAATAGGCAACGTGAAGGTCAGGATCTTATCGTTGTTTATTTGTTGTCATTAAGTCATAGGAAGTCATCAATACCAAACTCATAAGGTCAAGGCTGATATAGTTTGTACTATGAACTTTTTGGGTTTTGTGGGGTTTTAAAGGTCTTGTAAAGGTCTACAACTTTCAAATAATTGTTTCAACATTTGTTAAAAGGGGTCCTAAGAGGAAATTTGGAATGTCTTTTCCTTAATCCTATCAAAAAGGTTTTCTTTTCCATGTTCCACATATGTATACTTAGGTAATAGTCAAAAATCAAAGGATTTAATGTTCTTCCCACGTCCAAAACAAGAATCCCATGTTGCATGCAACTTCATAAAGGTTTAAAGACTCCTTCCACGTCTAGAAACCTTAAAGTTTGCAACGAAATCCGTACCAAAGTGGAGGGAAGCTGTTTTAAAAACTGAAAACCACATTCTGACCATCTTCCTTGATTAAACTCAGGTTAAGCTTGGAGTTTTAGTCTTGAAATCGGGATCCTAGGGTCGAGTTAGGTTTTTTGAGTCCTAGGGTTAGGTTTTTTTGTCTTTCTATGTTTTCTTAGGTTTCATGGAGGCAACTTTAGTTCTTTTGCAGGCCAGTTTCATGGAGGAAGGATAAGAGATCATGCGAGCGTTATCTGAAGTTAAATGCAGGTTTCCCTAGGTTTTGAGGAAGCTATAGAGTGTGTGGAGTATCAAAAGGGATTGCATAAGGTTCCAGGAGGTAGAGATCGTTGTCCATGATTAGAGACGTCAACTAGAAGCCTGCACCCTGCACAAAGACAAAGAAATGATGTCAAGACAGTTTTCAAGAAGATGTATGCAGATTAAGACAATTCATCATGTTGATAGGGATACAAAGATGTGCATGCAGGCAAGAGTTATAGTATACAGAGCTCTTAAACTGTTCCAAAGTAGCAACACAGTGAAGATAAAGCAGTGATCTCCAAGGTTTTGCATCAAAGGAACAGATGACATATAAGAAGCCTGCATGCCATGATCAAAGTGATAGGTAAGTCTCTTTCAAGACCCTTTGCATTACATGAACAAGAGCTCTGTCAGGAGAATGATATCTATGTAAAGATAGGCCTTGCCTTGTAGTATCAATGTTTCAAACCCTATATATCAATCTTCAAGAATATACACTGTCATGAAAGTTCTTTGGAAGATCATATGATCCATGAGGTCATTCCTAAATATCATAGGATAGTGGGCAGAGATTACGTCAGAAATATGCATGCTTGAGTGTAGAAAAGATAATACAGTGTCTAAAGGGCTAAGGATCTACTAGAGGCCTAAATGGAGACCATTAGAAAATGATATGAGTAAAAGCCCACAAAGCTAAAATGCTTTGACAGTGGATTTTCTGCAGTCATAATACAGGCTAGAAACAACATTTCAGATGCAAGAGACCATAGCAAAAGTAAGAAGAGTTTTTATGCAAAGATCCTAAAGTTCCTGAAGTATGAAGAAACCTGCATGTTGTATGACCACAGTGCCGAAGAGGCATCTATTTAAAAGTTATGAATGTTAGTTGTATGAAAGGTACAGAGCTGCATTGTCACCTTCAGGTCAAGGGATTGGAGGAAGTTTGCATAATCAGTGAGTCTGCACATGACTGCCAAAGGATAATTGAAATGATGCAAATGGGACATTGATAGAGGTCTACATCAATGAGGAGAATCCTACATTCTCAGACAAATATTCAAGAAGACAAAGACACTTTGTCAGGTACAGTAAGTTTTCATTAAAGATTAAAATAGTCAACTACTCTGCAAGTTCAAATAGCTTAATAAAGGATCTAGAAACCGCTCATGTGCCCACAAGACTGCATAGAATATAGGAGAAAGGTTCGATCACAGTGACTGTAGTAAGAAGATCAACGAGCACAGTGATTGAGATGAAGAGGAAAAAGCATGCATGTTAGATGGAGGCAGCAGACAGTCTGAGAAAACAGTCTACTAATGACTGTCACATAAACATAGACAGTGAACAGTCAATGGAAAATCCACAGTGGAGACCCAAGAACATTCAGAGAAGATATATAGCAGCTTTGCAAAACTCCAAGAGGTTTGTTTTCAGGTGCTAAGGACCATATAAACAATGGAGCAGTCACTGACACTCCAAAGAACAGTATCAGTCCTAGGCCGAATTGAGAGCAGTCCCAATGAATTTGGAGAGACAGTCAAGCATGACACAAGGCAGTCAAGAGGTCTGAGAAGGAAATACAGAGATGACTGTATAGTGAAGAAGGAGTAGCCTGCAGACCTCAATGGCAAAGCATAGGAATGAAAAGAGAAAAGTAGACTATTTAGCCAATCAAACGAAGACTCCAAACAAATCCTGACAATAAGGAAAGGCAGAGATTTACTACAGTCACAGTTAGCTCCTAGGATTTATATTTCCCACCTTTTCAATGGGCTATATGCATGAGACAAAGGTCATAAAAGCAACTTTCAAAGACTGTATTAGTCATTAAGACCTCCAATGCAAAAGAACAGTCATAAAAGATGACTGTAAGTTCAAATCAGACAGAGGACAGTGTGCAGTCATGTACCAATCATCAGCAGTCACAACAAGACACAACTATGAAGAGATCCTCATATAGGTGGCAGAGATACTCTAAGTGAAGTATCAGCAGGCAAAAGCAAGAAAAGGGCAGTCACTGTCTAAATGTTGCAGAGATATTAGAGTCATGCAGGTTAGAAAGACTATATGCATGGTACAGACATACCAGAGGTGAGCTTGATCATGAGGCAAAGACTATTAGAACCATGCTAAAGACAGCGATGTCTAGGGCAGAACTTGTACCCTGCCTGGCAAGTCTTTACTTTGTTTGAACACGTTTGTTTTTGCTTTTCAAAAGTCTGTCTAGGGTTATCAGACTTGCTAAATATAAGACTGTCAAGAAAATCCTACAACTATAGAAACACATTGAAACACATGAAGTGAAGACACTAAATAATGTGCAGGTCTGTGTAAGATATACTTTGATAAAGGATTAAAGGATATCTTGTTTTGAGACTCCCCTCAAAAGATTGCAAATAAGACAGTGGATGAACAATCACAAGAAGACAGTAAGCTGTCATTAGAGACAAAAGAAGACTTCAGGACCTCTGTTAAAGGTTAAGGATATTGGATCTATCATGCAAGACAAAAGGCATAATAGGCAGTAGAAGATCTAAAGAGCAGAAGACAGAGATACCGGGTAGTTAGAATGTTTTCATAAAGCATTTTTAGAAATCTTGCACAATAATGACTACTGCCAGGGATTACTAGTTTCTCTATAGACCTATGAAAGTGTATCACAAGTTTCTGACAAGCCCTTGCAGGGTTGAGAGTCTGAGTCATATTGAAGACCATACAAAATTTGTATGAAGTTATTCTAAAGTCTCACACAATGTCTTATAGAGATCAAAGGACACAAATATGAAAAAGATCATCAAGAACAGTAAGGACTGTCACAAGAAGCCACAAGGACTGTTTCCTATACAGTAATAGCCAGAATCAGTGCAGGACTTGCAAAGGGAGATATTCAGACAGCAACAAGTATAGAAAGGAACAGACACGGGGAAGAGAAGTCATCAAAAATGATTGTCAAGTTAGTGTGAAGCAGTCAGCTCAGAAGACCCTAACAGAGGTCTCCAATCCCTCAGAGAGGAGTTCAAAACGATGCAGACATAAATATGAGGAGAAAGATTTTGCAGTCATCAAAGGACAGCAGACTTGTGGGCATTTTTCAGTCAAATAGGGCTACATTCACTCAGTTCTAGGCCTGATTTTGACTATTAATGGATATAGATGCATTCAAGTGGCAGTTTGAGATGGTTAGGAGACTTTTTCAAGCACTGATGAAGGTTGTAAATGCTCAAAATCAACTTCATCCGACCCAAGGCAGTTGAACATCACGGAGAGAAGATTTAGGAGCATGTGGTGAGATGAGCAGCAAGTGGAGAGCATCTAGGAGGTAGTTGATGTGTTGTCCATGAGGTGGAGGAAAAATAGGAGCAGTTGGAGACTTTTTCTAGCTATTTCCAGGCATCCAGGCGCAGTTTTAAAGGCCTTATCCATGAACAAGTCAAAGAAGGTGGTTTTTCTTCATCAATGAAGCAAGTTGGAGCAGTTTGAAGGGGTCTTTTGGCCTAAAATCAGTTACATCCGACCCAGCAGCAGTTGAAGACCAAATCAACTTCGACACCAAGTGAAAACATGAAGATTATTCATTGGACCAGGTCTCCTAATTCATTCTTCTTTCTTAAATTCTCTCCTAGATTCTCTCTCATGTGTTGAAGGGATATGGGAATAGTTGAACTTAGTTTCAAACTAGTTCTTACTTGTAATTTTGAATGATTTGTAGCTGGCTCATGCTCTTTTCAAACTGAAAAACAAGCATTGTAACTCAAAAACCAGTCAAGCATATGACTAATTTCTCAAATGTAACATCTTTTCAAGCAATGAAAACTCATTTCGGATTCAAACTTGTGTAACGCTTCTTTGGAATAAAATTTAGTTAACATTCTGCCTTTTATGTGACTGATTATGTGTGTTCTATTGGTTCATTTTTTTGTGTTTTAGTTCAAAACCTCAAAATATGATCAAAAAAAACACTTGTAAATAGATTCAAACATACTCATTGAGGTTATAGATTGTGGCAAAACTTCTAAGGCTGTTTTGGTTGTGAAATCTCTCATTTTCCTTCCAGAACAACATCAGTTTTATCAAATATAGATGGGTGAGATGTTAAAAGACAGATTGTGCAGCAAAAGTTTCTTTTTGAGCCATTCTAAGTCCAGAACAGCAAGTTATAGGTCTGAGAAAACAATTTGGTGCATCACCTAGTTAGCTGTAGTTAATCATTTTCAAGCATTTTAAGTTATTTCCAGTCATCTTCTTACTCTTTTCCTTCAAAACAAGTAGGATTGGTCAAGATCTAGGTGATCAAGCAAAAGGAACCAGCCTTCTCTGGAGGTTCACTCTAAGTTTTAGGCAACCCACAGGCCTAGGAGTGTTCCCACGTATCAACAAGTAGCTAAGTTGATAGCTTAGCACTCGGGTGTATACTTTGTTGATAACAGTTCTAAAGGCAGATAGATACATTCTGTAGTCTAGACAATCTTATTTCTGCTACAAGGGCTGCACAAAACATGGCTGAAAGCACTTTCTATGATAATCATGTGAAATTTCTTTATACATTGTTTTGGTTGGATTTCGCTAAAGATATAATATTTTCTATGAAACCACTCTTTGTCAAGGTATGAGTAAAAGTTCAACTGAATGGACACATGTCTTCCCCTATTTGATCCCAAACATCAATCTTGAAGGGGTGTTAGTTAGCCTCTTTACTCCACATTATTGCTCTGACAACGCAAAACCAGATTGGGGAACCTCCACTGGTTACCAAGTGGCCTAGAGAAGTTCAATGAAACAGCAAAAGCAAGTAGGGAGATCAAGGAGCAGCAAGACCACTTAAGAAGCACAAGTATGGTCTGCCAATGGCATCAAGAGGTTGTATATATCCGCTACTCATCTCACCACTTGTTGTGCATAGCAAGGAAGGTCGAAATGAAGCACTCCAAGTAACAAGTTGGTAAAACACTTTAACAATGAAAAGCAATCATCATTGAATAGCCGTGAAGCAAATATTTATAAGACACAGGACAGCCATGAATGCATATCACTTGAGGAATGGCAGAAAATTTATTTTCGACTTAATGACCCAAGCCGTGAGTGAAGAAATGGCTTCCTCCGATTCTGAGTCGGATGCAAGCGAAACATCAACTGGCGAAAGAGGAACCATGGAGCCTGACGATGAGGGAGTACTGGAATTACAATCATACTCCAAAGATGAACCAAGTTCACTCAGCGGGCTATTCCATTGGCAAATGGAAGAATATGAGGTGTTCCAACAAGGGTGCAATATGATTCAAATCGACGAGATAAAAGAGAATCCTTTGACTAAGACAAGTCGTACGACCGGCAATAAGACAAGTCATATGCCAAATGGTTCGTCAGAGGAGACAAGTCGACCGGCGACTACAAGTCGTACGCTAAGGGAATCACTAGAGATGAATCGCACACTAGCATGAAGAAGAAGATCATCCAACAGTAAGTCACACATTCCCGACAGGTATGGAGAATATAAGGAGGGTAATGCCAAAGTAGATACACCAGCACATAAATTTGAGCCAGATAAGGTTATCATGTACGAAGAGCCATCGATGAGCAAGGTGAACTTGGGAGATGAGAGTAACCTAAAATTGATTTTGGTGGGCGGCGATTGGAATCCAGTATTGAAGGCGGCAGCATTCAAAAAAATTCTCAAGTACAAGGATGTATTCGTCTAGACGTATAAAGACTTGAAGGGAATACCTCTGGAACTTTGGGTGGACAAGATTCCCCTGATCCCAAATGCACAACCGATGAGAAAGAGACCATATCGAATGAATAAAAATTATGAGGCGAAAGTGCAAGAAGAGATCGAAAAAATGTTAGAAGCAAGAATCATATTCAAAGTGGAGACAAGTGAATGGGTAGCACCCATTGTCATATCACTCAAGAAGGAAGGCGGGCAAATTTAAATATGTGTAGACTTCAGATGCTTGAATGCGGTTACCATCAAGGATCCATTTCCCATCCACTTCACAGACTCAATCGTGGAGGAGGTGGCCGGTCATGAGATTTATTCATTCATGGATGGATTCTCGGGATACAACCAGATTAGTATTACCGAAGAGGATAAGTTGAAGACCACCTTTGTGGTGGAAGATAGAGTGTATGCGCACAACTGAATGTCGTCCAGCCTTTGTAATGCGTCAGCCACCTTTCAAAGGATAATACTACATATATTCAACAAAAAGTCGGTGGGGAACTTCAAAGCATTCCTGGACCATTGTTCAATTTACAACACCAAGTGCATGGAGCGTTGCAAGTCAACACAATTAGCCCTAAATCCGAAGAAGTGTTGATTTATGGTGCCACAAGGCAAACTACTAGCCCACAGTCTGTAAGGCAATACTAAATATACATACAGACAAAATACGGGTAATCGTACAGATGGAGGCTCCGACGGATATCACTAGGGCGAAATCGTTTCTCGGACATGTGGGATACTACTGGAGATTCATCAAGAACTTAGCCCAAATATTCTATCATTTGGATATGCTGACAAGAAAGGGTGTGTCGATCATATGGACAGACGATCAGGAAAAGGCGTTCAATGAATTAAAGGCAAGGTTGATCAGTTCATCGATCTTGGCCTATTCGGACCGGGACAAGGAGTTTCATGTACATGGCCTAGGTCGGGCCTCAAGGGCTCGATCACCCGGTGTTCTTCACCAATCGACTACTGTCAAATGTCAAACGCAATTATGGTACAACTAAGAGGGAGGCGCTCAAAATGGTCTACTCGGTTCAAAAGTTCAAGCACTATCTCTTGGCAACACCTTTCACTTTTTATGTCGACAACCAGGCACTCATGTATCTTGTGAACAAGCCGATTATACAGGGACGCATCAGCAAATGGCTACTCTGTTGTCCTCCTCTCCAGTTGTTGTCCTTGATGACAATTCACACTCTCATGGTTCCTATCAGTTGACACATAGCAAACTTGTGGGCATTTTTCAGTCAAATAGGGCCACATTCACTCAATTCTAGACCTGATTTTGACTATTACTGGATGTAGATGCATTCAAGTGGCAGTTTGAGATGGCTAGGAGACTTTTTCAAGCACTTATGAAGGTTCTAAATGCTCAAAATCAACTTCATCCGACCCAAGGCAGTTGAACATCATAGAGAGAAGATTTAGGAGCATGTGGCGAGATGAGCAACAAGTGGAGAGCATCTAGGAGGTAGTTGATGTGTTGTCCATGAGGTGGAGGAAAAATAGGAGCAGTTGGAGACTTTTTCTAGCTATTTCCAGGTATCCAAGGGCAGTTTTAAAGGCCTTATCCATGAACAAGTCAAAGAAGGTGGTTTTTCTAGCTATTTCCAGACATCCAGGGACAGTTTGAAAGGCCTTATCCATGAACAAGTCAAAGAAGGTAGTTTTTCTTCATCACTGAAGCAAGTTGGAGCAGTTTGAAGGGGTCTTTTGGCCTAAAATCAGTTACATCCGACCCAGCAGCAGTTGAAGACCAAATCAACTTCGACACCAAGTGAAAACACGAAGATTATTCATTGGACCAGGTCTCCTAATTCATTCTTCTTTCTTAAATTCTCTCCTAGATTCTCTCTCATGTGTTGAAGGGATATAGGAATAGTTAAACTTAGTTTCAAACTAGTTCTTACTTGTAATTTTGAATGATTTGTAGCTGGCTCATGCTCTTTTCAAACTGAAAAACAAGCATTGTAACTCAAAAACCAGTCAAGCATATGACTGATTTCTCAAATGTAACATCTTTTCAAGCAATGAAAACTCATTTCGGATTCAAACTTGTGTAACAATTCTTTGGAATCAAATTTAGTTAGCATTCTGCCTTTTATGTGACAGATTATGTATGTTCTATTGGTTCATTTTTTTGTGTTTTAGTTCAAAACCTCAAAAAATCATCAAAACAAACACTTGTAAATAGATTCAAACATACTCATGCAGGTTATAGATTGTGGCAAAACTTCTAAGGCTGTTTTAGTTGTGAAATCTCTCATTTTCCTTCCAGAACAACATCAATAGCTGTCCGTTTTATAAAATATTGATGGGTGAGATGTTAAAAGACAGACTGTGCAGAAAAAATTTCTTTTTGAGCCATTGTAAGTCCAAAACAGCAAGTTATAGGTCTGAGAAAACAATTTGGTGCATCACCTAGTTAGCTGTAGTTAATCATTTTCAAGCATTTTAAGTTATTTCTAATCATCTTCTTACTCTTTTCCTTCAAAACAAGTAGGATTGGTCAAGATCTAGGTGATCAAGCAAATGGAACTAGCCTTCTCTGGAGGTTCACTCTAAGTTTTAGGCAACCCACAGGCCTAGGAGTGTTCCCACGTATCAGCAAGTAGCTAAGTTGATAGCTTAGCACTCAGGTGCATACTTTGTTGATAACAGTTCTAAAGGTAGATAGATACATTCTGTAGTCTGGACAATCTTATTTCTGCTTAAAGGGCTGCACAAAACATGGCTGAAAGCACTTTCTACGATAATCATGTTAAATTTATTTATACATTGTTTTGGTTGGATTTCGCTAAAGATATAATATTTTCTATGAAACCCCTCTTTGTCAAGGTATGAGTAAAAGTTCAACTGAATGGACACATGTCTTCCTCTATCTGATCCCAGACATCGATCTTGAAGGGGTGTTAGTTAGCCTCTTTACTCCACATTATTGCTCTGACAACGCAAAACCAAATTGGGGAACCTCCACTGGTTACCAAGTGGCCTAGAGAAGTTCAATGAAACAGAAAAGCAAGTAGGGAGATCAAGGAGCAGCAAGACCACTTAAGAAGTACAAGTATGGTCTGCCAATGGCATCAAGAGGTTGTATATATCCGCTACTCATCTCACCACTTGTTGTGCATAGCAAGGAAGGTCGAAATGAAGCACTCCAAGTAAGAAATTGGTAAAACACTTTAGCAATGAAAAGCAATCATCATTGAATAGCCGTGAAGCAAAAACTTATAAAATACGGGACAGCCATGAATGCATATCACTTGAGGAATGGCAGAAAATTTATTTTCAACTTAAAGACCCAAGCCGTGAGTGAAGAAATGGCTTCCTCCGATTCTGAGTCGGATGCAAGCGAAACATCAAATGGCGAAAGAGGACCCATGTAGCCTAACGATGGAAGAGCACTGGAATTACAATCATGCTACAAAGATGAAATAAGTTCACTTAGCGGGCTATTCCATTGGCAAATGGAAGAATATGAGGTGTTCCAACAAGGGTGCAATATGATTCAGATGGACGACATAAAAGAGAATCCTTTGACTAAGACAAGTCGTACGACCGGCGATAAGACAAGTCGTACGCCAAATGATTCTTCAGAGGAGACAAGTCGACCGGCGACTACAAGCCGTACGCCAAGAGAATCACTAGAGGTGAATCGCACACTAGCATGAAGAAGAAGATCATCCAACAGTAAGTCACACATTCCCGACAGGTATGGAGAATATAAAGAGGGTAATGCTAGAGTAGATACACCAGCACATAAATTTGAGCTAGATAAGGTGATCATGTACGAAGAGCCATCGACGAGCAAAGTGAACTTGGGAGATGAAAGTAACCTAAAATGGATTTTGGTGGGCGACGATTGGAATCTAGTATTGAAGGCGGCAGCATTTAAAAAAATTCTCAAGTACAAGGATGTATTCGTCTAGACGTATAAAGACTTGAAGGGAATACCTCTGGAACTTTGGGTGGACAAGATTCCCCTGATCCCAAATGCACAATCGGTGAGAAAGAGACCATATCGGATGAATAAAAATTATGAGGCAAAAGTGCAAGAAGAGATCGAAAAAATGTTAGAAGCAAGAATCATATTCAAAGTGGAGACAAGTGAATGGGTATCACCCATTGTCATATCACGCAAGAAGGAAGGAGGGCAAATCTAGATATGGGTAGACTTCAGATGCTTGAATGCGGTTACCATCAAGGATCCAATTCCCATCCACTTCATAGACTCAATCGTCGAGGTCATGATATTTATTCATTCATGGATGGATTCTCGAGATACAAGCAGATTAGTATTACCGAAGAGGATAAGTTGAAGACCACCTTTGTGGTGGAAGATAGAGTGTACGTGTACAACTGAATGTCGTTCAGCCTTTGTAACGCGTCATCCACCTTTCAAAGGATAATACTACATATATTCAACAAAAAGTCGATGGGGAACTTCAAAGCATTCTTGGACCATTGTTATATTTACAACACCGAGTGCATGGAGCGTTGCAAGTTGGCACGGTTAGCCCTAAATATGAAGAAGTGTTGATTTATGGTGCCACAAGGCAAACTACTAGCCCACATAGTCTGTAAGGCAATACTAAATATAGATACAGACAAAATAAGGGTAATCGTACAGATGGAGGCTCCAACAGATATCACTGGGGCGAAATCATTTCTCGAACATGTGGGATACTACCGGAGATTCATCAAGAACTTAGCCCAAATATTCTATCATTTGGATATGCTGACAAGAAAGGGTTGGTTGATCATATGGACAAACGATCAGGAAAGACTATTCAATGAACTAAAGGCAGGGTTGATCAGTTCACCGATCTTGGCCTATTCAGACCAGGACAAGGAGTTTCATGTACATGGCCCAGGTCGAGCCTCAAGGGCTCGACCACCCGGTGTTCTTCACCAATCGACTACTATCAAATGTCAAACGCAATTACAGTACGACTAAGAGGGAGGCGCTCAGAATGGTCTACTCGGTTCAAAAGTTCAAGCACTATCTCTTGGCAACACCTTTCAATTTTTATGTGGACCACCAAGCACTCATGTATCTTGTGAACAAGCCGATTATACAGGGACGCATCAGCAGATGGCTACTCTGTTGTCCTCCTCTCCAGTTGTTGTACTTGATGACAATCCACACTCTCAGGGTTCCTATAAGTTGACACATGTTGTCACATGAGTTCTTGACACAGTTGTTATGATCGTTGATGCACTTGATTCTGCCAGTTCATATTTGATGATATGTTCTCTATGATAGTTGATACAGTGATACAGCTGACACATCTTGATGGTTTATCTCTATGGCTCTGATGCTTTATCTTCTTTGACATATGGCATATGATAATATCAGGTCACATTGTATCATTCTCTCATTGTTTGCTCATAGTAACAATTGGTTGGTGTTATGTTGTATCATCACATTGTTGGTTCATGGTCATAAGTTGATATTCATTGGTTGGCTCATGCTCATGAGATATATATCAAGTGCTTCATATCAGGTGCTCTTGTCATTTCATGCACAGTGGTTGGTATATACTCTTAACAGAAATGTGGATTTAATGACTTTGTCCCTAAGTGCAATAAATTTGAAAGGATCACAAAGAAACTTCATAATGTCATTTGATATGTTGCTTTAAAGATGAATGAGGGACACTAAAAGCATTTTCTCATCTTTTGATTTGGAGGACATTTGTTTTTATTGATTATGTTATGAATTGGCTTACCATGTTTTGAGTTGACAGGGGGCTTCACTAGTTACAAATGATATGCATTTCCTTGTGAATAAAATACAACTTGCTTTGTAAAACACATTGTATCGGGCACTTAAAGTTTTAACCTGCATAGCATGTGTCAGGTATTTTTCACAAGTAGAAAGGTGATATGAGTGTCACTTGGTGACGGGTCCATTCTAGGGTAAACCGAACATCTCGGTAGCTATGATGTATCGAGCAAAAAGGACGTTTTTGTCTTTCATATTGCAAAGTTTAACTTTGGATAATACAGCTCTGAGCTAGGGTTTGATATTTCGGTGGCAAATGATGGTAAATCATGGAACCTACAGTAAGTTTCTAGTTGTGATAGAGATCTTATGAAGTGACAATGCTCGGGCTCAGGTCAACCATGCAGCTAGACAGTTATACAAGGTTACACTCGACAGGTTTCTTCTTCTTGTGGCATAAAACTAATCAGGTGTTGCCGTTTCTGCTTTTGCATTTCATTCTACTCATGAAGATTCAATTAAGGTTTTTGATTTGTTTGTATTTTATTAACAAAACAAAAGGGTTTTCATTTCTAGTAACAACAGTTTGAAGGTAGTTTTTGATGGTTGAATGGTTAAACTATGATTATATTTCATTGAGGTCACTTTTTTCTCTTGTCTGAGGTTTGAGACAGTTTGAAGATCTTAACTGTTATCTCAGTTATGCTTAAAGGCTATTATTGCAGACATTCTTCGGTTAGGGTTTGAAGGAAACAAGATTTTTTGCATGAGACAAATTTTATGGTGCACTATTTATGGCATATAGTTTGTCGAAGCTTTCTTTATCTCAGCAAACAGTTTGAGCATGATGTGTGGTTAAAGATTTATTGTTTAAAAACTCAAACTATGGTTAAAGTTTTTAAACTGTTGTGTAACCACAGTTCAGAAAGGAATATGAAAGGTCTTTATATTCTCAAAGTGGGTCAGTTTGACCACTCTTTTTTGACAGTTATTGATTCAGTTCGAATCTACTTCAAACAGTTCATCTTCTTATTCAAGATGGTTATTGAAAAGAAACAAAAGGGCAGTAATAATGTATAAAAGGGCATAAGATGAAAAACATTTGTGATGAGATTGATGATCTGTGTTTATTGCACTATCATTAAGGTTATTCCGGAATGTTGAAGATTGGATTGTAGCGAAATAGAGTAACCCTCTGTATTAAACTGTATTATTCATTGTTTTGGTTGAAATATGCTAGTGAGACACAAATATGCCAGTGAGGCACAAACAGCCAGTGAGGCGCAAATAGCTAGTGAGGTATAAACAGCCAGTGAGGCACTTGTATTTGCTCGTGAAGCACATTTTGATTAAGCCAGTGAGGCATTTTGTGGAGTGGTTTTTCATCCCTAGAGGGTTTTCCACTCATCAAATCTCTGTGCTATGGTTACTTGTTCTGTTCATGAGCTTATGTTCATTGTTTCATAGTTTAACTGTTACATATTTGACATGTTCATTATGGGTCAGTACAAATCCACAATTTATCTAATATTTATCTCTGTTCAATGAAGTAATAAATCTGCCTCTATTGTTCGTCATGATAAACTGTTCATCACAGTTCAGTTGTCATGTTCCTTCCTATTCACAAGTTGATCTGATAACGCACTACAGTTCATAAATGAATGTTTTGTTTTCATCATACAAGGGTTGAAGTTTATGGCTGGTAAAAGTTTATTATTTGTTGCCAAAAACAAGTCTGCTATATGAGACACTGATTCCCCCCCCCCCCCCCCCGCCGTCGCAGTGTCTCTAGTACTCCAACAAGTGGTATTAGAGATAGGTTCCCTATAGAAGTCTAATCGACTTGGGTAGATCTTGAGAATGGAGTACAATGGGTAAGAAGAATAGAAATAAGGCCTCAAATAGAGAAAAGAAAGATGTTGATCAAAAGATGGTAAAACAAGCCTCAGTTAAGCCTAGGAATGATTTGTTGCATATGTCACCCCTGAAAAAGAATGATCCTGCAGTTGAGAATTTTGATAAAAAGAAAGAAATCATTGTGAATGAAGGAGAACAAAAATTTAATGAAAGAAAAGATGTTTTTGTTGTTAAGACTAATGATGAAGAAAGAGATTTCTTTGAGGATGAAGATGGACAGGAGTTTGATGAAGATGATTGTGAAGTTGATGTTGAAGGAGAACTTCTGTGTGCCCTAGATACAATCAAGCAACTTAGTAAAGAAAACAGGAGGTTAAAAGACGAGCTTCAACAAGAGAAAGAATCCAAGGACAAGATATGTTCAGATTTTGAAAAAGTTTCTTTAGAGTTTGAAAATGCAAGAAATCAGATTGCAGAATTAAAGAGTCATGTTGATGAATCTAATAAATTGATTATCAGCGTAAAAACTGAGATTGAAGAAGCCAAAAGAATAATAGATAATACAAAATCTGACCTTGAAGTAAAAAGAATAGAATGTTTGAAACTATCAAAAGAAGTAGTCTCTTTGAGAAAAGATTTGGAAAAGGCTTCTAAACTTCACAAGAATATTCAATTTGACAAGAACACTGAATGCCTGAATGACATATTGAGCAAGCAAAAACAGCATAAGGACACCACTGGCTTGGGTTATGAGAAAGGAGAATGTTCCAAGACAAGAGATGCTCCTAGGAAGAAGATAGACCTGAATTTCACTACTCCTGAAAATGAAGCCATGAAGAAAGCAGAAGATAAAGTTGTTGATAATGAAAGGAGTACAAACAAGCACTCAAGACATTCATCTACCAAGCAATATCATTCAATCAGGTACAATTATTCTCAGTTCCATGGTTATTGCTATGCATGTAATGCTTATGGTCATAGGGCCAGAGATTGTAAAAGAAATAATTTTGGGTGGAATAAAGAGAAAAGGTTTTATGACTGGTCAAATCAAAACTACACTACTGTTTGTTATAATTGTAATAAAGTTGGCCACCTTGCAAGAAACTTTTGGAAGCATGCAAGGTATGACTTTCTCAAATCACTTAGAAGAAATTATTCTTCTCTTGATCAAGACTACAATATTGTGTGTTATAAATGCAATATGTTTGGGCACAAAGCTCAATGGTGTAGAGGAAGGATAAAATCAACTAGTGGCTACATGTTCAAGCAAAAACAAGTGAATGCCTTGGGCAAGAAAAACAAATATCCTATACTAGTTTGGAGAAGAAAACATAATCAGAAAAACAAAGAATCTGAACTTGGGCATGCTACACAAGTTCCATCCATAAGTGCATAAGTAGAAGCTTGGAGTCAGGGGGAGTTGTCAAACATCTCATCTCTTAAACCCCAATGAAGTTCAGTAGGTGTATTAATAGTTTGGTTGATCATATTTGTTTGTTTTTGCATCTAGAATTGATTGGTGGCAGGAACTTATGACTATCTTGGCAGCAATAACTTCAGTATGTCCTTCTTGAGAACTTTGGAATGGTAGTGACAATGTTTGGAGATCTACTCACAGTCCACTGATGCTATGTACTCCTGAAAGGACTTGAATGCATGATCATGGCAAACTTTGGATGTCAGATTTGATAAGTTTGTCATTGATATCAAAAAAGGAAGAGTCTATCAGTGCATATCATTTGTGTCATATGTACTTGCAGAAGATTTAGGACTTCATGTTGCAGAAGTTGACACTTACAGAGAAGTTCATTTGTTTACACTTGTTCATTTTCATCTTGATGCTGTTCTTATAGTTTCATCAGGATAGTGGTGTGCAAGACATGTTGATGAGTTGTTATGCAAGTTATTTCAGGACATGATGTTGTTTGCTTGTATATATTCATGATGTTCAGATGGTTGTTGCATGATGTGGTTGTTGGTGGATTGTCTTGAAGAGACATCAAACTTGTTAGTTTTGTGCTCTGCTACAAAGGAGGGCTTGTATTATCTCAGAATATCATCTTCATGGTGTCTTATTACTTCACTTCTCCAATGGTCACAGGTTACCTCAAAAGGTTTGAGAGTTTTATGGTTGATAAGGTTCATTTTATTGGTATGAGGTTGCCCAGGATATGTCTGATTAAGATCTTCATAAGAAGCTTAATAGCTCATGTCATAATGCTCTCTACTCATAGAGTAGGTTCCATCATGTTAAGGTATATGTCAGTATTGCTTGAAGAAGAGATGATATTCATGCCTATGATGCTTGTGAGTCTTCAGCATAAGTTGCAAGAGATGACTTCTCTATTTGTGTTTTGAATTATACTATATTCTTTTAGATGATATTCATTTTATCAGAAGTCATAATTTTGTTGCCATTGATAATTGTTGATGCTTGAGTTGCTTCCTGCATCAAGGTTAAATGTTCTTGTTGAAGATTTTATTCTTCAATCCCTTTATGGTGATGGCTGCTAGCAGTTTATCTGATTAAATGGACAAAAGATTTTGTTGTCTAACTGTAGACTTTTGGTATGACAGGATGTACTTTTGTGACAGTGGACTAGTAAAAGTGGTGAAATGATTGCATAGATGCATAGTTGCAATGATTACTTATCAGGTCTTTCATTATAAAAGCTCAAATTATACATTGGAAATCCAATGTCGTTGAAAGACAACAAGACTGTTATTTTTGTGAACAAAGGTTTGAGCAGAGCAGGGTTGATCAGTAATGTTGGTGAAGGATTTTCTTTTGCAAAAATTTCATAAGGATTGCCTTTTTCTGACAATGACTTATCCTGCTTCTTGGGAATTATCTAAGGAGGCTTTCAATGACAGTAATTTTCACTTTCTGTGCTCTCCTTTGAGGCACAATTCAAGGAACTTTTGTATGATACAATAATCAGTATTTCTGGTCATCATTTTACAGTTGCGTAAGTAGTGTTAGTGAGGTTCCTTGTTTGAGAGATTTAATGACAAATGAGCAGGTATCTGATATCAGGAGTACAGTGATCTTGAAGCATTTGTAATCTGGATTTTGTATCTATCATTCTTGTCCTCTTTGATGAAATGGTTGTTAGCTAAGTGAAGTAAATTGAATACAGTGATAATGATTTCAGATAGCAGAAATCGGGGCAGTACATATGATGCTATCAAATGAAGTGGTTTTGTGTATTGTCGCCAGTAAACAGGCCTTGGAACAGGGTATGGAGTTTAAGTGATTATCAGCATTCATTTTTATTGTAATCTCTTCTCATGTTATGGTAGCATGGCTATATTTTAATGTTTGGCATTTGTCTGGTTGATACCTTGATGTTTTGGTACAGTGGTTTCTTCAGCTGCTATGGTGCTTGATCCTTATTCACTGATATATGCTGTACATTCATTGATGATTTCAGTTGTGACAATTATTACTTTGGTCTCCAGTTGTTATCCTTGATTTTGATATATAGTGGTTTATATGCTGCTACTAACAGTGCAGTTGCATTTCAGGCCATTCTGGATGATTATGGTGTTCTGGACAGTTATGGTATGATTTTCAGTTTCTGTTTTTGCTTCTCATTTCCATAGCATGATGGTTTTTACATTCTGATTTCTATTTGAGGCTTTGTCTTTGATGCAAAAATGGGGAGAATGAGAGTTGTGTTTTGCCCTCAAGGACAAAGGGGGAGTTTGTTGTCCTCCTCTCCAGTTGTTGTCCTTGATGACAATCCACACTCTCATGGTTCCTACCAGTTGACACATGTTGTCACATGAGTTCTTGACACAGTTGTTATGATTGTTGATGCACTTGATTCTGCCAGTTCATATTTGATGATATGTTCTCTATGACAGTTGATACAGTGATACAGCTGACACATCTTGATGGTTTATCTCTATGGCTCTGATGGTTTATCTTCTGTGAAATATGGCATGTGTTAATATCATGTCACATTGTATCATTCTCTCATTGTTTGCTCATGGTAACAGTTGGTTGGTGTTATGTTGTATAATCACATTGTTGGTTCATGGTCATAAGTTGATATTCATTGGTTGGCTCATGCTCATGAAATATATATCAGGTGCTTCATATCAGGTGCTCTTGTCATTTCATGCACAGTGGTTGGTATATACTCTTAACAGAAATGTGGATTTAATGACTTTGTCCCTAAGTGCATTAAATTTGAAAGGATCACAAAGAAACTTCATAATGTCATTTGATATGTTGCTTTAAAGGTGAATGAGGGCCACTAAAAGCATTTTCTCATCTTTTGATTTGGAGGACATTTGTTTTTATTGATTATGTTATGAATCGGCTTATACCATGTTTTGAGCTGACAAGGGGTTTCACTAGTTACAAATGATATGCATTTCCTTGTGAATAAAATACAACTTGCTTTGCAAAACACATTGTATCGGGCACTTAAAGTTTTAGCCTGCATAGCAGGTGTCAGGTATTTTTCACAGGTAAAAAGGTGATATGAGTGTCACTTGGTGACCGGTCCATTCTAGGGTAAACCGAGCCTCTCGGTAGCTATGATGTATCGAGCAAAGAGGAAGTTTTTTTCTTTCATATTGCAAAGTTTAACTTTGGATAATACAGCTTCGAGCTAGGGTTTGATATTTCGGTACAGTAAGTTTCTGGTTGTGATAGAGATCTTATGAAGTGACAATGCTCGGGCTCAGGACAACCATGCAGCTAGACAGTTATACAAGGCTACACTCGACAGGTTTCTTCTTCCTGTGGCATAAAACTAATCAAGTGTTGCCATTTCTACTTTTGCATTTCATTCTATTCATGAAGATTCAGTTAAGGTTTTTGATTTGTTTGTATTTCATTAACAAAACAAAAGGGTTTTCATTTCTGGTAACAACAGTTTGAAGGTAGTTTTTGATGGTCGAATGGTTAAACTGTGATTATATTTCATTGAGGTTACTTTTACTCTTGTCTGAGGTTTGAGATAGTTTGAAGATCTTAACTGTTATCTCAGTTATGCTTAAAGGCTATTATTGCATACATTCTTCAGTTAGGGTTTGAAGGAAACAAGATTTTTTGCATGAGACAGATTTTATCGTGCACTGTTTATGGCATATAGTTTGTCGAAGCTATTTTTATCTCAGCAAACAGTTTGAGCATGATATGTGGTTAAAGATTTATTGTTTAAAAACTCAAACTATGGTTAAAGTTTTTAAACTGTTGTGTAACCACAGTTCGGAAAGAAATATGAAAGGTCTTTATATTCTCAAAGTGGGTCAGTTTGACCACTTTTTTTGATAGTTATTGATTCAGTTCGAATCTACTTCAAACGGTTCATCTTCTTATTCAAGTTGGTTATTGAAAAGAAACAAAAGGGCAGTAATAAAGTATAAAAGGGCATAAGATGAAAAACATTGGTGATGAGATTGATGATCTGTGTTTATTGCACTATCATTAAGGTTATTCCGTAATGTTGAAGATTGGATTGTAGCAAAACAGAGTAACCCATGTATTAAACTGTATTATTCATTGTTTTGGTTGAAATATGCCAATGAGGCACAAACAGCTAGTGAGGCATAAACAACCAATGAGGCATCTGTATTTGCTAGTAAAGCACATTTTGATTAAGCTAATGAGGCATTTTGTAGAGTGGTTTTTTATCCCTAGAGGGTTTTCCACTCGTCAAATCTCTGTGTTATGGTTACTTGTTCTGTTCATGAGCTTATGTTCATTGTTTCATAGTTTAACTGTTGCATATTTGACATGATGTTCATTATGGGTCAGTACAAATGCACAATATATCTAATATTTATCTCTGTCCAATGAAGTAGTAAATCTGCCTCTATTGTTTGTCATGATAAATTGTTCATCACAGTTCAGTTGTCCTGTTCCTTCCCATTCACAAGTTGATCTGATAACGCACTACAGTTCATAAATGAATGTTTTGTTTTCATGATACAAGGGTTGAAGTTTATGGCTGGTAAAAGTTTATTAATTGTTGCCAAAAACAAGTCTGTTTTATGAGACACTGATTCACCCCCCACCCACCTCTCAGTGTCTCTCGTACTCCAACATACTCCTCCTCCAAGAGTTTACATTCACTATTATCGTACATACAGGAAAAAGTCATGTTATAGCCGACCAACTATCACAGATCACGTCGGGGGAACCATCGAAAGGAGTAAATGAAGACTTTCCCGATGCTCATTTGTTTCAGATAGCCACCTTGCCACCATAGTAAGAGAACATCGGTGAATACCTATCGACGGGGACTTTTCCTAAAGACATTCCAATGGGTGAAAGGAGGAAATTGGCGCTCAAGAGCAAAACATTCCAATTAGTGAATGGAATCCTATACAAAATGGGGCCCGACCATGTAATGTGCTGTACCTATTGGTTCTTTTTAAAATCTTTTAAGTCTTATTTTTAATTTTTAGTGTGTTCTTTCAGACTAGAGAGAAAATGCAAAAGGGGTTTCAGTTTTCTTGCAGATGTGTGTGGTCGAAGCATACAATAGATCGCATATAATGAAAACCCAGAAAATATATAATAGATATAAAGAAAATAAGAAAGACCCAGATGGTAAAATGGCCAAATAACAATTACTATCACATACCCATCATTTGTTTTGCAACTTGGTACATATGCTGAGACTAGACAAACAATTGGGTATCATGGAAAACACTTCAAATCTTTTAAGAATATGAAATGACGTGCATACAAGAGCTATCAGCAGTATCGGAGCCCTAGACACCCCAAACAGAAGAGATAAGAAGCTGCAATCAAATGTTTATTGAGTCCCCAAAGACCCACGTCCTCCAAGCAACATGGTACGGCTGGCTGGAAGTGTGATCAGCAGCATACACTACTGCAATCTCCTTGAAAATGTTCTGATTTGGCCTGCACAATGTCTCCAAGGCGACAATGGTGAGATGGGAAATATGCATAAAAACTGCACCAAACAGCCTTCAAATGAGGTACAGCTTGCTGCCAATATGTAGGGCCAGCAAAGAAAATAGGCAGCAATCACAACCCTCTACGAACTCACTCCAAATCTGCTCTCAACAATGGTATCGGCTACTCAAAACAATGTCTCAGAATGATATAACCCTCAAAGCCTCAAACCACAAAATATTTACTCCATTGAAGCACAATTGTGAACACTGAGTGTATCCACCCCTAATGGCACCTTTGGGTGATCTTGCACACTTGTAGAATGCCGTTACTCAGGGAGGTTTTCGTCTCCAAGAGCCTCTGGTTCGAATCCTCAAACCCTCACAATCCAAAAGCCTAGCAGAGCCAAAAAGTAGCAAATATCATAAACATAGCATATGAAATGAAGCTCACTTTTCTCCTTTTATTTCCTCTCCAAGAGGGGCGTTGGCTTTTTGGGGGGAAATGTTATGTTTTTAAATTACTTTATTTCCCCTAGGGATGGGCGCCCAACTCCACAAGTGACACACCTTTATATTTTCTTTTCATTCTGGTCACTTAATAAAATAACATTAAAGTCCCAATTAAATAAATTAACTTAACTTACAGACATTAAAATAATTGCCAAGATGAACTCGAAATTCAGAGTGCCATAACTCGCTGGAAAGGTCTCGACGAGACGAATCTATTCCAACTCTAAAAATCCCAAAACGGCCCCATTTCCAAATTTACTAAAAATAGTAAATCCACTGCAAAGCATCCCAACCAACACTGACAGTGCCAACTGCGCCATCTGAAACCCAAACCAACCTCCGCATAACTGAAAGATCCAACCAAGGCTCTGCCAACTATCAACTAAGAAGCTAGCAACTCCAGCACTAGGCCCTCTAAACACCATTATTAGCCTACGAGGGCCCAACGATAGGCTAAACCACCAACTCTAATGCTTGCTCAAAAAGGGGACATTATAGACCATATCCTTAAGAGATGCGTCATGCAAGAGGAAATAAAAGGGGTGCTTCAAGAAGCTCACGAAGGAGTAGCAGGGGGACACATGGGGCCAGACACCACTACTAGGAAGGTTCTATTGGCTGGACTATGGTGGCCAACGCTCCACACCCATGCCCGAGAATGGGTAGTAGGATGCGATACCTGCCACAAAGTTGGAAAACCACTAAAGAGGGATTATATGTCACTTCACCTTCACAGCCACAAGAATAGTTCGAGAGGTGGGGATTGGATTTCATAGGCCTGTTGAAGGTCAATAAGTTACACAGGTGCCAATATATGGTAGTGGCGATAGAGTACTTAACCAAGTGGACCGAAGCTAGATCACTGGAAGATAATACAACCCTAAGCACCACAAGGTTCATCTACGAGCAAATAGTAACAAGTTACGATATTCCAATCCAAATAACAAGTGACCGAGGAGGACATTTCGACAACCATGTCATCTGGTTGAGGACTAGTGAATTCAAGATATTTTTTCATTCACTGTCAAGTCCCTATTACTCGAGAGCTAACAAGCAAGCGGAGTCGACAAATAAAGTGCTAGTTTCAGTCATTTATAAGTCATGTGGCATAGAAGGATCAGACTAGGAGGAGAAGCTGCCAGTCGTGTTATGGGCCTACCATACGACTTATAAGGTGACGATAGGGCATACTCCCTTCCAATTGATGTAGGCCAAGAAGCAGTAGTTCCAGCCAAATACATGGTCCCTAGTCTCCGAATAGCAGTTGGGGATCGACTTGATGATACAGAGAGCTTAAAAGAGATATTGTTTCAATTGAACAAGCTAGACGAACGATGGGTTTTGGCATAGTGGGTGACAAAGGTGATGCAAAAGCGGCAGAAATACTGGCACGACAAACATCTTCGGAGGGCGAACTTCCAACAAGGCCAATTGGTTCTCAAGTATAACAGTCGTCACGAGATTAAGCCAAGCAAGTTCAAGGTGAGGTCCATGAAGAATTGGAAAACGCGTCCATAAAACTAGAGAACCTCGACGGCACAGTAATCAAAGATACAGTAAACGGGTCAAAACTCAAGATTTATAAACAAAAACAAGAAGTCATCTCAATAAATCTTATGGAGTGTGGAAACGGAGTAGACATTCAAAGTGAATTTGGGAATGAAGTGGAATATGAACCAAGTGAATATGGATATCATGGAGTAGAAGAACACCCTGTAAGTGTGGACATAAACAAAAGAATCAATGGAGGGCTTTTCCGAGCACACACTTGGATGAACTCACTGGTTATTTTTGGCCAAGGTTACAATCATTAAAGATTTATGACTACTGGAGATTATATTCACCCTACATTGGCATGAGAGAGGGAACAGTCAAAGACAACTTCGACCCTTGGGCAAATCGAGAGGATCAAAGTACGGAAGAAGACGAGTGGGACGAGTGGATACGAGAATGCAACAAAATACATGACAAATATGAATTCTTATTGCCGAAGGAAGAAGTGATCCCACCGCAAACAAGTTACTTAGCTAACTTTACAATTATAATTGAACATTCGGGCTACTATGAAGCAGTTTGGGAAATTAGGGAAAGAAACTTGCCAAAAGAGGCACCTCAAAGTGCACCACTGCGAAGACCAGGATGTGGTGAGAGATACATAATCCACGAAAATTGACAATTGCACGAGAAATCCATAACATGGCTCCAAGAACCAGAAGGGTTAAAATTGATCGACGGAAGGAAATTACACAACAGAATGGAAGAGGTAAGTTTTGTCGATCAAATTTTTAAACTGGAACGAATAGAAAGATGTTGTCCAAATGACTATTTTATAGGGGCAAACACCACTTGTATTTTTCGTCACGCCACGGAAATTGAAAAACAAAGTGATGCAACATGGAGTACAGCAACACATGACGATCGACAAACAGAACAAAGAACAGAGGGCAAAAGGATAAATAGATATGGTAAAAGAACAAGACGGCAAGAAGATGAAGTAAATAAAAGACCTCAATGGCTACGAGAACCCAGTGAGACATGTCCTATAACAACTGTTTTCGAGGAAATTGCATTTCTCCTCAAATGACAGAAATCAAAATATTGGAGAACGCAAGAGAAGTAAACGATGACGAGAAAGAAAATTGGGAAAATTTGTGGGAAAAAGCAAAATTTGAAGAGGAAAAGACCGGAAAAAGAAAAGAAAAAATAGAATAAGAAAAAAATGAGACAATAAAAAAAACAAATGAAACAACAAACAAAAAAACAAAAAAAAAACATTATAAAGGGGTCGTACGACCTAGTCTAGCCGTACGACCCCCCATCTTCACCGTATAACTAGAAGCATACATGGGCGATTAAAAACCTCCAATCGACCATAATCAATTGACCCCCAAGACCCCAACCGTACAACAAGCATTTTCTGTTGCCTTGCAAGGACCGTACAACTTGTACACAAGTGCATAAATTTCATGTATAATTCACATCGGAAAACTCAATCATTGGTCGTACAACACAAGGACGAAGCCAATCATACAACTCAATGACTAAGCCTTACCTTGTCATACGACTAGCAATCTCAATCGGCAAACATAAGCATTCAACATTTCACTGGCACGTTCTTGGCAATCTCTCTACAACTATACGACTATGTAAGAACCCTAGTTCTCCTTCACATACATTTAAACAAAATCTTGCATAATATCATAAATTATAACAGCAAACACATAAATCAAAAGTTCTGATTTTTCACCATGCAATGAGTCCGAAAATTCCAGATTTTATTTCCCGCTTATACAATCACCTTTTCAATAAACAAAAGACAACCCAATTCATAAAAAGTGATAACATATCTAATTCCAACATACTCATTTTCTGAATTTGACTTTCCCAAGTCTGATAATGAAAAAGCAGCACTAAATGGCTCCGAAAAAAGCAACTCAAAAAGATTTCTCCACCACAGAACTCTGTCAAATCTCCTCCTAAATCCAGCCACCCCTTATAGTGATGAAAGGCCTCAGAGAAGATAGGCGTTTGGCCTCAAGGAAAACACGCCATGGCTGGGGGTAGTACGGCTGGCTGCAGAACAAATGGTACGGCCCTTGGAAATGTGTGTGATGATCATATAATGCAGCCCTTGTCAAAATCGCCTTCTATGATGTAGAATATGCCTGAAACCCTGGAAATACTTCTCCAATCTGCACAAACTTGACTCCTAAATGAAGCCAACTGTTAAGCAATCTTCAGCTGATAGTCTTACAACTTCAGAATGCTGATACACTGAAGGAGCTACACTCTCCAATCCCTGAAAGCTCTGGAAAATACAAAAACCCTCGTTTCTCTTCTCCAACGCCAATAGAAAACATGAGATGAGTTATCAAAAATGCATAATAGAATGAGTTCCAACTTTCCCTGGGCTCCTTTATATATTTCCTCAAGAAGTCGATTCCCTCCATTTTGCCTTTTTAGTGTCATTCAAATTAATATAATATTTGCACTTTGGACATTATAATATATCCTTGAAATTGGCGCCCCAAACAATTAATTAAATGGCCCCCTTTTTAATAATGAAATAACCCTCAAGCATAAAGTGCAAATATAACGTTATAAACTTATATTATAACATTAAAATATTAATTATTATTAAAGTGACCTTTAATAATAATTAAACATCGTAACTTAGGAAAAACACCTTATTTCTCCAAGCCAACTGAATACTGGAATCGACACTGCCAAATATCCCATTCAGGTGCCCTGCTATAAATAGTAACCCTGACTGAATGACTTACTATAAATAGTATGAGAAAAGGAGTCCTGAAACCCTTGCAAAGGCCAACCCTGAAACTTATTGAACTCTGGAGAAGAAATAAGCCATCCACTGACTAAGTTTCTGTCACAAAAGACCCTCTATCCAATCCCATTAGCCTACGAGGGTCGATTAATAGACTAATCCTAACGACAACTAGTGTCTAGCTAGAAGGGTATATTACAAACTAGGATTTTCACCTTCAAAGTCGTACGACCTAGAAGTTCGTTGCACCCCTGTAATTTTATCTTCGCCGCTAAGTCCTAAGTCGTACCAAACTCCATACGACTCATGTCGTACACTATAATCTTCAAACCATGCAAGTTTCTATCGTCTGCCATCATGGCCATACGAACTCGCTCTACTTGATTTGTACAACAACCTCAAATATTGTACGACTCCTGCAAACACATTCTGTCCTCTGGCCGTATCACCCTCACACTGTATCCTATTGAGCGATTGCCAAAAAATTGTGGTCACCGTACAATTCACCACATCCATCACGCATTCAAGGTTGAGTAAAAATCAATTACAGAACCGTTCAGTGCTTCTTATACGACAAGTTGTCAAGAGATGTTTTGCAATAGTCAGGAGAAATTTTTGCAATAGTCAGGACAGCAATAGTCGGGAAAAAGTTTTCCAACAATGGCAGCAAGAGAAATAATTTAGGAAACCCTAGCATGATTCAAGCCAAAAATATTGAAAGACTGAAAAGAAAAAAAAGAAACCAGCACAGCCGGCCACGGAAGAAAAAATCACGGCAGAGAATATTACCTAGGAAAGCTTGACAGAAGTGGAGAGCCGCACATGGTGGCTCAAGAATCCTGCAGATCATCCTTTGAAGGCGACATTCATAGATTCCCGTGTTGACAAGGTAATTCAAGCCCCGATCTTTAATTTCCAGGATTTTGAACCATTTCTAAAAAATATGGTGGTACATTATAATAGACTGGAAAATGAAACCAAGGTCCGATATCTCAATACCACGGTTACAGTAAAATTTACACCTGAAGATTTTACCAGGGTTTTGGGTATTCCGAGTTGGGGGATTGACGTAACTAAACCTTCCCCAAAGGTTACACAACGAGATAAAGAAGCATATATTAAGCAATTGTGTAAACCAGAGTTATCGATGGAAGCAAGAGATAGAATATGGGGAAAAGGCAACAAAGGGGGTTAAGAAAAGATGATTTGGCCAATAATGAGTGGCGTTGTATCATGAACGTGATAAAAAGCAAGCAAATAGGCACTACTAGATCATCAAATATCGCAGTCTAGATGGGAGAATACATGGTAGGCCTACGAGAAGGTACAGTGTACAACTGGGCAACAGTCTTGGCCAACCGCATATAGAAGTTCATATCCATGAAACATAAGGCCTTCTAAATGACGCAGCATTTGATTGCACAATTCCTGGATGTAGTGCATAGGCAGGTACCATCACTGCAAGATGGCCAATTTCAACCAAATGTCAATTATGATCCAACATGGCCAACCATGTTCAAGTGGACAAAGCTGGCTACATCAATGGAAACAAAGACCTCCAACAGGAAAAGGAAGTATCAGACAATGGATACATCATCAGAGGAAGAAGAGGAGGGAGATAGCCAGGAGGAGGAAGAGAAAAAGGATACCATTGAGGTGTCTTCCTCAACCTCCGCCACCCTGGCACTATCACGAGATATACCACTCACAGGATACACTGCCAAAAACGGTTCAGTCTTCAGTAGATGACCAATCGCCAGCCATTGATGAGACACCAGTACCGCCAGATAGTGCTATACATGATAGCCCTACACCCACTACTCGCACGGGGTGGTCACCTAAGCATGAGGGTGAGCATATGGATAGTTGGCTAAGCACACTTGGAGTTGCTATCAGTGTGACCGAATTTCCTCCCTTGAGCCCCTCTCGGGAAATAGCAGAGCCAGAGAATCAGCCCAGTCAGCTAGTCATCACTACACTTCCTACTATTGAGACACAGGGAGAAGAGGCAACCCAACTAGAGCTAGGCGGTCCCTCGGGAGATCGGGGACCCATAGTTATTCTCTCCGAGGATGAGGGGAAGTCTCCAGTAAGCAGTGGACTCATCCGCACAGTCGGAACCTACTAGTCAGCAGAAGGACTCATCATCACATTCAGGACCTAGTAGTCCACAGGAGTTCACTATTCAGTTGGCCCAACCTGACCCTGAGAACCCAATGGGCACAATATTGAGGTATGTCCAAGACCTCCAGCCAATAGGGGAAATCATTAATAAGGTTGTGAGTATTGCCCGAGGCATAGACAGTACACATTCTTCATTGGTCCTTGAGGAGGCTCGCCGTATTGAAAGATTTGTCATGAGGGACTGTGATGCAGAATTCACACAAATTTTCACAGCTAAAGGGTGGCCAAATACATTTCACCCAAAGATGGAAGCCGCTTGGCAGCCTTGTAGGATTGTTCCTTTCTTTGGAAGAGGGGATAGTCATGTTTTAGCGGTGTTATATACCATTGAGTCGCATTTTCGGACACTCTATTATGTGAGACAGATTGAGCTTACAAAATATGCGGGGATAGAGGGGAAAATTGAAGAGGCTCACCGAATGTTACAACAGGTCAAAGAGACCATGGATGAGCGGACTACTCATTTTCAGCAGTAGTTGGCCCAGCAGACCGAGTTGACGGAACTTGAGAAGGCCAAAGTAATAGCAACGGAGTATGCTTTGGAAGACAGGGCAAAAGAGTTGGCACCAAAAGAAAAATAAATTTCAACAAAGAAGCAAGAACTGACTGATCTCCATAGTGCTCACGAAAAGACCAAGACACAGTTGAAGGAGGCCGTATAGATGGTCAAAGTGGCTCGAGAGCGGAAACTTAAGGCAGCTCATTATTTCAAGCAGTGTACCGAGGAGGTTTACCGGCTACGCAACTTGGTTTCTCGGCAGCATACATCAGCTCCATCACTGTACACACCGCCCGGGACACCCCCTCCCCCTCCACCTACTTCTCAGTAGAGTTATTTTATGGGTTTTTGTAGTCCTAGTCGTCTGGAAGACGACTAAAACTTTTGGGGGGGATGATGTAAACAGGCATTTGAATAAGTATATTGTATTTATTAGGTTAGTTGTCCTCCCAACGGTTGTGATTAGTTGTAGTTGGTTGTCGGTGGTTGGCATTACCGACCAACCGACTACATTTATATGCCTTGTATGTCATTGTAATTGGGACTGCAATTGTTCTGATTTCCCTATCACATTGTATGAGAGCATATTTTGCATATGATATACATACTAGTCTTGCTGTGAACAGATAATGAGTAGAGTGTTATGATGTTATATTTCATTTCCATGCATATTCTGTTTACTCTGTGTAATTATATTCCGATCCAATAGGCAATAAACAAAGCCTTCAGTTTACTTGTATGTGGAGAAGAGATAAATGGCATTCAGGGTTCCTATTTCAGAAAGCAGGTTAGCAAATGTTTCCATTATTCAGGATGGCATTGTGAATCATGCAATCAGAAAGATTTTGGGTGTGGATTATTTGGAAACCAATGTCAGAATCCAGGTAAATTCAAAAATTGCTTCAATGTTCATTTTGAATTTGCTCACCATGGTTGGACATAAAGTGGTTGTCGGGAAGATGGCAGTGTTTCATCAGAGAAGGATTAGAGGAGGCTTGGAAATGGCACTCAATCATCCTGTCAATTATCCTATGCCGTCTTTGCCAATTGCAGGTACAAAGTTGAGAGTTATGGTGTCCTTTGCCTCTTCCAGGGAATTGGAACTCGGGTTTTTAGCTCTTGCCAGGCAGATGGAAAAATTGCAGACCCTTGTTTTGGAAGGTGAAGTGGCAGAGGATTTGAGGGAGTTTGATTTCCCTGGGTTGGCTAAACCATTTTTCATTCCTTCTCTCCAATATCAGGACCGTGCAGTACAGGTAGGGCAAGTGGCCAAAGCACTCATGAGGATTGCTGGTGTTGGAGGAGCTGAGGATTTGAAAGTAGCAGCAGGCTCGTCAGGCAGTGGAGGAGACCATCCTGTCTCTGAGTTTTGATCCCAGTGGTTTATAGGGTTTTTTATATGCTGTCTTGAGCTTGCTGATTCTGTTTCAGTTTTAGGGTGATATTGTTAAAATAGGTCCTTTCATTCCCCTTTTTCTAAGGTTATAGGATGGTAGTTTTTTTAAGGTCTTGTTGTCTCCTGAGAGGAGCGCAGTTTATCATGTATGGTTCAGTTGGGAATTTACCTGGATGACAAACTTGATATGATGTAACTTTTTATTTTCAGTTAATACAAAGGGAGAGGGACCCAATTCCCTCGCACATCAAAAAAGCAGATAATCACAGAGCTTAACAAGTTTACCAGTTCATTCATCACTACACACTTGCAAATCTAGGAAATGAAAATTAAAAAGTTATGTTCATCCAAATTCTTGCTGTTTTCTTTGTGTTCATCCAATTAAGTTCGGTGCTTGTTGCAATGAACCATAATGTAGGTTTATTGTCCTTGTCCTGCCTTAAATTCGTTCCTTGCTTGGAAGCCAATCCAAACACGATCCCTCATCAACCCACATGAGGTGGAATAGA
This sequence comes from Cunninghamia lanceolata, assembly GCA_027924645.1. Classification (NCBI taxonomy): domain Eukaryota; kingdom Viridiplantae; phylum Streptophyta; class Pinopsida; order Cupressales; family Cupressaceae; genus Cunninghamia; species Cunninghamia lanceolata. The sequence continues at coordinate 3,194,225 of BSBN01000847.1, read as the reverse complement.
TTAAGGTCACTGATTTCTGTTACAAACTCAAATATAAAGTTAAACAGCTGAGTATTTTTCTCCTCTCATAAACACAAAAAGTGAAGTCTTTTAATCTGAAGCAGGAATTCCAATTCAAGCGAGGTAAGGTACAGGATTTACCATCTTCTACCTGCACTGGTCTTTCTTGGGATCTCTAACCTGTAACCCATATCAATATCTTCTATAGTATAGTTTACACTTTCTAATTCTTTTAGCACGACTTGTTTTCACAAGTGCAAACTGCCGTATTCAACTGCCTTATTTAGAAATCACACAAATGGAAAAGAATATTAGAAATTTAACGAATTGATGAGATCACATAATCATAATGCAAGCCCAAACGTCGATGGTTTAATAATTTCTCATAGGTCTTTTCCAGTAGGCTCTTTCTATAATATTACAACCATTTGAATGCCAATCAGAATGCTAAATAATATATCACAAATTAGTAAAGACTAAATGCTAACAGAAAATCTAAAAATAGTATGTTCCTCTAGGAGAAAATATTGATTTTAAAACAAAAGATTCAACAATCCGAAATGTGATTAACAATGGCCAAGGTCAATGTCATGCACATGGAACGGTATGTTATGTGTCAAAAGGAGAAAAAATCGATAAGAAACACTTACCATGAATTCTGCATGAGCTGGATTTGCAGCAAGGTCCCACAAAACACATCCAGCCTCTTCTTGTGGGTCTTCCTGAACCTTTGGTTCTATATCCTCTCTTTCATCTTCTAATGCCTCTACCACTTCAACTTTACAATCAATGTTTTTTCTTTCATCACTTATAAGCTGGTTTGCTACTGCTTGCATAGCATCATGCACATCCACAACTTGCATTTTCCTTTGATTAGTTTCTCTGCCAGTTAAATTTTCATTAGAAACATTATCCTGGTGATTACAAGAGCTGGGAGCCGCAGAATTAGTGTCAGTAATTTCTGTATTTCCATTTGCATCTAAATAGTACTTATCATGTAACCTCTCCAGAGAATAGTTGTCCTTTTCTGAGTTAATGTTATTTCTACCTTGCTGTGCTTCGTGTTTAATACCAGCACCACTCGGCATAAGTTGACGAATGAGATGTATTATATAGCTTGGATCAACTAAGCTAGAAGTCTCAAAATTCTGCAAGCAAAAGACAGGAATTATTCTGTATACCATAGGGCCATAACAAATGTTGAAACATGATCATGCATCTGAAATAAAACAAATTAAATTTCATTCATCCCACAGTATAGCAGATTGCACATATTTCTCCCTTCAACAAAAAGACAGCAAGTGTGCAAATCAAACATAAACTCCAAAATAGCTCAGAATTTGCCTTCCTTCAACTTTAAATGCTCATCTGTTGTGCACAGGTGAGATTCTGAAACTTGGGATACCTAGGATCAATCTACGGAAATCCCCAGCCCAATTATGAATTTTATGACTCTAAAGTAAAATTTGCTGCAAAGAAGGGTGATAAGATATGCACATGATCCATGAGGCCTAATTCTAGGGTTTGTGTTTGACTACGCGATTTCCATTCAAGATTCGTCTGTACTTGCTTGGATGCATCCATAATCAAAAGCCCATTAATCTCAACGTCTAAAATGCATGTTCTCTGTGTTTCTCATGTAATCATCTTATGAAAGGTTGCCAATCTCAAAAGGGTGATAAAGGCACAGTCAATAACAATGGAACTCAGCAACTAACCCCAAATATGGGAAACAGCATTAGCAAAAGACAGCTAGGGATATATAAGGTTAGGTAAATGCAAAGGAAAATAAAAGCACAAACACGACCAACAGACAGTTAACCATAGACATGCCAATGCAAGAAAAACAAGTTAGGATGGCAAATCAGCAAGCTGAACATGCCTGGAAACCAACTCAGAATCTGCCCAACACAGAAACTCTTCTGATTAGGAAGCGTCCTCCTAGAATGCACATGGAGTAGTATTTAATTTACAATCTCAGTCATCGTGACGAGACTTAATGAAGACGGTCCATGAAGATCAATTTCAAAATTTCTGAATATGACGGGACGGTGGTTGACATGTAATTCACAATGATTGTCATGCAGGTACCAATTTCTACTCGGTTAAAAGATTATATACAACCTCATTTTCAACTCAAACCTATACTTATATTATCAAACACCATTTTGACCATGGAAAATATACTGATCAGAGTTTGCAAACTCGCAGAGTACTTGGCAAGTCGCCGAGTTCTCGTAGAAAATTTCTAACGCCGAATTTTCCCAGGTTTAACTTACGACTCACCGAAATGCGGGAAATTTTCAAGAAAAAAATGCCCAAATACATTGCAAAAACTGGTATTTTCGCTGTCCCTGTTGCATGCCCTAAAAATGCCTGTATAGCCCAAAAAAAGCCCTAAAATGCAACTGTAGACTGAAAAATGCAACTATATACTGAAAAAAGTGCACTAAAATGCGACTGTAGACTGAAAAACGGGACTGCAGACTGAAAAACGTGACCGCAGACTGAAAAATGTGACCGCAGGCTGAAAAACGCGACTGTAAACTGGGAAACGTGCCCCAAAAACACCTGTATACTGAAAAACGTGACTGTAGAGTGAAAAACTTCCATTTTAAATTTTTTTCCCTAAGTATTTTTAAGTTGCTGAGTTTTGCCGAGTTTTAAGATTTGGGGTCTGCCGAGTCCGAGCCAAGTCCAAGTTTGCGAACTATGATACCAATGACTCGATCTAATAAGTACATTTAACATGCCACATAGGACGTGGTGCAAATGCCTGACACTTAGCCAATGCAATTATGTGCCACAGGTTGTCCCACCTGAATAGCCGCAAATAAGCAAAATAAAAGACAACCTTGGCTACATAAGTACCTGCACATAACTCACACAACATTAATAATCAAAACCCAATAGATGTAGGATGGATGAAAACCATCACTACACCACATCCAAAGCCAGACATCTCAAGCTGATCATCAGAAATAAGACATCACTGATTTGGGACTCCGACCAGCTCGTTTTTGTTGTCTAACCCAAAACAATCATATATCAAGATCTATAATCACATTGAAAGCATATCTTTTCCGTCAGATGCCACTTAAAGACTCCTGGTGTGAGGGACAACTTATAGGGACCTTTCTAGGAACAAATTCTTCATGTGATAACTTCCACATGCCTAATAACAAGACATTAGTTGGCATCACCAATTCCATAATCAATACTCAATCCTATGGCAATTAACGAATAGTAAAAAATAGAACAGCTTACATGCATCTTCAAATGCTTGCTATCTTTACAAACCCCTGGTATCAAAATTTACAAGTGTCATACTTATGACTGTCCACAGGCATCACCAAATCAATACTCATCCACAATGTGATTTACAAGCACCCAATAATAAGGCAGCTTTGCAGACATCTTTAAATAACCACAATATCAACAGATGTCAATTTAAAACACAAAGTGACAGAGAGAATTTCAGGCTCCGTTGCAATAACTAATATTTCCCAACAACTTCCTGAAACCCAATAACAAGATAAGCGCCTTGAGTGGAATTGCCATTCAAGGAACTAGAGCAGCATTTCTAGCATTGCAATTAGCAGTATGATGGTCAACTCGTACTATATTCAGTAAACTGAAAGTCAAACAGCATTTATTCATAGACCCTCAGCATTAATAGCATTGATTTCAGTTAATTTGGTCAACAAATGCAGCAGTTCAACAATGAACTTAATGCTCTGGAAAAAGATAAATCTTTAAAACGGATTTTTCCAGTGTGGCAATAGATTTCAGTCAAACCCAATCAAACAATTGACAAGTGGGAGGTATTTTTTCCCATTCAAACAAGTCAAACCAGGTACCATTCAACTTCCACACAGATATTATTTTCCCCTTAGGCTCCATTCCACTCACCTCAAAAGATGGAAATGTAGAAAGTGCAGAACTAGAAACCTGCCTCGAAGTCCTAGAGGAAGGGGTTAGTGACGCAGAGCAGGGGTATAAAATGATCAAACTCACTCAGACAACTATTCACAAGAATCTTTAGCCATCAATCAATGGGCTTTCCTTCACAAACTGCCCTTAATCCTTGTAGCCTTTCAAAAAAGCATTTTTGAACATAACTTTTGGAGTAGACCTGATTTTCAAGAAATGAGACCTAATTGAGATACCTTTTTGGCCATTATTAAACATATCTGAAAATAGGATGCGGTTCCTTTGTACGGGTTAGGGCTAAATTTGACTGTCCCTCTTCCAATTAGGCCTAATTTCACAAATGCACCTAGTAGCACGTACAACAAATGAACCCAATGAAGTTTGGGCTTATCAATGGTCTTCTATAATGCATATGAGTGCCTCACAACTCAATCTCATTGCAGACAAGTGGATCATACACCTATTTTGCCAAACCCTAAGCCAACTAGGGTTATGCCCCCGTTTTAGCAGGGTTTTGGGAGGAACAGTTCTTTATAACTGACCAGAATCAAAAGATAACAAATCCAAACCCTAAAATTATTGAAGTACACATCAAAACAGTCCTTCCTTGAAGTTTTCAGAATTTTCCAACGGTTAAAACTCGAGAAATGAATTTTTTATTCATGGTTGGAAACCCTAGTTTCTGAATAGGGCTGTTGGAAAGATTGGTCTATTAGACCACTCAAATAATCTTTTCTTTAAATCTGGTGAGAATGAAAAATATCTGAAATCAATTTATCTTTCCACCCATGTAAGTTTCAGGCCCGTACCAAGCCGTACTAACTTGTTTTCTTGCTGTAAAACAGTAAAAATCTGGAAATGGCAATCACTAATTTGATCATAACTTTCACAAAACATAATATAAATCAGTCAAATTAAAAGCATTTGAAAGATGACAACATTCTCCCACTTTTACAATTGATTTCAGACCAATATCAATCCATATCAGTCCGGACAAGGCAAATTACAGTCAGATTTCACAAGAATTACAAGGAAAAGTAGTGAAAAATGATGCATCTCTTTCATTCCATCTTCTCCAACCCCTCCATTCGAGGTTACAAGGCTTATTTGATGTCTCCCAACCAAGTTACAACTGCCTCTAACCATATTTTGGTTAAGGAGTTAACAAAACATCATTATGACAAGTTTTGCTTGATAACTTTTCTTGTATTTTGACAACGTTTACATTTTTTGCCTACCTTGCACCTAAAGACTCCACAATGACTCCAAATGACGTGAAATGGCCTAAAAAGACCTTATTACATGAAATCAACCTTCATATGACCAAAATCCAAAAATATACTACATGACACCAAGGGTGCCCCTGCACCAGTTAGTGCAACTATAAATGGAGTGGAGAAATAACCCTGAGACAATTTGATAAATTCGGCCCTCTAACCAAGTGTGAATGTCCTCACAAACCCCAACCCCTTTGCCATGATATGAAGAAAATGTACATTGACCAGCTGCCTTGCCAAATAAGAAATCAGATATTGCACTTCCAAAGCCAACTCCCCCTGAATTAATTGCTTTAATTGTATTAACAATGGTAGCAAACTGTTGCTAAGTTTTTGTTTTTTGTTAAGTGGCCCCTTGGCCCATTCCTCCAACAACTTAGTTTTTTTAAATAGCAAGACATACTAAAAAGAAGCAGCATGTTCTAGTTCAGCCCATTTAAAGTTAAATTGCAAATAATATAATAAAAAACAACACTTAAAATGGCAAGTGCCAAAAACAAAACAGCAACATATTAACTTTAAGCCCTTTCCACCTACATTTTTAAGTCTAAATGCAAAAAATAAATAAAAACATAAATACAGCAATTTATTTCATTCTACCACTTAAACATTAAAACTCAAACAACCCAAAAAAGAAAAAAGAAAGAGATTCTGATTTTTTACACATTGAACCAATGTACAATGAAAAAAGTCATTTTCCAATCGTTCAAACTTCAATGTGTTGAATATCAGAATGAATCAAAAACCAACTTTGAAATACAATTAAAAAAATTAAAATAAACTTTGAGTTTGGCATTTGCAAAGAAAAATATATTAAAAATCAGGTTTCAACTTAACGTACATACCTTGTTGTATCTTTATTGGTGACAGAGATTGCAAAAAAAATCCAGACATTCCTCTTCCTCTTCTTCTCTTTTCCTATTCCTCTACTTGTCATCTTCTTCTATTTCGGTGGTTGCAAAAGTGCAATAGGCTAGGGTTTTAAGAGTTTTTTTTGGTTGTGGAGCATGGTAGACCCCCTTTTTAAGGTTGTCATTAATTCAGATTTTTTTTGGTTTTGAATTGGTATTTTCCTGTTTTCCACAATAGTATGACATGGGGGGCACCCTAACATCCCCAGGACAGTCAAGAGATGTCCAGACATCCCCGGATATCTCTGGGACACCCCAACATTTTTTAAGGGGGACAAGAGGGGGGCGTCTGTCCCCATCCACAGACCGTCTCGAATATTCAGGGCAAGTTGCTAGGCCCCAAGGACACCCTGTTTTTTTCCTGTTATTTAGAATAGTACAACATGCGGGAGACCCTGATGTCCCCAGAACAGTCAAGATATGTCTAAACATCCCCTAGGCCATCTCTCAGACACCCCAACATTTTTTTTAATAAGGGGGGCGAGACGGCGACATCCATCCCCATCCCTAAAGACACGTCCTTGGGAACACTATGTGAATGCCAAGTTCTTTTTCCTATATGTGAGTATTCTATTTGTGCATTTTTATTTTTTTGGGTTGTCCATATTTCTTTATGTCTCCTAGTCCACAACCAATAAGTTCTTGAGATCTACTTTCTAAGGGTATGACATCCATTTCCTTGAACTTTACTTTTAAGTTCTTGAGATGTACTTTTTAAGGGTATGACTTTCATTTCATTGAACTTAACTTTTTAGATTATTAATGATGTTGTCCTCCTTACTCACTCTAACAATATTTTACAATGAAATTTGGAATCCGTTGCTCATTTTTGCAAACTTCACCAACCTGTTGTGATACTTAATAAAACTAAAGTCATGGTCTCCAACAATTCTAGAGATGCTCTATCTAGATATCAATCTTTCTACAAAAAAACATGCAGAGATTACAACAGCCTATATCTATTTGGAAGGCCAGTTTTCGAAACAGTCTTTGAGTTTGAAGCTTCCCTCACAAGCAAAATCTAGGCAAGATAAGTGTTTTCAAGTACATTTTCAAGATATCACTTTGGAAATGCACCTATCTTATGCAATCAATAGACCTATGGTTTTATAAATTTGGGGCCACAATTGGGGACCCACCACATGGGCTTCTATTGAGGAGAGCCAGACTCATGCTTCAGCATGTGATTAATTGCAAATGGGCAACTCCTTGATGCAATGTTCAAGTTGAATTTTCCACCTAGCCCCTTTGTCTTACGAGTATCTTCAGACTTACTTTCTACATTCACAAAGCCAAATTCTTGGGTAACTCAACCTCAAGCCAAAGAGGTACCCATATTTGGCCCTTTGTTCTTCTGAGACAATTGCCCCTTTTGCATCCCACTAGACATCAACCTTTATGGTATCTAGAGACCAGTACACACCTCCAAACTGCTGGCATCTGTATCGATCATCTTCCTTCATTCATGTAATTCCCAGATCTTAGCTTATTCTCTTGAAGGAGATTGTCTAGAAGGTTGTCAAGGGGAATATATGCTGCAAATGCATCCAAGCACTTGGATGACCAAAAGCCACTCAAAAAGAAGTTGGCTTTATATGTCATACATTTCTTATGGATTGATAGCATAATCATTCACCCTAACTATCTTCATGATCAATGACTGCGTGGCTTGAGGATTCCCTTTGGCCAGCTGAGGGTATGTTCTCACAAGTTATAGGTTACCAATTCCACAAGGCAATAGGATCTGCCCCCTCTAGAAAATAGAGACTAGAGAGCATTTTATTTTCAAGTACCCTGTCTGCTATGGGATCCAAGGCAGATCTCTATCCATTTTCTTTTAATACTCATATCAGAGATGGCTAGCCCTTTATCTGCGAGGAGCTGTAATTCTCAAACATAGATCCTTACAAAGAATTCCATAGAACACTTGTTTTAGCCAGCTACAAGTATTGGAGATGATAAGCACCCACTTGATATGTCCAATTCACACTCAAATGGGGTACAAATCTGTGTGATAGTGCCCCTCTTTGCATTGTTTCTAATGTTTCCATCGTGCAATCATTATTGATTATTATTAGCATTTTTGCATGCAATCCACAATCCTTGTAAGTCTTCCATAATTCCAAATATTTTCCTTAGTGCAAGTCTTTATATTTGAATTGGCTAAAATTTGTTCGATTGTAATTGGAATGTCAAGTGATCCCATCAATCAGCTCATCATCATAGGTAAAAGGTAAGATATTTTTTCAGGTTACTGTCAAGCAAGACACCAATTTGGTGTATATGACTTCTCTTGTAGAAACCCACTACCATTTACCTTATATATTGTTCAATGAATCGTACTTACCTACGCCACTCCATGTTCAAACCTGTGGCTCCTTTACATACTACTCACACCATCACACCCATACAAAGTCATATGCACGGAAGCTACTGTTTGTCAGGGTCCAGGACCCCAGGGTGAATTTTTTACACAAGGGGTTTTAATGTTAGACATAACTGTTTGCTAACACTGTAACTCAGAAGCAATCGACATTTGCTAAATAATGCCCTCCTACGTGAAGAGTATAAGAATGCTTTTTGTGTATATATATGGGGGGCTTTCAGTCCATCCACACACCACCAAATGCTATGCTACTCGGCTTAAACAAATCTTTTTTTTAGAAAAGGGGAAAAAAAGGGGTTTCCAAAGAGAAAAGAGAGGAAAATATACCTGAGAATTAGCATTAGGAGAGCAAGAATTGAAGGGTGCATCTGCATCTTTATGTGCGCCAGAGTGGTTTTCCATAACGAAGATGTGGCACCTGTCTCTCTCTCTAAGAAGCGGGGTGAGGTGAGGATATTTTTGAATCTCTGTGTTAAGAATGAGGAGATTTTCCTCTTCCTCACCTCCCCTCCCCCAATCTTCTTCTGCTACTACGTTGGCTGCACAGCTCTAGAGAGATTATCATCAACTGCAATGAGCGTTTGCTTCGACCCTTTTGAACCACATCCAACCTCAACACCAGGATTTTACGGTATGTGTAATTGTTTGGTGAGAGAGACATAAATATAAAATAAATGGCCACAGTGAACAAGGGTGGCATTAGCCCATAGCAGCCTCCAATCACTTGTTAACTAGTAAGTGGCTGCTTTCTTCCTTTGGACTCGTGACATTATTAAAATCTCTATTATATCATATCAGTTTTTCTTTCTGTACTTGTGACAATAATTGATTTGCTTTCGATTAATATTTTTTTAATTGATTGAAGCTTTGGGTTAATTCCATGAGTTATAAATGGGGACCTTATCTTCTTCTACAAAAGAATTCTAATATTATTATACATTATTAGCCAGTAGGCTTTTATATGTGAGCATTATAGTGCTCGGAATTGTCTCACACCTAAAAAATTCTCTATGAAAATTCCCTAAGGTCGTCGGTTGTTCCTATCGGCGTATTCCTTGAACCTCTTATGAGTGCAAGTGCTAGTTATTAGCACTTGTACCAAAACGAGGTGTGAGGGTTACGCCCATTGCAATTTATATAGAATGTCTTATAAATCTGAAAGTAGTTTTGAGGGAAGACAGAAACATAGCATTTTATAAGAGGTCTATAATTACGTTCATAAGTAATCTATTAAAAAATTGACTTGCTAACCTATGATAAAGTCTCATAAATAAATAAATATATTTGAAAAATTGGTGGACATTGATGATATGTGAATCATTTACAGGTATTGATACAACATTAGTTGGTGAGTCTTGACATGATGCCCATCAACATTTTGATCTTTGATTTTTGTTGAATATAGCAAATGGACAACTCCTTGATGCAATGTTCAAGTTGAATTTTCCACCTAGTCCCTTTGTCTTACGAGTATCTTCAGACTTACTTTCTACATTCACAAAGCCAAATTCTTGGGTAACTCAACCTCAAGCCAAAGAGGTACCCATATTTGGCTCTTTGTTCTTCTGAGACAATTGCCCCTTTTGCATCCCACTAGACATCAACCTTTATGGTATCTAGAGACCAGTACACACCTCCAAACTGCTGGCATCTGTATCGATCATCTTCCTTCAATCATGTAATCCCCAGATCTTCGCTTATTCTCTTGAAGGAGATTGTCTAGAAGGTTATCAAGGGGAATATATGCTGCAAATGCATCCAAGCACTTGGATGACCAAAAGCCACTCAAAACGAAGTTGGCTTTATATGTCATACATTTCTTATGGATTGATAGCATAATCATTCACCTTAACTATCTTCATGATCAATGACTGCGTGGCTTGAGGATTCCCTTTGGCCAGCTGAGGGTATGTTCTCACAAGTTATAGGTTACAAATTCCACAAGGCAATAGGATCTGCCCCCTCTAGAAAATAGAGACTAGAGAGCATTTTATTTTCAAGTACCCTGTCTGCTATGGGATCCAAGGCAGATCTCTATCCATTTTCTTTTAATACTCATATCAGAGATGGCTGGCCCTTTATCTTCGAGGAGCTGTAATTCTCAAACATAGATCCTTACAAAGGACTCCATAGAACACTTGTTTTAGCCGGCTACAAGTATTGGAGATGATAAGCACCCACTTGATATGTCCAATTCACACTCAAATGGGGTATAAAATTATAAATCTGTGTGATAGTGCCCCTCTTTGCATAGTTTCTAATGTTCCCATCGTGCAATCATTGTTGATTGTTATTAGCATTTTTGCATGCAATCCACAATCCTTGTAAGTCTTCCATAATTCCAAATATTTTCCTTGGTGCAAGTCTTTATATTTGAATTGGCTAAAATTTGTTCGATTGTTATTGGAATAACAAGTGATCCCGTCAATCAGCTCATCATCAGAGGTAAAAGGTAAGATATTTTTTTCAGGTTACTGTCGAGCAAGACACCAATTTGGTGTATAAGACTTCTCTTGTGGAAACCCACTACCATTTACCTTATATATTGTTCAATGAATCGTACTTACCTACGCCACTCCATGTTCAAACCTGTGGCTCCTTTACATACTACTCAAACCATCACACCCATACAAAGTCATATGCACGGAAGCTACTGTTTGTCAGGGTCCAGGACCCCAGGGTGAATTTTTTACACAAGGGATTTTAATGTTAGACATAACTGTCTGCTAACACTGTAACTCAGAAGCAATCCACACTTGCTAAACAATGCCCTCCTACGTGAAGAGTATAAGAAAGCTTTTTGTGTATATATATTGGGGGCTTTCAGTCCATCCACACACCACCAAATGCTATGCTACTCGGCTTAAACAAATCTTTTTTTTAGAAAAGGCGAAAAAAACGGGTTTCCAAAGAGAAAAGAGAGGAAAATATACCTGAGAATTAGCATTAGGAGAGCAAGAATTGAAGGGTGCATCTGCATCTTTATGTGCGCCAGAGTGGTTTTCCATAACGAAGATGTGGCACCTGTCTCTCTCTCTAAGAAGCGGGATGAGGTGAGGATATTTTTTAATCTGTGTGTGAAGAATGAGGAGATTTTCCTCTTCCTCCCCTCCCCACCCCAATCTTCTTCTACTACTACGTTGGCTGCACAGCTCTAGAGAGATTATCATCAACTGCAATGAGCGTTTGCTTCGACCCTTTTGAACCACGTCCAACCTCAACACCAGGATTTTACGGTATGTGTAATTGTTTGGTGAGAGAGACATAAATATAAAATAAACGGCCACAGTGAACAAGGGCGGCATTAGCCCATATCAGCCTCCAATCACTTGTTAACTAGTAAGTGGCTGCTTTCTTCCTTTGGTCTCGTGACATTATTAAAATCTCTATCATATCAGTTTTTCTTTGTGTACTTGTGACAATAATTGATTTGCTTTGGACTAATATTTTTTTAATTGATTGAAGCTTTGGGTTAATTCCATAAGTTATAAATGGGGACCTTATCTTCTTCTCCAAAAGAATTCTAATATTATTATACATTATTAGCCGGTAGGCTTTTATATGTGAGCATTATAGTGCTTGGAATTGTCTCACGCCTAAAAAATTCTCTATGAAAATTCTCTAAGGTCGCCTATCGGCGTATTCCTTGAACCTCTTATGAGTGTAAGTGTTAGTTATTAGCACTTGTACCAAAACGAGGTGTGATGGTTACGCCCATTGCAATTTATATAGAATGTCTTATAAATCTAAAAGTAGTTTTGAGGGAAGACAAAAACATAGCATTTTATAAGAGGTCTATAATTACATTCATAAGTAATCTATTAAAAAATTGACTTGTTGACCTATGATAAAGTCTCATAAATAAATAAATATATTTGAAAAATTGGTGGACATTGATGATATGTGAATCATTTATAGGTATTGATACAACATTAGTTGGTAAGTCTTGAAATGATGCCCATCAACATTTTGATCTTTGATTTTTGTTGAATATAGCTCTTGATCCTTTATACTTCAATTATCTATATATTAGAACTACGGACATTGAACATTAACAAGATGGTTTTGCATGAACAAGTAATATAGAATTAGAGTAGAGAAGGAAGTGGAATGCATGTATTTGTGTGTGTTATGAATGAATGTTATGTGCAATTTCTTTTGTTATCCATAAAATAACAACTAAAATTATTAGCATTGTCAAATTATAATTTTTTGTTGTTGATTATAAACATAGTCTTGAAATAAATAAATTATATTTACAAAATATTCGTATTATATAACTGTTTGTATTAACATGTATTAGTTGTAATTCATTTAATTTCGTTTGGAGTAAGATGTTATTTAAAAGAAGTGGAAAATTTATATCTCATTTTAGTAGAAAGCTATATAGTGTGAACAATGAGAAGTTCTTTTATTCTAAGCAATGTAAATCAAGTAAAGAAAATATAATTTGGATGAGGACAAATCCCTTTTTGTATTGGGTTGTGATTGGCAAGTATCCACATGTACACTAAAAAGTTTTGAATGAGTTAGTTGAGAATGGATATTTTTTAAGACATATTATGAAGTGATGAATGAAAAATTAAATTAAAAAATTGTGTGGAAGAGATTGGATTGATATTTGCATACCTCTATTTTTTTATAGTGAGATTAATTGTAGCCAAGCCTCCTTTTTTTTCTAATAATTGTGTATGGATTATTTTGCATTCTAGAGTACTGATCAAAGGAGAATGTTGGTTCAATACGAAAATCATTTATTGATTTGTCTCTCAATATAGTTGTAAATGAACATATTCCTTGTCTTTCTATTTTACCAATATCAATTATTTCCTTATGTGGTGTTAGGCCTTGAGATTTATGTACAATAATTGCCCATGCCATGGATAGTAGTATTTTCCTACGATTACCTAGTGATACAGGTACTATGGGTATAGTTTTTAGGTCATTTTGGTTCCATGGTGGCCCATTGTAGTTATCAATCCTTACTATGATGTACATCAGTACATTCAATGGTTTAGAGTCGAGATTGTAAACAATATCTATGACCTCCCCAAGAGATCCATTTACAAGTCCTGCTTGAGTCCATAAGTTTGTTGTTAGCATGATTCGTTGGTATTTGCATAGTAGGAGTTCTTGTGGAAGTTGGTCATCATTAGCATCAATGTTTGATTTTATTTTTATGCTTATTGAAATACTTATTATAATTGGAAGATTTAGTATGTAATGTCCCCTTTTAGCGTATCCTTGATTTCTTAACCTGAGCACAAGAATAACTACTAGAAAGAGACAGTAGTACTATTAAAGATCATTTCCATAATGAAATCAATACATCATAATCATAATTAATAACAATGATCACGAATGTAATGTTACCTCTGCATGCATATATTTAATTCCTACAACCACAGACATTAACACATGTACAAATACATATATTCTTTCAATAATAATAAATACTTATTCTTTAATGTTTAGGCCTCATGATATACTTCGAGCATGATGGTCCCTGGTCACTAATCTAATCTAGCCCAAGTAGAGGATAGGTATATGTTTATTAAAGTGCAGGATAATAATACCCAAGGGCTTCATTGCACACACGGCAATTCCTCACCACTTGAGGATCACCTACCATGTAAGTCATCTCCATAGGTATAGGCCCAAGTGTTTCATTGCACACCTGGCAATACTTCATTGCTTGGCTCAAGGGACTTCATTGAACACCCGTCAATACTTCATCCACTTTAGAGTCACCTACCCTATGTGAGATTGATCATAATAATCCGCACACACTTAACCGTCCTCCTAGGGGTAATAGATAAGATTAATGGCGTGGCATTGACGTATCCATCCCCAGTAAAATATGAGTAGAGTTAGAGAATGCATACCAATAAGGAGCTCGTCCTCTCGACTAGTGATCTATGGATCACAAGGCCAATTATCTCTTAAGGATATTGGTCCTCTATAGGGACTATTGTAATACCATCATTCTAGATGGTTGAGTATAAGGCTTATATGCTTTTCATACATACAATGTTATTATCATGTGCCTATGGCACAATTCTTTATTGGTATATGCTGATAAGATCACTGTAATGATGACGAAGTACCTTCAGACTGTTGATTTGTTGATTGATCCTTTGATAATGATAGTAATCTCCTCTTGCATTTGAGGTAGAGATATTTATATTATACTCTTGATCTGATATGTCCTATCCTTGCTAGTCAGAGATGTTGGAAGATATCATTTATTGTGAGGTATTTGTATTGATATTAAACCTCCTTATATTGCTTTATCATCTTTAATGTATTTGCAATGGACTGAGTTGATGATATGAGATATGCTTCTTTGACCACTGCTAGATGGAGATGATATTATTTGATGATCATTCCTTTGTATGAAGATGTGACTCTTTTGATGATATTATTATTAAGTATTAAGATCATATACTAAGTCGATTCCATGATGAAGAGGTGTTTGAATGAGATAAATGTGTTTGAATGAGATAAATGAGATTGTTGATGATGTGTATTTATTCTACTTGCAGATGGTTTGTAACTATGACATGGCTCAATTGCTGATGTAATCTTATATGCCACCTGTAAGTGTGCCCATGGGTCTGACTGTAATGTTTTTTGAACTAAGATGATATTTGACAATATTCATATTGCTGGATGAGGAAGTAAATCTGATGATGGCATACATGTATATTCCAGGTGACATATGGGATTATATCATAATACTCCATGTTGCCGATATACATCTTGATTAGATGCTTTGATGGTTATATATGCCTTTTGCAAAGATGTCATTTCTCATTCGTTGCCTCCTTTCAAGGAGACATGACCTTCCTTTTGTTCCATCGATGCTCTTTCATTGAGTATTTCCTTAATACTATTTAATCTTATTGCAATCGCTTCATTGAGTTTTAGTTACATTGCACTTTGTTTATTCTCTTATGTGTGGTGAGTCTAGTTTTGTTATCATTCATTAAAATGAGCGATATTTATATTATTTATAAGGATCGGCCATCCCCATACGTGAGCTTTGCCCAATAGCTCTTGATAATATTTAATTATTAATAATTAATTTGTAATATTTATAATATTTAATACATATTATAATATAACAATGATATGTATTATGATAATATTTAATTCATATTAATTAATTTATAATATTTATTTAATATTTATCTTGTCAATTATCTAAATAATACATATTATCTTTTATATTTTAATTATATTTATTTATATATATTTATAATTATAATAATATTAAATGATATAATATATCTCATTGTAAATATATTATCTAATATTATCTAAGCGACTTCTCTGTTTATCATGATGTTTAAATCTTAAACAATACCTTAATATCATGACATGACAGCCCTCCCCACTCAAAATTACTTGTCCTTAAGCCATCACGGCGAGTTCTTTCATTACCTTGCATTTTTAATATTTACCTTCCCATATGTTGAGATGAAGTCATGATTTTGATCCAGAATGTATATTATTATGAACATGATTGTGATTCCATGAAAGAGAATTTGTGATCAAAGAATACTTGAAAAGTCTAATGAAAGATCAATGTATGGATAAGTATTTGTTTGTTTTGAATAGCAATGACGGATGCAAGTATCATAGATGAAGACGTGGGTTTAAACCATGAAAATATTTTCGATGCTAAAGAAGATTTGAGAGTATTGAGATTTCAAGATTCCGATAAGTGACGAGACATATTGAAATTTTCGAAAGATGAATCTAATGATGTTGTAGAGAAGGTAGATCATAGAAGTGATTAATGATAATGATAAGATAGTGTGGAGACAAATTACGATAGATAAGATTATAGAAGAGAAAAGATCCATGTTGAAGTATATGCACACAATTATATATGAAACACAAATCATAAATACACGTAGTATATGAAGCTTAGACAAAGCTTATACACTAAGTATGAAGCATACAAAGAATACGCACGCAATACATAAGGCATGTAGCATACATGTAACACACAAGTGTACGCACTAATATGAAGTATACACATGAATACCAGTAAGTCATGAAGTGTGCATTTGAACATACATAAGTCGTGGAGTACACACATAAATCATTTAATATATATTTGAACACACAAAGTCATGGAGTATACACTCAAATACACGAAGTCATAAAAGTATACAATTGAATACACAAAGTCATAGAGTATACACTCAAATACAAATACAATCACCAGTCATAGAGTATGCACTCAAATATAAATACAAGTCATAGAGTATACATTCAAATTCAAATACAATCATAGAGTATACACTCAAATACAAATACAAGGCATAGAATATACACTCAAATACAAATACAATTATAGATTATACACTCAAATACAAATGCAATCATAGAGTATACACTCAAATACAAATACAATCAGAGTATACACTCAAATACAAATACAATCATAGATTATACACTCAAATACAAATGCAATCGTAGAGTATACACTCAAATACAAATACATGGCATAGAGTATACACTCAAATACAAATACATGGCATAGAGTATACGCTCAAATACAAATACAATCATAGAGTATACACTCAAATACAAACACAATCATAGAGTATACACTCGAATACAAATACAATCATAGAGTATACACTCGAATACAATTACGAAGTCATAGAGTATACACTCGAATACAAATACAATCATAGAGTATACACTTGAATACAAATACAATCATAGAGTATACACTCGAATACAATTACAAAGTCATAGAGTATACACTCGAATACATATACAAATCATAGAGTATACACTCAAATGAAGTATACCCTCGGACAATTGGGAAGGGGATTCGATGCATCCCATACTACACCATGGACCCATCCACCATCCCAAGGTCATCAAGTATACGCGAATACACATTGAATACACAAAGTATTCACATAAATCATACACATAAGTCACAAAGTAAACCTTTGAATACACATAAATCACAAAGTATACACTTGAATACATGTAAGGCACACATAGTATACATAGGATGGCAGGATGACTACTCTGATAGCACTTGTAATGTCCCCTTTTAGGGTATCCTTGATTTATTAACCTGAACACAAGAATAACTACTAGAAAGAGACATTAGTGCTATTAAAGATCATTTCCATAATGAAATCAATACATCATAATCATGATTAATAACAATGATCACGAATGTAATGTTACCTCTATGTGCATATATTCAATTCCTGCAACCACTGACATTAACACATATACAAATACATATATTCTTTCAATAATGATAAATACTTATTCTTTAATGTTTAGGCCTCATGATAGACTCGGCCATGATGGTGTCTGGTCACTAATCTAATATGGCCCAAGTAGAGGCTAGGTATATGTTTATTAAGGTATGAGATAATAATACCCAAGGGCTTCATTGCACACCCGATAATTCCTCACCACCTGAGAGTCACCTACCATGTAAGTCATCTCCATAGATATAGGCCCAAGTGCTTCATTGCACACCCGACAATACTTCACTGCTTGGCTCAATGAACTTTATTGAACACCCGTCAATACTTCATCCACTCAAGAGTCACCTACCCTATGTGAGATTGATCATAATAATCCACACTTACTTAACCGTCCTCCTGGGGGTAATAGATAAGATTAATGATGTGGCATTGACGTATCCATCCCTAGTACAATATGAGTAGAGTTAGAGAATGCATACCAATAAGGAGCTCATCCTCTTGACTAGTGATCTATGGATCACAAGGCCAATTATCTCTTAAGGATATTGGTCCTCTATAGGGACTATTGTAATACCATCATTCTAGATGGTTGAGTATAAGGCTTATATGCTTTTCATACATACAATGTTATTATCATGTGCTTATGGCACAATTCTTTATTGGTATATGCTGATAAGATCATTGTAATGATGAAGAAGTACCTTCAGATTGTTGATTTGTTGATCGATCCTTTGATAATGATAGTAATCTCCTCTTGAAATTTGAGGCAGAGATATTTATATTATACTCTTGTTCTAATATGTCCTATCCTTGTTGGTCGGGGCTGCTGGAAGATATCGTTTGTTGTGAGGTATTTGTATTGATATTAAACCTCCTTATATTGCTTTATCATCTTTAATGTATTTGCAATAGATTGAGTTGATGATATGAGATATGCTTCTTTGACCGCTGCTGGACGGAGATGATATCATTTGATGATCATTCCTCTGTATGAAGATGTGACTCTTTTGATGATATTATTACTAAGTATTAAGATCATATACTAAGTCGATTCCATGATGAAGAGGTGTTCGAATGAGATAAATGAGATTGTTGATGTTGTGTATTTATTCTACTTACAGATGGTTTGTAACTATGAAATGGCTCAATCGCTGATGTAATCTTATATGCCACCTATAAGTGTGCCCATGGGTCTGACTGTAATGTTTTTTGAACTGAGATGATATTCGATGGTATTCATATTGTTGGATGAGGAAGTAGATCTGGTGATGGTATACATATATATTCCAGGTGACATATGGGATTATATCATAATACTCCCTACCACTGATATATGTCTTGATTAGATGATTCGATGGTTATATATGCCTTTTGCAAAGATGCCATTCCTCATCTGTTGCCTCCTTTCAAAGAGACGTGACCTTCCTTTTGTTCAATCGATGCTCTTTCATTGAGTATTTCCCTTAATATTGTTTAATCTTATTACAATTGCTTCATTGAGTTTTAGTTACATTACACTTTGTTTATTCTCTTAGGTGCGGTGAGTCTAGTTTTGTTATCGTTCATTAAAACAAGCGATATTTATATTATTTATAAGGATCGGCCATCCCCATACGTGGGCTTTGCCCGATAGCTCTTGATAATATTTAATTATTAATATTTAATTCATATTAATTATTTTATAATATTTATTTAATATTTATCTTGTCAATTATCTAAATAATATATATTATATATTATATTTATTTATATATATTTATAATTATAATAATATTAAATGATATAATATATCTCATTGTAAATATATTATCTAATATTATCGAAGCAACTTCTTCGTCTATCATGATGTTTAAATCTTAAACAATGCCATAATATCGGGACATGACATAGTAGTTCTAGCATTTTATGTTGTGTAGTCTCACTAGATCAATTATAGCAAAAAGGTTCATTGAGTTGTCAAATTCTTCTTTTCAGTTATTGTAAGTAGTTTATGCAAGTCTTTAACAGTTCCCAATTATGTTGTGTTGGTTCTATATTATGTATATTTTGTAATGTTTCACAAAAGTGGGTTTGAGTTGGAGTGTCACCTTGTTGACAAAAGATTGTTTGTAATGTAACAATTGTAATAAATTATTGCCATAGGATTTTGGTGTTTGAGTGTGATGCATAGATAGGGTTGTCCATGACAGGGGGTAGCTATGCTAAGTCACCTATTAGAATTATAGATACTCCACCAAAGTAGAGTTGTTGGTGGGGAAATGCCTCACATAATCTACTATCTATCATTTGTAGTAGTTTGGCCCTATGAAGCTCATCTAATCAATGAGGATGTATTTTATGTGTTTCGTGTCTTCTTAAAATGTTGTTAGTGATTACCCCTATAGTGGCTGCATTTATTTGATTGAAATCTTGAGCATTGAATGTATAGTCGAGGCATATATATTAATTACAACAATTCTTGTAGGAGCGAGAGCAAGGAGTTGGTTATGTTGTTTTGGTAGTGTACTTTAAAGTGCATTTCTTATGCAGGTGATAAGGTAGGATTTTTTGGTTCGTACAATTCCTTGAATGATCATATTCAAGGGTTTCTTTAAGAAATAATTGTTGTGGTGGTACATAATGTCACATCCCTAATTTTTTACTATGTTTTACTTTTTACTTGTATGTAATTAGTAGATAATTTTGCATGGATTAATGATTTGACGTTTAGTGGAAATGTTAGGATAAATCAATGATTTCATGAGTTTGAGTTTATATGTTTAAAATTTAGACATATGACTATTTGATGATTAGATTATTTATTCACATGGTTTATGGATTTACTAATGATGCACTAATCCCAGTTGGTGAATGCAAGTTGTAACCAGGATACATGTTTTTCACCCTCCGAGAAAAGAGAGGGAGAGCATCATGGGAGATAATTAAATAGTCTAAGTATGGATATAAACATGTTGTTGTCATCAGTAGTCTTGTGCTTACACAGTTTAGTGAACCCTCATCAAGTTGGGTAAGTTGTGCTCAACCCTTTTTGGTCAAAGTTGGTTTCGACTCGTCAGTTGTTGATTTGTCGTCAAGATCTATTAGAATAGGTTTTTGTTGAGAATATAGTCAGGAAAGTATGATCATCAACAAGGATGGTTAATAGTCGTTAGTTCTTGTGTGTTTTGAATATAGTTTATATTCAAGATAGAATATATATATGTGTGTGTGTGTGTGTGTGTGTGTGTGTGTGTGTGTTAGTGGTTAACTATCTCATTTTTGGTAATTCCTAGTTAAAATTCCATTATAGTATCCTATCATGTTATTTATTTTTTGTCTATTTAGCTATATACGTGAGATAGAGAGGGGGAGAATACCTCGACCCCATTCTTGTATCTTGTCAAGCGTTTGAAACAATGTAAGTATACGTTGTGTATACTATGAAAGTATATATATATATACTTTCATTACGTTTATATATATAACGTGATATATAAATAAGACCTTTTGTGTTGAGGTCGATAAACTTCTTTATGGAAGTGGTAAAGATTCAATGATAGTGCAAGATACTTTTAGGTTTTTGGTTGCTCGACCCCCCTTTACTCTTTAACTATTTTGGAGAGTAGAGGAGCTTTTAACTGGTTTTGGAGTGGTCCTTTATGACCATCACCTCCATTAATCTGCATGCTTTCGTTGAATTTTTATAGGCTTTATTTTAGGAATTATGGAGGTAGTTTTAGAGGAGAGTTCTTTTTATCACCACGACAGATTCTCTTGAGACACACAAAGAGACACAAAAAGAACTCTACTTAAAGATTTTGTTGTGAGGGACGACAACATGAAAATTGGCTTTGGAGCTCGTCGTAGAAAGAAGGAAAGAGGTTGCTGAAGGATCAGAGAAAGCCTTGCTTATTCCTACAATCTCATAGGCTCATTCTTTTCTAGAAAACATTATTATAATTTTGAAAACCTTCTATATGCTTTCAGCCATGACTATATATTAATGTGAAGCCAATAAGCTTAGAATAGCACTGTGTTTTTGAAATAGATAAGCTTGGAATATCACTGTGTTTGTGATAAGCTTAGAGCATCGCTATGTTTATATAGCCGATAGAAATAGAGTATTTATGTATATCTAAGATCGACTTACTTAGAGTATCTCTAAGTGTTTCTATGGCTGATAGAATTAGAGTATATCTATGTTTTATGACCAATAAAACTAAAATTATCTTTGTGTGTTAGATGGCCGACAATCTTAGATTATCTCTATGTTTATATGCTCGATGAACCAAGTATATCCTAGTGAGTATAGGGTCGAAAAACATAGAATATAACTATGTGTTTAAAGTTGATAAACATATAATATCTCTACATGTGTAAAGCCAATAAGTTTAGTATATTTTTGTGTTTTTATACGATCGACAAGTTTGTATAAGTATTGAGTGATCATAAGACTAAGTAGCTTTTACTCTTCTATGATTTTTTATTTTCTTTCTACACCTTTAGTAGCCAAGATCACTGTATGTAATATGTAGCATAGGTAAACTATGCAGGCCGAAAGGCCAAAGTGATCTAAGTACCCAAAAAAATGTGTCTATTGTATAGTAACTATACAGGCCGAAAGGCCATGTTAACTGGTGTGTAATACACCAAGTATAGTTAAGTGATTCAAGTCAAACCGATAATATGTATAACCCTGTTATGGGCCAAATCAATGTTTATAATCATGTCTCTGCTAAAAGGCCGAGATAAGGCTGAGGTAAGGTTGAGGTATGAAGGAATAACCATTGTTAAAACCAATTCAACTTATTTCTATAAATATTTATATCCATGAAATTTAGAGATTGAATCGTTTGATTTCACTGTTTTTAAAGGTTGGAATCAAGATGAGTAAGTTGACAGAGATAGATATATATCTCTTGAAGACTTTTATGTATAGTTTTATTGTTTGCAATCATAAGATTCTGTGATAAGTATTATCATTTCACTCTAACGAAGTTATTTGTGAGAGCAAAACCTATTCCTTATTGAGAGTCGGTGGACTCGAGAAGACCATAAGGTCAATAATAATAGTGTAGACTCAAACTTATCAAGGAGAAAGATTGATTAAGTCTAAAGTTTAGTTACGAAAATGATAACATTTTTATGAAGAGAATAAACCTCAAGTATGATGTCTTTTCATCTTACATGAAATATGAATTCTATAATGTTCAAGAGGTCAAGAGTAGACCAGTGGATTTGTATAACTTATTACCTTTGGAAAATAATAGTTTTTGACATTGCAATGTATTGGGTTAGAGAAATTTAAACCCTAGAATCAACTCAGATGAGTTTAGAGAACTTAAAATCTCTTAAGGCAGATTATGACATTATGTTTAGTCTATTTTATTGTATGGTCAATAGATAAGGGTCGAGAAACCAGAGATTACGATATTATCATTAGAAAGAGTTTAAGAAGCTTTTTGATAAAGTTTAATGATTTCATGTTAGAGTTGAAACAAGACTTATGGTTCAAAGAATACTTAATCCTTGAGTCATTGAGTAGAATGACAAGAAGTCATAGACTCTTATGGTTGCAAGTGTAGCTAGGGTAAAAATCTAGGGTAAAAGCATAAACATTAAACAACTAAAACCCTAACAAGCACAATAGTGCACAAGATAGCATGAAAATCAAAATAACAAATGCAAATGCAAACCAATATCCACACTACGCTTGATTTATCTCCATTGCTCTTCTCAATCTTGCATAAGAATGCATGATTTTGAAAGATGATTGTGGGAGGAATGTTGGGTGCTCACTATTTCAACAGCATAATAGTGCTCAAAAGCTAGATGCATAGGAAATTTGATAGCATGAGGCTACTTGGAAACTCATGCATGCAAATGGCTTGTGAGAGGTTTGACTTATAGAAAAAGGTTGATTTGAATGATGGGTTGAGATTGAAAGTTCAAATGAATGATGTGGATGGCTAGGATCAGATAGGGTTTCCCACTCCATGAGGAGTTGTAGTCATGTGACAAGTGTGCCTAAAGACTCTCTGAAGAGTTAAACCTTCTAAACCTATATATATATATCCTAGAATCAAGATTAAATTCTAAGTCAGATTGACTAGGGATTCAGTTTAACCAAAACAATTTATATCTACAGATCTAAATGATGAAAGTCAAAACTGTAGGATGAGGTAGTTCCCAAGTCAAGTTAGAGGTGTGTGAACACACGACTACATTTATTGTAAATGTTTATTTATATAGAAACTTTGGCCAAAGTGATGCATTGTCTCTACATGCATTAGTCGGTTCACAGTGTCTAGATGGCGTAACCTGTCAGTACGATCATACTTAACTAGATGATTGTCTAGAGTTGTATGTCTATTGTCTTGCATAGGACACAACACTAGGACTCAAATGGAAAACCCATTGGTTCCTTATTTCATACTCTTTGTGAAGGGTAGGGCCACTTCTAGGAAGGAAGGTGTGCGGGCACCGTCGGTCTATGGTTGGAGGGAGAGCACTCAGATGATGCTCTCCCTCTGTTCCAAAAGACTCACCGAGACTTGAGTGACAGATATCAAGATTCCAATTGCAATATTCTTTATGTTACGATGTAAAATTATTCTTTTTGCCATGTGCAACATAATTGTAAATGTAAAGTGAAATGTTTTCACTATGATTTATCTTTAAATATATTATATTTAAAGGTTGAAAAATATTTAGAAAAGATGTGCTTTTTATTTCCTTGTAATTATGCAAATGATAAAAAAAAATTTCATGTTTATCATATTCTTTTACTTTTGTAGTAAATTGTGTGTGTAATTTTGAGTAATATGAGATGGCATGTTACATATGGTATCAGAGCTATCGAGTTCAACATCGAGTTCAACACATGGGCCTAGGTGTTCACTACAAGAAACTTGTCAACATCTAGCAAATTAGTTAATGTTTGAAATTAGTTTTATGCCAGAATGGCGTGGAGACGAACTAAGAAAATTGCCAAAAATTTTGTTCCCCAACATTTACCCAAGTTAATGGTTAAGAAAGAAACTACTAAAGAAGAAAAACTCAAAGAGCATATTAATTATGCCGAGGGTGCATGGCTGGAAGATTATGAGACTTTGGATGACACTCTCAAGCGTATATGGCTAGAAAGGAAACAATGCAACAAATTGGCCAAGAAACTTATAGTTCCTACTTGTGTTGTTAAACCAAGTAAACTGTCTTCTAGGCACAACATACCATTTGGATGTGGTCGTGATGCCCCTGTTTTAGGAAAAGAGGTGATGGAAGAGTACTTGCGTGTATATCCACCCTCTAAGTTTGTTTTACTAGATTCTAATGAGGAAGAGGAACCTGAGGAATATCCTTTAACTGACAGTGACATGTAGTCTTGTTGGGTTAATTATATAAATAAGGATGTATTTTACCTAGAATAAACTATAATAAAGATGAGATTGTTTGCATAAATCTAAGTTTTGTGAATGGATTTTATTGATGAATTTTGAATTAATAAGATGCATTATTTTGTATTCTAATTTATAATTTGATATGCATATCAAGTGTGATATAGAGTATCATCATGGTTTGAACTCGAATAAATCTTGATGATAGTCAAGGATAGTCATATCCCTTCAAAAATTGAATGGCTAAGCTGGATCAGATATTGACCATGTTGAATGAAACCAAGGAAAGGCTTGGAGACCTCGAGTAGGAAGTTAGGGGTTAAGGTAGATCCGAAGGAGGAAAAGAGGACTCACATCAAGGAGATGATGAATATGCCCATGAATCTAGTGTCCATAGTGAACAAAGGGAGAATGTTTACGGGACTAAGTCTCAAGAAGAGAAGAGAAGTAGAGTTGCTTCAAAACTGTCAAGAGATATGAAGAAAGTCACGCCACCCAAGTTCGATGGAACAAAAAGTGGTGATGTTGCAGAAGCTTGGTTGATAGAGATGGAAAAATATTTCAAGATCAGAAATTACTCTAAGATAACCAAGGAAGTATGGGGTGCCTTTCAATTGGCAGGAGAAGCGTCCATGTGGTGGATGAACAAGAAAATGGAACTGGGGTTAAGTTCTCTAAGCTTAACCTTAGATCAATTTGTGGTCTTATTTCGCCAGAGGTGGTTACCACAACTTTTATTTGATCAAAGGCTAACATTTTTTTAGAATTCAAGTCAAGGAGATAGGTTAGTGGTTGAATATTGGGAAAAGTTCACCCGTCTCCTAAAATATGTGCCACAATATTAGAAAGATGAAAGGTTCATAATCAAGAAATTCATATTGGGTCTGAATGCCCAGATAGGTGGAGAAGTAGATGTGCATGGTCCTACCATTATGGACCAAGTTTTAGAGAAGACAATCAAACAAGAGCAAAATTTGAAGTCAATTTATGCATATCGCGAGAAGAATCGCAAGAGGTTTAACAAATCACTAACTTCTAAACCTTTCAATAAAAGGAATGGAAATAAGGAAGTGAATAAGAAAAATGATAAGGGCTCCAAAAATAATAGGAATGGACCTAGAAATGAGAAGAAAAGCAATAACAATTTTTAAAGGAATGATAATAATTCAAGCAAACCTGCTAAGAAGCAAGGACCTCCTGGGGAATGTTTCTTTTGTGGTGGAGATCATTATGCAAAACAATGCCCAACTAAGAATCAAGGAGATCGGAAGTGGTAACACATTACCTACCCAGCAAGTAGCTTTTCAGCAAATGATCCATGTGGCATTGGACAATCACCAAGCAGAGTACCAGATTACTCCCATTGAGACAACAGGTACTTTGTTTGGAGTTCCTATTTCTATTTTGATTGATACTAGAGCAACTGAAAGTTTAATTTCTCCAAGAGTATTAAGTAAATTTCCTAGAAGAAATAGATATATGGCTAAACCCTGGTCAGTTGAATATGCTAAACAAACTAAAGCTTAGGTAGAGCAATGTATGTTTGAAGCCAAGATTGATCTTCCTAGTTTTTCAACTGAGGTGAATTTGTTTGTATCCCCCTTAGGTTCCTATGATGTTATCTTAGGAATAAATTAGCTATGGAGGCATAGATCCTATTGGTGCATGCATAAACATTCAGGTTTCAGGCATTTAAATCTGCAGGCCCCTTCACAAAAAATCCAAAAAATTCTAAGTCTTTTGGCCATTGCAATTGAAAAGTGCAAAAATAGTTTTAAATGCATGTATCTTTGTATATACAAAGGGGTTTGTATGTACAAATGAAAATATACTTGGCAGGCTTGCAAAAATTTCAATCGGCCTTTGAAAATGGTGAAAAAATCAGTTATATGCCTCCTTGTATGCATATCGGGTTTGGAATATGTGCATATACATTGAGGAATCTTTCGCAGATTCCTAGAATATTCTACAGCTGTATGTTGAGTTTGCTTGTATATCGAGTTTGTATGTTTAGACATGCAACGGTTAGATACAATGGAAACATGCAAGCAAAATATACAATAGCGCACATACAAGTGAAAGATACAAGTGAAATGTGCAAGGCGGTCAAAGTCAACAAAGCATTCAAAGACATGAAGGGGCCCACCACTTGTATGTCCCGGGTTGTATGTGCTATATACAAAGGGTATATACAAAGCGCACATACAAGGCCCGGACGCGAAGGAAATTGTGATTTGGCAGACAAATGATTTGGGGTCCGTTGGTTGTATATTGCATTTGTATATGCAATATACAAAGCGATTATACAAAGGTAAGACATGCAGCCCGGACCTGAAAGCGATTTCAATACGTTTCATAAGAATTTGGGGTCTGTGGCTTGTATGATAAAGTGCTTGTATATGCCGATGTATAATGAGAAAGATACAACACAGATTTCAAAGGATGTTCCAATCTAGCAGATAAAGTGTTGAAGTTTGCCTTGTATGTGAAGCATTGTATATCCCGCATATGCAAAAGGAAGATGCAAGGGTTCTGTCGGCAGGACTCGATACATCGGCGAACACTCCTTGAGTCATCCCGATAACTAATGGATATGCAATTTCATAGTGATAAAGAGCAAATCAGGGGGTGCCACGTGTCCAGGTATGATTGTATGTATATGCATTTGCATATACAAAGAATTCAATGGCAAAAAAGGCAAAAGGCGGAGAAGAAAAAATGAATGTTGCGATGGGAAAAGTCAAAGGAGATAAAGCGCCTACGTGGCATAATTATGTTGGACGATGACTTTTCAGCTTGTTTTGGGAACCGCATATCTCAGCGATAGGAAAGAATTCAACGGTCATGGTTCAAACTTTCAACATCGAAGGATTTTTCGTGCTCAGTACATCTTTTCTGGCAAGAATCTTCAGAGCGCTGATTGTTGCTGCATCCTACGGGTTGGTATGCCATTTATGGCAGCAGTGCAAAGGTATGGGTCTAATTGACTGGCCAACTACCAAGTTTGTGAAGAAAATCTTCATGCAGTGGTGCAGATCCCGAGTTCACCTACTCATCCTTCTTCTTCTCCATGCTGCATTAAATGATTTTGGGCGCCATTTTTGGTGCAATGTTTCTAGCAATTTCTGGTGAATTTTGAAGTGCCATGTAATTATTGTTGAGTACACAGTCTTGCTATAAAGTGCAAACTGTGTTACTCATTGGTGGTTGTTGAAGACTTGGGCATTTTTTTAGGGGAAAAATAATGAAAGACAGAGCATTTTCTTGGTTGTTTTATCTCTGTTGGAGTTTATGAGTTGCATTTGAGTGCACCTTGCACATATGTTCAGTTTCTTGTCATTTTATATGAAAAATACATTATTGCATGTGTTTATCTATCTGTCTCCATGTGTTGTATGCATTCTCTTCTTTTAAATCTAGTTGCTAAGGGTTTCTCAGATTCTAGGGCATAGATTTCTGTATCACATGCTTAATCTCTAACTTCCATTCAAGGAGTGGATTAAATTGTTTTAGGTTGAGTATGGAGAAGATTGTATGTCAGCTGGGATGTATGTAAGTAGAGACAGTTAAATACTTATCCTTGGGTGGTGTTTGTAAGGCAAATACCAGTCCTAGCCCCTTGAAACTTGAATGTCAATTGCAAGACATTCTCTTGTATACGAGTTGACTCCTTGCCCTGAGATAGGCACCGGTCTACTTCTGGATTAGTAGTTATGATCCAAAACCCCCTATCTTGCATCCAAACATTAATACAAATCATTCCATTTTTTCAACCTGTTAGTTGTAGGAGTAGAAATAGGATCCCTGCATACTCTCATCCTAAATCAGTTGTCCAAGAATGATTCCAACCTTGTGATGTATCATGCATGTCTTGGTCCAAACATGAGAGTATTCTGCCTGTTATTGTAAAGTCAAATCTTTCTGTCATTGGGCGAGTCCAAAGATAAATCTTTAGCTATAGGGATACCCCCCTTGGTGCGACAGAACCAGAAGTGAAGCGGAGGCAGCTCACGCAACCTCCCGTATCTGTTGGTCGAATCTGCCTGGACATTGGAACTAGCAAACCCTCTGCTGATTCAGGCACTAACAGAAATGACTACTCTGCTGGGGAGTGAAGAGAAAGAGTGAATTTGTGCCCATCCAAGTCACTAACAGAAATGGCGACTCTGCTGGGGAACAGGAGTCAAATAGTGTGAAATCATTGCTGCATATCCGGTTCTTTCATGTGAATATGGTGCTTTGCTGTTGGAATGAACTCAGAAGAATATTTGTTCTATGATGAGATTTCAGTTGTTTGAAAATTTTATCCTCTTTGGAGAGGTGGCGACTCTGCAAAAAAGTTTTAGTGCACATGAAAGGCTGATGTATGTTATTGTGATCCAAGAATGTTCTGTTCAAGATTGCAGCGTCTGGATGAGAAAAGGTACTTGGTTTCTTCCCACTTGTATTTGTTGTTTTATTGCATAAGTTAGATGCCAGGGGAAAGCCTTAGGTCTTAGGCAGACAAAAGATGTCTGAAAGTAAAACTTATATGAATCCAAACATGTATTCACCCATACTCAGCCAGGAGGGGGATGAAATGTTGTGTAAAAACATTGAAGAGATAAAGAATAGGTTGAAATCCTTAGAGGCTCGGCAGGCTCAGTTCAATAATAACCCTGTTGTGTTTGCCAATCAGAATGCTAAACCTCTTGTCAGCCCTTTTGATCCTTTATATGACCAATTAGATTTGTCATGGGTTGACTATAAAGTTGAAAGTATGCCTACTAAAATTTACAATCAGATGCCTAGATTTAGTGGACACAGTGTATGTGATGGGGGTGCACATATCCAAAACTTTCACAGCTTTATGGAGAAAAAATCATTTAGAGATGAGGATATGTGGATGAGGTTTTTTGTTAGATCCTTTGGTGTAAGAACTAGAGATTGGTATTTGAGCTTTCCAAAGAGATCCTTTGCCTGTTGGGATGAACTTGTTGACTGTTTTAGAGAAGAATTTGCAAGAGAACTTGCTGATCTTGTTGCAAGATTGATAGAAATTAGAAGACAAGATGAAGAACCCATTATTGATTTCAGTCATAGATTTGCAATTGCCCTTTCACAGATCCCTGAAGACTTTAGACCTGATACTTCAGCCTCATTGGCATATATTTTGAATCTTTTGAGGAGGGCTCTAGTGCATTGTTGAGGGAATTCAATATAACAAGTGTGCAGATGGCATACAAATTTTTAGAAAATATAAAAAAAATAAGGAATGAGCACATACTGAATTCCTTGTCCACAGGATTTGGTGTGAATAACAGTTATGTGGCTGCAAATGACCAAGTGATCATGGCATCATTTGAAGATAAATGTGTAAATGAGAAGATAGAAGTTGAGAATGCTATACTTGAACATACTGTTGATAATAATGCTCAATCGGATTGTTCACCAGTTGAGGATGCCAAAGAGAGGATCAATGATGACTCCCATTTCAAGGTTGAGGTATCTAGTTCTGAAAACAATGATGAGGTTCTGGACAACAATGAATACTTGTTTGAATGGGTTTGTGGAGATGATTGTGAGTATTGTGCTCAAGATAGAGAAGAAATAAGCAAACAAAGGAGTAATTCCATGTTTGAATCACTGCCTTCTATTCAGACACATGGAGATTATGAGGAACAATCAGAGATTGAAACAAGTGCTAGTGTTGAGCATGATTGTTCTTTATTTGATTATAGTTTTGTTTGTGACACACAAGTTGATACTCCTCCACACAAGGAATTCATTGGTTATGAAAATGCATGTTTCATTGCCCATGAACCAGTGGCATATTATGATAAAGCTGAAACACTTGGATCAACCCTTTTTGATACATATAATGGTGTGGAGCTGTTTGCGTATGGTGGGAGTCTAAGCATTGATATTGATAAGGATTCTGATTTTCATCCCAATGAAAGAAAAATCAACATATGTCATGAAGGTTATTGCAAAGATGTGCTTGAGTCTGATCCTTTCCAGTTTGATGCAGCTGATGATTGTGTGCATGAAGTGCACAATTGTGGATTTGAGAGCTTTATCTTTGATATGCCAACTTATGATGAAATGAGGCCTGATGATCCTAGCTGTATGGTGGACTTTGAGTGCTTTCAATTTTTAGTTCAGCTGGGAGATCATTTTACAATGCATATTGTTGATATAGATGATGATAAATGTTATATTTCATATGGGAGTACATGGTTTAATGAATATAACATTCACATGTTGCTTGATGCTGAAGGTTATTTGCATAGGGTTGATAGAGGCAAGTTCAATGAGACGCTTATACATGCAAATGACAGGGTTTGTTTATGGTCAGATAATGGCAGTATCTTCAGGCTTGATCCAGTGATTGCAGATGAAAACAAGGTATTTGACAAAGGGAGATACTGGTTTTTCCTTTTTTGGTGGCCCTAGGCCACCAAGTATGTTTCAAAATTGTGATTTGTAATGCAGGTTGGTGTAGTGTTTGACTCTGTAGCCCAATGGATAAGGGACTGGTCTGCATCCCAGAGATTTATGATTCTCATCATGCTTACAAGAGGCATGCGTCCCCAGACAAAGCCAGTGTCGATGCCTGCATAAACATTCAGGTTTTAGGCATTTAAATTTGCAGACCCCTTCACAAAAAATTCAAAAAATTCTAAGCCTTTTAGCCTTTGCAGTTGAAAAGTGCAAAAATAGTTTTAAATGCATGTATCTTTATATATACAAAGGGGTTTGTATGTACAAATGAAAATATACACTGGCGAGCTCGCAGAAATTTCAATCAGCCTTTGAAAATGGTGAGAAAATTAGTTATATGCCTCCTTGTATGCATATCAGGTTTGGAATAAGTGCATATACATTGAGGAATCTTTTGCAGATTCCCAGAATATTTTGCAGTTGTATATTGAGTTTGCTTGTATATCGGGTTTGTATGTTTAGACATGCAATGGTTAGATACAATGGAAACATGCAAGCAAAATATACAATAGCGCACATACAAGTGAAAGATACAAGTGAAATGTGCAAGGCGGTCAAAGTCAACAAAGCATTCAAAGACATGAAGGGGCCCGCCACTTGTATGTCCCGGGTTGTATGTGCTATATACAAAGGGTATATACAAAGTGCACATACAAGGCCCGGACATGAAGGAAATTATGATTTGGTGGATAAATGATTTGGGGTCTGTTGGTTGTATATTGCATTTGTATATGCAATATACAAAGCAATTATACAAAGGTAAGACATGCAGCCCAGACCCGAAAGCGATTTCAATATGTTTCATAAGAATTTGGGGTCCGCGGCTTGTATGATAAAGTGCTTGTATATGTCAATGTATAATGAGAAAGATACAACATCGATTCCAAAGGATGTTCCAATCTAGCAGATAAAGTGTTGAAGTCCGCCTTGTATGTGAAGCATTGGATATCCCGCATATGCAAAAGGAAGATGCAAGGGTTTTGTCAGCAGGACTCGATACATCGGCAAACACTCCTTGAGTCATCTCGATGGCCGATGGATATGCAATTTCATAGTGATAAAGAGCAAATCAGGGGGGCCACGTGTCCAAGTGCGATTGTTTGTATATGCACTCGCATATACAAAGGATTCAATGGTGAAAAAGGCAAAAGGAGGAGAAGGCAAAATGAATGTTGTGATGGGAAAAGTCAAAGGAGATAAAGTGCCTACGTGGCATAATCATGTTGGACGATGACTTTTCATCTTATTTTGGGAACCGAAATCTCAGCGATAGGAAAGAATTCGACGGTCATGGTTCAAACTTTCAACAATGAAGGATTCCCCGTGCTCGCTGCATCTTTTCTCGCAGGAATCTTCAGAGCGCGGACCGTTGCTGCATCCTGCGGGTTGGTATGCCATTTATGGCAGCAGTGCAGAGGTATGGGTCTGATTGACCGGCCAACTACCAGGTTTGTGAAAAAAATCTTCAAGCGGCAGTGCAGATCCCGAGTTCATCTGCTCATCCTTCTTCTTCTCCATGTTGCATTGAATGATTTTGGGTGCCATTTTTGGTGCGATGTTTCTAGCAGTTTCTGGTGAATTTTGAAGTGCCATGTAATTATTGCTGAGTACACAGTCTTGCTATAAAGTGCAAACTATGTTACTCATTGGTGGTTGTTTAAGACTTGGGCATTTTTTGGGGGGGGAAAATAACGAAAGACAGAGCATTTTCTTGGTTGTTTTATCTCTGTCAGAGTTTATGAGTTGCATTTGAGTGCACCTTGCACATATGTTCAGTTTCTTGTCATTTTATATGAAAAATGCATTATTGCATGTGTTTATTTGTTTATCTCCATGTGTTGTATGCATTCTCTTCTTTTGAATCTGGTTGCTAAGGGTTTCTCATATTCTAAGGTATAGATTTCTGTATCACATGCTTAATCTCTAACTTCCATTCAAAAAGTGGATTAAATTGTTTTAGGTTGAGTATGGAGAAGATTGTATGTCAGCTGGGATGTATGTAAATAGAGACAGTTAGATACTTATCCTTGGGTGGTGTTTGTAAGGCAAATATCAGTCCTAACCCCTTGAAACTTGAATGCTAGTTGCAAGCCATTCTCTTGTATACGTCTAGTTGACTCCTTGCCTTGAGATAGGCACTAGTCTACTTCTGAATTAGTAGTTATGATCCAAAACCCCCCTGTCTTGCATCCAAACATTAATACAAATCATTCCATTTTTCCAACCTGTTAGTTGTAGGAGTAGAAATAGGATCCCTGCATACTCTCATCCTAAATCAGTTAGATATGTCTAAGAATGATGCCAACCTTGTGATGTATCATGCATGTCTTGGTCCACACATGAGAGTATTCTGCCTGTTATTGTAAAGTCAAATCTTTCTGTCATTGGGTGAGTCCAAAGATAAATCTTTAGCTATAGGGATACCCCCTTGGTGCGGCAGAACCAAAAGTGAAGGGGAGGCAGCTCACGCAACCTCCCGTATCTATTGGCTGAATCTGCCTGGGCATTGGAACTAACATTGGCCGAAGTGAAGGGGAGGCAGCTCACGCAACCTCCCGTATCTATTGGCCGATTCGAGCACTAACAGATCCAATGTTGATTGTTTTGAAAAAATAGTTGAGTATAGTCTAGATGATGTAGGAAACAAAGTCTTTTTGCAAGGCACTCAAAGAGAAGTCAAGATTAGACCAATCTCTGTTATGCAACCAAAGAGGACTAGGCAAAAAGTCAACTTTTTGCAATCAAAATGGAGGAAGTAGAAGAGGATCCTAGTAAACAAGGTATATCTTTGGAGAACTATCCTTTCCTTCGAGATTTTTAGGATGTTTTTCTTGAAGAACTCTTGAGATTACCTCTGAAGAGAGCTTTTGATTTCTTTATTGATATTGTAATGAAATAAAATCAGAATGATATATTATTTACAAAGAGTAAAGCTCTTTAAATAGTGTACAAATAGATGTTTCTAAATATACAAAGGATAGATGTTTCTAAAATATATTAAAGCTAATCTATCCAACAGAATAGAAATTGTCTAATATTATACCTGGATCAGAGATGATTTTAAAGGCGCCATACTGTATGACTACTATGGAGTTAACGAAATTGAAAGCCCAACTTCAAGAGCTGTTGGGTAAGGGGTTGATCAGATTCAGTGTTTTGTGTTTGTGTATAGACTATTGTATGCTTAACAAAGAAATGATAAAGAATAAGTATCCTCTACCACATATTGATGATCTTTTTTATCAGATGCATGGCGCAACAGTATTCACTAAGATCAGTTTGTAATATGGATACCATCGATTGAGAATAAAAAATGAGGACATTCATAAAACAACTTTCAGAACAAGGTATGGACATTTTGAGTTCACGGTTTTACCTTTTCGACCCACAAATGCCCTTGCAACATTCATGAATTTGATGAATAATATTTTTGAGATTGCTTTGATAAATTTGTTCTAGTGTTTCTAGATGACATTCTTATTTATTCTAAGAATGAGGAAGATCACTTGCAGCATCTACGGTTAGTTCTGTAATGGCTA
The DNA here is from genome assembly GCA_027924645.1 of Cunninghamia lanceolata. Classification (NCBI taxonomy): domain Eukaryota; kingdom Viridiplantae; phylum Streptophyta; class Pinopsida; order Cupressales; family Cupressaceae; genus Cunninghamia; species Cunninghamia lanceolata. The sequence goes on along the minus strand of BSBN01000847.1, from coordinate 3,159,060 downwards.
AGAGAACATAAGTTGTTTGGGAAGCTTTCTAAGTGTACTTTCTTTCATAAAGAGATACGGTATTTGGGACATATTATATCAACTAAAGGAGTTTCAGTAGATCATGTGAAGATCAAACCTATACTTGAGTGGCCTATGCCAAAGAATGTGCATGAAGTGCGCAGTTTCATGGGGTTAGTAGGATATTATAAAAAGTTTGTTTTGAACTTTTCTAAGATTGCAAGCCCAATTACTTCACTTTAGAGAAAAGGAAAGTGTTTTGACTGGTCAGAAGAATGTTAGGAGACATTTAATCAGTTAAAACAAAGGTTGACAACTACACCAATATTGAAAGTTTTTGATCCGAAAAGTCAATTTGTTGTCATCACTTATGCCTCAAGAGAAGGTTTAGGTGGAGTGCTTATGCAAAATGGGCAAGTGGTAGCCTATGAGTCCAAAAAGTTGAGAGCATATGAGCATAATTATGCTCCTCATGACTTAGAGTTAGCAGTGGTACATGCTTTGCAAGTGTGGTGACACTACTTGTTAGGGAAGCCTTTTGAGTTGAAGTCTGATCATCATGGTCTTAAGTATATATTTTCCCAACCTCATCTGAATGCTCAACAAAGAATATGGTTGGAATTGATATCCAACTATTATTTCGAGATAAGCTATATTAAAGGCAAGGAAAACTGAGTAGTAGATGCTTTGAGTCAACGGAGACATATTTCTTCAATTGTTTCTATCCACTCAAACTTCAAGTATGTAGTGTTGCAAAATTTTGTAGGTGATGTGTTCTATGAGCAAGTTAAGCAAGTTCTATTTATAAATCCTCAAGACTCGAGGTATGATGGGTTCTATTTTGAGCCAAGTGGGCTTTTAAGATACAAAGGAAGAATGTATGTTCCAGACTCAGTAGAATTAAGAAACCTTGTGTGGAAGGAAGTTCATTCCACACCATATTCAAGTCATCTAGGAGTAACTAAACTCCTAGTCAATGTGAAACCTCTTTATTTCTAAAAAAGAATGAAGAATGATGCTGCAAGATATGTAGCAAGTTGCCTAGAGTGCTAGAGAGTCAAGGTTGAGCATCAACATCCAACAAGATTGTTGTACCCGCATGATATTCTAGAGTCGAAGTCACAGGTTATTAGTATGGGCTTTGTACAAGGCCTTCCAGTGTCTCAAAATAGACATGATTCTATTTAGTGGTGGTAGACAAACTCACCAAGGTATCTCACTTTATACCTAGAGATTTAACAGATGGAGCACCAGTCATAGCTCGCAAGTTTGTGTAAGAAGTGTTTAGATTGCATGGAGTTCATGAGAAGATTATCTCAGATAGAGATGCGTGCATGCCATCAAGATTTTGGTAAACTTTGTTTTCAGTGCTAGGAACTCAACTCAAAATAAGCTCGACTTATCACCCTGGGACAGATGGTCAAACTCAGAGGGTAAATCAATTTCTAGAAGATTTGTTAGGATGTATTGCATGGATCAGCAATACAAGTGGGAAGAAAATCTACCGCTTGTAGAGTTTGCTTATAACAACTCCTACAATTTTGCTATCAAGATGGCTCCATTTGAAGCATTATATGAAAGAAGATGTCAAACTCCTATAAGCTGGGATAGGCTAGAAGATAGGATTAGCATTGGTCCAAAAATGTTATCATAAATGGAAGAATAGATCAAGATGATCAGAAATAGATTGGCGGAAGCAAATGATAGGCAAAAAAGTTACGTTGATACCAAGCATGCACCAAGGCAATTCTTAGTTGGAGAAAAAGATCTTTTAAGGGTTAAGCCTCATAAAAGTTCCATAAGTTTGGAAAGTCTTTCAAATTAACTCCTAGATATGTAGGACCCTTCGAAGTTCTTAAAGTAATCAATCTAGTTGCCTACTAAATCACACTACCACCAGCTCTTGCTAGGATGCATAATGTTTTTCATGTTTCGTATTTGAAAAAGTATATAACAGGTGATAATCATGTCCTTGATTGGAATGCTTTACAAGTACATGATCCAGGAGTGGCCATGATCGAGCCTCTCAAAGTGCTCGAAGTTTGAAATCTCCGCTTGCATAACACAGAGGTTACTCAGTGCAAGGTCCAGTGGGACCAGTATGTAGAAGATAATGTCACATGGGAAGATACCATGATTTTTATCAGAGATTTCCTCAATTGTTTTATGCTTTTCAAAGTTGAACATAAAAACTCTATGTTATTATTATTTTGGATACATTGGATCATCAAGGACGATGAATCTTATGGGGGCTCGATATGTCACGTCCCTAATTTTTTACTATGTTTTACTTTTCACTTGTATGTAATTAGTAGATAATTTTGCATGGATTAATAATTTGATGTTTAGTGGAAATGTCAAGATAAATCAATGATTTCAGGAGTTTGAGTTTATATGTTTAGAATTTAGACATGTGACTATTTGATGATAAGATTATTTGTTCATGTGGTTTATGGATTTACTAATGATTCACTAATCCCAGTTGGTGAATGTAAGTTGCAACAAGGAAATAGGTTTTCCACCCTCTGAGAAAATAAAGGGAGAGCATCACTAGAGAGAAGTGAATAGATGTATGGATAAAAAAAAGTTGTGATCATTAGTCTTGTGCTTACATAGTTTAGTGAACCCTCATCAATTTGGGTGAGTTATGCTTGACCCTTTTTGACTGTAAAAGTTGGTTTCGACTCGTCAGTTGTCGAGTTGTCATCAAGATCTAGTAGAATAGGTTTTTGTCGAGAATCTAGTTAGGAAAGTATGACTGTCGACAAGGATGGTCGATAGTCGTTAGTTCTTGTGTGTTTTGAATATAGTTTATATTCAATATAGAATTTATATGTTAGCGGTTAACTATCTCATTTTTGGTAATTCCCGGTTGAAATTCCATTATGGTATCCTATCATGTTATTTATTTTTATCTATTTAGCTATGTACACGAGATAGAGAGGGGGAGAATACCTCGACACCATTCTCATATCTTGTCAAGCGTTTGAAACAATGTAGGTATACGTTCTGTATACTTTATATATATATATATATGAGACCTTTTGTGTTAAGGTTGATAAACTTCTTTATGGAAGTGGTAAAGATTCCCTGATAGTGCAAGCTACTTTTAAGTTTTTGGTTGCTTGACCCACCTTTACTCTCTAACTATTTTAGAGAGTGGAGGATCTTTTAACTAGTTTTGTAGTGGTCCTTTATGACCATCACCTCCATTAATCTGCATGCTTTCATTATATTTTTATAAGCTTTGTTTTAGGAGTTATGGACGCAGTTTTAGAGGAGAGTTCTATTTATCACTGTGGTAGATTCTCTCGAGACACACAAAGAGACACAAAAAGAACTATGCTTAAAGTTTTTACTGTGAGGGATGACAATGGGAAAAGAGGTTTTGGAGCTCGTCATAGAAAGATGGAAAGAGGTTGCTGAAGGATCAGAGAAAGCCTTTCTTACTCCTATGATCTCACAGGTTCATTTTCTTTTCTAGAAAATGTTATTATAAGTTTGAAAACCTTTTGTATGTTTTTGGCCCTGACAATATGTTAATGTGAAGCTAATAAGCTTAGAATAGCATTGTGTTTTTGAAATAGATAAGTTTGGAATATCACTGTATTTGTGATAAGATCAGAGCATCGCTATGTTTATATAGTCGATGGAAATAGAGTATTTCTGTATATCTAAGATTGACTTACTTAGAGTATCTCTAAGTGTTTCTATGGTTGATAAAATTAAAGTATATTTGTGTTTTATGACTGATAAAACTTAAATCATCTCTATGTGTTATATGGCTGACAGTCTTAGATTATCTCTGTGTTTATATGGTCAATGAACCAAGTATATCCCAGTGAGTATAAGGTCAACAAACATAGAATATCACTGTGTGTTCAAAGTTGATAAACATAGAATATCTCTGCATGTGTAAAGCCAATAAGTTTAGTATATTTATGTGTTTTTATATGGCCAACAAGTCTGTATAAGTATTGAGTGATCATAAGGCCGAGTAGCTTTTACTCCTCTATGATCCTTTATTTTCTTTCTACACCTTTAGTAGCTAGGATCATTGTATGTAATATGTAGCATAGGTAAACTATGCAGGCCGAAAGGCCAAAGTGATCTAAGTACCCAAAAAAATGTGTCTGTTGTATAGTAACTATATAGGCTGAAAGGACATGTTAACTAGTTTGTAATACACCAAGTGTAGTTAAAGTGATTCAAGTCAGGCTGATAGTATGTATAACCCTGTTATGGGCCAAATCGATGTTTATAATCATGTCTCTACTAAAAGGCCGGGGTATGAAGGAATAACCATTATTAAAACCAATTCAACTGAATGTTATATATATACACTTATATCCATGAAATTTAAAGACTAAATCATTTGAGTTCACTTTTTTAAAGGTTGGAATCAAGATGAGTAAGTTGATAGAGATAGATATATCTCTCTTGAAGACTTTTATGTATATTTTTATTGTTTGCAATCACAAGATTGTGTGATAAGCATTATCATTTCACTCTAAAGAATTTACTTGTGAGAGAAAAACCTATTCCTTATTGAGATTCGGTGGACTTGAGAAGACCATGAGGTCAATAATAATAGTGTAGACTCAAACTTATCAAGGAGAAAGATTGATTAAGTCTAGAGTTTAGTGACAAAAATGATAAACATTTTTATGAAGAGGATAAACCTCAAATATGATGTCTTTTCATGTTACATGAAATATGAATTCTATAATGTTCAAGAGGTTAAGAGTAGACGAGTGGATTTTTATAACTTATTATCTTTGGAAAATAATAGCTTTTGACATTGTAATGTATTGGGTTAGAGAAATTTAAACCCTAGAATCAACTCAGACGAGTTTAGAGAACTTAAAATCTCTTAAGGCAGATTATGACATTATTTTTAGTCTATTGTATTGTATGGTCGACAAATAAGGGTCGAGAAACCATAGATTATGATATTATCATTAGAAAGAGTTTAAGAAGCTTTTTGATAAGGTTTAATGATTCCATGCTAGAGTCGAAACAAGACTTATGGTTCAAAGAATACTTAATCCTTGAGTCATTGAGTAGAATGATAGGAAGTCATAGACTCGTATGGTTGCAAGAATGCAGCTAAAGACTCTCTGAAGTGTTAAATCTTCTAAACCTATATATATACTCTCGTTGCAGTGTAGGGAGGAAAGGTAGTCACTTCTACTTCAAGAAAACCTCCTTCACCACCTTGTTGTCCTTCTTCTATCTTCTACGCCTTTGCAAAATTCACTCGCTCCATATACCAAAAAAATGGAGCGAGTGAATTTTGCAAAGGAGTAGAAGATAGTAGAAGGACAAAAAGGTGGCGAAGGAGGTTTTCTTGAAGTAGAACTGGTTGCCTTTGCTCCCTACATTGCAACAAGAGCAAACGTCATACCGCTAAAGGAGACAAGGCAGACCTTTGCCAAAATTCTATGAAATATTGAGGAATCGACTTGGAAGGAGGTGGAGAAAATCGATGTGACGGATGTGGTGGACAAGGACACGAAAGCCTTAAGTCGCTCATCTCTTATCAGAAGAGTTATCAGGAGAAACAAATCAAAAAACCAGATTAAGAAGTGGATAGCAGAAAATTAGGAAGTGGCCGAAGTTGTCCAATTTCTCCCCAAGCAATTCTTTGTGGTAGACTACCAAGGTGAAGCCCAAAGGGATGAGATACTGGAAAAATTGCCTTGGAGATTTGGACTAGACTTTGTTTCCATATAGAAGTGGAAACATAATTTCAACCCTAAGATTTTTTATCCATACAAAGAGCTGATTTGGGTTTGGCTTTATAACCTCTTGTTCAAATATTGGTCCAAGAAATGATTGTATCAGATTGGAGACAAATTAGGAAATAAGGTCGATTTGTGTTGGTATGTGGTGACTAATCGTGTAAGTACTATACACTCGTCCCTCTTTTTTGCCTGTTCAGAGTTGGTTGTTAATTTTTTGTTAATCGACAAAAGAAAAAATGACATTGTAAAACCCTAATTCTAGAATCTTTCAAAAGGCTTGTTATAAGCGGTTGGGATGTATGTTGCAGGTGGGATTTCGATATTGTATTGTAGTATTTTGTAATTGTATTGAGTTGTAAGGATTGCTAGTTGTAATCAGTTTGATTTATTGGATAATAATATTGGACTCTCTGTTGGTGGATGTAGCCCGAGTTTGGGTGAACCACGTTAAAACTTGTCTCTTGGTGTTATTATTTTTTTGTGTATTTTCATTCATCTGTTTAATCTTTATTTGCATTTAATTAGTATCTTCTGCATGCAATCCCCAACAAGTGGTATCAGAGCGGGTTGTGTTCGATTATCATCTGCAGGAAGGTCTCACAGTTGGGTGGGAGTCTCACAGTTGAGTGGGAGCAATAGCGGACGAGGGTAAATTGAAGGTAGATAAATTCAATGGGTAGAACTATCAATTATGGAAGATGTAGATGGAGGATTATCTCTATCAGAAGGATTTATGGAGGCCGTTGGAAGGAATAGCCAAGAAACTAGCAGCAATGACTGATGAGGATTGGAATCTTCTGGACAGAAAGGCACTGGGAACCATTTGGTTGTGCCTGGCACCATCTGTGGCATTCAATATAATAGAAGCGACGACAACAAGTGAACTAATGAAAGCTTTGGCTAAATTGTATGAAAAACTCTCAGCCTCAAATAAGGTATTTTTCATGAAGTGTTTGTTTAATCTGAAAATGATTGAAGGTGGATCTGTGACAGATCATTTAAATGAGTTTAATACGATTGCCAGTCAGTTAACTTCTGTAAAAGTGAAATTTGATGAAGAGGTGAGGGCTCTCTTGGTTTTATGTTCTTTGTCAAAACGCTGAAATAGCTTGGTAATGGCTGTAAGTAACTCTGTCTCTGGTTCAAACACTTTGAAATTTGATGATGTTGTTGGTGTTATCCTTAGCGAGGAAATGCGACAGAAAATCTTAAGAGGGTCCACATCAGGGAGTGTTTTGAATGCAGAAAGCAGGGGTAGATCAAAGAAGAGAGGAAAAGGTTATGGAGGTCATGGGAAGTCATGAGGAAAATCAAAGGACAAGAGTCCCCAATCCAGAGGACAGAAGGATTGCTGGTATTGTGGGAAACTAGGTCATCTAAAGAAAGATTACTAGTCTCGGAAGAATAAAGGAGACAAACAAGAAGGAAATAAGGAGGCAAATGTGGCAAGTAATAAATCAAAAGATGATACTTTGATTATTTCCCTAGATAATGTTGATGATTCATGGGTTTTAGATTCAGGGGCCTCATTCCATGCTACTCCCCGTAGAAGTTATTTTCTTGATTATGTCCAAGGGGATTTTGGGCTAGTTTATTTGGGAGATACGAACCCTATCAAATTGCTGGAAAGGGAAGAATAAAGATTAAGTTGCAAAATGGGAATCATTGGCTACTACAAAAGGTAAGGCACATTCCAAGGCTGAGTAGGAATTTAATTTCAGCAGGGCAGCTAGCTGATGAAGGTTGCATAGTTACTTTTAGTGATAAAAAATGGAAGGTTTCAAAAGGTGCCTTAATAGTAGCAAAAGGTGTGAAAGTAGGCACCTTATATCTTTGTACAGGTCATATTGTCCCTTCTACTTTAGCTGTTGCAGAGAAAAAACAAATAGGTTCAGGAATAGTTGCTCTGGGTTCACAGGAAGAGACTGAAACAGTTGCTGCAGGTTCTCAGACAACACTATGGCATAACAGAGTTGGGCATATGAGTGAAAAAGGTATGAAGGTACTTCATTCTAAGAAAGTTTTACTAGGTCTAAAATGTATTAATATGGATTTCTGTGAAAGTTGTGTGTATGGCAAATAAAAGAGAGATAGTTTTCTCAAGGATGGGAATAAAAAGAAAGATGAAAAGTTAGAGCTTGTGCATACAAATGTATGGGGACCAGCTCAGGTATCTTCTCTCGGTGGCTTTCGGTATTATGTTACATTCATAGATGATGCAACTAAGAAGGTTTGGATTTATTTCCTTAGGTAGAAATATGATGTATTTGAAACATTTAAGAAATAGAGAAGCTTGGTTGAGAATGAGACAGGTAAAAGATTAAAATGTCTCAGATTTGATAATGGTGGTGAGTATTGCAGCAAAGAATTTGAGGATTATTATTCCTTTAATGGTATTTGTAGGCAGAAAAGGGTTCTAGGTACTCCACAGGAAAATGGAGTGGCTAAATGCATGAATAAGACAATAATGGAGCGTGCAAGGACCATGAGATTGCATGTTGGGCTGCCTTTAAACATGTGGGCAAAGGCTGTCAATGCTAATGTATATTTAATTAATAAAGGTCCTTCAATTCCTTTGGGTTGTGGTATTCCAGAGGAAGCATGGACAAGTAAGAAGGTGAGTTATTCTTTTATGAAAACCTTTGGATGTGAAGCATTTGCACATGTAGATTCTAAAAATAGAACCAAGCTAGATGCAAAATCAAAAAAGTGTATCTTTGTTGGATATGGCATTGATGAATTTGGTTATAGGCTTTGGGATGTTGAAAATCTGAAAATTGTGAGAAGCAGGGATGTTGTATTCAATGAGAAGGTGTTGTACAAGATCAGTTGCAGGAGCATGAGAAGAAAGAAAAGGATTATGTGGTGTTGGATGATACTCCAGATAATGATGTTCTAGTGGTTCCTCATGCTCTGCAATAGCGACAAGAAATACCACAAACTCTAGTGAATGTTAGACGGTTAACAAGGCTAAGTAGACCTCCTGAAAGGTTTTCTCCCTTTTTGTATTCTATTTTGTTAACAGATGCTGGTGAACCAGAAGGGTATGATGAAGCTATGCAGGTGGATACACAAGTTCAGTGGGAGCATGTAATGAAAGAAAAAATGGACTCCTTGCTGAAAAATCAAACTTGGGAATTATGCAAGTTGCTTGCAAGTAAAAAGGCTTTATCAAACAAATGGGTTTATAGGCTGAAAGAGGAAGATGGAGGTAAGAAAAGATTTTAAGCTAGGCTAGTTGTAAAAGGATTTGCACAGAAGAAGGGCATTGATTTTGATGAGATTTTTTCTCTGGTTGTTAAGATGACTTCTATTCATACTATTTTAAGTATTATGGTTGTTGAAGATTTGCATTTGGAACAGCTAGATGTGAAAACTGCCTTTTTTATGGTGATTTGGAGGAGGAGATATATATGGAACAACCCTAAGGATTTGAGGTCAAAGGTAAGGAGAAACAGGTGTGCAAATTGAAAAAGAGTTTGTATGGCCTGAAACAAGCACCTCGGCAATGGTATTTGAAATTTGATATTTTTATCACTGAACAAGGCTATAGCCGGTGTAATTATGACCATTGTGTTTATTTTAAGAGGTTGGATAATTGCAACTACATTATTTTATGTTTATATGTTGATGACATGCATGTAGAAGGGTCTAACATGGATCACATAAAAGAGTTAAAACAACAGTTAGTACGATCATTTGCTATGAAGGATTTGGGGGCAACAAAATAAATCCTTGGTATGAAAATTTGTAGAGATATGAAGAACAGAAAATTGACTCTATCTCAGGCTAATTATGTTGAAAAGGTGTTGTAGAGATTCCATATGGAGAATGCAAGAGCTGTCAGCACACCTTTGCTTAGTCATTTGAAACTCACTAAGGAGATGTGTCCTAAGACACAAGAGGAGGAAGAAAATTTTTCCAAGGTACCATATGCTTTAGCTGTAGGAAGTTTAATGTATGCCATGGTATGCACGAGACTAGATATTGCACATGTTGTAGGAGTCATAAGCAGGTATATGAGTCATCCCGGATTGGAGCATTGGAATGTGGTAAAATGGATTCTCAGATATTTGAGAGGTACATCTAATAAACATTTATGTTTTGGGGGCTCTAATACTGATTTAGCAGGCTATGTGGACTCAGATTTGGCAGGGGATATTGATACTTGGCGGAGTAATATAGGTTATGTCTTTACTATCGGTGGGACAGCAGTGAGTAGGATCTCCAGGTTGCAAAAGGTGGTTGCTTTATCCACCATGGAGGCAGAGTATGTAGCTGCAATAGAGGCAAGTGAGGAGATGATATGGCTGCAATCTTTCATGGAAGAATTGGGCAAACAACAGGCTAACAATTCTTTGTATATAGATAATCAGAGTGCCATACATCTTGCAAAGAATTATGCCTTGCATTCAAAGACCAAACACATACAGTTGAGGTATCACTTTATTCGATCAGTGTTAGATGATGGATAGTCAAGGCTTGAAAAGATCCATACAGATGAAAATCTAGTGGATATGTTTACAAAGGTAGTAACAAGGGAGAAGTTGAGCTCCTCTTTAGCTTTGGTTGGTCTTCAAAACTAAAAACCAAAAATTAGAACAGTAGAGTCGAGGGTGCTTATTTCTAGTGGGAGCTGCATGCGCAATAGTGTCATCTAGGATCAGTCTCCAAGTAGGAGATTGTTTAGTGTGGAGCCTAATCAATCTCCAAGTGGGAGATTGTTGGTATGTGGCGACTAATCATGCAAGTACTGTACACAAGTTCAGATTTGGTTGCTATTTTTTTGTTAACCGACAAAAGAAAAAATGACATTGTAAAACCCTAATTCTATAAGCTTCCAAAAGGCTTGTTATAATTGGCTGGGATGTATGTTGTGGGTGGGAAGCTGAAAGGGGACAAGAATTTGAATGAAACTAGGGTTATGGTGGAAAAGGCACATAAACACAAAGATGAACTTGCAAAAGTGGTGGAAGATCAAGAAAGCACCCATAAGGAAATTCACCCTAATAATGGATCAAGGAATTTGAATGAAAAGAATCTTGAGGCATTGGAGGAAGCGGCAAATAGAGATCAGTGGGCAGATAAATCCTTGAACAACATGGGAACACCAGGGGTGAACTTGGTTCTCAAAAGGAGATGCTGATCAAGAAAGGTTCTGTAGAAGACATTAAAGAGCCGGAGGAGGATAAGGAACGCAGGGTGTCTAACCGAGCAATGGAGGCTTTAGAAGCTTCTATCAAAAAGGAAATGGAGAAGTGTCGGGACAAGGACTCTATAGAGGTTGTCCCTGCTACAATAGAAGGGGGTGAAGGGGTCCCAAGTGGGAATGGTCAGAAGAAGAAGAGGATTTCAAGGACAGGGAGGAAATTGGTATCTTGGATCACAAACACATAAGTTAATTGTTGCTAAGAGGGGCTAGGGGTGCTTTAGGAATTGGAAGGAAGATGGGCAGAAAGTTGGACAAAGAAAAAAGGGAGGAATATACAGTGGAGAAGGGTTTACCTAGTATCAGGATCTACATGTTAAGATCCAAGGGAGGTAGTGCCTCCCTTGGGAAGCCATGAAGATTCTAACTTGGAATGTTAGGGGCCTTAATGCCCCTAACAAGAGGTGCATGACTAAGGGCCATCTAAGTAAAGAATTGGTCAACATAGTGATGTTACAAGAGACAAAGCTAATTCAAGACGAAGCTGCAAGATTCCTAAAGCACTGTAAATTGCTAACCAGAGTATTTAGTGAGCCTAGAGGGACAACTAGAGGAGTGGGACTTATGTGGAATCTAGTGAGAGTGAGCATCGAAAACATTGAGATTCATCAATCTTGGATCTCAGGTAAGGTCCATCATACTCTCTTGAATTGTTCTTTTTAGATTTTTTGTGTGTATGGGATAGTTAAGACATAGGACAAAAGAGAATTGTGGAGGGAAATTCTCAACAAGTGTCAGTAGATTGGAAATGAAAGAATACTTCTAGGTGATGATTTTAATGCAGTGCTTGGTTTGGAAGAAAAGAGAGTAGGACTGAGAACAGAAAATGCAACTATGAGAGACTTCAAAGAATTTTTGAGGGAAGGAAATTTCTATGATATTCCACCAAAAAATGGTTGCTTCACATGGACAGATAGAAGGCAAGGCTTCACCAACATAGCGGAGAGGCTAGATAGGTTTCTATCTTCAACAAACTAGATCGATGGTGAGGTAGGGATTGAATCGAGCATTCTACCATTATCCATGTCGGATCATTATCCAGTAAAATTAGAAATTAGCAATTTTAATAAACCCAAGAAATCCTATTTCAAATTCAAAAGGATGTGGTGGAGAAGGGAAGATTTAGTAGAATTAATAGGGATTTGGTGGGAAGAAGTTTCATCGAATGGGGGATCGGTTAGCTATGTCTTTTGTAGAAGGCTAGCCCATATCAAGAAAAGATTGAAAGAATGGAATCCAGTATCCTTCAAAGACATTTTCAGAGAAAAAGTCAAAGTGGAAGAAGAATTAGCAGAGTTAAATGAGAAGGTAATCAAGAATGGGATGTTCCAAGAGGATTTTTTGAAAGAAAAGGAATTAATTTCTGAGCATGAAGAATCACTCGCTAGGGAGGAAGAATTCTAGATGGCAAAAGCTAGAGAAGCGTGGTTGGAAGCAGGGGATCAGAACACTAAATTTTTTCACAATTTAGTAAAGGCTCGAAGAATGTTAATAAAAATTTGTACATTGACAAATAAGAAAGGGAAAATTTTAACCAATACAACAAATATTAAGGAAGAAATTGTTAGCTACTTTCAAAATTTCCTAGCGCTGGAGGAGGGCCAAGATTGGATCAACATTAGAGAAGTCCTGAATGGGGTAGAAAAAGTGATAAGCGAGGAAGATAATGCTTCGTTAAATAAAGCTTTCACAGAGGAAGAAATGTGATCTGCGGCTTTTCAGTTACACCTTGATAAGGCACCTGGCCCAGACGGCTTCACGACCTTATTTTACCAAAAATGCTGGAATATTGTAGGAAAAGAGGTTTGGCGGATAGCAGAAGAGCTGAGGAGGAAGAGCAAATTTGTGAAAGAAAGAAATAATACAGTGATCACCCTCATTTCTAAGAAGACTGAATGTAAATCAATAACAAATTACCGACCGGTCTCACTGTGTAATACAATCTACAAAATACTTGTATACACCTAAAAATGGCTCGTGTGGAATTAAATAAATATTTTAATATTTATTTTATTCTTATTTATCTATCAATTGAATAAATATCCTAATTTATTTAATTGGTTTGTTATTGCAATTAATTAAATAAAGATCAATTTATTTAATTATCCTAATTCCTCTAATGTCATATCTAATTAAATAATCCTAAATTATTTAATTATGTCCTCTTAGTCAAAGTCCTATGTTTAAATTCCACATCATCTCATCCATGTCATTCTTCAATGTGACTTGCACACCTCACCATGTTGCTCCAATAATTAAATATTCTTAATATTTAATTAAGCAATTATCCTCTCAACATGTATCCTATTTCTTCTCCACATGTGTCCTATTATTTCTTAATCGTCTCCATGGTCAAAGACACTTGTCTTTCAAATCCTAGTTTATCTCTCACATTCTGACAAATCAAGAGTCCTTCTTCCACAATCTGCTCATAGTCTTCCACTTTTAACTCACATGTCTTTGTGAGCACAATGACATGTGGCTTATGGATCCATGTATTCCTCTACCTTGTAAATGTAGTAGGAACATTTCTCATGATTATCTCCCTCATCCCAACGAACTCCATCTCAACCGTACATGTCACAGATAACTCCTCTAATCGTGGATCTTATGACACTTGGAAGTGGTCCATCCTTAGCCTATAAAAGAAAGGTTCTCACACTCATTTTCTACCACTCAAGATTTAGCAAATACATTCTGCAAAAATTCCACCATAGCTATCAAGTGTGCCTTTGGCTCCCGTCATTTGCATTGCATCCATTAGCATCGTTATCTCATCTAGCTGCATATCCATATCAATATCCATGGCTTCATATCACAATATCCATCATTCATCTTAGTATATCATTGTAGTCCATCCTCACTTTGCATAATCCTCCACAAAGCCATGATCTCTTTGTCATCTTAAAACAACAAGGAAGTATACTTCTAAGAGCTCAATCATAATCTACAAGATCATTGAAGAGATAGGAAAAAATGGAAGAGATGAGGTAGACTGGTTCAGCAAGGTATATCTTTGTTTTATTGCATTTATATTATCTTCATTGGAGTATTGAATATTTAGGTAGATTCTACTATAGTTCAGAAATTCAATCACAATACTCACTAAGGCAATAGCAAATAGACTAAAAAAGATCATGGGAAGAATTATATCTGAGAACCAAAACAGTTTCACACCGAGAAGAGAGATAGTGGACAGTATTATCTTAGTTAACGAAGTGATACACTCCATAAACTAAGACAAGCAAAGGAGCATGCTTATAAAATTGGACGTGAGCAAAGCCTATGATAGAGTTAAATGGAGCTTTCTCATGAGAATCCTGAGAAAGATGGGGTTTATCTAGTCTTGGCTTGAGAATATTTCTAAAGTATATCAATAGCTAAAATGTTGGCCACAGTAAATGGGTCCCTGTGTGGTTTCTTTGAGATGTACCAAGGGCTGAGGCAAGGGGATTCCATATCCCCCTTTCTGTTTGTACTTATGGCAGAGGCCCTAGGAGGGCTTATTAAGAACAGTAAAAAAAGAGGAGCCTAGAAAGGAGTTAGGGTAGCCAGGAATTTGGATCAGTTAACTCATGCCCAATTTGTAGATGACACGATGATATGCTGCAAAGCGTCTATGGCAAAAGTAGAGGTAATTAAGGGGGTGTTGGAAAGCTATAGTAAACTTTCAGGGCAACTAGTAAATAAGGAAAAGTTGAGAGTGTTCTTTTCCAATGTATCTAAAAGATCGCAGAAGCAAATAGCTGAGATCTTGGGGTGTCAGATAGATAGCATTCCAACCAAATATTTAGGTGCACCTATGTTTACTGGAGTGGTGAAACCTAAGCTTTGGGAAGATGTTGTCTCGCAATCCAAGAATAAAGCAGAAGCGTGGAAAGGCAGATGGTTAACTCTAGCAGGTCGTATCACAATGTTAAAGGTAGTTTTAGGAGCAGTCCCAACATATTTGATGTCATGCCTTTTGATTTCAAACAAAGCGATGTCTTCACTTGAGGGGTTGTGGAAGAAATTTTTATGGGAAGGAGCGCAAGAAGAAAAGAGGATACCCCTGGTTGGATGGCGGAAAGTCACTTGTCCTTAGGAGAATGGAGGAATGGGAATGAGGGAGATTAAACTGCAAAATGAGTTGTTAGGGGTGAAACTAGTTTGGAAAATGGTTAAGTTCCATAATAAGATATGGTGCAAGATTATGCAGAACAAATACCTAGATGAACCTTACCTAAATAGAGTGCTTACCATAGCTAATCTGGGAGGAGGTTCTGCAATCTAGAATTTCATGAGGAAATGCAGGCTAGTAATTCTAAATCACCTCATGTGGAGCATCAACAATGGCAAAAAGGTGAATTTCTGGACAGATTCATGGGAAGGATTTGAGTCACTTGATCGTGATCAAAACTTTGAAGAATTGAGAACTTAGATGATTCAAGTAAGAGGAGAAAAGGTCAAGAATTACATTAAGTCTATCAGCAATACAAGAAGAATAAAATGGGTGGATGTGGTGGAGTTCACAGTTCTAGAAGTAGTCAAGGCAAAATTCAAAGAGGCACTGCGAAGTAGAAGGGTGGTAGTTAGCAGCGGGGATGATGAGATTTTGTGGTGTGGCACCAAATCGGGACAATACTTCGTCAAGATTGGCTACCATCTTTTGAAGTTGGAGAGAAGCGAATTTGAGTTGGATTCTTGGCCAAAGGATTTGTGTTGGGGAAAGGGGGTCCTCCCAAAGGTAGGTGCCTTCACTTGGATGGTTCTGTATAGGGGAATTCTCACAGGAGATCATCTACATAAAGTGGAAATCAAAGGCCCAAGCAGATGCGTGATGTGCAAGCAAGAAGGAGAAAGCTTGGATCATTTATTACTAGGTTGCCCAATAGCATAGGACTATTGGAATGATGTTCTAAAGCGTCTAGATTAGAAAGGAGCAAAAAATAACAACATTGTAGATTTCCTAAAAGGTTGGCCGAGACTTAGCAAAAAAGGTTTATGGGGAAGAATTTGGATCTCACTTCCATTGATGGTAATGTGGCATGTTTGGAGAGAAAGGAACCTTAGAATCTTCGAAGGAAAGGAGAATAGTGTAGAGATTGTGAAGAGGAAGATAGATCATGGGGTGGTGGAATTTCTGAAGTCTAGCGCCTCCCTGAATGGGGGGTCAAAATTCACTAGCTAGGATGACTTCGTTATGAAAGAGTGGTTGGATAGTGCCTCCAAGTGGAAGACTAAGACCAATAGGAGTGATGGGCAAGAAGAAGACAAGAGCTAAGGTCAACTGGATAGTGCCTCCAAGTGGAAGACTAAATCTAAATTTTGATAGGGCTACCAAAGGCAACCCCGGGGTAGCAGGGTATGGATGTGTCATAAGAGATAAAATGGGGAGCTTAGTGTGGGTGGCTTCAGGCCCTCTTGGGGTTGCCACCAATAATGTGGCAAAGATCGAGGCGTTGGTGCGGGGGGTTCATAAGTGTAGGGATTGCGGGTGGCTAGAAGTTGATATTGAAGGGGATTCCATGGTAATAGTAAATGTGGTGAAGAAAAAAGGTGCATTGAATTTGATTATTGACAAAGGAATAAAGAGAGTGGGAAATGTTGAAGGATTTAGACTTTTCCATAAAACATATTTATAGGGAAGCAAACAGGGCAGCAGACGCATTGGCCAATGCAGGTGTAAGCAGAAGTACAGGAGAGGTTTGTGGATTGAATCAAGCCAGTTGGACAAATCTGGACAAACGGCTACAGGAAGATAGGGAAGGACTAGAAGAATAAGAGTTTCAATAGTAGATACTTGAGATGGGAGCAGTATTCGACATCTTCAGATAGCTCAAAGGACATGTGGGATCATTGGGGAAGATAGGGTGATCTAAGAAAAGGAAGTTGCTTTGATGGAAACTCCAATTTTGAGCAGAACGGATAGTTCATATGGCCCCTTCATGGGTGATGGGGAGGAGCAGCAACTGCTAATTTAAGTAGTCCAATAAGAAATGTTCAGAGGAAGATGGTTGAGAATAGACTAATGGGTGTGAGGTGCTCTTGCATAGAGGAATGCAAAGAGCAACAAGTAGGAAGGTTATTTTACCACTGGGAGGACCCTATGCATGAGGCAATTTTGAAGGTGATCAAGGGAGGGTGTTGGAGCAGAGGCCACCTCCACGATGGCAGAGTTTACCAAATCTTTTTCGCTAACATAGCATTGGTAATGGGGAGCGATCACTGAGGGTGTCATGGGGGGCTCGTTTGGTGGCACAGGGGAACCACGAGGTTGTTATGACTGTGATTCCTTTTGCAGGACCGGCTCTTGCAGAGATCATTATAAAGGATGCATACGCCAAAAAGGTGGGGTCGAACAGGGTTGGAAGAATGTTTGCAATCTTCAAAGTTGGCATTGAAAGTAGGAATCTAGAGGCATTCCACAAATAGGTCCAGGATCATTGGGAGGAGTTCACTGAGGGCCAAGTAGGCCGGCTGATCAAGTGTGCACAAGGCATAATATTTATTATGCATGAATTAATGTAATGTGCAGGCAACTATAGCCATGCTTAATATATATCTAAGGCATGCTCGGTAGAGTAGTAGCCATTATGTACTATTTTTATTTTACAATATAATATAATGGGAGCCAACCCCAAGATGGCATTTACCATATATATATATATAGCCATCCCCAAGATGGCATTTACCATATATATATATATATATATATATATCCTAGAATCAAGATCAAATTTAAAGTCAGATTGACTAGGGATTAAGTTTAACCAAGACAATTTATGTCTAGAGATACTAAATGATGAAAGTCAAAATTGTAGGATGAGGTAGTTCCCAAGTCAAGTTAGAGGTGTGTGAACACACAACTACGTTTATTGCAAATTTCTATTTATATAGAAACTTTGGCCAAAGTGATGCATTTGTCTCTGCATGCATTAGTCGGTTCACAATGTCTAGATGGTGTAACCTATTAGTAGGATCATACTTAGCTAGAAGATTGTCTAGAGTTGTATGGTCGATTGTGTTATGTAGGACATAACACTATGAGTCAAATGGAAAACCTGTTGGTTCCTTATTTCTATAATCTTTGTGAAGGGTAGCGCCACTTATAGGAAGGAAGGTGTGCGGGGGACCACCGATTTGTGGTTGGAGGTAAAGCGCTCAGATTATGCTCTCCCTATGTAGCAAAAGACTTACTAAGACTTGAGTGACGGATATGAAGATTCTAGTTGTAGTATTCTTTATGTTATGATGTAAAATTATTCTTTTTTCCAAGTGCAACATAATTGTAAATGTAAAGTGAAATGTTTTCACTGTGATTTACCTTTGAATAGATTGTATTTCAAGGTTGAAAAATATTCAAAAAAGATATGCTTTTTATTTCCTTGTAATTATGCAAATGATTAAAAAAAAATCTCATGTTTATCATATTCTTTTACTTTCTTAGTAAATTGTGTGTGTAATTCTGGGTAATATGAGATGGCATGTTACACATAATTATTATAAGTGCTAATTTATGTTTTGGTGATGGTGTATAGTTTGGGACATTGAACCTAATGGGCAAGTGTTCATCTTGTTTAGACATTTTATTCATATTTATTAATTGAATTGCAATGCCATGTAAATGTGGGGGTACACTATGTTCATCCCATTTGTTGTTCTTACCAAAATCACACCTACCAAGTATTTGTAGTTTATTTAGATTGACATTATTAGTAAGGCCCATTTGTGACAACAATTCCCATTCATTCACTTCTGTTGTATTTGTTGTATCTATCTCATTATCAGTATCTTCTTCCTCTTCACGGTCAGCTTCCATTTTAGTTGTGCAGTCGATATGCCATACATCATTTTTGTTTGTATTCATGTGGTTCCAATTTATGATTATTTCATCTTTAGTGAGATCTATGCCTATGTGTATGTCAGAAATTCTTGTATAAGAGTAACTCACTCCAGCAAAATATTTTGAAATGTTTCGATTCTTGTTTTTGAATAATATAAAACTTTAGGAAAACATTCACAATTGCTTTTCCTTTCCTTTCTTTCCATTTACATCCTTTGCAACATGCAACATACGAGAAGGATTTTGTAGATTCAAGTAATGTTATTGTTTCTAGTTGTGGAGGGTGTTGTATATAGGAATGTAGGTACCTAGATTGTAATTTGTTTTCATTTGCCATTCTTGTTATTCAGTGGAATATTTTTTTACCAACATTCAATGGTATAAAAGATCAATTGCAAATTACAAGGGGCAACTTTTAGAGCATATTACATGTTTCTTGTGCTCCTATATCACAGTCTGCAACAATCTTTGTCATGAATTTTCAATACATTATCAAAGCTTGATCTTTATCTCTTTGATTTATAGATATTATTGTTAGTGTATTAAAATAGGTCTCAGATTTTATCTTTGCTTTTGATGCATACCTGGCAATGTATTTGAGAACAAGTGTTTGTGAAATGACAAGCCGGTAGTCTTTATTATCTCTCCATATCGAAATCATTTCTAGGTTGTATATGTTTAACCTATCATTGTTTCTTGCAAGCTCATATATTTTCTTGTCAGCATCATCGCATGATAATGTAGACTTAATTTGTTCTTTCCATAGAGATTTGTATCGGTATTGTACATTTTTGCCTTTCTTATGTATGCATGTTCCCTCACTGTATTTTGTGTGCATTTGCACATGATTAATTATCTCTTGTAGTCATCAAAGAAATTTGTAGAAAAAATCTCAGTTGTGTTTAGTAAGCATGGATAGTCAAATGAAGATCAATGCCTTTTGTTGTTTCTTTAAAATGTAGTACGAGGGTTTCAAGCAATGACGTATCTATAAAAGAATATTCCTGCTCTTTCCACTTATAAACTATTTTTCTAGTCAAGTTTGTCCATGTTTGGTGCATTCTCAAGCCAAAGGAATCCATGTACATGTGTAGTCCCTCAATGTTGTCATTCGTACCTATACCAATAATCTTTCATTTAGAGGAGTTTCTCAATGACCTCCTCATGAAAGATTATGAATTGTTGACATAGATATAAGGATGTGATATGGGGGTTATTAATTATGTTATTTGTGCAGTTTTTGTTGGTTTGCATTGTAGATCTTATGTCATTTGAGAATAGTTGTTGTAAATCTGGCCATTTTATATTCACAACACTTAATGTGAAGAATAGAGTGGGTGATCCTATTTGGTTTATCATATTTGATAGCTCAATATGACACTTGTTCCAATATGGTCTTGTCTCTTGTATGGAAGATCCAAAATGTATAAGTTTCTCAGCCAATTATGTGTTAGAAAGTTTTTTTAATTGTGCCTGAAGGTTTCTAATAGTGGTTGGTATGTTTTATTTAGCATTTGTTCAATGAACATTGTCACAAGTCCTTGGCTATGATGGTGCATCATAAGATTTAAGAGAAAATATCAAAATCTTAGATGCCTTATGAATATTTGGTCGTGAAATCTTATTAAGTGTAATGCATATTCATTCATTTGTACTTCCTTGATTTGGGGTTGCATTTGTAGCACATTGCGATTTGGAAAGAGTGTGGGAAATTCCATAGCAAAGAGGACCTTAGTATTATATTGATTTATGGGAGATGAGCTTATTTGGGGCCAATCAATAGTGTTGTCGATTTGATCATCAACTTCTATATTTTCTTTAATGATTTCTAGCTCACAATATTTATTTGGTAATCTAACCATAAATGATGATGAGTATATTGATTCATTTTAAATTTGGTCCTGGTTAGTGCTAGATTCATTGTTTGGGACAACTACTTCTTTAGTTTCAATGGTGTGAAGCATGTCTAAAATTTTTGTACTTGTTTTAGAGAGTTGTGCTAGATAGTTGGCATTTATTTCCACATCGCTATAATATGGGTCATATTTGACCTTGTATTATAACGCATCTCTAACATGAATTTGACTTATGTAGCAATTGTAATAGCTTTCATGTGTATACAAACTTCGAACTATCAAGACATCTACGTCTATAATTCTACGCAGAAATTTTTTTGCTATGTTTTTTATATTTTATGGGAAGCTAATTGTGTGACCACTGTATTTATATTGCCCTCCACGAGCATGGATTACTTGTAATATTGGATTTACTTGTGCTATGAGCATCTCTTTTACTTAAAGTGAGATTTTTCAAGATGATAGGTTGTTGTCTTGGATCCATATTGTTTAATGATGAAAATTGATGTATGCATTTTTCACTGAAACATATTCTACGAATAGAATTATTATTTGATGAATGGATAAACATGCCAGGGTAGCATTCCTTGCATATAGTGCATGTCTGTAAGTTTGATAGTGCATCTACTCTATGTCAAAAAAAATTGGATGTTATCATGAACTTAGTGTTGTTTTTTGATGATGTCGCATTTTGTGATCCATGTTGCATTTTTTTACTATAAGAGGTTGTTATGAAGGTAGCAACCCAAGATCTACGAGCTTTAATGAAAGCACAAGAGAGATCCAAAATGAGAGAATAATTTTATTCTATCAAAGAATGCAAAAAATACTACAAAAGGTACATGATATGCCTTGCTTATAAAGGCAAGGTGATAAGATAGGCCTAACTAGGATGATGACAAGTGTCTTAATCCTATGACATGAGAAAACTATATGATAAGATCACATGTGTACTAGAGACTACTAGAAAGATTCCTAGAGCCCTAAGTCAACTTAACATGTGGACATGTGTGAAAAGGTCCTAACTAACAACTAATTGGCAATGTGCCTTGTTCACACTACAAGGGGGAAAATTGATAGGAAATACTCCTATCCACACCAACATTTACTTCTATGAGTTTCATAGTAGGGTCAATTATTGTTTTGGCATGTTGATGGATCTACTATTTTTTATAGTTGTTTTTCTATGTTTTGCATACGATGATAGACACTTATTTCCTCTTTATGATGAGTGGAATAAGTTTGATTTCTTTTACAACTTTGTAGTTTCAAGAGTTTTATATGATGGGGTTCTGTTTCAGGTTTTTGGGTAGAGTCCATCATCTATAAAGCAAAATGGTAGGCTATAAGAATACTAATATTGATAACCAAAAACAATGAACTACTACTGAGAAAAAGGAATTAATTACAATTTCTTACTACTTAAGAAATGTATTTAACATGAATACAATCTAGTATGAAACATGTAATACTAAAAGAGTCAAATTTTAACATTTTGTGACATAGATGTACATAACTTGTATCTGGCAAATTATACTTAGAAACGTACATATACATATTCTTCCATCGCAAACAATGGATGTAGGTCTAATTGTTCTTATCATTGCATGATTCATTGATTTTACTAAGTAAGAGAATGCTCTTTGTAGTGAAATCTATCTTCTCAACCTTAGTGATTGTTGCTTTCAATTGTGCTTCATTTATGTATCATTTGTGCATGACAAGGTGAAGAGGAATTTCCTGAGAAGCACATTTTTTTATTATGTCCTCACTACTTCTTTCTACCTCATGACTGAATTGTAGGGTATATAATTCTTCTGTACAGATATCCATGAGGTTAGTTACTATCTCGTCAAATGCAACCGCCCATATTATATTTTTATGATCCTCTAGATTCACTTGAAGTATGTACCTACAATTACGAGGGGCATCTTTTGGAGCATATGACATGTTTCTTGTGCTCCTATATCACAGTCTGCAAAAATCTTTGTCATAAATTTTTGATACACTGTCAAAGCTTGATCTTTAGGTCTTTGATTTGTAGATATTCTTGTTAGCATATCAACATAACTCTTAGATTTTCTCTGCTTTTGATGCATACTTGGCAATGTATTTGAGAACAAGTGTTCGTGAAATGACAAGATAACTACAGTCTATATCAACTCTCGATATTGAAATGATTTCTAGGTTGTGTATGTTTAACCTAACATTATTTCTTGTAGGCTCATATATTTTCTTGTCAGCATCATCGCATGATGAGGTAGACTTAATTTGTTCTTTCCACAAAGCTTTGTATCGGCATGCTACATTTTTGCCCTTCTCATGTAGCATGGTACCTTACTTCATTTTGTGTGCCTTTGTACACGATTAATTATCTCTTCATAGTCATCAAAAGGGATTTCAAAGATCTTAGTTGTGTTTAGTAATCATGGATTGTCAAATGGAGATCAATGTCTTTTATTGTTTCTTTCAGATGTAGTATGAGGGTTCCAAGCAATGACATATCTATAAAAGAATATTCTTGTTCTTTCCACTTCTAAACTATTTTTACAGTCAAGTTTGCCCATGTTTGGTGCATTCTCAAGCCAAAGGAATCCATGTACACGTGTAGTCCCTCGATGTTGTCATTTGTACCTATACCAATAATCCTTCATACATAAGAGTTTCTCAATGACCTCCTCATAGAAGATTTTGAATTGTTGATGTAGATATAGGGATGTGATATTGGGGTTATTAATTATGTTATTGATGAAATTTTTGTTGGTTTGCATTATAGATCTCATGTCATTTGAGAATAGTTGTAAAATCACACCCTTCCTTCACCAAACATGCCAATACAAAGTATGCATTTCTTTGCATTAGTGTGCCTAGCGATCATCTCACATGCCAATACAAAGGATTGCAATTCTTAAAAATTTAAACAAGCTAGTGTATTGGCGTGCCTAGAAACAATACAACACACTAATATAAAGGAGGGATGAATGAATAGATTTTCAAGGCTTTTCAAGGGGTTTGTTACAGAATCATCAAAAGTCGTCTAGAGTTGCCTATCCAAAAGTCTATTTTTAGCCCATACTAAAAATAGATTTGCTATTTTTAGTAGGTCACCATTTTCAAAGGGAAGAGCATATTTAAAGACATGTTATTTTTAGCCAAAGCTATTTATATCATGTGCTATTTTTAGCAACCTCTATTTTTAGTGTTGACTTGGAGTTGACTTTTGATCTCTTGTCATGCAAGAGACATGAGCACGAAGTCATTGTTTGCAACAAGTTCAATCTATAGTTTAACAAGAGGATGCATGGTTTAATCATCAGTTGAACTGGAGGTTGCATGGTTTTAATTTTAGTTTTAGTTTTAGTGGAGTAGATATTTTGTAATAAAGTTTGCATTCCATGCAAACAACAGTCAGTTTGGATATCAGTTTAGTTAATTACTTTATATATTTTTCATACATAATCCTTATGTTTCATGCTTTCAGAGTACATTTCCACATACATTCCTACCTTTTAAACTAATAATTTTAATTAATATTTGGATAAAAGCATTATGTTAATTGTAATATGTTTTAATGAATGTTCATGTGTTGAAGCAATTATTTTTTATACAATGTGGCATGTTATTTTGTTTATGATGATCTTAGAGTAGGGATTTTAAATGGAACTAACTTCTACCTACAACAACTAAGGGTGACAACCTGTAGCCAAAGGTCCAACCACATGCAACCAAATGTCTGGCTACCTACAGTCAAAGGTCTAGTTACATGCAGTTAAAGCTCATGGTTACCTATAGTTATCTAACACCAATAATCTCCTATGTGGATAAGGGCAATTCTCACTAATAATAAGAAA
Source organism: Cunninghamia lanceolata (assembly GCA_027924645.1). Classification (NCBI taxonomy): domain Eukaryota; kingdom Viridiplantae; phylum Streptophyta; class Pinopsida; order Cupressales; family Cupressaceae; genus Cunninghamia; species Cunninghamia lanceolata. The sequence goes on along the minus strand of BSBN01000847.1, from coordinate 3,134,572 downwards.
GGATGTTAAATGGATACCTATCCTTCAACAAGAATTGTGGAAGAATTAAATAGGATTCAACTACTAATCTTCATGTTCCTTAAACAACTTGCTTTTCCTATGCACATAATGGAAAGTCCTAGCAAAAGTGTTCTTCTTTAGTTGCTTTGAACTTAGTTTCCTAGTTTCATCTCTCTTGCTAAAAATAAGAGTCCTTTCATATGATGGGAAGTGACTAACTAGTCGTAGGAATCAATAAATGTATGTTGTAGTGCTAGATGCATATATATTATATAATCCAACATTTCTAGAACAACAGAAGATTTTCTCAATAATTGTGCTAAATTTGAGTAGATAATAAGAAGACTTAATAGTTTTACCTTAAACTTTGAATGTGGCAAATCAATTGATGTGCTGATTTTAATAGTAGATAGAGGAGAAGATAAGGGCGCAGTTAATCCAAGTAATGGCCAACATGAGGTGGACTGCAATTGAATCTTTATCCTATTAGTTTAGATTCTTACAAACATAGCTAGATTTGTTTGTTATTATTTTGTTATAGTTAATAAGTTAATTCAGTTAATCTTAGAGTTTATAAGATAGGTTTCATATTTTAGCATTACATTCCTTATCTTATTTTGAATAGAATTTCCCTACTATACACAACTCTAGTATTTCAATTCCCATAAATCTATTGTTGTACATATAGTATTGTCACCATACAAAGAAGATAGTCCCTAGGTTGATAAGATAAAAGTAGTGTATCAAAACTCAATAGGTTGCTTGATATTGGATAAGGATATCAATTGAGTTATATGCAAGCCTTAGCTACATCAGGTTTGTTGGGAGGTGATAGCACTACCATTTTTGGTGTCATTTTCGGGGATGGTGTTAAGATTTAGATTTTTTGGGGTTTTGAAACATTTTGTTTTGCTTTCCTTAAAATTTAGTTTAATTCTTGACACTTAGACTAATAATCAGATAAAAATTCTAAAACTTTATTCCCTAATGTTGTGCAACAAAAGGCATTTGAGAGATCTGAACATTGCATGCAGTGGAGAAGAAATCACTTTGGAATATCCCTTTTGAATGACAGAGATAATCAAGTGATTGTTGCCCAAGGTGAGGTACCTACAACAACAGAAGACATTGCAGATCAAGAAGATAGAGTCATAATATATATATGGTCTATAAGTTTAAGCTCATACTATGTAGACGTTGAGATTTTTTATGATACATGGTTAAGTTGTTAATCAATGTAAACCACTTCATGCTAGTTATGATTCTCGACCCCCCTTTTTATCCACGTTGGTTTTGGAGAGTATGGAGGAGTTGTCGATCAATTTAGTAGTAGTCATAATGACCAATTACTCCATTATTGTTTTTATGCATGTCACTAAGATTGAAATAAGGCATATATGCAGGAGGAATCCGTGGTGTTGTGGAGAGTTAAGCCTTTTAAAAGGCTATATCATTGACAGGAAATGATGCGTGGGATATGGACTGTATGGGAGTGATTCCAAGTACGGAGAGAAACTAAAGACCGTGTTAGACACTGAGCTATTTATTGTGCAAGAATCCGCAGGGTAAGGATTTGTGAGAGCTCTATTATCTTATACCATAGAGAGAACTTTGCTGTCATCCATGGGAGGGAAACAAATGTAGAGGAAGGAATACTGTAGCTCGAGTAGTAGTGATTGAAAATAGAAACTAATTTTGGATTTGGAAAACCATCGACGTATAGAGGTATGGATATCTCTAATACGTAATTCATTACATATAAAACTGCAATAATTCTATTTATGTGTGAGCATTTAGAAATAGGATAATACCTCAGAATGCATGTTATAACTGAACATGAATTTTTGATAGTGATAACGTCTTAGGATAGCAGTTTGAACTATAGAAATTAAACATTAGAATGTTTAGTTTTTAACAGAGATACTAAGGAAGATAACTCTTTTCATGTCATCGTTGTATCTTTGAATTCATAGAGTAGTTATGTAGTAAACTTGTTGATTGATAGACAATCTTTTATGTCAAAAAGGTTTGGATAACTTTGTTTATACAGGGGATTTTGATCTGCCAAAAAGTTATCTTTTACCTATAGAAACATTCGAGCAAACATAGGTTGTAGTTGTTGTAAAAAATAATAAAAACCTTGTAGACATCTACCTTATAAATTGTAGAAACTAAACCTCTTGAGAAATCTATTTTAGACTTAGGAATCGACACCAGTGAGTTTAGATGGAGATGGATTTATATCTCATATATATATATATATACACTTATTCTAGAGTATATAGAAATGATATAGATATCGTTAGAAACACCTAAGGATAGTGATACATTATCACATATGCATTCTACAACCATGATAAGTATTATCATTATATTCAAAGGATGTTATTCATGAGTTCACAACCTATTCTATAATGAAATTCGGTGGACTTAAGAAGACCAAGAGGTCGAAGATATTGTATTATTATTTTTGTAAACTCAAACCTATTTCGGTTGAAAGATTGAACTTAGTCAAGAGTACTTATGATAATTATAGTATTCATAAAGATCTTATAGGAATGAAGATAAAACTCGTGTTCTATGTTTATACATGATATGAGAAATGTGAATTCGAACAATGCCTAGTGGTCAAGAGTAGACTAAAGGTTATTGTTTTCATGTTATTATTGTTATAAATTCTTTGGAAAATAAGGGTATCTTATATTACAAAATAGCGGGTTAGAGAAAAAAACACCAGAATCAACCAAGAAGGGTTTAGAAAACTTAAAACTCTTAAGTCGGTTATGACATTGTTTTAGTTTATTGTATATTATGGTCGACAATGAATAGTCGAGAAACCATAGATCAAGACATGTATAATTAGGAAGAGTCTAAGAAGCACTTTGACAAATTTAAATGATTTCTTGATAGAGTCAAAACTTGATATATAGCACAAGAATGCTTAATTTTTAGGTCATTGAGTAGAATGATAGGAAGTCATAGAATTAGTATTTGGAAGTATGCAACGAGGGACCCTCTGAAAGGTTAAAATCACCTAAACCTACATATTGCATATGTCCTAGATTAAAGATTAAATTCTCAGTTAGATTAACTAGGATTTGAATTGAGACAAGACAATTTATGTCTAGAGTTACTAGTTAAACAATTCAAACTGTAGGATGAGGTAGTTTCAAAATCAAGTTAGAGGTGTGTGAACACATGACTACATTTATTGCAAATGTCTATTTATATAGAAACTTTGGCCAAAGTGATGCATTTGTCTCTGCATGCATTAGTCAATTCACCGTGTCTAGATTGTGTGACCTAGCAGAATGATCATACTTAGCTAAAAGATTGTCTAGAGTTGTATGGTCGATTGAGTTATGTAGGACACAACACTAGGACTTAGATGACAACCTGTTGGTTCCTTATGTCTATACTCTTTGTGAAATGTAGGGCCACTCGTAGGAAGGAAGGTGTGTAGGGGACAACCGGTCTATGGTTGGAGGTAAAGCACTCGGGTGTTGCTCTCTCTCTATAGTAGAAGACTCACCGAGACTTGTGAGACATATATCAGATTCTAGATGCAGTATACTTCATGTATGACTTATGATTGTCTAATTTATGTAAACTTATTCAGATTGCCAAGTGAAAATTATTTATAAATGTAAAGTGATATAATTTCACTTTGATTTTATCTTTGAATATGTTGAAATTTCAAGGTTGAAAAATATTCAGAAAAGATGTACATTTCATTTTATGTGTTTATGCATATGTAAAAAAAAAAATCACTCATGGTTGTACATGTTCATTTACTTAGTAAATTATGTGAGTAATTCCATGTTGTAAGGGATGGTATGTTACAACATGGCAATTCAATTATACACATTGCATGTAAAGAAGAAGCAAAAGGAAGTAGAAGCTACTTTGGTTCAATACTTCCCCCATTGTCAACAAAAGAGATTGATTGTAAATGCAAGCAAGTAGCTAGCATAACTGAAGATAGGCATGAGAGGCTTTGTCTTCTACAAAGTTTCTAAACAACTATCCTAAACTCGTCCATTCTCCCCACAAACATAGGAAGAAGGCTTTATTATTATTCTAATCGGATTAGAAGGAGGAACCTAACTATTACAAAGATAATCCAGATATCACAGTCCTACTATGATTCTTCTTATTCACTATAAAGATAGACATAAATAAAAACAAAACATTATTGGATTAATCATGAACCACAATGTGGGCTCCTCTTAATCTTTATGACTATGTCAACTGCTGAAGATAAAACTATCGAGGAGTGGGAGGAGTTATGGTTAAACCATGCCCACTTGGTTTGAGATCCTTCCTCTTTGGTTGCGGGCTACTGCATTCTCCATTGTAGATAAACACTTCCTTTGCTGTGGGTTGATAGATGGCCTTTGCCACAGGTAACCGTGTATTTACTGCATAGGAGTTATTTTCTCCATCTAGTATTTACACATCACAAACTATCATAATTATCAGAAATTACTATTACATTCTATAAACAATCATTAGTGCACACAAAATCATTCAACATATCATATATATTATTCTTAATACTTTCAATTCTTAAACGTAATCATAAATATAGATAATATCTAGGAAAATCTGGAAACGTCTTTGGAAAGTATGAACTTCAACAAGGGAACTAGAACAAAATAAAGTCCCATCAATGGCTACCATCTCATTAATTAGACTATGCATCATTTCCTTCACACTCCTCTGAAATAAGGATTGGTAGAAGATAAGGTAGATTCCATTTTTGTTTGTTCACTTAGTACCTTTGAAGGAATTTCCATAAGTGACGTAGGTTATGGATGGTTTGTAGCAACTATAATATGTACTTTAGGATATATTTTTGTAATAGGCCTTGGAGACAACTTGCTTGTGTGAATCAAACTATCTTTAACTTGATCAAATGATGCAATTCAAGAATACTTATTGAGACAGAGATTCAAAAACTCTCAAGGGCTTACCCTTGGGAGAGTTAGTGAGAAACCAAAGGACTCCATAGACTTCTATAACATAGTGTAATGTGCACATATTTTCCACATCTTGGATATGATCAATCACCAAAACAAATCCATTTCCTAAAAATATAGGTAATTCATTTGAATACTGAGGATGGGAGGTCCCATATTGAGCAAGATTTAAGGGACCCTAAAATTCTATAGAATATAGGGGTGATTAATCACCATACTATCATGAAATCCAAAGAATAACTGAGTGGAGATTCCATAGGATGAGACAAATTATTCCTATATAGATAAGGTAGTAGTTATAAAAAAATCACCATAAGGTTGATTTTTCACGCTTAATTACATTCGGATTTATCTCATAAAACAAAAGTCGTGTAATGCCCACTCAAGAAACTAACAATTAATAATAATAATTTACTAAATTATTCAGAAATAATAAAAATACAATACCCAAAATTAACATCCAGATATAATTAACATCCAAAATTAATTGTAAATAAGTTACAAGATACAAATGCTTCATAAACAAATATACACATTTTAAAATAAATGTCTTAAGATCATCCTTTCGCAAGGTGGAAAACACTTTCTCATCTCCGGTATTCTACACAATTATCAGTTTTGAATTTGCACACTAAATGTAAACATTAGTCCTGCATTGTCGCTAAATACACAGAAAATATCAAAAATACAAGCCTAAGGCCCTAAGGGGCCGACCTAATGTCTCGAGGGCTCATGTTGGCCTTGCCTACGTATGCATAGCACAGAGACTTTGTCGTTCGGAACAACTATTCAACTTAGACACCATTTCACATAAGAGATCAAGGTAATCAAATAATATTTTCTAGAGGGTACAAGCAACCAATAAAGTTTATAAACAACCCCTACAGTAATAAATCTTCTTAACCATTCTCTAGGATTCGTTGCATACAATTGTTACAGACAAATACTTAGTTTACAATAAACATTATGAAATAACAAACTTATAAAGATATATAGCAATTTTTCCCAATACACATTTTAATCCTATTGATACCTCACTAATGCATGTATTATCCACTCATAGATGAAAGAACACCCTCAATTATAGCCGTCTAATTTAATATTACACAACTATACTATTTTTACATAAGATCAATACATTTCATTTAATGAAGACACCTTTCTATATTATCAAGCACATACATCATAACTAGTCACCACCTCAATATCTTCTAAAGTTATATACCTCATGTCTACTAGATTGGCATGATCCATGTTAGCATTACCTACACACTTAAGTAACATAATTCATTAAAGCACTAGATTTCATGAATAGTCTAAGATATCATGTCATTCAAATAGACCATAGAGAAAACATAAGATTAGGATTATAATTTCCTAAATGATGATCATAATAACATTATTCTAACTCATTTAATTAATAGTATAAAACCTTAACAAAGATCATTATTCTAGGCATACATTGTAAATTAAATCACTATGCTATCTCAGACATTAGTCTACAGTATGAATCGAGATAAATATTAATGTGGGTACCTTACCCTAAAACCATCAACTTGAAAATATTATCTTAGTCATACTCTAAATTAAATGATAATCTAAAACCATAATTCCTTCATCATATTTAAATAATACCATAGTTTTGACTTCACTTTAACAACCCATGTGTTCACAAGCCTCATCTTAATAAAAGCACATCTATAAAGTATATGACTAAGCTACCTAGATCATATTTAGATCTCTCAAGACATAATCCAAGGAAAAGATCATGCTCACACATGTTTTCGTCATTTAAATAGGGACAATGTTCATGTAAAGATTATTGATAACAATTTGAAGATAATTGGCTTGAACATAATAATGTTACACTAAGTCCAAACTCCAGATATAATGAAGGGAAATTCATCAAAACATAACAGAAAGAAAAATTGATAGAAAAGGTCGTTGCAAGAGCCTTGGCAACCATACATGTAAAATGTGGGATCGTAGTCAAAACTTGCGAACTATTTGACAAAATGCCTCAAAGGGATGTTATGTCATGGAATGCAATGATTGCAGGTTGAAAAGAAGCTGATCTTGATGAGGAGTTTGTTGAAAAGGCATTAGAAACTTTCAAACCTTTACCGATCAGCAGGTATAGAGCAGCAGAGAGCATTGAAAATGCTCTGGTAGACATGTATGCAAAATGTGCGAATTGTTGATAGAATGCCTCACAGAAATGTCATCTTATGAAATGCAATGATCACAGGATATGCACACAATGTGTTAAGAAAGGATACTCCTAGATGTCAATCACATGAATAACCCTTATTGCCTTACGGCTAAGGTTGATTGCTATATGGGTTTGGTCATCCATCTAGACAGTGCTCGCTATCCTAAGGACACCAAAACTTTAACATAGGAGAAAAAATTGTTTAGGCTACGGGGTTTGAGGTAAACGGCTCAACATATATGAAAAATCATTATATACTCATGCATCCTGCTACAATCTATAGCTTCTCATGACTTATATAATTATTTATGCCATGGTTTGAGTTGAAGCGACCTGTCTGTAGTATATAACTCTATAGAAGAAGACTCCTGAAAGGGGGTTGATTTCTTCTAGAACAAGAAAATACAAAGGTAAACAAACATTCACATATTTCAACAACAATCCCTTTTTTCGGAGAGTTTTTTGAAAGTTGGCTTTCTTAGAAAATAACGATTCTAAAATAAAACCAAAACCTTATTTGGATGATTTGTCAAGTTTTAAACTTATAGGTGATTAGTAGATGTTAGACCAAAACCATGTCTTTCCAATGCTCATCCATAGCTTTTAATTATGGTAAAGACTTCCTTGTTTCTTGGGTCCAAACCAGTCAGAGTAAACGCTTGTTGTAATCGTGAGAAGGATTGCCAGCCCCCCCAGAATTTTTCAATCTAGAGTAATCTACCGACTCAAATGGCATATATACTTTGAAATTATTAGACACACCAAAAGCAAATTCTCATTGTCTTCTAACACAATTAGACGAGTAACACACCGCAAAAAACCCTTTAACAGGTAACATTAATCTTTCTTCCAAAAAGAGCTCAAAAACTCTCGATGAAATGCAATCTCATTGCAGTTATATTCGCACTTACCCCTTTCCAGACCTTCCATAAAAACCAAATGCAAACATATAAGATCCTTTTTGAATGAAACATCCTAATCCCCCTAGATACGACCATTAAATCTTCTAATTGTGTATTTTGACACCTCATCTGATACCATCACCACTACTAAAAAGAAACTAACAAATACCAAATAAAACTTCTTGTAAAGAAACAAAAATCTTTAAAATCTCATTTATGAAACTACGTCCATAATGGAAAGATCGGTATGATCCTTTAATATTTAACCTCGCTTCTACTATGCAGAAAGAAAATCATTACAAATACAACCATCGGTGTAAACCATACCACGACTTAACATATAATGATGAAATTAATTATAAATACAACGACTGTATTTCTGACATCAAAGCCCAAAATTCACAAGATAAAACAAACAAATATATCATTAAATAATATTAAATTATCCAAATAAATATTTTGAAATGAAACATCATATATAATAAACAGGGTTAGGTGCCCTTACATTCTTCCCCCCTAAAAATGGACTTCCTCTTGGAAGTCATCAAGAGAAATGCATATTTTTTGACTTCACACTTCCAACAAAAAATAGTTTTCATCAAAATATTTACTCTTCAATACTGATCTTCTTATCACAAGAATAGTTTTAGCCTATAAATATGCATATACAAAATTAGTAACAATCCATATTTGCTCACCACCTAGCCATAGGATCGACTTGATTGAATCCACCCCCGAGTAATTAAAAAGAAACCTTTTCTTGATGTTCAACATATTAAACAGATAAACAATTCCATTTTAAGAATCTAAATCATAAATTTGTCTCACTTTCTTTCACAATAAAATTAATAACTCCCATAAACATCAAATTCTCATTAAACAATTTTTCTCTCGAGAGTTTCATATAATAATAATTGCCCAAAACACCATAAGCATTAATCCCTCAAAACACCTTTAACAACATACTCCCAAAAACTCCCAAAACAAATCAACTCCCAAGGCATTATCATTTCATATATCATCAACTCCTAGTTATGCTTTACATCACAACACCAATTCCAGGCAACATAATAATAATCCTCATATAAAATTTCATCATTCATGACAAATTTAAACATGCAAACAATAACAATAGATTTCTTCAAAATCCAGTTGCTACATTCATTTAAATCATAAAACAAAAATATAATTTATTTTTCTTACCTTGGTTGTCCAAGCTAGGCTCAGCCCCAGAACTTTCCCAGATTTAATACCTTCTTCCTCCAGCAACTCACAGCCATACATTTATTCCAAAAAAATTCAGTTATCCCATTCTTTCATTGGATTTCTATAATATCATCATTGCTTGTCCTAGAAGCATATTTATATAATCTAAATATTACTGAAAATCATATTCATTGCAATGTATTCTTTTATAACAACTCTTACATTAAACATCATAGATATTAATTCCATACATCATCTTTTCTCTAAATGGGATTGGGATGATCATAATGTTGCACAATAGATCTTACACAATTTCATAATATACATTCCCTAGGCCATCTACTCCCCTATACAACTTGCCAGAGACCTCTCTTGGGTATGACAATCAACACAATTCACATTACTTCACACAAGCCAGCAACCAACAATGATTAACCCTCAAAATTAAGAAATTTCCAATAGGGAATGATTTCAAATAAAATTAATAATCAAGACTTCATATAAGAACAAATAAAATAGCGGAAGTCAAAACATCAATTCAAATTAAAACCAAAACTTTAATAAAGTAGTCCTTGAGGCAAAAGGACAATCAAACAAATATCCTAAAGAAATTTTAAAATTGTTGGCTCAATTAAGAAAAGAAAATTAACCAAATAAAAATTCCAAATATTCTCACAAAACTTAACATTATAATCACCACGTGCCTTCAAACGAGCCACCTAAGGGGAGGAGGGGAATGTGGTGGTCTCAAACCACATGGAGCTCTAACATATACCACAAAAGTAGTTAATCATAAAACTTATACAATTATGAGCATTCAATAGTTTTGAATAATCAAAGTTTAGAAAACTCCCTTTTTCCACATATATAGCTCCCTTAACACAACAATAGCTCCCAATAAAGAAAATAATAGCTCACACAGAGCAATAACAACAACTCCCACACACCAATAGCTCCCATTAGCTCCTATAAACAAAATAATAGCTCACATAGAGCAACAACAACTCCCAGTAATAGCTCACACAGAGCAACAACTCCCACACACCAGTACCATCCTCCACCATACACCATGAAAATCACCCCCAAAGAGGAATCTACCACTCCTTTCTCAACAAGATCATTCAATTTTTTATATCAATTGACAACAAACAAAATTTTAACATTTCCAATCAATAAATCAAACAATAATCTAAGCAAGAAAAATAGAATTATCAACAAATTTCATACCTCCATTCTTCAGAGTAGGATCAACCCCTGCAATTTTCAGCCATTTTTCCTCTATCTCTCCAAGATCCTTCCAAAAATCTGTTACAAAAGTTTACAACACTTTCTTTTTCCAAGAGCATCCATCAAGATGAGACCCAAAAATGGGTTTACATTACCAATACTTTTACCCCAAAGATCCCAAGTGTTGCAACCTAGTGCTCTGATACCTATGTAATGCCCACTCAAGAAACTAACAATTAATAATAATAATTTACTAAATTATTTAGAAATAATGAAAATATAATACCCAAAAATTAACATCCAGAAATAACTAACATCCAAAACTAATTGTAAATAAATTACAAGATATAAATTCTTCATAAACAAATATACACATTTAAAAATAAATGTCTTAAGATCATCCTTTCACAAGGTGGAAAACACTCTTAGCTCCGATATTCTGCATAGTTATCAGTTTTGAATCTGCACACTAAGTGTAAACATTAGTCCTGAATAGTCGCTAAATACACAAAGCAAATATCAATTTCATAAAATGACAAGCCTAAGGCCCTAAGGGGCCAACCTAATGTCTCAAGGGCTCATGTTGGCCTTGCCTACGTACGCGTAGTGCAAAGACTTCGTAGTTTGGAACAACTATTCGACTTAGACACCATTTCACATAAGAGATCAAGGTAATCACATAATATTTTCTAGAGGGTACAAGCAACCAATAAAGTTTATAAACAACCCCTATAATAATAAAACTTCTTAACCATTCTCTGGGATTCGTTGCATACAATTGTTACAAACAAATACTTAGTTTACAATAAACATTATGAAATAACAAACTTATAAAGATATATATCATTTTTTCCTAATACACATTTTAATCCTATTGATACCTTACTAATGCATGTATTATCCACTCACAAATGAAAGAATACCCTCAATTATAGCCATCTAATTTAATATTACACAACTATACTATTTTTACATAAGATCAATACATTTCATTTAATGAAGACACCTTTCTATATTATCAAGCACATACATCATAACTACTCACCACCTTAATATCTTCTAAAGTTATGTACCTCATGTCTACTAGATTGACATGATCCATGTTAGCATTACCTACACACTTAAGTAACATTCATTAAAGCACTAAATTTCATGAATAGTCTAAGATATCATGTCATTCAAATAGACCATAGAGAAAACATAAGATTAGGATTATAATTTCCCAAATGATGATCATAATAACATTATTCTAACTCATTTAATTAATAGTATAAAACCTTAACAAAGATCATTATTCTAGGCATACATTTTAAATTAAATCACTATGCTATCTCAGACATTAGTCTACAATATGAATCTAGATAAATATTAATGTGGGTACCTTACCCTAAAACCATCAACTTGAAAATATTATCTTAGTCATACTCTAAATTAAATGATAATCTAAAACCATAATTCCTTCATCATATTAAAATAATACCATAGTTATGACTTCACTTTAACAGCCCATGTGTTCACAAGCCTCGTCTTAATAAAAGCACATCTATAAAGTATATGACTAAGCAACCTAGATCATGTTTAGATCTCTCAAGACATAATCCAAGGAAAAGATCATGCTCACACATGTTTTTGTCATTTAAATAGGGACAATGTTCTTGTAAAGATTATTGATAACAATATGAAGATAATCAACTTGAACATAATATTAATGTTGCACTAATTCCAAACTCTAGATATAATGGAGGGACATTCATCAAAACATAACAGAAAGGAAGATTGCTAGAAAAGGTCGTTGCAAGAGCCTTGGCAACCATGCATGCAAAAGGTGGAATCACAGTCAAAACTTGTGAATTGTTTGACAAAATGCCTCAAAGGGATGTCATCTCATGGAACGCAATGTTTGCAGGTTGAAAAGAAGCTGAGATTGATGAGGAGTTTGTTGAAAAGGCGTTAGAAACTTTCAAGCCTTTGTCGATCAGCAGGTATAGAGCAGCAGAGAGCATTGAAAATGCTCTGGTAGACATGTATGCAAAATGTGTGAACTGTTGACAGAATGCCTCACAGAAATGTCATCTTATGAAATGTAATGATCGCAAGATATGCACACAATGGGTTAAGCAAGGATACTCCTAGACGTCAATCACATGAATAACCCTTATTGCCTTACGGCTAAGGTTGATTGCTATACGGGTTTGGTCATTCATCTGGACAGTGCTGGCTATCCTAAGGATACCAAAACTTTAACATAGGAGAAAAAATTGTTTAGGCTGCGGCGTTTGAGGTAAATGGCTCAACATATATGAAAAATAATTATATACTCATGCATCTTGCTACAATCTATAGCTTCTCACGACTTATATAATTATTTATGCCATGGTTTGAGTTGAAGTGACCTGTCTATAGTATAAAACTATATAGAAGAAGACTCCCGAAAGGGGGTCAATTTCTTCTAGAACAAGAAAATACAGAGGTAAACAAACATTCACACATTTCAACAACAATCCCTTTTCTCAGGGAGGTTTTTGAAAGTTGGCTTTCTCAGAAAACAACGATTCTAAGATAAAACCAAAACCTTATTTGGATGGTTTGTCAAGTTTTAAACTTACAGGTGATTAGTAGGAGTTAGACCAAAACCATGTCTTTCTAGCACTCATCCATAGCTTTTAATCATGGTAAAGAATTCCTTGTTACTTGGGTCCAAACCAGTCAGAGTAAACGCTCGTCGTAATCGTGAGAAGGATTGCCAGTCCCCCATAATTTTTCAATCTAGAGTGATCTATTGACTCAAATGGCATATTTACTTCAAAATTCTCGAACACACCAAAAGCAAATGCTCATTGTCTTCTATCACAATTAGACGAGTAACACGTGCTGCAGAAAACCCCTTAACAGGCAACATTAATCTTTCTTCCAAAAAGAGCTCAAAAACTCCCAATGAAATGTAATCTCATTGCAGTTATATTCGCACTTACCCCTTTCCAAACCTTCCATAAAAACTAGATGCAAACATATAAAATCCTTTTTGAATGAAATGTCCTAACCCCCCTAGATACAACCATTAAAGCTTCTAATTATGTATTTTGACACCTCATCTGATACCATCACCGCTACTAAAAAGAAATCAACAACTACCAAATAAAACTTCTAGTAAAGAAACATAAATCTTTAAAATATCATTTTTGAATCTACATCCATAATGGAAAGATCGTTATGATCCTTTAATATGTAACCTCACCACTACTATGCAAAAAGAAAATCATTACAAATACAACCACAGGTGTAAACCATACCACGACTTAACATATAATGATGAAATATATAAATACAACGATTGTATTTCTAACATCAAAGCCCAAAATTCATGAGATAAAACAAACAAATATATTGTTAAAAAATATTAAATTATCCAAATAATTATTTCGAAATGAAACATCATATTTAATAAACAGGGTTAGGTGCCCTTACAAGTTGTCTACATGTAAACCTTAGAGACAAGAGTCACAAGGTGATTTATAGAGATTTGAGAAGTAGAACTTTACCTACTTCATCATTGCAATGAAGATTGTTGGTTCCCAAAATCATAGCAACACAAAAACTTTCCTAAATCACCTAGGCTAGGGATTCTCGTCAGGGTGATAGGAAAAGGTTTATCAACAAGTTAGGGGTGATTTTGGCCAACTACAGGAGTGGGTAGATTCCTCTGCACTTTGAGCTTAGCTTAGACTCTAGAAGGATATTCCAAGAGGTATACCCAAATAAGTATCAAGTTCAAGCTAGATGAACAACTAAAAATACTAGACAACCAAACCCAACTCATCATCTTGACTCCAAACACTGTCACTGAGTCAAGAATGATTGGTTGTCACACAACCCCTATATAGCTGATTCAGTTGTGTGAATGTACATGCACATGACAGATGGTTTTTTCCCTGAACCACAGGTGAATGATTTGTTTAATTTAAAAGAGTGTTTGATCCCTCTCCAATATGGATCGGTGCCTACTTTATTGGGCAACTGAGTCATAAGCAGTAAAGAGGGAAGAAAGGACTGAACCAACATCAACAAAATACCAAAACATATTCACATACATTCCTTAGATTATACCTCATATATTGGACATACTTAACTATCCAGAACCAAACTATAATGACCCATTTGCAATAAAGAAATGGCCCAACACAAAGCATGTATGGATTTAAATGTTGTCACACATTATGAAATCTCTATTACAATTGCACTAGAAAATGTAGTGAAATAAAACATATAACTGCGATTATACATTCCCATGAATCTTTACAAATGGCCATGGAGACATACCAATGCATAAAATATGCTTTACAATTCATTCATACGCTACATCAAAACACATTCTTCCATTTAACACCCAGACTGGCTTGATTTGAAGCCCTGAAACTAGTCTGAGGCACTTTAGACCACACAATTGGCTCAGAGACCAACCCTTTCAAATGCCACTAAATCATGTATATATAGCATTCAATTCTTGTGCAACCCCGGGCATTGAAACTCAGTCAACAAGCAAAACCCACACTGCATTGAATTCCAATTCCAATCTCCTGTTAGAAGATTTGCATGCTAGGAAGAAAAGCCCACGCCCTACAACTCTGAGAATTTCAGAAGGAATTTGCTTGCACATTTTGTGTACTTGGGACAATAAAGAGAGAATCCTTGAAATCAGTCTCTGACATTTACAACATCTAATTTATCTATTTTGTCCTCTAATGGTACCAATGCATTGAAGAATTTCATTGTTTGAACAACCTGCATGGCATTGTTTTGCAGAGTCACTAAAGTCTGAGTACAAATTAGCTTTTAAAGCTTTTAAAACACTTTAAAACATGTTGTCCAATTTCTCTATTATGGGCCATTTTGACTTTTGACTGTATCCATATGCATATTTGTCATTTTTCCTTTTTTATCGGCATATTTTCCCTTTTGCAAACCTCGCTTCCTTCTCCCTTTTATGCCCTATCAGAAAACTTTCGTATTTGCGAACTGTGGAAGACACATTCTCTTCTTTGGCACTATTCTTCATTTTCTACCTCATTTATGCCTATCGAAAAATTCTTGTTTTCTTGAACTTGGCTTGTCTTCTCATTTATGTTTGTCGGTGATGTTTCATTTTCTTGAACTTTCTCACCATCTTCTGTCATTATTTTCATATGCGCCTTATCGACGAATTTTCTCTTTTCAAAACCTTTTCTTGTAGCACCCTTTTCATCATATCAACAAAGTTGCCTTTTGTCAAACTTTTCTTGCTTGGCGCCTTTTCATGCTTTATCAGAAAATGTTAACATTTGCGAACTAGGTCCTCTTTGCCTTTATCGACAACTTTCACCTTTTCTGAACTAAAGCAAACTTGCCTTAGAAACTTCTTGTTTTGCCTTGTCAGCAAAAGGAACCATGCTAAACCAACTTCCTTATCAATAAAATTGTGCTTTGTCAAACTTTTCTTTGACTCCCTTTTCGCCTTTGTTATTGGCGAAAGTTCATGAGGGAAAACTCCTCGTCGGCAAAACCAAGAGTTTGTGAACCAAGTGGTTCATCGACCAAGACCCCTCATTTGCCTTATAACCTTTTCTATTGGTAAATTTTGATTTTGCCAGACCTCTTCTTGCTTTACCTTTGCCCCTTAATCAACAAATTTATTTTTCTTCAAACTTGTGGCTTTGTTGGTAAAATGAAACAAATCTGAACTTTCCCTTGATCATCACGTCAGAAAAAGCTACTATTTCTAAACTTTTCTTTAACCATTAGCTTTGTCAGAAAAATTTCCTTTTGTCGAACCTCTTCTCTTCTGCCCTTCTAGTCTTTTCCCCCTAAGTTAGTAAATTTCACTATCAACAAACCTTCGGGTTTGCTAACTCAGAACTTCACCAACAAAGGCACCATTGTCTTCCTATTCTACCGAACCACTATTACCTTTGTGCCCTCTCGTCTCCTTCTATCGACAAATTCAAATATCAGCGAATTGGTAGAAAATGGAACTTGCAAACAAGTTTGAAAGTTAGAGGTTTTGTCGATTTGCTGATAATGGGCAAAAAGGGGTGAAAATTTATAAGGGAAAAAATATGAACAAGGGTTAACCATTTTGACCAAGGTAAAAATGTTGTTATATGGAGCCTAATCAGACTCGGAGGTTATATTTACCCCACTTTTATCAGCGCGGTTTCCCCCCAAATTCCTACGGGGTCAAGGGGCAGCGCCCCTTGCGGGGTCCAGGGGCATCGCCCCTGGCGCGTTCCCTGTCGCGATACAGGGCGGGGTCGAGGGGCAACGCCCCCGAAACCTCACACGGTTTTTTATTATTTTATAATGCACCGGGAGTTAATTTTTTCATTGACCGACATAAGAAAACCCTATTTTGTAACCGACAAAAAGCTTGATAAAAAGTGGCTAAGGGTTAGGGTTTTGAGATTGTATTGTAGCATTTTGCAGCGGTATTGAGTTGCAGGGATTGCTGATTGTAATCGGTTTGATTTACTGGATAATAATATTGGACTCTCTGTTTGGTGGATGTAGCCCGAGTTTGGGTGAACCACGTTAAAACTTGTCTCTCGCTATTATTATTTCTGTGTATTTTCATTTCTTTGTTTAATCTTTATTTGCATTTAATTGATATCTTCTGCCGGCTAACCCTAACAAAAAACATATAAACTAAACTTTGGATAGACATAACTTTTTCATTTCAAGGAATTTTAACATGGTTCAAAAGGCAAAATTGCTCAAAATTGAATTCTCTATCCAATGGTGGCATTTGTTACGAAGTTTGGATAGGAATATTGGATTTTTGGGGGCAAAAAAAGCAAAATGGGAATAGAATTTGTGTAGGTGCCAACACTAGCTCTGGTTGGGGATGTGTGACAAGTAGTGTCACAACGAGGATCCAGAAAATCTCCGAGCAGACCAAAAGTAAAAAAAATATAGGGGAAACACCCAAAATGAAAATAACAAGGGCGTATATACAAAAGAATAGACAACCACAAAGAAAAAATGACTGTAAGCAAAAATTCAAATCACTGTAGGCCAAACCTGTACAAAATTACTACAACTACTTGCCTCTGTCAAAGACAAGTTGAAAGGAGTTGATCTCCCTCAAACCAAATATGCATTTCTCACCCAATTGTAATAACTAAAAACTGTACTCAACATGTACTAATCTGCGACATATGCTTGTGAAGCCAAGGTCAGCTTTATCAATGAAATCATTACTACAAGGCAACCATAAGAGAGGTGCTTGACCTATTCATATATAAACCATGCATGTTCCAAGAAGCAAGGAGTGTAAAACTAAAATTTAGGTCAGCAACAAAAGAAATAAATGAAGATAAAACTCCATTATCAACTGCCAAGTCATCATACTTGCTGACCTCTTCATGCGAATTAAGGAAAAAAGAAAACACCTCCAATTCACATGGTAAAGAGAATTGTGCCTGAATGCACTGTTGATCCACAAGAGAAGAGACTTCATCTTGTAGAACAAACTGGAAAGACTCTAGTTCAGTTATATCCTCAATTTGGGCTGCAACATGCAGGCCTTCAACTTGGTACTCATGTTGTTGCTTATTATCATTATTATGTGTATGTTGGGCCCAAACAAAAACCTCAAATTCAGGCATACCATTATTACCCATAGCAGTAGACACTTGACTTTCATTGCAAAGGAAACATTCATAATCACAAGTGTCAAACTCTTAGATAATAAGCTGCTAGCATACACCACTTTCATACATGTTGATGTTTTGTTCCACACTTGGATCATAAGCCTGATCCATATCTTCATCATCATTAGTAGCATAAGAATCATAACGAGGAGTCTCAAATGATGAACTACATCCATCCCACCACCTCTCTATTTCAATCTCAAATGGGCAACTCAATGAATTACAGTTGTCAATGCATATAGGTACAAGACTATGAGCCTTCACACCATCACAAGGAATTCCATTTGCCATGTGCTGTTACATCCCCAACTTTTGATTAAGCTTAATCTTAATTTTAAGTGGTAAAAAGGAAAAATAATCTTAGATTAATGATTTTATGTTTGTGGAAAATATCAAGTTGAATCATTGTTTATATGGATTACAATTAATGCTTAGATTAGACATGAGATTACATGTTGTTGAGATTATCTTATCATAATGTTTTATAATTTAATGATGATACACTGATCATGGTTATATGGTTGTGAGTGTAACCAGGAAAAGAATCTTCCTTCAAGAATGGAAGGAGAGTATCACCAGAGAGAAGGGAATAGACACCTTGGAAAAGACTGATTTGCCATTTGAAGTCTCAACTTGAACATTATGTGAACCATGTGAGAGAAGGTATGTGTCCTTAGTTGCTATCTTGAGTTTATCCTAGCAGTGAGCATTATCGACTTGACGTGGAAAAAGAGTTTTCCAACATCCACTTTTGCCAATTTGGTTGAAAAAGTTTTCTGATTTTTCTTTTTGGCTCTGCTCGATGTCTATAGTTGATGAGAGCAGAAGGTGCCGACGGGGGAGAAAGTCTTGACCCATGTTCGCACCTTAGCCATTATCGAATGTTGACTCAATTTCAATGGTGAGGTCACCTTTGAATCAATTTATGTGTATATTTATAATAATGATAGATGTTTGATATTTAATGATGTGGGGATAAATATATCATCCTTATCATTTAAAGTATAATTGTTTACTATCTTCTTGAGATAGTATCTTTCCATGGGTTTTGTTTCTAGTTCTTGTAGGGGAGCAATTTTCTCTCCCTCGACCCTGAGTTTAGGGGAGTGGGAGGAATGGCTTCGTGGCCGCAGGGGTGACTGGGGCAGATGGTCCTCAGCCTGCCGCGAGGAACCTTCCACTTTGGAGAGAAACCCATATCATGGGGAAAGATAAGACTTTCTCTCAAAAGAGAGAAAAGAGAGTTTAGAGTTAGTTGTTTTTCGGTGGAATGTGGCTTTGGCTGAGAGCAGCGTATGCATGCTGGTTAGGAAAGAGAATGAATGACAGAGTACCACGATTGTGGTAAGCTCGCATGAAGGAGCTTGTAGATATCAATCAAGTTGAGCCTGAGTAAGGTAATCACAAAGTGATTTATTTGCTTACAATTTAGAATATCATGATAACTGTTGTGTTGAATGGGCTTTAGAGACGGTTAGGTTGAAACCCATGAGTCATGCTTAACATATATTATGTTTGATATGTATTGGTTTATCAAAAGGGAGTCAAACCTTATTTCTTGAGCTATTTCGATAGCTTGCTGTTGATAACAGAGACTTATAAATTGTTTTTATGCCATATCGATAGCTATGTTGTTGGGAAACCAATTGTTATACTTCTTCAAATTGTTATGGCTTACTAGCCATGAGTAAACTATCGTAACTGTGAATATATGTGTGTGTCTCTCTATTGGGCTCGATAGCAATGTTGTCACCTTCAAAGCCAAACCGTATTATCCTTTTAGCGCTTCGATAGCTTCGCTATCATTCGTGAAGCCTATTATTATACATCCAATTATGTATTCGATAGCCATGCTATCGTGATATGTGTGTATTCTTTGGGCTCACCAAGAAAGAAAGGCAGTGGCTGAGAATGATAGCTATGATTATTATCTCTTGCATGACTGTGTCATTACATCCTTCGACCATGATATTATATTTGCATGACTATATTATCACATTGCATGACAATATGGTCGATTCTTTATGACTGTGTTATCATTTAATGATATGGCTGAGTCGTGTGGACGTAAGCCTTAACCATACTCCATTCCTCACTATGAAATGATAATGAATGTCTGGGTTTTGAACCTGACTTATGTTGTTATATTGTAAAGAATCATAGATTCTCTCTCTCAATCAAGAGGCAAGAAGATTTAGTTAATATTTGCCATAGTTTGGTATGGTTGTTCATGGATTGAATGGTATGGTATCACGTAGATGTTCTAAGGTGGTCGGTTGAAAGAAGCCACCAAATGTAAACCCCCATGCAAATTGTAAGCCTATGAGGCTGTGAAAGTAAATGAAATCTTTCAACTGCTTGAGTGGTATAACTCAAGGTAGTTCTAATGATCTTTAGTGACTGCATGTTTTTCTAAACCCACCAGTCAAGTGGAACTTACTGAAAACCCTCAATCAATAAGGCCGAATGATATAATAACTTTATGATTCTATATGGCAAAAACTCTAAGGAACCCCGATGAAGGTAGGGAGTTTATGAATCATGATTATATATATATATAAGTTATTTATGCTGATTTGAGTAATCAAAACAAGGCTACTAACGAGAAGGGATTATATAAGAATCCTTGACCCAGATAAGTTCTGTAGAGAACTTTTAAAATTGTTACAACTATATCATGTTGATTCAAGTAATCAATTATTATGAGAATAATGTTCGCAACATGGAATAGGGTGACAGGGAGTCACAGGTTCCTGATTTACGATAGAAATAATGGTGTTGGACTCAAGGAATCGAAGTTAATAACCTAGTCAGATGGACTAAGGATCACTTGGTATTTTCATTACCTGTGTATATGTGATTAATTATCTTAGCCTAAGGAATGTCATTGAGTCAAATTGACTATAGGACATGATGATAAGACAAGTTGTGTCTATAAACTCTCAAGGATGAGATAGCTTCTAAGTCGAGTCAAAGTGTGTGAACAATCGACTATGTTCATTACGAAACATCTATTTATTTTGAATCTTTGGCCAAAATAATGCATCTGTCTCTGCATGCATTAGTCAGTTCATTGTGCTCCAGATGGCATAATGCTTCTAGTAGTATCATACATAGTTAGAGTGGAACTATAGCTATATGACCATGAAGTATTATGAAGCACACAACACTAGAGACTCAGATGGAAAACCTAATTGGTTCCTTGTATCTATTCCCTTCATGAAGGGTAGGGTACTTCCATGTAGAAAGTTGTATAGGAGACCATCAGTTTGTGGTTGGAGGAAAAGCACTTGGGTGATGCTCTCCTTCCCAAGCAGATGACGTGTCGAGGCTTAGGAAGACATATATCAAGATTCTAGATGAAGCATAATTCTCATATATGACTTATTAGTCAAACATTATGTGTAAACTTATCATTTATGCTATGAGCAAAATATTGTAATTGTATAGTGAAAGGATTCACTAGTATGTTATCTTTGGAAAATGTTGTAAATTTCAGTTTTGAAATTATCCAGAAAGGATATGCATTTCGATTATCAATTATGATATTGATTTTTGTTAAATGTAATTGTGATTATGTTGATCATGACCATATACTTAATGGTAATTAAGTTGTTTAATTTTGGGTAATATGAGTTGACATGTTACACCTGCATAATTATATCGGCAACAAAATGATCATCATGGAGGTCTCTTTTACTGATGTCATCAATTATAGGATCATCCAACTGGAACCAGTTAGTACACAAATCATCAGTAAAAGAGGAGTAGGTGTGAGAAATATCACTTGATTCACAAGACACCTTGACTTCCACACAAGCATCCTTAGCACCATCAAACCTATCATTGTCAAAAGGGACAAAACCTGGGAGCTCATTAAATAAAAATTAATCATTTCCATCACTCCCATGAGTTGACCCATCCAGATGCAAAGAAGTGCATATGCTACTCTCATCTTCTGCATTTCTAGGAGATGTTGCATCAAACACCTCTGCTCTCATGTCCTCATTGTCAGATTGCACTTGCCCAATATCTCATTCACTAGCATCACAACCCACAACAAGGTCTTCAATGTGAAACTAAATGTCTGCACCTTCACTTGTCTCGAATCGGTTACCATTGGGTGCACACATGCTACAATCATCTTTAATTTTAGGTAGGGGATCACAAGAGAAAGCAACAACATCCCCATCTGCAAGGGATGATGCATCCAATTGAAGGTAGGTAGCTACACTATCTTCACTCTCAGCTCAATTGTCATATGATGCTGCTTCACCTGGATTCATTTTCCTAACAACACATTCAACCTGATCTGTAGTTTTGTTACCTGCCTCATTCTCACCATTCACAATATTTACCTCGGGGGATACCAACCCAACAACATATTCATCTCTCATTTTAACCAGGGCATCAAGAGCAAGGTAAGCTTGCTGCAAACCAACCAGCCTCAAATCTTCCTGCACTAAACTCAATCCAACTTCATAAGATTCAAAAAACAAATTAATGCAAGATAGAATAGAAGGTTTGAAGGTATCTGGAATTCTAGACAGTGCAACAGCAAACCGGTGGCTAAAATCCATGTTAGATTCACCCTCATGGATTTTAATATTTTTAAATTCTTGGACAAGAACACCAGGGTCCAAACTACTTGCAAACTTTTCAAATGCAACCACCAAATGATCCCAAGAAGCAAAGTGATGGTTAGGGAAACTAACAAGCCATTTCCTTGCCAATCCACACAGAGACCTGACAAAGAACCTCATCCACATATCCTCATACTCAAATTGGAACCTATCCATGAAATCTGAAAATGCAAGGACATGTGCCTTCCCATCATAAGCTTCACACCCATCAAATAAAGCCATCTGATAATAGATCTTATTGGGCATGGACTGCTTCTCATAATTGACACGTGAAAGGTCCAACTGTTTGTATGTGGTATCATCAACAATGGGAGGGGGCCAAAAAGGTGAGCTATTGACAACAATAGAAAGGGCACTGGATTGCGCCTTGGACTGATGTAGCATGATTTGATTTTCTAATTCCCTTTCTTGTTGTAGTAAAGATTCTAATAGCTGTTTGGATTTATCGACTTCATATTGCAGTCTATTTGAATTATTTTGATTATGCAAGGGTTTTTGACATTGAGACATGGGAATGCAAGTTGCAGGGCAATCTGAGTAATAGGATGACTCATCATCATAGGAACCATAAGCATCTTCATCCTCACAATATTCATGACTAGAGCATGAGGCATATGACAATGCACAAGAAGGCTCTGCCCTAGGGCCATGAGTGTAATATGAAATTCTACAATGGTCATGGGAATCCACTCCTATGTAGTTTCTAGGGTTTGATACACATGAAGACTCAGATGAAGGAGCAACTAGTCATATTCATACCAACCATCCATGACTAAAATTTACTACCATGTAGGGCGACACAAAACTTAGTGGAATAATTGCTTTTGTATTTTGGAGGAAGTCAGAAGGGATTACAAAAGGAAACCATGTGTACCTTAACATTCCATCTGCTACTCATAAACTTGAGGCATTTGAATCACCAATAGCACAACTGGAATAGTAGCAGGTAACAGAGCCGCCATCTCACTAAATGAGGAAATCCCTTGAAGCGTGACAATCTTCAAGGCCAAAAACTAATTTTGGGTTCACGGCTCACCAATAGAGTCCTTAATTTCTTCACAACCCAACATTTTACTCTTCCACGACAACAACGCCAAAATGTTGGTTCCCAAAATCACAGCAACACAAAAATCTAGAACTTAATCACCTAGGCTAGGGATTGTCATCAAGGTTATAGGAAGAGGTTTATCAACAAGTTAGGGGTGATTTTGGCCAACTACAGGAGTGGGTAGACTCCTCTGCACTTTGAGCTCAGCTTAGACTTTGGAGGGATATTCCAAGGGGTATACCTGAATAGGTATTGAGTTCAAACTAGATGAACAACTAAAAATACTGGACAACCAAACCCAACTCATCATCTTAACTCCAAATATTGTTACTAAGTAGAATGATTGGCTGTCACACAACCCCTATATAGTTGATTCAATTGTGTGAATCTACATGCACATGACAGATGTTTTTTTCCCTAAACCACAGGTGAATGATTTGTTTAATTTAAAGGAGTGTTTGATCCCTCTCCAATATGGACCAGTGCCTACTCTATCAAGCAATTGAGTCATAAGCAATAAAGAGGGAAGAAAGGATTGAACCAACATCAATGGAATACCAAAACATATTCACATGCATTCCTTAGATTATACCTCATACATTGGACATACTTAACTATCCAGAACCAAACTATAATGACCCATTTGCAATAAAGAAATGACCCAACACAAAGCATGCATAGATTTAAATGTTGTCATAGATTATCAAATCACTATTACAATCACACTAGCAAATGTGGTGAAAGAAAACATATAATTGTGATCATGCATTCCCATGAATCTTTACAAATGGCCATGGAGACATACCAATGCATAAAATATGCTTTACAATTCATTCCTACGTTGCATCAAAACACATTCTTCCATTTAACACCCAAACTGGCTTGATTTTGTCATGTCTCAAACTTTGATACTATCTGAGATTACTTTATGTGGAAATAATTCATGGACAATTATGTGTGGTTGGATGAATATTTTATTATTTTAAAAGATGAATGATTATTTTATTATGGAGAGATGAAATGAAATGAATGTTATATTCATGTTATTAATTTTGATGCTTCGGTTATTGGGTTACTAACCTATTAATGGGAAATTAGAGTTTATTATGAGTTGCAGGTTGTCGAAGACAAGGGTGTGGTTGAGGTAAAGGAGATTAGTAGCCTAGCAGGGTTAAGATGGAGGGATATCTCTCACACACATCACATAGAGTCATGTAGATGCATTAGATTGCATATTAAATGATTTTATCGTATAGTTTAGTTTATTTGTGTTATAGTTAGATTTTTAATTAATTGTTATTCAATATTATGTGTGCATAGAAAATAGATTAAATGATTTAATTATTTATTTTATTTTATTTGAAGAATGAATATATTTTATTATTTGTTTTATAGAAAGTTGTGATAATCATGCTAATTATTTTAATATTGTTTTTGATAAATTAGAGAATAGAATTAGAAAAAATAAATAAAAATTCTAGAAACAAAACAAAAAGGAAAGAAAACAAGAAAACAATAAAACAATAGAAATTAGAAAAAGAAACTTTATTTGGAAACTGTTAATGTTTTATTTTCCATATTTGGAATATGCATTTCTTTTCGAGTACTATGTTTAGTTTGTAATTTTCCACACCTTACATTTGGTATCAAAGCACTAGGTTCAACGCTTGGACCTATGCCTAATGCTACTTTAATGAAATGTTTTTAGAGTAATCCAGATGGATGCTAGATTCACTTATCAGCATGGAAGTGGATCCCATGGTGATCCGAATGAAAGATTGGATCAGATTGTAGCCATATTGAATCGATAAGAGGCCAGGATGGATGGAATAGAATAGGAAATTTGAACAGGTCAACCTAGGGTGAACGCAGGCAGAAATGGTGGTAACAGAAATGAAACAAATGAAGAAGACCCTGAGACAAAAAGAAACCCTAGTAAACAAGAGAAAGTAGCTGACGAATTGGGTAAAGACCTTAAGAAGGTCACCCTACCAAAATTTGATGGAAGGACAATTGGGGATGGGATAGAAGCTTGGATAATCAAGATGGAGAAGTATTTCTCCCTGAGCAATTTGTCTGATGAGACTAAGGCTATATGGGGATCGTACCAACTCACTGGTGAGGCTGCCACTTGGTGGGATAATAAAAAGGTCGAGAAGCCACTGTTGCTTGGTGAGGTGACATGGGAGCAATTTTTGTAGATGTTTAGAAAAAAGGTGTCTACTGCAACTATATTTTGATAAGAAAATGACCAAATTTCAAAATCTCACATAGGGTGGAATGACGGTAACTCAATATTGGGAGAAATTTTCCCACTTGCTCAAGTACGTGCCTCAGTATCAGCAAGATGAGAGATTTTGAATTCACAAATTCATCATGGGGCTTAGGCCTCAAATTGGAGCTGATGTTGACATTCATAACCCTTCCACAATGGATAAGGTTTTTGAAAAAGCAATCAAGCAAGAACAGAAATTGCAAAGGGTTGCAAACTATAGGAAAAGCAGATATGCTAAGTATGGCAATAAGAAGCCTCAGGGAAACAACCAGAACATCAAGAATCAGAACAATCAAGGAAATAACAACAACAAGCAGATTGGGAATCTTAAGAGAGGGAATAATTCACAGGACCGCAATGAAGGAAATCAGAAAAATAATAAGAGGACAAATTATAACAATAATAATAGCAATAACATAAGAGATGCTTCAGATAGACCCAGAGCACCCTGCGGTGGTTGCTACACATGCAACAGTGAGCATTATGCCAGTGTGTATCCTCAAAGGGGGAATATTCAGAAAAATAGAAACCAGCATCACATCCATGTAGCGGTAGATAATTGCCAAGTTGATTTTCAGGCTACACCACTCCAGTTTACGGGTAAGCTTTTTGGATACCCTATTTCAATTTTAATTGATACCGGAGCCATTGAGTGTTTTGTAGATCCTAGTGTTATATCTAAGTTGTCAGTTAAACTAGGATTTATGGCTAATTCATGGAAAGTACAATATGGAAATCGGGTAGAGGAAACGGTAGAGCATTGTCTTGCATGCAACAAACTTGAACTTCCAAGTTTTGAGACACATGTCAATTTGTATGTTGTACCCCTAGGATCATGTGATGTTATTCTGGGAATATATTGGCTTACAAAGCATAAGTCTATTGTAGATTGTGAAGATAAAATAGTTAAATGTTTAGATGATCGGGGTAACCGAGTTGAGATCCATGGTTTTAAAAGACCCTTAGAGTTTAGGTAGATTTTTGCCATGCAGTTGAAAAAGGCCAACAGAAAAGGGTGTGCTATTTATGCAGTAAAGGTCAAGGATCTTGATAACTCAGAGTTGTCAGCTAATGACCATCCTATTTTGAAGGAATTCCAAGATGTTTTTCCTGATGAAATGACCGAGTTACCTCCGAAATGGGAATTTGATTTCTCGATTGAATTGTTACCTAGAACTGAGCCTCTGTCAAAGGCACCGTATAGAATGAACACAACTGAATTGTATGAGTTGAAGGTATAGTTGCAAGAATTTCTTAACCAAAGTTTCATACGACCAAGTGTGTCTCCATGGGGAGCACCTATCATATTTGTAAAGAAGAAGGATGGCGCCTTGAGATTATGTATTGATTACAGAATGCTAAACAAGGCTACCATCAAAAGTAAATATTCGCTCCCTAGAATTGATGAGTTGTTTGATCAGGTGAAAGGAATGAAGGTATTCTCAAAAATTGATTTGAGATCGGGATACCATCAACTTAGAATAAAAGATGAAGATATTTCAAAAACTGCCTTCAGGACCAAATACAGACATTGAGTTCACGGTGTTACCATTTGGGCTAACTAACGCCCCAGAAACTTTTATGAATTTGATGAATAGCATCTTCAGAGACTGTTTAGATGACTTTGTTTTAGTTTTTCTAGATGATATATTGATATACTCCAAATCAGAGAAAGAGCATGACAAACATCTGAGAATAGTATTACAGTGATTGTGGGATCATAAGATTTTTGGGAAGATGTCAAAATGTACTTTCTATCAGACTAAGGTATACTATTTGGGCCATGTTATTTCAGTTGAGGGGATAGAAGTGGACCCATATAAGATTAGGGCAATCATGGAGTGGCCAGCACCATAGAATGTGTTAGAAGTCCGGATCTTTATGGGGCTTGCCGGCTATTATAGAAAATTTGTGAAGGGGTTCTCAACAATTGTAGCACCCATTACTACACTCCAGAGAAAAGGAAAGAAATTTGAATCGACTGATAAATGTGAGCAAGCATTTCAGTTATTGAAAGAGAAAATTACTTCTACACCCATCCTAATTGTGCCAGATCTAAATGGGCACTTATAGTTATTACAGATGCTTTAGGGGAAGGTGTAGGAGCAGTTCTTATGCAGGAAGGTTAAGTAGTGGCTTACGAGTCTCATAAATTGAAGTAGCATGAACTGAACTATGCGCCACATGATTTGGAGTTGGCTACCATTACGCACGCACTTCAAATGTGGAGGCACTATCTTTTGGGGAAGCCTTTCAACCTAAAGACAGATCATTTGGGATTATAGTACATATTTACTCATCCCAACCTGAATGCTCAAAAGAGAAGATGGTTGGAATTCTTGAGCGAATATGATTTTGGCATTGAATATATAAAAGGAAAAGAAAACAAAGTAGTGGATGCCCTAAGCAGAAGGAGAAATCTCACGGCCATGGTAATAGCAAGGTTGACTTTCAGACAACAGGTGACTCAAGCTTTGCCTGGAGATGAGTTTTATGATAGGGTGAAACAAGCCTTAGAACAAGATCTTTTAGATCATAGATATGATGGATATATGTTTGAGTCTGATGGACTCTTGAGATATCAGGGACGTATGTATGTTCCAAATGTAGCAGGATTGAGGGAACTTGTGCTAGAAGAATTTCATAATGCACCTTATTCAGGGGACCTCGGTGTAACAAAGATGATAGAAGGACTCAAACCATTATATTTCTGGCCTGGACTTAGGAGGGATGTTACATCTTTTATTGCCTGATGTTTGGATTGCCAATGAGTTAAGGCTGAGCATGTACATCCGGCAGGACTTCTTTACCCACATAGGGTGCCAGAATACAAATGGTAGGTAATCACTATGGATTTCATTCAGGGGTTGCCTATGACCAAGACTCGACATGATGTCATCTTGGTTGTGGTTGATAAACTGATGAAGGTTGCCCACTTTATTCCTAGGAACCTTAAGGATGGATCTTTGGTTTTAGCGAAGAAGTTTGTGCTTGAGATTTTATGATTGCACGAAGTACCTGAAATGATCATCCCTGATCGTGATACATGGATGACCTCTAGATTTTGGACCACTTTTTATACTTCTTTGGGAACAAAACTAAACTTTAGTTCAGCATATCATCCTCAGACCGATGGTCAGACAGAGAGGGTGAACTAGGTAGTGGAGGATCTCCTTAGAATGTATTGTACGGATCATCAACATAAGTGGGAGGAGTACCTACCTCTAGTAGAATTTGCTTATAATAACTCTTTTCACGCCTCTCTGGGTATGGCACCTTTCGAGGCTTTGTATGGTTGCAAATGTCGTACACCTATTAGCTGGGATAGAGTAGAAGACATGATTGTGATTGGGCCAGAAATGTTGAGGGAGATGGAAGATCAGATGAAGCTAATTAAGGAAAAGTTGAAGCAAGCTTCAGATCGACAGAAGAGCTTTACAGATAGGAACAAAACCTTTAGACAGTTCTTAGTGGGAGATGAGGTCTTCTTGAGGGTTTGACCACAGAAGAGTTCAATTTCATTTGGGAAGGGGTCTAAGCTTGACCCTAGATATGTTGGGTTGTTTGATGTCTTGGAGGTTATTAATCTAGTTGCTTACAGGCTTGCTCTACCATTGGCTCTTTCCCAGATACATAATGTCTTCCATGTTTCTATACTTAAGCCATACCATCCGGATGCATCTCATATTCTTGACTGGCATGCATTGTAGGTTTAGGATCCAGGGGTGGTGCTAGTGGAGCCCACCAAGATTTTGGAGAGGCGCAACGGTAATTTGCGGAACCGTAATGTCATTCAGTATAGGGTCTAGTGGGACCAATATTCAATGGACAGTGCCACCTGGGAAAATGTAGAAGATATTGATAGATCATTTCCTCATCTGAGATTCTAGTTCATTTTATTTATGCATATGATGACATTTATTTTATTATTGATATTTGATGTATAAGACTCCTTATGTAGATGTTTTCTTATAAGACATCGAGACGATGTCTCTTCGAAGTGGGGAAGGATGTCATGTCTCAAACTTTGATACTATATGAGATTACTTTATGTGGAAATAATTCATGGACAATTATGTGTGGATGGATGAATATTTTATTATTTTGAAAGATGAATGATTATTTTATTATGGAGAGATGAAATGAAATGAATGTTATATTCATGTTATTAATTTTGATGCTTCGACTATTGGGTTACTAACTTATTAATGGGAAATTGGAGTTTATTATGAGTTGCAGGTTGTCAAAGACAAGGGTGTGGTTGAGGTAAAGGAGATTAGCAACCTGGCAGGGTTAAGATGGAGAGATATCTCTCACACACATCACATAGAGTCATGTAGATGCATTAGATTGCATATTAAATGATTTTATTATATAGTTTAGTTTATTTGTGTTATATTTGGATTTTTAATTAATTGTTATTCAATATTATGTGTGCATAGAAAATAGATTAAATGATTTAATTATTTATTTGATTTGATTTGAAGAATGAATATATTTTATTATTTGTTTTATAGAAAGTTGTGATAATCATGCTAATTATTTTAATATTGTTTTTGATAAATTAGAGAATAGAATTAGAAAATAAAACAAGATTTATAGAGACAAAACAAAAAGGAAAGAAAACAATAAAACAATAGAAATTAGAAAAAGAAACTTTATTTAGGAAATAAAAGCTCAAAATAAAGCAAAGCACATTAGAGAGGAAAACTAATAAAAAGAAGAATAAAACTCATTCTCAAAACACAGAGAAATTGGCTCTCAACTTTGCATTCTCAATTTTCTTTCTTCTTCATCTCTGAAATTGGAAATCAAACAAAAGATTTGTTAATACTGGAATAGAGGAATTTTGGGCAAAAGGAGAATGGTCTAGAATAGAGGAGCTCTCGGAAGATTCTAGGTTTCAAGCATTCATTTGAAGTGGAGAGTGAGCTCTAGGTTTTTATTCAATCTATAATCTCAATTTGTATTTGTGTGTGAAAACATTGTGTGAACAAAAACCCTATTTTTGTTTTTATTTGTGAAAGGATTGGTTTTTCTGAATATTCTAGCATTATGAATTGTTACCTGTATGCTTGCATACTACTGTGTGTGTGTGTGTGTATAACCATAAATGAATCGCATGTAAAAAAGACTGCCTGTACAATTTAGAATTTACATTATAGAAATTGATTTTGAAACCGTTTATAAAGTAACAGGAATACTTGAATCAGACTGCAGAATTTATGATATGTAAGCATGTTTATATCGACCAAGGGCCAAGTACCATATCGACCTTGATGGCATTGTTTCTAGCACTCCATATGTGCCGCAGTACCCAATGGGGACTGCGACCCATATGGAGGGCCGATAGCCTTATTTCATTTTCTTTAGAAATTTCCTTGAACTAAAATCCAAGCGAACTTTAGTTCACTAAACTGAAAAGTATGTATATGTTGTTGTATTACTTATGATAAGTCCTAAGCATAACACCGCCGTTATATTCACTGATGTCTAGCGCTATATATATGCGTGGATTTTATATTGTTTGCTGTATATTGAAATCTTTGATAACTGGTACATTTGATAAGAATTATTTCTGATGTTTAATTCTATGTGACACCTCAATGTGGGCGCTGCCATAATATCAATTTTCCCATATATATATATATATATATATATATATATATATCATTGTGAATCTCTGTAACTTGATTGGTATGTTGTATCAACATAATGCAATTTTGTAATTTCTCTGTATAAATAGATACTACTGGTAGATTTTTACATACACACAAATATATATACATTTAATATATTTTATATCTTTAATTGAGGACAACAAAAGATGTATTTATTTTATTCAGATGTTAATGGTATAAAAGATTTATTATAAAAACCTGTTGTCTTGAGTTACTTGAATGATGTATTGAGCTCTATTTTTATCAAATTGGCAATTAAAACAACGAAACAACACAATAGAAAATAGATTGATACATTTGATTTCAAACGGATAAAAACCCATTGTATTTAGAAAACTACTTAACATGAAAGTTGATAAAGCACTGGAAGATTGAAAACTTAGACGACATTCAAACTAGATGTATAAAATGAATGAAACTGTAATTGTATTATGAATGGATAATCTTAAACTTAGAAAACTGTTCATTGCAGGTAATGAACTGGTAAAGTGTGTACTTTCAGGACAGGATACCGAATGTGGGCTCCCAGAGACGATAGATTTACTTTTTCTAAAACTATCATTTTTTTTGTTATTTGCTTGGCCAATCTATTGTACCATTAAAATTGTTTAAAAGCCTAGAATTATGTTATATATGTCTTTGCCACATCTTGCTTGCAAGAGTTTGTCATTTTAGGTTAGGATGCATACAAGCAACAAGCACGCATCGAGTGATTCCCTCCTGCTTATACCATTCCAGGTTGCTAGGCTCCTTGTGCAGGGTCGGTGCTTTCTTCCAGTTAGGAAGAAACCTGTGGAAATCTAATACTTTGTGGTTGGGTGGAAAAAGCACCTTAACCACACTCTTGGTCTCGACTTGCGGATGATCAGAGGATCGAGGCGGTCGAGTTCATATATTATTATGATATATAGATATTTGCTTCATTGTACTTTTGTATGGCTAGTATAGCCAAGTTGTAAATGTAACTTCACTTTCATTGATATGTTAATGTATTAACATTCCTTGTAACATTCAAACATATGTTTTGGTAACACCAGATTGGGTGTATGTATTGGAATTGTAACACTTTCTAGTGTATGGAAATTTATACTTCATTCATGGATTCTTGCCATTTTATATATAGTTATGGATATTTGAAAACTGTTAATGTTTTATTTTCCATCTTTGGAATATGCATTACTTTTTGAGTACTATGTTTAGTTTGTAATTTTCCACACCTTACATATTTGAAGCCCTAAACTATCCTAAGACACTTCAGACTAGATAATTGGCTCAAAGACCAACCTTTTCAAATGGCACTGAATCATGTATATATAACATTCAGTTCTATTGCAGTCCCAGGCATTGAAACTCAGTCAACAAGCAAAACCCACGCTGCATTGAATTCCAATCCCAATCTCATGTTAGAAGATTTGCATGCTAAGAAGAAAAGCCCACGCCCTACAACTCTGAGAATTTCATAAGGAATTTGCTTGCACATTTTGTGTACTTGGGACAATAAAGAGAGAAGCCTTGAAATCAGTCTTTGACATTTACAACATCTAATTTATCTTCTTTGTCCTCTAACGGTACCCATGCATTGAAGAATTTCACTGTTTGAACAACCTGCATGGCACTGTTTTACAGAGTCACTAAAGTTTGAGTACAAATTAGCTTTTAAAGGTTTTACAACACTTTAAAACACGTTGTCCAATTTCTCTATGCTGGGCCATTCTGACTTTTGATTGTATCAATATGCATATTTGTCATTTTCCCTTTCTTTATCGACCTATTTTCCCTTTTGCAAACCTCGTTTCCTTCTCCCTTTTCTGCCCTGTTAGAAAACTTTCATCTTTGTGAATTGTGGAAGACACATTCTATTCTTTGGCACTATTCTTCATTTTCTACCTCATTTATGCATATTGGCAAATTCTTGTTTTGTTGAACTTGGCTCGTCTTCTCATTTACATTTGTTAGCAATTTTTCATTTTCTTCCCATCTTCTATCTTTATTTTCCTATTCACCTTATCTGTGAATTTTCTCTTTTCAAAACCTTTTCTTGTAGCACCCTTTTCATCATAACGACAAAGTTGCCTTTTGTCAAACTTTTCTTGCTTGGTGCCTTTTCATGCTTTATTGGCAAATGTTAACATTTGTGAACTAGGCCCCCTTTGCCTTTATCGGCAACTTTCACCTTTACCGAACTAAAGGAAACTTGCCTTAGAAACTTCTTGTTTTGCCTTGTTGACAAAAAGGAACCATGCCGAACCAACATCCATATTGGTAAAATTGTGCTTTGCCAAACTTTTCTTTGACACCCTTTTCACCTTTGTTATCGGCAAAAGTTCGTGTCGGCGAACTCCTCGTCAACAAAACCAAAAGTTTGTGAATCAAGAGGTTCACCAACCAAGACCCCTCATTTTCCTTAGAACCTTTTCTGTTAGTGAATTTTGATTTTTCCAAACCTCTTCTTGCTTGCCCTTTGCCCCTTAATCAACAAATTTGCTTTTCTTCAAACTTGTGGCTTTGTCGGCAAAATTAAACAAATCTAAACTTTCCCTTGATCACCATGTCAGTAAAAGCTTCTACTTCCAAACTTTTCTTTAACCATTTCCTTTGTCGGTAAAACTTTCTTTTGTCAAACCTCTTCTCTTTCGCCCTTCTAGTCTTTTCCCCCTGGGTCAGCAAATTTCACTATCGGTGAACCTTCGAGTTCGCTAACCTGGAACTTTGCCGACAAAGGCACTATTGTCTTCCTATTCTGCCGAACCACTATTACCTTTGTGCCCTCGCTTCTCCTTCTATCGGTGAACTTGAATATCAGCGAACCAACAGAAAACAAAACTTGCAAACAAGTTTGAAAGTTAGAGGTTTTGTCGATTTGCTGATAATGGGCAAAAATGAGCAAAAATTTCTATGGGAAAAAAGATGAACAAGGGTTAACCATTTTGACCAAGGAAAAAACACAAAAAACCAAACTTTGGACAAGCATAACTTTTTCATTTCAAGGAATTCGACAAAGTTGCTCAAAATTGAATTCTTTATCCAATGGTGACATTTGCTATGAAATTTGGACAAGACTCTTGGATTTTTGGGTGCAAAAAGGGCAAAATGGGAATAGGATTTGTCGAAGTGCCAACACATATAATGATCATAATGGTTATATAAGAATTGGTCTCACAAATTATAAGCAAAAGTACTAACAAAGAAATCAAATTAAGAATAAATACACCACATAAATGAAGACATGAGTATTTACCCTAGAGAGCCCAAATTCTAGGAGAAAGCACCAATGTTAGTAAGGAAATACACTCACTTTCCACCATATTAAGTGGGGAATATAGTCCCAGACCCATTGGGCACACAACTATCCTGAAATCAACTTATTTCATTCCATGAGATACCTACAATAACTCTCCTATACATTTAGTTGTGTTCTTTTTTCCTATGCCAATGTATTTGAACCTATGAACTCTAACTAGAATTCAAACATTTCAATTCAAATCCTTCACTATTTCCTCTATGGGTGTTTACATTAGTATATAGATTGAACCAATCATTTTAAGGATCTCAAGAGCCTTCATAAAACTTCTAGAAGAGGAAATCAAAGCAATTTGGGAATTTCTATTATTTCCATAGCATGATGAAACCATCACTTTTCATCAATGACAAAACCACCACTTTTGCATGAAATTGTCGCTTGTCTAAAACTAGTGGTTTCACACAAAAT
Source organism: Cunninghamia lanceolata (assembly GCA_027924645.1). NCBI lineage: Eukaryota > Viridiplantae > Streptophyta > Pinopsida > Cupressales > Cupressaceae > Cunninghamia > Cunninghamia lanceolata. Next base: position 3,099,005 of record BSBN01000847.1, on the reverse strand, counting down.
CTTGAAATACTCCATTTATCTCCAAATTTCCATCTTTTAATACCTGAAACACTTTTCATGTTTTTTCTGAGTTATGTTCAACTACAATGCATTTAACTTATCATTTTATAGATCAATTGCTATATGACAAATATGATCACAATAGTTTAAATGCTATGTATAACGTTTCCCTCTAAAATGTTATTTGTTGAGAACATCACACCCTCCTACACATGTTCTAGTAGGAGGAATGGTCCATCCTATCTTTGCATGAAGATATAAAACATACTCTAGTCATCAACATAAAGATATAAAGAAAGACAACAATGCTTAAATTCTCTAAGAAAATAATAAAATCATATTGAAGACAAGGATTACCCTAGAGAAACCCAAGCACAAGAGAAAACTCCAATAAAATGAGAACTACAACTCACTTAAAATCCACAACTCCAGTGGTTATACATATCTAAGCTTAATGGGCCTTCTAGTAGACAAAATCTTACTCAATTCAATCCCTTAGATCCCTAAATAACTCTTGAACACCTCAATGTTCTATCCTTGACTACGTATAATCTATTTGGAACTTACACTCAAATTCCCTTCCCATTATAATTAAATGCCTCGAAATACCCAATTTAGGTTTATAATAAACATTTAATGCTTTATAATCAAGAAAAAAAAACCCAAAAGTCAAAGCAAGTTCAACAATTGAGGAAATTAGAATGCCACAAGATTTTTTTTTCCATGTAATGAAACTACTACTTACCATTGGGGGATATAATGTAACCACCACTTTTCTAGATGAAACTACCACCTATTGGAAACCAATAGTTCCACTCAAAAGCTAGGAAATCTATTTTTCCACACTTTTACCTTATGCCAAATCCTACCCCAAGATGTCCAACCATCACAATCATTCTCCAATACCGAAGTATCTAACTCTCTTTTGAAACCTTGTCTTCTTTGTCACCATGAAGTCAAACTGATCCATTATGGATCACACCACCCTAATATGGAGACTTTTAGTCCTAGAATGCTATGGAGACTTGAAAAGAGAGTGATGATCCTCTTAATTGATGACATGACTACCATCTCACCTTGCACCATAGAATAAAAAGTATCTGATACATCTCCAACTATTTGAATGGTGTGAAAATTTTAATATGTTAGAACATGGAGGAACTTGATCAACAAATATTTTATCCCCTAAAAGGAATGATCCTAGTGCTTTTTCTCAACACACTTTCCCCTATGGAGATTCAAAATCCATCTAGGTTGGTCCTTGACTTTGTAATCAATCAATGTGAAGCTCTTTCCTCCCTTGACAAGGTTGTATTTGTTTTCCATGTTGGGTCCTGTAACTGTAACTCCACAATCCTAGAGTATTTTCTTACCTTCGAGGCCAGGGATTTGTCATCAAGAGGGTAAGGCAGAGGCTTATCAATAGATTGTGTATGTTTAAAGGCTAATTAATGAGAGTGGATAAACTCTCCTTCACTTTGATATTAGCTAGACTCATGAGAATGTTCCTATAAGTGTCCTTAAGAGGATTAAAAGCTATGAATGAATGAATAGGATGAAATATTGTAGTTGTATCCAAAGTATGCTTGACCCCAAAGATTGTCACTAGGTCATAGACTAACCAACTGTACATAAACCTTTTGTTAAGCTAACAAGGGTATCATTATAGAAATGCAAGATGTAGGTATACATACATGATCCTCCAAGATAATAACTATTGTAGCTTATTAAAGATGTTTCCCTGGTTAAATTTTTGAATCATGGGATGCATACAAACTATTGTCCTACTCCTAAACTACTAGTTAAAGGTGTTTTAAATTTGAAGAGTATGATTGGCCAATAACTCCCAGGACCGGTGCCTATCTAGTGGGTAACAGAGTCACAATTTACCAAGAGAAATAATAAAATGAAAACACAACAGGATTAGATCCAAGCACATACATACATCAAAGGTATGGTATCAAATAATAGAAAATGCTTAATAATCCATCTTCATACTGTAGAAATCCATATGACATACATAAATGATTATTACCAAGCATGAAATGAATTCAAATGTTCTCACATTTATCAAATTTGTATCAAAATCATACCAACAAATGTAGCAAGAGGAAACCCCGACTGGAATTTAGAAGTTGCCCTAAAAATCTACAAATAACCACAGAGAAATTCAATTATAAACACCATTTACAATATTACAATCTTTTGTGATTCAAAAATGCATTTCTCTCTAAACAATTGGACATGCAAGATTTGAAACCCTAGACAAACTTAGACACTTGCAGACTCCTGGAAATAAAGAATGATCAACCATTTTCAAACCATACAACCTCCTATTTATATATTTCAAATTTGTGCCCTTTGCAGCTTGTCGGGATTGATAAAGTCTTCTACAAATCTTGACATTGAATTGAAGTAGGGCATCGAATCCTTGAAAATCCATGTCGAGGCATGTGCAGGGTAAGCTAGTAGGGAAAAATGGTTTCATGGTCAAATTGGATGATCTAAAACACATCTGAGGGTTATTTTCAACATGGGCTTTGAGTACTACATTCATGGCATTTATCATCATTTTTCTTTGGCCTTTGTTGAAAATTTCATGTGGAATTGCATCCTTGAGACGACTAATGGCATTTGGGTGGGAGAATAACACTTGAGTAGTTGCAGGGGTCAAATATGACATTAATGGCTATTTAGGAGGTTGTTTGGGAGCATCAAAGAAGTTTTAAAAGTTTTGTGGAGATTGATCTAGAACAAGATATGAGAACTAGATGTGAAGTGAAGGGAAATAAATGAGAGGAATGAATGAAGTGAATGCAAAAAAGGAGGTGAATACCAAATGGTGGAAACACATGAAGAAAATCTAGAGGGCTACCTAGTTTCCGTGAAGGAAGAAAAAGAGTAATTGTTGTGACTCGAAGAAATGTGGGGTTTGAATGCAGAACTAGATGTTAAGATGGGATATAAGGTTAGGGAGTGAACATATCTAGTCCCGTAGTTAGATGTAAATTCACATAATAGAAGGAAATGGAGGATAAGGGTAGAGGAACAAATATGAGAATTTGATGTGGAATTGGAGGTAGAAAGTGGATATGAGGTGACGAGAACAAAATCCTAAAGTATAGAAATGTTTCGTACACTGAAGGAAGTGAAAGGTTTGACCAAAGGGAACTTTGCAAAAATTGGCTAGGAACTAGATGTGGCAGGTGGAGGGACCAAGTGGATGAGATCCAGGAGGCAAGAGAGACTCTAAAAACCACAATGTGAAGGAATTGAGAAGGAAGGGAACATGATAAATGTCAGAAGGGAAAGGGGAATCAGACATTGAAATAGGATGGGAAAATTGAATAACAAAACTTAAAATGTAAAGTTCAGCAACCCAATAGGATTTCATATTTTTGAGGAAACAAGCAAAATGAAAAAAGATGAAGGTTCGATGAAATTTTGTAGAAGTTTTATGTAGAATAGGAAGTGGATACAAGATACAAGGTAAAGGGTGAAATATCTGATCTTGAACCAAAATTCCACAAAACACTAGAAACATCTGAAAATGATTCAGAACCTCCCAAACTTAGAAACTTTTTGGATTTCTTGCAACTTCAACATATGAGGTAAACCTGGGGGGTGACCATGAACAAAACTTAGGAAAAATTAACCAAGGGACAACCCATTTAAAATCTTTGGGAGTAAACCATAAAAAGTGAACATAAGGGGAGACTAGGACAATTACGCTTCATTGTGACAAACAGGTGTCGCAACTACACAAAGTCAAAACACACAAAGGCACAAATATTTACAAGTCAAAATACCTCATTACTTAAGTGAAGTAATGCTTAAGATGTTGACCATGAATTGACAACTCCATGAATTCTCCAATCAAATTCTTGAGATGGTACACATTGTGACCATACTCATATGTAAATTCATATGGCCCAAGCCATAAGTGATCAAACTTCCCATGCTTTACTTTGTCCTTTGATTTGGCATTCCACATAAGGACCATATCACCAACTTGGAAGTTTCTTTAAAGTGCTTTCTTGTCAAATAGATGTTTGATTGCTTGTTTTTATGACAAGATCTTATCATGTGTAGCCCTCCTATTCTCATTTAGTTCTATTAACTCCAATATTCTTTAAGAGACTGCACCATTTTCTTCTTCTTCAATTTCATGTAGCAACTTGTACACAGACAGTTCCAAGCTAATTGGCATTCTAACTTCCTTGATCTATATACTAGTTCAAATGGGCTCTTACCAATGTCTTTCTTGTAGGTTATTCTGTCAACCCATAGTGCATACTTCAATTTATCATCCCATCTCTTCTTGTTCACATCTACAGTTCTTTTTATGATCTTCGTGAGACTTTTGTTGTTGGATTCAACTTATCCATTCCTTTGGGGATGATAAGAGAATGAGTGAATCAGATTAATCCCATACTTAAAGCACAAACCTAAAATATCATGGGATCTAAAACACATAGCATTGTCAGTAATGATTCTTGTAGGCACACCAAATCTGGTTAGTATGTTATTCAACAAGAAATCTACTAACACCTCAAATGTAGCATTACAGGTTGGAATTGCCTCAACCCACTTGGTGAGGTAGTTAGCAGCTACAAGAATCCATTTATATCCATTAATAAACTTTTCTTGAATTTATCCTATGAAATCAATTCCTCATTGTTGGAAAGGGGCTTCAACTATTATAGAAGTAAGAGGGAGGGTGCCTGCAAACTTCAACTTTCCTAAAGATCTTTGGTAGGCATCACATTTTCTTACCATCTCAACAATATCTTTGAATAATGTCAACCACTAGTATCCTACTATGAGAATCTTGTGAGCAGTGGTCTTAGTCTTGAAATGTCCCCAATACCTTAATGACAATCACTAATCACCCTCATAGACTGCTCTTGGTTTAAACATTTGAGCAACAACTCATCATGATTTCTCCACATTAAATCATTATACACTAGAACATATCTTTGGGTCTACAACTTGAGTGTTCTTCATTGATGGTCATTCATTTCAAGAAGACATCTCATGGATTTCAGATAAAATACAATATCCCTATACCATGGGTTGTCTCTCAAATGAAAAGAGTTGGGAGCACAACTGGAATATATCTCATTTACCTCTATTGCATCTAGATTTGTATTTGCCATCAATTTGGATGGGCCTTGACCTCTAACCATCATTGTGACCTACACCTCCATATCATACTCTTGGATCATGTTGATCCATCTACATAGATCTTACTTGAGGCCTCTTGTTGAATGCATATATCTTTTACTGTTGTGTGTGGCACATATGCAATAATATTCGCACTTATCAAATATGACATAAATTCTTGATAGCTTTGACAAGGGCATAAGCATGTTTTTGCATAATTGAATACTTCAATTCTGCAGCTTGTAAAGATATTAAAAGTGTAATGGGCTACTCATATTTATCCTTGTTCTTTTGTAGTAACACAACATCAATAGGGGAGAGGACCCAATACTTTCCCATGTTCCAATAGCCACCATGGTACAACACACCTGACCCCCCAATTAAATATGAAAAGAAAAGTGATTGAGAAATAATATACTAGTAAAAATGTAATAAGGAACTAATACATGTGCACATATAAATGTATAATATTACACTTCACTTGTAACATCAAAGAAATAACCAATCATATGGTGACACATAAGGCAATCATAAGGCGATCGATAATAGGTGCCTTGGTGCACATGTTTTGATCTAACTTTTTTTTTTTTTTTTGGACAATTTCGTAAAAATATAACTGATTAGGCTACATCGTTGATACATAGAACCTCAAACAATGGCTTTAATCTCTTAAATCACATATAAAGGAACCCAAAAAAAATGTAATTTTTTTTATGTACCAGTTAAGAGCTTGGGGTGCTCGAAGTTAGGGTGGGCGGGTATTGTGTCCTTTCCCCTATTATAGAATGAGGCAAATAAGTAGACTTGAAAGGAATTAGAATAATTGGAACTTACCAAGACTGATGCTTCTTTAAGAGCTTCCTTGATTTTTACAAATGCTTCAGCTAGTTCCTCACTCCATGTGATTGATTGTTCCTTCTTCAATATTTTAGAAATGGCCTTGGTCTTCTCAGCAGAATTAGGGATGAATCTCCTATCAAAGTTTATCTACCCAAAGAGGGATTGCACACCCTTGACTGTCTTAGGTTGAGAGATGAGGTAAATTGATTTCACTCTTTCTTTGTCTATCTTTACCTCATCTTTTGATACAATGTGTCCTAGCAGCTTGCCTTCTTCTATACCAAATATGTATTTATTGGATTCAAAGAAATCCCACATGTGAGGAATCTTTTAAAAATCAACTCTAGATGCTTGCAATAATCTTTTCTTTCTTTGGAGTATGCAATTAGGTCATCTTGGTATACTACCATAATTTTGTCAACGAGGCCAACAAAGGCAACATCTATTATTCTTTGGAAAGAGGATCCTGCATTTTTTAATCCAAATGACATTCTCATATAAACATAAGTATCCCAAGGAGTAGCAAATGTTGTCTTGTATTGTTCTGACTCCTTGACCACCACCTAACTATATCTAGAGAATCCATCCATCATGGAAATCAACTTTCACCCTATTACCTTTTGTAGCAAATGATCCATGCTTGGAAGTTGGTGGATGTCCTTGAGAGACTTGATGTTTAGGTTTCTAAAATCCACACACAACCTTATCTCCCCATTCTTCTTTCTAACTAGAACAAGGTTAGACAACCATTCAAAATGTCAGATAGGCTTGATAATACAACTTTATTTTAATTTTATCATTTCCTTTTGCATTTAGGGAGTAAGAGTTAGATTGATTAGCCTCTTCTTCTATCAAAAAGGGTTTTCATTAGGTTGGAAGGGAATTTATGTCAAAATAAGTCCTCCCTATAAGTTTTAAGTTCATCATAAGACCATGCAAAATATTTCCTGGATCTTTTTAGTAGTGCAATCAACATTTGCTTTTTAGTTGGTTTCAGTTTCTTACCAATGTAAATCATCTTAAGAGCTACTTCAATACCTAGATTTACACCTTCCATGTTATCTTATTCAATTGGCCTACTCTTCTCTGTTAGAAAAATAAGCAGTGCAGAATTGAAATAATAGTGAATTAGCAATAAAAGCACAAAATAGAGAACACGAATTTACATGGAAAACTTGGTAATGTACCAGGAAAAAACCATGGGCAAAGATCTAGCTCAATTTTTTTTCTAAAAGTTGGTATTAGAGCACATAGTTTTGTGCATAAATTGTTTTGTAGGTTTTTCATCTTTGTGCAAAGCAATGACAGGAGGCACGTTTACTGGATTTGAGGTTTAAAAATTTGATGGTTCTAATTTTGCTTTGTGGAAACTAAAGGTTCAAGCCTTATTGGTGAAGGATGGATGTGCCTTAGCTCTCAAGGGGACAACATCAAAACCTACAACCATGAAGCAAGAGGATTGGGATGAGTAAGATAACATGGCTAAAGCTACAATTCAGTTTATCTTTCGCTGATTCAGTTTTATTCAATGTTCCAGAGGAGAAAATGACACGACTTGTGGACTAAGCTGGAAAAGCAATATGAGACCAAGTCATTGGAAAATAAAATATGTTATGACAAAAGTTGTATAATTTGAGGATGCATGACAATTCTTTAGTCACATATTATCTCAATAATTTCAACACACTAATTAGCAAGTTGGCTTCAGTGAAGGTGAAAATTGAAGAAGAGGATAAAGTAGCTATACTATTGTGTTCTTTGCTTGAAACTTGGGATCAACTAGTTACGGCACTCAGTAACTCAGCACCGAAAGGGAAGCTTGTTTTTGAAGATGTGGTAGCCACAGTAATTTCTAAAGTTTCAAGGCGGAAGACATCTCAAGGGACTTCTTCTTCCTTTGATGCCCTTTTTGCAAGTGGTAGAACTCCTAAAAGAGAGAAAGTTAAGCATGGACAGGCTAGGTCAAAATCCAAGGGGTAGAAAAGAGTTAAGTGTTGGAACTATGGAAAAATAGGGCATTTCAAAAAAGACTGCAAGCTGCCGAAAGCAAACAAAGAAAATCCTAGCTTGTAGCCATCAAAGGCAAATACAGTAGAAGCTAAAGCACCATTAGAACATGGAGAGGTTTTGTCTGCTAATCTAAGAGGTTCATTTTCATCATGTTTAGATCATTAATTTTGGTGCCTCTTTTCACATGACTCCTCACAAGGACTGGTTTTCTTCTTATTGGTCATGTGAAGGAGGTATGGTTTACATGGGAAATGACAACACATGTGAAGCTATTGATGAAGGAGAGGTCAAAATCAAAAAAATTTATGGGATTTTAAGGACTCTTCAGCATGTAAGACATGTACTAGGCTTGAAGAAAAATCTGTTGTCACTTGGAGTATTCGATAAGCAAGGTTGTCGATTCAGTGGAGAAAATAGTTGTCTGAAGGTAACAAAGGGAGCGTTGGTGGTGCTAAAGGGAGAAAAGGTTGGCAATCTCTACAGGTTGGTTGGAAAAACTTGTAGTGGAGAGGCTACAATGATATTAGATGCAAAAATAGATTCATTATCTACTTGGCATCAAAGGTTAGGCCACACGAGCAAACGTGGTCTAAAGGCACTGCTAGATATAAATCTTCTCCCAGGTGCTAAATCTAGAGATCTGAATTTTTTTGAGCATTGTTTGTTTGGAAAACATAATAGGTTGAGTTTTTCTAGCTGCACTACTAGAAGTAAAGAAATTATAAATTTAATTCATTCAGATACTTGGCAAGCACATGTTACATCAATTGGGGGTTCATCATATTTTGTTCATTTATAGATGATTGTTCCCATAAGGTGTGGATTTATCTATTGAAGAAGAAATTTGATGTATTTTCTTATTTTAAGAAGTTTAAAGCTTTGGTAGAGAATAAAAAAGGTAAGACAATTAAGTGTCTTAGAACAGATAACGGAGGGGAATTTTGTTCAGGGGAGTTTAATTAGTTTTGTAATGAGCATGGTATTGCAAGGCAGTTTACGGTTCCTAGAACACCACAACAAAATGGTGTTGCTGAAAAGATGAACCGTACAATTATGGAAAGAGCTAGATGTATGCTAAGCATTGTTGGATTGGAGCAAAATTTTTAGGTTGAGGCTATTAATACAACTTGTTTCTTGATTAATAGATCACCCACTACAACTCTAGATCGTCAAATTCCTGAAGAAGTTTGGACAAGTAAACCTGTTGATTATTCCTTTCTTCGTATTTTTGGTTCTGATGCTGACGCTCATATTCCCAAAGAGGATAGGAATAAGCTAGACGTAAAGTCCACGAAACGTATTTTTCTTGGCTATGCAGAAGGTATAAAGGGGTACAGGTTGTGGGATACTGCCACCTGCAAGATTATTATTAGCTAAGATGTTTATTTTAATGAAAAATTAGTGCAAGGAAGTAAAGAACAACAAAGTACAGAAACTGTTCCAGTAAAGGTGGAAAAGTATGATGCTAATTTGGAGGTGCTAGATGAAAATCAACCACTTGTTCATGAAAATCAACAAGATAGTAATCAGAATCATTTTTTTGATGAGGTTGAACAACAACCAAATGAGCCACAAGATAACACATTATACCCCTTCTAAGGAGATCCGCTAGAGTTATCAAACCACCAGTAAGGTATTCTCCTAATTGTAATTCAACTTATGCTTTACTTACTGATGTTGGTGAGCCTAGTTCATATCAGGAGGCTTACGAAGATGAAGATGCAAATAAATGGAGAGAAGCCATGGATGAGAAGATGAGAGCTCCACATAAAAATAAAATGCAAGAGCTTGTGCAATTGCCTAAGGGGCGAAAAGCTATTGGCAACACGTGGGTCTTCAAACTGAAAAGAGATATAAATGATAATGTGGAGCGATATAAAGCTCGGTTGGTGGCCAAGGGGCATGCACAAAAATCTGGTATTGATTTTGATGAAATCTTTTCACCTGTGGTGCAGTTAAGTACAGTTAGAGTTGTTTTGGCTCTAATTGCTAATTCACTATTATTTAAATTATGCACTACTTATTTTTCTAACAGTTGGTATTGCAAACAAAGAAAATTTTGCTACTTCAGTGCCTAGATTTACACCTTCAATGTTATCTTATTCAATTGGCCTACTCTTCTCTTGTAGCAATATGCACCATCCAACATTCTTTCCAGTGCTACTAGCGTTTTAGGAATGGCGTTAGTTTTTAATTGGACTATTTCATTTCCAAACAATGTTTCCTTACCATCCTCTACTTCAACCATTCAAGTTTCCAATCAATCAATTGATTGCAAATTCATCAATGCAGATCTACTAACTATTATGAAAAACTTGCCAATTACATATATTATCAGGTATAGTGGGCCTTGTAAGGACCTCAACACTATAATGAGAACGAGAAGAAACTAATTCCAAATCAAACCTTGATACTTCAACAACTAAAGCATCAACTTCTGTATTTTTTGACCTATCTACCCAGTCAATGCCAATTGCATCAAACAATTTTAATGTATCCCAAATTTGTTCATGTATGTTTTTTGTTGTTCATCTTTTGTTACATACACATCCTTCACTTGCAGCACAACCAGCTCTGAATCTCAATGAATTCTTGATCACTTGATTCCATGTTTGTGAGTAATATTCAATCCAATGTGAGAGCTTTATAATCTACAATATTGTTGTTACACTGGAACATCAGCTTGAAAGAAAACTTGGACAGCTCACCGCTTGGTGAAACTAGGACAACTCATGCACCTGAAGCATCTTTCAAACATGCACCATCAAAAAATATAGTCCACAAATCATTCATGTCACTATTAGGAGATGTAATATAAATTTTATGGTATGCTAAATTTAATATTACATTAAAGAAATTTGAATGAGATTGAAAGAAGTGTAACAGAAATTACAAATTAATGTAAGCAATTTAATTAATTATTTCTAATTATAAAGGATTCATAAAACAATGAATGGATAGAAAGGAATAATCTGGAATAGAATGAAGAAGAAAGAAGAGGTGAAGCGTTTGAAGCAGGACATGGAGATAGAGGCAGTGAGGTATTGTCACATGCAAATCTGTACTTGCAAAACAAAAATACAAAATAAATTGATTATACTATAATATTCAAAAGATAATAATCAAAAGTAAATAACTAAAAACACAAAGAGGAGTTAGGAATGTCACAACCGAAGAGTGTATATGTTCAATCTAGAGAGGAAAGTCGTACACCCTGTATTGGGACAAGAAAAATGTTGGTGACTGCATATAAGAGTCTGCCAAGGTGGTCAAGCCCCTATTTTTGATCTTTCGACCTTCCACAAACAATCTAAGAAGAAGTATCAAAGTGTATGTACTTAGCCTATGTGTGTCTAGGACTAAGGCCTATATACATGTGTTTGTAGGTGTGTGCTCAACCTAAGTGTGTCTAGACTAAGCAAATAAAGAGCTGCAAATAACAAAAACCTGGTGTACGGGTTAACTGTTATTCTAACGAGCAAAATATAAACGACAGTAATTTAAAATCCCATAGAGGATCAAACTATTATGCAAGTGCAAGTGTGTGGAACCACACAAAATAGCAACAGATCCGAGTTGTGCCAATGTGAAACACAACAATAATGAAAATAATAAACAACGAAGAAGGTGAAGCTTATAGCTCTCCTGAAGAGGAAGGAGAAAATGATAAGTAAAAGAAATCCACAAACACATGTGATAAAGATCAAACACTATAAATAGTTCTGCAAACAACAGTGTTATACATAAATGAATAAAATAGATGTTATAACCTCAAAGTCTCTTGTGCCATAACCCAAAGACTTTCAGAATTGCACATAGTGGAGATTGAGGATGAGAACATAAAATAAGAATGTAAAATAAGATAGAAACGATATTACCAAAGATTTTAAACAACAAGCTGCATAAGATAGAAAATTGCGTTGAAAATCCTTCATCTGCTATTCTGTGCAACCAGTCGTTGTAAAGAAGAATGAGCCGCCATGTATGAAAGAAATTGCTATTTTTTGGTCTAAAAGGCTGCGAATAAAATAACAAATGCAAAGCCTCTTTTTGATTTTCTAAACATTTCAAATTCCTCTCTATTCATTGCGTTGGAAATAGAGGAGAGTTTAAAAAGAATAATTATTATGAATAAGAAAGGAGAGAGATTTTTAGAATGGAAATATGAATAAAGAGGAGATTTATTTTTCTTAAAATATAGAAGATATAAATCTCACATCTCTTTAGAAAATCTTTAAAAGAATGTTTTAGATTTTCAAAATAAAAGAACATAAATGTGATTTTAATATTTTAAAAAAAAATATTTAGAAAAGAATAATTTTAAATGTTTTTATATTTAATGAGATGATGATGTGTTGTAGAAATTTTATGCAATTGTACAAACATTCGAAAGACATTAAAATGTTAAAATGCGAGCAAGTTGATTATAGAAATGTCAAATTGGCACTCGGATTCAGGAGGAATGACAAAAGAACACGCTACAGGGATGAACGCCAAAATAGACACAAAATGCAAATGTCAAAATTGCGAGGTATGTAATTTTTTACATTACAGGAGTAGAGCAAGGGGGAGAATCAACAACTTTGTGATTTTGTTCATCATAATATCCAATGAAATGGTCGAGACCAACATCGAAGTAATATATATCATCAGTAGTTTTGTCGCGACCCTCAACAATGTGCAACATTTTCTTTTTCTTATGTAACCTAACCTCTTTTCAGTGTAATGGAATAGTAGCATATGATAAATCCATTTGTATACTACCTCCCATTGAAGCTGTCCATTTTTTGGATAATGACATACCCTATTTGGTAGGAAAATCAACAATGACTATGTCCATTAAAAATGATTTATCAACATATGTAACAAGTTGAACATCTACACTGTTCACAACTCCAATAACATTCACTTCTCTAGATTTCATGGCAAAGCATTTACCATATGACTTGAACATTTGTAAACCTAGATCATTCATGACCTAAAGTGGCCTGATGTTACTTGAAGCTCGTGAATCTAACATACAATTGTGAACTAGCCATCCATTAATCATCAAAGTGGTATAGAAATGATCAATGTTTACTTACTTGTTATCTAAGGAAGCTCATAGATAGACCTCTACAATTTCTTCATCATTTTTACGTTTTTCAACATCATTAGGAACAATGGAAGGTCGATTTGGTTCATTCATAGCATTGATGTAGGATAAAACTCTTTCCTTATACTCAGGAATTCTAAAGAGTTCCCCTATTAGCACTGAAATCCTAACTTAACTTATGACTTGTGCCATATCAATAGGTTTATAGTTGGGAAGGGATGCATTTTGTGGAATAGTTAAATCATTTGCACTAGGAATGAAAGGCATGACTAGAGCACAAGAAGTGACATCCTTACCTTTTGCTCTTTCTTCTTCTCTTTTTCTCTAATTTGTTCTTTCAGCAGCTAAGATTGGACTTGCTTGGTTTTATCATCTATATTCCTTACTTCTTAGATATTTGTAGTCCTAATGGTACAACATGTTCATGAGTTTTAGGTACATATTTCTTTTTTACTACTTACAGTTGTACTAGACTCTTCCTCTTTTCTATCACTTTCTTTGCAACAACATTATTCCTTATCTCAATTTCTACCCTCTACTTCCCCTTTTCAATATTCATGTTAGCTCTATTTGATCTAACAATAGAGTCACTTCATATCTAGGCACTTTCCTATATTTCTCAATTGGTATCCACTTTAGACCTGCATTATAGTTGTAACTATAATGACTTTTATGTTTTCATTTGATGGTTTGGACCTTTTGTATCTTTGATGCATGAGTTCCCTCAAGTGTTCAAAATCGTGAGCAAGCAACTCATACTAATGTGGACCTGCACTATGATCATACTAAAATATTTAATTAGCTCCATCATGGTTGTAATAACCATCTTCATCATCCATTGATTCAAACTCAATTGTATCAAGCTAATCGATATCCTCTTCATAGTATTCTATACCACCCTCTTCATTAGGGAATTATTCTTCTTTGCTCATTGAGAGAGCAACTCCACATTTCAATGGATCATGTGGGAGGTAGTAAGTGTCACACCACAATGAAACTTCTTGATAGTTCACATGATCTCTTCTCAATGGATCTAGAGTTTCCTTATCTTGCTGCTTGAAATTTTCCCTTACTTAGGGACCATATGTTTATCATTTTGTTATGGTCTCTTGGACTAATCATTATTATAGGGTCTATTGTGCAACCTCTGTTCTTCATTAAAATGTGTTGTTGCATTAGTGGGAGGTACCGCTTTCTCATTTCTTGCTACCTTGCATGATAAGTCTTTATTACACTCATAAATCTATCCAATTTTTCTTCTGCAATAAGAGGATTATTTGGGACTACTCTATCTGGCTGAGAGATCTTCACATCTAATCTCTTTATATATTTTATTGATGCCCTCATATTACTTTCATTGTTTATGGCTATGGCATAAAATTCCCTCAAAGTTGTGGATATCTATCCCGTAGACAATAGTCAATATTGCAATCAAAGGCCCCACAATAGAGGACTAAGCACATTGATTCATTTGGTCTAAGGTTGATGGCACCTTCCTCATAGTCATGATGAACTTGTTTTTGAAATCCACCACTTTTTCATTGATTCCTTTTTTATCGTTGTAAGTTCATGTATAGCAAATTTGGGATCTATTCTATTCCCATACTTTAATCTAAAAACTCTCTTGAACTTCTCGTAGGAATCAATACTGCTATTCGGGAGACGTTTATACCATTTTATGGAACTTTCTTCGAAAGAATGCACAAAAAATTTCATCATCACATCTTTGTGATCTATCTCATACTCATCAATCACACTGATGAAATGCCTCGAGTGCTCTTCTCCTATTACTGCATTGTTACCCTAAAATATTGGTTTCTTTCCTCTTATCTCATTTGGAATTGCATTTGGGTAATCAAGTATACCAAAGAAATCTAACAGTTTGAACCTCTCTACTCCCAAAGGTTGTCTTATAAGAGGAAATCTCTAATCTTTTCTTTGGAATGTAGGTCTGGGATTTGACATATTAGTAAACTATTGGTTGAGTAGTTGATGTTGTGGAAGTTGATTAGGAACATGATGCATACGATTTTGGTTCCTATCTTGTTGTTGGGTTGCTTGAGCCTGTTAAGCAAGTTGAGCTTGCTACAACTTAATTTTTACTTGGAGTTCTTATTACCTTTGTCTTATGTGATGTAGCAAATCTAACTATTGATTAATATTCATTTCTTTTTCCTCAACATCTAAATGTGTTGGCTCACTAGCATCATGAAACATTGTATCATGTTTAGTCTTATCTCTATGTGACATACTATGTGAAGTAGGATACTGGTTGGCGATATGTGTTTCCACATTTTGATTTTGCATGCCAAAGGTTTATCTATTTGCATCATGGAATCTATCCCTATTTCTTTGACCAATGAGCATGTCATTTATTTAAACTTCATAGTTAGTCCTATGCATTCTTCTATGTGTCTTGATTATGTTATCAACTGAATCTACAGAAGTATATTGGTGTTGGTAGTCATTCCTACTAGATGTTCCTACTTGATCTTGAGAATTTAGTCTTGAAGACTCACAGATATTTTTAACTTTCCATCTAGTTTGTTGACTTCTTGCATGAGTTGAAGTATCTTACCCTGATTGATTTATGTATTGCCTTCTTTCCATTTGTAAATTCTTTGAATTGTGAACTAATTTTTGGGTTGACTGAAACAGAGTCACCACTCCTCACTTGGAAGAAATAAATTTTCTTGGAAGAATAGAAGTCAACAAGATTTTTAAATAAGAACCAAATCAAACTATCCCTAGTAACGATGCCATTTAATTGGCTCCTATAACCATAGTTCCACAATCCTAAAGTATTTTCTTAACTTCAAGGCCAAGGATTTGTCATCAAGAGGGTAAAGTAGGGGCTCATCAACAAATTGTGAATGGTTAAATGCCAATTAATGAGAGTGGATAATCTCTCCTTCACTTTGAGCTTAGCTAGACTCGGGAGTGTATTCTTGGAGGTATTCTTAATAAGATTGAAAGCTATGAATGACTAAACAAGATGAAATGCTATAGTTGTATCCAAAGTATGCTTGACCCCTAAGATTGTCACTAGGTCATAGACTAACCAACTACACATGAACCTCTTCTTAAGCTAACAAGGGAATCATTGCATAAATGTAAGATACAGATATACATACATGACCCTCCAAGATAATAACTATTGCAACTTACTGCAGATGTTTCCCTAGTTGAATTACTCGGTCATGAGATGCATAAAAACTATTGTCCTACTCCTAAACTACTAGTTAAAGATGTTTTTCATTTGAGGAGTATGATTGACCACTAACTCCCAAGACCAGTGCCTATCCAGTGGGTAATAGAGTCATAGTTTACCAAGAGAGACCACGAAGTGAAAACACAACAGGATCCAATCACATACATACATCATAGATTTGGTATCAAATAATAGAGCACACTTAATAATCCATCTTCATACTGTAGAAATCCATATGAAATACATAAATGACCAATTACAAGGCATGCAATGAATTAAAATTCTATCACATTTATCAAATTTGCATCACATTCATACCAACAAATGTGGCAAGATGAAACCTTGACTAGAATTCAAAAGTTGCCCTAAACGTTTACAAATGACCATGGTGACATTCAGTTACAGACAACATTTACAATATTACAATATTCTTGTGATTCATGAATGCATTGATCTCTAAACAAACTAGACTAATAGGATTTAAAACCTTAGACAAACTTAGACACTTGTAGACTCCTAGAAACAAAGAATGATTAACCCTTTTAACACCACACAACCTCCTATTTATACATTTCAAATTCATGCCCTTTGAACCCATCAGGATTGACAAAATCTTCGACAAATCTTGAAATTAAACTCAGGTAGGTTGTTGAATCCATGGAAATCTACCTTGAGGCATGTGTAAGGTAAGCTAGTAGGGAAAAATGGTTTCCTACTCAAACTGGATGATTTGGAACACATACGATGGTGATCGATAGTATGAGCTTCAACCGATGCATTCATGGCATTTATCATCATTTTCATTGGCCTTTGTTGGAACTTGCATGTGGAATCATCTCCTTGAGATGTTTGATGGCATTTGGGTGGGACAATAACACTTGATTAGTTGCAAGGGTCAAATCTAGCATTAATGATGATTTGGGAGGTTGTTGGGGAGCATTAGAGAAGTTTTGTAGAGATTCGATCTGGAACAAGGTATGAGAACTAGATTTGAAGTGAAGGAAAACAATGAGAGGAATGGATGAAGTGAATGTCGAAAAGGAGGTGAGTATAAATGGTGGAAACATATGAAAGAAATCCAGAAGGTTACTGAGTTTTCGCAAATGAAGAAAAAGAGTAATTGAAGTGATTGGAAGAAATGTGGGGTTTGAATGTGGAACTAGATGTTACGACATGATATAAGGTGAGGGGATAAACATATATGGTCTTGAAGTCAAAAGGAAATCCACATAATATAAGCAAATGAAGGATAAGTCCAGAGGGACAAATGCAAGAATTCAATGCAGAACTGCAGGTGGGAAGTGGATATGAGGTGACAGGAATAAAATCCTGAAGTACACAAAAGTTTCACAGACTAAAGGAAGTAAAATGTTTGAGCAAGGGGAACTTTGTATAAAATTGACCAAAAACTAGATGTGGGAGGTGGAGGGACCAAGTGGAAGAGATTCACGACGTAGGAGAGATTTTGCAAATTGTAGCGTGAAGGAATCAAGAAGGAAAGGAACATGATAAATGTAGGAAGGGAAAGGGGAACTAGACATCAAAACAGAATGGGAGAACCAAATACCAAAACTTAAAATGTGAAGTTTGGTAACCCAATGAGATTTTGCGTTTTTTAGGAAACGAGTGAAATGAAAAAGATGAAGGGTTTGATGGAATTTTATGGAAGTTTTATGTAGAACAAGAAATGAATACATGATACAAGGTGAAGGAGGAAATATCCAGTCCTAGACCAAAGTTTCACAAAACATTGGAAACACCTAAAAATGATTCAAAACCTTCCAGGATTAGAAACATTTTAGATTTCTTGTAACTTCAACATATGAGGCAGACTTGGGATGATCATGAACAAAACTTAGATAAATTTGACCAAGGGGCAACCCATTTAAAATATCTCAGATTGGTTATATATAATGGTGAAGATAGGGCCAATGCACAAAATGGGCAAGGACTTAGATAATTTCACATTTTCCAGATTGGGTCCCAACATGCCCTTCAGTAATACATGTAGGGGTTGTTATATACAACTCCACACACATCCCATGAAACAACATCCACAACCACTTTATCAATAAACTTGGAATTAACAACAAACAGCAATCTACAATGTCTACTTGCATGTGAATTAGTACCTTCTCTAATCCAATCCAAACCATAAGTAAAGTTTGGGGTGTCGATAAGTTTCTAGATTGAGTTTTCCAACCAAATTTGAGAAAAGAGGTTAGCTTTTGAACAAGTATCAAAAAGTACAACGATTTTAACACCCTTAGCTTGAATCTTCATGTTAAAGAATATTTCTTGAACCAACAAATTGTATTTTTCGGTAGACCAAGTAATTTTAGAATCCACCTCCAAAGTACAACCAACTTATTTACCCTTATTAAGTTTATACTCTCTTTGTGTATAGTAGGAATATAGTTTTTCTTATCCTTCTTACCTTGGTTATGATGGTTCTTCTTAGGATGAAACTTCTAACAAGATGAATCTATACAAGAATATTTACCACAATGGTCACAATGTAGTGCAATTTTTTTAGTATACTCATGGAATTTAACCTTTATTGTGTTACCTTTGGAGTTTACCCTAGGGTTTTGACCTTCTTTATATCTAAAAATTTAAGATCTAATACTTTTGATTATTGTATATTTTTAAGGGGTTGGATTCACCTTCATTTGTGCTTCGTTCTTTTATTTTGATTAGGTGATCTAAATTAAGCTAGGAATTCAGAGGACAATACCCAGTGAGAGACTAGTTGTATCGTAACCAGTAATCTACATAATAAACAATATGCAAATTAATAATTATTAAAGAAACACAAAATAACTTTTTATCCGAAATGGAGAGTTCATATAATTTGGAAAACTATGTGGAAGAGATGCATGTCTTCAACTCCATCTCATTGATTCAAAATCAACCAATATACACTTTGCAAAAATGAACCAAAAACCTAGTAAGACTACTAAACTTTGATTCTGTCATGCCCACATTTGCCATGTGGTTATGACCCGATAACCACATGTCATGACCACATTTGTCATGTGGTCATGACACAAATTATCAAAAAACTTTTTTCCACCCGACTCTAAAACCCCCTCGCGTGCATCAAGCGCGCTGGGTGACACATGCACGTAACGTAGTTGCATCCGCAACCAGAGTTAGGCATGTCGCCCGAAGGCAGGGAAGTCAATCACAACTAGGATAATACGAAACTCATTTCACAATCCCTAAGAGTCAATAGCCACTGAGGGGATGTGCGTCACGGGGAGCGATGCTAAGAGGGTTGGTTTCTACTTCAGAATGCAACCCTAGGGTTTACTAGATAAGTGGAACGATTTTGATATGAATCAGAATCTAACCCTAGAAGAACTACAACTTCCAATTAACATTAAATTAATATCGCTAACATGAGTTCAAAACATAAACATTTAAAAAAATTCTAATGCGGAAAAATAAATAATCGAATTAAATTAAATATTAAACCCATCTAAAGTCTAGGAAAAATTCAACAACATAATGGGATAAAAGGGACTATTTCTCTAATGATTTCGAGATCATAACGCCATCTCATCAACTATGGGAGATTTGACAAATAAATTAAAATTAAAACTTCCCTAAACCTCCTTTTTAAAATTTAAACAAAATTAAATGCATGAACTAAATTTCACTAAATATTTTACCACAATAAAATTAAATCAAATTTAAATACAACAACTAAAGGGTTTAATAAAATCTAACCATTCAAATTAAAAGATTTGAAAACAACATGGAGATTAGATAAATAACTAAAGGATTGGATAAATTAAATCTAAGCACTTAAATTGCTCACTTAGATAAAATAAGGTTTACAAGGATGGAGAAGATAAATGCCCTACTCATAATTAAACTAAATTCCAAAGTTTAAATGTCTTTTCCCCTTAAGAATTAAATAATAAAATCAAATAAAAAGCATAAAACAAATCACACTAAAATTCAAAAGAAACCACTCCCACTCTCTAAGTGGGTTTAAATTAACTAAAGCAAGAGTTAAGTTTACTTAACCATTTCCTAATCTCTAGGGCACCAAACCCTAGAATAAAAATTATAAAAGCATTCTATTCTCTCATTGTTCTTACAATTTAACTTTCTTTTCTAACACGTTGCAGGTTTCAAGGTGGAGGACAGATGGGAAGGTACTTTCCCAAGTGGAAAGTATCTTCCCCAATGAAGAATTTCTATCATATGATTTATAGTTTACTAACATTATTTGTTTTCTCATTTTTTTCTACAGGTTGATCTACTCTCTTTAACATTCTTTTATTCTAGTTTTCTAACCTAGTTTTCAATGCAAGGTTTCTATAAATTAATTTCCGAATACCATCTATTCCCATTTTGCTATTGTTTCCTCTAACCTTTGTTTCCAAGCATTTATCTTTTTCTATGTTTAAATAAATTTTCCAGAAACCCTACTCTCTGGTTCATTTCTAAGTATTTTACACAGGAGTATTATATATCAAACACAGTGAATAAAAATGAATATACAATATATATATATATAGATATATAATATCACCGAGTGAGTATGTCATAAAATACAGTGAGTAAATAAATTATAAAACATAGTATACATAGAAAATTTTACACAATGCACATATATATATTGCCGCTGAATGTTAACAATAACCATGGCCCAAAAGCCTGAACGAAATATATAGTAGGTGGAATGTATAAACTAAGGAGGGTTTTAAACTTAACGATGGGCGGCATAAAAATTCATGGCATTGTGAAACAAGGGCAGGCCTCGACCGAGGTAGGGATAGGGGCTCTCGTCCCTGCGCTCTCTTCCCCCTCGGCTCTGCCTTAGGGTAGAGTCGGGGGAAGCCATACCCTATTTTCTTTTTTTTTTAAGTTTCAATTATACAAAAAAAACAATGTAACCCTAACTCCGAACACTTCTTATTCGATTTCATTATATCATTTACTCTTCTTTAATATGAGCTTAACATATATATTATTAAAAAATATGCACCATATATATATATATATATACATATACATATACATAAAATGCTCTCTGAATCTTTTTTTTACAGTAAATAAATAAAATAACAGTAAGCTCAAAACATACTCAAGTGTGTCTATATATATATATCTGAATCATTTTTTTACAGTAAATAAATAAAATAACAGTAAGCTCAAAACATACTCAAGTATATATATAGTTACTCAACATAAATGTTTTATTTTCTTTAAAGGAATGAAAATTATTTCTTTCTTATAACAAAATGAACAACATAGGTAATCTATAAAAGCATAATATATTTTATTTTTCTACTACAATGAGCATAATTATTTTCTTTTTCTACTACAACAAGCATAATTATTTTCTTTTTCTCATAACCATTTAAATAATAAAACTAGGTAAACATTTGATCTAGATTATAACCCATAAGTTAGAGAGAGATTTTACACACTAACTTCATTATTTTCCCAAAGGCACAATAGAGTAAATTTCCAACACACCCATTATAATAACAAAAATGAAACGATATTATTACATAAGGATTGAATACAACATAGGCTCATGGAGAGAGATTACTCTCATTTCAACAATATTTTACTAAAAATCTTAAATAGGCCAAGGTATCATAATGCCTTGTATTTACATTCACCAAAACCATTAAACTTTCCAAAAACTCTCAAACTTCAAATCTTCTCCAAGAGCCACCAAAAAACTTACAAAACACAAAAGTAAGATCTCCAAGCCCATGGAGAGCTCACCTCCCAACCTTAGGCCTACAAGTAGGCCACCCCCAAGCTAGGAGGCCATCCAAATAACCGTTTTCAAGCACAACAAGTATTGCAAACACACAAATGCACTCACACAAAACACATTAACTCCCTCCCAAGGATACTCACAACAAATCCATTTAACAATGGATTTTAGGGGTGAGTGAGTGGACAGCTCTCTACTTAGGGGGAACCAAAACAAAATAACTCAATAATGCTCAAACTCATGGCCTCTTGCCATTAAAACTTATCATACTCCAAATAACACAAGACACTCTTGTCATAACAATAAATCCCAAACTTCATAATAAGGCCCATGGCCATCAAAACTCGTCCAAAAGATGAGGGTACCCTGAGGAGGTTCACACCTCTCTCACCCATGACAAGGTGAGCTCTCTCACATGGAGAGCTCACCAACACAACCCATAAAACCCACACAACATAAAACTTAAAAACTCAAGAGCATAATAACCATAACAAATGCATAAATAAAACATAAAGCAAAGTAAAAGAAGGCTTGAAGCCTTGAGAGCATACCTCTCAAGCTCCAAGTGTAGAAGGTGATGGTGAAGAGCTCCCAAGAATCTTTTCCCCAAAAATCCTTCCAAGTATCTCCAAGTCTTTATCTCCTTCCCAAAACAACAATAAAATGCAAAAAGAAAAGAACCCTTCCCTCTTCTCAAAGAGACATAAATAGGATTATCTCACAAGCCTTGATGAATGAGAACACAACCTTCTCACAATCCCCTAAAAACTGAGGAGGTGACACTTGTCACCTGCCCATCCAACTTGCTCCACACTCTCCCACAAATGCTCTCACACATGTGTGAGAGCATAGGGGAGAGGCCTCACACAAGTGGAGGCTTTGGAAGCTTCTAAAGCATTCAAAGATAAGGTAGTCTTACCCTAGGGAAGTGGAGTTAGTTAAGGTGGGACGGTGACTTGCCATCCACCTTTCCCATCTCCAATTTCGTCACTTTACTCAAGGGCCAAATTTAAGTGACCAAACAAGGGTTAAACCAAGGGTTAGCATGCTCAAATTGGCCCCAGACCCTAAGGGTATGACCTAGGGTCATTATTTAACCATTATGAACACAAGGGGAGTTATAAATCCACATAAAAAGGGCTCACAAATAATTAGCACCAAAATTGTGCAAGCAAACAAAGAGATCAAATAAAAAGGTGAGACCTTACAAAAATATCATCAATTATGAGGAAACACAATACATCATATTCAATCACAAATGACCTTAGTCCACCTTAGGGACTAGGTTGGTGTTACATGGCTATTACATAAGGTTATTTGTTTGATCTCTGATTTTCCATGGGTTATGGAAAATAGCTGCACACTTACACAAACACGTTAATAGCACAATATACATATAGCCGAAGCGAAATAAATTACACACACTCACAAGATTGCATAAGCACATATATTCTTAATTATAACACATGCTAACATTTACATGATTCTCAATTCATTCGTATTTCTCAAAATACAATCAAGATCATACACTGCATCAGATTTCCTCAATTCAGTCATCACTAAACATTTCAATTCCATCCAATTCAATATAGCATTAAACATCATAGAATCAAATGTAATCTAACATGCAACTATAACATCAACATATCATAATCTATCTAACTAATCAAAGCATAAGAAATAGTAATGAAAGTCTAGATAACTGGATCAATAGTCCCCAAATGTCCACATGTCCATCATAAGTTCCATACAATAAGTATCATAATAAAAAATAGAAGCTGAGATAAAGTAGGCCTCACATCCTCTTCCCCTAGAGCTAAACTTCCTCCTAGAAGTTAACATGGAGGTACCGTAGAGCAACCCACCTACAAGCCATCCTACCATGACAGTGAACTCATATTGATTTCAAAATAAAGTAAGGAACTAATTGGAACTTAATAAGTAATTGCATAGCAATAATCCCAAAGGTACCCTCCTCTGACTAGGAGGGGTCAAGAATCAAACAACTACACATACTCCAAACACTTTTCGAGCATTAAAAGACACAAAGGCATTAGATGGCCTAAAATGGACCTCTAAGTAATTCAAGGTCAAGAAAGATGGGACACACCAAGAAAGTTAGCACTATGAGAGGCTTTTCAAAAAACTAACTTAACTGAATCATATTCCTAGCCTCTTTTAGCCATCCAAAAACCTAACTAACATAAAGCAACCCAAAGGAAGTTTGGCCAAACAACTAGCCACAGAACGACTGATCATGCCCCAAACATGCATCATACTCAACTTACCACTAATGCTAAACTAAAACCATAAGACTCCAAGAAAAAAGCATGAGACTTTCAAGTCTTAGTTGTCCCTTCAATCAACAAGTCCCCACTAGACTGCCTAGATCGAACTAGCAGAATAGGTAGGAACCAAACATGCCCAAGCGTCCTTAGCATCAAGGAATGAACTAAACACCTATGCCACTACAAAACTCGCAGGTCAACTTCACAAAGATTGGAGAAAACACAAAGCCTCTTTAAACGAGGGGGCCAATATCACAAGGATAGTGGGTCCACACAATGACAAGAGGATCTCAAGGTTTTCCCAATTTGCCTACTCCTCCAAACCACTCTAGCACCCATCTTGTGCTACTTAAAGATTCGGTATCCCAAAAGGAAAGACACCAAAGTAATATTTAACAGGACACAAGGTCAACAAGGAAATTTTGAACCACCACTATCAATCCTCTAAACAACCTTAACTTATGACATCAAACCAAGACTGACTATTCCCATTTTCCTCTCACCAAGTATCCCTTATGGATAGGTTAGGTTACATAAGTCACATTACTACACCTATACCAGTAGTACCAACAAATAAGAAAATCCTCAAAATAAAAAGTTAC
Organism: Cunninghamia lanceolata; assembly: GCA_027924645.1. Lineage (NCBI taxonomy): Eukaryota > Viridiplantae > Streptophyta > Pinopsida > Cupressales > Cupressaceae > Cunninghamia > Cunninghamia lanceolata. The sequence continues at coordinate 3,074,041 of BSBN01000847.1, read as the reverse complement.
AAAAGATGAGTCTTGAATAAGTTTTAACGAAATAAAATTCAAAGGATTAAGATCCAAAAGATATATAAAATTTAAAAGATAAGTCCAATTCAAAACTAGTGCCAAAGTGCAACATTCAAAATTTAAATCGAAATACGATTAAACAAGTCCTTGAGGTAAGGACTATAAGAAAGTAAGTCGGCTAAGTAGCTCAAGTAAGGAAACTCAATACTATTGAGTTTGCAAAATAAACAAAATTCAAACAATAATTAAATAATTATCCACAATTGCACATTACAACATCGTATATATAACATAGTCACAACAAGGGAGAAGAGGAATAGTGGTCACATTCTCAACTAAGGTCATGATCAACACAACTAACGATTCCCCACATAATCTAGGCAACCTAGGATATGCTTGGAAATGATTACCAAAAACCATGTATCTTGCGAGTCACCTTCGAAGAGGGGCCCCTTCATGCTTCCTAACGAGAAATACATACCAATATCTTCTGGGATACTACCAAATCCAACTGAAAATCACTAACCCACTTCCATAGATTGATAATCACACTAGGCAAAGCATAAGTACAACAAAAATCTTACTCAAGGTACTCAGATATAGAGTGGGGCTAACCCAAACCAACCCTAGTTATGGCAAAAATCATGTCAGCTATTCAAGCACAAAGTTCAATACAACAAGGTTGGAGAACCCCAACCAAGGCATTCGCATCTAAACTCAAGTTCAAATCCATTGTCTTAATAATGCCCAAAAATGACCCCATGAAGCATCTATGCCGATCACATGTGTCAATCATAACACTTAGATACTAACAACCAAAAGGTATCACAACCAACCTACTATTTTATCCAAAACGAGCTCAACTTCTCAATGCACCCTTACAATCCCAAACACTTCCAAGATGCCCATACAAGTGACTATCCACATACAATACACTATAGGAAAGGTGTGTGAGTCCTTAATCAACTCAACATCTAGAATTATTGCATTCTTTAAATTAAAATCTTTCTATTCATTAGGGTCATCATTGTGGGGATCGTGTAAACAGTTGCACAAGGGACTGACCTCAAGAATACTAGGATCCAACAACTAAAAATGCTTTCAAGATAGGAGAGTTGACACTCTAACTATCTCGTCGCATCAACTATGCATTCACCTTAAGAATCTCATGCGTTCTCCCTTACTAAAAGATAAGAAGGCACCTCTAGAGGGTTTTCACCATAACCCAAGAGAACAAGTATAAAAACTTAACTTTCTTCACTACAACTCAACACAAGGCTTCACTATAGAATTCTATGCACAAAGACATACGTTACTTCGAAGGGGAACTTGTCACCCTAACAAGACATAAAGGTAAGCAAGAACCAACGAACAAGGTCGGTAAGGTAGGGTTCAAGTTGCTCTTAGGTTCTTATTAGTAACAACTAGGGCATTACACCCGCAACTAGATCTTACTCTTCAACTATCATAATAGGTTTCAACATCAAGCACATACACCGCTTTTAAGCCCTCAAACAACGAGGTACCATACCATAAGTGAACAAATCACATCATTAAATAATGCAAAGGCAGTGCATAGCCTTGCTACCCACTAGACACCAACAAGCTATAAGGAGATTGACACGAGGTGGCACAAGTGTTAGAAGATTTACAACCACGAAGCCACTACTTATCCTTTCATCTAACCAAAAGACTTACCTAAGAAGATAACCATGAAAGGCCTTACACACCAACTCTTTTAACGTTCCCTACTCTATCTTCAAGATGAGGGTACCAATGACCCTAACAAGAGAATATATCATTTTATCCTCTTTTTACTCTTCGGGTGACAACTACCCATCAGGGTAACTTAATCCTATAACAAGGCGAAGGATAACTATATGTCTACAACTTCTTCGCATCCTGACCAAGGGTTTTCTAAACAAGACACAACTTACCCCATCATACCAAGGTTAAATGAGTGACACAAGGTGAAGAATAAATGAAATAGGGTACATAATGTATGTAGCCAAATACAAATTTTAATAAAAGATTTGAAAACTATTGTGCAAACTGTAAAACCTATATTCAGTGCAACAAAAATGATAATGATAAAAACTATTGAACTCCAAATAAAATAGATGTTACCAAAATATTGAAATGTGGTTGCTCATTCTTTGCATAACTCCAATGTGAATGGTGTCGGGGCGTCCGGATCAATGAGGGATGCATTTGATTTTTATATAGTTGGATAGAAAATTGGTTTGGGTAGTTAAACGGATTTTTGATTCGGTAAACGGTAGAAGGTAGTTAGGGTTATGGTAGGCATTTTTACGGATTTTAGATTAAAATAATAAATTAAGTTTATTTAATTTATTATTTTATTAGCTCATAGGTAAATAATAAATTAGGTTCAATCAATTTTGGATGTCTACATTTTGCCCCTCTTTGAGACAATGTTGCGAAGCAATATTGTTTCAAAGAAAGTTAAAACATAGGCTTAAATTTGGATCTTGGGTAGGCTGGGGTTTATATGGGACTCATAAAAATGAAGCATTGGCAGATAATGCCCCCTCAAGAGGATATGCAGGGACAAAGGAGGTGGATAGGCTCTTGAGAAAGTAAACAGAGAGAAGGATGAAGGAGTTATGCTGATTAAATGTTGAGCAACTTGATGTTTGATATGGCACCTGACGTTATGCACCAAGGTAGAAAGACCAAGGTGACGATGTGTCTTGTGCCCCAGCGTAATACAACCTTGTCTAATGTATGGGGAAGTAAACTTAGGGCATAAAAGTCCTAATGCAAAAAAGGTATGTGTTGACCTTAGATGCACAGGATAATGCAAAAAACTATTCCAACACACACAAGATATGAATATTAGCTGGAATGATATGGATGCGATTCAAATGCAAGAAGAAAAGATAACACACACAAGCAAGCAAGCAAGCATGCACAAATGATTCAAAAACAAACAAGGCATTGCCCCTATCAAGCTGAAAACCAATGATTGATTGATAGCGTTGTTGATGTGGGAACAATTTATCCCGAGAACAACGCGAGGATTCGATTGATAGCGTTGTTGGTGTGGGAACGATTTATCCCGAGAACAACGCGAGGATTGGGTTGTTGATATGGGAACGATATATCCCAAGAACAACACTAGGATTGGGAACGATATATCCCATTGATGATGATGATTGATTAGGTTCGCAACAAGGCTAGGAACAAGACCATGGATGTGATTGGATAATTTGACCTGATTGATTGACATTGATAGGTATGGAAGGATACTTGCATGTAATTGATTTGATTGGTTGAGGGGATGGATTGATTGATTTGATTTTTATTGGATATTTGATTTTTTTTTTGTATTTTAGGAATATTGTGATTTTTTGGCTTTTCAAATGGTATGATTTTTTTGTGGATTGTTGGCATGGGATTATGTGTAGATAGCCTTTGGGTAGATACCAATGACAAGGGAAAACCAAACCACAAGGCAAGGATCAATAATGAATGGGGAGGAACAATAGGGAATGCGGGCGATAGGATCAAACTAGTAGGAATAAAATATTGGTAATGGGAGAAATGTAGTATTGGATGGGTGGATAAAAGGATGGACAAGAGGATAAGATAGGAGTACGGATGGATATAAGGAGTGGTGATAACATAAAGATAGGGTGGATACCAGGAGTGGTGATAGAAGGATAATGGATGGGAGATATATGATAGATGGATGGAGGGAGCCTAGGATGTGATCTTCAAGGACTACATTGCATGGGAATAACCAGCCCCCACTCTAGATATTATGCCATAGGATTTAACAAGGTGATTTTGAATAGAATGCATGATAGGGATAACGGATGGAAGGGATGAATGAACTGAGGATACAGATGGATGTATAGAGTATATTTGTATAAATAGATGGATGGTATTGGGATTATGACAAGAGGTGTCTAAAAGCATTTTTCAACATTTTGCCCCTAGCCTCATCAAGATCAAAAAGGAGGAAGGGAAGATGGATGGTACAGTTAAGGAAGGTACAATAGATATGATGGGTAAGGCTATCAAGATAAGATGGAAAATGATAGGATAGGATATGCGATGGGTAGATAGGCTATGAGATGGGATAGATGTGACAACATGCCCCCAGGTGTAAAGCACATAGATAATCACCTACGCATGACGCCTGTTTGCCAGGTTTTCATCATGGTACTTATCCAAGGCGCCTGTTTACCAGGTTTTCACCATTGGATGAAATGGTTTCTCTTTACTATTTTGATTTTTTTTTTTTTTTTTTTTGGTAGGAGATAGTCGGATGGAATAGATGGGGACTCAAGATGTTGTTCTCATAGAAATGTCCCTAGATGGATAACCCACAGATCTTGTCCAATGTCGTTATGCTCATAGATGTTGGTAGGGAATGGCATGAGAGGGCAATGGATTTTGATGTGGATTATGAAAGGTTCATGCAAGGAATGATAGGGGATAGGAGAGTATGAGGTGGACAATGATGGAAGGATAGTGGATGAGGATGGAGTTAACGAGATAGATATGTCTTATGCAAAAGCATGGACCATAGGATTATGATGGAAGAAATAAGTAGGATAGTAGATGGGAGATGGGGAGATGGATGTATGTGGGAATGCTATGGAGTGGAAGGGAACCAAGACCAACAGTTGCACACACCGAAATGGATTTTGAAGCTTGGAAGGGGGATTTGGGAGTAATGGAGATGTTATCTTAGGGATTTGCCTATTTAGGTCTTTAGGAACCCAAATGGACTTATGGATTTGAGGATTTTGTGATAGGGAGCGGGATATTTGGGATTTTAGATTTGTGGATGATCCATTTGAACTAGGTACTTTTTGCTTGGGGACCCAAACCATTTTGGTTTTGAAATTATCTTTTTGAGATGTGGACTTGGGTAGCATTTTTGAATTTTGATTTTGTTTTGATTCTTTGCATTGATGCCATATGGCATGAGGATTATTGGGATTTTTTTCTTTATGAGTGGAGGCATCCAAATTTTGATTTTTGAATATAGCTTCATGTTTAGTCAATGTGTGCATTTGTTGATCATGATTAGGAATTGTAGGGGATTTATGGGAATGGGATGTATGAATGGATTTGTCGCTAAAGTGATAAGGAAATTTGAGGATGGGGATATTAGGAGTTGGAAGGAGTGGAGGTAAAGTGGATGGAGGGATGTTAGGAGTTGGTAGAAGTGGAGGTAAAGTGGATGGAGGAAGATGAATGGTCACATGCTTTTTGGGTTTGTAGGATAATGGAGGAGGAATGGAAACATATGTTTTATGGGTGTGATGAGGTGCATCTAGTTTGGGCTTAGATGGAGTGGATTTAGGAAGTGGAAGTGTGGTACCAACATCTTGAGATTGCTTACCTTGGGGTGTATAACCAATACCATACGGTTTTGGGGAGACTTTGACATGGATGGGTTCCAAGTTACCTTGCTCATGAAGGCCTAAGCCTTTACCTTGATAATTCATGTTTTGGAACATACGATGTGCAATGGGATGCTTATTTTTGAGGATACAAGACACGGGTTCCTTATTGGATGAGGAGGATGAGGTGGCCGATACAGGTGGCTGCCCTCCTAGGGAAGAACATTCATTTAGGAAGGTAGTAAGAACAATAGGACATGATGGTGGATTTGGAATGGTATCAGTATGAGATGGTGAAGGAGCAATAGGATCTTGATTATGCTCATTATGCTCATGAAGATTCAATGTATTTGTTTGATTATCTATGTGCTTGTGAGGACCAAGTGTCTCATCAAGGGAAGTGGATATTGTGGGATGATGGATAAGAATGGTGGAGGTTTCTTGAACATGAATAGTATTGGGACCGTGAGTGGACGGAGTGAGAAGCTCTTGATCACAGATAATATCTTGATCATAAAAAAGATATAGGTTATGAACAGGTGGAAAGGAAGAGTTTTGATCTTGATTTGGTAAGGGGCAAAGTTGATCATGCTTTAGATTTGACCCTTGACATAAATCTTGAGTTTGGATAGGAATGGAGGTTTTTTGGATAGATTCAATGTATGGTGGAGAGTGAATTAGGCTTATGGCAGGTGGATCTTCAAGAACATTTGAAGGTTCTTGGATAATTTGTGGACTAGAAGATGGGATTGGAGAAATAGGCATGACATTTAAAGGTTCTTGGATAGGGATTTGATGGCATGAGGATGGTGGTTGATTCCTTGCTAGTAGCCAATGGATCACATCCTTCATTAGTATATGAGTGGATGCACAATATAATGGATGGATAATAAGGGTGGAAGGTGTAGGATTAGAATGCACTGGAGGGATAATGGGATTAGGTGTGATAGGAGTGGGATTAGGATCGGGTTTTGGTTGATGGATCATAGGATTGGGTTTAGGTGGAAAAATTGATGGTTTAGACTTTAAGGGTGTTCGGGATTGGCTTAATGGAGTAGGATTTGGAAGGTTGGAAGGATTATATGATGGAGGTTCCATAAAGACGGATGAATGAGGACTAGTGAATGGATTGGTGTATGATTCCAAACTTGAGGTGGTGTCTCCCTTGTCAAGAGTATCATTAAAAAGACTTGTGGACTCATGCTCATGTTGTGGAGGATTTTGAGATGGATATTGAGGAATATTCATGAGATTGGTTGATGTGGAGGGACTAGGTTGGCATGATGATGGGGGTGACTCATAGAATTTAGGTTGAATTTGTTGATGTTGTGTGGATGATGGTAGTGTAGGTAATGAAGGGATTGATGAATGAGAAGGCCGGGGGACCAATGGATTAGGATTGAAATTAGATGGAATTTGTTGTTGTTGCATGGATAAAGGTATGGTGGATGATGTGCTAAATGAGGGTTGTGGTTTTTGGGCTAAGATTTGTTGTTGTCGAAGGAGGGCTTGTTTTTCTTGGCTTTTTTGTTGAAGATATAAGACGAGGGGACATGGTATGTGTGAAGATGAAGCATGGGTAGGGATCTGGACCTGTGAGGTTTGAGGTATGGATGTGTTGGGTTGATATGAGTGGTAGATTGGTTGTGATAAAGATTCATATGAGGTGAATGGAGATGACTCATAGAGTTGGGGTGTTGACATGGTAGGATGTTGAAATTGTGAAGATAATTGTGATAGTTGTGCTGATTGGAGTAGCGACTGGACAAATTGTTGTGATTGAGCGAGTTGTTGTTGTAACTGAAGGACTTCAGGATTAATGGATGTCGAGGTTGAGACCTGGGTAGGATTATAATTTTGTGAAGTTGAGGGCATGGAAGGAAAATCTTGGGTTGTGTTGTGATGATAGGAATGTTCTTGTGGATGATGATCATCATAGATATGTTGAACCTCTTGTATTTCCTCATAGTCTTGAGATGATAGTGATGTTGGGGGAGGCCAAAATGGGGAGATATACGGTTCATGGGTATCGAAATATGCATCATGATCTACCATATTCTCATCATTATTATATCTAGGAGGGCCTCCGCGGAGTATAAGTTTTGGTTTTTGATTTGTCCTAGATTTGTTGATGGTCACAACCATTTTGACGTTGAAGAATAAGGATTAGACTAGGTGGGAAATGAATTAGGTGGGAATGGATGGATCAATTTGAAAGAGCTCCTTAGGATTCAAAGTGACAAGGTTCCACTTGAGATATGACACAGAAGGATGATAGGTTCTCAATTCTAAAAGTCAAGTTGATGATATAGGAGACAAGTTATAGTGATGATGATGATCAGGCACACACAATCATATAAGACACACAGCAATTTGATTGGTTGCTTTTGATGACACTGATGTTTTGCAAACACTTGTAAACATGCACGATCCTAGGCTTGGAAAAGACAATACTTGTTGAGTTCCCACTTGGTTTTACCCAGCTGCGCCTACTTATGGTGTATAGCTCCAGGAACTTGGGGCACGGGCTCCCCCTTATAGTGCACTCACTTCTCAGGCACACCAAGTTCCAGGTCCTAGGACGCGCAGATCCTAAGGTACCTTACTATCTCTGCCATAAGCCGCGAAAATATGGGATGGCTATCAGAGTTTCCTCCTGTATCAACAAGTAGAGGGTTTTTGGCCACTACACAAAAGGGTTCTAGTGAATATCTGAGGGACCGGCACCTTACGAGCGTCCAGCAAGCCACTAAAGGCTTTGACTAACCCTACTAGGAGTTTTAATATACACAAGGTACACCTCCTTTCGAGCTAGCACTGTATGGTAAGCGCTAATACCGGTTAGACTTGGCTTTCCCCTTATCCTCAATTTATATAGCAGGCCGGATGAAAGTACCGCTTGGGGTCGCAAATGAGTTCTCCTTGTGGATGTGTCTCAAGAGCAGGCCCACTCTAAGGATGACAAAAGCAAGGAAACACGTTGTTTTTGATCTCCCAGATCGCACGAAACGCAAGGAGAGAGCATACACAACGCCTTTGTCTCACACTCACATGGGGTTCATTTTAATTCCAAATCCAAATGTGTGGGTGGTTATACAAAATGTCAAAGGAATGCTTTTGATTCTCAAGATCGTCGAATGACGCAAGAGAAGAGCATACGCATTCAATGACAAAATTGCAAGCCACAAGACATCGCAAACACTTGTTAATTTTAACCCTTGCTTATGATGTGATCTAATCTATGAAAAGAAGACACGCTGTTTCAAGATTAGATTCTTTGACAATCGAATCTGCAACACACTGATCAGTAGTTTGAAAGATAGTCTTTGACAGGCGTAAAGCTGCAATGAAAATGTTAGAACAAGACCAAACAATCCAAAAATTTGAAGAAGAATTTGAGTAAATGGGTTATACTACTGTGAAGCTCTCTGAATCCCCTTTCCGATGCCTGCAAAAATGTGAAAATACGATGAGAAACAAGAAAGTTATGATTATTTGAAGAAACCAGCCTCCAAGGGCTAAAAATGGGCAATCTGGCAATCAACAAGTTCTGGCAATTTTTCCCACAATTACAAGCAGATGGCTTCTCCAACAGTTACCTTTTTTTTTTTGACATTTGGTGATTTGGGCAAATTTTTGTTACATACAATTTTTGTCTCCAAGTATTATTTGTGTGATTGCATGCATAAACAATTTGGTTAACAAATGGTAGTTATAATGAAATATTGTCTCTTCAAGATCTATACCAGTCACATGAAAATTTTAATAAGCCATTGGTTGATACTGGATTCTATCCATAAATAACAAACCCAAAATCTTTAACGCTGAAAGGAACAGCTATCCCGATTCAAGAATGCCTCCCACTAATTTTTGCCTTCCTCATTGTCGTTTTCCTCTTAGCATCAACACACTGCCTTATCTATATAAAAGTGGCCGTGAGGAAGTATGATTAGCATATAGGGCATTCAAGAAATACGCAGACAAGAACAACTGATGAGTTTAGAAAATTTGCAGCAGCGTATGTACCCACAAGAAGTTCGAGGGATACGCCATAGCAACCACAGAAGAGTTTAAAGACAAACGACGAGTTATAGAAAAATTTCTGGCGTGACTATTGTAGCATGAGACAATTTTCTGAGCAATAAAATGCTTTCGTATGAAAACTTCTGCACAAAGGACATTTGTTTTATGGCGTGAGACAATTGTCTACCATTTGCACGCATAGAGGATTAAAGGAATACGCCTGAAACTCTTATTTTTTTATTATTATCTGCTACCATAGAAGTTATAATATGTAAACCTCTCCCGATATTTGAAAGATTTGGTAAGTTCACTATCAAAAGAATCAAAAGAAAGCTGATTAAAAAGTCGTTGTATCACTGTGTTAGCTGCTGAATGAGAGCAATCAATGAGTACAGAAAATTATTCAACATGAATTCTTTTTGACATAAGAAAACTCTCAGCACTATAATGAACAGATATAAAAAACTATCTCATGGTTGATTTGCCTTTTTGAAATGTTCCCTCCAATGAGTGTGAGTGTTAGGTTTTATTTCATCTATCTCCTCCTTTTTGTCATGCACCGGTATTTGCTAACAACTGATGAAACTTTTCATGTAAAACCAAGAATAATTTGAGCTACCAGAGGAAGCCCTAAACCAGAAATCACTAGAAAACAAAACAAGAAACTTTTGACAAAAACCGTTAATAGAATAATAACAAAAAGAAACAGTTATGAAGAACTGTCAGTTGAACGGTTAAGAGAGTTAGACAATGGTAAAGCTTCATCAACGAGATATAATGGATTAGCCATTGAATAATCCTGTAGAATCCTTTGCATGAAACCAGTGATCCATAAACCCATAGCAACAAAGAGACACAACAAATGCTCTAACAAGTGAATGAAAGATGAATACTTATAAAAGGAGATTATTATCTAGATTAGAAACAACAAATGGAACTTTGATACCACACAAGATGATAATTATGCAATGAACAATGACCAACATCAGATGACAAAACCAAAAACCATAAGTACAACAAAATAGACAAAACTAGTTCAATGCAAAGATGCACAGCAAGGGCCTAAAACTAAAAAAAAAATTCAAAAATTTTCAACTTTTCAAACCCATGATGTGATATATTTTTCTTCTTCTGCAAAGTGCTCTGGAGTCGATGGAATCAGATTTGAAGCTAGGATTAACCTGCATTCAACCAAAAATGCTTGCAAAAAGGAGGGTTCACGTCAGGTTCACCATTGTATGCAGCCAAATACAAATTTTAATAAAAGATTTGAAAACTATTGTGCAAACCGTAAAACCTATATTCAGTGCAACAAAAATGATAATGATAAAAACTATTGAACTCCAAATAAAATAGATGTTACCGAAATATTGAAATGTGGTTGCTCATTCTTTGCATAACTCCAATGTGAATGGTGTCGGGGGGTCCGGATCAATGAGGGATGCATTTGATTTTTATATAGTTGGATAGAAAATTGGTTTGGGTAGTTAAACGGATTTTTGATTCGGTAAACGGTAGAAGGTAGTTAGGGTTATGGTAGGCATTTTTACGGGTTTTAGATTAAAATAATAAATTAAGTTTATTTAATTTATTATTTTATTAGCTCATAGGTAAATAATAAATTAATTTTAATTTATTATTTACGGGATATGTTAAAATGAAGGATTTAATGGGATATTTAGGGATAATTATGGATTTTAGGAATAATGAAAGGTTCGGTCAATTTTGGATGTCTACACATAAGTCTTTGTCCAAGATTAGCATACCACTTTAATACATTTCCTTCCTCCAACATGATAGGATAAACACAACTTAACATTCTCAGAAAAATGGCAAGTCTCAAACGACATGATGGCACTCACGACTTGCAACGTGCCACTCAACATTCACTAGGGCAAACCTACAAGGTGGCCAAAAGATAAATTTTTTACCACAATAATACCTTTCCAAGGGTGCAACCTGAAATAAGTTGATACGACCCTTAAGGAAGGATCAAAAGCACCGTCAACTAGGACAAGGAGCAAGGATCAGCTAGAATGAAACACTTAGCAAAACTCGACCAATAACATCCTTTTAGGATAGCATTAGATCAAGGAGTTGACTCACTCTCAAAATTAGGACTTGCATGGTCCTTCAATTACCCTATTCGTCAAGAATACACACCCTAAGTACCTACGACACCATGCCGTAGGTGGGGGTTAGCAGAAGCAAAACTAAGGGAATCTAGATGTTCCCAAGAAAGGTGTCTTATGAACTCATGACGTAAGCTAGAGTCAAACACGCAAAACAAGTAAGCACGATCTACCATCAGCCCAACTCAACAAAAATATACACACCTAGAGATCCCTATGTTTGAAACCTGGCTCTAATACCAAATGTCATGCCCACATTTGCCATGTGGTTATGACCCGAGAACCACATGTCATGACCACATTTGTCATGTGGTCATGACAAGAATTATCAAAAAACTTTTCCCACCCGACTTGAAAATCCTCTCACGCACATCAAGCGCGCTTGGTGATACACACACGTAACGTAGTTGCATCTGCAACCAATGTTAGGCATGTCGCCGAAGGAGGGGAAGTCAATCACAACCGGGATAATGCAAAACTCATTTCACAATCCCTACAAGTCAATAGCCACTGAGGGGGATGTGATTCGTAGGGAGCGACACTAAGAGGGTTGGTTTTCGCTTCGAAATCCAACCCTAGGGTTTACTAGATGAGTCGAACAATTCCGATATGAATCATAATCTAACCCTAGAAGAACTACATCTTCCAATCAAAATTAAATTAATATGGCTAAGATGAGTTCGAAACATAAACATTTAAACAATTTCTAATGCAGAAAAATAAATAATTGAATTAAATTAAATATTAAACCCATCTAAAGTCTAGGAAAAATTTGACAACATAACAGGATAAAAGGGAATATTTCTCTAAGGATTTCGACAGCATAATGCCATCTCATCAACTATGAGAGATTTGATAAATAAATTAAAACTAAAACTTCCCTAAACCCCCTTTTTAAAATTTAAACAAAATTAAATGCATGAACTAAATTTCACTAAATACTTTACCACAATAAAATTAAATCAAATTTAAATACAACTAAAGGGTTTAATAAAATGTAACCATTCAAATTAAAAGATTTGAAAACAACATGGAGATTAGATAAATAACTAAAAGATTGGATAAATTAAATCTAAGCATTAAATTGCTCACTTAGATAAAATAAGGTTTACAAGGATGAAGAAGATAAATGCCCTACTCATAATTAAATTAAATTCCAAAGTTTAAATGTTTTTTCCCCCATTCTCTAAGTGGATTTAAATTAACTAAAGCAAGAGTTAAGTTTTCTCATTTTTTTCTAGAGGTTGATCTAATCTCTCTAACATTCTTTTATTCTAGTTTTCTAACCTAGTTTTCAATGCATAGGTTTCTATAAATTAATTTCCTAATACCATCTATTCCCATTATGCTATTGTTTCTGCTAACCTTTGTTTCCAAGCATTTATCTTTTTCTATGTTTAAATAAATTTTCTAAAAAACCCTACTCTTTGGTTCATTTCTAAGTATTTTACACAGGAGTATTATATATCAAACACAGTGAATAAAAATGAATATATATATATATATATATATATATATATATATATATATATATATATATATATATATATATATATATATATATATATCACCGAGTGAGTATGTCATAAAATACAGTGAGTAAATAAATTATAAAGCACAGTATACACAAAATTTTTTACACAATGCACATACATGCATACATACATACATACATATATTGCGGCTGAATGTTAACAATAACAATGGCCCAAATGGCCGAACGAAATATACAGTAAGCGGAATGTATAAACTGAGGAGGGTTTTAAACTTAACGATGGGCAACATAAAAATTTGCGGCACTGTGAAACAAGGGTCGGCCTCGGCTGGGGCAAGGCTCCCACCCACGGCCACAGAACTGAGCTCTGTGGGCGAGGACGGGGGCTCTCATCCCTATGCCCCCTTCTCCCTCGACTCTGCCTAAGGGTAGAGTCCACAAGGGAAGCCATAGTTTTTTAAAAAAGTTTCAAAAAAAAAAAAAAAAATGTAACCCTAACTCCAAACACTTCTGATTTGATTTCATTATATCATTTACTCTTCTTTGATATGAGCTTAACATATATATTATTAAAAAAATATGCACCATGTATTATATACTTTCTTTAAAGGAATGAAAATTATTTCTTTCTTATAACAAAATGAACAGCATAGGGAATCTATAAAAGCATAATATATTTTATTTTTCTACTAGAATGAGCATATTTATTTTCTTTTGGAAACATACCATTATCATGCATCTCGATTGTCGATCCATTACATTCAAGACTCGGCATTCCTCAGTATTTGGAAGAGAAAGTATCTTCAAGGAGCTTAACCTCCAACCACAGACCGTCGGTCTTCCGCACTCCTTCCTAACCGGAAGTGGCCCTACCCTACTCAAGAGGATAGACTTAGGATAACCATCGGTGTTTGCCATCTGAGCTCTGGTGTTGTAACCTATGTGTCTTGTTATCGCGCAGATCCCTAGATACCCTCTAGTCATGCACAACACTCCACAAGAAACGCCATCCAGTTACGGTGAACGTTCGATGCACTTGAGGATAGCACATCACCTTGGCCATAGGATTTGTTTTTAATTAGCGTTCTAAGAATGCATGAACTTGGTTCACCCACCCTACTCGACTTGAACTGGTCGAAATCCTACAGTTTCCTATTTGTATAGTTTTAACTATTTGACGACCTTGATGACCTCAAGGGTTTAGGATATCCTCCTACAATAGCGCATGGCACACTTTTTACTCTAATCTCGAGTTCAGAGTTTCATAATCCATTTTCATGTAAAAACATTGCTTATAAGCGCCCACTCCTAAGTGGTTTCATATTTGTTTACTTAGTTCCCATGTTTACACAACATACTCAAATATTTAAAGTCATTTCCCGTTATCCCGAAATTCAAGGTTTCTAGACTCATATGGTCTACAAGGTAAAACAAGTCTAGCACCGTCGCATGCAACGTAATTTCAACTCACATGCCGGTTTTCCACTCTACTTGCTTGTTTCAAATCCATGACGGTTTCCTAATCATTACTAAAACTTTAACTCCCTACTTCAATTTTCCGTGTCATTAATTTCACATGTTTCATCAAGATGAGAGTCGTAAATAAAATATAAATGATTATGGAATCTTTCTAATGTCAATAGAGATGACCAACGCATGGTCGACCTCTAACTAAAGATGTATGATGGTTAAGACATCAGCTGTTTACAACCGCATTTTCCAGCTATCAAACACACTAATTTTACGTCAAAAACGTGCTTAAAAACTGCGGTTATGACTCCTACAATAGAATGCACGTGGAACAACGTGTTTACTTGCTGTGTAGCTATCGTTCAAGGAAGGTAAATTACATCTTGCATCAAGATAAGTTCGTTCCTAAATGAATATACGTTAGAGAACTGCGTTCTTACATTACACCGTTTAATTTATGACAAAAAATGCTACAATTTCTGAGTTTACGAATTCTAGAAGACAGCATACTTCTTTTTCTGAGTTTTCAAATCTCAAACATAGCAATGATACTATTACATGGATTGACCACACATAGATATCATACTAGGTTTACGTTATCATACATTTCTACTCATTTTAAATGTATTGATCTTTTGCAAAAGTGAGACTTACTTACTTACTGGTCTAAACTGAGAAAAATAAACAAGGAAATGAACCTGTTGATGAAAATGGAAGTTGCTGTGGCAATTCCACGTTCTCCTCTGCTTTTCTTCGAAGCTATCTCTTTTATCTCCTCTGAAATAACGATAGTCCACACTAAATAGACCCCGTTCTCTACCGGACACTATTCAAGTCAAGGCAGGCTCCTTACTTAAATAACGACCACCCTCAGACAACTACAGACTTCCTTAGATATCTCTCCCTCTATTGCTTTCTACTCAGAAAAGGGATCGCTCCTTAGAAGTAAACAATCACTCCTTCCCTTACTCACGCTTGCCAACTTCTACCAAAAACTCTCACCCTTCCACGATGCAGAAATATAATGAATTTCGTTTCTCTCTCTCTCTCTGATTTCCTTCTTCCCACACCCCGACAGCCACTCCAACCAAACTCTCTTACCACTAAAAACTCTCTTACTCCGTTTTTCCTTTCTTCACAATGCAGACCCCCCCTGTAAGCCCGTCTCTCTCTCAGTTGTTTCTATCCTCTATTCCGCAGCCTCTTTCCCACTTTTCTCCCCTGCCTTTGCCATTTCTTCTCCCCTTTACCAGCCCACGACGGCCTTATTCCCGATTTTCCTCTGCCACTCGCCATCGAATCTCCTTACTTTCCTTTTCCCGTCTCACTCTCCTCACTATCTCCGGCCTCTCTTCCCTACTTCGAAGGAACTCCCTCTGTCCGGTTTCCTTGCCACATAACATCGGTTACATTGTTCCATTCTCCACTCACAACGGATTCCCTCTCCCATCACTCTCTGCCGCGTTTTAGAAGGAATCCGCTCCTCTAAGACTGTGGTTTGATAACCTCTTCAACAACAGCAACCCTTTGATTTCGCCCCCTCATCTATGAGACAGTTTCTGCATTAAATTCATCGGTTATACTTCTATTACGACCGCTGAGCTGGCTCTCTCACTCTCACGGTGAATTAGAATCTAAACTCTCATAAGGAGGCTACGCATAAAGGTTTGAATGGGAAAATGGTTTTTAATAACGTTGCGCAACTTAACAATCAACAAGAATATCAAGGAAAGAAAAGAATACATGTCATAAAATCTAAGCCATTCTTGCAAGGTTTACACACGCTTGGCATCTCAACATCACACAATTGCTTGCATAAGGACACATGTCATGATGACATGCATAGGCCCAAGGTTCACGGATTACCATGGTAAACATTTAACTCATTGCGACAGATCCAATCATGGTGAAGACTTCGTTGACCAAAACTCACTCGAACACAAAGCATCTAAAAGCTAAAAGAGAGGTTAAACTTGACAAGACGACGGTTAACAAGTGTCTAGAGCAACTTTTTGGCCAAAAAGGAAAAGAATAAATTCACAACACAAGTTCGACGCGTTTTACGACAATCACGACGGATTGATCGTAACGCAAACGAGTTCTTACAACGTTAGACGGACCAAGCCGACTTCTCGCACATTTCGACTACGAGACGTGAATTACAATTTCGCCACAAGATGGTTCAATAAATACTTATAAATGAAAATATTAAACGTCTATATAAGTCGACTTGCTATGATGGACTTACAACGACATCAACGACTCCAAGATTCTACATGACGACTTTCAACTAGGATGTCACACTTTATCCTTTGACGTCGACATCTAGCTAACTAACCCAACCGACAAACAAGACTAACTGGTTGGTTCCAAGGTTTATCTACCTGTTTGGCGATCTCAGTAACAAACGCCCATGGTTAATTTCCAGAGTCTATACTCTCTCTCGAAGATATTTTCTCTTCCCGTCGAACACAGTCCACCTGTTCCTGCATCGACAGACTCATATACAATTTTGTGGTCAAAGCACCTATGTTCAAATCAAAACATAATATATCCAATCATCATTGCATTTATTATAAAGACATTTAGTCTACAATATCACCTTGATCGTAATCATTAGATTCCACAATTCAATATAACAACTTTGTAAAATAAATCGTCAATTTCCATGTCATTCACAACATATTAAATTACTAAAATTCGCAAGAAAGTAAATAGCAGAATTGTTTTAAGAGAGAGAGAGAGAGAGAGAGAGAGAGAGAGAGAGAGAGAGAGAGAGATTTTACACACACTAACTTCATTATTTTCCCAAAGGCACAATAGAGTAAATTTCCAACACACCCATTATAATAACAAAAATGAAACGATATTATTACATAAGGATTGAATACAACATAGGCTCATGGAGAGAGATTGCTCTCATTTCAACAATACTTTACTACAAAGCCCAAATAGGCCAAGGCATCATAATGCCTTGTATATACATTCACCAAAACCATTAAACTTTCCAAAAACTCTCAAACTTCAGATCTTTTCCAAGAGCCATCAAAAAACTGACAAAACACAAAAGTAAGTTCTCTAAGCCCACGGAGAGCTCACCTCCCAACATTAGGCCTACAAGTAGGCCACCCCCAAGCTAGGAGGTCATCCAAATAAGCATTTTCAAGAACAACAAGTATTGCAAACACACAAATGCACTCACGAAAAACACATTAACTCCCTCCCAAGGATACTCACAACAAATCTATTTAACAATGGATTTTAGGGGTGAGAGGGTGGACAACTCTCTATTCAAGGGGAACCAAAACAAAATAACTCAATAATGCTAAAACTCATGGCCTCTTGCCATGAAAACTTATCATACTCCAAATAACACAAGGCACTCTTGCCATAATCATAAATCCCAAACTTCATAATAAGGCCCATGACCTTCAAAACTCGTCCAAAAGATGAGGGTACCCTGAGGAGGTTCACACCTCTCTCACCCATGACAAGGCAAGCTCTCTCACATGGGGAGCTCACCAACACAACCCATAAAACCCACACAACATAAAACTTAAAAACTCAAGAGCATAATAACCATAACACATGCATAAATAAAGCATAAACCAAAGTAAAAGAAGGCTTGAAGCCTTGAGAGCATACCTCTCAAGCTCTAAGTGTAGAAGGTGATGGTGAAGAGCTCCCAAGAGTCTTTTCCTAAAAAATCCTTCTAGGTATCTCCAAGTCTTTCTCTCCTTCCCAAAACAACAATAAAATGCAAAAAGAAAAGAACCCTTCCCTCTTCTCAAAGAGAGATAAATAGGATTATCTCACAAACCTTGATGAATGAGAAGGTGAACTTGTCACCTTCTCCTCTGTCCACAAAACCTTCTCACAATCCCCTAGAGAATGAGGAGGTGACACTTGTCACCTTCCCATTCAACTTGCTCCACACTCTCCCACAAATGCTCTCACACATGTGTGAGAATATTGGGAGAGGGGATCCCACAATTTGAGTCCTCACAAGGATGAGAAGATGACACTTGTCACCTTCTCCTTCAACTATGCCACACACTCTCCCACAAATGCTTTCACACATGTGTGAGGGCATAAGGGATAGGTCTCACACAAGTGAAGGCTTTGGAAGATTCCAAAGCATTCAAAGATAAGGTAGTCTTACCCTAGGGAAGTGGAGTTAGTCAAGGTGGGATGGTGACTTGCCATCGACCTTTCCCATCTCCAATTTCGTCACTTTACTCAAGGACCAAGTTTAGGTGACCAAACAAGGGCTAGCATGCTCAAATTGGCCTTGGACCCTAGGGGTATGAGTTAGGGTCATTATTTAACCATTATGAACACAAGGGGAGTCATAAATCTACATAAAAAGGGCTCACAAATAATTAGCACAAAAATTGTGCAATCCAAAGATTACAATATTACAACACTTCAAAGAGATCAAATAAAAAGATGAAACCTTACTAAAATATCATCAATTAAGAGGAGACACAATACATCATACTCAATCACAAATGACCTTAGTCCACCTTAGGGACTAGGTCAGTTTTACATGGCTATTACATAGGGTTATTTGTTTGACCTCTGATTTTCTATGGGCTATTGAAAACACTTGCACACTTACACAAAAATGTTAATAGCACAATATACATATAGACGAAGTGAAATGAATTACACATACACTCACAAGATCGCATAAGCACATATATTCTTAATTATAACACATGCTAACATTTACATGATTCTCAATTCATTCGCATTTCTCAAAATACAATCAGGATCACACACTGCATCAGATTTCCTCAATTCAATCATCACTAAACATTTCAATTGCATCCAATTCAATATAGCACTAAACATCATAGAATCAAATGTAATCTAACATGCAGCTATAGCATCAACATATCATAATCTATCTAACTAATCAAAGCATAAGAAATAGTAATGAAAGTCTAGATAACTGGATTAGCAGTCCCCAAATGTCCAGATGTCCATCATAAGGTCCATACAATAAGTATCATAAGCAAAAATAGAAGGTGAGATAAAGTAGGCCTCACAGATTCCCATTGAAAACTAAAGAGTCACTACATATGTGTCCTTGGAAGTTAAAATGGACATCCAAATAATACAAAATTAAATAAAAATACTTTCAAGGCCTCTAAAATCTATATTGTGAAGATGTCAAAATATCAAAAGATTAGACTTTTTATATTTCTTATATTTGACCGTGCAAATGCCATCCAAATGCTCCTAGACCTTAATTGGATCACTGGGGTTTAGGCTATTATTATTTGATATCTTTCTTATCCTCACTCCTCCCCCTCCCTTGTGCATATTCCTTCTCCATCCCATGATAGTTTTTATACTACATCTATAGATTCTTGTCCATGTGCCTCTCTTGCCTTGTCTTTCCTCAAGGAACCCAATGACGTAGATATACAAATTTCACCTTCACATGAGGTTATTAGTCCTTCTATATCTTTTTGCTCATGACTATTGATGATGTATTTAGCAAGGAGTGTAGTGCTAGTTCTTTTATCTTCTCAAGATGTTAATGATGACTTTGATTTATGATGATTTGGTTTATGATGTATGTTCTTTTAATACACTTCTAATATAGTCATTTAGTAGTAATGAATATCCAACTTTACATGTTAAATATTTTTTCAATGCATATAAAATGATAATATAATGATATGTGCATTTGGTAATATATTGTTTGATAGAGTTAAACAATGGTTTGATTCATGCCATGCTCCTTATTCATCATTCCATGATTTATCATGTGCTTTTATAGATCATTTTACTTACAACTCTAGAACAAGTGTTTCACTTAGCTCCTATTCTTCACATTCTAGTGGCAATTTCTTGAGGGATCCAATGGATTTTTTTATGCATTATGATGATATACCACTTTTTGATGTCCATGAAATCTCTTCCTTAGATCCTTTTGTGCTTTCCCATGACATATTTTTGAGCACTCATGGAGCACATTCCTATACACCTCACTTTGTGTATTAGTCATGCATAAGGATAATGAACAATATGAGGATATTTTACAATTATTACTAGGTATATGTGAGGATAATGTGTCGCTAGTTGATGATAGATATTTTCCATCCTTCTCCACTATTACACATGATATGCATACACATATGGATATGTGTTGATCATGATATTTCACATTATTTGAACTAGACCATAAGTAGATTGGACCACCTAAACAATTATATTGATTATAATAAACAAATATTTAAAATGAACAATTCTACTAATGAGATATTGCATATTTTTTTTGACAAATAACTTTTTGACTTATCCTTCACCAAGTGGATTTGTGGCACCTTTTTTTACAAATAATGATGGTAGATGAGATCCATTGCTTCATTTGAGGTCTTTTAAAACCACATGCTTCGTTTATTTTCACGAGGACAATTTCCTTTATAGATTATTTCCAACAAGCTTGAGTGGTCATTTGTTTACATGGTTTTGGTCATTTAAATATTTAAATTATAGGTTTTCTATTAATGGGCCTTCATCCTTGCATCAAGCCCACATAAACAATAACCTTACTATATAAGTTGTATAAACAACCCTGTATATGGGCACAACAATGATTAAAATATATTGCATAACTTGACATATAGATATTGCTATGCTAACAAACAAAAAACTAGAATTGCAACCCTAGTAAAAAACCCCACAAATGCCAAAAACATTGACTTAAAGCATGGTAGAGACACCCAGATGTGACATACCTCCATTTGAAGTTGTGTTCCATTGATCATATGCACAAATATAGACTCCATTACTTGATAATGCAACTAGCTCCACTATAGGCATCACTTGACCAACAACAATCTCAAGGTTAATGAACTTACTACTATTGATAATCTTGACTCGACTTATAAACTTGGTAAGAATCTATTTTTCTAGTAAAGGTAGTGTGACTGCTTGAAACCTTCAAAATGCCTTTATGATGTGCTACAATTATGTTTTTATGTAACCGATCGAAGATCTTGATGGAAAGACTCAAGGGTTTGGACATCAATGCTTTCACCTCTTCTTGCATAGCCCTAAACTCCACCCTTGCGTATTCCACTTTAGACTTCCCTTTATCAACCCTTGCTAGCATTTCCCATTATTGCTCCAACATTTCCTCAAACACTTCATCCTCCTTTGAAGGCACGTGAACCAACAAATCATATAGACTCTCTCTAATCTCCATATCCTAAATTACCAATTTTATTTTTCTCTTGAGAACTTCTAATATCAAAGCTCTTGTTCTCACTCTCCCGTTATCATCTATTCCTCCTACACTCAGTATTGCTTTTATCACCTTGAAATTACTAGCATTAGAGTGCTTGAAAATCTTTCTCAACCAATGGTCGATGACTCAACCATGGAGAAGCGGATCTCTATATGCACTACCTCTCACCATTATCAGGACCCCTCCTATCATACCTAGCAACAACTTCTTTACACTTGTTACTAAAATACCTAGACAAATGACATTGTAAATAACAACCATCATAAAGCTTAACAAACTCATAACTCACCTCCATCAAACTTTAATTTTACATTGCTTCTTGGAGTCTTCCATTTTGCATTTATTCTACTATTTGATGATACTACTATCCTTTGAATGTATGTACATGTTTTTTTTTATTTCCATGTTCTTCTATCACTTATTTTTTTGGTCTTGGTTTGTGCTTTGATAAAACATTTTCATTACAATATTGAGCCTAAGGCAAGTGTTTCTAACTTAGTCATGTAATGCAAGCAAGAAGAATGAGAACTAGTTAAGGATTATATGTTGAGATTTCAAGCTTTAGTTACTAATATTCAAGTTTCACATTAGAGTATGATGGGTGTAGACACCCCAAAATGTCCACTTGTCGCAACGCTACATCATTTAGACACCTTATTATTTTGCCCTAGATACCCTTGTCGCCATCATAACCCACGTCTTCATAACCTAATTAACATTTCCTCTAATAAATTAAATAAATATAACATTTATTTAATTTAACCACATCCTCCATATCATTAAATAAATAAATCTTATTTATTTATTTATTCCCCTCTCTTCTAAGATTAAATAAATAATAATTATTTATTTAATCAATCATGCCACTTAATTAATTAAAATCACTACCTATCTTCTTCCATCAATCATCTTTCATCTATCAATCTCAATCCCATCAAATCGTCATCCTATCATTGTTATGTTGCAGATCGTGAGCAACCTACATTTCAAACAAGGAATCTCCAAACCCTAGGTGAAATTGTTATGTTTTGCATGCTTTTTATTTTAGATCTTTTGGGGTTTTGATTTCTTGGGTTTGGGTTGGATCTTGGTTTTGCATTTCGTTGTGATCTTCATGAATTTCTACCCAACACAATGGGCTTCAAAGTTTATATATCTATTGTTTACTCTTATATATCAAAAGAAAAGTGTTTTGCAAGCCTTATCATTTATTTTCAAATTTGTGTGCTGGTGTGTGCAAATATGAGCATACTTTATTGGAAGACCCTTGTTTATAACATTGTGTTTCTAACACTTCTTCTCATTACCATGAGGTACCATCAATGTCAAGTTTTAAAAAATGGGGAGAATAGTGATAAATGTATTGTTGCTCATAGTGATAATCATCATGAATGCACCAAGACAAAGCAATTAAGAGAGTTCACTGGGTTGGAGGAGCCTCCAAATGGACTGAGGGGGATATACATGAGTGAATCCTAGAAATCAATTCATTAGTTATAGTTTATGGGCCCTTCCTGATTCCGGTTCATTCAATCTAGCTGAAATAAAACAGGGAGTAGTACCCTATATCTATTAGTTGCTGGTCCTTAGTTAGTTGCCCGATAAATACCAACGAGAGGAAGGAACTACGTAAGGCACTGTTTTGCATTAGAAGCTCACCCCCGATTGGTTGCAAACTTATTGATCGGGAGCCAACTAACTGGGCCCTGATCGATTAGGTAAGGTGGTTGTTTATTTTACAAGCTACATGCATCCATGATTGTTCACATTGGGGGTACAAAAGTGAGGGCATCTTTCATCTTTCACATACTCACTAGTCATGCAAAAGTAAAGTATTATAGGTATGCATATATGATTTCTAGTTTCATTTTGGATTTTCCAAATTCAATTTATCATGCTTTGCTTCGATGATGTTTACATCTACTAATTATCATGCTTTCTTACATGCTTGCATGTTTACATGTTACACACTTACATGATCTCATCCTTACATGCTTATACCTCATTACTTACATCTTATACACTACATGATTATCTTATGACTCATATGCTTACAATAACCTTACAATTTCACTTATGCTTACTATAATTACATCTTATGATCATACACTTACACATGTTAATGAATATCATGTTTACATCTTACAATCACATGTTTACAAGAATTACACGTTACCAAACCTTATCAAAATGACATCTTACATCTACCTATGATTACATATTTCTTATCTAGCAATTAGGGCTATTATCCATTGTTATTTGCCCTTGTTGGGGACATCCTTTCTCCCTCTTATACATTCTTTTCGTACTATATCTTAAACCTTTACCTATGCTTAAATGACTTCACCTATTAATATTTGTTATTTGCCCTCATTAGGGGGCACTTTTCTTGTCCTTTCATATATGCTTCCTCAATCATACCTTATTATGTTGTTACATGCTTCTTATGCAATGATATCCTACATTTCTACATGCTTATATGGTTTTACATGATCACATATTTTCCTCTTCTTAACTCCAATTTTGTGCATCCCTTAGATGTGACCAATTGGAGGGGAGCATATTATGTCACTAACATTCCTTTGGTGAGTATGGTTGCAGTGACTAGTGCACCTTCATTTATGTTTCATGACATAGCCCTTATTTTTTTAATAGGTAGATCCTCTCTACTTTTTTCTTGTTTGTTTGTAGATAATTTTAGTAGTTGTGTTTATGCATATTCTTAAATGTTTCACATATGCCATTCATTGTATTTTTTCTTATATGCTTGTCAATTTCGAGATGGAGCACTCATTATGAGGAAAGTACACATAATTGACATCATTATATATTTTTTTTTATGAGTGTTTGAAAAAATTATCTACAAGTTGATGTAAGAGAAACAACAAGGGTTCATAGGAGCCCAAGATTCTTTGTAGCATCAATTTCCTTCCACACATGAGATAAGTAATGATTATGCCATATTGCCAAAAAATGGTTCAATGTAACCTTGATTATGAGCATACGATACATCATGTACAATGAAGGAACCATTGTATATATAGGCAAGGGTGAAACATACGATAAACTAAGAAGATGATACGTGTCTTAATCCTATGACTTGAGACACAAAAAGTAAATGCCCTAAGTAAACATAACTAACAAGTGTGACAAGGACCCAAAAGGGAAACTAGATAGGTGGAAAATCCCATTCACACCAACACCCCCCCTAAAGTGCAACTCAGGAAGAATGAGAAAACACACAAAGATGAGCCTCAACAATAAGGCCTAATGAGGTACCCATGTACAAATGAATCTCTCACAAATGGAGGAAATGAGAAAAACTTGTGGGATAAAACCCATCTCTAAAGGAGAGAAAATAAGAAAGAAGTGAGAGGAAGGAAGGAAGGACTCAAGATGACCCCCCAAGGACAACTTCCTTCACTGATTTACAAAAGATGCTTTTTGAAGTATGAGAAGGATAAAACCCCATGTGTGGAAAAAGTCCCCCCCATAAGATAGAAAAAAGAGAGACCTTGCAACCCCCTCTCAATGGAGAATCTCCCACATTGATGGGAGATGCTCAACATTGAATGTTGAAGATGATCCAAAACTACCAAACAACATTTCTCCCATTAAGAAGAAACAAATCCATAGGTATATGCAGAAGAGCTTCACATTCTAAATAAGAATATGAGAGAAGAAAACTCTAAATGTATGTCTCTAAAAGATGCTCAAGTGTTGTCATGTCAGTGCTAAAGGATGCCATAATCAAATCAAGAACTACAAACCTAATTGATGAATAAGGTGAAAATCTAGAACCATGTGAAAAAGTTTGAAGAACAAGATCCAAAGATAATGACGAGTCCTCTATGTTGCTTAAGAATCTCCAAGCTAATGCCAAATTATGAAAAATGAATAGATGGAGAAAAACAAGAGGGTTTGAATGTACACTCATGACATTCGAAGAAGATGATGCAACTTAATATGAGCTAATGCCAAAAATGAGATGAACATACTTGAGTATATCTATGAAATCTGCAAGACGAGACTCATAAAAAATATATGATATAGCTATAAAGTACTCATCCCAAGAAGTTGTATATGGAAGAAATTGTTCCTATTGCACTAAATTATTGGAAGTCGTGGATGTAGCAACATTAGACCTGGAAGAAGTACGAGATAGAATCTCAATGAATGTCATTCAACTATACTAGGCATCCCATGTTGATGTGTCTACACAAGATGTCTAAGTATGAATACTTGTATATAAATCTATCAATGTTGGAATGCAGGAGTCCTTAGCCTCAAGCTACTGACTCATAGGTAAAGAAGATGAACCCTTTGAATCTAGATTAGGAGTCATAGAAGCTGAAGAATTAATGGATGTCTTTGTAGGAGGAGAAGGAGCATCAAGAGAATCCTTAATGTCACCACAATGCTCAAGACTTTCCAAATAAGAAAGCTTCTTTGTTGTATCATCGTCGTATGGTAGGTTATCAGAATCATTGAGGAGTATAATAGTATCTATTGGGAATGCAGGTTGATTCACATCTCCATGTATCTCCCAAATTTTGGTCCAAAGAGTGTGAGGGCACTCAATATGTGAGATGGAACACATAGTGTCAAGACCAACACTACAACGAATCAATCCTAAGACATGATCATTCATGTTAGCCCATACTTGTTTTTGCTAATGAGTACCTAGTTCAGGAATAAGTCCATAAAGATGGGACAAGAGATGAAACTACTTGAGATGTTTCAGGATGTCATTTTTCCAAGACTTATAATTCCCTTTGTTTAGGGTGATAATTGAAGGATGAATTGAAAATTCTATTATTGACCAAGATAGACTCCTTATGAATCAATTAGAGATCAAATCAACTAAAAGTGGAACTCCTGTAGCAAAACAATGGTCCCATATTTGTAATTTTTTCAAAGTGCAAGTTAAAGTACAAAACTAGACTTCAAACTAAAATAATAGGTACCTAATGTAAAAATTGGAAAAACTAAGTGGATGGCTGCAAAGTGCTTGGAAATAACTTTTCAATGCCTATAACAAGTCAAAAAATGAACTCCATGGGTGAAAGTTATGGTTCTAAAAAAATTGCCCATGTATGGATGAAAAAGAGGCACCCTATCACTATTATTGTGGTAGGTGGATGGTGTCGCTCAATGACCTAGGAAATGATGGCTAGAAGGGGCGGTGCGACTAAATTGACCCCTAAGTAGAGTGGCAGTTACATATTGGTAGAAAAGGGAGTGAAGATACTACTTGGCAGAGTGGAGGTTGTAGTTTGTTTTTGATGGCTAATGGAGGCAACAACATGATCGTTAGGGTTTTAAGCCCTCACAAGCTAGTTGTGACCAGGGGCTTTACCTTTTTAAAACACTGCACTTGTTGATGACATCCTCTGCTGATGCCAAACTTGCACAACTTTATCACATGTACCCTATCAAATGTAATTCATATAAACCTTGCAATTGATGATGCCAACTAGAGAATACGATGCCAAAATATTTTGATGACATAGAGGATAATGCAAGCAAAGTACGTCACATAAAATATGCCAATAATATGTCAATTACTCAAATATGATGCTTGCAATAATGTACGACATGTACAAATCATATTATATTAATTAGTGTAGATTGTATGAATTCGTATGCTTGAGATTTTTGGTGATGCCCTAAAAATGAATTTGCAACTTGTCTAAACCTTATCAAGTTTATTGTCGATTCATAACTTTTTAGGCCTTCTAGACTCAATCATGAGGTTTATTTTGCTCTAGAATGTACTGTGTGAAACTAAAAAACTTTTAGAAATGAGAAGGGGGTGGCAGGTTTGAAGTTTTGATACCATGTAAGAGAAACTACAAGGGTTCATAAGAGCCCAAGATTCTTTGCAACACCAATTTCTTTCAACACAAGAGAGAAGCAATGATTATGTCATATTACCAAAGAATGATTTAATGTAATCTTGATTACGAGCATATGATACATTATGTACAATGAGGGAACTTTTGTATATATACTTGCAAGGGTGAAACACATGGCAAAGTAAGATGATTACATGTCTTAATCATATGACATGATACCCAAAAAGTAAATGCCTTAGTAAACTTAATTAACAAGTGTGAAAATGACCCAAAAGGGAAGCCAGATAGGTGGAAAACCCCATTCACACCAACAATTGGTTGCTTCTTTTACTTTGAAACACATTTTCACAGTTGGCATGCAAGTCAAAGTGGGGACAAAATGTAACAATGAAAATTGCATACCTTGCACTTTTTCCCTTTGTTTTTGACTCACTTTGATTTGTATGTTTTTAATGCAATGACTAGTGTGCAAAATGATGCATTCTTATGTGGAAGTTGGCAAATAACTCAAGATCTTAACCTGATTCTATCTTTACATATTCTAAGGATTTGGATATGATTTTCCATCTTAGCCTTCAATCACCTTGGGCCAATTTTGTGGGTGTGAAAATGAACCTAGTTTAGATTTGCATGTGTGAATTTGAACCCCAAAATTCTAAATTTCAAATTAGGCCTATGTTCTTCCTTTCCTACTAGTTGTTATGAGATGACTAAAACACAAAATATTTCAAATTGCACAATAGGGTGTTGTATAAAAGGACAAACCTAACTCATTTGCAACCATCCACACGCTCTTGTTCTAATCCATCGTCTAGGGAGCATAATCGGATGATCATTTACTTACATCAACATTTTAGGCACCATTGCATATTTATGCATTGCCTTTGATCTTTTCCACCAAATTGTTAAATTAGTAACATGAGTTTGACCAAAGGAGAAAAATAACCTACCTAGCAAGTTCCTCAATGGTGTTTATGGACACCACCCCTTTGTAGATGCAAGTTGAATATATTGAGGCAAATAAATTTCAAGTGATAAAATCATCAAAGTTTAGATTTATAGATTAGCTTTATATCCACGTGTAGGGCTCAATATTACAATCGTGAAAATTATTTTTGCAATTGCAAAAGTGAATCCAAACAAAGAACAACTTTCTCAATTCCAAAATGTTTATCCAATAGATTCTAATTTTTAACATATTATTCAACAACACTAGACATAACAAAATTAACACCCTGGCACCCTTTTAAACTTATTTTCTATTATTTAAATTTGAGATAAAAAAAATCCCAAAGCTTTTTCCCATTCTCTAAGGTCATGGTCCCATGTAGTTTGCTTATTTACATTTTCTGCTTAAATTTTAGTAGCACAAATGATTCTATGCATATTTTAAATTAAATGTAAAGGATAGATTGGAATCTTCTCCTATAAGGGTGGAGTTGCAATAGTTTAGAGATTGAAAATAAACAATAAAAAAATAGGGAGAACTAAAATTATGCAAGTGCTATATAATGAAAAATATGTCATTTAGCTACACATTTTGCTTCCTTCCTCTTTTATATTTCCCTCCAAATTTTACCTCCTTTATGGACACAAATAAATACACATATTTACCATTTATTTATCAATTACTTAAAGTAAAGATATATATATATATATATATATATATATATATATATATATATATATATATATATATATATATATATATATAATCATTGCACATCAAACTCCTAAATGGTACATTGGATTTTTATGAAAATTTCAACATATCTACGTATCTAAGTTAAGAGCTTAAAGCTATTGTTTGGAGATCTCAATATCAAGATGTAGGGTAATCAACTACATAGCATTTGGAAAATGACTTGCTATATAAATATGTCAATTAGCTACACACTTTCCTTCCCTCCTCATTTATATTTCCTTCAAAATTTTACCATTAGGTGAGAGGACCCACACACCCTAACTTCATGCATATCAAGCTCCTACATGGTACATTGGATTTTCATGTAAATTTCAACGTATCTCCTTATCTAAATCAAAAGCTTAAAACTATTATTTAGAGTTCTTCCTATCAAGATGTAGCATAATCAGCTACCTATATTTAGAAAATAACTGCTACATAAAATATGAAAGAATTAACTCTACATAAAATAAATGGGACCTTCCACTAACCATCTTCTATACAATGTTTTAGCGCGGGAATTGATGCTATTTTGATCCCGCGAATCTAGTCTCTACTTTATCTTATAGGTTATGACGATGCTTAAAAAATCTCCCCTTGATGGACAACATTTTCTCTCCCGGTGGAGTGTGGCAGATTGCAACACAGATGGAGGTAGAGAAAGATAGATTATGATAATAATAAGAACAATAATAATAGTTTTACAGGTGGGTGTTGGGAAGTTTAGGTGTACTTCCGGACATATGCAGGTAATACGACTAGTCGGTGGGGCTGTCGTTTGCTTTGGGCGATCTACTTGATGAGCTACTCAGTGACGTCCAATACAACGAGTGTGTTGGCAACTAGTGGAACGGAACTGATCAACTGAGTTGTAGGGGAGTGAGTGAGCGGTGACAGTGTCTATGGCGAGGATAATTCCATGGGCAGACATGTCCACATCCACATGGAACTGGTGGGAAGAGCTTAACGATTCCACCCAGTGGCAGGATGGCATTTTCTTCACACTCGCAGCGGCCTATGCTCTTGTTGCTGCCGTCGCCCTGGTAAACAATTCCATTTCTTTCCTGCTCCTCAACAATTAGGGCATGGATTTCTTACTCTTTAATATGAACTGTAAGACCTCAAACATTTTGAATCCCCCAATTTCAAGTGTATCAATCTGTGAAGTGTAAGACCTCAAACATTTTGAATCCCCCAATTTCAAGTATATCAATCTGTGAAGTGTAAGACCTCAAACATTTTGAATCCCCCAATTTTATGTATATCAATCTGTGAAGTGTAAGACCTCAAACATTTTGAATCCCCCAATTTCAAGTATATCAATCTGTGAAGTGTAAGACCTCAAACATTTTGAATCCCCCAATTTCAAGTATATCAATCTGTGAAGTGTAAGAACTCAAAACATTTTGAATCCCCCAATTTCAAATATCGATCCGCTGCTTTGTATCTAGGGCCGAATTATTTCTTGTTTTCAATCTCAAACAATTTGGAAGATGAGGCGAAAATGAATCGTCTTAAACTATGTAATAATGCATAAATTTGTAGGAAGTAGAACAGGTAATTAAGGCATTGATCGGTTGTGGAAACGCCGTGGACTGCAGGGCTCCAAAGTTTTCAGTCCAGTAAAAGAATTCATTGCCCTTTTCATGTAGTTGATTTGAAATATTAGGTTTTTTTGGCGATTTGGGGCGACGGCCAGTTGACTAAATCCAGTTGTGGAGTCACTAGCGAATCTGCCGGGTTCATAAAGGAGCTTCTTGTAGGCAATCCACTTACAAGTGTCACGTTTTTGCTCTATTTTTATTTTATCTCTGTCAAAACCAATATTTTGTTTGAAGAGTTAGCAACTTTCACATATCCAACGGAAGTTTCAATCGTCCTCAGCTTCTTTGTTCTTTCATATGCATTTGATTTCAATCTGGCTCTGAACCACTGCTCCATCACATGCGTAGTCCTTTGAAATGCCATTTTCTTTCTCACACCCACTAACTGTTTGTTAGCCTTTTGCTTCTGTTCAATCATTCATTTTAAAATCTTTTGAGCCTTCTGTATGAGTCTCAAAATAATAATATACGGTGGCTAAGTTTTACATGGTGTATAAAAGCAAATGTTCATCTTTGTACACCTCCAAAACGAACTAATCTTAATCTGTTGTAGTCTTAATCTGGTTGAGTCGAGTGCCCTTTACATGTAGTTGATTTGTAATATTAGGTTTTTTTGGCGATTTGGGGCGACGGCCAGTTTACTAAATCCAGTTGTGGAGTCACTGATGAATCTGCCGGGTTCATAAAGGAACTACTTGTAGGCAATCCAATTGACAAGTGTCATATTTTTGCTCTATTTTTATTTTATCTCTGTCAAAACCACTACTTTGTTTGAATGAATGAATGAATGAATTTTAATGACTTCCACGAGGCCAAACAGCCTAAGGGACCAAGAGCCGCAGCCCTAAGACACTTTCAAAATCTTTTCCATATCAACTCTTCTACTATGCATCTTGACGAAGAAGCTGGCCGTATGAAGAGTTAGCAACTTTCACATTTCCAACGGAAGTTTCAATCTTCCTCGCCTTCTTTGTTCTTTCATATGCATTTGATTTCAATCTGACTCTGAACCACTGCATGATCACATGCGCAGTCCTTTGAAATGCCATTTTCTTTCTCACACCCAATAACTGTTAAAGAGTTTTTAGCCTTTTGCTTCTGTTCAATCATTCATCTTAAAATCTTCTGAGCCTTCTGTATGAGTCTCAAAATAAAAATATAGGGTGGCTAAGTTTTACATGGTGTATAAAAGCAAATGTTCATCTTTGTACACCTCCAAAATGAACCAATCTTAATCTGTCGTAGTCTTATACTGTAAAAGCCTGAAATTGAAACTTGTAAACATTAGATCGATTCCATTATGTATATGTCATGATCGTTATTTTAACATTTATGCCATCAATCCATCATTGAATTATGTTGAATGACATTTGCATTCTAGATTTTTAAGTGAAGTCAGCGTGAAAGAATGACGAGAAACTAGTTTTTGTTGACAATTTTCAAAATATATAACATAGCTCTGGTTTGAAACCATGAAAATCAGTTCCACTTTACCCACTCCCTCTCTTCCAACTCTTTGGCTCCTGCCTCAGTTTTGTCATCATAATCTGCTTAACGAGCTTAACAACATTCTAAATTTTATATTCCATGTATCTGCATCATTTGTGACGGCTTACCATTCCTCTAAATCCATTGCATCAAATTTTGCATTAGGAATCGGAAGAATAACATGTTATGCCAGTGTATATCCCTTTGAGAAAGATCTTTTGCCATTGCAGAGGAAAAATAGTATGACTCTTTGAAATTCTTTCTATCCCTATTCGTAAAACTGTACAAGAATAGAGAGGAACCAGGAGCATGGATAAATAGCATTGCTACCACCAGGAAATATAATTATTCCTTTGTGTGGCACCCAGAAATCCATGTCCATCCTGGATTTGATGTGGAAAAAAAATCTTTAATTTGTTCTGACGACAACCATTTAGCCTCTGAATTTTCTGGCACAAAATCTTAATGATTTTGTTTGCAGGGTAATCCTAGTGCTATGACAGGGTTTTAAGTGTTAAGCTAAGCCACTTGTTGCATCTCATCCACCGCTGCCTAACAATAATAATGGCCATGTGTTAGTTTGAAAGAGCACCTGAGTGAGGGATCTGGCAAAGCTATAAAGGGATTCCAAGATGGAAGCAGCTAGATGCTGAGTTGGAATGTGTGGTCCACTGAGGGTGACTGATCAGGAAGTGCACTGGCTGAATCTTATCCCCGCCACTGGTCTTGGGAAACAACCTACAGGTGCATCCATGGACATACAAACTATGCTGTCTATCTCCTTCCTCCTCCCGGGGTTCTGAGTCCATCCTATTGTTCTGAAATCCTGCCCAATTAATCTGAAACTGGCTGGACATGTTTTCCTTCTCCAATTGTAATCATGGGTTATAATACTGCAAATCGGTGTTCCCAGCAAGACTTGGATCCATGGTCTTCCTGTCTTATACATTCTTTAGATCTAGTACTGGGGTAGGTGGTTTGACGGTGAAGCCCAACTGTCCCTTACCGTTGCTTCCTTGTTTATTTAGATTTCTTTGGGTGCTGAGAGCCTGAAGATCAGCCTTTATCTGTATACTTCCATGTTTTAAAAGAGCAGTACCCTTCCTACATTGTTTATTTAGATTTCTTCTGGTGCTGAGAGCCTGAAGGTCAGCCTTTATCCGTGTACTTCCATGCTTCAAAAGAGCAGTAGTCCTCTTGTGAGCTATTAATGTCTTTAATCATGTTGTAGGTGATTTAAAATAAATATTGTCAATGATCATGAAAATAAATGTTTGAACCTCCCCCTGCCCTGCCTGCCATTCTTTCTTTTAATTTTACATTTTTTACTTTTTTGTAGACAATTGTCAACATGGGGACATCAGGTCATCCTCGGTATCCCTGGTAGATTGGGGATGACACTTGATGTCTCTGGCGTCTCTTAATATCTCGGGGATGTGTGGACGTCTACAACCCCTCTATCAGGAAACATCAGATACCAAAAATTCCAAAACATCCCTGGGGTGTGAGAAAAAAAATTCAGAAAAAACAAAAAAGGGGATGGCCCGAAAGGGCAGGGGATGGATACCTGTGGAATTTTGGTTTGATGACAAGGAAATAGAAATTGATGTTTTACTTAGGGAATAAATCAAGGGCACTTGGTATGCCCCCAACAGATTGGAGATGTCCCTTGATATCTCGAGGATGTTTGGACATCTACTCCACCTGAAGCAGGAAATATCTTGGGATGCCAAAAAAATCCAAAACATCTCTGTTACATGAGAAAAGAAATTCATAAAAAAGGGGACAATCCCAGAAGGCAGGGGATGTGTCCTTGTCAGACATAGTTTTTATGGTAAGGAAATGGAAATTGATGTTTTAGTCATGAAATAAATCAAGGGCCATTTGAATAAAACTGATATCCATGATAGAGAAAATATAAAAATAATGTCAAAGATTGAAATTGGTTGAAAACATAGATTTTTGTAAAAGACAAAAAGTGAGGACATTGAAAGGTAGAATAGTAGAGATCACACCCAAAGATGAGGGCAACTAGTTAAAGGGAAAAGGATAACTTGCAAACATAGAAAGCTTAACTAATGTTAATCGGGTTTGATAAGTAAATTGGAAGTAATGCTTGACTTTGAAAAAGGTTAGAACTATGTCGAGGAGAATTCTCCTGAAAATTTAGATGACAATAAAATAACATGCACCAGAAGTTGGACCTTTTATATATTGGATAGAACACAAATCTGCATGGAGAGATGGAAAACGACAAAATGAGAGACATATTAACACAAATTATTGTACATATTGCTCCTATAAAGCAATAAAACATGCTAATATTAAAAGGACTAGTGCAATTTTTCATTGTCTTACATAGTAGACATTACTTATAGTTATCACATATTGACAAAACTAACTTTTCTATATTGGTAAATACAATTTTCAAAATGTGCGATTATCAAATGGCAAAAGCTAAAGCATGTAATAAGTATTCCCTTTTGTGAAATTCATACCTTGAAATTGTCTTGTACGGTAAAAAATCTTTATAATTGTCATACCCATACAAATTAATTCGGGTACATTAGAAAGAAGGGAAGAAAGAAACCATATTAATGTCCACGAGTGATCAAAGTAGGTCAGTGGGACTTGAAATCACACCCAGTTTCAAATTACAGACAATAACTATGTTAGAAAAGAACCATAGAAGCTGAAACGTGACTAGAACTAAAGCTACAAACACCAATACCCCAAAAGCACAACAAGATGGTGTATTTGAAATGCACAATTATCAAAAGCTATAATGTATAATTGGTTGGCACCTTTGTTCCAGGATAATTTGTCCCCACTCCTTTGCCCCCATCCCCATTCCTCTGTTCCTGCCCTGGTTCTATTTTTCAATTAAAAAATTGTTTTAAGGATTTTCGGGGTACTTCTAGGTGTTTCCTTTTTGTGATCCCATATTATCCTGTCTAACTCATTATTTAAATATCTTTGGAATTTCTAACCCTTCCCACCCTTACACCAACAAAAAGAAGGAAAAAGAAATCACTCTGCACCATTGCTGAACATAGAAAGTAGATGACGATGGACTGTTAAATGTGTGTAACTGAATATTTTACTGGGATTCCATAAATGGAGATGACTCATTGAAGTTCTTATTGTGTATGAATGTCAGATACAACTTATTCGCATAGAGCTGCGTGTACCAGAATATGGCTGGACAACACAAAAGGTTTTCCATCTGATGAATTTTATTGTCAATGGAGGTGAGCTTGGATGATTGTGTAAACTTATGTCTGTTTTCTTGCAGTTATCTTATTAATACATTTTGCTGTTGCTGCTTTTATATGACAGTAAGGGCCATTATCTTTGGATTCCACAAAGATGTGTTTGCGTTCAAGCCAAGGGTAAGCTAAATGATTGATAACTATAGAATATCTCTTCTATATATATATGTGCTTTGCAAGGCTTATCAAGAGATGAAAATTCCTTGTTGGTTGGTTTGTATGGTGGTATATGCTTTTCGATTATTGACAAGAGAGTTGATCATGGGAATTTACTTTTTCACATTGTACACTATAGATGTTTTGATTGCAAATTCTGCTCAAAAACTCTTTCACAACAATGTCGCTGAAACAAGCAGTTTAATTAAAGAGAGGATTGCTGATGGATGGTGAATTGTTTCAGAAACATGTGGTTTTACAGGCACTGATCTGCAAAGGGATTAATGCTTTTTGGTTGAGACAGAAAAATATGATTAGTAGCTCTTTGGAAATTTATGTAAACGAAAATAACATTCTTGTGTTTACTTGTTGTCAGGAGAATGTTACTGTGCAATTTTGAAGGCAATTTAGCTTTCCAGTCTAAAATTGTCTTCAAAATTTATCCTGTTTGCAATTCTGCTACAAAATTATAGTTTACTATTTTTAGAATATGTATTGAGAGATTACTCAGACAGGGTCAAGTCAATGGAGTAACAACTACTTTTGTGTGGTGGGTTTTTGTCATCAGCTGAAATCTAAGAAAATTCCTTTTAATTTTTTTGCCCCATGGGTACTACCCATGAAATGAACCCCAAAAATCTACCACAAAGGGTGGTTTATTTCCCAACTTTTTTGCTGCCTGATTTCTCTGCTCATGCTTTTCTTAATGTTGAAACTTGATATTGTTGCATATTATAATTATCATTACTATTATTATTAGTTCATGTTGTTTCAGTAATATGTAAATCTGTATGTGTTCAATAACCTTTTCTCAAAATTGTTTGAAATCCTGGACTTTTGTGAACCTTACCTCCTTGAACCTATTGCAGTGTCTGAACAAGGTAACTATGATTGCAAGCATTGATGGGATTAGATGGAACGAAAGCCAGGTGGTGCAATGATCAATTGCAGCTTCCAAATGCACCAGTGATATTCAGTTAATTTGAACTTTTAAATTGGGTCCTTGTCCCATGATTCACTGCTTTGTATTTTCACAGTAAATGCAAAAACTATCTGTTATTGCAATGCTCTTTAACGTGCAATAGTACCATTCAAAAAAGAATGATGATCTATGATGTCTTTGAGGTCTTCCAGATATCAAAGAGGATGGAGTCACAAAATTTCTTAATCTGCTAAAATATCGGAAGGATTCAAATAGAAGGCAGTTTTGGTCTTTTGGTGATACTCATTTCCTTTTACTAATCTCCAATTAAAGAAAGGTTAGTATATTATATATGTCTAGAGATTATCTCTTGGAACAAGCACAGTCGAATGACCACTGTGCAAGTTAGGTATTTTAGCAAGGGAATAAGCCAAGTTATTGGTTCGGGCACAGGGTCAAGTATGGGTTTGGGGGTTTAGGTTGCGGGTGAGGCAATTTATTTTCCCTGGGTATTTTACTGCTGGGTTTGGCCGTACAATATGTATAAAATAATTATAATAAATATATTAAAATATTTAAATATAAATATAAATAAAATTAATATACAATAAATATATTATATAAATAATAGATATCAAATGATTCAATAAAACAATAAATTGTTAGTAATGAAAATAAATATATTATAACTAAAATAAAATAAAATTATATTTTATATTATAATTATAATAATAATAAATATTTTACAATAATATAATATTTACGATATATATAAAGTTGATGAAAGGAAAGGAGTTTCTACATACATTTCCTTGTGGACAACTTAAAAGGCTTAAATATTCACAGTGAGGGAACATTTACATGCTTGGCTTTTTGGAATGAATCCGCACCTTTCACATCTAGTTATTTGATCTCCTTCAGTGAACGCATTTTACACAATCGTGCCTGATGCAACACAACTCAAACCCTCAAATGCCAAATATGCAACAAACATAAATACCCATTTTATTGAATTCAAATTTGTAAAAAAATTACATAAATCTACAACATTACAAAAAACAAACTTATTACATTTGGCCTTCCATGGCTTCTCATACAAGAATCTCTCTTTCCTTATGCTCTCAGCTTTTCATTTATTTTTCCATTCCCTCTCATCCACATATTTCTTACCCTCAAAGCTCCTTTCCTCTTCTTTTTTCTCCAGCTGAAAAAAAAACTTGAGATTTTAATTTTCCCGTAAAATCGTCAGCAGAAGCTTCTGGCATTAAAATCTCTAAAACGGTGAAAGATATGACTTCAATTCTTTTTGCATATTTAGAGAAATGTCTTCAAGAATATTCCTGTCAAAGGGTTTTAGCCTAGTCTTCCAAAATCTTTAGAAACAATTGTTTTCGTGAAAATTGCCTTATGGAGCCTTAAAACTGTGATAGAGCGAAAACTTGAAATTTGCAAATATAATTAAATATTTGGATTCTTGATATAGAGAGATGCCTAAGACCACCAAAATAAATCAAAACACACCCCAAAACTGAAAATTAAAATAAAATATTTTTTGGTTGATGCAAGATCGCTTGTGGACCCGGATGCTCCTGCATCATGCACGTCGGGTAAGAAGTTTGTGAGCATAGGCTCACAAAATAGAGTTGAATGGTAAAATCATCCTTCCAGATTATGAACAATCTGTAGCAAACTCCATCACTGTAACTGGTACCTTAGTTTACTTTTTCTTTCTCCTCTTCTAGCATTTTTCTGGAACATTTGCCACTCCTCTCCAATAATTCTACTCTTCACTTATCTTTCCTCTCATGAAATTTATTCTACCATAATCTAACTTCTTTCCCCAATTGCATTTTCCTCCCTTCCTTCTCGTGGGATTCAACCCACCATATTCTATCGTCCACCAAAACTTTTCTTCAACCTCCTCTGCAACATCTGCATACAAATCTATATTAATAATGTCATGGAAATTAAATAGTTCCATTGACACTTCTACATTTAATTCTTCTTGTGCTATGATAACAAATTCCATCGTGCTCTGCTGCACCAAATTTTCTTCATCTATAATCAATGCATGCCATTCTTTTTTGACTACTGCAGTCCATAATAATATTTCATCTTCATTATTTTCTGCTACAATCTCACTCTTATTTACCTCTGGAGCTTCTTCTCTACTCACATCTTCTTCCTCTTCAATAGCTGCAATTTCTATGTCTTCAACAAGACCAATTGCTGCAATTTCTTTCACTACATCTTCCATGCCTTAAATGAGACATGTTGCTGCAACCTTTTCTTCTACTTCATCCTTTACAGTCATCTCCATTAAATCCTTAGGTTCATCTAACAATTTTCCTTCCAATAGACTATTTATTTTTCTCATCTCTTCTTTCAATAAGGGGTCATCCTCATCTTCACCAATATTCTCATCATATATAGGACCCTCAAAGTCCATCATCTTAGCTTCTGCTGCAACTTCTTTTATCTCATTATTTATGCCTTCCAATAGACATGTTCCTACTGCAAACTCATTCTTTTCTTCTTTTTCATTATCCTCGAGGACTTCCACTTCTTTGTCTTTATTTTCCTCTTTATCCGCAAACAAAATAATGTTAGGTAAAATAAGGTTTTCATCATCACTCTTCTCTGTTGTAATCTTATCTATCAACATATCCATGCCTTTGAAAAGACATGTTTCAATTGCAATCAGGTTCTTTTTCTCTTTCATGCCACTTTCATGACATTCTTTCTCACACCTTTTATCGTCAACATTTCTTCTATTCATTTCAGCTTTTAATGTATCCATTATATCTTGAAGTTTTATCAACTCTTCATTTAGATTATCCATAAACTTTCTTTCCTATTTTTCTATATATGAAATCTTTAGAGGTCTCTTCATGACCCATCTTGTCCTCTTCTTCAAAGACATTTTGCTCACACTCTCAATCTACAATTTTTGCAATTTGCACGCATAAACACTTTAGAGCTAATGCTCTCTGCAGTTACAGGTCCTCCTTGCAACAAAACGCACCCACAACTATCCTCTACCCAACAAAGACTCTGGAAGACGCACCTCTTCAAGACCTCTACCCACTTTCTCTCAGTGGAAGAAGTCTGTACACCTTCTACCCAGCTTTATCTCTATTGGAGGACAGCCAACATATCTCTCACAAAATCAATTTCCTCTGCAGTTGCAAAAATTCTTCATATCTCAACACATAGGCAAACAACTTGTTTTACAATATTTTCTCAGTCCTGGTGCATATTATGCACACTCAAGGTTAACCCACTCTGATACCAAATGATGTAGCACAATTCAAACCCTCAAATGCCGAATATGCAACAAACATAAATACTCATTTTATTGAATTCAAATTTGTAAAAAGATTACATAAATCTACAACATTACAAAAAACAAACTTATTACATTTGGCCTTCCATGGCTTCTCATACAAGAATCTCTCTTTCCTTATGCTCTCAGCTTTTCATTTATTTTTCCATTCCCTCTCATCCACATATTTTTTACCCTCAAAGCTCCTTTCCTCTTCTTTTTTCTCCAGCTGGAAAAAAACTTGAGATTTTAATTTTCCCGTAAAACCGTCAGCAGAAGCTTCTGGCATTAAAATCTCTAAAATGGTGAAAGATATGACTTCAATTCTTTTTGCATATTTAGAGAAATGTCTTCAAGGATATTCCTGTCAAAGGGTTTTAGCCCAGTCTTCCAAAATCTTTAGAAACAATTGTTTTCGTGAAAACTGCCTTACGAGCCTTAAAATTGTGACAGAGCGAAAACTTGAAATTTACAAATATAATTAAATATTTGGATTCCTGATATAAAGAGATGCCTAAGACCACCAAAATAAATCAAAAAACACACCAAAACTGAAAATTAAAATAAAATATTTTTTTGTTGATGCAAGATCGCTTGTGGACCTGGATGCTCCTGCATCAGTGCCCTTGAATTCACACAGGAATTGGAAAGCCCGAGAAATTACCTTTAGGTCGCCATATTGTGCAGGAGTTGGTCAGTGGCGGCAGCATGGTTGTGAACTGATGATATTGGCCGAATGTGAATGGGCATTGAAGGGTTAAAAAGATCTGCTGCTGCTGCTGCTTCCCAGAGCCTGTTTTCTTGTTTGCCTGCTTTACTAAACACTACTGCAAGTCCTATCAGCAAACCGTATGTGAATAAGACATGTTCAATGGAAGTGTGAAGCATTGCAGAAAAGATATTGGACTCTAACGTAATTTGAAAGACCCAAAGTCTTATGCATGGGATGATTCCCAAGAAGTTCATAGTCTAATCTGACCATGTGCAACCCATGCAGAAGATATCCTGTCCCTTCTATGTATAAATCAGTGTTTCTCTGATTTTTGGGGATGGCAATTTTTTTTCCAGATTTTGGGGATGGCTATTAAAATAATTTATGAAAAACTAATTAAAAAAAACAGTTAAAGAAGTTGCAATTTATCATTTCTGTAAACAATGAGTAAAAGAAGCTGAAATATATACAAAGTTGTACTGCTGTATGACATTTTGCATCAGAGACAGCAAATCTTAATACGTCTTCACCTCTATCTTCTGCATCTTGAGCAGAAATAGTGCCATTGTCCAAGACTCCACCGTTCGACTTTGTAGGATCATCTTCTACACATTCCGATATCTCACTGTCAGCCATGCTGTAAATAATCTGAGTAAATTTTGTCTCTGTTTCTGCAGTTGCTGTTTTCAAAGATGATCAAACCTATTACCATTCCCCATCTGAAAAAGAGTACCAGGCTCCAGCATTATTCATCAAACAAATAAAAACAGATACACCAATGCCAGCCAAATTTTGAATGGGCTGTTTCATAATATCAGTCAGGAGCCTTAGCATGTTCCCTAACAAGGAATTTGCTAGAGAGTAGAACTTGATAAAGAGGTCACAACAAGTTGCAGTGCCAATGTATATGTGTCAGAAATCCAAGCATCTTCACAAAGTCCATCATATAATATATTTACTTTTTGAATCATTTGATTGTAACCATAGTAGCATACTCAGAATCGGGATTCACTTGGCAAACCTGAAGTATAAATGGAATTCAGTTAATTGGGACTTAATCAAGAAAAAATTGGGAAACCAAAAAATGATGAAATGTTCATAAAAATAGGGAAAAAATGCTGCTTTTTGATCCGGTGCAGCCTCAAACAAATTTTATGTTTCGCTTTTTGAAACCAGAGCAGGGGTCTGGAGGTGGCAGCCCCTAGTGGGGTTGAGAGGCAGCAACCCTTGTGGGGCTCTTCATGTTGCGTGCCATTTTTTATAATTTTATTGCTTTTGACCAAGCTCCAAACCTTATTTTTGTTTTTAGTGTTTAAATGTTTGTTTTTTAAACGGCTGTATGGGATGTCCTGTTGTCCCCAAGACGGTCAAGGGACGTCTGAACGTCCTCCCTCTGTTTGTGGGATGGCAGGATGTTCCCTATTGTCCCTTTGAGATGATGATCCCTAATGTCCCTTTGAGAGAGTAATGTCCCTCCAGGTGCAGGGGCATCTCAGGCTAGCCCCTTATGGGGGGGTTTGATGTGGGGCAGCGCAAAGGGATGTTTCATGCCCATCTTGCTGCAACTGGGACATCCTTATTGCGGGAAATGGCCCAAAAACCCCACGGATGCATCCTCAGGGTACCCTGGTATAAATCTCAAAGCGATTGGGTCCTTCCTTGATGAAGTCTTCCCCTAATATGTGTCCGTATCTGGTAGCTCTGTTCTTTATTTTGCTAAGGGCACCTAAAAACTAGTGGGCTCCAGTTTTGTTTTTCGGGGCTTAGACAAGGCCCCCATTCTTGGAAAGTGTAGTACAGACACTTTTTGGCATGTTTTACCATGGCTGTATTATTGTGGGGAGCTTGGCCTAGAAGTTCCTTGGTGGGATTTGAACATAAGGTCTTCCTCATGGAAATTTTATTACCGCCCAGTCACACCTGCTGGGTGGCAGTTTTGGTCTTATTTGAAGTATTTTTTGCTGAAATAATTTATACTCTCACCATAAGGATTTTTGACATTTACCACTCATCTTTCAAATGACCATCATTGTGAATCAATGCTTGTCCTCTTAAAGGATTGATAACACAACTAGTTGTATCATGTCATGCCGTTAGTTCAATCAAAAGGGATACCCACTTTTGTTTTAGGATGTACAATGTACATACTTGATCTGAACATAGAACAATTAAATAGAAACTCAAAATCAGTGATGGTTGACAGGGGAAGCCTTATTTCTGATCTATTACCATGTTGTTTGCTCATGGAAAATATATTAAAGTCATGACGTAAAAGTATGCAAGAGTTTGACCATCACTCAAAGAATGCTGAAAATATTGTTCTTTGGTTGGTAAAACTAACAAAAATGTACTCCACTGTCATGGTGTATTTCATGTCTAAAGTCCATCCAATAGCTCCACTGGCAGGGTATAATCTTCATTTTGGAAGTCAATCTTTAAATTGTCATGGTGGGCAGGGTCAGATCTGAGGTGCAGGGAAGATGAGTTGCAGAAAGATCTGCAAAGTAGGCAGAATTTAGCCTTCTGGTGGGTTGTATTTCCTGGAAATTCTGGTATTTCTAGCACATTTAAGAGAAAAATTTCCTGAGAAACAGAAAATCTCAACTTTTAGTGGGCCAAATCTCATAGGAGATTCAACATGTACAATTCTAATTAATTGCGTCTTTGTTTCAGCAGGGACAAAATTGAAGTCATCTTTTGGAATATGCATTAACACAGGTTGAGTTGCCACGTAAACACTAGACATAGAAGAGATACAATTTGCTTGAAAGCACAATATGGTATAAAGTATAATTGTGGCGATGAATGTACAAATGATCCTCACATCTATTTTATGGAGTCATTTAGCTTCTAGTGTTAGTTGGCCCTTAATTTGGGGCAGATTAACTGCACTGGTCTTTTATGGTTGAGATCTTTCTGTGATCAGTGAAATCTGGATGAAGATAAAACTAATCTAATGCATAAACAAAATGATTATACCTTCATTGAGACCTCACGAATCCATGCGGGAAGGAGATGCGCCATGTAGCTCCTCAGATTGTTCCCGTGATCAGTGTGACTAATGTGGAGAATGTGGATTGCTCAAGTGCTCAACACAATGCAAGATGAGAGACAAATTGATTCAGATGGAGATAGGAGATGGCTAGAGTGATTTTGACAGAGTTCTAATAAGATGAGAAGCTTGGGGAGTGATTTTGACAGAGTTCTGGTGCATGAAGTGGTCTCATCCAAATGGCTTAGAGAGAGGTCAATTTATAGGATTTTGGAGATGAGGATGGAGGGTTAGGATTCATCTAATCAGATCAAGGGCTAGGAATAAAAGTGAATCTTTTATTCCTAGGGATTGAATTAAAAATTCCCATTTTGGGAAGAGTGGAGAAGTGTGGGGGACAACTGAATTTTATATTCAGTGAGTGGAGGTGAGTGGGAGACAACTGAATTTTATATTCAGTGAGTGGAAGTGAGTGGGAGACATCTGAATTTTAAATTCAGTTTAGTGGATGAGTGGGAGACAAGGTTAATTAAGTGTTTTCTTAATTAACTTAAGCACGATTTTTCTAATTAA
The DNA here is from genome assembly GCA_027924645.1 of Cunninghamia lanceolata. Classification (NCBI taxonomy): domain Eukaryota; kingdom Viridiplantae; phylum Streptophyta; class Pinopsida; order Cupressales; family Cupressaceae; genus Cunninghamia; species Cunninghamia lanceolata. Next base: position 3,029,681 of record BSBN01000847.1, on the reverse strand, counting down.
CAGAAATTAGAGAAATGGATAAATCAATTAAATGAATATTAGGAATATTCATTCAATTAATAGGATAAGGTTGTAAGGTTAAATGGACTAATTAGGTGAATTAATTGATCACCAAGGATATGCAGATTGGGGGAATGGATCAGTGCGAGGTACGGAAAATTGGTTTGCAAAGCAGTCCAATTTTAGGTGTCTACATTTGCCCCTCTTTGAGATGGTGTTGCGGCTAAGCATCACCATTTCAAAGAAGTTAAAACATAGAGATGGATTGGATAGAAAAAAGGATTTTGGTTTGGAAGAATAAGGTTAGGTTTGGGGATAATTAGTAAGGGTGATGCCCCCTCGAGAGGATAGGCGGGTTGCGAGAACACGGTTGTGCTCTCGAAATGGATGGGACAGATTGGTTGAACTGGTCAGAGGATAAGTGGTGGGATGAAAGGATGATGATGTTCGGAGATGATTGGTGGATGATCATTGTGCTGAAACTGAATTTGAGCAATCCTAAGTTTGATATAGCAAAGTGGATATGTTCACCAAGGTATAGAAGACCAGGGTGATGATGTTTATCCAACATTTGCATGGACTAGACACGCAGACAAAGGGATGATCCCATGCATGCCCAAGATAGTACAACCTTGTCAAGACGAGGGAAGGGGACTCATAGCATAAGGTCTTAGTACAAAAAAGGTATGATGAACCTTAGATGCATAAGGAGATCAATATGCTAGAACCGACCCTATGATCAATCAAGATATGAATACTAGCTTGGAGTAATGAAACCAACCCACAAGCACAGCATACAAAAGCAAGACTATGCCTCATTCTAGATGTTTTCGCCACATACCATGATTAGTAAGATCAAGGTAGCTTTGATGTGATCTTTGAATAGGACAAAAGATAAAAATCAAAAACCAAAAGACCAACGAACCAAACAAGTAACCATTGTATCTCGCCAAAATGGATGATGATGTGATAGATGCTGCCTATCGTAGGAAAGATATATCCTAAGGCAGGGATTGATAGATGATTTGATGATGTTGTGATGATTGGATAGATTCTGCCTATCGTAGGAACGACATATCCTAAGGCAAGAATCGATTGATGATTGGATCATGTTTGTGTTGATGTAAGATTGGCTCAAGATATGATGGTTACAAGTTATGGTTGATGCTGATTTGATAGTTGATAATTTTTGATAAGGGATGATGCTTTGATAGGTGAGGCGATGTTTGGATCTAGTGTAAGCTGATTGAGGATAGATGTGATGATGATGTGGGATGATGATAAATGTGATGAGGATGAGAGTGTGATGGAGCAAGTTTTATTTGTGTGATGGATAGATTATTTTTGGAATTTTGTGTGGTTTCTATTGTTTTGGGATTTTTTGATATTTGATGTTTTTGGATTTTTTGATGTTTTTGGATTTTTGATTTTTTGATGTTTTTGGATTGTTGATTTTTTTATGTTTTTGGATTTTTTGATATTTGTGATGTTTTTAGATTTTTGATTTTTGAAAAGGAATGGTTTGTTATGAGATGGTTGCATTGGATTTCCTGTGGATAACCTTTGTGCTAGATACTAATGACAAGGGAACACCAAGTCTAGAGGTGAAAGTGATGGGGTTGGATAGGGGGATTGGATAGCTGATTCATGATAGATGAATGGACAAGTGATAGGGATGCGTGTTAGATAGATGGAAGATAAGGATGAGGGGTAGGATAGGTATGTATGATATATGGATGGGGGATTGCAGGATTTTCTCCAAGGGCTAGGTTGCAAGGAATCATATGCCTCAATGCTTAGGATTTGGCATGATGGGTTCATGTTGGAATGGATGGATTTTGCATTAGATGAATGGAGGATATACTTGGAAAGGAAGTATGCCAAGAGGTCTCCAAAGCATGTTGTTGATATTTTGCCCCTTGTCTTTATCAAGATCTAAGGTGGGAGATATAGTGGATAAGAATATGATAGGATAAGGATAAGACAGTGGATAAGATGTGTACTGATATTATGGATGTGGAGGAAGGATACGGTTTTTTGCCCCCAAGTGTAGGGATACCAAATGGATGGAGAAGGGATTACGCATGACGCCCACAAGGGGTTTTCATCATGGTACTTGCCCAAGGCGCCACAAGGAGTGGTTTTCACCATTGGACGGATTTTTCTCTTTACTATTTTCTTGATTTTTTTTTTTTTTTTTGCTTTTTTGCTTTTTTTATGGGATGGGGACTCTAGCGTCTGTTTCCATAGCAAGGAGAAGATGGTCCCATGTTGGATAGCATTATGGATGATGATTGCATGGATGTTGGTAGATAGGAGAAGATGGAATGGATGGTGGATGATGTGGAATATGTGGATTATGCAAAAGCATGGACCATAGGAATGTGATGGGGAAGATATGTAGGATAGTGAACAAAAGATGGAGAGATGGGGGTATGTGGGAATGTTAAGTGATAGAGGGGAACCAAGACCAACGGTTGCACACACCGTGATGTATTTGGAAGCTTGTATTTTGGATGTGGAGTTGGGAGTAATGGGGATCGGGATGGGGGATTGTTGGATGATCGATTTGGGGTTTTAGGGACCCAAATAGACTTAGGATTTATGGGATTTTTAGATGTGGAGCAAGATGTTGGGGAATTTGGAGTGGATTGGGATGTAGATGCCTCATTTGTTTTGATTGATCTTTGCTTAGGGACCCACACCAGTTTTGTTTTTGCTTTTTCTTGTGATGGTGTGGGCTTGGATAGCCTAGTTGATTTTTCATTGTGATTGGAAGGGATAATATCCTTAGGCTTTTGTGCTTTATGAGTTGAGGCATTCAAATATTTGAATCCCATGGATTTGGTGGAAGCTTCATGTTTGAAAGATGTGTGCTTTTGTTGGTCTTGATTGGAGATTTTATGGGGTTTATGGGTGGAGGTGTAAAAAGTGGATTTTTGGATAAATGGATAATGAGAGTTGAGGATGGGGATATTAGGAGTTGGGAGGATGGAAGAATAAGAGGATTTGTGGATAGGGATATTGGGAGTTGGTAGGATAGGAGGTAGAGTGGATTTGATAGGGATCTTTGGAGTTGGAAGGAGTGGAGGTAAAGTTGACGGAGGGAGATGGATGGTCACATGCTTTTGCAAATGATAGGATGATGGAGGAGGAATGGCGACATATGTTTTTGGAGTGCGATGTGATGCACCATGTTTGGGATTGGATGAATGGATTTTAGAAGGTGTGTGGGTGGTATCAACTTGTGTAGATTGTTGTTCTTGGGATGCATAGCCAAGACCATGTGAGGATGGATGGAATGTGGTGTGGATGGGCTCCAAGATGCCTTGTTCGTGAAGGCCTAAGCCTTTGCCTTGATAGTTCATAAGTTGGAGCATGCGACATGCAATGGGATGTTTGTTGCTTTGGAAACAAGACGCGAATTCAGTATTTGTGGGAGAAAGATATGTGAGAGATGGGAGTTGTTCACATCCTACAAGGGGTTTACCACGGTTGAAAGTGCTCTTTCCAAGTGGATAAGGGGATGGATTTGGGATGGGATTGGTAGATGGAGGTGAAAGATTAATGGGGGATGGTAAAGAGGTGGTAGAAGAAGGTGTGGGATCAATAAGTTGACCACTAGATGGGAGGGGATCGGGGATGGGATTAGATGGGATGGTTAGATCTTGATTAGGAGAAGGGGTTGATGTTTCAACATGCTTTGGATTTATTTCTTGATATAGCTCCTGTGTTGGCATGGAAGTGGAAGTGGCTTGGATAGATGTGATGGGTTCTTGGATGGATGTGATATGTGTTTGACTTATGGGCTATTGAACATGGCGACATGACGGTTCTTGACTTATGATAGGGGGTTGTTCAAGAGGTTTGGTGGATGTTGGATTGCATGAGGGTGTTTGATTCCTTGCTATTAGCCAATGGATGGTATTCTTCATGAGTGTATGGGTTGAAGGGCAATATAATGGATGGATAATGATGGTGGTTGGTGTGGGATTAGGATGGGGATTGGATAGGTGGGTGATAGGATTAGGTAGTGATGGTTCTTGGGTGGGTTCAAGGATAGGTGTGGGATTAGATGGTGGAGGGCACTCTAGATTGGTATCTCCCTTGTCAAAGGTGATTAGATCTTGCCTAGGATAACTTGGACTCATTTGATTTATGTACAAGGGGCCACTGAGACTTGCATGTGCTTCTTGTTACAAAGGTGGATTTGGGCTCACTAGTGCTTGTTGGGGAGGCCATTGATAGTCTTGGTAGCTAGGTGTAATGGTAAGATGTGTAGATGAAAGGTTGTGGGGTTGGTATGAAGTTGAGGGTTGATATGAGGATGATGGAGGTTGATATGATGGAAGTTGATATGAGGTTGAAGATTGATATGAGGATGATGGAGGTTGATATGATGTTGAAGATGATGATATGTAAGGGTGTTGTGGAATGTGTTGAGGTTGGGATGGTGTTTGGACTTCTTGTTGTGATATGATATGTTGTTGATGTTGGTAAATGTGTTGAGGTGATGATGATGGAGGGGTTGCATAGGATAATGATTGTTGTGATATGGATTGATGTAGATAAGGGTTGTGATAAGTTGAGAAAGGGTTGATAGGACATGTGGATGAATTTGGTTGATATGAAGTGGGATAAGTTGATGCAGAATTGGTTTGCTGTGTAGATGGATATGATGGGATAGGTGCTAGATATGATGGTTGTTGGACTTTGCAAGTGGCCAAGAGGTGTTGGATTTCTTCCGAGAGGTATTGTATGTGTGAGGATTGGCTTGTTTGACATATTTGAATCAGTCCTTGAATGGTTTGAAAGGTTTCCTGGTCTAAAGATGATTGGTTTGCATGCATGTGGCGAAGCATATGAAGGAGTTTTTGAAGGTTCTCTAAGATTGACATGGTGTCACACAAGTGTTTAAGTCTTAAAGTCCTGTTTGGCAAGTGCTTGGTTATGATTTGATGATGATGTGGATTGTTTAGATGAAGTTGATTTTTCTTGGCAAGTAGACAAACAATCAAGCACGAAGACACAATGGTTAAAGGTTTGATTGATGAAAGATGTGACAATCAAGCATGTACAACCTCAGGGATTTGGGCCACTAAAACAAAGGTTCGTAGTGGGGGAACATCCGGGGGATCGGCACCTTACGAGCATCCGATAAACCACTTAAGGTTTTGACTAGCTCTACTAGGAGTTTAATATACCTCGAGGGTACTACTTCCTTTCAAGCTAGCACTGAATGGTAAGCGCTCATACCGATTAGACTTGGCTTTCGCCTTATCCTCAATTTACATATAGCGGACCGGATGAAAGTACCGCTTGGGGTCGCCAATGAGTTTTCCGAATGGATGTGTCTCAAGGGCAGGCCCACATCCTAAAAAAATAGAATAGAACCATTTCTCTTCACCCAAGATCCTTGTGAAGGCAAGGGGAGAGGATACTTTGATTCTACCCTATGGGATAACACAAACGTGCAAGTGCACAAGACACGGCAAACAAGAGCTAATGTTCGTTTTAAGCCCAAATTGAAAATGTGCCTAAAGTTGTTTGTTGCAAGCAATGATTAATTTTAGTTGCACCAAAATCAAATGTTCTTTACAGTAAGGCACACAAGGATTCTTTTTAGGTGCACCAAAATAAAATGTGTGATTGTAGATTGTCTAGAAGAAAGATTCGTTTTAGGTGCACCAAAGATAAATGTTCTTTAAGCTTAAGAAATCCCTGCAACAAAAATGTTAGTAACTTCCAAGTGCTGTTGATGACCTGCACAATCTGAGAAAATTTGATGAAAAAAAAACTGATACAGGAAAACAGATTGCATGAACAGAAAATTCAGGAAATTTTATGCGATTTGAAAAAAAAAAAAAATCTCTAAAAAACGATCAAATTTTGCCCAAGTTATGATGATTTGAAGATTTTAAGCATGTTTGACTTTGACTGATGAAAAAGGCAGGAAAAAAGTACAGTCACCTGATGAAAACCTCACAACTGCGAAGTGCTCGGAGTCCTCTTTTCGACGAGTCCTTGTTTGCGCGATTTCACCTCTGTATGAGAAAGTTATGAGAAAAAGAAAAAAACAGCCCTCTTATGGCATGTAGAAGGCACTAGAGGTTGGTTAACTGTTTGCACTTGACCGCTGGCGGTTTATGTCTGAGTAGTCACATGCTGGCGGTTTGATTGTCTAGCGGTTTTCTGTTTACTGGCAGTTAGGGTTCAGCCCCTGGTTGGTCATATGACCAGGGGCGGATCCGGAGTAAAAAAAGATAAACAAAGACAATGTATTTGGAGGGGGGCGTTATGTTTAAACGGTTAGGGTTAGGTTTGTTTTGGGCGGGAGGTTTCGCAGCTGTGAGGAGAGGGGATTGCCGTGAGGTGTGGGATTGGCAGTTTGGAGTTAGGGCATGGAGGTGGGAGCGCAGAGTGGTGGAGGTGTTGTGGGAGAAGGGAGGAGGGAGCGTAGACAGGGAGGGGAAGCGGCGCAGGAAGTGTGGGCGGCAGGTGGCTTGGGCGAGGCTCTGCGTGCAGCGCACAGGCAGATGGGAGTGGTGGCGACTGCAGGGGATGGGGGTGTGGGTGGAGGCCGTGTGGGCGGAGAGTGGCGGGTGGTCGGGAGGCGGGAGATGTTGGAGGATGGCAGCGAAGGGAGGTCTGCAGGTGGTTGAAGCGGTGGTTAGGGTTTGGCGGAGGCTACGGTGTGGTGTCGACCTGTGGTCGCGGGAGGTTTCGACCTGGCGGGGGGAGTTTGCGAGTGGTGACCAGGCGGCTTGAAGCGGTGGAGGGATGATTTTAAACCTGCAAACAAACCATTAAACCTGCAAAACGAAAGCCCTCCAACACAGAAAAACTCATGATCACAAAAAACAAAGAAAATGCACCACCTAGCACAGCATGGGGTACGGTTCCGTACGGTACAGACTGTACCCTAAATTTTTTTTTTCACAGAACCTACTCGAGTTTACTGTCAAAATTCGCAGAAACGTCCTGAGCACAAAAATGATGTCCGTTTTTGCTCAAAACGCAACCTGCAACACTTCCTCACCAAAACTTGCAAAGTTTGTTAGAAAAAATGAAGATTTTGACACCAAAACCTGCACAAACTGACGATTGGATTCGAGACTGGGCGTGCCAAATGTGATCAGTGAAATCTGGATGAAGATAAAACTAATCTAATGCATAAACAAAACGATTATACCTTCATTGAGACCTCACGAATCCATGCGGGAAGGAGATGCGCCATGTAGCTCCTCATATTGTTTCCGTGATCAGTGTGACTAATGTGGAGAATGTGGATTGCTCAAGTGCTCAACACAATGCAAGATGAGAGACAAATTGATTCAGATGGAGATAGGAGATGGCTAGAGTGATTTTGACAGAGTTCTGATAAGATGAGAAGCTTGGGGAGTGATTTTGACAGAGTTCTGGGGCATGAAGTGGTCTCATCCAAATGGCTTAGAGAGGGGTCAATTTATAGGATTTTGGAGATGAGGATGGAGGGTCAGGATTCATCTGATCAGATCAAGGGCTAGGAATAAAAGTGAATCTTTTATTCCTAGGGATTGAATTAAAAATTCCCATTTTGGGAAGAGTGGAGAAGTGTTGGGGACAACTGAATTTTATATTCAGTGAGTGGAGGTGAGTGGGAGACAACTGAATTTTATATTCAGTGAGTGGAAGTGAGTGGGAGACATCTGAATTTTATATTTAGTGAGTGGAAGTGAGTGGGAGACATCTGAATTTTAAATTCAGTTTAGTGGATGAGTGGGAGACAAGGTTAATTAAGTGTTTTCTTAATTAATTTAAGCATGATTTATCTAATTAACAGAAATTAGAGAAATGGATAAATCAATTAAATGAATATTAGGAATATTCATTCAATTAATAGGATAAGGTTGTAAGGTTAAATGGACTAATTAGGTGAATTAATTGATCACCAGGGATATGCAGATTGGGGGAATGGATCAGTGCGAGGTACGGAAAATTGGTTTGCAGAGCAGTCCAATTTTAGGTGTCTACACTTTCTTGCCTTTATTCAATTTTGTATAACACTATTTGGTAAGAATGAGCTGAAATTTTGCAGATGGGTAGATTTTGTGATTGTAAACATTTTTTTCATCTGCTCTAACAGCAAAGGGTTTATTCATCATTATTCTAGCATGTCTTTCCTGGCTTGTAACACTGGAATATAGATGATGTAGAGCTGATACATCGTTTTGAGTATAATGCAGAATGCTCTATTCCTGAAAATATTTAGCTTAAGTAATTGTGTAAGTGGTGCTTTATTGAAGAAATATACAGGTTTACAGAGATAATTAATCATCATGTAGCATGCCTTCTCATTTAGTTGTTTTTCTTTTATTTTTAAGACCGGGGACATTTTTGTTATCACATTAAATTGCAACAATGGACTTCATGATAAAAATCGACAAGAGAATATCAAAGGTCTTCAACAAAGAACTAAGAGTATAACAGTTTTTCTAATCTAAAATGTTCTGGCTGTAGACAGAAAAAAAATCGAGGCTAGAACATAATCTTGGTTACAAAGTACTTCCTGGGCAGAGCAACAGCTTGAAACTACCCAAACACAAACCTTAAGTTGTTATCTTTCTGCTGTACAAGTGAAATATCTACAGTGCTAGCTTCAATGGAATTATCTTCCCTTTGAGATTGTCCTTTAGGAAAAAGATTTTCATTTTGACAATGGTAAAATAGATAAATATTGCTTTCAACCAAATTAGGATTATTTTATGAAAAAGGCAGTAATGGCAGAATTTGAACATCCCAAACTTTACTTGTTCTAACAAGTATGTTTTGTTTTCAAATTTCCACAATATGCCGAACTCCATCTACAGAATTTGGGGTTCTTGCTCCAAGCATCTAATGATTAATCATGCAGGAACTAACTGTGGAAACCTTGACTAATAGGGCTTTCTAGAGCCCTTTCTACAAACAGGGGCCTACTTGAGGTTGAGACAAAATTTGGAGGGCTAGCTTTTGCAGATTTGGGGTATTTCCACCCCAATCTTCCCACCAAGAACTTGCAAATAAGATATTCAAGAGTTTGTAAATAAACGATATTCTATTAATAATTGTATTTCGTAAATTTCAAGATATAAGACTTCACTTTTTCTTACCTGGTGTCTCAGTGGATCTTCCTCGTATAGCTAATGATGAAGAAAAGAGCCTCCCCCTAGTTTGTTTATAATTCTGCAACTCAGAAATGATGAGGTCTCTCACCTCAACCTTAAGTGTCATCCTCTCAATGCATGTGGATAGGCCCTCCATAACCTCCCCATTAGCATCCGTGAAGCTACCGGAGAAGAAAAACTTGGGGTTGAGATAGTACCCCGCTGCATGAATGGGTTGGTGGAGTCGATTATTCCACCTCCGATCGATGATCTCCCAAATAGGGCAAATCTATTTGCATCCCCCCTGTAATAGTTTTGGATGGCATCTTTGGCCCTATCCATGGCCTCATAAATATATCCCATTGGGTTTTGCTCCCCATCCACCAAGTGCAAAACCCTCACTAGCGGCTCTGATACCCTACAAAGTACTAAGTACAAACAACTTTAAGTTACAACTTAGTACTTACAATGAAATTAAATATTTTTAAAGTTCAAAAAATATGATTCAATTGAAAATTTAAATTGAAGTTTGAAGTTACCTTGACAATCTTTAAAGCTCTCTTCGTAAAAACATTATCAAAAGCTATTTTTGCGATCCTCTCTCCATCAGCCTTCTTTGAATAACTTGAGTCTAGCCATGCGTGACTCACAAACATTTGCTTCAAGGTAGTCAATAAACTAGACATACTTTGCAACGTTAGAAAATTAGTTGCAGACCTTGTAGCACCCGATCGCACGAGCTCTTTCCCCTTGGTGTGATCTCTCATTGAGCTAAGAACCCATTGATAATTATAAATATATTCTGTTATATTTTTTGCATCTTCTACAATCAGTCTCACCCAATCAATTTTGCCTATGTCCTCCAAAAGAAGGTCAAGGCATTGAGTTGCACAAAGGGGTCCAAAAAAGTGTTGGATGCCTCTTTTGAAGCAATCTTCTAGCCGCCACATATGCTGCTGCATTGTTAGTACCGACTTGGACAACATTTTGTATGCCCACCTCTAAAACAACCTCCTCCAACATCCAACTCAAATTTTCTGCATTCTGTATTTTGTTGGAGGCATCAATTGACTTCAAAAAAGTTAACTCACCATTTGAAGCTACTAAAAAGTTGATGAGGCTACGGTTCCTTCCATTTGTCCATCCAGCTGAAAGAAATGTGCATCCAAACTTTCACCATTGCTTCTTTTGATCTTCCATAATTTGTTTTGCATCTACAATAGTATCTTGGAGCAACCTACTGCTTAACTCTTTTGGAGACGACGCCTTGTACTCTTTCCTTGCAGTTGTCAATGTTATCACCAAACACTCCCAATATGGACTCCTTGCCATGTTGAAGGGAAGCCTGTTGAAATACTAAAAATTTGCGCATGCCTTACTTGCTTCTTTGTGCACCTCCATATTCCATCCTGTAGCTTCCAATGAAGGTTGTGCTCTTGGTACATTTCTAGGCACAAAAAAACCTTGTGTCTGAGCTCTACTCAAGCTAGCTGAAGTGGATGAGCCACGTATGTGTGGACCGCAACTAGAGCCCACAATGCCTTGTGTATTTATATCGGATTCTATTGCCAAATTAGGAGCAATGGTTGCTTCTATGGCTGCTTGTGACCTAGCCCTCTCCAATTTCTTTTCATCCAGTGATGCAAGAAGGGCAATCGTCTCTCGTTTCACCTCTTCTAGGGTTGCTGGACATGGTTTGGAATCACGATTAGGAATGCCTGCAAGATGGTATTTGAGGTGATTGATGCCTCCACTAAGCCTCTTCTTGCGCCAGTTGCAAATCATAGACCTTGCTACTAGTCCCATTACGGCATGTTTCCAAGCGGGATCACGGGTTCCAGGGGGTCTAGTTCCAATGGGATGACTTGCATTTGTTGAGTCAGAACCAAATGCAAAGCTGGAAGCCATTGTGGTTATAAATGAACTTGCAATATCGATAAGAATGAAAAAAAAGTGATTAAAAAAATATAGCAATTTGAACATGATTTTTTTATAAAAATCATGTAAAATTTAGATACATTAAAAAATTTAATTGTAATATGGTAATTGAATAATTTGAAATTAACGAATTTGATAAAATATCATCTTTTAACCCTAAAATGTAAACCCTATATTGAAAAAACATAAGTGTAAATCATTTAAATTTTAATCAATCCACAAATTTAGATGAATTGAATCAATTCAATCCAATAAAGTATGTAATTTTGACATGTTAAAAAAATTAGAAATGATTTACAAATTTAAATGCTTGAAAAAAGGATTTTTTTTTGAACTCACCTGATGCAAATCTGAAATTCCAGAAATTTCTTCTTCAAATCCCCTAAAAAGTCTTCCCAATTTGTTCTAGAATGCTTGCTTGCTGTTGTGTATGGTTAAGAAGGGCGAATGGAGGTTTATAGACAAAAAAACACATTTTTTGGGTGTTGAATCCATGTTTTTCTCATGTCTGACACACGTCCACAGTTAGTGATGAGTTTTTCAAATGGACTCGCTGAGTTTTTCGATGTTTCGGCAAGTACTTGCTGCGAGTTTTTGGCAAAAAGTTGGCGAGTTTTGTGAGTACTCGGCAAGTCTATGAACTATGCCAAGCGGCATCCCTATGACCCTCAGTAGCTGGTGGGCTTCCACTTTTTGATGTTGATGCCATTGTATGCTAATCTGACACACATAAAATAAGAAAAAATAATTTATAATGCAGCATGTTTAAGTACAAAAAAACAACATTTAAAGTTAAAAAGTAGTGATTTGAACCCGAAAGGGCTGAAACATAAAATACAAATAATAGAAAAGGTATTTTGAATGTAATTGAATAGCAACAACATTAAATAATTTAAGCCAAATAACAATCTTTATAATGTAAACGCTAAACCCTCTAGAAAAATATAAGCATTTTTGTTCATAAACAATAGCTTAAATCAATATTAAAATTTATGTATATTGAATTCAATGCATTCAAAACATGTTTAAAAACTTAAATCTAACATTTTGGAAAGAAATTACATTCATGCAATGTTTGAAAAAAAAGAAAGAAAAAGGAAAACAATTCTGACCTAGAAGCCTGAGATTGCACAAATTTGGTCCTCAAATCAGCTTCAAACTTGCTCGAGTTCACTCAAGCAAACATGCAAATGATGTCTAAGGAAATGGTATGTGCAAATAATTATGAGGTTGGCCCATATGGTTTCTAGGATATGTTGCTGAGTTGGGGTTCATGTTGGGTTGTTCGTCAATTTTTCCCTTGATTCTGTATGATTGAGTTTATATATTTATATATTAGTTGGTTCGTCGATTTGTCCCTTGATTCTATGTGATTGGGTTTATATATATATTGCACAAAATGTACAAAATTAAGTAAAAAGAAACATAGTTGATAATTGATAACTCAGTGTTAGTTGTCAAGTGTTGAAGATAAATCAAATGTTTTATAATTTTATATTAGTGCAAACTACGCATGGAAAATCAAAACAAATCCCTTGATAAAAGTTGATTGTGTGTGTGTGTGTGTGTATAATTTGCACAAAATGTAAAAAATTAAGTAAAAAAACATAGCCGATAATTGATAACTCAGTTTTAGTTGTCAAGTGTTAAAGATAAATCAAGTGGTTATAAATTTACATTAATGCAAACTGCACATGGAAAATCAATTCAAATCCCTTGATTCTGTATGGCTGGGTTTATATATATATAACCATAATTTGCACAAAATGTACAAAATTAAGTACAAAATACACCTGTTAAAGATGAGTCAAAATGGTTTATAACTTTATATTAGTGCAAACTGTATATGGAAAATCAGTACAAATCCCTTGATTCTGTATGGTCGGGTTTGGTTATATATTGGTTTGTTAGAACCACAAGCAATGGAGTGCCACTTCCACTATCTGCACTATACAACAGCCTTGTGCTCCCTCATCCTTAATCACTTGTGCGCCCTCATCCTTAATCAAAGGGTTAGTTAGATTTTAATTTTTTTTTCTCTTTCATTAAAAAATGAATGACTTTTTTGGGTCCTAGGTGGTTCGCTTGGGTTTGGACTAGGTTTGATTAGGATCTTGTCCTAGCCCGTGAATTTGGCTCTTGTACGTTGCTATATTCATCTAGTTTTGGACTAGGTTCAGCAAGAGTCTTGCCTTGGGTGGTTTTGACCTAGTTACGTCCTTGGTTTAGGACTAGGTACATATGTGGATTCAGTCCAAGTACATTTCCCTTGGGTTCACTTGGGTTTGGCCAAAGTCCTACCTTAGGCTTGCGGAGTTGGACTTGGTTCTTTAAAACGTATTTGAGCCAAATCCATAGGCTTGGGATAGAATCTTGCTTGAACCTATGCAAGATGCGGACTAGGATCTGTACTTGGTCTGAATTGTTCCAGGTTCAGCTGGGGTTCTCGCAGAACTTGATGGTAGAGTTGTTAGGAGGTTCTAGGTTTGGTTGAGAAGGGTTGGGGGCTTGGATGAAGATTTGACATTGTAGAATAGTTGAATGTCTATTGAAATAGCTTTTAGGGAATATAAGAGGGAAGAGATTTGAAAGATATATCCAAGGATTGGAACTTAGTATGTGAAAATTGATGGAATGTATGTTAGAATACAAAGAGAGCTGCATTTGACCTAAGAAAATTTGAAGGAAAATAGAGGAAAAATTTGAAGGAAATAAAGGAAAAAATTGAAGGAAAATAGGGGAAAAGTGTGGAAAAATATGAGAATGCATAAATGACCCAATCAAAGGGAGGGTAAGATTTGTGTTGGGTTCACCAATTATATAAACATGAATATGTGGTCTCTACTAAATCAACTTCTAAATAGGTATAGGTAGAAGGCATCTTTTAGTCAATGATATGTGGGATAATAAGCAGGACAACAATGTAGGATGATTAAGCTAGGGGCTATAAATATAACCATAAGAATGGCAATAAAGACAAGACAATGTAAAGGAGATACGGCAAAGAGATACTTACCTAGGGTTGACTTGTTAGTGTATTAACATCCCCTTTTGTTTTAGCACTTGTGGAGAGGTTGTAGGTGGAGGCAAGATGGATAGAAGAAACACTAGAAACCATAGTATGGGACTTGTAAGACTTGGTGCATATTGTTGATTGATCCCTTATTCTTGAATCTCTAAGGCCTTTGTTTGCTACGTCTCTTTTCGTGAAGCTTCCTTACCCTAGAACCTTTAGAATCCCCTAAGGAGAGTTTGCTAGATGCAAGCACAAAGTAGAGAAGATTGCATCTCTTTGTAAATGATAACAAGGAAACCTATAAAGATGGGCATGAACCATAAACCATCATTTCCATTTAGTAGAAATCACTGGGCATGATTGGTGAAGTTAAATGGAGCTAATTGTAAGGCAAGTAAAAATGAGAATCACTGGCCATGGACAGTGAGGTTGGCTAGGTGAAGCCCATTTGCTAATTAGGGTTACTAAGGGATTAAAAAGGTCCATTAAGGGTAACTGATCATGGGCACAATATGAGGGCATTAAGGAGTCAATAAGAGGACAGGAAGCAGACTGAATTAGGACAGAATGGGTACATAATGAGGGAGGAAGATATGGAAAGTAAGAACCTATGACACATCTCTTGACAAGACAACTCAAGCCGGGCCACCCAATCCCAAATATGGGATGCTAATATGTTAACAACTCCTTTGTAAAACAAAATAATAGTAGTCATTTTAAGATGTACACTTGCAGTCTTTCAAAAATTGACAGGATATTGGCTTCCTTATTATATCCTTGGTGTTTATAATAAACTAATAAAGCAGTGGGATCCTAGTTATAACCTTCCTTTCATATATTTTCATTCATTTAACATTCATTCCAGTTAGCTTCTGTGATTATGAAGGACTCTAAAATAAACAATTTATTTATGACATTCATAAAATTTAGCTGAGTTGACCAGTGGCGTAGAAAAGCTTCTAATCCTCCATGGTTAGAACCTCAAAATTTAGGTGACAAAGACCCTATCCAAGAGTCAAATTCAATTAACATAATTGGGCATTCAGCATTTAATTTTTTTTATCTAGTGTCCATGACCAAGTAGTATCTCTTATGTAAATTCCATTTGACACTTGCATCTGGCCTCATCCTTTGGGGCACATCACATCCGGTGGGTTGGGTATGGCACTTTATGCAATTTTATCATTTTATCTTTTCTCTTGGGATTTAAACCTGGGGCTTTGCTTTAATTACTTGAGCTCATTCCATTCGACAAAAAACTTGAACCTTACATTATAGTGAAAATGACCATTTTATTCGCACAATATACAAATCCTCTCTATCGTTAATCTCATCTTAATTACAGAATGCAATTATGAATATAAAATGGAAAAACAACCTTACTTGTTAAAGCAAGAGAGGAAATAAATGATGACCATGACTCTACATGCCATGCACTCTTCTTTATCATCAACAAATACAAATATACAGAATAGCAATCTGGAATGCAATACATAAAACAATATGCAATTTAATGCCAACTTGTACAAAAGTAGAAAGTATAGAAGTTCACTAAACTAAGTCAAGTTTTAATGAGTCGGAAAGATAATTACAAGATAATTTGACTTTTAATTTCCTACTAAGATGAAATGGTTCTCAATTTCTGCTCTTGATGATGAGATCAAAGTTGAGTGGTAGATTGAGATAACTACTTTATTTGTGTAAGAAAGTTTCATTTTTGTCCAATCAGGTAGGCGAGAATAGCAATATGGAATGCAATACATAAAACAATATGCAATGTAATACTGACTTGTACAAAAGCAGAAAGTATAGAAGTTCGCTAAACTAAGTCAAGTTTTAGCGAGTCAGAAAGATAATTACAAGATAATTCCACTTTTAATTTCCTGCTAAGATGAAATTGTTCTTGATTTCTCTTATATGTAGTAGTCCTGGTTTGGATGCCATGGGCCAAAAGGACATGTCAAAAGTGTGAGGCAAGATGGTTAGATTACAAGATAATTCCACTTTTAATTTCCTGCTAAGATGAAATTGTTCTTGATTTCTCTTATATGTAGTAGTCCTGGTTTGGATGCCATGGGCCAAAAGGACATGTCAAAAGTGTGAAGCAAGATGGTGAGATGGAACAATCAACTCAAGAAATGGACACACATAAGGAACTTGTTCATGAATGGAAATGATATTCTCATAAGGGCCTTTGAATACTCAGCATCAGAACATTGAGAGACCATAGGAATTTGTAAGCTGGTCCTCATCTCTAGTTTTCAATTTGTTCAACAGGGTAAGTGGTGGTTCTCATATATCTAGTAGTGGTTTGGATGCCAAGGCCAAAAGGATAAGCCCAAAGTGTAGAGCAAGATAGTGAGACAGAGCAATTAACTCCAGAAATGGACTCAAAGAAATTTGTTTGTGAGAAGAAAATAGTATTTGCTTGAGGACTGTTGGATACTCAGCATCAGAACATTTAGAGGCCATAGGAGATTGTAGAAAACTTTAATCTAAACACCCTTTTCGTTTTCTTCTCCTGAATAAATATCAGAAATTTAAAACGGAAAAACTTAAAAAGAAACATTTTTTAATGTTAGAGCAGATGAAAAAAATGTTTACAATCACAAAATCTACCCATCTGCAAAATTTCAGCTCATTCTTACCAAATAGTGTTATACAAAAGCAGGATCTGGACTTGCTGCAGAAGGAAAAAATGACCCCAATGGTGAGATCTACCATAATGTCAAGCCGCTTTCTGTCAAGATCTCTTGATGTCATCTCATTTCTGAAGAAAATCATGTAAATTCTACCTCCCCAAACATGCTCACTTGTCATGTACAATGTTCAGCTTATATGAACCACATTTAGTCCAACTATTGAAGTGTTTTCAAAAGAGACAGAACCTAGTTACCCTCAAACTTGCCTTTCATTTCTGGCGTATCACCAATTTGACACTTACGACTTCTTGATGCCTTTCCATAAGGTCAAGCCCCTTTCAATACTTTTGAAACCTTTCCTTGGTTTCCTATGTACCTTATGTAATTAACACAACCCTGCAAAGAGGGGACTGGGAGTGTTTTACTCACCTTTATCTTCTTGTAGCTATCTTTTGTGTTTCTCCTCTATTTGAAGCTTTCAATTGTGCCAGCTGTGTTTTTCATTTTTGGCAAGAAAATTATTCTAATATCACATGGAGGCATCCTCTTTATTTTGTCTTTCTATTTAAAACGAATGCTTTTGGAAACTTCCATGAATTGTTGATGCCACTTTGGAAGAGTTGTGAAAGTTCCATATTTATTGGACTTGTTTCTTTGATGACTTAGGTTTTTGCAATAGTGCTGCTAGATCTGCCAGGAATATTATTCTTTTCAACATATACATTACTTGTTCTATTTTGGGCAGAGATATATCATCAAGTAAGTTGATCTTTTTATAATTTCCCATGTTAGTTTGCGTCTTGTCAATAATAGATTTTTAAATTATAGCTTTCCGTTGTTGCTTGAAAAGGATATTAAGTTTTAATTGGTGTTTCTCATGTTTGTTCCCAGGCAAGAAGCCTTCCCACTGAGAAACTCCGGCCAGCATATGGTATTGTAAATGGTGTAATTTATTTTATACAGGTAACCACTTCAATAGGGTAGAGTCAAGCAGTTATTCTGACAATGTAGTTACTATTTATACATTAAATTTTTGAATTCTTGAATATTTTGTTTCATGTCTTTCATTTATTGTTGCATTATTTAATTGAAGTTATTGA
Source organism: Cunninghamia lanceolata (assembly GCA_027924645.1). Classification (NCBI taxonomy): domain Eukaryota; kingdom Viridiplantae; phylum Streptophyta; class Pinopsida; order Cupressales; family Cupressaceae; genus Cunninghamia; species Cunninghamia lanceolata. Next base: position 3,011,860 of record BSBN01000847.1, on the reverse strand, counting down.
TGCGTTTCTTCTTATCAGGTGTGCATTTGGATATACCTGTGGATAGATGACAGCAATGTTGTAGAGGCAATTGCTAAATTATTTGTTGCAGGTTTTACTTGCTACCTTGTAATGAAATATATTATTGTTTTTCATTACTATTGAAAAAGCGTCCTATTTCTACTTTTTGTTAACTAATCATTTTGTTTTATCTTCAATTTTTCTGTTTCCTTTTCTTGATTTTAGTATCTAATTTGAGAATAATTTTACTAAAGATGTCTATTATGTAATCAACCATTTTGCAGCAATATCATTTTTTGCAGCACTCAGTTTTGTACTGTATGGAGGAAGGTAATTCACTCTTTCAGTGCAGTTGTAGTTTATGTTTGTATGCATTATCTATGGATGTAGATTTTCACTTTTGGCAAACGCTAATTTTACAGGCTTTTTCTGATGCTGAGGCGGTTTCCAATTGAGTCAAAAGGTCGCAGGAAAAAGCTTCGCGAGGTTTGTTTTGATATTTGGTGATATGGCTTATGTTATTCTATAAGGAAATTAGGTTGAAGAACAAAATTTATTTTCCTTTCCTTAATTGTCTTCATGCTCTCAATAGGGAGTGGAGGAACAAAATAAATTTAATATTAGAAGTTTAGGAAACATAGGCAGCATGTACAGAAAATCAGACGAAGACAGTGCAATCTCAATTATAGGAAAGAAGAAACGACTTTATGGATCAAACACTCTTTGGTTACAAAGAATTGATTTGCTACCAAGGGTACTAAGACGTGAACAAACCTGACTTGTGTAATCAATATCAGATCATTTTATTTATTCACAAGATAATATTAAGATCCCCCCAGTCTCTATTCAGTTACATATGTTATCATGGAACTGATATTTTATTTTTACAAATTTATGAACAGATTTAGTGAATGAACAGACAACTTTTTCCCGTTTGCAATACATTACATTTGCATCCCATTGCTATCTATTATCACTCTTGATCTAGAGCTAGCCTAGTGTTCTAGTTTTTTCACACCTTCACTTAAGATGTCACTGGCTCACCTCTCTACAATTCCTGAATTACAATATTGGTTTTGCAAGTACATACTGTCCTATGGACAAATTCTTTTGATAGTCTCTGAAGATTCTTAAGTGCTTTGGACATGTCTAAGATGAATTATAACTGAGTATTTCATCCATGCTTTATGGTATGAAATGACTTCTAAGAAAATTCATCTGTCAATACTACAATAGCTTCTACACATGTTGTCTTCTTACAAACTGGCACCTAGCCATTACAAGTAGAGGGAAGATGACAGTGGAAATTAATGAAATATCTCTCTAGCATATCAGTGTGTCGGAGGGAGACATGAATTTTTTTAAAAAGATCAAAAGGATGTGCTTCCTAGAGGATTGCTGGTTACAAAAGTAAATATCTATTAAAATGATTTCTAGAGGATTGGTGGAAATTTTGTCAGATTTGGACTCACCTTCTGTTAGACTTTTGGTGGGCTAAGATTCTTTCAATATTCTCTATAAGATTTCTGAAAGCACTTCCATCATCTAGGCTACAAGCCCCTAATTTTAGGTATTCTCACTTTATAGATATCATGATTTTGATATTGTTTTCCAACTCATTGATTGCTACTAATCTTCATCAAAGATATCGAGCTCTAACTTTTGTTGATAAGATAAGTTACACAGACGAATTTATTTCATTGTAGTTTCTTATGTATTCAACGCATCTCTATGTTTCTATACACATCCTTCTTTTATAAGCTTCCTCTAGAAGCGTCTTTATAAATCTTTATTTCTAAGTTACCGGTTCTGGTACTGGTTCGGGTTCGGGTTTGCGGGTTCGGTCAAAATTTTTTTTGGGTGTGGGTTCGTCCATACAAATACATATAAAAATCAGAAATATATTCATATTTGCAGCAGTAATTAAGTTCAGAATACCATAGCATCATGAATATGATCATATAATAAACAAAACCACACTAGTATTAGAAATTAAAAACACTACAATGTCAATTAGTCAAACACAAATGTCGAATGTCATGATATATATAGTTATTACAATTCAAAAATCAAAATTATAAAGCCAAATGTCAAACTGAACAATCAGCCATCACTAATTAGGCATCATTGTCATATGGGTCTTCAAAAATATCATCACCACAATCCATATTAGATGGTGCAGCTATTGGTATATTAGTAGAACCACAAAAAGTGGCACTAGCACTAGCACTGGCACTAGCACTCGCACTAGCAGCGGCACTGGCACTAGCACTCTCATGCCCACTACCAAGCTCAACATCAGCATAGAATGAGGTAAATAGAATTTTTTTGTCTTTAAAATGACTCCAAATGATGCTTTTAGGGTTGGAGTGAGTCAAATCACAAAAAAATAATAAAAAATTGTCAAAATTTATAAAAAAACAGTCAAAAAAACCACTTAAATGCCGTCCAGCCGTGGGTTCTGCCCGGACGGACCCACAGTCAAAAAAGCGAACCTGGCCGTATCCCCGGCCAGACCGGACCAGGATCCTGACCCGGGCCGGACCGAACTGGGACCCAGGGGAATTTCATGCAGAACCGGTAACATAGCTTTATTTTCTTAGAAGTTTGCATAGCTTTATTTTCTTAGAAGTTTGCTTCTTCTAGAAGCTTCATTTCTACATCCTTTATAGTCTTTATATATACATAATACAAATGAGTGTACAACATGTATAATTGGAGCATTCTCTTTGTGTGCATTTCATTGTTGCAATTGTGCTCAATTGTCTGGTACTTCCCTTCCTGCCTAGATACATGTATCCATGTATTGGATCTCAGATATGGATAAGATATGCCAGAAACTGTACGGATACTGCATCTGGACCCTATCCATTTATGAACCCTTATTTGGATCATATCCACTATGTTTGAATATGGTACCGTGCTGTCTGGAGCTGTATCAATTTTGCACTATAAAAATTTCAAAAACGGCAAAAATGAAACATTAAATAAGCTGTTCAACAAAAATATAACATAAAAAATAAATGTTATACAATAAAATAAAACACCAATATATATAGATATATATAAATAAATACTTTTAACATTATTTTCTATGTCTTTTGATGTATAAATAATTCAATATGTGTTTTTTTAAATAAATGTCTTATCCAGCCATATCTTTATCAGGGGGTCTTGAAAGTCTGCCATATTCGTATCTGATATTTTATATGTATTATATACTGTATATGTGTCCGTGCAACTCTGATCTAGTTTCCCTAGGGGTTTCTATCTTTTACCATTACCATAGCTAACACTATTGGGATTTGCAATCAAATTCCAAGAATCTACTAATTCTTTGAGCATTTAACCCTTTACCCTCTCCAGTAGATCTACTACCTTCAATAAAATTCTGATTTAGGGGATTACTTCAGAGGTGGTGTTCTTAATCCAATTAATAAATTATCTACTTACAGAATAGTGTCATTAGCTTCTCAGAGCAAAATGGCATTTACTTGCTACTTTCATCATTGTCTTAGCATCCTTGTGCAAGTCCTGACAATACTAGAAATCACACACTTCGTGAACGTTGGTTGTCACTATGAGGTTCAAACTCTAGAGAATTCTCTTTATTGATCCTAGATCTGCTGTAGAATAGCTTGGAATGTTTCGTCAGAGGTTGAATCATCCCACAAAATGGCCAATATGGGTTTTGTTGAACAGATCTGTGCTTGTTAGGCCAGAAACCAGGGGTCACACTGTAATGTCCCTTTTTGGGATATTCCTGATTTCTTAACCTGCAAACAATAGTACACACTAAAATTTGACATTAAAATATTAGTTATCAAAAAATTAAGATAATATTCAGTTCATAGCATCATTCATATTAAATTCATCTATCATATCATAATTCATAATGAGATCAAGACATTATAGCATAAACAATATTTGGTTCAATCCATCGTAACACAATCCCTCAAATCCAATCACATAGTGAGTTTCTTAGGAATACTTGCAAGTAGCAATATTAAGGCGGGTCATCCTCAATATTGCCGAGAGCATGTAAGGGAGCCATCCACCTTGCAGCTCCCAGTCCACCTTGGAGGGCCATCCTCCTTGATCAAGCTCAAGAGGGCCATCCTCTTTGATTAAGCTCAAGAGCATGGAAGGGCCATCCTTGCCAATCTCTCGGCCTACTGGATAAGAGCATGAGGGGGGGGGGCATCCTATCCTCTCATCTCTCGTGAACTCAGAAGGGCCATCTTTCCTACTTGCAAAGCATCTCCTCGACTTCAAAATGGATTGCTTAGGAATTTGTTAGATGATTGATATAAAATACCTCTTGATGGATTTCAAGTTCAGTCCAATTGGCTGCAATATATCATTCTTTGCTGCTATCAATTGTTTGTATGGGTGGAATATATATCACTGCTGATATATTTATATTCCTTATTTTATTTCCTTTTAGGCTTTTTCTGAATTCCTTTATTTCTTGTCCTCCGTTCCTTTATTTCTAACTACCATTTATCTTCCTTTTATACTATATCATGTCTCTATGAAAAGAGACATCCTTTTGAAGAGTAATATCCTTTTAGAAAGGCATGACCTTTTATTAAGGGATGATTGCTGCCTTAATGAGGATTTAATTAATTTGTCTTTTGTCCATCCTTTGTCTTTTTCTGCCTTTGGATTTAATTAATTAATTGAAATTCTTGATTTTACTTAACTACTTTTCTAACAGCCACCTTTGTTAAACATAGTTTAATGTTTAAATGCCTTCAATGTTTGCTGGGATTGCAATGCCCATGTTATTAAGGGCTTTGACACACAAGAAATGATGAGAGTGGTCCAAACAATGCTCCTGCAAAATTGACCAGATGTAAACCCAGTACCTTAGATTACTTTTCAGCTGGAAGCAAAACTCGATATATATAAGTTTGGCAGTAACATCAATGCTGAAAAGCTTGACTCTTGGTTACTTAGTCTTTAGGCATCCTTTCAAAAATGTGTCATGCAGTAATTGATGCATACAATATCCTAACTGCCAAATTTCATATGGAGGAAACTAATATGCTTACCATTGAAGACAATCAGATTACACAATGTGCTGAATCCAAATCTTCCAGGAGAAGTTTCTACCCCGTTGGATATCAGACGAATCTGTTGGCATGATGGCTTCAACTCAGGAAATGTTCAGGTCAATCAGTCCAACATTGAATTGTGCGACTAGTTGCAGGTCACGCTAGAAATTCTAGATCTGGAAGAGGTACTTAAAACGCATTTCATTCTGATCCACATCCTAGTCTTAGGCAAGAAGTAGCTATGTTTGAAATGGATTCTTTGGATCACGAATCTCACTCTAGTAGAGAGGCATTCAATCTGAGGAGAGAGTAACAAGCTGATCGCCATCACCAATAATTATATGAATGAAGAAAGTGATTCGATACAGCTATAACAATATTCATTTACTTAGACCTTTTGTCATTGGATGAGAAATTGTGCGAGTTTCTTAAAAGCTGTCAAATCAAGTGTAAATTCAATTATTGCCCTCCTTTTTTGACCAAGTGTACCACCTTGCCGAAGCAAGACTTGTCAGTGCCAAAGTTGTATCTAACACATTGAGTGTTCTCTTAACAGTCATTCCATGCGTGCCTTTCTACATATCAAAGGGTTGTGTCATGCCCCAATATGGTAACCATCTCATTCAAAATTTCAAATATATTGAAATCCCCCCTACAAAGGACCCATTCAGTGTTGGAGAGTATGTAGGGGAACTGTTGCCAAAGCTGTAAGTCTTGCTAATGGACTAATTAGCAGTGTTTCCCCAGGATGTGTTTCCTGACCCATAGGACCATCCTAGACATTTTGGGAAAATTTGGCATCCTGGTTACGTTCTCTGTTTTAACTTTTAAGGGGGTACTTGGGGACCATCTGATATCTTCAGGACTTGAGTGATGCCCTCAATCTGCTGTAAACTTCTGGCGACATGAGGTACTGAAAATACATTGGGAATGCCCTTATGCCTCTCATGTCAGCAATTGCTTAAATAAAAAGAAACCCCATCTCAGCAATTGTTTAAATAAAAAGAACAGAAAACATCTTTGTAAATGGAAAAAAAGCAAAAAGGGGGGTGGATATTTTCAAACAGTTACTTTCATGATCATTGATAATATAACAATCAGAAATTCATGTTTACAATTTTATGTCTTCCATTGTTTCACTTAATTTTCTTGTCGAATGTTCATTGTTCAATTTTCCATGTTAATGTTATTTGAATTTTATCTCTTTAGCATATTCGCTGATATTTTAGAATTTAATTATACAATTGAAAAGCTGTAAAATATGTTTTTTTCTACTTCTGTCATTCTCTGCCTGACCCTCTCTCATCTGCAAAATCTGGGAAAATTTTTACCATCCCAGAAATGTGCCCCTGGTCCCTGTCTCACCACCCCAGAAACTTGGAGAAACATAGGTAATTGGGGGCATGCATCAGACAAAATTCTCGTATCTTGCCACTAAATTTTCTGTTATTATGAACATTATCTGTATCCTTTTTTATGGTGGAAAATTAGGTGGCGTGAAGAACAATATCTTTATTTAATAGTGAAGAAATTTCAGCATTGAAGTGTAAAGTGTCCAACTTCAAAGTAAATTTTTATAGGAGCCACAGGTTGTGTTAACTCTTGGAGTCTGTGAGGTTGGCTGAACCTTGGGTGCCCTAGAAACTGTTGTGAGAATTTTCTTTGTTGTTTTGAGTCCCTTAATTTTCATGCAATAAGTTTGTATTACTAATGTTATTTTGATTAGGGTTAAATAATAAAAATCGTACCCAATATCTATTTACCAGATCCTATGGGTTTAAATAGTTACACTGCTGTGATTACTGATGATTGCAAGCATCTGCACGTGTTGGTTGGCATACTGAATGCTATCTTTTCCTATTCACAAATCCTAAAATATTTCGATAACAGTTCTGGAGAAGAATAATGAAGTTTTACAGTTCACAGAAGCACCTGGAGATTTGAAGTTCTGAAAAAAGGTTGAAAATGAAGGGCAACAGAATTATGGCTTGATTCATCTTTTGATATAGAGGTTACCATATTTATAATAGTTTTAGTTGTAGTATGCAGGCAGCAAGTGCCAAACAGTTTATGCAAAAAATTAATGTTGAACGCAGCTTCAACAAACATTAGCAATGAGCATTGTTCAAGTTCACAGCTGGAGATAAAAGCTAAGCTTTTCTGATACCATGTTAGAAATTCAGGACAGCATATGCAGAAAATAAGATCAAGATATTATAATATCAATAAGATGAAAGGAAGAACTTAACTTCATTAATTAAATACAATTTGTCAGAAAATTTCCCTTCCACAATCAACCTTAAATCCTTTTATTCGAATTTTTATCAACTTTTCATATGTTTCTATGTAACCGAGAATTTCTTGTTTTCTGTTTGTATCATTAGATTTAGAATATTAATAAATTTGTTGTTAAGAAATTTCCTTTGCTGCACTTGGTGACCTTTGGCCTGTCTTTCTGTTACTTGATAAATTCGTTTTGTATAATGGCTTCTTTGTACATGAAAAATATTTTGTTGAATAAAAAATGTGCAATTTTCTGTTCTATGCTGGGTTGAAAGTCTATGTGACTTGTCAATTCATTTTTGGTTTAATGCATGGTTCTAGATTTTAATCTAAACAATGTTCTTTTCAGGTTGGCTGTGTTACAGCAATATGCTTTACTTGTTTTTTGATAAGGTGTATAGTGGTGAGTATACTTGGCAGTTTTATATTATATATTTGCTTTGTAATTCACCTATCCAAACTCTTGCTTGCTCCCTTATGTTTTATTTCACACTTTTATATTTCTATGTGCAGGTTGCATTATCTGCTTTTGATGCAGATACTGATCTAGATGTAATGAACCACCCTATTTTAAATTTCATATACTATATGGTAAGATTTTCTGTTTTCAGTTTGAATAATCGATGCGCCACATTTATTTAGCAATATATCTCACCAATAACTGTTTTCCTGTAGTTTCTAGATTTTTTATTCTGAAAACTAAGTGTTGTGTTTCTAGATGATTTTGAATGCAATTGTGTTGGTGTATTGTTCCTCTGGTCTTTGTAGCTTGTAGAGATTCTTCCATCAGCATTGGTGCTTTTCATCCTTCGTAAATTGCCTCCCAAAAGAATGTCGGGTCAGTATCACCCAATCCGATGAATATAATGGACTCTTGGAGCAAAAGTTATGTTTAGGGTACACACTCGCCAAAGATGGAACTATCAACCTGCTGGTAGTGATTGACATGGAATTCAACAACCAACCAGCTGTTATTTGTTGTCTGACTTGCCAAGTACTATGGCAATGTTTAACATGATGCTGAATAGGTGATTTCAGAATGGAACGGATGGTGCATGATCCAATGTTCAAGTATGAGGTCTTTTGTGGCTGTCTACAAATTTCTTGGTAGCTTTTTTGTCAATTCTTGTGCTATTTCTAGGAATTGATTTTTGGAGGATATGTAACCCGGGAGTTATGATCTTGAAAATTTGTTTAGTGTATTCTACATAGGTGCAAGGCTCAGGTTAACATGATAGCTAACGTGTGGAACCTATTCAAAGACATATTCAGCATAGATGTGACCTAGTTGAAAGTATGTGAGGAGAGAAAAGTTTTTAAGGAAGCAAAAACAGAAACATATTCTTTGAGAAGATTCAAGATCATAGCAATGTAATGTAATTTCGTTCCACCTAAGTGGCATTCCTCTTTTCTCTCAGAGTGAGCAGTAGACATTACCTTGAGAAAAAGATTTCTGGTTGATTTTTTTGTACTTAAACGGCCTGGAAAACCTGCAATGCTGGTTTGCACGGCTGGATTTCTAGTTGTTCTGAATTAATTATTTCTTGTTCCCTGGTTTGAATTTTGAATAGATGTCTTAATACATGCACAAGGTTTTTATTTTAGCCATTTTTCCTTAGGGTTCTTCGGATCTTATGACAACTGCTAAATAACCAAGATATTTGTTATAACTTTACAGTCTACTGCATCACACCATATCTGTAAATCACAATTGCAGCAAAACGGTTTGGGAATCGCTTAACTTCACATCAATATAATGGAATGAAATAAAGTAGTGATTTTGTCTATACAACTCAGAGATAGGATGGGTGCATCTTTGCTCTATATCTGCAGATGATTTAAGTCATTGCCTATTTTACTTATTTCACTCTTATTTGTTAGTTCAACTTGACTTGGCATTCATAATTGTACATAAATTCGGAGTCTAAGAACACCTGTGAAAATGTTCCCGAGGAATTGGCCTCAAGGACATTAAGAAAATCATTTCTATCATTTACAGAAATGATGCCCTTGTCATCATTCTTTATTTGGTAAATTAAAACAGTTCAATTAAATTTCTGTTTTAAATCTTCTTAATTACGAGTTTCCTTGGATCAGCAAGGTAAGCTTGACATATGATTTTCCCTAGATCAGCAAAGAGGGATTGTCTTATTCCATATGCATAGATAGGAAATTAATTTTCATAAAGGAAACTAAACTGAAAGAAGGATGACTGGATGAAGCCATGCTTCACCAGGTGGTTTGTAATCATAGAATCTCACTAATCAAACTTAAGATATCAGAATTAGTTTATCTGGATCTAGTGGACCTCCTGTAATAGACGTCCAGCAGTTATGCTGTGACAAATACCAGGTTCTTTTGAACCACTCCTTTGATCACTGAGCTTGTAAAAAAAAATGTGCCTCTATATAATAACTTCTCTTCAGGTATCAATGTTTCTCTCAGTTCTGTGGTACAGATCACACATAACACTAAGAAGTTTTCATTGTTGGGAGGTTGGAAACATATTCTCAAAAGATAAAGCCCCTCTATGTGCTTTCCTTATAGTGACGGAGCAGTTGTAAACCTCCTCGATGTGCCTTACTCGTGATAGCTTTTGTAAACTCAGACTGCTTTAGGGGTCATACAGCCTATGATAAAGATTTAAAAGTCACTGGCATGGACATGCAGCCTCTTTGGAGGAACTTCCAAGTTTATGACTGCTCAATTCTAGAGCTAGAACTGTTCTCATGATTTTGAACAATAGCTAGAGTGGCATGATTCAAGGAGTTGTTAGCTGTAGCATGGGGCTTTTCTGTAATGAAGCTGAGGCTATGAGATAGAGAGGATCCTGTACAAAAATTTAAAGCTAAATCCATAGATGCAAATCGGAGAGGACAAAGAAAAGTCCTACAGGGTCAGCAAGAAAGAGGATCAGAGCTACAAGTAGGAGAATGATAATAAACAGAGCACTGACTTCTTGAAACTCGGGGGTTGAAAGGAAAACAGCTTTGCATGGTTAAAATAATTCCATAGAAAGTGAAAGCTGTAAACAGAAAAATACAAGGAAATGAAATTAAGCCTGCTAGACAAGGGTTGCATGTCTCAAAGGAGAAAGTCCAGGTAAATAGAAGTGATCTGGAAAACATCTCAGGTCATCCAAGTGGCAGTCTTGGATGGTTTTATGAAGATTTAAATTTTTTTTTTTGGTTATATTTTTTTTATGTTTTTGTATTTTGCTTTTTTAAGGCCATTCGAGCAGAATTTGGCAATGTGACAGTTAGATCTTCATTATTCTATGGTCCAACTTGGATTGATTAGTTCATGACCTAAGTTTTCCAATGCATAACTAGAACTTCGATTGACAAGTAATGGGCTGGGAGTATGATCTCGATAATTAAGAGTACCAAAATTAAATAACGCCAATAAACTTCTTAGTTTTCTAATAAGTTTGTTAGCTGTTCATTTTAACTTCAGTTACCAGGTCACTACCAAGTGTGGTAACTCTTTGGTTCTTACCAATAACTTTAATTTACTACTCTAGTAAGTTTTTATATTTTTGTATCAACAGCTATAATATAGCTGGATTTGAAGCAGGTAATCATAGCGGAAGGCATATACCTCTTGTATAGATTTTGTCCATTTTGTACAAGTTCTTAGTTAAAATAAAAATCTACTTTGTTTTGTTATTAAGTAATTGTCAAATTTGTTTTGTTTGAGTTTGTTTAATTGTTACTTATAAACTATCAAAACCTTCTTGAAATGAGAGTAGTTATCCAAAAATTGGATGCCTAATTTATCTCTAAAAGCAGTGAAAAAGCACAGCACAAGAAAGAACTTAATGTTATAAAAATCGAGATCCTTTAAAAACGTAATGTCCCCTATTAGGATATTTCTGATTTCTTTACCTACATACAATAATAATCACTAGAAAGGGACATTAGAAATATTAAAGTTCAATAAATTAGATAATTATTAATGAGATCAATGCTTCATAACATAAATAATGAGATCAAATCATCATAGCATAATCAATATTTAGTTCAATACATATATTAACAAGCTCAAAGTATACACATCATACACGAAGCAAACATATAATCATTTTAGGGTTATTTGATGCAGAGCAGCTAGGACAGCAGAAGCATGTTCATGACTTCTCATGCAATAACTCTTCAAGTTCACTGTCTTCTATGACAGAGGTTAAACTCCACACCACGAAGGGCTTCAACACAATACTAACTTGTTCTTGACTGTACACAATGAGGGAACTTCAGGATACTTATCTCAGGACACTCAACTCCATCTAAGACTCCATCTAACCCACTGTGCAGGGTCTGTAGGACAACAGACTTTCCTATGTTTTTCGTAGACAATCACAACCTCACTGCTCCATGAGAAGGACAGTCACATTAACCTCCTTGGGATGATCTCCCTCACAAACTCATTCTCATACCAAATCTATAACATGCATTCATATCTAATGCCTTCATTGGCAAAGCAATAACCTGTCAAACAAACTTGTTACCTTCTTGGGAGTGACTGTGTCCAAGCTTTCTTTATAGTGACTATCTTCTTTGAGGGCTAACAGAGACAACAATCAGTAAGCAGAGAGGATTGATTCCTCAAAGGATCTCCCCATGTTTCTTGTCATAGGATCATTGTGAGATCCAGGGGCATCTTGTATCATTGGCACTTCACAACATCTCCATTTCCACAGTCATTGGTTACCACCCTCTCTGCTGCTGTCCTCCCCCTAACTTCCAATACATGGATCTTGGTGGATCATTTATATGGCAAACTCCACCCTACACCATTCCCCTGCCCTTGCAACCTTCACAAACCTCTATACTAACTATTCTACATTCCATTCCACTGACCACCAATAGAAAAGGTCAATGGAATAAAGAGAACTCCATTGGGCTACTCAGAAAAGCCCTAACTTAGGTTTTCTAACCTACTTGCAGAAGGAGAAATACAGAGATAAACAAGAATGTCAAGAGCCCAAACCAATTGCAAAAGATAGACAACTTACCAACCTAACTCTCCATCATGAGCCCCAGTCACCACTCAGCCGTATAGGTACGGACTAATGCAGGAAACAGTGAATTTCTTGAGAGAAACAACAAATTTAAGAGCAGTTTGGGGAAAACAACGATTTCTTTCTCCTAGTTTACTGTCAAGACCTCCAACAATGCTCAAAACAAAGCTATCTCCATCCTCTATCCATCCATTATACTCATAGGCTATGACTATCCCGTACAGTAGTACAGTACGGCTGGAAAAAGCAGAAAAAACACAGAAAAGGCAGAAAAACAGTTGTCTTTTGTTATTTCTTTCAATTCCTCTGAATGTCCCCTTACAATCAACCTCTGTAGGCTTCAAATAAACCTCCTACATCGTTTGGAGTGGTTGGGGGTCGATGCAACTGCCCAACCATCGAGCGTTTTCTTGACTTTTTAACTGCAACATTAAAGATAGATTTAGTAACTGTCCATTCTTGGACTGCATTTTCTGTTTTTATGGTTTCGTAATGCTTTTTAATATGTGGTTTAACCTTTACACAAGGTTTTAACACCCTTCCAACCTTTGACATGCCTGTATAGGCTTACAAACATGAAGACTAAATGACTTTAATGACTGTCCTATATGCCCCCACAAAGGCTTACATAAATGACTATCTCAAACTGCGTATTACAACCTGATTGTCCTCCCTAGGACTACAACATGAAAATAGATACTAGCTATTTGGACATAGTCCCTTACAAGTATGGCTTTCAAGCCTCATTACAACATTTAATGGTCTCAAAGACCTTATTAAACCAAACGACCAACTTGAAAATCAAACAAAACCTAGATGTCTTGGTGCTCCTGCACCATACTCCCCGACATAATGAAAACTCTTGTCCCAAGAGTTATGGGATCTGCTCCAACCATTCTTCCATCTTGTTGGGATGTTCCTCTGACTAAGAAACATGAACTCTCCAAGAGTAACCTTCCTCCTCCTCCAACCCGCATGGCTCCTGTAAACAGTGTTAGGACCATAAAACTTGTTTTGGTGTCCTTGCCTAGGACCCTGCTGCTGCAATGTTTCTGTTCTTCCCAACTTGAGGTTCTGAGTTATTCCTCTCTGTATTATCTGCTGTTTGCCTTCTTTCTTCTGGCTCCTTATAGGGCACTCAATGTCTCCAATCTTGACATAACTCAAGTCCCAAACCTGCTGTTCTTTAGGACTGTCTTCCACCTTCTTCTGTTGCAACTGTTCCTGCTGCTTGCAATCATCCTTAACCTGCACATTCAACTTCAATTTCTCTCTAAAACAAATAGTAACATGTTCCTTCTTCTCTTCACAAGGTAAAGGCATCAGTTTGAACTTCTTACCATCTTTGTGCACCACAGTTATTAGTATAACCATCATGAATTGTCCTTCTCAAATGCTGCCATGGTCTACCCAAAATAATATGCCCACATGTCATTGGAATGACATCACACAAAACATAATCCTGATATGGACCAATTGTAAAATCAACATTTGCCTTCTTAGTAACCTTTGCTGTTCTTGACTGACCCAAGTGACATTGTAAGGACTAGGATGATCAAATGTTTGCAATCCCAACTTATGCACCATTTCCCAAAAAACTAGATTATCATGAGAACTTGAATCTACAATCAACTTGCATATCTTTCCATGGCTTAAACAATTAGTTCTGAAAATAGATACCTATGGTGGTTGCTGCATTTTACCTTTCTCCACCATGAGCCTTTCTCCAACCATCACTGGAGAGGCTGACGACATTTCTGGTTCTTCTGGCTTCTCCTCTTGTGCCAAGTGAACTCTTCTATCCTTGCTCCTATCAACGTCATCCTTCTTAAGACATTTGAAAGATGTGTGTCCCACTTCATTGTAGTGATAACATCTACCTGTGAACACTCCTCTACCTGATCCAAATCTACCTCCACCTCTATATCCACCTCTCTGATCTGCAGAAATCTCCTTACCCTTCTCATTGCTGTTCTGAATTTCATTAGTAGGTCTGCCCTTACCTCTATATTCTCTTCCACTACTTCCTTGTCTTTCTTGCTTCCTCTTTACCCTCTCTTCAGCCCTGATGGCTAACTGAAAACATTCTCCAAGTGATTTAGGTACTGACAAACCAATCTCATCTTGCAAGTTATACCTAAGCCCATTAAGGTATCTTGCCACTTTCTCTTCTTCATCTTCCGGTCCTCCTCTAATACTAAGCTTATGAAATTGCTCAGTATAGGACATAACATCCATGTCCTTCTGTTTCAGATTTTGCCTCATCCTCTTTGTTTGAATGGAGTAATCAGATGGAAGGAATTGATCCTTTATCATGTCCTTCATCCTACCCCAAGAAGCGATTCGTGATGCACCTTTAGCCACTCTTTCTGTTTGCACACTACTCCACCATGTAAGTGCTGTTCCTCTTAGTTTTGTTTTTGCAAATTTGATCTTCTTCTCATCATTCATCTCCTCATACTCAAAATTTTTTTCAAGGGCATCTATCCACCCTAATACCTCTTCACTATCCATCTTCCCTTGATAGATAGGTAACTCTATGTTTGCCTTTGTTCCACTTCCTTGGACTGCCTTCAGCAATCTCACAAATTTCTTTTCTTCAGCATCCAACTCATCCTCAGGAGGATTCTCATCAGCATCCTCATCTCCTTCTGACTCATTTTGTTCATCCCTTCTAGGATTCTTTTCCAATGCTTCCAATCTAGCCAAGATTGATGCATTCTCCCTTCTTACTTGCCTCAACTCTCTTTCTCTTGCAGTATCCTATTCTCTTCTGTCTCTTAACTCCTTTTCTCTTGCCTCTAAGGCTTCTCTCAACTCATTGTTCTCCCTAGCCATCTGGTTCTTTGGAGGCATCTTCACAACTCTCTCAACCCTTACTGTTTCACAAGATCCACTACACCCTCAAGGATCTACTTGCTTGCTCTGATACCAATATGATGCAGAGCATCTAGGACAGCAGAAACATGTTCATAACTTCTCATGCAATAACTCTTCAAGTTCACTGTCTTCTATGACAGAGGTCAAACTCCACACCATGAAGGGCTTCAACACAATACTAACTTGTTCTTGACTGTACACAATGAGGGAACTTCAGGATACTTATCTCAGGACACTCAACTCCATCTAAGACTCCATCTAACCCACTGTGCAGGGTCTGCAGGACAGTGGACTTTCCTATGTTTTTCATAGACAGTCACAACCTCACTGCTCTATGAGAAAGACAGTCACATTAACCTCCTTGGGATGATCTCCCTCACAAACTCATTCTCATACCAAATCTATAACATGCATTCATATCTAATGCCTTCATTGGCAAAGCAATAACCTGTCAAACAAACTTGTTACCTTCTTGGGAGTGACTGTGTCCAAGCTTTCTTTATAGTGACTGTCTTCTTTGAGGGCTGACAGAGACAACAATCAGTAGGCAGAGAGGATTGATTCCTCAAAGGATTTCCCCATGTTTCTTGTCATAGGATCATTGCTAGATCTAGGGGCATCTTGTATCATTGGCACTTCACAACATCTCCATTTCCATAGTAATTGGTTACCACCCTCTCTGCGGCTGTCCTCCCCCTAACTTCCAATACATGGATCTTGGTGGATCATTTATATGGCAAACTCCACCCTACACCGTTCCCCTGCCCTTGCAACCTTCACAAACCTCTATACTAACTATTCTACATTCCATTCCACTGACCACCAATAGAAAAGGTCAGTGGAATGAAGAGAACTCCATCGGGCTACTCAGAAAAGCCCTAACTTAGGTTTTCTAACCTACTTGCAGAAGGAGAAATATAGAGATAAACAAGAATGTCAAGAGCCCAAACCAATTGCAAAAGACATACAACTTACCAACCTAACTCTCCATCATGAGCCCTAGTCACCACTCAGCCGTACAGGTACGGACTAATGCAGGAAACAACGAATTTCTTGAAAGAAACAACAGATTTAAGAGCAGTTTGGGGAAAACAACGATTTCTTTCTCCTAGTTTACTATCAAGACCTCCAACAATGCTCAAAACAAAGCTATCTCCATCCTCTGTCCATCCATTATACTCATAGGCTATGACTATCCCGTACAGTAGTACAGTACGGCTGGAAAAAGCAGAAAAAACACAGAAAAGGCAGAAAAAGCAGAAAAACAGTTGTCTTTTGTTATTTCTTTCAATTCCTCCGAATGTCCCCTTACAATCAACCTTTGTAGGCTTCAAATAAACCTCCTACGTCGTTTGGAGTGGTTGGGGGTCGATGCAACTGCCCAACCATCGAGCTTTTTCTTGACTTTTTAATTGCAGCATTAAAGACAGATTTAGTAACTGTCCATTCTTGGACTGCATTTTCTGTTTTTATGGTTTCGTAATGCTTTTTAATATGTGGTTTAACCTTTGGACAAGGTTTTAACACCCTTCCAACCTTTGACATGCCTCTATAGGCTTACAAACATGAAGACTAAATGACTTTAATGACTGTCCTATATGCCCCCACAAAGGCTTACATAAATGACTATCTCAAATTGCCTATTACAACCTGATTGTCCTCCCTAGGACTACAACATGAAAATAGATACTAGCTATTTGGACATAGTCCCTTACAAGTATGGCTTTCAAGCCTCATTACAACATTTAATGGTCTCAAAGACCTTATTGAACTAAACAACCAACTTGAAAATCAAACAAAACCTAGATGTCTTGGTGCTCTTGCACCATTATTCCCAATGGTCAACCACATAATGAAATTGTATGAGAAAGCATATAGGGCGTTGAGAGTTTGTCCTCCTCAACCAAGCCCAAGGGTGCGGTACGTCCATCTCAGATAATTCCACCCCTTGGCCCACAAGTGGCAGAAACTCCCGTCCATCCAACTTGGGGTGGCCTACTTGATGCAAAGACCAGTGTTGCTGCTGCTTATCCCCTAATATGCATTTCTTTGCCCCCTTCAACCAAGCCCAAGGGCGCGGTATGTCCATCTCGGATAATTCCACCCCTTGGCCCACAAGTGACAGGAATTCCCATCCATCCAATATGGGGTGGTCTACTTGAAGGGACCAATGCTGCTTTTCACATTCATTCCAAATGTGATGGCTCATTGGGTTAAATGGGTAATATAAATTACCTCTTGATAAGTTCAGTTGTAATGTCAATATATTCTTGCTGTAATTGTATATGGTAGTGCTGTTGTGGTAATACAAATATCTATTGTAACTGTTAATGCTGCTTGCTTTTTTAATTTATTTATTTTTGCTTTTTATATTCCTAATAATAATTCCTTGATTGATGTCTTCAAATGTTCCCACCATTGGCTTCTTATATCTTTATATGGGATGTGACTTGGGCGAAGAAATGTGACTTCTCTTAATTAAACTTTTTCCTATAACAAATTGCACTTTCTCATGTTTTGTCCTTTAGTGCAGGGATCATGCCTTTCCCAAATTGTATAGCACCATAATTTGATTGTTGCCTTTTAATTTTATTAATATATTCTTCTTAGATAATTTGATCACTACCTTTTATTAATATGTTCTTAGACAATTTGATCGCTGCACCCATAAGTCAGCTTCTGTTTGTTCATTGAATTAAATCTTTAATTTAATTTAATCATTACTCATTTGATTTTATTCATCGATCTCCTTGTCTAGCTGATGGGGAATATTACAGTCTGCCCTTCCCAAGATTGCTTGTCTTCAAGCATTTTTAAATTTGGATGATCAAAGACCTCTGCTTCTTCCCAAGTGGCATCTTCTGTAGGTAGACTCTTCCATTTAACCAGATACTCAAGAATAGTCTTATTCCTCAACCTCTTTTCTCGCATATCAAGAATGGCTTCAGGCTCCAAAATTAACTTGCTTTCATCATTGAGTGGGGGTAATTCTAAACATGGAGTAATATACTGCCCCAACACCCTTTTGAGTTTAGACACATGAAAGACATTATGGATCTTGCTATTTGTCGGTAGTTCCAACTTGAAGGCAACCTCTCCTATCCTCCTTAAAATTTTGTATGGTCCATAGAATCTAGGTTTAAGCTTCTCGGCTCCACTTACCTTGATTGATGACTGTTTATATGGTTGTATCCTTAAAAAAACCAAATCCCCAACTTCGAATGTCCTCTCAGTCCTCCTTCGATCGGCATATATTTTTAAGAGTCATAATGTCCATATTTTGTTGCACAAAGTCTTTGGCCCCTGGTACACAACTTCTCTGGAGGATTAGATTTTCAAATGAGGTTGCCTCATATCCATATAAGGCCTTGAAGGGACTCATCCCTATTGACATATGATGTGTGGTGTTATAACAATATTCTTCGAGGTGTAACCACTTGATCCATGCATTTTGCTGTCCCGTAACATAGTTTCTTAGGTATCCTTCCAACCATTTGTTGACAATATTTGTCTACCCATCATTTTGGGGATGGTAACTTGTACTTGGTGCGAGTTCTGTTCCTGCTAGTCAGAAAAATTCTTGCCAAAACAGGCTAAGGAATCTGCTGTCTTTGTCGTTGACGATGTTTCTAGGTAAACCATGTAGTTTGAAAATCTCCTTGAAGAACACATCGACTATCTGGGGAGCTCTATAGTCTGTGGATAGTTCAATGCAATGTGCATACTTGGTAAGGCGATCCACCACTATGTATATACAATCTTTGCCTTGCACTTTGGGAAGTCCTATTATGAAATCTATGGAGATGCTTTCCCATTTTTGATTAGGTATGGGTAGGGGTTGGAGAAGGCCCGCTGGATAAGTCTGTTCTACCTTGTTCCTTTGGCATGTCTTGCATTCTTGAACATGTTTTAGGATGTCTTTCTTGAGACCTTTCCAAGAATATTTCTCTCTTACTTGCTTATAGGTTTTATAATATCCTTGGTGGCCAGCTAAGGGGTTATCATGGTATTCTCTAATGATCTTCTCCTTTATCTTTGAGCCTAGTACAAGATATATCCTATCTTTGTATAGAATGAGTTCTTCCACTACTTTATATTCTTCATTTTGTAGATTTCCCTCTAGGATGTCATTTGCCTATGGATCTTTGGCGTATTCAGCAATAATCAAGTTTTTCCAATTTGCAGAAATGCTTGTTATGGAGCATAAGTAGGGTTTGCGGGATAGTGCATCAGCTATCGTGTTGTTCTTTCCTTTCATGTATTCTATGTCAAAATTATAAGCTTGTAATTTGCTGACCCATTTCGAGAAGCTCATTAATGGTTTTTTCAATTTCTTCTTTAAATTTTCGGGGGTGCCTATAAGGTGTAGTGATTACGAGTTTAGCCCCTTCTTCAAGTTCTATAGTGTGTTCAAAACCTCTTTTGGGAGGAAGTCCCGGTGGGATGTTGCCAAATGCCTTTTTATGTTTTTTTAGGATGGGTTGGATGTCAATGTGTATGGATTTGCCTTGGGAGGAAGACTAGTCAAGAATCATGCATTGAGCGGCCTATTCTACTTGTCCATGTCTAAAGATTCTTTGCATCCTTTTGGATGAAACTACTCTTGGGGATCCATTGGATAGTCCCTATAGGAGGACTTCTTGTCTGTTATGTTGGAAACAAAGTTCCAATTTTCGGAAATCTAGGTAAAAACGTCCCAAAGAGTGCAACCATGGGACACCCAAGATTACATCGGTGTTCCCCACGTTTACAATGTAGAAGTCTTCTTTGATTGGATGCTTTCCCAAAGTGATGCTTAGTTGAGGAATCTTTTTTTTACACGGGGTAGTGGACCCATCAGCCAAGGCTACCTTAAAGCCCTTAAAATATTGTGTCTCTAAATTCATTCTTATAACCAGATTTTTGTTTATAAAGTTGTGTTGCCCCACTATCCACAAGGGTGGCTACCTTTTGTCCCTTTAGAACACTTCGAATTCAAAAGGGGTGGTGCTTGGGTGCTTTTGAGATTGTAGCTAAGGTTCCATAGTCTTCCTCACCGCACTTTCTTTTTTTGCTTGGGTTTTGCTCTTCTTCTCCCCATACTTCTTCGTCGGATAATGCCTCTATGTTGCGTACTTGGCCTCTTTTTCCACACTTGTGTCCTGGCTCCCATTTCTCCTTACACTTGTAACACAAATCTTTCTTTCAAAACTCTTCTCGATTACAAATATGTCCACGCTCCCATTTCTCCTTACACTTGAAACATAAATTTTTTCTTCGAAGCTCTTCATGATCATCTTTAGGAGGAAGTATCCTTTGATGCCCATCTTTCTTGTAGTAGGTTTTATCTTTTGACAATATTCTTTTGGAGTAACTTTTATCCCTTGTTTTAGTGGTCTCAAACCGTAGGGCCTTTAATATCACATCTTGGAGAGTGGTGGGATCTAGGACACTTACTAGGCCACGAATGGCTTCAGATAGTCCCTCTATAAATAGGTAAATGAGTGTTTTTTCGAGAATTCTAGGGACCATGATTGAAATCCTTTGGAATTCTACCACATAGTCTTCTACGGTCCCTTCTTGTCTTAATTGAGTTAATTCTTTAAAACGTCTCTTAGAGTGCTTTTAGTCAAATCTTTCAATGAGTTTTCCCATGAATTCATCATAAGTTGTTATGTTTTGGTGGCCTTGAGTAATCAAGCCATGGTGCCACCATTCATGTGCAACCCCTCAAGTGTAGAGTGACAAATTTAAGAGCATCCTCCTCGGTCATGGGGCTAAGAGAAAGATATATGTCCAACTTCTAGATCCATGCTCGTGCTGTGACTTTTCCCAAGCCATCAAAATTTATCCTACTTACCTTTTTTTTTAGTCTTTGTTAGGTTGCCTTTAATCTTTTCTTAATGTAAGTAGGATAAATTTTTTCTAAGTTTGTTAGGTTGCTCTTAAATTAGCCCCATGTAGCTTGTTTGCCAACGTAGTGAAAGATCACAATACCCTGAAACACGTCTTACAAAATATGAAGGAAAATGAAAATTGGAGCTGCTTAAAAAGTTTTCCTAATGTGAAACATGCAAATGAGCTTGGAGCTTTTCTCAAGTTGAGGAGAGTTTGATCCGAATCCCTAGAGCAACCCAAGGGATGATACGCGTTTATGTGTTAGCCAACGAAATTGTAAACAATAATTAGAGTGTATGTAATATAAATTCACAAGAATGGTTCTTTCTCAAAAGAACAATATTAGCACTAATAACTGTAATTAGAATGCATTTATATGAAAAGTCTATACATAGATATGGTTGTGTATTACTTTTCTTCCTTGGTAGATTCCTTAAGGTAGTCCTTGGAGTGGAGGTCGCTACTAGGAAATCAGGTCGTGAAGTCCTAGGCGACTTATTGTTGGTCGTTATATTTGTTGTGCCTTGCACACACGCCCCATTTCATTAAATGGAGCCCCCCTCTCTTTCAAAATTTTTCTTAAAGTGTCAGCCTAGTTTCGGTTGGTTCCTAAAGAGTTCAGGCATGCATGGTCAAAATATTTCTATCAAATGGTCGGGGTCATGTTTCTTGTAGAGGGAGGGTCTATGAGTTATTATGACTTCAAAACAACTGAGTCAAGTGGCCTTTGCTATCAAAATTCAAGTCCTGAGAGATTTTGCGCTGAAATCATATCTTGTTGACCTTGGCGCTAAAATCTATCTAAACTGACTAGCGCTGAAGGCTTCGCCTACCGACTTCGGTCAGTAACTCTGGAATCCCGTGCAAATTGGAGAACGTCCAAAACAATGCCAAAACTTTGCTACACCGACTTCACGCTATAATTACTTAGCACCGACTTTGGTCTGTTGAATCTGAAATTCACGCTAGTCTGGGGGTGGTGAAAGTTGCATAGGGAAGTGAGGATAAGAGCCCACGCCGAAATCAAATGATATGGACAAACGCTAAAATCACATATCACTGCCATAGTGCTAAAAATCTAAGTCATTGACTTTGCACTGATAATTGAATTCGCTGATTTGTGCTAGAGCTTACCACTGCCCACTTGTGCTAAAACTGTGATGCATTGACTTTTGTTCGTAGGCACTGGAAGTAGCGCTAAGTCGGTGAGCGCCGAAATTTGCACTAGGTTTGTAGGTGCCAAAAGTAGCGTTGGGTTGGTCGACCGCTAAATCCCCGCTAGCCAATAGGCGTCAAATTTTCTGCTAAAAGTATTCAATGGTGCTTGGGTTTTGCACAAGATATACACTTCACGATATATACATAAATATATCCCATGACAACATTCTTCCCCGTAGATCACTTGCATGTGCTTCACCTGCAATTCTGTTTTACTTTATCATGGGCTTCTTTGAAAATCTGTCGATGGAGATTTGCTTTGTAGTGGGAGATAAAATCGGATGCTGTAATACCCGCATATAAAACTTACCAACTAAATGAAGGTCTCGACCACTATGCAGGTCTGTGGAAGCATATAGGCATTATGTAGAAAGGGCCTGTTGAATGAAAATGTCTAACATCATGGTTGTTCTACACACCTCCTCCTTTGGAGTCTCCCCTACATGCTTTCGATTATTGCAGATTTGCACTCTCAAAGTATCCACCATCTACGAAAGCGAAGCTCACTCCATCCCTTGCGGGTGATTTGCTATAAAGTGCAATGGCTATTCTTAAATATCATCCACTTCAATAGTCAAAGGTCAATTTTAGCCAATAAAAATAAGACAAATATTTACCACTTTTTGTTGTGAATGAGGTGTAAAATTGCTATTGATTGTTTGACCATTAAAGTGGATGATATTTAAGTAGAGTGAAGTGCAATCTTCATTTGCGAAAGACCACAGAATCATTTTCAACACCACAAGAAAGCCACAACAATGAATGCATTGGTTTGTGTTTCTGCAATCCTTACAAATGGTTCCTTTTTATTGACTCTTGATTTTGATCACTATATAAACAATAGTAAGGTTCTGTGAGAGCCTTTATGTTTTATGATGGATCTTGCTGCTGAAAAGACAACATGCTATTTGTAATTCCCTCAGAGGTTTTGATTGACATGCAAATCGTAACTCAGTGTCCTTTAATATCAACTCGAAAGGTCTAGATGGGATATAAGGACCTGTTTATGACGACACAAGGTATTGTTTCAATAGGCAAACACTTTCTGGTTGTTGACGTATATCTTATGCAAGCGTAACAGGTGGCAACACTAAGTTCATTGGTAAGAGATTTGCCCACGAGAACAAGTATCATCTTTGAAAGATATATTTGATTGGTTTATAAATAATGCCGATTTCTCTACGTAATTCTCTCGGAGATGTCCAAAGTATTTGAGTCTCCGGATACGCGACCATAATGTTTGCGGGGTTTTTGCGCTCAACTTGATATATCCAATTATCTCAAATTTACTCGTAATATCCTGTGATTTGGAAATTCTCGCAAAGTAAATCTTTTGACAAATGAATGAATTTAGCCTATGTACAAAATGGTTGTAATTGTGGGACTTTAACGAGTGGATGGATATTGCGGGAGCTTGTTCTTCATGTGGATATATCCAATTAATCCCTTATTCTCCGCAATTGCCTATGACGTGCAATTCTTCCGCAAATCAAACTTCACATTGAATTCCAGTTATATCAAAGGCAGAGCCATAATGCCTGCCATAGACCACCGAACGGGAAACGTTAGTGAGAGTACAAAGCAAAAAGGAGCATTAATTATTTCAAATTTGTATGCTTTGTGGAGTTTCACCGTCCATCTGAATATGTGTGGTGGAGCCTAATACTCCCGCAATGAATGGTAAATCATTATTTTCCCGCAAACCATGTAGAAGAAGAAAATGAGCTTGTGTGGCGGCATAAAGAAGACACATGCACTGCCGACGAAATGCTTCAAAGAAACGATGCCTCACAAGATTGCTGCCGTTGCAAGACTTATTACACAACATATGTTTTGAGAAGGCTCCATAGCAAGATTAGGGAATAAAATTACTGATGGGGAGGATGATATGGCTATTGCATAGTCTTGGAAGCAAAACAATGAAAAAACATTGCTCAGAGCACCTCAATGTATTCGACACCAACGCCTATGGAATGTTTAGGGGAAGAGTCAGTGGAAATAACCAGCAAGTCTATTAAATTATTTGGTAAAGTTCTTCTATTTAGCTGGATACGGGTGGTGAAAGCGAAGATTCATTTTGTTGTAATGGGCGCGAATCAATCCCGAGTGTCATAATGTCTATACCGTCAGTGAAGGCCCAACTCTTGTCGGTGGTTTGAGAAGTCTGAAAGATGAATTAGATAAGGCAGAAAGGCTTGTGATTGAGTACAGAGACAGTTCATTTTTTTTTCAAATATATTACATTGTTGATTAATTTGTGACACACTTCAGAGGGTAATGAGGGACATAGGGAAATCACTTAGGTTGCTAGGCGATCTCTGCAATCTCTACAACGTGAGGGTCCAGGAGTCTAGGAAGGAAGATCTAATGCTTTTGGAAAGTGAGATGACTTGAGCAGAAGTTTGTGTTTCTTCTAAGTCTCTGTGAATATTAGATGTGTTGCAGGCTGCAATTGATGCAGAAATAACAGACCTGGTTGTTGAACTTCTGGATAAAATTGCATAAAAATAAGTGTATATTGCCAAAATCATGAGACTTGCCATCGTCAAAATATGAGAAAACAGTGGTTTTAGCATGAGGACTATTCAAGCCCCAAATAAAGCATTGTAAGGAGTGAGAAGGTCAGAAGAAAGTTCATGGAACACAGAAGACTAATGCAGTTGAGGATGGTCATTAAAGGGAAGTATACCTTATTTCGATTGATGCTGAAAATTTAGATTGGCTCAAATGTGGTTTGAGCATCATCATTGTTTAAATGATTAAATCTTGTTTAAAGCTAATTTTTGTGAAAATTATTCATTATGTGTCCCCTTTTTTGTAGAATGATGCATTATTTAAGCAAATGCAACATGAAGATTCCCGGATCAAATTTAACTCCAATCTTGTTGGCACCTGTTCTAGTCAACAAATCAATTCGACAAACATCCAATTGGATATGTCTTCATCAAAAAGTGCCACATACCTAACCAGTCAGCATATGGAATCCCGTCACTTGTGATTTATTGTATATTTGGGGCGTCATGTGACTAGTTTGTTTGTATTATGTCTTGGAAATTCACTTTTCATGTTATGTAATGAAATGGGTATTCAAAATGTCTAGATTCAATGTATTTAGGAGTTGCATTTTGTCTTTTTCCTACAAGACAAAAGGAAATTCGAGAATGGATAATAGCTGTTGTATCTCATTTAACATGATGTAATCTGGATCGTCGGTGTTGATTTAATCTCCACCGTCCATTCAAAAACTCAGTATGGGGGCCTCGTCTATGTAAAGGGCCATTGTCTCCTTCATTGTAAGTCTTTGGATGATGAATTGTTGACACTTTGCCAAATTTTGGATTAATACAAAGAAAATTGCTGCAGTGATTCTGATAATTTGTTTTCTTGTATGGTTTGTTTAGTGGTTCACATCTCGGTCTTCAATAGTTAATTGTGCTTTGCAATGTCATTGGTTTATTGAAGGTATTAGATGAATGTTCTAAGTCCATACTTTTAGTTGCTTGCTGATTGTAAGTAGCTGTATAAAGTTAGTCTGGGCTAATTATTTTGTGCTGAGTTCAATTGCATTACATTAGTTAAATCATGCCATTAATCAAGTATTTGATGAATGCATGCAATCTGAAAATCTTAAGGCTCCATAGAAGATAGCATCATTTTCTGTAGTGTTGTAGCAATTAGTTAGCTTGGTTACTCAGGAAGTGGTTTAAAATTCAGAACATTTGTCTACCATTAGTAAACTGTGCATTGTGAATGTCACTTAGGATCCTTCTAAACCCTACTCTTTTGCATTTTCTTTTTACAATATCTTTGTTAGATTAAGTTTCTAGCAGCATTTCATATTGTCATATCAGCTGAGATAACATAATGGTTTGCATGTATTGCTGTCCTAACCTGTCAAACCTATCCTATTGCATGTAAGACCCCTTGTAGGCATAGTTAGAACATCCCACTGAGAAATTCCAAGAAAGTTAAGACCTAGCTATATTATCCTTGGAGTAGACATACCTAGGGTAAGATACTTTTCAAGAGAGGTGTGATACCAGTAATCATACCTGCGTTGTTGTGTGCTAAAACCACCATCAACAAAATTAGCACTAGAAGGAGGGCAGAACAAAGATTATGATGCAAGCTTTTAGTTTTTACTGGTTCATCAAACATGTTGAAATGACTTAAAAATTAGGAAATTCATTTCCAACATGGATGCACATAAGGGTTTCCATCATGAGGTCCCTTCATTCCTCAGAGGACTATCGCAACAGTCATATTATGAAGAGAACTTCTGAGTCGATATCCCACTTTTCAAAGAAGAGTTAGATATGCAAATCAGGGTGAAGTATCCTCCATTGACATTGCTTGATTTTAGTTCACCTCAGGTCTGCACTGTGCACCCTGGAGAGCTGCATGACAAAATAGATTGGTTAACCTTCCTCTAGAGGTTAGATATGCATTTAAAAGGACTACTATCTATTTTTGAAATATACAAGCCTGAATCAGGATATATGCATGACAGACATATTCATAGAAAGACCATGCAAGGAACTGTTGTACAGGTAGAAAGCACCCAAAGAATTGAGACTGCAGGAGTTGTAAGTCAATGTCAAAGGAGTAGTTCGCATATGGAGAAAATTGAAGTCCATCCCAACTTGGTTAAAACTTAGTTTGCAGTCATAGGACATTGAACATGGTAGTACACAAGACCACATTTTTGCTACTAAGGATGTGAATGAGACACATAATGAATCAGACCTGATGAACAGTCATGTTGAGGATGCAGATCAGCAATTAGATGCTCTACATATATCAAGATCTAAACCTAAAATTGCTGTTGTAGAGGTGGAGAACAATAATTCACTTCAACTGGTTGACAATTCTAAGTTGGAACAATAGCTTGATTAGGTCAAACGTATGCAAGCACAAGAAGAAATCAGTCCTCTAGATGAAGGAAAGTCATGGACAACAATAACTAAGGAGCTACAATTAGATTGTTTGATGAAAACAGATGAAGTTCTCGACTGTATCAGCCCATTATGTCAACATGGTAAGCCAGATCAAGCTGATACAATCACTCCAACAACATTTTCAACCAAGTCTTTAGATGAGTCACACGAAGAAGAGAAAGATGAGGCATCACTTTCAAGGAACATTGATTCAGTTGTGCAAGAAGAAAAAGACTCTGTTCTCGCTGCAGACAGTGAATTGCCAACCCTTAATTGAAACAAGAAGGTTGTTGATTGATATAGAGGAAGTTTTTTGAGAACATATGACTGATCTAGATGAAGTAGATTCAAGTATATCATGTACTCATTAGGATGATCCAGTTCATACTTGCATGAAAGAAGAGCTCCACATGGTTAATGCTGACCTAGTAATGACAGATGAAGTAAACATCTGCAATCTGAGAATAAAAATCAAATTATCATGCAAAGTGATGGCTTGGAAGCATTTTCATGTCAATCACTTGATCACATTATTGAGTTGATATCAAGAATGAGCAAGGATATGTTGCTGCATGGGAATTCACTGCATATGATAGACTTTGCCTTGATTGATTCATGCAGAGTTCATCTAGATGATCCACATTCTGAAGAGAGTTGTCCAGACTTCTGGTTTTCTTGGGAGGTTGCTGCGACATTCAGTAATCTAGAGGTATCTTATGCACAGGATATGACCCAACATGATCTGAGATCTCTCGGAGGTGCACAAGTCAGTGATATGATGCAACAAGGTGATGAACTCACATCTTTGATTGATGGTACTGCAAATCAGGTTGTATCTTCCCTCTCTCCACTTAGTTTCAGTAGTTTCAGTTATCAATTTGATTATGGTAACATGGGTAAGACAACTTGCATTTGGATTGATCATGGCCCTAATGAATTTCCCCAACTGCTGATTTTGCATAGCTGGTACCCTGAACATGAGCCCAACCTGCCCATACCTTACTTTTCAAAGTACAAGGATGAACTTGCCAGACTTAGGACACTGACCTACACCTTGTTACTTCTGCATGTCTTGAGAAATAATTCATGGGGAAGTGTAAATACTTGTTTCCCAAAGCTTTTGTACATAGTTTTGCTTATTTTTAGTTGGTTGTTTACTATTTTAGTTTAGTTTTTGCTTTTTGTTATTTCTATTTTCCTTAGTTGTTAGTTGGTAGTTGTGACTTTCTACTTGTTTTGCTTTGGTTAGAGTAGTTTTCTTTGTTTAGGTTAGCTGTTTTGCTTGCTTTGCCTTTGCTTTTTGTGCTTGCTTTGTTGGGAGGAATCTCCTTTTCTTGAATGAGGTGGCAGTTGTGTAGACTTGCAAGTGTTCCTTTGTTGGGTAAGTAATGTGGAATATTTCTTTGAGAAGCTGAAGTTTTCTACTTAGGCCTTCTTGTGGGTTCCACGGTTATACTTGTATAGGTATGATGTTTGTTCATGGGAAATGAGTCATTGGTTGGTGCACTTGAAGTATTTTCTAGCCATATCTCTCTCACTCTTAAATAATCCTGAAAGTACCTAAGTGAGTCTCGGTGATCTTACATTAAGTGAAAAATCTAAGGTCCACCTTTGTCGCCATCAGAATTCCACACCCAGCTAGCTGAGTTATCAACGTAGCTCGTGCCGTCAAAAGCATGTGTTACAAGGGTAGCGGTATTGCACTGTACTCTACCAAATCCAAGCTTAATGGAATATCACTCAAGAAACAAAGAAAAGAAAATTAGAAAATCACAATCACACACTATAACTCAGTTAGGTGGACAATCAAAGTAACCTCTACCGGGGCTATGGATGCCTAACCGGCAGTAGGGCTCTGCTTGAGTGGAATTTCGAGACAAACCTGTCGGGGCTATAGATGCTCGTTGGTAGCAGGGCAATGTCTAGGTAGTTCATGAGGTGTGTACTAATCACGTAGCTTAATGTAAAGGATCTTAGATGAGCTTAGTTGCCAAGGGATGGGAATTAATGCAATTGCACACACTCAAGTTTTCAGGATATGGATGGTTGCACCCTACTATTGATTTATGCTTCTTTGATAGGGTATCATGTCTTCACGTCTAATATGTGGGAAACATAGAGGTTCTGGGTTCGAAACTGAAGTTTATCCTTTAAATGCTTTGGAGAATTTCCCAACAGAGTTGCCATTTGTTTTGCCTTGAACACATGGCCCATTTCATTAAATGGAGCCCCCACTCTTTCAAATTTTTGCTTAAAGTGTCAGCCTAGTTTCGGTTGATTCCTAAAGAGTTCAAGCATGCATGGTCAAAATAACTCTATCAAATGGTCGGGGTCATGTTTCTCGTAGAGGGAGGGTCTATGAGTTACTTATCACTTCAAAACAATTGAGTCAAGTGGCCTTTGCTATCAAAATTCAAGTCCTAAGAGCTTTTGCATTGAAATCATATCCTGCTGACCTCAGCGCTAAAATCTATCTCAACTGACTAGCGCTGCAGGCTTCGCCTACTGACTTCAGTCAGTAACTCTGAAATCCCGCGCAGATTGAAGAATGTCCAAAACAACTCCAAAACCTTTTTACACCAACTTCGCGCTATAATTACTTAGCACCGACTTTGGTCGGTTGAATCTGAAATTCACGCTATTCGGGGAGTGGCGAAAGTCGCGTAGGGAAGTGAGGATAAGAGCCCGTGCCGAAATCAAATGATATGGCCAAATGCTAAAATCACATATCACTGCCATAGTGCTAAAAATCTAAGTCACTGACTTTGCGTTGATAATTAAATTTGCTAAATTGCACTAGAGCTTACCACTGCCGACTTGTGCTAAAACTGTGCTGCACTGACTTTTGTCCATAGGCACTGGAAGTAGCGCTAAGTCAGTGAACGCCAAAATTCGCACTGGGTCTGTAGGTGCCAAAAATGGCACTGGGTTGGTCGACCCCTAAATCCTCTCTAGCCGGTAGGCATCAAATTTTCTGCTAAAAGTATTAAGTGGTGATTAGGTTTTGCACAAGATATACACTTCACGATATATATATCCTGTGACATCATTCTTCCTCGCAGATCCACTTGCATGTGCTTCTCCCGCAATTCTATTTTACTTTATCGTGGGCTTGTTTGAAAATATGTCGATGTAGATTTGCTTTGTAGTGGGAGATAAAACCGGATGCTGCAATACCCGCATATAAAACTTACCAACTAAATGAAGGTCTCGACCACTATGCAGGTCTGTGGAAGCATATAGGCATTATGTAGAAAAGGCCTATTGAATGAAAACGTCTAAGATCATGGTTGTTCTACATGCCTCTTCCTTTGGAGTCTCCCCTACATGCTTTTGATTATTGTAGATCTGCGCTCTCAAAGTATCCACCATCTACGAAAGCAAAGCTCACTTCTTCATCCCTTGCGGACCGTGATTTGCTATAAAGTGCAATCTTCGTTTGCGAAAGACTGCATAATAATTTCCAACACCACAAGAAAGCTGCAACAATGAATGCGTCGGTTCATGTTTCTGCAGTCGTTACAAATGGTTCCTTTTTATTGACTCTTGATTTTGATCACTATATAAACAATAGTAAGGTTTTGCGAGAGGCTTTATGTTTTATGATGGATCTTGCTGTTGAAAAGACAACATGCTATCTATAATTCCCTCAGAGGTTTTGATTGACATGCAAATCGTAACTCAGTGTCCTTTAATATCAACTCGAAAGGTCTGGATGGGATACAGGGACCTGTTTATGATGACACAAGGTATTGTTTCAATAGGAAAGAACTTTATGGTTGTTGACAGATATCTTAAGCAAGCGTAACAGGCGGCAGCACTAAATTCGTTGGCAAGAGATTTGCCTGCGAAAACAAGTATCAGCTTTGAAAGATATATTCCATTGGTTTATAAATAATGCCGACTTGTCTGCGTAATTCTCTTAGAGATGTGCAAAGTATTTTTGTCTCTGGATGTGAGACTAGAGTGTTTGCAGAGTTCTTGTGCTTAACCTGATATATCCAGTTATCTCAATTTTACCCGCAATATCCCGTGATCTGGAAATTCCTTGCAAAGTCCCGTCAACGACAAAATCCCCGCAAATCTTTTGACAAATGCATGAATTCAGCCTATGTACAAAATGGTTGTAATTGCAGGACTTTAACGAGTGGATGGATATTGTGGGAGCTTCTTCTTCATTTGGATATATCCAGTTAATCCCTTATTCTCCGCAATCGCCTATGACGTGCAATTCTTCCACAAATCGAACTTCACATTGAATTCCACTTGAAAAGTTAGTGAGAGTACAAAGCAAAAAGGAGCATTAATTATTTCAAATTTGTATGGTTTGCTGAGTTTCACCGTCCATCTGGATACGTTTGGTGGAGCCTAATACTCCCGCAATGAATGGTAAATCGTTATTTTCTTGCAAACGTAGTAGAAGAAGAAGAAGAGCTTGTGTGGCGGCATAAAGAAGGTGCGTGCACTGCCGACGAAATGTTTCAAAGAAATGATGCCTCACGATATTGCTGCAGTTGCAGGACTTACACAACATATGTTTTGAGAAGGCTCCATAGAAAGATTAAGGAATATAATTACTGATGGAGAGGATGATATGGCTATTACATTGTCTTGGAAGCAAAACGATGAAAACACATTGCTCAGAGCACCTCAACGTATTCGGCCTTTGGAATGTTTAGGGGAAGAGTCAGTGGAAATAACCAGCAAGTCTATTAAATTATTTGGTAAGTTTCTTCTATTCGGCTGGATACAGGTGGTTAAAGTGAAGATTCATTTTGTTGTAATGGGCGCGAATCAATCCCGAGTATCATAATGTCTATATGGTCAGTGAAGGCCCAACTCTTGTCGGTGCTTTGAGAAGTCTAAAAGATGAATTAGATAAGGCAGAAAGGCTCGTGATTGAGTACAGAGATAGTTCATTTTTTTTCAAATATATTACATTGTCAATCAATTTGTGACACATTTCAGAGGGTAATGAGGGACATAGGGAAATCACTTAGGTTGCTAGGTGATCTCTGCAATCTCTACAACGTGAGGGTCTAGGAGTCTACGAAGGAAGATCTAATGCTTTTGGAGAGTGAGATGACTTGAGTAGAAGTTTGTGTTTCTTCTAAGTCTCTGTGGATATTATATGTGTTGCGGGCTACAATTGATGTAGAAATAGCAGACCTGGCTGTTGAACTTTTGGAAAAAAATTCATAAAGATAAGTGTATATTGCCAAAATCATGAGACTTGCCATCATTAAAATATGAGAAAACAATGGTTTTAGCATGAGGACTATTCAAGCCCCAACTTGTGATGTTAGTAGGTTTAAAAGGTGATAAAGCATTATAAGGAGCGAGAAGGTCAGAAGAAAGTTCATGGAACACAGAGCACCGATGCAGTTGAGGATGGTCATTAAAGGGAAGTATACCTTATTTTGATTGATGCTGAAGGTTTAGATTGGCTCAAATATGTGGTTTGAGCATCATTATTGTTTAAATGATTAAATCTTGTTTAAAGCTAATTTCTGTGAAAATTATTCATTATGTGTCCCCTTTTTTGTAGAATGATACATTATTTAAGCAGATGCAACATGAAGATTCTCAGATCAAGGAGGTTGACATGTTTGACATCAAGGGACCAATTGAAGACTCTCAAAATCCTAAATCAAGTGAGAATGTCATTAACATTAAACTGTTGTCAGAAATTACAAAGAATGTACTCCATTCCGAGTTCAACTCCAATCTTGTTGGCACCTGTTCCAGTCAACAAATCAATTCAACAAACATCCAACTAGATATGTTTTCATCAAAAATTGCCACATACCTAACCAGTTAGCATATATGGAATCCCATCACTTGTGATTTATTGTATATTTGCGGGGTCATGTGACTCTAGTTTGTTTGTATTATGTCTTGAAAATTGACTTTTCATGTTATGTAACGAAATGGGTATTCAAAATGTCTAGATTCAATGTATTTAAGAGTTGCATTTTGTCTTTTTCCTACAAGACAAAGGGAAATCCAGGAATGGATAATAGTTGTTGTATCTCATTTAATATGATGTAATCTAGACCATCGGTGTTGAGTTAATCTCCATCGTCCATTCAAAAAACTTAGTATGGGGGCCTCTTCTATATAAAGGGCCATTGTCTCCTTCATTGTAAGTCTCTGGATGATGAATTGTTGACACTCTGCCAAATTCTGGATTAATACAAAGCAAATTGCTACAATGATTATGATAATTTGTTTCCATGTATGGCTTGTTTGGTTTTCATGGTTCACATCTCGATCTTCATTAGTTAATTGTGCTTTGCAATGTCATTGGTTTATTGAAGGTATTAGATGAATGTTCTAAGTCCATACTTTTAGTTGCTTGCTGACTGTAAGTAACTGTATAAAGTTAGTCTGGGCTAATTATTTTGTACTGAGTTCAATTGCATTACATTATTCAAATCACGCCATTAATAAGGTATTTGATGAATGCATGCAATCTTAAAATCTTAAGGCTCCGTAGAAGATAACGTCATTTTCTGTAGTGTTGTAGCAATTAGTTAGCTTGGTTACTCACAAAGTGGTTTAAAATTCAGAACACTTGTCTACCATTAGTAAACTATGCATTGTGAATGTCACTTAGGATCCTTCTAAACCCTACTCTTTTACATTTTCTTTTTACAATATCTTTGTTAGATTAAGTTTCCAGCATCATTTCATATTGTCATATCAGTTGAGATAACATAAGGGTTTGCATGTATTGCTGTCCTAACCTATCAAACCTATCCTATTGCATGTAAGACCCCTTGTAGGCATAGCTAGAACATCCCACTGAGAAATTCCAAGCAAGCTAAGACCTAGCTATATTATCCTTGGAGTAGTCTTACCTTGGGTAAGATACTTTTCAAGAGAGGTGTGATACCAACAAACATACCTACATTGTTGTGTACTAAAACCACCATCAACAATATCAATAAAGAAAATGTAGAATAGAAGATAAATAAATGCTTGCCTGATTCAAAAGTAGCAAATTCTATTATTTTAAGAGGAAGAACACAATCATAGAGGTAATGGTAATGCTATAATCTTACATAAAATTGGATGAGATCAAATTGCAAAAGTTTTAAGGCTTTTATAATGGAGCTTCATGATAAATTTCTTTGAGACATGATAAAATGATGAAATGGGCTAAAATATTGCATCTTGGGTGCGACGTGTCTTATTAGATGAGATTTAGTACAAGTTTCAGGTGAATTTGATTGAAGATTGGTCATGGAAATTAGACTTAATGTTACCCTCCAAAAGAGGAATTTTACCATATCAAAGAAATTGTCAATCTTCTTGAAATAGTTGCTTTTAAATCGTAGTGGTTAGAAATAACTTATTGAAGTGGCACAAAATAGAGTATAATGCCCAACTTTAGAACCCCTAGAAAAGAAGGCTTCTAAGAAAAAACATTCTTCACACCTTTTTTTTATCTTATTTCATTGATTCGATAAAACCACAACAATGCTTTGCCACTTGTCCTTTTGAGTTGGCTTGGTTGAATAAAAATATCAAGTTAGGTATTTTGTTTTACTAATTCATTTGACAAATCTCCAATGATTCAGAGAATTAAACATGAGGATTCTCTCCCATGAACTTGGAACCTAGCCGTGTACTTGAGTACATAGACATGTGTCAATAGGTAAGAGCCTTTGCTTTGTTGCCAACACACCTCATTGCTTACATGTAACATGAACTTTGCCATGTCTCTTTCAATTTGCAAGATTTTGCTTGAGGTGTTCCTTCTTGCATGGTTTGTGTTATTTGTGAGCTCAACCTTCCTTGATTATAGTGGCTACTACATTTGATGTGATTTGCAAATTATCATGTTGTGGGTGGTCTCTTTACAACTTGTTTATACTATTGTATTTTTTCTTTAAAACACAACCCAATCCTCATGCTCTCTTCAATCAGGTTGTTACTATGTTATCTTTTCTTTCGAGGCATCACTTTAGGGTCAAAGCAATATTGTGTCCCACTTTTGGGCCACTTGATTTTTAATGGGAATAATACAAAGCATGTCTTCAAATATCTAGTTCAAGCATGTCAGTTTTATCTATTTTTGAACAATTAAATTCATGTTTCTTTTAGTGATGCTTAACAATGGAGTTGCCCGAAAGATCATAAAGTGAGACATAGTCTTATGCTTTTACCCTTTACTTATGTGTCTTTCATTTGCCTCCCTTACAACTTGATCTTGCATTGCTTTGTTTTACAACTAGTAAGACTTTTCTTGATTAAGGGTAAATGAGGATTTTTGGAAGGTCTCAAACCCTTTTACAAAGACTAGATTAGATATAACAATGAATCATATTCAACAATATTTTTTTTGATGTCATTTTTCATACCAACCCCCCAAAGTGCATTTTATCCTTTCATGTCATTAAGAACCCGAAGTACGCAACAGAAGGTGATATTTCATGGGTAGGCATTACATAGGTATCAGAGCACCAGATTGCAACACTTGGGAGCTTTGGGGTAAAAGTGTTAGTAATGTCAACCTATTTTTTTTATGTCACCATGGTAAGTAGATGTAAAATTTTGATTCATTAACTATATGGAATGAATATCTAGCAAATCATTTTCAACATATATACATATGTGTTCATGGATGTATTCTTGGAATTGTAAGTTTTTGTAATGTTAATTAATGATTTTTGTCAAGCACATATATTTTTCACCTTATTTTGTGATGAACCTAACAAACTTGTGTGTATGGTGATGGTGTTGTGGTAGTTGGTGTTATGGGAGCTACGGATAGGGAGCTACAGGGACTTCCCCTTTGGGGTTATGCATGGTGTTGGTGTTGGTGTTGTGGTTGGTTGTGGTTTGGGAGCTACAGTTAGGGAGCTATAGGGACTTATGCCCTTGGTGGCTATTCATGGTGTTGGTGTTGGTGTTGTGGTTGGTTGTGATTTGGGAGCTATGATAAGGGAGCTATAGGGATCTATGCCCTTTGGGGCTATTCATGGTGTTGTGACAGGGGTTTGGTTGATGAAATGATGTTGTGTGATATGGGAGCTACATGTGATATATGGGAGCTACTATTGTGTTAAGGGAGTTTTCTAAACTGTGATTATTCATAATTGTTGAATGTTCATGATTGCATAAATTTCATTCATGGTATATGTTGGAGCTCCATGTGGTTTGAGACCACCACATTCCCCTCCTCCCCTTAGGTGGCTCGTTTGAAGTCACGTGGTGAATTGTGATGTAAAGTGTTATGAATTTTTTTGAAAACTTTATTTTGTTATTTTTTCTTCCTTGTTGTTTTGAGCCAACAGTTTTAAAGTTTCTTTAAGATATTTGGTTGTTTTGAAATTGAAAATTGTCCTTTTGCCTAGAGGACTATTTTATTAAGGGTTTTGATTTTGATTTGAGATGTTGTTTTTTGATATTTAATTTGTTTTATTTATTGATTTTATTCAAAATTTTTACTTAGTGGAAATTTCTTAATTTTGAGGCTTTATCAACATTTGTTGTTGCTAGCTCGTGTGGAGTAATGTGAATTGTGTAGTTTACCCTAGCAAGTTGTATAGGGGAGTAGATTGCTCGGGGAATGTTTATTGTGCAATTCTAAGATCTATTTTGTGGCACTATGGTTCAATTTGACACTAATCATCCTCATTGGAAGTATACTTGATGTATTATGTACAGAATTGATATATGTGATGTTTAAATGTTAAGAGTAGTTATGAAAGAATATGTTGTGATGAATTTGATTATAAGTAATATATTGATATAAACATGCTTCTAGGATAAGTAATGATGATGTTATAGAATTCCAATGGATAGAATCGTATTAACTAAAACTTTCTAGAATTGGAGTCTGCTGTGAGTTTGTTGATATGTTTGAGTTCTAAGAAGGAAATGGGAAAGTGTGGATGAAAGTTACAAGAGTTGATCCAAATGTGGATAGACAAGGTAATAAATTTTATATTATTTTTGTTTCATTATGAATGGAGGTTTGAGATGATTTTATAAGTGTTAATCAATATGTTATGATTTTTCTGATGTTTAAACGTCGTAAAAATGTGAACAAGGAAAAAAATTTGTGGTTACCTTTTGGGGCAATGGTATGGGCTTTGGTGTTGTTGATTGATGATGTTGATTGAAATGGATGAATATTGTTTTTGATTAGAGGTCAAACAGGTTTTGAAGGGACCTGAAACCCTTTATAACCAAGTGCTGTCAAGCATCAATAGCAAAAGAATCACCAAAAGTGAATCCAAACCAACACACAACTAAACATCAACAACCCAGAAGTTGACCCATAGAGAAACAACAGAGGTGTTGCAACCAGAAACCCCAGTTAATGAAAAAACTCACTAACCCTAACTACAAACAAGACCTTATCCATGTAAAAACATTCTTATGGTCTTGACAAGAGACCCTAGGTCTCGAACTTTCTAGGATTTGAAACCCTTAGGCAAGGAAACCAAAAAATTCCAAGGATTTGAAAAAATTAGATCAGGAACCTAGAAAATAAACCAGCAAGAAGGAGGCTCCTCAGAAGGAGACCTAGAAAGCTTAACAGTATCCGCTGGGACATGAATAAACATATTTATCAAACCCTTGGCAGGGTTGAGCAGAAAACCATCATACCCTCCATTAGAAGCAACCATGCTCCAAATGCAGAATATCATAATTGGGCTTCCATTTGCTTCTGAGCCATCATCTAAAAACTTCATTATAGGGTTTGCACCAGAAAAGGGCAAACCTCCACTTGAAGACATAGTATCAAACTTAGTTGTTGGGATATGAACCCAGCCACAACATCTCTTGCTACTAAACAAAAGGGGCATCTCCATCTTAAAGGAGATTTGTTCAAAGCATCTTTCTGCATCTCGGCACTTAGAGTACACACCAAGGGTTTCCATATTCTGCTGGCCCATATACTATCAATAATGGGTTTGTTCCTGCATAGGGAAAACCCCCTCTTAAAGACAAATTTCTCAACAAGAGAAACATGGATCTAAAACATCCCACCTGAACTCTTACCCATGTATGAAACCTGGAGATTAAGGCACTGGGGAGCAGCTAACCCCAGCCCTAAAACCCCACCAACGTCAACAGACTGCTTTCCAACACTGTCAAATGCCACACCAACAGACACACAACCCAAAAAAGAAACACATCTCTGAGGAAAAAGAAGAACATAGGATGCCTCTTAAGCCACTTAGGCAATGGATGGAGGAAGGTAGCAGTGCTGAGTGCAAAAAAACACCCCAAACCCTCGCATCCCTGTCAACTGTTTCTTTGGCATCAACCTCCTCTATGCAGGAAAACCCATTCCCGCTCCCGCTCATCCTATATTCCAGAATCATCCCCTCTTGGAGATGAAGGTGTTGGGGACCAACTAGAGACCCGAGCCCACAAACCCCAGCACCGTCGATGGTATGCTCTCCAGCACAGGCAAAAGCCATACAAACAGTCATGGCTGACATCATGAAACACGTCTCAAAAGAGAAGTAGATGATGCCGCCGTAGCCACAAAGGCATCTGATGGGGGAAGGAACCGACAAAGTTTCAACACACACCCCCTCATCCCCATCCTCATCCCCTTCATCTGCTCCATCTTCCTCTGCGCAGGAAAAACTCCCGCTCCTGCTCTTGCTCATCTTCTTCACAACAATTTATTCATGAGGAAAGAAAAGTAAATGGATGAATATTGTTAATGAGTAAAGAAGATTGATTTTACGCTCGGGGGTGGATTCGACCCAGTCGATCCTATGGTTGGGTGGTGAACGAATTTGGATTTCTTTGTATTTTCTTCATTTGGTGATGTAGGTTTCAGGTTTTGTATTGTTGCATAAAGAATATCTAGTCGACTTAGTAATTTTTTTAATGAAATCGAACTTTTGTTGGATGTGTTGAAGATAGGAAATATTCTTTTCTCTTGACGACTTCTAGGAGGAAGAGATCGTTCCCCAACAATTTCTTTTGTATTTAATAAATTTAGTTATGATAATGTGATATAAGTTATATTAGAAATTAAAATTTAGATATAGGATATTTGTTTATTCATAAAAATTATGTTTTGGAAATTATTTTAACCTATTTTTAGATTATGAGAATATGGGTGACAAAATTTGAAGATGAAGAGTAATATTCTCTGATGGGGATGCCACAAGCGAGAAGAGGAGAAGATTGGATCTTGTACAACCAGTAAGGCTAACAAGATTTAAATTATCCTTCTATGAAGGTGAAAGGGTTGGTGAAGGCAAGAACAATACTATGATCTCACAGAATGACTTGGATTCTGCTATCAAAGATAAGTGATTAGGTATTCAATTCTCAATTTAACATTTCATTTCTTATATATGATTTGATTTCACTATGTTATTCGATGCAACAATTATGTATTGACTGTCTTAGTTATTTGGGTTGATGTTTGTTTTATTTGGGGTTTGGCTTTCTACATCAATTAGTTTAAATCTGTACTAACTTCTCTTTTTAGGATATGCCATCATTAACAACTATATAGTTCTTTCTTGAAGTTTACCAAAACCTGTTCAACAAATCCAGTATTGAGATTTAATTCACAGTTCTTGTGCCAAGACTCCTATGGTTTTATCCAATCTTGGATTTATTGGTTCCTTCTATATGTGCAATGTTGGCAAGTATTCTTTGATCAATAAATGTAAACTACCTTCTGCTTTCTACATATGCTTTAATTCATTCTCTGTCGACCATGTATTACTTTTGCAATCACATTAAGTGTCAACATCGACCTGTGTACCTTTTTAATATGAAATATACCTCCATATCGCCCTTCATGCAATCTTTTAAATAGCCTATAATTTGACTCAAATGATCTATGCTTTTATTTTACCATATTCAAAATTTAAACTACATTCATGTTTGGAAACCAATTGGCCTGTGAGCGACCTGTGTAAACCCTTCTTTCAGCCATCACTGCCATTAAGGTCAACCATGCACTCATAACATTATACAATGAGGGTGTATTTAGGCATTTTTACCGTAAAATACAATCAAAATTTTAAAAAGATTGTATCATATGAAAGGAGAGATTTTGAATAGACTGTCAAATTTTATATAGAATTGTGATGATATATATATTTAGGTTACATATAATTTTATTTATACTAAGGTATGTCATAATATTTTAAGGGTATCTTTGAATAAATGACCTTCATAAAAAAATTGCTTGACAGGCAGAGTCGACCATCAAATTTAAGCCCTAGTTGCTCATACGAAGTATGCTCAGCCTCCAAACCTACGCAGTGCTTTTTATTTTTGTACATAACCAACAATCATTGTATTCCATGAGATAACCTCTCTTTGAGGCATTCTGTCAAATAGTTCCAGACACTCTACATACACGTCAACCAGAGTAGTCCAATGCCTACTTTTTTGCTGTTGCTTAAAAGTTACAAAAATCTGATCAACAAAACTGTTTTGTGTATTTTTCTTGTAATCATTGTGTCCCACGAAATGATATCTCTTAAGGCATTCTACCAAACAACTCATGTGCCTTGTATTTGTTTCCACATTTTGCATATATGTCTTCAAAGCTTTTCCCACTATTATTTTAGACCAAAAATAAATAAATAAATAGATAGTAATATTAAGACTTTTAAATTTTCTTGTATGAATGGAAGTAGATAGAAGATAATTAGTCTTAAAATGTATATATGTGAAAAGGTTTTGGAATGAGGTTTATTTAGCTTATTAGTATTTCCTTAGAATTAGATACTTTCGTGGAAATTTAGAAAGTATTCTTAATCTCATCTAAATTTAAGGAAAATGTATTAAGGTAAATATTACTATTAAAATGAAAGCAAGTTAATGAAAATTAAATACTAGTATATTTATATTTTAAAAAATATATCTAAAGTATGTCAAGAAATATCTTCTTGACTCCGTGTTTTTTTTGTATTTTCTATAGCTTTTGTGATTTTCTCCACTTTTTTTTCTTCAACGTTCCATTTTTTTCCTTG